>OX463811.1:575000-5375000 GCA_949825045.1 Argyresthia goedartella | reverse complement strand
TTATGATAATCTCGAAACCATTCCAACATTGGGCCCCGCACACCAATCTGCTGCTATGCTGATATGTCACACGATAAGTTTTATTTTTTTATTATTTGTCCCCCAATTTTTCCTGCTTATGTAAATCGGATGATAATCCGGACGAAAATAACTACCTATTCAATGTTATGCTCGAAACTTAGCAATTTTAAACAATCGCATCGTGTTTCGACTTCATGTGACTTCTCCAAGAGCATTTCTGAACAAAGGACATTCCACAAGGCTGACATGAGAATCTACGATCGTTCAAATGGATCTTCATATGCTCCGCCAAGTATTTTTTCAGTCCGAACCATTTTTGGCAAACTTCACACTGAAACTCCTTCTTGCCGGTATGCTTCACCATATGATTCCTCAATTCCCCTTTCGTAAAAAAATACTTGTCACATTCGGTACATTTTTGTCGTGCTTCAATAAGATGTATCCTTCTTATGTGCTTCCTCATGCTCGATGGTGTAGAAAACACTTCACCACAAGCGCTGCATTTAACACCTTTGCTAGATTTTCCATGGACTTCGATCATGTGGTCATTTCTTGGTTTCAGATTAACAAATCTTTCGGCACACTCTTCGCATTTATATTTCTTGCGTGGCGCCCTGTGGACGGCGTTAATGTGCAGAACCTTCTTAGAATACTTTTCGAAAATTTGACTGCAATATTCACATTTATATTCTCCCGTCTTATGCCTCGAAACATGACTCTCCAAAGCTTTTTCGTTTGCATAGCCCGTGCCGCATATATCGCAAAAGTGATCCGCATAATGAATATGCATGTGTTTTTGAAGCGACAAAAAAGACGTGAATTCATGCGGACACAAGACACACTGTAGCTTTTCGGTGTGAAAACTAAATTCGGACATTTTCACTTTATATGAAACATCTGTGTATACTACTATGGAATGGGTTGATTTGAGATGATCCATGAGATTTTCTAGCAAGGTCACGTTCTGTGAACATATTGTGCATGACAAGTTTGTAACATCAATTTTGACATAGAAGTCTCTAGGTATGACGGAAACGTATTTATGGCTGAGTTTCTCTTCCGCGTGGGTTTCCAGAACATGGGTTTTCAGAGCCTTCGGATTATTCGAAGGCTTTGAGCAATAAACGCAATGAAACTCCCCATTGAGAAATTGGAACAGTGTAGCCGTTGAGTGCTTCAATATGTTGTTCAGGTTTAATTTCAGTTTATCAATATCCCTCGTACCACCCGAGTTATTTTTATCGACTAATTTGATATTAACATCCTTTAATTTACCACTCCCTCTGCGTTTTATTAGCTCTATTTTGTCCTGTAACTGGGTTTTCTTATAATTGGCGTATGTTTTACTTTTGAGCTGGAATTTTAATTTCGGTTTCTTGTACACAATTTCCTTTTTAATTTTAGTCTCCTGCGGTTCGTATTTATTAGTTTTTACCGCGACCAAACCCAGTCTTGACTTGACCTGATTCTGCAATGTTCCAACGCTGATGTTGGCCTCCGCAAGCCCTACAAGGAAAACAACACTCATTATTTTAGAACGAATGCACATGATTCACAAAATAATAAATGGATGAGATTGTAAACTACCTTAACGTGAACGATGTTTCTCTCCGATGCTCAGCCAAACGTTATATTGCATAGTGATGTAATATATAAACGAGTTAATAAAACTGCCTGAAGTGAATTAAAGAGATGTCTTGAAGTTACAAAGATAATTTGAATTTTCTAACATATTTAATTCTATGGACGTTCTACTTTAAAAGACTGCTACATCAACAAATAGGTAATCCTCAAGATCACATCACATATAATCGAACTCTCAGTTGTTTTCAAAATTAGGAAACATAAATACTTACTATAAAGTGTTAATTTCATTATGAAAATATGCTTCCAAGATGTTCTGGGTACAATTCTAAATACCCACAATATCAATTTCAAATTCCCAAAACTAAATTATATAAATAAATCAGTTTCCTACAGTTTTGAAATTTAGTACAGCTATTCCTAAAAACATGCTAAAAGTTCCCGAGGATAAGGGGTGAGCTGGTGGTGGAAGGGGGGAATGGTCCCATTTTTCAGTTTTTTGCTCATATCTCGAAAACCATAAAAATATAAGCACAGTCAGTTACTTCTATATTAAATTTAAACTATATTAAATATTGGACAAAATTGGGCAGTGTGGCAATAGCAAATAATCAAATTTTTTAACACTCTTGCTCGTAAAGTCACTTTTTATGGAAACTGGCAAATTTAGTTTCATAATGGAGCTTATTACGTACTAGTGCTTTTTCCTTTACATTACTCACCGAAAGGGTTTACATTCAGATATTTTTCTAATGAAATCTGCATCATAAATAAAATAATAGAAAAATAACTGTGCTTGGGTACTTTTATTAAAAATATATGTTAAACAGTACGTTTTTATTTAATTTTTAATATAAATCTGCCCCCAGACACCCTTTACTATCAGTAATAGTACGTCCCGTACGGTCAATACACTTTTACTATACAGGACAATTCAGGACATTTAACGTAGGTTCCCCTACATATCTACTATACGCTGGTTACGCGACGACGAATACGCATTAGATTATTTGCAATCGAAATATCCCACCCATGGGATGCATATTACACAAGAAAAATCCCCAAAAAACAAAGACGACTATCTCCAATTCTCGATCCATAAATAAAAAAAATATCAAATATTCAAAATATTCAAACCACTTCATCGTGCTTCGATTTCATATGCAGTTTCCATGAACATTTCTGAACGAAGGCCATCCCACATCGGCTACACGAGAACCTGCGAACGTTGGAATGTATCTTCATATGCTCCATCAAGTACTTCCTCAAGCCGAAACGCTTCTGACAGACTTGGCAGTCAAACTTCTTTTCGCCCGTATGTTTCACCATGTGATTTTTCAGCGACTGTTTATCGAACAAGCCCATGTCGCACTCGGGACATTTTATTGTTTTCTCAATAAGGTGCACCCTTTGAGTGTGCACTCTAAGGCCGGTCCGTGACGCGAACATGTCACCACAAGCGCTACATTTCACCTGCTTCTTTCCATCTATCCCGTGCGCTTCCAGCATATGATTGTTCCTCTCATTCGTCCGGAGAAACTTCTCACCGCATTCCACACATTTAAATGCTTTTCGAGGCTCCTTATGAAAGGAGTTAACGTGTTGTATTTTTTTATGGTGCTTGTCGAAAACTTGGTCGCAGAATTCACATTTGAATTCTCCAGTCTGATGTCTGGTTCTGTGTTGCTGCAAGGCTCTATCGTTGCTATATCCTGCCCCGCATATGTAGCAGAAGAATTCAGCGTAGTGGGTGTGCATGTGTGTCTGCAGGGACCGAAATGAATCCGACATGTGCTCGCACAACATACATTTAAACGACTTTTCTGTGCCAAAGCTGAACTCGGGATAATTGGCATAGTTAGAAACGTCTATGAATATTTCCAGTGAATGCTTTGATACAAGATGTTTCAGCATCTGTTTCAGAACCGGTATAGATTGTGAGCATACTGTGCACGTCAAGTTTGTGACATCCAGTTTGAAGTTGAAACGTTTTGGTATGGCCTTATTGAATTTATGCTGGAGTTTTTCTGGTTCGTGTGTTTCCAGGACGTGAGTTTTGAGCTCGGTCGGTTTAACATACGTCTCGGCGTCGCAATAAACGCAAAAGAATTTCTCGTCTCGAACTTGAAATAGTGTTGCATTTGTGAAGTCTAAAATTTTATTCAAATTAGATTTTAACTTCTCAATCAATTTCTTAGATTCGGCAGAACTTTTTAAAACGGGCGTTTTCGCGATTTCATTGCCTGGATTAGTTCGTTTTACAATTTTTATGCTGACGTCTTGTATGTTTCCGGCTCCTGTCCTTTTGATAGATTTTATATTTTCCTGTAAGTTCGACTTATCGATTACGTATTTCGGGGTGTTTTTTTGTTTGCCAGGTGTAATTTTCTCAATTTTCAGTTCAATCGTTGGTTCGAGTGTCTCCTGCTTTACAGTAACGATCGAGCTCACTGTTGGATGATTTACCAACCCTCTGACGCTGTGTGCCTGCCTCACGAGCCCTACAAGAAAATAATTCTCAGTAAGTAATGTTATTACGTATCGTTAGAATTATAATATAATATGGGTCGTAGAGGACGACCAATAGACAGAAAGCAGCTAATTAAAACTTATATTAAATATGGATACAACTAAGATTTTAAACGGTTTCGCAGAACATTGAATCAGGGATATGTTAACATAGTATTTTTTTAGTTTAATAGTAAATATACCTTGCGGCGAACATTTCTAACAAACATATTTTAGACCACTTCGTCGTGCTTCGCCTTCATATGTTCTCTCCAAGCACATTTTTCTACGAAAGTTAATCCGCAATGTGCACACGAGAACCTGTGATCGTTCATATGTATCTTCATATGCTTCACCAAGGTTTTCCTTAAGCCGAACCGTTTCTGACATAATTCGCAATGGAAATTCTTCACCCCTGTGTGTGTTACCATGTGGTACTTCAACGACTGCTTTGAGTAAAACGTCATCTCGCACTGAGGACAGTTTACTCTACGTTCTGCGAGGTGGATTCTTCGAGTATGTTCTCTTAAAGAGCCCTGGGTGGTAAACATTTGACTGCAAGCGCCACATTTGACCTGGCTTGCACTTTTACCGTGCGCTTCGAGCAAATGATCCTTCCGCTCTTGGAGTTTTGCAAATTTTTCTCCACAGTCTTCGCACTTAAAGACCTTGCGAGGTGATTTATGCGCGGAGGCAATATGCTCGAACTTTTTAAAGTTCTGCTTAAATACTTTGTCACAATACCCACATTTATACTCTCCAGTCTTATGTCGCCACTTGTGAGCCTGCAATGCCTTTTCGTTGCCATAACCGGCGCCGCAAACATCGCAAAAGTATTCAGCGTAGTGGTTGTGCATATGCTTTTGTAGTAATTGGAACGAGGAGAATTCATTTGGGCAGAATATACATTGATATTTTTCAGTTTGGAAGCTGAATTGAGACATTTTGGCATTCGGGACATCTGTGAATATTTCTATGGAATGTACTGAATTCAAGTGGCGCATCAAGTTATCCAGAAGAGGTATATTTTGTGAACATATCGTGCACGACAAATGTGTAACATCAAGTTTGACACAGAAATATTTTAGCGTTGCGCTGTTATATTGGTGATCGAGTTTTCCATCACGATGGGTTTCCCGGACATGAGTCTTGAGATCGCTCGGTTTACTGCAGGACTGGGCGCAGTATACGCAGTTAAACGTCTCGTGGTGCGATTTAAAAAGAGTAGCTGTCGAGTATTTGAGTATATTATTGAGGTTAGACTTCAGTTTTGCTATCTCCTTGATGGATTTTTTTGCCTCGGGCAATAACGCTTGTACAACTTTGGCCCTGTATGTTCTTATCTTAGTCGCTTCATTTAATTTTGTTGATATATCTTCGTCACTTTTGATAACGACTGTTTCGATCATATTTAACGTATTGCTGTCTTCACTTTTCTTAACGTTTGGCCTCAATGGTTTAGGTTTCTTTTCATACTCCCTTTTTACTCTGACGCTGAATTTCTTCTCTGCGTCCCCTACAACGAAAACAATACTTATTACAATTATTTTTATCTGCAATATATTATATCTAACTAATATATGTTTTAAGTTTCATTTTTCCTCATCTCAATCGTGTATTGTCACTAGAAGAAAAACAGGTTCGGTGTGGAAAATATCTTTGTTTAATTCAATGATTTGGTTTGTTATAATATTAACTGGAATATAATTGGAATTAAATTTTCTAGCTCAACGGTAACTGGTAAAGAATCGTATATCAAAATGAAAATAGAGTGGACTAATAAAATACTAAATTTAATTAAAACCTAAAAGAACAACAGGAGTACGCACATAGAAAGTATGAATGTATTGTACATAAATGACCATGTCTATTTTCCATACATTGATTTTATCGAAACAATATTTTACCTTCATCTAACGGCAATTGACGATGCTAAGAAAATATACTTTTTATTAAATTTATGAAATTTTTGCCTATTTTTAGAAGCTAATTTGAATATTTCGAATGAGATAAGTGTAACTTATTTATTATGTTTAAAATAAGACTCCTAGTAATATCATTTGATAAAACAATTTGAACGGTTACTTGTACTGAAAGAAAAAAACAATGTCACTATTGAACACTCCTAACAAGAAAAAAAATTCCAAAAAATTTAGCAAAGGTCAAAAATAACTCTTCATTAAAAAATGGTGGAGTAATAATATTGCGGTATTGGTCATTATTTACGTATCTCTAGTACAGGTGCCAAATAATATTAATTATAAAACTATACAAAAATCACGATGAATGGTGGCGAAATGTTTAAGGTTTTAGATGGCTTATTCTTCTCCCAGAGTGGGCCTTAAACCATGGAGCAAGTATTAGAAAAGAGAAGCAGACTCATACAAATACCGTAATCGGAATATAGTTCCTATAATGTATCATAGATGTCGCCGGGTGTTTCATTTTTTGATTTTAGATATATCGCCGCACGACAAGAAAGCGAAGAATTCTAGCTTTCTGCGAAGACGCCATAGTAACGTTAGATGGCATTGTTTTTTTAATTTTTTTCAATATGCGTTTCGTTTCAGTGTGGTTCAAATCATGAAATTGAAAGTAGACGGTCAAACTCGCAACAAAAATCTGAATACTTTCTCTTTTTACAATCGCATATGAGTTTTCATAAAGTTGACTTTTAAAATTGACCATGTGGCTTTTGACATAAAACACCCAATCGATATTCACAATACCATTGCGTGAAATGTAACGAGCACGTACAAATAGTCACGTTCACAACGACATCGACATACACACGCAGTGTGACCAGGTAATAACATTGTGGCCAATTGCGAGGCCAAGAAACACTTTGCGGACGCTGGCGTACGTAAAATGTGTTCTAATGTTGTTTTTTTTTGTTGACTTTGAATAAGTTGAGTTATTTTTGTGACAAATCCACACAATGGCGGCATCACGTTTAGCATATTTTGTTCGGTGTGTGCCAATTTGTCTTTTTAAGATGGTCACCCTGAATGATTTTTCGGCCGGCACTTACGTGACGTCATCGAGACGAGACAAGAGGGTTTTGAGTTGAGTTTTCGTTTGTTTACAAAATGCCTGCGTTTGCGCATTTTCTTAGATCATTGCATGAACCTGGACTCCGATAATTCATATAGCTTACCTGTGACCTGTGGCAAACCTCGATCTGGACTCTTAAGACTAAATATAAAAATCTGAGCAAACCTAACTTGTTTTTTTACAGTCGCGGGCAACAGCTAGTAGTTCGTAAATTATAAGAAGCTACACGTGACGTACAGTCTCCCACCCGCTTCCTATGCTCAGGTTCTACTCTAACTGCCTCTCTTACTGCCTCGGCAGTGCGTCTCTTACTTTCGCGTTCATTATTTCAATATTTCCCTCCTCTCTCATTTAGCCAAGGTCAGCGCTAGAGTTAAATGGCGGCACTTTTACATACGAGTAAATGCTAGAGACAACAAAATAAGACAATAAAAGTAATAAGTACCCCGCATTACGCGACCCCGTTAAGCGCGATTTCATAGTTACGCGATTTTTGAAATTCGCGCAAAATGTATGCGGTTTGTCTACTTTTGTGTAGTTATTTGATTGCAGAAGACTATATATATATATTGTTCATTCCCTTGGCCTATGGCATGTTTCCTGCCGAAGTGCAGTCAAAACTCTTTAATAATAATTATAATATTAAGCAAGCCTACAAAAAGGACCGGGAATTAAGTGCCGTGATTAGGTAAATCTGATACAAAATAATAATTACTGTAGCAAATCGTATTTATTTAAAGTAATAAGTTTTGGCGATATTAAATCCATGCCCTTATACAGGCTGTAACATTGATATTAGGGGGTTGATAAAGGCATTATTTTAAACATCTTTTACTATGAAACCGATTTGATCAGAGTAACTTTATTTTTCAAAACTTCATACAACACATGTGATCGCCCGGGCCACTGTATGGAGAAGTCGAAATTAAAATTGCTCTGATCAAATCGGTTTCATAGTTAAAGTTGTTCAGAATGATGTTCCAAAAATCTTCTAAAATATGACTGCACCTTTCTGTTACACCTGTCTGCAGTGACCCTACGAGGCCAAGGGTCCTACGAGGCCAAGGGTTCGAGTCCCGGTGGAGGCAAATATTTGTTTGATGGGAACGGATGTTTGTACCCTAGGCATGGTTGTTTATCTATCTAAGCATAATATTTATCTATTTAAGTATGTGTGTCGTTGTCGAGTACCCAAGATACAGGGAATCCTAGTTTGGGGCTAAATCAATGTGTGTAAATAGTGTTTAAGGTATTATTATTATACGTGAATTTCACTTAGCGCGGATTTTCTCTGAACGCATTCATCGCCTTGCTCTGTGGTATTGCACAATACTGTAATCGCATTATAACACAGAGAAATTATAGGTAACTAGAAATAAAACGAAATGTACTTTGTTGCAAATTGGCAACGTCGCATCGCATAGCAGAGTGAAATAATCGGCAACGTCGCACGGACGTTGGCCGGCCAATTTGTCAAAATCAAAACGTTTGACAGAAAACAGCTGATCACCAATGCCGCCATATTGTACTCACACATACATACAAGCTTGTGTCGCCATCTATTGCTAGTTACCGGCGTTATTTGGTTTAAACTCGACTTTGCTATACTAGCGTCAAATCACCAGCGGATTTTTATGGAAACGTATGCTGTTAGCGCGCGCTAGCGCCATCTGGTTTTATGCTAGTTTAAAGCCGACGCCTTCCTATACGAACTATGTTACTCTATTCTAATATTTGCTCCATGCTTGAACCCATTTATTACAAAGGCATTAATGCCTTGTTCTAATCATAGGATTTCACCAAGACTTTATTATAATCTGAGATCTCAACACTTTAAAAACTTTAATATCAATATTTGTTTACATTCTGACTGACAAGAGTTTCTGATTGACGGGAAAACTATTAACATTTGACAGATTTAGGACAGCCAACTTAATGGCGAGGCAATTCTACAATATTTATTTAACGGAGATTTCAGTAACACTTTTATATTTTTAGATGGCAATAACGTAGTTCAGTCAAGAACTCAGTTATCTCGAAATGGTTTCCTGTTTGGTGCCCTTGAAAATTACTTACATGGTTAATTTGATACTAGAAATCGTGCATTCAGATAATAGTAGATATATCAGTTAATATAGAATTTAAACAATTTCGTCATGTTTCGCCTTCACGTGACGTTTCCAAGGGCCTCTTTGCACAAATGTCTTCCCGCAATGTCGACACGCATACCTGCGGTCGTCCGCATGGATCCGCATGTGCTCTTTCATGTGGCTCTTTCGCGTAAACCACCTCTGGCACACATTGCACTGAAAGTCCTTTTTCCCCGTGTGCGTCGCTACATGGATCTTCAAAGATTGTTTATCGAAGAACGACCTATCGCATATTTCGCAATTCTGCAGTCGCTCCATAAGGTGCACTCTTCGGACGTGCATCATCATGTCTTTTCTGTTCGCGAAGGTTTGCCCGCACGAGCTGCAGACCTCCTCGTTTTGAAACTCCTTTTCGTGCACTTTGATCATGTGATTCTTCAAGTCCGTGAACTGGATGAACCTTTCGTTGCACTCTTTGCATTTGTGGGGTTTGCGTGGTCCCTTGTGTGCGTATAACTTGTGGCGGTACTTTTGAGAGCGGTGCTCAAACACTTCTTCGCATATTTCACATTTGTATTCGCCAGTCTTGTGCACGAAGCTGTGGCTAGCGAGAGCTTTTTCGCTGCTGTAGCCAGCGCCGCAGACATCGCAGTAGTATTCTGTGTGCTGAGCATGCATATGCTTGTTCAGTATCAAGAACGAGGTGAATTCAGTTGTACACATCGGACACTTCCATTTATCGGTATCGAAGCTAAACAGACGTATTTTTGTTGTGTAGGGCGCGTCCGTATACATTTCTATGGCGTGATGTGATATCAGGTGTTCCATAAAATTTTGTAGAAGTGGCAGAGACTTTATAGCTTGTAAGCAAATTGTGCATTTGATGTTGGTCCCGTCAAGTTTGGCGTAGAAGCGGTCCCTTTGTCCAGTCATGTACTTGTGGTTGAGTTTGTCTAGACTGTGAAGTTCTTGAGCATGTGCTCTGAGGGTTGCCGGTTTATCGAATGCCTCAGCGCAATAAGCGCAAAGGAACTGTTCCTTGAACACTTCAAATAAAGTAGCGTTTGAGTAGCGCAGTATGGTATTCACATTTTGCCTTAGTTTATCAATTTCTGCATTTTTTATGTTTTTTATAGGGACATCTTTTATTTTCGCCATTCCTGTTCGAGTGATGGTTTTTAAAGTTTTGTGGAGCGCTGCTGCTTTTGCTTTTGTTTTAGCCTTTGGTTGAACATCCTCCATCTTTATTTTACCTGGATCTGAAGTGTTCTTCCCGGTTCGTCCTACAAGGAAAATATCGCTCGTTATTTGAAATCCAGCAAACACATCATGATTCGATTTGTTAAGTTTTAACTTACACTTACATTATGTTTCTATAGATAATGTCTTGTTGAAATTTAACCATGTAGAGCTAGACCCGACTAATTAGTAGATGTTATGCAACTAGCCTACAAATCTAGGGTTTCCGTGGCCGAAGGGTTTCAAAATAGGGTCCCTATTACTAAGCCTCCGCTGTCCGTCGCTACGACCGTCATGTCACGATCCGTAATAGGCAATTTTTTTTTTCTAAATTTGTATTTCTGTTGCCGATGAACTACGCGGGATTTTACAAATTTAAGGAGGTTCCTATAAAAGAGACGCGTTTTAACACCACCTGCGATGTAACAAAACTTAACATGATTCAAATTCGTAGATTTCGCGGCTTACCACTTGGCTGTGGTGGCGCAATTGGTTTGATATCAATTTCGCAATAGCTGGTTTTCCATACGCCGGCACTGCAACTATGCTTCTCGGATTTGTGCCTAGCTAGTACTGACACAGAAATCACTTCTATCTACCACAGTTACAAATGGTCCCGTCAAATCATCGTATCTATATGTTATATCTCTTACATCTAAGACGGAAATTCCAACGACGTACCAAATACGAGCAGGTAGTTACGAGTTGCGCGTCGCGTCGGGGCATCCCCCTACCCACCTACACGCCTCGCTCGAGTGGGAAGCTTGCTGCCTGCCCCGGCACCGGCATCGATGGGAGTCATCGCCGTGCCGGCGCCGGCGCCGGTGCCGGTGCCGGTAAGTCGAAGAGTCGATATCATTCATTTTGTTTCGTCGGCACGTTGCTGTTGCCGTTGCCGGGCCGGGGCATATAGAAAAACGGCTATTCTTTGGGTTCTGGGTTCGAATCCACGTTCGCACATATTATTATTTGTTTGTTGTTGTTAGTTTGTTTTATTATTTTCAGTGGTTAAGTTTCTTGTACGACGGTACGGATCCCTTCGTGTGCGAGTCAGACCCGATGCACTGGACCGATTTTTTTATTGTTTAGATCATAAAATAACAAGACTAGTATGTATGGAATCTAAACTGTTTATTTTTTTTAAATAACACAATGAAAATAATAATCGATAGATATAATCTTAGAACTAGAAAGTTTAACATATTAGGGAGGGCAAAACTTACAAATGTTATCTTATCTTACTGCTAGCTATCGCCCGCGGCACATATGTAGCAATATTGGCTGGCAACACAGAACAACTCAAGACAACCGAACATTCATCACAATTTGTCCAGCGATTAAGGAGTGAAAACCGTAACAGATAGACAGGCTAGTCACATTATTAGACATCTATTATTAGATAATTTAAACAAACAGTAAAACTTTAGAAGAAACTCTACTTCAATTAAACCATATTTGTTACAAAACATACTCATACATGTCTTCATTAGTTAAAGAGTTCCCTTTATATCTTCATGATCCCATCATCAAGTACTCTATGAGCTCTTCTGGGTATCATGGTCACCAACTAAATCACTTCCGTACCACCATTTAGTATTATGACGAGCATACAGTACTGACCAGCGTTAATAAAGTAAGGCAACAAATGTAATGATCACCAAAATATTTTTTTCCTACCCAAAATGGATAAATGAACACCAAAAGTTGCAAAAAATATCAGGGCAAAATACTGCGGTAGCTTAGGTGAAGGGCTTTATCCTTCGTGTTAGGTTGACCATGTAAGAACAACAAAAAATACTTAAAACATAAACTTAAGTACACAAAACATAAAAAGAAGTTTGGTGATAATTTATCCGAACACAATTTGGTGGACATTTATCCATTCTGGCAGTCATTTCGAATTTATTGGTAGTAAAATAGGTGCGTTTTTAGTAATCGTTTAAACATAAGCCACAAAGTAATCACATCGCAACCTGTGGGATAATCCGCTGACCATCTGGGGTATGCATTATCAGTTCCACTTCACAAAATTTTGTTTCCCGAAGAGTAAATGTTACTATTAAAAATACAAAAATGGCTTTAGGACAGCTCATCATATTTGAAGAGCACCCTCGATTTCTCCAGGATCAGATTCAGACCTGGGGGTTACCACAACGTCTTATGCAGATTCAGATTTGGAACCTAATTTGATCTGCAAAATTACCGTGACCGTCTTAAAACAAGTCTTGGTATTAGGTAAATAAAGCACATTATGGCGAATTGGAATGGAAATGGTTGCCATGGTGATGTTCTTGTTTTGAACCTAATTTGAATCGGAAAAAGATTGGGGTAACCCCCCCCCCCCGATATCTATGACCAATCGAAAGGTATAGCTTTTCAAAAAGAAAATCAATTCTCTTAATCGGTCAATTTGTCTTGGAGAAATCGCTAAACATTGATAAAAAACCAAGATCGAATTGGCTAATAAACAAGATAGGGTAAACCAATATAAATAAATTATGTCAGACGCTATAAATTGAGGGCTCGCAAATATTTTATAATAGCATTATTATGATTAAAAAGACCACCATTTGAAAACATTGCGATATGACGTCACAACAAAATGTTTTCATACAAATGCCGACAAAAAAAGCGTTTTGACAGTTCATAAAAAGTATCTATGTTGACTACCCTTG
Organism: Argyresthia goedartella; assembly: GCA_949825045.1. Lineage (NCBI taxonomy): Eukaryota > Metazoa > Arthropoda > Insecta > Lepidoptera > Argyresthiidae > Argyresthia > Argyresthia goedartella. Next base: position 5,361,829 of record OX463811.1, on the reverse strand, counting down.
TCTAGTAGCCAATAGTACATCTCCTCCTTTTGTTAAGTCGGGTAATAAAAAAAGTGCAGCCGATTCAGGCCAATTTTAAAAACAATCATGGCGTACCAAGAAAATATGACATTTCAAAGTGGGTATTATACATAAATTCATATTTTCTTTATTGCACACCAATAATTACAGTTAATTACTTCATGAACTGCCGAGATCTGATAGAATTAATTGTGGAATGGATGAAATAATTCAGTATTATATATTTCGATTACTGATTTTTAAATTCAATAAGGACCTGTTTCAAAATGTTCGGCGAACCACTCTGACACATAAATCATCAATTTTCTTCACACATTTTTGAGGCCTCCAAAAATGGGGGTGGCTTCATCGCCATCTCTCAAACGGAATGTCAAACTAAGCTGTGCCATTGTGCTAACCTGTGTTCAGATTTTCGTGTAAAGTAGAATTTTGGGTTATGTTATTTCTAAGCAGTATTTACATCAGTTTTAATGAAATTGTATTGTATTTGCGTTTAAATTTAGTGACTCAACTGAATGTGGTAACCTACATCGAGAGATCCTTTTGTAACATCGAGTTTTGTGATCATGTCACATTTGTTTACCTTTCTGTTCAACTTAAGATGTACAAGGTATAGATTTTATGACATTTTGATTCCGATGTCGGTCACGGCGACCGCTTTGAATACATTGAACGTTTACATTTCTATTTATCAATTGCGGTATCTACAATGCAATGCAAGAACGATCGCGTCAAATCTTTAGTGAGTTCTCATAAAGATTCGACGAAGAAACCTTCAGGGTCTTCGGTCTCACAAAACTTCTGCCGCACACATCGCAACTAAAGACCTTCCGTCCTTTGAGATCGACAATATCTAGAAGTGCGGAATAACTGTGAATGGATAATTCGGAGTGGTACGTTAGTCTGATGTTTGCGTGTAACATACTCATAAGAATGAGTATGTTTTCTAAGTTCCTGCAGATCGCATATATTCTTGTGCTCGCAATAGGCGCCAAAGAAGCCTCGACTGAGGTCTTAAACGGCGTAGCATTGGAGCACTGAAGTATGCTCAACTATCTTTCGTGAATTTTCATATGCACCTTTAGGGTCTTCGATCTCGCAAAACTTCTGCCGCACACATGGCAACTATAGCCCTTCCGGCCTGTGTGAACGACCATATGCTGTAACATCTTCTGGCGTCCTGCAAATGATCCTTCCGGTAATGCAGGCGTAAAGTAGACTTAAGCGTAAAACTGCGTTCGCAGAGATGGCATTTGTTAGCTTTGGATTTGTGAACTTCGATCATGTGCAAGATGCATGTACTTTTGGTAGTGATTCTTAAATCTCGATTTACAAATCGGACATTTGTAAATCAGGACAAGGTTTTGGCCGAGCAGTCCCCGGTGCACGGTGCAAATGTGAGATTTTCTCTTTGATTTTGAGTCGAATACTTCTTTGCAATGAGGACACCTAATGGTTTCCTTAGTTTTATTGTGAGTCTGTTCGTGAACTTTGCCGACCGGTCCCCGTTGCTCGGTGCGAATGTGAGATTTCCTCTTTGATTTTAAGTCGAACACATCTTTAGTTTTGTTGTGAGTCAGTTCGTGATATTTCAATCGAGATCTATTTACGAAACCTACGCCGCATGACGGACAGATAAAGTTTCTAAAGTGTGAGTTCATGTGAATTACTATCGACTGGAATTTGTCGAACCATTCTGTGCATAGACAACACTGCAACTTATCATCGATTGTAAGTTTGAAAGGTTGTAAATATTCATTGATATCGGTGTAATATTTCACCCTATGCATTTTTGTCTGATGATCGTATAATATTTTGATGTCATTGAAATTATATTCGCATATAGTGCATTTCAAATCAACAATGTCTAGGAAAGCGACGAAATTGTATGTATGTTCTCCAGCCTTGTAGACTAGCCTACGTTTCGCGTGATCTTTTTGGGTGTGACTCCTTAGTTCTTGAGGGTCACGATAAGTACTGTTGCAATAAGCACAAATATATCCCATGGCATTTCTGCCCTTGAAAGGAGTAGCGTTCGAGTACTTGAACAAATTGCTGAGGTTATGCGCAACCTTTGCCTGCTCTGGAAGTAGAGTGCTCACGTTACGCGCGAGCTTTGCCTGCTCTGAAGGATGTTTGTCATAGATGTAACTCTCGCCATCGTCCGCCTTTTTGGCGAGTTCCGATTCCCTGGCGACGAGTCTTCCTAAAAACAGAAAATCTTCATTCTAACATTGGTACAGATATATCTGATCACTAGGTATTTTTTTAGGATGTGTAGAACCTATTGTCACCTAAATAACAACGTATACATAACGTTTTTCCGTTTAATTTACGGCCAGCTCAATTATTTTATTCTTTGAACATTGTATATGACTTAGCATCATGCTTTGTAATTAAATGCTCCCGCAGAGTTTTGATATCATCGAAGTTGTTAAAGCACACAGTGCATTTGAGATCGAAAATATTTAGAAATACGGAATAAATGTGAATGGACAATTTAAGTTGTAGGTTACTCTGTTGTTTGCATGTATCGAACGAATGTTTTATAAGTTCCTGCAGATCGCAGATATTCTTGTCCACGTAATAGGCGCAAAGGAAGCCTCGAATGAGGTCTTAAACAGTGTAGCATCGGAGCACTGAAGTATGCTCAACTATCTTTCGTGAGTTTTCATATGCACCTTCAGGTTCTTCGGTCTCGCAAAACTTTTACCGCACACGTTGCAACTATAGTCCTTCCGGCCTGTGTGAACGACCATGTGCTGTACCATCCTCTGTCGTTCGAAAAACGTGCGATGACAAACTTCGCACTCATGAGATCTCTCCTGCAAATGATCCTTCCGGTAATGCAGGCGTAAAGTAGACTTAAGCGTGAAACTGCGTTCGCAGAGATGGCATTTGTTTGCTTCGGATTTGTGAACTTCGATCATGTGCAGCGTCTTTTGGTAGTGATTCTTAAATCTCGATTTACAAATCGGACATAGGTTTTGGCCAACCAGTCCTCGGTGCACGGTGACAATATGAGATTTTCTTTTCGGTTTAGAGTCGAACACTTCCTCGCAGTTAGGACACTTAATGGTTTCCTTATTTTTGTTGTGAGCGATTTCGTGACTTTTCAACCGAGATCTATTTATGAAACCTACGCCGCATGACGGACAGATGAAGTTCCTAAAGTGTGAGTTCATGTGAATTACTATCGACTGGAAGGTGTCGAACCATTCTGTGCATAGACAACACTGCAACTTATCATCAATTGTAAGTTTGAATGGTTGTAAATATTCATTGATATCAGTGTAATATTTCACCCCATGTATTTTTATCTGATGATCGTATAATATTTTGATATCATTGAAATTGTTTTCGCATATGGTGCATTTCAAATCAACAATGTCTAGGAAAGCGACGAAATTGTATGTATGTTCTCCAGCCTTGTAGACTAGCCTACGTTTCGCGTGATCTTTTTGGGTGTGACTCCTTAGTTCTTGAGGGTCACGATAAGTGTTGTAGCAATAAGCACAAACATAGCCCAAGGCGTTTCTGCCCTTGAAAGGAGTAGCGTTCGAGTACTTGAGCAAAGTGCTGAGGTTATGCGCGAGTTTTGCCTGCTCTGAAAGATGTTTGTCATAGATGTAACTTCCGCCATCGTTGGCCTTTTTGGTGACTCCCAATTTCCTGGCGACGAGTCTCCCTAAAAACAGAAAAATCTTCATTCTAACATTGGTACAGATTACTACAGATATATCTGATCACTTGATTTGTATTTAACAATGTTCTACCTATTATAACCTAATAGGTGTAGATAATGAACTTATATCGTTTAATTTACGACAGCTCGTTGCTTTAACATTATCCGAGCTCGCAAGTGTGAGTTTTCCTATGAGACCGTAAATTCTTTTGCGTCTTAAATGCTTTCCCACACGCGCTGCAGATATAATCCTTCCGCCCAGTGTGCACGGTCATATGGTCCTCCAGCTTTTTCTTGTAGAAGAAGCCAATATGACAAATGTCACACTTGAACGGTCGCTCCTTTAAGTGTTCCCAGCGGTGGTGCGTGTTCAAAGAAGATCTCAACGCGAAACTCTTATTGCAAAGTTCACATTTTAATGGCTCTGAATTGTGTACTTCGATCATGTGTTGTTTTTGTCGGTAATAATTAGTGAAACGTATTTGACAGATCTGGCACGAGTAATAGCCGGCCAGACCCCGGTGCACAGTGGTCACGTGTATATTTCTCTTCCGTTCACCGTCGAAAACCTGTTCGCACCGAGAACACTTTAAGGACTTTTTGATTTTGCTGTGTACAACTTCGTGACATTTTAAACGATGCCTGTTGACAAACCCTACGCCACATGTGGAACAAACAAAGTTTCTGAAGTGGGTGTTCATGTGCTGTATGAGACCTTTGAAGGTGTTGAACGTCTCCCGACAGAGACAACACGACGATGTATTTCCCATTGTTAGTTTGAATGGCATCATATAGTCGTTGACCATGGTATAAAACTTAGCATCATGCTTTGCAATCAAATGCTCCCGCAGAGTCTTGATATCATCGAAGTTGTTAAAGCAAACAGTGCATTTGAGATCGACAATATCTAGAAGTACGGAATAACTGTGAATGGATAATTCAGAGTTGTAGGTTAGTCTGTTATTCGCGTGGATCGTATGAGTATGTTTTCTAAGTTCCTGCGGATCGCAGATATTCTTGTCCTCGCAATAGGCACAGACGAAGCCTCGACTGTTATTGGTCTTAAACGGTGTAGCATTTGAGCACTGAAGTATGATCCTAAGGTTGTGCGTAACTTTTGCATATTCCGAATGGTTGTTCAGTACTTTCGTTCCTAATAGTAGGCTCTTCTCAGCTCCTTTTTTTCTTGGAACGAGTCTGTAAGAATTCGTAGCATCCGTAATTTCATCAGTAGCAGCCCTTTTTCTTGGGACGAGTCTACCTAAAAATAAAAATATTCTTTGTCATAACGCGTCTTTAGAGCAGTAGGTGCCATGTTTTATAATCAATGTAATTTAATTACCCATGACTAACGATGTGGCCTTAGATTTCTCCGACTTGCATGCTTGCTTTTTTCTTGGGACGAGTCTTCCTAAAACAAGAAAAATCTCTTTTCAGTTTGCTTGTTTTGCGACCACTATTGGTTTCTAATGGTAGGTTGGGTAGGTCAGTCATCAAAATTTTTCCATCATTACCAACCACTCAATTCATTCCAGCAGGCAATATTTAGTTTTCCTAAAAGATAAATCATTGGAAAACACGCAAGTTATATCATTATTCTGTTGAACTTAACTTGGCTCATCAAAGTTTAGAGTGCGCCTATGCCTAGGGCAATATGGATGGCCATATTTTCAACATCAAATGCATTCATTAGACAACAACAATGTTTCCAATACAACCTATATTTCGATGATCATCATTTCCTACTAACTTGATCTATTCCAGTATATTTTGAAGTTTTCACATGGGTCTTATGTCAATATTCACGCCTTCATAACGTGACGTCATCGCTGCCTTCGTGACTCTTCATATGGCTCCGAAAGTTCTTCTGCCTCGCGAAAGCCTGGCCGCATATGTGACAGCTAAAGTCCTTTCGTCCTGTATGCACGACCATGTGTTCCTGCATCTGTTTCTTGAGGAAGAAGCCTCGGTTGCAGATTTCACATTCAAAAGGTCGCTCCTTCTTGTGGTCGCGCCGATGATGCCGGCTCAGCGAGGTTGTACATGTAAACGTTCTTTCACAAAGATTGCATTTATTCGCCTCCGATTTATGGACTTTGATCATGTGTAGGGACTTCTGGTAATAGTTCTTAAACCGTGATTGGCAGATTTGGCACTTGTAATAGCCGGCGCACGCGCGGTGTATCGTGGTCATATGATTTTTCCTCTTCTGTTCAATATCGAACACTTGGTCGCATTGTGAACACCTAAAGGTTTTCTTGGTTTTGTTATGAGTGTGTTCGTGTTGTTTCAAACGGTGTCTGTTAACGAAACCGACGCCACACGAGGGACATATAAAGTTGCTAAAGTGTGTGTTCATGTGTTGTACTACAGACTTGAAGTTGTCGAACCATTCTGTGCATAGACAACACTGCAACCTTTCCTCTATTGTAAGTTTGAAAGGTTGTAAATATTCGTTAATATCAGTGTAATACTTTATGCCGTGCTTTGTAGTCAGATGATAGTGCAAACTTTTGATATCATCGCAGGGGTGATCGCATATAGTACATTTCAAGTCGACAATATCTAGGAAAGCGACGAAGTTGTTTATTTCTTTGCCAGCATTGTAGGCGAGACGATGCTGCGCATGAATAGTATGCGTATGACTCCTCAGCTGTTGAGGATCGAGAAATGTGTTATCACTGTCGCAGTAAGCACAAATATAACCCTGGTTGTTTCTGTTCTTAAACGGTGTAACATTAGAGTACTTGAGTATAGTGCCGAGGTTGTGTGCGAGCTTTGAATGATCTTGGAGACGTGTCTTATCGGACATCGTTCTGACGTCAGGTTTCGGGACCTCCCGGTGCCCGGCGACGGGATTTCCTAAAAATATAAAAATCAATTCGTTTGATTTCAATTTTCTCTTGGTAAATATAGCTTTTATTAAAATGCGGGACACCGAAATTAAAATATGTAGTATCAATTTCTGAAGCGGTTGCAGTATAAATGTCCGGCGTCACTTGTATTTCGCGCTTCTCAGTGTGTTCATCGTGGCTATGTAATTTCTTATCTAAATTAAACAATCTGTAAATGTGTATTTTATAATAATTTCCTTTCATTAGTTTATAAATGTGTACTTATAACATAAATCTTAATATGGTAACTTATTTTTTATAGGTAACATTGCCGTAATATTTGGCGAGAATAAGTAACGAAATTGTTGAAAACGAAATCCGAACTCTAATCAAAATCGTATTTTCAACTTGCTAATACAACAAAAAAAAACTGATTGATTCAACGCAACAAAACAAAAAAAAAACAGTTTTAACAGGTCTATTACCGCGCCTTCGCAGGTATCGCGATTTATGCCATGCCATGGTAATAAAATTCAAAACCTATAACGCGAAATGGCATTTCCAGAAATGCCTTGGGAGCTGAGTCCCATTTAATCAGTGATTGGTACTTCAAAAGTCTTCTTTGCAGACTGACACGTCACTGAATCACGTTTGCATTTCCAGTGTACGGCGCGCCAGTGGGCCCTTCTCTGTGTCTCAACATCGAACCCTAGCTCGCAGCGTGCACACTTAAACGTTCTGGAGTGTGCACGCAGTTCGTGATGTTTCAAGCGGCTGCTATTCACGAAACCAACGCCGCAGGAAGAGCAGATGAAATTCCTAAAATGCGAGTTCATGTGCTGCACAAGAGACATGAAGTTTTCGAAGCTCTCAGCGCAAATACAACAGGACACACCCTTCTCTTCGGTTAATTTGAACGGTTGTAAATAGTCGTCGATATCAGTGTAGTACTTAATAGCGTGATTTTCTATCAGATGTTTTGTTAAGTCGTTGAGGGTGTCGCAGTGGGATTCGCATATCGAACATTTTAAATCAACTATGTCTAGAAAGGCGATGAAGGTTTTGATATCTACGCCCGCGTTATAGGCTAGTCGATGCTTCGCGTGTGCGGTGTGTGTATGGCGTCTCAATTCCTGTGGATCGCTATAGGAGTCCTTGCAATATGCGCAAGAGTACCCCGTCTTCAGCCTATTTCTAAACGGGGTGACATTTGAACACTTAAGTATAGTAGCGAGGTTGTGAGCGAGCTTATTATCCGCCGAGAAATCTTTCTTCTGATAGTACAAAGGCTTCACAGGGACCTCCGACTTTCCGGCGATGACTCTACCTAAAAAAGAAAAGTCCTCTTTCAGATCGCTCGTTTTATCGTAATAAAAAACGCTCAACTACTCAAATAGTGCTCATGTAATAAGTAATCTATATATTTTGTCGGCAGTGACCCTGCCTACGAAGCCAAGGGTCCCGGGTTCGAGTCCCGGTGGGGACAAATATTTGTTGGATGAGAACGGATGTTTGTACCCTAGTCATGGTTGTTTATTTATCTACGTATAATATTTATCTATATAAATAGGTGTATCGTTGTCTAGTACCCAAGATACAGGGAATCCTAGTTTGGGGCTAGATCAATGTGTGTAAATAGTGTCCAAGTTATTATTCGTATATACCTACCTACTCATTAGTAGAAACAAATAGGATTTGTGGATGAGATGGTAAGTCTTTACAGGACCATTGTATATTCCATAGGAATGGGCTTGTAAGCCATCGAATGATATCGCTTTTAGTGCACTTATTTCTGCTTCCTCACAACAATGTAGCTAACCCTACCGCACTGCAAAGCATTACACTTTATGTACCGAATTGTATTCGCGACGTGTTGCTCGTACACAGCACGCTCTCGTCACGCACCCACCTTCCAGGCGCTGACTCTGCTCAATGCGTGTATTGCTCATCACTCAGGGGAAATAGACATGTTCGATATGGCCTTGTGGAAATTCTAAACAATCATTTTTCTAAATAATCGTAGGTAATTTGTGTGGTTCATATGTCTCTGATAAGTATTGATTGCTTGTTTTGTTTGTATTTGTCAAGTGCTGTTAGCATGCTGTGAGTTATTTAATTTATGTTCTGTGTTGGCTCTCAGACGCTTCGGTCCTGTTAGATACGTGAACGCTTACTTTACTCTGAACGCGTCCAATTAGCACTGGTCTCTTTCATGCAGGGAGGTTGTCTCTCTCTCACATTACGGACAAAACAGTGATCAGTGCTCTTGAGAAATAAAACAGTAATTTATTAATTTACGGCAGTGTCCTGATATTGTAAATAAATCTTGTTAAGCTAATAAAGAACTGTGCAGTGATCTAGGTTCAATAAATACCACAAACTTTCGATCAACATTTATTGTTAAATGTTTGCATTATTTTAAATAGATATCGTTAGGGGAAAATTTATTCCTTTTATTAATTAACAAGGACGTATTTAAGATGTTTGTTGTTTTAATCTAACTAAATCGAATACCAATTCAATGAGGTTTCTCTAGTCAAAACCATCCGACTTTTTTCCGTGGAACTTTCTAACATGGCACCTCAAATATTGCAAGTTTTTGAACATTTTGTTACATATTTCGCACTGAATATCTTTCTGAGGCTTATGAATATCCATGTGTTGCAGCAGACGGAATTGCTCGAAGAATTTGACACCGCAAACTTCGCACCCGTAAGCCCGTTCATTCATGTGGACCCGCCGAATATGCTTTCTCAACGCCGTTTTCAATGTGTAGCTCTTACTACATCGATCACACTTATTTGCCGTGAACTTGTGAACTTCGATCAAGTGCTGTTGCTTCCTGTAGTAGGTAGGAAACCGTTTCACGCAATTGTCGAAATGGCAGATGTGAACACCTGAACGTGCAAAATGAACTGTTGCATTGTGGTCTCTTCTCCTGCCAGGATTGTCAAATACCAGTTCGCATTGAATGCATTTGTACGCTGGCTTTGAAACGTGGGTCAGCTCGTGTTGTTTCAAGCGGTACTTGTTGACGAAACCCGCGCCGCACGAGGGGCACACAAAATTAGGGTAGTGGATGTTCATGTGTAGTACAAGTTGTTGGAATTTCTCAAACACCTCGGGGCAAAGACAACACGGCGACTTGTCTGTTGTTAGTTTGAAAGGCTGGATATAATCGTTGATATCAGTGTAAAAAGGAGCGTCATGCTTCTTTATCACGTGATCCTGCAGATCCTTGATGTCATCGCAGTGGGTGAAGCATACCGTGCATATCAGTTCGAGAATGTCCACAAAGAGAACGTAATTTTTATTAGTTGACTCGGAGTAATAGTCTAAGCGGTCCTTGGTGTGGAGGGAGTGTGTGTGGCGCCTCAAGCCTTGCGGGTCGCCAAATGTCACGTCATTGCAATACGCGCAATCATAGCCCAGAACGTTCTTGCTCTTGAACGGTGTAGCGTTTGAGTACTGGAGTATGGTCCTGAAGTTGTGTTTGATTTTCACATGTTCCGAGACTAAGTCTGGCAAAAGGCTTTTGGATCCCCGCTGGCTGCCAGACCCCTTTCCTGAGATATTCTTGGCAGACCCCCTCTTCTTTTGCTCAATTTGGCCCCTTCTCCTTGGGATGAGTCTAGGTCCTAAAAAAAGAAAATTCTTCTTTCAGATATCCGCTTGGTTTTTGCAGCACTACTTTCAAATATCACTTGTATATCATCATCACACATTGACAATGACTATTTGACAGGCATTAATGCCTGTCCTATAACCAAGATTAATCAATATCTTGGGTATTGTACCTTAATCAACTGTCAATGATGCCCGGTCACTAGCAGATAATAAATAGACTAATCAATACTTATTGTCACCTTGCAACGAATACAACCGATATTGAAAATCGTGTACTTTAATTACAAAACCATATTCTAAATATAAATAACAACAGCTCAAATCTTCAATGAAGAACATTTTTCGTGTGAATTTTCACGACATGTCTGGCCAGATATCTTTTCAGCGAAAAAGTTTTGTTGCACAGTTTGCAGCCGAAATCCTTTTGCGCCGTGTGTGACCTCATGTGGATCAGCAGACGATGCTTCTGGAAAAACTTGCGCTTGCAAACTTCGCACTCGTGCGTGCGCTCCTTCATGTGAACCTGGCGCAGATGCTTCCTCAGAGTAGTTATCAACGTGTAACTTTTGTCGCAGCGATCACATTTGTAGGCTTCCGAATTGTGCTTCTCAATCATGTGCCGCTGTTTTCTGTAGTAAGTTATGAACCGCTCATTGCAGATTTGGCAGATATTCACGCCGGCAAGTGCCCGATGCACGGTAGCGTTGTGGTCCTTTCTCCTGGTTTCATTGTCGAACACTTGGTCACAATTACCACATTTGAAGGTCTGCTTGGTTGTGCTATGCAACAATAGATGATTTTTGAGGCGAAGTTTGTTAACAAAACCTGCGCCACAGGTGGAGCAAATATAGTTCCTAAAGTGCTCGTTCATGTGAGCGAATAGTTGCTTAAAGTTGCTGAACTCCTGGGGGCATAGGCAACATTGCGACTTTGCCTTTGTGAGTTTGAAAGGCTGGATATAATCATTGACATCAGTGTAAAAGAAAGCATCATGCTTTTTCATCAAATGATCTCTCAGTTCTTTGATATTGTGGTAATTGTTAAAGCATAAAGTACACTTCAAGTCGACAATATCTAAGAGAATGACGTTATTGTTTTTATAACGTTGATCGGCGTAGAAGGCTAACCGATGCTTGGCATGGGCTGAATGAGTGTGTCTCCTCAATTCTTGAGGGTCTTCGAATGTCGTGTAGTTGCAATACGCGCAAACGTAGCCAAATGCGTTTTTGTTCTTGAAAGGTGTTGCATTCGAGCACTTGAGTATAGTTTTGAGGTTGTGCGAGACTTTTGATTGCTCTGAATGGTGCTGTGGCCTATTAGAGTTTGTCTTGTCCACAATCGGTATAATTATTTGTGGAACGTACTTTTTGGGTATCTTTTTCTTCTTCCTGCAGACGACCTTTTCCGGAAAATCATCATCCGTTTTCTCTTGCTCAGAGGCGCCCCTTCTCCTTGCGACGAGCCTATGTCCTATAAAGAGAAAAATCTACTTTCAGAACGCACGGTTCTCCAGAACAGGTTTGATGATTTCTTTGATGTTGACAGTGACTTATTATCTACATGTGTATCCTTTTAGATCTTTTTCGAACAAGTCTGGTAGACTGCTTGTATAGGCGAGGCTTTTACAATAGGTTTGCTAAACATTTGACTTTCCTTTCGTGTCATTAGCGTGCACTGCAACAGGGGTAAAGCGATATCATGCGCCGTTTGAAGGAAAATTACGAACTTCATATAATAGTAAAATTTATTTGAACATATTTATAAATCATCCTGTTACGTTATTTACAGTATGCATAACGGCGAATAAATAAAATAAAAAAATGCATTTGACTCATTTCAATAACATTAAAAGCACGATTTCAATTTCATTCTCGCTGCCCAAACATTTTTCCTCTTGATACAATCAGTTCATAAATCCTTGATCAAACAGCGACAATCTCCAGCAAGGTGTTGGTGTATGTAGTCAGTGTAGTTTTATGAAAGAAATGTTTTTCTCGAAAGAGATGTCCTTAATAATGCCAGGCTGTTGGAGTTGCTTGCCTTATACAGGGATCCCGTAACTCAAGGCAAGCCAGTACCAGGAGATAAGGCCTATCAAAAATATTAAATAAAACGTTGATAATATGATTTTTTGTTGATAATATGATTATATTGGCATCGGTCATAAATGTCTAGTTACTTTGACAACAACACCCCTGTAAAGGCATCGCGCATCGCCTGCCATTTATATAACAAAAATAATAAATACTCTCGATTTCCGTTGAGAAAATGATTAATTAGTCGTACACCAGAGGGGATTCATTTTATAGAATTTGTTCCGATTTTATATCACCATATGGTATCAGCATGACACCAATATTATGTTCATTTTACAATGGACCAACGTCGTCGCCAACTCTCAAGAGTTCTGCCGTCGCCTTCTTCTTGTTCTCAGCCGCAATCTGTTTCAGCGTCAGATCGCGGTTGTCGATCAGATGCTTCACGTCATCGAACTCCTTGAATATATCCATGTCGTCCTGGTGCAGTCGAACATGGTTTCTGAGGCCCGCCTTCTGAGAGAACGCCCGCTTGCAGACCTCGCACTGGTATCTCGCCTGGTCCTCCTCGTGAATCCGCATGTGGTCGCGCAACGTTCGGAAACGAGAGAACACTTTGCCGCAGGTGTCGCACGTGAAACCGTTCACCCCCATGTGCCTCGCTAGGTGGTCGACTAGTCCGCGCTTGGAGAAGAACTTGGCATTGCACGAGTCGCACATGAAGCTCTTCTGCTGTAAATGGTGGTGTTTGATGTGGCGGTTGAGCTCGAATTTTTTCTTGTAGACCTTATTGCACGCGTTGCAGGGATAGCTGATGGGCGTCTCGTTGTGCACCCGAACGAGGTGGTCCAACCTGTCGTAGTACCCGACGAAGATCTCCGGGCACTGAGGGCATTTGTTCCTCAGCCAGCTGCCCTTGTGGACACCCTTTTCGTGGTTACGCTTTTTCGTCTTGGACGAGTAGATTTTGTCGCAATACTCGCACGGAAAGCATCCCTCTTCGTGGGTTTTCATGTGCTTCCGCAACGCGGCTATCGTTATGTACCCAACGCCGCACTTATTGCAGTAATAGTTCCTGTAATGGCTGCTCATGTGCTGGTACAGATTCTTGAAAGACATGTGAACGACGGAGCAGATGAGACATTTGTAATCTGTCCCGTTGTTTAGCCTAAACGGTAGAATAATATCTTTGATCTCTCTATTTATAGTTCTTTTGTGGACGCTGACTAAATGGTCCTTCAGTGCGTTCAAGTCTTTCATGGCTGTGTTACAGAGGGTGCATTTTAGGTCGGTGATGTCGACCTTGATGGGGTTATAGCTGAGTTTGTAGTCTATCATCGAATTGATTTTGTCCTTCTCGGCCTGTTGGGCGGTGTGGGCGCGAAGTTCGTCGATGTGTTTGAAGTACTTGGCGCAGTAGAGACAGGAGAAGCCTTTGGCCGTCTTGTCTCTGAAGGGGCTGGCTGTGGAGCACTGCAGGATGGTTGTGAGGTTGACCCTGTGCTCCGTTCTCTCTGGCGTCGCGCTATCGTAGGTCTTTCGCTTTTTCTTTGATTTCGGCCCGCGGCCGTCCCCCGCGCCTATAACAAGAAACGTGCAGTTCAGTGAGCTGGTAGCTCTCGGTTTCTCGGGTGCTGGCGGAATGCCGTTACTGACTATTTGGTGTTAGGGCGGCGGGGGACGCTTTCAAGCAGGTTGTGTTATCACGTGCTCACGGTTAATGAAGCGGTTTGGACGAATGTCATATTGTATTCATAATGAAATCGTATATTTATTAGATGGTGAAGTTTGATTTTCAGATGTCAACTTTGAATTATTTTTGAATAAAAATTGTTTCGGTAAAACATATCCATGATTTCCTTATCATACTACATATATATGTACCTAGAAAAGCACAACAGGATATGACGTAACTAGCTTCCTATATAATTATGACCTTATCCTGTCAACATTATGCAATCACCCCATTCGCATTAGGAAGGCCTTGACGCAATTCAAGCTTATGAAAAAAAAACCATTAATATCGTCCTAAAATAATCGTAAAAGTACGTTATATTAATAAAATAAATTCTGGTTTGGCGAATTTCTACATTTTAATAAAAAGTATTATCAAGCCAAATTAGGGATGATACTCACATAACCACTTTAGTCAGGATTGGTAGCCCTTGAATCATCAATCATAATGATTTTACTTCGCTTCCCATAATTCGTTCCATAGTTAACTAGACTTTTGTCGATTTTGAAATCTCTAACTATATTATACAGATCTAATCTTTTTAAAAAAAAACCTGAATTTGGGTCACTGTTATTTTCTTTAATAATATTTGAAAGTGTTTCGCCATGTACGATTTTCTCTGCTAGTTTGGCTCTCTGTTCTTTTGTCAGTTTGACTAATTGAGTTTTTTCGTGTCCTAGATGCGTGCTTTGGTATTCCACTTTGTGTACATCAGACGACTCCAATCTGCTCAAAGTTATTCTGGCCGGACAATTCTTGCCGGTTCTCATACTGCGTGTTTTATTTAGAGCTCTGATTGGTCCAGACCTAGAGCAGAAATAGTAGCTCTTGTTACTTTTTACGCCTTTTTTGGTGGTTACCATTGAAGAACGTTTGTAGAATGTGACTTTTTCGTCGTTCTCCAGGTTATGTTTCCAGGTTAGGAAGTCTGTAAAATGCGTGTTACATTAACATGACGATAAACCGTAAGTCCAGATCAAACATGGGAGTATAACCTACTTAGATAAACAGTTTCCGTTCTTAGGCAGATGTAAAAACTTTAATGAAATTGGTAAAGAGGAAATCTAGCCCAGTAAATTATGAATACGAAGAATGGAAAGTTTTAATCAGAACCAGGGGTCAAAATGTACAATAATAAAAGTAAGATCTCCGAGTATATAGGGAAAGAAACTCACCGCCATGGCAGTTAAATGTCAAATGCTGTAAATCAACATTAATGTCGTGCGAATAGCTGATGTGACAACACAACTCTTCGTTACTGTTCAAACTGATTTCGCAGATCGGACAAATGAATGTGGTCTTTGATTTTTTCTTACATGGCCCAGTTTGTCCTGCAGTTTGCATGTGGCATAGATGTTTTGTTTGGTGTGTTACCATCCACAACTCTGAGGCATGTTTGACTTCAATTCTAGCAGGGCAAGTCAATTTGCTACTAGGGGCTTTGACATGACCTAAAAACGATTCCGGATAGCAGTGGAAATATTCTCTATCGTCGCTTGATAGACGTTTTAGGTAGCAAGCGCCTTCCTTCAATTCCTTGTCTGCTATCCACGCTTGCAAATCTGTAGATACAGATTTATAGTGTATATTTGGATATCGGGCATGGTTAGAGAATATATTGTTGGAATTAGTTGTAAAAGAAAGTTGTTTCAATAAAATTATTGAGATCATGATCAACATGATCGATAAGACATTGTGATTTCTAGTATCCATTTTAAGGATCAATTCTGCCATTATGATTCAACTAGTGAATAAAAGAAAGAAGGATTAAACTAGTATTTAAAATGTTCCCAAAACTTACCAGCCTCCGAATCGAATGTTATCTCCTGATAGTCCAACTCAACATTATGCACTTTAAACAGGTGACTGTCATGTTCCTTGTGGCATCTAAACGATTCATCGCACAATGGACAATGGCACTTCAACAGTCGACTAGCGGCCCAATGCAGTCTGCGCATATGTGTGAGAAAGTCCGACCTACGCTCAAACGCGATTGGGGTAATGCATTCGGTGCAGTTGACCATGAGGTTTTTGGCGCAACCGACGGCCAAATGTGTGGCCAGGCGGTTGGTGTTGCTGAAAATCTTGCCGCAAGAGTGGCATAAAACCTTTTTGGTGATGTTCAGACGAGTGCCGTGTGTAGTGGCTAGGTGCCGCATGAGGTTGAACGTTCTTGAGGAGCGATACGAGCATAACGGACAACTTAGGCCGTGGTCCTCTGCAATTACAATTCAGGGTGTCAATCGCTTGCATTTGCCCTTTTTTACGCGTTTTGTTTAGATTTTGGTGTCTTTGCATTTGGTTTTGTGTGGTTTGAAAAACGGTTTTAAGTTTTAGTTTTTTTAGTTTATCAGAGGGTTTTAATGTCGTTGATGAATAGTCGTAATAAATTATGTGATTATACACAAGCGAAAGAAAATTCTATAAAGTGAAAAGAGAAGTACATGATGCAAAATTTTACAAGAATTGGTAAAAGTAGAACTCAAATTTTAGTATAATGCAGTTTCGGGTAGCAAGCACAATTCTAGTATAATTTTGCATTTATTGGACATTCACACAAGGTATTTTATACTTAAAAAGCTGCTGAAAAGTCGCAGAAAAGCCAATGAAATAATAATGGAATCAATAAAAAATATCAATGTATATTTAAGTAACAAATTCTGAGATTTAACGTAAAAAAAAAAAGTAATGAGTTTTTTAGCTTCTCTGCATACTTTTCAACTTAGGGACTACTGGTATTGTGGTCAGGCAGTTATTATTGCGTAGAATACATCCGCATTCCCTTTACGAACATTTCATGACCTGATTGAAGTAGCTAATTAAAAGCGCAGTTGTTCATGTTGATGAGCTTGGCCCCAACAGAGGCATTTCCTGAGCTACCTAATCTAGGAGTAGACGAAGATTCGTCAGATTAAACTCAGATTTGAGAATGCTGTCTTAAATTGCATTAATCTCAATACAAATTTAAACCTTGACTATTAATTTGTGGCAACATACTTTCTCCCTTTATCGTTAGATGACATATCTGGCTATTGCTATCCCACCTGAAAAAAATAACCTGGATGTTCTCGGCTTGGCGAATGCGGAATGGCGGACGTGGTATTCTACGAATCGGTAATACATCGACTTAGATGTTTGCCAACAATAGTTACAGACAACGTAAACTTTGGTCGCATGTTTGTGACAAAACGCCATCTCAAATCTACGATATACAATGAAAATATACATCGATACTCGAAAAAGTTTTTTTTTTAGCCTATGCCGTGTGCCACTGTTGTGTAAAGGCTCAATTGGTTCGAGGCCACACAAAGCTTCGGCTGGAGAAAAAAATATAAAGTAAAAAAAAATGGACTGACACTCAAGTGAAGCTGTCGATGGCGTGTTCTCGTCCGAGAAATGACAGTACTAAATAATATTCAAGTTGCAATTTACTGGATCAGGAGTTTATGCTTTCCGTCATAAAACAAAAAACATTGCCATCATTCACAGTTGGCTAAGAAATAGGCAAGGAAATCTCTTTCCGAATGTCACAAAAACACGACCTATCTCTACCGTCCAATCCAAACATTAATAAAGGCACAATTTACACTGACAGCATGACCACAACACCATAGACCCGCTGATAGTAACGCTACACTTACGTGAGGAGTTTGGCTCCGCTTTGAGTGCAGCCTTAGAGGTGCTGGGTCGCGGACGCTTCTTAGGTACCACCTCTTCTACCTCCTCGGAGGATTCCCTTTTGATTGGTACTTCAAAGTCCTCTGGAATGGAATGGGAAAAATCATTTTATATTTTTACATTTTATATTTCATATTTGAGTTGCAGGTGAGATAAGTTTTTGATCTCTTTTCTTCAGCTATTTTAAAAGCAGCTCATCAGTCTTTATCCGATGACACTAAATACTGTCACAATCCGTAATATAATCAATTAAATAAAAAATACCCGTTTTTTTATGTGTATGATAAGTAAAACAAGATTTTCTTAGAATATATTTCTATCGTTCGAAACATGCCTGGCCTTGTGCGCCGTTGCGGGCAAGCCAAACTCACGAAATCTCACGTGGGGGAGTGGGACCCCTCCCTCACGTATTGTTTTTGCCTTAAAAAAAGTGTCAAATTTCGTCATAATAGTAGTTTATGTGACTGCTACATGCCCTCCATTTTCATAATAATATCACTCGAGAGTTTTAATGCCTAATTATGTACAGTTACATACACTAGTTTATCTACACACATATCATAAGCTCTCTTTGATGTGTTCAGGAACCGCATGTTTGACCGGCATTGTGGCTCTGCAGTTGTTTAGCTTGTTCTGTAGCACCAACGTCGGGCGTTCGAAATTTGAATGTCAGTACCAACTTCACAGACAAACTAGGGGCGGCATGCAGGCGGGCGTCGGCGTTCGAAATTTGAATGTCATAATGTGTAGAAAAACTACACATTATGGTCATAATGTGTAATTTTTCAGATAAGAAATGAGTTTTACCAAGTAGTTTATGCTGATCGTAACGTGCAGTTTTTGTACGCAGTAAAGAGGGTTTATGATACGTGTGTAGATAAAAGGGTTTATTATAGTAGTTCCCATTTGTATTTATCGTCCAATTGTAACACTCCGATTTTAGACTACGATCTAATCAATCTTAAATACTAGTCTTTAATAAAAATAATGAAACAAATTGAGTTTTATTTACAAATATAGCTATTGCAAATATGTAAATCGATAAATTTCTGTTTTTGGGCACGTTTTTTTTAAAGTGTGCCTTGACTGCTGTGATAACTGCTGGCGTCCTAACAAAAAAGTGCCATCCAGTTAATTTCTTGTGATCGGAACTTGAGTCTTCAATGTGTTTTTTTTTTTGGTAAAATAAACAGACCAGTCCGTTTACCTACCACAACATCTTCTATTCCGAAAATTACCATGACCGTCTGAAAACAAGTCTCGGTAATGGGTAAAACCATGGCTCACAGTTAAATCGATTATCGATAACTGTACACAAACACTGGGGTTATTTTTTAGTCCGTTTACTACACGAGCTGATGCCTGCACAATGTGGAGGGTCCCGGACATAACAGGGAGATCTGACTGCCGGGCATGGTTAATACCACTTTTTTTCCCCTCACACACACAAAAAAAAAGATACTGGGTAAAAAAGCCCATTTTGGCGTATTGGAATGGATGCCAAGGTGATGTTCTTTTTTTGAACCTAATCTGAATCGCTGTAAAGGTTATGGAAACCCCCCTGTTCCTAATAAATACGTCGTAACCATATTGTAGAACTGACCATATCATGAAATGTCCAACCATGGTTGAATTAGAACTTGCATGGAACGAAGAAATCTTTTAGGGAAAAACACTGCGGTAGCTTAGGTGAAGACTAAAGGGGTGAGCGCAGCGAAGCCCCCTGAGCAGTCTTCGGGTTAGTTCGACATGTTTATCACATTCACAAAAACATAAGGTAGGTGAATCAAAATGTTTTAAAAATACATGTTTGATCAAATTTAACCCTTTCGGACAATTTCATGAAATGATTGGCCAGATCATGAATTATGTGCAAATTCTTCATAGAATTGAACATAACTCATCATTTTTAAAACATTTTGATTCACCTACCTTATGTTTTTGTGATAAACATGTCAAACTAACCCGAAGAATAATCAGGGGGCTTCGCTGCGCTCGCTCCTTTAGTCTTCACCTAAGCTACCGCAGTGTTTTTCCCTAAAAGATTTCTTCGTTATGGCTATGACTAATATGTTTTAAATCTGATTGAATAGTGTTTGGAGAGTGACCATAATGGTGCAGAGCAAATACTGCTACTTGGTCATCTTCGACAGTCCACTATGTCTCAAGACATAAATTTTTATTGGATTGTGTTACATATTATTAATCGTCAATAATTTGAAAATTGAATGCAATTTTGGCAGTAACAGAATTATTTGACCGACTAAGTAGAGGCCTTTATCCAGTGATGCGGCCTCTTTAGTGTTTTAAGCGAATGGCAGTTTGTTTGCTCTCCTCAGCCATAAAACCTCGCCCTGTGTTCAGCAGATCTTGGACAAATGGGTGTTCAAAGACAACATTTGTAATTTTTAATATTTTTTCGATATCTATTTTTACAGTGGGAAAATCATATTTTTTTTTATATAATTTATTAATAATATTCTTAGAATACGTAATATTCTGCCCCTTCTCTACATTGGAACATCGAAGGGTGAAGCTGGGCATCTCCAGCTTCATATATTCATGTATTTCAGTGTCCCTTGTGAAGCAGGGTGCACATGAGATGATAGTGTGAAGTACCTTGATTTAGAAAAATTTCAAACTCATGAGATATTGTTCCGATTGTGATAAAAAATTGTGTTTCTGTCATCTAGTATGGAAAAGGATTGGTTTACTCCCATCTGCCCGGCAAAATACCAATGGTTGCCAGCATCAGCGCCACACACACAAATAAAAGCCTGGTGGCACCTCTAAACCTACCAGGTGTGGTGGTGGCAACCATTGGTTCCATGCCGGGGCAGAATTTCCTGGCCAGATAGCAGTAGATCAAATGGTTTGATAAGTCATGAAGATTGTGATGGAATGTACCTGTTGCAGAGTTGTCATCAAGATGTTCCTCTTGCATGTCTTGCTCGCTGTCCGAGCAGTCCTCCCTTACCACCTCCAGTTTAATGGCTGCAACATTAATGTACTGTGTTAAAAGATTTCAAGTCATTATAGCGTAATTTTGTGTTGACGGATGGTGAACCGAAGCAGTCACAGAGTGGTGGTCAAGGGTAGCAACAAGGCCAGTGGGCAGACATAGATATCATCAAGTCAATGGATCCCACTGGATGCGGCTCGCACAGGGTCGCGCGGACTGGCGCTAAGAGCAATGGCGTAAACTGTGGGTTTATGTGGCTGTTGGCTCTAAAGCCAAGAATAGGTTCACAGGGGCGCGGGGATTCCCGCACCCAGCCAGTCACCATACTAAGGCTTACCACTCTTCATCAAGTTTCAGGACAATTCACCCCCTTTTTATTATAGGCACTAGTTATTTATCCACCAAGAATAAGATAATGAACTATAAATTGTTGTCATTATAAAATCTCACACAGTTCACCTCTTCTTAAAACTTTCATTGTTTTCCGATATGAGCAAGTCTTCTCCAAAAAATTATATAGTATACTACCAGATACCCCGCAACTTCATTAGAAAGTTCATAGGCTAGGGATTATCATATACCGAGATAGCATTACCCTCCTTCTGGTGAAGGTGACTAAAAGTGTCCTTTATGTTATAATCTAGCTCATAAACTATCTCTATACTAAATTTTATTCAAATTCATTCAGCCATTTTAGCGTGATTGAGGCAAAAACACACAAACATCCAAACATTACTTATTTCACATTTATAATATTAATTGGATTGACCTGATCACATGTTAACCAAAGTAACCTAGATCTCTTACCAGTAACAGTGCCGCATCTAATGGTCTTTTTAAATTTGTCTTCCGTGAGTTGCACTTGCTTCTTGAACTGGAACGCATTTCTCAGCTGCGTGATGCACACCTCGCATATCCCGCCGTTGTTGCCCTCATTGTCCACGTACAACTGTATAGAATGATTTTTTTATTAAAAATAGTGCTTATATATATATTTTTTCAGAACCATCTAACAGTGGTGGAAAACATTGCAATGAAACTTTATTTACTCCATAGTGATGGGTGACGGGCTAGCCCTTGCTATGCAATATGGAGAAATGAATAACTAAATGTGGAGAGAGCTGTGTATCTGCCACCCCATGTGGGAAAAGGCATGACATGATAGTTAAAATGGCAAATAGTGTTTATAGAACATGATAACTCTTTCAGAACATAGCCCAGTTCTTTGGGGGCCTCCATGCTGCGGTTGTGGCTATGCCTACCATGTGAGGGTTTGATCGCTGAGAAAAAAATTGGATGTTTAAAATCGTGTATGTGATGTCGCTGTTTCTGGTTACCACGACACAAGGTATCCTAGTGTGGGGTCAGAGGCAATGTATATATATAACCCTTGCACCCACTATATTTCTACCGTCGTAAATCCTGCATGATAGCATGAGGTATGCTACCCGTTTCACCCGTTGTCCCCACCCTCGTCCACTCTCTATTATCATTGGTTGGTTTATCCGGCAGACCCTCAGGACACAGAGTAACAGAGAAAACAGTGTGAGGCCATAGAGCGCTAATAATGGATTCCAGGATCGTGGTTTTAGTCCCATACTCAAAGGACC
Organism: Argyresthia goedartella; assembly: GCA_949825045.1. Taxonomy (NCBI): domain Eukaryota; kingdom Metazoa; phylum Arthropoda; class Insecta; order Lepidoptera; family Argyresthiidae; genus Argyresthia; species Argyresthia goedartella. The sequence continues at coordinate 5,339,641 of OX463811.1, read as the reverse complement.
ATGGCACGGGAATAAACTTTTTGCTAAATCCTTCTTCCGCCCCCTTATCGACACTCTGACCCTATTTTCGCTGAGGCGCAATACTCAAGAAAATGTAATAATGACACAATCTTACCGAAATATCAAAGCAATCCAGCAGCATTTTGGAATATATTTCTTCATCGCCCATCCAGCTATATCTACTAGTGAGGTCTTTCGACGGCCCCTCAGAGGCGCAGCATCGGCAGATGCCGCCTATCATTAGAGTGTCCATTCTATTCACTATTTGCACATTAATTGACAAAAATTACTGCGAAATACCGGAAAATCCGACAAATAAAATACACAATTCACCACAACGCGTACCGAAAAACCGACGCTCCGCCATTTTGTGAAATACATATATGAATAAAAACAAAATCAATCGATTTGTTGTCTATGGTTGACCCTCATAACTGCAAAATGAGGTATTTAAATGGGAAATAAAATAAATTGAAGACATGTCCATACGGCCTTGAAGAGACTATAATTATTATTGGAAAATAAGACACCACCCGCCCCTCAGACAAACGAAACTCTTCGCTTAAATAGATGTAACGTCAAATTTGGATAATAAACCAAAGAAACCAAACCTTTTTGTTGATGGTTTGGTTTCTTTGGTTTATTTTTACTACAGAGTTAGGTAATACTCACCATATATATAGTTTGTGAGCATCTGCATCTGTCATAGTCATACATAACATAAACAAAGACCATACAAAGACTGAAGATTTCAAATCGAAACTTTCGGGAAACCTTATATATTAAAAAAGTAATTTAGCAGTGAGATAAATTATAAAAGAATCCCGCACGGAATGTTCGGAAAAATCCGTTCGGTCGATTTTGCTGAAATTTTGTGAAAAGATAGCCTCTAATACTCTAATTAACTGTGCGAAGATGCAACCTTAATTAATGACCAGATTCCAAAATATAACGATTTTAAGTTTAACTAAAAATGAAGTAAGTATATATGACGCTAATTTTATTTTATGGTTTTTAGGTTTTGCCCGATATGAAGAGAACATAAAGTACCCATCATTAAGAACACTTTATGCCATTCTTAATGCACAAATGTAGCGTTGTAAATACAATTAGATATAAGCTAATTATAAGTTGTACAGTTTAACATCGTAATATAAGATAGCTTGAACCTTCGAATATTTTTTTTACCCGATATTGCCACGAATATATTTAGATATATAGAAATATATTTACACGTTAGATAATTATAATTATAAATCGTCATATTATTACTACTATGAAATAATTTTATCTTAAATCAACCTCAGGAAAAAGGTAGTAAGTGCATATTAGCGTCATGTATACTTACTTCATTTTTGTTAAACTTAAAATCGTTATATTTTGGAATCTGGTCATTAATTAAGGTTGCATCTTCGCACAGTTAATAAGAGGCTATCTTTTCACAAAATTTCAGCAAAATCGGCGGAACGGATTTTTCCGAACATTCCGTGCGGGGTTTTTGGATTAGATAGTCATTTGCCTGTTAGTGCGCTATCATACAGAGTTAAATTTGGAAATCATAAAAACTTAGGGGAATTCATCATCAATTAATATTTGATTTAATTTCATAGATTTTCTTGTATTTTATACATTTTGTTGGATACATCAGGATAGCGGAGGATTTCCCAAATTATTTCGACCAATAAATATCAGAAATACGTTTAAAGTAGTAGCGTATTTACAATAATTCATCTACCACTTTGTCCACGAAATAACGACAGTGATGTGAAAAATATATTATCGACAAGTTGTATATTAAGAAATAAGGGTTGGGTTTTGATCACGGACACCTGATTTTAATTACTAGAGTTGTATGAGGATTGTTGACTACATTCTTGAACCTTTTATCCTAGTCTTAATTGTCGGAAACTTGTTTTGGATTTATTCGTAATTTCTTTATTGTACTACACAAAACAGACATACAGATAACTTATAATAGAAAAACTTGAACAAAGGCGAGCTTATCTCTCAAAAGAGATTTTTTCCAGCAAACCAAGATGGTAGGAAAGGTGATGGTTGAGCAGGGGTAGACCTGCGCGTACAATAAAACTCTATAAATACTACGAGTAATATATACCACAAACAATATTATACTGATAACCCTAATTGACTGAAAAATAGACTGCATACACAATTACTTTATTTATAGAACCTAAAACAAAATATTATTTTGTATGCCTGAAATGGAACGCAATTTTTACTCTTTCCATACGTATTTCATGATAGATGTCAAAACGTATTGTAAAGTTGGGTGAAATTTAACGTGGAATAAAGTAGTGTACCTAGTATAGCAAACTTGGCTGTTTTATTTGACTGATTTTGAAATCTGAGTCAGGGCAACCAACTTACTAGGCAGTCTTGTACTCCCTAGAGTGTTTTTTATGAGCCGGAGGCAGGGAGGCGCAAAGGCACCTGCGCACTACCGCGCACCGATCGAGGTGGAGCGGGCGAGGCTGTTTTCCGAAAAAACCCCTGTTTTCCGACAATTGAGACTTAGTGGGGGAAGTCCCCTCGCCCCCTCCTCCCCCTCTTCACCCTCCCCTCCCCCAAATTCAGGTGTCCTTGATCAAAACCTTTACCAAATTCATGTGTAAATGTAAATGTAAATGCTACTCTTTTAATTTGAGATTTCCTGGTGAAAAACTATTGCTAAATATGTGGCTTTAGGAAGTATCTCGCAGTTCCGGCTGGATGGCAAAAACACGCGCGAATTCTCAAGAAGATTTTACTGCAGAATGATTTTACCAGCTATAGAAAAAAATCGCTGACTAATACAAACTACAATACCAACACTAATCTCGAGCCGTTCGGAGCCGACCTGCAATGACCTCTAGGATGCTGTTGGTGCTGCCTCGCGTTCTGCTTCAGCAAGATGGCCGATCCCTTATGTATGATGGCATGGAATCCATCAGTACATGCCTCAACAAATATGCCCGATGCACTACAGTAGCATGGCAGCCCCAGCAACATCCTAAAAGCATGGTTGTACTGGGCGAGCAGGGTGTTAAGTTGAGAGTCTTTTAAGTATAGTTGACCCATAGGCCGCACGCGTAGATTGATTTACAGTGTGCCTTGAAGTCTGAGGTTTTTTACTGGCTTTTTACAATATGCAATCCTACGAGCCAACATATTTGCCCGAACTGCCAAATCTCCCACTCTGTGACTAAGTCATTCCTTAGGTCCTCGGTCACTATATGACCAAGGAATTTGAAACTGTTTATTGAGTGTCTTACCATATAATTTTAAGACTGTATTTCTTTCTTTCGTAATATGAAAATAAATTATCACTTCGATTTTATTTATCGATATTATTTAAACAGTGATCCTCTCATAGTTAAATACCAGTCTTCTAAAATATCGATAACAAACTAAGTAAACTATCTATATTTTTTGCCGATACTTACCCCATCGCTGGTTGTCAACAAAATGGTAGGCGACCTGTCCTGTCAAAACTATATTGGTTTCATTCATACAAAGAAGTACGGTCGTATGAGTAAAGAGTGTCAGTATATAAAACTTTGCTCAAGGAAAATATTTACTCCCTCTATTTACTTACTTATTCTGTGGCCCGCCCATATAATCTAACTGGCAACCCGACAACTGTCCGATGAGACAACGACAAGTCCCAAACAAGTCCGTCGTCGTCCGTCCGTCGAAATACTTAGGTTTTATCACAGGTATTTATTGTTTAGTAGCGAGCGTGTTTACTTAATAAAATAGTACAGTCGGTATAAGCACAGAATACTTAATAGTACTACGTACAGAAATATCACTCCGCAAATACACTTAAATTAATAGCTACTCTCGCTGCGCAACAATAAAGCTCAATCTAGCTCGCACCTGCGCTACGTACAACAATCGCTAAGTACGAATCGGTTGTCCCGCCCGTGCAGGCTAGATTGCGCTGCAATACTACGCCTGAGAGCTTCTTTTACTCTGACATCACAAGGTCGTCCTGTAACTCCTGCCTCGCTTGATCACGGTAGGGTTATCTACGTGCGATTTGTGTTTGTGAATTTAGTCCACTCTGTGTAAGAGAGGTGTTATTAGTACGTATTCAGGCTATTGGCAAATTCTAAGGCTAGGTAGGTACCTACCTTCTTACTTACGCAATCATAATTTGTTTTATACTGGGTCTAAAGTTTTTACTTTTAGGTAAACAAAAAGGTATTCAATTAAAAAGGAATCGAATTTTATTTGTGAACAATACCTTTAGACATTCTAAAATGTTAGGTAATTAAGTCATTGTTGTTGCAAAAATCACTGTAAAGTTGCTTAGGAGCGGCTAGCGCGCGAGGAGACTGCGAGCCAAGCGAGCGGCAACATAACTGACTTCCCGTCGGTCGGGTTGGCCGGTAGAAAGTACCTAAACTGTTGAGTGAGACCCCCTGGTATAAGCCCCTCGGTTAAAGAAACGATGTGAAAATGGTGACGGTTTGTTTTTAATTCTTATATTCTCAAAATCTATTTTTATTTTTCCAACTGACTGTTATAACTTATTATGTTTTATTGTTTTTAATTAATGTTACTAAAATAGGTATTAATAAAATAAATAAGGAGCAAGGGAAAGTAAAACACTGTTTTTTTTTCTAATTGTCTATTTCAGGTTTTATAAACCGCTTGGTCCAGCAGCATCCTGGTCATGTGAATCCATTATTGGTTCAATCCCCTCCATTGGTGGGTTAAAATCCTCCATGGACTGGTCACTTTCAAAGTCGTGGTCTTCACCACAGTCTTCACTTTCATCTTCGCTGTGGCTGTTCATACCAACACTAATAATAAAATCCTCTATGTCTTTCTCCCTGCCTACATCGCGCTATGGCATAATTAAAGTATTTAAGTTGTTAAATTTGAAAAACTCAGAGGATCTCTGGGGCATGTCAGTAAAAATTATTAGCTCGGTGATTGACGAACTTGCCCCTCATTTAGCTAAAATCTTCATTAATGTGTAGATGAGAGTACTTTCCCTGATCTCATGAAACATAGCAGGTTAGTACATTTATTTAAAAGCGGCGACAGGGATGACCCTACAAATTTCAGACCCGATTCGGTTCTACCCGTATTGAGTAAAATATTTGAAAAGATCATATTGGGTCAGTTACTGGCGCACTTCAATGCGCATCAAATTCTCCATAGCCAGCCTTTTGGATTTACAAAAGGGCGGTCTACAACAGATGCTGGAGTCATGTTAGTTAAACATATTTTTAATGCGTGGGAAGATCGTAGGGAGGTAGCGTCCCTACGATCTTCCCATAGGTGTTTTTTGTGATCTGTCCAAGGCATTTGACTGCGTAGACCACGAAACATTGCTCTTAAAGCTAAAACACTACGGCATAAAAGGCAATAGCTCTAAGCTTATGAGATCGCATTTGGAAGGGAGGGTTCAAAAAGCTGACATTAATAGGACAAAATCGTCGGGTTCTCAGGTGAAGATGGGAATCCCGCAGGGATCTATTCTGGGTCCGTTCCTTTTCCTCGTGTATGTAAATGATTTGCCATTCATGGTACAAAACATGTCAGAGATAGTATTATTTGCAGATGGCACGTCACTAATTTTTGAAATTAGGAGACAGGAAAATGACTTACATTAAACAAATAATGCTCTCTTGCGAATACTAGACTGGTTTACTGCCAATAACTTGCTTCTGAATTCAAAAAAGACACAGTGCATAAAATTCACTTTGCCTAATGTAAGGCAAGTTGAGAGTAACATTGTATTGCGGAAAGACAAACTAAAACTAGTACGTGAAACTGTATTTCTCGGCATCACTATTGATGCCAAACTACAGTGGGGTCCCCATATTGCAAAATTAGCACATAGACTTAGCTCCGCAGCATATGCGGTTAAAAAATCAGGGAATTGAATGACGTTGCAACTGCGAGGCTTGTATATTTTAGTTATTTCTATAGCATTATGTCCTACGGCATACTACTATGGGGACGGGCTGCTGACATTGAGAGCATCTTCATTTTGCTGAAGAGAGCGATCCGATTTATTTATAAGCTATGTAATAGAGAATCTCTGAGAGATTTCATTAGAGAAACTAACATCCTAACAGTTGCAAGTCAATATATCTATGAAAACATAATGTATGTGAATGAATGAATGAATGAATGGTGCTTCTCCAGCCAGGGTTCTAAACCTGTTCCGGTCTTTCGGCCGGCATACCAGAGAGCACGAGTTTTGAAGGGGGGGCGGAATGACCTGCTCGATAGGAGAGGAAGGAGCGTGAATTCAATCGACCGACTCTTCAGCCTGAAGCCAATATAGGATATGTGGAATGGGGATAATATAGGATTTGGAGAGCAGCTGTTGTTTTCTTCAAGTTCATGTTTTCCTTCTATTTTCAGGTATTGTTATAGGTTGAGTTTCCTGTCCAGTCGTGTTCGTTTGGGTTATCCGGTAAGGTCTCCGTTTCGCTTTCGCTGTCTGTTTCTGGAATATGGTATATTTGGCTCGATGCCCTTCTGACTTCGTCCCTGTTGTGTGCTGATTCTGTCCAGTAACTGTGTTCTTTACCGTAGTATTTGATGTCATGCTTAAGGGAATCTTTCCAGGTGTAAATGGTCGGCCAACTTTCTTCTTCTTTGCTTCGTATTTCAATGCAGCGTGGAGTAGGTGTTTTTGTGGGCGTCGTAGAATATGTGTATAGTAACACATCCGATGGTTTTTGATTTGTTTGGTTATTGTTTTGCCCTGTAGTAAGTCATGAATTTTGTGGTGTCTTGGATAGCTTCTGGCGTTCTCAAACATGTCTCTGAGGATCAGGCGTTCATATTTTCTTAGTCTAGAACGGTTTGCTTTGGTGAAGGCTGCCGCTTTAAGTCCGTATGTTATACACGGTGCTATAACCATTTTGTAAATCAGGCGTACTATTTTCCAGTCCATGATGGATTTCTTTATAAAATGCATTAGGGCCTTGGAATTGCCTATGGCTTGCCGGCATCTCTTCTTTATTGTGTCTCTCCTACTATGTCCTGCCGTTATATATGTGCCGAGATATTTTATTTCGTCTACGGGTCGTATTGGAACTCCGTCCAATACAATCACTTGTGGGCGATGGGTGTTTATGGGGTCTCTTATAAGAATTTTCGTCTTTGTTTCGTTAGTATCGAGCCCTACTGTTTTTAATAGTGCTTTCAAGTGCGTGACGATTTGATCAAGGTGTTGTAAATCTTGACAAACGATGATGAGGTCATCCGCGAAGGAGAGAATAAGTGGTAAGACTATTTCTTCATCTTGGTCCAGTTTTATGTTGGGAATTTCTTCTTCCAGTGTTTTGAGGACATCATCCATTAATATTGTAAATAGTCTTGGTGACAGTGGAGAGCCTTGTTTTACTCCTTTTCCTTTGTTGATCAAGTTACTTTGCTGTCCGAACCATTTGATGCAGGTCCGTTCATACATGCAGGCTGTTCGATTCCAAATCGATATTCGATCGATGGTTTCTGAACGGCCATTTTGAATTTGACGTTGCTGCCAACCTAGCAGTTTTTTGACAACTGACAGACGAAAGCCCTCGCAATGTAAACGCGTTTTGGTTAGGGTATTGAAATTAAATCGCAAGCCATCTGGATTGTATTCGGGTTTCCCTCAGGATTGTCTATATAGCTGAGTGTGTTGTGGTTCCCCGAACCAGATAAAGTTCGCATTTACGTGGCCGATTGGTTTTTACCACGTAACATAACTTGTGTTGGAACACTGTGCTCATTGAAGCTGGCCCGCCAGTCATAGGAGGTTGGCTGAAGAACCTGTCTACCAAGAAGAGCCTAGGGTGCACCCGGGCCTTGCAGAGAGACAGGAGGTTGACGGGACCGAAGCACAGACCAGGTTAGATCGACCCCAATTACTTCAGCTCGGTGAAACGCCGACTTTCACACTTCTTGGCAACTGATCGTTACGCTACCTCGTAGCTGATGGGCCCCTACGAGGTCATTAGGTGCTGAGAAGCCTGAACATTTGGTAGCTAGAGCGTGGCTTCCTGAGATTTGCAGCCGTCAAGGGCTCCAGGAAGGCACGATTTGGGACTATCAATCTATAGGTATAGGCGGTTAACCTCTCCTTTCCCGGGAGTTCGAGACGTCAAAAACGACAAATACCGGAGTGTTTTTGAGCGTGCGGGCTGCGCGGCACTTGACTAATATATCAAGTGATTCTGTTGGAATGGTAACACTTAGAATTATGGGAGTTGTATATCTGAGTAGCTAATGAAACCCTCTTTTACACAATGTGTAGAAAATGTCACTGTGACCTTAGTTTATTTTTGTACTGGCATGAGAAACACAGACTTCTATGAAAATGCTCCCTCTCGACACAAATCTAGCCGACATCAGAAAATTATCAACAACATGTACATGTTGTTTGATACCTACGTAATCTACACAAAATAACCTTTTCAAAACAATAAAAACATTAGAGTGTTCTTATAGAAACTTTCGAATATTTCAGCGTTTCAAATTTTCATAAAATACGGAAAGTAAACTGACGCATCGCGCGAATTATGCAAATCTTGTGAAATTATTTGTGAAGAGACTAGACTACCTAGCGTTATATTTCTTAGTTCCTAGGACAGGTAATTTATTCAATAAGAGGAAAACAAGTGGTATTTGCCACTAAATCATAAATGATAAGTGTGAGGACGCCATATGTCGCAAGGAAAGTATAAAATAGGTAGAAATCAACACTTTGTACTATTATTGAATTTATAGGCAATAGGTGATACTTATCATTCTAGAATAAGTGGTTCTAAGTAGAAGACAAACTAGGCTTTCTAACAGTGTATCGTACTATGTACCTTTTCATACAAAAATAATTCAAAATCATGCATGTTATTTCGTGTCACGGTGTGTTGTTTCTGGGCTTTCTCAAGGTCACGGCAGGTGTACGATATGCGTTTATACAGAGTGTGTAAAGATGGATCGAAGAAAATGTTTCGCCGTGATTTGATTCTAGGTAAAATAGCTAAACTGGTGTTTCGTTCGTGTAGGTATGGTGTAAGTTTGAGTTAACTAGTATTTAGTTGTTATGTGTATATGAAGTGTTTCCACGCGGCTCCGTTCACGCGCAAGTACAGATACCTACTGTTCTTACAAAGTGTAATATTTGTGTAATATTGTGTTAACTAGTGTTATGCGAGATCAGATATGTACTTTTGACAATTTAGTGTAAGATTACACAAATTTGTAAAAAATAAACAATTATTTGAAATGTGTAATTAGTAATTAGCTACCACCTACCTAATGTGTATTGTACGGACGGACAAACAGCCGGATGGAACGGACGGGCAACCGGACGGTACGAACTGTAATCATTTTATGTTCGAATTTAGATTTATTTTGCTGTTTCTTTATTTTATTTTTTGTTTGTGCTGCCCGCCAACGTCTCATTCTATTGTTATATCGTATTTATTTCCATACTGTACTCATGTAAACCCAGGGTATGGCTGGGTTCGGGCTTTCTGTTTTTTAGATTGTTGAGAATTTAGATACTTTTAATTTTTTTGTGATTTTAGTAGATTTAATTGTATTTATTTTATTATTTATTTATTATATGATATTTACTTATATGAATACCTACGACTTTAGTGATAGTTACTTCTCCTGTTCCGATAGTGAAGATTCCGATAGCGTGGGAAGTGGATTGCCGTCCACGAACGACGTTTTGCCTATTGCCCTCAAACGTGTGTTTTCCAACCTCGGTAGGAACTTCAATGTCGTTCACATAAATGCTCAGAGCATTCATTCCAGTCATGCCGACCTTATCGACTCCTTCAGCGATCAGAGCATTCATGGTATTCTGATCTCCGAATCATTTCTTAAACCCTCTCTTCCATCTACCTTGTATGCTCTGCCGGGGTACAGGCTCTATCGGAATGATAGGACAGGTAAGGCTGGTGGCGGTGTTGCTATTTACCTTCGTTCCAACATTTCTTGCAAAGTCATCAGCCACTCACCTAGTCTGTACTCTGGATCCGCTGAACACCTCTTTCTCGAGTTCAGTGCTGCAAACTCTAACCTGCAAGAAAAAAGGAGATGGTTAGCAAAAAAACCAGGAGACAGAGAAAAAAAACAGAAGGATAATTAAGTACCTTTTTTTCCCATAATGTGCAATTAAAAGTAGCGTGTATGTGCTAGTGAAGCTTGAAAAAACCAAAAACCACCACAAATAACACATGCATTTTAATGTGCATTTCGCGTCCCTTTCGTTTGACATAGAAAACGAAAGGGACGGCAACACGAGTATTTGGCAACTACGGCCAAGTGAAGAGCCGCCATCACACCTCACACCACAGATACGAAACTACGAACGTGAATGGTATAGGTAAATAAGTCAAACTCACCATTAATCATGGACTTAGTAACCATTACTACAGTCACCTCGCCTGACAAATACGTTCCGTTCGATATGATGTGATGAAACCAATAGTAGCCAACATAAGCCAAACAAAAATTCCTAAATATCAGTAGATTTTCTCAATTTACAAAAAAAAAACAGTAGACAAGGAGATTAGGCCTAAAATCATGTAATCTACTGGTAAATCAGGAGCTTTTGCAGCACTGCTCGAGTTATGCCTGCATCACAATAAGGTCCTTCTGGGTGTCTTCTATAGCCCCTCTCTACTCATCGACTACTTTGATTCTTTTGAAAGCATTCTTAATGATCTATCTCCTCTTTACAGTGACACAGTTATCCTAGGTGATTTCAATACCTGTTTACTTAAAAATGATGTTCGCTCAGCCAAACTCCAGTCTATCATCAGCTCCCTAAATTTAAATATTCTTCCCTTGAGTGCAACTCACTTCCAGCCCCACTGCACCCCCTCTCTTCTAGATCTTATGATTGTTTCTAACATATCCAAGGTTGCTACGCATGGCCAACTTAATGCCCCCTTCTCCTTTCACGATTTGATTTATCTCTCGTTCAAGTTAAGGCCTCCCAAGCGCGCAGCAAAATTCCTGGATATTCGCAGTTTCAAGGGTATGGATCTCAGCTCCCTTAATTCTGACGCCGCTTCTATAGACTGGTCTCCTGTCGTCTGTAGTGAGACCGTTGATGACAAAGTCCAGCATTTCAACTCGATTGTCTTAAGTTTGTTCGACAAACATGCTCCTGTCAAAAAGGTTAGGGTCAAACATCTCCCTGCGCCTTGGCTTACCGACACCATCAAGGGTCTGATGGCCCAGAGAAACCGTGCCAAATGTAGATATAAGAAGGATCCGACGGACGATAATCTCCTTATATACAAACGTCTCCGTAATCGGTGCACCCGTCTTTGTCGAGATGCCAAACGCCGCCACATCTACGAGAGTATCGAGAGTTACTCTCCTGCACAGGTTTGGAAGTTCCTGAAGACCCTTGGTGTTGGTAAGTCCCAGGACGCAGTTGCCGGTAGTGTCGACCTCAATGGTCTCAACAAATTCTTTGCTGTCTCCCCTGTCGTGATGGACCCCTGTGTCAAGGATGCTACCCTTCGTAACTTGCGTACCAGAACGACATCCAGTTGCTTACCTTTCAACCTCAGGTCTGTCGGAGTTGGCGCAGTAAAGAAAGCTATTCTAGAAATCTCGTCCAAGGCTGTAGGTGATGACAATATCTGCTCTCAGATGCTATTCAGTGTACTCGATAATGTTTTACCACCTATAACGCATATAATTAACGCGTCGCTGAGCGAGTACTGCTTCCCAAGCCAGTGGAAAAGAGCATTAGTGATACCCCTGCCTAAAACTTCTAACTCGTCCTCCTTCAAAGAGTTCCGTCCCATTTCCATCCTACCAATCCTTTCCAAAGTCCTTGAATCAATTGTCCACTCCCAGCTGTCCTCGTACCTTTCCTCCATGGATTTACTGAACCCTTTTCAGTCTGGTTTTAGGCCAGGGCATAGCACCACCACCGCACTGCTCAAGGTAACTGACGATATCCAACTGGCAATGGATAAGAAGCAGCTCACAGTCCTCACTCTCCTTGACTTTAGCAGCGCCTTCAACTGCGTCGACTTCGATATACTTGTTGAAATCATAAAAACACTCAATGTCTCTTCACACTCGGCTCGCTGGTTTGACTCCTACCTGAGAGACCGCCAGCAGCGCATCAAGTCTGAAGAAGTTACTACGGAATGGTGCAAGCTCTCTACTGGTGTTCCGCAGGGTGGCATCCTTTCTCCTCTTCTTTTCTCAGTTTTCATCCATTCCATCTCGGATGTATTGTCTTCCTCGTATCATCTCTATGCAGATGACCTTCAAATTTATCGGCATTTTCCCCTGTGTGATCTGACTTCGACTGTAGAGGCTTTGAATGCTGACCTCGACAACATCAGGAAATGGGCTCTTTCGTATGGGCTATTAGTCAACCCGGATAAGTCTCAGGCGATGATACTGGGTACACGGCACTTACTTAATTTGTTGCAGCATAGGTCAGTTGCTCCCGTGCTTTATGACGGTACCATTGTCAAGTACAGCGAGAAAGCCAAAAATCTTGGGGTTGTTTTTGATACTCTTTTATCCTGGTCGCCCCACGTTTGTGAGGTCAGCAGACGAGTCTTTGCATCCTTTCATTCCCTTCGGCGTTTGCAGTACTTCTTGCCTAGGCAGACTAAAATCATGCTAGTTCAGACCCTTCTTCTGCCTTTAATTGACTACGCCGATGTTTGCTGGGCCAGCGCGAACGAAGATCTACTGAACAAACTCGAGCGACTTCAAAATCTCGGGATTCGGTTTATCTTCGGTCTCCGCAAGTACGATCACGTGTCCCAATATCGCAGGGAATTAGGCTGGCTCCCGATCCGACTTCGTCGTGATATGCACATTCTCACCTTCCTCTTCAATATTTTGAGAAATCCGCGCTATCCCGCATATCTTCGTGAACATTTTGAGTTTCTTTTCTCTGGGGATAGACTTCGGAGATCTCACACGGTGTCACTTTTGTCAATTCCTCAGCACAACACTGTTGCTTACGAGCACTCGTTTAGGTTGAGGGCAATACGTTTGTGGAATGCACTTCCTTGCGCTATTAGGGATTGCACATCCTTGTTCTCTTTTAAGAAAAAGTTGAAACTGCATCTCCTCTCTTCCGCATAGTGGGTATCTTATAGTATGTATGTGTATCTATGTATTTATTGTATTCTATTAATTTATTTTATAGTATGTGTAGGATGTATTGTGATTTATCTGATAGTATATTGACTTTATTTCTTTCTTTTAAATCTTAATTGTACACTAGGACTACCTCTCTATAAATATTTTTCCTTTCCTCACAGGTTAGCTGTAAGAAATTTCTTTTTAGAAATAAGCTCACCTTTGCATATTGTTCGTTATATTTTTTCCATTGTGTTTTCTGTGCAATAAAGAATTATTATTATTATTATTATTATTATTATAATTGTGTAATTAGGTTTTGGAAAAATAAAAAAGAACAAAAATTTATATAGTTATATATTCACATTCTTTATTGCCCTGTGCATAAAAATGTACTTAAAAGAAATTTTATAACAACAGGCGAGCTTATCTCTAAAAAGATATTTCTTCCAGCAAAATTTATATAGTTATATATTCATATTCTTTATTGCCCTGTGCATAAAAATGTACTTAAAAGAAATTTTATAACAACAGGCGAGCTTATCTCTAAAAAGATATTTCTTCCAGCAAACCTGGGCGAGACATAATTGTTTAAAAAACAGGACAGTACTAATGCACAATGAAACTGTATACATTATATTTACACACACACGAGTACACAATTATGGAAAAGTAGTAAACAGTAAGTAAGTAGGTAAACAATTCTATACAAGTTCTTAGATAGTTGTTTGACTGATATTTGTAACTTTTACCGTATAAAAAATGGAATAAAGTACACAATTACGGAAAAATGAAAAAGAATTTTGTTGCAACTGTTAAAGTAAACAATTTCTATACAAGTTATAAGATAGTTAGGTAGTTGGCCACAAATAGAAATTGTTATTTACACAAACGCATAAATATTAGACACATAAAAATTCCACACAAAAAGATAGAAACATTGCAACTGTTAAAGTAAACAATTTCTATACAAGTTATAAGATAGTTAGGTAGTTGGCCACAAATAGAAATTGTTATTTACACAAACACATAAACATTAGACACATACACACATAAAAATTACACACAAAAAGATAGAAACATCCGGATCGCTAACGCTATGAAGGAGGAGAATTACAATCACACACTGATGGCTGATTTAGATGTGTCTAGCAAGACATAAATGCCCACAGGAGTCATTGAGCGATTTTATCTCAGCAGGGACGTGTGCCCTTTTGCGATTCATCGTCCCAATGACATCAGTAGCACGGGATTTGAGGTACCTCGTCAAGGGCATTTGGTTATATCAATTGTCCATGAAAGCGATTGCGACTCATCAACTTCCTGAAGTCAGGCATTCCCAACACACCAGTCTTCCACCAGTTTGATGCTGCAACGTGGAAGTTATATGATATGGCATATTTTAATAGTTTTAGTTACCCACTCAAGCAAGCGATACACCCGACCGAAACCGGTCCAAAGCGAGGTGTGCCTAGTTTTAAAACCCCTATTACAGAGACATATTAACCAGCCATCAGTACACAGTCAGATATCAGTCAGTAGGCATGCCGGCAGCGCCTTGATGTCGACGGCTGCGGGGAGGAGTCGCCCTCGCTCCCGCTCCGGCCCAGAGAAGCTGGTTGCTTCACCATCTATAACATAAATAAAATAGGCAAATTAAATATAAACAAAATACCAGACTGGCAGTCAGTGACATTTGCAGTATAATTATTTGTGTCCTTTTAGTATAAAACTTCACATTTCCCAGGTAAATATTTAATTATACTTGGTAAAACTATATTCAGACCGTTTAGGCTGCTGAATGGAACAAATTAATGGATATGTATATATATAAATATAAAAGGAAACGAAGCAAAAACGATGCGAGTGAAATTTCAATTATTTACCTTCATCCGACCGGAGCGGGAGCGCACATACACCAGCTTCTCATCGGATAGAATGCGCACCGGCGGCGACCGACGCGCAAGCTGGGCATGATAGTCATGATCCATTCTGAAAAAAGTAGCTAAGGCATTAGGATCAAAACGTACACTCTGTGCACTTTTACAAATTTGTGTAATTTTGCATTTTTTTGTCATTTTACACTAAATTGTCAAAAGTACATATCTGAACTTGCAGGCAAACGAATCCGCCTAAAAAGACAAGTTAACACAATATGACACAAATTTGTTATTTTTTTATTTTATTTTTATTTTTATTTTTTTTATTTTGATATTTTCACTTGGGCATCGTGTAGGGTGTCTTACGAGCACAATTTTATGTCATATGTATGTTTTCCCTAGGACCAATATTTATAGAGATATCGATATTACAAACATAATATGACGTATATCTCGAAATCGGTGAGGTGCACGAGGAAAATGTTTATAACCAAAAGTGATAGCAAAAAGCAGCACTACACGATTCCGAAGCAAAAAATAACAGTCAAAAAAAATATTTTTTAACACAATTTTTCTAAGTCGCTGGATGCTGGATTTTTCCATTGATAAAAAAAAGGGGCTTCCGCTCCCTTATCGACACTGAACTCCAATCATAAACCCGCGGAACCTTTGATATGGAAACCCCAATCATCACATCACCCCGAAACCTATGATATGGAGTTTCACCGAATATGACTGAAAACACCCGCACCCTGTAGTGAGATTCTGTCTGTGTGTGAGTAAAATGGCGTCGCGGAATGCTTATGTGTGCGTGTGAAGCATGTGAATTGGATGCCTGATCACGTTTCTGACGGAAAATCAGCAAATTGGTACATTATTTTGATAAAGAAACCTATAAAAATGGATTCCTTATAAGATTTCCAATAAGATATGTGTATTTTTTATTGAAATCTAACTGTATTTCTCATTGGAATTACAAATAGCATTGGGGGGAATCCGTCTGGTTGCATGACGTATCATGTAAATTTGCCGATTTTCTGGACATCTTGATGAATTTTACTATGATTTGTGGTTTGTTTATCGCAAATAGAGTTGTAAATATGAATAAAACAAATACTTACCTCAATTCACCAAAAAAACCACACTTTTCTCTCAATAAAATTTCACCACCACATACGTTGGGAGCGTCTGGAAGAAAGTGATTTTCAAAACGCGGTTGAATTATTTTTTTCTACGGAAAAGCATAAACTAGCACACAGACCATAAAGTTTGTCTAATTGGGTGTCCACACATGATCGAACCGTAAAAATTGGTCCAACCGTTGGATAAAAAATACCGGTTTCAAAAATATTAGTCATCCCGCTGCTTATGCTGACAGCGGTACATAGAGTGATCGGGGCCGCGCTGCTTATGCTGACGGCGGGAAAGTAGAGGTTAAGTAACTTGGTTGTTCCTGTATCCACATATATTGGTAGTATTGTAAGCTATAAGTCTATTGCTGGTAGTAGACAGACAGATATTGAATTGAAATTTGCATTGAATTACCAGTTAGTCAATCTATTAGTGGTCTAGTAATGCTATTGAATGAATATTTTGGTTAACATAGGTAGTTACATCTATTGATAGCAGGCTATTACATTGTTTTCAGTTTATAGCAATTTATAACTTGAACTAATATTGACTATCTGTGTGTGTTATAATGATAAAGGGAAACTAAATTGTATTTACAGAATTTATATAGATATAAAACTCGGTTCCTATTGTTTAAGGAAAACAACATTATTTAAGTTGTGGTTTAGGGTTCCCTCGTTTGGGTTGTAGACTGGAGGGTCCAATAAAATTGAGTTACTGCAAATTGTGAGTAAGTATCGTTCCGATCATGTCGTTATCTGAAATCCAGAAGGGTGTTTCTAAGGAACTCAGATGGTTTTCCTCCGCACACGGTCTGATAGACCGTTTAGATAGGCATGATGTGGTATTGGAGCGGTCTATGGACGTTAAGGAACGTTACAATAGGGTGCTCGAATTGTCCGCGCAGGCGGAATCAGTTGATGGTTGCGCACCTGACAGGCTGTCACGGTTGCTAGGGGATGTCGACCAATGTATGGAGATGGCAGCTGCTATCACGCAGAAGGCTGCGGACATACGTAGACAGCGCGAGTCCAGCCATGGTGGTGACATTGAAGCACCTCTGCCGCTTCAGGGTTCGGGGTCCAGGTTACCTGCCATAACTATGCCTACTTTTGACGGCGTGTCCGGTGAATGGATGAGCTTCATCAATCTGTTCGACAGTTTGGTGCACATGCGATCGGACATTACCAAGTCTGTCAAGATGGCTCAGCTGGTGGCAGCATTGAGGGGTGAGCCTAGGGAGCTGGTCGCTCATTTGACAGTTACGGAGGGTAACTATGAAACGGCCAGGCAATTGTTGGTCAGACGTTACCAAAACAAACGGAGGTTGGCCGATGCCCAACTGAACCGTTTGTTTAGTATCCCGGTTGTGAACAAGGTCGGGGCCATACAGACGGAGGTTTTGAACCCATTGTTGTCCGTCACCAAGGCTCTAGAGAATCTTGGACTTCCGGTTGGTGAATGGTCGTACCTACTGTTGTACATTGTACTTTCCCGCCTACCCGCTGACGTGCAGACTCGTTTCGAACAGTCTCACGGGAGGTCGGCCGAGGACCTGCCCGCCTTCTCCGACTTGGTCGGATTCCTGGAAGAGGAGGCTCGACGGGCAGAGAATTTGGGGTTGACGGTCACCCATCCTTCGGAGCCACAGAGAGCTGCCGGGAGCGCTGTGAGTAGGGGCCCTCCGACGAGGAAGGACCGCACCAACCGGCAGTCGTATGGGACTGTGAGTGAATTGACCCCACATGGTGAGACCTGCCCATGTTGTAGGCAGATTGGCCATGCTGTGGCCAATTGCAATAAGTTCGGGGAACTTAGGGTTCAGGGACGGCGCCGGATGGCCAAGCAGCGGAGCTGGTGTTTCCTGTGCCTCGGGCCACACATGGCTAGGGACTGCACGCGCACAAAAATGTGCGGATATTGTGGTGGGGCCCACAACAATCTGTTGTGCATGAACCGGTCCGGCCAACAGCCTCCACAGGGCCGTATCCAGGGTGGCACGGCATGGGGCCCTGAGAATTCGTTTGCGACTCGGAGCGCAACTCAGGGGCCAACGTCCCCACGTCCACAGGGCCGTACCCAGGGTGACACGGCATGGGGCCCTGAGAATTCGTTTGCGACTCGGAGCCGAACTCAGGGGCCAACGTCCCCACGTGCACAGGGCAGTACCAGGGTGCAGGGCCGCACTCAGGACCATTACATGGGGGGCCCTGAGTTTTCGGTTGCGACTCAGCATCCGACCCAGCGGGACATTGGGTGTGTTGAGCAGGCCGTAACGGGCGGGTGGCATGGGACACCTTCGAGCTATGCGGGTGCGGTTCGGACGCCGCCTCAGTTGTCGCCCCGCTCGTCGCCTCGTCCTCGTCGGTCACATGTGATGTCCCCCCCGCTCATGGAGCGGCCACGGTTGAATTCACGCCCACCCCCCTTTACGGGGAATCGTAGGTTGGGAATGGAACCGGCGCGTGGGCCATTTGTACAATGGGACCCTCTGGCGTATAGCTGCATACCTGATCGGTTACAGGCACAGTGGGGCCCCGGGGGTCCTCGCTAGGAATTTGCGGCCCAACCATTTGTTGCCCCCCAACCGGAGACGGTGGTGTTACCGATCGCCTCTGTGCTTGTTTGGGATTTGGCGGGCAACCCAACATACGTTCGCGCCCTATTAGATTCTGGAGCTCAGGGCTGCATTGTATCGAATGATTTAGCAAAATGGTTGGGCCTCAAGGTAAATAGGTATAATAAATCAATACGGGGCGTGGGGAATGTTACGGTTACGAATGTAGTTGGTCAATCGGTGATCACGTTCTCTCCACGTTATGACATTTTGACAAAAACATCCGTGCAAGCTTTAGTAATGACGCATGTCATGGGCAGACACCCCTTGGTGAAGTTGAATCCGGCCGTTCGATTCCTGACATCAGGACTCAAGTTGGCGGATCCCGATTTTGACACTCCAGCCCCGGTCGACCTGCTACTGGGAGCAGACGTTCTGGGTAGGTTTCTGTTGTCGGATCAGCGAGTTCTTCAGCCGGACGGGTTGATTGCTGTGGATACTAAGTTTGGTCACGTGATCATGGGTCCGGCATTGCCAATGGTTAGGCCTGCCGAGTCAGATGGCATACTTATTGGCTCAGCGTTGTCAGACGTTATCCAACGTTTCTGGGAGATAGAGGAACCTCCCACCGTTCGTCGAGTCGACGCAGACGAAGAAGAGTGCGAGTTGTTTTACCAGAATAGTACTGGTCGCCTTCGTTCTGGTCGTTTTGTAACTCGACTGCCTTTCAGGGCCGATCGACCGCCACTAGGAGAATCTAGGAAGATGGCTGAGACGAGATTGATGTCGATGGAGCGTAGGATGACAAGGGACGCCGTATTTAAACAAAAATATGTTGATTTCATGAGGGAGTATGAGTCGTTAGGACACATGTCGGTATCGGGTGTGGACTGGAGATCTGAGGATCATTGTTTCCTTCCACACCATGCCGTCCTACGAACCCCTACCGGCAAGATTCGAGTTGTTTTTGATGGGTCAGCACCTACCTCGAACGGGATGTCCCTGAATCAGTGTTGTTTGGATAGGTTTGTTTCTCGAAGGGGACTTCCAACTTTGATCCGCTCTGATAACGGCACTAACTACATCGGTGCGGAACGATACTTACGAGAGATAGTCAACTTTTTGAATGTAAATAAAGTGGATATTGGAACGGCCCTCTCCCGTCGGGGTATACAGTGGACCTTCAGCCCACCGATTTGCCCCCACTGGGGTGGGATTTTTGAGGCCGTAGTTAAGTCTGCTAAGACGCACTTGGGGCGTATAGTATACAGTATAATAGGTCAGACCGCGCTGACTTTTGAGGAGCTCGCGACATTGTTTTGTAAGATCGAGGCCGTTCTCAATTCGCGACCGTTGTGTCCGCTCAGCTCGGATCCAAATGACCTGGAGGCTCTGACCCCAGGCCATTTCTTGATAGGACAGCCACTTAACGCGTTGCCCGAGCACCCCTTCGAGGGAGTGAAATTGTATCGGTTGTCAAGGTATCAGATGTTGCAGCAGTTTACTCAGAATTTCTGGAAGCGTTGGTCGCTCGAGTATCTGCATATCTTACAACAGCGCCTTAAGTGGACTGACAAAACCAGCCCCCCTAGTGTTGGTGACCTCGTTCTGGTTAAGGATGCTAACCTACCGCCACTACGTTGGCGCAGGGGGCGCATTGTTAACTTGTTCCCTGGCAAGGACGGGACCCCCCGGTCTGCAGAGGTTCTAGTAGGAGGCTCGGTTCTAAAACGAGCGGTAGCAACGTTGTCTCGGCTGCCCGTAGATTAGGGGACAGGTGGGTGCCTGTCCGGGCGGGTGATTGTTCGATTCCAAATCGATATTCGATCGATGGTTTCTGAACGGCCATTTTGAATTTGACGTTGCTGCCAACCTAGCAGTTTTTTGACAACTGACAGACGAAAGCCCTCGCAATGTAAACGCGTTTTGGATAAGGTATTGAAATTAAATCGCAAGCCATCTGGAATGTATTCGGGTTTCCCTCAGGATTGTCTATATAGCTGAGTGTGTTGTGGTTCCCCGAACCAGATAAAGTTCGCATTTACGTGGCCGATTGGTTTTTACCACGTAACATAACCTGTGTTGGAACACTGTGCTCATTGAAGCTGGCCCGCCAGTCATAGGAGGTTGGCTGAAGAACCTGTCTACCAAGAAGAGCCTAGGGTGCACCCGGGCCTTGCAGAGAGACAGGAGGTTGACGGGACCGAAGCACAGACCAGGTTAGATCGACCCCAATTACTTCAGCTCGGTGAAACGCCGACGTTCACGCTTCTTGGCAACTGATCGTTACGCTACCTCGTAGCTGATGGGCCCCTACGAGGTCATTAGGTGCCGAGAAGCCTGAACCACAGGCTTTTATTATCCTATTGGTTAAAATCTTATTGGTCCTTGAAAGGAGAATATCCTTGAGCACTTTTAGGTCTATAGTATCAAATGCTTTGGCGATATCTAGCGCCAGTACATATGTTCTGTTACCCGCGCGCCATTCTTCGTCTAATACTCTGCGTAGTGTGAAGATGTGGTCATCGGTGGATCTATTGCGGAGAAATGCTGCTTGGTAGTTCCCGAGTTCTTTTGTTATCTCGTCTAGTTTGATGAGCAGGTATGTCGCGTATATGCGATATCCTGTATTACACATTGTTATACGGCGATAGTCATTGGTGTCTTGCGGGTTTCTGATTTTGGGGATAGGTACTTGGACCGTTTCATTCCAGGACTCCGGTATTATATTTTCTGTCCATGCTCGATGCATTTTTTGGTAATAACCTTTAACAGTTGTGGCGGTATTCCTTTGTACAGTTCCGGGACTACCTGATCTGTACCCGGCGCTGTTCCGTTACGCATGCGGCTGATTATTGTTTTTATGTCGGCTATTGTTGGACCATTTTCTAGATAGTCAGGGTTTAATGAAGTTTCGTTAGGGATAATCATAATTTTAGGGCCTTTTGATTTCCTTAATTCCTGTTCCCAGCGTGACATTGGGATAAATCGTTGTTTTTTCCACCGTCTCGATTGAAGCTGGTGTCGTCTGTAATAGTGGTACACGATTTGCATGCGTTTGCTTGGGTGTTTTTTTCCTAGGCCTTCAAAAAATGCTCTGCATTCTCGTTTTTCTTCATTATCAATAATTTCCTCAAGACGTCGTCGGCATTCTTTGAGTTGTTTATTGATTGTTTGGTCGGTTGGTCGACGACTTTTAAGGAATATGGCCTTTTGTAAATTTGCCAGAGCAATTCGGTGTTCCCGCGATCTAGCGGGTTTTACGGAAAGTGTTTTTTGGGTTACTGACTTCATAACCCCTGTAATAGATTCCCACGGAATGTCGGGCGTATATTCGTCGTCATTTTATATAAATTTGTAGTTGTTCCCGTAAGTTCTTCCATAATCCCGTTATGGTATTTTAATTTTGTGTCATTCATTTCATCTCGTGCTAGGGCGGTGTACGAACACTGTTTATAGTTGAACTTTAAAGCTGTTATCGCTTTGTACTTAGTTTGGGTTGTACTCTTTGTTGATTCCATTTGCGTGTCGCCAGTTCTTGGAAGCAGGTTTAGTGGGTCTATTTCACCCCAGATTATCTTGTGGTCGGAAATATGCAGGTAGCTCCATTGTCCTCTGATGAAGTTAAATGTGTGTGGCGCATTATTCGAGATAATTATATGGTCTAGTTGTGATTTTGTTTTCCTGTTAGACCATGTGGCCCGCCATGACTTGCGAGCCCAGGTGGTTTCTACTTTTAAGTTTTCGCGGGAACAGATATCCATTAGCATTTCTCCGATGATATTTGATGATTTGTGTAGGAGATTTGTTCCTATAATTCCCTTTTTCCTGTATTCCTTTGTATCGCCTAGTCCGATATGCGGGTTAAAGTCACCTAGCATTAATATTTTGGCTTTGTTTGGTTTCTTTTGAATAATCTTTATAAGTTGCG
Organism: Argyresthia goedartella; assembly: GCA_949825045.1. Lineage (NCBI taxonomy): Eukaryota > Metazoa > Arthropoda > Insecta > Lepidoptera > Argyresthiidae > Argyresthia > Argyresthia goedartella. The sequence goes on along the minus strand of OX463811.1, from coordinate 5,317,032 downwards.
AAAACACTGCGGTTGCTCTCGTGGAAGAGCTGGGGATATGTGCGTTTATTACATATAGTGTATTAGTGGCCGATGTTATTGTTGCTGCCATGGTTTCCAGGTCGCGATTTATATTGTGGACCGTTAAGTTCAGGTCCTTTCTAATTAGTATAGCTAAGCCACAGTGTGCGATGCTGGTTGTGCCTGATAGATACCAGAGATAGTGTTTTGACACGTACGTCCCCGATGTCATGTTTGTTTCCTGTATACAGGCTATATGTATGTTTCTGTTTGTCAATTCGGCATCAATGTTGAGTCTCTTAGGTATTTCGGCGCATCCTCTAACGTTCCAAGTAGCAATGCGCATACGCTCGCATGTGACTTTTGGTTTAAATATGGGGCTGTGTCGTATCATCCTATATCCGGTGTTGTCAGGGATGTCATCTATTGATGTTATGGTTGACCCTGAGGAGGTCATGGGTGTTGCCTTAAGTATCGGGGAAGGTATGTTGTTATCAGTTTGGCTGTCGGTTGCTAGATTCGTGGGTAAATTTTGTGATTCAAGCAAGTATACGCTGTCGTAGTGGTTTCCTGTGAAGTTGAGGTTGATAGATCCTACTGCATCCGCGGGATTCTTGGACCTGTATGTGAGCGATGGTGTATTTTGCTGGTGGATTGTTACGTTAATTAGAAATTAAATTAGTATTCGGCGGCTGCTATTATAATCTCCTCTCCAGCCCAAGTGCCGTAATTGCGCAGATTTTTAATGTAGTCATTGAGGGTTTCTTCAGGCTCGGCGATTGCAAACTTTATGTTCTGTTCATCGCAGTTTTCTTCTACATATTTAACTATATAATAATAATATAATAATAATCGTTTATTTACAGAAATAAATGTACATTACAAGCTTGTTTAGCAGGGTAAACAAGGGATGTATCGCTACTCCCTAAAATAGGGCGAAACCCTGTGTTTTAGGATAAGTTGCTGCTACTTCCCACAAGAATAAATGCCTCAGATTTAAATACTACATAGTGTATAAACAATGTGAAATTTTAAATAAAAATATAACTTCTGACATTTAAAAATATAAGATCAGCAAAAACGTAATAGTTTGGTGTGTAGTGTTGGTGATTTATGTTAGTGGGAGAGAATATGGGGAGTGTGGTGAGTGTGTGATTGGAAGTAATGAGGTGTGTAGTGCCTGTGAGGGTTACGCAATGTGACTATTATTTTGATATAAATATAATTGGACTTGTGTTAGATGATCATAAGTTTTTCGCAGTCATCATATGTTTGTGTGCGCAACCAAAGACGTATGTTTTTATTATTATCAAATGTGTTATTAGACCAAAGGTCAATGTGCTTACTCAGATTATTATAAATATAGGGTCCCAGAAATTTAAAAAATCGCTGCATAAATTTGGTTCGTACTAATACTATGTGAAATACTTTATCTCTTCTTCTTTTAGTACGTGAGTAGAACTAGGTCCTTACGAATGTGGGTGTGGTCGAGTGTTAATTGATATAGGTGATTAATTTGGTCAGCAATTGCGTGGAATAGGCAGTTACCATCTCTCGGCATTGATAAGGCTTTCATCTTTTTGGAATGTTGTTGAAAGAAAGAACTTAGAGCTAATTTGATTAATTTGAACTACCTACGTACCTATTGTTAATGGTACGGGTTGTGGCTGTCAAAGTTTGTGCGTATCTTTGCGCACTTATTCTCGGTATTTTCTAAGAGAATTGGAGGCTGGGCCTGGAAGCTATAAAATAGGCGTGAGAGAGACCCGCTTAGGACAAAGAGTCTTTGATTTTATTTTGTTATTGTTCGTCAGCTGCCTTTCGTTAATTGCCTGTTTTCTGCAAGATGGCTTTTACTCGCTATTTCTCAGAATATGCAGTAGGCTTGCATTATTGTTTATTTTATTTTTGTAACAGGTCAAGATGGGCTGGTTGGACCGGATGGTGGCAAATAGTTTAGTTTTGTTTTATTGTGCTTGGGTAGGTTCCTGCCTAGTTTTGTATTTTCCTACCTATTTGTACGGGACTATGCCTATGGAATAGTTTAGAGTTGGCGTAGTAATTTGGAGCGAGAGCGGTATCTGTTTATGAAATGGTAACCAGCATTACGAAGGATGTTACCTGCCAGATATAAAGTTAGTTTTGCTGTTTTATCTGATACAGGGCTATCTTAATCGGAGAAATCTCACCAGGTTGTTGCTCAGCTAGTGAGACTCTCTGCACTGACATCACCTACTTCAGTTCACTTCATTAGTGCGTAGTAGTGAGGTCCGTGACACGGGTCGAGGTTCAGTCCCTGTGCAAGGCCCTATTGTTTATTGCTCGTTGGAATTCGTTTTTTCTTAGCTCGTTGTCCAGAAAAGGGGCTTGTTGCACAAAAAAAAAAACGTATTTGCTTCGCCGTTTTGCAGCTGTGTTAGTTTGAGGAATGTTTTTTGTCGTAATCTCTTTTGTTTAACTTTTTCTGTCCGGTATTGTTTGGGTTTTAGTGTCCTTATTCACGTGCCTGCAGGAAGTGCATGAAAGGGCCTGCCTCTTGGCGTGGGATAACACCACGACTCGTTGCGCAACTCTAGTTTCTATTGACTTAGTATTTATGATGATGTATCAAGCACCACGAATGTCTGTGATGAAATGAAATAAGTCTGTTTCCCAGGTTGTTGCTGTTGAGAGAGCTTAATTTTATGGGTTAGATTCACTTAAGAAATACCTTAAATAATGAAGATTCTACGTCCTATGTAATCGTTTGTGTGTCCGGAGAAAGCAATTCATTGATAAGGTTAGGTTACTGCTGAGGAGATATCCCAGTGTCATGACACACCTAATGTGCTGGATAGGGTCGGTTAATACTCCAGGATAACGGCGTGTCGTTAGGAAGTACTGTTATGTATAGCGTGAGACGTAAACTCGGGGTCTCTTCTAGTAGATTCGTCTGTGGAGATAAATATTGGTTGCATGCGTTAGGACACTGAATAGGAACGGGCTCACCAGGCAACACTCGTTGAGTTGTCTCAGCTATGTGCACCTATTGTCGTACACAATATTGTACACGTATTGTCACAGCAGCGTGGCGTAGCCTACTATCTGGTAGGGCGCAGCTCAGAACCTATCTAATTCACACTTTACGCACTCTACTTTCACACTTGTAAGTTATAACTTGTACTTTTTTATTAACAATGAAAGTAACCAAAATATATGAATTAAAAATAAAATAGAAACACTAAAAGAAACAACTACGCGAATAAACCACCCCGGGACATTGCCGAGGCTAAGGTTCCCATGACGCTTGCAGCATCTCCCCGCTGCACCGCCAGGGAGATCCTTTGCATCAGAAATGCCCCAAAGTGGTTGTCAAATCCTCTATCCCTTAGACGGCGCCCCAGATCCTTAATAAATATTTTCCCTTGTGTCCCCCAAACCCCAGTCGTCTCGAGCGCAAGAGGCACAAAGATGTAGCTTCCCGTGAGTGCGGCATACTTAAGGCACTTCTGTCTTGCGGCAGACTCGGCGGCTGCACCAGCGCGGGCCGCCGTTGACCCGACATGGGAGGCTGCAAAGGTGCAGACGCAGGTCGCATCCCATAGCAGGGAACGTCCTCTCTCCCAAGGTACCAGGGTCAAGCCGTCCGGACGCTTCCCATCCGACCGGCACAAACCTGGCGGCTCCAAGACACTAGCAACGTTGGCCGATACCAAAGCCCTACGAACGATGTCGTTTATTGCGTGGTGCCGCGAAAACCTGCCAGCGCTCCTGGTACAATGTAGGCCATGGCGACCCAACTCATTGACCCATGCCCCACAAACGCATCGATGCGGCTGGCAGATAGTGCAGCCCAAACGCAAAGCGACTGCCACGCGCAAAGTGTCGTCGTCCAGGAAAGTTCCCAGCTACACTTGTAGCTATATTAGACACTCTCATATCATCTCGCTGATACAAAATCTCCGAAACGCGAGAAACCAGAGACAGAACAAAGGCGCGCGCCGGGTTGTAAACTATTGTTTGTTTAAATGCGTTTGCAAGATGTCGGAGGTCTATAGACACGTCCGTTCGGTCCGGCAACACAAACGCCACTCTCTCTATGAAAACATAATGTATGTGAGGAAAAATATCAGTAGCTTTAAAACCATTGATAGCCGCCACAATGTGCCAACTAGAAATAAACATAAACTTTCCTTGCCAATGTTCAGACTCACAAAAGTTAGCAGTTCTTTTATGGGACACTGTATACGCTTCTTCAATAAAATTCCGCAAGAAATACAAAATTTGACTAAAGCTCGATTCAAAATATGTATAGAGCACACTTTGTGCACTAAGGCCTACTACAAAATTAATGACTTTTTACAAGACACCCGACCTCTGGCATTAAACCAGTTCATTTCACCCTATATATTATATTCTATGTAATAATTAGGCACCTACTTAATGTTATAGTATGATTTCTTGATTATGTTATGACGTTCATTAAGTCTCAATTTTTGTGCTATTATGAATAAAAATCTTTGAACTTGAACTTGAATGCCAAATTTCAAAGACGGAGGGTTTTCCGGGTTACATATGCCCCGTTTATCGAACCATTTCATCAGCTAGACGCCTGGGGGCCTTTAAATAAGCCCTCTTTATTAATTGCTCATGACACTTTACAATTTCAAGTGGAATTATAAATACTGGTTTTCGAATGAAAGTGGCAAGTCTATAAAATGACGATTGCTAAGTATATGTAAATATCTACAGTAATAAAGACATTTGAAATTTTGAAAAAAAATTGGAAATTTGTAATTACGTGTTTTGATTGTCATCAAGGGTACCAACAGAGTCAAATTTCATCTGCCACTTTGATGTTCCTTGTTTGAAGATGGAGATACGTCGTGAAGGTGGTATAGTAAATCCAAGCTATTCTTTGATATCTTTGCTTAATAACAACAAATACTAAAAAACAGGATAAAAGAAATATTTAAGGGGGCTCCCATACAACAATTCTTTCAATACCACATACAAACTTATGTATGCACCTGATTACGTACATGGAGTGTGAAAGTAACCGCACCAATAACTTTGTAAACAATATTTTGCTGTGTAAAATCCAAACTATTCAATCCACACCATCGCTTCCATTGAACGGTGGTACGGAACCCTTCGTGCGCGATTTAGACTCGCACTTGACCGTTTTTTTTAAAACCTCTTAAACTTAAAAGACCTTTTAAAAGGTGTGTGGGTTTCTACAATAGCTTAGATATTAAAAGGATTATGGTCTCCAACATTTAGTTCGATTTTCAAAAGCTTGTGGGTTGCAATAGGATGTAAAGTTAACGGTGAAGTGCGAGTCTGACTCGCGCACGAAGGGTTCCGTACCAAATACAGAGTTGGAATGTTGTCTTGTAAAAAATTTGACTATCCTGAAATTAAGACCGATTTGTAGAAAGCATCTGTAATAGGTAATATGGGTATGATTTTAAAAGGATTTTAAAAGCCTCTATCACTATTCGAGCTTTCTCTATTAATAAATCGAAAAATATTACCATTAATGGATTTTTTCGAGTTTTTATTTACTAGCACCACAAAGGTTAACCTTTCAGCTACGCATTGATAAATATATAAATATATAATGCCACTTTCACTTGAACATTTGACCAATTATAACTTATTGGTAGTTGATGAGCTGTTTTTTGGAAAAGTAACGAAAAAAATACAAAATTATTTATTTTATATTTTTCATACATTTTATCCCTTTAGTTTCGTAAAAAACTAACTATTCCTCAGAACATACACTCAATTAACTTAAAAAATAATAATACACAAACCGTTTTCATGAGTGATTGCCACAAACAAATGCCTTTTAAAGGGTTCTTTAGTTTTGAATTTGTTTCTAGCTAAAAATACTCTTTATCCATCCTTTATCAATAAAAAAAACCCACATTAGTACGATCATTTATAGGTACATTTTCGAATTCGAATTGCAATCTCTGGGCGTTTACTATGCAAACCTTTTAAAAGTACTTTGGGTGTGTAGAACTACTAGGGCAAAAAAGTCTGGGCGTTAGGAGGATAAGTTACACCACAGAGTGTAATTTATACATGCCGCGAAACTCTTGTTACAACAACCAGCCAGACTGGTGTATTTACATAGACCTCTCATTACACTACATACCTACTGAGAACTTGAATTGAAACTAGGTAAATTAACTGAAATAACTAGAAGTTGAACTCACCCTCTCTCCACCCGATAGAGAAATGGATTTTTTTAGGTCCCTCTTCCGCCTCCCTCTTAACTACTTTAGCTATCCGGAATTTTCATTTTTCCACATGGTAACCCATGTGGAAAAATGAAAATTCCGGAGATTAGGCCTGATTTGTATTGGAAATTCCTGAGATTTTGTGGTAATTTCAATTAAAACGTAATGGAACTCTACAACCTATATTTACAATAGGCTGTTCGATCTCTTAGATACTGGAGAGTTTACACGAACGAACTAGACCTAGCCTGCCTTGGTGTTGATTTTATTTGTAATTTGTGATTTTAGTTAGACTGTTTGATCTCTTAGTTTTTAATAAGAATATATTGACGATTTGCTCGGTTTTAATGAAAATTCCTGAATTCCGGAGATCTTACGACAATTCCGGAGTTCCGGAGATTGGTCTAAAAGTCCGGAGATCTCAGGACAATTCCGGAGATATGGTAACCCTAACTTTAGCAGCACCTAGAAAGAAAAACAAATAACAGAAAGGTGTTACCATAATATATTATAAGGGTAGACGTAGGGTTGTTAGGGACATCATTGTAGACAAGTTTCTCGTTGCATAGGCTAGGGGTATTTGATATTAGGTGGTTAGGGTAGGTACTTACATGAAAATATCATCAAAATAAATACGATGCCTTGTAGTTTTGCCTCCATTGCTGTCACTTAAACGCATCCGTAAACTTGACAGATAGTTGGCGGGAAAGTACAATTGGCTGTTCTTAATGTTCTTTCATTCGACGGAGGCGCTATTTATATTACTATAAGGTACAGTCGTCCATTAAGGCCCACCAGTTAGCAAGGCCCGGGCGAAGAAATCCGACTTCTATACAGTTGATTTGCGCGAGCATCAAAGTACGTATGGAATAGACCAATAGGAACGCAGAAACGCAACAGCGGGCAGCGTGGGGCCGCCATATTGACAATGACGCCCGGTTGTTCGCCAATGTCGGTCGCGGCCAATGATTACGCTAAATTGTGCGCCCACAAAACGTAAGTATTTACTGCTTTATACTGCGATTTATGAGTAGACATGTGCGATTTCATGTCTATTTATTTCGAAAATTATCAATTTGTGTTGAAAGGCCCATGTCGTATAGGAAAGCCCAACAAAATTGTTGCTCGGGCCATACAAGACTAAGTCAAAGTCAAAGTACTTTATTACTGTAGATATTTACTTATACTTAGCAAACGTCAATTTTGTCTCTTCTCTACAATGGACCACTGTGGGAGAGGAAGGGCCTAGAAACTCCCACAGATTGATTTTTTGATCTCTTAAAAATAGGTTGTGCTTAACTATTACAAATATGAAAAATAAATAATTACAAAATTATTAACAGCAAGGCCTGTGTTGAGCTAGATTAACCCCATATAGTCCTGTCATTTAAGTAATCTTGAACATTGTAATATCCCTTTTTGACAAAGTCGCTTTAACATGCTTTTTAAATTGCTCAAATGGCAATTTCAAAATCTCCAGAGGTATCTTATTATAGTAGAGAATACACTGACCCTTGAAAGAATTGCTAACCTTCGCGAGTCTAAATCGGGGCGCACACAGTCTGTGATTATTTTTTAATTTGACATTACAGCTACCGCTAAGTTTGGAAAATGTTGTAAGGTTCTTTCGTACATACATTATATTTTCGAAAATAAATTGACTAGCTACTGTTAGTATGTCAATTTCTTTAAAAAGCTCTCTTATGGAGTCTGTTCGTTTTAAATTATAAATTGCTCGAATAGCTCTTTTCTGTAAAATAAAAATAGTTTGAATATCCGCTGCTTTCCCCCACAACAAGATACCATAGGACATCACACTATGAAAGTAACTAAAATATACTAGCCTAGATGTAGCCACATCCGTGCTTTGTCTGATGTTCCTAACAGCGTAAGCCGCAGAACTTAATTTACCAGCCAATTCATCTATATGGTGTCCCCACTGCAATTTGCTATCAATGGTTATTCCAAGAAACTTCGTATCATTTACTAATTGTAACGTGCTGTTGTCTAACACTAAACTGGTCTCAACTTGCCTGACATTTGGAAGTGAGAATTTGATACACTTGGTTTTACCAGCGTTTAACAATAAATTATTAACTGTGAATCAATTTAAGGTTAAAGACAATACACCATTAACACGTTGCGGGACACAATTTGATTTCCAAAATTTGCATTATGACACTTCAGAATTCCATACATTTCATCTTAACGCCTAGCGGCGTGGTGTCACACATTAGAATGTATCAACTTCGCTTGTGACTCTTACATCCATAGGCGGAACCGGCTGCAGGCGGTGTGTCACATATCAAAGGATTGTTTTAGTGCAATGTGACAGTTACGGCCACAAGCGGTACCGCCTATGGGCGGACCGTCACTTTAGGCATATTTATACAATTATGTTGTGACACTCTCGCCTATAGGCGGGACCGCCTATAGGCGGGCTGTCACAACAAGCATTTTTATTAGTGACTATTGTGACACTCACGTTGACAGGCGGAGCCGCCCGTAGACGGAGTGTCACATCAGATCAATACAATGTCTGGACATGTTGCCAGTCCAGCCACAGGCGGAGCCGCCTGTTGGCGGGTTGACATATTTAACATTTCTATAACCATAAGTTACAGATGTCACGCCTACAGGCGGACTGCCAAATAAGGGGATCTATAGGTTTACTTATGAATATTCATGGGCCAATGGCCATAGTTAGTTAAAAGATGCATCCAAATCAAATTTAAACTTTAATCAAATATATATCACGTAATAAATCACTAATCAGTCAATGATAATCATTCTCAGCATGCCTAAACGAAAATAACGAAAAATATCATCTTATCAAAAACAAGCTAAAAATACTTGAGACCTCTGGAAACAAAAATAAACTATCATCATAACCCAGTGAGACGTCAATGAAATATCTAAGTAATATTCAAAATAATCAATGACAAGATATGGCTTGTACGCACGAACATAGAAATGTCTTCTTAGTCACCATTGATTCCATATCACCGTACAATCTAATCAAATACGAACATAATATAATTGTAGACTTCTGGAAAACAAAATAATATACTCATCTCTCAATTCTTACATAAACTTGACATATTTTAATGAGATCAGTTAGCCTTCTAGCGGTTCCGTTTGATAAACTCTAATATCTATAACACTATCTGAAAAACTACGTATCAAATAAAAAATCGATAATTCTAGCAAAGTTATTGTTAGGTTTATAGCTCCCTACTTATTAGTAGTTAAGTTAATGTGCCATTCTTCAAAGCAAGTTGGAAACAATTTTGGAGAATCTTGACACCCTTTGCATCTGTAGCTACTTTCGCGACGTTGTTGATGATTTTTACAAACTCTGCATTTCAAAAAAGCAAATTTCTTTGTTGAGTTTTCTTTTGCTGCAATTCGTAATGGCCAGTGGCCAAGGCTTTTAGCATAAGCTTCTGGCACTACTTCTGCTATTTAAGATGCAGTTGGTGCATATATATTTTTGGTTTGGTTTGTCACAAGATCTTTTCCGACTATGTTTCGTTCAATCTTTGTTAGACTCCTTATCAACTGATCCCTAAACTCAACAAACTGGTATTTATTGTTGTGTTTTACGTACTTTTTGCATAAATATAAGGCATTCCACGCTGCTATGTCCAGCATATGAAAAAGTACTTTTTTGTACCATCGGATTGTCTACGTGGCGATGAGACGAGTAACTAATCATTTGATCATTTGATAAATTGATTATAGCGTGCTACTTCTTTGGGCTTCTTGCATTGTTGTCCACGTCTGTTAGTTACTTCGATCATTTCTGGATTATCCATCGTTGTCAGCATCAATACTTGTCCATCCAGTTGCTGACATACACCTTGTTCTTCCTGAGCCAACAATGTTCGCATTTTTTCACCTTTTTCTTGGTCAAAATTTCTCTTTCGGTTGCTTCTTAGGGTTCCCGCATGTACGAGATTTAAGGTACAACAGCTTTTCTGAGAGCGAAACAGAATTATAAAAATATTTCTTTCTCACTGCTGCTCAAAATAACACTATGGTCTGGTTCGTAATTACCATCTGATCCGAACTCACCGTCTTCATCACTGTACGGATCATGGAAAATTAGTTCTATGTCAGGCTCCGTGTCAGTACTTAAGAGGGTTGGCCGCCTATCGGGTTTCTTTTTTCTTGATGACATCTGAAAAACATATACATTTGGGAAAGATTTCTTACAACAGCAGATTAAAGTGATGAAACCAGAGTGGAGAAATATAATTATTTATAAACAAACAAATAAAGCGTCAAGTATTTTACCATACGGGATGGCAGAGGCTCAAGTGTACCCACGTGTTGCCAGTTATTTAATGCATACTCCACTTTGTAACACCGGTTAATTTCACCACCCACTTACGTGTAAGAATGAATCGATCGTAATCGAATCGTAATATAACCACAAAAGCACATGTACGAAACAAAGTCACACACAATACAACACAGTCAATGAATAAAAATTGTAATTTACCGTATAGAATTCGCTAAATCTTGAAGAAACGCGGACTACACGCGCACTCACAGCGACTCGCTCAATGACACTGCGCAATATGCCGCAACTTGCTCGCGCCATTAGTTTACATCTACGCACACGTCCAAAGGCGTACTGTCATAGTAGGCAACTTGTCAATGTGTGTATGAAGGACTTCCTAAAATTGTTCGTTGAAGCTTTTGTTGTGACACCACAAAATCATGAATTAGTGTGATATGACACAATAAAATGCTCCTCATTTACATACTACGTAAATTGACCGTCTGCAGACGGGTTGGAAGTTTTGATCACTTAAAATCGAACGTCACCAGGCGTGGTCCCCTATCACGAACTCTCAAAATACCGCCCTTCGACGTGTTGCCCCGCAATCTGCTTTTTGTCTTTCATCATCAAAATCTGCTTTTTGTCTTTCAATTTTGAAGACCATTGAAGTATCATCAGCAAATAACACTATGTCAGTTAATTTCTCCACCATGAAAGGCAGATCGTTAATATATACCAGGAACAAGTAAGGACCTAATATGGAACCTTGTGGAGCGCCAATTTTTACACCCGATCCATCAGATTTAACGCCGTTAACTTCTGCCTTTTGAATTCTATTGCTTAGGTATGATCTTAGTAGATCCGACGCTTTATTTCGAACTCCGTAATGATTTAATTTAATTAATAGCGTATTATGATCAACACAATCAAACGCCTTCGACAGGTCGCAAAAAACTCCGATAGCATCCTGTGCGGCCTTCAATGCAGAAAAAATATGAGATATAAGGGTAATACCTGCATCCGTAGTCGATTTACCCCTAGTGAAACCGTATTGTTTGGCGTGGAGTTGCTTTGTACGGTTGAAGTGTGAGAGCATTTGATTGAGTATAACCTTTTCAAATATTTTACTTAGTGTTGGAAGAACAGATATTGGTCTAAAATTTGAAGGATCGCCCTTATCTCCCGATTTGAACAGAGGTATCATTTAACAGCTGATTTAAGAATGTAGTATCGCTAGCAGCGGATTAAATGTCAAATGAGAGACGGCTTGTGGGTGATAAGGCGGCGCTGGATGCTAGTATAGCCAGTAGCGAAAGATCTCGGTGTTCGGATGAGTTGCACTTTTCGGTTTGTGGTCACATATTTATTTGCACAATTCACATAATTTGGCAAATATAAGGTCAAGTTTTAGTTTCACGGGTCGTAGGGCATTTGCGATTTCGATTTTTATGGATTCGCCGTTAGTTGTCGGCATAATAAACCGATTTATTATATTGTTAATGTAGACAGCACGTTCGATCGTGCGTTTAGAGGACCGCGTGCGACACGATTTGAATTGGAGATGGTAGAAGTCCTCAGTAATGTATCAATTTTAATCATAACATAACACTACATTTTCAGGTACATACAGCGCTTCTGGGCCCACACTAGGATATCCTGTGTCCTGGAAACCAGGCACAGCGACGTCACAAACATGGAAACATCCAAGACCTGTTTACTGTGTTTCATGAGGTCTGGGAAAGCCCCATCGTCAACACATTTATTGAATATATCAGCTAAATGTGGGGCTATAACTAGAATTACTGAACCAATGACTTTGACTGATATACCCCAGAGGTCTTCCGTATTTTTTAAGTTAAGTAATTTAAACGTTTTGACAATATCCTGGGGATATACATGATGAAATTTTAAATATGCCTTACTGACGCTCGTGTTATTTTTCAATGAAGTCTCTGCTTCATATGGAGATGAATTTAGACGATTCGTTGTGAGTAGGGGTACATTGGTGAAGAATGTTTCAAAAGCTCGAGCAACATCATCGCTGGATTTAACAACATCATCACCTATCTTGAGGCAGAAATAATTGTCCCTTGGTATAACTTTGCCAGTTTCACGGTTTATTATTTGCCAAACTGTTTTCATTCTATTATTTGAATTTTGAATGTTTCTATTAATGTGTAAAGTTTTTGCAGTCCTACAAACCAACTTGAAAGTTTTGGAATATTTTTTAACATAGTCATGAAATTTTCGATCAAAATTATAGGTTTTTTGATCATAAAGGTCATACAAGATAACTCTACTTTTAGGAATTCCAAAAGTTGCCCAGTCATTAAATTTCGATTTACCGCTGTAGTCACTGACTTTCTTTAATTTAAAAACTTTATTGAATTCTGTCTGAATAATGTTGAAGAAGTCTGAGTAGATTTTGTTTGGGTTCTGTTCATTAAAATCCGGTACTGGCAAATTTATATCTAAGTTTTTCGTATATGTCTCTAGTCTATGGGATGTAATAGGCCTATAAAATGATGGACCAGTCTTATCCTTAATAGCAATTGGGAATGAAACTGTTTGACCACTGTGATCGGAAGGTAAGCAGTTAATTACACTTTTACTTGTGAATGCAGTCACAAAAAACGTTATCTAAGCAAGTTTGGCTGGTAAGTGTAAATCTAGTTGGCTCTAAAAATACATGACATAAGTTAAACGATTTGAATAAAGTTATTAATCGTAGTTTCATTGTTGTTCCTACAAGCAAATCTACATTAAGATCACCACAAATAATTAACTTTTATCTGTTATTACATAGTTTAGAGAGCGCTTCCTCCATAATTTTCTCAAATATTTCGAAATTGCCATGGCCTTTTTCATCCCTCGGTGGCCTGTAGACACAAACAAATATATGGCTATCCAACTCAACACAGGATACCTCTCTTTGTCTTTCAACAGTAAGTGCAAGAATATCTTTGCGTTGTTTCACCTTAATATTATTTTTCACTAAGATTAAAGAACCACCTCTATCAGCAGTCTTTCTATTGTAACAACTGACAATTTTGTAATTATTTATGTTAAAAGACATCATATTTTCCTTCAACCAGTGTTCTGTAACACAAATAATATCAATGTCAGATTTTTTTAGAAATAATTCTAATACAAGTTCTTTTCCAGGTAGCCCCTGGATTTTTTGATGGGCAATATTTAACTGGGGCTTACATTTTGACATATTTAGTGGCTCTTGTATGCTAGAGATTTCCTCTATTGTCTTATGAACTAATTTAAATTACTTGGAACAGATTCCAACGTTGCATGCAAAGTATGATTAACAGGTGAATTGCCAATAGGGGTGCATGTCACATTACTCTTAACATACAAAGGTTTAGTATAATTATTTCTACACTCGTCATTTCCTACTGGCACCCTAGTTTTTTTATCTACAATAACAGGGTCATAAATATTGTATGCCAATAATTTGGCAATCTGTCGCTTAGATGACGCAGGTACATACATTATATCCCTAGTCAGTATAAAATTTCTAATAAACTTATTCGTATCAAAATATAATACTCGGTCCCGATGCCCAAACGTCAAGTTATACATAAGCTCGTTGAGTCTAGAAATCCGGTCATTTTTTGCCTCTGTTAGAGCTTTGGAATAGGGAAAACCACACAGAATAATTTTCCTTGCCCGGAGAGATACTATAGATTCAAAGTAATTAATCAAATCGTCTTGTTGAACTCCTGTGGTGTTCCCTATTTGTAATACAATAGTTATATTACTGACATACTCCCTATTAAGCATGCAGTTTACTATCTGCATGTAAGATGCATCAGGCATACAAATGTTTTCTACTGCAGTCTAATAAAGCCCGCTAGTTTCTGTAGTTTAAATTTAAAAAACAATGTTTTACTGAGTTTTACAGAAGTGTTTGATGATGATGATAAATACACTTATAATTACTGATCGGAAATTGGGATGCTTTCGGTCAAGTGAGTTGTACTGAATTTTTTAAGGGCCTTGTAACCGACCTTAGGAGCCTTCTTAACGATGTCAGTGTAATAAGGCCCAATGTATGAAAATTAAAAATCAAAAAACCTTGACAATAATTAATCAATTCTAGCATGAATAACAATATTTTTAAATAAAATACCGATATTTATTCACAAATAACAAATTATTGATGATTTTAGTTTATGCTTACTGTTATATGATCATGATTACAATGTTCATATTTATTCAATCTTTGAGGTATTTAATGTATACTTTAACGCGAAACGACCTACAATCGGCGCGGGCCTTATTATCGACACAATTTTTAGTGAAGCCCAAAATAGAGGTTTTTAAAAACTTTCAAAAAAGTAACTTACCGTCGTTATAGCTATAAAAAGTACTTTTATTTGGATTTTTTAATAGTCATATCTTTCATTGTTAGCCTTTTTTTCCTTGAGGGTGGTTAAATAAAGCTTTAATTTCAATTTGTAAAAAAGTGTTCCTTGCCATACGACTGTACCTTATTTATAGTAATAAATACTGCAATAATTGTATTAGTTAAACTATTTCATCTACACACGTATCATAAACCCCCTTTACTGCGTACAAAAACCGCACGTTACGATCAGCATAATGTTAAACTACTTGGTAAAAACTCATTTCTTATCTGAAAAATTACACATTATGACCATAATGTGTAATTTTTCTGCATATTATGACATTCAAATTTCGAACGCCGACGCCCGCCTGCGTGCCGCCCCTAGTTTGTCTGTGAAGTTGGTACTGACATTTAAATTTCGAACGCCGACGCCCGCCTGCGGCACGTTGGTACCACAGAACAAGCTAAACAACTGCAGAGCCACAATGCCGGTCAATCATGCGGTTCCTGAACACATCAAAGAGAGCTTATGATATGTGTGTAGATAAACTAGTGTATGTAACTGTACATAATTAGGCATTTAAACTCTCGAGTGATATTATTATGAAACTCGCCTTCGGCTCGTTTCACAAACCCCTCTCGAGTATTAATGCCCTCCATTATGTTACATAAACTACTATTAAAAGAGATCTAAGAATCTCTCTATGGTGGTTTCCCAGCCCTCCTCCCACAGTGGTCCAATGTAGACAAGATCCAGAAAGGTACTTGAACTTACCCTCGGCCTCGGCGACTTACTTGACCGGTATTTGTAAACGCTCGTTGTCAAACATGACAACCGAATTTGCATTGTATGTAGCTTCTGTTAGGTATAAAATGCCCAAACACCCCCGATTGAGATTGTCCCCACAAAACGGGGATTAAATCTCACATAGGGCATCGAATGAGATATTTTAACCCACATTTAGCAGGACTGGAACGTGCTGTCGTCGGTCAGCAACTCTATATACTCAGGATAACTCTGGTGCAGCATAGTCAAGTCAAGTCAAGTCAAAGTACTTTATTACTGTAGATATTTACATATACTTAGCAAAAGTCAATTTTGCTTCTTCTCTACGTTGGACCACTGTGGGAGGTGAAGGCCCTAGAAACTCCCACAGATTGATTTTTAGATCTCTTTTAAAAATAGGTTGTGTTAACTATTACAAATATGAAAAATTTAATTATTATGATTAATAAGCAGGAATAAATAATTACAAAATTATTCACAGCAAGGCCTGTGTTGAGCTAGATTAACCCCATACAGTCCTGTCCACGTGGTCCTGTCATTTAAGTAATCTTGAACATTGTAATATCCCTTTTTTGACAAAGTCGCTTTAACATGCTTTTTAAATTGCTCAAATGGCAATTTCAAAATCTCCAGAGGTATCTTATCATAGTAGAGAATAAACTGACCCTTGAAAGAATTGCTAACCTTCGCGAGTCTAAACCGGGGCGCACACAGTCTGTTATTATTTCTTAGGTTAACATAACAGCTATCGCTAAGTTTGGAAAATGTTGTAAGGTTCTTGCTTACATACATTATATTTTCGAAAATAAATTGACTAGGTACTGTTAGTATGTCAATTTCTTTAAAAAACTCTCTTAAGGAGTCTCTTCGTTTATAATTATAAATTGCTCGAATAGCTCTTTTCTGTAAAATTTCCGCTGCTTTCCCCCACAACAAGATACCATAGGACATCACACTATGAAAGTAACTAAAATATACTAGCCTAGATGTAGCCACATCCGTGCTTTGTCTGATGTTCCTAACAGCGTGAGCCGCAGAACTTAATTTAGCAAAAGATTACTAAGATTACAAATAACTCTGAATCATACCATACACTCAGTGCCGAATTTAGAGGTTTGGAGGCCTCGGGGCAACAAAGGAGTGGAGGCCCCCTCCCCTGGTCCCAAATTATTTTCCAAATAAAATGGACAATTTTTTTTCAGTAGTTTTATAAATAATTTATTGTGAAACCAAGTGTAGATTATTTTATTATTTAACAAATATATAAATATGATCGACAACAAGAATTATCTGAAATTAAATTTTAGAGTTAATGAACGGAACCTTCCGAGCTTTTTTCGCCGAAAAATGGTTGATGATTTCGCTGAAATCCAGTTCCCGAAGTAAATCACTTTCAATGCTCAGGAGAGAAAGTTTTGATAGATGGTTTTGTCCCATCGTGGTTCGAAGCCTATTTTTAATAATTTTTATTTTTGAAAATGAGCGCTCTCCAGTGCAATTTGATATCATCAAAACCAAATCAATTCTCAATGCAATTTTAAGGTTTGGGAATGTAGCTCTGAAATTTTGATCTTCGAGAATTTGGTAGTAAAATAGTTCTGGAGATTGGCCTTTTTGTATGAGTCGATCAAAGACACAAATTGAACCAACTCATTACCAAGACTAGGTAAGTTTATCATCCTGATAAACTTTCACCAATGCCTCTGCTGCAGTGTGCAAATTTTCAGCATCCATCTTCTCGATGTGATTAAGAAATCCAAATCTTGAACGTACAGCGTCATAGGCTTGCAATCTTTTGGTAAGAGAAACACACAGCTGGGATAAAGGCGGATACCTTGCATTTCTCTTTTGGTGACAGATTTGCGTCTTGCGCTTTCCCACAATCGCGCGGATTCAACCTCACGTTTCTCGTTCTGGTCCTGGTGCATGATTGTATGTATTCGTCAAACATTCTGAGATATTTTTTGGTAGCTTCCTCGTATTTCTCAAAATCGTTTATTTTGGATTCCACGAATGATTTCAATAATCCTCGCACTGCCGATACAACAATCATTTTCGGGTCTTGCAACATCTTGTTTGTAGAGTTGAATCGCTCCCAGAAGTCGTTCCAAAAGATCGCGAAAAAAGTGGTTTCGAGACCACTCATCTTCTGTAGAAGGTGCGCTGCTTTATTCCTCGCGATGTCTTTTTGCTCTTTATCGGAAGATATGCTGGTTAGAGCTTCTTCGATTTCCAAATAACCGTCGACTAAGGCTTTCGTAGCTTTAGCTCGACAAGACCACCAAGTGTGTCACTAAGCTTTTTCAAGACGTAAAACTAGCCGCTTTTTTTTTCGACAATTTCTCTATTAGAGTTCCGTATCGTTCTGTACTTGATGTGAAAAACCTATTTAAATTTGGAATGCAATCAAAGAATTGAACAGCCAGCTGATCGACAAGAGTTGACAGCT
Organism: Argyresthia goedartella; assembly: GCA_949825045.1. Classification (NCBI taxonomy): domain Eukaryota; kingdom Metazoa; phylum Arthropoda; class Insecta; order Lepidoptera; family Argyresthiidae; genus Argyresthia; species Argyresthia goedartella. Next base: position 5,298,912 of record OX463811.1, on the reverse strand, counting down.
GCCTTTCCAACGAAATTAAGAGAATGACCAAAACATGGTACAAACGCCGATAGATGATTTTTCTCCAAAATAAGAGCCTGAAACCCTTTGTATTTCCCACTCATATTTGCAGCATTGTCGTACGATTGGCCGAGGCAATCCAAAATGTCTATTTGATGGTCACCTCAAAATTTGAGTAGAGCGTTTGCTGTGGCTTCGCCAGTATGACCGAAGTTTGGTAAAAAGGTGAGAAATCTTTCTTTTGGCGTCGATCCTTCCATATAGGTATATCAAACAACTATAGTTAGTTGATCTATGCGAGATTCTTCGGGAGTAGAGTCCACTGATACAAAATAATATTTGTTTTTTTTTATCCTGCATACTATTTCTGTTAGTACTTTATCACCCATAGAACTGATCAGATCTTGTTTGTACAAAGTAGGTACTGTAGGTAAAGGTAAAACGCGAAAAATATATCAAAGGAAAAGTAGTTTACTAGTCTGAATTATATATTTTTTCTGAAGTCTATTGTGGGGGCCCCTCTTTTGTGGAGGCCCCGGGGCTGTAGCCCCGGTTGCCCTCCCCTAAATCCGGCCCTGCATACACTTGTGAATAGACGAGTCTATAGAGTCCCCACGCCTATAGTCCACACTGCCTACGCTAAACCACAGAATACTTAATACTACGTACTTACGTACTACGTACAGAAAGATCACTCCGCAATAGGGTAACTCCTTTCCCGACTTTTTTTTGTTCCCGGATACCGAGATCTCTCGAACACCATTTCCCGGGAATTCCCGAGAAGTCGGGAATGTCATTAACCTCAATAAAAAATGTATGAAAAAGGTTTTAAAATAAAACACACATTTTCGTAATTAACAATGTGTTCATTTCGTCAAATAATAAAATATAAATACAATTAAAATAACAATAAAAATTTAATAATCTTAATTTCCTTTATAATCACAGACTTTTTTTTTAACTTACTGTTACTGACAAATATGATAGCTTTGATATATATACCTAATATAAAAGTTAAAATGTTTAATTAAAACAAATAATGATGTTTTCAAATAACTAAAATATAGATACTATTAAAATAACAATAAAATATAATAATCTTAATTTCCTTTATAACTACAGACATTTTTTTTATAACTAACAGTTACCTACAAATATGATCACATTGATATATATACCTAATGTCAATATGTTTCATTAAAAATTTACAACAAATAATGATGTTTATAAAATATATCTCTATAAAACTAGAGCAACAATTTTGATTCGACAAATTAGAGAAAAGAGTCATAAAAGTGAGAGCTTGCGTATTAAAATCACAGAGACTAAGAGCCGATTTCTGAATTAAGAAATTCACTAATCAAATACTGAAATACTGTCTCTGCAGATATTACAAAAAAGAACGAGACACAATGATACGTATATGTGAATTTCTCAATTCAGAAACCGACCCTAAGCTTCATACAACCGCGCTACGCTACGATAGGTACACCATTATGTCTTTATTTGCTACTTATTCCATAAATAAGTTATGTAATCAAGAAATATAATATTAGGTACTTACGCTGATATTTGGAACACAACACAAGTCACAACACCGAGGCGCACCGACACAAGCTACGCGGTCAATTGTTTGCGAGTGGAGTGACTGAACTGAACTAAAGAAAAGAAACAGACAGATCACGGGGTGGGGCGGGCGGCGGCGGGCCGGGTGGTAGCGGTAGGTTGGTGCCTTATTGGGTAACGATGAAAAGGGGAGAGGAGATAGATGATATAATTTTTCTAATAAGTAACACATGAATTAACGTCAAATTGTAATTTTTTTGTTTCTTTTTTATATTTCTCGACTTCTCGGGTACTCGACCCTTTTTTCCCGTCTCGACTAAGGCCAGATTTCCCGGGAATTCCCGCTTCGAGACTTCTCGATGAGAAACCCTACTCCGCAAAGACACTTAAATAAATGGCTACTTTCGCTGCGCGGCAATAAGCCGCAATCTAGCTCGCACCTGCGCTACGTACAATAATCGCCAAACACCTACAGATCGGTTGCCCGCGCGTGCAGGCTAGATTGAAGTAGATTGCGCCGCATCACTTCGCCTGAGAGCTTCTTTACTCTGACATCATCACAAGGTCTCCAGTAAATTCCTGTCTCGCTTGATCACGGTATGGTTACCTACGTGCGATTTGTATATGTGAATGTTAGTCCACTCTGTGTAAGAGAGGAGTTAATAGTAATTAATCGTAATTAGTTAATTGTAATAGTAATTAATTAATTGTAATTTCTTTTATCTACACACGTATCATAAACCCTCTTTACTGCGTTCAAAAACCGCACGTTACGATCAGCATTATGTTAAACTACTTGGTAAAAACTCGTTTCGTATCTGGAAAACAACACATTATGGTCATTATGTGTAGTTTTTCAAATTCAACGCCCACCCGCGTGCCGTCCCTAGTTTGTCTGTAAAGTTGGTACTGACATTCAAATTTCAAACGCCGACGCCCGTCTGCGTGAAGTTGGTACTAAAGAACAAGCTAAACAATTGCAGAACCACAATGCCGGTCAATCATGCGGTTCCTGGACACATCAAAGAGAGCTTATGATATGTGTGTAGATAAACTAGTGTATGTAACTGTACATAATTAGGCATTATGCAGCAGTCACATAAACTACTATTATACTGGGTCTAAAGTGTTTACTTCTAAGAAAACAAAAAGGTATTCAATTAAAAACGAAACGAATTTTATTTGTGAACAGTTTAGACACCCTAAAATTTTAGGTATTTAAGTCATTGTTGTTGCAAACATCATAGAAAAGTTGCTTATGAGGAGCGGCTAGCGCGCGACGCGGCTCAAGCCAAGCGAGCGGCAACCTAACCGAAATTATGAAAAAGAAAAGTGGGTGTGCTGTGCAATACATATTAATATATTTATTCACAGTAATTATATAATTTATTTATATTACTCTATATATGGCCCTGATATATCTATTTAAATTATATATAGAAAATTTCTTACTAAATTTAATTGCTTATCTTAACTTAATAAGAAATCATATTTATGACAATTAACAATCCTGCCAATCAACAAACCGGGACCCACGATGTAGGTTAGACCTAGTGAGGAACCCAGTAACGTCAACTACGTTTTTAATAATAAGTAAACTTTTTTTTAATGCACGCTACCCGCCACCAGCGAGATCGTCACAACGCTGTAACATTTTCCTCGACCTTGGCAGTACTTCGTGAAATAGATGTCGATGTTGAGATTATATTGATCTCTAGGTTCAGAAGGAAGTATTACCACTTGGTTTCGCCTGTGGCTTCACCTGCTTAGAGCGGAGTCGTACGGAGTTCTACGGATGTACGTAACAACACATCTGAAAAGTGTATCGGTGCTACACTTTTCAGATTTGTTTTAACGGAAAAATCATTCTGAACAACTTTCAATATGATAAGATTCGATAAGAGGAGGATAAACGTAAACATGTATATGTCACCGGAAGATAGTCAAAACAGTAAGTTGATAAAATAACGCGGTAGTCGATCAACTATCGGCAGATAGTAAACCAGACCGACAGGATATAAAATTTACGTTTCTTTTGTTCTTATATGTCAACCTAACACGAAGACTATTCGGGGACTTCGCTGCGCGCACCCCCTCTAGTCTTCACCTAAGCTACCGCAGTGTTTGCCCTGGTATTCCGTTTGCAAATCAAGTTTAAACCAGTTTACTATTTAACAATTTAAACCGTTAGTTGATTAACTTACGCGTCGTATAATAAGTAGTACGTGTACGAGCTATGTCAGCAATCGCACATTAGGCAGTACATTATGCATAGTTTGTAGATATTTAACTAGGCCAACCGAGATAACTTTAAGAGAAACAGCAGTCGTTGAGTTTGGAATCAACCAACATTACCCACATCTACTGTACACACACTAAAGTACGCTACAGTTTATTATCTGTCTATAATTGACCAACTTACGAGAAAAAAAACGTTAGTTTATCAACTTACGGTTTTGACTATCTTACGTTGACGTTAAGCCGAAGAAAAAAAAGGGAAAACGGAACTGTCAAAAATGTCATAGACATATATAGACGGGTTGCCATAGACTATAGAAGGATGGTTAGAGGAGATTATATTTCTAACAATATCTACCTGCACATACATGCTTTTGGCCCCAGACTAGGATACCCTGTGCTTCGTTATTCTTTGGTGTAGCCTCTGCCTTTGCCTCAAGACCTGGCCGCAGAAGAACAATAATACGAGAAAAATATGTTCAATTTTTATATTGTACAACTTTTAATTATAATTATGTTCTAGTACGTCAGCATCGGATATGTGCGAGCACGCAAGATAGTCAACAATATATAAACATGATATCCAACTAGAAATATCTGCACTACAACTTTCGCTTGTATATGTTTCTGGTGGTTTAGTATGTGTAGATCTATTTGCGATCTAGAATCTTCCGTGGCCTAGCGGTATTATGACATCGGAAACGATCGTGCGGGTAGCAACATCTGGCTGAGACGGGGACTGGATGGGTGTCCGTTTCTAGGTGGCATTTTTGCGTAGTGTTTCGGATGACACGTTAAGCTGTAGGTCCCGGCTACTATCGCTACTTGGTAGTAATAGCCGTAAAGCTGTATCGGAGGCCCTAATAGGGCAGCTTGTAAACTTCGGAGTCGGGTTGGTCACAAGCCTGATACCCCTCCATCAACCCGCGCTGAGCCAGCGTGGTGGAGTATGACCATGGACGAATAAGACTAGAGGACTGACCACCGCATACAAAAAAACGTACCCTGCTAGAAAGCCAAAATCCTGTATTATTTCTAGATGTCGCTGTACCATGCAATAGATAATGGATGCTTAGGCAGACGGCGTAGTATAATCCATTGTAAAATCGACGAAAAATCAGAGATGGCGTCAGCGTAACCCTTGTTTGTTCTTAGGAAATTACCGCTTAAACCGCCATCTTTCCTAATTTATGCGCGCCACCACGATACTACATATAATAGAAAGAACTTTTGCTAGTAGCTCTATCTAGCAATATAAATTAAAACTAAAAATCTAATTACGCTTCAAAGTACTATGGTTGCTTGTCCTCTAGTATTATTCGTCCATGGTATGACTCAATCTTACTCGTATCCGGGTAAAGGCCCGTGCCCCACGGTGAGGACATTAATGTGCCTCATTTATTATATATTATTATTAGATCTATTTCATTTAATACTCGATGATGACAGTAGCTAAGCAAAAGGAGCACTTACATAGACTTGTAAGGAGGCAGTTGCTCACGTCCGAAGGAGATATTTGGAACCCACAGCCCTTCACATCCTCCCGGGTAGTGCTTAGGAGCAACAAATTAACACCAAAGTTTCCAGGTTATCGAAAGAGAACTTGTCCAAATACAGTGAAATCTATAAAGACACGTGACATTAGCGAAATTAACCCAGTTGTAAGACCGTCATTAATTAAGAAATGAAATTGAATTGATAAACTTGTAACATTTGTTATTTATAGTTTCTTTTTTTTTATTAAATACTCGAGTGTAAAATAGCACTAAAAGAAAACCAGTTTCGAAAAACGTAAGATTGTTTATCTACAAACGTATCATTAACCCTCTTTACTGCGTCCAAAAACCGCACGTTACGACCAGCATAATGTTATACTACTTGGTAAAAACTAATTTCTCATCTTAATATTGATTCATTTATCAATGTACAAATTTTCGACAAATTATGACATTCAAATTTCGAACGCCGACGCCCGCCTGCGTGCCGCCTCTAGTTTGTCTGTGAAGTAGGTCCTACTGACCAAGCTAAACAAGTGCAGAGAAATGATCAATGCCACAATGCCGGTCGAACTTGCGGTCGTGAACACATCAAAGAGAGCTTATGATATGTGTGTAGATAAACTAGTGTATGTAACTGTACACAATTAGACATTATTTATCAGTCACATAAACTACTATAGTTTCTCTTTCAAATTAAATACTCGAGTATAAAATAGCACTAAAAGAAAACCAGTTTCGAAGAACGTACGATTGTTTACAATTACCATTTTTTTCTGGTTTGCAGTTGACATAAATATTTTTCTTGCAGTCCGACTGTGTTCGGAACGTCAGAAAGGGTAGTCCAATAAATCTACAAATGTGTCTCAAGCTGAACCTATTTCAACAAAAACGTTTGACAATATCGGAATTGCATATTTCCCAAAGTTGTATTTTATAAACTCAAATTTGTGTTAAAAAGACAGCATTTGACTATGACGTCACATCAACTCGTGAGCAAAATTACCGTTTTGACAGTTCCAAAAAAGTATCTATTTTGACTGGCAGTCAAATACCGTATTGTCTATTTGCCCTGCTGTAGTGTTTGTTTCTCTTTAGATGGAGGGGGCATCCAATGGGGTTGGCAACTGTCGGCGTGGCGCTAGTATCGGTTGGTTCCCCTAACGTCAAAGTCACGCTTCTGTGTTGCCAGTACAGTGTGTTCAATCGCCAGTCATGTGCTGTGTATTGTAAAAATCCGCTGCCAAAAATACAAAATCAAGTTGTATACCTAGTAGTAATACATGACATTATATCATATACACGATAAATTACTGCTGTTGTGTAGTAAATAAATTCCGATAACCAATTATCACAGAAAAAGTTCCAGAAATTAGTCGATCGTTGAGAGTGGCAACTGGATAAAGGAACCAAATACACGTGGCGCCACCTATGATTAGCTTTCACCGGCCAACCCCATTGGCTGCACAGTACATTAGACCCGCTCAGTGATATCGCTCGCCGCCATACTGATTCCGTGGTTGGACAGCAGATGGCTCTTCAAGCTACATTTCTGAACGAATGTGAGTTCACACTGCGAACACTTGAACCGCCTATCATTGTTATGTATGCGCATGTGCTCCTTCAGAGTATACTTTCTCGCGTACGACTTACTGCACACTTGGCACGCGTATATTCTCTCGCCCGTGTGCTTGATCATGTGCGCTTTCAGCGCTTTCTTACTGAAGAACCTATACCCGCACTCGGTGCACTGGCAGTTTTTCTCCATCAGATGATTCTTCTTGATGTGGTACATTAGCAAGGACTTCAGGATATACACTTTGTCGCAGATGTTGCACTTGTACTGCGCTTCGGAGTTGTGCTCCTTTATCATGTGCTGATTCCTCTGATAGTAACTCCTGAACGGCTGGTTGCAAAACTGACAGTTGCTGATGTTCCTCGCGCCGAAATGCTTCATCTTCTCGTGGTATTGCTTCTTCGTTTTATTCGAGAACACTTTGTCGCAATAGCTGCATTTGAAACTGCCTTCTATGTGAGTCGTTTTATGTGCGTTCAGAGACCTCCTTGTCGCGAATGCGGATTCGCACTTACTGCACTTGTAGTTACTATAGTGTGTGTTCATGTGCTGTTTCAACATCTTGAACGTCTCATACGTCGACGAGCACAGCACGCAGTCGTACACTTCGCCCTTTCTAATTTTAAACTGCAACAAGTGGTCTTTTATGTCGCTGTGGATAGTTTTGCTGTGGATTTTGACCAAATGATCCTTTAAAAGAAAGAGATTACTGAAGTCGGCATCGCAGAGTGTGCATTTCAGATCAGTGACGTCAAGTTTTACGGAGTAGTCGGTCAAATCAAACGTGGTCTTGTAGTCTACGCGATCCTTCTGGTGGGTCACTTCCGTATGAGCTCGTAAGTCCTTAGGGTCTGGGTAGGCCTCATTGCAATAACCACAGATGTATCCCAGCATGGACTTATTCTTAAAAGGCATAGCATTGGAATAGTTGAGTATGGTTTGTAGATTCGACTTGTGCTTTCCCTTGTCAGTTGCCGGAGTGTTTGTCCATATTGGCACATTTATTTTTCTTTTGTGGCTTCTTATGACCATCGACTTCTGTGGGGATTTTCGCGATGTTGTGCTGATGCGAGTTCCTGAAAATAATGAAATGAAATGAAGATATATTAGAAAACATTCCAAACATTAAGCAGGCGAGAGGCTTGTGGCTGAGCCGTGTGCTAAACAAACAATAACTAAGAATATAACGACACGAAGAGGCGAGTCAAGCATACGATGTAAAAATACTGTACAATACCAAATGATCATTTATAATACGGTATTTTACCATATAATACATTTTGCCTATACGCAGCAGTGGGTTCCCTGAATGGCTAACGATGATTAAGATGATGAATTTTTCATAAGACAATGGTTTCTTAGGATTTCTGCTCTCTGTAGAGGTATCTAAGTCATTTGTTTACAAAATATATTTGTATGGAGCGGCTCCAATTTATGCACTTTATGCAAGCAAAAACCCTCGTAGTTCGACCGAAGTTCGCGCTTTTTACAGTTCATAAAATCAAAGGTGATATGACAGATAACCTAAAACTTCATAAAATACACTTTTTAAACACATACTTTACCACAAAAAATATTAAACAGCGTTTAACATCAAAACAAATGTCAAAACCCATACGTTTTTGTTTTGAAACAAGTGTTGAACAATAGTTTATTTTTTTGTGGTAAGGCCCTAAGTGTTAACGTTTTTTGTTACCAAACAATTGGAAGTAATCGAAATTGAAAAAATAATGACAAAATCTACAGATTTGTTGCATCCAATTAACAAATGTTTGAAGAGTGTATTGGTTCATTTGATTAATCAATGTTTATAAGCAATATCCCCTCACTAACAGGCTAACACTGTTTTTAAGCAATATCCCCTCACTAACAGGCTAAGACTGTTTTTAAGCAATATCCTCTCACTAACAGGCTAAGATTGAGACCCGTCAAGCACCATGTTGTCATTTTCATTGTGTACTAATTCCACAACATTGAAGATACAGACTCTTGAAAATGGAAAATATATTTACAAAGGCGAGCTTAACTCTAACAAGAGATTTCTCCAGCAAACCTAGGTTAGACAGGACACATCTAAGAACAGGCAGATCTACACTTGGCATTGGCAGTTTTATTGTTAAATAAAATGTTAGCTACAACTTCTTATTAATTACCAATACCAATAAAGAAATTGAACTAATCTAATACACATACCTGACTTGTTTAACCTCTCAGCTATTGTCTTCATCTTCTTGTGCTTGGCGGGCGGGCTCTCCTCCTTAATGTCCATATCCAGGGACCGATAACTCTTCACTGTGGAATATTAATAATAAAAATTCTTAAATCTAAGAAAAAATCTGGACACATATAGGTTGTTTCCTTGTTGTAAACAAAATATACATACCGGCATCAGCCAAGAAGTAGTCATCAGAGTCCTCGCCACTGCCATATTTGACTTCCAACTTCACTGTGACAGGTTTTTCATCTGAAAAGATGAGGTTATTGTAAACCTGTCTATTATACTCCTGTTTACTTGATTTTTTTGGGTTCCCTACCTCAAAAGAACAAAATTGTCCCTTCGCTTACCTCCTTGACAAAGATTATTCACTTTCTTCTGAAACTCTTTCTCCGAGCGAAGTATGCGTCTCTTAAATATGAGTGAGTCTCGCAGCATCACTACACACATGTCACAGATGCCGGACCGAGCCACGCCTTCTGAAGTCAGCTGTGGGTATAAGAAACATGGGCATGTAATATAACAATCTGCCTTGTAATTAATTACAGCATTTTACGCTTCCCACAAGACATTACTCCAACAATCTATCAATACAAACTGTAAAATGGTGAACTGATACAAAAGATGATCGGGGTGTGGTGGGTCAGGGTGTCAGGGTAGGTGATTCGCTTTGATCATCCCCTTTTTCCTTCATGCTAGGTCGGCATGAAAGAACAAAAGAAATATTGTTTCATTTCGAAGTAGTGTCTTGTCAGAGTAATGTCCCATCAGAACAGTGTTTTGTACATTCATATTTCTTGTCATGTAACTTATATTTACAGGAAAGCAATGGATCCGGTTGTGGGACCGGGTCGAGTGGCGTATATATGAGAACTCTGCAGTGGGTTCCCTGACAGGTTGATGATGATAATGATGATGAATTTGTCTTATCTGCATGCAATAAAGAATTATGAATTTGGTCCAGTTCTGTCGAGAACCTGATAGTTACCTGAGGGACACATAGGTACCTAGAAAACGGTGATGTTATTTCAAGGAAGCGAGAAATCAACCCCCCAAAATCTCGGTTCTTAGTGAATGTTTGTTTCTGGCAACGCTGGTTTTTGTACCCACGAAAAAGGGTTTTGAAGTGTAGCACCACAATTCATGTGCTTGTTAGGGTTATTAGAGTACCTATTGTTTAAAAGGGTGAACTCACAATGACATCAAAACATTCCTGTAGCATTACAGAGTAAACTTCTTTCTGATCGAACCAGGTGTGCTGAGAGTTCAGATCCTTGTGCAGACCTTCAGCCAAACAACATCTACAGATCCTTGCAACTTCCATGATGTCGCCGGTTTTGTAAGTTCAAGAGATTATAAAAATAAACCCAATATTGCTGAATTCCATTTTGTTCAACTTCAAAAATTCGCCGAATAAATACCACAGAATAATGTATGTCCAGTCCACTGTCAAGTTACTGTCACTGTCAGAATAATGAAAATGATTGCGTTTCATGTTTGCTACTTGTGGTCTCTCTCTCTTCTACTTGTCCTTGCTGGTTATAAAGTTCTGCAATCACGGGACCATGGACGTTAATGAGGGAACCTCAGAGTAAGTAAAAGACAAGCCAACCTCCTAACCAAATTCCCAATTCCAAATTACAAATGTCTTTAGTAGGTACTATAGATCGCTGCCTCAGTGCTTGAATGGTCAACGGACCACTGAGTAATTTCACAGGAACACGTTTATTTTGTTTGACATTGTTCTAAAGCGTAGTCTACAGAAATCTACGGAATGTAAGCATTGTCTAAACGTGCCCAGTAAGTACAATACATAATATGAACAGATATATAAGCTAAGTACTGAGTATTTCAAATTTAAAAGTGGATGTTGAATAAAATGCCGCAGCAAATATTACGCAGTTGGATATTGAACACAACATGTGGAGGTTGCATAGCATAAAATACTTTTTAGTTGTGTGCTTGTGTGTTCAAAGAACCATTGGTAGAATACAGGATGTTTTATTTTATTTAAATCTAAGGTAACTAACGATACGAGGTGTGCAATGTGCGCGAGCGGGAATAAGGTACCCACCTATTTTGTTTAATAAAGTTTATGCAAGTAGTTTCAGGTATAAGGTAAAGATGTGTAAATAGCCGGATCGTTGGGCTATTAACCGGTTAATAGCCGTAAATTTGCCGGTTAATAGCTAAACTGGCTATTTTTAATACAAAACTTTTTTTTATAGTTGCTTTATCATTACTGATCGGAAATTCAGATTATTCATTTTTTTCGTCAAATTTTTCCGAAAATTCTAGTTGGCACTTGGCCGAGAAATCCGCAACGGACTTGACCACAAGCATCCAAATTACAGATCACTAATGATAATACAACCATAAAAACACATTTTGTAAGAAAAACATTAATAGCGGGGTTAATAGCCATTTTGGCTATTAATATTAACACGATTAATAGCACTGCCCATCTCTAGGTATACATAATGTGCATGCATAAGTATGAAATAAAACGAATAATTTATATTTTCATTTAACTTATTTAATGAATTAAGCAAATAACACGTAATTATGAACAAAACAGGTATTGGTAGAAAAGGTACAGAAATGTCCAAAGTGGCAAAAACCGAGTACCTGCTTCTCTTTTTCTTTTTATGATTTTTCCGGTTGCCTTTTTCGTTTTCTACTACGAGTGGCATTAGGTTCTAGATCACTGTCTTCAACATTTGTGATAACTCTCAATTCTTCTTTGCCTTCGTTTATTTTTCCCTTGCAAGTCATCAAAGCAGTGTGTATATTTTCCTCACGTTCACTCTTTTTGCTCGTTTTTGTTATTTCTTCATCTCCATCGCCATATTGTTTAGAAAAGAGCTTATTTTTTACTGTTTCAATTCTGAAAACAGAAGGAGTAGTAGTAGTAAAAGTGCGAATATGAAAGGTCGCCATCTTGAAATACGAAATGGACCCTAAATTCTTTATAAGTACCTAACCTAAATGACCTTGAAAACAATAACCATATTACGAAATTTAAATTGTTATTTTATACGTTCCGCGCGGTCGCCATATTGGAATGCGAAATTGACCCTAAAATCCTTATTAGCAACCCAAAACACATTAAAAACCATACCCATATTGAAACACTTAAATTTAGCACTACCAAGTGGACACATGCAGGGTAAGTATTCCATGCCAACCTGTTTGTTGTTACTACAAAGTTTCATTCAGGTCCGATTTTCTTCCAAATCGATATCTCACCAAAAATCAATCACCGGCTATTAACCGGTTAATCGCAAAACAATCCGGATATTTACCCATCTCTACCTCCACTGTTAATGGTTACTAATGAAAGGAACCATTGGGAAATAAAACGTTTCGATCGTCAACTTGGTGATGTGAACGAACGAAACTTTTTGAACGGTATAGATGAACGGGAATTAAGGTATAAAATGACATTTTGTTAAGTATTGTAATCTAGAATATGGTCGGGAATTTACATAGGTAATTCCCCAATATTTTTAAATGGGTAGTACCTATCAAATTCCGCCAGCCAAAATAATATTGCATCAGCCTGTATCAGTCACGTAAAAGAAGTAGAGAAATTAAAATATGAATAAAAGTCCAACATATCTTTCCAAATCCGTCAAATTCCTGTGATTTTTTGTTTTCCTGTGTGTCACTGACATTTCTGCCGTCGGTTTTTCTCAGTAACAAAACCTCACCAAATCAAGCAACAACCTGACTGACGCTTCGAAAGCAAGATGGCGTCGCGCAAGCGCGTCATAGCTGAATCCTTGTCCGTGGTTGGCTCTAAGGTGGGTGTTGATTAAAAAAGCACGGAGATCGGTTTCCGATGCCTTCAGAATACACAAATTATGGAGGTTGGCCAAACAAGCACTGAACACAATATTTCTACTGTATATTAACTTTTTTATTTTTGCATAGAACGTGAATTGTAACCACTTTAGGACATTGTCCCATTTTACGATGTAAAACCAGCTGTTCTTTAAGTAAATGTCAAAAAGTATATTTTCCGAAAAATGGTCCGTTGAACATTCAAGCACTGAGGCAGCGAGATATTTACGTATACTTAGCAAACGTCATTTATGCCTCTTCTCATTGGACCACTGTGGGATAAGATGGACGTAGAAACTCCCACAGATAGATTATATCTCGTTTAAAAATTGCTTGTGATTAACTAATACAAATATTGCCATATTAATTATTATGATTAATAAGCAGGAATAAATAATTACAAAACAATTACAAGCAAGGTCTGTGTTGAGCCAGATTAACCCCACACAGTCCCGTCATTTAAGCAATCTTGAACATTGTAAAATCCCTTTTTAGACAAAGTCGCATTAACATGCTTTTTAAATGCTCAAATGGCAATTTCAAAATGTCCAGAGGTATCTTATTGTAGTAGAGAATGCACTGACCCTTAAGAGAATTGCTAACCTTCGCGAGTCTAAACCGGAACGCAACCAGTCTGTGATTATTTCTTAGGTAAACATTACAGCTATCGCTAAGTTTGAAAAGTGTTGTAAGGTTCTTGCGTATATATGTGACAGGCAAATTGTATGATTCCGCCGTTTACATACGGCGTCGCCAGTTTATAAACGCTTTCTGATATGTAATATGCCGAAGGCAAATTGACAAATTGAAATTAAAATAGCAAATTATCAGGGCAAAACACTGCGGTAGCTTATGTGAAGGGTAAAGGGGATATGTAAACAGCGGAATCATAAAAAATGCCTGCGACATATACATTATAATTTCGAAAATAAATTGGGAGTCCCTTTAATGCCCGGCCCAGGAATGTCCGGCCCCGGAATTGGCGTCCCGTTAGCCCACGATTCCGGGGTCGGGCATTCCTGGGCCGAGCATTCCGTGGTCGTACAAAACAGTGCTTGACCCCGGAATGCCCGGCCCCGGAATTGGCGTCCCGAGTATCATAGACAACTGCTACATCAGAGATTAGGGTGTGTACATAGTGTCTCTATCTCAAAAAATCTATTAATATCATTAAATGTTTTTTTTTATTTGCATACGCTACGGTTTTGCTTCTTCTAAGTTCTAACCTAACCTATAACCCAATTGAAATTTAGCCACAATAACCTACTCTAGCCAAATTTGACTCAATAAATATAATGCACTTGAACTCAGTATTCGCAGTGTTATTTTTTTAACAAATAGCAGAATTGAGTTTGTTTTTATTTCAAACTAACCAAATATGAATGATTTTGAGGTTATGCTTTGTGTCAAGTGAATGTTTAACTTGCTTACAAAAAAACCTCACTACTTTGACCATGGCCTTAGATTCGTCTAAGTTAAATCGAAAATGTTCGACCAATCAGAAGCCAGTATTTCCAGCCAATTAGAGACGTCCCACAATACCGGGGCCAGGCATTCCGGGGTCGAACAGGCAGTGCACGGCCTCGGAATGCCCGGCCCAGTAATGCGCAGCTTGGAATATCCGGCCCCGGAATTGGCGTCCCAAATCCCACGATTCTGGGGTCGGGCATTCCGGGGCCGGGCATTACTGGGCCGTGCATTCCTGTCCCCCTAAATTGACGAGAAAAAGTTAGTAAGTATGTAATCTTTTTTAAAAGCTCTCTTAAGGAGTCTGTTGTTCGTTTTAAATTATAATTTGTTTGAATAGCTCTTTTCTGTAAAATAAAAATAGTTGGAATAACCGCTGCTTTCCCCCACAACAAGATACCCTATGACATGTCACTATGAAATTAACTAAAATATACTAGCCTAGTTGTGGCCAAATCCGTGTTTTGTCTGATATTCCTAACAGCGTAAGCTGCAGAATTTAATTAACCAGCTAATTAATATGTATGGGGTCCCAACTTCAATTTGATATCAATGGTTATTCCAAGAACCTTTGTATCATTTACTATTTCTAACGTATTGCTGTCTAACACTAAACTGATCTCAACTTGCCTGACATTTGGAAGTGAGAATTTGATACATTTGGTTTTACCAGCGTTTAACAATAAATTAATAACTGATAACCAATTCAAGATTAAAGACAATTCACCATTAACATCATCAAACTCTTTTTTTTATCTTTATATTTTGAAGACCAGTGAGGTATCATCAGCAACTAAGACTATGTCAGTCAATTTCTCCACCATGAAAGGCAGATCGTTAATATATACCAGGAATAAGAAAGGGCCTAATATGGAACCTTGTGGAAGGACCATTTTTACACCCGATCCATCAGATTTAACGCCGTTGACTTCTATCTTTTGAATTCTATTGCTTAGGAATGATCTTAGTAGATCCAACGCTTTATTTCTAACTGCTTAATGATTTATTTTCATTAATAGCGTATTATGATCAACACAATCAAATGCCTTCGACAGATCGCAATTGTATAATATAATAATACCTTGGATACCATTGACACACATTGATCTAGCCCCAAACTAGGATTCCCTGTATCTTGGGTACTAGACAACGATACACATACTTAAATAGAGAAATATTATACTTAGATAGATAAACAACCATGACTAGGGTACAAACATCCATTCTCATCAAACAAACATTTGCCCCCATCGGGACTCGAACCCGGGACCCTTGGTTTCGTAGGCAGCGTCCCTGCCGACTGGGCCATTCGGGTCGTCGAGCATCCGAGCGTCAATTAACTCCGATAGCATCCTGTGCGGCCTCCCATGCCGAATAACCTGCATCCGTAGTCGATTTATCCATAGTGAAACCGCATTGTTTGGCGTGGAGTTGTTTTGTACGGTTGTAGTGTGAGAGCATTTGATTGAGTATAATCTTTTCAAATATTTTAATTAGTGCTGGAAGAACAGATATTGGTCTGAAATTTGAAGGATCACCCTGAATTGAACAGAGGTATCAGTTTACTGTGTTTCATGAGGTCTGGGAAAGCTTCATCGTCAACACATTTATTAAATATATAAGCTAGGTGTGGGGCTAAAACAAGTATTATTGAAGCAATGAATTTGACTGATACACCCCACACGTCTTCAGTATTGTTTAAGTTAATTATACGTTTTGACAATATCCTGGGGATATACATGATAAAATTTAAAATCTAAATTACTGATGCTAGTGCTGTTTTTTAACAAAGTCTCTGCTACATATGGAGATGAATTTAAACGCTCTGTTTTGAGTAAGGGTACATTGGTGAAGAATGTTTCAAAAGCTCGAGCTACCTCAGCGTTGGATTTAACAACATCATCTTTAAGCAGAAATCATTGTCCCTTGGTATAACTTTGCCGGTTTCACGGTTTATGATTTGCCATTTTTATATTAATTTTTGTATTTTTATATTAATATTTAAAGTTTTTGCAGTAACTTTTACGAATTCCAAATGTTGCCCAGTCATTAAATTTAGATTTACCGTTGTTGGCACTGACTTTCTTTAATTTAAAAACTGTTTTTAAATTAAAGAAAGTCAGTGCCAACAACAATTTAATCGAATTCTGTTTGAATAATATTGAAAAAGTCAGAATAGATTTTGTTCGGGTTCTGTTCATCAAAATTAGGTTCCGGCAAATTTATTTCTAAGTTTTTCATATACGTCTCGAGTCTATGGTGTGTAATAGGCCTATAAAATGATGGATCAGTCCTATTTTTACTGGTGACTACAACGGTATCCATACGATCCATCGTATGGATACCGTTGTAGTCACTGACTTTCTTTAATTTAAAACTTTATTGAATGCTTTTTGAATAATGTCGTAGAAGTCTGAGTATAATTTGTTTGGGTTCTGTTCATTAAGATCCGGTACTGGCAAATTTATATCTAAGTTTTTCGTATATGTCTCTAGTCTATGGGATGTAATAGGGAATACAATGATGGATCAGTCTTATCCTTGCTAGCAATTGGGAATGAAATTGTTTGACCACTGTGATCGGAGGGCAAACAGTTAATTACATTTTTACTTGTGAATGCACAGTCACAAAAAACGTTATCTAAGCAAGTTTGGCTGTTACCAGTAAATCTAGTCGGCTCTAGAAATACATGACACAAATTAAGTGATTTGAATAAAGTTATTAATCGTTGTTGCATTATTGTTCCTACAAGCAAATCTTAGCAAAACAGAAAAAAGTTAATTATTTGTGGCGAACTTTTTTCTGTTATTATATTACATAGTTTACTGAGGGCTTCCTCCATAATTTTCTAAAATATTAAAAAATTGCCATGGCCTATTTCATCCCTCGGTGGCCTGTAGACATAAACAATAATGTGGCTATCTAACTCAACACAGGAGTGCAAGAATATCTTTCCGTTATTTCACCTTAATATTATTTTTACTAAGTTTAAAGAACCACCTCTATCAGCAGTCTTTCAATGTAACAACTGACAATTTTTTAATTATTAATTTAAAAGACATCATATTTTGCTGTAACCAGTGTTCTGTAACACAAATAACATCGATGTCAGAATTTTTTAGAAATAATTCTAATACAAGTTCTTTTCCAGGTAGCCACTGGATGTTTTGATGGGTTTTATTTAAATGAGGCTTACCCTTTGACATATTAAGTGGCTCTTGTATGCTAGAGATTTTCTCTATTGTCTTATGAACCAATTTAAATTACTTGGAACAGATTCCAATGTTGCATGCAACGGATGATTAACCGATGAATCCCCAATAGGTGTGCATGTCATGTTACTCTTAACATAAGCAGGTTTATGATTAGTCTGTTTAACAAAAACAGCTGAAGTCCAGTTGAACTTGGTTAAACCAACTACCTATAGCTGCGTCGCATATATTATATGCTAACAATGTAGCTATCTACTAATTTCCTAGACAGGCTATATTTACTAGACAGGTACAACGTATCCTGAGTCAGAGTAAAGTGAATAAAATTATTCACGCCGAAATATAAAATAGCATCGCTGTGATGACACGTTAAATTAAATAAACAAATGAATGAGTTTTATGCGTATCGTCGAAACTGCTTTTCGTCATACATAACGTAATTTTCGTCAGTTGCGTTTTGTCAAATACCTTTTAGTCAAAACTGCTTTTCGTCAAAATACCATTTTTGCCAAAGTTGCGTGCAGTCAAATATTCTTGGTCAAACTAGGGTCACTGTTCCACAAGTTGATCATTTAAGCGCTTTTTTTGATGCTTATTGCATATGTGACCTATTTATCAACGGTTGGAGAAATTTCATGCTATCAGTGACTAAACATTTATTATATCTTGTAATTAAAATATAAATTTGAATTCTAGTTTATGTGGTTTCTAACATACATGAAATTTACTCCAAAAATATGAAATGTACCACTAACTGACCAGTGTTACCTAAAAGTGGACCATTAAATGTACCAATAAATGACCATTCAGGATTTCTAATTATTTAAACAAAATGTGTAAGAATATGTTATTTTATTCATAAACATACATAAGGTTTCTTCATAATGATAATTAAAGAAGTAATTACAATCACTTATAAGTAGCTAAACATTAAACTGTGAACGTTAGATACTTCGCCATATCTTTTACCAGATAAACACCTCTTTTGTTTGTCAAGACTGGAGTGCTTATTATTTCAACGATATCACTTTCAGGATACCAAATTTTGTCTTTTTTTTCTGGCCACTTGAAAGTATTACAGGTGGAAAAATTCATTGTGCTTATTTCGTAAGTACTTTTACTTTGAAAATTTTGTACTCCTTCTATCGCTCCTGGAAAGTACTCTCCTTCATATTTTACTATTGCGTAAGCACCCTCACACAATGTCTGTTTTATTGGTGCATCTTTGGCATCTGAATCGCTTCCTTTCATGGCCTCATCGCTGTCACTTTCGGTATCTCTTCTTATTATTCGTCTTCGTATTTTTCTAATTTTGTTTCTCGATATAGTTAGCTTTTTACTTTCATCTACGCGACTTCTTTTTGTAACAGCCTTGTCCATCTTTTTCTCTTCTCGTAATCTCTTCTTTGTTATTATTTCGTTCAGTTTATCCTCTTTCTCTTTTTCTTTTTGTTGGTGATATTCTCGAAATTGAGACGATGTTATAGCAAGTGGAATTCTTTCTTTTGTTTTCTTTTTTATTGGTGAGTCAGACGGCCAAAGTAGGCAGTTAGCGAATGCAGGACTTATAAGTTTCTGATTCTGAGTCATTATTCGTACCATATTTTCATTAGAGTAAGGAACAATCCTGATATCTTTTTGTGGTGTGTTTTTCTTGCTCTGAAGGTTAGATGACAGATTTTCTGGTGTTTTATTCGTAGGGATTGGCGGCGTCTGCAAAAGCCTACGCGATGAGATATTTTCTGTTGATACCAAGACCTTTGGTGGAGTCTGAAAAATAATGGGAGAATCCGTGGTTTCTCCAGAAACCACTGGCGCTGTCTGGAAAATAGTAGGAGAAACTGTAGATTCTCTAGAAGTCATTGGTGGTATGTGAACATCTCTGCGAGATCCTGAAGGTCCTGATGTTGGTGATTGCGGAATTAAGTTAGGTTCATTTGGTGGTGTTTGAACATCTCTGCGAGATCCTGAAGGTCCTGGTATTGGTGATTGCGGAATCAAGGTAGGTTCATTAGAGCCATCTTGCAAACAATGGTGGCGAAACTTTTTCCAAACATAATACAATTCTTTTGCAGTATCATCACCGTCCCAATCATGACAAGCGCTCATGTATTTTCGGAACTGTTCCGCTCGGCCATGTCTCATACAAGATTCCAGCAGTAGCACCATTTCTACTCCGGGCACTATGGCTGCGGCTTCAGCTGGTTTTGGCACAACTCTGCGATCAGCATGTTCCATAACCTTTTTATAGTCGACTGCTGACGGATTAAATGGATATAGCCCGCTTCTCTCAAATCCGTTTTTTACTACATTCGTAGTCACATTATCCTCAAATACTTTTTTAAGTAATGGCGCAAACCCCGCACTAGTGATTACTTTATTCCCAGTGTTTTGTTTATATACAAATACTGTGTTTTTCCAACCGCTTTCAGACTTTTAAATACAGATACATCCGCCGGTTGTGTGATATGCGTTGAGTTGGGATAGAGAGCAAACGTCACAATTTGGTTTGCTGCACAGTATTCGGCAACTTGTAAAGTAACGTGAGAGTGGTGGCCATCGACGAGAAGTAGGACCGGCTTTTGGATATTCTTAATTTTTAACCACGGGTCAAATATGTTAACTATGTACTCATAGTACAGGGCACCAGTCATCCACCCTTTGCGTGACTTCCCGATTGCCCAGTCTGTTGGTACATTATTGACAATGTCTTTTGAGATGCGGACCAGTGGATAAACTATCATTGGGGCGACAATTTGGCCTGGCCTTGATTCCCACCATGACAGTAAGCTGTTCTTTTTCCTTGCCTGACTTTACTTCATAAAAGTTTTTCATTCCCACTGGACCGAGCACTAATCCAGACTTGGGGCAGGTTTGAAAGCCTGATTCATCGGCATTGTAAATTCTTGATGGATCTTCTAGTATATCCAGCATGTTATCTTTAGCCAAATGGTCTTTTACAGATTGGAACCAATTCCGAAAATCATTTTCTGTCACTTTTGCACGAGATGTAGATATACTTTCTGCAGTCCTCTCCGTTATCTGGGGGTGACGAATTAGAAATAAATCAACCCATTTTCTCCCCGGTCGATTTTTTTTAAAGGGGGCTTTACGGCCATCTTCGTCGATAATATTTTTTACCGTTTCCACCAATGTTCGTTTATTAATGGGTATACCTTTCTTGGCATTTGCTATTATGTACTCCACTAAAAGCATTTCCTCCCTCTCGGACAAGTAGGTGTTTCGACTCATTTTTCTTTTCTCGGGAACTCTACCCTTTAATTTATTTATCAGGGTGCTATGAGGCACACCATAGTCGACTAGCCTCCCTGATTTTAAACCTCTTCTCTCGTACTGCTTGTATTGCAGATTGCATTGCGGAGTCGGGGTACTTTAATATGTTCATATCTTTCTTCTTTTTTACTGCAATATAAACTAAAAAGCGTGCAAGCATAGGAAAAAGAAACAAGAAGAAGAAAAAATATATGTATGAAGAAATTATTTCAAAAGGTGGTGAGTGGTCATACATTGGGTTCACCATTATTTTAAGAAAGTCCCAAACGTTGACCACTTCTTCGATCTGGACAACTATTGGATCCTGAACACGTATTTAAGTATGATAAAGTATGCTGTACATAAAAAGTATTAGTTTTTGCATTTAAGCTTAAAAAATATATATATTATTAAAACATGAAACACCCAATACCTGACCACAGTGGTCAGCTTTAAGAACAAACACATTTAGCAGTTCTAAAACATAACCACCACCATCAGAACCACATGGTTTATGAAATAGCAAAAATGTTAGTGTCAGTAGCTTGTTTTATCCCCATTTCATATCACCAACACAAAAAAATATCAAAACCCCCTAAATCCATCCAGATTCAAACCGATAACGCAGCGAAAGAATAAAAAACATTGTTAGTAAATTGAGCGAACACTTACCGGGCGCCATCTTCGAACGCAAGAATGTCAAATATTTCGGCCAATAGGAATCTTTGTTTACAGTCAGGTGACGTGTAGTGTTGCTGCTCGTAAAATACACAAAATATACCCACCTATAATTGCCATAATTTCTTAATTCGGTAGAATTTGTTCGTTTTGGTCAGCTTTTGGGGAGTGTACAGGTTTTGGAACATGGACCCTAGGTATACCTGTATACCTATAGAAAAAACTCCTTAATTGTTTTAAAATTAAAAGTAAAACAATTATGTACTCGTACTTTCGCTTTATTTAATTTGATGTAATAAATAAAAAGGGATACCATTTATAAACCAAAAACAACATTAATTCCATGATATACACGGTGTCGCAAAAAAGTCTACCATGTATAGCAATGACCAGGGACCAGCAGCCTTATGGCGTAAGTCGTCTGAGCTATGAACTTCATATAGACTTTTACGTTTGACACCTTGCACCAGCTTCATCTGTCAAATTGGTATCACGTAAGTAGCATCATAATGGAGGCCAAACACAAGCTCATTGAATGAAGCCTAGAACCCTTCGGTGATACCCCGCAATCGATGAAATTGTATGAGCATGAGATGAACCATAGACACACGCTATGAACTTCAGAGAGTTACGCCATAAGGCTGCTGAGCCTTTTTACTTGACCATATATTTTACACTAATAATTGCTATATATCATATTTATTATATTGAATCCATCTTAAGCTCGCTATTCTTTTTAAACTCTGCATAACATTTATCTTATCATTAACGAAATAATTTATAATATTTTTCAAACCTGTGACTTATAGAATGCTTGCTTTGGGTCTCTTTTTATATCATAATAGACTTCGCTTTACCTTATTTCGTAATCGTAGTGGATGGACTCTTTTCGCAATTCATTTATGTTGTATTGTCACTCAATATGTTTTTACGATTCTTACACAATGTGAGCGAAGCATTACACTGACCTTGTTTTGTTGCACATCTCCAAATTGACTTCCCGTTTTCATATTCCTTATTAAAGTGAGACTTATATCCACCTCTTACTATAATAGGTTTACCTCTCTTACTTTTAATAAACTCCAGTTCAATCGGCTTGCTGGAGGAAGCCATCTTGGCGAAATTAAATTACCTACTTGATAGCTCCGTAATAAAATAACCACAGAAATAAGGTTAATTCCGTGATAATGACAGTCGTATTCATTGCCAAGTGTACGTCAATCTACAAGATTATAGAAAAGTAAGTGGCTGGCCTTATGCCAGTAAAGAGGATTTATTCTCGACGTGACAGTCTCATTAATATCTGTAGAGATTTTATAGATGAGTTTATCTACCTACATTAAGAAGAAATGCAAGCATGGCAAATCACTGTCTTTGACCAAAAGCTACTTTGACGAAAATGTCTTGACTATACATAACTTTACGTACCGTAGTAAATAATATACTCTTTGCATAACTTTCGCAAAAAGAACCTTTGACGAATACATTTGGCAAAAATTGGGTAATGACGAAAAGCAGTTTTGACGATACGCATAAAACTCAAATGGATTTCATTCTATGCACAGATTTGTTCTGAACTTCTGTCAAATTACAAACGTATGGAAAATTGCATAGATTTTTTTGCATTCATCCAACTGTGACGCAACTATGTAAGTTTAGAATTATTTCAACACTTTTATTGAAATAATTCCTACTAATGTTTGAATGATTTCCCTTATATTTATTATTAAGTATATTATTATCTTCACAAGATCTCCAAATGAACTATTTGGACAGCAAATCTTCGTTACATTTTGGTTAAGCCGGTAATGTAGTAAAGGTTCAAATCGTGCACCTAATTAGTCTGAGAACAATAGTTTTTTCCTCAGTACTTATTTTAGTAGTTGGCGGTAGGTACACGAGTGGCGGGACACACGTGTTGGAGTGCGGTGCGATGCACGTGCCGGCGGGTGGCGCGGCAGCGAGCGTCGCAACGCGTGTAACGGCGAACGGCGCGGCCTTCGGGCAGCGTGCAGCATGACACACGGCACAGCAGGCAGCGCGACATCGAGCGGCGCGGCGCTCGCGCTGTTGAGCTGCGAGGTGCCTCCTCGTCGACGACGGTGACGCTGTTTCTTGGTGGAGACAGCGGTGGACGCTGCAACACTCACGTTGAGGGGAGTTTGTGATGTGGGCTCGTCCTCCTTTCTGGTATCATTCTCCTCGTCGTCAATTAGAAAGCCCACCAATTTCGCGTTTTGCCGTTGTAGCTGAACTAACTCAGACGTTGCGGCTCTGAGTTCGGCTAACTCACTCTGTTCTTTGGCATAACATTGTATTAGTGCATTTGCCAGGTTACGTAGATGCTGGATTTCTATCATAGAGGCACCAATTTTCACCAGCCTACCTACGATCAGCGGTTTAGATTCTTTTTGCTGGGCGATTGGCATATCCTCGTAGTCATACTGATATGACAAATTAGTATTATCACCAGGAAGTAGCGCAGCAATAGTTATTTGTGTCACAAGGGAGCAAAATTATGTATTTACGGCGAGGGCGGTACATTGAATCCGGAGTGAAGTGAAGGATTCTACGATTCCTGAGCGTAACGAAGGATTCAAGCGTTAACGCCCATGACGAAAATAATTTTGCTCCTGAGTGACATACAACTTTTCACACCGACTATAAGGAAAATTTAAATTAAATGCTCTAAAAAAATTTATACTTTCACCACTTTTACAGTAATCGAACAAAGTAAACATTTTTTTTTATAATGGTGGATTGTGAAGGATTAGGGAAAGGTCACCACAGATAAAATATTCCTGTGTACTTTTACTAATGTGTAAAAATAATCGAATCGAATATTACAATGGTTTCGGATATCAATATTCATTATATCATAATAACAGTCATCGATAGTTTTAATTTCAGTAAAACAAATAATTTATTGTGACTTTTTTTTTAACATCACGAAAAATTAATAAATTTTCATATAACGTTGTTAAAGTTTAACTTGAAAAATGTTTGTTTTAATTAATTTAAAAATTTGTTTTAAATCGACTACGTCATCGTAGTCGATTGTAATGTAATTTCATAATTACATTCGATTATTTTAATCTGTGTTCAATAGGTACATAGCGTAAATGCTACATGCCAATAAATAAATAAAAAAGTAGCTTGAACAGAAAAGTAGCATTTTGCTCCCTCTCATCGTGGAGCAAAACTTACTTTTCCGAATGAAAGGTGTGAAAAAACAGTTTTTCGGTAATAAATTCCTAAACTAGGACTAATTCTGAAATTTCACCGACATTTACATGGCATGTTGGACTAATTATTCCATACGCCAGAAATTGTCTAGGAAACAACTTTTTTCTGGGTGCTTGCTCACTGTGAAGTGACGTCTGGCAGTAGGAAGGCAGGGTCGTCGTTGAACGGGAATGCCTAGGAGTACCATACCATGCAGAGGCTGTGCGCCGACCTTGTAGATATAAATAGTGGAGACCCAATTAGACTGGTGTGGTGCAGTGGGATCCATAAAAATAAAACACCTCAACTTATCTTTGTACAAATGACACTTTAATAATTAAGTAATATTAATTATCCGCTAGGCTACGAACTATTTACAACCGAGACGGCGTTTCTCACTATGATTGCGTCGGGCCGCGGTGCACAGGGGGCTGATTCTCGCGTGAAAAACGCATAGCGTATCGATTCTTCCGAAGGGCGACAAATGCAGTTTTGGCAGTCAGTCTCCAAACAAAATAGGCGCCGCTGACAAGCCAAATACGGCATTTTGCGCCCATCAATGGCAATCTATACCCTACCGCTATGCGTTTTTCACAAGAGAATAAGCCCCTTGGCTGCCTACGGTATGTCTGACTCTGCTCAAAGTTCCCAGATTCTGTAGAAAGACAGTTTGAAAAGATACTTCCGCTTTCTTTTACCATGAGCTCTGTAAGATAATATTTTAATTGAATTCACCTTCTTTATCCAATTAGGTAAATTAAAATAGTAATAACGTTTCATCTTACCACACGCAGACATAACGTAGATAACCAGTACTTGGATATCGCGAAATACATGCAGGAAATCGATATACCTACATATTTTATTTCACTTTTCAAGTGCCACAGTAAATTGCACAAGTTTTTTGCCACGCCAAATAACATCTACGGATCACACTGGAATGACAAAATTTCGTTTACATATTTTGACACGAAAAAGAAAAACAAAATCGTCATATTTCGAAAATTATACAAACGAAAACGTTACACACTGGTACATTTATGACGTATTGTCAAGCTGAGGCAACTGAGAAAACTAAATCTTAGACGAAACATAAGTAGAAAAGTACACTTAATTATAAGTTAAAAAACAGTCTCCAGACATTTGTAGCGGACTAGCTTTATGCACTGAGTCGTAAGACTTTGTTGGCATTACGGCTAACTGTCAGCCGCAATGACAACAAAGCCTGAGAGCCAGTTTACCTTATACCGACAGTTTTGCCGGATCGGGATAAAGCTCTAAACAAACGAACCAGCCTGTTAGAACAGCTCAGCTTTTGAAGTATTTGAAAAAAACAGGTTCACTTATAAAAATAGGGTTAAAAACTTGCTCAGTGAATATCACAATAGGCATTTTGTGATGTGAAAATATTTTATAATAAAATCAATACATAAGCAAAAACGTTCAACGCACTATAAAAACAATGACATACTTGTGTTCCAATTTCATAATTCCTATTAAACTTACACGCAGCGTGTCGTGTGATTATTTACAATTCGACGAACAAGCTTCTCATCAACAAGTATCATCAGTTGTCAGCTCCGGCGCGAGTGTGTCGACACACCGCGGCCGAACACGCGACCGGAGTTCCGCAAATGATTTTAACGTTCCTGAATTGAACCGTACGCAATTGGCACAGCATTGCAGGCGTCGGCACTGTGTCGACACACAAACACGAGTTGCAGATACGATCTTTACATTTTACAACGCTAATGCGCGTAACTTCAAGGCGTGTGAGCTGCCGCGAACATTATGTGCTCAGGAATAAGCGCCGTGTTTTATCAAAACAGAACTGTCACGCCATGTGCGTTTTGCGGGGGTTTAAAATGAAAAGATTGTTTCTTCTGGTGGCTGTAAGAGGTTCACATCAGCTGAGTGTGTTGTCACGCCGCGTCACGCTATGTCACGTCTACGACGTCATCATATCGCTGGCTGGCAGCGCGGCGGCGGCGGCGGCGGTGCCCTTCATCAGGTCGTTGATGTCGCGCCGGAACAGCGACAGGTTCTGTGTGAATCTGTGCGTGCACACACAATCAATCAATTAATACTTAAATGTGGCCATTAAGCTCTGGTCAGGGGGGTCTCACTGTACAGTTTAGGTACGTTGGACCGGCCAACCCGATGGGCGGGAATTGAGTTATGTTGCCGCTCGCTTGGCTGGCAGTCGCGTCGCGAGTTAATAGCCGCTCCTCATAAGCAACTTTTCTGTGATTTTTGCAACAACAATGACTTAAGTACCTAACATTTTAGGATGCCTAAGGGAATTGTTCACAAATAAAATTCGATGCGTTTTTAATTGAATACCTTTTTGTTTAACTAAAAGTAAACACTTTAGAGCCAGTATAAAACAAATGACAATTACATAAGTAAGGAGGTAGGTACCTCCCTAGCCTTAGAATTTACCAATAGCCTGAATAAGTACTATAAACAACTCTCTTAGAAAGAGTGGACTAAAATTCACAAACACAAATAATCGCATGTAGGTAACCCTACCGTGATCAAGCGAGACAGGAGTTTACAGGACGACCTTGTGATGTCAGAGTGAAAGAAGTTCTCAGGCGTAGTAATGCAGCGCAATCTAGCCTGCACGGGCGGGGCAACCGATTCTGTAGGTGCTTAGCGATTATTGTAGGTAGCGCAGGTGCGAGCTAGATTGCGCTTTATTGTCGCGCAGCGAGAGTAGCTATTTATTTAAGTGAATTTGAGGAGTAATCTTTCTGTACGTAGTACTCTTAACGCATTGACAGCCAGACCACCCAGCAACTATTGCTCAAACGTCACATCCTATTTAGGAACGCTCGATGCCCCGAACAGTTAGAGTTGTTCAAAAGTTACCAATGCTCAGTGCCGTTGAACACCTACGCTTGTTCGTATTAACCAGCGCTAGGTGCCGAGAACACGTCATTCGTAGAACAGCGAATCCCGACTCAGGGTGCCGCTCGACACCCAGAGTTGTCCGGGTTGTTCTTAGTTCATACCAAAAAATGGGAATTTACAGAATGTAACATTGTGAGTCGTGTAACATGATGGTAACATGAGAGGGTCAAAAGTAACGTAAAATATTACGTCCGATAGACATTCCACCGCGGTGCCGCCGTATTCAAATTGAAATTACAACGAGGCGGGACCGTGGCTCTACAATTTACATGTAGATGTCCACGGTCCCGCCTCAAATAAATAATGAACTGATAACTTCTTTGTTTTATTTATTTTTCTACTTTTGAACAACAATTCATCAGATCATACCCCTCCCAGTATTCTCTTATCCATCTATAGGGGCGATAGGCTGATAGGACACCATACAGCTCATCATGCTCATCTTGGACAAAGTGTCAAGTATGGTTGCAAGTAATCTAAAAAGATTTATGTATGTATAGTATTATCTAATACATAAAAACACACCGGACACTTCGAGCAAGTCTGCATATCGCACCACACAAACCAATGATGTGTGTAAAACGAGATCGCGCGCCTGCAAGGAGCGAGTTCTATTTAGGAGACCATAAGTCCAAGTCCCTTCTGTCTATCGTACAACTTGGTATTCCGTTCTGTGGTTATTAGTCTGTGATGATTATGATCAAATGCAAGAAGAAAAGAATATGTATGTATGTATGTGTGTGTGTGTGTGTGTGTGTGTGTGTGTGTGTGTGTGTGTGTGTGTGTGTGTGTGTGTGTGTGTGTGTGTGTGTGTGTGTGTGTGTGTGTGTGTGTGTGTGTGTGTGTGTGTGTGTGTGTGTGTGTGTGTGTGTGTGTGTGTGTGTGTGTGTGTGTGTGTGTGTGTGTGTGTGTGTGTGTGTGTGTGTGTGTGTGTGTGTGTGTGTGTGTGTGTGTGTGTGTGTGTGTGTGTGTGTGTGTGTGTGTGTGTGTGTGTGTGTGTGTGTGTGTGTGTGTGTGTGTGTGTGTGTGTGTGTGTGTGTGTGTGTGTGTGTGTGTGTGTGTGTGTGTGTGTGTGTGTGTGTGTGTGTGTGTGTGTGTGTGTGTGTGTGTGTGTGTGTGTGTGTGTGTGTGTGTGTGTGTGTGTGTGTGTGTGTGTGTGTGTGTGTGTGTGTGTGTGTGTGTGTGTGTGTGTGTGTGTGTGTGTGTGTGTGTGTGTGTGTGTGTGTGTGTGTGTGTGAAGCGGTCTATTACATGTATGTAATATGTATAATAGCCAGGCAGGTAGAACCACGGCCGGCGTAGAACTTTATTTTCATAAAAAAATCAGAACAAACTAGTGTGGTGGTCGAAATGGGAATAAACCATTTCCTTATTAGATCCATTGTTCAACTATAAGTGACCGGGGCATCTAGTCAAAGTATGGTTGACAACTAGAGAGAGTGTACAGAGGCATTGAATGTGTTAAGTATTCTGTGC
This sequence comes from Argyresthia goedartella, assembly GCA_949825045.1. Taxonomy (NCBI): domain Eukaryota; kingdom Metazoa; phylum Arthropoda; class Insecta; order Lepidoptera; family Argyresthiidae; genus Argyresthia; species Argyresthia goedartella. Next base: position 5,269,728 of record OX463811.1, on the reverse strand, counting down.
TCTGGTGTCAGTAACACAGCGGTGAATGACGTCACTAGAATGTTCCCAGAGAGACCACAGAATAAGTAGTAGCATCTAGTGGTACTGAAAGATAAGTAGTAAATAAAGGGAAATATTAAACTGCACATTAATAATATTAATTTTCACAGCAAATATACCGATTTTAACAGAAAATATCAGGGCAAAACATTGCGGTAGCTTGGGTGAAGGGTAAAGGTTGAGCGAAGCGTAGCCCCCTTTATCCTTCGTGTTAGGTTGAACATGTAAGAACAACAAAAATACTTAAAACATAAAAAGTGATTTGCTGATTTTTTATGCTCTGATAAACTTTAAATCAGATTAAATTCTAGCCTTAAATAAATAGCTACCCTTGCTGTACGGCAATAAAGCGCAATCTAGCTCGCACCTGCGCCACGTCTAATGGTCACACCTCCAGATAACCCGTTTGAGCGCTAGAGGGCCACGGACAGACACACACACACGGACAAACAAACAAACAAAATCCTCACCGGTCTCTGTTCTTCGTGAGCAGATTCGGCTGTATCCCGTTCATGAGCGAGTCGAACCACACAGCCATCTGCGCCTGCTTGTCTTGCGGCTGCAAAATACAAAAAAATCTATTGGACTAACATTTACATACGTATACTATACTACAGCAGCATACTAGGACACCATATAATAGAATAGAATGTAAGTTGAGTTGCCAGAAACAGCGTGACCGCACGCCCATCAAAAAGTTGTTTCCTAGACGATTTCTGGAATAATTGGTCCAACATGCCTTATAAATGTCGGTGAAATTTCAGAATGAATCCTACTATAGATTAGAAGTAATTAACGAAAAACAGTTTTTGCTGGGCGTACGCACGCGATATCGTAGGCTGATGAAACTTGGTACATAGGTACTTCATAATTAGTCCAATTGGTCCACTAAACGCAAAATTGGTCGCTCTTGTGGTTATGGAGAAATCAAATTTATGCTGGGCCTATGTATTCGGGTTTTTGAGATCTCGTAAACTACGGTCGTATGAAGTCGAAAATTGGCAGGATTATTCATGGCAAATTACTACTAAATCATGATGACTCGTATGATTTTTGTTTAAAGGAACTACACCATCGGTTGTATAAAATGTTTATCTACACAAGTATCATAAACCCTCTTTACTGCGTCCAAAACCGCACTTTACGACCAGCATAATGATATACTACTTGGTAAAAACTCATTTTTTATCTGAATATTGATACATTATGACCATAATGTATCAATAGTTCGACATATTATGACATTCAAATTACGCCCGCCCGCGTGCCGCCTCTAGTTTGTCTGTGAAGTTGGTACTACTGAACAAGCTAAACAAGTGCAGAGCAGAGCATGATCAATGCCACAATGCCGGTCGAACATGCGGTTCCTGAACATATCAAAGAGAGCTTATGATATGTGTGTAGATAAACTAGTGTATGTAAGTAACTGTACATAATTATTCATTAAGAGCCTTACCACAAAAAATAAACTACTGTTCAACACTTGTTTAAAAACAAAAGTGTATGGGATTTGACGTTTGTTTTAAGGTTAAAAGCTGTTTAATATTTTTTGTGGTAACACGGTATAACTCTCGAGTGATATTATTATGAAACTCGCCTTCAGCTCGTTTCATAAACCCACTCACGAGTTTTAATGCCCTCCATTATGTAGCAGTCACATAAACTACTATTATTTTGTAAGTTTTAAAAGGTATTTTTTAAAGCCCACGAAACAAATATACAGGGTGTCCGGTATATTGATGCAAAGACTTGAACTGAAGCTAGTACAGACCATTTAGAACCATTTGAGCCAAACATACATACGGCGAAGTCTTACCGTTAAATTTTTATTGATGATTTAGTGTTTTTGAACAAAATTTCCAGAGTTTCACAGTTAAGTGATTATCATTGCGAAACTAAACAATAATTGGATTATTTTACAATTGATTCTAATAAATCACTTAATAAGCATTCTAATAAATGTTGAGTTTGCATCTGCTACGTCAGACTTGGTTTTTACAGACCGTCCACCAGACCACCAATCGTAATAAAAACATTCTTAGTTAATGATCTTTCATTTAAGGCATGGGCGTACCGTATAAACGTCAATTTTCTTGTTTCAATATACCTGACCGACCATCTTCTCGAAACAGGTATGAGCTGCCCCCCATGGCTGAAATCCTGGGTACGCCCTATTTTAAGGTATTATTGACGTAGATACCTCACACATTCTTGAAGTTATGACCTACTAACCATTTTGAGGGAGAAAAATAGACTTTTAGACAGTCTTTTTAATTAATTAAATTTATGCTATTCATGCTCGAAATGAGATCCTTGGTTCCTCACACAGACACGAGCCCGTCTTCGGACTTCTGTTGTCGTGATTTTGCGCATCATTTCATCTTTCATGGTGTCGAAAGCCATTCTTATTTTTGAAATCAACTCTTCTTTTGTGTTGATGGCTACTTTGGAATAGACCAGTTCTTTGGCTCTGCCCCACACAAAATAGTCCATTGTCACTAGGATGCAATGTATCAGTAGGTAAGTTACACATTTTAGTGATATAACTAGTTAAACATCGCTGTTTTCACTACTAAACGCAACACATATTAACAACGTTGATTACGGGTTAACTATACGGATTTTAGTAAATGTTTTTAGGACTAATTTGGACAAATTGATATGAACAATCATGCCAATTTTCAACTTCATTCGACACGTAGTTTACGAGATCTCGAAAACGTACGCCCAGCAAAAACAGAATGTGGATTCTCCATAACTATAAGAGCGCCCAATTTTGCTTTTAGTGGACCAATTGGACTAATTATGAAGAGTCAGAGAGTCAGAGTCATTTTTTTATTGAATAGAAATAAATAAATTATCTTATTCAACGTCAAAATTATACTTACTTATAACTACAAGTCAATTTTTTTTTATATAAAAATAAAGACTACACCGTTTCGGAAGGTGGGCATCGGGGTTAAGAAGAAACGGCAAGAAACTCCCCCATTCCACCTTTTTTTTTTTTTAAAAGTGACTTTACAACAGGTACTGGTTTCGGTCTAAGGAAATTCGCCGGCGAGTGATAGACTTGATCCATCGCCCCTCGTCGAATTTCTGTGCGCTGAGATGGTATGGACCATGCAGTTTTATCATTTAAGCATTCCTTAATACTATAATAGGACTTTCTTATCAGCTCATTTTTAACATAGTTTTTGAACCTCTTTTCAGGAAGGATCAATGATTCCTGTGGTATTTTATTGTAGAAGCGAATACAGTGCCCGATGAATGATGTGCCTACTTTACTTAGTCTAAATAATGGTAGTGCTAACCTATTTTTATTTCTAGTGTTAATTGTATGGCTATCACCTACAATTTTAAATAAAGCTATGTTTTTTCTTACATGCATGATATTCTCGTAGATATATTGACAGGTAACCGTAAGTATATTAATTTCTTTGAATTTTTCTCTTAATGATTCTCTAGCATCTAATTGATATATCGCCCTGATCGCCCTTTTTTGTAAGAAAAATATCGTATTTATATCTGCTGCTCTCCCCCAGAGCAATATTCCATAAGACATAATACTGTGAAAATAACTAAAGTAAACCAATCTGGCAGTTTCAACATCTGTAAGATATCTGATTTGTCTGACCGCAAAAGCGGCTGAGCTAAGTCTTCGTGCGAGATTAGTTATGTGAGGACCCCATTGAAGTTTCGAATCTATAGTGATTCCGAGAAAGATTGTGTCTTCAACGAGGTCCAATCTTTCAGATCCTATTCTAACACTGCTTTCAACCTGTCGTACATTAGGCAAACAAAATTTTGTCGTACATTAGGCAAACAAAATTTGATACATTTAGTCTTCTTTGAGTTTAATAACAGGTTGAAGTACCTGTGTACCAAGATTCATCAGCCTATGATCAGCCGTTTAGAATAACTGATTTTCACACAAGGACACAACTGTTTGCTGGTCGTGTGCTCACAATAACACCGACGACATAAAACAATAAGCCGCAGCTACGCCAGAACCCTCTTTCAAGCAAACCTAAACTTTTCCTTATTTGCTGCTTAAATATAAGGTCGATACATCGAGCAGTCCTCGAGCAATATCACTCGCTGAACTCAGTACTAAACATTCACCTGTATCGCTATGAGCTCCGCTCTCAGCTGCGCGAAGTGCGCCTCGTTCAGTAGTATGAGTCCCAGTAGCGGCCGCGACATCGACCACTGGTTGCAGCAGTCCTCGAGCAATATCACTCGCTGAACTCGGGACTACACATTCACCTGTATCGCTATGAGCTCCGCTCTCAGCTGCGCGAAGTGCGCCTCGTTCAGTAGTATGAGTCCCAGTAGCGGCCGCGACATCGACCACTGGTTGCAGCAGTCCTCGAGCAATATCACTCGCTGAACTCGGGACTACACATTCACCTGTATCGCTATGAGCTCCGCTCTCAGCTGCGCGAAGTGCGCCTCGTTCAGTAGTATGAGTCCCAGTAGCGGCCGCGACATCGACCACTGGTTGCAGCAGTCCTCGAGCAATATCACTCGCTGAACTCGGGACTAAACGTTCACCTGTATCGCTATGAGCTCCGCTCTCAGCTGCGCGAAGTGCGCCTCGTTCAGTAGTATGAGTCCCAGTAGCGGCCGCGACATCGACCACTGGTTGCAGCAGTCCTCGAGCAATATCACTCGCTGAACTCGGGACTAAACGTTCACCTGTATCGCTATGAGCTCCGCTCTCAGCTGCGCGAAGTGCGCCTCGTTCAGTAGTATGAGTCCCAGTAGCGGCCGCGACATCGACCACTGGTTGCAGCAGTCCTCGAGCAATATCACTCGCTGAACTCGGGACTACACATTCACCTGTATCGCTATGAGCTCCGCTCTCAGCTGCGCGAAGTGCGCCTCGTTCAGTAGTATGAGTCCCAGTAGCGGCCGCGACATCGACCACTGGTTGCAGCAGTCCTCGAGCAATATCACTCGCTGAACTCGGGACTACAAATTCACCTGTATCGCTATGAGCTCCGCTCTCAGCTGCGCGAAGTGTGCCTCGTTCAGTAGTATGAGTCCCAGTAGCGGCCGCGACATCGACCACTGGTTGCAGCAGTCCTCGAGCAATATCACTCGCTGAATTCGGGACTACACATTCACCTGTATCGCTATGAGCTCCGCTCTCAGCTGCGCGAAGTGCGCCTCGTTCAGTAGTATGAGTCCCAGTAGCGGCCGCGACATCGAACACTGGTTGCAGCAGTCCTCGAGCAATATCACTCGCTGAACTCGGGACTAAACGTTCACCTGTATCGCTATGAGCTCCGCTCTCAGCTGCGCGAAGTGCGCCTCGTTCAGTAGTATGAGTCCCAGTAGCGGCCGCGACATCGACCACTGGTTGCAGCAGTCCTCGAGCAAAATCACTCGCTGAACTCGGGACTAAACGTTCACCTGTATCGCTATGAGCTCCGGCTCTCAGCTGCGCGAAGTGCGCCTCGTTCAGTAGTATGAGTCCCAGTAGCGGCCGCGACATCGACCACTGGTTGCAGCAGTCCTCGAGCAATATCACTCGCTGAACTCGGGACTACACATTCACCTGTATCGCTATGAGCTCCGCTCTCAGCTGCGCGAAGTGCGCTTCGTTCAGTAGTATGAGTCCCAGTAGCAGCCGCGACATCGACCACTGGTTGCAGCAGTCCTCGAGCAATATCACTCGCTGAACTCGGGACTAAACGTTCACCTGTATCGCTATGAGCTCCGCTCTCAGCTGCGCGAAGTGCGCCTCGTTCAGTAGTATGGGTCCCAGTAGCGGCCGCGACATCGACCACTGGTTGCAGCAGTCCTCGAGCAATATCACTCGCTGAACTCGGGACTACACATTCACCTGTATCGCTATGAGCTCCGCTCTCAGCTGCGCGAAGTGCGCCCCGTTCAGTAGTATGAGTCCCAGTAGCGGCCGCGACATCGACCACTGGTTGCAGCAGTCCTCGAGCAATATCACTCGCTTTACTCAGTACTAAACATTCACCTGTATCGCTATGAGCTCCGCTCTCAGCTGCGCGAAGTGCGCCTCGTTCAGTAGTATGAGTCCCAGTAGCGGCCGCGACATCGACCACTGGTTGCAGCAGTCCTCGAGCAATATCACTCGCTGAACTCGGGACTACACATTCACCTGTATCGCTATGAGCTCCGCTCTCAGCTGCGCGAAGTGCGCCTCGTTCAGTAGTATGAGTCCCAGTAGCGGCCGCGACATCGACCACTGGTTGCAGCAGTCCTCGAGCAATATCACTCGCTGAACTCGGGACTACACATTCACCTGTATCGCTATGAGCTCCGCTCTCAGCTGCGCGAAGTGCGCCTCGTTCAGTAGTATGAGTCCCAGTAGCGGCCGCGACATCGACCACTGGTTGCAGCAGTCCTCGAGCAATATCACTCGCTGAACTCGGGACTAAACGTTCACCTGTATCGCTATGAGCTCCGCTCTCAGCTGCGCGAAGTGCGCCTCGTTCAGTAGTATGAGTCCCAGTAGCGGCCGCGACATCGACCACTGGTTGCAGCAGTCCTCGAGCAATATCACTCGCTGAACTCGGGACTAAACGTTCACCTGTATCGCTATGAGCTCCGCTCTCAGCTGCGCGAAGTGCGCCTCGTTCAGTAGTATGAGTCCCAGTAGCGGCCGCGACATCGACCACTGGTTGCAGCAGTCCTCGAGCAATATCACTCGCTGAACTCGGGACTACACATTCACCTGTATCGCTATGAGCTCCGCTCTCAGCTGCGCGAAGTGCGCCTCGTTCAGTAGTATGAGTCCCAGTAGCGGCCGCGACATCGACCACTGGTTGCAGCAGTCCTCGAGCAATATCACTCGCTGAACTCGGGACTACAAATTCACCTGTATCGCTATGAGCTCCGCTCTCAGCTGCGCGAAGTGTGCCTCGTTCAGTAGTATGAGTCCCAGTAGCGGCCGCGACATCGACCACTGGTTGCAGCAGTCCTCGAGCAATATCACTCGCTGAATTCGGGACTACACATTCACCTGTATCGCTATGAGCTCCGCTCTCAGCTGCGCGAAGTGCGCCTCGTTCAGTAGTATGAGTCCCAGTAGCGGCCGCGACATCGAACACTGGTTGCAGCAGTCCTCGAGCAATATCACTCGCTGAACTCGGGACTAAACGTTCACCTGTATCGCTATGAGCTCCGCTCTCAGCTGCGCGAAGTGCGCCTCGTTCAGTAGTATGAGTCCCAGTAGCGGCCGCGACATCGACCACTGGTTGCAGCAGTCCTCGAGCAAAATCACTCGCTGAACTCGGGACTAAACGTTCACCTGTATCGCTATGAGCTCCGCTCTCAGCTGCGCGAAGTGCGCCTCGTTCAGTAGTATGAGTCCCAGTAGCGGCCGCGACATCGACCACTGGTTGCAGCAGTCCTCGAGCAATATCACTCGCTGAACTCGGGACTACACATTCACCTGTATCGCTATGAGCTCCGCTCTCAGCTGCGCGAAGTGCGCTTCGTTCAGTAGTATGAGTCCCAGTAGCAGCCGCGACATCGACCACTGGTTGCAGCAGTCCTCGAGCAATATCACTCGCTGAACTCGGGACTAAACGTTCACCTGTATCGCTATGAGCTCCGCTCTCAGCTGCGCGAAGTGCGCCTCGTTCAGTAGTATGGGTCCCAGTAGCGGCCGCGACATCGACCACTGGTTGCAGCAGTCCTCGAGCAATATCACTCGCTGAACTCGGGACTACACATTCACCTGTATCGCTATGAGCTCCGCTCTCAGCTGCGCGAAGTGCGCCCCGTTCAGTAGTATGAGTCCCAGTAGCGGCCGCGACATCGACCACTGGTTGCAGCAGTCCTCGAGCAATATCACTCGCTTTACTCAGTACTAAACATTCACCTGTATCGCTATGAGCTCCGCTCTCAGTTGCGCGAAGTGCGCCTCGTTCAGTAGTATGAGTCTCAGTAGCGGCCGCGACATCGAGCAGTCCTCGAGCAATATCACTCGCTGAACTCAGTACTAAACATTCACCTGTATCGCTATGAGCTCCGCTCTCAGCTGCGCGAAGCGCGCCTCGTTCAGTAGTATGAGTCCCAGTAGCGGCCGCGACATCGACCACTGGTTGCAGCAGTCCTCGAACAATATCACTCGCTGAACTCGGGACTAAACGTTCACCTGTATCGCTATGAGCTCCGCTCTCAGCTGCGCGAAGTGCGCTTCGTTCAGTAGTATGAGTCCCAGTAGCGGCCGCGACATCGACCACTGGTTGCAGCAGTCCTCGAACAATATCACTCGCTGAACTCGGGACTAAACGTTCACCTGTATCGCTATGAGCTCCGCTCTCAGCTGCGCGAAGTGCACCTCGTTCAGTAGTATGAGTCCCAGTAGCGGCCGCGACATCGACCACTGGTTGCAGCAGTCCTCGAGCAATATCACTCGCTGAACTCGGGACTACACATTCACCTGTATCGCTATGAGCTCCGCTCTCAGCTGCGCGAAGTGCGCCTCGTTCAGTAGTATGAGTCCCAGTAGCGGCCGCGACATCGACCACTGGTTGCAGCAGTCCTCGAGCAATATCACTCGCTGAACTCGGGACTACAAATTCACCTGTATCGCTATGAGCTCCGCTCTCAGCTGCGCGAAGTGCGCCTCGTTCAGTAGTATGAGTCCCAGTAGCGGCCGCGACATCGACCACTGGTTGCAGCAGTCCTCGAGCAATATCACTCGCTGAATTCGGGACTACACATTCACCTGTATCGCTATGAGCTCCGCTCTCAGCTGCGCGAAGTGCGCCTCGTTCAGTAGTATGAGTCCCAGTAGCGGCCGCGACATCGAGCAGTCCTCGAGCAATATCACTCGCTGAACTCAGTACTAAACATTCACCTGTATCGCTATGAGCTCCGCTCTCAGTTGCGCGAAGTGCGCCTCGTTCAGTAGTATGAGTCCCAGTAGCGGCCGCGACATCGAGCAGTCCTCGAGCAATATCACTCGCTGAACTCAGTACTAAACATTCACCTGTATCGCTATGAGCTCCGCTCTCAGCTGCGCGAAGTGCGCCTCGTTCAGTAGTATGAGTCTCAGTAGCGGCCGCGACATCGACCACTGGTTGCAGCAGTCCTCGAGCAATATCACTCGCTGAACTCGGGACTAAACGTTCACCTGTATCGCTATGAGCTCCGCTCTCAGCTGCGCGAAGTGCGCCTCGTTCAGTAGTATGAGTCCCAGTAGCGGCCGCGACATCGACCACTGGTTGCAGCAGTCCTCGAACATTATCACCTTCAGCACCTGAAGACAGTACAAACAACCTGTTACGTACTAGCTGGTGCCCGCAACTTCGTCGGGTTCACTAATAAAAAATAAAATAAAAAAAATGTAATCTCGTCGGAATTTTGTGGAGAGTATGAAAATTGTACATTTCTGGAATTTCTTTCTTTCTTTTACATATAATACGGATTGATTGGATGATATTATTGTTTGTATATTATAATAATATCAGAAAGGTGATATTTTAGGGGGTTGTTAGGGACATCATTCTGAACAACATCCACTAAGAAAAATATTTAATGAGACTAACTTTATTTTTCACTTCTCCATTTAAATCACTCGGCCGCTCGGCCCGAAATCTGTCAATACACCACGTCCGGGGCGAATGGAAATATATTTTTTCTTATTGCATAAACTGTATCCTTTCCAGAAATGTACAATTATCATGCTCCCCACATAATTCCGGCGAAGGTCTAAATCATAACGCAGTGAACCTAACTACTGCGTGGACTTAGAGATTATCATTTTCACGAAGACCTTGGGGGCAGGCACATGGAGCCACGCGACGACAACTCACATGCCCGTACAAAACAGGTTTTAAAAAACTCAAATGCAACTCTAAATCATCGGACAGTCTTCTTTAATAGTGATATTTATGGGTCTACATTGAGTTTACTAGAATCTTTAGGACAGAAATTAAAAAAAAAACAAAAAAAAAGAGTTTATTTCCATAAGAAACACATAGGTAACATTTGGAGAATGTCAAATCTTTTTTTTTTTTTTATTTATTTATTCAGAAACCAACAGTCTTACATATTTGTATACAATACATAAACTCTTTATAAAACATAGACCTACAGTTTCCTAATTTAGTAAAAACATCTTTTATAATAGTTTAAATATCAAAGAAATAATAATGATGAAGAAGCAACATAAAAAGCATGATACATAAAACGAAAGTTAAAAATTTCATACATGTTCAGTTTGATTTTCAGAACAATTTGAAAGACACTCCAAAGTTAAACTTTTGAAGCGTTTAAGAGATTCACTAAATATATCTATATTTACTAACTTATCATTGTACAACCTGCAAGCACGTCTTATGAAACTATTTCCAGCGTAATTTGTGCGACTACGGGGTATAACAAAGAGAGGCTTGCTTCGACAACTACGCTCACGACGACGAGGCACTCTAAACGACAATAAATGTAATAATGGGGGGGAATCGATTATATTATTAATTATTTTAAAAATTATTGATATATCAATACAGTCACGACGACAACTTAATGAGTACATTTTTGCCTTTTTCAAGGACGTCACATAATCCGAATATGTGTTTCCAGTACGATGTTCAAGGGCTCGAAAAAATTTTTCCGCACCCTTTCTATCCCGTCTATATGAATGTTATAAAATGGGTTCCAAACAGCACTGGCGAACTCGAGATGACTGCGAACATAACTATTAAACAGTACCTTGTAAGTTAAGACTTTTTTGAAGGGCTTTCCTACGCGGAGTATAAAACCAAGTTGTTTAAGAGCTTTATTTATAATGTGGTTCACATGAGGTACGAAAGTGAGCTTGGAATCCATTATTGCGCCTAGATCACGAATTTGATCTACGCGGGCTAATTCTCTTTGACAAAGTTCATATTTATAATGAATGGTTTGTATTTTTCTACTGAAACTTATTACAAAGCACTTATCTGGATTTAAAAATAAGTTGTTTGAATTACAGAAAGATTCGAAATTATTAATGTCATTTTGCAGGACATCACAATCTCCCACACTTCGGATAACCCAAAATATTTTTGTATCGTCGGCATATAAGAGTAAACTAGAGCTGTTTGTAATTTCTGTGACGTCGTTTAGGTAAAGAACGAACAACAAAGGTCCTAAATGTGACCCTTGAGGGACACCCGAAGTGATGGGTTTGAGATTTGAAGTGTACCCACCTACTGCTACAGCCTGCGATCGATTTTCGATGTAGGAATTTATCCATCGAAATAGATCCCCGTGTATACCCATCTGCCAAAGTTTCAACAGCAAGCGTTCATGACAAATTTTATCGAATGCTTTAGCAAAATCAGTATACACGGCATACACTTGATAATTGTTGTCCAAGGCTTCAAGTATAATTTCTGTATAGGATAAGAGATTTGTTTCAACACTTCGACCTTTAAGAAAACCGCGTTGATGAACAGTAACATGACGGCGTACAGCGGCAGACAATTGGTCAGTAACAATCTTCTCCAAAATTTTGCCAAATTGACATAGTTTAGAAATTGGCCGATATTTCTCAATGTCACAGCTGATATCTCCCTTAGGTATCGGTGTAATTAGAGCACGTTTCCAAATAGAGGGAACACAACCTTCGCGAAGTTATTTTTCAAAAAGCAAAGTGATTGGAATTGATAACTCAGACGCACATTTGTTAATAATAACAGGATGAATGCAATCTGGTCCGGCACCTTTATTTACGTTAATAGACTTAAGGTATTTATGAACAAGGTCTTTAGTTAAAAATATTGTATCCATCTCAAAAACTGTATTATGTACCGGCGGAAGATTGTTCAAATCAATCATGTTATTACTAGGTTTTTCAAAAACAGAGTGGAAATGTTCATTAAACATGTCACAAATCTGAGAACCAGTTGAAGCTGAAATACCTTTATAGTACATTATTTGTGGTAGACCACTTCGCGTAGATTGACTTCATGTAAGACCAGAAAAATTTCGGGTTTGATGTGATTTTATTTTCAGTTGAGTTTATAAAATTTCTATAGCATATAGGTTCCAATTTATCAACTCTTTTCCTTAGACACCTAAAACTGTCACGATCTAAAGGATTTCCGTATGTCTTCCATAGTTTGTGGTACTTTCTTTTTTCATTTAATAACCTTCTAAGTGGCTTTGTGTGACAAGGAGGCCTATTAATGGAAGTGCGTAGAGGACGCTTTGGGACATGCGCGTCTATTAAACGATTTAGTATTGTATATAAAATTAATGTACACTCCTCCAAAGACCGACCTGAAAATTGTGCAAACCAGTCTATTTCAGATAGTTCGCGATTAATTTCATCAAAATTAGAGTTAAAAAAGCAATATCTAACAGTAGGCGGGCTTAAGAATAGGTGAGTAATCTAAACATAACTCAATTTCAACGGCTTTATGATGCCGGTCCTCTTTTATTAAAGGGTTTGGGCTACTAATAACGGCGCAATTTCTATTACTTAAAATAAGGTCTAATAACCGATGATTTATATTAAAACTACTGTTAAATTGTTGTAACCCTGTAAAGCATAAAAACTCTTGCAATGGCTCCACTGTTGGTTCGGTACCATTATCAAGACACATATGTCTACAACTCGACATATGTGTCTTGATAATGGTACCGAACCAACAGTGGAGCCATTGCAAGAGTTTTTATGCTTTACAGGGTTACAAATCTTAAACTAACACATGTATAAGGTATAGGGAAATATAGAACTAAATTTGAATTCCGTCACCTCAACGTTTTAGATGCTGGAGGCAAAGAGGCGACTAGAAACCTCCAGCTTTATACGTTATAAGAACAACGTTATAAAATATAACGCTATATTGTGTTATGTAACGTTATAATCAATTTTTTTCGTTATTGTAGCGCTATTATAACGTTGTGATAACAAAACTATAGGAGAAACATAACGAAAACAAAATAACGTTATGAATAAAGTTATTGCGCTGTTAGAGTACGCTATGTCTGCTGTGTGTTTTTTAGGTATCTACACTACTCACGCGCGCGATGCCTGAAAAAGATGGACTATGACGACGGAGTATTGGCGTGAAAGAGATGCTCTACAACGTTATGATAACGTTATATTGTGCATAGCGCTACTGAATATAGCGTTATAAAACTAAGATAATAACGTTATAGCCGTATAACGTTTAGGAATTCTAACGTTATAAGACGCCCTCCATAGCGCTAATGACGCATATCGTTATGAGACGATAATAACTTTATATGAAGATCTGCTTTAGGAAATGGTTTCAGTAGAATTTAGTATCTTTTTGGATTTAAGTGTTTCATTTTCGGATGGATCGCAGTTATGTTTATCTAGTTCTAGACAGTTTGTGTGCCAAAAAGCCATGCAAAATATCGTCCCCATAGATCAACAGATTTCAAACGTATCTCAGTTAATAGATTTTGATTACTTGATCACCTTCTATTACGTACCCGAAGGTTGTCAAAAGGGATCCTATTACTAAGCCTCCGCTGTCCGTCCGTCTGTCTGTCTGTCACCAGGCTGTATCTCATGAACCGTGATAGTTAGACAGTTGAAAATTTCATAGATGATGTTTTTCTGTTGCCGCTATAACAAAAAATACTAAAAATAAAATAAATATTTAAAGGGGCTACCATACAAACATTCTTTCAATACCACATACAAACTTAAGAATGCACCTGGTTACGAACATGGAGTGTGAGAGTAGCCGCACCAATAACTTTGTAAACAACATATTGCTATGTAAAATCCAAACTATTCACTCCACACCATCCCTACCATTGTACGGTGGTACGGAACCCTTCGTGCGCGAGTTCGACTCGCACTTTTCCGTTTTTTTATTTTAAAAGCCGTGTGTTCCAGTGGCTTTCTCAACCATCGATGTCTGGATTGACAATGGTTATTAGTGTTTTTATGGGACGTCATAATAATATTGAAAATAACACTTCCGTTGGTGGGTCACATCTTTTGAATGGTCCTTTCTTTAAAATCCAATCACCGGTTAGCGCGTGCGTAACAGACATGCAAAAACACACAAACACTAACCCACCGCGCGAACTACGTACCGCCTATCAATGATGAGACAGACGAGTAACCCTTCAATTGTGGAAGTTACAAACCTAATTATAATACAATTATCTGTAAATCTTTTCCCGTGAATTTTTCCGATATTTTAATAGTCACTCCGCTATTCGTGGCGGAAACGAATGCAACAAATAAGAGATTATTAAAAACGATCCAGCCGTTCTTGAGTTATAAGTGGTGTAAAACCCCGACTTTACTATGTCATTATATATAGATATTTAGATACTAGCTGACGCCATTCTGCAGAGGAGAACACCCTTGGAAAAAAAAACATCGCATAACACGAATGAATTCCCCTTTTTCCACAATTTGAGCACTTGGGTCAATATAAAACAGACGTGAGTTACAGAGAGTTCAAAATGCAACTGATTTTCAGGCTAACGCAAACATTTCTGCGTTAATCTTTATTTTTATTACCAACAAAACAAGGAATCAAACTTTTATACCTGATTGAGTAACCCTTTGCAATTGAAAATACAGGGTGATTTCGGGGTCGTGATCCCAACCATTTTTTTCTGACTCAGTAAATGATTGCGATGCTACCTTTATTTATTTTAATTGAAACAAAGATGATTCGTTATTTACGTATATTTATTTAAAAAATATTATTGACTCAAAATGCGTGGTCACCCTACTTTTAATATTTCACCTTTTTAGAAAACAAACTCTCTGATAGAATACTTAATAATTTATGAGTAATAATGTCACAACACGTCAAAGTCAATAAACGTGTCAACAAGATTTAAAATAAAATAAATTAATTATGCCTCCGCCGTACCCATTTTCTAATATCGTGCGATACCTTACTGCAACGATTGTAAAGTCCATGCACTTGACATAAGTTTTCTTGGGAAATAGTAGAGTGACCATGATCTCGAATTATCGGAGTTTTTTTTTGCTGACTAAAATAAGTCGCTGGTGTACTGTTAGTCCTAACCTATCGTGATCCTTAGGAGAAAGTAAGTTAAATGCTTCTTTTTTGCTCCACGACCCCGTAATCACCCTGTATATATAAATAATGTGTTTAATTTCCCACGCCTACCGAACGGCGTGGAATCCTAAGGGGGTGTGCCTTTGCCACGTGAGAGCCGACCTCCTACCCTCAGCAATCCTTGAGGGTCAATAAACGGGTTGAGCCGAGCCACAGCTCCCTTCAGTTGGACGCGTCCGCGTCTCAGAATGTCCAATTCGGACTTAAAGTGCACCGTCTGCACGTTCCGTACCAATGCGAACAACGCATGGTTCCGTTTCCGTGGTGTCAGGACCGGTGTCCGCACTCGTTGCGCCTCAGAATTCCGACAATTCCGCGCAAATCGGCAGATCCAGGCGGTCACATTGACCAGCTTGTCGAGCGAGCTGTACCGTTCCAGCAGGCTGAACTCCTCTTCCGGCTCTGGCTGCGTCGTACAGACACCGACTGTCAAGGCGCCGTTCGCCGTGGTAACGCGTGGACTCATTGGCCAATCCGATTCGGCTTGAGTCAACCATTTTGGACCCCACCACAAGGGATGTCCAACCAACTCCCCGCGGTCATCCCGACGCGACCGCTTAATTTTTTCGGCGCGACGCTCGATGTCGCCCAAGCACTCCATCGCTTGGTCAGCACCCGCGCAGAGCTGCCTCACTGCAGCCCCCGAGGCCTCATCCGTAAGCCCGAGGGCTTCAGCCTCGGCAGCCAGCCGACACACCTTCCCGACGCGTGTCATTGCGTCCTCCACACGCTTGAGCAGGACATCGTCCATGTCGGGTCGCTCCACATACTTGTGAGTATGGGCGAGCCATCTCATCTCCTCACGGACACCATATCGCAGTACCGTCAAGGGCGAAGGTGCCATGGTTACCGATTTAATTGTTCCTGGTCCTATGCTTCACTACCGAACTAAGCACAGCCAGATACCAGCACTTTCCCGTCAGCGCTGGGCACAGAAATTAAACCTAAGTTGTAAAAACCAATACCTTATAATATACACTCTAAATCAATTAGAGAATGCCACCATGTGGTACAATACAAATAACACACAAAGGTCATTATAAAAAAACTAGTAGTGGCCCCTCCGATAGGAACCACACTTCCTTTGAGGTCAGCAAAATCAGCTTAATACCCCTTAAATAGCCCGACCCTGCTGTGTAAACCGAAATAACACTGTAGTACTATAGAACCCGACGTTCTATCGCAAGCAATACAATCTAGTTACTTCGCAGAATGACTGTTCAATCTTTTATGCTCAACAACAGTAGTTCCGACTACAATTTTATAACAACTGTTAACTAAATTGGCACTTATACTTTCACTTACCGAAAATGAACACTTTAATCGTGGTATACCGACCACAGACTCATTGCCGACTTGAGCCAATCTGAGATATTCTTTTCTCCCAACTACAATGTGACAAAGGCAGCCCTACAACCGTGAATCGATGATTTCCCACAAGGAAACCGCGCTCCTGCTACCAAAATGTTTAATTTCCCACGCCTACCGAACGGCGTGGAATCCTAAGGGGGTGTGCCTTTGCCACGTGAGAGAAAAGAATGATGAATTTGTTATTACCTTGTCTCCGTAGGCAGGAAATCGAAAGCTCGATTCGAGACGGGAATACGGGAAAAGGGCACAGTTTGGGATAGGATATGGAGTGAATCGAAACCTATCGTTGCTGCCGACGCTGTCGCCGGCGTGCTGCCTGCCGTGACCGTGGAGTCGCCGCTACCGATGCGACGATGTCCAATCAACAGGGATCACTTGGCCGCTGACGCGAATCTAATTACAATTACAATCAATAGCCCGACGCTATGAGGTAGATTTACACTCTGACCAGGCCCGATGCCTGTATGATAATTGGTACACCGAAATACCATCACGGGGCCCGAGCCGCCATGTTATTCTCACCGACGAGACAGACCAAGAGAAAGATTAACCTCCAATTTTACATCTCGTTTCCGATACGAGTGACAGCTGCGGTTCTGTTTCCGTTCCGAGTCTCGATTACTCGCGATCGATTCGCGCAACAAAAAACCGGTGCGTTTCCGACGCATAAATATTAAACATAATGGTTTTATTTTAAGCTATGGTAAATTAGAACGACGAAAAGTTGGACCACCCTAATATACAGGCATTTACATAGTTTCGGGCCCTACACTATCCTAACCTGTGTCGTGGCAACCAGAATCAGCGACGCTACACACACACGAGCTGGGGTTTGTTCTCTCACCAGCCTGGATTCCAACCCGGGACCCCTCGCTCGGGAGCCGCCACGCCGCAGGGGCAGTCAAGAGTACTCACAGTGGCCAACAGCTGCCTCATCACCTCGGGCCGCCCTTGCAGCACTTGCTCGAACATGTTGCTCACTGTGGGCGGCTGCTGTCTCGGCGACGTCAGCTTACTGTCTGCAACAGCAACACAGCTGAATAAATTATACTTTATTTCATAGAAAAGTTGTTCATAATGATGGGTGCTATCATTCTCCAAAATATGGTCAACTAGATGCCACCTTCTACATATACATATGTCACCGTAGGATTGTCAAAAAACTATCGACAAATTGTAAACCAGACCGACAGGGTTTAGAATTTATGTTTTTGTAAGCTGTACGGTAACTAGAAAAAAACGTTCGATTATAACCTAACGGTTTTTCAAATTGTTCAACATGTTGTTTGTGCGTGCGTGAATAGACTGATGAAGATTAAGGATCTGTATACAGACCCTTAATCTTCATCAGCGGGTCTAAAAAGGCCACATTGATCATTTCATCCGCAATTCATTCATTTCCCGAATTGCGAGCAGATCCGCAGCAATTCCTCTATTTTTCGTAAAATGGTCACGATGTCAGATGAATCATATGCAATTAAATTCACTAAATGAATCCTATTAGGTGATATGTTGCCACATGAAAAAAGTAAGAACCGTAATTTTACCGGTTATTTGATATTTTAAGTCTTTGCTGTTTAAAGATTTTCTTTAAGAATTTGTTTAATTAAAATACTTTTATCATTAAACAAAACTATAATCAATTAAATGATTACAGATAACGACTCAAAATTAAAACAGGAAATGATTATGATGCATTTTTTTCGGCTGGCAACAATTTAATGCTCATTCACACAAGGGTTCTACCTAGTAACGGCCGCCGGATCAGCCACCCGACCCCTTGCCATCGCAAAGTGTGCTGAGGTTATTGCACCAATGCGCAGTGTGCTGAGGAGGGTAAAACGCGACATCGTGTTTTTATTGCACCAATGCGCAGTGTGCTGAGGAGGGTAAAACGCGACATCGTGTTTTTATTGCACCAATGCGCAGTGTGCTGAGGAGGGTAAAACGCGACATCGTGTTTTTATTGCACCAATGCGCAGTGTGCTGAGGAGGGTAAAACGCGACATCGTGTTTTTATTGCACCAATGCGCAGTGTGCTGAGGAGGGTAAAACGCGACATCGTGTTTTTATTGCAACAATGCACAATGTGCTGAGGAGGGAAAAACGCGACATTTTGTTTTTATTGCAACAATGCACAGTGTGCTGAGGAGGGTAAATCGCGACATCGTGTTTTTATTGCAACAATGCACAGTGTGCTGAGGAGGGTAAAACGCGACATCGTGTTTTTATTGCAACAATGCACAATGTGCTGAGGAGGGAAAAACGCGACATCGTGTTTTTATTGCAACAATGCACAGTGTGCTGAGGAGGGTAAAACGCGACATCGTGTTTTTATTGCAACAATGCACAGTGTGCTGAGGAGGGTAAAACGCGACATCGTGTTTTTATTGCAACAATGCACAATGTGCTGAGGAGGGAAAAACGCGACATCGTGTTTTTATTGCAACAATGCACAGTGTGCTGAGGAGGGTAAAACGCGACATCGTGTTTTTATTGCAACAATGCACAATGTGCTGAGGAGGGAAAAACGCGACATCGTGTTTTTATTGCAACAATGCACAGTGTGCTGAGGAGGGTAAAACGCGACATCGTGTTTTTATTGCACCAATGCGCAGTGTGCTGAGGAGGGTAAAACGCGACATCGTGTTTTTATTGCAACAATGCACAGTGTGCTGAGGAGGGTAAAACGCGACATCGTGTTTTTATTGCAACAATGCACAATGTGCTGAGGAGGGAAAAACGCGACATCGTGTTTTTATTGCAACAATGCACAATGTGCTGAGGAGGGGAAAACGCGACATCGTGTTTTTATTGCACCAATGCACAGTGTGCTGAGGAGGGGAAAACGCGACATCGTGTTTTTATTGCACCAATGCACAGTGTGCTGAGGAGGGGAAAACGCGACATCGTGTTTTTATTGCACCAATGGACAGTTCTTATCAATACAAATACAAGAGTAGAATACCCAGCCGTCAATTCCCTTACGTGACTTCAGGAAAAAATGGCAAAGTTGATAAAATTTCTAACCTAAAAAAAACCCGGGATCCGGCATTTCGTAAGCAAGCTCCATTTTCCGAAGAGATTCACTTTGCTGGCGACTTATGAGGCTTTGTGTAATACGCGTGTGCTCTAAAAAGTTTTCATAGAGGCCTAAATCTGCCATTTTATAACAATTTTACCAAAGCAACTACACGATGAACTGAAATAAGTTGCCCTTGAGTTACATCTAAGGATTCAGCTATTTGAGAAGTAAGCAATTCCTATTTTGTGACCCATTTTACGAATCTCCATAGGAAACTGTCAAACAGATGAATTACTGATATAAATAATATTAAATTCATGATATGAATTGAGAACTAAGTGACCATTTTATGATTTGAAACGTAATTTCTAATAGGATCCTCATATGATTCACGATAGTTCCCTTTTCAGACCTCCAGGTCGTTTTATTTCTAATGCTGAATCACGTTCAGCCCTAATATCATACGTAGCTCATGCATCTGTAAGCCGTAGATGTATTGTTTGTAAACATGGGTTATAATATAATACCACACGTTGCTTACTCCATACAGATTAAAATAAGTAACCCTTCATAATCCAGAGATGGCGCTGGGTGTATCAATTGGAATTTTAACGCCATGGCTTCAGTCAACATACTTCTAGATGGGGCTAGGCGCTAATCTTAAAATGTAAAAATAAAAATGTTATTGGATTGCAAATATGTTGGTTTATGTGAATATATTTAATCTTTATAATCTATTAAATGTAAATAAAAGTGTCAAAAAAATGGGTTATTTTTCTCTTGAAATCACCTAGCGCCATCTCGTAGCATTCTTTCTTCAAGGAGGCCTCCGAGAACTTATACGGCGTCTACGCTCAAATCTCCAGATCGCTCCACTGCAGCCTACGAGCACGGGTTCAGGATCCGAGCCGTACGACTGTGGGATGAGCTTCCCTGCACTATCAGGGACAGTCGATCTCTAAACATATTCAAAAACCGGCTAAAGAAGCACTATATTATACGGTTTATTCATATTGTAACGTTGTATTTAAGTAATTGTCTAAGCAGTATATTTTTAGCAATTACGGTTATCAGTTTAATATTGTTTGTAGTATATATTACTCGTAGTATTCATAGTTTTATTGTACGCGTAGGTCTTCCCCCGCTCAACCATCACCTTTCCTACCATCTTCGTTGAAAGAAATCTTTTTTGAGAGATAAGCTCGCCTTTGTACATGTTTTTTCTATTATGAGTTTTCTGTATGTCTGTTTTCTGTAGAACAATAAAGAAATTTCGGAAAAAAAAAGATGCTTTCGTAGCATATCTGACACGCCGCGCCGGTGACATATTTTGTTTTACGTGGTCTATCTGTATTAGAATAATATTACAGTATCTGCGTTGTACTCACTTTTGGCGACTAGTTGCTTGAAGAGGAACGTGACTATGTGGTCGAGCGTCGCACAGCATCCCGTGCATATACTCGAGTCTGAAACATAACACACGCTTTCGTGACCTTACAGTTTACTACTCCAACACAAATAATACCTTGGACCTTGGACACTATTGACACACATTGATGAAGCCCCAAACTAGGATTCCCTGTATCTTGGGTACTAGATAACGATACACATACTTTGTCCAAGCCGGACAATGTTGGGCTGAAGGAGACGAAGTGAGGGGGTTCCTACGGTTGGACCGCCGCCCGCGCTGCCGCCAAGTCACCAATATATCACAGAGCGAGACGCACGCGCGACCCTTCTCAAGATTGTATCAGTTTAAAGATTCAAAATAAATACATTGTAACAAGTAAATAACGTTTTCACATTTGCATGCCTTGACATACTTAGATAGATAAAAAACCATGACTAGGGTACAAAAATCCGTTCTCGTCAAACAAATATTTGCCCCCACCGGGACTCGAACCCGGGACCCTTGGTTTCGTAGGCAGCGTCACTGCCGACTCGGCCATTCGGGTCGTCAATACATCGATAATAGGGGAAAGGTGCCAGTTGTTATAACTTCGATTTGACCGGAAAAAAGTGCAATTGCTGCGGATTCCGCTTAGCGAATATAAGGATCGTCAGGGTATAGATACAATTCGCCATGTTAAAAACTTAAAACAAGGCCTAGCTCGAGTCGCGACTCTCACGCGAAGGGTTCCGTACCAACGTGCAAGAAAAAAACGCAAAAACACGTCTCTTGCATATTGTTAATTATTTATAGCTGTAGTAGCGGCAACAGAAATACACATTTAAAAAAACTATTCAGTTCATGAGACGGACGGACGGACGGACGGACAGAGGATGCTTATTAATAGCGTCCCGTTTGACCCGACTTCGTCCCAGCAGCCTTATGGCGTAAGTCGTCTGAGCTATGAACTTCATATAGACTTTTACGTTTGACACCTTGCACCAGTTTCATCTGTCAAATTGGTATCACGCAAGTAGCATCATAATGGAGGCCAAACCCAAGCTCATTGAATGAAGCCTAGAAGCCTTCGGTGATACCCCGCAATCGATGATATTGTATGAGATATATACATAAAGTGTCTAAAAAAGACTTAGATACATACAATGATAGTTTATATTCCTTTAAAAGGAAATCTCTTATAACACTGCAGTCATGTTGATCTCTTCACTAGTCTTGTTAAGCTAAGTTTATAGTAATTTATATTTCAAAGTAGAATTTTGGTTTTGTTAAATACAAGATGTTTTTAAATTGTGTTTAGTTTTTAGCTGTTTATGTGAATGTTCTCAAGTGTGTGTGTATACTTTGGATGACAGTCTAGTACTGAATGTTGAATTTCCAATTTTTTGTATATTATTGAGTGATTGTCATCTGTTTTACATACCTAATAAATAAATAAAAATAAAATAAAATATTTGTAATATTTGTGTGTTCTATTTTAAATTTAGTTGCTGTTTTCTTGTTTGTATAAATATTTTGTTATTAGGTGAACCCGCATTGTTTCACTGCACATACTTACTGGGTTGGCTGGAAGAGATTTATTTTATGAATTAGCCCGCCTTTTTAAATTTTATTTCCCACTGCGTCAATTGTTTTAACTGTTTTTTTATGCAATAAAGGATACGACGACGTCTGTGGCGCAGCGGTTGTGGCTCTGCCTACCATGCGAGAGGTCCCGGGTTCGATCCCCGGCGGGGGTAAAAAAAAACACCCAGGTCTTGGATGTTTATATGTGTGTGACGTTGTCTCTGGTTCCCACGACACAGGGTATCCTAGCGTGGGGCCAGAAGCAATGTTATGTTATTTATGTTAACATAATAATAAAACAACTCTTGGTATAAGATAAATAAAACTCATTATGTCCTATTGGGATGGAAATGGTTGCCATGATGATAATCTTGTTATGAACCTTCTCTGAATCGCTATAAAGGCTGAATTGAGTTGAAAGCCGTGAGGCCTATATGACGACCCGAATGGCCGAGTCGGCAGTGACGCTGCCTACGAAGCCAAGGGTCCCGGGTTCGAGTCCCGGTGGGGGCAAATATTTGTTTGATGAGAACGGATGTTTGTACCCTATCCATGGTTGTCTATCTATCTAAGTATAATATTTATCTATATAAGTATGTGTATCGTCTAGTACCCAAGATACAGGGAATCCTAGTTTGGGGCTAGATCAGTGTGTGTAAATAGTGTCCAAGGTTTTTTTTTTCATTAATTTATTATTCCACAGTGGTTTCCTTGGCAGGCTGGTGGTGTAGAGGATGATGACATAACTTGGTTTGTTGGAAGATATCTCTTATTAGAGACAAGCTCGCCCTTGTACAATTTAATATTATTTCCCTTTTCTGCACGTCGTAAAGGATTGATGAAACAAATGTTCAATGAGCTGAACTAATACACCGACGTAAGTAACACAATACCTACTGTAGACAAAAAAATAAGTTTTTCTACGGTAAATTATCTGTATCAGCATAATTGACCGACATTTCAACCGGTCGAAATTTGGAACTTTATGCCATTCAACATCTATAACGGCATTTTGGGTACCCAGGGTACCCAAAGTCAATCAAGGGGGTACGTCTGTTTTGTGTAAGTACGATAAAGAAATAACGGATTACAATACGTCGCCACAAAACGCCACCACTTGTGGCAACCTATGGCCAGAAGTGTCTGGAAGTCGCCACAAGTGGTCGGTGGCCGCTACTTTTTTACCCCGTTGCTTGCAGTGTCACAACATTTACGATAAAAACCAATTCGAGTGTGGGCGTTGTTTTGTGCAGAAACATCTTCTGAGCCAGGCAGCTAATGAGCTAACTAGTACAAAAATATTGAAAGTATCCATAAGTTTCATTATCAAAAAGGGGAAGTCGACGAACCCTAGCCACATTATCAGGCTCATTGATGCCATGACGAATATCAGGATTTAAAAACGATGCCTATAATTAAGTTTTTAATATCTCACCCGAAAGCCCCATAATTACAGAGTAAGTTGAAAATAAACTAAATTCCACGACGTCCATGCTGAATTTCTTCATTCCGTTCTTCTTCATTCACTTCCCCGGAATCACTTAACCCAGCTGTTACGGGATTTTTGAAAATTGGATCGCGATTTTCAACTTTAACATTTTAAGATAAGGTATCCTTCGAAACAAAATTCATCGTTTTATCAAACGCTAATCATAATTGGGTCAAGCGAAGGGAGAGAGCGAGGGGTAATCGCATGAGTGTCATGTGTCAGCGTTTAGTGGCGCCACAAGAAGCGAGCGGCGGCGATTTGTGGCCCGTGTGCGCCGCGGAGCTTACCTAATGAAGTGAGTCCCTCGGATATGGTCGCTAGAATGTACAGAGTGGCGTCTGGTTGCAAGGACGCCAAGAACTGCATGTGGTCTTGCGCCAACCGCTCCAGTAGTACGTAGTAGGTGCCCGATAGCTTCGGGTAGTCCTGGAAATGGAAGACACCGGGTGATATGCTGACTTAGGGCCACTTGCGCCGAATTCATAATGTGCATGGCACATAAAATAAAAACCGGTCAAGTGCGAGTCGAACTCGCGCACGAAGGGTTCCTTACCACCGTACAATGGTAGGATGGTGTGGAGTGAATCGTTTCGTACTCCATGAACGTAACCAGGTGCATTCATACGTTTCTATGTGGTATTGGAAGAATTGTTGTATGGGAGCCACCTTAAATATTAGTTTTATTCTGCTTTTTAGTATTTGTTGTTAAAGCGGCAACAGAAATACATCATCTGTGACAATTTCAAGTGTCCAACTATCACGGTTCATGAGATGCAGTCTGGTGACAGACGGACGGACGGACGGACGGCGGAGGCATAGTAATGGACCCTATTACAAAGCCGCAGCAGTTCATCCGTTCGTCTGTCACCACCATCTGTCATACTTCAGAGGTCACATATTAATTTTATCAAAATTGATTCAGTTCATTAACAAACAAAAAATACACACAGATGGCGTTTTAGTTTGTGGTTCCGTGCAGCACAAGTTTTGATGAGGACTTTTCACGTACATAAAGAAGAAATAGGCAACAAATATAATGATCACCAAAATATTTTTTCCCTGCCTAAAATGGATAAATGAACACCAAAAGTTGCAAAAAATATCCGGGCAAAATACTGCGGTAGCTTAGGTGAAGGGTAAAGGGGGTGAGCGAAGCGAAGCCCCCTTCATCCTTCGTGTTAGGTTCAACATGTAAGAACAATAAAAAATACTTAAAACATAAACTTAAGTACACAAAACATAAAAAGAAGTTTGGTGATCATTTATCCAAACACAATTTGGTGGACATTTATCCATTCTGGCAGTCATTTCGAATTTATTGGTAGTAAAATAGGTGCGTTTTTGGTGATCGTTTAAACATAAGCCGAAGAAATTGGGCTTGAAGTTGAAGTCGGTTTTTTTATGTTTTTAACTTGGTGAATTATTTTTGTAAATGAAACAGTCGGTCGCTCACTGGCCGAGCAATAACAACACAGCCCTAGGCCGACTTGCACCAGACTTGGCAGCCACTAAATATTGTTTTAATACAACTTAAGTACGACACGTCCATGTTCCATAAATGTTGTGTGCTTTTTAAAGAAATTGACATACTAACTGTAGCTAGTCAATTTATTTTCGAATATATAATGTATGTAAGCAAGAACCTTAAACATTTTCCAAACTTAGCGATAGCTGTAATGTTAACCTAAGAAATAATCACAGACTGTGTGCGCCCCGATTTAGACTCGCGAAGGTTAGCAATTCTTTCAAGGGCATTCTCTACTAGAACAAGATACCTCTGGAGATCTTGAAATTGCCATTTGAGCAATTTAAAATTTAAAGCGATTTAAAAAAAAGGGATACTTATTACTACAACGGCCTTATGCCTGAATGCAATTTACTACTATAAATCTCCCAATAAGACTGATTGTTTCTAAATTATCTTTTATCTTTTATGTCTGTTAGGTTATTTAAAAGTATATGTTTTTTTTTCTGGAATAAAGACATTATTATTATTATTATAACAATTTATTTATTCCTGCTTATTAATCATAATAACTAATATAGTAATATTTGTATTAGTTAAGCACAACCAATTTTTAAAAGAGATCTTTAAATCAATTTGTTGGGGTTTCTACGCCCTGTTTCTTCCACAGTGGTCCAATGTAGAGAAGAGGCAAAAAATTACGTTAGCTAAATATGTGTAAGTATCTACAATGATAAAAACATTTGATTTTGATTTTTGTACTTAAGTCGTGTTTAAACTTCGGCGGCTGTCAAAAATTGGTGCAAGTCGCTCTCAAAGTGTTAATATACCGTTACGCCTTTTTCCATACGGGGTGGCAGTGACACAGTTTTCCCACTTTGAGCCAGGGGGCTAGCCCATCGCCGCAGCTAAGGATTAATGAAGGTTTCCTCACGATGTTTTCCATCACCGTTGGAATGTCCGTATAATGTACTTAAGACGCTGATTAAATAAATATGGGGTGCTATTTTCATGTGTTTTTCAGGAAATACTGGGCAAATCGTAATTAATTTCTGGTATATGTAATTTGACTATATAATCTAGAGATTCTTAATTGGAAAACATGTTTGGATAAAATTTTCTCGATAGAAAATAAATACAAAGTCAACCCTTTTTTTATGGTTTTATCCTATTACACCGCAGTAGTAAGTGAATATGACTGTGTGATTGCAATGTATGAACAATTGTTATTTCTAACGATTTTCAATTTGAAAGTTAATTCCCTGAAATAGTTTATTTTTTATGTTTTTTTTTACGTTTTGGCGCTTACGTTGTTTCAGATTAGTCGCGAGTGCATTATTGGAATCCCGCTTTTTCTTATTAGCGAGTAATTATTGCATCTCACTTCCACTCGACAGCGCATTTTTATTCCATCATCGCCTTAAGCTAAGTTAATTATCTCATTGGTCAGGAATAGAACCTGCATCTCCAGTGTGAGAAGCAAGCGTGAAACCCATTAGACCACGGATCCCTTATTAAAGTGTTATTGTTTTGTAACAAACATATTGTTTTCGTCCCACCGCAATTTTTGAACACAACTTAAAAAACGCTAGTACATATTTAATCGCACATCAAAAATACTGATTTTGCACAGCCAAAAAGGATCAACAAAAACACTTTTTATGTTTTAAATGTTTTAAGTATTTTTTGTTGTTCTTACATGTTGAACCTAACACGAAGGATAAAGGGGGCTTCGCTCCGCTCACCCTCTTTACCCTTCACCTAAGCTACCGCTATTTTACCCTTATATTTGCTGTGCTAATCAGTATTTTTTAAGTGCAGTTTAATATTTCCCCTTAAAAAAATGTTTTCTCGACTTACCAATAATTCGTTTTGTATGCTAAGCAGTAACTTGACGAACATATTCAGTGCGTTGTCTAGTGCGTCGTCATTGTATAACCTGCGTGACGAAGCACCATCGATTAGTCTACGCTCCGGCCCACCACCAGCGGGACACGGTCAGGGCCAGGGGTTTACCACAACCTCTTATGCCGATTCAGATTAGGAACCTAATTTGATCCGCAAAATTACCGTGACCGTCTTAACACAAGTCTTGCTATTAGGTAAATAAAGCCCGTTATGTTCTTGTTTTGAACCTAATTTGAATCGGAAAAAGATTGTGGTAAACCCCCAGTGGCGAGCGCTCGCCAAGCGCAACGATTGGTTCATATCACTCGATTTAACTCTCTGCCAATCGTGGCGCTTGGCGAGCGCTCGCTTCCGAGGCGAGTGATTCAAAAATAGAGCTCCAGGGCCCCAATTCCGGTACACAATGACAGACAGCTCAATGACAATTACATGAAGATTACGGTCTACTTTAGATATCCAATATCTGACTATTTTGTAATCCCATTCCATTTGTTGATTAACTCAATTATTGTGCTTACCAATAAATTTAATTTTTACCATAATTGCCTAAAAAAATATTCTCCGAACGCCAAATGTTAGATGTCTAAAGTTGACCGTAATCGTCATGTAATTGTTATGGAGCTGTTATTGAGTACCGGTTAGATAGATAGATAAGATAAATTTATTTATTCATTGCAACATGGTACACACACAAATTCATAATTATAACTCAAACTTTAAGAAGAAAAATCTGCAAAAAGAAAACAAACACAGCAGTTAAATAAAACAAACAATAAATAATAAAATTATACAAGCAAAACATTAAGGTACGGTAAGGATCACTATGTGGTATTGTGACTGTACCGCGACAATGAAATGGCCCTGACTCAGCAATGTCACAGACGAATCTGTGACGCTGGTATTCTGCCAGAGCCAGTACGGACGAGACAACGGTCTTGGAATTGGGGCCCTGTTCACACTGTCCGACCGACAGCGCTGCCGGATTCGGCGACGTGTCAGGTGCACACAACGGTGTCGGATCCGGTCACCTAATGCCAAAAGCGCTATTGAAATGCATACAGATCAGTTAACTAAAGCTGGCACGTTCACAGTACTCACACTAATGCAATTTCACCATACAGTAAGTTTAAAAACGGATGATTTTATTCTAACATCGAAATAGGTCGAATGACATGTGACAAGAATGCAAAATGATCACTCTATATTTATAAACAGTAGCAAAAGCAAAACCAAAATTTTGAAGACCCGAATGGCCGAGTCGGCGACCCAGCCTTTGAAGCCAAGAGTCCCGGGCTCGAGTCCCGGTGGGGGCAAATATTTGTTTGATGAGAACAGATGTTTGTACCCTAGTCATGGTTGTTTATCTATCTAAGATATTTATCTATATAAGTATGTGTATCGTTGTCTAGTACCCAAGATACAGGGAATCCTAGTTTGGGGCTAGATCAATGTGCGTAAATAGTGTCCAAGGTATTATTATTATTATTATAACTATCTCCTACTTACTCATAAGTTTGATCGTGCGTGAGAGAGACAGACATACTATTCTCGCTGCCCGTGCAGTGCAACGTCACGCCGCACGCTTATTCACAGACACTACACAAGCGCAATGTCTAATATGTTGAGCGTGCGAGCTTCAGTTAACCGATCTGTATCCCAATACGCGAACCGGATCCGGATCCGAATCAGACAGTGGTCACATGGCCGCCACACCGACACAGCACTGTCGGATTTGATTGTAACATGCCTCATAGTGTCATGTGCTTGACACCCGCCCCGCTACCGACCTGCTCCTATCCTGCTTGTGGTGTGCCGAAGCCTCAATACCCCACATTTTTCACTGGAGTTCGAATTCCAGGTAGATAAAGCCAATGGAAATCAGACAGACAGACTAGAAAGTGATCTGTGTTGGTGTTACTTATATTGATTTGATACACTTCCGGCCAGGGGAAATATACTTTGGACGGCTGAATGGCTCGCTGCACTCGTGACTACCTGAAGACGCCAAAGTTCGCGTAGTTCCCGCACAGCGCCGCCTTCAGCATTGTGAAACAGAGCGAGATGCCCTTAAGTTTGAGAGCGTAGAGTTGCTTCTTGGGCACTTGCACCGTGAGGATGCGGCTGCCTGGAACAAACAACCCGATTTATTGGCTGAACAACTACATAAACATAAATATGTACATACAGGCACATACATTGTCCTTTGCGCCACACTAGGAAACCCTGAGTCGTGGGAGCCAGAAACAGCGACAACACATACATATTGTTACGAGCGTGGGGTTCGTATTTGATAGAAAAGCACGAATTAATCCACTAATTAAAACACTCACTTTATTACCCAAATTAGGCACTTACAATTCACACGAACTGTACATAAAATCCACTAATTAAAACACACACACACTATTTCACTAATTATGCACTCACTATTCACACGAAGAGTCTTTCTCTCCGATTATCCTTGTACTAGCACTCGATCGCAGTTAAAATGTAACTAAACTCGCGCCGGCCGTCGACGCCTTTTATATCCCGCGGAGCCGCTCTGGACACATTGTCCACACATATCGCGAATATTCTAGTAAGGACCAGCGTGCGGGCCGAGAACATTCGAGACCATATATGTCTCTCTCTAATGGTGCACTCTCTCTGTCACTCCCTTCTCGAATGTTCCGAGTATAGCTATCTCTTTCTAGTAGTGCTATCTCTGTCACACACTTCTCGAATGTTCCGAGTATAGCTATCTCTTTATAGTAGTGCTATCTCTGTCACTCCTACCGGATATTTCGCCATATAACGATTTGTGCTTCAGAGGCCCATAAGGGGTCCTGAAAACGCCTGAAAACGGGTTTTCAGGTTATGGCGTCATCTGATAGAGGGTGCCCTGAAACGGACTGAAAACATGTTTCAGGCGCCTGAAAACGACGGCAACTTGGGTGAAATTTCGATCTTTAGATATGTGATAGAGTAACTTCTGAAACGGCCTGAAATGACTTTTCAGCCTGCTGAAAACGCCTCTAAAGCACTGAAATTTACGTTCAAAGTTTTTGACCTAACCTACCGGCGTAACACTACCCCCTCCTAAGACATGCTCGTCCCGAGCATCATTATTTCCGTGGTATCTGGCCAGCCGGTCAACATGAACAATCTTGCTCGGACTACGAGGATTCCGCTGGATTCGATACGTGACGTCGTTTTATTTTGGTGACCACCTTGTAAGGCCCTTCCCAATTCGGAGATAGTTTCGGGGACTTTCCTACTCGTCGCATAGGGTTATGTAGCCACACCAACGAACCTTCCTCAAAACCCACTTGATAAGACTTCCGGTCATATCGGGTTTTCATCTTTATGCTAGCGTGGAGCCCTTGTTCACGTACCAGGCTGTGAACATCATCAATCCGATCCCGCAAATCACTTGCATATTCCGTGATGGTCCTTGGTGTATCGGGCGGACGTCCAGTCAGGAGATCTGCAGGCAGACGGAGTTCTCTTCCAAAATTCGCATACGATGGAGTAGCCGCCGTACTTTCGTGAGTTGCCGACCTATAAGACAACAGGAAGAGGGGGATATGCCGATCCCAATCTTTTTGATGGCTCTCAACGAACTTGGCTAGATGTCTCTCCAGTGTCTGGTTAAATCTCTCAACCATTCCACCTGACTGTGGATGATACGCCGTAATCCTCGTCTTATGAATTCCCATTATGCGACAAGTCTCCTGAAAGACCGCAGACTCGAAGTTTCTTCCTTGATCACTGTGGATTTCGAGTGGTACCCCAAACCGGCAGAATACTTCGTTCACTAACTTTTCAGCTATGGTTACGCTTCTTGATTAGGAATGGCAAATACTTCAGGCCACTTCGTGAAGTAATCCATCACGACAAGAATGTACTTGTTTCCGGAGTCCGATGCTGGGAATGGTCCTGCGACATCTAATGCAACCCTTTCCCAAGGGGCTCCCACGTTGTACAACTTGAGTGTTCCTCGGCTACGGGTATGCGGTCCCTTGACTGATGCACAGTTAGTGCATCGTTTACACCAATTTTCAACATCTTCTCGGCAGTGAATCTAATAAAAGCGTTGCCGAATTTTCATTAGGGTCCTTTTTACTCCAAGGTGTCCACCGGATGTTCCGTCGTGAAAGCTTCTCAAAACATCTTTCACCCTTTTATTTGGGACAACGACTTGCAGGTGAGCATCCTTCCCATTTGTTGATTCCCATTTTCTACATAGAACGCATAACCGAGCTATCCCATTGTGCCCAGTAGCTTTTTGTTACCGCACTCATAGGAGCTACATCACACCATCTTGGTTTAGGTGCGCCAGCATTAATCCAATCAAAAATGGGTCTCACGTCAGGGTCCTCTTGTTGCGCTTGCTGCATGATTTCATCACTCCACTCGTCGCTAACCGTATCAGTTCTTATCATTCGAACACATTCCTTGCCTTCTTGTCTTGAGCAATGTTTACAGTCGTCTGCACAAGGTCTACGTGATAGGGCGTCATCATTTCCATGTGATTTCCCACTACGGTGTTCGATGATGAAATCATACTCCTGCAGTTGTTCAATCCATCTCGCCACTTGTCCCTCAGGGTTTTTAAATTCTAGCAACCACTTTAAAGCAGCATGGTCAGTTCTGATACGAAACTTTCTTCCCAGCAGGTATTTGCTGAAATGCTGTAACGTCTTGACAACTGCTAGCAATTCCCTCCGAGTTACACAGTAATTCCTCTCTGGTTTTGACAATGACTTACTGAAATATGCAATCACAACTTCGTTATCTCCTTTCTTTTGCGACAAGACACCTCCAATTCCAGAGTTACTAGCATCTGTATCCACAATGAAATCCTCCTCCGGGTCTGGATACCCCAATATTGGCGTTTCACAAAGTCTTCCTTTAAGCTCGTTGAAACTTGACTCACATTGTTCGTTCCAGTCAAATGATCGCTTTTCTTCCGTTAGTTGATGCAAAGGCTTTGCTATATCCGAGAAGTTCTTCACAAAACGTCTGTAGTATGAACAAAGCCCCAAAAAGGCACGTACTGCAGTCTTGTCTTTTGGCGTCGGCCAATCCTTCACGGCGCTAATCTTCTCAGGATCTGTCTGGATGCCGTCCTTCGAAATCACGTGTCCCAAGTAATTCACTTTGCGTTTGAAAAACGAGCATTTCTTCGGACTGAGTTTCAGATTTGCCCCTCGTTGTTTGCCTAGCACCTGCTCCAATTTATTCAAGTGGTCGTTGAAGTCTCTACCAACGATAATGATGTCATCCAAATAGACCACGCAAGTTTCTCCAAAAGGTAAACTTATCTTTCCAAAAATCCGCAAAGTGCGTCGTCAATAAGCTAAGAAATTAAAATTACCAAATAATTAAAAAATACACACACACAAAAACTGAACATAATAAAAAACAAAATACTAAAAAAATAAACCGCCCCAGGACATGCCCGACCCAAAGGTACCCATCACACTGGCAGCATTACCGCGCTGCACGGCGAGTGAGATCCTTTGGATCAGGAACGATTGTCAAAACCTCGGTCCCTCAAGCGTCGCCCATGTCCTTGACAAACATCCTGCCCTGAGCACCCCAAATACCCGTGGTCTCGACGGCCAAGGGAACAAACAGGTAGCTCCCCATCAGCTGTGCGTATTTTAGGCATTGCTGCCGCGGCGCCGACTCCGCTGCAGCCCCAGGTGTCACCATGGTGGAGCCAATGTGGGATGCCGCGAACGTGCACACACAAGTAGCATCCCACAAAAGGCAACGACCTCTCTCCCACGGTATCAAGGTGAGACCGTCCGGACGCTTCCCGTCGCTGCGACTCAAACCCGGTGGTTCGAGAACTGATGGAATGTCAGCAGAGACGAGAGCCCTCCGGACGATGTCGTTGATCGAGTGGTGGCGAGAGAGTCTCCCTGCACTTCTAGCACAGTGTAGCCCATGACGTCCCCGCGAATCTACCGACGCACCGCAAACACAGTGGTGCGGTTCGCAGATATCGCAACCCAGACGAAGCGCCACGGCTACACGCAGGGAGTTGTCGTCCAGAAGGGTTCTTAAATGCGGAGACGGCAACGCATGCAGCCAAGCACCTGACTCCGGCTGAGAGACTGCTCGCAGACGAGCAAGTTCCGTTCCCGAGCTCTGCGCTAACAGCCCGTCAAGGGACACCTTGCACAGCTCCTCATCCCAGGGGCGCTGCACGCCGGGCTTCTCCGGAACATCATCTAGTTTCTCCTAGAAGTACAGCTAATATTTGTTCCATTAATCTCTCAAATGTGGCTGGTGCATTACACAGTCCAAATGGCATAACATTGAACTGCCAGAGTCCCTTGCCAGTAGAGAAGGCCGTTTTCTCCTTATTCTTGTCCTTGATTTCGACTTGCCAATAGCCACTTTTCAGATCCAACGTTGAAAACCATTTCATTCCGTTCAATGTGTCTAAAGTGTCGTCGATTCGTGGAAGTGGATAACTGTCCTTCTTGGTTACATCATTAAGTCGACGGTAGTCAATACAGAATCTCATGGTGCCGTCCTTCTTCTTAACCAAAACTACGGGAGAACACCACGGGCTTGTTGAAGGTTCAATAACGCCGCTTCTTTGCATTTCCTCGATCATGCCCTCAACCTCCTTCTCCCGAGCTACTGGAACTCTCCGAGGGCGCTGTCGGATAGGCATAGTTTCCCCAGTGTCGATCTCATGCTGAACCACTCCAGTTCTTCCAATGTCATCATCATGCGAAGAAAAGACGTTGCGATATCGTAGCAGTAAGCTACGCGCCTTAAGGAATTCCTCCTCGGTAAGGTGCTCCCTGGAGTCATTTAGTAATTTTTCAACATCCATTGAAGGCTTAACATGCCCAGGTTTCACGTTTACCTCAGATTCCCGGCAGCCTCTTATCCAAGAAATTTCTTGGCATGATCCGACCAGCGTTCCTTTATTGAGGACGCATTCCGTGTCGCTTGGATTAAGGATCCTTACAAATGCTGTAGATGCCGTGGTTACCATTGTACGGGCTGTTAGCCACGGTTTATCAGCATCCAACCTCTCTACCACCACACAGCGGTGAGATTGCGGCCTTGTGGAGTTCGGCAATTTCACTGGAACTAAAACCTGTGACCTTGGTTGAAGAATGGTTCTCCTGGTACAGTAAACATTTCCATTTACTCCACCTTGTATAGGAATCTCATCAACTCCAAACTTTAGAACTCCAACCTTCAAGTCGATTTTACAGTCATGTCTCCTCATAAAATCCAATCCAATAATGCAGTCGTCGACGATGTTAGCAACGATCACTTTATGCCAGTATTCTTTTTCACCTATTTTCACAGCTAACTCTCGTTCTCCTTGGACGGAAATGTACTGGCCGGTAGCAGTTTGCAGCTGGAGATGCCTAGGTCGGACTAGATGATCTCTGGTCAGGTGTCTCAGTAGCCGAGAGCTGATCACAGTCCGAGAAGCTCCGGTGTCTATGGTAAGGAGACATGGTATTCCACAGATTTCTCCATTGACAACCAGACTATTCCCGTCGTTTGCCTGTGAGATCATAATTGGGACATTTCGAACGCCAGCCAGCACTCGTCCCATAGTCCTGGCTTTTATTCGTTTCCCTGTTGGGGCTCTGACTCCACAGAGCCTATTTTCCTTGCCATTGGAGCGGGGTCTTTGTCCCTCCTAGTCCTTTTTGGACAGCCTGACTGCAGGTAACCACGTTCTCCACAATGGTAGCAACGTGGCCCAAATTCGTGGCGGGAATCTACTGGCTTCGTAGTCGACACTTCTCGCACCCTGAAAGGCCTGGATGAATCCTGTCGTACAGCTTCCACCTCGAGAGCGTGGGCTACTGCATCCTTTAGGCTACCATGATGTCCCAATCGCACGGCTGCCCTCACTTCCAGATCCCGGATCTCATCGATGAAGGCCTGCACCAGCATACTGTCCACAAAGGATGCTGACGTACGTTGATAGGCCTTCCTAACCAACTTCTCGATTTCCAGGGCCCACTGTTGTAAGGACTCGTTACGTCCTTGTGTCCTGTCCTTTAACTGAGCTCGGTACACGTGCTCCAGGTGACTGTCACCGTATCGTGCCTCCAAGGCTTCTAGAAGGCGGTCGTACGTCCGGTCGTTTCCCAGAGGCTCTAGTATGGTAAGAGCCTCGTCGCGCAGCGCCAACGTCAGTGCTGTCCTGGCTTGCTCCTTACTCCAACCATTAGCCTGGGAAACAGACTCGAACTGCAGCTTATAGGCAGTCCACGATGAGCTACCGTCAAAGGGGGGCACTTTGAACCTGCCGCCTTCGGACACCGATGCGTCGGGTACATAGGTACTTGGACCATTAGCCACTTTGTTCTCAAGTTTTTGGAGACGGCTCTCACAGGTCTGAATTTTTTTATCGACATCATGGACTCGACTCTCCAGTTTTTCATCCATATCGGCCAGTTTTTCCTGGACCTCGAACAATTCTCTCTTCCATTCGGTCGTGGACTCATGTACCTTACGAAGCATTCGTGCCTGTACCTCCTGGTGATCCTTTTGTTCCCTAAGCTCATTCTGGAGGATTAGAGACTGTTCTTCCTGTTTCCTGGCCTGTTCCTTTAGCTCTCTCGCTTGTTCCTTTAGGAGGACGAAGATAACGTTGAGGTCCACTCCTTGTGCAGCTGGATCAGGTGATTCCGACGTACCAGGCGTCGAGTCTCCAGACCCAGACGTTTGGCTTCGCGTCGTCACTCCTTTTGGCTCGGTTTCTCGTGGCATTAACGGCATTTTATATCCCACTTCTGACACCAAATGTTACGAGCGTGGGGTTCGTATTTGATAGAAAAGCACGAATTAATCCACTAAATAAAACACTCACTTTATTACCCAAATTAGGCACTTACAATTCACACGAACTGTACATAAAATCCACTAATTAAAACACACACACACTATTTCACTAATTATGCACTCACTATTCACACGAAGAGTCTTTCTCTCCGATTATCCTTGTACTAGCACTCGATCGCAGTTAAAATGTAACTAACTCGCGCCGGCCGTCGGCGCCTTTTATATCCCGCGGAGCCGCTCTGGACAGTCCACGCGATATGTGTGGACAATGTGTCCACACATATCGCGAATATTCTAGTAAGGACCAGCGTGCGGGCCGAGAACATTCGAGACCATATATGTCTCTCTCTAATGGTGCACTCTCTCTTTGTCACTCCCTTCTCGAATGTTCCGAGTATAGCTATCTCTTTCTAGTAGTGCTATCTCTGTCACACACTTCTCGAATGTTCCGAGTATAGCTATCTCTTTCTAGTAGTGCTATCTCTGTCACACACTTCTCGAATGTTACGAGTATAGCTATCTCTTTCTACCTACCGGATATCTATCTGTCACTCCTACCGGATATTTCGCCATATAACGATTTGTGCTTCAGAGGCCCATAAGGGGTCCTGAAAACGCCTGAAAACGGGTTTTCAGGTTACGGCGTCATCTGATAGAGGGTGCCCTGAAACGGACTGAAAACATGTTTCAGGCGCCTGAAAACGACGGCAACTTGGGTGAAATTTCGATCTTTAGATATGTGATAGAGTAACTTCTGAAACGGCCTGAAATGACTTTTCAGCCTGCTGAAAACGCCTCTAAAGCACTGAAATTTACGTTCAAAGTTTTTGACCTAACCTACCGGTGTAACACTATAAACATCCAAGACCTAGGGTTTTTTCTTTTATCCCCGGTCACTACCCGCTAGGCTAAACCGGTCGTCAAAGTACAAATCAAAAATTTGAAAAAAACCCCGAAATGAAACCGCTGGAGACCTGACCTGGTTATGAGGCATCGCGATTTTGAACTTTATGCCACGTATTAGAATTCAAAACCTCTAACGGGAAAATCGCTTCGTATGATGCCTTGGGTCGATCAGAGGAAGAGCATATTGTAGTTTGAATATCAAACGTGTTATACATTATCAAGAAAACTTCAATCGTTTGTCACAGCAATACAAATGCAAGTTTGCAGTAGATAAAAATTCCCACCTGCAGAAGCGGGACCATCAGAACAGTTTGACTCCAGGGTCTCAGCATCAGTATCTTACTTACATGAGGGCTTAGGCTCCTTGTGACTTCAGCAATGTACTACGACATGATCATAATTTTGATAACTTGAGGTAAATTTCACGAGTCTGCTTTTTCAAAGTTGGTCGGTTCTTGTCGTAACGAATAAAAACGAAACGATCAAATATTAAAACAAAACGCTGAATATAACAATATAACCTACAATCATGAGAGGTCACTCATAGATCATAGACTTTACAGGGAATAGATTGACATTTCACATCGTTTTTTTGTAGGTATGACAGCCAGGTAAAGCATTTTGTTCATACATCCTATGACGATGTCATAGAAGGTCAAATGAATATCATTGTGTTGTATTAAAATATTTATTTATTTATTTATCTACACACGTATGATAAACCCTCTTTACTGCGTCCAAAAACCACACGTTACGACCAGCATAATGATAAACTTCTTGGTAAAAACTCATTTCTTATCTGAATATTGAAACATTGTGACCATAATGAACCAAAATTTGTCAAATTATGACATTCAAATTTCGAACGCCGACGCCCGCTTGCGTGCCGCCCCTAGTTTGTCTATGAAGTTGGTACATACTACAGAACAAGCTAAAAACTGCAGAGCTGTGATCAATGCCACAATGCCGGTCGAACATGCGGTTCTTGAACACATCAAAAAAATCTTATGATGTGTGTATAGATAAACTAGTGTATTTATCTGTACATAATTAGGCATTAAAACTCTCGAATTTTAATGCCCTCCATTATGTAGCAGTCACATAAACTACCATTATTAATCTGATAAATAGAAACGGTACAGAAGACATATTTCTCGAAATGGTTTTGAGATTTCCGTTCCTGTCCAGTAAGTCAGCAACCCCAATTGGATGCAGCATATTTGGAGATATCAACATTCTTTTTTAATTTCGATTCGTTCTGTTTGTATTGGTAACATCGCTAGCGTTTAAAAAGTGGATTTTATGAAGTTTTACGTCAGAGTCAGAGTCAGAGTCAGAGTCAGAGTCATTTTTTTATTGAATATAAATAAATAAATTATCTTATTCAACGTCAAAATTATACTTACTTATAACTACAAGTCAATTTTTTTTTATATAAAAAAAAGACTGCACCGTTTCGGAAGGTGGGCCTCGGGGTTAAGAAGAAACGGCAAGAAACTCCCCCATACCTTTTTTTTTAAAAAGTGACTTTACAACAGGTACTGGTTTCGGTCTAAGGAAATTCGCCGGCGAGTGATAGACTTGATCCATCGCCCCTCGTCGAATTTCTGTGCGCTGAGATGGTATGGACCATGCAGTTTTGTCATCTAAGTATTCCTTAATACTATAATAGGACTTTCTTATCAGCTCATTTTTAACATAGTTTTTGAACCTCTTTTCAGGAAGGATCAATGATTCCTGTGGTATTTTATTGTAGAAGCGAATACAGTGCCCCATGAATGATGTGCCTACTTTACTTAGTCTAAATAATGGTAGTGCTATTTTTATTTCTAGTGTTAATTGTATAGCTATCACCTACAATTTTAAATAAAGCTATGTTTTTTCTTACATGCATGATATTCTCGTATATATATTGACAGGTAACCGTAAGTATATTAATTTCTTTGATTTTTTCTCTTAATGATTCTCTAGCATCTAATTGATATATCGCCCTGATCGCCCTTTTTTGTAAGAAAAATATCGTATTTATATCTGCTGCTCTCCCCCAGAGCAATATTCCATAAGACATAATACTGTGAAAATAACTAAAGTAAACCAATCTGGCAGTTTCAATATCTGTAAGATATCTGATTTGTCTGACCGCAAAAGCGGCTGAGCTAAGTCTTCGTGCGAGATTAGTTATGTGAGGACCCCATTGAAGTTTCGAATCTATAGTGATTCCGAGAAAGATTGTGTCTTCAACGAGGTCCAATCTTTCAGATCCTATTCTAACACTGCTTTCAACCTGTCGTACATTAGGCAAACAAAATTTGATACATTTAGTCTTCTTTGAGTTTAATAACAGGTTGTTTACATTGAACCAACTTAACACATGAGAGAGTGTACTATTTGCGTCGTCTAGAATTTCTTCTTGTCTTTTCACCTTGAAAATAATAGATGTGTCATCAGCAAATAGAACAATCTGAGTCATTTTTTCCACCATATAAGGCAGGTCATTCATGTACACTAAGAAAAGGAACGGACCTAAGATAGGACCCTGGGGTACACCAATATTCATATGGGTTCCAGTGGACTTCATAGCACTTCTAAGATCTTATGATCTGTAGTAAACAAGACAGCCATAACGCGTTTTCTTACTCAAAACTGCTTTTTGCGAGACAGGGAGACAGCCGTCGCCGCCATTACGTGGTCTCCAAAATTCAAGTTACGAAGGGGCGGGTGCTTCACCTTTATTATCTACGGTAATGATCTTATTAGAATGTCAACACTAGAAATAGGAATAAACTAGCTATACCT
Source organism: Argyresthia goedartella (assembly GCA_949825045.1). Classification (NCBI taxonomy): domain Eukaryota; kingdom Metazoa; phylum Arthropoda; class Insecta; order Lepidoptera; family Argyresthiidae; genus Argyresthia; species Argyresthia goedartella. The sequence continues at coordinate 5,229,858 of OX463811.1, read as the reverse complement.
ACTAATAGGCTCCATAAGGTTAATGTATCTTTTAAACGGCAATGTATTCGCTTTTATAACAAAATACCAACTGAGTTACAAGACTTGTTTGTAAATAAATTTAAAAATGTTGTTAAAAATCACTTATGTAAAAAGGCTTACTACAAAATATCAGATTATGTAGAAGACAAGAAAGCTTGGGAAGGTGTTGGCTCCAATTCTGTAAAAAATAACGTATAAAGCTGGAGGTTTCTAATCGCCTCTTTGCCTCCAGCATCTAAAACATTGAGGTGACGGAATTCAAATTGAGTTATATATTTCCCTATACCTTAATTATATGTGTTAGTTTAAGATTTGACATTCTCCAAATGTAACCCATGTGTTTCTTATAGAAATAAACTCTTTTTGAATTTAGAACACTCTCATGGATGACGCCGGGATTCGAACCGGCAGCTCCTGCATACAGGCGAACGATCGGAAGTCGACCTGACGACCTCTGTGAAAAAAGATCTCCAGGTCTTGGATGCTCATATGTACCACGACACAGGGTATCCTAGTGTGGGGCCAGAAGATAAATGTGTATGTGTATCACAGAGCGACTCACCGTAAGCGCAGATCACATTACTCAGCTCTCTGAATAGGAGGATCCCGTTCGGCGAACTCACGTCGAAATGTAACCGTTGGTTTCTGAAAACAGACGCGACTGTTTGATTCAAGTATTGTTGGCGAGTGGGCACTGGCTCTGATATTAGGGGAGTGAGACAAGACGCTCGAAAATGTCACCAATTCATCAGTGCCAAAACTGCTTTTTCTGACTTCTGAGCTAAAAATAGCACCTTCGGAAAAATTCAATTCCTAACTCGTTCGAAAAGGCTTTTTACGAACCTCGCTACGACCCACGCCTTCGGCTTGTGCCGTTAACTTCTCGGTTCGTAATAGTAGTATATGTGATTGCTACATAATGCCTAATTATGTACAGTTACATACACTAGTTTATCTACACACATAAGCTCTCTTTGATGTGTTCAGGAACCGCATGTTCGACCGGCATGGTGGCATTGATCATTGCTAAGGAGTTGTTTAGCTTGTTTAGTAGTACCAACTTCACAGACAAGACGCAGGCGTCGGCGTTCAAAATTTGAATGTCATAATATGACAAATTTCGGTACATTATGGTCATAATGTATCAATATTCAGATAAGAAATGAGTTTTTACCAAGAAGTATATCATTATGCTGGTCGTGACGTGCGGTTTTTGGACGCAGTAAAGAGGGTTTATGATACGTGTGTAGATAAAAATATAAGCCTTTATGACACTTTATATATCGTGCAAACCTTACCTAAAGCCAGTCATTATAGCTCTAGGCTTTAGCGGTCACATAAAATTGTAATGAGTTTCATTATATCACAACCTAGATCACTCCCGGATTTAAACGAGTTTACCTTCTCATAGTTCATATTGCTATGGCGTTAAAAACTACTTTCGTGTTATATGCTATTTTGGCTCTTTTGAAAGTATTAGAGACAGTGAAAATGTCCACAAATAGCAACATTGCTTTGTATTTTTTGGTACCAAAATTGTTTGAAGATATATACGGGATATTATAGTAACTGTGGTTCGGGAAAGCATTTCATAATGAAAGTAGTGGTAGATGCCATGTATTTTTAATTGAACACGCGATTCTAAGTCCAGAATGGACACGTGACTCGACTTGCCGTTGCCCGGCAGGCCTACATATAAAGATAATTTTCCCTCCACTGCTCGGAAATGTGGCAAAAGATGGTCAGTAATGGGGCCGCAAAACAATGAATAGCTAATGAGAACAACAAAAGATGGTCAGTAATGGGGCCGCAAAACAATGAATAGCTAATGAGAACAACAAAAGATGGTCAGTAATGGGGCCGCAAAACAATGAATAGCTAATGAGAACAACAAAAGATGGTCAGTAATGGGGCCGCAAAACAATGAATAGCTAATGAGAACAACAAAAGATGGTCAGTAATGGGGCCGCAAAACAATGAATAGCTAATGAGAACAACAAAAGATGGTCAGTAATGGGGCCGCAAAACAATGAATAGCTAATGAGAACAACAAAAGATGGTCAGTAATGGGGCCGCAAAACAATGAATAGCTAATGAGAACAACAAAAGATGGTCAGTAATGGGGACGCAAAACAATGAATAGCTAATGAGAACAACAAAAGATGGTCAGTAATGGGGCCGCAAAACAATGAATAACTAATGAGAACAACAAAAGATGGTCAGTAATGGGGCCGCAAAATAATGAATAGTTAATGAGAACAACAAAAGATGGTCAGTAATGGGGCCGCAAAACAATGAATAGTTAATGAGAACAAAAAAAACATTTCTGGCCTGAAAGAACATTGTTGGCTTCTTTGTTATGATTCTGACACATGTCAACAGATGGCGCTCCTTGCAGTGTGCGTCATGCCGTCGTGTCGGTAAAAGCGTGCGTGACTTTTGCTATCAATTGCGGACCAAAGAGTTTCGTTCATCTGAGGGCGAACTCCGCCAGTTCCAAACCTAACTTATTTTTTATTTTTTTGCATTATTAATTTTATTTTTTCGCAGTAGTCATAAAAAGCACTATGTAATGTCTCGGCCAAAAGCGGAATAGATGGATTCGTCTCTTAGAAGTTTCACCATGGCTCACAGTAAAGTCTTAGACAGATAACTGTTAACACAAAGGGGTTGTTTTTAGTCCGTATACCACACGAGCGGATGCCCGCTCAATGTGTAGGGACCCGGACATAGCAGGGAGGTCTGACTCCTGGACATGGGCAATTCCATTTTTTCCCCTCCAACAAAAAAAAAGTCTCTTAGAAGGCGTCGTCTGCGGCTGGACTCGCAAACCACTAGTCAGTCTATTGCTCACTTCTAGTCTCTACAAGAATGTACTGTCCGATTATTTTAACTTTACCGCTCGACACTTCTCGCTTTTTGTTTTTTTATCCGACCGCGCCAGAAGGAGGGTTATGTTTTCGAGTTTTTTTATTTATTTATTTATTATTTCAGCGTTCTTATATTTGTAAGGTAATGTTCCCTTAAACCACTGAGGGTTGTCTGGGCACAAGACCATTTAACATTTCACGATAGATTAATATTTTTATGGACTATTGTTTTTAGGCTTCTAAGTTGTAGAATTTTGTCTCGGTTTGTTTTGAAGGTCAGGCCGTAACTCATATTCATATATTCCTATTCATATTCTTTATTGCACAGATGGCTACAAATGCCTTCGCAATCGATGCAATCGTCTCTGTCGAGACGCCAAGCGCCGCCACATCTTCGAGTGTATCGAAAGGTACACCCCACAGCTCAGGTGTGGAAATTCCTCAGGACACTTGATATTGGCAAATCCCAGGACATGCATTCGGGTGATGTTGATCTGAACGCTCTCAATCAATTCCTCTCTGCTCCACCAGTTATAATGGACCCTTCTATCAAGGAAGCCACTCTTCAGAGTCTGCGCTCTAGGTCATTACCCAACACCACTCCTTTCAACCAGAGCAATGTTGGAAGCGACACGGTTAAGAAAGCATTTCTAGCAATTAGCTCCAAAGCTGTAGGAGATGATAATATCTGCCAACGAATGATTCTAACTATCCTTGATGATCTGCTTCCGGCCATAACACATATTTTAAATTTATCCATTTCAAATTGTTCTTTCCCTACTGCTTGGAAACAAGCATTAGTTATCCCTCTCCCTAAAACATCCAATCCCACCTCCTTTAAAGAGTATCGCCCCATTTCTATCCTGCCGATCCTTTCTAAAGTCCTCGAATCCATTGTCCATACTCAGCTCTCCAATTATCTATCCGCTAAAAATCTACTGAATCCTTTTCAGTCTGGCTTTAGAACGGGTCATAGTACTGTTACGGCTTTATTAAAAGTGACTGATGATATTCAGGTCGCCATGGATCAAAGGCAGCTCTCGGTGCTGGCTCTGCTGGACTTCAGCAGTGCTTTTAACTGTGTTGACTTCGACATTCTCGTTGAACTTCTCAAATCTCTTAACGTCTCCTCCCTCTCTGTCAGCTGGTTTGACTCTTACCTAAGAAACCGAAAACAGCGTATCAAGTCGGAGGAGGCTTGGGGGACACCGAAGGGTGTCCCCCAAGGTGGCATTCTCTCTCCTCTTCTGTTCTCAATATTTATCAATTCCATATCCGATGTCCTTTCTTTTTCCTATGCTGCTGTGGAGGCGTTGAACGCTGACTTGGCTGGTATTAGTGGATGGGCATCGTCATTTGGGTTGCTGGTTAATCCGAATAAGTCCCAGGCCATGATTATAGGTACCAGACACTCTTTAAACACGTTGCAGCAATTGTCTGTCCCTTCTGTAACTTATAACGGTACTGTAATCATGTATAGCGATAAAGCTAAAAACCAGGGTGTCATCTTTGATAATCAATTGTCCTGGTCAATGCATGTTAATGAGGTCAGCAGGCGAGTTTACGCAACTTTTCATTCCCTCAGGAGACTTCAGAACTTCCTTCCTCGCCAGACCAAAATAACTCTCGCTCAGTCCCTTCTTCTCCCCCTCATTGATTATGCTGATGTTTGCTGGGTGAGCGCAAATGAAGAGCAACTGAACAAACTCGAACGACTTCAGAATCTCGGGATTCGGTTCATCTTCGGACTGCGCAAGTATGACCACGTATCTCAGCATCGCAGGGAGCTGAAGTGGCTACCGATTCGGCTTCGACGGGACTCTCATATCCTGTGTTTCCTTTATAATATTTTGTGGAACCCTCGTTACCCTAACTTCCTACGTGATAACTTCGAATTTCTTTCTTCAAGCAGGCCTCGGAGAACTCATATGGCGTCTACGCTCAAAGCTCCAGATCGCTCCACTGCAGCCTACGAGCACGGGTTCAGAATCCGAGCCATACGACTGTGGGATGAGCTTCCCTGCACTATCAGGGACAATCTATCTCTAAATATATTCAAAAACCGGCTAAAGAAGCACTATCTCTCCCTTTCCAGTTACATATATATATACAAATATTTTGTATGTATTAGTTTATTATACGGTTTATTCATATTGTTACGTTGAATTTAAGTAATTGTTTATGCAGTCGTTTTTTAGCAATTAGGGTTATCAGTATAATATTGTTTGTAGTATATATTACTCGTAGTATTCATAGTTTTATTGTACGCGTAGGTCTTCCCCCGCTCACCATCACCTTTCCTACCATCTTGGTTTGCTGGAAGAAATATCTTTTGAGAGATAAGCTCGCCTTTGTACACGTTTTTTCTATTATAAGTTATCTGTATGACTGTTTTGTGTAGAACAATAAAGAAATTACGATAAACAGACAGTAACAATAAATTTTATAGGCAAAGGCGAGCTTATGTCTTAAAAGAGATTTCTTCCAGCAAACCTAGGCGAGACAGGAGTGTTTATGAAACAGGACAGTCCTAGTGCGCAATAAAACTGCATACGTACGAAGATTACTTTTAAACTATAAATAAAATATATATCTCAACTATACAAGGTGACATTTAAGTAGCTGACCATATTTTGGGGATTCATAGCACCGATCATTATGAACAACTTTCCCAAAGAAACATATGGTCGCAAATGAAAAATATTTTTCGTCCCTCAGTACATTGACCCGATCAGCTGATTACAAGTTACTATAGGAGACCCAAAAAATTATTTCGTTTGCGACCATATGTTTCTTGGGGAAAGTTGATCATAATAATGGGTACTATCATACCCCAAAATATGGTCAGATAATTAAATGTCACCTTGTATAAAATACAATAGATAGCATGCACATATATAAACTACATAATATCATACATAAACTACATAAATATGATACCGATTACGGGAGAGAAAGGAAATACGCTTTCAATTGCCCGATTCGACGACCCGAATGGCCGAGTCGGCAGTGACCCTGCCTACGAAGCCAAGGGTCCTGGGTTCGAGTCCCGGTGGGGGCAAATATTTGTTTAATGAGAACGGATGTTTGTACCCTAGTCATGGTTGTTTATCTATCTAAGTATAATATTTATCCATATAAGTATGTGTATCGTTGTCTAGTACCCAAGATACAGGGAATCCTAGTTTGGGGCTAGATCAATGTGTGTAAATAGTGTCCAAGGTATTATTATTAATAATCTTTTCTTAAAAGTGAAAACTCGTTATGTGCATTTATGTATGTATATTTGTTTGGCACGCTCTGTAGCTTAAGCCTCTTGATGGATTTTACCTTAAAAGGCGTTGTTAGATTTGTCACAACTGTTAGAGCGACTCTGGGTATATCAAAATGAAAAAATTAAAAGGCCAATTTATTACGACATATTATGACTTAAAATTATTATTTTTTGGACCCTATCGAGTTGGGTATTAAAATAAAGGGATCAATTTATAAAAAATAAGAAAATGTAGTCGGGGTATTTGTTTGATTTGATTTATATGGTAAATAAATTTTCAGATTTTTCCCTTGATGCACCTCTGTGCCGAATTTCTAGTATCCAGGACATCTTAATCACTTCCAGCGACTAAAACCGAGAAGTATCGAGCGTAAAAGTGAAAGTAATCGTAATATACTAATGTTATAATACCTTGGCCACCTTGGACACTATTTACACACATTGATATAGCCCCAAACAGATAATTTACCACAGAAAAAACTTATTTTTTTCTACAGTAGGTATTGTGTTTCAAACATCGGAGTATTAGTTCAGCTATTTGAACATTTATTTCATCAATTCTTTACGAAATGCAGAAAAGGGAAATAATATTTGATTAGTGTACAAGGGCGAGCTTGTCTCTAATAAGAGATATCTTCCAACAAACCAAGTTATGTCATCATCCTCTACATGTCAAGGAAACCACTGTGGAATAATAAATTAATGGAAAATAAAAATAATAAATAATAATAATACCTTGGACACTATTTACACACATTGATCTAGCCCCAAACTAGGATTCCCTGTATCTTGGGTACTAGACAACGATACACATACTTATATAGATAAATATTATACATAGATAGATAAACAACCATGGCTAGGGTTATTATACACCCAGAGGATGGCATACCTGTTCTGTGCGAGTTCGCACATGAGCTTGAGACACGGCGTGGTGAGCGCGGGGTCCGAGTACCAGATCTCGACGCCTCGCACAATCACCTGCACGTAGTGCGGGTAGCTGTGACACACAAACAGACAAACCACGGGCTTTACTGAAGTAATGCGCAATGTCCGCTGAACAGCTGAACAGGCAAGACAGAGAGACACGTCACGAACACAGAGACGAATACACAGAAAATAAACAGACAATAAGTCTGCTTTCTTACGGCCGGGTTTGCCGTCCTCAGGTAACGTTTACTGTCGGCTTATCTGAGGAATTTGACGGAAATGGTACGTGTAAAATTTCAAATAAAGTTATCCGACTGTTTATCTGGGGATAAAGCAATCGCCCCTTAGCGGATTAGTTCAGTAAATTCATCGAACCAATAGACTAATCCCCTTATTCATAAAACTTATCAAACCTATGATAGCTAAAAAGTGCTTTGTCCTTTTCTCACATACACAAATTTCAAAGTGACAGACAAAGACAAACCAATTATAACGGCATTATAGTTAAAATAGGTTTATTAGAGTCGGCGTCCAAGCGCCTCTCGAGATGCTCTGCAATAAAACCGTCAACGCCCACGAGCATCCCGAAATGCTCTGGTTAATTTTTTTTGTTAACCGCACCGTGCATATTGATATGATTGATGGAATAAATCATTCAATCAATCAACGTATCAATCACCGAGTTATTCAATCAATCAGTCAGCTTAAAGATTACTTAAAAAGGAAACTGAAGCCAGGACGGAACCGCCTGTCGCAACCCGAACCGGTTCTATATACTTCTGCCATCTGGTTTTGTCTTTGACAGGTTCTAATAGGATGGAACTTCCGTGGAAAAAGGCTTTTAGCAAACATTACAATTTACAAACGGGCACATACATTGCTCCTGGCCCCACACTAGGATACCCATTTTTTACCTGTTTTTTTATTGTTCCGTAACCGAAGGGTGCCAAACGGGACCCTATTACTAAGCCTCCGATGTCCGTCCGTCCGTCCGTCTGTCACCAGGCTGTGTCTCATGAACCGTGATAGTTAGTCAATTGAAATTTTCATATATGATGTATTCCTGTTGCCGCTATAACAATAAATACTAAAAAACAGAATAAAATCAATATTTAATAAATATGCAACAAACGTTTTTCTCTCTCGTATTTGCTCGATACTGATATATATGGATAACGGCAACAGGTAGACGCTTCAAATATTTCAAGCGTTTACTATATATGATTATATTACCAAATATTCACAGAATATTTGGTAATATAATCACTTTAAAAAATAAAATAAAAAAAGTGGGGCTCCTATACAACAAACGTGATTTTTTTGACTTTTTAATAGATGGTACGGAACCTTTCGTGCGCGAGTCCGACTCGCACTTGGCCTTTTTTGTTATCGAACCCAGGACCTCTCGCTTGGTAGGCAGCGCCACAAAGAGCGTTTTGTAACTGTGATCAATTGATCATCCATCAGTACCCTTCCCTTGATACGCAAGGTAAGAATTCAAGCTTGCTTTTCCGTCATTTGAACAGCACACAGTTACCTACTCTGTCGAGAGAAAGACCACTTGTTACAAAAAACGCTAAGGCTACCACTACTACCCACTAGGTGGCGCTAGTAAATAGTTTTTTTTTTTTTATGAAGTTGTCAATCTTCTCGACAGAGTAGGTAACTGTGTTCTGGAGGCCTACTATGACCTCTTAAATCTATTCAGTTTAAGGCCTTAAACTGAACTGCATTGCTAATTCGTACCATGACCTCTAAAAAGCAAGGCAGTTTAAGCCCTTATTACGTCCAGCGTTTTCATGCAGTTCACCTTTTTTTTCCTCCTAAAATCGTACCATGACGTGGCATTTGACAAGCGCTCGGCGATTACTGAAACGCTCAACTGTCAAAGTAAGCAATGTTTAAAAAGTTGCTCTGATATTAACTTTATGTGAATTGTTGTCTTGTTGTTGATAGTTTAGTAGACGCTTTGCGATTGTTCAAGTGCTTTTTAGTTATTTTCTTTATAATAATGGCAAGTGAGTAAACAGGTTTTGTTTGAATTTTTTGAAACGGACAATAACTTGAATGACAATTTAAAAAGAAATCGCCACCGCCTTACAAGGGAAATGTATGATCCCTTTCATTTAACTGACGACAAATTCGTCGAACAATATCGGCTTACTCCCGACTTGGCTCAAAGTTTGTGCAAGGAACTGGCGACGAGTGGTAAACCACAGCCAAGTAAATCGTCGGATTCCACCATAGAAACAAAAGTAAGAGTTTATGGAAATACATTAGTTTTATTGTCAAGAGCCTTAGGTAATTTCTAGTCAAGGATCTAGACAGTGTACATCTAAATACCTACTCTATTCTGTTGCAGGGTCTTACAGCTTTATCATTTTATGGCTATGGAACATATCAAATGCCAACAGGTAAGATCCGTGGCTTATCTATTGCGCAACAAACCATGTCAGCAGTACCTACTGGGCATAGGTCACTGCAGCAATGAACTCATTAGAAATGGGAAATACCTATAAAGAATGCACACAAACTGTAAGGTCATGGTAGGCCTCCTGTTCAAATGACGGAAAAGCAAGCTTGAATTCTTGCGTTGCGTATCAAGGGTAGGGGTACAGGAAATACTTTTTTTTATATAGTGCTTAACTATTACAAATATGAAAAATAACATATTTGTAATAGTTAAGCACAACCTATTTTTAAAAGGGATCAAAAAATCAATCTGTGGGAGTTTCTACGCCCTCCTTCTCCCACAGTGGTCCAATGTAGAGAAGCGGCAAAAAATGAAGATTGGTATACCGGGCGCCACGACTAAAGAGCTTTGTCCTTGAATGCGCAGTAGTCACTTTTCACAAGTGTTTGGCGCGGGGAAGTGAGGAGCGACGGGGGCGGTAGTCAGCGCCGGCACCTGATTCGTTGATCAGTCGCTTCCCGATGCCCGCACCGAAAGCACGTCTCGAAGCTTCTTGAGTACAATCGCATACAATATTACCCAACGTTATCTTTCGCCCCGGTCGAATTACAAATTATTAGTCAGCGGGAAGAAAAGAGTGTGCAGGACTATTACTACAAGTATCTATATTCACTAGGCCCTAGTGACTAGGGGCATTCTATGCTAGGGGGTTATTTATATATAGGTTTCAACCTTGACGTTAACAAATGTTGTCAATAGAGAGTACCTATAGTTTATTTGACACAAAGTCCATTATTTACATCGGCTAATATCCCAATCAACAAAATATCAAACAGAGAAAAAATAGAAGTGAAGAAAGTCCTGAACACTCATTCCTTCACACTAACCCCAAAAACGCACTTCGGAATTATGCCGCGACTGTACACATGCGCAGTAATCCCCGCCAGTTTCTCCGAGAGCTCTTTATTCGTGGCGCCGAGTATAAGTATATGTAAATATCTACAGTAATAAAGACCTTTGGAATTTGAATTTGGAATAAAAAATTACAAAATATATGACATGCATAACACGTTGGTATTCAGAAATGTCATATCTGCATGTAAAAATCTTGTTACTCTTTGATTTTCAAAGAGAGAACATGGCTGTCGCATTATTGATTTTTGTAATTCACAAAATATTATTGAATATACGTATTTTACTGATAATACAGGGTACTTAATATGGAAAGTTATACCTTGGCTTTTTTGGTCTTTACTGTATATGTAAATATGTACAGTAATAAAGTAGTTTGAGTTGGAGTTTACTCACATCCAGTCGAACAGCATCATGTAGGTAGTCTTGGTGTTGAACGCGAACGCCAGCCCGCGCAGGTCGCGCGCGAGTCCGATCAGAGTGTTCTTCATCTCGTCCGACGAGTAGAGCGCGGAGTCCGGCGGCCCCAGCAGGCACATTATACTCTCGAACGCGGCTGCGGGCACAGGCGGCAGCGGACGTTCCCGTTCATATTATTTATGTTAATATGGCATCCACTTTTCAGGCACTGACCCTACTCAATGCCTGTGTCGTCCAGCATTCAGAGTTGGACGTTTTTCATATGCTCCTATTTATGTTTTTTAAGACTGTGTATATGTTATTAAATAATTATATTACTTGATATGTTAAAGTATATACTGTTCCTCTGTTTGTCTGTATACTTTTGTTTTGTTTTGTTGCGTACTTTTGTTTTATTTTATGTGTACTTTTTTATTAATTTTATCTGTGTACTTCATAATTCTTTATTGCACAAAGATAAATAAAAAGTTACATTTGTTGAAAACATATGTACATACAAAGGCGAGCTTATCTCTAAAAAGAGATTTCTTCCAGCAAACCAAGGCATGATAGGAAAAATTACCAAGAAAGGCTAGGCAGTGCACAATATCAAATAACTTATCTATAATAAATAATAAATAAATAAATTGAATATTTATAAAATATGTAAAATAATATATATTGTATACCAAACTACTAAATAAGTACCAATAGATACATAAACCTGTACATATAGTAATAATATACATACTACAACTACTATCAAGAAAGAGAGAGGAAGTGCTCTTTTACCCGGTTTTTGAAAGAGAAAAGAGTGGGACTCTCTCTTATCTTGCAAGGAAGTGCGTTCCACAGTCGGACCGCCTGCAACCTGCAGGTGTGCTCATACGCCGAGGTGCTGTGCCTACTTATGTACTTATGTTTTGTTTGTTCGTGACGGTCACACGTTTTGGTCGAAAGACTGTAAGTGTGACACAGTAACTGTGAATAAATCTTTTTTTTTTAACTTTTAAATATGTATTTGAGTGTGTTACTCAACCACGCAAAAATGGCTGAACGGATTTGAACGAAATTCAGCACACCGCTTGTGAAGCTGGATAGACAAATAATATATTCTTGTCCCGTTGAATTATAATTATTAACCCTCTCAATAGCCATAAAAATAAAAATGGCTATAAAAAGCTAAATTGTCACGGCAGCCAGCCACATTACCGTTTTTTTTTTTTCATTAACTCCGTCAGTCGACCAATCAAGTGTGAGATACCAGAGAGAAGGTACGTTTGTCCTCTATTTCCGGTCAGTATTGCCAGTTATAAAAAGGAATAGTGGGTAGTAGTAATGATTTTATAAAAATACATTTAAATATTATTCCAAGTCCATATTAGGTGTTCATGCGCGAGTGGACGGTAGGTAAATTAAAATTTAATGCAAGTCCGTACTAGGTGTTCATACGCGAGTGGACAAGTTAAGTCCAGTTGAGGGCACTGACTAGAGAAGTCGTTTATTAAAATCTGTTTCAGACCGGTTTCAGACTAGCGATCCTTCTGTGCCGACTCATTTAGTTTCTCACGTATCAACGTATTGTTGTTCTTACTTATCAGCCGTCACAGATAAATCATATCACGTATGATGTGATAGGTATGCGATAAGTGAAACGTACTGTTTTATACATAAGTTAAGATTTTATCATAATAAAACCAGACAGTAATTCTGTATATTCCAATTTTTTTATTCGTCTCCCAGAGGTAATCGTCAGGATATGCCATAGCTGGCAAACACTGTGTCGTAGGAACCATAAAGAGCGACGTCACGCACATATAAACATCCAAGACCTGGGGTTTTTTATTAATCCCCAGCCGGGGATCAAACCCGGGACCTCTCGCATAGTAGGCACAGCCACAACCGGAAGAGGGGAGGTTAGTTTTTGAATGGATTTGCAATAAGCACACATCGCGCTAACCCGAAATCGCAAAGCAGGTTTGCACGAACTTGCAGAGCAGCGACATCTAGTGATCTACATTACAACTCGCCTTGTAGAGCAGCGACATCTAGTGATCTACATTACAACTCGCCTTGTAGAGCAGCGACATCTAGTGATCTACATTACAACTCGCCTTGTAGAGCAGCGACATCTAGTGATCTACATTACAACTCGCCTTGTAGAGCAGCGACATCTAGTGATCTACATTACAACTCGCCTTGTAGAGCAGCGACATCTAGTGATCTACATTACAACTCACCTTGTAGAGCAGCTACATCTAATGATCTACATTACAACTCGCCTTGTAGAGCAGCGACATCTAGTGATCTACATTACAACTCGCCTTGTAGAGCGACATCTAGTGATCTACATTACTACTCATCTTGTAGAACAGCGACATCTAGTGATCTACATTACAACTCGCCTTGTATGGGCGCTATGAAGGCGCGGAACCTGGGCTCGTCCTCCCCTAGCTCCACCATCAGCAGTCTGCCGAGAGCCGTGTAGAGCAGGCTGCGACAGCGCATGGAGCGCGCGTCCGCCACGCCACGCGTCGATAGGAAGGGGAAGTGTTCTGCCTGGAGAACAAACGAACAAGACTATTAATAAACAAACATATTCGCTTCTACAATAAAATACCACAAGAATCATTGATCCTTCCTGAAAAGAGGTTCAAAAACTATGTTAAAAATGAGCTGATAAGAAAGTCCTATTATAGTATTAAGGAATACTTAGATGACAAAACTGCATGGTCCATACCATCTCAGCGCACAGAAATTCGACGAGGGGCGATGGATCAAGTCTATCACTCGCCGGCGAATTTCCTTAGACCGAAACCAGTACCTGTTGTAGTCACTTTTTAAAAAGAAGGTATGGGGGAGTTTCTTGCCGTTTCTTCTTAACCCCGAGCCCACCTTCCGAAACGGTGTAGTCTCTTTTTTTATACAAAAAAAGAGACTACACCGACTTTGCTCTTTCACGGAGCACCGAGAAAGTGGAGTAGTCTTATGGATTACGATACTTTTAAAACGTTTTAAGTGTTTTTATTTTATTTTAGGCCTTTTTTTAGTGGGGCAGTGAACCAATTAGGATAACCTTTACCCAAAGCTGGTTTGACACTAGGGACGAGATTAGAAATTATACTATTTATATCGTCATAAAAACTATCCACCTCGGTATTAATTGGAGTATCTTTAAGCTTCGCCTTCCAATCGATTTTGTTAATGTCACTATTAATATCATCATAGTTGGCCTTGTGGAAAGCTAAGATGTCCCTGGCCACAGGTAAAAGTGTATCCCGAGGCTAGGTATTAAAATCTATATTCAGGGCCTTATGAAAGATACTCTCTGGTACAAGAGGGTTGTCCGAGGTACTACACTACACTTACTACATTGATGGATGATGCACTATAACTTACCGTAGTCCCAGTGTCTTGTGACTATGCACTACAATGTACCGTAGTCCCAGCGGCTTAGTGATGATGCATTATAACGTACCGTAGTCCCAGCGTCTTAGTGATGATGCATTATAACGTACCGTAGTCCCAGCGTCTTAGTGATGATGCATTATAACGTACCGTAGTCCCAGCGTCTTAGTGATGATGCATTATAACGTACCGTAGTCCCAGCGTCTTAGTGATGATGCATTATAACGTACCGTAGTCCCAGCGTCTTAGTGATGATGCATTATAACGTACCGTAGTCCCAGCGGCTTAGTGATGATGCATTATAACGTACCGTAGTCCCAGTGTCTTCTGACGATGCACTACAATGTACCGTAGTCCCAGCGGCTTAGTGATGATGCATTATAACGTACCGTAGTCCCAGCGTCTTAGTGATGATGCATTATAACGTACCGTAGTCCCAGCGTCTTAGTGATGATGCATTATAACGTACCGTAGTCCCAGCGTCTTAGTGATGATGCATTATAACGTACCGTAGTCCCAGCGTCTTAGTGATGATGCATTATAACGTACCGTAGTCCCAGCGTCTTAGTGATGATGCATTATAACGTACCGTAGTCCCAGCGTCTTAGTGATGATGCATTATAACGTACCGTAGTCCCAGCGGCTTAGTGATGATGCATTATAACTTACCGTAGTCCCAGCGTCTTAGTGATGATGCATTATAACGTACCGTAGTCCCAGCGTCTTAGTGATGATGCATTATAACGTACCGTAGTCCCAGCGTCTTAGTGATGATGCATTATAACGTACCGTAGTCCCAGCGTCTTAGTGATGATGCATTATAACGTACCGTAGTCCCAGCGTCTTAGTGATGATGCATTACAACGTACCGTAGTCCCAGCGTCTTAGTGATGATGCATTATAACGTACCGTAGTCCCAGCGTCTAGTGATAATGCATTATAACGTACCGTAGTCCCAGCGTCTTAGTGATGATGCATTATAACGTACCGTAGTCCCAGCGTCTTAGTGATGATGCATTATAACGTACCGTAGTCCCAGCGTCTTAGTGATGATGCATTATAACGTACCGTAGTCCCAGCGTCTTAGTGATGATGCATTGTAACTTACCGTAGTCCCAGCGTCTTAGTGATGATGCATTATAACGTACCGTAGTCCCAGCGTCTTAGTGATGATGCATTATAACGTACCGTAGTCCCAGCGTCTTAGTGATGATGCATTATAACGTACCGTAGTCCCAGCGTCTTAGTGATGATGCACCATAACGTACCGTGCTGAGTGTGAGCAGTAGCTGCACTTCGTCCAACTTGACTAGTTTGCGCACGCAGCTGTACCCGCCGCTCAGTTCCGACAGTAGTCCTAGCGTCTTGGTTATGATGCACGTCGATCCGCCCCAGTATTTCAGGTTTGTGATTCTGGGGGCAAAATACATTCACATTAATTTACTTACTTAGGAGGGGAAAAGTTTCTCACTAGGAACTATTTGGAACCCACAGCCCTGCACGGCCCCCAACACAAATCAACACGAATTACAGTTCAAAATACAATGAAATCTAGTCATAACTCTTGACATAGGCGAAATTAATCTAAGTTTTTAGACCGTTATTAATTAAGAAATTGAATTTGCTAACATACAAACAAACATAAATGGTTATGTTTATGGGGCACATACGATGTGGAACAGGCAGGAGAAAGAAAAACTAAACCCGAAATTAGTCTTTTCACTCACATAAAATGACGAAAGCGATTTTTGTAGAATGGCAAAAAATCTCAATCAATACAAATGTATTCGTTCACTCACTCTTTTATATTCTGGCCTTTGCATACAAATACAGTTTTGAATGATCTGTTTTTGTACTATACATACAAAAGCAGCCATGTTGCTATACAAACATGTCTGATTTCGCCTGCGCCCGTAGCCGTGTGCATTGATTAGTTTGTTACAGACGCGCAGACTTATACGACCCCGCTCCCGTACAGCTAATGAATTTTTGTTCAAATATGGGTTTTAGGTTGTGCTCTGTAAATAAACTTTACACAGCCGATATAAGTTAGCAAACACCTCGGTGTAAGCGAGCTTGCCGCACACGTGCCACTCGATAGCTGTGCTGGAGTGGTGTCGTTTAAGTCAGCTACGACCTTTATACTCACATTTTTCTCATAATAACGCTGAGCAGTTGCGTTTCGTCCGCCAAGCCTAGTACTTCGTTCAGTCTTCTGTACACCTGAAATACAAAAACAAGGTAAATTGATACGTTAAAGTACATATTAATGTCATTTTGTTTATGGAGTTTGTAGGTATGTTGTATTTGAATTCGCTCAAAGATATTTGTGTAATTGTACCTATACACCACCCACGTAAAAAGCCCTTGTTATTGAATGGATTAGAATGCGTTATCTAATCAGCGTTCGGTCGCTATAGCGTTCGTCAGATTAGAATGTGTTATCTAATCAGCGTTCGGTCGCTATAGCGTTCGTCAGATTAGAATGTGTTATCTAATCAGCGTTCGGTCGCTATAGCGTTCGTCAGATTTCGTCAACTGTGATGTAACTAATGGTAAATGTAATCCCACCAAAATAAGGTTCAGAACCGGGAAATCCCGGTCTCGAAAGTACCGGGAATTCCCGGTTCTTTTGTCAGTAAAATGGAACCGGGAAACCAAATTTGATTCCCGGTTCTTTCGGTACTTTCGGGAATTTTATTTTTATTAAGCGATTCACACTACTATTTACTTATTAACTCTTACTTTAATTTTCCACACTTTCTACTATTCAAACATTCAAAACTAACGTGAATAATTCAGCGTTAAAATAAATAACGCGCGAAATTAATGGTGCGCTTGATATTACCAATAACTACCTACACTCGCTCGCTGTTGCTAGGAAGGAAAGTAAGTATATAGTAAGTCAAGCTTCCCCGCGCCTGCCGCGCATGCCCCGCTCGCGCGCCGCGATCTTTCGTTCACTCACTCAGTTTTCGGATTGCATTGCGCGCGTGTGTGATTTTGATGATAACCTCAAAGGCTTTTAGTAGATTTTGTTGTTAATTTGTGACAAAACGAGGTGAAATATTCATGAGGTATGTAGTTTTGTATGTATTATTACGTAAACATCATAATTTTAGTTAACGTTTGCGCTTTTAGTAAAATTTGTGCGGCTAAAGTTATCATTCACATTGTGTTTTATTTGGATTATACTTACTGGATTTAATGCTTTGTTTATTTTATACTAGCTCATGCCCGCGATTTCTTTCGTCGTTCGTTGGCATACAAATAAGAAAATCTTATTCAATAGCTTTGTAGTAATTTTGATGAAATAAGAAGCGTGTTACGCAAAGCTTTGTTTTATTTACATAGGTAACCTACCTTACCTACCTACTTAATTATTGCTTTGATTATTTGTAGTACTTTTCGGGGTTTCGTACCCGAAGGATCCAAACGGAGCCCTATTGTAGTCACTCTAGTGTCCGTCTGTCTGTCTGTCCGTCTGTCAGACAGGTTTTACATCCAAATGGTTAGAGCTATAGTCTTAAAGTGTTTAAATTACATATTATGTATCTTAAATGTAAATGGAACTGTTTCGCATTTATGCATTTTGTTTTATTATAGGCGATGAATTTTGAAGAACTTTCTACCAAGGCTGGCGATAAGTCGTCTGTATGGCATTACTTTCTTCGGGCTCAGGATAAGATATCAGCTAAATGTAAGAAATGTCAGAAAATATTAAAATGTGCTGGTGGCAGTACAAGTGGACTCCAAAAGCATTTAAAAATGTTCATCATACCAGCTTGTCAGCTGAAATGGAAAACCTCGCTAACCCAACTAGTAGCGGTGGAAACACAACGACTGCGATTCCTTCTACAAGTACAGAAGATGTGCCCAAAAAAAAGACCAAATTAACAGATTATTATGAATGTGATTCAAATCCTAGTATGGAGGTGATGATTTCCCGCATGACTGCTTTAAAAGGATACCCTTTTCGCCAATTTGTAGAATGTGAGGATTTAAAAAGGCTTTTTAAAAAATCAGGTCACACATTGCCGAAATCTGTCGATACAATCCAAAGTATTGTTGTTAAAGTGGCCATTCAAAAGAAAATCCAACTGACTAACGAGATACTTAAAGCGGGCCATAAATTTTCTATGTCATTTGACGAGTGGACATCGGTTAGAAACCGTAGATATCTGAGCTTGAATTTACACTCACGTCATTTTTCTGGAGGCAAAAACTTTAAAAATTTGGGGCTCATCAGAATCTACGGCTCCTTACCAGCTAAAAAATGCGTCGAAGAAATATGCAGCAAATTAAATGAGTTTGGAGTGTCACTGGAAAATGACATTATCGCTGAGACAACAGACGGATGCAGTATGATGAAGAAAGTCGGCAAATTTTTGTCATCCTATCACCAACTTTGTATTGCCCATGCACTCCAACTTGCAATTGCAGATGTTTTTTACAAAAAAATGACGAATGAGACAGAAGAAGCCGAAGAAGAAACTCAGTTCGCAATAGAAGACGACGATGACGATATTCCTTTGGCAGCACTAAGTAGACAGAGACTTCAAGTGAACATCGAATCTTTAGATGAGAATTCGGATTCGGACTCAGATAGCGAAGCCGATGGCGCCGAGTTCTTGTCTCAAAATACGTCACCAGTTTCAGAACGTCAATTTGAACACAGAGATTTACTCTTAAAAGTCAAAAAAGCAGTTAAACTTTTCCGCAAATCTCCAACTAAAAACGATGACGTTCTGCAAAAGTACGTCATCGCTGATTTTCATAAAGAATATTCACTAACCTATGACTCAGTAACACGTTGGAGTAGCCTCGCTTTTACGCTTGAACGATTCTTGAAGCTGCGAACTAGCATTGTGAAAGCATTAATTGATTGAAAATCCACAATAAAATTTTCAGAAGCAGATTGGGAACTAATTGGGAAGTTACACGAAGTTCTTGACATAATCAAAACCGTATTAGAAGCTTTATGTCGTCGCGATTCTACATTATTGACACCAGATGTTGCTATCAAATTCGCATTAAAAAAAGTTGCGAAT
This sequence comes from Argyresthia goedartella, assembly GCA_949825045.1. Taxonomy (NCBI): domain Eukaryota; kingdom Metazoa; phylum Arthropoda; class Insecta; order Lepidoptera; family Argyresthiidae; genus Argyresthia; species Argyresthia goedartella. The sequence goes on along the minus strand of OX463811.1, from coordinate 5,210,580 downwards.
ATCGAAAATAACTATGTAGCCGAAAAAATGTTCATGATGTTGTAAAAACGATACACAGAACGGCGTCTCAATGTTGCAGCTGCAACTCTGAATTACTTGCAAAATCCAGAAAGTTATTTCCTCCAACAAAATGATGAAGATTCATTAGTTTTTTCGCGGCCAAGCAGCGATGAAATGTGCAACGCAATAGTGTCATTGCTAAGTCGCACCAAATCCTCAACAACTCCGGTATCTCAAGCTGAACCCCTACAAACCTCACAAGGTGAACAGGCGAATGAACGTGAATTTGACTCTGATGTGCTTGAAGTTCAAAACATTGCTTTGACAAAAGGCGATGAGTTAAATGCTGAGCTTGCAAAGGCTGTTAGTGAAAAACGCGTTAGATCTTCTGCTCACGAAGATCTCTTTACGAATGTTAGGATTGAAATGGCTCTCTTTGAGAATGGAGGAGATCGTGGGCGTTACTTGTCTCAGGCATATGACCATCTATTAACGATTCCGCCAACCAGTGTTGAGCAAGAAAGAGTTTTCTCTTCGGCAGGTTTGTTATGCAACAAAATAAGATCTCGTTTGAGTGACAAAAGTCTAGATGCACTGTTGTTTTTAAGGTCCTATTATAGAGAAGAGAGAGCTAAAAGCTCTTAAAAAGCTAAACTTTGGTTACGCCATATTTTATGAATAGGTAGGTACTCGGAAAGAGATATTATTTTTAAATATTTTTTGGTAAAAAAATTTAATTTTGTTTTCTTTGAAAAATGTTTAAGATATTTATAAATATTTAAGGAATCTCAGGTGACTGGCTAATTTTTACCATTTTATTGACAGTTAACACTTACTTAAGAACCTAACAAAAACACTGTGATAGTTTAATTTTGTTGCTTTTGAAAAATGTTTAAGATAATTCTAAATGTTTAAGGCATTTAAAATGACTACCTAATTTTGACCATTTTATTGACAGTAAATACTTAAGATCCTAGGAATAACACTGTGATTGACAATAGTCTGATTTATATATATTTACTTACTACTAGGTATGAGAATAGAAAATAGTTTAATTTTGTTTTCTTTAAAAATGTTTAAGATAATTCTAAATGTTAAGGAATCTAAGATGACTGCCTTATTTTTACCCTTTAATTGACAGTAAATACTTACTTTAGTACCTAACAATAACATAACACTATGATTAATTATAGTCTGATTTATATATAATTACCTACTACTAGGTATGAGAACAGAAAATAGAAGAAAAAATTTCGAATTAAAGTTACTTGAATACAGAATTTTAGTTTACTTTTGAAGCATAACCCTTGTTTGTTTTCTATGACAAAAACTAGCAAGAACCGAAAATACCGAAAAAACCGGGAAATCCCGGTTCCGTAATACAAAATTACCGAAATTCCCGGTTCTCAAAAAGAATACCGGTTCCGAAAACACTACACCAAAACATTCTGTAAAAAAACTAGCCAAGTCTCGATGGAGCTGCTTGTTTATCTCTAAAAAGTAATGAAATCTCGACAAAGTCGTGCCAAGTCTAAGGTTCCTTACTGCGATTTCTTTATTATTATGGTTAATGTTGTGTGACTCGGCCGTTGAACATTCTTTATACGTTAGTGGGTACACGTCAATTTTGAACTGCGTCGTATTTAATTATAATAATTCTCTTTCAGTTTATGGGACGTACTAGTTCTATTCTGATGATCATGAGTGAGTGAGTGTCATAAATGCGAAACTTTGCTTTCGCTTAAGTTCGGAACTAAATGACCTACAGACTTGAAATTTTGGATTTTAAGTATGTGATTATAGCTTACTGGATGACGAAAATTTCTGCGTTCTGGTCTTATCCAGAGGTTCTCAAATAGGGGCCTGAAAGTGCGGTGAAATGGTTCCAGTAAAGGATGGTACGGCAGTGTTTGCTTCGCGCTCGACTTGGCGGGGGCACTGCCGTGCCCCCCGATAAGTATATTTACCTTATTATTCTTCTGCACTTGTTCACCAATGTAGATTTTCCTAAACTGCTCAAAGAACCACAGCATGGCCAGTTCCAACTTTTCGCAGCCTCCCTCCTGAAGCGTAAATAAGAGTAAACAAAATTTTTAAAACTGGGGGCAGAATCTATTTTCGCGCATTGCGCGATGTAGGTTTATATGGAAACCCGGTTTTAACACTAACGCCATCTGTGTTTCTGTATCTGCAATGACGACCCAGTGTGCAGGCACAACTCTGGCTCTCGACAACTCGTCCATTGCATTATTTATTACAAGTAGGAATTTGTTTTCCGATCCACCTAGGGCTGACTACCAGTGCTACGCCAGCACGTATGTTGCTATGGCGACAGGTATTCACACCAATGTAACTAGGTTACTGATTAATTATGACTGTGATTGACGAAACTCTTTTTTGAACTGATAATTCAATGAGTTTTAATCTCTGTAGAGTTGTTTAGTGAACAAAGAGTTTTGTTAATCTGAGGTTTTGAAAATTTGTAATTGACATTTAAGTTACTGGATTTTTCGATTGCATTCGAATGCATTTTGAGTGTCTAAAGAAATGGGTACGGAATTCATTACCGAGACTGGAGAATAAGAACTTGGATCCGAGCAAGGCTGCGTACTGAACTAGTAAAATATTTCATTTACGGCGGCAGAGCGAATTATGTGTATTAGTAATGATGTAATGGACGTTTTATCGGAAATGGTCCGCTACGCCGGCGTCGTAGACCTACACAGAAGAGGGGCCAGAGTCTCTTATGAAACACCATATTTGGCAGTCAGTCACCAAACAGAATAGGCGCCGTCGACAATCCAAATACGGCATTTTGCGCCTTTGGGAGCATATCGATATACTATTCTAGCTTTTCGAGTTTCATATGAGACGGTGGCCCTTGTTCTGTCTGGTAAAGGAATATTCGCTGGGTTAATAATAAACCCAACATCAAAAATCATTTTAGCATTAAAATTAATAATTTTGTGTGAAATTGAAAATTTTATGCTGATTTAATTAATTTTGATGCTGACTAATACATTGGTTAGATTAGGTTGGACTTGCTTTGATGTTTGATTAAATACTATTAGCTGACTACCACCTTCCAGTAGTGGGAATAAGTCTCGAACCACTAACGCCATCTGTATTCCGACAGCGCAACTCACCTGCAGCCGTGAGTCGGTGAGCGAACACAGCTGCAGCACCCTACAGACGAGCTCGCCATCCATGACGTCACTCTCGTCGCACGACGAGACGGACGCGCGACCGCCGATCGCGCAGCCGATTATGTACACCAGCCACGTCAGCTGGTCTGTGGGAGGACACCTTCATTATACCCCGAAGATCGGACGTTCAGCTAGCTTTCACCTATCGTGAGGTGAGATATCTACCCAATCGCAGAAAATGCAGCCTTTTATTTATTTTTATTTATTTATACGGTCTCAGGAGGATCTACAGCAAAATATAACAGGTTAACATGATCTAAATGAATAAAACAATGCTAATTATAGGTCCCAGCAAATAGAAATTGAAAAACAAACATTGCCGCTCGGCACTGAAAGAAACCAAAGGATGGTATACATATCAACAATGAAAATAAGTTGTAACTCTTGTAAGTTGACAATATGTGATTATTAACATAAGGTTTAAATGTGAAAGCCAAAGGGTAAAGCAAATATAAGTTAGAAAGCAAATTAGTTAAGAAGGGCGCGTACGGGTGGAGTACCTATGAGCTATTGGCAAAGTGTTCACAAGTCAACAGTCGTTTGACAGAGGGACTGGTAACTGCAGCACTTACTGGCCATGGTTTCTTTAATAAACATCTATATGTCCTAGGTGTTACCGACAGCCCCCTTTGCAGAGCCTGCTTGGAGGCAGAAGAAACGGCTGCTCACGTCCTCATGGAGTGCACAGGAGTAGCGGACTATAGGGCTAAACACCTCGGTCAATCGAGGGACCTTCCAGGGATAGTCGGTAACGTAAAGGGCCTACTGGCGTTCCTGGAGGAGTTGGGTTGGCTCGAATGATGTCGCATTCCCACCCACACGCAAAATAGGCGCTTTCGTCGTCGAGTTGCGGAAACCAGCCCGTCTTACAATTGACAATTGACAATTGACAGAGGGAACACTAGTGCAAAACAGGCCTTTTCGTTATACGTACTTGCTCTTAGGCTTCGTTCCGGGCACATTTCTCTGAATAAATTTGGCTTTTTTATGGGGAAAGTAGTATCCCCAAATTGCGACGAGTGCGGCACCTCTGAGCACGTCGTTCACGATGGAGTGTGCCCAGAACGACGCCTTTAGGATGCTGATACGCATTGTTTTAGGTGTAGGTGGATATAACAACATTCTGGTTGTATGACTAAAATTTTGCAAGAATTTACATTGAAAATAGGTAGAATCGTCATTTTTTGCCACTTCTCTACATCGGACCACTGTGGGAGAAGAAGGGCGTAGAAACTACCACAGATTGATTTTTACATCTGTTTTAAAAATTGCTTGTTCTTAACTTATACAAATATAATAATATCATAATCATAATTAATAAGCAGGAATAAATAATTACAAAATTATTAACAGCAAGGCCTGTTTGAGCCAGATTATACAGTTCCGTCATTTAAGAAATCTTGAACATTCTAATATCCCTTTTCCGACAAAGTCGCTTTAACATGCTTTTGAAATTGCTCAAATGGCAATTTCAAGATGATCCGAGAACAGAGCTAACTCGCGTCCTATATGGCGGGCCTTAAACGCAAAGCGCAGATTGATAAGTCGTCATCCGAATTGCCGTCGGTACTGATGTGTTATGTTCCCGGTTTATGAAAGGAAGATTAGCTGTGACAACTTGTTAAACTCTTGTTAAACGCATTTCAGCCAATCACGTGCCGCTATTTTGAATAAATGATCGATCAACCGCTTGTTACATTTGACCACTCTTTCGGAAACTGGGGGTAACGCTGACTGAGTGACTGTTAGACAAAGCACAGCCTAAAGAGAGCCCAAGAAGAGCAAGAAGCATGACACTTAGTACAGGGGCTCCTTGACTATAGCTTGTCAAATTCGTACGTAGCTCTCCCATGGTCTGCGGGCGACGGACGAAAGATGCGGGGGCTGCGGGGGCGGGAAAGAAGAGCGCGGGCGGCGGGGCGCGTAGTAGGAACCGCCCGCGCTCTTCTTTCCCGCCCCCGCATCTATCGTCCCCCGTCGCCCGCAGACCATGGGAGAGCTACGTACGAATTTGACAAGCTGTATTAGAATTCAGTTATGCTTGCGACACATTTGCTAACGGGATCAGAATTGGTCCGGCCAAATTGTGATCTTATAAATACACATGCTTCGTGGTCTAACGGGTTTCACGCCTGCTTCTCACACAGGAGATGCAGGTTCGTTTCCTGACCATTGGGTTGATTGAATGTCTGCTGTTGAGTTAATGACTAGCTGATCAGCTTCATCTGCGTGTTCCTAGGAATTATCATTTACCGAGATAGCGTTACCCTCCTTGTGTTGTAGTCGGATAAAAAGTATCCTATATGTTAATTTAATCTAGCTCATGAACTATCTATGTGCTAAATTTTATTCATATCCGTTCAGCCGTTTTAGCGTGATTGAGGCACAAACACACAAACAACCAATGTTTCACTGCATGAATGTTTGATTTGAATGTATGATCTAATCAATGGTGGAACCATATAGGTAAAGCGTAGAAGCTAAAGGTCGCAGTCACGATGCGTCATCACGTCTATGTTAGAAAGAGAGGGCGTGATTCACAGGTACATTCTATAGCTTGTCAGATTCGTACGTGGCACTATCATGGTCTGCGGGCGACGGGGCACGAAAGATGCGGGGGCTGCGGGGGCGGGAAAGAAGAGCGCGGGCGGCGGGGCGCGTAGTAGGAACCGCCCGCGCTCTTCTTTCCCGCCCCCGCATCTTTCCTCCCCCGTCGCCCGCAGACCATGGAAGTGCTACGTACTGTTATAACCCTATTTTCTATGTAATAAAAGCTAAACTAGCAGATCACCATGTTACGTATTTTTCCGTGGTATTCTATTGCAGAGTCAGCCATTTTGGTGGCCTGCCATTTACTTGAATAATATTTTTCAGTTAGATTTGTTCATTCGCGAGGAGCGGTCGCCTCCGCTTTTAAGAAGTCACAGTCTAGTTTGTGTGTAATCTCTCAAAAGAAGAAGAAATGAAGGGCGTATTTCCGACTGTTAGTCAAGGGACTTCCCTTTTCCTGTGCGAGGTTTAGAAACGAATCACCCCTCGAAAGTGAAATTTCCTTTTTCAAACTAAAACCATAATCAACCGTTTAGTTAATCAGATTTGATGTGTTACCCTTGTAAAAATGAACTATTTTCGCCCATTTGCAGAGTTTTGAGTGAGAAGAGAAGAGAGGAGAAAAGAGAGGAGTTAGTTTCCGGCATACAATAAACAAAGTGCAGTTACTATTGAGCCTGGCCCGGTCCGCGGGCCCGGCCCCACCGCGGCTGTACTCGGCGGCGGCCGCGTCGAACGTGCTCGCGACCAGCTGGCACGTCTTGTGGTAGTTGCAGCGCGCGATCACCGACAGCTGCTCCAGCTGCTGCTGCACCGTGCCGATGTCGTCGAGCGGGTCCTCGGCGCCGTCGCTGCAATTGTTGAAAAACATTCTGTTACGTAACATCACTTCGCGACGCGTTTTTCGTATTTTCATAGTTCCCCGTCGTAAAACTATATGTTTATATATTTATCTACACACGTATCATAAACCCTCTTTACTGCGTCTAAAAACCGCACGTTAAGAACAGCACGTTATTGGTATACTACTTGGTAATAACATTCTGGCTTTTCTGTCCTCTGGGGAAGGCAGAATGTTATCTTATAACTAAAATTTAGCAAAAATTTACATTAAAAATAGGTATAATTTGTTGTTATTGCTCTCTATTTATTTTGTTTTTTTTTTTAATTAGGCCTACGTCGTACATATAAAATGTACTAAGGCGTTCCGATTAGCCAAGAAAACTATCATATAAAACGCAACATTGACGACCCGAATGGCTGAGTCGGCAGTGACCCTGCCTACGAAGCCGAGGGTCCCGGGTTCGAGTCCCGGTGGGGGCAAATATTTGTTTGATGAGAACGGATGTTGGTACCCTAGTCATGGTTGTTTATCTATCTAAGTATAATATTTATCTATATAAGTATGTGTATCGTTGTCTAATATCCAAGATACAGGGAATCCTAGTTTGGGGCTAGATCAATGTGTGTAAATAGTGTCCAAGGTATTATTATTATTATTATTTACACAAGATATTTAATTAACGGTCCAGAGAGTTAGTTAAGTGTCTGATTTAACCAACCAACTGCGACCGTTATATTACAAAGGGAATCAACTTTGAATAAGAAACTTTTAATGTCGATTCATTGTTTTCAGAGCAACGCGATTGTTTATTTGAAGATCGCAATTTCTGATGGCAGTTGAGATATTGTCTTATATAAATAATTAATTATAAACTGTCAAAAGACCATAGTCAAAGTACAGATGTATTGACTTGTAGTCTCGCGTAAACCCAAAAATGGAACTTTTATGACAGACGTCACCTAGAGTACTGTAGATCCTATTGCGGGCATTTATGGAAAAACAACATAAAATTTGCCTTAATTGTTGTGTCATTATTTTTTCTGTTCTGGCCAGCAGAGCAGCGAAAGGGTTATTAAACAATCAAGTCTGATATTGTCAAACATTTTGTACCTAATGGTTTCAACTTCAGAGGCGTTTCTAGATTTATTTAACAACCTTGTCAAATACCGAATTACATACTACGCCACAAATGTAACTCGACTCGAATGAGGTTCCCCTCCCTCTCTCGCTGGCTCTCGCTCCCGACTCGTCAGCAAGACAGTGACGGACGCTATGGCGTCAACACAGCGAGGTGACAAGTTAACTTTTGCGTGAAGTACTGACCTCGCATCGGGCCTAATGACCCGCGCCGGGGGCGAACACAAAATGTTTCAAATTCAGACATGTTTCTAGATTCATTGGGCCACCTCGTCACACCATCTCATCGGCTCACCTCGCGTCGGGCCTGTTGACCCTCGCCGTAATGTACGCGGCCGCCACGCCGGGCGCGAACGTGTCGAGCAGGTGCGGCTCGCACGCCTTCACGTACGGCACGGACGCCACCATGCGCTGCCACAGCGACAGCAGGTAGTGCACAGAGTTCGGTGCGAACTGCCACATCTGCAACATTCCGAGACAACGAACTTAACGTAGCTATTGACTTATCGTTTTGTTTTTGTGTTCCATTCTAAATAGCTTTCTTCGGGAAACAATAATAATAATAATAACAACTTGTACACTATTTACACACATTGATCTAGCCCCAAACTAGGATTCCCTGTATCTTGGGTACTAGACAACGATACACATACTCATATAGATAAATATTATGCTTAGATAGATAAACAACCATACTAGGGTACAAACATCCGTTCTCATCTAACAAATATTATACGAGGGGGAGAAGAAGGGACTGAGCGAGAGTTATTTTGGTCTGGCGAGGAAGAAAGTTCTGAAGTCTCCTGAGGGAATGAAAGGTTGCGTAAACTCGCCTGCTGACCTCATTAACATGCATTGACCAGGACAATTGATTATCAAAGATGACACCCAGGTTTTTAGCTTTATCGCTATACATGATTACAGTACCGTTATAAGTTACAGAAGGAACAGATATTGCTGCAACGTGTTTAATGAGTGTCTGGTACCTATAATCATGGCCTGGGACTTATTCGGATTAACCAGCAACCCAAATGACGATGCCCATCCACTAATACCAGCCAAGTCAGCGTTCAACGCCTCCACAGCGGAATTTACATCATCAGGAGAGAAGTGACGATAGATCTGAAGGTCATCCGCGTAGAGATGATAGGAAGAAGAGAGGACATCGGATATGGAATTGATAAATATTGAGAACAGAAGAGGAGAGAGAATGCCACCTTGGGGGACACCGAAGGAGAGGTCACACCACTCCGTACAAGCCTCCTCCGACTTGATACGCTGTTTTCGGTTTCTTAGGTAAGAGCCAAACCAGCTGACAGAGAGGGAGGAGACGTTAAGAGATTTGAGAAGTTCAACGAGAATGTCGAAGTCAACACAGTTAAAAGCACTGCTGAAGTCCAGCAGAGCCAGCACCGAGAGCTGCCTTTGATCCATGGCGACCTGAATATCATCAGTCACTTTCAATAAAGCCGTAACAGTACTATGACCCGTTCTAAAGCCAGACTGAAAAGGATTCAGTAGATTTTTAGAGGATAGATAATGGGAGAGCTGAGTATGGACAATGGATTCGAGGACTTTAGAAAGGATCGGCAGGATAGAAATGGGGCGATACTCTTTAAAGGAGGTGGGATTGGATGTTTTAGGGAGAGGGATAACTAATGCTTGTTTCCAAGCAGTAGGGAAAGAACAATTTGAAATGGATAAATTTAAAATATGTGTTATGGCCGGAAGCAGATCATCAAGGATAGTTAGAATCATTCGTTGGCAGATATTATCATCTCCTACAGCTTTGGAGCTAATTGCTAGAAATGCTTTCTTAACCGTGTCGCTTCCAACATTGCTCAGGTTGAAAGGAGTGGTGTTGGGTAATGAGCTAGAGCGCAGACTCTGAAGAGTGGCTTCCTTGATAGAAGGGTCCATTACAACTGGTGGAGCAGAGAGGAATTGATTGAGAGCGTTCAGATCAACATCACCCGAATGCATGTCCTGGGATTCTGGATTCGTCTGGATTCGAACCTAGTACAAATAATTAAAAAAAAAAACTGTAGTAACATTATGCTGATCGTAACGTGCGGTTTTTGTACGCAGTAAAGAGGGTTTATGATACGTGTGTAGATAAACTACTATTATGTATTACTTACAACTATGTGAGACTGTTCTTTTATAAATAAATAAATAAAATAAAATATGCATTGCAGTGACTATGTCGGGTCTAAGGGCCGTATGGATAAACCGGTCTTAGCTCTAGTGGTTGTGTTTGGACTTTTCAGCATCTCAAGATCGTCTTTAAAACACATCTCTTGAGAGCGGTTTATAATACGGGTTTGAGCGGTCCTACAATGTCTGTCTCAGGTCCGATATGCCCTGCAGTAGCTGCCTCATGTCCGATGGGCCCTACAGTCTATATCTCTATGCAGATATGGCCTCTAGTCATCACAAGCAAGAGAGCAGAGAGAATAAAAAAAGCAGCCTGAAAAATGCCAAGCCAACTCTACCCACCGGAACGACACCGGAACCACAGACGGCACCATTGGAAGGCATTCAAAATTCATCCGAGGAATCCGGGGATGAAGGTTGGACAGAAGTTCGGAGAAAAGTTCGGCGACCCAGGTCCCTGTACTGTACTGCTGGACCTAGTGTCACCTCGCTGAAGGCAGTAGAACGGCGGAAATATTTCCATCTTTGGAACATGCTCTCCGGAGTTGACGAAGTAAGGAGCTATCTCCAGCAGCTTTGCTTACCGAGAGCAGGAACAGTTGATGAACTCAAGCCCAAAGGGGACTATAAATCTTATAAGATAGGTGTCCCAGCAGATATCTTCGAAAAATGTTCATCTATCGAGATGTGGCCTGAAAATGCTAGAGTGAAAGCCTGGATACCCTTTCGAGGAGCTCAACCGAAGACTGGCACTCGGGGATAATCTCCGAGTCAGCACAGGGAAGACTCTCGATATTATGTACCAGAACGTTCGAGGTATTAAGAGCAGGCTAGAATACTGGCGTAATAACCTTCCTTCACTAGGACAGGACCTCGTCGCTGCTACGGAGACATTCCTGGACTCATCCGTTGGAGATGCTGAGGTAACGGCGGGAGGTTGGAGCGTGCTGCGCCGGGATCGCCCCACCGCGTGCGGAGGCGTGCTGCTCGCGGCCCGCCCCGGCATCACACTACGCCGATGCCGGGACCTCGAAACAGATCATGGCGAAGATCTTTGGGCCAATTTCACATTGGATGGTGTCCACTTCACAGTCTGTGTGGTCTATGTGGACCCCAGTAAAAAGAAGAACGGGAAACCAATCTCACAGGCGGAAAAAGATGCCCAATATCTAAGCTGGTTCACCAAAACGGAAGGAAATAGGTCAACCTTTTCTCGGTGACCTCAACATGAATAGTGCATCAGTGTCTATTGTTAATTATTATTGCTATTTTCTGAGTGTTTGTTGTATGTATGAGACGAATGATGTGATGAATGCTCACGGGGGCGTGCTTGATGTGGTATTACTGCCGGAGAGCGTCCGTGGTGTAACCGTGCGCACCTCCGTGTCAGGCAGCCTGGTGCCACACGCTGACGCCTACCACCCGCCTCTCGACATCATTGTGCCACTGTCGTCAATGCAAGGCGCAGTCCAGCGATCCGGCCGCTTGGATCCCAGCAACATTGACGGTCACAATGACTGGAATTTTGCCAAGGGCAACCACACAGTCCTGTACGAACACATGTCTAGCGTCACTTGGGACGATATTGCTGAAGCTCCGGATGTGGACACGGCAGTTGGTCGTTTTTACGACACCATATACGATATTTTCAATGCGACAGTGCCGAAAAAAACCAGGAAATGTGTACCTACTAGACGCTACCCAGTGTGGTATACTGGGGATATAATACACGACCTGGCCACCAAGGCTAAATTACATTGTAAGTGGAAGTCGTGTAAGAGACCAGCTGACTACGCCGCATTCAGTGAGCTGAGAGCCAGTATTAAGTGCCGCATAGCTACAGCTTACATGAACCACATGGTGAGTTTAGAAGGTAATATCAGATACAACCCACGCGCGTTTTGGAAACATGTGAGCGGCCTCAGATCCAAGGGTGGTTTCGAACCTCGGGTCATGCATCAGGGGCAAGAGTGTGCCGGAGAAGAAGCAGCAGCCGCATTTGCAGACTACTTCTCCGACGTTTTCCTCAGTGACAAGCCGGCGCTGGCACCGGATCTGGTAAACAGATCCGATGACTCGCGTACTGCTAACTACGTCCAAATTACACATGTTTCCCGTAGGGATATAGAGAAAGGACTGAGGCAACTAAGGCCAAGGAGCGCAATTGGACCGGACAACGTCCCTCCTTACTTCTTTAAGGCCTATAGTGATCAGCTGGTACTGCCTTTAGGTTGTATCTTCAACCTAGCTTTTGAGCAAGGAAAATACCCCACCAGCTGGAAGCTCTCTCGAGTCAGTCCTGTACCCAAGACTAGTGATACTGCCTCTGTAAATCAATATCGACCGATTGCGATCCTGAGTTCATTGGCAAAATTGTTCGAGTCAGTCATATACGGTAAAATCTATCCACAGATAGCGCCATATTTGTGCGACTCGCAACACGGATTTAGGAGTCGTCGCTCAGTAACCACCAACTTACTGACGTTAGTCAATTTGGTCTCAGAGAGCATGGATCGGGGATGTCAGGTGGACGTCGCCTATCTGGACTTCCGTAAGGCGTTCGATAGAGTTGATAACGATGCCCTAATGAAGAAATTGTGCGCCATAGGATTTGCCCCAAGGCTGTTGGTCTTCTTTGCTGACTACTTGAAAAACCGCCAACAGTTTGTGCGACATGGCTGCTTTGAGTCCCAGCCGTACCACACGCGGTCGGGTGTTAGCCAAGGCTCTATTCTTGGTCCGTTGTTATTTATCATCATGATAAATGACCTAGAATCTGTGCTAAAATATTCTAAATGCCTACTGTACGCGGACGACCTCAAACTAGTACTTCCCATAATGTCAGAAAATGACTGTAGGCTACTACAGGAAAATCTAGATGCGGTCTATAGATGGAGTGTGAGCAACAAACTCCTATTCAATAGTGAAAAATGTTGCATAATGTCTTTCACGCGCTCTCCTCGGCCTATTAGCGTGACGTATACACTCGGCGCGGAGTCCTTGACTCGAGTGTATTCGATGAACGATCTCGGTGTTACGGTTGACCCTAAACTTACATTTCATGAGCACATGAGCACTTTAGCCAAGGAATGCTTTAAAAGATTGGGGTTTGTGATTCGGAATAGTAAGGGATTCCGTAATCTGGGTGTGGTACAGCTTCTTTACACTGCCCTAGTGAGAACCAAACTGGAATCTAGCTCGGTTGTTTGGAATCCACACGAAAGCTCATACGTCCTTATGCTCGAGAAGGTACAAAAAGCTTTTTTACGATACCTATATAAGAGGAAATTTGGGTACTACCCTTATCTCTATCCAATCGCTTCTATATTGGGTATGCTTGGATATAACTCACTAGAGGTGAGACGTAACACTGAACAACTTCTGACTGTGTGTCGATTGTTGCGAGGCGACAGTGACTGCGCGACGCTTGTCAGTGCGGTATGCGCGTTATTTGTGCCTGACAATTACGTACGCGGGCGCAGGCACCAGCTGCTAGCGGGCGGCTCGCACCGCACGGTGGCGCGCCGGCAGTCTCCGCTTGTCCGGGCGCGGGACAGCCTGAATGCTCTGTTGGCGGTAGCACCACTGAACGATCTGTTTGGTGATGCATGGAGGGACATTGTGCGAATGTGTGGCAGGTTCTGCGAGATGATGGAATGACAGTAATGTCAAATTATAACATTGAATTTGGTTTTTTTATTAATTGATTTAATTGATTTATGATTGATGACATATTGTGAATTTTAATTTGGATTGTAAATATTTTATTTTATTGGTATATATCTGTAATTTATGTCGATTTGGCCTCGGCTGTCAAGGCATAGATAAATTATGTTAATAAATAAATCTCAGGTACGATAGGCCCTGCCTGCCATTTTAAATAAAAGTGTTGTATTTTCGCCTGGCAACACTGTCCATTTAGTTACCGGTTTACCGAAGAGTAGATGATTGCGCCGCCGCCCACTTGATATGAGGACTCACACAAGTTATATGTATAAAGAAACCAGTCTACAATTAATTTGGTAATTGACACAACACAAGACTCCGAATAATATTAAGTACCGAAGTGTTACCAAAATCTGCTTCAGAATGATGATTGGATTCCAACCAGAGCCCCAGATATCGATTGTGAAGAAAATCGGACCAGTAACTTCGAAGTTGAAATTTTTATCTGACGAAAAATGAACTGCCAATTTATTTATCCAACTGACCGTATAACAACATCCCTACCAATTAAAGAGCTGCCAAAAATAACTTCGCTTAAACAAATAATCGAATTATAATTTGAACTTGATAATACGGCCTCAGATCCAAGGGTGGTTTCGAACCTCGGGTCATGCATCAGGGGCAAGAGTGTGCCGGAGAAGAAGCAGCAGCCGCATTTGCAGACTACTTCTCCGACGTTTTCCTCAGTGACAAGCCGGCGCTGGCACCGGATCTGGTAAACAGATCCGATGACTCGCGTACTGCTAACTACGTCCAAATTACACATGTTTCCCGTAGGGATATAGAGAAAGGACTGAGGCAACTAAGGCCAAGGGGCGCAATTGGACCGGACAACGTCCCTCCTTACTTCTTTAAGGCCTATAGTGATCAGCTGGTACTGCCTTTAGGTTGTATCTTCAACCTAGCTTTTGAGCAAGGAAAATACCCCACCAGCTGGAAGCTCTCTCGAGTCAGTCCTGTACCCAAGACTAGTGATACTGCCTCTGTAAATCAATATCGACCGATTGCGATCCTGAGTTCATTGGCAAAATTGTTCGAGTCAGTCATATACGGTAAAATCTATCCACAGATAGCGCCATATTTGTGCGACTCGCAACACGGATTTAGGAGTCGTCGCTCAGTAACCACCAACTTACTGACGTTAGTCAATTTGGTCTCAGAGAGCATGGATCGGGGATGTCAGGTGGACGTCGCCTATCTGGACTTCCGTAAGGCGTTCGATAGAGTTGATAACGATGCCCTAATGAAGAAATTGTGCGCCATAGGATTTGCCCCAAGGCTGTTGGTCTTCTTTGCTGACTACTTGAAAAACCGCCAACAGTTTGTGCGACATGGCTGCTTTGAGTCCCAGCCGTACCACACGCGGTCGGGTGTTAGCCAAGGCTCTATTCTTGGTCCGTTGTTATTTATCATCATGATAAATGACCTAGAATCTGTGCTAAAATATTCTAAATGCCTACTGTACGCGGACGACCTCAAACTAGTACTTCCCATAATGTCAGAAAATGACTGTAGGCTACTACAGGAAAATCTAGATGCGGTCTATAGATGGAGTGTGAGCAACAAACTCCTATTCAATAGTGAAAAATGTTGCATAATGTCTTTCACGCGCTCTCCTCGGCCTATTAGCGTGACGTATACACTCGGCGCGGAGTCCTTGACTCGAGTGTATTCGATGAACGATCTCGGTGTTACGGTTGACCCTAAACTTACATTTCATGAGCACATGAGCACTTTAGCCAAGGAATGCTTTAAAAGATTGGGGTTTGTGATTCGGAATAGTAAGGGATTCCGTAATCTGGGTGTGGTACAGCTTCTTTACACTGCCCTAGTGAGAACCAAACTGGAATCTAGCTCGGTTGTTTGGAATCCACACGAAAGCTCATACGTCCTTATGCTCGAGAAGGTACAAAAAGCTTTTTTACGATACCTATATAAGAGGAAATTTGGGTACTACCCTTATCTCTATCCAATCGCTTTTATATTGGGTATGCTTGGATATAACTCACTAGAGGTGAGACGTAACACTGAACAACTTCTGACTGTGTGTCGATTGTTGCGAGGCGACAGTGACTGCGCGACGCTTGTCAGTGCGGTATGCGCGTTATTTGTGCCTGACAATTACGTACGCGGGCGCAGGCACCAGCTGCTAGCGGGCGGCTCGCACCGCACGGTGGCGCGCCGGCAGTCTCCGCTTGTCCGGGCGCGGGACAGCCTGAATGCTCTGTTGGCGGTAGCACCACTGAACGATCTGTTTGGTGATGCATGGAGGGACATTGTGCGAATGTGTGGCAGGTTCTGCGAGATGATGGAATGACAGTAATGTCAAATTATAACATTGAATTTGGTTTTTTTATTAATTGATTTAATTGATTTATGATTGATGACATATTGTGAATTTTAATTTGGATTGTAAATATTTTATTTTATTGGTATATATCTGTAATTTATGTCGATTTGGCCTCGGCTGTCAAGGCATAGATAAATTATGTTAATAAATAAATCTCAGGTACGATAGGCCCTGCCTGCCATTTTAAATAAAAGTGTTGTATTTTCGCCTGGCAACACTGTCCATTTAGTTACCGGTTTACCGAAGAGTAGATGATTGCGCCGCCGCCCACTTGATATGAGGACTCACACAAGTTATATGTATAAAGAAACCTGTCTACAATTAATTTGGTAATTGACACAACACAAGACTCCGAATAATATTAAGTACCGAAGTGTTACCAAAATCTGCTTCAGAATGATGATTGGATTCCAACCAGAGCCCCAGATATCGATTGTGAAGAAAATCGGACCAGTAACTTCGAAGTTGAAATTTTTATCTGACGAAAAATGAACTGCCAATTTATTTATCCAACTGACCGTATAACAACATCCCTACCAATTAAAGAGCTGCCAAAAATAACTTCGCTTAAACAAATAATCGAATTATAATTTGAACTTGATAATACCGTATTTTCCCATATTTTGGGTAATTTTGCTTACGCGAATGTTGACAACACTAGACTTCGTACTAAATAGTTGTATGCACTAAAGTATAGTATATTCGTACTTATATCAACAAACGAAAATAAAAAACCGGTCAAGTGCGAGTCTAAATCGCGCACGAAGGGTTCCGTACCACCGTTCAATGGAAGCGATGGTGTGGAGTGAATAGTTTGGATTTTACACAGCAAAATATTGTTTACAAAGTTATTGGTGCGGTTACTTTCACACTCCATGTACGTAACCAGGTGCATCCATAAGTTTGTATGTGGTATTGTTGTATGGGAGCCCCCTTAAATATTTATTTTATCCTGTTTTTTAGTATTTGTTGTTATAGCGGCAACATAAATACATAATCTGTGAAAATTTCAACTCTCTAGCTAGCTAGGTTCTTGAGATACAGCCTGGTGACAGACGGACGGACGGACGGACAGCGGAGTCTTAGTAATAGGATCCCGTTTGGAACCCTTCGGGTACTGAACCCTAATAATGACAAAACTGTACACCAAGGACATCAATAACACAAAAAAAATACCAAAAATTGTATTTTTACTCCATATTTATAGTACTGAAACATGCCTCAGAGGCGTTGTAAAAATGCAAACAAACCTGCAGGCTCTGTACTGTGAACTTGGCGATGAGCTCGATGAGGCGAGCGTAGTTGTCCACCATCACTAGCTCGCCGAGCTGGTAGTTGGACTTGAGTCGCGCGAGCAGCCGACAGAACTCGTGGTAGTTCGTCGGGTCGGACAGGCCCTGCGAGGAAGTGACGTGTTAATAATGTTATACGAATATCGCTTTGCGTTTGCTCAGGCCACCTATAAAATATGTCGTAGTGTACGAATTGAGCTATAGCTATAGCGTAAGGTAGTAGAGATAAGTACGGTGACACAAGCGATACATGCATTCGCTTAGGTCGGGCCAATATATGGAGAGGTTAGGTGTGCTTGCTATAAAAAGGGCGTGCGCGCCAGTCAGCGGGTCCCATCAAGACCACCGCCCGCAGGGGCCATCCGATGACCTGTCCACAGAAGTGGACAGAGGCGATTCTTCGGGAAGAGGTCCGTCGACCTGACCCCGACTCCCCACGCCCCAGAAGGGGTGCGTGAGAAGATAATGAAGAAGTCAGCGGGTCAGTCTGTACCGAGCAGTCGTACGGAGCGCACCTCCTCCCACATTATTGGACTAGCCAGTACCCGTGACTAGTGTGGTTATTATGTATCTAGTACTCCCCGTGTTCAGTGTGATTGTTCTGTAACTAGTGCTCCCAGTGTCTAGTGTCATTATTCTGTGTCTAGTACATGATTCGTGCCCTAAAGTTAATGAACTGTGTTATAACGAAGTTGTTGTCTCCAATGCTCGAGTACCCATCACACCCATCCTCGGGACGCCCTCGGCCATCGGTCCTGACCCTTCTGCGACATATATATAAACGCCCCGGTTTAGACTCGCGAAGGTTAGCAATTCTTTCAAGGGTCAATGCATTCTCTACTACAACAAGATACCTCTGGGATTCATAATAATAATAATATTCAAACTGTTCGAGCCATTTTAGAGATTTAGTAAGTCTAACGTACAGTTATAAGTATAGATGATCAAGATTCCAGACGGCAGATGGACCAGCAGCCTTATGGCGTAACTCTCTGAAGTTCACAGCGTGTGTCTATGGTTCATCTCATGCTCATACAATTTCATCGACTGCGGGGTATCACCGAAGGCTTCTAGGCTTCATTCAATGAGCTTGGGTTTGGCCTCCATTATGATGCTACTTGCGTGATACCAATTTGACAGATGAAACTGGTGCAAGGTGTGTTCATAGCTCAGACGACTTACGCCATAAGGCTGCAGATGGGTAACCGACTGATGGCCAAAAGGAGGCTGAAGATCCGTCGGTAGACCACCGGCTAATTAGTCCGACAACGAAGCGAGGATAGCAGGGAAACAGACGCGAGTTGCCCAGGACTTGGAGCGCTCCTCTCCTCTCCTCTACTCCATAGGTACGCTGTCACGCTCGCTCGCGTCATCAGCACGCTCGCTGTCTCGCCGGCGAGTAGTGGAGGGGCGCGCCATGTTATCGTAGTTTCAAGGTCGATAACCTACTCAGCTCAAAAGAGCTCCGTGGTCTAAGAGTTTCACGCTTGCTTCTTGCAATGAGATGCAGGTTCGATTCCTAACCATGTTCCAATGAGATAATTAATTTATCTTGAGTACAGTCTACGGACGTTCGGTGTTTCGGATGACACGTTAAGCTGTAGGTACCGGCTACTATCGCTAGGTGATAGTGGTCGTAATACCCCTCTTTCAACCCGCACTGAGCCAGCGTGGTGGAGTATGGCTTAATCCTACTTGTATCCGAGTAAAGGTCTGTGCCCCTCAGTGGGGACTGTAATGGGCTACATTTATTATATTATATATACTCAGCTGTTGGTTCCCCTGGAACTGGTGATGATAAAGTAATAATAATAATAATACCTTGGATACTATTTACACACATTGATCTAGCCCCTAACTAGGATTCCCTGTATCTTGGGTGCTAGACAACGATACACATACTTATATAGATAAATATTATACTTAGATAGATAGACAACCATGACTAGGGAACAAATATCGGTTCTCATCAAACAAATATTTGCCCCCACCGGGACTCGAACCCGGGACCCTTGGCTTCGTAGGCAGGGTCACTGCCGACTCGACCATTCGGTTCGTCTCGTATAACACTGCTTAACACTGCCGCTTAAGAACACTCGTTTAGGTTAAGATTAGGGACAGTCCCTCAATTTTGACTTTTAAGAAAAGATTGAAAGTGCATTTCCTTTCTCTTCCATAATAGATACCATATAAATAAAGGAAAATATTAATCTTCACATCAAAAATAATTATTTGTACAGCAAATATCAGGGCAAAATGCTACGGTAGCTTAGATGAAGGGTAAAGGGGGTGAGCGAAGCGAAGCCCCCTTTATCCTTCGTGTTAGGTTGAACATATAAGAACAACAAAAAATACTTAAAATATAACACATAAAATATTTAAAACATAAAAAGTGTTTTTGCTGATCCTTTTTTGTTGTGCAAATCAGTACTTTTGATGTGCGATTAAATAATTGCCATAAATAAATATTAGAGGACAATCATACACAAATCGAACTAGGCCCATAGTAAGCTCTACAAGACTGGTGTTATGGGTACTAGACGACGATATATTTAATAGATACAAATACTAAGAAACAAATATTCATGCTCATCACACAAATATTTGCTCTAACCGGGATTCGAACCCAGGACCGTCGGCTTCGTAGGCAGGATCACTACCCGTCAGGCTAAACCGGTCGGCTATCTCTGTATATACATGTTTATACATGTCCATGCTATCTATTGTTCTTTTCTCAACTACATAGTTGAGGTATTATATTTTATTTACATTACGACTGGCCTGTTTCAGAAACTCTCCCGTCTTGCCCAGGTTCGCTGGAAGAAATCTCTCTTCAGAGATAAGCTCGCCTTTGCTTATGACATTTCTTGTAACATCGAAGACCCGAATGACCGAGTCGGCAGTGTCCCGGGTTCGAGTCCCGGTGGGGGCAAATATTTGTTTCATGAGAACGGATGTTTGTACCCTAGTCATGGTTGTTTATCTATCTATGTATAATATTTATCTATATAAGTATGTGTATAGTTGTCTAGTACCCAAGATACAGGGAATCCTAGTTTGGGGCTAGATCAATTTGTATCAATAGTGTCCAAGGTATTATTATTATTATTATTAACTGTCTATCTCTGCAATGAAGATTATTTATTTATTTATTTATTTATTCATTCATGTTTCACAGCAATTAAAACACAATATTAATTAATAAGGAAAAGAAAATTTGAAATGCCAATTACGAAAACAATACAAAGATAAAATATACATATACATAAATAAACGATTTTGATTTGATCTGATTTGACATATAAGAAAGAACCTATCTATAGGAATAATAAAGTGAGTAAAGTAATAATCTTAGTTCAAACTGGTCTGACGATATGGTGAACTGCTGATTGAATGGTGTATAAGGGTGTGTGAATGCGTGTATGTGTGTGTGTGGGATCGAGTTCCGATGGGAAATAGTAAAAATATAATTCTAAGAAGATCATGAGATAATCAATATAGTAACTAAGTTAGGAGTTTATGAGTGTGAGTGTGAGTATGAGTGAGTGAGTATACCTGCGCGTTCTCCAGTATGCGCAGCACGCGGCTCGCGAGCGTGTTGAGGAACTTGGCTCGCTCGTTGTTGCCGAACAGCGAGCGGCGCACCGACGCCATCTGCACCAGGCACGCCAGCGACAGGCCCGACAGCTCTGCGCGGGCGGACGGACGAGGACCAGTCAACAAACATATCGACATCATCACAAACAAGCCTACAAGAGTATTCACCCCTCGAAGGATAAATACTCATAAGCACTCGTTTCTACTCGGTATCCAAAAGAGAGGGTATTAATTTCTATTTTTTTATTAGAAATAAAGATTTTTTTGTATAGTTTTTGTTGGGTACGATTTTCCGATATTTTAATAGTTAAACATTTATAAACATTTATGTACAGGCATATACATTGGTACTGACCCTACACTAGGATACTCTGTGTCGTGGGAGCCAGAAACAGCGACATCACACACATATAAACATCCAAGACGATAGGTTTTTTTTCTTTCTTTATCCCCAGCCGGGAATCGAACCCGGGACCTCTCGCATCGTAGGCAGAGCCACAACGCCACAGAGATCGTCAAAATCTTGGTCGTTATTCCGCTAATAAGAAGAATCAAACAAATAAGAGATCATTAAAATCGGCCCAGCCGTTCTGCAGTTGTAAGTATTGTAAAACTAGCCAGACTTCGCTTTATACATGTAGATATACAAGGTGACATTTAATTAGCTGACCATATTTTGAGGAATGATAGTACCCCATCATTATGAACAACTTTCTCAAAGAAACATATGGTCGCAAAGGGAAATAAATATTTGTCCCTCAGTACATTGACCCGATCATCAGCTGATTACAAGTTACTATGGGGGAACCAAAATTTTATTTCGTTTGCTACCATATGTTTCTTTGGGAAAGTTGTTCATAATGAAAGGGTACTATCATTCCCCAAAATATGGTCAGCTCATTAAATGTCACCTTGTATACAGTGATAAAGAAATGTAGAGTTTGACATAAGTGTGAGTGTGTGTAAGTGATACCCACCTCCGCCAACGTTGGAAGAGCTCAGCAGGTGGTAGAGCTCAAAGAACAGATCGAGCGTCGAGGTCTCTAGGAACGTTGGTCGCCACGCAGTCGGGATCTGTGAGGATACGATAATAAATAGATATGTGCGCTCATTAGAGTAACAATTATTCTTTTATCTACACACGTATCATAAACCCTCTTTACTGCGTCCAAACCACACGTTACGACCAGCATAATGTTTACTACTTGGTAAAAACTCATTTCTTATCTGAATATTTATACATTATGACCATAATGTACCGAATTTTTTCATATTATGACATTCAAATTTCGAACGCCGACGCCCGCCTGCGTGCCGCCCCTAGTTTGTCTGTGAAGTTGGTACTACAGAACAAGCTAAACAACTGCAGAGCAATGATCAATGCCACAATGCCGGTCGAACATGCGGTTCCTGAACACATCAAAAAGAGCTTATGATATGTGTGTAGATAAACTAGTGTATGTCACTGTACATAATTAGGCATTAAAACTCTCGAGTGATATTATTATGAAACGAGCCACTCTCGAGTTTTAATGCCCTCCATTATGTATCAGTCACATAAACTACTATACTTATTACTTATTGTATATAAATGTTATAACATAATTTTTGATTCTGGCCCCAAGCTAGGATACCGTGTCTCGTGGGAACCAGAATCATATAAACATCCAAGACCTGTTTTTTTTTGTATCCCCAGCCGGGGATAGAACCCGGGACCTCTCGCTTGGTAGGCCGAGCCACAACCGCTGCGCCACAGAGGTCGTCGAGAAGAATTAGCGAGGGATTCAAGCAGTACCGAGCATCAATTTTCATTCCAACGTCAACTACAAACGCTGTGTGCGAGTCTCAAAAACGCTTCGAGTCGCTGGTAATGTCTGGTTAACCTAGTATCAGTTATGAATGCAGCGAGGGATTCAAGCAGCATACATATATCCAGTTGTCTCAATAAAGTGATACATGAGACAGCTGATATAGCATGTGCCTCAACAACGCTCGGAGCAGCAGATAGTACCTAGCGACCTCAGCTCAAGCTCAAATCAATCGACTATTTATAACCTAGAATCCTGAATGCAGCGAGGGATTCAAGCAGCATACATACCTGCACCGTACACAGGTCGTCATTGGCCTCGTCCGTGGTCGTCCCAATGAAGTCGTACGTGAGACAGCTGTGCGCGAGCCGCAGCAACGCCCCCAGCAGCGCGACCGTCGCCGGCGACGTGAGGTCGAGCGACTTGCCGCGAGCCGCCGACAGGAGCGAGCAGGACAGCTGGAAGATCTCGAAGAGCTGCGTGTCTCTGCGGGAGCGAGATAGCAGATGGTCAGTCGGTGGTGTTTTGCACCCGATTGCAGCGAAGCGGAAAAGATGTGTATGTATTTCTGTTCCTGTGTCCCCTCGTAACTAGTGAACGGCTAAACCGATTTTGATAAATTATGTCATTCGATTCGTATTGATGGCGTGAGTGTCACTTGGGTACAAAAAATAATTTGCGGATAAAACAAACAAATGGCTTTTAAAGGCGAGTATGGAAATATTTACTAATTTTGCACAAGCTGTAGTTTTAAACCAAGTTTTTACAGATTTCGCAATTTTGTACTAAAGGGCAGTAAATATATCACGTAATTAAAACAACGAAAGAACCCGTCTGCCGCACACTAAATTACACAAAATAAGCAGATAAGAGTTAACGTAATTATTGAGATTCGATACAATGATTATAGCAGTTTTAAATGAAATGGCTAATATTTAATCCGCACATCAAAAATACTGATTTTCACAGCAAAAAAGGATCAACAAAAACACTTTTTATGTTTTAAATATTTTATGTGTACTTAAGTTTATGTTTTAAGTATTTTATCTACACACGTATCATAAACTCTCTTTACTGCGTACAAAAACCGCACGTTACGATCAGCATAATGTTAAACTACTTGGTAAAAACTAATTTATTACTTGAAAAATTACACATTATGTCCATAATGTGAAATTTTTCTACATATTATGACATTCAAATTTCGAACGCCGACGCGCGCCTGCGTGATGTTGGTACTACAGAACAAGCTAAACAACTGCAGAGCCACAATGCCGGTCAAACATGCGGTTCCTGAACACATCAAAGAGAGCTTATGATATGTGTGTAGATAAATTAGTGTATGTAACTGTACATAATTAGGCATTAAAACTCTCGAGTCATAAACCCACTCTCGAGTATTAATGCCCTCCATTATGTAGCAGTCACATAAACTACTATTTTGTTGTTCTTACATGTTCAACCTAACACGAAGGATACAGGGAGCTTCGCTTCGCTCAACCCCTTTTCCCTTCACCTAAGCTACCGCAGCATTTTGCCCTGATATTTACTGTGCAAATCAGTATTTTTGAGTATCAGTATTCCCAGTGAATACCAGATAATACCTATCGCACAAACCGAGTTATTCAGTTAGGTAGGTAATTGTTATCAGTATTTTATTACATAACTAATAGGGTGAATCTGCAAATATTTGCTGTTTGGTTTCCGAATAGTCATTTGCATAAGCATATATTCACGGCTATATTCCCTTAAAGGGTAGCCAGAGCTGCAGGATAATATGAGCAATCCTACAGCCACGTTCAGCAATTTATTTTATTCTATTTTGCCAACCCTACTAAAATAGGTAACAATTTAGCACGCTCCTTTAAAGGTTTGTCTCTGTTCCTATTTCCTACGCATGTGACTAAACTGTAATTTATTAAACTAGTGGCCCTGTGGGCAGCAGACCTCGCTAACAGGGGGGGACTGTGAACCAATCTATAGGTAAGTATTTTAGATTCAATCAAAATCAAGTAGTAAAGTAGCCGCACCAATAACTTTGTAAACTACATTTTGCTATTTAAAATACAATCTATTGACTTTTCACGGAAATAGTTATAGTCTATTTCACTCACTCTCGTGGTCTGTATAGATCCTCTTTACTAATCCGTCTCCTACTTCGAGGAGTCCAAACTTGGTATGTTTTGAAAAGATTTCTTCGATTTTTAGAAAAAAGGCGGCCGAAGGGTAATGGTGTAGTATATTTTTAGAACCGGCTCATGAAGCCCTTTAATTTGATAACTCACATGATAGGATTCAGAAAAAACAAACATACAAAAAAAATATGACGTCATAACTACCCCCCCTCCCTCGCCCCCCCAGGGGGAAAATCGAGAAAAGCTCTCGACAAAAAATATATATTTTAATTCAAGGAACACGTGCGCCAAGTTTTGTGAGGATCGCTTGGAAACTATGGCCTCTAGACCGGAACTGAGAGACACACATGAGACATAGAGACAGACGAAAGCAAAATCGGCCTCCAATCTTGTCGAAATGGAGCCCTTCGCTCGCTCGATCAATGTCTATTTGTATTGATATTATGTATTTATGTACATATTAGTAATTCGTTTATTATTTTAATATTATTAGCGTTGTGCAGATAGGTCTACCTGTTATTTCATGTATTCTGTCCATATTAGGTTTGCTGGAAGAAATCTCTTTTTAGAGATAAGCTCGCTTTTGTACACCTAGTTTCCATTATGATGTATCTGTATCTTCTGTTTTTGTGCAATAAAGTATAAAGTAAAGGAATGGGTGCTTACGTACGCTTGCAGCACGTCTAGTCAGTCGCGCGACTGCCGCGCTGCGTCGCACTGCTGCCATTGATATGGAAATCAGCCGCGTCTGAGCAGCGCGACAGCCGCGAGCCAGGCGCGCGACTATCGCGAGCCAGTCGCGCGACTGTCGCGAAATTAATTTTTCACCTCTCCACACAAATCAGCTGACCACGCGGCCCAGAACGGGCGAGAATTGTCTACTTATTTGAAATGCAGAAACGTATGAAGACAGCATCTCTGCCTTGTGTTTATATTTTAAGTATAAAACATAAACACGAGGTTTAAGTATAAAACATAAATAACTCTCACGGAGAGCGTATTATTAGCGCGGCCCATGTTTGCTTATTACTGTAGACTCCCGAGTGCAGCGAGCTATTTACCTAAACGATGCGGCGATCTTGCGTAGCTTGGCGAGCGGGCGGTTCGAGTCCACGCCGAGAGCGAACACTCTGACATCCCGAGCGGAGTGAGTAAAACTCCAGACTCCCGAGTGCAGCGAGTGATTCACCGGAACGAGGCGGCGATCTTGCGGTGATTGGCGAGCGGGCGACTCGAGTCCGCGTCCGACACCTGCCTCACCTCCACGACAAGCTTACTCTAACGTCCGGAGCGGAGCGAGTATCACTCCAGACTCCCGAGTGCAGCGAGTGATTCACCTGAACGAGGCGGCGATCTTGCGGTGCTTGGCGAGCGGGCGACTCGAGTCCGCGTCCGACACCTGGTTGATCTCCGCGACGAGTTGCGCCAACAGTTGCACGCCGAGAGTGCACGACTCCGCCGGGCCCTGGTGAGAGCGAGGTTTAATGGTACCGCACATACATTTTTTTTGTTTAACGACCCGAATGGCCGAGTCCAGTCCGTCCGAGAAAACCAAGGGTCCCGTGTTCGAGTCCCGGTGGGGGCAAATACCCCTAATACCCTAGTCAAGGTTGTTTGTCTATCTAAGTACAATATTTATCTATATAAGTATGTGTATCGTTGCCTAGTACCCAAGATACAGGGAATCCTAGTTTGGGGCTAGATCAATGTGTGTAAAATAGTGTCCAAGGTATTGTTATAATGTAAGCAAAGAGTAAAAGAAAAAAATATGTCTTCAATTAAACCCTTTTTGATTAGCAACCTTATCCCAACCCATTAAATACCCAGAATTGAGTAGTTGAAAGGATGAAAGGAGATTGACGAAACAGATCTATACAGCGGGTTTGAGTGGAGCCGTCGGACGAGGACGCTCACGGCAAGCAATTATTAAGAGACTTATGAATGTTGAGGAAGCGAGATATGAATGCCAGGTCTTTAGTCTCTGCCTACCCCTCTTCCAGGAAAAAGGCGTGAGCATTGCATGTATGTAAGTATTCATAATTCATAATTCTTTATTGCACACAAATATTTTAAAAAGTTACAGTAAAAGGAAATGCATGTACAAAGGCGAGCTCATCTCTAAAAAGAGATTTCTTCCAGTAAACCAAAGCATTATAGGAATTGGTATCATAAAAGGGTAGGCAGTGCACAATAAATACTATAAATAAAATGCCTAGGGACAAATTAAATACCTATAGAATACTGATAGGAAATACAAAATAATTACCGATATATACTACATAAACTGTACATATAATAATATAAATACAATAACTTTTACGAAAGAGAGAGGTAGTGCTCTTTAATACGGTTCTTAAAAGAGATGTAACATGGTTTACTTAAAATGAGGTTCTACTCACTATTAAGTCGTATTTAAGTATTCAGATTGTAGTAAAACTTCTTTTTATTTCATTTGATAAGCCTACTGGCTGACTAGTCTTACTGAAAATCAAAGGTTCAGAATTCAAGTCTGGAATTTCGTCTGGTAGCTCTTCGATTGGTTTTGAGGCATTCCTTCCTTGAGCTCTGTATAGCTGAGACGTATCCCACGTATAGATGAGTTCACACCCACGAACTTGCTCTGTTTTCCCTTAAATAAATCTTGTAAATATTGTAAACTCTCTTTTCATACAAGATAGGGAGTCTAACAGTTTCAGAGAAAAGAGTGGGACTGTCTCTTATAGTGCAAGGAAGTGCGTTCCAGAGTCGGTACGAATAAGTACGAATGTACAATACGATTAAAATCAGTTAAAGATTCGGCTTTTCTCGGACATCATCGCCTAAATCCGATCTCTCTCTCTCTAATGAGAGATGGATGAGGGATTCACGACAATTTCCGAGGTTGGCCGAATCGATAACTGATTTTAATCGTATTTTAATTGAGTATTTCCGGTGGAAATCTGTCGTCTTCTTCATCAGTTACACTTCAGCAAGTCTTGCTGCCCGAAAACTGCAGCTTCAAAATGCACGATATACTATACAAAATATCCGAAACTCTATAGGTGTGCTTTTACGTGTGTGTTGTGTGACGACCCGAATGGCCGAGTCGGCAATGACCCTGCCTACGAAGCCAAGGGTCCCGGGTTCGAGTCCCGGTGGGGGCAAATATTTGTTTGATGAGAACGGATGTTTGTACCCTAGCCATGGTTGTTTATCTATCTAAGTATAATATTTATCTACATAAGTATGTGTATCGTTGTCTTGTACCCAAGATACAGGGAATCCTAGTTTGGGGCTAGATCAATACATACATACATACGCTCACGCCTATTTCCCGGAAGAGGGGTAGGCAGAGACCAAAGACCTCCACCTGCCACGATCCTGGCATACATCTCTCGCTTCCTCAACATTCATAAGTCTCTTCATGCAAGCTCGCCGGTTACGGGTACTTCGTATTTGCCCCTTCACTAACAAACCGCCGCCGCCTAGGTTGTAAATAGTGTCCAAGGTATTATTATTATTATTTTTAACCACAAAAAGACACGTTATTTATATTTAATCTCGTATTCTCGCTTTTTCTATTGCAAACTTTAATTGCTTTTCTTACTAGATTCTGAAAAAAGAAGTTAAAATACACATACTGCCAACATTAGAAAAGTATAAAAAGGAATCTATTAATTTCAATTTTGTTTTCTCAATTATCGTCGACTCTGTGGTCAATCGTAAATAATAAAAACTTTCCACCCTAGGGATGGAATATATGTTTACCTGCAGGAAGCCGGCCACGTCAGTCATGACGTCACGGAACGGACACTCCTCCTTGATGGTGTCGAACCAGCCCAGCTTCGTGAGGCGAGCGAAGAGAGTCAACAGCGCCTGCGACAACATAAACATGTATATGTCGCAGTTAGTTGGTTAAATCAGACACTTAACTAACTCTCCAGACCGTTAATTAAATACCGACGTTTAACCAAGTCACTAGCATTCCGTCAGACAAGTGAATGAACGAAACGTTTAACGAGTTGTCTAAACGTTCCTAGGCAACAAGACCTATATATACAATATAAATATTTTTTTATGTGTACTTAAGTTTATGTTTTAAGTATTTTTGTTGTTCTTACATGTTCAACCTAACACGAAGGATAAAGGGGGCTTCGCTTCGCTCACCCCCTTTACCCTTCACCTAAGCTGCCGCAATGTTTTGCCCTGATATAAGCTGTGCAAATCAGCTATTGTCGTGACGTCATCTTGGTTTCCAACACGCTGGCTTTCGGTAAGACAGATTGTTAAACGTTTTCGACGATGCTTTAAACGCCCGTGTTTTATTAACGGTCAAGAGAGTTAGTTAAGTGTCTGATTTAACCAACCAACTGCGACATATATACAGCGACATATGTTGCTTCCAGCCCCACACTAGGATACCCTGGACCGTGGGAACCAGAAATAGTGACGTCACACACGTGTAAACATCCAAGACCTGGGGTTTTAGAGAAAAATTTAAACAGGGTGAAACGTAACTGTGCATTTTAGTCCGGTCTTCGAGTATTGCTGGAAATAACTATTTTCGTTTTCTGAGTTAAAAAAGCACCTTCGCCGCTTGATTTTGGGTTCTCAGGCGGAATAATTCTATGCCTAACTCGTTCGAAAAGGCTTTTTACTAACCTCGCCACGACCCCCGCCTTCGGGCTTATTGCACTACGGAATATTTATCTAATCGTATTATTTATCAACCACCAATTAGAATGGGTAGAAAATAGAAAAAAATAAGCTCTATTATTTGGAATTTAATAGCACAGATACTGCAATCCAATAAAAATCGATAGCAGTATCTGTGACATTGGCGAAATCGCAAACAGTCAAGAACATAGAATTATAACTCGATGCCCGTTGGCTGTATGCGATTTAGCCTATGCCCGCGGCATTCAAAATTAAAAAGCTAGTTTGTCTCACTCAGTGAGCAAAATGCAACTTTGCTCACTGTTTAATCGCAGCAAAAGCCTCTTGTTCGAGCTGCTGAAGTTAAATAGTACATTTCCCACGTCGCAAAGGCTTTTATTTGCGAACCGATAAGTTTACGGCACAAGCCGAAGGCAACGGTCGTAGCGAGGTTCGTAAAAAGCCTTTTCGATCGAGTTAGGAATTGAATTCTTCCGCCTGAGAAGCCAAAATCAAGCGGGGAAGTTGCTATTTTTAGCTCCGAAGACGGAAATATACATAACAATGCTTCTGGATCAGCTGGGCCTGCCTACGCAATCATTTGCAGCGATTGGAAAATTAAGTTACTCCAAACAAATAAGTTTCCTATAGTGCTATAATTGTTCCAAGATGGCTACTGTTTATTATCGTACAAGCGGTGAACGGAAATAGTAGTTTATGTGACTGATACATAATGCCTAATATGTACAGTTACATACACTAGTTTATCTACACACATATCATAAGCTCTCTTTGATGTGTTCAGGAACCGCATGTTCGACCGGCATTGTGGCATTGATCATTGCTCTGCACTTGTTTAGCTTGTTCAGTAGTACCAACTTCACAGACAAACTAGGGGCAGGCGGGCGTCGGCGTTCGAAATTTCAAAGTCATAATATATCGAAATATTGATACTAAGTAGTATATAACATTACGCTGGTCGTGACGTGCGGTTTTTGGACGCAGTAAAGAGGGTTTATGATACGTGTGTAGATAAACATAATAGAACACACGCTTCTAACAAATTGTCATTCGCAAAGAGTACCAGATATTAAAAAGGGCGAAGGCTGATGAATGGTTCGTACTGAGTCATGCGACACTGGGCCACCTCTGATGGGTCTGTCTGCCGCTCCAGAATCGGGCTGTAGAGTCACCAGCGCAGATGTGTATCGGATATCGGACACCGCTTGAATCATCTATTACAGATATTACTGGCCTTATGATGAAGAGATAATGGGACATAGTGAACGGCCATTGGAGCCGCCTTCCGTCCGTCCGTCCATCCGTCTGTCCGTCAGTCTGTCCGTCCGTCCGTCCGTCAGTCTGTCACCAGGCTATATCTCATGAACCATGATAGTTAGAACTTTTCACAGATGATGTATTTTGTTGTCACTATAACAAATACTAAAATACAGAAAAAATATTTTATTTATCTATAAACCATACAAACTTATGAATGCACCTGGTTACGTATACGGAGTGTGAAAGTAGCCGCACCAATAACGTTGTAAACAACATATTGCTGCGTAAAATCAAAACTATTCACTTCACACCATCTCTACTATTGTACGGTGGTACGGAACCCTTCGTGCGCGAGTTCGACTCGCACTTGACCGGTTTTCACCGGTATTTATACTTCTACGTTTTTTTCCTTCGCTATGCACAAGCAATAGAGGAACATTACCTGAACAACGTAGCTGGCTAGCTTCGGCCGCGTGGCAAGGTAGTTGAGCACATAGTTCCGTATGTCGAGCCGCTGCTGTGTCGAGAGACTACTGTTCGACCTGAAAATAAACAAGTAAATATTACAAGAACAATCTCACACAAAACGAACTAGGCCCATAGTAAGCTCAACAAGGCTAGTTTTATGGGTACTAGATGGATATATTTAATAGAGTTAAATACTTATGTAAATACATAGAAAACATTCAAGACTGAGAAACAAATATTCATGCTCATCACACAAATATTGCCCTTACTGGGATTCGAACTAAGGACCATCAGCTTCGTAGGCCGGGTCACTACCCGCCAGATTAGTCTATGATATACCGGTTTAGACCAGTCGTCAAAGGTATACCACAAAAAAATAAACTACTGTCCACCAATGGGGTTGGCAACTGTCGGCGTGGCGCTAGTATCGGTTGGTTCCCCTAACGTCAAAGTCACGCTTCTGTGTTGCCAGTACAGTGTGTTCAATCGCCAGTCATGTGCTGTGTATTGTAAAAATCCGCTGCCAAAAATACAAAATCAAGTTGTATACCTAGTAGTAATACATGACATTATATCATATACACGATAAATTACTGCTGTTGTGTAGTAAATAAATTCCGATAACCAATTATCACAGAAAAAGTTACAGAAATTAGTCGATCGTTGAGAGTGGCAACTGGATAAAGGAACCAAATACACCTGGCGCCACCTATGATTAGCTTTCACCGGCCAACACCAAAAATAAAAATGTATAGGATTTGACGTTTGTTTTGAGGTTAAACTATATGTAACATTTTTTTTATCACACCTGCTCTGAAAATACATACTAATTATACCAATTAGAGGGAAGAAACGCCTTTATCCCGCCCTTCAAATCCTTTCATCCCAAGGTATGGAAGTTTGTATGAAAATCCTTCCGACCCAAGGGTGGGAAGTATGTATGAAATTCCATTACATACCCGGTTTTTTTTTTTATTTGTCAGCAGTCATACTGCAAAGAGACTTTAACTGTCTACTAATTAAATTTCAAGTAAATTGTTACTGGCCACATACAGTTTTTTTTTACCAGTTACCAACCTCCTTGGTGCATACAGAAAATTAAAAACGAAATTATTTTTGTATATAAAACGCGCGGAATCACGGAAGAAGAAGAAGAAGAAGCTGCATGACCTTATGATCGTAGCCTACTCCAGAAACGGGCGGATAAAAAAAGGAAAAGCCCGCGCATTTTCGCAACATTTTTTGTAGTAACACGGTAAATGTTCATCAAATGTAGTCATTCCATATAGCTACAGTTTCACAGAAGTTGGTTGCTTCAAGTATGTAATGACCCCTTTACTGCCTTGATACGTTCTCGGCTCGGATACGCCAGCCAAACTTGGAACCCCTACTATCAAGTACTGTCACTGTATAATAATTAGGTCGTTTAAAAAACCGGCCAAGTGCGAGTCGGACTCGCGCACGAAGGGTTCCGTACCATAATCTATTTAAACGGCAAAAAAAAACAAGTTTGTTGAATGGGAACCCCCCTTAATTTATTTATTTATTTTTAAAGTGAATATATAACTCAATATTCTGTGAATATTTCCAGCGTCTACCTGTTGCCGTTATTAATATCGAGCAAATAGGAGAAAAAAATATGTTTGTTGTGTGGGAGCCCCCTTATATATTTATTTTATTGATTTTTAGTATTTGTTGTTATAGCGGCAACTGTCTAACTATCCGGTTCATAAGATACAGCCTGGTGACAGACGGACGGACGGACAGCGGAGTATTACTAACAGGGTCCCGGATAACACCCTTCAAAAAAACACTCATGTATATGTTATGTTAAAACAAATCAAACAAGTCCAAACACTGTAGCTGTTGAAAAATTCCACTATCCACCTTCGGGTCCCATCATCAGATCAGCTCGATACCCTCACTAATTCATCAACTACTCACCGGGACGATTCTAAAGAGCCCACACTCCGTAGGATTGCGTTATTTTATTACAGAGTTCCTGTGACCACCATCCAGCTCCATCATCAGATCAGCTCAATGGTATCATAATATTGCAATGTCGCCAAACTTACATAATTATTTAAAATTTAAGCTCAATCGGAAACCGTGAAGTCGGTCTAGTTTAACTCGCAAGATTTGTTTATATAGTTACGTAATGGTGAACCTAATAGAAGCGTGTTAAAAAGTGAGCAGCGCTCCTCCACCAGATTCTGGCAGACCAAGACAGTGTTAATACATGCACTGACTACGAGGGCAGGCTCATTTCAAGAAGAGAAACAACTAACTCAACATCAGACCATCTGAAGATGTACCCACTCTTCCACTCCCATATAGCAATTACAAATTCATATCTTGCTCCAACAAAAGTAAACCGACTAGCTTGGCAATAAGATATAAGATAATTCGATTGGCCTATTTGACCCTAGGACCAGTCTTTATAAATTTATATATTTAAAAGGAATTTCTAGCCCTATTTTTGAGTTTATTCAGAAAAGAAGATTTCAATTATATTTGTGGAAACTAAACATGAACTTAAGGACTCAACTAACATGACATTTATAGAAATTACATTTCCCATTATAGGTTTTCATGGTATAAGGTTAAAAAACGCGATGCCTCGCGCGTAAGCAAGCGCGGTAATGAACCATTGGAATGTGTAAGCTCATATCTACAGAGGTTTAATAGTTTCTTCATAAAGTGTAATAATACCAAATGATCTGCCAGATTGTGTCTTAGTAATAATAATAATTCATATGCCTAGAAGTCGGCGATAGGCTATCTCCCTGTTATTCAAAAAGACTAATGAACTTGAACATTCTTAAGATTCACATCAGGCACATATTTCGCTTCTGCCCCTTCCCCGTGAAACCAGAAACAGCGACTTCACACATACTTAAACATCCAAGACTTAGGGGATTTTTTTCTTTTCACCCAGCTGGGATTACAACCCGGGACCTCTAGCTTGGAAAGCACGGCCTCAGCCGCAGAACCACAGGAGTTGACGAAAGAATTACCGGCAAAATGTGGGCCTGGTCTCTGGGAACTAGAATGGGTGCTGAGTGACAAGAAACTTGATTGTAATATAGGTGAAAAATGATGATGATACCTGGTGATGAGTTTCCCCAGGGTGGTGGCTGCCAACAGCTGTGAGTAGCTAGAGTCAGCTCGCTCCAACAGAACTTGGCATTTGTTCAATGTGTCCGGTGATTCCTGGAGATAATAAGGGCAATCCTCAGAAGACAGTGATAAAAATAAACCTTTAAATATACACACACACATAGCTTCTAGCACCACATTAGGATAACCTGCGACGTGGGAACCAGAAACAGTGAAATCACACACATATATAGTCAAGACCTGTTTTTTTTTCTTTATTCGAGGTCATCAGATATGTTTACAAAATATACATGTTTACAAAATATAGCTCCTGAAAATTTACAATATTACTTTCGAGGATCCCTTTTGTTTATAATCTTCAGACTTAACAAGAAAAAGACTATCTTTTGCCTGCCTAAAGTCAGAAATAGATATGTTTATCCTGGTGTAAGCTAACCTGAAATGCGACCATAGCTTTCTCCGCCTGCTCGAGGATGGACGGGTCCTGAGACTCGTAAAGTTGCTTGCAAAGCAACTCTATTCGCTGAATCTCCTGAAACCAACCACAAAGTGTTTATTTCAAACTGACAGTCTTTTACAGCAGCTTGATTCTGTCTCTTGCCATCTATCCCAAAAGGTACCTTTGAAAGGTATAGCAATTTTGATTGTGAGCAAATATCCTTCAATACATCAATTTCAAAGAGATTGTTAGAGCAATAAAGCAGCTTACTGTACAGTAACATCTAGAGCCATCTCAATTATTTGATACAATTGCACTCACAATCTAATAAGGCTACAGAATCAGCTTTCAGGGTCCCACACATTGACATATTGATAATTTCAAACCTTTGTGGACTTACCTGTGAAAAGCTCCATAATATGTGGGCAGATGTGGAACTCAGAGCAAGGGGCTGGCATGGGATTAGGTAGTGTGTCCCTTAACACTTTTAATGTTCAACATTTTAAACCCGCAAAATGGTAGATATGGAAGTATACAGAACATGATAGTGGCCGTATGAGTCATGTTTTTTGAAGAAGAATTGAGATGAGGAAGAATTAGAGAAACAGGGTAGGGGTAGTCGGGTAGACAAATCAAGGCTGAACTCATACGTCAAAATATAACCAAACAACCGGCTAAAGTTGTTTCACAAGTAAATACAAAGGATAGCAATTGCTTTAGTGGCCTAAATATTATGAAGCGGACTGCATTCTTGCCAGATTATTGAATGCAGATAAGGGGTTCTGTACATTTCGGCAATGATCTCCAACGGAAAACAACAAAATTTCGATGAAACGTAACAGAAAAAGAACCTTTGTTTGGCGTAAGAAAAATATTGTATACTGTACTTGAACAGTTTAGAAGCTTGCTTTGGCCAAAACTTAGGTGAAATTAATTGAAAATCACGAAAAAATCTCAATATTTTGGTGCTCACCTGTTCGTCAGCCATTTTTGTTATTTTTGCTTTTTTTATTGTCAAAATTTTGGCTTGAATTGAATGGATTATTTTAGTTTCATGCTGCGTACACACACAAGTTCAATGAATGCCAAATATTGCCAACGAATGGGGACATTTACGGTCCTTTTCGTTAGCGTGTGCCGGCAAACTACAGCACTTTATAATCAAAGTAATCTTTCGTTTGCTCAGACTACTAATAATGTACTCTGTGGTTTGCTCGATTCGACTTCAATCTAAAGCAAAAAATCAAAAATCCTTCCTCCTGCAAATAAGTAAAAAAATGTACGGTAGTAGCGGAAGTACATAAAAACTTATCGTCCAGTCGGACGGACAAAATCAAGCTTCTCTGTCAAGTCCCGAAGTACGCTATATAGCAGTAAAATAGAAAGAAATTACGCCATCTACAGTGAAGCCATTCATAAAAGTCGCAGTTGACGTCTATCAATTGGAAGTGTAGGGACGCAACTTCTCTCCTTGAGTCTCCTTCTCCTTGTTTTATTTACAAACAGAAGGGAGACTAACACATATCTCTGTCCCACAGACCTACATACCAATCAGACCTGGTATACCTAGAAAAAAAACCAAGGTGCCAAAAAAGTGTCGCATGAAATGGCTGCCCTATAGTAAAGGAGAAATGCGAGAAATATCGATAGAAAATCGAGTTTGGAAGATGAGAAGTCTTTTTTTACAGTTTAGTCCAACTTACTCAGTCATGTATGTTGTGTAGATATTCTAAACTTTACAACTTTGACTAAATTGTAAATAAAGACCTCTCAACGACCCAAGGCATCATATGATGCCATTTTCCCGTTATAGGTTTTGAATTCTAATACCATGACATAAGGTCCAAAATCGCGATGCCTATCATACCTATTTATATGTGTTATAGAAAAGTAAACTATTTATTTAATAAAGTTACATCGTCCGTGACAATGTAACTTTATTAAATAAATAGTTTACTTACTTGAGCAATTTTAAGTTCAATAGGTTGGTTTCAATTGTACTTGGGCGAATCAACTTGTTCCCCGCCTGACACCTGAGTGGCGTTGAAGCAAAAGTGTTTAAAAAGTGGTCAAGTGCGAGTTGGACTCGCCCATGAAGGGTTCCGTTTTAGTAAGTAATTATGATAAAGATAAAGATATTTATTGTTTGATGAAACATAGGTATGGTGGATGTTAACAAAATGTTGGCATTTGTATCTCTATGATCTGCCGTAAGGCGTTCAAACATTGGTGCTTAATTGTATAAAATTAACAATAACATTAAAATTATATATACAGATTATACACGCATGCACACATATAAGAGGACACACAATAATTATTGTCATTAAAATAAAATGTCGGTAAGAAAATCATTTATTGAATAATGTGCCTTGTTAATTAGAATTTTTTCAAGATTATATTTATACACATTTATATTGTTATTTGACCTCAATGTTAACGGTAGTTTGTTATATATTCTGGTGGCCATACCGAATATACTTTTATCGTAGTATGCTGTCTTTCGCGGGTCAGCACTCAGTTTGTCCTGGTTGCGTTTGCTCTTCATATGATTGAAGAGAGGCATATTGCACTTCACAAATACTGCTGTTTCAAATATATATAATGATGGGACTGTTAGTATTTCAAGATTAATGAAGTGGCCTCTGCAGCTATCTGTACAAATTAGTTTACATATTGCACGTACACATTTCTTTTGGGCTCTAAATATTATATCTTTTTTTGTGGCATTTCCCCAGAACATTATTCCGTACCTTAATGATGACTCGACAAATCCATGATATGCTATTATAACAGCATCTTTATTTACTTGTTTAGATATCATGTATAGAGCCTATGAGAATTGACTCAGTTTACTACTCAAGACATCAATGTGTGTACTCCATGACATGTTGTTGTCAATGTGCAGTCCTAAGAATTTTGTGGTCTCAGTATCTTCTATTTGTTTACCCTCATAGTTAATGTTTAATTTCAATGGTTTTTTATGTCCATTAGAAAATTTCATCAGTTTTGTTTTATTAATATTTATTAAAAGATTATTATTATCAAGCCATTCTATTAAATTTATTAGGGAATTATTAATGTCTGATTCATATGTATTTAGATTGTGTCCTATAAATGTTACGGTGCTGTCATCCGCGAAAAGATCCATCGGATGATTAACACATTTTGGGATGTCATTAATGTATACTAGGAACAATAGTGGGCCCAAAACACTCCCTTGTGGTACTCCACATTTTATGTCCCTAGAGTCAGATGAACATGTCATTTCCATTTGTGATTTTGTGCATATTTGAGCAATTTGGGTTAATTGTTTCCTAGTACTTAAGTAGGATTTAATGAGGTCATGTGCGTTACCTCGTACACCATATGCATACAATTTGTTTAATAATATTTTGTGGTCAACATAGTCAAACGCCTTGGTAAGGTCCATATATAATGATGTGACAGGTTTGCCACTATCAATGTTTGGCATGATCTTACTCAGGAAATCATAAATTGCCATGTTAATATTTTTATTTTTTCTGAAGCCCTTTTGCTCTTCAGCCAGTATTTTATGTTTTTCAAAATAGATATATAGCCTGTCATAAATAGCTTTCTCTAATATTTTGGAGAATATTGGTATCAGCGCTATGGGTCTGTAGTTGCTCATGTCTTCCCTGTCGTCTTTTTTGAAAAGTGGTTTCACAAAGGATGTCTTGAGGCGATCAGGAAAGACACCGTGTTGTAAGGAGAGGTTAGTCAGGTGGCTAAGAATTGGTGCGATTTCATTACTAACTGCTTTGATTATTTTGGTGTTGATACCATCAACTGTACTGTTTGTGTTCTTAAGTGATTTTATATATTTCTGAATTTCTGTGGTAGTAGTAGGAATCAGGAATATTGAATCACTTAGAAATGCTAGTCTTAGATCATTTTGTTTTGTGGTGGTAGGATTCAGTACCACTTGGTCAATAAAATTGTCATTAAATGCTTGTGCTATTTGTTTGGGTTCTGTCATGTTTAGTCCTTTACATTTTATTATGTTTATGTTATTTTTTGGTATGTTATTTTTTGCTTTGTTTATTACACCCCATGTTGTTTTACAGATATTAGTGGAGGTTTCAATGGCATAACCGTTTTGCGATTTCTGTGTTTGATCTAAAACACTTTTTAACCGTTGTGTGTATTGTTTGAATGTGTTTTTATTTTCTAGTGTTGGGTTAAGCCTATAATTCCATAGGAGTTCGCGCTTTCTTTTGCAACAATATTTGATGCCCTTAGTAATCCATTGTGCCTTGGTAGTCACGGATATCTTTCTCTTTTGGAAAGGGAAGCAAAGTTCATAGAACAGTACAAACATATCGTGAAACGAGTTGAATGCTTTATCTAGATCCTGGCATTCAAATATATCCGAAAAGTTTAGCTGGGAAATGCACGTGACAAACTTATTTATGTTTTCGTCACTGTAATCTCGTCTCATGATAAAATAGTGCTTTAAGATACAGGTCCTTTTGACCGGACATTTAAGGATTTGTGCAGAGTGATCCGACAGTGCAAGTTCTATGACTTCACTTTTTTGCACATTGTGAGCAAAGTTATCTAAACATGTTCCACTTTCAAAACGAGTTGGCTCTTTGATTTGTGATTTAAGATTGTAGCCTAATAAAAGTTGCACAAAAGTTTCCGTAGCAGTAGCAGCAGTAGTGTTCTTAAGGGTGTCGATGTTGAAGTCTCCTGCTATTACAACTTTTTTATTTCTGTAACATGTTTGACGTAAAATCTTGTCTAGCGTTGTGAAAAACTTCTCTAGATTAACGTTCCTATTTTTTGAGTTGGTATCCTGTATATACATATAATTATAATTTCGTGTTCTACCAATTCTATACAACAACATTCGATAGTATAAGGTATGCTACATTTAAGTATTTCTTTTATTTCTTTAAATTTATGATATTTGCTAATTACTATGCAAGAGCCACCATTTCTATTATTTCTACAAAAGTATGATGCTAATGTACAGTTGGGTATTTTGAATTGGGCTGTATCAGAGGGTATCATATTATGCTCGGTGATACATATAGCATCCATCGGTTTATTGACCTTTATTAATTCCTCCAGTTGTACTGTAAGGTTGTCAGCTTTAGTAAGCAGACCGTTTATATTTTGATGGAGAATATGGAGGCTATTGTACACGAAAAAGATTATTTCTAGTATAATCTTGTGTCATAATCTCACTTACATTGTCCTTATTAATATTAGATTCCTTGTTATATACCAGCCCTAACATTACGTCTCAACCCTAATACTTACGCACTTACACGTGCCGTGTTCTTATCACGCGCTCATTCAAGCTCTCAATGACCCTTTATTAGCAACACAGTATGCTATTATCACTCCTTTTATAAAGCCGCAACGACCAATTAATATTTGAATTTGACAACTCAGATAAGAGTTAGAATACTGATTACTACAATGTAGAATAGAAGTCCCTTTGTACAAGACCAATAAGGAAATCTCGGGTCATGAACATGATACCCAAATTTTGCTTTGATGTCCCCTATCACGTCGCCTAAACTACGTCCTTAAAGACCCCATTGTTCTCCCCCGAAAAACATCGTTATCTTTTGCGTATATAAACTGTACGCACAGGCCCTTTCGTTAGAGAGAAGCACCAACCACTCTGAGTAGCAGTCGCTCCCTATACTCGCGATCGTAACTTACCTTCGTACCCCAAGTCGCGTCCCCAGTAGACTTTTTCCTTCTAACGAAAACGTGTTATAGACTAGATAGTTTGTAGGGAAATAAAACTCCTTAAAATTCTACGAAGTCTTTATTATCTTGTCCTCGTCGAACCCTGACAGTCGAAGGATAAAACATCCTTAATGTCAGTTTGTGTGATCATATCAATTCTATCATTGGCATTATTAATTACATTATCATCTTTGTCATTAAGCACGTTATCATTATTATAATTATCAGTATTTATAGCAGTATCAATTTTATTTAGAAATATATCACTTTGATCTGGTTCAGTTTGTACTGATTTGTCTTCAACCTTCCTGCCATGTGTGCGCGCGTCGACTGAGTTTATGTATAGTCCAGCTCTTTGCGCCGTATAGTCAAGCTGTAGAAGTCTTCTCAGAAGCAATCCACTCAGGTTCCTTATGAATGTATATCCCCTTGGAAGAAATCTGCTGTAGTTCATATCCAGGAACGATACATTTTTGTACTTGCTGCATATATATCGAAGTTCATAGTTAAGTTTGCGTTCTTGTAATTTACTATTATAGGGTATTTCGCAAACTATTATATTGACGGCTTTGTTCAGGTGTAGCCACACTATTAAGTTCGATGTGAACAGGAATGGATCAGATTCATTAATACCACCCATTAGTACTACAAAGTCGTCCTCGGTGAGTGTGGAAATTTCCAATTTTTCTGCAGTCGTTACGTCGCAGAGTCTTGCACCCTGCTTCCAGAAACTCGTGACAAGGTATTTGGAACCAACCAATGTTTGAAGAGCATTTCTAATACCTCTAGCTTGTTGATCTTCGATCAATAAAATTCTCCGTCTGCTTGTTTCGGTGTCATTGAGGTTCCTGCTTTGTAAGGATTTGTCATTTTCAGAATTTTCATTATCCAGGTTGTTTAATGTACTTGTAGGGTCTTCTTTATTTGTTTTGTCTGATTTGTGATTTTTATATTGTTTAAGTAAACTCGTCTCTTTAATTTCCTTGTTATTTTTCTCTACCTCAGCTGCATCTGTGTGTGTCTCGTCTGATATTGATATGTGTGCTTCTACTTCTATTGGTCGCTGAGTCTGATCAGGAGACTGCATGTTTGGTGTGACGTTTTTCTTCTCTGTTTCATTTGAAGTGTTCTCAGGGTTGCAGTCATTCGAGCAACTTGGGAACGTCACTTTGCGGCTTTCAACCGTCGATATGGATGTCTTAGGTTTCTTCCTTTTTCTAGCTGTTAATGGGGTCATGTTGGTGTCGGTGAATTGAAATGACTTGTAGGTGTCAATAAGTTTATGGCATCTTGCTAGCTCGTCTTTCAGCCGCTCGTTCTCGAGATTGAGATTATCTATTTCATTTTATGCAATAACAAGGTCATGTCTTAACCTGTCTAGCTGTTCCACGTCAGGGTTGTTCTGGCTATCATTTATTGTGGTTTGTGGCAGGCTCACATTAGAAGTCTCGAAAAGTGATGATGTCGAGAGATCACTGACGGAGTGTGACTTATATTGCTTTCTCATGGTAACATGGTCAGGTGATATTGACATAATTGCAGTGGTATGTGTCTGGTTTAAGTCAGTTTTTCAGAGTAACATAAGCTAAAAATAATAAAAGACACTTGTCGCCGCGAGGATCGAACCCGGATCTCATGCGTGCAAAGCAGACAAAATAAAAAAAAGCCAACAGTAGCGACGGGGATCGAACTCTGATCTCTTGCGTGTAAGTCAGCTACTTTCACCATCTATGTGACCTGATGTTTGTGTTGTGACTTTGTTTTTCATAGTGTTTGTATGAATGACCTAGTCATCTTTGCAGTTTTTAATAAATGTTGTATATGTTAAAAACGGCTTATTTTATTTTATTCAAAACCAATTTTCGTTGAAAGTGTGTATTGAGATATATACAGCATATGTTTTTTGTAGATTTTTCACTTTCTTGCTTTAAAAGTTAGAGAGGGGGGGGGCACACATTTTTCCACCATTGAAGGGTCTGTCTCTTTAACGTTTTACTTTGAGCAAAATGGTTTCAAGAACCTCAACGTCATTTTTAAAGACACATCTATAGACACCCCACATATAGGTTTAATGAAAAAAATATTTTTTTGATGTCACTCGAGTTATGTTTTTTTTTCTGATTTAATTCCTTTAATTAATATTATTTTTAAAATTTTGTATAAAATCGTAAAGCGGTTCACAAAATTCATCTACATATCAAGTTTCAACTATGTAGTCCAAATAGTTTCTGCATAAAGTTGCTGTGACATACGGACGGATGGACAGACAGACTTGACGAAACTATATGAGTTCCTTGTTTCTCTACGGAACCCTAAAAATTGTTCGTGTTTCGGCCGGGCCGGTCAATGGGAAGCAGTTTAGCCTTAGCCTACGTGCGAAAGCGAAAATAATTCGGAGGCGTCAAATTAGCTGCGCGTGAGGGGGAAAACTTAATCTGGTCCTAGGTATCAAGTTGATTCGCACGGTTAGTATACCTCGCGCTATGAATTAAGAGCGCTCAGCAAAAGTGGCGGGGATTACTGCGCATGTGTACAGTCGCGGCATATTTCCGAAGTGCAATATTAAATATTAGGGTTAGTGTGAAGGAATGGGTGTGCTGTGCCAGTTTTAAATCATCAACCATTTCATCAGACTCCTTTTTGATGTAACAGTTTACATCGTACACCATTTTTCTGGTTTGCCTTGTTAGCACTCTGCTTTCCGGCATCTTCGAGCGTTGAAAGATAACGTTAGGTTTAATATATGCGACTGTACTCAAGAACGTTTGAGAGGTTTTGGGTGCGCGGGAACGGGAAGCGACTGATCAACAAATCAGGCGCCGGCGCTGTCTACCGCCCCCGTCGCACCTCACTTCCCCGCGCCAATCACCTATGAAAAGTGACTACTGCGCATTCAAGGACACCGCTCAATACTCCTGGCGCTACCTATAGTAGTAGCAATGTAAGGTCAGGGAATTTAAAATGGCACATGTTATTAATTTTATTATTATTCATTTCTAAATAGTAATATATGGTAATATTCATATTCTTTATTGCACAGATAATACAGGGTGATTGGTTATTCGATACATATAATACACTTCGTGCTTGTGTTAGACACCGAGGGTTTCAGTTCGAACATGATGTGCAATTTTATTAATCTTTCGTTATTTTTGTTAAAATTTGTAAATGTAAGGTACGATTTTTTTTAATGGTGATTATTTCTTTTGATTTTTAATAAATACACATAAACTTTTTTTAAATCCACTGGTTTGTAGGTTAATCGACCCATATAATTGTTTTACGATTCGCTCTACCTACTTTACAATTATTGCAATAAGTTTATTTTAATTTTAAAGTAAGTGTAAACATTTTTACTACACTAGATAGCTGATAAGACAGGGAAGTTATTGCAATAGTTTGTACGCTTTTTTTTTTTTACAAAACCGCTGTAAATATAAAATTTATTCACAGTTTAATGTGAATGAATTTTATTTTTCTCATCACGTGAGTTTATGGGTTTACTGCATCAAAATTAAGAATTTTTATTTTTATTTTAAGCTATTGCACAGAATCACCAATGTGTATGCTAACAAATTACAGTCTCAAAGTTACCAAAATATTTTAGTTTTTTCCTAATTAATAACTTTGTGTGAAATTTTGGAAAACTTTGAAAAAAGTAAAAAATCTGTGTAACTCGAAACCCATTAATTTTCAGATAAGGTGTTATAGGGTTAAATTTGCTGGAAATATGCTACTTTAACTCTACTTTAACCTCTCACATTATAATTGTCGAATAACCAATCACCCTGTATAAAGGTGCAGACAGTTACACGAAATGTTTTAAGCAAAGACGAGCTTCTCTCTGAAAAGAGATTTCTTCCAGTTTTTTTTCAAAGCTCTATGCGACACCTTATCATTAATTTTCATGCCATGACATCTAAAGTTATGTCTAGATATACTTTGGTCACACTTTTAATCAGTAGGAATCTATGATTCTCATTGTGATCTGAATCATTACTTGTTTATACAAAAGATGTCTGCCGGTCTTGTAATATTCTGTGAGAAATTGAAATACATCTAGATAATAGTTTCCCGGATTAATTTTCTTACACAATAATGCTTTAAGTATTTTTTCAGTTTTTTCATCACTTCTAAGACATGTTTCGTAGCATATTTAAGGCCACCTCTTGTGTCTAGCCAAATAAGGCTCTCAATATTTTTATCCCCTGACAACCATTCTATACATTTGTGGCATTTAAGCGACCGAGACAGCTTCATTGTCACGAATCCCGATATGTACTCCACAACGCTCTCGAAATATTCATTGAGGTTAGCTCCTATATATTCAACATAGGACTCGTATAAGTCGCTATGGTATTAGTTAATTTCGACTAAACCTTTTTTTTCTCGTCAAATTGTTATTTGGTCAACGCTTCATTCTTGGGAAATCTGAAAAAAATAAACAAAGTTCTTAA
This sequence comes from Argyresthia goedartella, assembly GCA_949825045.1. Taxonomy (NCBI): domain Eukaryota; kingdom Metazoa; phylum Arthropoda; class Insecta; order Lepidoptera; family Argyresthiidae; genus Argyresthia; species Argyresthia goedartella. The sequence goes on along the minus strand of OX463811.1, from coordinate 5,165,645 downwards.
TTAATTACATATTAGGATTCTATTCCTATACCATGAAATAAAATTATCTAAATTGTATTGAAATCACAACGGAAATCTCTTTAATTTTATCATTTTTGAAACCTTTATAATGTATGTTTTGTTATATTTTGACGGTACTGACTGTTATGAGTTGTCTAAATAGCATTCTAATCATCATGTTTATATTTAATATTTTTTATTTATCTTTAATAATATATCTGCCAAAACAATTTATCGACACAGCACATCACTATCCCAACATGTAATTTGTTTACAAACATTCGGTAAAATATATATATATATATAAAATAACGGTGTATACAGCTGTTACAAATTATGATGACACTTTATCATGTTTTACAAACTGCGAATTAAGACACAAATCTATCAGATTTTACAACATTTTCAACAAAAACTAAAAACGTTACGGAATGCTCAACGAGTTGGAAAGAGACATCGAATAGTTTGATAGTACTACTCCTATTTACCAGATAAGCATAAAATCTATAGAAGAATACAGCCACTCCATAAGGTTTGTTTCTCATTGGTTCGAATCCGCGTTCTTTGACATTACATTATTATTTTAAATTGATTATTATGCACATGCGTCACGTGCGTGGTCTGTTCGACACGATAGACCTGAAAATCAAACCAAAAATAATTCATGTTTATTTTTTATTTACCGGAAACACATTTCGACATCTAGTATGTACTAGCGGTACTAAAATAAAACAATTTACCGGAAACATGTAAAAAGAAGAAAGAAAGAAAGAAAGAAAAATTTATTTACAAACACACAGGACACGCATATTAAACAAAAAATAAACAAAAAACATACAACAAGTGTGTCTCTGCGGCAGTGAAACGGACATATATCGCTCTGTCTAGTATGTACAGGCAGTACTAAAAATAAAACAATTTATCGGAGACATACCATGCCATCTAGTATGTAGTAGCAGTACTAAAAATGAAGTTTAACGAAGTCAGACGATGGCTTTGTGTTTGTGCACGCAGGGCTCGATCTATAGGGGTGCAAACAGGGGCCAGCGTCCCGGGCGCCAGCCTCAGGGGCGCTAAAAACATATTTTTTTTTCCACAAAGCGACTACTACCTGACTCCCTGCCTTGAACAAATCTTATATATGTCACCGTAGGATTGTCGAACCGTTAGTTGATAAACTAACGTTTTTTTTTCTCGTTAGTTGGTCAACTATCTGTAACCAGCGTACTGCTTACTATATGTCGCGTTAGTTGATAAACTAACGGTTAAAACTGGTTTAAACTTGAATTGCAAACGAAATACCAGGGCAAACACTGAGATAGCTTAGGTGAAGATTAGAGGAGGCGACCGCAGCGTTAGGTTGACATGTAAGAATAAAAGAAACGTAAATTCTAAACCCTGTCTGTCTGGTTTACTATCTGTCGATAGTTGATCAACTAACGCGTTAGTTTATTAACTAACGGTTTTGACTATCTTAAGGTGACATATATGTAACTATAGTAATAACCTATTTGTTTGGCTCTGAGCGAGTGTGGGGTAGGGGTAATTACCCCCTACAGGCGGCACTCACAGCTTAACAAAGTTGGAGATAGTTATACCTTATTCTAGGTAGGGTGGGTTAAATTTAAGTGTAATAATATTAATTTAAAATTCTTAAATTTAATTGCGGGCTAACGGCCCGCGGTTTCACCGCCTCAAATCAGCCTACAAGTTAAAACATGTTATAATCTCTCTTCGCATTAAGTTTCGTCAAAATCCTTTCGATAGTTTGTCCAGGAAAAAAGGACTTTAGTCTATTTTATACCTTTCTATGCCTCTACTTCAATTCCATCCACGACTGTTGGAATATGATAATTACTTGAATCAGTTCCGTACAAGTAAATTAAAAGCCTCGTACGGAACCAGTTCCGAAACTCCGGTTCTAAAGACGGCCGAAGGGTTACCTATCCTCCATCAATCAACTGTAGCCTTGAAATTCGTAGAAGTCAGAATAACGTAATAGCCATTGGGCTACCCCCAAATAAACGAATTTCTTTGCTTAAATACCTATTATCGGTCTGATTTTTCACCTTCATTTTTAGTACTGCTACTACATACTAGATGGCATGGTATGTCTCCGATAAATTGTTTTATTTTTAGTACTGCCTGTACTTAGCAGACAGAGCGATTTTACGGTAAATTGTTTTATTTTAGTACCGCTAGTACATACTAGATGTCGAAATGTGTTTCCGGTAAATAATAAAAAAACATGAATTATTTTTGGTTTGATTTTCACGTCTATCGTGTCGAACAGACCACGCAAGTGACGCATGTGCATAATAATCAATTTAAAATATTAATGTAATGTCAAAGAACGCGGATTCGAACCAATGAGAAACAAAACTTATGGAGTGGCTGTATTCTTCTATAGATTTTATGCTTACCTGGTAAATAGGAGTAGTACTATCAAACTATTCGATGTCTCTCTCCAACTCGTTGAGCATTCCGTAACGTTTTTAGTTTTTGTTGAAAAAGTAAAATCTGATAGATTTGTGTCTTAATTCGCAGTTTGTAAAACATGATAGTGTCATCATAATTTGTAACAGCTGTATACGCCGTTATATATATTACCGAATGTTTGTAAACAAATTACATGTTGGGATAGTGATGTGCTGTGTCGATAAATTGTTTTGGCAGATAATTATTAAAGATAAATAAAAAATATTAAATATAAACATGATGACTAGAATGCTATTTAGACAACTGCAGGTGGCAGCACTTGCCATGTAAACAATAGCTCCTAGTGTTAAAATTATTTTAAAATGTAAAAACTTACTTTCCTGTAATAAATATGTACTAAAAGTGTAAAATAGCCGTCGAGTGATGTAATGAAACAATGATTATCACACCGAAAACATTATTAGTGAAAATAATGGTGAAAAACCATTCTACTCTGTGAAGCCATCTAAAACGTGAAAAAAACAACAATAAAAACTCGGTTTTGTAGTGACACCAGTGGATTATCATGAAGTGATTATTATACTACGAGGCGAGACTAATAAACCTGTGATAGTGTCATCAAGAAAATAACAACCTAAAAATACGTATGCATTATTTTCAAAAAAATATTTAACGACCATATAGCAGCGCCATCTATAACGAGTAGCGAAACCCAAAGCCCATTTTCTAATAAATAAGTAATACACCAGAGGGCGCTACTAAGATTTATGCTACCACACACTAGACGGCAGCACAGGTTGGAAATTAAATCTATATTTTTAATTGCATACGTACGTACGTTATCATGGCAACTCAAACAAATTGTTCAGCATGCTTCCAACCTTTACTAAGCAAAAACTTTCTATGTTGCTCCATATGCAATGATAACTATGATCTGGACTGCGTTGGCGTTTCAGAAAAAATATTTTTAAACCTTATGTCAAAGGAACGTAAGAGCAGCTGGAAATGCCCAAAATGTATCTCCAATACACGGAAAACTGATAATACTAATACTCCAATAAGATCCAATGTACAAACGGACACCATAGAAAGGTACGGAAGAGACGAATCAACTTGTAACATAACACAGAGATCAAAATGCCCAAAAATAATTAACAATGACTGCTCATTTGCGTTAATCGACACACTACCAGGCGGAGACACGGAGAAATTCAGCCCTTCACAAAACAGTTTCAACGTAATAATGGAAATACAAACACTACAAAAAACTTTAAACTCATTTCTGAGCAACCAAGATCAACGCGAAGAAAAGCTCTGTGCAAACTTCAATCAACTTCAGATGGGAAAAAATGGAATAAACGACAGACTGAATACTATAAAGACAAACATACTACAGATAAAACAGATAACCGAAACACATTCCCAGAAGATTACAATTTTAGAAAAAGAAAACGAATTACTAAAACGCGATATAGCAGAAATAAAGAGTAACTCTATATCTTCTTCATCCTCTACGGATTGCAAGCCCACCACCACCACTGCCAATGCTACTATACCCCAAATACAAAACCAGAACAATCAAACAAAAATGACACCTACCTTGACCCCAAATGTATCTACACACGATGGAGACCACGACAGACTCCTAGTGCTGTATGGATTGGACGAATACAGAGACGAAACAGAACATCAACTCTACGGAAGAATTGCCCAAGTTTTCAACGAAATATCTGGCACAAATGTCACTGGATACGTAGAGGAAATTACAAGGATAGGCCGTAGAGGCTGGCGAAGACCCCTTAAAATCGAGATGCTAAGCAAAAGGCTGACCAAATATTTGTTGTCTAACAGAAACCATTTTCGAGGTACTGGGTTGTGGATATCGGAATACCTAGATGAAAATGAGTTAAATAATAGAAACCAAAATCAACGGAACCGACGCACTTCAAAATACGTAAACACAACCGAAGACGCGACAACAGCAGATCAACGTAACAGCACAGAACATTATAAACCAGTCCTTTCGTGGAGGACCTAAACCAAAAGGCACAGAACACACCAAAAACCAGTCCTTTCGTGGAAGACCCAGACCAAGACCAACATTATAAATTACTATTCCAGAATATCCAGAGCATCAACAACAAACTAGACCAACTAGTCGCATTTGTTCAAGAAAATACATCTTATACATCATTATGTATAAGCGAGACATGGCTTACTCAAGAGAAGATTCCCATGATACAAGTACCCGGATATATAATGGCAGCATCCTATTGTCGAAGAAATCGTAGTGGCGGAGGAGTATGTATACTGCTAAAAGATAACTTAGAATACAGGGAAATTACTGAAATATCAAAATTGTCAGTGGAATATTGTCTAGTAATATGCGGAATTGAATTAATTAACGAAGGTATTATAATAATTAGCCTATATTGGAATGGAAAAAATGAAGAAAACTACATTGAACAATTGAGTAGGATATTGCTCTACATACGTAACAAATTTGCTAAACATAAAGTTGTGATTGGGGGCGACTTTAACACAAATGTGTTAACCATTAGCAAGAGATCTAACACACTAATAAGCACTATGCTACAATATAACTTTACACAGCTAATTAAAGAACCTACACACTTTACACCAACATCATCAACCTGTATAGACCTCATATTTACCAATTAAGTCGATAGAGCATGCCCAGGAACAGTCAACAATTTAGGTTTCACTCACCATAGCGCCACTGTCCTACAAATAAAGAAAACTACCCCACAAAAATACAATGAAAGGGCGTGGACCATACAAAAAAGACTATTCAGTCACAACAATATGAAAGATCTCAAAATAAATTTACAGACTATAAATTGGCCATACATATTAAATAAGAATAATAATATAAATGAGAACTATAATAATTTTAACAAAATAATGACAGGACTTCTAAATTACATATTCCTAAAAAACATATCAAAATTAGATCGACTTCAAACAAAACATGGCTCACTAAAGGCATAAAGATCTCATGTCGAAATAAGAGACTTCTAAAGCTATTAACTATTAACAGCGAAAGTGAAATACTGAAAACCCATTATAAATCCTACGAAAAACTATCAAAAAGGACAATAGATAATTCTAAAAAACTATTATACATACGTCAAATAAAATAAAAACTATGTGGAACATCATCAAAGAGATAACAAACAAAAAACCCAGGAAAGACCACGAAAATATAAAACTTGAAATAAACGGAACTATAGATCCAGATCCAAATTGTGTCGCAAACACCTTTAATTCCTATTTTTCATCCATAGGGGCCACAGATGCCAAAATACCCGGACGCCCCGTCATAAACCCAACCAAAAACTCAATGTACCTCAATCCGGTGTCACAAACTGAAGTATTGCGAATAATTAAACAGATAAAAAATAAAAAAGCTCTGGAATTGACGAATTACCACCTTTTCTAATTAGATTCTGTGCCGAAGAACTTACTACACCACTAATACTAATAATAAACCAATCATTTAACGAAGGCACCTGAATAAATACCTGAATACCTAAAGAAAGCAATAGTCAAACCAATTCATAAGAAAAAGTAAAAAAATAAACTTGATCACTATCGCCCTATAGCTAACCTGCCAACATGCTCCAAAATTATGGAAAAAGCCATGTGTAATAGAGTATACCGCTTTTGTGAGAAATATAAAATCTTTGATGACTCCCAAAACGGCTTTAGAAAAAAGCGATCAACCGTAAGCGCAGTATTCAAATATACTCAAGAAATCCTTAAAATATTAGATGATAAGAAATATGCAGTAGGGATATTAATCGACATGTCAAAAGCCTACGACAAAGTCCAGTTTAATATACTGTTGGATAAACTGTACGGTATAGGAATTCGCGGGAAGGCACACGATTGGTTCAGATCATACCTAGCAAATAGAGAGCAATATGTGGAGGTAGAGCACTTCGATGAAAACACCAAACAAATAACCCGCGTTCGCTCTGACAGACAGATACTAAACTCATCAATTCCCCAAGGTAGTGTCGCTGGATGCCTTCTTTTTCTCGTGTATATTAATGATTTGCCTAAAACAATCGAAGAGCCATGTGTCCTCTTTGCCGATGATGTTTCCTTGATAACGACGTGCGAAAACCAACTACAAGTAGAATCAAAAATAACAAATGCTCTAACCAACGTAAATTCCTGGCTCGAAGACCACAATATGGAAATGAATCTAACAAAAACAAAATTAATAGGGTTCTACCCATACCACAAGTCCCCACTAGAAATAAATATTAATTACAATGGCTCTAAGCTTGCGGTGGTCGAGTCAGCAACACTGTTAGGCATCACAATAGATAAGAACTTAAACTGGAAATCTCACATCGAAAATATCACAGCCAAATTATCCTCATTCTGTTATGCGCTCTACGAAACAAAAAAATCAACCGACATAAATACAGCTATCACTACATACTATGCCTATGCCCATGCGTGGCTAAGCTATGGAGTCTTGCTTGGGGGGGGAAGTACTGATGTACAGAAACTATTCGTTATGCAAAAGAAACTGATACGAGTAATAGCAAATCTGGATACATCACACAGCTGCCGGCCTTACTTCCAAAAATATAAAATTCTAACATTACCTTCTATCTATATTTGGGAAGCATGTAGGTTTGTTCAAAACAATACACATCTATATAAACGAAGAGGAGAAAACAATGGTCTATCACTAAGAAACCATAAGAATTTGTTGTACCCACAATCTAGATTAGCGTTAAAAACTAAAAATGCCTATGTTATGATAATAAAAATATACAACAAATTGCCTGAAAATATGAAGATCATAGAAAATGAAGCCAAATTTATAAAACACCTAAAACACTTCTTGGAGGGGAAGTGTTACTATTCAGTAAGAGAATACTTAGATGATAATCTTTAAAATTGTATATTTATTACCTATTGCTTATTGTGTAACTTAAATGCATATATAAAGTATATTAATATGTTAAAAAATAATAATAATGTTAAGAGATGTTGAGTTCCTACCTTAGTTAAGAATAGATTATAAGAATATTACTTACATTATATAGAATAGAATAATGCTTGTGCCCAACAGGATCCATAACTATCCACCACTATCTTATTGTTATTATGGAGTGTAATAAATAAATGAATATGAATATAACAGTCAGTACCGTCAAAACCTAACAAAACATACATTATAAAGGTTTCAAAAATGATAAAATTAAAGAGATTTCCGTTGTGATTTCAATACAATTTAGATAATTTTATTTCATGGTATAGGAATAGAATCCTAATATGTAATTAATTAAGAACTTTGTTTATTTTTTTCAGATTTCCAAAGAATGAAGCGTTGACTAAATAACAATTTGACGAGAAAAAAAAGGTTTAGTCGAAATTAACGAATACCATAGCGACTTATACGAGTCCTATGTTGAATATATAGGAGCTAACCTCAATGAATATTTCGAGAGCGTTGTGGAGTACATATCGGGATTCGTGACAATGAAGCTGTCTCGGTCGCTTAAATGCCACAAATGTATAGAATGGTTGTCAGGGGATAAAAATATTGAGAGCCTTGGCTAGACACAAGAGGTGGCCTTAAATATGCTACGAAAGATGTACTAGAAGTGATGAAAAACTGAAAAAATAGTTAAAGCATTATTGTGTAAGAAAATGAATCCGGGAAACTATTATCTAGATGTATTTCAATTTCTCACAGAATATTACAAGACCGGCAACATATTTTGTATAAACAAGTAATGATTCAGATCACAATGCGAATCATAGATTCCTACTGATTAAAAGTGTGACCAAAGTATATCTAGACATAACTTTAGATGTCATGGCATGAAAAATTATGATAAGGTGTCGCATAGAGCTTTAAAAAAAACTGGAAGAAATCTCTTTTCAGAGAGAAGCTCGTCTTTGCTTAAAACATTTCGTGTAACTGTCTGCACCTTTATACAGGGTGATTGGTTATTCGACAATTATAATGTGAGAGGTTAAAGTAGAGTTAAAGTAGCCTATTTCCAGCAAATTTAACCCTATAACACCTTATCTGAAAATTAATGGGTTTCGAGTTACACAGATTTTTTACTTTTTTCAAAGTTTTCCAAAATTTCACACAAAGTTATTAATTAGGAAAAAACTAAAATATTTTGGTAACTTTGAGACTGTAATTTGTAAGCATACACATTGGTGATTCTGTGAAATAGCTTAAAATAAAAATAAAAATTCTTAATTTTGATGCAGTGAACCCGTAAACTCACGTGATGCGAAAAATAAAATTCATTCACATTAAACTGTGAATGAATTTTATATTTACAGCGGTTTTGTAAAAAAAAAAGTGTCTTAGCGTACAAACTATTGCAATAACTTCCCTGTCTTATCAGCTATCTAGTGTAGTAAAAATGTTTACACTTACTTTAAAATTAAAATAAACTTATTGCAATAATTGTAAAGTAGGTAGAGCGAATCGTAAAACAATTCTATGGGTGGATTATCCTACAAACCAGTGGATTTAAAAAAAAAGTTAAAGTGTGTATTTATTAAAAATCAAAAGAAATAATCACCATTAAAAAAATCGTACCTTACATTTACAAATGTTAACAAAAATAACGAAAGATTAATAAAATTACACATCATGTTCGAACTGAAACCCTCGGTGTCTAACACAAGCACGAAGTGTATTATATGTATCGAATAACCAATCACCCTGTATTATCTGTGCAATAAAGAATATGAATATTACCATATATTACTATTTAGAAATTAATAATAATAAAATTAATAACATGTGCCATTTTAAATTCCCTGACTTTAGATTGCTACTATTATAGGTAGCGCCAGGAGTATTGAGCGGTGTCCTTGAATGCGCAGTAGTCACTTTTCATAGGTGATTGGCGCGGGGAAGTGAGGTGCGACGGGGGCGGTAGACAGCGCCGGCGCCTGATTTGTTGATCAGTCGCTTCCCGTTCCCGCGCACCCAAAACCTCTCAAACGATCTTGAGTACAGTCGCATATATTAAACCTAACGTTAACTTTCAACGCTCGAAGATGCCGAAAAGCAGATTGCTAACAAGGCAAACCAGAAAAATGGTGTACGATGTAAACTGTTACATCAAAAAGGAGTCTGATGAAATCGTTCATGATTTAAAACTGGCACAGCACACCCATTCCTTCACACTAACCCTAACTTCGGAAATATGCCGCGACTGTACACATGCGCAGTAATCCTCGTAATAAAAATTGGGACGTATGAGATTTTTTTGCATTTTTTTTGTCGACGAATTTCAATGTTCTACAACCCAGATCGTTATGTGCACTTTATGAAGATTCACTCTATATACAGACTTTTGTTTACAATTTAGTCAAAGTTGTAAAGTGTAACCTGCATACCTACTTAACATACATGACTGAGTAAGTTGGACTAAACTGTAAACAAAGAGTTCTCATCCTCCAGACTCGATTTCCGATATCGGTATTTCTCGCATTTCTTCTATACTACAAGGCAGACATTTTATGTGACACTTTTTTGGCACCGTTATTTAGGGTTCCGTACCCGAAGGGTGCCAAACGGCACCCTATTACTAAGCCTCCGATGTCCGTCTATCAGTCCGTCCGCGCCCGTCCGTCACCGGGCTCTATCGGATCAACCGAAATAGGTAGAGAGCTGAAAATTTTCACTGAATGTGCATTTCTGTTGCCGCAACAGCAACAAATAATTAACTACACGCAATTTTGAAAATTAAAGGGGGTCCCCATACAAGGGACTGTTGTTTTTAAATCCCTGCCCCTGCGAAATACCTCATAACATCATGATTCAATATCACCATAAATTTCGCTGCTCTTTAAATCTTTGCGATGGCTCAGTCGGTTTCGTATCAGTTTCGCAATCTTGAAGTTCCGGGTTCGATTCCCAGGGAACACATATATTTCTTCTTGTTTTGGTTTTATTATTTAGTAGGTATTTAGTGGTTTTTTTCTTTTTGTTTTGGTTCTATCACGATGGTACGGAACCCTTCGTGTGCGAGCTGACCAGCACTTGACCGATTTTTTTTCTAGGTACAGCAGGTCTGTGGATTTTAATAACGGTTTTTGTTTTGTTTTTAATAGTAGATATCTCAAACGCTGGAGAGGGGGCTCCACTATCGAGTTTTGCACCGGTTCGAAACACTCGTTGATCCGCGGCTCTGCAGTGCACCTTTAAGATGTACCTCGATCAGGCACGCAGACTATATATAGGGATATCAGGCACGACAGGCAGAATAGGCACGCACGGACAGATTTTGATAGCTTGTATGAAATCATAAAAATGACGTGCCGTGCGGTAGGATTGGTGGCGCGCGCCGGCCGGCAGACGACGCATAGTGATTCGTCCGATACAAGCTAGCCGACAATAATTATTTTTTGCATTTTTCTTGCTTAGTCCGACGTATTCAATGATAAAACATCGTAAAATGATAATTGTATAACATGAGGTATGTACTAGACATGTAAGTAGGTACCGAAACGGGTAATTATAATGAAAAATAATTATTTCTTCGAAAATATTTATTAAATACATTTCATTCAAGTAAAATTTACACACACACACACACAATAGAAAATAATATAAAATTATGCTTATAAAAAAATACAAATAAGGTACTTACTAATAACTTAATAATTAAAACAACACAAGAGTAATAAAAGGAATTGAATTAGTCTATTCTAATGGTATACCTAATATACATTAACAACATCATTAACTAAGTTACTTAATCACTCGTAATCTGAGTCTGAACAGTCAATACTATCTGACAACAAATACTGTTAATCAAACTCAGAATCTTTGAGGCATTAACGATTAGTAATAGGTGTATCAACCATATTGACATCAGGCTCTCTCAGGTGTTTCAAGATTTCAGGAGCAAATGTCCGGATACTTTTTGTTGGCTTTTCGCGGAGAGAATATATTAATTGGTCTGCTGTAATTAGCAACATATTAAAAAGGTCTGTAATTGTATTTACTCTTGAAGATTTTCTAGTACTGGAAAGACGGAACCTTCTGAAATCTGTGCTTCCTCAGAAAGAAGTCCAATTGGAAGCATGCATTTTTTCATGATATTAATTCCATGAAGTAAAATTTTGTGTACTGTTGGAGTCATATTACACCAATCATATTTCAAGTTTCTGTAAAGAGCCTTTGTCTCTACTAATAAAGCATGTAATGATGTCTTCAGGTTATCCCATAGTTAAAATTATGTAAAAAGATTTGATTAGTTTATAGCAGAATTCCCATCATTACTGGTTCCTGAGCCTGGTCTGGGTTTGTCAACATTTAGAGCCATCTCACTTTTGAATTGGGCCTGAATAATTTTTTTACGCGTTACTATTAAAATCTTGTCATTATCGTCTTTTTCTGACTCGTGCCTTTTTTAACCTCATTATTGTATGCATACAATAATGAGTTTTTTTTTAAAGATTGCAATATAAAAAAAAAAAAAAACCAGCTAATCCAGGCATGCAATGTTGACAAACCGTACTCGTCATGCTCGGTTTTGGGCAGATTACTCTCTCCCGTGACATTAAAATTTTGCCCTCTAGCTCCACAAATGTAGCATTTTTGCGAATCCTTGATACCAGCCAAAAAGTTCACTAATTTACCATCTACCATAGTCGAATGCGTATTTAATCTTAATATTTTTTGATTCTACACACAGGTTGATATTTTGAAAATTATTTATTTGAGTCTTAATTTTGTCTATTTAAACTCATTAAATATCTTGAAAATGGAGGGGCGTATCAAACTGCTACTGGCAAATCTGTTATTTGACATTGTAAAATATGGCAAACCCGAATACCTATTCTCTAAAATTTCATGGAAATCTATAAAGCAATGACTTAGGCTCAGATTCATAGTACCTGAATTAAACACTCCTCAGCACAGAACAGCAGCCTTCCGTGGAAGTTTCAAATATCGAGCTTCCAAGATTTGGATTGACCTCCCTCCACCTCTTCGTTGTATAAAAACTAAATGTAGATTTAAACTGGACGTACGCAAATTCCTACTGGCACAGCAGAAGGTTGCTTTAGGTTGTGTTATGATTATGTGGTATCTGATTATTTTTCTTTTCTCCCGCAATCAGTATAAAGTTTATTTAAAAATATTCCTGGCAGGCAGGCCAATACTCACGTTTTAAATTGGGTGGCTATGGTATGTGTGGTATATTTTATTCTATTTTACTGTTACACATTAGATTTGATATTAATTTACTCACGTTGATTAATATAGATAGATAAATAAATGATATATCTATATATCTATCTATTTCCCCTAATGCCAAATTTTTACTTTCTTTCGCGAAAATAAAGGCAAAGGGTCGATATAGCCTGGTAGATGAGCAATTAGGGTTTTGCCAAACGACTTTTGTCGAATCTCCTGTTACAAGTCATTTTAAAGGCATATATGAAATCATGAATATAAATTCATCCGTATTTGAGGAGTTGCTAACTTTCTGTTTGTGCAAACTTTGTCCAGAGCTACTATTTGCATAAAAATGCACCATCGGCTACTTTTTCCCTACTACTTTTTTTTAATGGCTAGCATCAAACGTTCATTGGTGAGATCAAGCAGTGCCTGGAGATTTGGACGAACAGAAATATCATCTATATCCACAAAGTCAGGGGGTAGAATACAATCACCATTAACGCGTCAAAGCGTATATTTATTTATTTATTAGGTTTTCCAACAGAAACACACTACAATTACAAATCATTTAACAGAAAACAACAGGCCCTTGTGTGCATCCATTTATAGGAAAACACATCATGAGCGAATGGTCGTGTGAGACTTATGTACTAGTTGGACCAAATTTTATAACAAAATAAAGTACAAACTTAGCTAAACTCACAGTCTCTCAATAATATAACAACAATTTTGTTTTTGTGATAAGTTTGACTGATGAGATAATGATAGGTTATCATGAAACAGGTTGTGCCTAAATCTACCAATCGAAGATGAAAACAAATCAAAATCCTGAGAGGATCTTTTACAAAAAGATCATTGTGTTGTCTGCACAATCTATTTATGATAGAAAATTTCCCCACATTGGTTCTTGCCCGACGAAGATAAAATGGACGGTAGTTAACGACCCGGGCACCACGACGAGGAATAACAAAACTAAATATAGAGAGAAGTTTAGGACACTTGACTTTGTTATTAAAAATGTTGTATAAAAATATCTGATCAGCGTTATGACGTCTGTCTTGCAGGGATAAAATATTGAAATACCGCAACCTGTCAGAATAGTCTTTTACCTTGATGCCCACTTAGATAATAGAGGAATCGTTTCTGTACCCTTTCTAGCTAGTCGATATGAGAACCATAGTGACGATTCCAGATTACTGAAAAATACGTGTGAATTTAACGTCAGACGGTTATCCACTATTACACCCAGATTACGTATCTCAGTCACTCAAGGTTCAAGGTTGTAACCACATAGAGTATAATAATGACACTAGACCTGTTCCTTTTTTTGTAAATGATATAAATTTGCACCTTTTAGTATTCAGCGGCAGTTTATTTTTATTGGTCCATTCAAGGATTTGCGAGAGATCATCCTGTAAGAGGATCAAATCACTGGCGCTTCGAATAGTTCTTGGTATATATTTTTAGATCGTCCGCAAAAAAAGAATAATTTGAGTTTTAAATTACATCAGAGAGGTCATTAATAAAAACCAGGAATAATTTTGGACCAAGATTGGAGCCTTTAGGGACACCGGAGGGAACCGCAAATAAGGAGGATTCGAAACCCGCTACAACCACTTTTTGGCTTCTATTTGAAAGATAAGACTCAAACGACTTTAGCAAGGTGCCATGGATACCCATAAAATAAAGTTTATGAAGAAGAATCCTATGATCCACTTTATCAAATGCCTTGCTTATATCTGTGTATATGTCATCCACTTGAAGCCCTTGGTCCATATACTCTTGCAGTTCCGAAATATAGCAAGCGAGGTTGGATTTTGTTGATTTACATTTCAAAAATCCATGCTGGTTAGTATTTACAACAGTATCAAGCAAATGTGAGAAAGTTGGGCTGACACGGACTCAAACATTTTTTCCATTATGCTAAGAAGCGATATTGGTCTACAGTCTTGAATATCATTTTCTTTCCCGCCTTTAGGAATAGGTATTACATTGGCTAGTTTCGATTTATTCAGGAAAACGCCTGTTTCAATTGACTTCCTGAAAATCATATAAAATGGGAACACAAGACCTTTGGCACAATTTTTTAAGAAAAACGCAGGCAGACCATCCAGTTCGGCGCCCTGATTAATGTTTAAGTTGCTTATAGCTCGTTCGACATCAAGTGGAGTTATTTCGATGGTGGATTGGTAATCGCAAGAAAAATTAGTTTGAGAATCTGTAGCTTCATTGCATTAATCAATAACATAGACAGATGCAAAATGTTTTGCAAATCCATTGCAAATAATATCCTGAGGGGAGGATAGTTTATTTACATTGAGTCTGTTTTACGCTTATTTTTCAGAAATGAACAGAAAGCCTTTATATTTTTGGAACATGCTATTTCCAATAGAAGTAATATAACTTTTGTAGCATTTTTTTACAGTTTTATGATAGCACTCATGAGCTTCGCTATAATAATAATAGTCAAGTTGATTTTATACTTTTTATACCTATTATGTAGCTTATTCTTTTCATTAATTAGTTTTATTAAGTTACAGCTGTACCATACCGGGTATTTAGACTTTCAAGTTTTTGTTCTTGGAACATGTTTATTAATAATATCATCTAGAGTAACATAGAACTTGTGCAACATTACATCGACGTCTTGCTCATTACCAATTATAATATTCCAGCTTACAGCATTAAGCTAGTCATTGAGAGTGGAGTAGTTAGCTTTTTGAAAATTGTAGCGAGGCATATCTTGCCTGTTCAAAACGGTTGGTGTCGGTAGGATAACTATTTTGATTTGCAATGGTGGATGATAAGTATTCGTTTTAGAGAGAGGTTCGGCCTGGGTATCTTCGGTGTTGTCTATTGAGCATAAAACTAAATTAAGAATTTTATTATCTTTATTGTGGATTTGGTTATATTTATTAATGCCATGCAGAGCCAGGAAATCGTACAATAGCTTGTAAAAGTTATTTTGCGGCGATAGCCTGGATGGTTTCAATTTACCTTTCATATTTAGTTCCCATTTTATATCACCAAGATTGAAATCGCCCAGCACCATCACCTCTTGTTTGTGCTTACTCATTAGTGAATTTAAAGCGTTTGTTATCCCATTCAGTTGTCGGTCAAGCTTTAGCGAGGTGCAAGGAGAAGGTATATATACTGCACATATATTTATGTTTTTAAAAGTATTTTTTGACCAAAGTCAAAGTCAAAGTACTTTATTACTGTAGATATTTACATATACTTAGCAAAAGTCAATTTTGCCTCTTCTTTACATTGGACCACTGTGGGAGAAGCAGGGCGTAGAAACTCCCACAGATTTATTTTTAGATCTCTTTTAAAAATAGGTTGTGCTTAACTAATACAAATATGAAAAATTTAATTATTATGATTAATAAGCAGGAACAAATTATTACAAAATTATTAACAGCAAGGCCTGTGTTGAGCTAGATTACCTATAATGAATAGTGTCCCAGAGATCTACATTGCCACTTTTAAACTGATATTGCCTGTAAGACTTAAGATGTTTACGCACACCAATCAAAACACCCCTACAGTCCAGTTTACCTGCATCTTTTAGAGACCTATCCCTTCGATAAATCACAAACGATTATCTAGAACTTCACCTGACATTCATGACGCTGACATTTAGCCAAGTTTCTGTCAATACTATTACATGATACTTGCACAATAAACTCTGTAAGTATAGATTATTAAGTTTACCGCATATGCTTCTACAGTAAATATTTAATTCAGACATTACAATTTAGCTAGCCACTTAGTTGAGTAATTGAGTACCTGCTTCTAATTTATAGTCCCAAAAGAGTCTCACTATCCTTAATCCACGTGCACTGGGCGGAGTCGTCCTTCCTTATTAGCACAAGTCCATTTCGAATCCATAAGTATTAGTAACCCTTGTCTTTTTTCACCTTTCCGGCCTCAGCATGTAAAGATCTGTTGTGCTGCGATAGGTGTTCCGAGACTTACACCGGGCTTACATCACCTCCGATACCCAAGTGACCAGAGTTGAGCTTTTCCTTGTTTGGTTTGTTTTTATTGAACTTTATAACCGCTGACAGGAGACTGTCTCTGAGTCTAGGAGAGGATAATTTTATGAAAGTAGCTCTTGGTCTCGAAGAACTGTTGTCTTTCTTGGCCACTCGGATGAACTGTAGGACGTCTCGCTCATCTAATGGGAATGAGACAATTCTAGCTAACTGCTGGACTGTGTTAACCAGAATTTCGCTTCTGTGTTCAGGTAAGCATTGAATTTCCAAATTTCACTCCCTAGAATGCTGTTCCATCTGCTGCAATTTAATTTTGAGTTCTTTGAAATCACTTTGGAGCTTTCCGTTTTCAGTTTTTAGTGAGCTGGATGAGGTACGTAGCATCTTCAACACCTCATACATAGCATCGTATTTCTCCGACATGAAAACAACAGATTCCCTCAGGTTCGATAAAAGATTCATGTCCTTGTGTATGTTTTCGAGTTCTGATTTTATGCCAAGCTGAGACTTTTTGATCATGTCATCTAGTCTGCCCCTAAGACGGTTGTCAAACTCACTCAGAGAGCTCTTTAAGTCACCAGAGCTATTTGAAGAAGGTGAAAAGTCCACCGTGTTAACTTCCTTTATAGGAGTATCATCCGTCTTTGGCATTGGAACTTTGCAGGCGGGGCATTTCCAGGCCGCTTTGGTTTTACTGGCCAACTTGGTATAGCTACTCTTAGTCATTCCGACGCACTCATAATGATAAGCGTGTAAGCATTGTGAACAAGTAAGCTCCGTCACACTTATCAATTGATTGCATTCAAAACACCGACTCATTTTTGCGTTAAACACGATGCGGTCGTAGCACTTGTAACACAGTCGCTTCCCGTAGCACGTAGCAGTTTGAGATATTATAGCATCTTGTTTCGAATCCGCCGCCAACCGCAACGATGGCGTAGTGGTGGCAGTGCCGCCCCCAGCGCAGGTGACTCGGGTTCGATACCAGCCGAGTGACAAATCCGAGGCACTTTACTTGACACTTTTTTCAGACGAATATTGACACTGTATCTATTTCACACTAACTCCGTCTACTAGGTGGAGTCTCTTCATAAGGCCACTACTTTCTAGACAGATAAATTAAAAACACGGAGATAATCTATTATCAATTTAGAATAATGAATTACTGAGGCAACTGGCCGCAACCGAATACGGGTCCAACACGATTTGAAAGCATCGAGCTATTGGCACCGGCGAGCTATATAAGGAAGGATATAAAATATGTCCTTTACTTAGAGCCTTCTTCCTAATATCTCTATACGACCTATTTGTGAGATATTTGTCTACATAAAGAGCCTCCTCACCAGTCATTACTTGCTGCTTGTCGAGCTTTTTTTTGGCATCAACAATCCGCTTCGCTTCTTCTGGAGATTCTGAAACGGCTTTCAAGGTTTGTGCTATGATGCGGTTCCCAGAAGCAAGTGTAGCCATTTCAGCAGCAAACCGAAGTTCATTGGGAGAAATATTCTCTACCAATTCGTGAACACGTTTCGTAACGATGCCACATTCGTCGAAAGATTTTTGGGGTCTTCCAGCCCTCAAGGGTAGTTAACTAATCTTGGTCACCATCAACAAGATCTTCCCCAAATGCTTCACGCTGATCAAGCCAGTCACCATTTTTCATTGCACACCTAAAAAATCGAACAGTATTAGCAAATTAGCTTTATGATTGCTCAATAACATAACATAATATCTAAAAAAGTACTTTTTATTTCTTATTTATACATCAGCAATGTCGAAAATAACATCCTTACAATAACAACATAGATCTCATACGCGTGCTTTACAAAATGGGTAGGTAGTTAAATCATTCATAGAAGACACGTCAATCACGAGTATGGCTCAATCATAGCCGTGTCCGGGTAAAGGCCTGTGCCCCTCAGTGGGGATATTAATGAGCACATTTACATTGTTATGTTTGTTAGGTGTGTAACCAACAAGATATTAATGTATAGAGTTATTTCACATTAAAGTAATAAAAAACTACGTACCGATCTTTTCTATGTCCCGCCGACTCCCATTGTGAATGAACGTTTGATGAAAATCTTGCAGTTCTCTGTCGGATCAGCTTTAATTCTTCATTATCACTATTCAGTAAGTTGAGTTTTGATAAAACATATTGAAAAACATGCTCATTTCGTTCGGAAGGATCAGCACTGGACCAAACTTCAAAAAGCTCGGAACGAATATTTTCGTAGGTGCGTCCTGAAAAAGGAGACAATGGTTATGATGCCTGGTTGCTCCTGGGCTGAGCCATACTTTTTCAAAAACAACATGAATAAACGATCATTTTAAGATAGTTTCCAGGGTGGGGCAGAGTGGGGCACATTAAAATTAGCTCTAATGAAAGTCAATGTTATAGATATTTTTTCCACATTT
Source organism: Argyresthia goedartella (assembly GCA_949825045.1). Lineage (NCBI taxonomy): Eukaryota > Metazoa > Arthropoda > Insecta > Lepidoptera > Argyresthiidae > Argyresthia > Argyresthia goedartella. Next base: position 5,146,568 of record OX463811.1, on the reverse strand, counting down.
TTGGACTTAAATTTAGGAATTCATTCCATAACACTGAACCAATCACTATACCAATAAAAAAATATAATTATAGAGCACATACCTTCAAGATTATAACCCATTTTTTTATAACTCAATAACACTTGTAAGTTGTACTTATAACTACCGAACTCTGCGGAAGATGCAAGGGAAATGTTTTGGGGTGTAAATTTGCATTTCCTTATATGCCCACATGAATTCATTAGTAACAATAGATGCGACCACAAAGGGCGATATAAAATTCATCATTCTACCTATTAGTTAATTGGTAATGACTAGATATTAGATAAATAACTCAAATCGAATGTGACATATTGTCGGCTAGCTTGTATGGGACGAATCACTGTGCGACGTCCACTCAACTCATTCGTCGCCTCAAATGAGGTTCTCTGGCAGCATGTAACTCTGACTGAAATTCTAGAAGAAAGAAGTCTATTCTTTCAACATTAGAAAAAACAATGCAACGTCAAAGGCGTAACAAAAAGCGACGCTGACAAAATCCCCAGTCAATTTTATCGATTTACATTTTATAATGCCGTTTTATTCAGCTGTATATTAAAAGTATCAAGTGTAAAATGTTAAAAAACACCTTAACGAAAATCAAAAAGGCGTGCGGTTTGATACTCTCCCCTGTATCTAGAGAACTACTTCGGTGTGGTGCAAACGGTTTTCAGAAATGTAAGTCTATCTACATCTTACATCTTACAGTACCCAGTCCTGGATAGCGACATTTACAACGATGATCGTGCAGCTCAGTGCTTCGCCAGGTTTTTTGGGCTCTCAACCAGCTGTCGCCTCGCTCTCTCGTCTCGCTCATGCAGGCGTCACCCATGCGCCACTATCCCTTCCAGCTGGCATTCAAGGTCTTAACACAACAAAACAATATCTTGTTCGAGGACAAACATGTTGATTTGACATTTCTTTTTAGGTTAAACTATGTTTTGTAGTAAACCATTTTTTTTGTAGTTACGGTCAAAGGCCAGCAAAATTGGGGTTTTACATACATATTACCATAATGAATAGCGTTTATCCGAGTAGGTTCTTGCGGTAACTGGGGCGATGCGGGAGGAAAGTGACATTACGCAAGTACCTACGGTAGTTTGGACGCCCGTTCGGTACGCTACGGTGGTATGGCTTGTCTCGATCGCAGCTGATCCGGGTATCCAAACTAGCGTTCATACGGAGGTACGTTACGGTCAAAAGAAGATATCTGGACCGACTTTTAAGCTATTCTCGTAGGTGAATATTTCTTACAGCCTAAAGTTTATAATTTAAAGCTTCAGGCTATATGTATAATGATCAGAATAGTTTGTGCTTACCTACCTGAACATAGAGGAGAAATAATAGCCAAAAAGTCCCAAACATATAGTTAAGCGGAGTCGAAAAAAATTCCGAACATATTTTTTGTGTTTACTTTACAGTCTTCACAAAATAAAAGGCCCGGTGACTAAGTGGCCCATGTTATTTCAACCTTTACATCTTAACCTGGTTTGCTGGAAGAGAGCTCTTATTAGAGATAAACTCGCCTTTGTACACTATTAGCGTCCGTGACAGTGTCCGTAATTAGGTTGAATTTAGTTTGGGCCACCGGGCCTTTTATTTTGTGAAGACTGTAGTTTTAGAAGACACCTATACGAACAAAAATGTCATTTGGTATATTGTTCTAGAGTGTCATTTATGCGAGATATTCAATGGGAAAGTTATTTTATGTTTATTGTAATATCTCGCAAACGTGACACTGTATACCATGTGTAATTTTTACTTTGTTTAAATATTCTCTAGCGGATTTGTAAGTTTCAGAATCTCTTCATGTCTAATAAGATCGGCATTGTATATAATATAAACTAACTGCCGTCATTTCCGTGCCAAAATTATTTTAAGAGTGAAATAAAATAAAAGTATTAGTTGCTAAGTGAGGCATCCATAATTGTTTTGTTTATTGGTTCATAATGTTTTTTTTAAGGTATTTTCGCATATAATTTTAAATGAAACGGCCAACCATTCATGATCAGGCCGACCATTTCATGAATGTAAAAACACCAGTAAATAAATAATTAAAAAAAAGATCAGAAAGGGTTGAATTTGATGAAACATGACTTTTTAAAATCATTTATATTCGGTACTACCAAATGTTTTTTTGTGATATAGATGTCCAATTGACACGAAGACTACTCAGGGGGCTTCGCTGCGCTCGCCCCTTTTATTCCTCACCTAAGCTACCGCAGTGTTTCCCTAAAAGATTTCTTCGTTCAATTTAAGTTCAAGTTCAACCAGGGTTGGCAATTTCATGATATGGTCAATTCTAGGAAATGGGTTACGACATATGTAGTCTCACCTCTTGCCCACGGCACAACATCGAAGTGGTAATATCAGGAAGTGGCCGGACCTCTTGTGGGTATATGGTCAGGTTAAACATTTACCTCCTTATTCATAAAACTTATCAAACCTATGAAGACTAAAATTTGCTTTGTCCTTTTCTCACAAACACAAATTTCAAAGTGACAGTCAAAGACAAACGAAATATAACAGCATTATAGTTAATATAGGTTTATTAGACGTTTATGAATAAGGCGGCTATAGTGTCCCTTAGGTCATACGTCAAAGCGACAACGAAGGTAGACTCCATCGCAACGTAACCGAAGGTAGACCAAGCCTAACGTGACCTCAGTGACAGTTGCATATCGAGATATGATGTATGAACACTAACATTATATAAATAAGTATCTGATACTATTTAATTTATAGTGAAATTAATTAGTACGTAGAAATATTGCAATATTGTAATATCGCCCTCTCTCAAATTGCTGTACCTGGACAAGGTCCATAATGATAATCTTCACCTATATTGTGTATGGAATAAACTGAAGTGAACTGAACTGATATCTTCGGTTTAAAGATTTTACTAAAACTTCGCCATTTTAACGAAGTACAAATACCAGTAGCACATCCCATAGCCAGTCGTCGTGTAACCAGCAAAAAGTTGATAATCAGCAGGATAACAAACCTATGGAAAGGGGACGTCAAAACATGACCCCCAACTATTTGAGCGAAGGGCCAATAAAGAATTAAAAAAAAAAAAAAAAGTGCAGACGCCAAAACAACTCGTTTTGTACACATCGTGTAGGTGTATGACTAGACAGAACAAAAAAGTACCAAAGTGTTTTACGTGTTCAAAGAAGTCTTGACTAGATGGAACAAGCGCCCAATTCGACAAGATAGGCCGATTTTGCTTTCGTCTGTCTCTATATATGTCTGTCAGTTCCGGTCTGGGGGCCACAGTTTTCAAGCAGTCCTCATGGAACTTGGCACACGTGTTCCTTGAAATATTTTTTATTTTTTGTTGAGAGTTTTTTTCGATGAGGGGGAAAATGGGGTCAAAAAAGGGGGAACCTTTTTTGGATGAAATGTTAAGTATTATATTCCTCACAGGTTGCTGTGAAAATAATGGCATAAAAATGGTGGGAAGGGGGGAAAATACGGGCAAAAAGGGGGAAAGCCTCATTTTTTCACCATTTCTTACGGCATTTAACACAGGACTTTCCTTGAATAAAAATATTTTCGCCGTCGAGAGCTAAATGACACGAGTTTGCAATTCCTGTACCGCCCGTGGCACACACAATGTTTTCATGGTCCTCCCTGTTCGCGAGGTCTACTGACCGCAGAGCCACTAGTGAATAAAATGCCACATTCTGAAAACACCCTTTTTAAGTACAATATAAGATTAGATCGCCTGTTATACGAGATTATTATTTTTCTTTTTATTATTTCATCTTTGAAATTACAGATTTATTTATGTCAGTTACAGATGTAGTGAATAATCCTTTCCTTTCGTATTTTCTCGGAAATGCTCGTTTTTGTCTTACTACTTCACTCGCACTCAGAACCCATCGAGACAACGTAGGGAACGGTCGCATTGCAAGAGGAAGTATCTATATAGAGTAGTTAATACCACAGAAATATTTTGTTGATATTTATGTTAGATTTTGTGATAAACTTCATGGACTCGTGTATTAATGCAGGCCACCTATATTATTATTTTTTGACTTTACATTTCACTCTTGTCTGTCATTTTTGTAAATAATAAACATTGATTTTATTCGATCCACATTAACAATTTATAACAGACATGCTGAAAGCACTAAGAAAAGGGAAACATTTAGATCGGCAAGCCTGCGAAGTTATTTTCTATATTTATTTATATTTCTTAACTTAAAATGATAAATTCAAACATACCAACTATACTGCTTACTTTTGTAAAGTCCAAAAACGAGTTTCGGAGGCCAGTGGAATTTCTCAACGAACAGTAAATAAAATATTGCAAAAAGAATACATAAATCAATCCACCTCCAATAGTCCGAAGTCGGCAAAGTTGGGTAGACCAAATAAATTATTTTGTCTAGGTCTTGACGATTTTGACTACAACGTTATACGCCGATTAGTGTATAATTTCTATTTGATATACAAACAAGTACCTACAATTAAAGCCCAGAAGTCCAAGTTTTCCGAAGCCATAAATTTTAAGGTATGTGACTTTACGCTAAGAAAAATTCTTAGAAAAATGGGATTTCGGTATAAAAAAGTTGAAAACAACAGAAAATTACTTATCGAGAAAGATGATGTTCGTTTAAAAAGAGTAAAGTTTTTAGCCGCGATAAAAAATACAGATTGCAAGGGAGAGAGATTGTTTATATGGATGAAACATACATCCATACCTCACATTTGGCAGGTAAAAGCTGGGCTGACTCGTCAGAAAACGGAGTGAAACAGTTAATTTCTAAAGGACAACGACTTATAATAGTGCACGCTGGTAGTAGAAAGGGGTTTATACCTGGGGCATTGTTAATGTATCTACTGATAAAACAGGTGACTATCACAACGCGATGAACAATGAAAACTATGAAAAATGGCTTCGTAATCAACTCATTCCAAACTTAGCTCCACATTCGGTACTAGTAGTAGATAATGCTGCATATCATAATAAGTACGTAGAAAAACCTCCTAATTCAAATACCAGGAAGCAAGACATGATTGATTGGCTATCCAAACATAACGTTCCGATTGATCCGTCATTAACAAAACTTGAAATATATGAAATTATTTGCAAGTACAAACAAGACTTTGTAGAATACTCTATAGATAAACTTATGAACGAATATGGACACAGCGTACTAAGATTGCCACCACCATCCTGATTTCAATCCGATTGAAAACATATGGTCTCAAATAAAGGGATACGTATCCAAAAGAAACATCAGTATTAATATGACTACTGTGAAACAATTGGTACAGGAAAAGGTTAATATGATTGTTTCCGATGTTTGGGCCACAGTATGTGACCACGCCATCAAATGCGAAAACGAGTACCGAAAACACGAACCTGAGTTGGAAAATTATATGGCTAGTTTTGTAATCACCGTTGATGAAAACTCTGACGATGATACACCAGAAAATAGTTCTGATTCTGACTGTGATATGGAAGTTGGAAGTATTGTTTCGCATCACACTGTCCACCCCGCTCCTCCTCCTCTTATCTCGCTGTCATAATCGAAGTCGATCATCCAATCAGAAAATCATATTTATTTATATTAATTTCTCTGCTGGTTTGTTTTGTTTTATGTTGAGGTGTCTTTTTTGTTATGTCATAGTATTTTTAATTAATTACAAAAATTTATTGTTATAAAAAAGGTCTGCAAAATCCTACTGTAATTTTGACTTATAGTTAGACTTTTGGGGTTCCAATCCTTATAGAATCATTAGATCATCCCAACCGGAATTTGGTTTTTAATCAGTGCGTTTTATTGAAATAAAACGTACTCAGTAACTAGTTATATTTTTGTTTACCTAACGAATTCTTTATATGATAGAATCGTGGTGGTATTAACATCTCAGTGTAATATACGTCAAACGGGCAATTTGACATTTGACATTGATAAATAAAGTATGCGATTTATTTGATACCTACACGTAATTTAATAATACAGTAATTCATAGACACATCGGCACCATTCGGGTGTTATCGTTGTTCCGAGTTTTGCCGATAAGAAAGGATTATTCACTACATCTGTACAAACTTTATCGGCCTTACTAATAAAAGAAGTTATTCACTGTTTAACGTATACAGTGTTTTATCTTACTTTGACATTTACTCGACGTATGAAAAGTGCAAAACACTGTTTAAGTTAAACCGTGAATAACTTCTTTTATTAGTAAGGCCGTATTTGTATGTCACCGTAAGATAGTTAAAACCGTCAGTTGATCCGTTACCATTAATAATAATAATAATAATAATAATACCTAGGACCCATTTACACACATTGATCTAGCCCCAAACTAGATAAGTTGATTAGTTGATACTAACGGGTTTTTTCTCGTAAGTTGGTCAACTATCGGCAACAACAACAAATTTGAGAAAATAAGTAAATCTTTGAATATTTAAACTGTTAGTGCCAGCCATTCCTTGGATTCTCTCATAAGTTTTTTATATTTAATTTCTTCGCTATCGTGAATAGTTACTTGGGACAAAACAAGTGTTATGTTGTAGATAGCTAATGCAATAGCATAAGCAATTAGTCTTAACTTAAATCTTCAGCAAGAACATTGACTTCGCATTTGATCAGCTGCCGTTAAAGAAAATACTAGACACTATATAAGACATATTTCAAAACTTGCCTTTGCTATACCGAATCCGGCATGGTACAACACTTTTATCATAATTCCATAAAAGAGGAATTAATGCTACCTTTACTCATCAAGCCCGGACTCCGCCTATTATAAAAGATGAAAGAAGAACACATCATTACATACTCATTTGATACCGACTTTTCCATTATTTTTTGAAATGTACGAGAGTAAGAGATGAATAGATCGATTAAGTTAACTATAGAGACCAATTTCAGAGCCGTCACAACTAAACTAATTGAACCAGTGAGTTTAAGGTAGAACTTATGGCTACCCTATAAGAGCTGTCGGCTAAGGCCACTGGTAAGAAAGTTTTGATGCATTCAGAATTACATACACAGTTTCATAAGTGGCTCGCTGAGGTGAGGTATGGCATTGTATTTTTGGGGTAGAGTTAGTTGACCGAGCGACCGAAGCGTCTCCGTTACAGGATTGGGCTAAAATGCTTTCGATTGTCCGGATGTGTTTCCGAATGTCATCCTCTCCAGGCCGCATTTTTCGAATCCGAAAAATTCGAATAGTTTTTTTGCGATTCAGTTTCTAGAAATTTTTCAAAATAGCGGAGATGTGGAATATTTAAAATTTCAAAAAACCTCTACAGTCCAAACAGCTCGGCGGATTTTTACAAATGAGTTGTCATTGGATTGTAAAAACCGTGAGAGTAACTGGCTTTATAAGGCTATATCATTTTAGTGAAAAGTCTTTTATGTAAAATGTTGCCAAGACGAGAAAATATGGTTCGCACTGGCAAAAAGTGATCAGATCTCATGGCTCTACATGAGATCTGATCACTTTTGATCTGAAACTTCTAACTTTAGACGCCCTAACTCTACAAGGAGTAACTAAGCCGTCTTTACAAACTCTACACTTTAATCGAAATATGTGGCTTGGCCGTTTTGCTACCTTCACATGGGCCTAAGCTGAAAAATTAATTCACTGTTAATTAACTACTTTTCTGTTATACAATAGTTTTAGTAGTAACGAGTATAGTTCTTATAGGTACGAATAAACAAATCTATTTAATTTTACAACATTAATTTTTACTATACAGCGGATATTCAAACTATTTTTATTTTACAGAAAAGAGCTATTCGAGCAATTTATAATTTAAAACGAACAGACTCCTTAAGAGAGCTTTTTAAAGAAATTGACATACTAACAGTAGCTCTTCAATTTATTTTCGAAAATATAATGTATGTACGCAAGAACCTTACAACATTTTCCAAACTTAGCGACAGCTGTAGTGTTAACCTAAGAAATAATCACAGACTATGTGCGCCCCGTTTTAGACTCGCGAAGGTTAGCAAGTCTTTCAAGGGTCAGTGCATTCTCTACTACAATAAGATACCTCTGGAGATTTTGAAATTGCCATTTGAGCAATTTAAAAAGCATGTTAAAGTGACTTTGTCGAAAAAGGGATATTACAATGCTCAAGATTACTTAAATGACAGGACTGTATGGGGTTAATCTGGCTCAACACAGACCTTTTTGTTAATAATTTTGTAATTATTTATTCCTGCTTATTAATCATAACAATTAAATTTTTCATATTTGTTTTAGTTAAGCACAACCTATTTTTAAAAGAGATCTAAAAATAAATCTGTGGGAGGTTCTACGCCCTTCTTCTCCCACAGTGGTCCAATGTAGAGAAGAGGCAAAAAATGACGTTTGCTAAGTATATGTAAATATCTACAGTAATAAAGTACTTTGACTATTGACTATTGACTATAACCTATTCTTTCATTTTCCAATCATTCAATCCCTTCTTGTAGTCACGAGATTAGTTAAAACAAACCGTTCTTGTAGTAACGAGTACAGTTCTTGCAGGTACGAATAAACAAATCTATTTCATTTTTACAACATTATTTTTTTACTACAAGAACTATTATATAATATAAAAGTAACGAACAGTGAATACATTTTTCTCCTTACGCCCATCCCATGTGACGGTAGGAAAATGGCCAAGCCACATATTTCGACTAAGGTGAAGAGTTTGTAAAGTTAGGGCTTCTAGAGTTAGAAGCTTGGCTCAACATGGAAACTGTTTGATAGTGCGAGCCATATGGTCTCGTCTTGGCAACATTTATATCCCCTAATTTAAAGGGTAGGGGCTGATTTACTTAAGTCCTGATATATGTTTTTCATTGTTTATAACAAGGAATTCCTTTATAAATTTTCAGACCCTAGCATAAAAATTTGCGGAAGTCTCATACAAAATTCCATCCCCTAGTTAAAGGGGCTGGGGGGTAAAAAATCTAAGTTTTTTTTTGTTATTTGTGTACTAATACTAGCTTACATACCGAATTTCAGCTTTCTAGGTCTTGAGAGGAAGTACCCTAAGAATTTTGATGATCATAAGTGAGTCGAAATCAGGTAACTTAGATATCAATACAATTTTAAGTGTAAGAAATAAGTAAAGAGTTCAAATTTTCACAGAATGGGCATTTCTATTGCCGCTGCAGCAATAAATAATTAACTACATGAGCTTTTATAAGTGAAAGGGGTCCCCATATAAAAGGCGTGTTTTAACTCTAGCCCCGATATATCAAACCATAACACAATTCAAATATGATCGTAGATTTCGCGACTTATCTTATGGGTGTGGTGGCGCAATAGGTTTGATATCTATATAGAAATCATAGGGTTCTGGGTTGGAATCCAAGTTCAGACATAATATTATCATGGACCAACAATACGAGAGGACAGACCACCCTAAACAAAAAAACCTACTCTATTGTCACTACTATATCTCGCCCGCTAGATGTGCCATGCAATAGATGTTGGATGCTTAAGCTGACGGCGTTGTATAATCCCTCGAAATATTGACGAAAAATCGGAGCTTTACTATTGTTTACGAAGGAGCGGCTAAAACAAAGCACACACATACATGTGTACAGTTCCTAATACCTACATAATATAAATGCATGCGCACGCGACTGCCGCATCGCATATAAGTGCTTGCTCAAACGGGTAAGCCTTATTTGTTCTTAGGAAATGAAATTTTAACAAGAATACAAATGGGAACAATTACTGACATATTTTAGCCAATAAACACATTATTTACTTACATTTAACCCTAACATTTTACTCGCAGTTTAAAACTGTTTACAGAGCTACATACGGTGTTGCTGTGACTGGTTATTGTTATTTATATATGTCTATTATATATTATTATCTATATGTATTATCTATTAAATATAGCGAACCACAAGCAGTTCAGAAATAGTAGTATAGAACAAGGCATCTGAAAAATAGCGATAAGAGTCCAAGAAAAGATTACGAAAAAGGTGCTATAAAAAACTCAAATTGGTCAGAATTATGATAATAGCTATAATTTTCGTATTTGATACCTACTAAGTCATGGAATTTTCTCGCTATTTTTCAGTTCTTGGAACACAAGCAGATATCCAAAAACGCCCGGACAAGTCAAAAAATGAAGCCAGGAATAAGCACTGTGAAGATGGTAAAGAGACCTGCTTGAAAGCGAAAGAGCCTTTAGATGACAATTTGAAGGGCGCTAAACGGAATCATTTTGTTAATTTCTCTAACCGTCCAGTCAATCTGAAGGAATGCGAGCGAATTATAACTGAAGTGTTCGGTACCAAGATCGACCTAAGCAACATAAATCTCTCTCGCTCTCTTGAAGACCCACTCAGATCAACAACACTAAAACAACTAGAAGAGCAACTAGTTACGAGAATCGAGAAGCTTGAAGCTCCGAATGTGGTAGAAGCAGAAACGAAACCATTGCCCTTTAATGCAGACATCCAGATTCATATAGATGTATTTCCAGAGAAAATTGTTAGTTACTCGCGAGATGGCCCCAGCGAGAAAGACACAGAAAAGGCGCGAAAGCAGCAGGAGAGTGAGGGCTTGTTGGAAGAAATGGGCCAACTGGGACAGTTCGGAGTTCCTCATGGCATGGCCACGGATGGTAAGGATCTCGACAAAAAGATCATCGAGGTAGGCCTGCTGAAGAAACAGAGGGACAAGAAACCTGAATTGGAAACTTGTAGGGATACGTTTGCGGATGTGACGCACCGCTCGGCAGCTACATATGATCACACCGTTAGAACTATAGCTACAAGCGAAACCGGCCCCGTTACCTACAACATCACGCCTATCATAGCGTCAGAGATGTCTCGGATAGACTCCGATCGCTTCCAGACCAAAAAAACGCCTTCATCGGATACCATCTCCTATCAGAGGTTGTTGACCATTCGGCCAATCCGTTCAGAGGATACTGCGGCCCGGAATAAAAAGAAAACGCCCGCGGTCGATAATGACACCGAGGTGCCGCAGATAGGCTATCTGAACTGCTGCCCCATCCAACTGGGACCTATCCTGAACGCCACTAACGTGGATTTCGACGGCTGTGCTACTCGCGGAAGTACAGCGAGAATCGTGCTTGAGCCTGTCTTGATGCACGTGTCCGAACTGACTAAAAATGCCACGCTTCTCGAGCTGAAAGTCCGGAAACGTTCCAAGCGTGCCAGGACAGGTTGGGAGATCTTCAAGGATATCGGAACCCAGCTGTGCGCCCCCGGTTGCAAATCTGCATCCGCAGAGCCGAGTAGCGATCTGGCGCGGTCTCCGAGTCCCCCGGAGTGGCTGGCCGGGTTGCCGCGTCTCGACGAGCCGGTGTCGCTGTCGGAGGTACTGTCGCGGGGGCGCGCGCGTAACAAGATGCTGCAAGACGCCGCCAACAAGTGCTGCGCATCCAAACCACCGTGCATACCATGCCCCCCGCCGCCGCCCAAGTGCCCGCCGCCGTGTCCGCCACCGTGTCCGCCACCGTGTCCACCGCCGTGTCCCCCGCCCCCGCGCAAGTGTCCACCTCCGCCCTGCCCGCCTAAGTGTCCGCCGCCATGCCCGCCACCAAAGTGTCCGCCGCCGTGCCCGCCACCGTGTCCGCCCTGCGAAAAGTGCACCATCCCGGTATTGACGCCAGTATTCGCTCTCCTGCATGATTCTGACTTCGATAATGCTTCATCCGCTAGCTCGTACAGTTTCTATCCGGTGGGGTTTTTCAGGCGGTTCCTTTACCACGTGCTGCCTAAGTCGACTCTCCTCCTTCCGGCCGAGGCGAGCCTGAATCTCCGCGGGAAGGACTATGAGACGTGGGTTCCGATCCCGAGCTGGCCGACCCCAGCAGCCAAGCATGAGCGTCGGCCCCCGAAGCGGTGGTGCCCGGCGCTCCCCCAGCCTTGTCCGAAGCAGACGCCGTGCACTGCCTTCCCCAAGCCTCAGATGCCGCAGTCGTACAACTTTGAACCGCTGGACTTTCTCTAATCTATCTCACGCTGATTCATCATTTCGAGCCACGCCACAAAGAAACCTATTATAATCCAGATCCATTCAGGTCAAACAAGACGTGAATTCATTTGTAACCGCCTCAATATTTTATACATGCAATAAATGTCGCGCCTCGATATTTACTACAATAATGCAAACGGACTTTTATTGTTCCGTAGATTAGAGCATTCAACCAAAAGCTCACATGTTCGTGCGTGAGTACTCTCACGCACGAACATGTGAGCGTACTTCCAGCAAAAGAGGTCGGGGTTTCGAAATTCTGCATATGCAAATATTAGTGCTCTGTGAGAAAAATTAGTGCCCGAAATATGAAATGTGTGCTCGTTCGTTGAGAACGTTCTCCTAGCATTTTTTTAAAGTGTCAACTCAATTATAGTTGTAGGGTGGTAGCTTATATGTGTTCATAAGTGTGCTAGAAGTGGGGAATTGTGCCTCTTAAAAGAACATTTATTAATTTTTCTGCTGGGGTAACGTTTGAGGGTTTTCTGTATCTCAGCAACGGCTGCATCTAGGGATACCGGCATTAGCTAACGCCACTTTTCCGTTTTACATCTAAATCATCATAAAAACGCGACCCTTCCGACCTACCCTCGATTTTTGAGAGGTTAAGACCGCAAAATGTAGTTATTCTTGCGGCTACTTTCATACTCCATGTACCTATGTAACCAGGTGCATTCATAAATTTACATGTGTTTTTAAAAGAAAGTGTGACTCGCGTTTTCTACAGCTCACAGAGCCCCTATGGTTTGGGTTACATTCGATTTTGTAAAGTAAAGTAAAAAAATAACTAACGAGCTTAACTTACAGCATGAAATCCGACTTCTCCTAGGTGGGCATGCACATGTTCTATCTTAAAACTCGTTGTGAGGCCTCTGGAAATGGTCTCACTGGTTAACCTTAATTAACATACCCATGTCTTTTGCTCTCATACATGCTAGGCTCTGGGTATCGGTTTGCTCTTCTCCCTCAAATATGGCGAGGGGGCTGATGGCTGGGGTCAAGTCAAGCCAAAGCTCTTTATCACTGTACATATTTACATATACTTAGTAAACGTAATTTTTTGCCGCTTCTCTACATTGGACCACTGTGAGAGAAAGGGCTTAGAAACTCCCAAAGATTGATTTCTAGATGTCTTTTAAAAATTGGTTGAGCAACTAAGACAAATATTAATTATTATGATTAATAAGCAGGAATAAATAATTACAGAATTATTAACAGCTAGATCTGTCCCGTCATTTAAGTAACCTTGAACATTGTCATATCCCGTTTTCGACAAAGTCGCTTTAACATGCTTTTTAAATTGCTCGAATGGCAATTTCAAAATCTCCAGAGGTATCTTATTGTATAATGCACTGTCTAAACCGGGGCGCAACTAGTCTGTGATTATTTCTAAGGCAAACATTACAGCTATCGCAAAGTTTGGAAAATGTTGTAAGGTTCTTGAGTACCTACATACATTTTATTTTCGAAAATAAATTGACTAGCTACAGTTAGTCTGTCAATTTCTTTAAAAAGCTTTCTTAACGAGTCTGTTCGTTTTAAATTACAAATTGCTCGAATAGCTCTTTTCTGTAAAATAAAAATAGCTTGAATATCCGCTACTTTCCCCCACAATAAGATACCATAGGACATGCCACTATGGAAGGAACTAAAATATACTAGCCAAGATGAAGCCACATCCGTGTTTTGTCTGATGTTCCTAACAGCGTAGGCCGCAGAACTTAATTTACCAGCAAATTTATCTATGTGGGGTCCCGACTGCAAGAAACTTCGTATCATTTACTAATTCTAACGTGTTGTTGCCAAAACTAAACTGGTCTCAACTTGCCTGACGTTTGGAAGTGAGAATTTGAAGATACGATGTTATAATATTAATGTTACATTAAATAATATTGTCATTAGATTAAACTATTTGTATATTGTACATTGTGTAATAAATAACAAAAAATAATAATGAATTTTTTTAAAATTACATCCCCGTAGAGTTTATTGGTGCTATATTCTCTGACGGGCGTATTTCTATAGCGCTGTTAGAGTTAATGCAGTTTTCTTTTCCTGTGCGATATTCAGCCATGAATCACCACTTGAAAGGGAGATTTCCCTTTTCAAACTCAAACCTTACTCATTAGTTTAGTTGATCATATTCGATTGATTTTTTATTTTTATCCATTTATATGAGACTTAAGTAAGTTGGACTTGTAAAAGTGCATTATTTTTGCTAGAGTTTTTTTTTAGTTACAAATGATGAAAAGGTCCGTATGAAATGATATATTCAGTGTTGTTTGATTCACCTACCTTACAGTTCGATCAGTAAAATTGGCGTTAATTCCTCTTTCATGGCACTATGATACAAATGTTATATCATTCCGGAAGCGGCATAGCATAGCATGTTTTTAGGGTTCTGTACCCGGAGGGTGCCAAACGGAACCCCATTACTAAGCCTTCGCTGTCCGTCTGTCCGTCCCTCCATCAGCAGGCTCTATCTGACGAATCGAAATAAGTAGAGAGTTCAAATTTTCACAGAATTTCTATTGCCGCTACAGCAATAAATAATTAACTACACGAGCTTTTATAGATGAAAGGGGTCCCCATATAAAAGGCGTGTAGCGGCAGCTACAGCAATAAATAATTAACTAACTACACGAGCTTTTATAAATGAAAGGGGTCCCCATATAAAAGGCGTGTTTTAACTCTAGCCCCGATATATCAAACCATAACACAATTCAAATATGATCGAAGATTTCGCGACTTATCTTATGGGTGTGATGGCGCAATAGGTTTGATATCTATATAGAAATTTTAGGGTTCTGGGTTGGAATCCAAGTTCAGACATAATATTATCATGGACCAACAATACGAGAGGACAGACCACCCTAAACAAAAAAACATACTCTTTTGTTACTACTATATCTCGCCCGCTAGATGTGCCATGCAATAGATGCTGGGTGCTTAAGCTGACGGCGTTGTATAATCCCTCGTAATATTGACGTAAAATCGGAGCTTTACTATTGTTTACGAAGGAGCGGCTAAAACAAAGCACACACACACACACATGTGTACAGTAACTAACACCTACATAATATAAATGCATGCGCACGCGACTGCCGCATCGCATATAAGTGCTTGCTCAAACGGGTAAGCCTTGTTTGTTCTTAGGAAATGAACGCTTATACCACCATCTTTCTTAAATTAAGCGCACCACTACGATACTACCTTTACTAGAAAGAAAGGGCTTGTGTTTAAACGATTACCAAAAACGCACCTATTTTACTACCAATAAATTCGAAATAACTGCCAGAATGGATAAATATCCACTAAATTGTGTTTGGATAAATGATCACCAAACTTATTTTTATG
Organism: Argyresthia goedartella; assembly: GCA_949825045.1. NCBI lineage: Eukaryota > Metazoa > Arthropoda > Insecta > Lepidoptera > Argyresthiidae > Argyresthia > Argyresthia goedartella. The sequence goes on along the minus strand of OX463811.1, from coordinate 5,131,199 downwards.
TTTTGTGTACTTAAGTATATGTTTTAAGTATTTTTTGTTGTTCTTACATGTTTAACCTAACATAAAGGATAAAGGGGGCTTCGTTTCGCTCACCCCCTTTACCCTTCACCTAAGCTACCGCAGTATTTTGCCTTGATTTTTTTTTGCAACTTTTGGTGTTCATTTATTCATTTTGGGTAGGAAAAAAATATTTTGTTGATCATAATATTTGTTGCCGAAAGAAAGTACAAAGTCGTGAATCCGATTCAATTAAATTGTTTCAAACTAGTAGCTCTATCTAGCGACAACAAACGGTTTAAACAAACTTAAAATCAAATTACGCTTTAAAGTATAACGGTTGTCTGTGCTCTCTAATCTTTGTTCCATGACAGCATTTCATTTCGATTTATTATTTTTAGTGTAAGTTTTCTTCTACAATGGTACGGAACTCTTCGTGTGCGAATCTGACCCGTACTTGAGCGATTATTAAAGGTATTTTCTCATACCACGTCGAGTATTTTTTTAACGGCAGCTGATCAAATACTACGTCATCAATTTCCCCCTAAATCTCACTTGAGATTTGTCAAAAGCTTTTATTTGTAAATAAAACTTTATTTGCCTTATTTATTATCAAAAAATAGTAATTAGGGCTGATAAGATCGTATTCTAGAATCACAGTGATAAATTTTAACAAGAATACTAATGGGAACAACTACTGACATATTTTAGCCAATAAACACATTATTTACTTACATTTAACGCTAACATTTTACTCGCAGTTTAAAAATGTTTACAGAGCTACATACGGTGTCGCTGTGACTTGTTATTGTTATTTATATATGTATTATCTATTAAATATAGCGAACCACAAGCAGTTCAGAAATAGTAGTATAGAACAAGGCATCTGAAAAATAGCGATAAGAGTCCAAGAAGTGATTAAAGTGCTATAAAAACTCAAATTGTTCAGAATTATGATAATAGCTATAATTTTCGCATTTGATACCTACTAACTCATGGAATTTTCTCGCTATTTTTCAGTACTTGGAACACAAGCAGATATCCAAAAACGCCCGGACAAGTCAAGAAATGAAGCCAGGAATAAACGCTATGAAGATGGTAAAGAGACCTGCTTGAAAGCGAAAGAGCCTTTAGATGAGAATTTGAAGGGCGCTAAACGGAATCATTTTGTTAATTTCTCTAACCGTCCAGTCAATCTGAAGGAATGCGAGCGAATTATAACTGAAGTGTTCGGAACCAAGACTGACCTAAGCAACATAAATCTCTCTCGCTCTCTTGAAGACCCACTCAGATCAACAACACTAAAACAACTAGAAGAGCAACTAGTTACGAGAATCGAGAAGCTTGAAGCTCCGAATGTGGTAGAAGCAGAAACGAAACCATTGCCCTTTAATGCAGACATCCAGATTCATATAGATGTATTTCCAGAGAAACTTGTTAGTTACTCGCGAGATGGCCCCAGTGAGAAAGACACAGAAAAGGCGCGAAAGCAGCAGGAGAGTGAGGGCTTGCTGGAAGAAATGGGCCAACTGGGACAGTTCGGAGTTCCTCATGGCATGGCCACGGATAGTAAGGATCTCGACAAAAAGATCATCGAGGTAGGCCTGCTGAAGAAACAGAGGGACAAGAAACCTGAATTGGAAACGTGGACGGATACGTTTGCGGATGTGACTCACCGCTCGGCAGCTACATATGATCCCACCGTTAGAACTATAGCTACAAGCGAAACCGGCCCAGTTACCTACAACATCACGCCTATCATAGCGTCAGAGATGTCTCGGATAGACTCCGTTCGCTTCCAGACCAAAAAAACGCCTTCATCGGGAACCATCTCCTATCGGAGGTTGTTGACCATTCGGCCAATCCGTTCAAAGGATACTGCGGCCCGGAATAAAAAGAAAACGCTCGCGGTCAATAATGACACCGAGGTGCCGCAGATAGGCTATCCGAACTGCTGCAACATCCAACTGGGACCTATCCTGAGCGCCACTAACGTGGATTTGGACGGCTATGCCACTCGCGGAAGTACAGCGAGAACCGTGCTTGAGCCTGTCTTGACGCACGTGTCCGAACTGTCTAAAAAGGCCACGCTTTTCGAGCTGAAATTCCGGAAACGTTCCAAGCGTGCCAGGACAGGTCGGGAGATCTTCAAGGATATCGGAACCCAGCTGTGCGCCCCCGGTTGCAAATCTGCATCCGCGGAGCCGAGTAGCGATCTGGCGCGGTTTCCGAGTCCCCCGGAGCGGCTGGCCGGGCTGCCGCGTCTCGACGAGCAGGTGTCGCTGACGGTGCTACTGTCGCGGGTGCGCGCGCGGAACAAGATGCTGCAAGACGCCGCCAACAAGTGCTGCGCTGCCAAGCCACCGTGCATACCATGCCCCCCGCCGCCCAAGTGCCCGCCGCCGTGTCCGCCCAAGTGCCCGCCGCCGTGTCCGCCACCGTGTCCGCCACCGTGTCCACCTCCGCCCTGCCCCCCGCCTAAGTGTCCACCGCCATGCCCGCCGCCGTGCCCGCCACCGTGTCCGAAGTGCACCATCCCGGTGTTGACGCCAGTATTCGCTCTGCTGCATGATTCCGACTTCGATAATGCTCCATCCGCTAGCTCGTACAGTTTCTATCCGGTGGGTTTTTTCAGGCGGTTCCTTTACCACGTGCTGCCTAAGTCGACTCTCCTCCTTCCGGCCGAGGCGAGCCTGAATCTCCGCGGGCAGGATTATGTTCCGATCCCGAGCTGGCCGACCCCGGCAGCCAAGCATGAGCGTCGGCCCCCGAAGCGGGGGTGCCCGGTGCTATCCCAGCCTTGTCCGAAGCAGACGCCGTGCACTGCCTTCCCCAAGCCTCAGATGCCGCATTCGTACAACTTTGAACCGCTGGACTTTCTCTAATCTATCTCATGCTGATTCATAATTTCGAGCCATGCCACAAGGAAACCTATTATAATCCAGATCCATTCAGGTCAAACAAGACGTGAATTCATATGTAACCGCCTCAATATTTTATACATGCAATAAATGTCGCGCCTCGATATTTACTACAACAATGCAAACGGACTTTTATTGTTCCGTAGATTAGAGCATTCAACCAAAAGGAGTACTCACGCACGAACATGTTAGCGTACTTCCAGCAAAAAGGTCGGGGTTTCGAAATTTTGAATATGCAAATATTAGTGCTCTGTGAGAAAAATTAGTGCCCGAAATATGAAATGTGTGCTCGTTCGTTGAGAACGTTCTCCTAGCATTTTTTTAAAGTGTCAACTCAATTATAGTTGTAGGGTGGTAGCTTATATGTGTTCATAAGTGTGCTCGAAGTGGGGAATTGTGCCTCTTATAGGAACAGTTATTAATTTTTCTGCTGTGGTAACGTTTGAGGGTTTTCTGTATCTCAGCAACGGCTGCATCTAGGGATACCGGCGTTAGCTAACGCCACTTTTCCGTTTTACCATGGCATAAGATTCAAATTCGCGACCTTTCCGACCTACCCTCGGTTTTTGAGAGGTTAAGACCGCAAAATTTAGTTATTCTTGCGGCTACTTTCATACTCCATGTACTATCGACAAAAGTGAATCCTGACCCACAATGGAACCTTGTGAAAATTAACACCGTGCACTGAGTCAAACAGTCGCGATTCTACAATTGTAGAATCGCGACTGTTACAAGGTTCCATTGTGGGTCAGGATTCACTTTTGTCGATAGTACCTATGTAACCAGGTGCATTCATAAATTTACATGTGTTTTTAAAAGAAAGTGTGACTCGCGTTTTCTACAGTTCACAGAGCCCCTATAGTTTGGGTTGCATTAGATTTTGTAAAGTAAAGTAAAAAAATAACTGACGAGCTTAACTGACAGTATGAAATCCGACTTCTCCTAGGTGGGTATGCACATGTTCTACCTTAAAACTCGTTGTGAGGCCTCTGGAAATGGTCTCACTGGTTAACCTTAATTAACATATCCATGTCTTTTGCTCTCATACATGCTAGGCTCGGTTTGCTGTGATGCAAATAATTAGTGCTCTGTGAGAAAAATTAGTGCTCGAAATATGAAATTTGTGCTCCCACGGGATTTAGAGATAAATGCGATAAACACATTCCGCTGGGAGAACGTTCTCCTAGCATAAAAATAATTAAAAAAGAGACTTAGCTCAATGATAGTTGTAGGGTAGGTAGCTCATATTTGTGCATAAATGAGCCCGAAGTGGCGAATTTGTACCTCTTATAGGAACAGAGTTATGATTTTTTTCTGCTAGGGTAACGTTTGAGGGTTTTCTGTATCTCAGCAACGGCTGAACCTAGGTACAGATGTAGACAATAATCCTTTCCTTTCTATTTTCTCGGAAATGTTCGTTTTTGTCTTACTACTTCACCGCACTCAGTACCCATCGAGACAACGTAGGGAACGGTAGCATTGCAAGAGGAAGTATCTATATAGAGTAGTTAATACCACAGAAATATTTTGTTGATATTTATGTTAGATTTTGTGATAAACTTTATGGACTCGTGTATTAATGCAGGCCACCTATATATTTTTTTTTGACTTTACATTTCACTCTTGTCTGTCATTTTTGTAAATAATAAACATTGATTTTATTCGATCCACATTAACAATTTATAACAGACATGCCGAAAGCACTAAGAAAAGGGAAACGTTTAGATCGGCAAGCCTGCGAAGTTATTTTCAATATTTATATTTCTTAGCTGAAAATGATAAATTCAAACATACCAACTATACTGCTTACTTTTGTAAAGTCCAAAAACGAGTTTCGGAGGCCAGTGGAATTTCTCAACGAACAGTAAATAAAATATTGCAAAAAGAATACATAAATCAATCCACCTCCAATAGTCCGAAGTCGGCAAAGTTGGGTAGACGAAATAAATTATTTTGTCTAGGTCTTGACGATTTTGACTACAACGTTATACGCCGATTAGTGTATAATTTCCATTTGATATACAAACAAGTACCTACAATTAAAGCCCAGAAGTCCAAGTTATCCGAAGCCATGAATTTTAAGGTATGTGACTTTACGCTAAGAAAAATTCTTAGAATAATGGGATTTCGGTATAAAAAAGTTGAAAACAACAGAAAATTACTTATCGAGAAAGATGATGTTCGTTTAAAAAGAGTAAAGTTTTTAGCCGCGATAAAAAAATAAAGATTGCAAGGGAGAGAGATTGTTTATATGGATGAAACATACATCCATACCTCACATTTGGCAGGTAAAAGCTGGGCTGACTCGTCAGAAAACGGAGTGAAACAGTTAATTTCTAAAGGACAAGGTCTTATAATAGTGCACGCTGGTAGTAGAAAGGGGTTTATACCTGGGGCATTGTTAATGTATCAGTCTACTGATAAAACAGGTGACTATCACAACGCGATGAACAATGAAAACTATGAAAAATAGCTTCGTAATCAACTCATTCCAAACTTAGCTCCACATTCGGTACTAGTAGTAGATAATGCTGCATATCATAATAAGTACGTAGAAAAACCTCCTAATTCAAATACCAGGAAGCAAGACATGATTGATTGGCTATCCAAACATAACGTTCCGATTGATCCGTCATTAACAAAACTTGAAATATATGAAATTATTTGCAAGTACAAACAAGACTTTGTAGAATACTCTGTAGATAAACTTATGAACGAATATGGACACAGCGTACTAAGATTGCCACCATATCATCCTGATTTCAATCCGATTGAAAACATATGGTCTCAAATAAAGGGATACGTATCCAAAAGAAACATCAGTATGAATATGACTACTGTGAAACAATTGGTACAGGAAAAGGTTAATATGATTGTTTCCGATGTTTGGGCCAAAGTATGTGACCACGCCATCAAATGCGAAAACGAGTACCGAAAACACGAACCTGAGTTGGAAAATTATATGGCTAGTTTTGTAATCACCGTTCATGAAAACTCTGACGATGATACACCAGAAAATAGTTCTGATTCTGACTGTGATATGGAAGTTGGAAGTATTGTTTCGCATCACACTGTCCACCCCGCTCCTCCTCCTCTTATCCCGCTGTCATAATCGAAGTCGTTCATCCAATCAGAAAATCATATTTATTTATATTAATTTCCCTGCTGGTTTGTTTTGTTTTATGTTGAGGTGTCTTTTTTGTTATGTCATAGTATTTTTAATTAATTACAAAAATTTATTGTTATAAAAAGGGTCTGCAAAATCCTACTGTAGTTTTGACTTATAGTTAGACTTTTGGGGTTCCAATCCTTATAGAATCATTAGATCATCCCAACCGGAATTTGGTTTTTATCAGTGCGTTTTATTGAAATAAAACGTCCTCAGTAACTAGTTATATTTTTGTTTACCTAACGAAATCTTTATATGATAGAATCGTGGTGGTATTAACATCTCAGTGTAATATACGTCAAACGGGCAATTTGACATTTGACATTGATAAATAAAGTATGCGATTTATTTGACACCTACACGTAATTTAATAATACAGTAATTCATAGACACATTGGCACCATTCGGGTGTTATCGTTGTTCCGAGTTTTGCCGATAGGAAAGGATTATTCACTACATCTGTATATGAGATTTTATATGAGATTTTGTAGATTAGTTGTTAAGATTTAGTGCCTAATTAGTGGAATCTTACTTTTTTGAAAAACTTCTTTTTTTCTACGTATTCAGTTTACAAAAAAAAGGGAAAATCTCACAGCACATTCAAACGACGCAACTTCAAGACTTAAAATCTCTATCAGTGGTTCCTCATAACGTCCACCATTTCCTCCAAAGTTTTCATAAACCTGGGTTAAGTATTTTGAGAGAAATCAGGCTCTGTCGTTAGTTTGACCACGCCTTATGTTTGGAGTCCTCTCATTCAATTCCTAAGACAATAGCGGATTTTCTCATCAATTGACAAATTAGTGCTCTTATTCATAAATATATCCTGAAAAATTGAACCGGAAATTCTATATAGAAGCTGAGATAATAACGAAAGCTGAAATCTTCTAGTATCAAACCACTACACCGCCAAATTAAGTAGGCCACTAAAAAGCGGCCACTGGATACATTGTTCCTATCCTCCGATTTTGGTACCATAATAGCGCCGTATGGCATCGAGGGGAATGAATTAGTTGGCCAGTACCGGATTTTAATGAACAGAACCCAAACAAAATCTACTCAGACTTCTTCAACATTATTCAGACAGAATTCAATAAAGTTTTCAAATTAAAGAAAGTCAGTGACTACAACGGTAAATCTAAATTTAATGACTGGGCAACGTTTGGAATTCGTAAAAGTAGAGTTATCTTGTATGACCTTTATGATCAAAAAACCTATAACTTTGATTGAAAATTTCATGATTATATTAAAAAATATTCCAATACTTTCAAGTTGGTTTGTAGAACTGCAAAAACTTTACACATTAATAGAAAAATTCAAAATTCAAATAATAGAATGAAAACAGTTTGGCAAAATATAAACCGCGAAACTGGCAAAGTTATACCAAGGGACAGTGATTTCTGCCTAAAGATAGGTGATGATGTTGTTAGATCCAACGCTGATGTTGCTCGAGCTTTTGAAACATTCTTCACCAGTGTACCCTTACTCACAACAGACCGTCTAAATTCATCTCCATTTGAAGCAGAGACTTTATTAAAAAATAACACTAGCGTCAGTAATGTATATTTAAAATTTCATCATGTATATCCCCCGGACATTGTCAAAATGTTTAAATTACTTAACTTAAAAAATACGGAAGACCTGTGGGGTATATCAGTCAAAGTTATTGGTTCAGTAATTCTAGTTATAGCCCCACACTTAGCTTATATATTCAATAAATGTGTTGACGATGGGGCTTTTCCAGACCTCATGAAACACAGTAAACTTATACCGCTGTTCAAATCGGGAGATAAGGGCGATCCTTCAAATTTCAGACCAATATCTGTTCTTCCAACACTAAGTAAAATATTTGAAAAGATTATACTCAATCAAATGCTCTCACACTTCAACCGTACAAAACAACTCCACGCTAAACAATATGGTTTCACTAGGGGTAAATCGACTACGGATGCAGGTATTACCCTTGTATCTCATATTTATTCTGCATGGGAGGCCGCACAGGATGATATCGGAGTTTTTGCGATCTTTTTGCTATTAATTAAATTAAATCATTACGGAGTTAGAAATAAAGCGTTGGATCTACTAAGATCATACCTAAGCAATAGAATTCAAAAGACAGAAGTTAACGGCGTAAAATCTGATGGATCGGGTGTTAAAATTGGCGTTCCACAAGGTTCCATATTAGGCCCTTTCTTATTCCTGGTATATATTAATGATCTGCCTTTCATGGTGGAGAAATTAACTGACATAGTGTTGTTTGCTGATGATACTTCAATGGTCTTCAAAATTTAAAGACAAAAAGGAGATTTTGATGATGTTAATGGTGTATTGTCTTTAACCTTGAATTGGTTCACAGTTAATAATGTATTGTTAAACGCTTGTAAAACCAAGTCTTTCAAATTCTCACTTCCAAATGTCAGGCAAGTTGAGACCAGTTTGGTGTTAGACAACAGCACGTAAGAATTGGTAAATGATACGAAGTTTCTTGGAATAACCATTGATACCAAATTGCAGTGGGGACCCCACATAGATAAATTTTCTGGTAAATTAAGTTCTGCGGCTTACGCTGTTAGGAACATCAGACAAAGCACGGATGTGGCTACATCTAGGCTAGTATATTTTAGTTACTTTCATAGTGTGATGTCCTATGGTATCTTGTTGTGGGGGAAAGCAGCGGATATTCAAACTATTTTTATTTTACAGAAAAAAGCTATTCGAGCAATTTATAATTTAAAACAAACAGACTCCTTAAGAGAGCTTTTTAAAGAAATTGACATACTAACAGTAGCTAGTCAATTTATTTTTGAAAATATAATGTATGTACGCAAGAACCTTAAAACATTTTCCAAACTTAGCGACAGCTGTAATGTTAACCTAAGAAATAATCACAGACTATGTGCGCCCCGGTTTAGACTCGCGAAGGTTAGCAATTCTTTCAAGGGTCAGTGCATTCTCTACTACAATAAGATACCTCTGGAGATTTTGAAATTGCCATTTGAGCAATTTAAAAAGCATGTTAAAGCGACTTTGTCGAAAAAGGGATATTACAATGTTCAAGATTACTTAAATGACAGGACTGTATGGGGTTAATCTGGCTCAACACAGACCTTGCTGTTAATAATTTTGTAATTATTTATTCCTGCTTATTAATCATAAGAATTAAATTTTTCATATTTGTATTAGTTAAGCACAACCTATTTTTAAAAGAGATCTAAAAATCAATCTGTGGGAGTTTCTACGCCCTTCTTCTCCCACAGTGGTCCAATGTAGAGAAGAGGCAAAAAATGACGTTTGCTAAGTATATGTAAATATCTACAGTAATAAAGTACTTTGACTATTGACTATTGACTATTGGGGATTATTGTTCGTTTTAGCTCAATAACTGCCACCCCGTTTGGGTAAAAACGTGACGCTATGTCGTGTGCTATTATTATGCTGAATATCAATAATCTGATATTTCGATATTTATTGTAAATATCGGCCTTTTGAGAACCCTGGACACGTCCAAAGCCATACACCATTAAGTTTAGTTGATCGTTGACAATGCGAATGTATTGCTACAGGTCAATAAAATAAAAATAGATTAAAGTCACAAACGTGAAGTTCGGTTTTAGCTCACTTGAAAGTAAAGATGGGGGATTCTCGATATCGATCTCGCTGCGAGATCTTTTCGGGTATGTCCCGTTTTATTTGCTTTGGATTTTCACTTTTTACTTACTTATACAGTAATATTATAATCTTATTTCGATGATATAATAGTAATAAAAACGGCATAATAACAAATACATGTCAAAATAAATTAAATTAAATTATATTAAATTAAGTCATATTAATTAAAACATGTCGTGAAAATATGAAATTTATCTCTCACCACTTTGGGCACATTTATGCACAAATATAAGCTACCTACCCTACAACTTTCATTGAGCTAAGTCTCTTTTTTTTTTTTTTTTTGCTAGGAGAACGTTCTCCCAGCAGAATGTGTTTATCGCATTTATCTCTAAATCCCGTAGGAGCACAAATTTCATATTTCGGGCATTAATATTTCTCACGGAGCACTAATTATTTGCATATTCAGAATTTCGATAACCCGACCTTTTTTGCTGGAAGTACGCTCACCGGTTTGCTCCTCTTCCTCAAATATGGCGAGGGGGGTGATGGCTGGGGTCAATTCAAGCCAAAACTCTTTATTACTGTACATATTTACATATACTTAGCCAACGTAATTTTTTGCCGCTTCTCTACATTGGACCACTGTGGGAGGAGAAAGGCGTAGAAACTCGAGATTGATTTTTAGATCTCTTTTAAAAATTGGTTGTGCTTAACTAAGAGAAATATTATAATATTAATTATTATGATTATAAGCAGGAATAAATAATTAAAAAAATATTAACAGCTAGATCTGTCCCGTCATTTAAGTAACCTTGAACGTTGTAATATCCCTTTTTCGACAAAGTCGCTTTAACATGCTTTTTAAATAGCTCGAATGACATTTTCAAAATCTCCAGAGATATCTTATTGTATAATGCACTGACCCTTGAATGAATTGATACCTTCGCGAGTCTAAACCGGGGCGCAACTAGTCTGTGATTATTTCTAAGGTAAACATTACAGCTATCGCAAAGTTTGGAAAGTGTTGTAAGGTTCTTGAGTATATACATTCCAATTTCGAAAATAAATTGACTAGCTACTTAGTCTGTCAATTTCTTTTTAACCCTTAACTCGGCAAAATCTAAAACCATAAAAATATGCACATTTTTCGCAACAAATAGGTTTGTATGAAGGCTAAGACCATAGAAAAAATATGAAAAAAATAATGTTTTAATTTTGAAATAAAACTATGTACTCCATGTAGTACGATGCCAACTTAGCGAAGAATAATGCATATCATGCAATGTACATTATGTATACCATTGCCAGGTTTGAAATAAAACAAAAACTATTTAGTTATTATATTATATTATAGAAAAATGTAAATAAAAATAAACTAACATATTTATTTAGTATGGAAATTCATCATGGATCATCATTTCATCTATGGAGTATTTTCCCTCTTCTTCGACTTTCAAAAAGTTTTGGCGGATTTTCTCCATGATGGGACGAATTTTGTAGTCACGGTCTGAACTATCTAAGTTGTTGTCAACAAAGTGTATATTCCGAGGAATTTGCTCAAATCGTTTCAGAGACATTATATCAGCTATAGCGGGATAACGTGTTCTTTTTGCCCAATGATCTGTATACGTTGGCATCTTCACAATTCCCATCAAGATCTCGATTGCCAGGAACTTCTTTACGTCATCTTCATTCAACTGCATCAATCTTCCGTGTTTTTGAGGAAGTACAACTTTGTGTTCTCAGTGATATCAGCGATGATGTCGGGCGATAAAAACAAATAGAAATAATCCAGTACCGACTTTATTTCTGTCTGTTGGTGTTCATATATATCTTCATCTATGGTTGCTCTGTGACGTAAAGCTGTTTTAGTCCAGTTTTGTTGAAGAACCAACTTAGCTTTCTTAGCTTTCTTGGCTACTGTACCCTTTGTCTTGTTCTTACGCTTGGACCTTGTAAGACGTTGCTTGGTGGTGTTTATTGGTGTCAATTCTCCAGCCGATGGTGTAGGTATACTTTGGATGGAATCCAGAGGAGGTATTGCATTGTAATTAATTGTAGACGATGATGGGAATACATCTTGAAAAACTGGCGTGAGGGGTGTACTTGCAAGTTCGTTATTCGTCTCAATGGTGGCATTGGTCGTAATTTGATATGTATTGTGATGCTCAATATCGGTGTCGCTCGAGCTATTCAGTAGGTTTAGCCGTTCAAGCGAAGAATCTATGGAAGGTGGATCCGAAGTATCAGGAGAAAGCGGTCGGGAAATTTGGTTTTCCTCGTCAGAAGTAGAACTATCTTCAGAGCATGCATTTTCTTTCGGAACTAAAGCTAAAATCTTGTGCGCCCGGGTTAGTTCTAAGCTCTGCAGGGAAGAGGAAAAAGAAAAAAGCTATAAAACAACCGCATTCCAGAAACATATTAACAAAAATCATTGAAATAGAACGCATAGAAAACGCACAAAAAGTGAGGCAACTTAAACTAAGTCATATTGTCTTTTTGCCAGAGGCAATTATGAGGAGAGCGACATCTTCGGGAGTAAAGTAAAAGGCTTGAGATGCGCGCAAATACGAGACTAGACTAGACTTATTTATTATAGGAAATCCTACCTTATATACTAGGTTGGTACATGTTATTGATGACGTGCATAAGACATAGTACGTGATGAGATATTTCCGCATATCTGTGGCGGGCGTACGTGCCGGCACAGATACTCCCCCCTTTAGGGAAAATAAATAAATGAATGTACTTATAACAATGAACAAAAATCTAAGTTAGAATCTAACAATAACCTTAAATGAATCGAATTAACTTTAGAAATGTGTATACCAATACAAACTTATATCAACTGCAATAATAACTAGTAGGATTTTAATAAACATAAAACCAGATCTTAATTGTGCATACTTTAACTTAATCTATTTTTATATATAAGGAAAGTTATTGTTAAATAAAACTAGACAGTAATAGAGCATATTTCAACTTAATCTAAAGGTAACTCTTACACGAATTAGGAAAATAAAGGAACTACGGTTATGTGAATTCTACATAAGTTTAAAGAATAACGTAATATTTACCTACAGGCGAGTCTTGTGTCTGGCCGCACACTATATAAAATAAACTAAAAACTGGAAAACAGAAAAACACTAGGAAAATGGGGCTTCGCGGTTAGTAAACTAACCTAACCTTTAACTGGAAAAGATCCGCAGGAGAGTCGTCTGATGCTGTAGCTGCATATGTTTTTCAGGAATCGATGAGTCAATTTACATCGCACGTCGTTGAAGTTGTAATCACTGTTTGTTTATAATTGCGACCGTACCTACACAAGGATGATTGTGCTGAATCAGCGTCAGCATTAAATCTGTAACCTTGGCTGTAGGCAGTCAATGATCTCGTACGTCATATGTACGTGCGTGCTCTTCACTCTTGAGTGAATATTAAGTTGTCGAATGATGAAATTTGTGTGCCTAAAAACCTTGGGATTTGGCAACATAGGGCACATCTTGTACACCAATCGTTTATATATATGTATCTCTCTCTCTCTCTCTTCAGTGATTTGATTATACTTCGTGCGATGTTCTTCCTGGGTGATTAGGTATATCGATGATGTTTCAATACTCTTCTGGGGGCTGGAACGGATTCCTATGTCTTGAACTTGAAAAAAAAAACTGCTTGCTGTGAATGAATTTGCCGACGCGTTCGTTTCTGCTGGTGCGAGCTCCATTTTGATAAATCAGCAGTCGGCTGACTATCGGTTCATTATTCTTGCGGTATCTTGAGTTCGATGCGGGAAATCTTCAGTTGAAATCTTTTGGCTTCTGGTCCGTCATGGCTTGCTTGATGTCGTCTTGGTTTGGGTGGGGTCTTGATTATGGATTTCTGCAGCGTGGTTTGAAATAGGTATGCAGCATTTGGGGCTCGGCGATCTTGGACGAAGTGCTTCTTGCTTGCACTTCTAAGCTGGCAGCACACGGAGTTTTCTTCGCGGCTGGGTCCATGCTGCTATTATCGAAGGATGCTGATGTTCAAAAGTCGGGGTCACCACTTTGCCATGAGGCAATTATAAGGAGAGCGACATCTTCGGGAGTAAAGTAAAAGGCTTGAGATGCGCGCAAATACGAGACTAGACTAGACTAATTTATTACAGGAAATCCTACCTTATATACTAGGTTGGTACATGTTATTGATGACGTGCATAAGACATAGTACGTGATGAGATATTTCCGCATATCTGTGGCGGGCGTACGTGCCGGCACAGGCTTAGTACGCACATCCACATGCAACATTTTTTACGTTTGTGTGCGTGTCGGCGACCGCGCGCGACGCACATATAAATCCACTTTTTGCCTCACTTTTTGAGCGATCGGTTTATGGGACTATCATTCTATGCGTTCTAATTCTATGCAAAAAACGAAAAAAAAAAAATGCCACCCACAAAACTACCTAAACCTGGCAATGTACTACGTGAATACCATAGTTTTTACTTAGTACTTTACGGATTTCTTGGCATTGGCATACACGTAGTACATACAACATTTTCAGCTGATTTTGTTAGTGTTATCGTTGTTATTGAAGTTTAAATACTGACATTATAATATATATATATATATGACGAGCACAAAAACCCCACAGTTTCCATCAAAAGTAGCAAAAAACTAATAAAAACTTACTTTCTTTTGATTTTGACAGATATGTGATAGTGGTGCTATAGTGAAAATATTTTCTACCATTTCTACACATTTGTAAAAGAAAACCAACTGGCTTTTTTAGAGTGCGCCTAAATATTTTTCTGAAAAGTATGTACTACGTGGCTACCAATACCGGGTTAAGGGTTAAAAAGCTTTCTTAACGAGTCTGTTCGTTTTAAATTATAAATTGCTCGAATAGCTCTTTTCTGTAAAATAAAAATAGTTTTAATATCCGCTACTTTCCCCCACAACAAGATACCATATGACATGCCACTATGAAAGTAACTAAAATATACTAGCCTAGATGTAGCCACATCCGTGTTCTGTCTGATGTTCCTAACAGCGTAAGCCGCAGAACTTAGTTTACCAGCAAATTTATCTATGTGGGGTCCCCACTGCAAGAAACTTCGTATCATTTACTAATTCTTACGTGTTGCTGTCTAACACTAAACTGGTCTCAACTTACCTGACATTTGGAAGTGAGAATTTGAAGATACGATATTTTAATATTAATGTTATTAAATAATATTGTCATTAAATTAAACTATTTGTATATTGTACGTACATTGTGTAATAAATGACAAAAAATAATAATGAAAATTTTAAAAATTACATCCTCGTAGAGTTTATTGGTGCTATATTCTCTGACGGGCGTATTTCTATAGCGCTGTTAGATATAATGCAGTTTTCTTTTCCTGTGCGATATTCAGCCATGAATCACCACTTGAAAGGGAGATTTCCCTTTTCAAACTCAAACCTTACTCATTAGTTTAGTTGATCATATTCGATTTATTTTTTATTTTATCCATTTATATCACTACCGACCCGTGGTCCAACGGCTATGTCCATTTCCAAACTGATCAAAAAGGTTATTGACCGAGCGTGCGAAGCGTCTCCGTTTCAGGATTGGGCAAAACTGGGACTGTCTGTCTGTCTGTCTGTCTGTCTGTCTGTCTGTCTGTCTGTCTGTCTGTCTGTCTGTCTGTCTGTCTGTCCGGTTGTTCTCCTCTACAGGTCGCATTTCTCAACGGATTCTCGTTCAAAATGGCGGAGATATGGGGTTTGAAAATATAAAAAACCGCTCGAGGAATTGTCATTTAATTAAACTTAGAACTGTCAAATCTCGGAAACTACTGATCTCTAAACCAAGGCATTAATTTTCTCAAAATCCTGTCATCCGAAATGAAGATCTCTTCGAGAGCTGTCATATCTCCATACTAACCAGGCGCTCTATGCTACTAAGCACAAGCCTCACACAAGCCTATCGCAGGCTCGCGCTATCTCTCTCTCTCCCGACTTGATGAAACATGACTTCTGAGCCTGCGATAGGCTTGTGTGAGGCTTGTGGTCAGAAGCATCGGGGCCCAGTGGTCTGGGATCAGTAGTTTCCGAAATATGCTATGACTATTTTTAGTTTGCAGCTGTCATCGGAAATAAAGGTCTCGTCGAGAACTTTAACATCTCAATACGAACCAGTGGTCTAGGATCAGTGTTATCCGAGATATGACAGATTTTAGTTTTACACCTGTCAAACAGTAAGACCTGTCAAGATTATGACACTGACACCTGTCCTGTCAATAATAATAGTTCTGACAGTTGGACCCAAGGTTATTTTACTTCCCCGTGTTACAACCAGTTGGACATAGCAGTTGTTCAAATAACAGTTGGACTATTGCCCCTCAGTTGTACCACGGGTCATAACAATAAAATGAGTATTTTGACAGTTTGACCATGGGTAGAGTTAAGTTCCCGTGGTACCACCAGTTGGACATAGCTGTTGGACCACGGGTCGGTAGTGATTTATATGAGACTTAAGTGAGTTGGACTTGTAAAAGTGCATTATTTTTGCCTATTTGCAGTAAATATTTGAGTTGAGTTTTTTTTTAGTTACAAATGATGAAAAGGTCCGTAGGAAATAAGATATTCAGTATTGTTTGATTCACCTACCTTACAGTTTGATGAGTAAAATTGGCGCTAATTCCTCTTTCATGGCACCATGATACAAATGTTATATCATTCCGGAAGCGGCATAGCATAGCATGTTAGGGTTCTGTTCTGTACCCGGAGGGTGCCAAACGGAACCCCATTACATTACATTACAGTATTTTTTAAATTTATCGTAATTTTTCTAAGGCAACACCAACCGTCAGGTCGCCCGAAATTAGCTCCATTTGAAATAATATGTTTTATTTATTTAGATTTTTGTTAAGTTTGGCGTGCCATGAATCGCATACATTATTTGTACGGTGTCTGTTTGCAAAAACACTGAGAATATTCTGGGCATCCCTTGACAGCCATTTATTTCCCGCATACCGCAAAAACTTTTTTATTGTTATATTTTCTGTGCTATCGTATTGTAATTGTATGAAATCCCAGCCACTTTGAAGATATTCATTGGGTAATAACAACAAACCAACTAATATTTTAGCTGATTTTGTTTTTCTTTGCCCAAATATCTTTTTCCCATTTCGCCACATAGCTTGAGACCAATGGTAATAAATAGCAACCAACAACATTAATAGAAGGAAAAACGTCCTGAATGGCGTTTAACGCAGCAATTTCGAAATCGCACTGGTATTTTCTGGGTTCCCAATCTGGAAATTGCGACTTCAAGAAATAATAATTATAAAATAATAAATTAATAAATGATAAAATATATAATTATAATTAAAATAATGTAAGTGTCAATAGTAATAATGTAATGTATTTATGGATATTAATCTGTAATAAAGTAATAATAATAATAATAATAATAATAATAATAATAATTAAACAGCGTCACATATGTTTCGCTGGTTTTGTCGCTAAGCAAAGCATATAGTAACGGCTTAACATTTGTTGTAGTATTCGTACTTCCAAATTCACCGTGAATAATAAACAACTCTGCAAAGGGAGTACACTTGAAAGTTGCGTCACCAAATATTTCTTTAGTATCATTAATAAAGGCTCTATCTTTTTCCATCCAAATTCTATTAATTTTGGTGGTCGTAATAGTAATATGCCACTACATATTGCGAGTACTGCACTAGTATCTGTACTTCTTCAAAAAAAAAAACTATGAAAAAGAGTCATAGAAACTATGTTTTGTGTGCCCCAACTGAACTCAACTGACTCATCAAGCGCAATTAACCAACGATACCTGATGCTAAAATAACAATAAGAACTTGAAGTTCGAATTCAGGTAAAGGCGTGACTAAGTGGTACCCTTTCTGTTGCCAGTTGTTTAAGGCGTCGTCATATATTTCTGGTATAGGTTTATCTCTTATATCTATATATCTCGTATATCATTCATTGCAATGGCCATTTCATTTTGCATCAATTTTGGAGTGCATGAGTGTGAATTTTCTTTGATGATATCCATTTTTTGCAAGATGTAAGTACGTAAATATAATTAGACTAGATTTAGGTTTTCAAATGACCACCACCACAGACCGCTGTTTCATTATAATATTATTAATTATTGCTAATATTAGTCTGACGATTCTTCTCTTTCAAAATAAAAATCGTAGGTCTGAGTGATGGTAGGAAATTTTACTTTATAGAACGTAGCAAACAAGATCACCAAAGCACTATCTTGCCTGCTACGTATTAACTTAGATCATTAACAGTAACCGAACCACTACATTTGTCCTTTCGTTTTTTACTGCAAGTCCATATGGATATGGAAGTTTTATTGTTTATAAAATTGGTATCCGTTGTACAACGTGACATTTCCTCCTTTCCTCCGTATTATTTAAATTCCCCGCTCATTTTATAAATTGCAACATATATTTTATTAACCTATTAAGAAATGAACAGAGAATCATCTGAAAAACTTGATTAGGTGACATTGAAATGACATAATGACGCAAGGCATAAACAAAGAAGTGCAAAGAGATTGTAATAATCCAACCTATAATTATATACAACCTATAAATATAAGGTGACTTTAAATTATCGATCAAATAGTTAAGGTATTTCAGGTGCATTTCAAACGATGTGAAATCATCGTCATATTTTTTTTTATATATCTATGACACGATGTCATTTTAATTAATTCTGTACCCGATATTTATACAAATGTTGTCAATCCCTGACAAATTAATTTTACACGTTTACACTGTAAACGAATACAAGCCATTGAGTATCTCTCTCACTCTTCAGTCACCCAATAGGCACTATCTTATTCTCACACGCGCAAGCACACACAGCACTCACTCACTCACGCAGTACGTGCCGCTACATCCACACGACACGGCGCGCGACGGACGGCGGCGGCGGCGGCGGCGGCGGCTGCGGCTAGGACACCCGACACGAGTCACGCACACACACACTCATGCACACTCCACCAGTCGTGACTCAGCCTTGGCCGTGATTTGGCATTTTGGCGATATCTGCGCATCCTGCGAGAACTCCGCGATGAGATTCGAGTCGACTGAACCCCCAGTTTCTGAAGACTGGTCAAATGTAACAGGCGTCTAAGAAGCGGCACCTATTGGCAGAATAACACACGTTATAAACTTTTCTTTAGCTAATGGTGTCTTCCCCACAGTGTGGAAGAAAGCACTAGTAATCCCACTACCCAAAACCTCCAGTCCCACCTCTTTCAATGAGTACCGTCCCATTTAAATCCTGCCCATCCTCTCCAAAGTCCTTGAGACCATTGTCCATAACCAGCTTTCCTACTACCTCTCCTCAAACAATCTGCTAAACACGTTCCAGTCAGGATTCCGACCGGGTCATAGCACCGTCACGGCTCTGCTGAAAGTCACAGATGACATCCAGCTAGCCATGGACCGCGAACAGCTTTCCGTGTTGGCTTTACTTGATTTCAGTAGTGCCTTCAACAGCGTAGAATTCGACATTCTCGTTGAGTTTCTCAGTTCCCTGAACGTCTCTTCCTTCTCTACAAGCTGGTTCGACTCTTATTTGAGGGATCGGCAACAGCGAATCAGGACGGAAGAGACATCCCCTGAATGGTGTGACCTCCTTTCAGGCGTCCCTCAAGGTGGTATTCTTTCTCCTCTTCTATTCTCGATTTTCATAAACTCCATCTCGGACATCCTGTCTTCTTCATATCATCTTTATGCTGATGATCTCCAGATTTATCGCCACTTCTCTCATAACGATGTAAACTCTGCTGTGGAGGCATTGAACGCTGATCTGGAGGGGGTGAGAAGCTGGGCTTCATCCTTCGGACTCCTGGTTAACCCGAGCAAGTCCCAGGCCATGATTATAGGCACCAGACAATCTCTTAACTTGTTGCAGCAACAGCCCATTCCACTTGTCACTTTTAATGGTACCACAATCGTGTATAGCGATAAAGCTAAAAACCTGGGTCTTATCTTCGACAACCAGCTGTCCTGGTCATCGCATATCAATGAGGTCAGTCGACAAGTATTTGCTACTTTTCACTCTCTCAGGAAACTTCAGTACTTTTTGCCTCGACAGACCAAAATCACTCTCGCTCAGTCTCTCCTTCTACCCCTCATCGATTATGCTGATGTCTGCTGGGTCAGTGCTAACGAAGAATTACTGAACAAACTCGAACTACTTCAAAATCTCGGGATTCGGTTTATCTTTGGGCTGCGCAAATACGACCATGTACATATCACAGCATCGCAAAGAGCTGAAGTGGCTGCCAATACGTCTTCGTCGGGATTCTCACATCTTCAACATCCTCTACAACATTTTACGCAATCCACGCTATCCAACCTTCTTACGATTCCGTTTTCCATTTCTTTCTTCCAGCAGGCCTCGGAGAACTCACGCGCTTTCAATGCTCACAACCCCACAGCATAACACCGCGTCCTATGAGCATGGGTTTAGATTCCGGGCCATTCAATTGTGGAATGCACTCCCCTGCACTATCAGGGACAGTCCTTCTCTTAATATATTTAAAAGTCGCGTGAAGAAGCATTACCTTTCTCTTTAGAAATATAGGTAGTATGTATGTATTTATTAGTATATTTATTTAAAAATTATATATATTTATATAGTATTTATGTTTAGCATGTACGAGTATATTATATGATATTTATGTAAGCCCTCGTATATTTAGTTAATATTGTTTTATATTAGTTATTTAGATATAACATATATCTAACCATATGTTAGTTATTTAGTTATGTACTAAATTATATTGTTGTACACATTGTCACCCCTGCTCAGCAATCGACCATTCCCATCCTAATTTGGTTTGCTGGAAGAGATCTCTTATTAGAGATAAGCTCGCCTTTGTACACTATTTTTATGTAAGTCTTGTTGTCCATATATTAGTTGTGTGCAATAAAGAAATTATGAAAAATTATGAAATGACTCTTCTTTCTACTCCTCGGCATAACACTGCCGCTTACAAACACTCGTTGTTAACGGCTATCCGACTGTGGAACGCACTTCCCTGCGCTATTAGAGATAGTCCCTCAATTTTCACTTTTAAGACAAGATTGAAAGAGCATTTCCTTTCTCTTTCGTGATAGGTACTTTTATATATGTATATATAAGTAGTATATGTTTGATAAATATTTTATTTTTTGCTTCTGTATTTTTTTTAGTGTATATATCATTTATTACATTATTATGTTTTAGTTGTAAACAATTAGATGTGTACAGTTTTATTGCGCACTAGGACTCTCCTGTTGCACAATTTTTCCTGTCCTGCCTAGGTTTGCTGGTAGAAATCTCTCTTTAGAGATAAGCTCGCCTTTGCTCATAAAATGTTTTGTTATCTTACTATTAAGATTTCTGTGCAATAAAGAATATGAATGAATAAAATGAGTGTAAAAATTTTCGATTTTCGTTTTTGCCAGAGGCAATTATAAGGAGAGCGACATCTTCGGGAGTAAAGTAAAAGGCTCGAGATGCGCGCAAATACGAGACTATACTAAACTACTTTATTATAGGGAATCCTAGCTTATATGTATACTAGGTTGGTACATGTTATTAATGACGTGCATAAGACGTAGTGCGTGATGAATATAAATATACCTTATCTGTGACGGTCGTCAACTTATCTTAATTACGTGAAAATATGAATAACATAGTCGACCGGCACAGATACTCCCCCCTTTAGGGAAAAAAATAAATTAATGTACTTATAACAATGTAAAAAATCTAAGTTAGATACCATAACAAACTTATCAACTACAATAATAACTAGTAGTATTTTAATAAACATAAAACCAGATCTTAATTGTGCATACTTTAACTTAATCTATTTTTATATATAAGGAAAGTCACTGTTAAATAAAACTAGATGTAATAGCGCATACTTCAACTTAATCTAAAGGTAATTCTTACTCGAATCTAGAAAAATAAAGGAACTACGGTTATGTGAATTCTACATAAGTTTAAAGAATTACTTAATATTTACCTACAGGCAAGTCTTGTGTCTGGCCGCACACTACATAAAATAAACTAAAAACTGGAAAACAGAAAAACACTAGGAAAATGGGGCTTCGCGGTTAGTAAACTAACCTAACCTATAACCTGGAAAAGATCCGCAGGAGAGTCGTCTGATGCTGCAGCCGCCCATATTTTTCAGGAATCGATGAGTCAATTAACATCGCACGTCGTTGAAGTTGTGATCACTGTTTATTTATAATTGCGACCGTACCTACACAAGGATGATTGTGCTGAATCAGCGTCAGCATTAAATCTGTAACCTTGGCTGTAGGCAGTCAATGATCTCGTACGTCATATGTACGTGCGTGCTCTTCACTCTTGAGTGAATATTAAGTTGTCGAATGATGAAATTTGTGTGCCTAAAAACCTTGGGATTTGGCAACATAGGGCACATCTTGTACACCAATCGTTATATATAATATATATATATATATATATATATATATATATATCTCTTCAGTGATTTGATTATTCTTCGTGCGATGTTCTTCCTGGATGATTTCAATATTCGTTGGATAAGGTATATCGATGATGTTTCAATACTCTTCTGGGGGCTGGAACGGCTTCCTATGTCTTGAACTTGAAAAAGCTGCTTGCTGTGAATGAATTTGCCGACGCGTTCGTTTCTGCTGGTGCGAGCTCCATTTTGATAAATCAGCAGTCGGCTGACTATCGGTTCATTATTCTTGCGGTATCTTGAGTTCGATGCGGGAAATCTTCAGTTGAAATTTTTTGGCTTCTGGTCCGTCATGGCTTGCTTGATGTCGTCTTGGTTTGGGTGGGGCCTTGATTATAGATTTCTGCAGCGTGGTTTGAAATAGGTATGCAGAAGTCGGGGCTCGGCGATCTTGGACGAAGTGCTTCTTGCTTGCACTTCTAAGGTGGCAGCACACGGAGTTTTCTTCGCGGCTGGGTCCATGCTGCTATTACCGAAGGTTGCTGATGTTCATAAGTCGGGTCACCACTTTGCCAGAGGCAATTATAAGGAGAGCGACATCTTCGGGAGTAAAGTAAAAGGCTCGAGATGCGCGCAAATACGAGACTATACTAGACTACTTTATTATAGGGAATCCTAGCTTGTATACTAGGTTGGTACATGTTATTAATGACGTGCATAAGACGTAGTGCGTGATGAATATAAATATACCTTATCTGTGACGGTCGTCAACTTATCTTAACATTACGTGAAAATATGACTAACATAGTCGACCGGCACACGTTTGTGTGACTGTGGCCCGAATCCACAGAGGGCAATAAAAAATGAAAGCGCGCGCATGACTTTGATTGCTCGCTCAATTTTGATTGTCCGCTGTGCATTCGGGCCTGTGTCACGGGCGGGGGTTCCCTGGCGGCGCCGTACGTTCGGCCGGCCCGACCCACCTCTGAGATGTCAGAGTAAAATTAGCTCTCGGGCGTAGAAATGCGGCGCAATCTAGCTTGCACGAGATTCACTAGGCGTTTAACATTGCTTGGACTAGGCACTAGGTAGGCATTCTAGTTTGACATTCTTGATTCATCCACAAACTGGCCATCACATCGTAATCATCTTTGTGGTACTTATTAGTTGGTGGGCAGCAATGAGAGAAACAGATGATGAACTGATGACGGACATAGGCGACAGCACAGCCAGCCACACAGTCCACGCGCAGCTAGCTTGTTTGAAGTGCCGCCTCTCTGACAGACAGAGACACGGCAGACAGACAGCGCGGGGGGGGGGGGCACGGCCAGCCAGCCGGCCGGCCGCGCATACGCTTGTGTGAGTGTAAACTCACACCACGAAATAGCGATGTTTACTATTGGACTAGTAAATGGCTATGAACATTTTGATATTGCTCATTGCTAATCATCCTAAAAAGAAATTATTTTTTAAAAAAATAACAAGAAATCAGAAAAATAATCTAATTACCAAAACTTCATCATAATAATGGGTACTAAAATACCCTAAATTTGTGATCAATATTTTAAAGTCACCCTATATAACAGCGGTGGACCACGGGTAAAAAGCAGTTTTGATTCAATTACCCGTAGTCCCATTGAGAAGCATTGGGTCTACGGGGAATAAAAAATACCGGTGGACCTACTGTGGGTCAATAGCTGTGGGACCACGGTTAATACCTGCTAAAACAAAGCACACACATACCGTACGTATTTTCTGATACCATGTCGAGTATTTTTTTTTAACGGCAGCTGATCAAAGACCAATTCACCAAACCAAACCAAATCATCAATTTCCCCCTAAATCTCACGTGAGATTTGTCAAAAGCTTTTATTTGTAAATAAAACTTTATTTGCCTTATTTATTATCAAAAAATAGTAATTAGGGCTGATAAGATCGTAGTCTAGAATCACAGTGATAAATTTTAACAAGAATACTAATGGGAACAACTACTGACATATTTTAGCCAATAAACACATTATTTACTTACATTTAACGCTAACATTTTACTCGCAGTTTAAAAATGTTTACAGAGCTACATACGGTGTCGCTGTGACTTGTTATTGTTATTTATATATGTATTATCTATTAAATATAGCGAACCACAAGCAGTTCAGAAATAGAAGTATTAAACAAGGCATCTGAAAAATAGCGATAAGAGTCCAAGATGTGATTAAAGTGCTATAAAAAACTCAAATTGTTCAGAATTATGATAATAGCATTAATTTTCGTATTGATACCTACTAACTCATGGAATTTTCTCGCTATTTTTCAGTACTTGGAACACAAGCAGATATCCAAAAACGCCCGGTCAAGTCAAAAAATGAAGCCAGGAGGTATAAGCGCTATGAAGATGGTAAAGAGACGTGCTTGAAAGCGAAAAAGCCTTTAGATGAGAATTTGAAGGGCACTAAACGGAATCATTTTGTTAATTTCTCTAACCGTCCAGTCAATCTGAAGGATCGCGAGCGAATTATAACTGAAGTGTTCGCTACTAAGACCGATCCAAGCAACATAAATCTCTCTCGCTCTCTTGAAGTCCCACTCAGATCAACAACACTAAAACAACTAGAAGAGCAACTAGTTACGAGAATCGAGAAGCTTGAAGCTCCGAATGTGGTAGAAGCAGAAACGAAACCATTGCCCTTTAATGCAGACATCCAGATTCATATAGATGTATTTCCAGAGAAACTTGTTAGTTACTCGCGAGATGCCCCAAGCGAGAAAGAACCAGAAAAGGCGCGAAAGCGGCAGGAGAGTGAGGGCTTGCTGGAAGAAATAGGCCAACTGGGACAGTTTGGAGTTCCTTATGGCATGGCCACGGATGATAAGGATCTCGACAAAAAGATCATCGAGGTAGGCCTGCTGAAGAAACCGAGGGACAAGAAACCTGAATTGGAAACGTGTACGGATACCTTTGCGGATGTAACGCACCGCTCGGCAGCTACATATGATCCCACCGATAGAACTATAGCTACAAGCGAAACTGGCCCAGTTACCTACAACATCATGCCTATCATAGCGTCAGAGATGTCTCGGATAGACTCCGTTCGCTTCCAGACCAAAAAAACGCCTTCATCGGGTACCATCTCCTATCGGAGGTTGTTGACCATTCGGCCAATCCGTTCAGAGGATACTGCGGCCCGGAATAAAAAGAAAACGCCCGCGGTCGATAATGACACCGAGGTGCCGCAGATAGGCTATCCGAACTGCTGCAACATCCAACTGGGACCTATCCTGAGCGCCACTAACGTGGATTTGGACGGCTATGCCACTCGTGGAAGTACAGCGAGAACCGTGCTTGATCCTGTCTTGACGCACGTGTCCGAACTGACTAAAAATGCCACGCTTCTCGAGCTGAAAGTCCCGAAACGTTCCAAGCGTGCCAGGACAGGTCGGGAGATCTTAAAGGATGAGCCGAGTAGCGATCTGGCGCGGTCTCCGAGTCCCCCAGAGCGGCTGGCCGGGCTGCCGCGTCTCGACGAGCCGGTGTCGCTGACGGTGCTACTGTCGCGGGTGCGCGCGCGGAACAAGATGCTGCAAGCCGCCGCCAACAATTGCTGCGCTTCCCCCTGTCCGCCGCCGTGCACACCCCCCTCGCCGCCGCCCAAGTGCCCGCCACCGTGTCCACCGCCGTGTCCGCCGCCCCCGCGCAAGTGTCGACCTCCGCCCTGCCCCCCGCCTAAGTGTCCGCCGCCATGCCCGCCGCCATGCCCGCCGCCATGCCCGCCGCCCAAGTGCCCGCCGCCGTGTCCGCCACCGTGTCCGCCACCGTGTCCACCGCCGTGTCCCCCGCCCCCGCGCAAGTGTCCACCTCCTCCCTGCCCGCCTAAGTGTCCGCCGCCATGCCCGCCGCCCAAGTGTCCGCCGCCGTGCCCGCCACCGTGTCCGCCCTGCGAAAAGTGCACCATCCCGGTATTGACGCCAGTATTCACTCTCCTGCATGATTCCGACTTCGATAATGCTCCATCCGCTAGCTCGTACAGTTTCTATCCGGCGGGGTTTTTCAGGCGGTTCCTTTACCACGTGCTGCCTAAGTCGACTCTCCTCCTTCCGGCCGAGGCGAACCTGAATCTCCGCGGGAAGGACTATGTTCCGATCCCGAGCTGGCCGACCCCAGCAGCCAAGCATGAGCGTCGGCTCCCGAAGCGGGGGTGCCCGGTGCTCCCCCAGCCTTGTCCGAAACAGACGCCGTGCACTGCCTTCCCCAAGCCTCAGATGCCGCAGTCGTACAACTTTGAACCGCTGGACTTTCTCTAATCTATCTCACGCTGATTCATCATTTCGAGCCACGCCACAAAAAAACCTATTATAATCCAGATCCATTCAGGTCAAACAAGACGTGAATTCATATGTAACCGCCTCAATATTTTATACATGCAATAAATCAATATTTACTACAACAATGCAAACGGACTTTTATTGTTCCGTAGATTAGAGCATTCAACCAAAAGGAGTACTCACGCACGAACATGTTAGCGTACTTCCAGCAAAAAAGGTCGGGGTTTCGAAATTCTGAATATGCAAATATTAGTGCTCTGTGAGAAAAATTAGTGCCCGAAATATGAAATGTGTGCTCCCACGGGATTTAGAGATAAATTGCGATAAACACATTCTGCTGGGAGAACGTTCTCCTAGCATTTTTTTTTAAAGTGAACTCAATGTAAGTTGAAGGGTGGTAGCTTATATTTGTACATAAGTGTGCTCGAAGTGGGAAATTGTGCCTCTTATCCCTTTATAAGGTATAAGAGAAATAATGTTTCATTGGTTTGGTTGGTTGGTAGAGTTAATTACCAAGCCATAAGGTTGAAAATATGGTGGCAATATAGTGGACAGAGCCTTACAAAGGGAGGAACAGTTATTTATTTTTCTGCTGAGGTAACGTTTGAGGGTTTTCTGTATCTCAGCAACGGCTGCATCTAGGGATATGAGATTTTTTACTTTGGTTGTTAGTAATTAGTGCCTAATTAGTGCAATCTTACTTTTTTGAAAAACTTGCTATTTTTCGCGTTAATCAGTTTACAAAAAAAAAAATGAAAATCTCTCGGCAAATTCAAACGAGCTACTTCAAGACTTAAAATCTCTATAAGCGGTTCCTCATAACGTCCGTCATCTCCTCCAAAGGTTTCTTATACCTGGATTAAATATTTTGAGAGAAATCAGGCTTTGTTGTTAGTTTGACAGGGTCTTATGTTTGGAGCCCTCTCATTCAAGTTCTAAGACAAAAGCGGATTTTCTGATCAATTGACGAATTAGTGCTCTTATTCATAAATATATTCTGAAAAATTGGACCGGAAATTCTATGTAGAAGCTGAAATAATAACGAAAGCTGAAATATTCCAGTAGCAAACCACTACCCCGCCAAATTAAGTAGGCCACTAAAAAGCGGCCGTTGGATACATTGTCCTTACACTCCGAATTTGGTACTATAATAGCGCCGCATAGCATAGAGGGGAATATATTAGTTGGGGATTAATGTTCGTTTTAGCTCAATATCTGCCACCCCGTATAGGTAAAAACGTGACGCTATGTTATCTCATACTAAATATCAATAATCGAATATTTCGTTATTTATTATAAATATCGGTCTTTAGAGAACCCTGGACAAGTCCAAAGCCATACACCATAACGTTTAGTTGCTCGTTGACGATGCAAATGTATTGCTACAGGAATCGATATAAATACTACTATTCAAGTCTGTGGCTACAGGTCAATAAAATCAAAATAGGTTAAAGTCGGTTTCGGCTCACTTGAAAGTAGTGATGGGGGTTTCTCGACATCATTCGCGCTGCGAGAACTTTGCGGTTAAGTTCTCGGGAATGTTCTCCCAAGCGAGAATCTAAGAGAATTTAAAAATCCGGTCAAGTGCGAGTCTAAATCGCGCACGAAGGGTTCCGTACCACCGTTCAATGGAAGCGATGGTGTGGAGTGAATAGTTTGGATTTTACACAGCAAAATATTGTTTACAAAGTTATTGGTGCGGTTACTTTCACACTCCATGTACGTAACCAGGTGCATCCATAAGTTTGTATGTGGTATTGTTGTATGGGAGCCCCCTTAAATATTTATTTTATCCTATTTTTTAGTATTTGTTGTTATAGCGGCAACAGAAATACATAATCTGTGAAAATTTCAACTCTCTAGCTAGCTAGGTTCTTGAGATACAGCCTGGTGACAGACGGACGGACGGACGGACGGACGGACAGCGAAGTCTTAGTAATAGGGTCCCGTTTGGAACCCTTCGGGTACGGAACCCTAAAAATTACCTTATCTCAAACGTTAGTATAAATGAGCCTCGTATGGTAAACGTAGTGACGCTATAAATTACATTAGGTAAATTATATTAATAGAAACGAATGCCCGGTTAGTGAATTTAACTTTTCTTATACTGTAAACCTTTCAGTGCTCATTTATTTCTATCACAATAGTTTACTTGTAGATAAATATATGCCAATCCTTCGCACATATCCTAAGTTCACTTTCTAATTATGACATGACTGATTATACATACCGCATTATGTCTTTTATAATTTAGTGGCGATTTTTCATTGCTCTGTTATATAATCGGACAACATTAACCGTTAAATAAATTGTAAAATTATGAAACTCTTATCATATCAATCTTAACCTCATTGTTGATAGAGATCGCCTTGAGTAAATTCTACTATGCCACAATCATCTTGTGGTTCAATTTATGGAGTAACTATTACAACTACTTATGGTACTAATTAATGGTTTGAGCTTTGGATTACTGATTTCAAGTACATGTTTGGTTTTGACAAACCATATCTCCATAATATCCCAATCAACACAAGCCCATCGATTGGTTCTCTCAGATACTTACTGCAGATCTGTGCAAGTTAGGCTGATGCGCAAGGTCTCGTCTATAACGCAACGAAACCAGTAGATATGTGTTCTCAGAACGGGGAAAAACAGAATGCTTCCTGCCGGTACTCCTTGATGGAAACCTTGATAATACCTTGGACACCATTTACACACATTGATCTAGCCCTAAACTAGGATTCCCTGTATCTTGGGTACTAGACAACGATACACATACTTATATAGATAAATATTATACTTAGATAGATAAACAACCATGACTAGGGTACCAACAAACATCCGTTCTCATCAAACAAAGATTTGCCCCCACCGGGACTCGAACCCGGGACTCTCCGCTTCGTAGGCAGCGTCACTGCCGACTCGGCCTCACTGAAATTTGTTGCTAATTTCATGTTCTTCGGGCACTGGGTCAAGAGGTTGTATGTTGTCCTGGTACTTTTACACCTTTAGAGATTTAACTTCCTTCATATGAAATTAGCGAATAGGTAAACAGGA
Source organism: Argyresthia goedartella (assembly GCA_949825045.1). NCBI lineage: Eukaryota > Metazoa > Arthropoda > Insecta > Lepidoptera > Argyresthiidae > Argyresthia > Argyresthia goedartella. The sequence goes on along the minus strand of OX463811.1, from coordinate 5,101,655 downwards.
CAGTGATGCACCAACTCAAAGAAAGCTTAAAATTTTAAGGATAATAGTAGTTTATGTGACTTCTACATAATGGAGGGCACTTATACTCGAGAGTGGGTTTATGAAACGAGCCGAAGGCGAGTTTCATTGTAATATCACTCGAGATGTACAGTTACGTATTCTAGTTTATCTACACACATATCATAAGCTCTCTTTAATGTGTTCAGGAACCGCATGTTTGACCGGCATGGTGGCATTGATAATTCCTTTGCACTTGTTTAGCTTGTTCAGTAGTACCAACTTCACAAACAAAGTAGGGGCGGCAAGCAGGCGGGCGTCGGCGTTCGAAATTTGAATGTCATAATATGTAGAAAAATTACACATTATGGTCATAATGTGTAATTTTTCAGATAAGAAATGAGTTTTTACTCGTAGTTTAATGTTATGCTGATCGTAACGTGCGTTTTTGTATTCAGTAAAGAGGGTTTATGATACGTGTGTAGATAAAAAACATTCAATCAAGAAAAAATTAAAAACTATAAAAATGTACTCTAAATAATCAACGAAGTTTATCCAAAAAGTGGCCCACAGTGGTTTATCATTAGTACTACCATTATTTCAAGTTCTATTCATAGTGGAACTAGTGTTGATAAAAATTATCATTAGTTCCATCATGGTACAAGTCATGGAACTTGTGTCAACGAAGCGGTTAAGAGTGACATGAGGGAATATCTCAACCTATGTACAGGTAAAAACACAGGGTAAAAACGACCTATGATCGTCAGGGCCAACATGATAGGACGCAAATTCTGCAAATCCTCGCGTGACTCTGGCTCTCTTTAGACCGTACTGCCAAACGTTGTTCACGCCTCAGCTCTGGTGCAGTTTTATGGTAGAGAATTATCACAGATTCAAGGTGCAATATAACGACGCTTACCGCATTCTGTTCCGCCTGCCGCGGTGGTGCAGCGCGTCTACTAGTACAATGTTCGCAGAGGCGCGGCTGACATGCGCTTACGCAGTGATAAGACGCACGGTGGCAAATTTTAGGCATAATTTGATGACTAATAGTATTGTAAAGACGGTTTATGGGGTTAGTCACGGCCTGCGCAGGTTCTGGTCGAATCTACTTCGTCCATAATTTGCGTGGGTCGGTGAGCCAAAACCATTGTGAGAGATATAATGTTTCATAATTTCACGACATGTTTTTGGTGTATTAATCTTTGAGTAATAATGTATAAATACTTGAATAGGCGCGCAAACTGACTTTCTTGCAGCTATATAATAAAATATTTCTGCTGTTATGATCTTTCAAATGATGTATGAGTCAACTATATATGTCACCGTAAGATTGGCAAAACCGTTAGTTGAAAAACTAACGTTTTTTTTTCTCGTTAGTTGGTCAACTATCGACAGATAGTAAACTGTAGCGTACTGCTTACTGTATAACGCGTTGGTTGATAAACTAACGGTTAAAACCGTTAAATAGTAAACTGGTTTAAAATTGAATTGCAAACGAAATACCAGGGCAAACGCTGCGGTAGCTTAGGTGAAGACTAGAGGGGGCGAGCGCAGCAAAGCCCCCGAATAGTCTTCGTGTTAGGTTGACATGTAAGAACAAAATAAACGTAAATTCTAAACCCTGTCGGTCTGGTTTACTATCTGTTGATAGTTGCTCAACTACCGCGTTAGTTTATCAACTAACGGTTTTGACTATCTTACTATGACATATACAGTCTGGGTAAGCAGCCAATACAAAAGAGCGCAATCTGCTTTGGTGGGAATATATTTCCGCTTGCCTTATTACGGGTTAAGATAAGGTCCTCGCAACAAGTCCTTTCATTTGTCATGTTATTTCAGTTTGAATCCCTTTTTTTAGGGTTCCGTACCCGTACAATTAAAAGGAAAAACGGAATCATTATACTTAGTACCACTCGTTTGGCTATGCTAGGTTTGTCATAGTAATAGCGCGAGCTATCACAGCGCTCAATCTTATGTCGGAGCGAATAGATATTTTCGGGGTTACAATGTCTGAATTCGCAAGAACAGCAATATTTGTGTTTAGCTACATGGAGGGTAAGTTAAAAAAAAAAGAAAGTACTTTAAGGATAAAATATTTAGATATTTCGATATATTTTTAATTTTTAGTGTGTTATTCTGTTTCTGATTACTTATCTGCCGTATTAGGTTCTTGCCTGTAATGGTAGGTATTTGTGGAAAAATAAATAAATAAATAAAATAAAATAAAAATATTGAACGACAGATTAAGTTGAAAATTGGTAAACTTATGTATTTAAGACCCGATCACGAAATTAAAAAAATAAAAGTTCTTCAAACTGTATCACCTGACATGTCAAATAAAAAGGGCATGGTGCGAGGATTTCACATATATATATTTTTCATAACTTTGAAATACTTACTTACAAAATATTTGGAAAAAAAAAACACCATTACCAAAAAATAATCTAAATATTAAGGATGAGTAGTTTCGGTGGTAAGGGGAGAGGGGAGTGAATGGTATTTTTCTTTAATAATAACTAAGTATTTAAAAATTATTAAAAGCAAATTTTAATTCTCGCAAAATGTGATTTCACTTAACATGTCACGCGATACATTTTGAAATCTTTATTTTTTTTCTGATTTGCTTCCCAATTTAAACTGTAAATTTTTCGATAATTTTCCTGTTATATTTAGGTAAAGACCTATTTTTTTCATATAAACGTAATATTCATAATTTTAATATTAAATTGAATGAATAATATACGGACTTCAAACATCTGTGAATGTCACCTAATCTGAAAAGCTCATTGAGGCTGTCTATCTGTCAAAGTCGTCAAATCTGGGGGCACGGTAGTGTCCCCGCCAAGACGAGCCAAGCTAAGCGCATGGGCATTGCTAGCTTTTCTCGAAGCGCTCCCTCGTTTTTTGAACCCGTAACTTAAATTGTATCAGAGTAAAAAAAAACTCGGAATATGATGTCAATAGTTGATTGATTATAGTAGTTTATGTGACTGATACATAATGGAGGGCATTAAAACACGAGAGTGATCACTCGAGAGTTAAAACTCCTAAAACTCGAGAGTTAAAATGCCTAATTATGTACAGTTACATACACTAGTTTATCTACACACATATCATAAGCTCTCTTTGATGTGTTCAGGAACCGCATGTTTGACCGGCATTGTGGCATTGAGTTGTTTAGCTTGTTCTGCAGTACCAACCTCACTGACAAAGTAAGGGCGGCACGCAGGCGGGCGTCGGCGTTCGAAATTTGAATGTCATAATACGTAGAAAATTTACACATTATGGTCATAATGTTCAATATTCAGATAAGAAATGAGTTTTTACAAAGTAGTTTAACATTATGCCGATCGTAACATGCGGTTTTTGGACGCAGTAAAGAGGGTTTATGATACGTGTGTAGATAATAGTAGTTTATGTGACTGCTGCATAATGGAGGGCATTAAAACTCGAGAGTGGGTTTATGAAACGAGCCGAAGGCGAGTTTCATAATAATATCACTCGAGAGTTTTAATGCCTAATTATGTACAGTTACATACACTCGTTTATCTACACACATATCATAAGCTCTCTTTGATGTGTTCAGGAATCGCATGTTTGACCGGCATTGTGGTTCTGCAGTTGTTTAGCTTGTTCTTTAGTACCAACTTCACGCAGGCGGGCGTCGGCGTTCGAAATTTGAATGTCAGTACCAACTTCACAGACAAACTAGGGACGGCACGCGGGTGGGCGTCGGCGTCCGAAATTTGAATGTCATTATATGTAGAAAAATTACACATAATGACCATAATGTGTAGTTGTCCAGATACGAGTTTTTACCAAGTAGTTTAACATAATGCTGATCATAACGTGCGGTTTTTGAACGCAGTAAAGAGGGTTTATGATACGTGTGTAGATGAAACATATAATGTTTAAATTGCATAGATCTTTGATTTTATGGAAATCTAAAAAACCCCGATTTTGTCACTAACTCCCTGATGATCATCAAAATTCTTAGGGTTCTTCCTGAAGTCCTAGAAACCTGAAATTTGGTATACTTAACTATTATTTTGATGGGGGGTCTGAAAATTGATATAGAGACTCCTTGGTATAAATAATAAAAAAACATACTTTAGGAATTTTATTAAATCACCCCTCAATCTTTAAATTAGGGGAAGGAATTAAGCGCGCGCCAAACGCCTAATGTGAACCGGAACATCGGGCTAAGAATGTTGTCAAATCGCGAGTGCGGTGCGTTAGAGGCCAGTGATACGTTGTTGGGTTTCTAATTGTATGTTGCCCCAAACGACAATCAGGTGGCTACAGGTCAACATGAATCCCAATCGAAGAGTCAAGTGTAAAACAAATGACAATGCTGAGTCCCGATTCACAAACATATACTTACTTACTAATCGGAAAAAAGGCAAAGATAGAGCGTGGGCTGTGAAAAAAGGCATCTCTGATGTGCAAGAAATATATAAAAAAGACATAATGAACAAAATAAAAAAACATTATCAAATCAGCATTAGCAACAACAACATAGCAACTTAGAAAAAGAAGTGAGATCCCACCAAAAATGTTCTCATGTAAAATGTTGCCAAGACAAGACCTTAAGGCTCGCAATGTCAAATGTTATCAGATCTCATGAGAGCCAAGCTTCTAACTCTACAAGCACTAACTTCACAAACTCTACACCTCAGTCAAAATATGTGGCTTGGCCGTTTCGCTACCGTCACATGGGCGTAAGGTGAAATATTTATTCACTGTTCATTACTTTTCTTTATTTCTTACTTAAAAATTTTAAGTTCTAACTTTGAAAGAATAAATAATATTGTACGCCCTCCGTTACAAGCTTACTTAGTTGAATTTTGACGAAGTGTAAAATCTGCCCTACTTTGATGTTGGACATAGCACTATACTAGAATTGCTCTTAGCCTTTCCTCTCTCTTTTATGGACTGACCTCCCAAGGAATGTCTAAAATGTCATTTCCCGTTTTAGGATTTGAATTTTATTACCATGGCATAAGGTACAAAATCGCGAGCCCCATTTTTACCTTCTTACCAGGTAACAAAACAATAATAGTTTTTAACTTCACATACAATGGGGCCGCGGTATTTTAGCAGACCGTTTAGGGGTCGCATGGAGAAAAAAGTTGGGAACCTATGAGTTAGATGGTAGTTTAATCAATTAATTCAAATTTACAGTTAAAAACGAAGAATCCCCGATTCTCACCAGACACTTCTGCAGAACAGAATGGACGAGACCGAAGTACGATATCAACAAACCCTGTAATGACACTGAGAGAAGATACAATGAAAAGTGGACCGACGAAGAGGAACATGATTCTCATACTACGAATAAAAAGGTTACCAAAGAGAGTCAGCTCCAAAGAGGTCCTCTGAAACCAGGCCACTCCAGTGAAGTTTCAGATATCAGTATCCCTATTCAAGATCTGCAACTGGATATGACACTAGATATAAATGCCGAGCGTGCGTCTATAGAAGCATATAATACGGTTTTAAAAGAGCCTATGGAAAAGCTATTGATAGCGCCGCTTGCGTGTGTGTTGTATATTTTGAATTTGAATTGTTCAAGTCTTGAGTAGGTGAAGTAAATAGAAAAGTCTACTGCGTTATGTTTAATTGTATCTAAATTTTGGAAAGTCGGGACTCGATTACTGAGTACTAAGAAGATAGACATGATTTTCACGTGACTAGCAAGTAACAAGCTAAGCATAACGTAACATACATTTACCGATACATACAGGCGCATACATTGCTTCTGGCCCTACACTAGGATACCCTGTGTCGTGGCAGCGACGTCAAAAACATGTCTACATCCAAGACCTGGGTATAAACCGCAAATGTCATGAGGGAACTAATAGTAGATTACGCACCAAGGGTATAATAGTAGTTTATGTGACTGCTACATAATTAAGGGCATTAATACTCGAGAGTGGGCGAGTTTCATAATAATATAACTCGAGAGTTTTAATGCCTAATTATGTACAGTTACATACACTAGTTTATCTACACACATATCATAAGCTCTCTTTGATGTGTTCAGGAACCGCATGTTCGACCGCCATTGTAGCATTGATCATTGCTCTGCAGTTGTTTAGCTTGTTCTGTAGTACCAACTTCACAGATAAACTAGGAGCGGCACGCAGGCGGGCGCCGGCGTTCGAAATTTGAATGTCATAATTTGACTAATTTTTGTACATTATGATCATAATGTACAAATTTTCAGATAAGAAATGAGTTTTTACCAAATAGTTTTACATTATGCTGGTCTTAACGTGCGGTTTTTAGACGCAGTACCTAATGAGGGTTTATGATACGTGTGAAGATAAAGTACTGTTTTGTGTCACGGGCGCGATATTGAATCCTGAAGGTAACAAAGGACTCCACCAAATTTAACATCCGAGAAAAGCGAGTGTGTTATGAGTTATTCGTTCGGGAATTAAGACTGAGTCCTGAGTGCGGCGAGGGATTCAAACATGCCCAAGACCAAACAGCTGTATCCCCGAAGAGTAAACTCTACTTCTAGCACCTCCTACGAGAAAAAAAAATAAAGCCGGCCGAGTGCGAGTCGACGAAGGGTTCCGAGCCATTATCTATAAAAACGGCAAAAAGACATGTCTGTTGTATGGGAGCCCCTCTTAAATATTTGTTTTATTTTAATTTTATTATTTATATTTAAAGTGAATATATATAACTAGATATTCTGTGAATATTTTAAGCATCTACCTGTTGCCGATAGCAATATCGAGCTGTTGCTAGCGTTTCGTTACGAGCAAAAAAATCACGTTTAATTAAAAATTTTGTAAAGTACAGATCGGTTATCTAAAGCTGGCACGTTAAAAATATTTACACGTTGCGCTTGTGTAGTGTCTGTGAATAAGCGTGCGGCATGACGTTGCACAGCATGGGCATAAAGAATAGTCTGTCTGTTTCTCTCGCGCGCGGTCAAACTTGTGGGTATGAAGGAGACAGTTATGGTTTTGATTTTGCTACTGCTTATAAATATAGAGTGATCTTTTTGCATTCGTGTCCCGTGTCAATCGACGCACGTTATTGTGTTTGTTAACCTATTTCGAAGTAAGAATAAAATCATTCATTTTTAGGGTTGCGTACCCACAGGGTGCCAAACGGGATTTTATTACTAACCCTTTGCTGTCCGTCCGTCCGTCCGTCACCAGGCTGCATCTCGTAAACCGTGACAGTTAGACAGTTAAAATTTTCACAGATAATGTATTTCTAAAAAATACTAAAAAAATAATCAAATAAATATTTAAGGGTGCAACTATACAACAAACGTGATTTTTTTGCTAGTATTTGCTCGATATGGATAACGATAAAAGGTGGACGTTTGAAATTATCACAGAATATTAAGTTATATATTCACTTTATAAATAAATAATTAAATTAAAATAAAACAAATATTTAAGGGGGCTCCCATACAACAAACCTGATGAAAAATCGGCCAAGTGCGAGTCGGACTCACGCACAAAGGGTTTCATACCATTATCTATAAAAACGGTAAAAAATAATTTCTGTTTTATGGGAGCCCCCTTAAATATTAATTTTATATTTTTACTTTTAAAGTGAATAATATAACTCAATATTCTGTGAATATTTCAAGCGTCTACCTGTTGCCGTTATCAATATCGAGCAAAAACAAGCTGTTTAGTGAAATTGCAATAGTGTGAGTACTGGGAACGTGGTGCCAGCTTTAGTTAACGGATCTGTAACGTAGAAAGGAACTTATTTCAAAATACCGATCAGTGGAAGTGACGTCCTACTTCCGCTGATAGGTATTTTAAAATACGTTGTTGCACATCGATACAACAAAGACAAGTTTTTAGGTCTCAAAATATTATTTATTGTGATAAATATCTTCACTGATGATTCTCTATAGAATAGAAGGCCCTTGTTAACTACAGCGAACAATTAAACCATTTGTATTCGTATCTAAAAGAGATACCTACCTAAAAAATATGAGATCAAAGTCACAAGTGAACGGACTTAGGTAATAGTATAACAAATGACTATTGACTATATAATAGGCTAGGCTAGTGTAATAATGAGCTATAAGTATGGGCAATTTTCATCTCGCCAAGAAAAAATACACATTATTGTACTGTACATACATACTTATTGTAAATAATAGTAGTTTATGTGACTGCTACATAATGCCTAATTATGTACAGTTACATACACTAGTTTATCTACACACATATCATAAGCTCTCTTTGATGTGTTCAGGAACCGCATGTTCTACCGGCATTGTGGCATTGATCATTGCTGTGGAGTTGTTTAACTTGTTCAATTTTCAATTCAATTCAATTCAAAGATTTTTATTCATAATAGCACAAAAATTGAGACTTAATGAACGTCATAACATAATCAAGCAAGCATAATAAATTAATAAAACATTAAGTAGGTGCCTAATTATTAGTACACAATACATACGGTGCAATGAACTGGTTTAATGCCAGATGTCGGTGTCTTGTAAAAAGTCATTAATTTTGTAGTAGGCCTTTGTGCACAAAGTGTGCTTTATACATTTTTTGAATCGAGCTTCAGTTAAGTTTTGTATTTCTTGAAGTAGAAGCGTATACAGTGTCCCATAAAAGAACTACTAACTTTTGTGAGTCTGAACATTGAAAAAGAAAGTTTATGTTTATTTCTAGTTTGCACATTGTGGCGGCTCTCAATGGTTTTAAAGCTACTGATATTTTTCCTCACAGTTCTGTAGTACCAACTTCACTGACAAACTAGGGGCGGCTCGCAGGCGGGCGTCGGCGTTCGAAATTCGGATGTCGTAATTTGACAAATTTTCAGAGAAGAAATGAGTTTTTACCAAATAGTTTTACACTATGCTGGTCTTAGCGTGCGGTTTTTAGGCGTTGTAAAGAGGGTTTATGATACGTGTGTAGATAATAGTAGTTTATGTGACTGCTGCATAATGGAGGGCATTAATACTCGAGATTCGGCTCGTTTCATAATAATAGAGTTAGCTTGTTCTGTAGCACCAATTTCGGGCGTTCGAAATTTGAATGTCAGACCAACTTCACAGACAAACTAGGGGCAGCACGCAGGCGGGCGTCGGCGTTCGAAATTTGAATGTCATAATGTGTAGAAATATTACACATTATGGTCATAATGTGTAATTTTTCAGATAAGAAATGAGTTTTTACCAAGTAGTTTAACATTATGCTGATCGTAACGTGCGGTTTTTGTACGCAGTAAAGAGGGTTTATGATACGTGTATAGATAAAATAAATAATGTAGCAAATAATAAGCCCTTGCTGGCTCAGTGTGGGTTGATGGAGGGGTGTCGGGATTGCGGCCAACCCGACTGTCAGATGTTTTCAAGCTGCCCTATTAGGGCCTCTGATACAGCTTCACGACTACAACAGTAGACCACAGACAGTGCCCGGGACCTATAACTTAACCTGTCATCCGAAACGAGGAAGTGTCTTAAGCAAAATGCCACATAGAAACGGACCAAATACCAAATACCAAATGTCTTTATTACTGTAGATATTTACATATACTTAGCAATCGTCATTTTTTGCCACTTCTCTACATTGGACCACTGTGGGAGAAGGAGGGCGTAGAAACTCCCACAGATTGATTATTTGATCTCTTTTTAAAAATTGCTTATGCTTAACTAATACAAAATATAATATTAAGTCATTATCATAATTAATAAGCAGGAATAAATAATTACAAAATTATTAACAGCAAGGTCTGTGTTGAGCCAGATTAACCCCATACAGTCCCGTCATTTAAGTAATCTTGAACATTGTAATATCCCTTTTTCGACAAAGTCGCTTTAACATGGATTTTAAATTGCTCAAATGGCAATGTCAAGATCTCCAGAGGTATCTTGTTGTAGTAGAGAATGCATTGACCCTTGAAAGAATTGCTAACCTTCGCGAGTTAAACCGGGGCGCAAGTAGTCTGTGATTATTTCTTAGGTTAACATTAAAGCTATCGCTAAGTTTGGGAAATTTTGTAAGGTTCTTGCGTACGTACATTACATTTTCGAAAATAAATTGACTAGCTACAGCTAGTATGTCAATTTCTTTAAAAAGCTGTCTTAAGGAGTCTGTGCGTTTTAAATTATAAATTGCTCGAATAGCTCTTTTCTGTAAAATAAAAATAGTTTGAATATCCGCTGCTTTTCCCCACAACAAGACACCCATCCAGTACCTGTCTCAGCCAGATGTCGCTACCTACACGACCGTTTGGCTCTTCTGGTTGAGGATAATTAAATTATAATAGTTTATCTACACACGTATCATAAACGATGCCCGCCTGCGTGCCGTCCCTATTTTGTCTGTGAAGTTGGTACTGACATTCAAATTTCGAACGCCGACGCCCGCCTGCGTGAAGTTGGTACCACAGAACAAGCTAAACAACTGCAGAGCCACAATGCCGGTCAAACATGCGGTTCCTGAACACATCAAAGAGAGCTTATGATATGTGTGTAGATAAACTAGTGTATGTAACTGTACATAATTAGGCATTAAAACTCTCGAGTGATATTATTATGAAACTCGCCTTCGGCTCGTTTCATAAACCCACTCTCGAGTATTAATGCCCTCCATTATGTAGCAGTCACATAAACTACTATTAATGTGACTGCTACATAGACAACTATATTAAAGGTGTGCCCGCAGTGTGCGAGGATCTTCACAAGGAAGATTGGCTACACAAGCCTAATGCAAGCACACGAGCAATGACGACATTGAAGCGGTCGCCTTGACCAAAATCGGTCAGACCACATCCCATAATGCCTAATTATTAGTGATGCAACGAATACTACTTTTACGAATACGAATATTAATATGAATATCAAACCTACTATTCGGTGAATACGAATACGAATACGAATATCTCGCCATGGTAATAAAATACTAATTTATTTGATGAATTTCTATTCTCCTAATAATTAAAATTTACAATAGGCAAATTTTTATTTAAAAAACAACAATACTCTCTTGCTTGACTTTTGCTTTCGACTGACAAATGAAATGAATGAAAGGAATGAATGAATCAATCCACGGCTCGTTATGATAGGGAAACTCTCCCCCAGGAGTTCCCCGTCGTCGCGTCGTTGTTGCGGTTAGTAAGGCCCTATGCATACGTCGTATTTTTACATGCCGACGACCGACGCGAGTATTCGCCGAATACGCATATTCGGTAAATGTCTATTATTCGGCGAATACGAATATTCGGAGTTATTCGTATTCGTTGCATCACTACTAATTATGAACAGTTACCTACACTGCTTTATCTACACACATATCATAAACTTTAACTACACTCGTATCATAAACCCTCTTTACTGCGTCCAAAAACCACACGTAATGATAAATTTCTTGCTAAAAACTCATTTCTTATCTGAATATTGATCATTATGACCATAATGTACCAAAATTTGTCAAATTATGACATTCAAATTTCGAACGCCGACGCCCGCCTGCGTGCCGCCCCAGTTTTGTCTGTGAAGATGGTACTACAGAACAAGCTAAACAACTAAAGAGCAATTAACAACTCAATGCCACAATGCCGGTCAAACATGCGGTTCCTGAACACATCAAAGAGAGCTTATGATATGTTTGTAGATAAACTAGTGTATGTAACTGTACATAATTAGACATTAAAACTCTCGAGTGATATTATTATGTGTGTAGTGATATATTATACTCGAGTATTAAAGCCCTCTATTATTTAGCAGTCACATAAACTACTATTCTATGACGTGTTCAGGACCGTGTTACGACCGGCATTGCGGCATTGAAATTTAATTTCGAACAGAACCTCATCTCGACTAATATTAGAATTGAGGTCAAATCAAATTTGTTTTTCAGAGTTGTTCGAAATTTGAATCCAATAAGAACTCTTGTTAATTACACGAAGCAATAATAACAGTTTCACACAAAGGAAATGTGTTCTAACAAAACAGTTTATCTTTAATTTATCTATAATTTGCGGTTTTTGACCGTTTATGATATGTGTGTAGATGAATAGGTTATAAGATACAATGACTCTTGGTATAGTTGTTTAGTAGACTCTAAAGTGGAGGCATTCTTAGAAGTCGTATTTGACATCTGTCAATGTCCCTTCTACCTTCTAACCGAAAGTCTCACTTCTCTTTCTAACCGAAACAAGGAGGAGTCTGACGCATAAATCTGTCCCTACCATTGACAGATGTCAAATGCGACTTCTAAGAATGCCTCCATTTTAAGTTTATAAGTTATTTCAAATTATTTTTTTAATTCCAAAGAGGCTCGACACGGCCAAACAAAAAAGAGTCCATATACCGATGATGATGGTAATGGGACTTTTGGGACAACAATATGATATAAATCACAGATATCGAGAGATAGGCCCTTGGCGCTAAGCTTGTATCGGAACCAGTGTCGCCGAAAATTAAGAACACGCATACATTTACACCACTCGTACATCAATCCCTCCGCTTTTATGGTCAGTGCAATGTCATGCACCTATTGTCCGAACACACCCACACTACCGCAGGTACACTAGCTAGCCGAGCTAGTGCTGGGACAATGCAAGGACAGCGTGTATCATCGATCGATTATAATTTATAGACACTGGTATAGACAGTCGTATACAATGCCGGGTTCTATAAATAAAATAGTAAATTGTTTTTAAATACGACATATTTATACGACATACGACATACGAGACCCCTTTGCCTCTTATGTCGTCTGCGCGTGCGTGTGCGTGTACAGTTCGCCTCCGTATCACGATGTATCTTTGCTTTCGTACTTAGATAAGTGTGAAATATTCATTGCGTTTTGGTTTGGCAATAAGTAGTGAAATTAAGATACAAAACAAGCAATGTATAGTAAACTTAGCGAGAACAACATAACATTGTCACTTTAATGTCAATTCGTGACGAATTTTCCGCGAATGATTTATTTTCGTAATAATGTTTATTTCTTGTGTTTTAAGAAGAAATAATAGTTGGAATGAGACTTACAAGTGATATGTGACACCGGCGTTCTTGGAATTCACAATCTCGCTTCTATTTTTGCACGTGAGTATTGCACAGGTCGGCATTTTCGAAAAACAACGGAAATGAATTCGTCACTGCGGTCGCCCGGTGACTACCGAGAATTTTTAATATCTAACCTGTCGGAGCTACATTTGTTCGCACGTGCCACGCCCCTCAACCTATCTCTCGATATCTGTGATATAAACGTTAGTGCCACTTGTACCAGCAACTGGGACGAAATTGTCTCAGTTGTCCCATAATGGGATAACTCAATGGTACTAGTGGGAAAGATAGGACTTTTGTGTGACTTTGGATAAGTAGGATCCGGTCCCGTCCGTCCCACCGTTTCGACTTCCGTGCCCGTCGCGTTTTTATTCACTTGTCCTTGTCTCTGTTCCTACTATTCACCGAAAACAAATGCTACTTTTAAGAATGTTTTCTTGAGTTTAGTCAGTGGTAGACTCTAGACGGTATACAGTGGTATGTAGACTCACCGCTGTACTCAGAGTCATTTATAATATATAAATAAATATAGCCCATTTTTGTCTCCAACGAGGGGCACAGGCCTTTACTCGGATACGCTTAAGCCATATGCCACCACGCTGGCTCAGTGCGGGTTGGTGGAGGGGTTTGACGACCACTACTACGTAGCGAGCGATAGTAGCCGGGACCTAAAGCTTAACGTGTCATCCGAAACACTGAACATCGGTTAATGTACTTAAGATACATAATTATCTCATTGGTGCATGGTCAGGATTCAAACCTGCATCTCTTGTGTGAGAAGCAAGCGTGAAACCCATTGGACCACGGAGTTTTAAAGTCATTTAATGGACCAATAATTGTATTCCAAATTTCAATTTGAATACAAAATCGTTCTGTAAGTACTCACTAATGAATCATTAAACGACTCTGGGTATGGCGGTTACTCGTTGGTAGACTTAATCATGGCTAGAGTTAGTCGGTGGTAGAGGTGGGTGCGGGTACATCCTCCCTGGACGCCAGCAGTCCACGCAGCGCCATCGTCTCCTGACGAAGTGCGGTCACGTGAGCTCGGAGGGAGGCGTTCTCTTGTTCGAGCAGACACGCGCGCCAGGCTATCTGCGGATGATGAAGGGGTGATTAAGGATATCGTTCTGAACAAGTTATACTAGTGATTTGAATTTAGCTGCCATAATATCAAGTTAATGAATGATTTGAATGATTCCTGTCATAATATGAAAGAGTCTCATTACTGTTGGACAATGTTGGAAAAATAGGTCCAATCTGATGCATGGTCCTCCTGAGATGTCTTGTTTTAATAGAGAAGAATTGCTGACCTTGAAAGCGCGCAACTAGTCTGTGATTATTTCATAGGTTACCATAACAGCTATCGCTAAATTTCGAAAATGTTGTAAGGTTCTTGCGTACATACATTATATTTTCGAAAATAAATTGACTAGCTACAGTTTGTACCTCAATTTCTTTAAAAAGTTCTCTTGAGGAGTCTATGCGTTTAAATTATAAATTGCTCGAAGAGCTCTTTTCTGTGATGTAAAAATCTCCCTACAACAAGGTACATAGGCCATGACAGTATGAAAGTAAATAAAATAGCCTAGCCTAGATGTAGCCATATCCGTGTTTTATTCAATAGATTATTATCAACGGTTCAAAAGTAGATCGAAATGGTTCCTATTAGTATCAGTTGGCTCCCAGTTACTCTGCTTTAAGCAGGAGAGTTGACCGCGTGCCTAACGTTGAAATCCGCAGACTTACCAAAGTCACAGACGTGGGTACGCGCATCACGGGGCTAAAGTGGCGAGGGGCGGGACACTTGGTTAGAAGGGAGGACGGAAGGTGGACCAAGGCAGCCACAGAGTGGCGGCCGCGAGCAGGGCAGAGAGCAACGGGCAGACCACCGGCCCGATGGTCAGATGACATTGTCAAGGTGGCTGGAAAGCGGTGGACGAGACTGGCGGGTGACCGTAGCGGATGGCGTGCTTTGGGAGAGGCCTGTGCCCAGCAGTGGGATGACAACGGCTGTGGATGATGATGATGATGAAGGAGGCGCGTACGGATGAATTTAACGCTATTATGAGAAATCGGAGCGCCTCCATGCTGGCGCGCCTGCAGGCGGCAGCACCAACAGAATCCTGAGTGTGTTTATAGACCGGTGGGACTTCCCAATGTTGAGATGCTGGGGGCAGCTGCATACCAGGATCTGATAAGAACTGGGTATGTGTGTGTTTGTTGTGGGTGAGATGGTGTATGTGTGGTAAGTTTGTGTCCTGTGGGTGTGCTTTCTTTATACTTCTATACTGCTAAGACTAAGATATTTTTACAAGCACTATGGACATGACAGTCTGAAATAAATGATTATTATTTTATGTTATGTTTTGAACTGTCTATGTTGTCGGGGTCAACGGGAGATGCAGTACATTTTTATACACGAGCCCTGTATGAAAATTAGTTGGGGGCCTAAATCTAAAGGGTAAAGATTTTTCACAAGAGAAATAAAACGCTCGCATTTAAATAAAATAACTATTATTGATTATAAGTTATTACTTACAGTTTTTACATCTAGGAATTATCCAAACAATTTACATCAAATATACACTTTTCTTGCCTTTTGTTCCGCAATTTTTTATTGAATCATTCATAGCTGAAGACGATTTCAGAGTTTATAAATAGAAATAAATCCTCAGATAATTTTTTATCCGTTTAAATTTCCAAAAAACTCTCATCTCTTTCTTTCTTTTTTATGACCGGAAGGGTCAAGAAAATACATAGAATGATGATATATAGCAATTAATTGTTTATAAATATCCACTGACATATCTTTAAAGTATTTAGCAGAAACTTTTCCGGCACGTTTTATTTATTTTTTTATGCGAAAACGCTAAGAGTTTTACCGGTTGTAGTTTGTAGGTATTACTGAGGTCACAGAGACTCAGAAATCTTTGTTTAGTTTAAGACATAAATATAACTAAACATCAATAGTACACATTGACTTTGAAGTACGATCCTGGTTCGGAGATTCTCTCATCTTCTGATAACTCATCAAAAAAAACGCTTCGTTATCTTTTTTATTTTTATTTTGAAAACAGTTAAGTTGTTACCCCCCTTCTCTTTTACTAGATCTCTGCGCTCAGTCTATTCAAAAGATTACTCTTAAAAATCTATTTCTAGTTCTATTATATTATATTTCTAATTCTAATCTAACTTACAGAATAAGTCATTATGGTCATGAATTTAGAAATAGGATTCATATTTCCAAATAGTGAAAAAAAAAGGAGACAAGCACTATAAAATTGTGATTCTCTAAAACGTTAATTATATTTTTACATTCGTCAAAGTCGTCGTTTTTAGTGGAAATTAAAAGTTGGTGCAAATTTGTCATTGCTAATGAATATTTTATTTATTAAAGCTGATAAAATGTTGTTTCTCAAAGACCAACTAGTAGGACGCACCTTTTTAAGGGTAATTATATATTTTTCAGATGAACTTTATTTCAAATAGATTCTTACGAACACTTATTGAATGCCATTTGAATCTATATAATGCAAAATAAACTACTACCACTTCAGAAAGTGTTACAGCAGAGGAGAAGAAGATTTGATTTGATTTGATTTGATTTGACTATTTCTTTCTATTTCTTTCTATTTCTTTTTTTTTCAAAAATGGGTCTTGTGTTACAATTGTGTGCGTGGTTCTTGTGCTGCGCGGGAAAATCAGAGCTCCGTACCTATTTGTAATTAATATAATCATCTAACCTATAATATGCTTTATAAAATAATGTTTTTTTTTTAACACTGCCTTTAAATTTAATATATCTTAAGTTTCCTGGAGAACATGATGGCTTCAGTATTTGAAGCATTGAGTTTTAGTTTCCACAACGTAAAATAACTAAACAGAAGGTCGATTGTAAGTTGCAAGTGTCCAATAGTGAGGTCAGTGTCATCAGAATATGATAAACCGGTGGTATCGTCGGCGAGGCAAGCCAAGTTTGTTCGTGGTTGCTTCGGAATATCATTCTTTTTCAATGTCGAGAATGTATGAATGAGAACGAATGAATGAATGAATGAACAACGGGTTTTACTAATGAATCTTCACTACATAGTTGTTGCTGAGTCACAGAGTACATTATTTGCTGAGTCTTGTCCAATTGTCGAAAAAAAAAACATTGCAAATGTTCAGGCTTCTCAGCACCTAATGACCTCGTAGGGGCCCATCAGCTACGAGGTAGCGTAACGATCAGTTGCCAAGAAGTGTGAACGTCGGCGGTTCACCGAGCTGAAGTTAATTGGGGTCGATCTAACCTGGTCTGTGCTTCGGTCCCGTCAACCTCCTGTCTCTCTGCAAGGCCCGGGTGCACCCTAGGCTCTTCTTGGTAGACAGGTTCTTCAGCCAACCAGGTATGACTGGCGGGCCAGCTTCAATGAGCACAGTGTTCCAACACAGGTTATGTTACGTGGTAAAAACAATCGGGGCACGAAAATGCGAACTTTATCTGGTTCGAGAAACAATAACACACTCAGCTATATTAACAATCCTGAGGGAAAACCGAATACATTCCAGATGGCCTGCGATTTAATTTCAATACCCTAACCAAAACGCGTTTTCATTGCGAGGGCTTTCGTCTGTCAGTTGTCAAAAAACTGCCCGGTTGGCAGCTAACGTCAAATTCAAAATGGCCGTTCAGAAACCATCGATCGAATATCGATTTGGAATCGAACAATCACCCGCCCGGACAGGCACCCACCTGTCCCCTAATCTACGGGCAGCCGAGGCAACGTTGCTACCGCTCGTTTTAGAACCGAGCCTCCTACTAGAACCTCTGCAGACCGGGGGGTCCCGTCCTTGCCAGGGAACAAGTTAACAATGCGCCCCCTGCGCCAACGTAGTGGCGGTAGGTTAGCATCCTTAACCAGAACGAGGTCACCAACACTAGGGGGGCTAGTTTTGTCAGTCCACTTAAGGCGCTGTTGTAAGATATGCAGATACTCGAGCGACCAACGCTTCCAGAAATTCTGAGTAAACTGCTGCAACATCTGATACCTTGACAACCGATACAATTTCACTCCCTCGAAGGGGTGCTCGGGCAACGCGTTAAGTGGCTGACCTATCAAGAAATGGCCTGGGGTCAGAGCCTCCAGGTCATTTGGATCCGAGCTGAGCGGACACAACGGTCGCGAATTGAGAACGGCCTCGATCTTACAAAACAATGTCGCGAGCTCCTCAAAAGTCAGCGCGGTCTGACCTACTATACGCCCCAAGTGCGTCTTAGCTGACTTAACAACGGCCTCAAAAATCCCACCCCAGTGGGGGCAAATCGGTGGGCTGAAGGTCCACTGTATACCCCGACGGGAGAGGGCCGTTCCAATATCCACTTTATTTACATTTAAAAAGTTGACTATCTCTCGTAAGTATCGTTCCGCACCGATGTAGTTAGTGCCGTTATCAGAGCGGATCAAAGTTGGAAGTCCCCTTCGAGAAACAAACCTATCCAAACAAGCAATGAAAGCCTCTGTCGAGAGATCAGCAACGAGCTCGAGATGTACCGCCTTGGTGGATAAACAAACAAACACACATAGGTACGCCTTGTATTGCCTAGCGGTACGCAATCGTGAACTCTTCACCATAAACGGTCCTGCAAAATCCGTACCAACACCTGAAAACGGTCTGACCTCATTCACACGATCAGGGGGCAAGTCCCCCATGAGAGGTTGCATCGTGGCAGCCTTAAGTCGATAACAAGGCATGCACCGAAACACGATGTTCCGTATGACACGGCGGGCAGATAAGATCCAAAACTCCCGCTGGAGCGTGGCCAACAACGCGTTACAGCCGGCATGCGCGTTTTTAATATGACGATCAGTCACCAGCAATTCAACTAACTGTCCCCCCTTGGGGAGCAGAAGTGGGTGACGAGCCGAATACGACAGATTCGCATTGCGCAATCTTCCTCCTACCCGAAGTAACCCGGTCGAATCAACAAAGGGGTTGAGACGCGCGACGGCTCCCTTCAATTTCGAACGTCCACTTCGCATAATCTCCAATTCTGCCCCAAACTTCGAGGACTGTACCAACCGGACCAAATTCAATAGCGACTCGTTTCGCTCTGCCGGAGTCAGAATAGGGTTCAACGTTCGCTGATCGCGAGGAGTACGACAATTTCGAGCGAATCTCCTAATCCAAGTGGACACGTTTATCAACTTGTCAAGTGAGCTATACCGGTCCAGCAGAAACCCGGCGTCAGGGTCCTCAGCCTTCTGGGTAACATGCACGGCCGCTCTGGGGCCATGATCCGAAGATACTACTACATGGCTGTGGGGCCAGTCCGATTCTCTCTTGGCAAGCCAGGGTGGTCCCCACCACAAATGGTGTCTAACGAGTTCAGGAGCCCGACATCCCCTGGATGCACAATCAGACGGGTTCAATTCTCCTGGTACATGTCTCCAGGTCAGTGGGACCTCAGATGACACAATCTGGGAGACACGGTTCGCAACAAAAACCTCTAAGTTATGGACCGAAGCCTTCAGCCAGCACAAAACAATCTGGCTGTCCGTCCACGCGTACACCGTATCCTCCAAAACCACTGACCCACGCAACACTGTTAGAGTGTGATTCAAAAGTTTGGTCAAAAGAGCAGCCCCGGACAGTTCCAGTTTTGGAATCGTCATCCTTGTCCGAATAGGCGCTACCTTGCTTTTTGCCAAAACCAAACGCACTTCGACCTCCCCGGTGGAGGTGACGGTTCGCAAATAAACCGCTGCCGCAAACCCTCGTTCAGAGGCATCACAAAACCCGTGAAGGGTTGCCCTGTAATCCCCAGCAGGGACCAATTTCCTCGGCAGCGATACATTATTTATGTCCGATAGCGAGGTGAACATTCGCGTCCAATCAGTCAACAAATCACCTGAGAGGTGGGTGTCCCAGGTCAACTGAGCCGCCCATAGCCTTTGCATAAAACATTTGAGAGCAAAGGTGACTGGAGAAATCCATCCATTCGGGTCGAACGTTCTCGCAATCGTTGACAGTACTGACCGCTTCGTCCAGGCCTTCGGTGTTTCTAAAACCACCCGATAGGTAAACTCATCATGGACGGGCCGTTACTGAATTCCAAGCACTGACAACATGTTAGGGTTGTCAGGATTCTCAAAAACGTGCGGGTCTTGTTGAAACTCATCTGGGAGACCAGCCATCAACTCAGGGGAGTTGGACATCCACTTGCGTAGTTCATAGCCACCTCGTTCCAGCAATTGAATGAGCTCGTCACGTCGGTCCAGAGCTTCCTCTACACTGGCTGCCCCTGTGCAGACGTCATCGACGTACAAATCTTGCTCCAGGATAGCGGCGGCTCTAGGATAGCTCACACGGTCACGCGACGCCAACTCCCGCAGGGTACGCATCGCCAAATACGGGCTAGACCGTAACCCATACGTGTTCGTGTTTAACTCATAGACCTTGACTGGCTCGGCCGTGGACTCACGCCACAGTATCAACTGATACCTTCTGTCAGCCGGATGAATTACCGTTTGCCTAAACATCATCCGAATGTCTGCGACAAATACAATCTGGTGCCTCCGAAAGCTCGTGAGAATATCCGAAATATCACGACTCAACTTGGGTCCCGAATGTAGACACTGATTCAGGGACATCCCGTTCGAGGTAGGTGCTGACCCATCAAAAACAACTCGAATCTTGCCGGTAGGGGTTCGTAGGACGGCATGGTGTGGAAGGAAACAATGATCCTCAGATCTCCAGTCCACACCCGATACCGACATGTGTCCTAACGACTCATACTCCCTCATGAAATCAACATATTTTTGTTTAAATACGGCGTCCCTTGTCATCCTACGCTCCATCGACATCAATCTCGTCTCAGCCATCTTCCTAGATTCTCCTAGTGGCGGTCGATCGGCCCTGAAAGGCAGTCGAGTTACAAAACGACCAGAACGAAGGCGACCAGTACTATTCTGATAAAACAACTCGCACTCTTCTTCGTCTGCGTCGACTCGACGAACGGTGGGAGGTTCCTCTATCTCCCAGAAACGTTGGATAACGTCTGAAAACGCTGAGCCAATAAGTATGCCATCTGACTCGGCAGGCCTAACCATTGGCAATGCCGGACCTATGATCACGTGACCAAACTTAGTATCCACAGCAATCAACCCGTCCGGCTGAAGAACTCGCCGATCCGACAACAGAAACCTACCCAGAACGTCTGCTCCCAGTAGCAGGTCGACCGGGGCTGGAGTGTCAAAATCGGGATCCGCCAACTTGAGTCCTGATGTCAGGAATCGAACGGCCGGATTCAACTTCACCAAGGGGTGTCTGCCCATGACATGCGTCATTACTAAAGCTTGCACGGATGTTTTTGTCAAAATGTCATAACGTGGAGAGAACGTGATCACCGATTGACCAACTACATTCGTAACCGTAACATTCCCCACGCCCCGTATTGATTTATTATACCTATTTACCTTGAGGCCCAACCATTTTGCTAAATCATTCGATACAATGCAGCCCTGAGCTCCAGAATCTAATAGGGCGCGAACGTATGTTGGGTTGCCCGCCAAATCCCAAACAAGCACAGAGGCGATCGGTAACACCACCGTCTCCGGTTGGGGGGCAACAAATGGTTGGGCCGCAAATTCCTAGCGAGGACCCCCGGGGCCCCACTGTGCCTGTAACCGATCAGGTATGCAGCTATACGCCAGAGGGTCCCATTGTACAAATGGCCCACGCGCCGGTTCCATTCCCAACCTACGATTCCCCGTAAAGGGGGGTGGGCGTGAATTCAACCGTGGCCGCTCCATGAGCGGGGGGGACATCACATGTGACCGACGAGGACGAGGCGACGAGCGGGGCGACAACTGAGGCGGCGTCCGAACCGCACCCGCATAGCTCGAAGGTGTCCCATGACACCCGCCCGTTACGGCCTGCTCAACACACCCAATGTCCCGCTGGGTCGGATGCTGAGTCGCAACCGAAAACTCAGGGCCCCCCATGTAATGGTCCTGAGTGCGGCCCTGCACCCTGGTACTGCCCTGTGCACGTGGGGACGTTGGCCCCTGAGTTGCGCTCCGAGTCGCAAACGAATTCTCAGGGCCCCATGCCGTGTCACCCTGGGTACGGCCCTGTGGAGGCTGTTGGCCGGACCGGTTCATGCACAACAGATTGTTGTGGGGCCCACCACAATATCCGCACATTTGTGTGCGCGTGCAGTCCCTAGCCATGTGTGGCCCGAGGCACAGGAAACACCAGCTCCGCTGCTTGGCCATCCGGCGCCGTCCCTGAACCCTAAGTTCCCCGAACTTATTGCAATTGGCCACAGCATGGCCAATCTGCCTACAACATGGGCAGGTCTCACCATGTGGGGTCAATTCACTCACAGTCCCATACGACTGCCGGTTGGTGCGGTCCTTCCTCGTCGGAGGGCCCCTACTCACAGCGCTCCCGGCAGCTCTCTGTGGCTCCGAAGGATGGGTGACCGTCAACCCCAAATTCTCTGCCCGTCGAGCCTCCTCTTCCAAGAATCCGACCAAGTCGGAGAAGGCGGGCAGGTCCTCGGCCGACCTCCCGTGAGACTGTTCGAAACGAGTCTGCACGTCAGCGGGTAGGCGGGAAAGTACAATGTACAACAGTAGGTAAGACCATTCACCAACCGGAAGTCCAAGATTCTCTAGAGCCTTGGTGACGGACAACAATGGGTTCAAAACCTCCGTCTGTATGGCCCCGACCTTGTTCACAACCGGGATACTAAACAAACGGTTCAGTTGGGCATCGGCCAACCTCCGTTTGTTATGGTAACGTCTGACCAACAATTGCCTGGCCGTTTCATAGTTACCCTCCGTAACTGACAAATGAGCGACCAGCTCCCTAGGCTCACCCCTCAATGCTGCCACCAGCTGAGCCATCTTGACAGACTTGGTAATGTCCGATCGCATGTGCACCAAACTGTCGAACAGATTGATGAAGCTCATCCATTCACCGGACACGCCGTCAAAAGTAGGCATAGTTATGGCAGGTAACCTGGACCCCGATCCCTGAAGCGGCAGAGGTGCTTCAATGTCACCACCATGGCTGGACTCGCGCTGTCTACGTATGTCCGCAGCCTTCTGCGTGATAGCAGCTGCCATCTCCATACATTGGTCGACATCCCCTATCAACCGTGACAGCCTGTCAGGTGCGCAACCATCAACTGATTCCGCCTGCGCGGACAATTCGAGCACCCTATTGTAACGTTCCTTAACGTCCATAGACCGCTCCAATACCACATCATGCCTATCTAAACGGTCTATCAGACCGTGTGCGGAGGAAAACCATCTGAGTTCCTTAGAAACACCCTTCTGGATTTCAGATAACGACATGATCGGAACGATACTTACTCACAATTTGCAGTAACTCAATTTTATTGGACCCTCCAGTCTACAACCCAAACGAGGGAACCCTAAACCACAACTTAAACAATGTTGTTTTCCTTAAACAATAGGAACCGAGTTTTATATCTATATAAATTCTGTAAATACAATTTAGTTTCCCTTTATCATTATAACACACACAGATAGTCAATATTAGTTCAAGTTATAAATTGCTATAAACTGAAAACAATGTAATAGCCTGCTATCAATAGATGTAACTACCTATGTTAACCAAAACATTCATTCAATAGCATTACTAGACCACTAATAGATTGACTAACTGGTACTTCAATGCAATTTTCAATTCAATATCTGTCTATCTACTACCAGCAATAGACCTATAGCTTACAATACTACCAATCTATGTGGATATAGGAACAACAACCAAGTTACCTAATAACCGCCTATACCTACAGATTGATAGTCCCAAATCGTGCCTTCCTGGAGCCCTTGACGGCTGCAAATCTCAGGAAGCCACGCTCTAGCTACCAAAATGTTCAGGCTTCTCAGCACCTAATGACCTCGTAGGGGCCCATCAGCTACGAGGTAGCGTAACGATCAGTTGCCAAGAAGTGTGAACGTCGGCGGTTCACCGAGCTGAAGTTAATTGGGGTCGATCTAACCTGGTCTGTGCTTCGGTCCCGTCAACCTCCTGTCTCTCTGCAAGGCCCGGGTGCACCCTAGGCTCTTCTTGGTAGACAGGTTCTTCAGCCAACCAGGTATGACTGGCGGGCCAGCTTCAATGAGCACAGTGTTCCAACACAGGTTATGTTACGTGGTAAAAACAATCGGGGCACGAAAATGCGAACTTTATCTGGTTCGAGAAACAATAACACACTCAGCTATATTAACAATCCTGAGGGAAAACCGAATACATTCCAGATGGCCTGCGATTTAATTTCAATACCCTAACCAAAACGCGTTTTCATTGCGAGGGCTTTCGTCGGTCAGTTGTCAAAAAACTGCCCGGTTGGCAGCTAACGTCAAATTCAAAATGGCCGTTCAGAAACCATCGATCGAATATCGATTTGGAATCGAACAGCAAATATTCAGTGACAGTTTTTAATGCTTCGACCCTGGAATTTACAATAAGTCTAGAGCACTTCCAGACCACCTTCCAGAGTTTATTTGGATTACCCTGGCCGTCCTTTAATAATAATAATAATAATAATAATAATAAAACTTTATTTTCAGACTCATTTACGAAAAATGTTATCCATAGTTGTCAAAAGAACTTAAAAAAAAATATAGTAAGCAATTATACAGTGTTACAAAATGTATGTAGTTATGTGCTCTTGTCATATTTACTACGCTGCTGTTGCAAGCCAATGCTTAAATATGCCAGTAGTTATAAGTCTATCAGACAGCTCTTTGATGATAGTATTTCTACACGTGTCAACTCTGTTCATGAAGGCGGCTATTCTGAACCTCACGATGGCACTAAAAGAGTTGACACGCGTCTCGGCGAGCATCCCCGATGCGCTGCAGCCTCGGCGCAAGCCCATCAGGTGCCTAAAAGTGTTGTTATATGTGACTCGAAGTGCATCGTGAGATTTTCGAGTGTACTTAGCCCAGAGTTGACACGTGTAAAATGATTGACAAAAAGTTTTAAATAATAATATTTTTACATCTGAAGAGGCCTTAAAGAACCTTCTTGCTATCATATTACCAGTTATTGATAAAGCCCTACGCTGCCTCTCAATATCAGCGTCGTCCTTCATAGAAGACGAGAGAATGTGGCCAAGGTACTTGAAGTTCTCGACTATATTTACAGGTTGACCCTTAAGCATGAGACTGGGAATGTGGTCCGGTCCTTTCCCCGACCTGAACACTATCATCTCAGTCTTCTTAACATTATATATTAGATCGTGTTCTAGTGCGTATTTTTCACATATAGACAATAACTTCCTCAGGCCTTTGGTCGTGGGGCTGAGCAGACACATATCGTCCGCGTAACTCAGGATGTTGACATACCTGTTACCAAGCCTGAGCCCCACGGGCGTGCCGCTCAGCTCCACGATCAAGTCATTCATATAAAGATTGAACAGGTCGGGGGAGGTCAGGCCACCCTGCCGCACGCCGCAGGTCAACCTATAACTATCAGACAGGACGTTACCCCACCTGACACTGTTGGTCTGACTACTGTACCAGTAACTTAGAAGATCAACAGTGCCAGATGGCACCCCGCTCCTGTCTAATTTGTTCCACAGCAGATCATGATTAAGAGTATCAAAAGCTCGACTTAAATCTAAAAAACAACCGTATACCGTTGTTTTATTGCTCAAGTAATAATTAACTGTTTGTTTTAAAGAAAATATAGCCATATCCGTGGAAACATCAGCCCTAAAGCCAAATTGAGCATCATCTATTTTTAGAAACTGTGAAGTATTTAGTTGTATCAGTCTTGTTGTCAAGTACCTTGGCCACAATCGTAGCCAGCGAAATAGGCCTGTAGTTTGCCGCGCTCGAGGCATCACCAGTCTTATTTTTGACAATAGGAACTACTAGTGTGCGAATTAAGTTAGCAGGTAGGTATGAATGCTGCGCACAGAGATTGAAAAACTGCGCCAGTACCTCACAGATGTACCTACCCGAGTACAAAAGATGTTCAATGCTAAGGCCATCATGTCCCGGGGACTTACCCCGTTTCGCTTTCCTGAGAACCTTGATTACGTCATCAGTAGTCACTCGGAATTTCCCCGGCACACGACGACATCTACTCGAGTTATCCCTACTAGCAGCTAACGGTAATGTACTTACCGGGTTAAAATGTTTTTGAAAAAGATTTGCAATATTACTAGGATCCTGCTCCCCCCTACAGTCACGGGTAAGCATGTTTTATGATTGAACTTTTTCGTCTCCTTCCAGAACTGAACAAAATTCCCACCCGATTTATGTCTAGCCAAAACATCCAATTTAATTCTTTCCTGATTTTTCTGTATATATTTTAAGGCAGCCTTAAAATCCCGGCGCGAGACAGACATTTCCTCATAGCAATGCCCCGAGCACGGCCTACCACATACAACCCATTCCTGATATTTTAGTCGAGCAATAGAATGATATTTCTTAACATGAAAATTCCAACCAATAAGTTTTTTAATTTTAGGGTTTTTAACATAAAAACTACGTACAGCTGCTGTTTGCAGGGTATTTACAATGTCATTATAAAGATTGTCTATTAATTTAATATGTTCACTATTGTTACATTTACATTCATTAATATCGTTATTAGAATAGTTATGCATACAGTCAACATTATAATAGTTACTTAATTTAATTTTTTCAAAGAGATCAGTACATATTTCGGCATATTTATTAATTTGTTGTTTACTGCGATTACCCCATATATGTTTAATGTCAGAATGCGAATCCAATACAATATTTACAGGCTTAAAATTAATATCTAACCTACACTGAATGACTAGTGGCAAATGGTCCGACGAATACACATCATAAAGTACCTGTGCTCCGCTAATTGAAGTTCGGGCCGCTTCTGATACTAGGCAGTGGTCGAGCCAGCGCCTAGTGCCGTGCGCCGCACTTACATAAGTATATGTATCAGATTCCATACCGAGTGAGTCATAGTCCGCACAGCTCATAACTTGCTCGTCACAATAGTTAATTAGTTCTACACCAAATAACGTGTGTGGGTGTGCATTAAAGTCTCCTAACACATAAATACTCTCAGTTTCTGAGCACTCAATCACTGCGCTTATGTTAGCTAAACACTGCGTAAATTCAGGTAAATTTTCATCGCTATTTGTCGGCATATAGACACTGAAAACGAGAAGACTGCTCTCCCCACACTGTAGGCGTACCGCCACCATACGCTCGCTATGGCACGGGATGATCTCGGCGATCGGGAACATGTTCCTGTCCCACAGGAGCGCCACACCGCCATACGGTCTTCCCTTAACGATTCCCCTCGAGGTATCCACCGCTGAGACACCATGACTGCCAAAATTTCGGTCCACGGTGTTGAGGTAGTCCAGATCATGTGGCATTAACCATGTTTCCTGTAAGGCTATAACATGATGTGTTTTACACAGGTTTCGGACATGTTCAATCGAACTTTTCAGGTACTGACAATTAAATGACACCAATGTCAAGTTCTTATTAATTTTATTGGTTGTACTATCCATAAAAAAATGTGTTTTATGTTATCAATTGTTAGGCATCAAGTCTTTCCGACACCTTGCCGTTCTGCGGCTTACGTGTGGTTTCCAGAAACCTTCTAAAAACTATGTCCTTGGGCCAAAAGCGGTCTCCTTGCCGATTAAGGAATGTATCAACATTCGCATCCGGCACCCTCACTTTAAAGGCATTGAATTCATTGTCTTCGTAGTCATAGGCATTCAACTTGGTTGCTTTTACATCTAATCCAGTTTTATATTTAATAAAGCCAGAAATATCAGATGTCTTAGACTCAGGACACACCCTTGACAAGTACAATGACATCATTCTCTCTGCGGCTCGAAAGTTGAACTGAGGAAGAGGTTCTCCCGTGCCTCTCCTGTTGGTGATTCTCTTTCTATTCTTACCACGAACCAATGTCCACTGCTCATCACCACTATGCTGCTGCTGAGCAGGTCGCTCATGGTAAGCAGTTTTCACCTTGTCGGCAAAGCTTACTGGCTTAACTGTAGTCGGCAGACTCACATACGTCATGTTCATCGTAGTCCTGGGGGAGGTTGGTTGTCTTGGTGTGGTACTCACTTTACTACGTTTTTTATTCTTGTTCTTAGTTGTGACTGAACCCGTCGCGGCAGGACAATGCGTGCCAGGATCTTGTGCGACAGCCTCCTCCTTGTTCTGGTTCTTCCTGTCATGCTTCAGCTCCGAATTCCCCCCCGTATCTGGATTTGCATCGGCAGGACATACAGTGACAGGAACTACAGCAACAGGACTTACTGTGACTGAACCCGTCGTGGCAGGACATTGCGCGCCAGGTTCTTGGACCTCAGAGGG
This sequence comes from Argyresthia goedartella, assembly GCA_949825045.1. Classification (NCBI taxonomy): domain Eukaryota; kingdom Metazoa; phylum Arthropoda; class Insecta; order Lepidoptera; family Argyresthiidae; genus Argyresthia; species Argyresthia goedartella. The sequence continues at coordinate 5,073,266 of OX463811.1, read as the reverse complement.
CAATGATGACGTAACCGGCTGGGCAAACCCATCATTATGCTGCCTACTCGTATCCTTATCAATATGAGGCAGTAGTGGCGGCTCCACAAAGCATTTCCTGCTTTGCAGCTCCTGGAGGATTATCTTCATCCCTTCAATCTCACATTTCAAGGCCTCTATGCCAGGAGATGGTTGATGTAGATTATCATCCAGCTGTTTCACTTTGATGTCCGCAATTTCCTTCCTAAGAAGAGTCATGTCCTTCAAAAAAGTCGTAACATCAATATGGTCAAAAGATACTGGGGGTAGTTTGTTCAAGTTTTTCGCGACGAATATTGGCAAATTTAATTCACGATTTTCATACTCAGTCTTTAGTTTACGGAGAAGGTCATTACAAAAGTTGCGACAGCGTTTGTAAATGAGTAGTTTAATTGGATCTTTAGGATGCTTCCTGGCCGCAGAGTGCAATCTATCGCGATGTTTAATGCAGCGCATTACTCCCGGAGTAATCCAGGGTCTAAGGTTATAGCTAGACTAGTTTACTTTTACAATTTCTGTGTGTTTGTCAACAATAGTTGACGGTCGTTTGGTAAATGTTTTCTCAGCATTGTTGACATCTTCACTGGCTATAACGTCACTCCAACTTTGTTCAGCTCAGTTTTGTTTTATGCCATTAAAGTCTTGTTTAAGTCTAGTTCATGTTAAACTATTTGTTTTTGGTTTATTTTATATTAGTCCAGGTAGTGTAAAAAAGTGATCCGTCACGTCTGTCTTACATTCAATGCCTATTACCAAAGACTTAGACCTAAATAAAATATGATCGAGACAGTTGTTGCCTCTTGGCTTTGTGATTACCAGCAGGTAACAGTCTATTATCAGCGTTTAAATTTAGGTATTTAAGTCTCAGCGTTGGTAATTTGACTTCTGTGGAAAGAATATTGATATTGATGTCTCCGGCAATGACGACGTTGTTATTTTTTATGAGATCAAGTTGACTTCCAAGATCAGAGAGAAAACAGTCTGTACTAACGAAGGAGGGCGATCGATATACAGCTAAGATTTTAATGGTGTTGGGAATGTCAATTAGAGTCAAGGAAACAATTGTTTCCACTTTGGAACAGACCGTTCGGATTAACTTTGAGAAAAAATGGTTTCAGAAACCTCATTGTCATTGTTAAAGAACTATCTATAGTTTGATAAAATAATGGTTTTACACGCGTGGCTTTATACTACCTGTTTCGCTATTTATAACTTTCCATATGGTTTTTATTTTATCGTCGACAGATTTAATTTTACTACTTATGAAATTTGTTTTGGCTTTAAAATACATTTTGTATTTTTGATGTTATCTTTGAGATATTCTTTAAACCTATCACTATTATTCATGTTTTTTTGTTCATAAAGTTCAAAAAGTCTATCTAATCCGCTAATCCGCAAACCTATGGTCGCCCAATCACTGAACTTAAATCTAGATTTAAATTCTTTCGTTTCAATTTTGATTATAAACTCAAATTCTTCGCTTAACAAAGAAAAGAAGTCTTGATATAAATTATTCGGGTCGTTAAAATTATAATCGTGAACAGGCAATTTATCAAGTAGAAAATTTTGGTACTTTTCCTACCGACTAGTAGTGATGGGTCTGTTTTCTATTTTTAATTTCTGAATATGATTAATGAAAGAAAAATTTATCACTTTGACCTCCATGATCTGATTGAAGCGAGTTAATAATGCTTTTTTCTATAGGGTCACAATCACAGAACACATTATCAAGACAGGTATCAGTAGTATACGCAATGCGCGTTGGTTCGAAAAATACCTACTTTATTTAAATTAAATGACTTAAAAAGCCATAATAACCATCGATATAAATACTATTCAAGTCTGTGATAATACCTATCTTATTGCTTAATGAATCATCTTATAGAATGTCTACAATTGGGTGGCCTATATACACATACTATAACGTGTCTGTCCAGCTTAACACAAGATAATTCAATTCATCTTTCAATCGGCAGTCCAACAATTTCTTTTCGTTCTTTGAATTTAATATTGTTTCTTATAATTGTAAGAGAACCTCCGCGAATAGCGAACTGTCGGTTGAAAGAACTGGCAATAAAATAATTTTCATAATTTAATAACATTTGGTAATCTTTTTGCCAATGTTCTGTCAAACAAACAATATCATATTTATGCTTTTCTAAATATAGTTCAACTTGTAATATTTTGCCAGAAAAGCCCTGAATATTGTGGTGCATTATTTTAATATTACTATGCTGTTCCTTTGTCCTAGTATTTGTCAAATGATTGCCATAAAACCCCTGCTTCTTTTGTAAAATTGACTTATGTTTAGAAGGATTTTCTTTTGTCGAACGATCTTGTTTAAATCACTACTATTGGTACTAATACCAACTAACACTGAAGGCGACTGTATTATATGATAATATTTACAACTGTGTCGCATATATTATACGCTAACAATATAGCTGCTAGTTTTTAGGGTTCCGTAGAGAAACAAGGAACCCTTATAGTTTCGTCAAGTCTGTCTGTCTGTCCGTCCGTCCGTCCGTCCGTATGTCACAGCAACTTTGTTCCGAAACTATTAAGACTACACAATTGAAACTTGGTAGGAATGTAAATGTATTCTGTAAACAGCTTTACGATTTTTATAGAAAATTTTAAAAAATAAACATTAAGGGGGCACATGGAACTGAAAACAAAAATGTTTTTTTTCATCGAACCTATATGTGAGGGATGTTTATAGATAGGTCTTTAAAAATGACGTTGTGGTTCCTGAAACCATTTTTCCTCGAACTAAATCATGAAAGAGACAGACCCTTGACCCAAATCTTAATAAACACGTTTAAACAAAAAAAAAATAGGCAGTTATAAAGATAAAACATTTATTAAAAACCGCAAATATAACTTTGTCATTCATACAAACACTATGAAAAACAAAGTATTCATTTGCTGGTGAAGAATGATAATGATTTTGGCTAGGTGTATGTGAAGTGAGTACCTTCCTTATTAATTGTTTTTGGCTTATATTCTACATTTATTACGCACCCACTTGACCGGTTTTTTTCTTTTATTAGACAGGTACATCCTGAGTCAAAGTAAAGTTATAAATAAAACTATTCATGTCGAAATATAATATAGCATCACTATGATGACACGTTATATTGTAAGGTGCATGTTCATTCTATGCACGCATTTATTTTGTCGCTCCGATAAATTAGAACAATAGGGAAAATTGCACTTTGTCTTATTATATAAATTGAGCAGCATTTCTAAACCGGTGTCTAATGCACTCCGACTAATGTTTGAGTGGTTTTCTACCATGATAACAATGGTGGTATATTCATCAAAATTCCCTATAGCTATCTTTTTATTATTTCCTCAAAGTAACTATTAGGACAACAAATATTTGTCACTTGTTGCTTAAGGCTATAATGCAGAAGGGTACCAAAACCTACACCTAATTTATCTGAATAAACTACAGTTCTTTTGTTTGTTAAGTAAGAATTTATTACGAAAGGGTCCTTCAATACACAGCTCGCTATACTTTCACGGGCCGGAGACTAACTTGCGACTGTCGAAGTCGAGGCTGAGGCTGCGGAGACTCAACGACGGTGGCTAGGATGGTAGGTGTCTTCAGAGCACGCGGTGTGGCGACAAGGGTGTGTGAGGAACGCAGGTGGAAGTCAGCCTCGAGTACGGGGGGCGCGGAAAGGGCGCACTTGATGCACCAGCACCGCTCCCACCGTGACGTCCTCCACGGCGACAGCTGGAGTAGGCGCGGCGAGTGTGACAGGCACCGCAGACGAAGCAGGCGCTGCAGGCATGACGACGTCCGTCCCAGTTGGAGCAGACACTGCAGGCGTGACAGGCGCAATATTTGTCACGCCCAAAGCCAAAGCTTCCTCGTTGTCGTCCAGCAGTAAGCCTAGCACTGTCCTTTTCTGCTGCTGCTGGAGCAGCTCCGATGCTGCTGCGGGTAGTTTTTCAAGTTCCCTTTGACTGACTTCATATCAGCTGATAGTGTCTGCAGTTGATCAATAAAGCTCTCACTATGTCTGTCAGTGTAATCGGAGACCTCAAGTTTGATTGTCAGCTCCCTGACTTGTGCTTGAGCACGCTGGTAATCTGTTGTCAAGTGCTCGATTTTTCTCTGAAAGCCCTCACATTGTGTGGTTAAGGTTACTGTCTTAATTCTATTTGATTGACGCTTCTGCCTATTTTTCAAAAATCTTAAATTTTATCTAGTGTTCTTAAATTTGTTAAGTTTTAGGAATTTCTTAATTTTGATTTTATTTGAGTTACCGCTTGTCATTCTCATTTTGAGGACTGCACTTATATTTTCCACCTCCAGCGTTAACCGTTACTCAACATTGAAAAGCGTTTCATACTGTTAGCAAAAAAAACTTTTAAACAATAAATAATCACAAGAACAAGATTCTAGTTCTTTTAGGCCAAATGTAAACATCCATTGAAATGTAACGAGTAAAAATTTTTCTCCGTGGTTCGGTGATTGTCTGTCTGGTTACGGGTCACGTGGGACATTATGTGTTGCCATCTTTTGGGTCATAAAGTCGAGATCTAGTCAAGACCCAATAAAAAAAACAAAAACAAATCGTCTCATGCCTCATGACACTCAGGCACTTCACATGAAAATTCGTAAACCCAGACAGACAAACCCGAAGATGTGCCGTCGTATTTATAAATTTTTCACATGGATAGTAAGTCGAGGAATAAGTAGCTAACAAAGTTATGGTATGAGGGGCGGCGCTTCTTTATCCAATCCCGCGACCCCCCCTAAGGGGGCTTCGCGACCCCTCCAGGTTAATAGCCACTGGCATAAGGAATAGGTAAATCGATTATTAAATATGTTGATGTAAGTATCCTGTTCGACGACCCGAATGGCCGAGTCGGCAGTGACCCTGCCTACGAAGCCAACGGTCCCGGGTTCGAGTCCCGGTGGAGGCAAACATTTGTTTGATGAAAAAGGATGTGTGTACCCTAGTCATGGCTGTTTATCTATCTAAGTATAATATTTATCTATATAAGTATGTGTATCGTTGTCTAGTAACCAAGATACAGGAAATCCTAGTTTGGGGCTAGATCAATGTGGGTAAATAGTGTCCAAGGTATTGTTACGAGCGTGGGGTTCGTATTTGATAGAAAAGCACGAATTAATCCACTAAATAAAACACTCACTTTATTAACCAAATTACGCACTTACAATTCACACGAACTGTACTTCAAATCCACTAATTAAAACACACACACTATTTCAAAAATTATGCACTCACTATTCACACGAAGAGTCTTTCTCTCCGATTATCCTTGTACTAGCACTCGATCACAGTTAAAATGAAACTAACTCGCGCCGGCCGTCGGCGCCTTTTATATCTCGAGGAGCCGCTCTGGACACATTGTCCACACATATCGCGAATATTCTAGTAAGGACCAGCGTGGGGGCCGAGAACATTCGAGACCATATATGTCTCTCTCTAATGGTGCACTCTCTGTCACTCCCTTCTCGAATGTTCCGAGTATAGCTATCTCTTTCTAGTAGTGCTATCTCTGTCACTCCTACCGGATATTTCGCCATATAACGATTTGTGCTTCAGAGGCCCATATGGGGTCCTGAAAACGCCTGAAAACGGGTTTTCAGGTTATGGCGTCATCTGATAGAGGGTGCCCTGAAACGGACTGAAAACATGTTTCAGGCGCCTGAAAACGACGGCAACTTGGGTGAAAATTCGATCTTTACATATGTGATAGAGCAACTTCTGAAACGGCCTGAAATGACTTTTCAGCCTGCTGAAAACGCCTCTAAAGCACTGAAATTGACGTTCAAAGTTTTTGACCTAACCTACCGGCGCAACACTACCCCCTCCTAAGACATGCTCGTCCCGAGCATCATTATTTCCATGGTATCTGGCCAGCCGGTCAACATGAACAATTTTGCTCGGACTACGACGATTCCGCTGGATTCGATACGTGACGTCGTTTATTTTGGTGACTACCTTGTAAGGCCCTTCCCAATTCGGAGATAGTTTCGGGGACTTTCCTACTCGTCGCATAGGGTTATGTAGCCACACCAACGAACCTTCCTCAAAACCCACTTGATAAGACTTCCGGTCATATCGGGTTTTCATTTTATGCTAGCGTGGAGCCCGTGTTCACGTACCAGGCTGTGAACATCATCAATCCGATCCCACAAATCACTTGTATATTCCGTGATGGTCCTTGGTGTATCGGGCGGACGTCCAGTCAGGAGATCTGCAGGCAGACGGAGTTCTCTTCCAAAATTCGCATACGATGGAGTAACCGCCGTACTTTCGTGAGTTGCCGACCTATAAGACAACAGGAAGAGGGGGATATGCCGATCCCAATCTTTTTGATGGCTCTCAACAACCTTGGCTAGATGTCTCTCCAGTGTCTGGTTAAATCTCTCAACCATTCCATCTGACTGTGGATGATACGCCGTAGTCCTCGTCTTATGAATTCCCATTATGCGACAAGTCTCCTGAAAGACCGCAGACTCGAAGTTTCTTCCTTGATCACAGTGGACTTCGAGTGGTACCCCAAACCGGCAGAATACTTCGTTCACTAACTTTTCAGCTATGGTTACCGCTTCTTGATTAGGAATGGCAAATACTTCAGGCCACTTCGTGAAGTAATCCATCACGACAAGAATGTACTTGGGATTCGTATTTGATAGAAAAGCACGAATTAATCCACTAAATAAAACACTCACTTTATTAACCAAATTACGCACTTACAATTCACACGAACTGTACTTAAAATCCACTAATTAAAACACACACACTATTTCACTAATTATGCACTCACTATTCACACGAAGAGTCTTTCTCTCCGATTATCCTTGTACTAGCACTCGATCGCAGTTAAAATGAAACTAACTCGCGCCGGCCGTCGGCGCCTTTTATATCTCGAGGAGCCGCTCTGGACACATTGTCCACACATATCGCGAATATTCTAGTAAGGACCAGCGTGGGGGCCGAGAACATTCGAGACCATATATGTCTCTCTCTAATGGTGCACTCTCTGTCACTCCCTTCTCGAATGTTCCGAGTATAGCTATCTCTTGCTAGTAGCCCTATCTCTGTCACACACTTCTCGAATGTTCCGAGTATAGCTATCTCTTTCCCATAAGGCCCTTTTCCAGAGGCCCATAAGGGGTCCTGAAAACGCCTGAAAACGGGTTTTCAGGTTATGGCGTCATCTGATAGAGGGTGCCCTGAAACGGACTGAAAACATGTTTCAGGCGCCTGAAAACGACGGCAACTTGGGTGAAAATTCGATCTTTACATATGTGATAGAGCAACTTCTGAAACGGCCTGAAATGACTTTTCAGCCTGCTGAAAACGCCTCTAAAGCACTGAAATTGACGTTTAAAGTTTTTGACCTAACCTACCGGCGCAACACTATTATTATTATTATTATTATTATTATCCTGTTCTTTCATGTATCCTGTCCATCCTAGGTTTGCTGGAAGTAATCTCTTTTTAGAGAGAAGCTCGCCCTTGTAAACGTAGTTTCCATTTTGATGTTTTTGTGCAATAAAGTATAAAGTAAAGTAAATATGTAAGTAGGTAGGTACGAGTACATACCTAAGTGTTGCGTGCATTTAGCATGTGGCTGTCTTCTTCATGACCTGCTTACTCCTTAGGTAAGGTTTTATGGTATATGGCTAAATCTAGTAGTCTACCTGATCTTCCCGTATCCTCCTGGCGTCGCGACTCTTCTTCGCGGCTTGGTTGTTCCTCCTTCTCCTCTCGAAGTATTTATCATCTTTGAGTTCAGCTGGTATGGGTCTCTTTTCGCCGCGCCGGCGCACTTCCTCGCAGGAGGAGGGGGATAGCACTGTAAGGTATAGTGTTACGGCCTTACTAATAAAAGAAGTTGTTCACGGTTTAACTTATACAGTGTTTTGTCCTTTTCATACGTCGAGTAAATGACAAATGTCAAAGCAAGACAAAACACTGTGTAAGTTAAACCGTGAATATCTTCTTTTATTAGTAAGGCCGTTAGGGTTTAGTAAGGATTAACCTAACCTGGTTAAGAAGATGAATTCCAAAAACTTTCCGTTACTAAATCAAGTAACAAAAAAAGTATCACGGATACTACACTGTGTTTGCAAGGATTTACTAGATTACTATTGTAAAGTTAATTATTATTATCTCTTTATTGCTTTAAAGGGAATCTATTTTTTTGGTTGTTGAATTGTTTTAAAGTCATGAAGTTCGCTTACAAAATTACTCAAATATATTCCAAGGGCCTGGGAAAGCGATTTACGAACATAAATTTGCATTCTACATGTTATGTCCATAAAATGTAAATTGTGCTGTTTATTCCGGGCAACCTCTATCTTCCGTCTCATGTGTAATGTCAGGCTACACCCGCTTAGTTTCAAATTAAATCTGATAGGAATACGGTATTTGACCAGCTAGTCCGTAGTAGCGATTCTACATAAGAAGGGTGACAAAGCGAAACTGTCAAATTATCGCCCCATCAGCCTCCTCTCTCAAGTTTATAAGCTGTTCGCGAAGGTCCTCTGCAACAGGCTGACTCGAGTCCTGGACGAGTACCAACCTGTAGAACAAGCTGGCTTCCGGAGTGGATACGTAACTACGGACCACATACATACGGTCAAGCAATTGATGGAGAAATGCAACGAGTACAACCGGCCCATATGCTTCGCCTTTGTCGACTATGAAAAGGCTTTCGACAGTGTCGAGCACTGGGCCGTGTTTCATTCTCTCCATCGTTGCGATGTTGACAAAAGATATGTGGATATCCTCCGGGAGCTGTACAAGGCCGCCACGATGCAGGTGCGCATGCACGCTTTGACCGAACCGGTGCCCATTGACCGGGGCGTGCGCCAGGGGGATACTCTTTCGCCCAAACTCTTCACAAACGTGTTGGAAAATATAATGAAGATACTATATTGGAGCGAAAGAGGTCTCAAAATAGACGGCGCGGTTGTCACACCTGCGTTTTGTCCACGATCTGATTCTCCTAGCTGAAGAAGTTGAAGATCTTCAAAGCATGCTCGAACAACTTCATGAAGCTTCCCTGAAGGCCACCCGCCTTAGAATGAATATGTCCAAGACAAACACCATGTGTAGCGATCCGGAGCACGTACCTAATGTTATCGTAGGGCAGTTTCTTTATAGAGGCAGTAGATCAATACACATATCTTGGACATAACTTATCCTTTGGCCAAAGTGCTCAGGCGAAGGAGATCACTAGACGGATCCAGCTAGGATGGGCTGCCTTCGGGAAACTAGAAGACGTCCTAAAATCACAAATCCCGCAATGCATGAAGAGCAAGGTATTCAACCAATGTGTCCTGCCAATCCTCACTTATGGTGCCGAACCATGGACGCTCATAAAAGCCAATATGCACAAAATTAGAGTCGCACAAAGGGCTATGGAGCGTGGCATGCTAGGCATCAGCCTCGTTGACCGCGTGCCTAACGTTGAAAATCCGCAGACTTACCAAAGTCACAGACGTGGGTACGCGCATCACGGGGCTGAAGTGGCAATGGGCGGACACTTGTTCAGAAGGAAGGACGGAAGGTGGAACAAGGCAGCGACAGAGTGGCGGCCGCGAACAGGGCAGAGAGCAGCGGGCAGACCGCGCCGGCCCGATGGTCAGATGACATTGTTAAGGTGGCTGGAAAGCGGTGGACGAGACTGGCGGGTGACCGCGGCGAATGGCGTGCTTTGGGAGAGGCCTACCTATGCCCAGCAGTGGGATGACAAGGGCTGATGATGATGATGATGATGATGAGTCCAATAAATCTAGAAACGTGTCTCAAGCTGAACCTATTTCAACGAAAACGTTTGACAATATCACAATTGTATATTTCCAGCAGTCGTATTTTATAAACTCAATTTTGTGTAAAAAGACAGCATTTGACTACGACGTCACATGCTAGTAATAAATAGAACTCGTGAACAAAGTTACCGTTTTGACAGTTCCTAAAAAGTTTCTAATTTGACTAGCAGCCAAATAGTCAAATAGCGCCGGTTTCTGAATTGAGAAATTCACTAAGTGAATACTTAAGTATCGTTCTATGCCGTTCTTTTTTGTGACATCTGCAGAGACAGAATGATACTTAAGTATTAGATTTGTGAAATTCTCAATTCAGAAATCGGAGTATAGTCTCTTAAGTTGAGCTAGGATATGTAAGGTCGAGGTATGCATGTTATTCATTATTAGGTAAAATTTGTAGTATTTATACACAACCAATTTTATAAGAGATCTAAAAAATCTTATACTTCTTTCCCCACAGTTTTAATTCTTAATAGTCAAATATTAAATACTAGGTAGGACTACGTTCAAGTCCGTACATCGAATCATTAAAAAGTAATTTTGTGTATGTAGTATGTAAGTACAGATGTAGTGAATAATCCTTGCCGATAGGCAAAACTCGGAACAACGATAACACCCGAATGAGGCCGATGTGTCTATGAATTACTGTATTATTAAATTACATGTAGGTATCAAATAAATCGTATACTTTATTTATCAATGTCAAATGTCAAATTGCCCAAGACAAAAACGAACATTTCCGAGAAAATACGAAAGGAAAGGATTATTCACTACATCTGTATTGAACTATGTACTCAGGTTAACGAAACTCTTTGCTGCTCATTGAAACCGGAAGTTAATATACGGACTTATTTACAGAAATAAATTCAATATGATAAAAAACTTAATTAATTAATGAATACTTAGAAACCCTTTGTTGTTATAGCGCCAATAGAAATAAACCCTCTGTGCAAATTTCAGCTCTCTACCTATTTCGCTTGATCCGGTAGAGCCCGGTAACAGACGGACGGACGGACAGCGGAGGCTTCGTAATAGGGTCCCGTTTACCCCTTCGCCCCTTCGGGTACGAAACCCTGAAAAACAAGGTGTACTAATAAGCAATTAAGCATATTTGTCAATATGATTTGTTAGACCGCTTCCGCTGAATCGTTTTCCCGCGCAGTGACTTTCAGCATTCGCGTTTTTCCGCGATCTCTTTGTTTCAACTTGTAAAATTTCTTGATCCGACTTTTATGTAGCAGCGAAAATGTTTAATCGCTTTTGGCCTCGATCGAGATTTTCACAGTCGTGTTTTTTCAAATTATTAAATTACCCACAAGAAGATTTTAGAATTCGCGGTGTCTCTTAATAGAATATTTCTTCGTTTGAAAATGTTCATGTACATAATTTCACTTGATATTATTTATATCTTATAGCAACATTTATCTACCTTGTATCTTCCTACCTAATTATGCAATTTATAGTAACATGCTAGAACCCTGTACGCCGCAGCCAACGCATTGGCCGCCAGATCATCTGCCGCAGAAAACAAAGGTCGCCCGACCTGTCGCCACTGTGACGGCAAGAGTAGTGTGAAGACCCATAGGGCGGCTAATGCAGGGACCGTTGCTCGGCAGAACCTCTGTGAGAATGAACCTTAGGAGCGTCCTCCTGAGACCATTATTTCGCGAGCATTCGCAATCGCAAGCGAGCAACTATAACAATAACGCTCGGCTCAACGTCCACGCGACTCGAATATTCGACGCCAAATGCTCATTGTCATTACACGCGAATGCTCTCAGTGAGGACGTTCCTATAGTCAATAAGTTAGGTGGCATATTGGTCGAATATTTGATAAGTATAAAATAAAAAGTGATGCTTCAAATCGTCAAGCCCATATGGCTGTCTATTAACTTGTCTAAAACTTAACAAGTTGTTCTGTGAGAACAGTAGACCGCGCTTCAATTTCAATAATTGAAATCCATTCATTATGTAACGCTACAGCAGACTTCCCCCTTTTCCCCCCAATCAAAATTGCGATCGACAATTTTTTTTAATTAAATCAAGGAACTTGTATGCAATTTTCGTCGAATTCGGTGGGAAAGTGAGACCAGTGGCTCAAGCAGGAAAGACAGAGTGAAAGAGTGTTCGAGTTCAGATAAAATGAACCTTATGTCATTGTACATAAGAGTCACTGACAGTTCGATTCGCATACTTTTTCGACACGTAATTATTCCTGCTTCCTACACTGTAGGCGAGGACAGACAGACGGACAAAGTCATTTTTGGCCATTCTCGAAACTGGACGCTTTCCTCGCTCGGTCAGTTATCGGCCAGACATATGGTTGATGTTTGAATAAAACGATTTGACGCTTCACGAAAACAGTGCAGACTTGTCATAACATTTCTTCAATCAACACTGTTTTAATAAAATTAAAACTAAGAAGTGATTAATGGTTGTGTTTAGCAAAGAGATACGATTCACGTAGAGTAAGGTATTTAAAATTTGCTTTCAGTAAAAAAGTAAAATATCTAGTAAAAGCAAGGAGTTATATTGTCGTATACAAATTTCATTAAGGAATTATGCAACTAATGCAACTAATGCATACGCCAGAAAAAATATGCGAATTAGAATATGTCCGATTATAAAAACAAGATGTTGAGAAAATTTACTATAAAAAAACCTGCGATCGAGGCCAAAAGCGATTAAACATTTTCGCTACTACATAAAAGTCGGACCAAGAAATTTTACAAGTTGAAACAAAGAGATCGCGGAAAAACGCGAATGCTGAAAGTCACTGCGCGGGAAAACGATTCAGCGGAAGCGGTCTGAGAAATCGTCAGTATCTACAGTATCTACTGCAGACCTTTGATTATTCTGCACGTACAAACAAAAGGTGTGACAGTTCGATTCCTGCCCAAATCAGATGAAGTTATCTTCAGTCATTTCTAACGCCCGACAAAAAGAGGGTTTGTTATAAGTTTGAAGCATCTGTCTGTCTGACTGTGTGTCTGTGTCTCTGTCTGTGGCACTCTGTGCTCAAACGGGTAGATGGATTTTAGTGCGTTTTGTTGTGTTGTGTGCGATGTTTTATTAACATCGGGTCAGTGGTTCGAAAGTTATATGCAAGGAAACAAGTTTCCAAATTTAAGACAAGGTTTCCTTAATTGTGTAGGGGGCTTTAATTTTTTTTATTTATATTTATTGCTCGTACATATTCATACCTACAGGCAATCATTTTGTCACACGTGCGACAAGCACGCTAGTGATGATCAACCAAATCGACCCACATAGGTCACAGGCACCAAAGAGCCGTGGTCGTCTTCCCCGGGATTTGAACCCGGGCCCACTCGCTTGTGCAGCAGAGCCATGCCACAGAGGTGACGACAGTATATCAGGAGGATACTCACTAGGCGGCAAGGGCGGCAGGGTGGGCGGGCGGTGCTGGCAGTAGCTCAGCGCGGTGATGCAGGGCGGCGGCGGCACTCCGCCCAGCAGCGGAGACAGGACGCTGTGGATATCTGCCGGGTCACGAAAGTCTTCGTCAAGTATTTATTGCGGGGATGGCCTATACCCTAACACGGAAATATGGAACATTGAACTACTCGCTGTGTGGTAAAGGTGGCCAGCCCTTATAGGAAAAGTTGTGAGTTCTAAGTTGTTGTAATGTCATTCGTTATTTTAAAATTCATTCTTTCTCTCCTTACTTCATCAATTCGTTCATCACGGTAGGAGACATGGGTGGGCCGCAGGACTGGCGATAATGTAAATTTTAGATAACTCATCACTTCGCCGTTACGTTGGTATTAATGAAACCAGTGTTGCTAGCTCTTGAAAAATGTGTTACCCAAAAGTTAGGGAGTAAATACACAAACATACTTTATTGCACAAAAACAGAAGATACAGATACATCAAATTGGAAATTACGTGTGCAAAGACGAGCTTATCTCTTAAAGAGATTTCTTCCAGCAAACCGAGGTGAATAGGAGTCCTAAGTTTGCTGGAAGTCACAGGACACATTAAACAACAGCTATTCTCTTCTTCTTCTTCTTTTAATTTGGCGCTAACTTCTTTTGAGGTTAATTTTGCCAGTGTCAACTGTATTTGACAGATCACAATTTGGTTAGGGTGTCTGTCGAGAAACCAGCAGCCTTATGGCGTAACTCTCTGAAGTTCATATCGTGTGTCTAGGTTCATCTCATGCTCATACAATTTCATCGATTGCGGGGTATCACCGAAGGCTTCTAGGCTTCATTCAATGAGCTTGGGTTTGGCCTCCATTATGATGCTACTTGCGTGATACCAATTTGACAGATGAAGCTGGTGCAAGGTGTCAAACGTAAAAGTCTATATGAAGTTCATAGCTCAGACGACTTACGCCATAAGGCTGCTCGAAGGTAACGTCTTGAGAATAATTTGTTGCTCCTAAGCAACGCGAAGGGCTGTAGGAACCAAGTATCTTCTTCGGACGTGAGCAACTGCCTCCCTTAACATAGTCGGACTAGAATAAGTAGATGACACTCATACTATAAATAATAATACCTTGCACACTATTGACACACATTGATCTAGCCCCAAACTAGGATTCCCTGTTTCTGATACACATTCTTATATACATGAATATTATACTTAGATAGTTAAACAACCATGACAAGGTACAAACATCCGTTTTCATCAAACAAATATTTGCCACCACCGGGACTCGAAACCGGGACCCTTGGCTTAGTAGGCAGGCCGAATCTCATTTGACATCATTTTGTATTATATTTACGTATTACGTATTGTGTGTGACGTTGTTCTAGCCAGCAACATACAAACCTTCTATGTTATGTTTTGAAAGCAGAGACAATTCATACAAGTAATGTGAATCCGGCAACCGGATATTGCATTTGCCCATTTTTTTGGTGACAGTTGACAGTTGTGCAGTGCAGCCAACTTAACGGCACTTAGGGAAAATGTGGGCGCAACTTAGTCGTTGGCACCCCGTAATGCAAAAGATAGTACTAACCCACCTGTTAAACATAATGTGTGTGACATGAGAAGGACGATGCTTGACAGGCGCCTAGTTGGCTTGGTGGAGTAATATGCTACTTACTTCAGAGTTCTAAACTTCAATGTGCCATTATTATGTACTATCGAACCATCTGAATCATGACCCACCATAAGCTTATTTTGCTAAACCCCTTAAATGCAAGTAGGTCGAAATTCGCTTGAAGGTTTATTTCCTTGGTAACGAACTTGTTATCATTTGATTAGACACTGACATTTTGATAGATCTTACAAGTTGGAAAGTTTCAAACGAATTATCAGGCAAAAGGGTCATGATTCAGTTGGTTCGATTGTACTTTCCTGAGGACATCAGCTCATCCCAATATAGGACGTAAAAGGAAGTATCGTATAGTATCACTGTATCTACTGCTTAATTTGACGACCCGAATGGCCGAGTCGGCAATGGCCCTGCCTACGAAGTCAAGGGTCCCGGGTTCGAGTCCTAGAAATCTAGGGGGCAAATATTTGTTCAATGAGAACCCGAGATGAGAAGAGATTTGTTTATATAGATATACTTAGATAGCTAAGCATAATATTTATCTATATAAGTATGTGTATCGTTGTCTAGTACCCAAGATACAGGGAATCCTAGTTTGGGGATAGATCAATGTGTGTAAATAGTGTCCAAGGTATTATTATCATGTAACAGATATTAAGTGTGAAACTTAGACAACCCGAATGGTCGAATCGGCAGTGACCCTGCCTACGCAGCCAAGGGTCCCGGGTTCGAGTCCCTGTGTGGGGGCAAACATTTGTTGGATGAGAACGGATGTTTGTACCCTAGTCATGGCTGTTTATCTATCTTAGTATAATATTTATCTATATAAGTACGTGTTTCGTTGTCTAGTACCCAAGATACAGAGAATCCTAGTTTGGGGCTAGATCAATGTGTGTAAACAGTGTCCAAGGTATTATTATCATCTAACAGATATTTAGTGTGAAACTTGGACAGCGCTTTGGATTAGTCGGTAAGGCCGTGCAACTAAAATTTGAAAAAAAAAACAAATAATAATATCAAACCTGATAAATAACAAATATTGACCATTTAGCAATACACACACAATTCCCCTTCGACAATTAGGACCCCATTTGCCCAAGATATTATAGGGTCACACACCGCGGTGCCACCCTATGAACCTTATTACAATTGCTGTAAGGGCTTGGTGAATTAAAAAGTGCGTAGGGTTGCCACTATGGAATACGACTTAGGAAATATCGTTAATCGGGAAAAAATTACCTCCTTCTGGTGCAGTGAGGTAAAAAGTATCCTGTATGTTAATCTAGCTTATATCTATCTGAGTGACAAAATTTTTTTCAATCGGTTTAGCCATTTTTTGCGTGATTGAGTAACAAACATCTAATCATCCAATCTTACACATTATAAATTAGTGGGATGTTTTGAGACTGTATAATAATAATAATAAATTGTAGCCCATTAATGTCCCCACCGAGGGGCACAGGCCTTTACCCGGATACAAGTAAGATCAAGCCATACTCCACCACGCTGGCTCAGTGCGGGTTGGTGGAGGGGTTTTACGACCACTACCACGTAGGATTAGTAGTGTACTGATATAGTACATTACGATATTAGTGCGTTAAGATGGTTATAACATGCGAGGCGAGCCGAAGGCGAGGGCTTCATTGAGCCGAGCATGTTATAACCAATACGCACGTATATCGTACGACGTTTTTTAACACATTTGCGAGGAAACAGAAAAAAAAACATTTTATAAAATTTTCATACGTGGTTATATATCTGTCCTTGGATATTGACGGCAGCAAGCTGTCGCATGCGGTTCGCGCTTCTGTTAGTATATCCGGTGGAGTTGAAGTAATATATTGCTCATCTTCATTATTGAAAGTTGTCATTTTTAGATATTCACAATACAAGTACAAAGAAAAGAAAATTTGAGAAAAATGGCGCGAGGATTATTTTCTGCCGTGGCTGCGTGAAAATGTTGGCAAAGACGCTAGAGCATGCAGCCAAGTTTTAAAATTACCGAATAAACTGTTTTATTTTATTTTAAATAAACTCAATCTGTGAATGAACACTGTCTACTGACTGGCGCCGCGCGGCGATTAGTTCGAAATTTGAATAGCGACAGCGCGCTGCTCACTAGCTGGAGACGTGCGGCGGCGATCAGTTCCATATTTGAAATGGCAAATAATACTGTTATGGAATTTGTGTGGACTATAACATAACTTAACTATTTGCTTTGGCAACACACGCGTTTTTTATGACCCGCTTTACATATTTAAAACCGGTGGAATTACATCAGCTTTACGAGCAAGGGTGTTAAAAATCAATTATCTCATTGGTGTATGTTCAGGTTTCAATCCTACATCTCTCTCTCTCATAAAAGATAAAAGGTTTAAAATAACTAGCCGTGCATCACTTTTGAGAGGTTTCGGCATTTTGTTTGCTCTGATGAGCTCTCACACTAGACAGAAACTGACAGTGGGATCATGATGTTTTAGAAATGGCGGTTGGCGGGCCGTAGTTCTAATTTTGCCCACCTGAACAGCTAACTTGGTGACTCTGTACTTACCAATGTACTTAGCACCACTACATTTATGGCAATACCACTTATGTTGGCATTTATTTCCTGTTGCTATGTGTCACTTATCAAAAGTGAAACAAACTAAATAAGTAAATTATACATCCTTCTTCATATCATAGCTGCGGCGATGGGCTAGCCCCCTGTCAAATTTGGCTTACCATGGCTGCTGCTGGCAGCTTCATAACGTAAAATGACGTGTAATCTATTTTTTTTTGTTACACAACATAACATAGCGTAACGCCAATTCCCAGAGGGGGTGGCAGAACATCAGTTGTACCCACGTTTGAAGAGTTATTCAAATGAAATAAAACAATTACATTCAATAAAATAAATAAATCTAACAAAGTAATTAAATTGAATAAAAATAAATGCTAAACTAATCAATCCAGATAAAATAATCAAATATAATTAAATAACTAAATTTAATTAAATAATGAATCGGATAAAATAAGTAAATCAAATAATTCAATAATTAAAATGAATTTATTAGATAAATTATTTAATTCAATCGAAAAAATACGCGAGCAGCACCGTACGGTACGTGAGAGTTCGGAAAATTTCAGACTAAAGGTTAGAGGTTATATTAGGTTACGATGAAGGATGAGTAAATTGGCTATAGTGGTTAAAAAAAGACTGGCCTGCTCAGATGGACGAATAATGAAAAAAACCATTAAATAAAACTTGTTTGTTCGGAATATTTCCATCAAAAGCAAAACTGCTTGGATTAATTAAAATATAGTTAATAATTTCTTTATCTAATTCGCGTTGTTTATTACGACTTTATTTTGTCTAATCTGCGCTATAAAAATCGTTTTTATAATCAAAGCGCTGTATAAACCCCTAGCAAAAGTTTTAGTACGACATTAAAATTGAATAAAAAAATAAAATAAATATAATAATTGAATAAAAATATTACAACCGCCTCTGTACAACCCTAGATAAGCAAGCACGCGTGCCGCCGATCAGACGATACGGCGTGTTGAATAATTAATTGTTAATACAACTTCAGTGCGGGGGTGGCGGGGGTCGGACGTGATGTGCGCCGACCAAGTGCCGTACACTGGAATAGATTAGGGAGCTAATTTTTTATTTGGCCGTGATGGGCTGTGCTTAAGTTTCAGTTTCAAATAGCTTTTTTTTTTTGTAACTCAATTACTCTGTCAATTGTGAACCGATTTTGATATTTCTTGTTTCATTAGTAGGCCAAACTTCAGAGGTAGTTTGATATAAATTTCATCAAAATTGATTCAGTGCTTTTTGAAAAAATCATCAAATAAAAAACTAAAACCGGTCAAGTGCGAGTCTAAATCGCGCACGAAGGGTTCCGTACCACCGTTCAATGGAAGCGATGGTGTGGAGTGAATAGTTTGGATTTTACACAGCAAAATATTGTTTACAAAGTTATTGGTGCGGTTACTTTCACACTCCATGTACGTAACCAGGTGCATCCATAAGTTTGTATGTGGTATTGAAAGAATTGTTGTATGGGAGCCCCCTTAAATATTTCTTTTATCCTGTTTTTTAGTATTTGTTGTTATAGCGGCAACATAAATACATAATCTGTGAAAATTTCAACTGTCTAACTATCACGGTTCGTGAGATACAGCCTGGTGACAGACGGACGGAGGACAGCGGAGTCTTAGTAATAGGGTCCCGTTTGGAACCCTTCGGGTACGGAACCCTAAAAAATGACGTTTTGGTCTGTGGTTCTTTGCAGCAAACGTTTTGATGAGGACTTTTTTGACGACCCGAATGGCCGAGTCGGCAGTGACACTGCCTACGAAGCCAAGGGTACTGGGGGGGGGGGGGGGGGGGGGGGGGGGGGGGGCAAATATTTGTTTGATGAGAACGGATGTTTGTACCCTAGTCATGGTTGTTTATCTATACTAAGTATAATATGTATCTACATAAGTATGTGTATCGTTGTCTAGTAGATACAGGAAGTTTTGCCCTGATATTAGAAATAGCTTTCTCATCTGAATAAAATAACCCCGCCCTGCTCCTCGCAGTCGCACGAATACTTAGTTTTCAACATTAGCTAACTAATGTCCAACATTAAACGAAACGCATCGGCTAATGTGCAGTCTAGCCGATTAAAGATGAGATCCGTTATCACAAACGAACTTGACTTCGGACATTAGCCGAGGCTCGAAATTAATCTTAAGACTAGCCGGCTAAACTTAAGTTTAGTTTCACACCTAGCTTTAGCCGTAACATATATACTTCATTCGAATCCCGACCGGGGAAGAAATAGGGCTTGAACTTGAGGTCGGGTTTTTGAAGTTTTTGACTTGGTGCATTATTTACTACGCTGACCAATATCGTTGACGACCTCTGTGACCTAGTGGTTGTGGCTCTGCCTACCATGCGAGAGGTCCCGGGTTCGATCCCCGGCTGGTGGTAAAGAAAAAAAACTCCAAGTCTCGGATGTTTATATTGTGTGACGTCGCTGTTTCTGGTTCCCACGACACAGGTTATCCTAGTGTGGGGCCAGAAGCAATGTAGGTTCGTGCTTGTATGTGAATGTATATGTTTATTTCTATGGTTATATCTTTATTTAATGTATTGTATTGACAGCATTTGTTCATGTTATATAATAAAAAATAATAATAAATGTAGCCCATTAATGTCATCACCAAGGGGCAAAAGCCTTCACCCGGATACGACTAAGATTAAGCCATACTCCACCACGCTGGCTCAGTGAGGGTTGGTGGAAGGATTTTATGGCCGCTACCACATATCGATAGTAGCCGGGACCTACAGCTTAACGTGTCATCCGAAACACTGAACTTCCGATAATGTACTGAAGATAAATTAATTATCTCATAGGTACGTGGTCAGGATCCGAACCTGCACCTCCTGTGTGAGAAGCAAGCGTGAAACCCATCATAGATCGGGCTAAGTCCCTACCTCCAATTGGCCTATTAAAGTTGAGCTACGCAAGCCAATAGCAATTGCGGAACTGCATGCATTAACTTGATATGCTGATCTTCAAAAATCCTTGTAGTTAGGATGTCTTGTTTTAGTAACATTACAGGGTGCTTGACATCAAAGCTCACGTTAGATTGCGATAGTCTACCTCGTACACGAAGAATCCCCATATGACATAGGAGAGGTTGCAACTTTGCGAAGGAACTGTTATGTGGGAACTCGCACGCAAACTGTTTAGCTTGGACACTCTTGAGTATAACAGTCAGAGCCTTGTGTAATTCATCACATGGCAGTGGTCCCTTGACACCAATCCGTGCTGGTTGATGAACTGTTATCTGGCAGTAACAATAATGCTTACGGACGCTCCGTGGTCTACTGGGTTTCACGCTCGTTCCTCACGCAGGATTTGCAGGTTCGAATCCCTGTACTGAGCTTGTAACAATGGGATTCGTTCAATTTATCGTACATCATCGGAGTTTCCGTGTTTCGGATGATAGGTAGCTGAAGGTCAAAGTCAAAGTTAAAGTTCTTTATTACTGTAGATATTTACATATACTTAGCAAACGTCATTTTTTGCCTCTTCTCTACATTGGACCACTGTGGGAGAAGAAGGGCGTAGAAGCTCCCATAAATAAACAGGAATAAATAATAACAAAACTAATAACAGCAAGTTCTGTGTTGAGCTAGATAAACCCCATACAGTCCCGTCATTTAAGTAATCTTGAACATTGTAATATATCCAAGATTATATAATACCTTCGACACTATTTATACACATTGATCTAGCCCCAAACTTGGATTTCCTGTATCTTGGGTACTAGACAACGATACACATACTTATATAGATAAACATTATACTTAGATAGATAAACAACCATGACTAGGGTACAAACATCCGTTCTAATCAAACAAATATTTGCCCCCACCGGGACTCGAACCCGGGACCCTTGGCTTCGTAGGCGGGGTCGCTGCCGACTCGGCCATACCGGTCGTCAAAAAAGTCCTCATCAAAACGTTTGCTGCAAAGAACCACAAACCAAAACGTCATTTTTAGGGTTCCGTACCCAACGGGTAAGAAAGGAACCCTATTACTAAGACTTCGCTGTCCGTCCGTCCGTCCGTCCGTCCATCTGTCACCAGGCTGTATCTCAAGAACCTAGCTAGCTAGAGAGTTGAAATTTTCACAGATTATGTATTTCTGTTGCCGCTATAACAGCAAATACTAAAAAACAGGATAAAATAACTATTTAAGGGGGCTCCCATACAACAATTCTTTCAATACCACATACAAACTTATGGATGCACCTGGTTACGTACATGGAGTGTAAAAGTAACCGCACCAATAACTTTGTAAACAATATTTTGCTGTGTAAAATCCAAACTATTCACTCCACACCATCGCTTCCATTGAACGGTTGTACGGAACCCTTCGTGTGCGATTTAGACTCGCACTTGACCGGTTTTTAGTTTTTTATTTGATGATTTTTTCAAAAAGCACTGAAGCAATTTTGATGAAATTTATATCGGACTACCTCTGAAGTTTGGCCTACTAATCGAAACAAGAAATATAAAAATCGGTTCACAATTGACGGAGTAATCGAGTTACAAACAAAAAAAAAGGAGTCGGTTGAAAATAAACAATTTTAAAACGTCGGGTCGTCAAATATAGTCCCGGCTTCAATCGCTACTCGGAGGTGGTAGTAGTCAGAGGCCTTAGTAGGGCAGCTTGATAACATCGGACAGTCGGGTTGACCACCATCCCGAAACCTCCACCATCCCGCACTGAGCCAGCGCGGTGGAATATGGCTTTATCAATTACGACCGGATTTGCCTCAGTGACCCTGCCTACGAAGCTGACGGTCCTGGGTTCGAATCGCGCTAAGGGAAAATATAACACTGGCGACCCGAATGGCCGAGTCGGCAGTGACCCTGCCTACGAAGCCAAGGGTCCCGGGTTCGAGTCCCGGTGGGGCAAATATTTGTTTGATGAGAACGGATGTTTGTACCCTAGTCATGGTTGTTTATCTATCTAAGTATAATATTTATCTATATAAGTATGTGTATTGTTGTCGAGTACCCAAGATACAGGGAATCCTAGTTTGGGGCTAGATCAATGTGCGTAAATAGTGTCCAGGGTATTATTATTATTATTATTTGTGTGATGAGCATGAATATTTGTTTCTTAGTCTTGGATGTTTTCTATGTATTTACATAAGTATTTATCTCTATTAAATATATCGTCGTCTAGTACTCATAACACAAGCCTTGTAGAGCTTACTGTGGGCCTAGTTCGATTTGTGTAAGATTGTCCTCCAATTTTATTATTATTATTATTCTTAGATTATTATAATCTTACACGTATCCAATTAAAGTCATGTGCCCCTCGTTGGGGACGTTAATGGGCTAGATTTTTTAATATTATTTATGGTTATCTATCGTCAGGCCATAACACTTATTTATCATATTTATTACCTAAATATAATTCGATAGTGATCAGCGTCGACCGCAGATATCGAGAGATAGGTTGGGGGGGCGTGGCACGTGCGAACAAATGTAGCTCCGACAGGTTCGATATTAAAAATTCTCGGTAGTCACCGGGCGACCGCAGTGACGAATTCATTTCCGTTGTTTTTCGAAAATGCCGACCTGTGCAATACTCACGTGCAAAAATAGAAGCTAGATTGTGAACTCTAAGAACGCCGGTGTCACATATCTCTTGTAAGTCTCAATCCAACTATTATTTCTTCTTAAAACACTAGAAATAAAAATTATTACGAAAATAAATCATTCGCGGAAAATTCGTCACGAATTGACAGTGAAGTGACAATGTCATGTTGTTCTCGCTAAGTTTACTGTGGTGTCGACCGAATCGACACCTTATGTACTAGGTATTTTCGGGGTTAAAGGTGTTTTATTTGTTTAACTTGTACTCAAAAACTTTGTAAGCCAGGAGTTCAGCCGCGTCACCCACAATTAGCGTGTAACATCACGCCGTGCGCTAGGGAGCGGGGCAGGGCGTGCGTAATTGCAGTGATTAGTGGGCAGGTGCGAGCCGTCACAGCTGCTGATGATGTGTGTGCTGTCACCCGTGACAGAACGTCGGGCAGGTGTGGTGGATTCAATAGAAACATTTGTCTTATGTTTAAATGTTTCAATCTAATTGACTAAAACTGACATCCGAAAAAATATGTTTTCATCCCAAATTTACAAAATTTTCATCAAATGTGTACAGCCTTTTTAGGGTTTCGTAGAGAAAATTCCAAATTCCAAATGTCTTTATTACTGTAGATATTTACATATACAGCTATCGTCATTTTTTGCCACTTCTCTACATTGGACCGCTGTGGGAGAAGAAGGGCGTAGAAACTCCCACAGATTGATTTTTAGATCTCTTTTTAAAAATTGCTTATGCTTAACTAATACAAAATATAATATTTACTCATTATCATAATTAATAAGCAGGAATAAATAATTACAAAATTATTAACAGCAAGGTCTGTGTTGAGCCAGATTAACCCCATACAGTCCCATCATTTAAGTAATCTTGAACATTGTAATATCCCTTTTTCGACAAAGTCGCTTTAACATGGATTTTAAATTGCTCAAATGGCAATTTCAAGATCTCCAGAGGTATCTTGTTGTAGTAGAAAATGCATTGACCCTTGAAAGAATTGCTAACCTTCGCGAGTCTAAACCGGGGCGCAAGTAGTCTGTGATTATTTCTTAGGTTAACATTACATATCGCTAAGTTTGGGAAATTTTGTAAGGTTCTTGCGTACATACATTATATTTTCGAAAATAAATTGACTAGCTACAGTTAGTATGTCAATTTCTTTAAAAAGCTGTCTTAAGGAGTCTGTGCGTTTTAAATTATAAATTGCTCCAATAGCTCTTTTCTGTAAAATAAAAATAGTTTGAATATCCGCTGCTTTCCCCCACAACAAGATACCATAGGACATGACACTATGAAAGTAACTAAAATATACTAGCCTAGATGTAGCCACATCCGTGTTTTGTCTGATGTTCCTAACAGCGTAAGCCGCAGAACTTAATTTACCAGTAAATTTTTCTATGTGGGGTCCCCACTGCAATTTGTTATCAAAGATTATTCCAAGAAACTTCGTGTCATTTACTAATTCTAACGTATTGTTGTCCAACACTAAACTGGTCCCAACTTGCAACAAGGAACCCTTATAGTTTCGTCAAGTCTGTCTGTCCGTCCGTCCGTATGTCGCAACTATTCAGAAACTATTAGGACTACAAAGTTGAAACTTGGTATGTAGATGTATTCTGTGAACCGCTTTACGATTTTTATGCAAAAATTAAAATAATTAAGTGGCCCATATCCCCATTCATGGCTTTGAAACAAAAAATATTTTTTTCCTAAGTAAATCGTTAAAGAGACAGACCCTTCCAAAGTGGAAAAATTTGAACAATATCAAATAAGCAGTTTTTGAGATTAAAACATTTATTAAAAACCACAAAGATAACTTTGTCATTCATACATACACTATGAAACACGGTTACAACACAAACATCCCGTCACATAATTACTTACAGGGCCACTAGTCTTAGATGCGTACGACATTATGGATATCAAATGGTCAGATCGTGTGAGAAACACTGATGTATGTACCACGACAAACAAATTTCGGAGGATGAGGATCGTGCGGATATGTATCACGAATGCCTGAGCTGAGGGAGTGAGAAGCTCATATTCTATTCTTCAGGAAGACAAGCGGCCAGCGGCCAGCTCAGATATAAGGATGTTCAGAAGAGACACTTAAAGAGGTGCAACATTGAGACCTCTATATGGGAGAGTCAGGCAGGATGTGCCGGTCGACTATGTTAGTCATATTTCCACGTAATGTTAAGATAAGTTGATGACCGTCACAGATAAGGTATATTTATATTCATCATGTAGTTTTGTAGTAAGTTGTATATAAGCTTATAGTATTTCCTATAATAAATCAGTCTAGTATAGTCTAGTATTTACGCGTATCTCAAGCCTTTTACTTTACTCCCGAAGATGTCGCTCTCCTTATAATTGCCTCTGGCAAACAGGAAATAATGGCGAAGGAAAAAAGAGACGGCACTAGGCGTGAAAGAGAAAGTGGATTAACGCACCGAGCGCGTGCGCTGGAAGGTCACAACTTCTCACATGTGATTTGTGGTAATTTTGTTTTGATGCAGTATCGTAAGAGAGAAGTGCGAAACTTTTGCCGCAGCTGTCAACTCAAACGCTGCTACTAACAACGTCTAAAATCTTTAAGATCTAGTTTCGAATCCAAGATTGGATCAGACATGATATTATATTCCTTGAATTTAACATAACACAGCGTCATGCCTTTTCCCTACGGGGTGGCAGAGGCACGATTGTGCCCACACAAGCTCGCTTGGCAAGCGAGAGAGATAGTGCTGCGCGCTACGCATCCACTTAGCTGTGAGATGTTACGAAACTTGCGTGCCGAGTTTTGTTTTATCGCCTTTTTGGGCAGAGGGAAATATATTCCCACCAAATATTTAACTTTATGGGTCGGTGATAAGGTCCAGAATAAATGAAAAAGTTTGTATGCTGTCGGTGTACAAAGGCATACAAACTTTTGACAAACATTTGTTTTGTTTTGTTAAGACCTGAAACTTTTGTGCTAAATTGTTTGGCTTATAAATCTTAGACTTTTTCTGTGATTTTATGGATCTTAGTGGGAGCTTTTTAAATAGTATGAGCTAATAGCCATACTTAACATGGCCCCATAAACATTTAAAAATTTACGTACAAGGGGTCCACGGGTTTCACGCTTGCTTCTCGAACAGGAGATCCAGGTTCGAATCATGACCATGTACCAATGAGATTAATTTATCTTAAGTACATTATCGGACGTTCAGTTCAAAGTCAAAGTCAAAGTCAAAGTACTATTACTGTATATATACATATACTTAGCAAACGTCATTTTTTGCCTCTTCTCTACATTGGACCACTGTGGGAGAAGAAGGGCGTAGAAACTCCCACACAGTGTTTCGGATGACACGTTAAGCTGTAGGTCCCGGCTACTATCGCTACGTGGTAGTGGTCGTAAAACGCCTCCATCAAGCCGCACTGAGCCAGCGTAGTGAAGTATGGCTTAATCTTACTCGCATCCGGGTAAAGGCCTGTGCCCCTTGGTGGGCACATTAATGGGCTATATATATATATATTAAACATTTACATACAGGCACATACATTGCTTTTGGCCTCGCTCTAGGATACCCTGTGTCGTGGAAACCAGAAGCAGCAACGTCACACCCACTCCAGCCGCGATTTGAACCCAGGACCTCCCTCTTGAGAATCCCAGCCTCGACCACTGCACCAAAGAGGTCTACAAATTTGAAAAATGCATCGCGATTTTCAACCTTATGCCGTGGTGATAGCGTACAAAACCAATGAAAATTCCTTTGTACTAAGTGTGTCCTTAACCTAGCGAAGGGGTTGCTAAAGCCACCCTAAACAAATACTTATAATAGATAAGTGTAGATTGCACATCCCGTACATTATAATGTAGTAGACAGATATTTAATCAAAACTCGATCACCAAACACAGGTGTGGACGTTCTCACTCGCCCCTAATGGAGCAAGCGTGATGGTCATCACCATTATGATGTCATTTTACTTTTTAAAAGGGTGGCTAACAATTTGCACATACTTTTGGTTTAGGTTACGGTGAACTCGATAAATCCGGTTGGTATACAAAATTACCGGTAAGTATTCAAACTAACCACTGATTTTGGTGAATGTAATAAATATAGCCAAAATCAGTCCGATTTACTACTTTGACCGGTTATTAATAATACTCACCAAGAGAGTTTAGTGAAAGTAATATGACACCCTTATTTTCTTAATCAAATATGGGTTATTAAAGATAGAATAAAACAAATAGTTAAATTCTTCATAATATAGACTATCTATAATGCACAGTATTGCAAAAGATGTTTATTAGATGGGTGTAAAATATTTTTTATACACACGTATCATAATCCCTCTTTACTGCGTCCAAACACCGCACGTTACGACCAGCATAATGATATACTACTTGGTAAAAACTCATTTCTTATCTGAATATTGATACATTATGACCATAATGTACCAAAATTTGTCAAATTATAACATTCATATTTCGAACGCCGACGCCCGCCTGCGTGCCGCCCCTAGTTTGTCTGTGAAGTTGGTACTACTGAACAAGCTAAACAAGTGCAGAGCCATGATCAATGCCACCATGCCGGCCAAACATTCGGTTCCTGAACACATCAAAGAGAGCTTATGATATGTGTGTAGATAAACTAGTGTATGTAACTGTACATAACATAGCATTAAAACTCTCGAGTGATATTATTATGAAACTCGCTTTGTCTGTGAAGTTGGTTCTACTGAACAAGCTAAACAACTCAATGCCACAATGCCAGTCAAACATGCGGTTCCTGAACACATCAAAGAGAGCTTATGATATGTGTGTAGATAACTAGTAGTATCAGTCACATAAACTACTATTATGTGACTGCTACATAATGGAGGGCATTAAACTCGAGAGTGGGTTTACACTCATATCATAAGCTCTCTTTGATGTGTTGAGGAACCACATGTTTGACCAGCATTGTGCTTGTTATGTAGCACCAACTTTACAGACAAAGCAGGGGCGGCACGCAGGCGGGCGTCGGCGTTCGATATTTGAATGTCAATACCAACTTCACAGACAAACTAGGGGCAGCACGCAGGCGGGCGTCGGCGTTCGAAATTTGAATATCATAATGTGTAGAAAAATTACACATTATGGTCATAATGTGTAATTTTTCAGATAAGAAATGAGTTTTTACCAAGTAGTTTAACATTATGCTCATCGTAACGTGCAGTTTTTGTACGCAGTTAAGAGGGTTTATGATACGTGTGTAGATAAAAAATATGAAGTGATGGATGTGTCTCTGATGGCGGTAGAGAGCTGTTTCCGAACGGCAGCTGAAAGTGCTTGTAGCTTCGGAGCAGCCTAAGTGATGACGTCACGACAATGCCATGCACACTTTCCTCACAGTCGCGAACTGATGATCTAGTCACTCCACATCATTTAGGCTCATACCATAGTAATACTCAGATGTTCAGAATTACATTCCGGCGACCCGAATGGCCGAGTCGGCAGTGACCCTGCTTACGGAGTCAAGGGTCCCGGGTTCGAATCCCGGTGGGGGCAAATATTAGTTGGATGAGAACGGATGTTTGTACCCTAGTCATGGTTGTTTATCTATCTAAGTTTAATATTTATCTATATAAGTATGTGTATCGTTGTCTAGCACCCAAGATACAGGGAATCCTAGTTTGGGGCTAGATCAATGTGTGTAAATAGTGTCCAAGGTATGTCCAAGGTATTACATATCATATATGTGCCGGCACGTACGCCCGCCACAGATATGCGGAAATATCTCATCACGTACTATGTTCTATGCACGTCATTAATAACATGAACCAACCTAGTATATAAGCTAGGATTTCCTATAATAAATTAGTCTAGTATTTGCGCGCATCTCAAGCCTTTTACTTTGCTCCCGAAGATGTCGCTCTCCTAATAATTGCCTCTGGCAAAGTGGTGACCCCGACGTGAGAACATCAGCAACCTTCGGTATATGCATACCTATTTCAAACCACGCTGCAGAAATCCATAATCAAGGCCCCACCCAAACCAAGACGACATCAAGCAAGCCATGACGGACCAGAAGCCAAAAGATTTCAACTGAAGATTTCCCGCATCGAACTCAAGATACCGCAAGAACAATGAACCGATAGTCAGCCGACTGCTGATTTATCAAAATGGAGCTCGCACCAGCAGAAACGAACGCGTCGGCAAATTCATTCACAGCAAGCAGCTTTTCAAGTTCAACACATAGGAAGCCGTTCCAGCCCCCAGAAGAGTATTGAAACATCATCGATATACCTAATTCAACGAATATTGAAATCATCCAGGAAGAACATCGCACGAAGAATAATCAAATCACTGAAGAGAGAGAGAGATATATATATGTATTGGTGTACAAGATGTGCCCTATGTTGCCAAATCCCAAGGTTTTTAGGCACACAAATTTCATCAATCGACAACTTAATATTCACTCAAGAGTGAAGAGCACGCACGTACATGCCAAGGTTACAGATTTAATGCTGACGCTGATTCAGCACAATCATCCTTGTGTAGGTACGATCGCAAATATAAACAAACAGTGATTACAACTTCAACGACGTGCGATGTAAATTGACTCATCGATTCGTGAAAAAAAACATGGGCGGCTGCAGCATCAGACGACTCCCCTGCGGATCTTTTCCAGTTATAGGTTAGGTTAGTTTACTAACCGCGAAGCCCCATTTTCCTAGTGTTTTTCTGTTTTCCAGTTTTTAGTTTATTTTATGTAGTGTGCGGCCAGATACAAGACTTGCCTGCAGGTAAATATTAAGTAATTCTTTAAACTTATGTAGAATTCACATAACCGTAGTTCCTTTATATTCCTGATTAAGTTGAAGTATGCGCTATTACTATTTAGTTTTATTTAACAATAACTTTCCTTATATATAAAAAAAGATTAAGTTAAAGTATGCACAATTAAGATCTGGTTTTATGTTTTTTAAAATACTACTAGTTATTATTGCAGTTGATAAGTTTGTTATGGTATCTAACTTAGATTTTTCCATTGTTATAAGTACATTCATTTATTTTTTCCCTAAAGGGGGAGTATCTGTGCCGGTCCACTATGTTAGTCATATTTCCACGTAATGTTAAGATAAGTTGACGACCGTCACAGATAAGGTATATTTATATTCATCACGCACTATATCTTGAAACAGTGAGACTCTAACCTGACCAAAAGAGATTGTTGGCAGGCTCAAGATATGTTTATTAATCACAGGGTCGTGAGTCGAATATTGGTGATATAGTTGAAACGCTGGATAGGGACTCGCCGGGAATTTGTAGATTTCAGCTCCTTGGTAGACTCAATCCAACTGGTCCACTTCTCCAGACGTCAACAAGTGATTATGCGGTTAGCGCCAGAAGGATATTATTCCTCGGCGTGGAACCGATTCAGAGCTCCGTTAGCGCCAGGAGGATATTACTCCTCAGCGTGGAACCGATTCAGAGCTCCGTTAGCGCCAGGAGGATATTACTCCTCAGCGTGGAACCGATTCAGAGCTCCGTTAGCGCCAGGAGGATATTACTCCTCAGCGTGGAACCGATTCAGAGCTCCGTTAGCGCCAGGAGGATATTACTCCTCAGCGTGGAACCGATTCAGAGCTCCGTTAAGCGCCAGGAGGATATTACTCCTCAGCGTGGAACCCTGGAAAGAGACCAGTGTGAATGATAGGAATACAAAAGCGCTACAGCGCCCAGCTATCAGGCGACGGCTCCCCACACGGAGACTTCCGACGAGGGCCCTAGGGTAATTAGGATCTAAGAGTGCCGCAGTCCAATAGACACTGTATAGAAAAGGGAAATACATAGAGAGTATAAAATACACGAAAATAAGAAAGACTAACTACGAACCAATGCTTACCCATGGATTGGGGATAGTAGGGAAGTTTCATAATTATCAACTACTGCACTTTACAGCAACTAAACATTCAGCTCCATTACAGTACTAAAGGGACTAGCCCATCGCCGCAACGCATAGCCCAGACCCGAATTTTCGAATTTTTATAGTTTTAGTTTTTAACTGGCTAATCCGCCAGTAGCCAATATGGTCAAGGAGGTAGTACGTTACAATCTTATGCACGTCATTAATAACATGTACCAACCTAGTATATAAACTAGGATTTCCTATAATAAATTAGTCTAGTCATGTCTCGTATTTGCGCGCATCTCAAGCCTTTTACTTTACTCCCGAAGATGTCGCTGTCCTTATAATTGCCTCTGGCAAACCCTCCATTATGCAGCAGTCACATAAACTACGATTATAAACTGCCTTTTACGGGCGACCGTCATGGTCACTTTTTGCGAGGCAAACTTCGAAACAGGCTAATGATCCCAAAACATAAAACAGCTTCCTTTAGAGGCAGCTTTAAGGCGATACCTGGACCGTACAAAGGTCCCCGTTACTCCAGGCGGAAAGAACCGCAGTGTGAGAGGGACGGAATCGGGAAAAAATTAAAAAACGTAGCGCTACACCACAGAATAATTGTTTAAAAATAAACTACGCTATTTTGTGCAAAAGTTTTTTAAGGAGATTTTGCGAATACATAATATCTACATTTTGAACGCAGTTCCACAATGAAATTAGTTAGGATTTAAGAATTACAGGAAAAAATAAAACTATTTAGAGGTGTTTTCGTAATTAAATTCTATCGAGAAAATTTCATCCAATCGCGTTTTTGTTTTAGTGAAAATCTTAATCAAATACTCAATAAACGTTAACCCAAAAATCAAATCTGTAGATGACTTCATGGTGGAGTAAATGGATTCGAAAAAAAACCCATTTTATTTTCGTAGCACCTTAACATTGCAGCTTCGAAGGTGTGGAAAGATTTACCGCCTCCCTTGCAAGAGATGATGTCTGAGTTCTCCTTTAAGACAAAACTGAGACATATTCTGCTTGACCAAGGGAAAATATAAACCAGTTTCATATACAATTAAAACAAAGAAGCTTCGACAGGTCTAACCGACATGGGCAGTCATTTCTCATAATATGAAAAATTACTAAATATGTCATATACACTACATATACACATACACATACATGCACACACATACTTACAGTTAACTGTTATTAATTGCTATTTTTATATTGTTTAGTTAAGTTTAAGTAAAAAGGGCTGGTCTGAAAAACAGCGCTGTGATGATATCTCATCCCCCAGCATAAGCTGAGGCCAGTCCTTTTTGCCACAAATAAATTTTTAAGTTGAATACTTACCTGCCATGTTATGTTATGTTTAAGTAGTTTGTGGCAAATAAACGTCTTTTCTTTCTTTCTTTTTTTCTTTCCTTTCTTTCAAAATACCGCAACCTCGATAGCTCACTTGGCAGCTCGTGCGTCTCATTGTCCGT
Organism: Argyresthia goedartella; assembly: GCA_949825045.1. Taxonomy (NCBI): domain Eukaryota; kingdom Metazoa; phylum Arthropoda; class Insecta; order Lepidoptera; family Argyresthiidae; genus Argyresthia; species Argyresthia goedartella. The sequence goes on along the minus strand of OX463811.1, from coordinate 5,040,855 downwards.
GATGTTTGCTGGACACGCAAAACCCTGAAGACTGCTACCTATTTTCCTACGCATGCATTCTCGCTTCCTCAACATTCATAACACGAATCATGGAGGTCCCAAAGGCAATAACTGCTACGTTGTTTAGAACATAAAATTTTTTTTTTGTCATAGTTCGATTTATAATTTGGAACGTAGCTTTTTCCTTTTTATTGTACTGTGAACGCAGCTAAAACTCTCTCTCAATAAAACCTTCGAATGAAGCGCATCGTTTAGTTTCATCTCGTCAATTTTCTATATAAAATGGCTAAGCAAAGTCTTATTTTCTTCATGGTCCTTCGAGCCGGAATGTGCGTGTGTATGTGCTGTGCGTACTCACCGTTCGGCAGTTGGAAGTGGTTGTAGCTCCGGAGCAGCCTCAGCGCGGCTAGCGTGCTGTGTTGCGCCGAGCACGCCTCCATGTCGCGGCTCAGAGTCGGCTCCATGATAAGAGCCTGTTCAGTTCGCAACTTTAAGCTCACTGCAGTTAGCCACTGTTAACTTTTGACGTTTCAACATTTCAAGTCACTCAAGTTTTTACCACTTAGATGTTAGTGGGAAAGTCCCAGAGTCAACGATGGACGACAAGCTGACGATTGCTGTTGTTCAGGAACAAATTGTCGGTTTACGGAATTGGTGGTTTGGTTTATTGAACCAGCTATTCGGTTCACGGTTACACGTATAAATGCCTACATTCCATCCGGCATTGGCTACTTGACGACGATAGTCAACTACTCAACAATAGTACATTTCCCACGAGTTCGGAAAGGCTTATAGTCACGAACCGAGAAGCTAACGGCGCGAGCCGATGGCGTAGTTTAGCGAGGTTCGTAAAAAGCCTTTTCGAACGAGTTAGGAATATAATTTTTCCGCCTGAGAACCCAAAAGCGGCGAATTTGCTATTTTTAGCTCAGAAGTCGGAAGAGGTACTTTTTAAGAACAGTCAAACGACTTTTTGTTCGTCAGTTATATGAAAAAATTGCACTGTGACAATATTTGTGACCTATTTTGCATCAAAGCTATACAAAGGATTGTTTGCGCTATATTGCATCACAGTTTTACAAAGAGTTATTCGCGCTATATTGCATCACGGCTATGCAAAGAAATTTTCGCGCAATATTGCATCACGGCTATACAAAGAGTTATTCGCGCTATATTGCATCACGGCTATGCAAAGAGTTATTCGCGCTATAATACATCACGCCTTTACAAAGAGTTATTCGCGCTACATTGCATCACGGCTATACAAAGAGTTATTCGCGCTATATTGCATCACGGCTTTACAAAGAGTTATTCGCGCTATATTGCATCACGGTTATACAAAGAGTTATTCGCGCTATATTGCATCACGGCTATACAAAGAGTTATTCGCGCTATATTGCATCACGGCTTTACAAAGAGTTATTCGCGCTATATTGCATCACGGTTATACAAAGTGTTATTCGCGCTATAATGCATCACAGCTATACAAAGAGTTATTCGCACAATATTGCATCACGGCTATACAAAGAGTTATTGGCGCTATATTGCATCACAGCTATACAAAGTGTTATTCGCGCCATAACAGTTTTTTATATCTGCCGCTCCAGAATCAGATTGCATGGGCACGATGTATTATTTAAATGAATATGCTATAGGCCTTATAGACCGGCTATACACTGGTTTGTTCTGTCACTGTATATACCGGGAAATGATAACGTCAGTAATTTTATTGGCACTTATTAGAGCAGCAGCATTCTGTGGATGCAGTTTTAAGACTCCTCTTTAACCTGTGCGATACCTGAGCTGATAAGCTTAAAGTCCTTTCCGTGAAGCCGTAATCTTAATTAGCTGGTCTGCATTCCTAATAACATTGTGTGCCCGATTTATCGCTATAGGTAGACTGTTAATTAACTTTATTAAGGAAATCCAAACGTTACGATCCCGCAGGATAAACACAAACCGCAAGAAAAGCCAAACACACAACACCGCGCCGCCCAGACTTTTAACATTACGCCAGAAGTGAAAAACCTCATGTAACCTAACGCGGCGCTGTGATTGGTCGGTTCCGTAACTGTTATGTCAGTTCCCCGCGCGCTGATTGGCTGGTGGCTACGGCCACGCCCGGTTTTCCTCGGCTTATGACATGAGCTGTAATGTAGGCTTTGAATTTTTAATGATGTGAGTTCAACTCTGTTATGTGGCCGTTTGCTTAGTGTGGATACGAATGGGGTTGGTTGGAACAATATTTAGATTATAGATACGATGTTATAATATTGTCATTAAATTATACCTATAATTTTTATATTGTACAATGAGGCTAAGAAAACGCGAAAATTGAAGAAATTACATCCCATAGGGTTTCTAAGTGCTGGAATGATATCCCTCCGCCTATCCAAGGGGCGCTCAGCAAATATACCTTTAAGCGTATGCTTTAAAGGCTATTTCTTGACGCTCCAGAAATCAACCTAATCCTCAGCACTGTGACAGCAATAAATATGCCAATTGCATTTCTTTTTTTTATCTAGTTTTGTTTTTAACGTTTACTGTAAATATTATATTAATGAAGCTGCATCTAGGTAGTGTTTACATTATTATCTCACTTTGTATTTATGTTTATTTCTCTTTCTCCTTTCCCAAAAATCTGGGTAGTTTATAGGTATATATTCTTTTGGTATGACGTTTCCGTGAGTCACCGACGGTGCTGGCTGAAAATCAGCGCTGTAGGTGTCTGACACCTCAGCATAATGCTGAGCCAGTGTCCGGTTCACTGCCGCAGAGACACACTTGTTATCTGTTTTTTGTTTATTTTTTGTTTAATATGCGTGTCCTGTGTGTTTGTGAATAAATGTTTCTTTCTTTCTTTCTTATTTCTTTCATCTTCTCTGATGGGTGTATTTCCGAAGCACTGGTAGATATAATGGAGTTTCCTTTTCCAGTGCGAGATTCAGCCATGAATCACTTGAACGGGCAATTTCCTTTTTCAAACTCAAAACATTATCAGATACTCTTTAGTTAAGTTGATCATATTTGATTTATTTTAAAAATTTCTCCGTGTTAAATTGAGTTTGAGTTTATACTTATCTATATGAAGATAGTCAAAACCGTAAGACGATAAACTAACGCGGTAGTTTATAAACTATCGACAGATAGTAAACCAGACCGACAGGGTTTAGAATATACGTTTCTTTTGTTCTTACATGTCAAACTAACTCGGTTAACATGCACGTTAACGAATGTCTTACATGTTAACGAAGAATATTCGGTGGCTTCGCTGCGTTCGCCCCTTCTAAGTCTACACCTGAACTACCACAGTGTTTGTCCTGGTTCAAGTTCAAACCAGTTTACTATTTAACGGTTTTAACCGTTAGTTTATCAACTAACGCGTCATATAGTAATCTGTACGCTACAGTTTACTATTTGTCGATAGTCGACCAATTAAAAAAAGAACGTTAGTTTACCAACTAACGGTTTTGACAACCTGACGGTGACACATACACTATGCGTCGATTTGCCACTACCTGTGACGATCATGTTGTGGATTGCAGTTGGCGATTATCTTGCAATCTGCCACTACCTGTGACGATCATGTTGTGGATTGCAGTTGGCGATTATCTTGCAATCTGCCACTACCTGTGACGATCATGTTGTGGATTGCAGTTGGCGATTATCTTGCAATCTGCCACTACCTGTGACGATCATGTTGTGGATTGCAGTTGGCGATTATCTTGCAATCTGCCACTACCTGTGACGATCATGTTGTGGATTGCAGTTGGCGATTATCTTGCAATCTGCCACTACCTGTGACGATCATGTTGTGGATTGCAGTTGGCGATTATCTTGCAATCTGCCACTACCTGTGACGATCATGTTGTGGATTGCAGTTGGCGATTATCTTGCAATCTGCCACTACCTGTGACGATCATGTTGTGGATTGCAGTTGGCGATTATCTTGCAATCTGCCACTACCTGTGACGATCATGTTGTGGATTGCAGTTGGCGATTATCTTGCAATCTGCCACTACCTGTGACGATCATGTTGTGGATTGCAGTTGGCGATTATCTTGCAATCTGCCACTACCTGTGACGATCATGTTGTGGATTGCAGTTGGCGATTATCTTGCAATCTGCCACTACCTGTGACGATCATGTTGTGGATTGCAGTTGGCGATTATCTTGCAATCTGCCACTACCTGTGACGATCATGTTGTGGATTGCAGTTAGCGATTATCTTGCAATCTGCCACTACCTGTGACGATCATGTTGTGGATTGCAGTTGGCGATTATCTTGCAATCTGCCACTACCTGTGACGATCATGTTGTGGATTGCAGTTGGCGATTATCTTGCAATCTGCCACTACCTGTGACGATCATGTTGTGGATTGCAGTTGGCGATTATCTTGCAATCTGCCACTACCTGTGACGATCATGTTGTGGATTGCAGTTGGCGATTATCTTGCAATCTGCCACTACCTGTGACGATCATGTTGTGGATTGCAGTTGGCGATTATCTTGCAATCTGCCACTACCTGTGACGATCATGTTGTGGATTGCAGTTGGCGATTATCTTGCAATCTGCCACTACCTGTGACGATCATGTTGTGGATTGCAGTTGGCGATTATCTTGCAATCTGCCACTACCTGTGACGATCATGTTGTGGATTGCAGTTGGCGATTATCTTGCAATCTGCCACTACCTATGACGATCATGTTGTGGATTGCAGTTAGCGATTATCTTGCAATCTGCCACTACCTGTGACGATCATGTTGTGGATTGCAGTTGGCGATTATCTTGCAATCTGCCACTACCTGTGACGATCATGTTGTGGATTGCAGTTGGCGATTATCTTGCAATCTGCCACTACCTGTGACGATCATGTTGTGGATTGCAGTTGGCGATTATCTTGCAATCTGCCACTACCTGTGACGATCATGTTGTGGATTGCAGTTGGCGATTATCTTGCAATCTGCCACTACCTGTGACGATCATGTTGTGAGTAGGGTAACATTGGGGGTTCTGCATCACAAATTCGCGCCGCTCGCTTCGCTCGCTCCGCTCGGTTTGTGCTGCAAAACCCCGCAATGTTATCCTACCCTGCAGGTTTTAAACGGCAACCTGTTTATTCTGAAGTGTGTCTGATTCGTACTGCAGCTCTTTTCAATTGCTTATGTTGACTGATGACGATCTGAGCTACAGAATCTTACTGTTTTTTTTTATCTGATAGGACGGGTACGCCGCCTACGCTATGCGTATATATTTCTTATAAATTACAAAAGGAAATAAGGTATTTGAAAAATAAAAAAAAGATATTTCAACGATGGTTTATATTATTTTTAAAAAAGTACACCATTTTTTTAAACATGTAACATTTTTTAGTGCACAAAATGAAGGATGATACATACAATTTAAAATATCATTACAAAATCTATATTCTTTATGCAAACTTAACAAACTAGGACATTTAACGTATTCTAAATTTATAACATCATCATGATTAAATATATTCTTAATCCAAGTCGCTTTTTCTACCCCTTTACAATAAATTGTTTTGTCAACCAAGAATGGCTGCGTGTTCATTAAAAAATTGTCATAGGTAATGAAGCCATCATTCCAGAAAATTTTTCTATTTCGTTCTATCCATCTGATTTGCATCTTTTCTGTGTATGTAAGGTGGTGAAATGAAAAAGGTGGAAGAATTAATAAAACTTGAACTTGATCACCACAAATGATAGCAATTTCTTTAATAATAAATTCATTATTTTCTCTTCTGAATCCTTGTACATCTACAATAGCTGATGATTTCATGATATTTTTCGTACTATATTACTTAAAGGTCTGTACTCTACCAGATGATCGTTTATTATTAAGCAATATGCGCTTGTGTTATCCGGAATATCCTTTTCACATTCAATTTCTAAACGTACATCAACAGGTCCTGTTTTTAAATTTTCGTTTTGCCGTGAACAATCAATTACATACAACGGAGCTTTAGTTTTAAATGTTAGGTGATCAATCAACGGGTCTACAGGAAGATTATAGAACGACTGACGAAATCTAGCATACATATCGTATAATATATTGTACTTGTTTTCATCAAATTTCAAATTAAGAGCATCGTATGGATAATAGTAAGAATTTAAGAATAAAGTAACATTTTTCAAATTACAATGATCGAAAATGGCACTGTCTTTAACATTATTATTTTTTCTATTTGTTTGTAATCCAAATATAACATAACGTGGTTTCTCTAATTGTGAAGTTGTTTTAACAGACCATGTATGCTTGGTAGATTTAGGTAATAATGGATATTCATATAGATCCCAATTTCTGTATGCGATTTGTATAGGTTTGTCTTTCTCTAAGTGTTTTATTAAAGTAAGCTTTTGCTGGTCAGATACCTTGATATGAGGCATACGCCATTGCACTTTTTGTAAACTTACTGTAACAGAGTCATCTTTGTCAGTAACTACACTATTTAAACTTGTACTAGTTCTATTGAGAATTAGTTCATGTTTACAATTTATTATTATTTTTCTATAATCTTCTGCAAAGCCTAATAATTTATTTAATGGTAGTAAGACGTAAAAACTACCATCTTGATCATGAAATCCGTCTATGTTCCAACCCCATATAGCTGCTACTTTATTTTCTCCACTACTCATAGATACTAAAGATTTCATAGTTGTTGTTATTCCAACATTTCGTACACGATCTATTTCTACACCATTCATTTCATATCTAATGTCTTGAAATAGAAAGGAAATTGCATTATTAGTTAGATTAACTTTTTTTTTTTTGATAACTCCAGCCAGATCTCGAGCCTGCACACAAAATTTTCCCTCGATGTATATCGCACTTGATGATGGTAGTAAGTAGATATCTTGCTGATGAATTGGTATTCTTATTTCATCATTTTCATTAAAGCTATTATTGTAGGGATTGTAGGTATGCGTTTCATAACTTTCGATAGAATTATCGAACTGCGGATAATCTGATATTTTTAGAATACTCATATTTTAAACCCCAAAGTTTGAAGAAATTCCTTATTACTTTTTGTAATTATTTTTAACTTTTTACGTGTGGTTTGTTTCACGTTGCTCTTGATAATGGTTTTAGATTTATTATTTTTGTTTATTTTATAGACATCATGATTATCATTGAAGACTATCATTTCTTTTCCTTAGATGAAGACGCAGTTGAATTTTTTCGTTGTTAAAATTAATTAGGTTTCCCTCTAAATCCAAAATTTTTAATGTTACTGATGAAATGTATTTATTTTTTATTGGGAAATAAATAACGTTTTTTGGTACTTCAATAACTTGATATCCTGATGGAATATTAAGCACAAATTCATGTATTATATGTGTAGGTGAACCATTTGTAAAAGAGCCCTGTATTAGATCACATTCGACTCGTATCACAGACGCTGGTATAATGTTCACTGGATGAGTTGAATCATGCCATTTATTCGCTTCCAAAATCGTACTCGAGAATCCAAGCATTGCACCGATACTATTTTTCACGCGAAAATCAATTGGTTTAGTGCAAAATAAAGAACATTTTAAAGTATTGTTATTTGGATGAATCATAATGTTACAATTCTCCATTTTCGATTTTATATATTCATTTAAAGCAGATAAATCATAAATGCCATTTGGAATTTTTATCACATCATTATTCCCATATGCAAATACGTTATTGCTTTCATGTATGTTAGGAATTGAATTGAATGTGGAAAAAAATAATAAACCACACTCATAATTACCATCTAAACTCAAAGGAGATGTAAATTCAGATTGGAGAATAGATTTATTACCAACGATTGTTAGAGTCACAGACATTGCAACAACTGAACTCAAACGTAAAGTACTCAGTATTTATTTAGATCCCAAAAGGCATTTAAAAACTTTAAACATAAATGACCACATTTGTATGTGTTACGTTTCTGATCGTTATCATAATTATAAAATATATTTGGTCCTATGTATTTGATTAATTCTTCTGGTGGCTTTAAATTACCATAACTATCATAATACTCTACATAATTATCTAATTTTGCATAGGCTACCCAATGAGTTCCAGCATTCTCAGAATTGTCAAGATTCATAATAGCACATTCCTTTTTTAATGGATGCTGAGGTAAATCATCCCTCATAAACACTCCTCTGAAAAATGGAATGTTTTGACCATATTTAAGTAAATCTATATTAGTAAGCGCTCTCTTGGGTAGCCTATGATTTAGTTTTTTTTATTATTTACATAAATTCCCAAACCATCACCACGCTCTTTGAGACATAATCCTTTTCCTATACACAGTGTTTCCATTTTCTTGTTATGTCGTTTTAATTCTTTCAAGCGTTCCTTAGCGCATTTAATAGCATTAACTGCTTTAGCAATGCCAGCTGCCCCTCCAGCCAAACCACCAGCAGCAGACAGTCCAGCAAATATCGGTATCAATGGCAAGAATCCTCCAACTTTTGGGATAGGTATCACACGCGGGGTAATCACAGACTCATCTGAATCTGAACCCAATTCTTTAACAACAGCCATGGCGAGTTCGATAGCTGCCTTTTTGCATTGAGGTTTAAATTTTTTTATATGCTTTTTTGTAATTGAAACTATATTTTTAAAAGTTTTTTTCATTCCAGTGCCTTTTTTGATATTATTTTTGTCATTTTTATTAATACATTTTTTTTGATTTGTTTTTGATTTTTGCATCACCATTGTAATCTAAACGAATTGTAAAATACTATTTATAAAAATTGTATGAAAAGATGTTTCTTTTCGAAGAGGTATTATCAGAATGAGAATGTAACTTGTATATTTTGCTTATAAAACTTTTGATTTATCTATCCAACAGTTTTCATTAGAAGGCAAACCTAACCATTTTACGAATAGCTTATTTCCATTCTTTTTTATGACTTTTTCAACAAGATAAATATCAGGATGTCTAGTTTTTTGTAATTCTTGAATATAGAACGATCCTAATATAGGATTTTTTTTAGCATCTTCTAGGAGATAAGTGACAGGGTCTGTGTTCTGGATTTTTATAATTTTAAATATTTCTGTCGACCAATTTGGTGTATACCCTTTTTCAAAAGTTCCTTTATACTTACTTATACGCACATAATCTCCAAACTTAAGTATAGTTTTATTTTGTATGAACCTTTTATCTAAACGTATATTATTTTTATATTTTTGCAATATCTGTTCTTTATGACTTGCATTTACTTGATTGGGTTTCAAACCTATTGTTCTATGCATTCTGCCATTATACATTTCTATTAATTTTGAAAGAATATCATGACTAAACCAAACATAGTTTCCTTTTAAACTAAAATATCTATACATAATACCTTTAAAGGTTCTAATAAATCTTTCTACTACAGAAGCTTTCTTAGTAGAATATGTTGAGTAATGATTTATATTATAATGATTGAACAATGTTTTAAGTTTCTTGTTGTAAAATTCAGTTCCTAAATCAGTTTGCAAATTTTTAGGAATACGATTTTTACTAAATAAATGTTGGAATGCTTTAAATGTTTGTTCCATATTCTTTTGTTTTAAAGGATATACCCAAGCATACTTTGAAAAGACATCAATAACAGCCAATATGTATTTGAAATTAGAATTTTCTCTAGAAATAGATTGCATGTCGATTAGATCAGCTTGCCATAAATCATCAATGTCTTTCATCACAACATGTCTTCTTGGAAAATTTTTTCTTGCTTGCTTATGTATTTCTTTCACTACAATTTCTTTACTCATTTTTTTTTAATTTTCTGTTTCACTGACTCTATACTTTGTTTGATACTGTTGATTTCTGATCCAATTTGTGCCAGATTTTGGTTTATTGATTTGAGTTTAATTTCTAAGCTCTCTATATTCTTATCAACATATTGTTTGTTCACACAATCTCCAGCATCTACTGGATTTACAATATTTTTAAGGAGCTTATTTAAAGATCCATCAGTCATACTACAAATCAGATAATCTGAGTGACTATCCATTTTCTGTCGTTTAAATACATGATGTCCAAACTTATCGATGTTCATCGCTAGCCCGTCAGTAATAAACTAGTTTAATGAAAAAGTTTACGCTCTATTTATTCTCTAATAATACCTGCTTCTTTTAATTCCTCTATTATAGAAATTATTTCATTATCATGATTGGTATTTCCTGCACTCTTTGAGGCAACTAAAAGTTTTAACCTATCAATAAGTTCATTAGGATTGTCCCAGTATACTAAATCAGTATTTGATTTATATTTTTTTAATATTGGTAAACTACCACCTTGTTGTACTTTTTTTGTTTCAGTTTCAAGAAATAAAGGCTTAATTATTTTTGAATATTTTATTCCTGAATTACCTTGTATTTGTCCTGATGGAATAAATCCTCTTCTATGTGCATTAGTAGCAATTAAAATATCTTTATATAGTAACCTATCTTGTTCTGTGATCAAATCTATCTTAGGTTTATTTTCAAACAACAACTCTGATAGACCTGGAGTAATGACATAGCTTTTATCTTTAATACTAAACACTGAACTATCTTCAGTTTTCTTTATTACGATGGGAACGTTTCCTATTAGTACTTTGCCTCCTTCGTTTCTTATACCATAAGTAATGTTTTTATTCCTTTCATCATGGAAAATACTATCATCTAATTCATCTTCAGTATGCATACTAGTGTCACTTGTACATGAGCTAAAGTAATCATCATTATTCTCATTGGAAGCTTCCATTTGATTGTTTTTATTCTCTTCGTTTTTATGTATCGAGACTATCGACTCTAACGGATCAGTAATGGGTTTTAATATCTTACGTTGTTTACGTTCTGAAATATCTTCTTCCTCTTTCAGTATTTTTAATTTATTTTTAATATTCCTTACTGATTTTATTATTTGTTTTTTTATATCTACATCCATTTTAAAGTACTAATAATTGTACACTTCTGTTCGTTCTTATAGCTTGCACTATAGTGGTATTTTTTTTCTAATGACAGTAATATATAATCCTTTTATTCTAATTTAATAAATATATCAAAATATTTCCTGTACCTTCCCTTATCTAGCTCACAATCTTTGTTAATTATTAAACATGCGTATTTTTCTTTCCATATATCAGTAGCCATTGATTTAAATCTATGCCAACTCATATCAGAATTGACATGCTCATCATAAATATGTTTTAAATTTACATCATCTTGTTTGAAGATAACTAATAAATTAGCATTATCTCGAATCAACTGCTTAGGTATTTTTGAGTAAGTTTGCGATAAATAAAAACAATCAATTTTTTTATGTCGACCCATGGAAAAATAATTACGTATATCACTCTGATTTTCACAGACTACATCATCAAAAATAAATATTGATTTTGTCAAAGCATCGTGGGGTGGAATAACATTTTTTTCATCTTGGAACAGGAACAATTTAATTTCTGGAATGTATCTTATCACTTCCTCTAAAAATAGATATTTTGGCTGGAAAGCTGTTTTCGAATAAAGATAAATGTTATGAAATTTTAACCCATTTTCATTTAATAACAAACTTATCATTACATTTGTTTTTCCACAATTCGATGGCCCGCATATTATGCAGCGAATGGAATTTGGTAAAAGAATGCTATGTCTAAAAGTGTTAGTATTTTTATCAACTTTTATTTCACAAATATTTAAAGAAACGGGTTGTTTGATTAACTTCATTTTAGTTTCTGATGACATAATGAGCTATTAATACATTAAATAGCATGTGTATTTATTGTTTGCATAAGAATAGATTTCATATAGTATACCAGGATCATAGCAAATGAAGATCTTTAGTCTATGCCTACCCCTCTTAGGTGAAAAGGTTCAAGCATATGTATGTATGTATGTATGTATGTATATTATTATGTTATTGAATACTTATAAAAGTTTGATTAGTTTCTGAAATTCCTAGAAAATGTATCCGTTTTAAGTTTCATCTTTACTTACGTCAGCAGATCTCCTTTTATATTAACAAAACCTAAACAACCCTCCCTTCCCCTCGCTCAGTCTATACTCATCACAAGCAGTTTATTTTATATCAGTGTATATTTAACCTAATCAGTGTGCACATCTAAGTGTCTTAGAGCTCTGAGGGATTACTTCCAGTCTCAAGGATCTAATAAACTATTCAAGCAACTTTATTATTTACAAGTGAGTACCTATTTTACATGTCTGTTTAAAAATAATATTATACTTCAAATCATTGCTGCAGTAAGTTTTAAAAAACATGTGAATGTTGTTTCAGAAATGTCGGAGAACTCTGTCTTCAACTACTACAATGTTAGCCCCCCAGCTGTGGACCCTAGTTTGATTGATGAGTTCGGTGTTGGGGGTGAAGGTCAAGATGTAAACGCTTGGCTAGATAAAGCTGAAAATAGGAGGATAGCATGGTTGGAATCCAAGAAGAAGGAAAAAACCATTGCCCCTAAAAAAAGGAAACTGAATGATGCTTCCTTTATTAAAAAAGAAAATGCTTCGGGATCATGTGTTATAAAAATTGAAATCGAGGCACTAGACGAACGAAATAAGAATAGAAATGTTGTTGTGCAATATGTGGTAAAAAATTTATATGAGGATGTACTCGAAGAGACTGAGAATTTAATTAGAAAAATTTCAAAAAAAATATGTGATAATAGTGATAATTAATATCAATAAGTAGTTTTTGTTATTTATGTTAGCTATCTCACCTTATTCTAGTATACGATGACTTCATACTATTTTATCTAATAAATATATCCCATGTAAATGTAAATGTGAATAAATTGATATTTAAAAGTTTGTGTTTAATTTATTTAATGAGATTTTAACTAGGATAGATAAAAACTTCAGTAGATAAAAATTTACAAAGTAGAGCTTGTCTCAGCTCAAATGACATGCCTCTCCACTTTAAACTCCATCTGCTTGTATGAGAAATGAGGTGGTGCGTCATTTGAGATAAGACAAGCTCTACATTGTTAAGGAGCTGGAGGGTTTCAATAAATGATACAAACAATAAGGTTAAACAATATTATTTTATTGGAATAAGCGAGTAAATATCAACAGTACATGGAGCAAATTATATTAACTACAAATACATAAAACCTCATTTGGTTATTTTTACAAAGTTAAACCGCAAAATTTAACAACATTATATCTAATAGACTCGAGTGCTAATAGACTCTTCCCCGCGCCCTGAACCTCAATCCACCCAGTGCAACACTTTTTGGACGACATTTCTATGTTTTTTTAATATTTGTAAAATCAAAAAAATATTAATTTAATTTTTACTGAAAAAAAAAATTTATTTTTGCTTTAGTATCATGTATTTAACCACCTCTGAGCTCGGCGTAACTTTACAAATCAACACCCTGTATAAAGCGCATAGCGCCTTCCTTATTCGTGATAGCTCCTTATATGCATAAGTTTGTTATGATTATGACATGGAACACTTATAAGGAATATCTCTGTCGTAGGCATATCATCGAATTGGCCATATCACGATATGGCCAAACGTGAAATATCATAAATCGATTAAATCTTTTAGGGCACACACTGCGGTAGCTTAGGTGAAGACTAGAGGGAGTGAGCGCAGCGAAGCCCTCGAATAGTCTTCGTGTTAGTTTGACATGTATAACACAAAAAAAACATCATGCAGTGCTGAATAACAATGCTTTTAAAAAGACATGTTTTCATTAAAACAGGTCATATCATGATATGGCAACCCATTTCATGATATGGTCAAGCCATTTCTGACCATATTGTGATATGGCCAAATCGACGATATGGCTACGACATCTCTAAGTAAACAAATGCAGTGTGAATGAAATACGTCACAACCTTGTCATCAGAGTTCCAAGGGTCATCATAATATGGATTCAGGTTTAAAACTTTAATTCTCCAGTATAAAATGAATCAAGTCCTACATCGCGCTATCAAAGTTTTTCATTCTTTTAGTATATAAGAAGTGTAAGATAAACTACAGTTAGACTGGTTCTGTGTGAGATGCTTTAGTTAAATTGGCCCGATTTACTACTGCTCTTATACATGTCCCATTGTCAACCATGCAAATTTGTCTCTTGAGGTGATTAGGGTTTGGGCAACCCGAAAGCAGCTTTAGACATAACCGCAAGGGAACAAGTACCACATACCAAGTGCCAAGTACCATATGCCACATACCAGACCAACCTAAGTGTTGAGAGAGATGTCGCAACAAGTGCCACGTACCACGTACCACGTATCAAGTAAAGACATCTCTCGAAACGCGAAGGTTTTGCTGCTATTTTTTATATCTTGAAATGAAAATTATTGATCACTTAGTGGACACAATTTTCATTATTTTATGTCTGTCAAGCAGACTAATTGTTAACTGCATAGCATACAATAAGATTTTGTAGCTCAGGTCGTCATCAGTCAATAGAAAAGAGGTGCAGTATGAATTAGACACACTTCAGAATAAACAGGTTGCCGTTTAAAACCTGCAGGGTAACCCTACTAATAACTATCGCGGTTAGCCTGGTAACAGACGGACGGACGGACGGACGGACGGACAGGCGGAGGCTTAGTAATAGGCTCCTGTTTGGTGTCCTTCGGGTAAGGAACCCTAAAAACGCTTTCTGTAAAAATGCAAAGACCCTACGCTGTAATAAATTAATACATTTGCCGGGGTCAGCAATTGATCTTTGCCCGTGATCCTGTGCTTTCTAGTAGGTATATGGGTCAATTAACTTTTAAACCCACATTTTAGTGTCACTCAGGACAAAAATTGCTTCAAAAACTACATTTTACAAAAAATATTTATTAGTTCCGTAAATGATATACTTTGCATACACTCGAAAAGTATAAAATTTATATCAAGATTTTTCAAAATGGCGGCCAGTAACGTATGCCGAAGAAGCAACTTGCTCTTTCAGATACCAAATGCATAAATAAATAATCTGAATCGTATTCAAGGTCATTGCTATTCGGAAATCCCGTATTCTCAGCGTAGCTATTTATAAGCAAACACTGAGGCGAATTCCAGAGGTGCCACTACTAAACACAAAACGAATTATAAAAATTAAATAGTCGAGTTCAAATTAACTCAAAAGTAAGAAATAACATTTTTACATGTCTACAAAGGTAACCACCCAAACCAATTCAAACGCTGCGGAAATTATTATTTTATGTCGGTGCCTGGTCTTGAGAAAAAAAACGACTTCAAACTAACTCTAAACTACTTCACTAGATATTGGTTTGGATTGTTAATTTCGTGTTTATGTGAAAATAATATTTCTTACTTTTGAGTTAATTTAAAGTACACAGGTCGTCATCAGTCAATAGAAAAGAGGTGCAGTATGAATTAGACACACTTCAGAATAAACAGGTTGCCGTTTAAAACCTGCAGGGTAGGATAACATTGTGGGGTTTTGCAGCACAAACCGAGCGGAGCGAGCGAAGCGAGCGGCGCGAATTTGTGATGCAGAACCCCCAATGTTACCCTACTGTTGTGGATTGCAGTTGGCGATTATCTTGCAATCTGCCACTACCTGTGACGATCATGTTGTGGATTGCAGTTAGCGATTATCTTGCAATCTGCCACTACCTGTGACGATCATGTTGTGGATTGCAGTTGGCGATTATCTTGCAATCTGCCACTACCTGTGACGATCATGTTGTGGATTGCAGTTGGCGATTATCTTGCAATCTGCCACTACCTGTGACGATCATGTTGTGGATTGCAGTTGGCGATTATCTTGCAATCTGCCACTACCTGTGACGATCATGTTGTGGATTGCAGTTGGCGATTATCTTGCAATCTGCCACTACCTATGACGATCATGTTGTGGATTGCAGTTAGCGATTATCTTGCAATCTGCCACTACCTGTGACGATCATGTTGTGGATTGCAGTTAGCGATTATCTTGCAATCTGCCACTACCTGTGACGATCATGTTGTGGATTGCAGTTAGCGATTATCTTGCAATCTGCCACTACCTGTGACGATCATGTTGTGGATTGCAGTTAGCGATTATCTTGCAATCTGCCACTACCTGTGACGATCATGTTGTGGATTGCAGTTAGCGATTATCTTGCAATCTGCCACTACCTGTGACGATCATGTTGTGGATTGCAGTTGGCGATTATCTTGCAATCTGCCACTACCTGTGACGATCATGTTGTGGATTGCAGTTGGCGATTATCTTGCAATCTGCCACTACCTGTGACGATCATGTTGTGGATTGCAGTTGGCGATTATCTTGCAATCTGCCACTACCTATGACGATCATGTTGTGGATTGCAGTTAGCGATTATCTTGCAATCTGCCACTACCTGTGACGATCATGTTGTGGATTGCAGTTAGCGATTATCTTGCAATCTGCCACTACCTGTGACGATCATGTTGTGGATTGCAGTTAGCGATTATCTTGCAATCTGCCACTACCTGTGACGATCATGTTGTGGATTGCAGTTAGCGATTATCTTGCAATCTGCCACTACCTGTGACGATCATGTTGTGGATTGCAGTTAGCGATTATCTTGCAATCTGCCACTACCTGTGACGATCATGTTGTGGATTGCAGTTGGCGATTATCTTGCAATACCTACGTACTGTCTCGATAGTAGACATGCCTGAATGGATTTCGGAATAGAAGAATAATACTAGGGCAGATACCAGTATCCGACAAAATTGCGAAAGTTTGTGTGTGTGTGTTTATATGTTTGTTACTCTTTCACGCTGAAAGCTTATACCCTGACTTAACATATAAGCTATCTTTCATCCCGAAAAATAAAAACTGTTCCCGTAGGATGATGATTGGATGCAATTTAGAATGTATATGTCACCGTAAGATTGTCAAAACCGTTATTTATTAAAACTAACGTTTTTTTTTTTATTGGTCAACTATCGACAGATAGTAAACTGTATCGTACTGCTTACTATATGACGCGTTGGTTGATAAACTAAAGGTTAAAACCGTTAAATAGTAAACTGGTTTAAACTTGAATTGCAAACGAAATAACAGGGCAAAGTCTGCGGTAGCTTAGGTGAAGACTAGAGGGGGCGAGCGCAGCGAAGCCCCCGAATAGTCTTAGTGTTAGGTTGACATGTAAGAACAAAAGAAACGTAAATTCTAAACCCTGTCGGTCTGGTTTACTATCTGTCGACAGTTGATCAATTAACGCGTTAATCTAATATCTAACGGTTCTGTAACGGTTTTGACTATCTTACGAAGACATCTTTATAGCTTACTAGCTACGTAATATTCGGTTTTACGCCATGATTTTGAACGTGCCAGAAAAGAAAGTAAGGACTTAATTATTTATTATACTTAGAAAGTAAGTAGATTTCTGGCTCTCCATACATTATTTCCGTGATAAACATATCACAAACAGTCGTGAAATCATTTACTTCCTCTTCTGGCACATTCCGAAGCATGACGCAAAACCGAATACCACGCGGGAGGCGCCGCCGCAACTTACGTAGATTGTGCAACAAGGGCATAAAACAAGCCATTTTACCCAAGACTTATGGTATCCAACCGAGCGGTAGGGGAGGTTGGATAATTAAGTCCAGGACAGAATGGGTTTTAAGACCGAGTTATACCTACTGCTTTTCACTTCGATGACGAGGAAATACAGTGATATTTAAAAAAATACTTGTCTACGATAAATTTGCTTGGATTTGGGCGGCAATGTTTGCTACTTTTGCTTTTTTTACATTAGTGTGTTAGGCATAAGCATTGTTTCCGCCTCACTTGACGACGTATTAATTAACTATCGCAAAACAAGAAGTTTTGCAAAGAAAACAACTAAACAAAAGTCAAAAATAAAGACAGTCTCTTTCCCGCCACTGTATTTTTTTAATTTTATTATATTTTCTGCATACTTATCATTTTTAGCCTAGGTCGTATGCGATACTGCCGAGTCTTACCGTGATTTTTTAATGTTTTTGTAAATAATAATGGTTTTTATTAGTTTTTGTTTACTATGCAACAAAGAATGCAAATAAATAAAAGTAAATGTATTAAAATAACAAAGTTTATTTAATGCAGTCATCTCGTCTGTCGGGCTGAAGGGCTCTATTGTCTTAGTCTAGACGACGACAACGCTTTATGCTCTAGTGCATAAAATGCGATTGTATGCAGCCTAAATCCAAAGAAGGACTTTTCGAGCATGAGAAGTGAAAAATATATTTGGCGACCGTTTTAGCCTAGCGGTTAGCGACCCTGCCTACGAAGCTGACGGTCCTGGGTTCGAATCCCGGTGAGGGAAAATATTTGTGTGATGAGTACGAATATTTGTTTCTTAGTCTTGGATGTTTTCTATGTATTTACATAAGTATTTATCTCTATTAAATATACCGTCGTCTAGTACTCATAACACAAGCCTTGTAGAGCTTACTGTGGGCCTAGTTCGATTTGTGTAAGATTGTCCTCTAATATTTATCTATTTATAACTAACTGTACGTCTCACCCATCCTCTGCCGCGCAGTTGTCATTAAGAATCCAAGATGGCCGCCGCGTTATAATTGATGCGCGTTGCGCGGTGACGTCGACAACTGAGGTTATGAGCGGCCGAGTAACGGAGCAGGGAAACTTGTGGAGTCTCCCTCATCATCATCATTTCGGAGTATATAACCAGTAAGTATTTCTCAACCATACAAGGCTCGCGCACGAAGGGCTTCGTACGATTATCTATTAAAACGGCTAAAAAATCACGTTCATTATATTCCTTAAATATTTGTTTTATTTAAATTCATTTATTAATTTTTAAAGTGAATATATAACTAATTATTATGTCAATATTTCAAGCGTCTACCTTTTGCCGTTATCAATAACGAGCAAATACGAGAAAAATATACGTTTGTTGTATGGGAGCTCCCTTAAATATTTATTTTATTCTGTTTTTTAGTATTTGTTGTTATAGCGGCAACAGAAATACATAATCTGTGAAAGTTTCAACTGTCTTACTATCACGGTTCATGAGATACAGCCTGGTGACAGACGGACGGACGGACGGACGGACGGACAGCGGAGTCTTAGTAATAGGGTCCCGTTTGGAACCCTTCGGGTACGGAACCCTAAAAAGATCCACAAAATAATCTGTGGAATTTTCCTCGCCCTCGCAGGAAAAATTGACGTTGACGAAAAATACTTGTAAATATCTACATCAGTAAAGACATTTTGGCTTTTGACTTTAACTAACAAATTTGACGCGAAATTATTGCTTACTCGCTTTCTATGTTTCCACTCTAAGAGCTGGACTTTAATCTGAATTATTACAACAGAACAGTCTATTCTATGGATGTGTAGACTCTTACAATATCACACAAAGCATTCTTCCTTTCCAGTTCAAATTGCCACCTGATAACTTCTGTGGCGCCCTCCGGAACTATTAGTATAACCTCTCTACTAGCCCTGTGACTTCCACTTATTAACCAACTTATTAGTAGTACGTAAAAGTGTGATTCTAGCCTTAAATGGCAAATTGATCTGTTTATTTTATAAATGTTTGTGTTATTTTATCTGTATCTGTGATACTATTGTAATGTGCACTAAATTGCTACAGCCATTGGGTAAACTTACATTGAAACATACATTGTACCTACCTGAGACCTGCACTGTAAACATTTCATTTATTTTATTGCGATAAATTACAGTATTTGTTACAGATCTTAATTAATATAATATAATGTGCTAATGTAATTTTACCAATGGCGGCATGGCAATTTAATAATCATAATTATCAATAGAATTAAAGTAAATTAGATTAACATTAGAGTAAATTAGATAATATTATTTTACGCTTGGAAAAAAAAAACATAATCATAAATAATTTTATAAAACTTTATTTTATTGGATTAGAATTGAACTGAATTGTTATTTTGAGTGAGAATGAGTGAAACATGAAAGTTATTGCAATAAATACAGAAATACTATAAATTGGTCACTCCCAAACTCCAAGACATACTCACTCGTCAATAAATAATTCACCAAGTTCAAAACTTAAAAAAAAATCTTCTTTAAGTTCAAGCCCCATTTCTTCCTCCCCTGTCTGGATGCGAATTAAGTTTATATAAATGAACCACAAACCAAAACGTTATCTGTGTATATATGTTTTGTATTTGTTGATTTTTTTTCAAAAAGCGCTGAATCAATTTCGATAAAATGTATATGGGACCAAATCTGAAGTATGACCTACCATCAAAAAAAAAACATCAATATTTTTTTATTATTTACATACAGGCACATACATTGCTTCTGGCCCCACAGTAGGATACCGTGTGTCGAGGAAACCAGAAACAGCGACGTTACACACATATAAACATCCAATACCTGGGTTTTTTTTCCTTACCCCCAACCGGGGATCGAACCCGGATCCTCTCGCATGGTAGGCAAAGCCACAACCACTGCGCTACAGGGGTCGCCGAAAAAAATCAAAATTTGGTACATAATTGACGGAGCAATCGCGTAACAAACATAAAATACAAAAAAAAAAAAAAAAAAATTGTTTATTCCAAAAACTTTTTACTTATAACTAATACAAGGTAAAGACCTCCTATTAAGTATAAAATACCTGTGCCAGAAGGTCTCGCTCTCCATAACAAAGTATACATTGAAATAATTCAGTTTCAGAAATAAACTTAATTAAGTACAGATTATGTGAAGTGGGTGTGTGTGTGAGGGTGTGTAAGGGTGTGTATGTGTGTGCGTGTGGGTGTGTGTGTAAAGGAACCTATGAGTAAAATCTGCATGTAGAATAGAAGATTAGTTAGTATAGTCCAACAGCTTTTCTGTTTCTTCACAGTTTATTGTTTTAATCCATGTAGTAATTATTTTTTTTGTTTCATAAAAGGTCTTTGTGTATATGCATAGCAGTTTGTTAACTTGATTATATAGATGTGCTGATTGATTACTATAAGTACTGCTTCTTAGCAAAAGTGGTAAAGTTCAGACGGACAGGTGCACTGTATGGTGCCTTCTTCTTTCTAAAATAGCGGTATCAAAACTTAGCCTTTTGTGTAATCGCAAAATAGTAAACAGGATATACAATTTTCTCACTGTTAGTAGGTTACTCATTTTATATAATTTATCAGTCGGGAATCTATATGGTTTAAAGAACATTACTTTTATTAAATGTCTTTGGGATCTTTCTATATCTATAAATTTCGTCTTAAATGCACCGCCCCATATTGGAATGCAATATGTAATAATAGATTGAGCTAGAGTAACATATATTCTAATCAGAAGACTATCAGAAGGTACATGCTCAGGGTTTTGAAAATCCAAGTAAGTTTTCTGATCCTATTACCTACCAGGTCAATGTGAGCAGACCATGACAAGCGCTGATCTATCACAACGCCAAGGTATTTTGTACTATCTACTTTGTCAATGCTGAGACATCTGCAATGGTCATCCACACGATTGTCACACACATGTATTTTAATGTTAAAGTCTCTTTCTGGCTGCGAGTTATTATAAGTCGAGAAACATATATATTGGGTTTTTGATGTGTTCAATGACAGAAGATTTGTTTTAAGCCAGTTTGCTACCCTAGCTAGTCCTAGCTCAGCTGCTACCTGAACCTCCTTCCATGATGGGTCAGAAAATACTAGGGCTGTGTATACAGCATAGGAAAATACTCTTCCATTATCTATATTCATATTGCAGAGGTCATTAATGTAGACCAAAAACAATGTAGGTCCCAAAACACTGCCCTGTGGTACTCCATATAGAAGATCTGCAGAAAGACTAACACTTTGTCCTATTTTAACCTGTTGCTTTCTATCTTTGAGATAGTCCTTAAGAAGTTCGAGAGGTATACCTCGGATGCCGATCCGTTCAAGTTTCTGCGCAAGAATGGGGACAGATACGGTGTCGAACGCCTTTTTTTAGATCTATGAATACTGCCAAAGACTTTTTTTTCTCATCTAATTGATCAACAATCAGTGAGCTCAGCGCTGCCACAGCATCTTCTGTTGAACGACCATGTCTGAAGCCAAATTGTGAGTCCGAGAGAATTTGAAATTTTTCTAGGTATTTATGTAGCCTGTTGTTAATTAATTTTTCAATTATCTTTGATATTGCTGGCAGTACTGATATCGGCCTATAATTGTTGACATCGCATCTGTCACCACTCTTGTGATACAAACAGATGAATTGAGAACCTCCATCTTTTTGAAGACCGTTGGAAAGTGAGTTGCTCGCGTACACCGTGTCCGTGCGTATACGTGCCCAACTGCTTAACAACTATTTAACTAAAACTAGAAAAATTAAAACACCACCGACACATTGATGAAACCTCAGGCGATACCTCGTCCGTGCAAAGGTCCCCGTTACTCCAGGCGGAAAGACCCGCAGTCTTTTGCTAAAAAGTTTTTTGAGGAGATTTTGCGGATACATCATATCTACATTTTGAACGCTTAAATTAGTTAGGATTTCAGAATTACAGGAAAAAATAAAACAATTCAGAGGTGTTTTCGTAATTTAATTATATGAAGAAAAGTTCATCCAATCGTGTCTTCCTTTAGTGAGAATCTTAATTAAATACTCAATAAACGTTAACCCAAAAATAAAATCTGTAGATGACTTCATGGTGGAATGAAATCGAAAAAAACCCATTTTTTTTTCGTATCACCTTAATAAACATACAAAAAAAGAGACGAATTGAGTACCTTTTTGAAGACGGTTGGAAAATGAGTTGCTCACGTACACCGTGTTCTCTGAGTATAGTGCCCAAAATGCTTACCAACTATTTAACTAAACCTAGAAAATTTAAAACACTGCCGACACATTGCTGAAACCTTAACAAAAATCGGTCTAGGTACGGGTCGGACTCGAACACGAAAGGTTCCGTACCAACGTAAAAGAAAACTAAAGTTCTAAAAAAATAAAACAATTAAAAATGTCCGAACTCAGTTTTGATACCAGTTTTGCGGTTTATACAGGGATATTTATATCACATCTCTTGTATGAGGTCCAGTGTAATTTATACAATCTCGTTTAGTTCGTTGTTTGTTACTGTACTGGCAACAGAAAGACACATTCTGTGAAAATTTTAACTCTCTACATACATTACATATGCTCACGCCTATTTCCCGGAAGAGGGGTAGGCAGAGACCAAAGACTTCCACCTGCTACGATCCCGGCATACATCTCTCGCTTCCTCAACATTCATAAGTCTCTTCATGCAGTTTCGCAGGTTACGGGTACTTCGTATTTGCCCCTTCACTAACACATCGCCGATTTGGTCTTTATAGGACCTTCTTGGGCGTCCCCGCCCGACGGCTCCTTTCACACCCGCTGTATAAATCTGTTTCCTCAATCTCCTTTCATTCATCCTTTCAGAACTCTCTACCTAAGAATATTTCTGTTCATGAGTTACAGCTTGATGACGGGCAGACAGACGGAAAGACGGACAGCAGAGGCTTGGTAATAGGGTCCCTTTGGCACCCTTCGGGTGCGAAAACTTGACATTTGGTTCACTTGTTTCCTTGTTAGGCTGATAACTTTGGAACCACTGAAGCGATTTTAATAAAAACTCATCTAAGAACCATCGCTTACCACCCGTGCATCCGTTTGACCGCTAGGGCGCCGGACAGACACACTTCAAACTTATAACACCCCACTTTTATCGTCGTGGGTTGAAGAATGAACAGGCGCTCAATTATCATGGGAAACGCATAGCGATGCGCGCAAAATGCCTTTTTTTTGGAGACTGACTGTCAAATACGGCACTTTGCGACCTTGGAAGCAATCGATATGCTATCGCTATGCGTTTTCTATAACAGAACAGGGCTCCAGATCATCATGTCTCAATAGACTTGATAAAATTATGGAAATGCTGATACCAAATCTCTGATTCTTCTTTTTATCGTACCTGATTGGAGGTTGGTATTCTGCTCTTTTTACTCCTTCCCATTCTCCGCCAAGCACTAGGATGTTGTACACCACTCCCGTCCATTCTCGGATGTCGTGGAGGCACTCTTCCTCCTTCTGCCAGCGCGTCTTTTCCCCTCCACATAGTTGAAGTTGAGATGGGCGGGACATTTGGCTGCCGGAGGGACGACGGCAGATGGACCAAAGTGGTGATGTAATGGTGGCCATGGGACGCGCGTAGGCCCCGGGGCAGTCCACCCGCCCGATCACCGGATGCCATCCTCCAAAACTGCCGGGCAACAGCATAATATAATAATAATACCTTGGACACCATTTACACACATTGATCTAGCCCCAAACTAGGATTCCCTGTATCTTGGATACTAGATAGTGATACACATACTTATATAGATAAATATTATATTAGGTCCTTACATATGAAATTGGCGTTTCGTACGGAGAAATTGAAGTTAACTCAATTTTCAGTACAAACATTTTGGTATTTTTTTTAGGAATGATAGATCCTAACTTTATAACTTTGTGTGTATGAATGAGACAACATTTAGCTAACAGAAAATTTTATATAATTTTTGAAAAGTGTCAGCTGTAAAAAAATATTACGAATATTATCATGGAAATGGATGACATTTAGGAGGCACTGATTTTAAAGATAAAATTTTAGTTATCAAACTGAAAATTAAAAGAAAATTTAATAAGTATTGAAATTTAATAAATATTGAAATTAATTTTAAAACAATAACAAAAACCTGGAAATAGCTATTGAATTACTCGAACTATGAACTCCTGAATCTGGAAGAAAAATTCGCCAATTTCATAGGTAAGCACCAATACTTAGATAGACACCTCTGTGGTGTGGAACACCTATCTGTGCTAGTTTATCACCTAGCTCATTCAGATCAAGACTGAAAGAATACTGCCTGTCTCAATTATCGTAGGTTTTATTTATTTCATTATTAAGGGCCTTACTTATAAAAATGTAAATTCACTGTTTAGCTTAAGCAGTGTTTTGTCCTTTTCACGCGTCAGCTAAACGTCAAATGTCAAAGCAATACAAAACACTGAATTAACTAAACAGTAAATTAACTTTTTTTTAAGTAAGTCCGTAAGTGTTTATGTAGTATAATTATCTTCATAATGATAAAATATTTTTCTAATATTAGTGTGTAGGTATGTGTAGTGTATTTATTCTATTTTTAAGTTTAGTTGCTGCTTTCTTGTTTGTATAAATATTTTGTTATTAGCTGAACCCGCATTGTTTCATTGAACATACTTACTGGGTTGGCTGGAAGAGATTTATTTTAGGAATAAGCCCGCCTTTGTACATTTTATTTCCCAGTGCATCAATTGTTTTTAATGTTATTTTAACAACCATGACTAGGCTACAAACATCCGTTCTCATCAAAAAAATATTGCCCCCACCGGGACTCGAACCCAGGACCCTTGGCTTCGTCAGGGTCACTGCCGACTCGGCCATTCGGGTTGACGCAATAAATTACTTATTGAAGAGGATTTCTTTTCTCAACAGTGAGTCGAAAGGCGGGATAAATTGATAGATAGATAGATAAACGTTTACTCCATCAAAACAGTTCATATACAAATTAAAAGTGGTAAGGAGATGCAACTACAAATGAACTTAAATGATAGCAAAATAATAAAAAAACAAAACACATAAAGTTATTACATAAAACAATAAAACATAAAAGTAGAATATAGGTAGGTATGCAGGCGCGCTGCATTGTCGCGAAAAGGTCAGTGTTTATTGCGCATTAAGGGCAGCACTGATTGCCCTTGAAATTGCCATTTGAATGAATGAATGTGTTTATTTGCATAAAATATGGTACATACAATTTAGATGGTAGAAGGTTCACAATATTTCATGCATGCGGCAAGCAAATTTTCGATTTCTAAGATAAATTACAATCATAAAATTAATATAAGTATGTAATTTATAAAATGTCTGATAAATTGTAAAATTATTATATTATATATCTCTGTTTAGAATCGTGCCTTACTATTAAAAAATTCTTTGATATTGTAGAAACACTTTGTTATTAGCCATTTTCTCAGCTTATGTTTAAATATGTCAAATGGTAGGTCTTGTAACTCTATCGGAATATAATTAAACGTTTTGATCGCCATCTAGTGGCAGTTTCGCTTCAACAGTTCTGTGCACGGCATTGGTTTGCTCAGCTTATTGGGAACCTTGTATTGAAATTACATGTTGTTGTTTTTTTGGGGTTCCGTACCCGAAGGGTTCCAAACGGGACTAAGACTCCGCTGTCCGTCCGTCCGTCCGTCCGTCCGTCTGTCACCAGGCTGTATCTCAAGAACCTAGCTAGCTAGAGAGTTGAAATTTTCACAGATTATGTATTTATGTTGCCGCTATAACAACAAATGCTAAAAAACAGGATAAAAGAAAAATTTAAGGGGGCTCCCATACAACAATACCACATACAAACTCATGGATGTACCTGGTTACGTACATGGAGTGTGAAAGTAACCGCACCAATAACTTTGTAAACAATATTTTGCTGTGTAAAATCCAAACTATTCACTCCACACCATCGCTTCCATTGAACGGTGGTACGGAACCCTTCGTGCGCGATTTAGACTCGCACTTGACCGTTTTTTTTTAAATAGGTGCATATTTTGGGTCGGTCTCTAACAGTCTTGAACACAATATGACTACATGTGATGTTTGACTAGAACTTAAAGTTAATATAACTTTATGGGTCTAGAACTTAAATCTACCAAAGCATAAATCGACTAGAGCTGAAACAACCTACAATAGATTTTGCCTACAGTTGTCTTTTGTTTTCGAATGTACAGTCGGTACAAAATGATCATACAAGGTAACAAAAGCAAAATTTAATTTTTTGAGCAAATCAAAATTTACAGACACTTCTGGTGAACATACAACATACCTAACCTAATAATAATGTAACATAACATGTGGCGCTTGGCCGTTTTTTACTTCAACATTCGCTTAATGTCCATAATAGCTTTCAAGAAATCCAATGTAGTGATTTATTCAGTATTTAAATTATTCAACTCAGCGCCATATCTTTTGTTGAAAAGAATATCTTTCTTCTTTTTTATTTTCGTGTTTAAAAAAGCACCAGCCATAGCGATGCCTTGATATTGGGCTTCCTTCTTCAGCTTAAAAATAAATTTTATGAGGGTGGGGTTTCTGTTTAAGCGTACTCCTAGACGGCGATGCCACGCTTCTAGCATATTCGTAGTCCTGTGCCTTTCCTTGCAACAGGATATCAATGATATTTTCTGTAGCCATTGCTTTTGGAAATAAGTAACAAAGGCATTCATTTCTTCGCTTTTAGGTCCGTGCTCAACTATTTTCTCCCAGCCTTGATGGATAAGGTTAGCTGGTAAGAAAGGCAAGTTGAGGGTTAGTGCTATTATGCCCTTCCCCTCTTGTGTTGCAGTCAACCCTTTTGTTTCTGCATTGTCACACACCGCCTTACAGAAATGGAAATAGCATCCTGAAACGTTTCCATGTGGGTAAACCGTTTTAAAGGCCATTTTCATCAATTATCTGGGCCAATTCGTAGTCGCACTTGTAAGTCTTGATATTTACCTTCAGAACATCTCTCACGATTGTAAAGAAAGCAGTATACGTGCTTGTGCTCTTATTTGGCAATAACGCATAAATTGCTGGTCTTACATTGCTTGAATAATTACAACTGTTAAGATCCACATGTAAACAGTTGACAAAAGGGCTGCGGCACCACCTTAAATGTCCCGTCCCCAAATATCATTTTATTTTCTTTGGCGTTTAACTGCATTACTTTTTGTGAGGATCTTTGGCAAAATATCAACATTTTGTTGTCGGAATCTATTTCATACTCGCTTACGAGAAAATTTTTAGCAATCATTTCCGGTAACATGACATCAATGGATTTTGAAAATTCAGTTTTCACCACATCCAAGTACTTCAATCGCGTTCTACGTAGATTTTCTCGCACTGTTTCAAATTGTTGAAATTGCACTTGACAAGTAGGGTTACCTTCAATAAATTCCGTCATGGCTTTTTCATATTTTTTTTTCAGGGAAGACATGTTTTGACATACCAGAGTTTTAGAATTTTCGAGGACATATTATCTATACATTTCGTCAATGTTCTGCTCGCACGCATGTAGAGATGGTCTCTTGCGGGATATTACTTCATCATTTTCGTTAATGGTAACAGATGCACTGCACTCATTTCGCTTCGAGCATCTCCAAAATGTGTTGCCGGTTTTATTTGTAGATACAAAATTGTACCGGAACCCATCGCGCCAAAAAATTGTTCTGTTACTTAGAAATATCTTATTTATATCCATTTTCCAAATAACCGAAATTGTCGTGAAACGGCCACACAAACTGTTTGACGTAAATCATATACTCTTTGTGTTTGACATACAGCGTATAAGTGGCCTATATACTATATACTATAGAGGCCGTATGTTCCTACTATCAAAAGAGGTTTTATTATTATATATTGTGCAATGTTTGAATCTCAATTTTATTATTAATTATTTAAATTACATACAGGATGAGTTCGGGACCAAGGTTTTCCAGTCATTTAGTTCAAAAACTTATACTTAATAGAAACATTATCTTCTATACCTGACTGTCCAGGCAGTTTGTGTTCATGTCACTATGCAATGTGGACAAAACACACACTAGTCAATTTGTCTTTTGGTAGATTTAAGTTCTAAAGCCAAAAAGTTATAGTATCTTTAGGTTCTAGTCAAACATCACATGTAGTCATATTGTGTTCAAGACCGTTAGAGACCGACCCCATATTTTGCTTAACAAATACACAGATTTCTAATATGTAGATCCCTGTTATAGTGAGGAGATTTAGTTTTTTAAAAAGTGGTCTACAAGATTCAAGAGGGCTCACTCCCAATATGTTGCGCGCGCACATTTCTATTGTATAAGAAATAAAATTCTCACTTCCACTGCATTGCCCCACACAACTATGCCGTATCGTAGTGCAGACGCGACATGGCCATGATAAATGATCGAGCAATTTAAATGTTAAAGCGACTTTATCGAAAAAGGGATATGACAATGTTCAAGATTACTTAAATGATGGGTCTGTATGGGGTTAATCTGGCTCAACACAGACCTTGCTGTTAATAATTTTGTAATTATTTATTCCTGCTTACTAATTATGATATAATGATATTATAATATTTGTATTAGTTAAGCACAAGCAACTTATTCATATTCATATTCATATTCTTTATCGCACAGAAATCTTAATAGTAAGGTAACAAAACATTTTATAAGCAAAGGCGAGCTTAACTCTAAAGAGAGATTTCTACCAGCAAACCTAACTTAACAACTTTTAAAAGAGATCTAAAAATCAATCTGTGGGAGTTTCTACGCCCTTCTTCTCCCACAGTGGTCCAATGTAGAGAAGCGGCAAAAAATGACGATTGCTAAGTATATGTAAATATCTACAGTAATAAAGACACTTGGAATTTGGCCCAATGCCAAAACTGCCCATTTCCACCATGACACCAAACAATGTAAACGCAAGCGATGCAACATTAACTCACCCGACTAATACCAGCGCGTGTGAACCAGCACTTGGCCCAACAATTAACCCTTTGCCCCCGCGGCTCTTTACATAAACCCGTCGTGTCATGTCATGGAGTGAGGTCACGGAGCAGCTTGGGGGGGGGGGGGGGGGGTTAACAGTAACATCACTCAGTGTTGTATATTGTACATTTTGTAGTTTCGATTATCTTCAATACTAAACAGTTTGTACCCTAGTCATGGTTGTTTATCTATCTAAGTGTAATATTTATCTATATAAGTATGTGTATCGTTGTCTAGTACCCAAGATACAGGGAATCCTAGTTTGGAGCTAGATCAATGTGTGTAAATAGTGTCCAAGGTATTATTTGTCCAAGGTATTATTATATCATAAGCTCTCTTTGATGTGTTCAGGAACCGCATGTTCGACCGGCATTGTGGCATTGATCATTGCTCTGCAGTTGTTTAGCTTGTTCAGTAGTACCAACTTCACAGACAAACTAGGGGCGGCAGGTAGGCGTCGGATAAAAGTATTTTCTCAAAAATAGTATGAAATGTTCCCATAACATCTGTGAAAATTGTATCCGAAAGTGACTCATCCTGGACAATTTTTAGAAGTGTCCAGGAAAACGCAAAAGTGTCCAGTAAGTAAGTATGAAATCCCATTACATATCATAATATTTAAATATAGAACTATAAAAGTGTCCAGTAAGTAAGTATGAAATGCCATTACATATCATAATATTTAAATATAGAACTATAAAAGTGTCCAGTAAGTAAGTTGCCATTACATATCATAATATTTAAATATAGAACTATAAAAGTGTCCAGTAAGTAAGTATGAAATGCCATTACATATCTTATCCAGTCGCCTGTGGCGGCCCTTTTGTAACTCTCGCCGTGTCGGTGAGTACCGGTGCGGGAATTCCACACATTAGGAATTTTGAGCGCTAATGTTCAGTTTTTGATGAAATTCTCCTATTCTAGTTGGAATTAAGATTAGTTCTTGTAAGAATATCACTCTAATTAGAATCCTTCACCCTTTTTCCTTTCCACAACGCCTTTATTTCAGTTTGAATACAGCTAATATGTGTTACCTAATATGAAGCACCCTAAGTTGTACTTATTTCTGTATCATTTTAATATAAAGCAAAATTTAGGCCTAATGTTTGGTTTTATTTATGCGTTTTAGTGTATAAAACTATAATAAACACAAACACAGATAGTCTTCATACATTTATTTATCAAAATAAATGGTGGTTGAGACAGCATCTTTGAGTGAGTTTTCATGTGCAATCAGTGACCACAGAGTATAAAACCATTCATTTATAAGATAGCCTGTTCTTTAATGTACAATTTGAATAGGTTAGAAAGAGATAGGGTTAACATGAATGCTTCAACGAAGCAAAATTGAACCCTATCACAGCAGTAGCGGAGCGGGGACGCCACACACAGGCGCCAGAGTGACCGGTACCGGTGCGGGAATCTCACACAATAGTGGTTTATTTAAATATAGAACTATTTTCTTTCTGCAAAGATAAACTAAGGAGGTTATTGGCAGTTAAGGGCCTTTAATAAAAAGGAGGTACCATAGAGGTTGACGTGTCCGAATTGCACTTATATATTGCACGATGTGAAATGGCGGCAAACTCAGTTCCTTGGTAATTTTTACTGTTTTGATACTAATTAGGAATAAGGAATTCGATACTAACAGAAGAAAAAGGAGAATAAAATAAAATATTCACAATACACATAAATGGTTTTATTTTTGAGAAAAGCACTATACACGCCTCGACCATAAGTGCCATCCTGGCCTCGTATTATAGTTATAGCATAAATCATACTCGTCCAGGATGGCTTACTTACTGGTCTCTGCTGTAATGTACTATTATTCTGATTGAACTTTCAGTGACTCATATGTATTATAGCATAAGACCATTTCATCTGGGCTCGAACACTTTATCGGTCTGTCAAATATTCGTGCTCCCGACTTTAGATCATTTGTGGATCGTAGTTTAACTTACCTTAAAACGGCTTTTGTTTAAACGATTACCAAAACGCACCTATTTTACTACCAATAAATTCTAAATGACTGCCAGAATGGATAAATGTCCACCAAATTGTGTTTGGATAAATGATTGCCAAACTTCTTTTTATGTTTTGTGTACTTAAGTTTAAGTTCTTACATGTTCAAACTAACACGAAGGATAAAGGGGGCGTCGCTTCGCACACCCCCTTTACCCTTCACCTAAGCTACCGCAGTATTTTGCCCTGATATTTTTTGCAAGTTTTGGTGTTCATTTATCCATTTTGGGTAGGAAAAAAATATTATGGTGATCATTATATTTGTTGCCCCTTAAAACTAACCTTACCTTACCGTAAAGCAAGTCATTGTAGTGATAAACGCGGCAGCTCGAACTTGATCCTCAGAACGTTGGCTGACAGGATCGATAGCCCTAAGCTGAAGCACTGGGTGGATGTCCACTTAAACAGGAATAAGAAGTAAGTGAATGTGTTGTGTGATAGACGTGTGAAAATTGGGCTAGTAGAAGTTCCTTAAAATTAAAATAATGTTTTTATTAAATTAATGTATTTAATGTGAAGGAAAAAAAAAGAGTAATAAAATATTTACATCGTTTATTTTCATTATAATTTCAGAGTCCTATTATAGGACTTGTGACTTGGCTTGTGTATAATACACAAGCCAAGTCACAATGAATGCACCGACAGTCCAAAGTTCACGGAACTATAACGATAGATAAGAACAACATATGAGCACGTCTGCACAGTACGGGTACCACGGTCAGACTAAAATATACACGTAGTCTGTACATTGCATTAACGGTTATCGCTGACCAATCACAAACGAGTCTATGTTTTCCCTACTAACTTGTCTCCGTGGATAGAGTATAGTAAGATTCGTCGGGACAAGACCTGTTTCTTTTTACGGGCGATTTTCTCTTCTTCAATTTTCTCTTCATCTTCACCTGATGACGCCGCTGGAAGGTAGGAGACGGAACTCCCAGCTGCTTCTCGTAAACCCATCGTGTTTGGGCTTATTAGATTCATCGTAAAAATACCTGTTCAGTTCAATATATTTATTGCATTCCATAAAGTTGATGTTACATAGGATGTTATATAGATACATGTGTTATTTATGGACCTTGTTAAAGGCATTGCAATAGAAGAGAGGTAAATAAAGTTTGTTTATTTATAATTAAGTATAATTGTTACTAAAAGTCAGTGGAAAGTAAATATGTAATGAAAAATTATTATAGAAATGAATTTATAGTCTATTTAAATTTGTCATTTAAGTACTCATTAACTGTATAATAGCATTAATTGTAAAGCATTGTTTTAATTTACGTATAAATATTGTTCAGGCTTCTCAGCACCTAACGACCTCGTAATGGCCCATCAGCTACGAGGTAGCGTAACGATCAGTTGCCAAGAAGTATGAACGTCGGCGGTTCACCGAGCTGAAGTAATTGGGGTCGATCTAACCTGGTCTGTGCTTCGGTCCCGTCAACCTCCTGTCTCTCTGCAAGGCCCGGGTGCACCCTAGGCTCTTCTTGGTAGACAGGTTCTTCAGCCAACCTCCTATGACTGGCGGGCCAGCTTCAATGAGCACAGTGTTCCAACACAGGTTATGTTACGTGGTAAAAACCAATCGGCCACGTAAATGCGAACTTTATCTGGTTCGGGGAACCACAACACACTCAGCTATATAGACAATCCTGAGGGAAACCCGAATACATTCCAGATGGCCTGCGATTTAATTTCAATACCCTAACCAAAACGCGTTTACTTTGCGAGGGCTTTTCGTCTGTCCGTTGTCAAAAAACTGCTAGGTTGGCAGCTAACGTCAAATTCAAAATGGCCGTTCAGAAACCATCGATCGAATATCGATTTGGAATCGAACAATCACCCGCCCGGACAGGCACCCACCTGTCCCCTAATCTACGGGCAGCCGAGACAACGTTGCTACCGCTCGTTTTAGAACCGAGCCTCCTACTAGAACCTCTGCAGACCGGGGGGTCCCGTCCTTGCCAGGGAACAAGTTAACAATGCGCCCCCTGCGCCAACGTAGTGGCGGTAGGTTAGCATCCTTAACCAGAACGAGGTCACCAACACTAGGGGGGCTAGTTTTGTCAGTCCACTTAAGGCGCTGTTGTAAGATATGCAGATACTCGAGCGACCAACGCTTCCAGAAATTCTGAGTAAACTGCTGCAACATCTGATACCTTGACAACCGATACAATTTCACTCCCTCGAAGGGGTGCTCGGGCAACGCGTTAAGTGGCTGTCCTATCAAGAAATGGCCTGGGGTCAGAGCCTCCAGGTCATTTGGATCCGAGCTGAGCGGACACAACGGTCGCGAATTGAGAACGGCCTCGATCTTACAAAACAATGTCGCGAGCTCCTCAAAAGTCAGCGCGGTCTGACCTACTATACGCCCCAAGTGCGTCTTAGCTGACTTAACTACGGCCTCAAAAATCCCACCCCAGTGGGGGCAAATCGGTGGGCTGAAGGTCCACTGTATACCCCGACGGGAGAGGGCCGTTCCAATATCCACTTTATTTACATTCAAAAAGTTGACTATCTCTCGTAAGTATCGTTCCGCACCGATGTAGTTAGTGCCGTTATCAGAGCGGATAAAAGTTGGAAGTCCCCTTCGAGAAACAA
The DNA here is from genome assembly GCA_949825045.1 of Argyresthia goedartella. Lineage (NCBI taxonomy): Eukaryota > Metazoa > Arthropoda > Insecta > Lepidoptera > Argyresthiidae > Argyresthia > Argyresthia goedartella. The sequence continues at coordinate 5,006,736 of OX463811.1, read as the reverse complement.
ACCTATCCAAACAAGCAATGAAAGCCTCTGTCGAGAGATCAGCAACGAGCTCGAGATGTACCGCCTTGGTGGATAAACAAACAAACACACATAGGTACGCCTTGTATTGCCTAGCGGTACGCAATCGTGAACTCTTCACCATAAACGGTCCTGCAAAATCCGTACCAACACCTGAAAACGGTCTGACCTCATTCACACGATCAGGGGGCAAGTCCCCCATGAGAGGTTGCATCGTGGCAGCCTTAAGTCGATAACAAGGCATGCACCGAAACACGATGTTCCGTATGACACGGCGGGCAGATAAGATCCAAAACTCCCGCTGGAGCGTGGCCAACAACGCGTTACAGCCGGCATGCGCGTTTTTAATATGACGATCAGTCACCAGCAATTCAACTAACTGTCCCCCCTTGGGGAGCAGAAGTGGGTGACGAGCCGAATACGACAGATTCGCATTGCGCAATCTTCCTCCTACCCGAAGTAACCCGGTCGAATCAACAAAGGGGTTGAGACGCGCGACGGCTCCCTTCAATTTCGAACGTCCACTTCGTATAATCTCCAATTCTGCCCCAAACTTCGAGGACTGTACCAACCGGACCAAATTCAATAGCGACTCGTTTCGCTCTGCCGGAGTCAGAATAGGGTTCAACGTTCGCTGATCGCGAGGAGTACGACAATTTCGAGCGAATCTCCTAATCCAAGTGGACGCGTTTATCAACTTGTCAAGTGAGCTATACCGGTCCAGCAGAAACCCGGCGTCAGGGTCCTCAGCCTTCTGGGTAACATGCACGGCCGCTCTGGGGCCATGATCCGAAGATACTACTACATTGCTGTGGGGCCAGTCCGATTCTCTCTTGGCAAGCCAGGGTGGTCCCCACCACAAATGGTGTCTAACGAGTTCAGGAGCCTGACATCCCCTGGATGCACAATCAGACGGGTTCAATTCTCCTGGTACATGTCTCCAGGTCAGTGGGACCTCAGACGACACAATCTGGGAGACACGGTTCGCAACAAAAACCTCTAAGTTATGGACCGAAGCCTTCAGCCAGCACAAAACAATCTGGCTGTCCGTCCAAGCGTACACCGTATCCTCCAAAACCACTGACCCACGCAACACTGTTAGAGTGTGATTCAAAAGTTTGGTCAAAAGAGCAGCCCCGGACAGTTCCAGTTTTGGAATCGTCATCCTTGTCCGAATAGGCGCTACCTTGCTTTTTGCCAAAACCAAACGCACGTCGACCTCCCCGGTGGAGGTGACGGTTCGCAAATAAACCGCTGCCGCAAACCCTCGTTCAGAGGCATCACAAGACCCGTGAAGGGTTGCCCTGTAATCCCCAGCAGGGACCAATTTCCTCGGCAGCGATACATTATTTATGTCCGATAGCGAGGTGAACAATCGCGTCCAATCAGTCAACAAATCACCTGAGAGGTGGGTGTCCCAGGTCAACTGAGCCGCCCATAGCCTTTGCATAAAATCAGCAATCAAAAATATAGCTAATTTGCGTAAACCAGAATCAATGGCCAGCGATCTCCTTAAATCAAACAATACCCCTGAACTCTCAATCAAAGATACCAATGAATTCTTTGCTAACGTAGGGAAAAATCTGGCAGATAAAATCAATCAGCCTACTTCAAATGATTTCTCAAAGAATATCCCATCCACCTCGCAGGCTGATTCGTTTGTTCTATTAGATACCGATGAGAGCGAGATAAGCAGATTAGTCTTGGGTCTCAGAAGTGAGTGCTCAGTTGGATGGGACTCTATCTCTTCATCCTTCCTGAAGAAATATAGACACATTTTGGTTCCCTCTATTACTCACATTTGTAGACTTTGCCTATCTAGAGGTGTCTTTCCTGTAGTCTTCAAAAGATCCTTAATACGCCCAATTCATAAGAGTGGTGATGTAGGCTGTGTTAATAACTATCGACCAATATCAATTTTGCCTATATTATCCATAATACTAGAGCGACTCATAAACAAAAGGCTAGTTAATTATTTGGAGAAAAATAAACTTCTATCCGAACACCAATATGGTTTTCGTTTTAATAAATCGACAGCAGATGCTGTGCACGACCTTACCGACCACATAACGCAAAATCTGGATATAGGTAAAAAGTGTCTTTGTATATTTCTAGACCTCGCCAAGGCCTTTGACACGGTCTCCATCCCGCTCCTACTTAAGAAACTGGAAAAACTGGGAGTCAGGGGTCTCCAGCTGGACCTTATTAAGGACTACCTATCTGACCGTACTCAATTTGTCAAAATTAATAACTATACAAGCGAAGACTTACCTATAACTTACGGCATTCCACAGGGTAGTATACTGGGACCCACGCTCTTCCTTGTATACATCAATGAGCTGACAAAGCTTGAGCTAGCGGGGGGCAGAATTGTCTCGTTTGCCGATGACACAGCACTGTGCTTTTCCTCCAACACCTGGGATGAGGTATTTGTCCTTGCACAGGGGGGGTTCGACGTTGTATCGCAGTGGCTGAATCTAAACATCCTAACATTGAATGCGGATAAGACTAAATATATGACGTTTACAATGAGAAACAAAACTCAGCCGGATTCGAATTTCCTCCTTAAAGCTCATTCATGCTTGAATAACCTCAGTGCAAACTGTCTCTGCACAATACTAGCGAAAACAGAATCTATTAGATACCTGGGTATAATTATTGACCAAAACCTTAATTTTGGTTCTCATGTGGCCAATATAACTAGTAGAGTTCGAAAATTGATTTATGTCTTCAGAAAGCTGCGTCATGTTGCAGATCCCAACCTCCTAAAGTCAGTCTACTATGCACTCTGTCAATCACTCTTGCTTTATTGCATCACGGTTTGGGGTGGAACGCACAAGACTACATTGTTAGGTCTCGAGAGGGCGCAAAGGTCTGTCCTTAAAGTATCGAAATTTCGGCCGTTTATGTTCCCTACAAAGGAACTATTCGAGTTGTGCGGGGTTCTCAGTGTACGACAGTTATTCATACAACAGTGCATCCTTAAAAAACATAACCAACTCAATTACGATCCCTCATTAGGTCTTTTAAAAAGAAGGGATTATGTTTTCCCGTACGAGACGCCGTTTAAAACAGCTTTTGTCCAAAGATTTTTCCCTTTCCTCGGGCTTTTTCTATATAATAAAGCTAATAAGCTACTAAAAATTTACTCTTTGAAATATGTGGCCTGCAAGACAACAATCTCCACGTGGCTAAAAAAAATATCCTATGAGGATACTGAGGCTCTTCTACACATAGTTTCTTAAACATCCCAAATCAAAAATTCCACCGCTAATCCCAACTATTTTTTTAATTATTTTGTGTACCTAACAGAAACTTCATATAGTCTCATACCTATAGATTAACTTGGTAACGAAACCTCAATGAAACATACTCACATAACCCACATCCCTCATTCTTTCCCAATCCTTCTCCTCACACACACTCACATTTACACTTTACATACATATTCTATTACCCATTTTGTAAATTATCTTTGAGATTTATTAATTACCTTATTAGTATAGAAGATAAACAGTAGTTTCTTAAGGTAAAGGATCAAATAATGGAAGAGGCCTGCCCCCTGAAATACAGGTGATGAACCTAGTTTAGGAGACAGGGAGCCATATAACTATGTACCTACATGTCTTACACCTGAATAAATTAATATTATTATTAAATTAATATTATTAAATTAATATTATTATAAAACATTTGAGAGCAAAGGTGACTGGAGAAATCCATCCATTCGGGTCGAACGTTCTCGCAATCGTTGACAGTACTGACCGCTTCGTCCAGGCCTTCGGTGTTTCTAAAACCACCCGATAGGTAAACTCATCATGGACGGGCCGGTACTGAATTCCAAGTACTGACAACATGTTAGGGTTGTCAGGATTCTCAAAAACGTGCGGGTCTTGTTGAAACTCATCTGGGAGACCAGCCATCAACTCAGGGGAGTTGGACATCCACTTACGTAGTTCATAGCCGCCTCGTTCCAGCAATTGAATGAGCTCGTCACGTCGGTCCAGAGCTTCCTCTACACTGGCTGCCCCTGTGCAGACGTCATCGACGTACAAATCTTGCTCCAGGATAGCGGCGGCTCTAGGATAGCTCACACGGTCACGCGACGCCAACTCCCGCAGGGTACGCATCGCCAAATACGGGCTAGACCGTAACCCATACGTGTTCGTGTTTAACTCATAGACCTTGACTGGCTCGGCCGTGGACTCACGCCAAAGTATCAACTGATACCTTCTGTCAGCCGGATGAATTACCGTTTGCCTAAACATCATCCGAATGTCTGCGACAAATACAATCTGGTGCCTCCGAAAGCTCGTGAGAATATCCGAAATATCACGACTCAACTTGGGTCCCGAATGTAGACACTGATTCAGGGACATCCCGTTCGAGGTAGGTGCTGACCCATCAAAAACAACTCGAATCTTGCCGGTAGGGGTTCGCAGGACGGCATGGTGTGGAAGGAAACAATGATCCTCAGATCTCCAGTCCACACCCGATACCGACATGTGTCCTAACGACTCATACTCCCTCATGAAATCAACATATTTTTGTTTAAATACGGCGTCCCTTGTCATCCTACGCTCCATCGACATCAATCTCGTCTCAGCCATCTTCCTAGATTCTCCTAGTGGCGGTCGATCGGCCCTGAAAGGCAGTCGAGTTACAAAACGACCAGAACGAAGGCGACCAGTACTATTCTGGTAAAACAACTCGCTCTCTTCTTCGTCTGCGTCGACTCGACGAACGGTGGGAGGTTCCTCTATCTCCCAGAAACGTTGGATAACGTCTGACAACGCTGAGCCAATAAGTATGCCATCTGACTCGGCAGGCCTAACCATTGGCAATGCCGGACCCATGATCACGTGACCAAACTTAGTATCCACAGCAATCAACCCGTCCGGCTGAAGAACTCGCTGATCCGACAACAGAAACCTACCCAGAACGTCTGCTCCCAGTAGCAGGTCGACCGGGGCTGGAGTGTCAAAATCGGGATCCGCCAACTTGAGTCCTGATGTCAGGAATCGAACGGCCGGATTCAACTTCACCAAGGGGTGTCTGCCCATGACATGCGTCATTACTAAAGCTTGCACGGATGTTTTTGTCAAAATGTCATAACGTGGAGAGAACGTGATCACCGATTGACCAACTACATTCAAAATCAAAAATCAAAATCAAAAATCATTTATTTCCATAGGATGTTGTTACATCACTTAGATCCGTCATTACATTTTTTTGGGTGAGTTCACTAACCCAATGGCGGAATCTGTGGAGAAGAGCTCACCGAAGAAACTCCACAGTCGTCGCATCTTTTGCGTTTCCTTTTTTAAATAAAATATTGTCAAATTACAAAATGAATGCTAATTATATATCGAAACAGCCTGTTACTCAAACAATCTATTCCCATGGACATCTGTCCTCTAAGTAATCAGATATCCTGTAGTAACCTTTTTTATACAATTTCTGTTTTATTATTATTTTAAACTTGTCTAAAGGTAAGTTTTTAATATCAGTAGGGACCTTATTGTAATAGCGTATACAATTGCCTTTAAAAGAATTACTAATTTTATGTAGTCGGCTTACATAAGCAACCAACTTGTCTTTATTTCTAGTATTAAAATTGTGTATATCACTGTACTTCTGAAAATTAGTTATATTTCTTTTTACATACACAAGATTGTCATAGATATATTGAGACACAAATGTCAGAATATTGATTTCTTTAAACTTTTCCCTCAGTGACACTCTAGGCCCTAATCTATAAATTGCACGAACAGCCCGTTTCTGCAGAATAAATATACTATTAGCATTCGCAGCGTGACCCCACAATAAAATACCATAGGTCATTAGACTATGAAAGTAACTAAAGTAGACTAGTCTAGCGGTGTCTACGTCGGTAAGAGCTCTAATTTTTTTAACTGCGAACGCTGCCGAACTCAGTCTGTTCGACAATTTATTTATATGAGGATCCCATTGTAGTTTGGCGTCTAAAGTAATGCCCAAAAAGACAGTCGACTGCACAAGGTCCAATCTCTGTCCTTTTATAAATATGTCTGTAGTTACCGGGTTCACATTGGGTAACACGAATTTAATACATTTAGTTTTCTTTTCATTAAGTAATAAATTGTTAACAGTAAACCAGTTCACTATACTAGAGATAGCATTGTTTACCTCGTCATAATTTGATTGCTGTCTTTTAACTTTAAATATCAAAGAAGTATCATCGGCTAACAATACTAACCCATGTTTTGCTTTAACAAGGTAAGGTAAATCATTAATATATACTAAAAACAAGAAAGGACCAAGAATTGAACCTTGCGGTACGCCCATACTTATTGAAGACCCAGGTGATCTTTTCCCATTAACATCGACCATCTGAACCCTATCTGTTAGATATGACTCCAGAAGGCCAAGTGCCCGATCTTTTACACCATAATGGCGTAACTTCCTGACAAGAGTGTCATGATGGACGCAATCAAAAGCCTTGGATAGATCGCAGAAGACACCTATTGCATCCATTGCGTCTTCCCAGGCATCAAAAATATTGTCGATTAGTTCAACACCAGCATCGGCTGTTGAACGACCCTTTGTGAAACCAAACTGAGCAATATGAATTAAATTATTGAGATAAAAATGACTTTGCAATTGATTAAGTATGAGTTTTTCAAATATTTTGCTAAGCGTTGGTAGTATCGATATGGGTCTAAAATTGGTGGGGTCTGATGTACTACCAGCTTTGAATAAAGGTATAACTTTACTTAGTTTCATCAAGTCAGGAAACACACCATTATCTATACATTGATTAAATATACAACAAAGGTGAGGTGCAATACAATCTACAATGGAACTAATAATTTTTACTGATAGACCATGGGCGTCAGCTGTCTTTTTCATTTCCAGGGATTTAAACGCTTTTACAATGTCTTCATTATTTACGTGCCTAAATTTAAAATCTGTTTTACATTCCTCAAAGTTTTGTTTAAGTATAGATTCAGCAGCAGCGGGAGATGAATTTAAAGACTTGGTTGTTGAAACTGGAATGTCCGTAAAGAAATTTTCGAAAGCTTTTGCTACTTCTAGGTCTGTACTTAGCAATTGATTATCTATCTTAATCTTGAAGTTATTATGTGTAGCTTTGGCCTTTCCAGTCTCTCTGTTTATAATTTGCCAAGTCGTTTTCATTACATTGCTACTAGATTCAATTTTGTTTTTAATGAAATTAGATTTAGCTACGGCACAAACGCGTTTAAACATTTTTGAATAACTACGAACATAATCTAGAAAGGCCGTATTTTTGTTATATGATTTCTCTTCATAGAGTTCATATAATCTTCGTCTGCTCCTATGAATTCCAACTGTCGCCCAATCACTAAACAAAGCTTTGTTATTAACTTTTATAGTTTTTGATTTAAATACCGTATCATATTCATTTTTGACAAGGTTAAATACTGAGTTGTACAACAAATTTGGATCGTCACTGTATGGTATTTCCCATAGTTTATCTAAAATATTATTCCTGTAGTGTTCAAGCCGAGTGTCACTAACGGGCACACATGTAATATCCTCTTTTTGGTCCTTTTTTATTTTAATATTGAATATACCTATCTGACCAGAGTGATCAGAGGTTAATTTATTGATGACCGATTTGAAAATGGGCGTAATGTTAGTAAATATATTGTCAATGCAGGTAGCAGATGTTGCAGTAATTCTAGTAGGCTCCAAAAACAGATAGTTCATGTTGTGACATAAAAATAAAGATTTTAATCTAGTACAAATATTATTATCCTCTAACAGATTAACATTAAAATCACCACAAATTATAAAAAAATTGCTTTTATCGCTGATTTTAATCAACACTTCATCCATTTTCTTTTCGAATAAATCAAAGGATGAATCTGGTGGTCTGTATACGCTCATTACAATAAGTTGTTCAAGTTCAATACAGGCTATTTCCATGGTACGCTCAACAGACAGGCTCACTATGTCAACTCGTTCCTTATATTTAAAACTATTATTTACAAGTATTAAGGAGCCACCGCGATCAGCTGTTTTTCTGTTGAACGAACTAGCAACGTGGTGGTTATTAAAGTTGAACATGAACTGATAACTCTTTAAAAAGTGCTCTGTTATACATAAAATATCAATATTATTACAGTTCATGAATAACTCAATTTCCAGTTCTTTACTTAACATGCCCTGTATATTTTGATGAACCACGTTTAAAATATTCTTACTTTTACATTCGTAACCGTAACATTCCCCACGCCCCGTATTGATTTATTATACCTATTTACCTTGAGGCCCAACCATTTTGCTAAATCATTCGATACAATGCAGCCCTGAGCTCCAGAATCTAATAGGGCGCTAACGTATGTTGGGTTGCCCGCCAAATCCCAAACAAGCACAGAGGCGATCGGTAACACCACCGTCTCCGGTTGGGGGGCAACAAATGGTTGGGCCGCAAATTCCTAGCGAGGACCCCCGGGGCCCCACTGTGCCTGTAACCGATCAGGTATGCAGCTATACGCCAGAGGGTCCCATTGTACAAATGGCCCACGCGCCGGTTCCATTCCCAACCTACGATTCCCCGTAAAGGGGGGTGGGCGTGAATTCAACCGTGGCCGCTCCATGAGCGGGGGGGACATCACATGTGACCGACGAGGACGAGGCGACGAGCGGGGCGACAACTGAGGCGGCGTCCGAACCGTACCCGCATAGCTCGAAGGTGTCCCATGACACCCGCCCGTTACGGCCTGCTCAACACACCCAATGTCCCGCTGGGTCGGATGCTGAGTCGCAACCGAAAACTCAGGGCCCCCCATGTAATGGTCCTGAGTGCGGCCCTGCACCCTGGTACTGCCCTGTGCACGTGGGGACGTTGGCCCCTGAGTTGCGCTCCGAGTCGCAAACGAATTCTCAGGGCCCCATGCCGTGTCACCCTGGGTACGGCCCTGTGGAGGCTGTTGGCCGGACCGGTTCATGCACAACAGATTGTGGTGGGGCCCACCACAATATCCGCACATTTGTGTGCGCGTGCAGTCCCTAGCCATGTGTGGCCCGAGGCACAGGAAACACCAGCTCCGCTGCTTGGCCATCCGGCGCCGTCCCTGAACCCTAAGTTCCCCGAACTTATTGCAATTGGCCACAGCATGGCCAATCTGCCTACAACATGGGCAGGTCTCACCATGTGGGGTCAATTCACTCACAGTCCCATACGACTGCCGGTTGGTGCGGTCCTTCCTCGTCGGAGGGCCCCTACTCACAGCGCTTCCGGCAGCTCTCTGTGGCTCCGAAGGATGGGTGACCGTCAACCCCAAATTCTCTGCCCGTCGAGCTTCCTCTTCCAAGAATCCGACCAAGTCGGAGAAGGCGGGCAGGTCCTCGGCCGACCTCCCGTGAGACTGTTCGAAACGAGTCTGCACGTCAGCGGGTAGGCGGGAAAGTACAATGTACAACAGTAGGTACGACCATTCACCAACCGGAAGTCCAAGATTCTCTAGAGCCTTGGTGACGGACAACAATGGGTTCAAAACCTCCGTCTGTATGGCCCCGACCTTGTTCACAACCGGGATACTAAACAAACGGTTCAGTTGGGCATCGGCCAACCTCCGTTTGTTATGGTAACGTCTGACCAACAATTGCCTGGCCGTTTCATAGTTTCCGTAACTGTCAAATGAGCGACCAGCTCCCTAGGCTCACCCCTCAATGCTGCCACCAGCTGAGCCATCTTGACAGACTTGGTAATGTCCGATCGCATATGCACCAAACTGTCGAACAGATTGATGAAGCTCATCCATTCACCGGACACGCCGTCAAAAGTAGGCATAGTTATGGCAGGTAACCTGGACCCCGATCCCTGAAGCGGCAGAGGTGCTTCAATGTCACCACCATGGCTGGACTCGCGCTGTCTACGTATGTCCGCAGCCTTCTGCGTGATAGCAGCTGCCATCTCCATACATTGGTCGACATCCCCTATCAACCGTGACAGCCTGTCAGGTGCGCAACCATCAATGATTCCGCCTGCGCGGACAATTCGAGCACCCTATTGTAACGTTCCTTAACGTCCATAGACCGCTCCAATACCACATCATGCCTATCTAAACGGTCTATCAGACCGTGTGCGGAGGAAAACCATCTGAGTTCCTTAGAAACACCCTTCTGGATTTCAGATAACGACATGATCGGAACGATACTTACTCACAATTTGCAGTAACTCAATTTTATTGGACCCTCCAGTCTACAACCCAAACGAGGGAACCCTAAACCACAACTTAAACAATGTTGTTTTCCTTAAACAATAGGAACCGAGTTTTATATCTATATAAATTCTGTAAATACAATTTAGTTTCCCTTTATCATTATAACACACACAGATAGTCAATATTAGTGATGGTCGCTGATATTGTTCAAGTAATGGGAAATGATCAAGAAGTCCCCCGCCAACTTGAAGATTTATTAGCAGTACCTCAAGCTTATGTTCACATTTATAAATATATCAAGAATACTGTGAAGAACATCTGACTGAAGGCTACAAGATAGAATATAAAACCTAAAACTAGAACTTTAAGACCCGGCTAAAGGACAAGAATCCAGAGCCGTAAAAATGGAAAAAAAAAAAAAAAAAAAATTACTAGACCACTAATAGATTGACTAACTGGTAATTCAATGCAATTTTCAATTCAATATATGTCTATCTACTACCAGCAATAGACCTATAGCTTACAATACTACCAATCTATGTGGATACAGGAACAACCAAGTTACTTAACCGCCTATACCTACAGATTGATAGTCCCAAATCGTGCCTTCCTGGAGCCCTTGACGGCTGCAAATCTCAGGAAACCACGCTCTAGCTACCAAAATGTTCAGGCTTCTCAGCACCTAATGACCTCGTAGGGGCCCATCAGCTACGAGGTAGCGTAACGATCAGTTGCCAAGAAGTATGAACGTCGGCGGTTCACCGAGCTGAAGTAATTGGGGTCGATCTAACCTGGTCTGTGCTTCGGTCCCGTCAACCTCCTGTCTCTCTGCAAGGCCCGGGTGCACCCTAGGCTCTTCTTGGTAGACAGGTTCTTCAGCCAACCTCCTATGACTGGCGGGCCAGCTTCAATGAGCACAGTGTTCCAACACAGGTTATGTTACGTGGTAAAAACCAATCGGCCACGTAAATGCGAACTTTATCTGGTTCGGGGAACCACAACACACTCAGCTATATAGACAATCCTGAGGGAAACCCGAATACATTCCAGATGGCCTGCGATTTAATTTCAATACCCTAACCAAAACGCGTTTACTTTGCGAGGGCTTTTCGTCTGTCCGTTGTCAAAAAACTGCTAGGTTGGCAGCTAACGTCAAATTCAAAATGGCCGTTCAGAAACCATCGATCGAATATCGATTTGGAATCTAACAAATATATTATCTGTTCTGTTCATTTAATAGAGTTTCTGGCAGATCATTATATATATATTTTAATGACATTACTAAAGGTCCTGATGAATATAGTTTTAAGTTGGAAATGGGTAATATTAACTTCTTTTTTCGTGTAGGTCTTAGCGAACAGTTGGATGTCATCAGCTGACGATGGAGCCCAAAGGTGGAAATCGGAATCTTGGGATTTTATAACATAAGGACAAACATACTTAATGGCTGCAGATGTCAAAACCCATAATGTTTTGACATCTGCAATGAAAAATATTGCTTATTATGTACGCATTAAGGAGATGTCATAAACGCATTCTAAAAACGGCCGAAGTGTAGTTAGATAATTACAACAAGACAGCATAATTCGCACCTAACCCCTAAAATGCTTGATAACTCAAAAAAAAACTCAGTATAAATTATAAAGGCTAGTATTTCATCGCACAGCAAAAATACTGATTTTCACAGCAAAAAAGGATCAGCAAAAATATTTTTTATGTTTTAAGTTTTTTTGTTGTTCTTACATATGTTCAACCTAATACGAAGGATAAAGGGGGCTTCGCTTCACTTAACCTAAGCTACCGCAGTATTTTGCCCTAATATTTGCTGTGAAAATCAGTAAATTTGCTGTGAAAATCAGTATTATTGATGTGCAGTTTAATATTTCCCAATGTTTTAGTAAATAATACCTAAAAAAATGAGAGCTCCGTGGTCTAATGGGTTTCACGCTTGCTTCTCAACTAGGAGATGCAGGTTCGATTCCCGACCATGTACCAATGACATATTTAGTTTATCTTAAGAACATTATACGGACGTTCCAACGGTCAGATAAAACATCGTGAGGAAACCTTCATTACTCCATACTTATAATTTTAAATACAGACTCCTTATGAGAACTTTTTAAAGAAACTGACATACTAACTGCTAGTCTCTTTTATTTTTGAAAATAAAATGTATCTACGCAATAACTTTACAACATTTTCCGTAAGAAAGACAGACTAATTTATTTAGATTAGACTCGGGAAAGCATTTCTTCAAGTGTCAGTGCATTCTCTACTACAACAAGAAATTTCTGGAGATTTTATTATTTAAGCAATTTAAAAAGCATATAAAAGCGTCTTTATCTAAAAAGGTATACTTATTACAATGTTCAAGATAAAAATAATAATATTGTAATATCCCTTAAGTGACGGTACTGTATGTGGTTACCCTAAAACAACACAGGAACCGCTGTTAACAATTTTGAAATTATTTATTCCAGCGTATTATTTATAACAATTAATATTTTAATATTAGTGTTTAACTACCATTTTTTAAATAGATCTCAAAATAAATCTATGGGAGTTTCTTCGCCCTACTTCTCCAATGGAAATATTAAACTGCACATTAAAAATACTGAAAATGCTAATTGCACAGAAAATATCAGGGCAAAATACTGTGGTAGCTTAGTTGAAGGGTAAAGGGGGTGAGCGAAGCCCCCTTTATCCTTCGTATTAGGTTGAACATGTAAGAACAACAACAATACTTAAAACATAAAAAGTGTTTTTGCTGATCCTTTTTTGCTGTGAAAATCAGTATTTTTGATGTGCGATTAAAAACTAGCCCTTCTCCAACAGTGGTCCAATGTAGAGAAAAGGTAAAAAATTACATTTTCCGCATTCTAATCTCAAAATAGCAACTTCGTCGCTTGATTTTGGGATCTCAGGCGGAAAAAATCGATTCCTAACTCGTTCGAAAAGGCTTCTTTACGAACCTCGCCACGACCCTCGCCTTCGGCTCATGCCGTAAGCTTCTCGGTTCGTAAATATAAGCTTTTTGCAAACTCGTAGGAAATCTTCTATTGATAAGTACTTATATGTAAATATCTACAGTAATAAAATATTTTTGAGTTGACTTCTATTGACATAATTAGCGGAGTTAGTAGGTAGGTGAGTATAGGTATGATATTCGAAGATTAAATTGTCTTAAGAATACTGTCTTCTCTGCTAGAAAAAATAAAAGAAACATGCTTATGTAATATACAATTTATTGAAATGTCAGTTCTGGTGAGCTATCTATTTCAAGGGAAACTTTATAACGTAGGTCCAAATACAAGTAAACTGGCATCAATAAGTTTTCTCCTGGAGCTTGGAAATTAATAATTATTGTTTCATAACTGCCTCGTCACAAATAATTACAAGGAACAAGAAATACATAAAAATTGTGTGCAAATGCGAGCTTTTATCTAATAAGAGAGATTATCTCGTAAGTCGAGATAACTCTCGAGTATTTTATACACAAGTGACATTTAATTAGCTGACCATATTTTGGGGAATGGTAGTCACAGATTAGATAATAGTGTGTTACATAATTATGAACAACTTTTCCCAAGAAACATATGGTCGCAAACAAAAATAAAATTTGTGTCTCCCATAGTAACTTGTAATCAGCTGATCGGGTCAATTTACTGAGGGACGTTTTTTTTTCATTTCCGACCATATGTTTCTTGGGGAAAGTTGTTCATATTGATGGGTACTGTCATTCCCCTAAATATGGTCGGCTAATTAAATGTCACCTGTATATTGTTTTTTTTCCGGATGGGTAGCGATAATTTGTTTTATCTACACACGTATCATAAACCCTCTTTACTGCGTCCAAAAACCGCACGTTACGACTAGCATAATGATATACTACTTGTTAAAAACTCATTTCTTATCTGAATATTGATACATTATGACCATAATGTATCAATAATTCGACATATTATGACATTTGAATTTCAAACGCCGACGCCAGCCTACGTGCTGCCCCTAGTTCATCTGTGAAGTTGGTCTACTGAACAAGCTAAACAAGTGCAGAGCAATGATCAATGCCACAATGCCAGTCGAACATGCGGTTCCTGAACATATCAAAGAGAGCTTAAGATATGTGTGTAGATAAAAAAGTGTATGTAACTGTCATAATTAGGCATTAAAACTCTCGAGGGATATTATTATGAAACTCGCCTTCGGCTCGTTTCATAATCCCACTCTCGAGTATTAATGCCCTCCATTATGTATCAGTCACATAAACTACTATTATGGGTAGATTACAGTTTAAACCAGGTACCTTAACTTAATAATAAATAATTAAGATATAATGCAACTGAGACAGCGTGGTGGAGTATGGCCCAATCTTTGTAGAAGGCATAAAGGTTGTAATAATACACAGATATTCTATTTACGGAGATATCGTACACCAACGCACAGCACTACCGCACACGACCAGGGCCCGGAGCAGAGTGCTGTCTGCGCGTGTATACTACATCCCTATTTTATTAAATGATTTTTTTAAATCTAATTTTACAATTATTTATTATTTGTAACAATATCACTGTATGAGTGTTAATTCTAAAATAACATTAATTTGTCACACAACCGCTTATTAATCTTAATTAATCCTCCACATTTTGATTGTCATTATTTGGAATATCATCACAATTTTCATCTACAACTGTCCATGAACCGTTTATCTTCTTTAAGTGTACTATGTTGCGTCTATACTCCTTCCCAGTTTCATCATTCCTAACTTGGACATCACTTCCATTGATTCTAGTCACAGTATGTTCAGTGGGATTGAAATTGGATGACAGTTTATTTTCTTTTATTAAATTTTTTACAAATACTTTTTCCCCAACATCAATATTACTTTCTGTTGCTTTTCTTTTTCTATCACTATATTCCCTTCCTTTGTCCTTTTGCTCTTTGTCTCTATCCTGGACTTCTTCATCGAACACATTATTTCTTATATCGACAGCATTTGGTATTTTGTCCCTGAATTGTCTCCTGTAGAACAGCTCCGAGGGTGACCTGCCAGTGACAGAATGTGGCGTGCTATTATACATGATCAGATACTGTAACAAATCCTCTTTCCAATCTTTTTTCTCCAGTTGACTAATTTTAAGCCTTTTGAGTACATCCCTATTTTGACGCTCAACTTCACCATTCATTTGTGGCCAATAGGGAATAGTATTTAACATTTTAATTCCACATTCTTTACAATAACTTTTAAACAGATCACTGGTGAACTGATTCCCATTGTCACAAGTCAATGATGAGGGGTACCCTAAACGGGAGAATATCTCATTTAATACTTTAATAGTCTCGACAGATGTTATATTACGCATTATTTTTATCTCCTTGTACCTACTATAGTAATCTACTACAATCAGCAAATAGTCATTACTTGGTAGGGGCCCTAAAAAATCGATTGCAACATCTACCCAAGGTTCAACGGGGAGTTCGCGACGTTTCATAGGTCGGGGAGGGTTTGGAGCGGACACAAGGGTGCAACCGCGACATGATTTTACTTTGATTTCTGCATCTCTGTCTATACGTGGCCACCATACTTTAGTTCTAAGACGTGCTTTCATCGCCACTATGCCTGGGTGTCCCTCATGAGCCGCTTCAAGAACTCTTTGGCGTAATATTTTTGGAATAATTAATTTGCTACCGCGTAGAGCAATATGGTCGTCAAAACAAATTTCTTGCTGAAAGATCTTATAATTGCTAACTGAATCGTCCCATTCGTTATTGTGAACCCCACGTTTGACCTTCATCAATTCATCATCAATAGCAGAAGCAACTTCAATCTCTTTCATAGATACTGCAACTGGTCTGTTATGTTCTATTATTTGATTTATGTAGTTTTCGTTATCAAATGGTTTTGGTGCCTCAGAAGAACACAACCTCGACAGTGGATCTGCTATATTTGACTTACCCGGCCGATAAATTATTTTATATTTATACGCCTGCAGTCTTAGGACCCACCTTTCAATCCTTGCACACGGCTTAGACTTCGGTCCAAAGATAGTCTCTAGTGGTTTATGATCGCTTATCAACTCGAATTGTTTCCCAAACAGATAAACTCTAAAATGCTCAACGGCCCACACTAGAGCTAAAGCCTCCTTCTCCGTCTGACAGTAACGTTTTTCGCAGTCGGTGAGACTCTTGTTACCATAAGCTATCACCCTAGGACCATGTTTATCGATCTGTATGAGGCACGCTCCTAGTCCTACCGGAGAAGCGTCTGCAATAACCTGCGTTTTATCAGCCGGATTGTAGTACCCCAAAGTTTGAATACTAGACAAAGAATCTTTTAACTTGCTGAAAGCTTCATCTTGTTTTCGACTCCAATATTTATCAATATTTGAGCTTTTGCCCAGTCCTAACCGTAGCAACTCTCTTAAAGGATCAGTTAACGTGGCTAAATTAGGGATCCACTTACCTACGAAATTAACCAGACCTAAGAAACTCTGAATTTCGTCAATTGTGCAGGGTTTTCGACTAGACTGTATTGTTTTGACATATCTGTCAAGCGGTTTTATGCCTTTTTCTGAGAGTTCATGACCCAGAAACTCAATTTTATTTGTTTTGAGTATACATTTGGATTCATTTAATAAGACGTCATTTTGTTTCAATACTGCAATAACTTTGTTGAGTCTGTGGTCATGTTCTTGCTCAGTAGTCCCGTAAATTATTATGTCATCAATAAAGTTTGCTGTTCCTTCACAACCGAGTATCATTTTTTCTACGATTTTCTGAAACATTTCAGGTGCGCACGATACGCCAAATAATAATCTTTTGTATCTAAATAACCCCTTGCTTGTACTAAAAGTTGTTATATACCTACATTCGGGATCAATTTCGACCTGATGAAAAGCATTTTTTATGTCTAATTTAGAGAAAACTTTGGCGTCTCGAAAATGTGGTAACAACTGGTCCATAGTTGGGAGAGGATGATTTTCTCTTACGATAGCCTCGTTAGCTCGCCTCATATCTAAACAAATACGTACATCACCATTTTCTTTCAGTACCGGCACCATCGATGACACCCATGGTGAGGGTCCCTGCACTTCTTCAATAATGTCAGCTTTCCTTAATTCTTCTAACTTTGCGTTCACCTTTTCTTCCAATGGTATTGGGATCCGCCGGTATGGTTGAATTACGGGTTTTACAGATTTATCAATGGGTATTTGTATTGTGATATCCTTGAATTTCGGGAACGTTGGTTTGTTGTCAACATTGTTGATCTGAAGTCCAATCTGAAGCACTCCCAGTGCTATTGCAGTGTTCTTTCCTAACAAATTGCGGGTACCATTTTGTATAACGTAAAACGTCGCAGTCTGCTCTCCTCCATTTACAGATATGCTAGTCTCAAAGGAACCTATTATGGTTAAGGGTTCTTTGCTGCCATAAGAGTAAAGTACTTTATCTGGATGTTTGTTCTGGCTAGTAACCCGTACTTTATGCTCTTTTAGGTAGCGCCACGTTTTGTCGTCAACAACATTGCATTTGCTTCCAGAATCGATCAGCATCTTAATTTCCACGCCACCTACTTTGCAGTTCACCGTAGTATCTTCGTCAATGTGAAAGATATAGTCCACTTCTTCTTTCTTAGACTGATCATTATCTTCTTTAAACTTCTTTGCTTTAATGTTTGATTTTGTCCCCATGAGTCGTCTTTTCTGTGTAGTCCTGCAATAGTCTTGATAATGGCCGAAAAATCCACATTTCAAACATTTTTTCGACGAAGCTGGACACGATTTGTCATTTGAAAGATGTGCGTTACTACCGCACCTACTACACCTCGTTTTTTGTGTAAACCGTGTCGCTGATTTTTTTGAATTAAACAGTTTATTAACTTCTGTTTTGTCTTTGTTTTCATTAGACTTCCCTTCGAGCACCTCTAACTGCCTACTCA
The DNA here is from genome assembly GCA_949825045.1 of Argyresthia goedartella. Taxonomy (NCBI): domain Eukaryota; kingdom Metazoa; phylum Arthropoda; class Insecta; order Lepidoptera; family Argyresthiidae; genus Argyresthia; species Argyresthia goedartella. The sequence goes on along the minus strand of OX463811.1, from coordinate 4,988,583 downwards.
CAACTTCCAATGTATTTGCTAAGGTAACTATTTTGTCCAATGTGACCTCATCTCCAATCCCCAAAATTTTCTTCTTAAGATCTGAAGAACGACATTTCTCGGTGATTTGATCTATGAGACTTTCTTCTTTATCGGCGAATTTACATTTATCCGCCTGAGTTCGAAGCCGCAGTAGAAAAGCTTCGAATCGTTCATTCTCTTCCTGCTTAATAAGCCGAAAGATATGACGTTCATAGATTTTGCTTTGTTTAGGCAGGAAAAATTCATCTAATTTTGTTATAGCTGTCGTATACACATCTACATCTGCAGCAGGTTCTACATGTGCTCCCGGGATATTATAGTATACATCCTGCAGTGTTAGTCCTCCAACATGCAACAATGTTGCCCTCTTTTTTGCAGAGTCAGTGATGTTTAGGGCTAGTAGATATATTTCTAAACCTCGCTTCCATCGCTCCCATCGTGCTCCTATGGAAGTTGGTTCCCCTTCACAGTTGAAGCTTTCTAGGCTCGCCAGCCCTTGGTTTTGAGCCATTGGGACGACCTGTAAATACATTACCAGTTATCCTTTACCAGTGGCCTGGCTGTCACTGTAGAATCAGTGGGTAATGCATGGCCCTATTTATATGTATTTTATGCCAGTGGCCTAGCTTTTCACTGAAACCAGTGATTTTTTGCATGGCCCTTGATAATTATTATAACCCTGTGGCCTAGCTATTTGCTGTCAAGCAGCTGGATATGCATGGCCCTTGTTTCTATTTGCCTGTAGTCAAGTTGTTTACTGAATAAACAGTAGGTGTTGCCTGACTCTCAATAGTAGTAATCATGTTATGATAACATTCACTTGCCAAATAAATTGTTTATTGATTGGCGTTTAATTACCTGTCAATTCGTATTTTAGCCCTTCTACAATGAATGGCCTTATTATGAGAAACAGGTATTAGCAACTCGTATCATCACAATGTTCAAAGTCAAATCCCACGTAGGTACCTACCCTGAAGTAAATACGCAACTCTCTCGGAGGCAAGTATAACTGTAGGTAGACATGAATAAATATTCTACATTGAAATTATCTATCACAGCGCTCGACTAGCGAATGAAATTAGATAAAATAATAACCCGTAGTGACTCACGCACTATTCGAGCTTATTGCCACAATAACACACTCCTAAGGTGTCAACCTAGTAAGACTAGGGATTTCTGAGATTGCGTTAGGTAGGAATCTAGTCAGCATTCCTAGAATTATTAACTAATTGTCAACAACAATCCCTGGTGCCTAGTCTAACCATCATAGATCTATGACTGACTGACTTACTGACTTGTCTTTGTAAGTAGGTACCTAACCTACGTACGTTATACGTAAATTTAGCCTACGAATGTCCCACCGAGGGGCACGGGCTACATTTATTGAGAGTTATTAGATCACAAAAACATGTCACACAATAACACATAGTTAAGTAGGTTGTTTTATCGGTAAATTTTAGCAACACTTTGTTTACATTTAACTTGTGCTATCAAGGAAATTTACTGCATGCATTGTACGTACATTGTACTTAGGTATTTGACTGTCAACACTGCGTCCACTAAGAACTGTTTCTCGATAATTGATAATGATAACAAACATGTTTTTCACAACTTGTTGGGTACTTCACCCTTTGTCTTTCCTTCCACCAAAATTTGTTTATAGTGTTTTAACTTACGTTTTCCTCTGTCGCCACTTGTAGAAGGCATAAAGGTTGTAATAATACACAGATATTCTATTTACGGAGATATCGTACACCAACGCACAGCACTACCGCACACGACCACCATTTTTTAAATAGATCTCAAAATAAATCTATGGGAGTTTCTTCGCCCTACTTCTCCAATGGAAATATTAAACTGCACATTAAAAATACTGAAAATGCTAATTGCACAGAAAATATCAGGGCAAAATACTGTGGTAGCTTAGTTGAAGGGTAAAGGGGGTGAGCGAAGCCCCCTTTATCCTTCGTATTAGGTTGAACATGTAAGAACAACAACAATACTTAAAACATAAAAAGTGTTTTTGCTGATCCTTTTTTGCTGTGAAAATCAGTATTTTTGATGTGCGATTAAAAACTAGCCCTTCTCCAACAGTGGTCCAATGTAGAGAAAAGGTAAAAAATTACATTTTCCGCATTCTAATCTCAAAATAGCAACTTCGTCGCTTGATTTTGGGATCTCAGGCGGAAAAAATCGATTCCTAACTCGTTCGAAAAGGCTTCTTTACGAACCTCGCCACGACCCTCGCCTTCGGCTCATGCCGTAAGCTTCTCGGTTCGTAAATATAAGCTTTTTGCGAACTCGTAGGAAATCTTCTATTGATAAGTACTTATATGTAAATATCTACAGTAATAAAATATTTTTGAGTTGACTTCTATTGACATAATTAGCGGAGTTAGTAGGTAGGTGAGTATAGGTATGATATTCGAAGATTAAATTGTCTTAAGAATACTGTCTTCTCTGCTAGAAAAAATAAAAGAAACATGCTTATGTAATATACAATTTATTGAAATGTCAGTTCTGGTGAGCTATCTATTTCAAGGGAAACTTTATAACGTAGGTCCAAATACAAGTAAACTGGCATCAATAAGTTTTCTCCTGGAGCTTGGAAATTAATAATTATTGTTTCATAACTGCCTCGTCACAAATAATTACAAGGAACAAGAAATACATAAAAATTGTGTGCAAATGCGAGCTTTTATCTAATAAGAGAGATTATCTCGTAAGTCGAGATAACTCTCGAGTATTTTATACACAAGTGACATTTAATTAGCTGACCATATTTTGGGGAATGGTAGTCACAGATTAGATAATAGTGTGTTACATAATTATGAACAACTTTTCCCAAGAAACATATGGTCGCAAACAAAAATAAAATTTGTGTCTCCCATAGTAACTTGTAATCAGCTGATCGGGTCAATTTACTGAGGGACGTTTTTTTTTCATTTCCGACCATATGTTTCTTGGGGAAAGTTGTTCATATTGATGGGTACTGTCATTCCCCTAAATATGGTCGGCTAATTAAATGTCACCTGTATATTGTTTTTTTTCCGGATGGGTAGCGATAATTTGTTTTATCTACACACGTATCATAAACCCTCTTTACTGCGTCCAAAAACCGCACGTTACGACTAGCATAATGATATACTACTTGTTAAAAACTCATTTCTTATCTGAATATTGATACATTATGACCATAATGTATCAATAATTCGACATATTATGACATTTGAATTTCAAACGCCGACGCCAGCCTACGTGCTGCCCCTAGTTCATCTGTGAAGTTGGTCTACTGAACAAGCTAAACAAGTGCAGAGCAATGATCAATGCCACAATGCCAGTCGAACATGCGGTTCCTGAACATATCAAAGAGAGCTTAAGATATGTGTGTAGATAAAAAAGTGTATGTAACTGTCATAATTAGGCATTAAAACTCTCGAGGGATATTATTATGAAACTCGCCTTCGGCTCGTTTCATAATCCCACTCTCGAGTATTAATGCCCTCCATTATGTATCAGTCACATAAACTACTATTATGGGTAGATTACAGTTTAAACCAGGTACCTTAACTTAATAATAAATAATTAAGATATAATGCAACTGAGACAGCGTGGTGGAGTATGGCCCAATCTTACTCAAATCCGGACAAATGCCTGTGCCCCTAGGTGGGGAACTTAATGGTCTACATTTATTATTTGTATGTTATGCAAACCTTATATAAATTAATACATATATTATGCTCACGACTTTTTCCTGGAAGAGGGGTAGGCAGGGGTATTTTCGCCTCCGCCACCCCGTATGGGAAAAGGCGTGACGCTATATTGTTTTGTTATGTTTTTATATTAGTAACGGAAGTATTTTTACATAATAAATATAACCGTTTTTTCCCCGAACAGATAAATACGAATATTTCGAGTCCAGCCGGAGCTTTACCCACCTTGAGATTACAATCGGCTTTTTCCTCAAGAAATTAGTTCTACAAGCTACTAATACCTTACTTTTTCTGCCATCCACCTGACAATGGCAACACCGTCGTGACGTTGTGGGGTTCCACCTGACAATGGCAACACCGTCGTGACGTTGTGGGGCTGCTAACTTTCTGGACAGGAACGGAAATCTCAAAACCATTTCGAGAAATATGTCTTCTGTACAATTTCTATTTATCAGATTAATAAATAGGTTATTCCCTCTAAAGTCTGTGATCTATGAGTGACCTCTCGTGATTTTAGGTTATTTTGTTACATTCAGTGTTTTGTTTTGATATTTTATCGTTTATTAAAATTATGATTATGTCGAAGTTCATGTCGAATTCTAGCAACCACAACATTGCTGAATTCAGAGGAACCAAAGCCCTCATGTAAGTAAGTAAGATACTGATGCTGAGATCCTGCATTCAAACTATTGTGATTTTTCAGCTTCTGCAGGTGGGAATTTTTATCTACCCCAAAATCGCATATGTATTGCCGTGACAAACGATTGAAGTTTTTTTTGATAATTTTTGAACGCGTTTCATAATATATTTAAAACACAATATGCTCTTCCTCTCAACGACCCAAGGCATCAAATGATGCCATTTTCCCGTTATAGGTTTCGAATTTTAATACCATAATTTAAGGTTCATAATCGCGATGCCTCAAAACAGCCTGGGGGTTTGAGAATTGAGCTAATTGTAGAAATAAACTTTTTTATCTACACACGTATCATAAACCCTCTTTACTGCGTTCAAAAACCGCACGTTACGATCAGTATTATGTTAAACTACTTGGTAAAAACTCGTTTCGTATCTGGAAAACTACACATTATGGTCATTATGTGTAGTTTTTCTACATATAATGACATTCAAATTTCGAACGCCGACGCCCACCCGCGTGCCGTCCCTAGTTTGTTTGTGAAGTTGGTACTGACATTCAAATTTCGAACGCCGACGCCCGCCTGCGTGAAGTTGGTGCTACAGAACAAGCTAAACAATTGCAGAGCCACAATGCCGGTCAAACATGCGGTTCCTGAACACATCAAAGAGAGCTTATGATATGTGTGTAGATAAACTAGTGTATGTAACTGTACATAATTAGGCATTATGCAGCAGTCACATAAACTACTATTATTCTGGTTATAGGTATGCAATTATGTATATTATTGTACAAATATTTTCTTGCAACATTAATAACACCTATAACTTTTATTTTAAGGTGGCTGCAACTATTCCCTACTGCTTTTATTTTGGCTTAAGAAGCGGACCTGTGATCACATGTATCACGACATAACCGCATTAGTCGTGGCATAATTCGGCTGAATCAACAGTAACCGGTACTCAAACACTGGGAATGGGGTGAAATAGTCTCAAAGAGGACCGATTATCCACCCGTGTTCAGCGGGCGTCCCACCTCATCATTTATCCATCTACCCGTGGTACTACCGGTGGTACTTCTGGTAGTAACAACGCTGAGTCAGCTATGGTCAGCTGCACAAATTCAATTTTGTGTATAATATTTCTAGTTTATGTTTTGTATAAATAAAACCAAACATATTCTTAGAAATTTATCAGCCCACAAGCAATCATTATAATTTGATCGAAGAAGCCCAAACAAAACTGCGAATAATTCTTCTCGCAGACGTTCTAGAACTGGTAAGAATAACAAATCCGGGTTATCGCTGCTATTTGAACACGTAGGGACGAAACACTATTTGCTTCCCATTATGAAAAACAAATAGATTTTTTAAATTATATCACAATAATAATGTGACAATAATCAATAATTTCATTTTAGTCAGGTTAGGACTGTCGTGAGTGCCGTGATGTTTGTTTGACAGTTGATTTCACTCATAAACTTTGCACACTTTGGTTGACTCGACTGCCAGGTTTACTTTTGGCTAGCTGTTCCTGCTTCAGTAGGTTTATCAAGAGGTTATACAAAGACTGCCTGGCCGATCGCCGAGGCATTGATATTTCTAATAGCTTCTTGATACAGTATACTTAATTAAGAATTTTGACGTGGTTGGCCTTATGGACCCGCCGTTCCGATTATATTTTGCGCAGTCTGTTTTCGATCCAAGTTTTGGATGAAATATCGTCATTGATTCGACAGTTTTTGGATGTTATGTCTAGTAATGTTAACTCATGAATGCGTCTTCCTGAATGCAATAACAATAGGAAAGCTGTGTGCCTTGACACTTCATACAGACTATCTTCTGATATCTCAATCCGTTTTAGCCAGTCTAAAGCATTGTCGATGTTCCAGATGGGCTTCTTTGTCTTTGGCTTCGAAACGGATATGGCCTTTAAAATATTCTTCAGTAGGGGAGGATTGGCGATTAAGTCTGATCGCTTTGGGGTTGGCAAAAGTATAGACTGATTTATGAACTAAAATGGTTGAAGCGGCTAGATGTTCTCTATGATGAGGAAAGCTATTCTGCCACTCTTTCTGAAGGTGGGTCATTTATAATGCAGGAATTTTCAGCCGCCCCTTTTTTCCATCTAATGCATGCTGGGTGGTATGTTTTTAGAGAGCTTTTTCTCCAGGAATTTTCAGAGAGGTTTTTGTACTCCTGCGGCCAAGTGTTTATTTCGGGGGCCCACTCCGTACCCTCCAGACTTCCAATTTTAAGTCACTCACGTTTCGGATTGCGAATGGAGCTGCCGTTGCTCGCGATTTGAGGCTGCTCTCCAGTACACCTTGTGCCACCTGGTGCAGGCAATTAAGTAAGTTCCCTGGGCTCTGTTCAGATGTCAGAGTATTCTCGGCATTAAGCATTTTGGTGGGAATATCCTTGCAAGTTTCCAATACCACGGTCTCGAGAATGCGTCTATGAATAAAGCGTCCTGGTCTTGTGCGTTCTCTGTTGCATATTTTGGGACTACTGTCGATCGAGCTGATGCAAAGAGATCGATTTGGGGTGTGCCCCATTTGTCGACGATCATATTCATGGTTGGATTTGACAGAGACCACTCTTGAAGTTTCTGTTGACGGGAAAGGCTGTCCGCTATAGCGTTGTACCGTCCCGGGATGTATCTTTCCGTGAGCGTGATGTTTAGTGATGATATGAAAGGAGTAAAATGGATCTCCTGAGAAAGGGATATTTTTGCTTTTCGGGAAAGGTAGCGACAGTGCAGCCGTACGTAAGTCTGGATTCAGTCGCCATCCGAGGTGACTTAGTATTTGACAGGCTTTGATTCATCGTTTTTCCAGAAGTGTTGTGTTCTAACCCGCAATGAGGAAATCGTCGAGGTACACGAAGACCCGAAATCCTTCGATTCTTAAGACACTTGCTATCCAATTCGTTAGTTTCGCAAAAACCTGAGGTGCTGTTGCAAGGCCAAAGGGTAGGCTGTCATTTGTAAAAAGTTCACTATCATCATCATTTAGTTTTTCAATGAAGTTTCGTAAAACATTCCACATACAAGAATGATTTGTTCGGACAGTTTTCGCAGAATGTAGTGACTTTCTTTGTTGTGTTCCTAGCCTTCACGCGTCCTTTGGCAGCTGACTTCTCCCTGTATGTAAGAGGTACGACGTATGTGCATACCTGACACATACGTCGTACCTCTTTTGAAAAACTTTTGTTTTTCAGCTGATGCTTCTTTCTTTTGTTTCAGTATGATTCACTAACAGCCGGTTTCCGATACTATAGTATCGGAAACCGGCTATTTTGCTTATAATCAAAACTCCAATCAGATAACATGGCTGCCACAATGATCAGCTGCTAACACGCTGTCAGATGTTATTGGGTTTCTGGAACGCTAATCAAATAAAAATTATGTAACATATGATCATTGGCATCTGACAGCAGATTATTATTGCATATGACAACATTGGCTTGTTTCGTTCGTTCATTGTTGCCAAATGACTAGATTCCAGGCCATACCAATGTTTAAAAAATAAGTCGGCTATACCAATTACAGGCCATACCAATGTTTATAAATATTTGCCGCTTTCATTTCAACTTTGCTGTTAATCTTTCAGCTGTTGTGCCCAAAATGCGCAAAATGGCGCATACGTCGCGGGGTCGCGCGCTGACGACCCGTTTTATTAAAATTACTATATCGAGGATTTTTTTATGTCGTGGGAATTGATATTTAATAAGCTAACAGAAAAAAAAAGTTAAGTCCAGTTTTGCCTAGCAAAATATTTTAAATACTAATTTGAAATCATGAGTCAGTGTATTTTTCCCAATTTATTGTAGAAACGTTATAAATTAAAAAATAACCATTATTTCAAAATGTTATCTTTTAATTACACATATATATGTTACCGGCCAAACCCGATTTCAGGACAAACTAGTTTTGCCTAGGATGAGTTTATTTTCATTGGTACTCTGCTGCCCTATGATAATATTGTTGTTCTTATATGATCAACCTAACACGAAGGATAGAGGGGGCGTCGCTTCGCTCACTCCCTTTACCCTTCACCTAAGCTACCGCAGTGTTTTCCCTGATAGTATCTGTGTTATCACATTGCCCGAAACCCACATGGCAAAATAATGTCTGGCCAAAGTGATAAATAATAGTTTATCCTAGGCAAAACTAGTTTGTCCTGAAATACCCCACAAGCTTTCCAAAATCATGCCTAATTTACATGACTGAGGGCGCATAACATCATCGCCTCATACAACCGCCAAGGCTGCCTTTAGAGGTTGAAAAATCGGTGGAATACCATCCTTGTTATTTCGGCTACATTTAGTGCAAGTTTGAGCAGGATATGTTTTGTTCAAATAACGGTCCAATTATGCCAACTCCAGACAGCGATCACGCGATGATCGCCCGACAGCTGAACGGTTATGGAAAACGATACAAACCTAAAAAAATACCACAAGGTTCACAAGTAAACTGTATTGAGTAAACTATAATGTCGAAAAGAAAGAATTTCACGGAGAAGGAGAAAATGATGCTTGTGAGCATTGTGGACAAGTAAGTTACCAGACATTTTATGTGTGATTGTTGATGATTATCTTTCTTATCTAAATACCTTTAATAATGTTGTTTCAGCTATTACATTATAGAGAGTAAATGCTCAAATGCAGTGTACGTCAGCAAGAAAAACGAGACTTGGGACATTATTAAAAATGAGTTCAACGCACAGGCTTAAATACCAAGAATAATTATTAACTGTGGGAGGTTATTATTAGCTCATAACTTTTTAATTTACTTTTAACTATTTAAGAATTACAGCTGTTACCTCTCTTAAGAATATAAAATAAAATAAAATAAATAAATAAATAAGAAAAAAGCAGCTGAATTGTACTTCAATTTGAAAATAAAAACGCGTTAAGATTTCGCAAACGAAAATGTAAGCTATGTGTAACAATTCTTTCTTTTGGGATATCAATTGTTTTGTTTTAACAGTTTAAAATTTGAGGCTATATTTACATAAAAGTTGTTTTATTTATTAACAAATTTATTATTATGTTGGAGGTCGGGGGGGGGGGACCCCTTATCCCCCTAACAGCCAAAATAACCTACTCTAGCCAGTCGTTTTAGTTTGCATACGCTTCGCTCCGCTCCGGATTAGCTTCTTCAACGTTCTAACCTAACCTATAACCTGATTGAAAAGTAGCCACAATAACCAACTCTAGCCAGTCAATAATGTTTGCATATGCTTCGCTCCGCTCCGGTTTAGCTTCTTTAACGTACTAACCTTTCTATAACCCAAATTAAATGTAGCCACAATAATATTTTTATAGCTTCACGAACGAACACACGTCGTTACTCGGGGAAAATATCAAGCGTACTGAAGCAGGAACAGATGGCCGACGCCAATTGGTGTTTGCTCAGTGCCGACGTCACGACGGTGTTGCCATTGTCAGGTGGATGGTAGAAAAAGTAGGGTATTGGCAGCTTGTAGAACTGATTTCTTGGGGAAAAAGGTGGTCAAGCGAAGTCTCGGACCTCTAAATATAATGATTTGTCCGTTAAGAGGTGAGAGGTACGATATATTAATATTTGTACAGGTTGAGATTTAATTAGGTAACCATATTTTGGAAAAAATGCTGATTACAGGTTCCCATGGAAGACCCAACATTATATAGACAATAGGTTTCTAGGGAAAATTTGTTTATAATAACGGGTACTACCATTCCACGAAATTTGGTCAGCTAATTAAATGTTAACCTGTAGACTTCGATCAAAATATTTCATTCGTCAAATCAAATCTTCTGTAACCTTACATAAGTTTTACTTGTTGACCGGCTATCATAATTATATGCAATATTATGTTATTACCACTACATATGAATGTCAGTCATGTGCGTCAAGGCGTGCTTCTCATGAGTCGTCATGTGATTCCTCAGATTTTTCTTCCACAGAAACTTTTTCCCGCACAAGTCGCACTGGAAGTTCCTATCGCCGTCGTGTCTGACCATATGCATTCTCAGCATGAACGCGTCGAAAAACCTCATGTTGCAAACTGGACATTCCACTTTCTTCTCCTTCAGGTGAGTCCTTCTTATGTGATCACGCATCAAAGAGTTCCGAGTAAACATACGCCCACAATGAGGGCAGGTTGCGCCAAAATTGTGCGCTGTTATCAAATGCTTCTGCCTCAGGTAAGTGCTGACAAACCTTTCCGGACATTTAGGGCACTTGGCAACCTTTTTCCCATGTGCCTTCGCCATGTGCGAGTTCAGTCTCACGCCGGTATGAAAGACGAATTCGCATTCCGTACATTTGAAAGTTGCCGCTTTGTGGTGTCGTGATATGTGCGATCGGAGGTTCGGATCTGTCCGAAAAGCTTTACCGCAGAACACGCAGATTAACTTGTTATTGGAATGTGTCCCATTCATATGTTTTAGTAGGTTCCCGAAGAATCTATACACTTCACTGTCAGGACAAAGAGGGCATAAATAACTGTCTTTGACAAGATTAAATGTTAATATTCTGCAGTCTACAGTTCTGTTATAATCTACTTTATGCTCTAAGATCAGATGCTCGATCAACGTGCTGAGGTCGGGTACGTTTTGGAAGCACACTTTACACTTTAACGTGGAAATGTCAATTTTAATATCTACGTTGTCTCGAGCGCGTAGTCTCATGCTTCTATGCTTGATATCGCAAACAGGGTGCTCGGAAACCGAGTGCTGCTTCAAATCCTCGTGCTCTATGAAATCTTTCGGGCAGTAGAAGCATCTGAAGCGGTTCATGAAAAACTTGAAAGGTACCGCCGTTGACATATTGAAAATACAAGCCAGGTTGTTTCTTAATACTCGCACGATTGGCTTACGTTCCTCTGAATCGTCTATTTCTATATTCTGCGGATTTTCGTCGTCAAGCTGTTTCGCTTCCTTCCTGACTCTGCACTTGCTGGAATGCTGTAGGAACGCGTGTTTCGTCTTCCACACTTTACGACAAAAACCGCATTTAAGCGTATCCTTATTCAAATGTACGGAATTTATATGTTTCATTTTCATGGCGGACGAGCGAAACTTTTCAAAACACACATTACACGTCTGCAAGTGCTGCGACTCTTTATGCGCTCTTAACTTCGTTTTTGACGCAAATTCACTATCGCACTCATCGCACTTATACCCTTCCTTGCTATGATAGTTCCGTGTATGCGCTTCTAGATCCCTCTTTTTGCTAAATCTTTGAGAGCACACCTCACACACTAAGACTTCTTTCGGATGACTCGCATTCATGTGCTGTACCAAATGCTTGAAGAAACCAAATGTCTCACCACACACCAAGCACGTCAAATCGACCAACCTATACTCCGTCAAATGCAAATCGACCTCTTTATCATATCCCAACTTATGTTTGCACATCAAATGCATTATAACCTCATCCAAGCTCACAAAAGCTTCACAACATATTTCACACACAATCTCAGAAACATCTAGCTTAATTTCAAAGTCACCAGTCCTTACTGACTGTATCCCGAAATCCTTGATATCACATTCGCCGTGTGACTTCGTGTGCTCTATCAGCTCGCTGTGGTCCGTGATGTCCTTACCGCAGTAGAAGCATAGATACTTCCCGCGCCATTTGAAAGGTATGACCGTGGTGTTGTTGAACAGCGTGACGAGGTTGCGGCGCCTGCGTTTCGTGGGAACTATCTTCTTGCTGTCGATATCTGGAATAAAATGAAAACTAGTTAAGTCTACTGCTGCTCCAACTAAGTGCAACTTAGATATCATATTGGCGCAGTCATCCATGAGCGTATGACAGCATGACATAAAGCGTCCGTCAAACTTTTAGGTGTTGAACCTCACAACGACCACGGACATCATATGGCGCCATTTTTCGTATAGGTTTTAAATTTTGATGGCTGATGCAGGCAAAGCTTCAAAATCGCGATGCCTCAAAAATCCCGTGGTTGTCAAAAAGTGTTGTGTAAACAGTCTTATCAGCCTTAACAGCCTTATCAATCATAACATGTGATTCTGAATTCCAGGAATTCCGATGGCTTTAGAAAAAATACTAATCAGTGGCGTTATTGTGTATTTCTGCAGCTTTGTTATGTATTTCTGATATTTCAATCGCAACACCAGAGTAATTAAAAAAATTACCAAAACCATTATTTTAGATGCGATTTGGACGATTTAGAATTCCTGGGTTCGAATACCGGTATAGGCAAACATTTTTGTGATGAGCATGATGTTTTCTATGTATTTACATAAGTATTACACATAAATAGAAAAATACAAAATTCAAATAATAGAATGAAAACGGTTTGGCAAATCATAAACCGTGAAACTGGCAAAGTTATACCAAGGGATAATTATTTCTGCTAAAAGTTTTTTTTTTTTTTTTTAATTTATTATAAACAAGAAAAAAAAATCAATTTACAGTCTGTAGGACCCACAGAAACCATGTAGGTTTGTTCGTGGATCCGTGCTTACGCTAACTTAAATATTTGATATGGGTAAGTAGTACATAAATATTATTACACTAACTATTACAAAACTAAATAACACATGAACTATTTAAAAGTAAGGGCAGGGTTAGGGAGGGACTAGGGAGGAAAAGTAATTTTTAAGTCTATAATTAATATTTTTTGGTGAAAGTGAATTAATAACATCTGTGGGTAGACTATTTATTAATCGCGGAATCATGTAGGCGCGCGTCCAAGTGCCGTAGAAGTTGTTTGCGCGTGTGGTGGTTATTTTACCTTGAATCATACGGCGTGTGGCTATGGGGTGATTTATTTTTCGCTGAAAGCATTTGTCGAAGAAATCCTCTTTAAGTAAAAGATACTGTAGTTTGGTGTGAATAGGTAGTGTCTTACAATATGTGAAAAGTTTATATTTAATTCCAGAGTATTCGTGCCTAATGTTTTGTGGTACAATTAATTTAAGGAGTTTGGTTTGTAGGGATTGTATTGGATCCAAGTAAGTTCTGTGAGTGCGTCCATAGCTTGAGAGGCCATACGATACTATGGAGTCGAAGAGTGCATGATATAGCATTAATCTTGTTTTAAATGGAATGCGGTTTCTAATTATATAAAAGGAAGCAATGAGTGCCCTAAGCTTGTCACATACCCGTTGGATGTGGGGACCCCAATTGAATTTTGCATCAATCACGAGGCCTAAGTAAGTGTGTTTGTCAACTATTTCTATTGGAGGGCATTGGCAATTATTTTTATTGTGCATACAATCATGTGTATGCGCAATCAGCTCTATTGGATGAGTACCTTTCAAATATGGTGATTTAATGTGAATCAATTTTGTCTTTTGCGCATTAAGGGCCAGGCCCACATCGTGGCACCACTGACACAGGTTATCAAAGTCATACTGTAGGCCTTGCAGTGCAAGGTCTATATTATTATCTGCTATAATCAGACATGTGTCGTCTGCAAACTGGTACGGGGTGCTGAAGGATAGTACATTTACCATATCATTAACATAGGTAATGAAGTGAAGAGGCCCTAGAACCGATCCTTGGGCCGTGCCTTGGGTTACTGGTATGATACGGCCAGTGCTTTCTCCAACTTTGACACAGTATTGCCTATTCCTCAGGTAATCAGCACACCACGCTTGTAACGGACCTCTGATTCCACAGTTTGCGAGTTTGTTTGTAAGCAGATTGTGATCCAATGTATCAAATGCGCGGGAAAAATCAATGAATAAGGCTAAGACCTGTTTTTTGTCGTTAAGCGAGTTGTTTATGTGATCTGTAAATTTGGATAGAAGCGATGTCGTACTTTTATTTGGCTGGAATCCGAATTGGTGATTGTTTATAATATTTTTAGATTGATAAAATGTATGCATCTGCTCACAAACAAACTTCTCGACTATTTTGTCTATTGACGATAATAAGGTGATAGGACGGTAATTTGAGGCACTGTCTCGTTTTCCTTTTTTAAATATTGGCCTAACGCAACCTATTTTAAGATCATCAGGGTATTTACCCGTATGTATGCTGGTATTAATAAGATGCGCTATTGTACCTGCTATTTTCTCACTAATGGCTTTAATGTCTAGAACCCTAATTTTATCCAGGCCTGATGCTTTTCTGCCATTTAAATCACATATAAGTTTATGGATTTTTCGTGGCGTGGCTTTTCGGAAGCGCATACTGACATTCGCAACAGTGTTGAATCTGGTTTCATCGAGAATGTTTATTTTGCACTGAGGGCTGATCTTTTTCACGGATTCATCAAATTCTGCAGCAAATCGATTGGCTATTTCAGTATTTGAGATGTTTAGAGGACTGAACGCATCTATTATTGCATCATCGATATTCTTACAAGTTCTACCGCATATTGAATTGATTATTCTCCATAGATTTCTAGGATTGGTATAATTATCTTTGATTTTATTTTGATAGTATAGGTTTCTGTAAAATTCAATGATTTTGTTAGTTTTATTTCGAATTTTATTATATTGCAGTCTAAGGTCGTGATTTGTTGGGTTTTTTCTCCAGAGACCAAAGAGAATATCTCTTTTTTCACTCAGGTTTAGAATATTTTTGTTTATCCACGGTTGCCGACTTCTAATATGATCACGCTTTTTCTTGGTTTTTGTGGATAATTGTATGGCTAATTGAAACGATTCTTTGATAAATTCAAAGATATCCTTAGCTGTATTCATATTGGCTGAACGGTTCCAGTCAATATTGTTCAGATATTTTAATAATTTGTCACGATCTACTATCTGAGTACATTTATCCTTTTCGTCACCCTGTATGTGAACCCTGCCGGGCGTAGGCGAGCCAACAAAGGTAGCTATCGTGACGCGGTGATCAGCCAGCACAGTATCGACTGCCGCTGTGTATGCATCTAACGTGTGACAACGAATAAAAATGTGGTCAATGCAAGATTTTGTTATCTTATCACGGCGCGTTTCAATACGGGTGTAGTCGGTGATGCCGCACGTTAGACCACACACAGATAGCATATCTATATAAGAATTTCTGTGAGAACTGTTTAACTTAAGATCGATGTTGATATCACCCATTAAAATAAGGCACTTAGAATCTGTGAAGCACGAGAGTAAATGGTGTAGTTCATTATTAAAGATTATTTTATTTTTATGTGGTGGACGATAGATTATACAGACTGTTAGTAGTTCATTTGTGGGTGATTTAACAATGCCAGTGATGTTTTCAAAAGTGTGGGTTATTTTAGATTTTAGTGTGAATTTGAGATAATTACGAATGTACATGATTATGCCACCTCCTTTTTGATGATTACGTAATCGCGTATGCATAGTATAGCCAGAGATTTGGAAAATATTTGAGATTTCATCTGAAATACCTGCCTCGGTAACTGTTACTATATCTATATTATTTGGACAACTATCTATTATTTGAACAAGTTTGTTAAAGTTTTTCAACATCGATCTTATGTTTACATGAAGACATGATAGACGAATGCATTTTTGAGGTAAGACTTGGAAAAAGTGGTTTATGTTTGAACAATTAAATAATTCAGCCATATTGGCGTTTTCTGCTATTGATGCGTTGAATTTTAGGTATAGAACTTAGGATAGATAAGTTGTGAAATAAGGATATTATTGGAGTAACATGTCAATGTCTTTCACTGAGAATATTGGGATAGCTTTGGCGTCCTTATTTTTTCGTGCTAATATCTTTCCTTCTTTACACCACACATATTGAAAGGTCGGGCGTAGTTTTGTACCGGCTAGATAAAGCAGCGTCTTGGTGTTGTGAGATAATGCTTCCCTGATGTAGACACGGTCTGCTGATGACTCCGTTGAAGCGGACGAACCGAGGATGTTTCCCACCGTAGGCTCCTTGTCTCTGCTAGAGTTCACCCACTGATCGCGGCTAGATTTCGAACGCATTTCGCAGAGGATTATTCCCGGTTTCTCTTTACGGGGTGCAGAGCGACGGGCAGTCATAACGTCGTTTGCGTTGACATCTAACTTTGACGCTACTGCCTTTATCAGTAAAGATACGTCTTCCTGTTCGGCCGTTTTCGGTAATCCAGTAGGTGATGATGTTGTGAAATCCAACGCTGAGGTAGCTCGAGCTTTTCAAACATTCTTCACCAATGCACCCTTGCTCACAACAGAGCGTCTAAATTCATCTCCATATGAAGCAGAGGTTTTGTTAAAAAACAGCACTAGCATCAGTAATGCAGATTTTAAATTTTATCATGTATGTCCCCAGGATATTGTCAAAACGTATAGATTACTTAACTTAAAAAATACTGAAGACCTGTGGGGTATGTCAGTCAAAGTCATTGGTTCAATAATACTTGTTATAGCCCCACACCTAGCTTATATATTTAATAAATGTGTTGATGATGGAGCTTTCCCAGACCTCATGAAACACAGTAAACTTATACCTCTGTTTAAGTCGGGAGACAAGGGTGATCCGTCAAATTTTAGACCAATATCGGTTCTTCCAGCACTAAGTAAAATTTTTGAAAAGATTATACTCAATCAAATGCTCTCACACTTCAACCGTACAAAACAACTCCACGCCAAGCAATACGGTTTCACTAGGGGTAAATCGACTACGGATGCAGGTATTACCCTTATATCTCATATTTATTCTGCATGGGAAGCCGCACAGGATGCTATCGGTGTTTTTTGCGATCTGTCGAAGGCATTTGATTGTGTTGATCATGACACGTTACTAATGAAATTAAATCATTACGGAGTTAGAAATAAAGCATTGTATCTACTAAGATCATACCTAAGCAAGAGAATTCAAAAGGCAGAAGTAAACGGCGTTAAATCTGATGGATCGGGGGTAAAAATTGGCGTTCAACAAGGTTCCATATTAGGCCCTTTCTTATTCCTGGTATATATTAACGATCTGCCTTTTATGGTGGAGAAATTGGCTAACATAGTGTTGTTTGCTGATGATACTTCACTGGTCTTCAAAATTGAAAGACAAAAAGAAGATTTCGATGATGTCAATAGAGTATTATCTTTAACCTTGAATTGGTTCACAGTTAACAATTTATTGTTAAATGCTGGTAAAACCAAATGTATCAAATTCTCACTTCCAAATGTCAGGCAAGTTGGGACCAGTTTAGTGTTGGACAGCAATACATTAGAATTAGTAAATGACACGAAGTTTCTTGGAATAACCATTGATAACAAATTGCAGTGGGGACCCCACATAAAAAAATTGGCTGGTAAATTAAGTTCTGCGGCTTACGCTGTTAGGAACATCAGACAAAACACGGATGTGGCTACATCTAGGCTAGTATATTTTAGTTACTTTCATAGTGTCATGTCCTATGGTATCTTGTTGTGGGGGAAAGCAGCGGATATTCAAACTATTTTTATTTTACAGAAAAGAGCTATTCGAGCAATTTATAATTTAAAACGCACAGACTCCTTAAGACAGCTTTTTAAAGAAATTGACATACTAACAGTAGCTAGTCAATTTATTTTCGAAAATATAATGTATGTACGCAAGAACCTTACAAAATTTCCCAAACTTAGCGATAGCTGTAATGTTAACCTAAGAAATAATCACAGACTACTTGCGCCCCGGTTTAGACTCGCGAAGGTTAGCAATTCTTTCAAGGGTCAGTGCATTCTCTACTACAACAAGATACCTCTGGAGATCTTGAAATTGCCATTTGAGCAATTTAAAATCCATGTTAAAGCGACTTTGTCGAAAAAGGGATATTACAATGTTCAAGATTACTTAAATGATGGGTCTGTATGGGGTTAATCTGGCTCAACACAGACCTTGCTGTTAATAATTTTGTAATTATTAATTCCTGCTTATTAATTATGATAATGACTAAATATTATATTTTGTATTAGTTAAGCATAAGCAATTTTTGAAAAGAGATCTAAAAATCAATCTGTGGGAGTTTCTACGCCCTTCTTCTCCCACAGTGGTCCAATGTAGAGAAGTGGCAAAAAATGACGATTGCTAAGTATAGGTAAATATCTACAGTAATATCTAATCTCTACTGACGGCCTCTGTGGCGCAGCGGTTGTGGCTCTGCCTACCGTGCGAGAGGTCCCGGTTTCGATTCCCGGCTGGGGGTAGTGAAAAAAAAAAAAAAACCCAGGTCTTGGATGTTTGTATGTGTGTGACGTCGCTGTTTCTAGTTACCACGACACAGGGTATCCTAGTGTGGGGCCAGAAGCAATGTATGTGCCTGTATGTAAATGTTTATGTTTATGTTTAATAAAGACACTTGGAATTTGGAATTTATCTCAATTAAATCCTCAAGAACCGCGGGCAGTTACACGGATCGCAATTTTGAACTCTATGCCATAGTAATAAAATTCAAAACCTATAACGGAAAAGTGACGTTAGCAAACGCCAGTGGTAACTGAGGGGTTAAATATATCGCCGTCTAGTATCCATAACACAAGCCTCATCAAGCTTATTATGGGCGAAGTTCGATTTGTAAAAGATTGACCTCTAATATGATTTATTATTAATTTGAATAGCATTGCGACTGATATCAGAGATACGCAATAAATTAAGCTAGTTAATTTTTAATGCTTTTAACTTAACGATTTTGAAAAAAAAGCCCTGAATCACAACTTCGGGGCTTTTTTTCCCAAAATCGTTAAGTTTTGTGTTATAGGCTGTTGCAGCCTCATCATGTAATTTTGACATCAAGGATATCAATCTCAATTAAAGAAATACCAATCACAACACAATAATTTCACATTTCTGTCTTTTATTGGGAGTTTGCTAGTTAAGGCGATACCTCGTCCGTGCAAAGGTCCCCGTTACTCCAGGCGGAAAGACCCGCAGGTGAGAGGGACGGAATCGGAAAAAAATGTCACAACGTAGCGCTTAACCACAGAAAAATTGTTTAAAAATAAACTACGCTATTTTGTTAAAAACTTTTTTAAGAAGAATTTGGGAATACATAATATCTACATTTTGAATGCAGATCCATAATGAAATTAGTTAGGATTTCATAATTACAGGAAAAAATAAAACAATTTAGAGGTGTTTTCGAAATTTAATTCTATCGAGAAAATTTCATCCAATCGCGTTTACTTCAGTGAGAATCTTAATCAAATACTCAATAAACGTTAACCCAAAAATAAAATCTGTAGATGACTTCATGGTGGAATAAATGGATTCGAAAAAACCCCATTTTTTTAATCACCTTAATGCGATGTTGGTTGCAAAATTTTCAAAAGCGATTGAATGTCAGAATTACATGATGATAAACAAGCAACGTCGCAATAAAATTTAATGTAAATTTGAATTTTTTATTTTATTTTTATTTTATTACATCAACAAAAATCCACAAACGTTTTGACAGTTCCTAAAAAAGTATCTCTGATGACTAGCAGTCAAATACCATATTGCTAGATGTCAGCAAAAAGTGACGAATCACTATAATTGTATATGATTGTGATTCGTCGCTTTGTTGACAGCTTCACAAATACGTAAGATTTGTGTTACAGTATCATCATGTACTTCTGACATCTAGAGGGCTCACTCGCTTTTATAAAGAAAACCAATCTGAACACAATTATTAAATAACAAATCAGGTTCCATTATAAATAAAGCCCAATACAATTTAAACGAATAAAGAATAAAAGCAAATTTTAATTAAATTCAAATCAAATTACCAAGCCATAAGGTAAAAAATGTCGTGGGACATTATAGAATAGACGAGCAACGGAACTAGTGGGAAAAAAATCCCACTAGTTCAGTCAAAATTTAACTTGATGAGTTCTCTGCCTTGACACAGTTTTCAATGGTGGCGCTGAGGCTGCATTTACAGTCTTGGTTGGTCGATGGCACGACGAAGGTGTTATTCCATAAACTAACATATAACTTAACGGATATTCCGTCTTGGAACCATTATTTTCGGTGTTGTGTTCGTGTCTAAGGATTTCACTGAGGATTCATTTGTGGTCTAGAAAGACCACGCCTCTCGAGAGAGGTATGGCGCCAACCATCGCCAAAGTGCATTCCATTTAACTTTTCCCTTGACCGTTAAGTTGCAGTGCACAACTGACAAAAAAATGGGGAAAAGATAGATCCAGCTGCCAGACACAGATCACAATTCCCCACTTTCAAAATACAAGACAGCGGGTATGTAAAAGTAAAGTGACTTAAGGTACTTGAAATACGACAGCTCTTGTGCGACCAAAATCATCTTTTCATTTATATTAATTTGAAGAGAACTGCGGAGTTAGCTGGCTGTCAATATTGCTTTTTCTCCCATCTCATTAAAATACCTCCTTGTTTTTCTATAATGTCTTGATTTTTTGGGGTAGGTGTTCCATTTCAGCCACTGATAATACATTTTTTTTCCTAACTTTCGGGTAACACATTTTTTCAAAGCTAGCAACACTGGCTTCATTGCTACCAACTTAACGGCGAAGGGAAAATTTATATGAAATGCACTAAGTACGGCAGACCCTGGCAAAGGTAAGCGCTCATTATTTAGATTCCCGAGTATCAACGCATGACATAGTCTTAGAATGAGAGCTATCCAGGCACATACATTGCTTCTGGCCCCAGACTAGGAACGTGGGAACCAGAAACAGCGACGTCACATACATTCATATATCCAAGACCTGGATTTTATTTTCTCCCCAGCCGAGATTCAAACCCGGGACCTCTCGCACGGGAAGCTCAGCCTCGACCACAACACCACAGTGGTGTGGAGATATACTTTCCTTCCTCCACTTTGCGTGACAGGGGGATAGCCCTTCGCCGCTGCTATGTTAGTGCTTACATACATACATACATATGCTCACGCCTATTTCCCGGAAGAGGGGTAGGCAGAGACCAAAGACCTCCACCTGCTGCGATCCTGGCATACATCTATCGCTTCCTCAATATTCATAAGTCTCTTCATGCAAGCTCGCTGGTTACGGGTACTTCGAATTTACCCCTTCACTAAAATGTCACAAGAGCTTATTTCAAGAAAATATCATTTGTGGTACATTTGCTGAAGGTATCTTGTCGTTGACTGACTGAAGGGAATTCTGGGTCTTAACATAACATAACATTTACATACAGGCCCAATCATTGCTTCTGGCCCTACACTAGGATACCCTGTGTCGTGGGAACCAGAAACAGCGACGTCACTCGCACAAAAACATCCATGACCTGCGATTTTTTCATTGCTCCCAGCCGGGGATCGAACCTGCGACCTCTCGCATGGTAGGCAGAGTCACAACCGCTGCGCCACAGAGGTCGTCTTAAAAGTTATGTCAGTCGATGAGCTAGAAAATTTAAACTGTAAAAAGGTATCTACCTCACATTTAGATGAACGTAGGATCAATACTAAAACATTAAACAACGTCACAGATTGCTTATCATGTTTATTAATTTAATAGTGCAATACATATATTGTTTTCCATTGTACGTTTTGACTAGCAAATTAACGAAATGTTCATCAAATGTTAGTGCTTCCATGTACTTTCACAGAACCGTATTTGGTTGCTTTACAGTCTTCACAAAGTAAAAGGCCCGGTGACAGCGTCCGTGTAGTCTTGTGTCGGTCATGTACGAAGAACGAATAGGAAACGTTACTGTGCAATGAACGAAAAGAAACGTTTCCCTACGCTAATCGGACATTCGGTCTATTAGGACATCGCTCCGAGAGAGCGGCGGTGGCGGGCGGGAGGCATTGAGCCATGCCGACTCGCTCTCGCACACACAGACACGGCATTGACATCTTGACTAGAATGAGAGTCCTAAGCCTGTTGATGAAGGGAAATCAAATATTATTTAACTTTTTATTTCTGCTATGCAAACAGACACATAGAATTGTATAAATATGTTAATATTATCAGAGTATGATATTCCTCAAGTTTCTGCTCTGCACGAAAAGAAAGGTTAACCTAATAGCTCCATTTTTTATTCGATCCTACGTCATACATAATAGTACTAATAAGGCTGTTAGATCTTACTGGTACACTGACTGAAATGTCCTAGTACGGAGCGCTCTCTGATGACCGAGCAGGCATATTTTTTATTCTTAAGATCCAACGTCCTAATAGTACTAATAGAGCTGTTAGAGTGTACTAGTAAACTGACTGAAATGTACTAGTACGGAGCGCTCTCTCTGATGACCGAGCAGGCACAATACTACGTCCGTGTCACTTACGTAATGAGGGCTTTTCAATACGTCATTAAAAAAAAAAACAGTACCGCAAGTTACCGATAGACGGTGCTGACGTCACATATTATGTCAAAATTGACATGACATTCTCTGTGGTTTCTGTCACGTTGCTTGTTTGTTTCGTTGACGATTGTGTTCTGTGGTTTGGTTGTCGGTCTGCGTGGTGTAGCTGTTATTTTGCGATTATTTCTTCCATCAAGATTCAACAGCTGTAGTAAAAAGTAGCAACAAAGTTTATCACAGACTACTAAGGGATGTTTAGATTATCACAGATTAATAACGATTTAAAACGTATGATGATGATGACATTTGTTCTTCTTGAACCGCTATCTAGTATTTTTTAATGAAACTCAACTGACAGCTGTCATTGAAAAGCCCTCATTAAGTTGAAGTTAGTTTGGGCCACCGGGCCTTTTATTTTGTAAAGACTGTAGGTAACTTCTGTCCGAATACTAAAATTAGTTTGTTAGTTCACAACTTTACAACCTGGAGCCGAGACGAAGCGGAGCAGAGCGAGGCGGCCTCATGTTGTTATGAAAAAAAAAGAGTGTACAATTTTGATGAACATTTAGTAAATTTGAGATGAAAATGTTATTTTTTTTAATTCACAATTCACAATTCTTTGTTTATTACACAGAATATTACAACAATAATTATACACGAAATTAAAAGACAAAGGCGAGCTTACCTCTCAACAGAGATTTCTTCCAGCAGACATATCAGGATAGGATACGTAAAAACTGGAAAAGGGTAGTCTAGGGCAATTATAACATTTACAAATACCAATAAAATATACTTACTATAAAAATACATATAAAAGAAATAGTAGATTTAATAAAAATAAACAAATGATAATAATAAACAGATAAATACAATTACATACGTATATATATACAATACCTATGATGAAAGAGAAAGTAAGTGCTCTTTCAAGCGACTCTTAAAGGATATCTTTAATGGAAATGATCTTTTATGTAACTTTATCTACACACGTATCATAAACCCTCTTTACTGCGTCCAAAAACCGCACGATACGATCAGCATAATGTTAAACTACTTTGTAAAAACTCATTTCTTTTCTGAATATTGAACATTATGACCATAATGTGTAAGTTTTCTACATATTATGACATTAAAATTTCGAACGCCGACGCCCGCCTGCGTGCCGCCCCTACTTTGTCAGTGAGGTTGGTACTGCAGAACAAGCTAAACAACTCAATGCCACAATGCCGGTCAAACATGCGGTTCCTGAACACATCAAAGAGAGCTTATGATATGTGTGTAGATAAACTAGTGTATGTAACTGTACATAATTAGGCATTAAAACTCTCGAGTGATATTATTATGAAACTCGCCTCGACTCGTTTCACAAACCCACTCCCGAGTTTTAATGCTCTCCATTATGTATCAGTCACATAAACTACTATTTTAGTCAATTTGATAAACATTTAAACATACGCCGTTTAATATAATATGTACATACACTCACGAATATAGTTTTGGGCATACATACTGTATCTATGGAGAATTATACATTTATTTACATAGGTTTAACAATAAAACTACTGGGAAAGTATATTACTTCTAATAATTTTACAATCAGGTAACTTACAAGTATAGGTAGATGGCACAAATACAAATTCTTAATCAAGTTCAAAAATCTTAATTTTTTGTTCATATCAACATATATTTGGAAAACGTCATCTTTTGCCTCTTCTCTACATTGGGCCACTGTGGGAGAAGCAGTGGAATTCAGTGGATAGATCGATAAGATAAGTCACTAACGTAATATGGCTCGTTCAGCGTACAATACACACTATATTTTGTTGTTTGACGACCCGAATGGCCGAGTCGGCAGTGACCCTGCCTACGAAGCCAAGGGTCTCGGGTTCGAGTTCCGGTGGAGGCAAATATTTGTTTGATGAAAACGGATATTTGTATCCTAGTCATGGTTATTTATCTATCTAAGTATAATATTTATCTACATAAGTTTGTGAATCGTTGTCTAGTATCCAAGATACAGGGAATCCTAGTTTGGAGCTAGATCAATGTTTGTAAATAGTGTCCAAGGTATTATTATTATTATTATACGGGGTGTTTTTAGCCAGTTATTCGATACTCCATTTTGCGTGACAGGGGGCTAGCCCATCGCCGCAGCTATGGAGTAACGAAGGTTCCCTCACGGTGTTTTACATCGCCGTCAGAACGTCCGTATGATGCACATGAGATAAATTACTTAACTCAGCGGTGCATGGCCAGCACCGGGATGCGAACCTGGCCCCTCCAGCATGAGACGCAAGCGTGAAACGCACTAGACCACGGAGCTTTCTGGGATAAAAATACCTTCAGTATATTGAACCGGTCAGCTGATATCTGTCCATAATTATGGATCATTCACTCCCCATGATCAGCTGATTAAATGCCACCCTGCACACATTACAAATAAGCACACATAACTCATTTTATCTAAACACGTATCATAAACCCTCTTTGCTGCGTACAGAAACCGCACGTTACGATCAGCATAATGTTAAAGTACTTGGTAAAAACTCATTTCTTATCTGAAAAATTACACATTATGACCATAATGTGTAATTTTTCTACATATTATACATTCAAATTTCGAACGCCGACGCCCGCCTGCGTGCCGCCCCTAGTTTGTCTGTGAAGTTGGTACTACAGAACAAGCTAAACTACTGCAGAGCAATGATCAATGCCACAATGCCGGTCGAACATGTCAAACAAGGAACTCCACCGACAAGAGCGTAGCTGTTTAATATTTATGCTTCGGAACGCACCGGTTTTTTGTTGCGCGGATCGACCGCGAGTAATCGGGACATCACTAAGCGGAAACGGACCGCAGCTGTCACTCGTACCAACGAGAGGAAAAAATTGGAGGTTATCTCTTCTTTTCTCGTCGGGAGAACAAACATGTCTGCTCAGGCATCGTGCCATTGATGGTATTTCGGTGTACCAATTATCAAATACAGGCGTCGGGCCTGGTCGGAGTGTTAATCATCTACATCGTCGGGAAATAAGTAGATTCGCGTCAGCGGTCAAGTGATCCGTGTTGATTGGACATCGTCGTATCGGTAGCGGCGACTCCACGTGACGGCAGGCAGCACGCCGGCGACAGCGCCGGGCAGCGACGATAGTGATTCGATTCCTATCCTATCCCAATTCTGCTCTTATCCCGTATTCCTGTCTCGAATCGAGCTTTCGATTTCCTGTCTACGGCGACAAAGGTCAGTAACAATTCATTCACTTCTTTTCTCCCGTGCTGGCAAAACCCAGCCCCCTCAGGATTCCACGCCGTTCGGTAGGCGTGGAAATTAATCATTTTGGTAGCAGGCGCGGTTTTCCTAGTGGGAAATCACCGATTCACGGACGGTTGTAGGGTTGTTGCCACATTGTAGTTGGGAGAAAAGAATATCTCAGATTGGCTCAAGTCGGCAATGAGTCTGTGGTCGGTATACCACGATTAAAGTTCATATTCGGTTAGTGAAAGTATAACTGCCAATTTAGTTAATAATTATTATAAATTTGTAGTCGGAAACTACTGTTTGTGCGCATAAAAGATTGAACAGTCATTCTGCGAAGTAACTAGATTGTATTACTTGCGGTAGAACGTCGGGTTCTATAGTACTGCAGTGTTATTTCGGTTTACACAGCAGGGTCGGGCTATTTAAGGGGTATTAAGCTGATTTGCTGACCTCAAAAGAAGTGTGGGTCATATCGGAGGGGCCACTTCTAGAAAAATAGTTTTTTTTTATAATAACCTTTTGTGTGTTATTTGTATTGTACCACATTGTGGCATTCTCTAATTGATTTAGAGTGTATATTATAAGGTGTATGTCCACAGGGCGACCATATTACATATTGTTTAGGATTTAATTGTTTTAGTGGTTGCCTTGGTTTTTACAACTTAGTTTTAATTTCTGTGCCCAGCGCTGACGGGCAAGTGCTGGTATCTGGCTTAGTTCGGTAGTGAAGCATAGGACCAGAAACAATTAAATCGGTAACCATGGCACCTTCGCCCTTGACGGTACTGCGATATGGTGTCCGTGAGGAGATGAGATGGCTCGCCCATACTCACAAGTATGTGGAGCGACCTGACATGGACGATGTCCTGCTCAAGCGTGTGGAGGACGCAATGACACGCGTCGGGAAGGTGTGTCGGCTGGCTGCGGAGGCTGAAGCCCTCGGGCTTACGGATGATGCCTCGGTGGCTGCAGTGAAGCAGCTCTGCGCGGATGCTGACCAAGCGATGGAGTGCTTGGGCGACATCGAGCGTCGCGCCGAAAAAATTAAGCGGTCGCGTCGGGATGACCGCGGGGAAGGTAGCGGAGACCCGCCTCCTAAGGGTGTTGTTGGACGGCTGCCACACCTGGAGATTCCGGCCTTCGGTGGGGCAATTGATGAGTGGCCGGCATTCATCAATTTATTCGATAGCCTGGTCCACGGTCGGGACGACCTGGACAGCGCCTACAAGTTGGCCCAACTATTGATGGCACTGCGGGGTGAACCGAAGGAGTTGGTCGGTCACCTAACGGTCACGGCGGGCAATTATGAGATTGCCCGGGTCATATTGTTTGACCGCTACCAACACAAACGGCGGTTGGTTGATGCGCAGCTGGGGAAGCTGTTCAGCATCCCAAGAGTAACCCGGGATGTTGACATCCGGGTACAGGTGCTCAACCCCGTGCTGGTGGCCACTAAGGCCCTTCAGAACCTTGGTCTGCCGGTAGACCAATGGTCATATATTGTGTTATATATGGTTTTGTCACGGTTGCCTGCAGCTGTTCAAAGTCGGTTTGAACAGCTGCATGGGGGCAGTAGCTCGGAACTGCCCACGCTCGTCCAATTAACGGATTTTTTGGAGGGTGAATGCAGGCGATGCGACACATTGGATTCGGAGGCCAGTGTGCAGCGCCAACCCGCGCGGATGCGGGAGGGGCCGCGCCCCCCACCCCCACGGGGGGGTGGGCGGTCAAAACAATTTGGCGTTTTGAGTGCCGCGCCGTCGGGTGACGGCTGTGTGCACTGCGACAGTGCCGGTCATGAAGTGACCAGTTGCGCCAACTTTAAGGCGCTCGGAGTGGCTGCCCGCAGGAAGGTGGTCTTCCGCCACCGATTGTGTTTCGGTTGTTTGGGGCCGCACCCGCTGAGCGAGTGCTCACGCGCGTCCCCCTGTGAGTGCTGCGGTGGCAAGCACCACATCGTGTTGTGCCTGAACCGGTCAGGCCCTTCGGACGGTCACCAGGGCCGGACTCAGGTTGGTCGGTCACAGGGCCCAACCAGGGCCGGACCCAGTCCCCCTCCGGGCAACGGGAGTCACCAACGGGGTGACTGGGGTACCCGCGGACGGGACCCCCCCCCCCGAGGGGAAGGGGGCAGCGCGGGGGGTAACAGGCGGGATAGCCGGGGTTCGGTCGCCGCTGTCCAGGGCCAGCGAGGACTTCGGGCCGCTGGCTCACCGCGTGTTACGGGCGGGTGTCAGATGGCACCTATGAGTGGCGCGAAGGCTGGGAGCCCACCTCCTTCTGCGCCACCCTGCCCGTCGCTCTGGGAGGCGAACAGGGAGGCGAACAGTCGGATGTCGCCCCCATTCCTAGAGCGCCCCAGGTTGGATCCACTCTCCCCCCTCCATCCACGGTGGCCACCGGGCACACCGTACACAGTCCGGTATGGTCGGGTACCGGGACAGCGAGGGGCTTATTATGCGGGTTGGGACCCCCTGATGTACATACGGTCTGATATGCCACCGGTGGCATATCAGCAGCCGAGTTACCAGGCCGACGGGGGTCCCAGCGGGTTCGCATCCCGCGGAGGTTCCCGCTAGGGACACGCCGCCCACTTACAGGGTGCCGCCACTCCACAGACGGTCATGCTCCCCACCGCCTCGGTGATAGCGTGGAGTTCGGACGGCAAATCTTGTGTGGCACGAGCACTATTGGACTCGGGGGCCCAGGGGTGCTTAGTCTCGTGCAACCTTGTAAGACGGTTGGACATTTCGGTAAGGGAGTATCCACATTCCATTCGGGGCATTGCGAACACGGAAGTCGGTTCCGTTAAGGGAGTATGTCGGATTACTCTCTCGTCACGGGTGGATTCATCGGTGAATCTGACGGTCACGGCATTAGTCATGCCTAATGTGATGGGCTCACACCCTCACGTACGGTTGTCGCCCTCGGTGCGACAGTTGGTCGCTGGGTTGTCACTGGCTGACCCGGAGTTCGATATTCCGAGCCCAGTAGACATTTTATTGGGTGTCGATGCCTTGGGATACCTGTTAGTGCCAGGTGTCCACGTGTTGCAGGCGACTGGTCTGGTTTCGGTCAACACCAGACTGGGCCATGCGGTAATGGGTCCGGTCATGCCGGCTGCCCCACGCCTAGCGACTCGCAGTCCCTTATTCGGTTCTGTACTCTCGGAGGTGATACAGAAGTTTTGGGAGGTGGAGGAACCACCTACGGTCCGCCGGTTGGACCCGGTTGAAGAAGAGTGTGAACAGTTTTATCGGAACAATACTGGTCACCTTCGGTCAGGTCGATTTCTCACACGTCTTCCATTTCGGAGTGATCGCCCGCCGCTGGGCAGTTCACACCATGCAGCCGAGACGCGGCTTCTGTCGATGGAACGACGCATGAAGCGTGACGGGATTTTCCGGCAGAAGTACGTCGACTTCATGCGGGAATACGAGTCGCTCGGCCACATGTCGGTTTCGGGTATCGACTGGAAGCGTGAAGACCACTGCTTCCTGCCCCATCACGCGGTCTTGAGGACACCGGAGGGCAAAATACGGGTAGTGTTCGATGGATCGGCATCAACATCTAACGGCATGAACCTGAACCAGTGTTTGCATTCAGGGCCGAAGTTGAATCATGACATCGCGGATGTTATCACACGGTTCCGTCGACACAATGTTGTGTTTGTAGCTGACATCCGGATGATGTTTAGACAGACGGTCATTCACCCTGACGATAGACGGTATCAGCTGATACTGTGGCGAGAGAGCCCAGATCAGCCCATCAGGGTGTACGAGCTGAACACCAACACGTACGGGCTGCGGTCTAGTCCTTATTTGGCGATTCGCACTCTGCGGGAGTTAGCGGATCGAGAACGGTTAAATTTCCCTAGAGGAGCAGCGATCCTGGAGCAGGACCTCTACGTGGACGATATCTGTACCGGTGCAGATTCCGTAGAGGAGGCGCTCGCTCGACGGGACGAGCTAGTTGAGCTCTTACGGGGTGGAGGTTACGAGCTCCGGAAATGGATGTCGAACTCTCCAGAGTTACTGACTGGTCTTCCGGATGACTATCAGCAGGATCCCCACATTTTGAAAATTTGGAAAATCCAAATATGTTGTCGGTATTAGGCGTCCAGTACCAGCCGGTGTCAGACATGTTCTCGTATCGGGTCGAGTTGGACTCCCCGAAGGTCTGGACGAAACGGAACGTCCCCTCAACGGTGGCTAGGACATTTGATCCAAACGGGTGGATCACCCCGGTAACATTTCAGCTCAAGTGTTTTATGCAATTGTGGTCTGCTGAGCTGAAATGGGACGACCCGATCGGCGGGTCATTGAGCTCAGAGTGGGACTCGTTCTTTTCGACCCTCCCTGGTATCAATCGGATTTCACTGCCACGGAGGTTGGTCCCCACCAAACGATACACCGCCACCCTGCATGGGTTTTGCGATGCCTCGGAGAAGGGCTACGGAGCTGCGGTGTATCTGCGTACGGTCGACTCCTCGGGGGAGGTTGATGTGCGGTTGGTCATGGCCAAGAGCAAGGTTGCGCCGTTGCGCACTTGCCTGACCATTCCCAAGTTAGAGCTTTCGGGAGCGGCTCTCCTGACTCGTCTGCTCAACCACACGATGACGGTTCTTCGTGGGTCAATAGCGTTGGAAGATACGGTCTACGCTTGGACGGACAGCCAGATCGTGTTATGCTGGCTGAAGGCTTCAGTTCACAAGCTGGAGATTTTTGTGGCGAATCGGGTTTCGCAGATTTTGAATTCGGAGGTTCCCTTAATCTGGAGACATGTTCCAGGGGAAATGAACCCAGCAGACTGTGCGTCTCGTGGGTGTCACGCTCCGGAGTTGGTTGGACATCCCTTGTGGTGGGGTCCAAAATGGTTGACTCAAGCCGAATCGGATTGGCCAATGAGTCCACGCGTTACCACGGCGAACGGCGCCTTGACAGTCGGTGTCTGTACGACGCAACCAGAGCCGGAAGAGGAGTTCAGCCTGCTGGAACGGTACAGCTCGCTCGACAAGCTGGTCAATGTGACCGCCTGGATCTGCCGATTTGCGCGGAATTGTCGGAATTCTGAGGCGCAACGAGTGCGGACACAGGTCCTGACACCACGGGAACGGAACCATGCGTTGTTCGCATTGGTACGGAACGTGCAGACGGTGCACTTTAAGTCCGAACTGGACATTCTGAGACGCGGACGCGTCCAACTGAAGGGAGCTGTGGCTCGGCTCAACCCGTTCATTGACCCTCAAGGATTGCTGAGGGTAGGAGGTCGGCTGCGGAATGCCAACCTGCCTTATGCGGCTCGCCACCCGTTGTTACTCCCTAGGAAAGGGAAGTTGGTCGAACTGTTGATACAGGATCGACACATTCGGAATGGGCATATCGGATGACACGCCTTGATGGCGTTTCTCCAGCGCGAGTTCTGGATTCTATTGGGAAGACGCTTAGTGCGTAGCGTCGTATTTCGGTGCCTGCCTTGTTATCGGGCCAAGGCGGCTACGATGCAGCCCCAGATGGGCGATTTGCCTTCGGATAGGGTTAACGAAATCCGGCCCTTTGTGGGTGTCGGAACGGATTTCGCGGGACCATTCATGGTCAAGTCTTCACAGCTACGGAACGCCAGATTAGTGAAGGCATACCTGTGCGTCTTCGTGTGCTTGGCCACGAAGGCAGTCCACTTGGAGGTGGTCAGTGACCTCACTACGGAGGCATTTATCGCATGTCTAGATCGGTTCGTCTCACGAAGGGGCCTCCCGACATTAATCCGTTCGGACAACGGCACAAATTTTGTCGGAGCCAGGCGATATCTGCAGGAGGTCACTCAATTCCTGAACGGTAACCAGGATGCCATCGGTACGGCTTGCTCCCGACGAGGGACTGAATGGGTTTTCAGTCCGCCGGGATGTCCTCATTGGGGAGGAATATTTGAGGCTGCGGTTAAATCGGCTAAGTCGCACCTGACGAGGATCATCGGTGAGACCTCTCTACGCTTTGAAGAGCTTGCGACGCTGTTCTGTAAAATTGAAATGACACTGAACTCGCGTCCGTTGTGCCCGCTCAGTTCGGATCCAAATGACTTGGAAGCGTTGACACCGGGTCACTTCCTGATAGGTCAGCCCCTTAACGCCCTGCCAGAATACCCATTCGGTGATGTTAAGTTAAGTCGGTTAACTAGGTGGCAGATGTTGCAGCAGATGGCTCAAGATTTTTGGAAACGGTGGTCCCTTGAGTACTTGCACATCTTGCAGCAGCGCCTTAAGTGGACTGACCGGACGAGCCCCCCTCAAGTCGGTGATTTGGTGCTGATTAAGGATGCGAACCTGCCGTCATTGAGATGGAGACGAGGACGGATCGTCAATTTGTACACGGGTCGGGATGGCACGCCTCGATCAGCAGAAGTCAAGGTGGGGGACTCGGTCCTCAAGAGAGCGGTCGCAACACTTTCTCGCCTTCCTATTGATTAGGGACAGGTTCGGGCCTGTCCGGGCGGGTGACTGTTTAATATTTATGCTTCGGAACGCACCGGTTTTTTGTTGCGCGGATCGACCACGAGTAATCGGGACATCACTAAGCGGAAACGGACCGCAGCTGTCACTCGTACCAACGAGAGGAAAAAATTGGAGGTTATCTCTTCTTTTCTCGTCGGGAGAACAAACATGTCTGCTCAGGCATCGTGCCATTGATGGTATTGCGGTGTACCAATTATCAAATACAGGCGTCGGGCCTGGTCGGAGTGTTAATCATCTACATCGTCGGGAAATAAGTAGATTCGCGTCAGCGGTCAAGTGATCCGTGTTGATTGGACATCGTCGTATCGGTAGCGGCGACTCCACGTGACGGCAGGCAGCACGCCGGCGACAGCGCCGGGCAGCGACGATAGTGATTCGATTCCTATCCTATCCCAATTCTGCTCTTATCCCGTATTCCTGTCTCGAATCGAGCTTTCGATTTCCTGTCTACGGCGACAAAGGTCAGTAACAATTCATTCACTTCTTTTCTCCCGTGCTGGCAAAACCCAGCCCCCTCAGGATTCCACGCCGTTCGGTAGGCGTGGAAATTAATCAGTAGCTCTTAAATAATGAATGAATGAACTCATTTAATAGTAGTTTATGTGACTGCTATATAATGGAGGGCATTAATACTCGAGAGTGGGTTTATGAAACGAGCCGAAGAAGAGTTTCATAATAATATCACTCGAGAGTTTTAATGCCTAATTATGTACAGTTACATACACTAGTTTATCTACACACATATCATAAGCTCTTTTTGATGTTGACCAGCATTGTGGCTCTGCAGTTGTTTAGCTTGCTCTGTAGTACCAATTTCACAGACAAACTAGGAGCGGCACGCAGGCGGGCGTCGGCGTTCGAAATTTGAATGTCATAATATGCCGGACGCGCGCCTACTGCATTCCTCGACTAATAAACAAACTACCCACTGACATAAGAAACACCATATCTCCGCTAAACATAAAAGCAAAACTTAAAAAATACTTATCCTCCCTTTCCTATCCCTAACCAATACCATGAAAAATACATACCTGATATGTTTTTAATTTATTTTTAAAATTTTGTGTGTACTTACATAAACAAAAACAAGATGTGTTAAACATTGTAGATATATTTTAGCGTAATAAGGATCCACATACAAACCTATATGGTTTCCGTGGACCTATTGTCAGATGTAAATTTATAATTTCTGCTTATAATAAACGAATAAATAAAAATGTAGAAAAATTACACACTATGGTCATAATGTGTAATTTTTCATATAAGAAATGAGTTTTTACCAAGTAGTTTAACATTATGCTGATGGTAACGTGCGGTTTTTGTACGCAGTAAAGAGGGTTTATGATACGTGTGTAGATAAAATAGGTAACGTTCTTGTTTTAGTTGGTAGGTCATACTTTAGATAAAATTTGTATTGGACCAATACACATTTTATCAGAATTTATTGAGGGCTTTTTGAAAAAATCAACTAATACAAAAAATATATACACAGATGACGTTTTGGTTTGTGGTTCCGTGCAGCACAAGTTTCGATGAGGACTTTTCCTGTCCACAGACTTCTCCACGACCGGAAGAATAAGGGCTTGAACTTGAACTCGATTTTTTTTAGTTTTTAAATTGGTAAATTAAGGTGTACTGTCGAGTCACACACTAAAATTAATGATAACTATATAAGGTGACTGTACAATAGCGATCAATACTTTGGGGAATGATGGGGCCCATCATTCTGAACAACTTTCCCTAAGAAACATATGGTCGCAAATGAACAAAAATTTTGGGTCTCCCTTAGTAAATTGAAAACAGCTGATCGGGGCAATGTACTGAAGGGAGTTTTTTTTTTTCATTTGCGACCATATGTTTCTCAGGGAAAGTTGTTCAGAATGATGGGCACCAACGTTCCCCAAAGTATTGATCGCTATTTTACAATCACCTTATATTACTACACAATGCAGACAGTTTTTTAGGGTTCCGTACTCGAAGGGTGCCAAACGGGACCCTATCACTAAGCCTCCGCTGTCCGTCCTTCCGTCCGTCTGTCACCAAGCTGCATCTCATACGCCGTGATAGTTAGACAGTTGAAATTTTCACAAATGATACATTTCTGTTACCGGTATAACAACCAATACTAAAAAACAATAAAATAATGTAATTTACCTGTAAACCTCATACAAACTTACGAATGCACCTGGTTACATACACGGAGTGTGAAAGTAGCCGCACCAATAACTTTGTAAACAACATTTTGCTATGTAAAATCCAAACTATTCACTCCACACCACCCCTACCATTGTACGGTGGTACGGAACCCTTCGTGCGCGAGTTCGACTCGCACAGGTTACAGAATTGCACCAAAAAATCCTAATACCAATACCAAACCTCTTATAAATTACCCTTTTGATGGGAGTACATAGCCTAACCCACGAACGTGCCGATTAAAAAAACGGGGTGTCATGGCGGTCAGCGAAAATAATCGTCGATGTTTGCTAAACGAGAGATTACTTGAAAACTAATGAGAATTATAATGTGAAGTAAAATAAAATCATTTCTATAGACGACCCGAAAGGCCGAGTCGGCAGTGACCCTGCCTACGAAGCCAAGGGTCCTGGATTCGAGTCCCGGTGGGGGAAAATATTTGTTTGATGAGAACGGATGTTTGTACTCTAGTCATGGTTATTTATCAATCTAAGTATAATATTTATCTATATAAGTATGTGTATCGTTGTCTAGCACCCAAGATACAGGGAATCCTAGTTTGGGGCTAGATCAATGTGTGTAAATAGAGTCCAGGGTATCATTATTTTTATTATTATTATTAGGTAGAAGTGTGAATCAGTCCATTGGATCAGAGTCTGAGGCTCAAACTCTAGGGTCAGCCATCTCAGCATTACCTCCCCTATGCTTATTATGCGTCGCCATGTGATTCCTCAAGTTGGTTTTCCACAGAAACTTTTTACCACACACGTCGCAATTAAAGTTCCTATCGCCGCCGTGTGTGGCCAAATGCTTTTTCATCATGAAATTGTCGAAGAACTTCGTGCGACAGACTGGACACTCCACTTTTTTCTCCTTCAAATGTGTGCGCCTTATGTGTATTCGCATTAGAGAGTTTCTCGTGAACAGCCTGCCGCAGTGCGGACAGGCGGATCCGGAGTTGTGTGCAGAGATCAAATGTTTCTGCCTGAGGTACGTGCTGACAAATCTTTCGGGACATTTAGGGCACTTTGAGATCTGTTTCCCATGTGCTTTGGCCATGTGCGAGTTCAAGAGAACTAGCGTGGTGTACAGCTGATTGCATTCTGTACATTTATGACTGGCTTCCTTGTGATGGCGTGCGATGTGGTGTCTGAGATTGGGCGCGGCTCTGAAGGGCTTGCCGCAGTACACACAGATAAGTTTGTTGTTTGAGTGCTCATCGTTCATATGCTTCAGCAGGTTGCCGAAAAATCTGAATATTTCGCCTTGATGACAGAGAGGGCACACGTAGCTATCTTTGACAATTTTGAAGGGCATTATACGACAATCCACGTTCCTGTTATACACCGCCTTGTGTTCCAACACCAAATGATCGATCAGTTGCTCCAAACTGTTCAGTTCCTGGAAGCAAACCTTGCAGTTCAGAGTCGATATGTCAATTTTTATATCAGCAAAGTCTCTGGCTCTTAACTTCATGCTTTTATGCTTGGTGTCACACACAGGATGCTCCAAGATTGTGTGGTCTCTCAACAAGTTCGGGTCCACGAAATCGTTTGGACAATAATAACATCTGAAGCGATTCATAACATACTTAAAAGGTAACGCTGTCGACATGTTGAATAAACAAGCAAGATTGTTCCTTAACTCTTTCACAGTAGGTTTCTTGTCCTCCAAATCGGCGTCAACGGTTATGGTGTTACTGGGGTACTTTTCCTTGGCCTTTTTCTTCTCTTTGCACAGACTCGAGTGTTGCAGAAACGAGTGTTTCGTACTGCAAGATTTAGAACAGAACCCGCACTGTAATATCCCCTGGTTGAGATGAA
This sequence comes from Argyresthia goedartella, assembly GCA_949825045.1. NCBI lineage: Eukaryota > Metazoa > Arthropoda > Insecta > Lepidoptera > Argyresthiidae > Argyresthia > Argyresthia goedartella. Next base: position 4,952,284 of record OX463811.1, on the reverse strand, counting down.
CATTATTAATATGTTTCATCTTTCGGGCCGTCGACGTAAACTTCTCGAAACACACATTACACGTCTGCAAATGTCTTTCCTTGTGAGCTCGTAACTTCGTCCCAGACGTAAACTCTATTTGACAGTCCTCACACTTGTATCCATCCTTATGATGATAGTTTCTTATGTGCGCCAACAAGTCCGCTTTCTTGTTAAAACTTTGCGAGCACACCTCACACACTAATACATTCTTCGGATGGCTTGTGTTCACGTGCTGCACTAAATGCTTGAAAAACTTAAACGCCTCCCCGCACTCCAGGCACGATAAGTCAATCAACTTATACTCAGTCAAGCACATCTCAACGTCTCTATCGTATTGGATATTATGCTTGAATACCAAATGCATGATTATCTCACTCACGCGAGCAAACTCTTCGCTGCAATGCTCGCAGCTCAAATGAGAGACGTCTAGCTTCACTTCACAATCGGCCGTCCTCACTGCTTTGATGGCAAAGTCTCTGTCCGCACAAGGCCCGTGCGACCTGGTGTGCTTCACCAGGTCGCTGTAGCCCGGTACGTCGCAGCCGCAGTAGAAACACATATATTTCCCCCTCCATTTGAAGGGCAGCACGGAGCTGTTATTGAGGAGCGTCCGAAGGTTGGAGCGGCGCAGGCGGGTAGGTAGGCGTTTTGTGTCTTCATCTGAAAAATAATTACGCTCTTTTGTCATATTTCCGCTGGTTGTTTAACTCGGGTGGTTTGGAGTGCTCTTGTAAGAGTGTTGGAGTGCCTGAGTTAATCTAACTCAATACAGAACTCGCTGATAAGATAATATTGATTCCTGCATACTATTGATGATAATTAATATGTAAATGTCATAATTTCAACACAACACATTTGTCACATCTATAAATCAATCTGTGGAAATGTATTTGGCCTTCTCCTCCCACAGTGGTCCAATGTAAGGAAGAAGCATAAAAAACAGGTCAAGTGCGAGTAGGACTTCGGACCCGCACATGAAGGGTTCCGTACCATTGTACACGGGAAAACGTCAAACGACAATCTTTTGTACGAGTATACCTTTAAATTTTTTAACAATGGGGTTGGCAACTGTCGGCGTGGCGCTAGTGTCGGTTGGTTCCCTAACGTCAAAGTCACGCTTCTGTGTTGCCAGTGCAGTGTGTTCAATCGCCACTCATGTGCTGTACATTGTAAAAAACCGCTGCCAAAAATACAAAATCAAGTTGTATACCTAGTAGTAATACATGACATTATATCATATACAAGAAAAATTACTGCTGTTGTGTAGTAAATAAATTCCGATAACCAATTATCACAGAAAAAGTTCCAGAAATTAGTCGATCGTTGACAGTGGCAACTGGATAAAGGAACCAAATGCACGTGGCGCCACCTATGATTAGCTTTCACCGGCCAACCCCATGAATGAAACATTGGAAAACAGTTTTGTGTAATTAGTTGCGTCCGCGCGTAGCTACCGGGGGCGGTGGTACTGATGAGCGCGTGATATTAACGTTTACATTTAACATTCTGGCCCCACGCTAGGACAACATGTGTCGTGGGAACCAGAAGCAGCGACGTCACACGCACATAAACATCCAAGACCTAGGGGCATTTTTTCTTTTCTTTACCCCTAGCCGGGGATGTATCTTGCAAACAGCAAGCAATCGACAAAAATTGCGCAATTTCTGCTGTCAAAAGTGACAATAGCGGAGTATAGCCAGCGGTCAACGGTGCTGCCTCTAGCGAGCAATCGCAAAACTAAAAAGAGCATTGTTGTTGCAAGTAGCAGAAAGCAGTTTTGCCGTTTTAGCCACTTTGTGGCTAGATCTAGTGGATTTTCAACGGTTTTAGCCAAAAAATAATCAATTTTAGCCACCAAAACGAATCTCTACATCTAGCTACTTTTGGTATGTTTTTAGATTATTACTTTTGGAAGTCGAACGAGCAAGAAATTTTAAATAAATCTGTGGTTATCGCCTTTTACTGAGTAGGCAAAAGGCAACATCACCGCGGTCCGCCCTCCGCGCCGCAGTTGTAATCTATAATCAGGGTTTCCCCAATGAATGTGTAATGGTACACGAGAGTCGGTACATTAGATACTTCATTCTGCGTGATAGAGGGCTAGCCCAACGCCGCGCTGTTTTGAATACGAGAATCGGTTCAGATAACGTTTGAGGGTTTTGCATAGCATACTGGCAAAGTTCGCAAAAAAAAAGGATGCGTGGGTTGATTCGTGGAAGTTTTCAGGCCAAGTTTTTTTGTCGCATTCCTGCGAGATGTGTAGAAATCAGAGCCGATTTGGCTGCGCGTTGAATAAAATTATGAATAACTAAATAATGAAAGGTTATTACGGAACGGAGAAAGCTATTATGTTGATTGCAAATATACAATTGCGATTGAGGTATGATATGGAGAGTCTGACACCTCTATTTTGAATATCATTCTAGAGGTCTTTGCCACGCGCGTCTAGCGGTCGGGAAATGCTTAATTAATCGCAACAAGCTTTTATTGGTCAGCGATCAACAGATTCTGTGTATCGGCAGTACCAAATGATTTGAGTGATAACCTACGGTTGATCATAGTGAATATGCGTACACACAATTTGTAGAACGGCGGATCTGCATGGCATGGTTGAAATTGGACCCTGTGTAGTTAGTGATAAGAAGCTTCGCTTGGGCAGAGCGTATTTGCAAAGGACGCATGTGGGGCATATAAATACCAGAGCGTGGGAGGGGAGGTCATTCAGTCTCTGCGTCTAGCCGCTGTGACAGTCGTCTTCACGAGTTCTAAACAGTTTTGGCTGCCGTGTTACGCGTCAGAACTATACGAATTGGTGATTGCGAAGTTTCAGTGGGTTTTCGTGAGTGTCTGAAGCGCCGAGATATACCTCGGTTCCTACCTTTATATCAACCTACCCCTAATTCCAAAACTATCCTTGGGTCGTTAGGAAAGAACTTGTAAGTCAATTATTCTGAGTCTGAGTCTGGGCTTGGAGCGACCCTAAATTCCTTTTTCCTTCACCATAGGGTTCCTGGATTGGCTCTTAGGATATTCGCGGGCTAATCCTCTCCTCATTCCTTTAGAGTAGCGAGTTTTGTAATTCCCACACACACAGTCGTTAAACATTCAAGCACATTCAAATCAAACTCAACCATTTTCGAGTGGTGTCGATAATGGACGTGGTATAACACTAGGTTTTTAGACTAGGCTAGACAGGAGTTTAGTTGCGGCTAAACCTAGGTTGTCAGGGCATAGGGAGACTGTTTGATCGATGAGGTTCCGCGGATGGAAATAACAAATTCAGAACAAAGTTAAACCGGTGTCTACACAGTTAACATATACTGTTGATATTTTGACATTTGAGTGTTGTCGGGGACGCGCGAAGAGATCAATTTACAGTCTAAAGTTCATTGTTTAGGTCCGGGTAGGTGTTTTGCATTGCCTTGGGTCAGATTGGATTCAAGTTGCATTTTTAAATTAAATGTAAATTTCGGTGGATATCTAATGTGTAAGTTGAGTCGGTATATATGATTTGGCTCAGCCCAGGACGTGCTGCGGCTAGTGGAATTCATAGTTCGGTATTTATCGAATTATGCACTTCGCTATGGTGTGGGTTAGATATCCTAAAACAATAATGCTTGCGTTTCGATAACATCCAGCTCAAATTGCGCTGAGTTGAAGGTTTCAAAACGTTACGGACCTTTTGAGGTAACCGCTAGTTCAGAACCCATTTCGGAACTCAAATCGCAATTGTGTAAACCGGTCTTTTCGGATCGTTATTGCCGTGAACAAAATATATAATTGGAACCACCACAAGCCGCTACGAGCGAGCACATGAAATATAATTGAGTACTCACGTCGTAAAACTACGACGGATATCTATACTATAACTGTGATCGATCACTAAAACTAAAACTAAAACAAAAGATGTTCCAAAGCGCTCATATATACAAAAACCAGATGGTGCCATCACATAAAATATAACAACGATCGTTTTAGCGCAATACACCGCTGACTGATGCGAATTACCGGCTCGCGGACATATATGCTTTCTCTGTCTAACTTGAAACTGTAACTTTCCGAACCAAGCTTCGTTCGACTATTGTACGCCTAACAGATTTCTCGATGAACGAGAAATTCAGACTTATCATTCTTACTTACAAATCTTACAGCTGAATCGGGTCCTCTCATTTTGGGATAGATAGAATAGACGATCATAGCTACTGGTAGCGGCGGCTCAGACCTTTAGCATGTGGGGCCCGTTACAGATTTTTGTTGCCGAGACGGAAGGATATCCTAGATAGTCTGATACCTAGATATTCCTAGATATTCTAAAAGAATCAAGGTCTAACGCGTTACTTTTAAAAATAACACAACGTAGAAACGATTTTAAACAGTTCAGTTTGTAAATAAGAAATAAGCAAAAAAGGGGCTTTGTTTTCAGACGAGCTACGGCGGTTTAATAGGAATAATGGCCGGCCGGCCTAGGAAAAACGGTAGTCGGGTAGCACAAAATTCACTTTCACACACAAGTGAAATGGCGTCAGGGCAGGTGACGCAATTGTTATCTGAAATAGTGAAAAGATTAGACAGTTTGGAAAGGGGTTCCAGCGCGAGCAATGCTAGTAGGACTTCGGACAGACATACTGATAGACAGGAACTAGAGACGTTTGAACAATCGGTAGAAAAACGTCAATCGTGCATTGTGAAAATGACACAGAAGTTGCCGACATTCGATGGGCGGAATTCGGAAAATCCGATGATTTTCTTAAGAGATTTAAAGGCTTATATTAAAGTCTCGGGAGATACTTCTAGGGCTTTGATATGGGCAACGGATAGTTTGGTAGGAATTGCGAAAGTTCGAATGAGCATATACAGAGACTCATGGCGAACCTATTCGGATTTTGAAAAAGATTTCAGAGAGGTATTCTGGGGTGATAATGAACAGGAATTAATTAAGCAAAGATTCCTAACTGCGAAGTTTGATTCTAAGAAAGGACAAAGTATGGAAGAATTCTTTGCCTCTCAATTGAATAGCATATATGAGCTTACGATACCGTTTACTGATACGGAGAAAATCAACACGATTTTCAGACAGTTGCCGCGTGATATTCAGGTAGCGTTTTTTGCTAGAAAGGAGACTATGACCATACGGGATGCGGTCGAATTCCTTCGGCATTTAGAACGGAATGTCGATGGGGAATTAAGTGTGATACATGGTTCTGAGACTATGAATACGAATAACGTGAGGCGGGATAGCTACATGCGTGGGCAATATCGAGCTATGCGGGTAAATACGTTACGTTATAACGCGATAAGTCGTAGTAATAATTATAACGCGGTAACGAAGGGGCGAAACGAATTTGGGACGCGTGGTCGCGGTTATTTTCGCGGTAGAGGCAGGCAGCCTAGGCCTAGCTTCAAGGCAATAAAGTTTCAGAGGGGCAATGATAGTTCAGGAGATACAGAGGCAGGGCAAAGTTCAAGTGACAGGAATAATGCGATAAGTCAGAATTCAAAAAACTAGTGGACTCGCGCGGGTCGTTCGCGCTCAGATATTTATTACGGTTCGGGTGGACAGCCGATCGAATTGGGAAAAAGCATAGACTGTATGATTTGTGTAATTTGGATTCGAACGTGGGTGTGAATGAATTTATTCAATTATTAGCGCATAAAGCGCACGGATATGCCGTGTGTTTAGAGGAAAAATCTAGATCGAATTATAGAGATCGAAATGACAGACGTTTACATACGATATTCAGAGACGACGATTCGACTGAGTGTGGGCGCGAGTTATGTAGTACTTTGACATTACCTGAGATAGATGTGCGTATTGGGAATATTGTTGTAAGGAGTTTGATTGATTCGGGGAGCGAAATCAGTGTAATAAGTCGGAGAGTGTATGAAGAAGTGTGCAGTCAATTGGGAAAACCGACGGAAATACCGATTCCAAGTTTGAGAATCACAGGTGCATTTGGAGTCAGTAAGGAAAAGGTTGATAAATTAGTAACGTTACCATTAACAATAGGTGAATGCGTTATCGATACTCCAATGCTAGTATTAACAAGGGTGCCTAAAGATTTAATTTTGGGGTTTGATTTTATACAACAGACGCGAGCCAGTTTAACGTGTGAGGGTAATAAGAGGCTAATTATACGAAGCGCCGGGCGGATGTGTGAAATACCATTAGGTACTGGTCCTAATCCGGAATCTTGCTGTTGTACAATGGAAGTACAGAACCAAGATACCAGTAGAAATATGATAGAGGAATATGTGAATAATTCATCAATACCTGTTGAACACAAAACAAGGTTATTGCCGGTGTTAAATAAACATGCAGAGTTGTTTAGCGATAGGATAGGTCGGACAAATAAATATATACATGAGATAAAAATGAGAGATGAAACGCCTTTCGTAAAACGAAGCTATCCCATACCGTTCGCATATCGCGATAAAGTAACAAAACGTTTGGAAGAGATGGAATTGATAGGTATTATTAGCAGGCAATCTACGGATTTCAGCAGTCCATTGACTTGTACATTAAAGAAAACGGGAGAGGTCCGTATTCTTCTAGATGCACGACAATTAAACACTGGAATGGTCGGGGAGGTTGAAACCACACCTTTAATGAGTGAGATATTGCAATCCGGGCGCCGGATAAATTACATAGGAGTTATTGATATCAAAGATGCGTATTTTTCTATACCATTATCAGACGAATCTAAACGATACACGGGTTTTGTATATCAAGGCAGAAGTTATGTTTACAACGTTTTACCTCAGGGGTTGAAAACCAGTGTGGGTTCATTTTCGAGGGCGATGGACTTAATTCTAGGGCCAGAGGTTAGGTCATATTGTTTAAATTTTGTTGACGATTTGGCAATTTTAACTGAGGGTGACTTCGAACAGCATTTGTCTCAAGTGGACACGGTTCTGAGTAAATTGAAAGACGCGGGCTTCACATGCAAACTAAAAAAATGCGAGTTCGCACAAAAAAGGGTCAAGTTATTGGGGCATATTTTGTCTACACAAGGTTTGCAGATGGACCCGGACAAAATTGAAACACTTAAATTATATCCGTCACCCAGAACTGTCAGGCAATTGAGGGCGTTTTTGGGGTTCATAAATTACTTTCGGAGGTTTATAAAAAATTTTGGAACATTGACACGGCCCTTGTACAATTTATTGCGGTCTGGAGTCAAGTTCGTCTGGAGTGCGCAGATGCAAAGTGCTTTTGACGAGATAAAAGATCAATTCTCAGAAAGTATAATTTTGAGTCAGCCATTGGCGGGAAAAACGTATTATGTTCAATGTGACGCCAGCGCTATAGGAATTGGGGGGCTATGTTTATCAATTAGATGAATCGGGCCAGGAACGAATTATAGGGTTCTGTTCGCAGGCATTCAAGGGTGCCCAGACTAGATGGTCGATCAGTGAACAGGGAATGTATGCAGTTATATACACTTTAAAGCGATTTGAGATATACTTGCGGGGAGAAAAAGTTATTATTAGAACTGATCATAAAAGTTTGACGTTCATTAAGTCGTGGACTTTATTGGGTGCACGCGTAACGAGGTGGATTATGTTTTTAGAGCAATTCGATTACGACATAGAATTTGTGCGAGGGACTGATAATCAAATTGCCGACACGCTAAGCAGGCAAATGGCGGGACCTGGAGGTATGAATGACAGTATAACTGTTCAGCCGGGAATATTCTGGTTTCAGGCATCGAATACCGCAAGTGTTATTTCGAGTTTACGGGACATTGCGAGATTACAAAGCGAAGATGAGCGGTTAAATCGAATTAGCGGTTGTATCAGACGTAATGTGGTAGATACCGGAACGAGAGGGTTTGAAAATTACAAGCTAGTAGGTGATACGTTATATTTTCACGTGCCGAAGCGGAACGTACAGTTGCTAGTAATTCCGAAATCACTACAGGAGGAACTTATTTTACACATACATGAAGAAATAGGTCACTACGGCAGATATAAAATATTAGCACTGATGAAGGACAGATATTATTTTCTTCATATGAGTAGGGTGATTAGCGCGGTGATAAGAAGTTGTGACATATGTCAAAAGGTAAAACCAAGTACTAACAATACCGTTGGTCCTTGTACACCGGTGTTGGCGGAAAGGTTGGGTGAGAAAGTTTTCTCGGACCTTTATGGGCCATTGCCCGTAGGTAAATTCGGATATCAATATATATATGTGATTCAAGACGTGTACAGTAAAGTAATAAAATTATATCCAATGCGAAAAGCGACAGGTAGGAGCGTGCTCGCTTGTACAAAGAGATTTCATAGGGAAATACCTATCGAAACTATAATTACGGACTCAGGACCACAGTTCATATCGAAAGTTTGGGAATTTGGACTCAAACAGCTGGGGATTCGGGTCACTCATACGTCGGTGTATTGTCCAAATTCTAATAGCGTAGAAAGAGTGAATCGCGAGCTAGGTCGGCTGATTAGGACTTATTGCGGCGGAAGTAATCGTAGTTGGGTAGACGTGTTACCGGACATTCAGAATTGCTATAATAATATCGAACACACAAGCACAGGCTTTGCGCCTAATGAGTTAGCGTTTGGTAGGCGGGAACCGTTAACTATTGACAAGGAATTAGGCGATGAATGGTTATTAGGCCATAGTGTGCGAGATTCGGAACAGGTGCGGAATGTAGCGATAGAAAACTCTAAAAGTTCTAGTGAACGACGTAAGCGACAGGCGGACAAACGGCGTAAGTTAGAAGTCTATCGTATAGGTGATTATGTGAAACTTAAGACCTTTGTGCGTTCAAATAAAGAACATAAAATCATGCGGAAATTTTCGTTGTTGTATAAAGGGCCTTATGTTATTTCGGCAGTGGTATATCCTAACTGTTATACGTTAGTAGATCCGGGTTCAAATGAGATATTGGGTAACTTCAATACTATAAATATAGCCAGGTATTATGTGAGGACGAATAAGGGCGTAGATAAATAAGATAGTGTATAAAGGTTATATAATTAAGCTGTAAGCTGTAAATTTGAGTAACTACTTGTAGATTTAAGGATCTTGCATGGTTTGGAAACAAAAACAAAAAAAAAAAAAACAAAAAAAAAAAAAAACAATTTGTATATATATAGTAATACGAATTAGGATAAATTGCGGGTAAGCGAGGTTGTATAGTAAGATAGATAAATAAGATAAGACAGGAGAGAACTCAATCGAGTTGTGTAAATATTATATACATAATTGACAGATTCATCGGTCGGTGTACATGATTTGAGATGTCCGAACATATAGAGTAGATATGTACAAAGTATGGGTAGCATAGTGGTAATGAGATCCTTGCGCCATGTTAACTGAGATAAACAGTGTCTCAAGGTCTGGGAGGGGGCTGTAATGGTACACGAGAGTCGGTACATTAGATACTTCATTCTGCGTGATAGAGGGCTAGCCCAACGCCGCGCTGTTTTGAATACGAGAATCGGTTCAGATAACGTTTGAGGGTTTTGCATAGCATACTGGCAAAGTTCGCAAAAAAAAAGGATGCGTGGGTTGATTCGTGGAAGTTTTCAGGCCAAGTTTTTTTGTCGCATTCCTGCGAGATGTGTAGAAATCAGAGCCGATTTGGCTGCGCGTTGAATAAAATTATGAATAACTAAATAATGAAAGGTTATTACGGAACGGAGAAAGCTATTATGTTGATTGCAAATATACAATTGCGATTGAGGTATGATATGGAGAGTCTGACACCTCTATTTTGAATATCATTCTAGAGGTCTTTGCCACGCGCGTCTAGCGGTCGGGAAATGCTTAATTAATCGCAACAAGCTTTTATTGGTCAGCGATCAACAGATTCTGTGTATCGGCAGTACCAAATGATTTGAGTGATAACCTACGGTTGATCATAGTGAATATGCGTACACACAATTTGTAGAACGGCGGATCTGCATGGCATGGTTGAAATTGGACCCTGTGTAGTTAGTGATAAGAAGCTTCGCTTGGGCAGAGCGTATTTGCAAAGGACGCATGTGGGGCATATAAATACCAGAGCGTGGGAGGGGAGGTCATTCAGTCTCTGCGTCTAGCCGCTGTGACAGTCGTCTTCACGAGTTCTAAACAGTTTTGGCTGCCGTGTTACGCGTCAGAACTATACGAATTGGTGATTGCGAAGTTTCAGTGGGTTTTCGTGAGTGTCTGAAGCGCCGAGATATACCTCGGTTCCTACCTTTATATCAACCTACCCCTAATTCCAAAACTATCCTTGGGTCGTTAGGAAAGAACTTGTAAGTCAATTATTCTGAGTCTGAGTCTGGGCTTGGAGCGACCCTAAATTCCTTTTTCCTTCACCATAGGGTTCCTGGATTGGCTCTTAGGATATTCGCGGGCTAATCCTCTCCTCATTCCTTTAGAGTAGCGAGTTTTGTAATTCCCACACACACAGTCGTTAAACATTCAAGCACATTCAAATCAAACTCAACCATTTTCGAGTGGTGTCGATAATGGACGTGGTATAACACTAGGTTTTTAGACTAGGCTAGACAGGAGTTTAGTTGCGGCTAAACCTAGGTTGTCAGGGCATAGGGAGACTGTTTGATCGATGAGGTTCCGCGGATGGAAATAACAAATTCAGAACAAAGTTAAACCGGTGTCTACACAGTTAACATATACTGTTGATATTTTGACATTTGAGTGTTGTCGGGGACGCGCGAAGAGATCAATTTACAGTCTAAAGTTCATTGTTTAGGTCCGGGTAGGTGTTTTGCATTGCCTTGGGTCAGATTGGATTCAAGTTGCATTTTTAAATTAAATGTAAATTTCGGTGGATATCTAATGTGTAAGTTGAGTCGGTATATATGATTTGGCTCAGCCCAGGACGTGCTGCGGCTAGTGGAATTCATAGTTCGGTATTTATCGAATTATGCACTTCGCTATGGTGTGGGTTAGATATCCTAAAACAATAATGCTTGCGTTTCGATAACATCCAGCTCAAATTGCGCTGAGTTGAAGGTTTCAAAACGTTACGGACCTTTTGAGGTAACCGCTAGTTCAGAACCCATTTCGGAACTCAAATCGCAATTGTGTAAACCGGTCTTTTCGGATCGTTATTGCCGTGAACAAAATATATAATTGGAACCACCACAAGCCGCTACGAGCGAGCACATGAAATATAATTGAGTACTCACGTCGTAAAACTACGACGGATATCTATACTATAACTGTGATCGATCACTAAAACTAAAACTAAAACAAAAGATGTTCCAAAGCGCTCATATATACAAAAACCAGATGGTGCCATCACATAAAATATAACAACGATCGTTTTAGCGCAATACACCGCTGACTGATGCGAATTACCGGCTCGCGGACATATATGCTTTCTCTGTCTAACTTGAAACTGTAACTTTCCGAACCAAGCTTCGTTCGACTATTGTACGCCTAACAGATTTCTCGATGAACGAGAAATTCAGACTTATCATTCTTACTTACAAATCTTACAGCTGAATCGGGTCCTCTCATTTTGGGATAGATAGAATAGACGATCATAGCTACTGGTAGCGGCGGCTCAGACCTTTAGCATGTGGGGCCCGTTACAAATGTTTCCGTAATTCAGATTCGATTTAATTAAAATCTACGTTATTACTATTTACAGTTTGTTTTGTACAAAATAGTCATGTCATTATTTATCGAAACGATATCATTGTTTATGATAATAATATTATATTATCAATAGTCATAGAATATGAAAGTCTGCAAAGATTAGCTACTTCTAGCCATATTTCGAAAATGTTTGTTTTTTACAAAACTGCTCACTTTTTTAACACGCTTTTATTAGCTTCACCTGTATGTTTGTATGTAATTTGGACTTGATTTTGACCCACTTTAAACGGACAGATTTCATTAAAACTTTGTAAACTTATCAAGAATCAGCGGCAATGTAATAATTTCATAAGTTTATCTCATTATCCTGATTAGGATCGCCAGGATTAATTAATTTCTCACACAACCTCTGTGTGAGAGCAAGTGAAAAAAAAGCGTCGGGCGCTTTGTTCCATATCTTTCGTACATCGTGCGCCCGACGCTTTTTGTTTCACAATAATAATAGTATTTTTTATTCATTATTGTTTTAAGGTTATATTAAAAATTATTTTTAACTTTTTAGTTCGAAGTGCTTTAAAAGCGTGTTTTATAGTTTTTTTAAACTATATTTATTTTATGTAGCCACAAACTAGCTTGCCCTGGTGGCAACACTGGCAGAAAGCAAACAATTAGCGAGCGATCACTTTAGATAATACGAATTTGGTATGACACATCGCAAACGACCGCGCGATGAATGCGCGATCACTGCGCAATAGCTGCTGATTGCTGAATTTTAGGTAATAAGCCCACCGGGACCTCTCGCATGGTAGGCAGAGCCACAAGCGCTGTGCCAGAGGGCGTATTGCCAAGCTCTTCATGGCGTCCAATACTGTGGTGACGCCCTCGTCGAAGATGTGAAGGTGCAATTCGTGCAACATTGTGATTTATTTAATTATTTATGTTATATTGATCCTTTACAAAAAATACGCTTTGCTAGCTTAAGATAGAGACTTAAATATAGAGGACATGCGCTTTTTAAATTAAAAGGAACACAGCATGCAATGCGACAATGTTAAAGTTAATTATACACTTTTAAAAGTTAAGACTACTGTGTATAAATGCATGTTTTTTTTATTAATACAATTTATTGAATTTTTTCAAAATAATGAATTATGCCCGAGGTCTAATCTAAAATTATTTTATTCAAACATGCTTTAAAGCAGTTAAGACTTGCAAATAAGTCGAGTTCAGATTCACGGTGTTTTGTGCTGTGTTCATTGTACAGTTTGCATAATCTGTGCAACGGAGCGTTTGAGCCTAGATTGGATTTGGCAGTATCATTGAAAAATAACCAAAAGTTCGACCGTGGTAGTCTTTTTGGTGCATTAAAAGTAATTTTCCCCAGTAAGTCAGGTGATCAGCGAGGGGCTAGCCTTCATCCAACACAAGGGAGAAGTGCTGACTGAAGAGAGCATGATTCAAATCTGCTCAACAGCTTTTTCAGCGGAAGAGATATATCCACTATATTTATTTTCTGACCCGAAACCCATGTACCCTGCTTAGTGGTAAATGCAGCCAAAGATCCGATCTACGATCGAGACTACGGTCATAGGGCTAAGCAGGGGCGTACACCACCACACTACACTACACTGCACACCACACATTTTACCCGTGCATTCAACATTCAATATTAATAATTTAATAATTGAATTTGTTTTTAGTAACATATTTTACTGTTCTCTTTGTGTATATACTTATTTAACCTCCTCAGTATAATGTCACGATGTTTAGCTTAAGGAATTTAAATCCATTATTGGCTTAAGTTAAGGTTTAATTAGCTGTTTAATCATGCATATATTTAGCTGTGGATTTTTTTAAGATAATAAAATAAATAAATAAATACTATCGTCACTATATTCAATATATTATTTCTTTATTACACACAAACATTTGGAAACAGGAAGTACATAAATAGTGTAATAAGGCCTTCTTATCTTCAACGATATTTTTACATGATCTATTTTTATTTCATACTCTTTCATACCTAATCATTTTCTTGCAAAAATATTAGCTATATTTTGTCATATATATTTTTTCCGGTTTATTTAAGTCATGAGACGGAAGCATGAGTGGCACGTCGGGAAAGTGGTACTTCTTTTAACTGCCAGTTCCTATAAATAATATAGCCAGTTCCTATAACGATAAATAGGTCTATTTAATTTAATTTTTATCTGAAGTCGAGCTTTTTTCCGACTTGTTAGTTGCTCGTGCTCTTGGCTCTGCCGACGACGCTCCAATGTGGGAGTCCTACTATTTGTGTTAAAATATGACTTGAATAAACGAATAAAAGAAATCGTCACATGCGTGAACTGTCAAAATACAGGGACAGGAGATGGTGGTAAATGCTGATCCAGAGACAAATCTTGAGGTTTAATTTCAAAAAGGGAACAGTTGCACACTTGCAGGTATGCTTTTGTATGTCATAATTCCAATTACAATCTCCTTGGTCTTGCTTGATACCACACCATGAAGGTTTAAACATGTACTGTATTGCCAGCCAGCCAGCGTTATCGGATCGAATAACCTCTTTTCTACAATCTACCTAGCCCACTTTCAGCTTTTCATCCTTGCACAGAAGCAGGCATCTGGACCGTGAGAACTAAAAGACAACTCAATCAAAAGATACACATAATTTTCTACTATCGATAGTTGATTTCATTTTAGATTGGTCCTTACTAGATATTCGATAGCCAATATATGAGATATTCGATAACAACCTCATGTTTGACTCGGTGCCGACAACGACTCCTAATATAAGTCGCCGCCGCGTATTTCCGTTGTATACAAGGCCATTACGCTCCCATTGCGTACAGCTCGTGTATATTTCGGAATGCTGATACTCACATCTGCAACTACAAAATATACAAGAATTTTGCGAACTACTCGTATATAGTTGGTAATGAATGCGTACGAAAGTTTAGTTCCAAACTATACAGTGTCACTGACGCAGGCTATCAAAGGTATTATTTAATAGCACATTAAAATACTGATTTGCACAGCAAAAATGGTTCACTAAAAACACTTTAAATATTTTATTTGTCCTTAAGTTTGTATTACGTATTTTTTGCTGTTCTTACATGTTCAACCTAACACGAAAGATACGGGCTTCGCTTCGCTCGTCTCCTTTACCCTTCACCTAAGCTACCGCAGTGTTTTCCCTGATATTTGCTGTGAAAATCAGTATTTTTGATGTGCGGTCTAATATTTCCCTTAAACTCTGATATTAATCGCTGATATATAAACTTAAATACACATAAAATATTTATTTAATAACAAGAGTATTTACATTGGGCAATAGCGCAGTATATAACGGAACCATAAAATTGGCGTACACCATTCCGAAGTATACACGATTGCGGCGTAATGCTGATGTATAGTTCGGAAGACCTAAGTATAAAAATTCGTTCCAAAGTATACGCGATAATTTACAGACCACTGCGTAATGACCTTGTATATTGGGTGCTTACCTATGAAATTGGCGAATTTTCTTACGGATTCAGGAGTTCATAATTCGAGTAATTCAATAGCTATTTCCAGTATTTTTTTATTGTTTTAAAATTAATTTCAATATTTTACATCTACTTATTAAATTTTCTTTTAATTTTCAGTTTGTTAACTAAAATGTTATCTTCAAAATCAGTGCCTCCTAAATGACATCCAATTTCATGATAATATTCGTAATATTTTTTTACAGCTGACACTTTTCAAAAATTATATAAAATTTTCTGTTAGCTAAATGTTGGCTCATTCATACACACAAAGTTTATAAAGTTAGGATCTGTCATTCCTAAAAAAAATACAAAAATGTTTGTACTGAAAATTGAGTTAACGTAAATTTCTCCATACAAAACGCTGATTTCATAGGTAAGCACCTAATATTACGGAAACACGCGTCGCAGCCTTAAGGACGAGAAGACCCAGAAGGAGCTGGATGACATCATCAGTCTGAGGAAGGGGACTGATCCGAAGAAAACTCCTATTTTTGTGGCCCGAGACCTTCACAAACACCCCCGGTCTCGTTTGACCACGTCGACGTGACGAGATTGCTAAAACTAAAATATTTTGGTGATCGTAATATTTGTTGCCTTAAATAACTATGTGATATGACAAATTTACTGAGCAGCCTTCTATACGAACCCGAATCAACCGAAAATTTACCATATTCCCGCTAATTTATTACACACTATTACCACCCCGTATTACACACTAAACGTCAAAGTGACATAAACTACGACGATTCTACTGCAGATTGGAGCCAGTGCAGAATGGCCGCTGCGTTGGTTCAGTAACATATGTATATAAAATCATGTTGAATTTATTATTTCATTTGCAAAAATCAATTGATTACTTATTAATCGATTGAAATATGCAAAAGTAAGGCCATCTTTTTATGTTTCTTTTTATCGTACTGTCAGTGCTAGGAGTCGGTCGATATTGCTTTCAAGTGACATATATAAAAATAAAATCTCAATTAAACTATAAACGGTGTTTGCTATTTATCCGAATCATAGCCCCATAATACCAATAGGTTATGGGCCCAGTATACGCAAAGAAAACATTGGGACTAAATTAAAAACTCGGAAGTTTGAAATACCGTAATAAAAAATGGATGGTGTAAAAATGAAACGTAACATAAAACATTTCAGTGGTGAAAAAAATACAGCGTTTGGAAGTTTCTAATTCGCGCGCATAAAATAATGATGAACCAGCCTAAAACTATGGAAAGGACAAAAACAGTTCAGGACATTGATACTAAGCAACCATCGACATCAACAAATTATGACGGATTTGCATTTATGACGGGACAATATCAAGAAAAGGATCAAGAGGACAAAATAATGACAATAAGGACAATCGAGCTAAAAAGACCTCATTCATGAAGTGTCATCATTGTGGACGTCAAGGACATGTGAAAAACGACTGTTTTTATTATAAAAGAATGATGATCCAGCCTAAAACCATGGAAAGGACAAGAACAGTTCAGGCCATTGATACTAGGCAACCATCCACATCGACAAATTATGACGGATTTGCATTTATGACGGGACAATATCAAGAAAAGGATCAAGAGGACAAAATAATCTTTTTGTTGGATTCTGGAGCATCGGATCACATAACGAACAGGGATGATCTTTTCCTTGACTATACGAATCTGCTAACCCCACTTAAAATTTCAGTAGCTAAGGATGGTGCATTTATTTCAGCTACCAAAAAGGGAACCCTGCGTGTTACCAGTGACACGGGCGTTCAAGGAGTCTTGGAGGACGTACTGTTCTGCAGTGAGGTCCCATACAACTTATTGTCAGTATCAAAGATGCAAAGGGCGGGACTGACAATAATTTTCGACAAAAATGGAGCCAAAATCATAAAAGACGGTACAGTAATAATGAAAGGTAGGTCAATCAATAATTTAATTGCTGTAGATTTTGTAGCGTCTGTTGACATGACTCACCCGACTTGCCAAGCATGCAGCAGTGCCCGAAATAATTATACTTTGTGGCATCAACGTTTAGGACATATTAGCAAGACGAAATTCTTAGAGCTAAAGAATAATAAAATGGTTGATGACACAGAGCAAATTATTCCAGTAATGCCAAACGATGATTTATGCGAAGCGTGTATAAGCGGGAGACAGAGTCGATTGCCATTTAACCATGCCAAAGATAAAAGTCATATTAAGCGACCATTATACGTAGTTCATTCTGACGTCTGTGGACCCATCACTCCTACAACAGTTGACAACAAAAACTATTTCGTATTATTTGTTGACCAGTACACTCATTACTATGTTACCTACCTGCTAACTTACAAATCCGATGTATTCGCGGCATTCAAAGATTTATCTACCGAAATGAAAAGCTAAAAAGTGTTGAGAAGGGAATCACTTATCATTTGACAGTTCCGCGAACTCCGCAGTTGAATGGTGTTTCTGAACGAATGGTAAGAACTATAACCAAAAAAGCCCGTTCAATGATAAACGGTGCACAACTACATAAACAGTTCTGGGGCGAAGCAGTGTTAACTGCTGTGTATTTGATAAATATAACACCAACTAAAGCTCTCAGACAATCACAAACACCATTTGAAATGTGGCATAGTAAAAAGCCTCAAATTAAATATCTGAAGGTTTTTGGTTCAACTGTGTATGTTCATATCAAAACGTATAAAGCAAAATTTGATAACAAGTCATGGAAAGATGTCCATATGGGATATGAACCAAACGGTTACAAAGTTTGGAACCCAGGAAGCGAAAAATATGTTGTAGTCAGAGATGTTATAGCAGATGAAATAAATTTTCTGCAGTCCAGGCCTACGCTAAAGCCTGAAGAGAATATTTAAAATTCTCATGACAAAACTGATAACGGAAATATGCCTAAATCAGTGTCACCAAAGTTTCAGAACTCTGACAGATCGAAATCAGATAATGGTAAATCTGATGATCAAATTTGCCCGACTAAAATTCGCAAAATAAACCATGACATACAATCTGATCTAACGGTTGGTCTAAATAATGAGAATAGCTCTTACCGGATGCAGGACACAGAAAATATTAATGTTGACACTGAACTGAGAAGGAGTGATAGGCTCAAAGGTCAGCCACCTAAATCTTATACAGAATATGATAATGATTATCTGATGAACGCTTATTCCACTTATTCCACAGGTATAAAAGTTACCAGGTACGATGATAAAATAACATTAGATCAAAGTGCATAAATCAAAATTGTTCTGAGTAAATTTTAATATGAAAGATGCAAATTCAGTAAAGATCCCTTTAGAAAGTAAACTGAATTATGAGGCTTTGAATTCTGACGAGAAACATGACGCACCATGTAGAAAAGTCATAGGTTGCTTGATGTACATCATGTTATGCACTCGACCTGACTTAAGTACAAGTGTAAATATACTAAGTAGGTATGTAAATAAAAATAACATAGAGCTATGGCAGTGTCTCAAAAGAGTACTGAGGTACTTAAAAGGTACTATTGAATTAAGGCTGTGTTATCAAAGGTGTCAGGACTACAAAAATATTCTATGTAGATTCTGATTGGGGTGGTAATGATACAAAAGACAGAAAAAGTACAACAGGATATTTATTCAGAATTTTTGATAATTGTACAATTACTTGGAGTATAAAGAAACAAATGTCTGTCGCAGCTTCATCTACTGAGGCTGAATATATGGCATTGTTTGAAGCTGTGAGGGAGGCGTTGTGGCTTAAATCTCTTGCGATTAGTATCAATATGGTTATAGATCAGCCCATTCTGATCTATGAGGACAACAATGGGTGCATTAGTATTGCAATCTAAACATATTGATATTAAATATCATTTCTCAAGAGAGCAAATTGAGAAAAACGTAATAAAACTCAATTACATACCTTCAGGTCAGCAGCTGGCGGATGCTTTGACAAAGCCGTTGCCTGCCATCACTTTGCAAGGAATGAGAAGCCAGATGGGTGTAGAATAGTTTTCTGTATTTGTGTTGATGAACTTAGAATTACATTTTTTTGTTGTTGATATAATGTAAATAATGAATTCTATAAATTCATTTCATGAAGTGAATGAAATGATTTGATTAGGTTTTTCTGGGTTTTCCCTAATCCTGAGCAACAAATGTTGGATCATCATATTGTATTTTTTCCCAGTGAACACTTGAAAGTTATACTCGGTCCGTTTAGTTAAATTAGCTTTTTTAATTGTATAATGAAAATTAATTTTTGAGCGGGCGTGTTGAATTTATTATTTCATTTGCAAAAATCAATTGATTACTTATTAATCGATTGAAATATGCAAAAGTAAGGCCATCTTTTTATGTTTCTTTTTATCGTACTGTCAGTGCTAGGAGTCGGTCGATATTGCTTTCAAGTGACATATATAAAAATAAAATCTCAATTAAACTATAAACGGTGTTTGCTATTTATCCGAATCATAGCCCAATAATACCAATAAATCACTCCTACTAAGACAAATAATATTTTATCTATACATGTATCATAAACCCTCTTTACTGCCACCAAAAACCACACGTTACGACCAGCATAATGATGAACTTCTTGGTAAAAACTCATTTCTTATCTGAATATTGATCATTACGACCATAATGTACCAAAATTTGTCAAATTATGACATTCAAATTTCGGATGCCGATGCCCGCCTGCGTGCCGCCCCTAGTTTGTCTGTAAAGTTGGTACTACCGAACAAGCTAAACAACTGCAGAGCAATGATCAATGCCACAATGCTGGTCGAACATGCGGTTCCTTAACACATCAAAGAGAGTTTATGATATGAGTGTAGATAAACTGGAGTATGTAACTGTATATAATTAGGCATTATTTAGCGGTCACATAATATGTACTAGCTGCCCGTGGCGCGGCTTCTCAACGCGTTTTACGTATTCTCATAGTTCCCCGTCATAAAACTATTCGTTTATCATTTTAGAGACGCCTTCATAGGTTTCTGAAATCCATATCGACATTATCGGCCCGTTTTTGAGCAAAATACGCATCAGACCTCAGATTTACGAAACTCTTTGCTTCCAAACTGTATGCATCGCACTGTCAAACATAAGTTCCGCTGCCAACAAAGAGGTTGAATGTAGTAAATTAATTAATCAACGACGAAGGAGTTTGTGTGATGCTAGATCGTAGTGATTATATTCTCTTTGGCTAGATCTATGGCTACCAACGCCATCTAGCGAAAGAGAATTTCCATACAAAATATGTTTCTATTTTTTAGCTGTTTCTTTGCATTTTTCGTAATTTTAACCTGCTCTGGACTGAGGGGAATAAAACCAAATAGGAATTATACAAACCGCTCGGGCCATTTTAGAGATTTATCAAGACTAACGTACAGCGATTCATTTTTATAAGTATAGATAGAATAAATAGATGTACCTTCCATAAACTTGACCCCTCATCTTATAAATTTTTATATCTTATTTATACATTTAACGCAGACTGATGAAAAAAACTTTGGGTCTCCCATAGTAATTTATAAGAAGCTAATCGGGTCAACGTACTGAGGGTATTTTTTCATTTGCGACATGTTTCTTATGGAAAGTTGTTCATATTGATGGGTAGTATCATTCCCCAAAATATGGCGAGTGTTTAAAACCACAGCCCGTATAACGTACATACAGTACCTGGTTTAGTACCTGTGCAGCTTCGCAAGAAATATGGAGAGTGTTTAAAACCAAGCCCGTATAACGTACATACAGTACCTGGTTTAGTACCTGTGCAGCTTCGCAAGAAATCGCCTACAAGTTTAACACAGCAGTGGGTTTTAGTGCTTTTTGGTCGAGCGGATGGTTTAATAGTAGTTTATGTGACTGCTGCATAATGGAGGGCGACTCGAGTGATATTATTATGAAACTCGCCTTCGGCTCGTTTCATAAACCCACTCGAGAGTTTTAATGCCTAATTATGTACAGTTACATACACTAGTTTATCTACACACATATTTAAAGCTCTCTTTGATGTGTTCAGGAACCGCATGTTTGACCGGCATTGTGGTTCTGTAGTTGTTTAGCTTGTTCTGTAGTGCCATCTTCACGCAGGCGGGCGTCGGCGTTCGAAATTTGAATGTCAGTACCAACTTCACAGACAAACTAGGGACGGCACGCGGGTGGGCGTCGGCGTTCGAAATTTGAATGTCATTATATGTAGTATAACTACATATAATGACCATAATGTGTTGTTTTCCAGATACGAAACGAGTTTTTACCAAGTAGTTTAACATAATGCTGATCGTAACGTGCGGTTTTTGAACGCAATAAAGAGGGTCTATGATACGTGTGTAGATAAAACATGTTTTTGGCTTCTCCCTTCTTGGACACAAGTCACTGGTGAAGTGGTACCGCGTATTCGCGGGCCCGCCAACAAGTCCCCGTGATTCAACGTGTAACAGCAACGGAACAACCGCCGCCGCTTCTGTGGCCACCGGATTAGAGCCTTGCCGGCAGCCTCTTTTGTTACTTTGGAACCACGGAACGAAAAACGGACAAGATTGATTTTGACATGAGCCGAAGATCTGCTTTCTTTTTAGACTGTATGCAGGGTGTAACAGAAAGGTCTAGTCATATTTTAAGGGGTTGATAAAGACATCATTGTGTCCAAATATTACTTTGACCATTGTTAATCTGTGCTTTGACACTGATTTGATCAGAGCCACTTTATTTCCATTCGTCCATACGATTTGGGCAGGGAGATCAGCTGACTTGTATGGAGAAATGAAAAATAAAATTGCTCTGATTAAATCGGTTTCATCGAGAACGTTGCTCAGAATGGTGTCCCTAATATCGCCTTAAAATATGTCTATTGAAAAAAATAGAGGGTGTAACAGAAAGGCGTCTGTTACACAATGTATTTTTTTTCTTATGATATAATTGTAAATGTTGACATGATATTAATTATTGACTCATTGATTTAGTAATTGACATTGGTGGCATATTCCATTTTATTTTTTTTCTTCTTTTTATTTGATTTATCTACACACGTATCATAAACCCTCTTTACTGCGTTCAAAAACCGCACATTACGATCAGCATTATGTTAAACTACTTGGTAAAAACTCGTTTCGTATATGGAAAACTACACATAATGGTCATTATGTGTAGTTTTTCTACATATAATGACATTCAAATTTCGAACGCCGACGCCCATCCGCGTGCCGTCCCTAGTTTGTCTGTGAAGTTGGTACTGACATTCAAATTTCGAACGCCGACGCCCGTCTGCGTGAAGTTGGTACTAAAGAACAAGCTAAACAATTGCAGAACCACAATGCCGGCCAAACATGCGGTTCCTGAACACATCAAAGAGAGCTTATGATATGTGTGTAGATAAACTAGTGTATGTAACTGTACATAATAAGGCATTAAAACTCTCGAGTGATATTATTATGAAACTCGCCTTCGGCTCGTTTCATAAACCCACTCTCGAGTTTTAATGCCCTCCATTATGCAGCAGTCACATAAACTACTATTATGACGAATATATTTAAAAGTGTTTAATGTAATAAATTGTATTATTTCGCTTGACAGTGTATATTCATTTGTTATTTTATATTGTTTGTAATTAATATTAATTTATCAAAATTGCACATTTTTGTAGTTGATTTGGACTTGATTTGAATTTGACATTTTACAATAATTTTTTATTCGTATTTTTAACCGAATAATATCCTAAAACTGTGATTTAAGTATTGGGTTGCTTGACAGCTTGTTATTTTGTTGATGTTTTTGAATTTAGTGTTACTTTATTCTGATTTGATTAATTTTGTATTACATATGTGATAGTTTGTTTTCTTTTTAAATGTTGAAATGAGTGAAAGATCGTCCCCATTCGCTCAGAACCACAGAAACAAGGCGCGAATTTTACGGTTAGTGAGGGCGGGGGCGGGGAATTTGAAGTGCCTAGATTTTTGCGATGTTTTGCAGTTAGTAGGCAGCTAAAATATTGAAAAAGTGTGATGGATAATTTGTGGAATTCGCCGGCGGAGGAGCGTGGCACGCACGCACCACAGAGTTGTGATTTGTCAGAAATGACACAACAACTGA
This sequence comes from Argyresthia goedartella, assembly GCA_949825045.1. Classification (NCBI taxonomy): domain Eukaryota; kingdom Metazoa; phylum Arthropoda; class Insecta; order Lepidoptera; family Argyresthiidae; genus Argyresthia; species Argyresthia goedartella. Next base: position 4,929,096 of record OX463811.1, on the reverse strand, counting down.
AGTCTCAAATATTTTCTACAAAATTAGGTTTTTTTCTTTCATTTTCAATATTTTTATCATTAAAAAACAAGTTGGGGTTTATAAGGTTATGCGTTTATTCATTGACACGCTGTAAATAATAGTGTCACAAGGGTCCTCAGTGCCCCAGTTCCTCAAAGGACTGTTGTTCCGAGTGGTTTAAAATTATACATCATTCGAGTTCACAGGGATGTACTGTCTCAACAATCTCAAGAGCGTGTGCAGGCTAATGTGGACGTTATAATACGACGACCCGAATGTCCGAGTCGGCAGTGACGCTGCCTACGAAGCCAAGGGTCCCGGGTTCAAGTCCCGGTGGGGGCAAATATTTGTTTAATGAGAACGGATGTTTGTATACCCTAGTCATGGTTGTTTATCTATCTAAGTATAATATTTATCTATATAAGTATGTGTATCGTTGTCTAGTACCCAAGATACAGGGACTCCTATAGTTTGGGGCTAGATCAATGTGTGTAAATAGTGTCCAAGGTATTATTATTATTAATAGACCATCACCGTCTTGAGAAAGGGTGTTAGGGTTCTGAAGCATGTCCCGAAGGGGGCGAGATGCTTGGCGGCAGGGAAGTTGTCGGAGCTCATTGAGAGGTGTGTTCTGTTCAGACCACAATGGAACCGCATATAATATTTACAGCAGTTAATTATAAAGATAAAAAATATCATCGACTAGCACGATCTTCTACTAGTAATATCTTAACCTGTAGACTCGCGTAATCCCTAATACGGAACTTTTATGACAGACGTCACCTAGAGTACTGTAGATTCTATTGTAGGCATTTATGGGCATAAAAATAAAAAATTGCCTTAATTGCTGTGTCATTATTTTTTATTTTCCGGCTAGCAGAGAAGCGAAAGGGTTAATCAATTTTACTAGTAATATCTTCGAACTTATGCACGTGGTGTATTTTTACGCGCGGACGAAATCACATAGATGTGAATCAACATCGTGATTCGCGATTTTGAAACACGCGTGCCCCGCGCGTCGTCTGCGCGTGGTATTTCAAAACACTTGCTCTTAAGTAACTCGTTATGGCATTGTAAGGTTCAAAATGGTTTTCTTATTACGCACTAGTGCTTTTTACTTTATATTAATGGACGTTACACTTTTTTTTCAATCTCCGATAGAGTATTTTATGCAACAGTTGTATAAGAGAGGTCAAAAAAGGCGAGTGGCCGTAAAAAAAGAGGCCACGAGCGTTTTTTGACTTATTTATACAACGTTGTATAGAATACTTTTTCTACGACTAGCTCAAAGTCAAACAACAATTTATAAAATAAGCGGGGATTCGGGAAACATGAAAATGAGACAAATGTGTGTCTATGGTTTAACTTTGTTTTATTTGGTGTCAACTTGCCAGTACTGCTATATTAAGAATAAGGTTTTTCCTAAGTTGGCAGAAATGCCTTTGATTCAAAAATTTCTTTAAAGTTTAAAAACATTAGTAGGTAGTACCTAAAGTATTTTGTTGTTAAATTAGTGTTGAACACGTAATACTATCTAGGCTTAGAAGCGTATGGCTGCTAAGCATGTCGTTTTGGCGACGACAAAACAGCACGTCTGTGCCGTACACTGTTATGGGGAATAGAGTATAGACTTTTCTGCAAACTTATTTTGTATGTCTTTATGTTAGTGTTCGTGACTATGAAAACCACAGAGAAAAGTACAGGACTATAAAAAGAGTTCTTATGCCTACAAACAATAAATATTCCTATGAATAAATAAACTGTTTTAGGTTACGTACATATTATGATAAATCAATCGTCACAGTTTTAACATTATTTTTACAGGATGTTTAGCGCCTATGCCAGTGCCTTATTTACAACTTATTCACAAAAAACAAAACCAGCACGCCAGTTTCCATGAATATTTATTGACGACCCCGTTGTGTGGTTAATTATTTTTCATTACTCATACTCTGAAAGGGGGTCATTGTTCATCCAGGCACCGTGCTGAAAGTGGTACATGCCTGCTCTAAAGCAGAAAAGTATTAAAAAAAATATATATGAATCGCAGTTTATATTGAACAACGCAATGGTAGTAACCTATACAGCCATAAAACGGAAGTATATTTTTTAATGTTATGCTCAAAGTAAAAGACATCAACGGGGGCACCGAAATTACTTTTTTTATGAGTAGTATTTTTAAACTTGAGTTTGTTGTTTGTTTTTTAATAAAATAATTTTTATTTCAAGTGACTTTGTTTTTAATAAAATAATTTTGATTTTAACTGACTTGTGTTTACTTTCCTCGTATTCGTAATGAAAAGTAGAGTGTTTTACTCGGGTGATAGCACCCATTTCTGCCTCGAACTATTGGCGCTCTCACTTCGTTCGAGCGCCAAAACATCTCGTCAGGAATGGGTGCCTTTCAGCCCTCGGTTAACAATCTACTAATCTAGTCTGTTTTTTTCTCGCAAGTGTATTGGAAAACGTCATATGAAACACGTGTGCATTGTGCTCCTCAGAGGATCGCGCGAATAATACCGCCTCTAATGACCAACTTTGCGCACTTGTATCATGATAACAATATACTATTCTTACATAGGCAAAGAACTCTGCTTATTATGCCTACTCATATGCCTAACCAGCCCCTTCCTCCACAAGAACCTTTCGCCACACACATCACAATGGAAGTTCTTCTCACCGCTATGCTTGACCATATGGTGCCTCAGCAGAATATTATTAAAAAACTTCATACCGCACACATTACACTCCACATTCTTTTCTTTCAAATGCGTCCTCCTTACATGGTCCTTCATGAAGGAGTTTCTCACAAAAAGTTTGTTGCAGTAAGTACATTTGTGGCCTAAATCGTGGGCGTCTATCATATGCTTCTGCCGTAAATATTGCGTCGCAAAACGCTCACCACATTTGGAGCATTTGGCTGCTTTCACGCCATGCACTGTGGCCATATGCATGTAAAGACGAGAAGGCATAGTACACTCTGCAAGGCATATACTACATCTGAATTGGCCTTCCTTGTGGTGACGCCAAATATGCACTCTTAGCAGATGCTCTTTCCTAAAAGTCAGACCACAGTACACGCAAATGATGTTATTATCCGTGTGCACTGAGTTAATATGCTTTAATAGCGTGCTGAAGAACCTAAATACTTGTTGTGGACAATGCGGGCATGTCATATGGTCTTTGACCAATCGGTAAGGTTGTAAAAAGCTTTTCAGCGATTCGTGTAGACTTGTGTTGTGTTTTAAGACCAGATGTTGCAATAGCGAGTCTAGGTCTGAAACCGTTTCGTAGCACACCTTGCAGGCTAGTGAGGAGATGTCTAGTTTGACGGATATGTTGGACTGCCGACAGTTATTCTTGATGTATTTCGTCTTCATATCGCAAATTGGATGTGCCATTATGGTATGTTCCCTTAAGTTGTCCGAGTCTGTAAAATCTTCTGAACAGTAGAAGCAGTTGAATTTGTTTTTGTAGAAACTAAACGGTATTGCTGTAGACATGTTTATCACAGAGACTATATTTTGTTTTATACGTTTCACCGTCTCCCGTTTCACGGTTCCGTCTTCGTAATTCTCATCAGCGGAATCATAAGTTGCGTTTTGCACTTTGCATTTCCGGGAGTGCATTTTTAGACCTTGTTTCGTGTGATACTCTTTAGAACAGTTGTGACATTTGAGACCGTTTCCTGGGTGTTCTTCTTCCATGTGTTTCTGTTTTAGGACTGCTGTGGGTAATTTCAAAAAACACACTTGGCATCTGCTTAGGTGGCTATTGGCCTGGTGTTTCCTTAGTATGTTAAGAGTGCTGAACTTATGCGAGCAGTACTCGCACTGATACCCACCTTCCCTATGATAATACTTGATATGACAAAACAGGTCTCGTTTTTTATTAAACTTCTGATTACAACTGTCACACGTATAAGAGTTCAACGGATGAGCGTTATTCATATGAGACACCAAATAACCGAAATAGGCAAATTTCTCCAAACACTTGTAACAACTTAAATCAACTAACCTAAAAAGTTCCAAATTCATTTCTTCGTCTCTATCATATTCCAATTGGTGTTCTTTTACCAGATGACCGACTACGTGATCAAAACAACTAAAATTATCGTCGCAAACTTTACAAATCATTTTGGATATATCAATTTTGACTTCACTATTGATCCCTTTGACAGCTTTGATAGCTCGGTCCTCTATTGAGCAATCAGTATGTTTGCTTGTATGTATTATTAGCTCGCTATAGTCTTTAACAATAGTTGCACAGTAGAAGCAGCGGTACTTTCCCCGCCACCTAAAAGGTATCATTGTAGTGTGGTTGAATATTATCTGAAGATTCGTTCGTCTGCGATTCGTCTTCTTCGCCTTCACACCTGCAAAGAGAGTTCTCAATTTTAAATGTACCCTTTATCAGCAGTCTAATGCAATGTGAGAAATGCTGCAATTATTTCGAACTCTAATGAGCTTATATTATTTTATATAGATCAAAATATATTTGTAATTGTTTACTCTCGAAACAGACAAGTCATCGTGCGGGTATATTAAGAAATATATATCCTAAAGGGTACATTTAAATTGATGATCTCTGTTGTGTGTTTTGTTGTGATCGACGCAGGAGTGGACGAGTTCGAGAATAATCAACCAGGCCCCCATTCCAAAAAAACAATTTGTGGGAGTTGCTTCGAGCTGCTTTTTTTTTGTTGGAGGGGTAAAAAAAATACCCGTGCCCAGCACCCATAGCAAGCATTTTGCCGCGCCCAGAATTCGCGACAATAGGTCGCTTCTCACCACATGCGAGCTTGCAAACCCGCACCGAGCGCCACAAGTATCCCGCAGCTGCAAGCACGTCTTTATGTGCCGGCCTTATACCGCGAATTTTGACGTTGCGTGTGACTGGTATATCAATAGCTCCGGAGGGCGCGAGATAAACAGTGTTGCTGTCTTAGCTACATCTAGCAGCTTTATATCATTCAGCTACTAAAATTTGTCTAGTTTTTGATGAATGAAGTTTCATATATTTGGCTACCTACTTTTTGCGATTAAATTAACCAATCTGGCAAATTTTTTATCTACATTTAGCAACAATCACTCGGCCGTAGATGTCAACACTGGGGTTGAGTTTGGTGTGTGACATTTTGAAGAGTGTTCAGAGTCTTCTATGTTTGTCTGACACAAGGACTCAAAGCCCTCAAGATTGCTTTTGCTTAGTGCAATCAACTCATTCATTGATGAGATGCATTCATCATACTGAGTTTGTACTGTTGATTACTTTCATGTCCACTAACTCATACTACAGATATTCCAACTGAGATTGTAGTTCAGCCATGGCTAGCTCATGTTCTATTTAGCTGGTAAGTAGTTCCTTCTTACAATCAGACACTTCAGCAACTAATTGATTTTTTTGTCTATGTACTGGTATACTTTCCATGCTCTTACGGCTTTGTTTTACGAGTCCTTGTTGAACTAATTGAACTTGAACTGAAGGATGGTCGGTTTTAGAATATCAAAACAAAACAGTAAATAAACGCAATGGCACGGGCGTGGATACGTGATAGTGTACTCTTTTACGAGGAAAGAGTAATGAGGAGACTGCAGAGGAGAGAGATACTTGGGAACTGAAAAGTGAACAAGGAGATGGCCCGCTTAGTAGATTCACTCCAAGAAGAGCTGGCGCCTCGGACCCGCCATGGATATCCCATCAAAGTGAAGGTAAATTGAGATGCATACATATTATGATGGTAGGTAAGAGGTGCCTTAAACCATGGACGAAAATTGTCACGTTATAACGCATTTTTCACAGGTTCTCTCTTCTCTTCGAATCGACTTTGAAAAGCATTTGCGAGTTGTTTAAAACGTGCAGCGCGCGCGCGGGTGCGAGTCGCAAGCATTTTCATACTCGCATCTGGTGACGCGCTCGGTTGATATCACAGATATCGAGATATAGGTTGAGGGGCGTTGCACGTGCGAACAAATGTAGCTCCGATAGTCTTCATATTAAAAATTCTCGGTAGTCACCGGGCGACCGCAGTGACGAATTCATTTCCGCCGTTTTTCGAAAATGCTGACCTGTGCAATACTCATGTGTAAAAATAGAAGCGGGATTGTGAACTCCAAGAACGGCGGAGTAACATATCACTTGTAAGTCTCATTCAAACTATTATTTATTCTTAAAACACAAGAAATAAACATTATTACGGAAATAAATCATTCACAAAAAATTCGTCACGAGGTGATCATTAAAGTGACAATGTCATGTTGTTCTTGCTAGGTTTATTTATTCATTGCTTGTTGTGTATCTTAATTTCACTACATATTGCCAAGCTATCACGCAATGAATATTTCACACTTATCTAAATACGAAAGTAAATATGCATCGAGGTACGGAGGCGAACTGTTACACGCACGCAGAGACGACGTATAGTGATGGGAATAGTGATAGTGAGAATTATATTTTTGAATCGATGGAATGAAATAGATTTTTTACCAACTCTAACAAAACCCATTGGGTAATCTAATATTACTAATCAAAGCTCTAATGAGAAGATATACTAATGAAAAACTTAAGAAAAATTAAAATATTTAGTAAGAACTTGGCGTTTTGACAATTTAGGCGTAGCATTTTTTGTTAAGTAATGCAGTCTTATATTAATAAGACTGCATTACTTAGCAAAAAATGTAGCAGTATTGTACTGTACAGGATAATACAGAAAGGGTATATATGCCGAAAGGCGGTTGTTAAGACATCAATCTGAACATCCTTCTCCATTAAAATGATTTGATCAGAGCAACATTATTTTTCACTTTACAGTACATTTTGGGCCGAGCGGTCAGCTGATTTGTATTGGGAAGTAAAAAATAACGTTTCTCTGATCAAATCAGATGCATTGAGAAAGTTGTTCAAAATCATGTCGCAAACAATCTTTTTCGGCTTGGCACCCCGTATGTGTTACAGCCTGTAAACGTAGTAATAGGTATTTCTTGTAAAATAAATATGTCATATCAACAAACAAAGTATTATTTTATTTATATAACCCGGCATAAATACCACTGTTTAATATTTATGCTTCGGAACGCACCTCGGTTTTCGTTGCGCGGATCGACCGCGAGTGATCGGGACATCACTAGCTAGCTGTCACTTGTATAGAAAAAAAATGACTAGCTAGCTGTCACTTTGCACATGGTAATTGTCGGCGTCAAGGTCAGTACTACTTCGTGACATTCCACTGTAAAACAACCCTTCAAAGATTCCACCCTTTCGGCTGAGGCGTGGATTTAACATTTCGGTAGCAGAGCGTGGTTTCCTAGTAGGAAATCGATTCACGGACGGTTGTAGGGTTGTTTTTTTGCCACATTGTAGTTGGGAGAGCGTGGGTACCTCAGATTGGTCGGCAATCATTTTGTGAGTGAGTCTTGTGGTCGGTATACCACAATTTAAGTTCATTTTCGGTTAGTGAACGTATAATTGACGATTTAGTTAACAATTATTATAAAATTGTAGTCGGAAACTACTGTGGTGTGCATAAGGAACAGTCATTCGGTCGGTCTATAGTATTGCAGTCGGGTTCTATAGTATTGCAGTGTTATTTCGGTTTACAGAGCAGGGTCAGGCTATTTAAGGGGTATTAAGCTGATTTTGCTGACCTCAGTAGAAGTGCAGGTCATATCGGAAAGGCCACTTCTAGAAGGTTCACGGCTACCTACATTATATTAAAAATAGTTTTTTTTTTCTTATAATAAATTTTTGTGTGTTATTTTTATTGTGCTTTATGGTGGCATTCTCTAATTGATTTAGAGTGTATAGTTATAAGGTGTATATCCACAGGGCGACCATATTATATATTTTTAGGATTTAATTGTTTTAGTGGTTGCCTTAGTTTTGATAACTTAGTTTTAATGTCTGTGCCCAGCGCTGACGGGCAAGTGCTGGTCTCTGGCTATACTTAGTTCGGTAGTGAAGTATAGGACCAGAATCTATTAAATCGGTCAACATGACACCTTCACCCTTGACGGTACTTCGGAATGGTGTCCGGGAGGAAATGAGATGGCTCGCCCATACTCATCAGTATGTGGAGCGATCGGACATGGATGATGTCCTGCTCAAGCGTGTGGAGGACGCAATGACACGCGTCGGGAAGGTGTGTCGGCTGGCTGCGGAGGCTGAAGCTCTCGGGCTTACTGATGAAGCTTCGGTGGCTACGGTGAAACAGCTCTGCGCGGATGCTGACCAAGCGATGGAATGCTTGGGTGACATCGAGCGTCGCGCGGAGAAAATTAAGCGGTCGCGAAGGAATGACCGTGGGGAGGGTAACGGAGACCCACCCCCGAAGGGTGTTGTTGAACGGCTGCCACACCTGGAAATTCCGGCCTTCAGTGGGGCAATTGATGAGTGGCTGGCCTTCATTAATTTGTTTGATAGTTTGGTCCACGGTCGGGACGACCTGGACAACGCCTATAAGTTGGCCCAACTATTCATGGCTCTGCGGGGTGAACCGAAGGAGTTGGTCGGTCACCTAACGGTCACGGCGGGCAATTATGAGATAGCAAGCTCCATATTGTTGGACCGCTACCAACACAAACGACGGTTGGTTGATGCGCAGCTGGGGAAGCTGTTTAGCATCCCCAGAGTAACACGGGATGTTGACATCCGAGTACAGGTGCTCAACCCTGTGCTGGTGGCCACTAAGGCACTTCAGAACCTTGGTCTTCCGGTAGACCAATGGTCATACATTGTTTTATATATGGTTTTGTCACGATTGCCTGCAGCTGTTCAAAGTCGGTTTGAACAGCTGCATGGGGGCAGTAGCACGGAACTGCCCACGCTTGTCCAATTGACAGATATTTTGGAGGGTGAATGTAGGCGATGTGACACACTGGACACGGAGGCCAGTGTGCAGCGCCAAACTGCGCGGATGCGGGAGGGGCCGCGCCCCCCGCCCCCACGGGGGGGTGGGAGGTCGAAACAATTTGGCTTTTTGAATGCCGCGCCGTCGGGTGACGGCTGTGTGCACTGCGACAGTGCCGGTCATGAAGTGACCAGTTGCGCCAAATTTAAGGCGCTCGGGGTAGCTGCCCGCAGGAAGATAGTCTTCCGTCACCGATTGTGTTTCGGTTGTTTGGGGCCGCACACGCTGAGCGAGTGTTCGCGCGCGTTCCCGTGTGAGTGCTGTGGTGGCAAGCACCACATAGCGTTGTGCCTGAATCGGTCAGGCCCTTCGGACGGTCACCAGGGCCGGACTCAGGTTGGTCGGCCACAGGGCCCAACCAGGGCCGGACCCAGTCCCCTCCGGGCAACGGGAGTCACCAACGGGGTGACTGGGGTACCCGCGGACGGGACCCCCCCCCCCCCAGGGGAAAGGGGCAGCGCGGGGGGTAACATGCGGGATAGCCGGGGTTCGGTCGCCGCTGTCCACGGTCAGCGAGGACTTCGGGCCGCTGGCTCACCGCGTGTTACGGGCGGGTGTCAGATGGCACCTATGAGTGGCGTGAAGGCTGGGAGTCCACCACCTTCTGCGCCACCCTGCCCGTCGCTCTGGGAGGCGAACAGTCGGATGTCGCCCCCATTCCTAGAGCGCCCCAGGTTGGATCCGCTCTCCCCCATTCATCCACGGTGCGCACCGGGCACACCGTACACCGTCCGGTATGATCGGATACCGGGACAGCGAGGGGCCTATTATACGGGTTGGGACCCCTTGATGCACATACGGTCTGATATGCCGGTTGCATATCAGCAGCCGAGTTACTCCAAGGCCGACGGAGGTCTCAGCGGGTTCGGATCCCGCGGAGGTTCCCGCTAGGGACACGCCGCCCACTTACAGGGTGCCGCCACTCCACAGACGGTCATGCTCCCCATCGCCTCTGTGATAGCGTGGAGTTCGGACGGCAAGTCATGTGTGGAACGAGCACTATTGGACTCGGGGGGCCCAGGGGTGCTTAGTCTCGTGCAACCTTGTAAGACGGTTAGGCATTTCGGTAAGGGAGTATCCACATTCCATTCGGGGAATTGGGAACACGGAAGTCGGTTCCGTTAAGGGAGTATGTCGGATTACTCTCTCGTCACGGGTGGATTCATCGGTGAATCTGACGGTCACGGCATTAGTCATGCCTAATGTGATGGGCTCACACCCTCACGTACGGTTGTCGCCCTCGGTGCGACAGTTGGTCGCTGGGTTGTCACTGGCTGACCCGGAGTTTGATATTCCGGGCCCAGTAGACATTTTATTGGGTGTTGATGCCTTGGGATACCTTTTAGTACCAGGTGTCCACGTGTTGCAGGCGACTGGTTAGGTTTCGGTCAACACCAGACTGGGCCATGCGGCAATGGGTCCGGTCATGCCGGCTGCCCCACGCCTAGCGACTAGTAGTCCCTTATTCGGTTCTGTACTCTCGGAGGTGATACAGAAGTTTTGGGAGGTGGAGGAACCACCTACGGTCCGCCGGTTGGACCCGGTTGAAGAAGACTATGAACAGTTTTATCGGAAAAATACTGGTCGCCTTCGGTCAGGTCGATTTATCACACGTCTTCCATTCCGGAGTGATCGCCCACCGCTGGGCAGTTCACACCATGAAGCCGAGACGCGGCTTCTGTCGATGGAACAACGCATGAAGCGTGACGGGATTTTCCGTCAGAAGTACGTCGACTTCATGCGGGAATACGAGTCGCTAGGCCACATGTCGGTTTCGGGTATCGACTGGAAGCGTGAAGACCACTGCTTCCTGCCTCATCACGCGGTCTTGAGGACCCCGGAGGGCAAAATACGGGTAGTGTTCGATGGATCGGCATCAACATCTAACGGCATGAACCTGAACCAGTGTTTGCATTCAGGGCCGAAGTTGAACCATGACATCGCGGATGTTATCACACGGTTCCGTCGACACAATGTTGTTTTTGTAGCTGACATCCGGATGATGTTTAGACAGACGGTCATTCACCCTGACGATAGACGGTATCAGCTGATACTGTGGCGAGAGAGCCCAGATCAGTCCATCAAGGTGTACGAGCTGAACACCAACACGTACGGGCTACGGTCTAGTCCTCGCCTCCACGCCTCAACCGAAAGGGGTGCAATCTTGGTAGGGTTGTTTTTCAGTGGAATGTCACAAAGTAGTACTGACCTTGGCACGTGGAAAAATTGTCGGCGGCAGGCATCGGAGTTTGGCGGAATGTTAATTATAATAATCTCGTTAATAATCGTCAAGAAATAAGTAGATTTCACGTCATCGTAGTGAGTGCTTCGTGCTGTGAAAGGTTGAAGTGGTTCGGTCACCAATTCGTCGCGCTCGGATAGCGACCCTTGTAGTCGGCAGCATCACGACGGCACCATCAGCGGGCTACGACGCGAGTAAGATTCGACTCCCAACACCCCCCACCCTTGTGTTCCTCATCCCGTACTCCTGCCTCGAATTGAGCTTTCGAATGCCGGTCCACGGCGTCAAGGTCAGTACTACTTTGTGACATTTCACTGAAAAACAACCCTACCAAGATTGCACCCCTTTCGGTTGAGGCGTGGATTTAACAACCACTGTCTATAAATCATAATGGATTGATGAAACACGCTGTCCTTGCAATGTCCCATCACTAGCTCGACTAGCTAGTGTACCTGCGGTAGTGTGGGTGTGTTCGGACGATAGGTGCATGACATTGCACTGACCAATAAAAGCGGAGGGATTGATGTACGAGTGGTGTAAATGTATGCGTGTTCTTAATTTTCAGCGACACTGGTTCCGATACAAGCTTAGCGCCAAGGGCCTATCTCTCGATATCTGTGGTTGATATAATATAACCCGCGCCGCTCTTAGACGTGCTATGGCTGCAGGTGTCAGACCTACTCCCACAGTGGTCCCAAGAGGCCAAAAAATTACGTGTTTTGAATACCTATATTGTTTAATATCTACAGAAATATAGCAATTTTGTTTTTATTGATTTGCTTTCTCTATCTCCAACAGCAATATCCCTTTGAAACGTACGTTTGACCGATTTTTACCAACGGCTGTATTTAATGGCAACAAATATAATGATCACCAAAATATTTTTTTCCTACCCAAAATGGATAAATGAACACTAAAAATTGCAAAAAATATCAGGGCAAAATACTGCGGGAGCTTAGGTGAAGGGTAAAGGGGGTGAGCGAAGCGAAGCCCCCTTTATCCTTCGTGTTAGGTTGAACATGTAAGAACAACAAAAAATACTTAAAACATAAGCTTAAAAGCACACAAAACATAAAAAGAAGTTTGGTGATCATTTATCCAAACACAATTTGGTGGACATTTATCCATTCTGGCAGTCATTTCGAATTTATCGGTAGTAAAATAGGTGCGTTTTTGGTAATCGTTTAAACATAAGCTGTATTTAATCTCCCAACGGTATCTATGTCGCAATTAGTTGGTTAAATCAGACACTTAACTAACTCTCTAGACCGTTAATTAAATACTATATATATATATTAGTATGTATTAGTATATTAAACGACTTATATGTATGTATTGATAAGTTTTATTTAAGTGTATGTGTAAGAAGTCTATGTTTAGCAATTCCGCGCAGGTCTTCCCCTGCACAAACACCATCTTTTCTACCCAACATGGTGTGCTGGAAAAAATCTCAGTTAGATATAAGCTCTCCTTTGTACATGTTTTTTCTATTGTAAGTATATGTATGTCTGTTTTTTGTACCTAAGTACAGTAACGAAATTAAGAAAATTGCAATAAGGCTAATGCCTTATTGCCTATTTCTGACATCGCTCGCTACACCAGTGAAAAAAAACGGTCAAATCCGGGTCGGACTCACACACGAAGGGTTCCGTACCATCGTACAAGAAACCGTAAGCACCAAAAATAATTTAAAAAACTAAATAAAATAATATTATGTCCGAACGTGGATTCAAACCCAGAACTTGCGCAGCCGATATCAAACTATTTGACGACCCGAATGGCCGAGTCGGCAGCGACCCTGCCTACGAAGCCAAGGGTCCCGGGTTCGAGTCCCGGTGGGGGCAAATATTTGTTTGATATTGATATAGAGAATAGATGTTTGTACCCTATTCATGGTTATATATCTATCTAAGTATAATATTTATCTATATAAGTATGTGTATCACTATCTAGTTTCCAAGATACAGGGAATCCTAGTTTGGGGCTAGATCAATGTGTGTAAATAGTGTCCAGGGTATTATTATTATTATATGTTATATCGCGAGGGATGGTGAAACACGTCTCTTATATGGGCAGGCCGGTGGACTCTCCGCACTCTGCCTGCCAAGCTACAAGTACATCCGCGTCCGCGTTTGTGAGGACAGATTCGGAGTAGACATGCGCAGTTTAAATTTTTTCAAGGAACAGAGAGTTATACATCTTTTAGCTCAGCAGATTTAAATCACTCCTTTAGATCTTTAAATCCCAAATCATTCACTGATCGAAAACAAATAAACAATCACTACGTCATGCATACATCAATACGTCACTTTCTACTGCCGAGTCCGATTCTTTCTTTGTTTTTGTTTTTCAGCTAACCTAACTATAGCTAGACAAACACACGATTTTGCACTTTGTCTCAATCACAGAAGAAATAGTTTCCTATGCAGGGTTTGACGAAAATTCAACCGGTCATTGCCGTACGCATGCGCTAACTTTGCACAAGAAATCAGCTGTTGGGTTCGACGCCATCTTGCAAGAAAGAAGCGCGAGCCGAATGCTTCTCGCTCGCTCGCGCCCACTTCATGCTTCCATGATTCAATCAATCATAGTGAACCGCGCTAAGGATTTAAAGATGTATTTGGAAAACGTATGATCTAAAGAGTGAATGCTTCTTTTGGAAGATAATCGATCTTTTATGAATCACTCCTGAGTTACACATGGCTAATTCACAGGGTCGTCGACAGCCACCCGGATATCACGTCAAGTACTCGCATTAGATACAGCTATTGCATCGCATTTGTCTGCCTCAATATTAACAAGCATAAGAACCTCAGGTTGTTCAAACTTCCGAAGGGCATCGAAAGGTAAGGAAACGTACTTCTGCCGATAATTAGCTACGGGTACCAAATGTTCAATTTTCATTATTAAGATTTACCGTGTTACCACAAAAAATATTAAACAGAGTTTAACCTCAAAACAAACGTCGAATCCCATACGTTTTTGTTTTTAAACAATTGTTGAAGAGTAGTTTATTTTTTGTGGTAAGGCCCATAATGTCTATTTATTTTTGTACACAGAACTGGATTGATAGAATATACCTATCTACTTAGTTTACCAACCAAACCAAAGAAGACGTTGTAATAGTAGTTTATGTGACGGTTACATAATAGAGGGCATTAATACTCGAGGCTCGTTTCATAATGATATCACTCGAGAGTTTTAAAGTCTAATTATGTACAGTTACACACACTAGTTAATCTACACACATATCATAAGCTCTCTTTGATGTGTTCAGGAACCGCATGTTCGACCGGCATGGTGGCATTGATAATTGCTCTGCAGTTGTTTAGCTTGTTCACTAGTACCAACTTCACAGACAAACTACGTGCGTCGGCGTTAGAAATTTGAATGTCACAATTTGACAAATTTTGGTACATTATGGTCTGGTACTTTTACACACAGTGAGCTAGACTTGTGAAGTCTAGCTCACTTTGTGTAAAAGAGGTGTTATCATAAACCCTCTTTACTGCGTACAAAAACCGCACATAACGATCAGCATAATATTAAACTACTTGGTAAAAACTCATTGCTTGTCTGAAAAATTACACATTATGACCATAATGTGTAATTTTTCAGATAAGAAATGAGTTTTTACCAAGTAGTATAACATTATGCTGGTCATAACGTGCGGTTTTTGTACGCAGTAAAGAGGGTTTATGATACGTGTGTAGATAAAATATTTTATGTGTATAAAGACGACCCGAATGGCTGAGCCGACAGTGACCCTGCCTACGAAGCCAAGGGTCCTGGGTTCGAGTCCCGGTGGGGGCAAATATTTGTTTGATGAGAACGGATGTTTGTACCCTAGTCATGTGTTTGTACCATAGTCTTGTTTATCTGTCTTAGTATAATATTTATCTATATATGTACGTTATCGTTGTCTGGTACCCAAAATGCAGGGAAGCCTAGTTTGGGGCTAGATCAATGTGTGTAAATAGTGGGTATTAATTGGTTTTGTTGATTCTTTTTCGCTGTGCAAATCAGTATTTTTGATGTGCGATTAAATACTAGCCATAATAAATGTGAAAGTAGAGATGTTTAGATGTTTGGATGTTTGTGTGTTTGTGCCTCAATCACGCTAAAACGTCTGAACGGATTTGAATGATATTTAGCACAGAGATAGTTTATGAGCTAGATTAACATATGGGATACTTTTTATATGACTGCATCAGAAGGACTGTAACGTTATCTAGGTAAATCATAATTCCTAGGAACAAGCAGATTAAGTTGCGGGAGTCAGCTAGTTTATAATAATAATGAAATGAATGATGCACTAACATTTTTGAAATAAAAAAAATATCATTTAGATTCCTCGTCCTTGTGCTTCCTTATATTAAGGCACCCGTTAACACAGCAGTTATTTTTTACGAACTACCTTTTTGTGATTGTTTCGAAGTCATTTTTCGTTGCGAATATCACAGAACATATGCTTACGAAAAAGCGGCTAGAGTGCGAGCCGAGCGAACGGAAACCTAACTGAAATCCCGTCGGACGGGCTGACCGGCCGAACGTACCTAAACTGCGGAGTGAGAGCCCTCTGACACAGGGTCTGGCAAAAAATATTTAAAAAAATCTTGATTCATCGTAATTGCAGCAAATTGTCCTAGGTGATCGAAAGGGACATTAAAGTATCATAGGCTCCACTGAGATCAGAGTGGATCTCCCTAAACTCCCAGAGTGCTGTTCGACCCACTGGTGGAGCAGACGGTGGACTGAGAGTTGCAAGTGTCACAGGATCCAACCAGACCAAAGAGGATCACAGTGAACCCCAGAGTGCTATTCGCTCCATTGGTGCATCGAGACGGTGGATCCTATGGGACTGAAGGGTGATTTGTTATCATATCACAGGTACAGGAAAAGTATGACGAGCCGATTCTTTAAATTTTTGCAAAAATTCCTACCATCAAGTTTTATATTTTTTCCAGCCCCTGCACGCTCCTGGTTGGCGTTTGGCGTTGAGTTACGGGACACCATGAGTACAGATATACCACTTTAATAAGATACGCCGATGTAACTGTGCAGATGTTTTAAATTTACCAAGGCGCGCCATCGTTTAAGCCAATCATAGCGCTGCCTGTGAACGCGAGTGATGATTACTTCCGATGCATACGCGTCAGAGTGATGATTTGGTCCGCTATTGGTTGTTGCATACACGTCAGAGTGATGATTCCGTCCGCTATTGGTTGTTGCATACGCGTCAGAGTGATGATTCCGTCCGCTATTAGTTGTTGCATACGCGTCAGAGTGATGATTCCGTCCGCTATTGGCTGTTGAATACGCGTCAGAGTGATGATTCCGTCCGCTATTGGCTGTTGCATACGCGTCAGAGTGATGATTCCGTCCGCTATTGGTTGTTGCATACGCGTCAGAGTGATGATTCCGTCCCCTATTGGCTGTTGCATACGCGTCAGAGTGATGATTCCGTCCGCTATTGGTTGTTGCATACGCGTCAGAGTGATGAGTCCGTCCGCTATTGGTTGTTGCATACACGTCAGAGTGATGAGTCCGTCCGCTATTGGTTGTTGCATACGCGTCAGAGTGATGATTCCGTCCGCTATTGGCTGTTGCATACACGTCAGAGTGATGATTCCGTCCGCTATTGACTGTTGCATACGCGTCAGAGTGATGATTCCGTCCACTATTGGCTATTGCATACGCGTCACTCACAAAGCCCGCTGGTCAGTGGACCAGTCAGTGAACTAGCGAGAATAAGAGCAAGATAGCTTGAAATTCTGCTATAGTTGTGTTTTACAATTAAACTTAAGCAATAGGGTTTATATTTCAACACTTTTCACGTTCGGTTCTTGTCGGCATCAGGTTGCACTATTCTGCGCGAACGAGTATAGCCGATGCAACGAATAAGAGTGGAACTATTGTATGTGCCTACCTTTATCAATCCTCGTCCGTTTAGCCGGCTTGGTGCCAGCTTTCCTTCTTCGTTTGGCGCGCACAGGCGGGGGCTGCGCAGTGCGGGGGCGGAGGGGTGCGTCGTCACTGTCTGGGAATCGAAGTGAAATGTCACTGAGGTGAGGCCAAGACAGTGCATCAAAATCCGACAGCGTAACCTTGTGACGGAGGGCACACAATATTATTAAATCTTTCATAGTTAAAACTGCGTAACTTTTTTCAGTTGAAACTATATGTTTATTGTAATAATGACAAAAGAAGGTAATTTCAAATCAAATCAAATCATTTATTGCAAGTAGGCAAAATAATGCACTTTTACAAGTCAAACACTTACTGAAGTCTCATATACATGGAAAAAAATAAAAAAAATATCGTATATGAACAACTAATGAGTACATAACTGATTTGAGTTTGAAAAAGGGATTTTTCTCCTTCAAGTGGTGATTCATGGCTGAATCTCGCACAGGAAAAAAAACTCCATTAACTCTACCAGTGCTTCGGAAATACGCCCGACAGAGAACATGGCACCAAGAAACTCTAATATGGACATCCCCATAGAGTTTCTTGGTGCTATGTTCTCTGACTGATCTGATTTTTACAATTTTTGTATATATATATATATTTTACACAATGTACGATATAAAAATTATCTAATCTAATGACAATATTATAACATCGTATCCATAAGTGCCAATAAGATGTCTCAAAATAACAATCTAACAAAATAAATAAATAAGAACAAAGACAAGCTGTAACTTTGACCAACATGATGAACGTTTTTTAACCCTCGACGACCAATAGAGGTGTTATAAGTATGAAGTCTTTGTGTCTGTCCGTGTCAACCTGGCGCTCAAACGGCTGGACGGATTTTCATGCAGTTTTTGTAAATGGTCTTAGAGTTCCCTGCGGTGTTTCTTAGATATGCTTTATCAAAATCAGTTCAGTATTTCCTAAGTTATCCGCTTAACAAAAAATAGCAGTCAAACGGGTGGGCCGATTTGAATGCGGTATTATGTAAATAGTATTAGACTTCCCTGCGATGGTTATTTGATATGTTTTATTAAAATCGGTTCAGTAGTTCCAAAGGTATCAGCTTTCAAAGAATAGCGGTTAAAAGGGTGGACAGATTTTAGGGCGGTTTCCTGTAGTTGGTAGATGTGTCGTAGGTTTTTAAATGTATAGTTTTTGTTCTAAAAAAACTCAACATCTTAACAAGGTTACGTGGCGTTACCTCAGTCAAAACTTTTTCTTTTTAAACACTAGGGATGGCACCCAAAAAATCGATCGAACTATCGATCAAAAATTATTGAATGCAATGGTGCCTGGATAGCAGCGAGCAGGAGCATAATGTGAAGGCTTACTTCTCATGCTCCCCCCGTTAGCGGTTCTTCGTACGGGAGTCAAAGGGCCGGGACAGCCGCATGAGGCAGCGGCATGCATGTGAGCGTCCAAAGGTCCAAACTAGCGTTCTTGGATCGCGACACTGATACGAAGCTGAGGAACGTTACGGAAGAAAGAACATGTCTGGACACACCTTAACGTGTCATCCAAACAGGGAATGTCCGATAATGTAGGTAAGATCTGAACCTGTATCTGCCGAGTGAGAAGCAAGCGTGAAACCCACTAGACCACGGACAAAAATATTACCTTCTTCATAGTCCAAGTTGTTGAATTGACCGACGTCATCTTCTGAGAGTATCTCTGCTTCCGTCTTCAAGTCAAGCTCGATCACTTCCACTGAAACAAGAGAAATTATTCTTACACTATATTCGAGGCGTCTATACATAGCCAATCTCAGTAACAGAAATGGCCGACGAATAAAATGTGACGTTCATAGTGTTGTAGGGATTACTGAATGAACAGCCGAGATCTGATAGAATTGATTGATGAGTGAAAGGAATTAATTCAATACTATATGTTACGTAGAAAGAGAATAGTCTCTGTTGCCTATCTACGATATGAACGACTTTAGATTGATGAAGGTACTGATTCTTACGGCCGGTTTCCTGGGCGCTGATTAAGTTAACAAATTGGTTTGACTGATTTGAGCCAATCAAGTGCCGCTAATATTCAAAATAGCAGGTGATTGGCCGAAATCAGTTTAAGCAATTTATTAACTTAACCTGCGTTCAGGAAAACGGCCGGTAGTTATTCAAATCAAAATTAAAAAACTATATCTATTTCAAACAACAGAATTTCGACCAGTAAGGTGTCGTTAGATAATTATGAAAAAATACTTGTACTAAACAGAAAACGAAAATAAATAGAAACAACTTCAGAGTTTAAAAAAATGTTTATTTTATTATTAAATTATCTCATTAAACTTTGTAATAGCAGAAAAAAGTTAATTATTTGTGGCGATTTTAATGTAGATTTGCTTGTAGATACAACATTGAAACAACGATTAATAACTCTGTTCAAATCATTTAATTTATGTCATATATTTCTAGAGCCGACTAGAATTACACTTACCAGCCAAACTTGCTTAGATAACGTTTTTTGTGACTGTGCATTCACAAGTAAAATTGTATTTAACTGCTTACCCTCCGATGACAGTGGTCAAACAGTTTCATTCCCAATTGCCAGTAAAAAAAGGACTGATCCATAATTTTATAGGCCTATTACATCCCATAGACTAGAGACGTATATGAAAAAGTTAGATATAAATTTGCCAGTACCGGATTTTGATGAACAGAACCCAAACAAAATTCTTCTCAGACTTCTTCAACATTATTCAGACAGAATTCAATAAAGTTTTTAAATTAAAGAAAGTCAGTGACTACAACGGTAAATCTAAATTTAATGACTGGGTAACGTTTGGAATTCTTAAAAGTAGAGTTATCTTATATGACCTTTATGAACAAAAAACCTATAAATTTGATCGAAAATTTCATGACTATGTCAAAAAATATTCAAAAACTTTCAAGTTGGTTTGTAGAACTGCAAAAACTTTACACATTAATAGAAAATTTCAAAATTCAAATAATAGAATGAAAACTGTTTGGCAAATAATAAACCGCGAAACTGGCAAAGTTATACCAAGGGACAATGATTTCTGCCTAAAGATAGGTGATGATGTTGTTAAATCCAGCGCTGATGTTGCTCGAGCTTTTGAAACATTCTTCACCAATGTACCATTACTTACAACAGACCGTCTAAATTCATCTCCATATGAAGCAGAGACTTTATTAAAAAATAACACTAGCGTCAGTAATGTATATTTAAAATTTCATCATGTATATCCACAGGACATTGTCAAAACGTTTAAATTACTTAACTTAAAAAATACGGAAGACCAGTGGGGTATATTAGTCAAAGTCATTGGTTCAGTAATTCTAGTTATAGCCCCACACTTAGCTTATATATTCAATAAATGTGTTGACGATGGGACTTTCCCAGACCTCATGAAACACAGTAAACTGATACCTCTGTTTAAGTCGGGAGATAAGGGTGATCCTTCAAATTTCAGACCAATATCTGTTCTTCCAACACTAAGTAAAATATTTGAAAAGATTATACTCAATCAAATGCTCTCACACTTCAACCGTATAAAACAACTCCACGCCAAACAATACAGTTTCACTAGGGGTAAATCGACTACGGATGCAGGTATTACCCTTATATCTCATATTTATTCTGCATGGGAGGCCGCACAGGATGCTATCGGAGTTTTTTGCGACCTGTCGTAGGCGTTTGATTGTGTTTATCATAATACGCTTATAATTAAATTAAATCATTACGGAGTTAGAAATAAAGCGTTGGATCTACTAAGATCATACCTAAGCAATAGAAACCAAAAGGCAGAAGTAAACGGCGTTAAATCTGATGGATCGGGTGTAAAAATTGGCGTACCACAAGGTTCCATATTAGGCCCTTTCTTATTCCTGGTATATATTAACGATCTGCCTTTCATGGTGGAGAAATTTACTGACATAGTGTTGTTTGCTGATGATACTTCGATGGTCTTCAAAATTGAAAGACAAAAAGGAGATTTTGATGATGTTAATGGTGTATTGTCTTTAACCTTGAACTGGTTCACAGTTAATAATTTATTGTTAAACGCTGGTAAAACCAAGTGTATCAAATTCTCACTTCCAAATGTCAGGCAAGTTGAGACCAGTTTAGTGTTAGACAACAGCACGTTAGAATTGGTAAATGATGCGAAGTTTCTTGGAATAACCATTGATAGCAAATTGCAGTGGGGACCCCACATAGATAAATTAGCTGGTAAATTAAGTTCTGCGGCTTACGCTGTTAGGAACATCAGACAAAGCACGGATGTGGCTACATCTAGGCTAGTATATTTTAGTTACTTTCATAGTGTCATGTCCTATGGTATCTTGTTGTCGGGGAAAGCAGCGGATATTCAAACAATTTTTATTTTACAGAAAAGAGCCATTCGAGCAATTTATAATTTAAAACGAACAGACTCCTTAAGAGAGCTTTTTAAAGAAATTGACATACTAACTGTAGCTAGTCAATTTATTTTCGAAAATATAATGTATGTACGCAAGAACCTTACAACATTTACCAAACTTAGCGAAAGCTAAGAAATAATCACAGACTGTGTGCGCCCTGATTTAGACTCGCGAAGGTTAGCAATTATTTCAAGGGTCAGTGCATTCTCTACTATAATAAGATACCTCTGGAGATTTTGAAATTGCCATTTGATCAATTTAAAAAGCATGTTAAAGCGACTTTGTCGAAAAAGGGATATTACAATGTTCGAGATTACTTAAATGACAGGACTGTACGGGATTAATCTAGTTCAACACAGACCTCGCTGTTAATAATTTTGTAATTATTTATTATTGCCTGCTTATTAAATAAAAAAAACATAATTGTATTAGTTAAGCACAACCTATTTTTAAGAGATCTAAAAATCAATCTGTAGAAGTTTCTACGCCCTTCTTCTTTCCCACAGTGGTCCAATGTAGAGAAGAGGCAACAAATGACGTTTGCTAAGTATATGTAAATATCTACAGTAATAAAGTACTTTGACTTTGACTTTGACTTTATTATAATCATAATATTTAGATACTTTTTGAGCAGTTTTTTTCAAAATTCAATAGGAGCTATGGTCACCCCAATCAGTTTTTTTCTTTCGTGCGTGATGAATATGGCAAATATGAATTGAATGATTTGAAAGTGCGTGATTGTGGGATGCAAATGCAAGAGTTAGGTACTTGTCCAAGTGCCTCTTATACGCTGATGATCAAGTTGTTCTTACTAGTCGGAGGATAAGTTGCAGGAGATGGTAACGTTCATGAACGAATCAAATAAGAAAACATGTCACAATAATTTAAAATATCAAAAATTATGACAGCTGACAAATTAGTGACAGTTGTCAAAAGTTTCATGAAGGTAGGAAGATAGTTTATGCCACCCCGTCTGAGAAAATACTTTTTATAACTAATGACATGCATGGCTATGCTGCGCCTCTGCCACCCCATCTGCCCCTTCCATAGGAAAATGTTCGAACCCATTATCTCGCCGACCTCACCAGGCCATGTGTCAAAAACTGGCCTTTTTACCATTTCTGATGACACTGATATTATCGGCTCGTTGCCCAAATCACAGAGCAAACAGAAGTCCAGATGAAAGCAGCTTTTTCAAAATCGAGGAACGTAAGAGCACACCCGTAACGTACGGCATCGAGCAAAGCGCAGAAACGAATGAACCACAGAGTACTTTAGATTTAATTTCTTTCATTCGTTCTTTCATTCACATCATGCCCATCACTAAAACGAATTATGACACTTTTGCTAATCTGTGTTCAGATTTTCGTCGAAGTAGAATTTTGGGAAATGTATCGCCAAATGTAGGAAAAATAATCCCTGTAAATTTTAACGATCGAAAGACTTAATCATAAACATCATTTTTATCTAAGAAACATAAGTATACATAGTCAGGTCATAAGTTCTGTCACATGTGCAATATGAAATAATTTAGACATGTTTATTATTTATGTAAACATTTATATAGCAAAATGAACTTAATAAAACATAGATTCTTATGGTATTAAAGTTTATTCAAAATTTTGAATACCCCGCGATTTTGAATACAGGCCTTTATTCTGCGCGGCCAGTCGTCTATCGCAGCACGAACGAGGTCCATGTCAATATCGGCGGCTGCCTTAATCAAGGATGCCTTGAGTGACTGCAAATCAGGATGAGGCTTTGAGCAGGCCTTTTCCTCCAAGTGTTGCCATATCTTGTAATCTAACGGACTCAAATCTGGGCTGGAGGAGGGCCAGTCTTCGTGCCCGATGAAGTCGATTTCACGCGCCGCCAGCCAGTCTTGTGTGCTTTTCGCTCTATGAGCTGGCGCAGAATCTTGTTGGAATACCCAGTGCCTGTTATTAAACATGGTATGAGAAACAGGTTCCACAAGGTTCTTGAGGACTGTATTTTGATACACAACTGCATTCGTTTTTACGCCTTTCTCACAAAAATGTACCTCAGTTAAGCCCCAATAAGAGACTCCCAACCAAACCATGAGCGAGGATGGAAAATGACCTCGTTGGACACGCGGAATACGGTTGCTCGCTTCTTCACTGCTGTGTGCGTACACCTCATAATTTTGTTTGTTGTAGCTCTCTTCCACGGTGAAAATTTTTTCGTCCGAAAAAAGAATTTGCCGATGCTTTTTTCCCGCGTACCGCTTCAAAAAACCGCGGCATCTCTTCAGTCTCAGGTCGATTAAACGAGCGTCCAAACGATGTTCTGTTTTTCTTCGATATGCCCTAAGCCCTAAGTCTTAATTTAACACCATTTTCACCGTGGTCCTGCTTAACCCCATCTGAAGGGCCAACAGTTTCTGCTTACGTATGGGATTTCTTTGAATTCGCGCCTTCACAGCTTTTATCACTGCTGGAGTCCTAACAGAGCGAGGGCGACCACTTCTTGACCTGTCATCTACACTAGAGTCTTCATTGTATCGTTTTATGGTACGATAAACGAATCTTTTGGTTATATTCAAATTTTTCAGTAAGTCGAAAATCTGAATTGGCGCGTAACCGCAACGATGCAACGCAATAACTGCGACACGGTCTTCTTTAAGTGTCCACCCCATATTTAAAAATGAGGAAAATTCTAAAAAGTACACATTTTTATTTTCATGAAAAATTCGAAATTCGAATTCAATAAACTTTTTTGTGGCCAGCGTTCTAAATTCAAAAGTTTTTATTGTGTGATAGAACTTATGACCTGACTGTGTATGTTGTGTATAAAGTAGTCTCTACAACTAAATGTGGTAACCAAAATTAAATGATCCCTTTGTAATATCGAGTTTTGTGATCACTTTACATTTATTTACGGCTACAATTTAAATGATCACCAAAAAAATTTTTCTTACCAAAATGGATCAATGATCACCAAAAGTTGCAGAAAATATCAGGGCAAAATACTGCGGTAGCTTAGGTGAAGGGTTTAGGGGATGAGCGAAGCGAAGCCCCCTTTATCCTTAGTGTTAGGTTGAACATTTAAGAACAACAAAAAATACTTAAAACATAAACTTCAAAACATAAAAAGAAGTTTGGTGATCATTTATCCATTCTGGCAGTCATTTCGAATCAATTGGTAGGTCTTATAGGTCTTCATAGGTGTCCGAAATCCATATCGACATTATCGGCCTTGCTGCGGTAATGCTGCGGTAGCTTAGGTGAAGGGTGAAGGGGGTGAGCGAAGCGAAGACCCCCTTTACCCTTCGTGTTGGGTTGAACATGCAATGCTTAAAATTTTAAAGATAGTTTCTGTTATCGGTTGTTGTATTTATTTGGGAACTGAGCCCACAGCATGAAACATCTTACAAGACTGCGAAATATAGTGTTAATATATCTCCGTCTGGTCTCAAGGAGGCCAGACGGAGTTTTGTACAGAAGAAGTTTTGGAGTCAGAAAGACCCAAGGAGTTCCTGTCCTTCAAACTTCGTGTGCCGGAGGACCTTAAGACGATGTTCCTGGCCAAATATTACTGGCCGGAGGGCATCGTTTACCGACGCTATAGGGAAGCGAGAACGAAGAAGAAAATCCCTAGCTAGGTTAACTAATATTTTGTGTTTTAATAAGCTTGAATTTTGTGTTTTATTAAACTGCACATCAACAATACTGATTTGCGCAGCAAATATCCCGTATATTTGCTGCAGCAGCATAGGTGAAGGGCAAAGAGGGTGAGCGAAGCGGAGCCCCCTTTATCCTTCGTGTTAGGTTCAACATGTAAGCACAACAAAAAATACTTTAAACATAAACTTAAGTACTCATCAAATATTTAAAACATAAAAAGTGTTTTTGATAATCCTTTTTTGCTGCGTAAATCAGTATTTTTGATGTGCGATTAAATACCAGCTTTTTAATAATAAATAAATTATGTATCTCTAGTTGTAAAGTATTTATAGATTTTTTAACCTGAAATAGAGATAATTGTTATTATTATTATTCATAAATATTTAGGGATTGGTCTATTTACTATAATTTCATATTTCATATTTCTTTATTGCACACAAAACTTATGAAAAAACAATAATTACATGAAAATAGTGTACAAATGCGAGCGTATCTCTAATAAGAGATCTCTTCCAGCAAACCAGGATGAGATGGCAAATACTTATAATAAACATAATACCTATAACTCTAAAGGGGGAGGTAAAGCTTCTAATTGTACCCGCGGGGCAAGTGGCTGATGGCAGCGGAGGTGTTAAGGGGCATCTACACGGTCAGTTTTACCCAATCCGTCGGTGCGCGAATCCGACTCGCACTTGGTCGGATTTTATTAAACGTCATGCATTTTAAATTGATTCGTTTATCGGGCGGTTTGGGTTGAAATGCCCTTAACACCTCCTTCCACCTACTTACCTACTGCCCGTGTAAATGCCCTTAACACCTCCTTCCACCTACTTACCTACTGCCCGTGTAAATGCCCTTAACACCTCCTTCCACCTACTTACCTACTGCCCGTGTAAATGCCCTTAACACCTCCTTCCACCTACTTACCTACTGCCCGTGTAAATGCCCTTAACACCTCCTTCCACCTACTTACCTACTGCCCGTGTAAATGCCCTTAACACCTCCTTCCACCTACTTACCTACTGCCCGTGTAAATGCCCTTAACACCTCCTTCCACCTACTTACCTACTGCCCGTGTAAATGCCCTTAACACCTCCTTCCACCTACTTACCTACTGCCCGTGTAAATGCCCTTAACACCTCCTTCCACCTACTTACCTACTGCCCGTGTAAATGCCCTTAACACCTCCTTCCACCTACTTACCTACTGCCCGTGTAAATGCCCTTAACACCTCCTTCCACCTACTTACCTACTGCCCGTGTAAATGCCCTTAACACCTCCTTCCACCTACTTACCTACTGCCCGTGTAAATGCCCTTAACACCTCCTTCCACCTACTTACCTACTGCCCGTGTAAATGCCCTTAACACCTCCTTCCACCTACTTACCTACTGCCCGTGTAAATGCCCTTAACACCTCCTTCCACCTACTTATCTACTGCCCGTGTAAATGCCCTTAACACCTCCTTCCACCTACTTACCTACTGCCCGTGTAAATGCCCTTAACACCTCCTTCCACCTACTTACCTACTGCCCGTGTAAATGCCCTTAACACCTCCTTCCACCTACTTACCTACTGCCCGTGTAAATGCCCTTAACACCTCCTTCCACCTACTTACCTACTGCCCGTGTAAATGCCCTTAACACCTCCTTCCACCTACTTACCTACTGCCCGTGTAAATGCCCTTAACACCTCCTTCCACCTACTTACCTACTTGCCCTGCCGCCCTAGATCCGCCGGTTATCTGGTACAGTTATAGCTATCGTTGTTAGATAGTTACCCCTATTTTTTTAACGGCCAAGAGTCTTATCCCCTTCCACTCTTTGTTTTATTGCCAGCTGTAATATTCTATAATTATTATTGTATGGCAGTTGGCACTCCCACAATACGGTATATGACAAAAGTAGTTAAATATATCTAGAAACGTGTCTCGAGCTGAAACTATTTCAACAAAAACGTTTGACAATATCAGAATTGTATATTTCCAGCAGTTGTATTTTGTATACTCAATGTGCCGGTCGATATGTTAGTCATATTTCCACGTAATGTTAAGATAAGTTGACGACCGTCTATAAGGTATATTTATATTCATCACATAGTTTTGTAGTAAGTTGTATAAAAGATTAGTATTTCCTATAATAAATTAGTCTAGTATTTGCGCGCATCTCAAGCCTTTTACTTTACTCCCGAAGATGTCGCTCTCCTTATAATGGCCTCTGGCAAACTCAATTTTGTGTAAAAAAGACAGCATTTGATTGTGACGTCAAATACTAGTATTTCGTTGCGGTTTAGGATATTACGATGCGCTTACGAGCGCTATTTGCGTTGTGAGCGCGCTATAGGTCGGTTCACAATGCGCATACACTTCACCTCACAAGAGTGAACGTTGTGACCTCATGAGTGACGTCATAATAGCGCGCGCACAGCGCTCACGAAAAAGAGGTAGTGCAGTGCGTGAGGAAACGTCAAATTGACAATTGGTATCTGTTGTGAAATTTGAATTGAATTGAGAATTATTCTCGGAATATCTATTGCTTTAATTTAATTTAACTTAGCGCGAGAGGTGGTAAAGTACTGTAAAGTAGAGGATAAACAATTTCTATTGTTGGAGGGTGAGATGACATATGACAGTTGACAGATGGATGACGGAGGCGCGCTTTCGCCGGTTTATAATGGTTGCGGGAGAATGCGGGCTATTTGCGTGCTTGCTGTAAACCAGGTAGTATACAACGATTGCAGTGTGCGCACCAAATGCGCATTGTAAACCGTGCTGAATCATAGGACTCGTGAACAAAGTTACCGTCTTGACAGTTCCTAAAAAGTACCTGTTTTGACTAGCAGTCAAATACCGTATTGAGAGAAATTCAACAACACCTTGTATGTTAAAATTTTCAAGCCATTTGGGTCATAGCGCACGCTTATGGATTGGTCATAAGAACCTTATAAGTTTTTCTTGGCGATTAAACAACAAATAATTACGAATATGATATGATGAATATGTGAACGAAATTGCCGTTCCTAGTTCCCACGACACAGGGTATCCCATTGTGGGGCTGCGAGTAACGTATGTGCCTAGGTATAGCTTATGATGAAAAAATATAAGTCCACAATTACTTACCTACAAATGCCAACAGTCAAGGAAGAAGTAAATCACATGACAAAACCGATAGGGGAAGAATGGGTATCCCAGTGTGGGGTCAGAAGTAATGTATGTGCCAATACTATATGTAGATATAGGTGCTTATGATGAAAAATTAGAAGTACACAATTACTTTAACTCATTATGCAAGTGGGCACACGACATTAGTCTCGTATTAAATGCGCAAAAAACAAAAATTGTTCACATTCATTCTCCTTACCTTAAATCACATGTTACGCCATACGTAGTAGCCCATGAGCATCAGTGTTTCCATGACAATCACATTCATTGTAAATGTAACAACTTAGAACTTGTACCGCAACATATGTACCTAGGTCTTATTATTGACAACAAATTTAGCTGGAAACCGCATATAAACCATATTTGTAACAAATTAAGAACAATAACATGTAAACTTTCAATTTTAAAATACAAGGTGCCGTATCAGATAATAAGAATGATGTACATGTCACTTGCTGATTCATTGATCGGATATGGTATAAGAAGTTATGGGCGAACCTTTACATCTAATATTCAGCTAATGTATAACATCCAACTTAGATTATTAAAATTAATTGTTCCTTCACGAATCAAAATTCAGTATGAAGGTGACGATGCAGGCTTATTTCATTATTGTAAAGTAATTAGTGTCTACAATAAAATTAAAATAGCAACCATTTTTGAAGAATTTTGTAAAGAAAATAGATTAAAACGCAGAAGTCGGCCTGCACAGTTACGAAAACTGAATTACCTCACAAGGTACGTGCCACCGCATTATAATAACTATTATGGAAAAAGAACAGGGGAATATACGTTATCAAACTCACTAAACGAGTTACCTACAGAAGTGCTAGATAGTCTATATATCAATAAAAATAAAGTTAAACAGATCCTAAAACAACACTACCTAAATGTCGGTTGATAAAGTTTATGTACATATATGAGAGTAATGTAAGGAACTAGAAAGGGGTATTGCGAGGATGAATCTTGGTACTCAGTATTAGGATCCATTGTCGCATGGCTACTATCTATATAAGTGTTATTTTTATTTTTGTGTTATCTGTGTTTATAGCGATTTAGCTACCCCCATATAAACCTGACGGTTTGCGAGAGTTATCTTGAAAAAGTAAAATTGTAATTGTTCTTGTGGAAGTGAATTAAAAAAAAAAAAAAAAAAAAAAAAAAAACATATGCCAACAGTCAAGGAAGAAGTAAATCGCATGACAAAACCGATAGGGGAAGAATGGGTATCCCCGTGTGGGGCCAGAAGAAATGTATGTGCCAATACTATATGTAGTCATAGGTGCTTATGATGAAAAATTAGAAGTACACAATTACAAACAAATGCCAACAGTCAAGGAAGAAGTAAATCTCATGACAAAACCGATAGGGGAATAATGGGTATCCCAGTGTGGGGCCAGAAGTAATGTATGTGCCAATACTATATGTAGTCATAGGTGCTTATGATGAAAAATTAGAAGTACACAATTACAAACAAATGCCAACAGTCAAGGAAGAAGTAAATCTCATGACAAAACCGATAGGGGAATAATGGGTATCCCAGTGTGGGGCCAGAAGTAATGTATGTGCCAATACTATATGTAGTCATAGGTGCTTATGATGAAAAATTAGAAGTACACATTTACAAACAAATGCCAACAGTCAAGGAAGAAGTAAATCGCATGACAAGACCGATAGGGGAAGAATGGGTATCCCAGTGTGGGGCCAGAAGTAATGTATGTGCCAATACTATATGTAGTCATAGGTGCTTATGATGAAAAATTAGAAGTACACAATTACAAACAAATGCCAACAGTCAAGGAAGAAGTAAATCGCATGACAAAAACCGATAGGGGAAGAATTGATAGAGGAAAATATTAAACTGCACATCAAAAATACTGATTTGCGCAGCAAATATCCCTTATATTTGCTGCGATGGCTTAGGTGAAGGATAAAGGGGGTGAGGGATCAGGGAAGCGAAGCCCCCCCTTTATCCATCGTGTTAGGTTCAACATGTAAGAACAACAAATACTTAAAACATAAACTTAAGTACTCATTAAATATTTTAAAAATAAAAAGTGTTTTTGCTGATCATTTTTTGCTGCGTAAATCAGTATTTTTGATGTGTGATTAAATACCAGCCATTGATAGACACCAAATCAAGCTGGTCTCGGTACTAAGCGCTTTTCCTTCAAAAAGAAGATTCAGCATATGATCCAACTCAAACCATACTTAGACAACGCGATTATGGTAGGGATTGCCTACCACACCCTAAAATCAATCACAAAAACTGCTTGTCGTGTTGGCACTGATCTCAAGTTGACATAAAGTTATGAAAGTAAAAAAAGGTTTATGATGCTAACCTTTCGGTTTCAGCAGGCCCTGTCCGAGCATGTCAAGGAAACGCGCCTCCGTCTCGATCACTTGCCGCTTGAACTGCGACGCGTTTCTTAGCCGAGCGATGCAAGGTTCGCAGATGAGCTGCTCAAGGGCGCCGGCCGAATCTGTTCGTTGTGTGAGCTGGGTAATTGAAAAATAGCATGTCATTACCATTTTTATGGTTCCATACCTCAAAAGGAGGAACCCTTATAGGATCACCCGCGTGTCCGTCCGTCCGTCTGTCTGTCACAGGCACT
This sequence comes from Argyresthia goedartella, assembly GCA_949825045.1. Classification (NCBI taxonomy): domain Eukaryota; kingdom Metazoa; phylum Arthropoda; class Insecta; order Lepidoptera; family Argyresthiidae; genus Argyresthia; species Argyresthia goedartella. Next base: position 4,898,164 of record OX463811.1, on the reverse strand, counting down.
TTCCTCAGGAAGTATAACAGATAGAGTTTTGAAATAGGCAACATAATTCAAGTCTTACATGAATAAAATATTGCCTACAAAAAGGGAGGGGGTAATGTGATAAAACTAAAAAAAAAAGCAGTAATGAGCCATGTTGGTTATCTTCGAAAAGTGCTTTATGTTACCTTTAGAAGTTATGATCAAAAAAGTGCAAAAATTACTATCTCCACACCCCTTATCACCAAAACTACAGAGTCTAAAATTATGAAAAAATTACAGAATATAGAACTTAAGTCAAAGATTACAGTAAAACCTGGAATTGCCAAGGTTTTTATTCATCTGAACCAGATACAAACTTTAAATCCACCTGGTTATGTACATGGAGTATGAAAGTAGCCGCACTAGTAACTTTGTAAACAACATTTTGCTATGTTAAATTCAAACTATTCACTCCACACCATCCCTCCCTACCATTGTACGGTGGTACAGAACCCTCCATGCGCGACTCCGACATGCACTAGACCATTTTTTTTTAACTTAATTTGAAGAAGAAAAATGCAGCAAACAATAAACTTAAACTTTGGCTAATTAAATTCTGGAATACCAGCCACCATAACTATTACTTCTGAATTTTATTAGCTTTGAAGGAAACAAAATGTGCTGGATGATACTGAGTAAAATAATAGTTCAAGCATGTTGCTGACAATGCTTTTATGAGCTTCCATTCAAAAGCTCATCTTGGATGCTGATGTGTGTGACCTTAGTAACTGTTTCAGTTAATTTCAAGCAAAGGCTGATTGATATATAAATAATCAATAAATTATTTGACATAATTTTTGTATTAATGAGATCAGTAACTTCCATTGAATTAGGAATAAATAGGTACCTAATAAGTATGAAAAATCATAAAAGTGCAGACTTCCTTTCCTTCTCTGTTTCTGGTTCACAGGCACAACACATGGATACATTTTACAATTGATATTTGTATGCATGCTTTCTTAATTTTCATTGAACATCCAATCATTTAAGTCAGAACAGATTGTTGAAACACTCAAAGCAAAAGGCTAGTATTTAATCGCACATCAAAATTACTGATTTGCACAGCAAAAAAGGATCAACAAAAACACTTTTTATGTTTTAAATATTTAATGAGTACCTACATACTTAAGTTTACTTATGTTTTAAGTATTTTTTGTTGTTCTTACATGTTGAACCTAACACGAAGGATAAAGGGGACTTCGCTTCGCTCACCCCCATTACCCTTCACTTAAGCTACCGCAACATTTTCCCCTGATATTTGCTGTGCAAATCAGTATTTTTGATGTGCAGTTAATATATCCCAAATCAAAACCGATCGATTCAGCGGCACTGAGCGTAGGTAGGTAAGTTAAACTAAGACCTACAGAGATATCGTAGCATTCTAGCAGCATGTCGGCGTATATCTCCTTGCCGTCGTCGCTGATGTATTCTGATGTGAGGTCCTTGAAGCATCCCTCAGCAAGGCAACATCGGCACAGCCCTACCATATCTTTCAACAATACTTCGCCGAACTCCATTGCGTTTGGTTTTCCTTTCAACGAGTGGTTAAAACGCAGATACAGATTGTGGAGATAGGGAATTCCCGATGCTTTTTCATTCGATGAGTAACATCAAAAACTACAAACAATCCGCAACAATTAGAAAACAAATCTAGAAATTCACAAAACAAGCCCCACTCAAATCGAGCAAGGCGACTGACGAGACCAGACGAGACTCGGGCGGGAGTGTTCGATTATTTAGAAGTCTCTACTTGCATAACTACGGGACGCGGGCACGGAAGTCGGAAGATGGGACGAACAGGACGGGACCGGATCCTATATATATATATTGAAGGAGCTGCCACACGGCAGAAGAAGTGGTTGCCTGCAAGCTGACAACAAACAGCGTCTGCAGTGTAGTTGCTTTTTGTCCGATGGCCCGCGATTTTCAACCTTATGGCTTTTACGGTTTATGGCTTTCTCTTTTATTTTTCATTAACATAATAACTTATTGTTAGGGGGCGGCACTGTAACATAATAACGTTTACATTGTCCCACATTAGGATACTCACCCTTGTCGTGGGAACCAGAAATAGTGACGTCACAAACATATAAACCTAGACTTGGGGAATATTTTTCCTACCTCCCCAGCGGGGATTGGAATCCGGGAACTCTCGTTTGGGAAGCACAGCCTCGACCGTAAGACCACAGAGGTTCCGTAGGTAGGTTAAGGAATAAATTTGAATCGTGATATTCTACATATACTAGATAAGGTATTTTATTTAATACACGCACAGATAAAAAATCAGAGGTAATCGAGTCCAAAGGAAAAGCTGTAAGAAGAAGGAAACAACACAACGATACGTCTGGTAGGAAGCACAAACAAATACCGAATGCACTATCACCGGTCAACGACCACGAGCATAATTATATAGATGTCATTTTCCATTCATAGGATTTGAACCATAACTCAAAGTGTTCAAAATCGCGGTCCAATTTTTGCTAAGTTGAGAAGTTAAACAATCCCCCAGTATTAGAGTGTGGTCAAGCCTGCAATCGGTTACACCATAGATGGAGAAGGGGTAGGAACAGATGGACTCTTCACAAAAAGATTCAACTAAATAGCGAATCTTGCTGTAGCGCAATAAAGTGCAATACATCCTGTACAGCGCGGTGCTATAACAGTGTCACGTCGCAGCCACAGTTGAGAGGTAACTTAGGCAATATAATTTAAGTAAAAATGTAATAGGTAGGTTTTATTTTAAATAGCAAAATGAAGTTTACAAAGTTATTGGTGCGGCGACTTCCATATACGTAAACAGGTGCATTCATAAGGCAGTATGTGGTATTGATAGAAAATGTAGTCAAGTTATTTGTTTTTATAATAATAATTAATAAAATGACCGAGGGGTCGCGGTGTGAGAGGGTGGAAAATAGTAAAAAAAAGCAAATTTCCTGTGTTGCTCGCGAGGTCTCCAGCTCTCACAACCACTAGTAATATGTGTTAGGTATGTTAAGATTTTGCGTAGTTGATTTGTTTGAGATATTTACTATATGTTTTATTCAAAATCAGACTGATAGAACAGACCTAATTATACACTTAAACACGCATTTTTATTCAGGCTATTCCAAATCAACATAAAATATAAAATTCGATATAAATGATATAATGTCTTACCCAGTTTCCCAACTCTAGTATTAATACAATTTCCATTGTTTCTGACGCCTGTGTCGACCGAGCGGAAAATGCGTGACGTAATCAACTCACAAAAAATAAGTAGTGTTGTAACTCTATTACTAAATTATAATGCATTATTGTGGATTCATAACGCCAATAAGGTAAGATTCAAAGTCCATGGTCCGTAATTGAAATAACGAAACAACATTTTTGTTAACGTCTGTACGACAATGTTTGTACCTAAAATTTAACATTTAATTTTTCTTATGTTCTACTGCGAATTCCCATAATGTTGTGAGATTGGTCCTATTTGACGCGCAATATTTTTATATAGCATTCATAAATGCAAAAGGTCGCCTACTACTTGCACTATTATGTGAACAGTATCTAAAAGCCGGCTCGTGGGTTGTTAAAATGAAGCGTTCAATATCTCCATACCAAAGTCAAAGTCAAAAGTCAAAGTCAAAGTCATAGTACTTTATTACTGTAGATATTTACATATACTTAGCAAACGTCATGTTATGCCTCTTCTCTACATTGGACCACTGTGGGAGAAGAAGGGCGTAGAAAATCCCACAGATTGATTTTGAGATCTCTTTTAAAAATAGGTTGTGCTTAACTAATACAATTATGTTTTTTTTATTTAATAAGCAGGCAATAATAAATAAATACAAAATTATTAACAGCGAGGTCTGTGTTGAACTAGATTAACCCCATACAGTCCTGTCATTTAAGTAATCTCGAACATTGTAATATCCCTTTTTCGACAAAGTCGCTTTAACATGCTTTTTAAATTGCTCAAATGGCAATTTCAAAATCTCCAGAGGTATCTTATTATAGTAGAGAATGCACTGACCCTTGAAAGAATTGCTAACCTTCGCGAGTCTAAATCGGGGCGCACACAGTCTATGATTATTTCTTAGGTTAACATTGCAGCTATCGCTAAGTTTGGTAAATGTTGTAAGGTTTAATAAGGTTGTAATATTTTCGAAAATAAATTGACTAGCTACAGTTAGTATGTCAATTTCTTTAAAAAGCTCTCTTAAGGAGTCTGTTCGTTTTAAATTATAAATTTCTCGAATAGCTCTTTTCTGTAAAATAAAAATAGTTTGAATATCCGCTGCTTTCCCCCACAGCAAGATACCATAGGACATGACACTATGAAAGTAACTAAAATATACTAGCCCAGATGTAGCCACATCCGTACTTTGTCTGATGTTCCTAACAGCGTAAGCCGCAGAACTTAATTTACCAGCTAATTTATCTATGTGGGGTCCCCACTGCAATTTGCTATCAATTGTTATTCCAAGAAACTTCGCATCATTTACTAATTCTAACGTGCGGTTGTGTAACACTAAACTGGTCTCAACTTGCCTGACATTTGGAAGTGAGAATATGATACACTTGGTTTTACCAGCGTTTAACAATAAATTATTAACTGTGAACCAGTTCAAGGTTAAAGACAATACACCATTAACATCATCAAAATCTCCTTTTTGTCTTTCAATTTTGAAGACCATCGAAGTATCATCAGCAAACAACACTATGTCAGTAAATTTCTCCACCATGAAAGGCAGATCGTTAATATATACCAGGAATAAGAAAGGGCCTAATATGGAACCTTGTGGTACGCCAATTTTTACACCCGATCCATCAGATTTAACGCCGTTTACTTCTGCCGTTTGGATTCTATTGCTTAGGTATGATCTTAGTAGATCCAACGCTTTATTTCTAACTCCGTAATGATTTAATTTAATTATAAGCGTATTATGATCAACACAATCAAACGCCTTCGACAGGTCGCAAAAAACTCCGATAGCATCCTGTGCGGCCTCCCATGCAGAATAAATATGAGATATAAGGGTAATACCTGCATCCGTAGTCGATTTACCCCTAGTGAAACCGTATTGTTTGGCGTGGAGTTGTTTTGTACGGTTGAAGTGTGAGAGCATTTGATTGAGTATAATCTTTTAAAATATTTTACTTAGTGTTGGAAGAACAGATATTGGTCTGAAATTTGAAGGATCACCCTTATCTCCCGACTTGAACAGAGGTATCAGTTTACTGTGTTTCATGAGGTCTGGGAAAGCCCCATCGTCAACACATTTATTGAATATATATGCTAAGTGTGGGGCTATAACTAGAATTACTGAACCAATGACTTTGTCTGATATACCCCACAGGTCTTCCGTATTTTTTAAGTTAAGTAATTTAAACGTTTTGACAATGTCCTGGGGATATACATGATGAAATTTTAAATATACATTACTGACGCTAGTGTTATTTTTTAATAAAGTCTGCTTCATATGGAGATGAATTTAGACGGTAAGGTAACGAGTAAGGGTACATTGGTGAAGAATGTTTCAAAAGCTCGAGCAACATCAGCGCTGGATTTAACAACATCATCACCTATCTTTAGGCAGAAATCATTGTCCCTTGGTATAACCTTGCCAGTTTCTCGGTTTATTATTGGCCAAACTGTTTTCATTCTATTATTTGAATTTTGAATTTTTCTATTAATGTGTAAAGTTTTTGCAGTTCTACAAACCAACTTGAAAGTTTTGGAATATTTTTTAACATAGTCATGAAATTTTCGATCAAAGTTATAGGTTTTTTGTTCATAAAGATCATATAAGATAACACTACTTTTACGAATTCCAAACGTAACCCAGTCATTAAATTTAGATTTACCGTTGTAGTCACTGACTTTCTTTAATTTAAAAACTTTATTGAATAATGTTGAAAAAGTCTGAGTAGATTTTGTTTGGGTTCTGTTCATCAAAATCCGGTACTGGCAAATTTATATCTAACTTTTTCATATACGTCTCTAGTCTCTGGGATGTAATAGGCCTATAAAATGATGAATCAGTCCTATTTTTACTGGCAATTGGGAATGAAACTGTTTGACCACTGTGATTGGAGGGTAAGCAGTTAATTACATTTTTACTTGTGAATGCACAGTCACAAAATACGTTATCTAAGCAAGTTTGGCTGGTTAGTGTAATTCTAGTCGGCTCTAGAAATTATGACATAAATTAAATGATTTGAACAGAGTTATTAATCGTTGTTTCAATGTTGTATCTACAAGCAAATCTACATTAAAATCGCCACAAATAATTAACTTTTTTCTGCTATTACAAAGTTTAATGAGGGCATCCTCCATAATTTTCTCGAACATTTCAAAATTGCCATGGCCGTTTTCATCTCTCGGAGGTCTGTAGACACAAACAATAATATGGCTATCCAACTCAACACAGGATACCTCTATTTGTCTTTCTACAGTAAGTGCAAGTATATCTTTCCGTTGTTTCACCTTAATATTATTTTTTACTAAGATTAAAGAACCACCTCTATTAGCAGTCTTTCTATTGTAACAACTGACAATTTTGTAAATATTTATGTAAAAAGACATCATATTTGCCTTTAACCAGAGTTCTGTAATACAAATAACATCGGTGTCTGAATGATTAAGAAATAATTCTAATACAAGTTCTTTGGCAGGTAGCCCCTGCATGTTTTTAAGGGAAATATTTAAGTGGGGCTTACCCTTTGTCCTAGCAATTTTCATTTGATTGCCAGAAAACCCCTGCTTATTTTGTAAAATTTTCTTATGTTTTGAGGGGTCCTCTTTTGTCGAACTATCTATTTTAAAATACTACTATTAGAACTAATACTGACTAAAACTGAAGGCGACTGCGTTATAGTATTTACAACTGTGTCGCATATATTATACGCTAACAATTTAGCTACTTGTTTTTTGTTTTATGAGACAGGTACATAGTATCCTGAGTCAAAATAAAATAATGTATAAAATTATTCATGTCGAAATATAAAATAGCATCACTATGATGACACGTTATATTGTATAGATGCATGTTCATTCTATGTACACTTTTATTTTGTTTCCCCGATAAATTAGAACAATAAGGAAAGTTACATAGAATAAACTTGCACTTCGTCTTATTATATAAATTGAGCAGTACATCTATACCGGTATCTAATGCACTCCGACTAATGTTTGAGTGGTTTCTACCATAATAACAATGGTAGCATGTTCATCAAAATTCCCTACAGCTATCTTTTTTATAATATCCTCAAAGGAACTATTAGGACAACAATTATTTGTCACTTATTGCTTAAGGCCATAATGCAAAAACATACCAAAATCTACACCTATCTTATCTGAATAAACTACAGTTCTTTTATTTGCTATTGTTCTTCTCTGAGCACGATTTGAGGTGAGTGGCGGGACACTCGTGTTGGAGTGCGGTGCGATGCACGTGCCAGCGGGCGGCGCGGCATTCGCGGTAGCGAGCGGTGCAACGCGTGTAACGGCGTGCGGCGCGGCCCTCGCGGCAGCGTGCAGCATGACACACGACTCAGCAGGCAGCGCGACACGCGCGTCACTTAGCGGTGCGGCGCTCGCGCTGATGAGCTGTGAGGTACCTCCTCGACGACGACGGCGACGCTGTTTCTTGGTCGGGACAGCAGTGGGCGTTGCAACACTCACGTTGAGGGGGGTCAAGACCAGAGTTTGTGATGTGGGCTCATCCTTCTTGCTGGTGTCATCCTCCTTGCTGGTCTCATCCTCCTCGTCCTCAATTAGAATGCCAAGAGCCTATAAAAGCAATCGTTGTATACCTTTGTATTGTGACCTCACTACTATTTAAGCCCTATTTTATGTGTTAAATTCGTATCTGGGATGTTTGCCGTTTTAGCACACTTTATGGGGTACGCTAGCGCTACCGCTTCGGTAGCGTACTCATAAAAAATGGTCGAATGACCATTCCGTTCTTTCTACCGTAATTTCTTAAAATAATGAGGCACAATTTTTTACTTTTGTACTAATTATATGCTCTATTTATCGGCATAAAAACGAACCGTGAGTTCACAGTGATTACGCTACTTTATCGGACACGTCCTTCCGTTTTGTTGCCGTTGGAATGTTAACGCAGAAGGGATCATAGTACAGCTAGAGCAACACATCAAGGGATGAAACAAACACGGACAAACGACGAATTTTTTGTCAGCTGTGTTCATTGCGGTTGTATTCGTTTGTATGCGTAGTGTTAAATTAGCATAATAATTTGCAGGAAATATTTCACGCCATCTCGTATGTACTAGCAGTACTAAAAACCAGGAAGTAATAGTTGTGACTGACCGGAAGCAATAGTAAAACCGGCAATAAATAAATTTGTTTTCGTTTTGTGTTTGTTGAGGTTAGTCAGTGTTATTATTCATACGGCAATTGCCGTAATTTACGGCATTCCATGACTTTTTTTGAGATTATACGGCAGGGTTTTCACTACCGTTATTATGAAATACGGCAATTAATAAAATAAACATTTCTTAAATCATTATAATAATACGGCAATGTTGTGTTTTTTTCCCACAAATACGGCAATTTCAAACTATAGATACGGCAATTCAAATTTTAGCGATAACAACACTGAGGTTAGTTGTAGTATTTAGTTAGATCAATTGTTCTGTGAGTTAGATTGAACTTAATTTGTTTCACCTTCGCGGCTCGTAATTTATATTAAAGCAAGATGCGAAATGTTGAAATCAAGGCAAAGGTGCACGACATCGAGAAAATAGTCCAAGTGGCTAGAGAACTGAGCGGCGGCGAAGCAACAGTGATCAAACAAGATGATGTCTTTTTCAAAACGGGGAGCCGGCGTCTGAAGATGCGGTACTACGATGATTCGGCAGCAACCCTGGTGGGATACGATAGAGAGGACACGGAGGGACCCAAGATGAGTGACTTTGACCTTTTGAACTTCTCACAGGATGAACATGATAGAGCCAAATTGTTGGATAACATGCTGAGGAAGTGTCTCGGATTGCGCGGACGCGTGAAGAAAGAAAGGTAGGTATTTATACAGGATATTTTATTACAAATAATGCGTTCATACGCGTTCCTGTGAAGAAAGATCATCAGGTCATCTTCAAAAATCATACGGGCGAGCTGTCACCTTACCCTATGCCAGAAAGAGAGGTCACAGCTCATTCGTAGACATTGAAACTTGGCGCGGCATGTACCTCACCATAATTTGGGCCCCTGAAACACTGTTTTTTTTAATAATAATACCTTGGACACTATTTACACACATTGATCTAGCCCCAAACTAGGATTCCCTGTATCTTGGGTACTAGACAACGATACACGTACTTATATAGATAAATATTATACTTAGATAGATAAACAATCACGACTAGGGTTCAAACATCCGTTCTCATCAAACAAATATTTGCCCCCACCGGGACTCGAACCCGGGACCCTTGGCTTCGTAGGCAGGGACACTGCCGACTTAGCCATTCGGGTCGTCAAAATTAGGAGGTCCTAAGGGGGGGCCTGCCATACTGTTCTAGGTGTTGAAGTGCAACATGCAATTATCCACAGAAACCTCTTCATGGTTGGCCAAACTCGAATCCACATTGACTCAGTGGAGTCACTTGGAGACTTCATGGAGCTGGAGGTGATGCTGCGACCAGAGCAGACCCTGGAAGAAGGCCAGGAGATTGCCCGCGACCTGCAGACCAAGCTAGGAGTCAAGGACGAGGATCTTATTGACTGTGCCTATATAGACTTGTTGGAAAGGAATGGAAAATGTATTTCATAACAGTTAGTAGCGGTTACACGAGTTGAATGCTAAAGGGGCGTCCATTAATTGCTTGGTGTTGTTTTTGATGATTTTCTGATTGATTACATCATAGTTTATTTAAAAATAAATACATATGGAAACTACTAGTCACCTTTTGACATATTTTAGTCAAGAAACCATTAATTTTACTTAAATTCAACCAATTTTTCCTTGTTTTACACTGTTTGTTTTTAAACTCTCCCACTTTAGTTTGGCATGACCTCCCTCCCTTAAATACCTAACATACTTAATGGATGCCCTAAGTGATTTTAAGTATAAGTTAGAAAATGAGAGAGCGAGCCTAAAGGTTACTTCTGCAGCTTGCTTATTGGTTCAATTTTATAAATATTCTACCCCTCTGAAGACATTGTGATGTTCTTGATTTTATTGGATAGGCTTTTTTACATTTAGGCACATTTTTTTCCAAAAAATTTAAGACTGGTTAATTTTAGAGCCTATTTTTAAGAGTACAATAGTGAGTGATGAGTGCCGGTATAATGATGAACTATATGCCAGCAATTATTACAAGTCCTAAATCAATTGTAAAATGATTTTCAGAATCTGAAGAACAGTGCATTCACTGCTTAGTTTAAGAAATATTAACATTTAATTGTTTCAACGCAAATCAGCCCATAGGGTGGCCATAAAATCGGAATACTATAATAGGACCATTCAAGTTCAAGTTCAAGTTTATTTATTGCATTCCATAGTTATAAAAGTTACAACATTTTGGACCTTGTTCAGGCACAGCAATATGAGAGATTACGACACTATAGTATTATTATTCGGAGCAGGTAATGTTTTGCTTAATTTTTGTACGGCTTGTTTGAGTTTCTTATTTATTTATTAAATAATATTTATTATATTATTTCAAAACCATTAATGTTAAAAAGTCTTTCAGGCATGTAACTTCTGTTTTATAGTTTTGCAAATTCTGAGAATAATTTTACAATTGATTTAGAACTTCTACTAATTGCTAGCATATGGTTTTTCACTCTACCAGCCCTTCCACTCACACCACACGCAATGTAAGTAAAATTAAAAAACTATTTACATATTAAGGTGGTTATTATTTTTTAACAATTAATGCACCTTTTATACTACGATTGGGCCCTATTCAATGAGGAACAATAAAACGGGTGAAGAAAAAAATAATTGGGCGAAGAACATGGAATACTGTTTGGATTAGCGCAAAATTTACAAATAGGTACTAAATTGAGGAATAATTATAATGATAATAATACCGTGGACGTTATTTACACACATTGATCTAGCCCCAAACTAGGATTCCCTGTATCATAGGTACTAGACAACGATACACATACTTATATAGATAAATATTCTACTTAGATAGATAAACAACCATGACTAGGGTACAAACATCCGTTCTCATCAAACGAATATTTGCCCCCACCGGGACTCGAACCTGGGACCCTTGGCTTCGTAGGCAGGGTCACTGCCGTCTCGGCCATTCGGGTCGGAATAACATGGTTGTCGAAATTTTTGTACCTAAGAGCCGTCTGACTTAACACCGATAGGCCCATCCTGGCAACGTCGCCATGGAAGAATGGGGGCAGTCGTAAGTGAGACAACAAATAGGTTCAATATACAGATGTTTAATGACATAAGATTGACAGATGTACAGCCAGCTCCAGAAACAATCTTTAAATTTTAAAGACCTGAAATTATACCCAATGTTGCGTCAGTTTTTTGTTATCTTGATGAGACATGGCTCTTATTTCTGAGTACATAATGTTAAAGACAGTTCGCACGCTTTGACGTTACGCCCATTCTAAGGGCATTAACATTTAAAGATGGGTTTCCGCGACTGGCTGATTCGCAGTTTATATATGTATAGAGATAGCGTAAAGGTGTACTCACAACACAACCGCACCGTAGTCACACCAAAATGCCACACTAGTGTGACTAAAATAAAAAAAGTAAAACAGACGCACTGTGTTGAAAAACGAGCGGGTTGCTTGGCTGAACGCAAATTTTTCCAAGTCTTACTGAATTAATATGAAACTGTCAGATTATTAAAGGAATTTCAAAATTGCAGGCCTCGGCCGGGTTCGTATTTTGTTTGAAAAACGAACACGCGAAGAGCCTTGACGACCCGAATGGCCGAGTCGGCAGTCACCCTACCTTCGAAGCCAAGGGTCCCGGGTTCGAGTCCCGGTGGGAGCAAATATTTGTTTGATGAGAACGGATGTTTGTACCCTAGTCATGGTTGTTTATCTATCTAAGTATAGTATTTATCTATATAAGTATGTGTATCGTTGTCTAGTACCCAAGATACAGGGAATCCTAGTTTGGGGCTAGATCAATGTGTGTAAATAGTGTACAAATTTATTTGGCGGAAGCCAAATTGGCCATGGGAAATCTGTTACCAAAGAAGTCCAGGGAAAGGTATACAAAAGCTTACGAGAATTTCATGTCAGTACCTATTGAAAAAGGTTTATAGAATTTTCATTTATTTCCTTATCTACTATTTTTAGAAAAATCAAAATCATGACATCTGTCAAAACTGTGACACCTGTTAAAACTGTGACACCTGCCAAAACTGTGAAACCTGTCAAAATCATGACACCTGTCAAAAATGGTGACACGTGTCAAAAATGGTTACAGCTGTCAAAAATAGTGACAGCTGTCAAAATTTTCATAATGGTAGGAAGGTTAGATGTAATGAGTGAAGATGCCTCTGCCATCTCATCTGGGAAAATAAAAGTTATTGTGAATTGCATGGCTACGCTGTGCTTTTGCCACCCCATCTAGGAAAGGAAGTATTTTAATGGTCAAGGGCGTGTTCGGATGCTGTGGTGTGACTACGGAGCAATAGAAGTAACCATAGTCACACTAGTGTGGCATTTTGGCGTGACTACGGTGCGGTTGTGCATTCACACACTACCTACAAAACTCCCAAACTAGAAGACAAGCGAGCAGCGGAGTTACTGGCATGGGCTAACGAATTAATTATTGAAATGGCAGAATGAAGCACTCAACGGCGGGTGTTTTTAGTTTTTAGCCAAGTTTACTAGCTATTGTTCGCTATTTGGACGGTTAATAAAAAAAAACTAGGCGAACTGGTGGGTCAGGCAGAATAGGTGAAAGGGAGGCATCGGAGATAAGCGCCCTTTATCCTTTCTTCGTGTTAGGTTGACATGTAAAACTATAAAAACCAACGCTACTTCTAACTACTTACGAAGAACAACCCACGAATTAAGGTTTTTTATATGCTGTTTTTGAGATTTCTATCCGCAGATATTTTTTTAAATTCAGTATTTTTTAACCAAAACTCCACTCGTTAAATACAACGCTAATTCAATTCATAATGTCCACAATAAAACCTAAAGTGAGACATTATTAGGCACACAAGGCGAACTTGTTTGAAAACATCGTGCGTGGGAAAACAATATCTCATATTCATATCTCCAGAGCACCGGTGATGGGCTAGCCGCCTGTCACGCAGTTAGAGTAGTGAATAACTCGCTGAATGTGGGCGCGACTGTACCCTCTACCAACTGCCACCCCACGAGGGAAACGGCATGACGTTATTTATATATATATATATATTTTATTTCTTTCAAATTCCCGAAATCAAACTCGAACAAACCCTTTATTACTGTAGATGAAAGAGCTCCGTAGTCTAATGGGTTTCAAGCTTGCTTCTCACACAGGAGATGCAGGTTCGAATCCTGGCGGTGTACCAATGAGATAATTAATTTACCTTAAGTACATTATCGGACGTTCAGTGTTTCGGATGACATGTTAAGGCCCAGTTCTGGCTGTTGAGGTGAGGGGCGCCGCATTCGCCCGTCGTCTTCTGGCGGGGTAGCGGAACTGGCGGGGTGGCGGGCGGCGCGGAATAGCGTCGGGCCGCCCGAATACTTTAAATAATAGGTGTTTTTTAGAATTTACTGAATAACGGAAATAAGCTAATTGATAAAATTTAAGGATTAATACGGTGCTCGAAAAGAGGAAAATATAGGTATACAAATTATGAGAAAAATCAGTAATTTTATATTAAAATTATTGAATCTCCTTTTAAATATAGACTGTTCAGGATTTTTTACGATTGAGCCAAATTAATCCAATCGCGTAACGACATAGTATTTAACCCTTAGCCAGGCAATGAGCATGCAAATTTTTCATTGGTTTTCGCATTTATTACCAAGCCATAAGGTCGAAAGTTTGGTGGTCCTCTTTAGTACATTGCCTGGTTAAGGGTTAAACTAGATTATCTCTTTGTGAATAACATATAATTTATTGGAAATAATTTTAAGACCAAGACCATGACGAGTCGCCCACTAAATGTGCCGGCCCTAATTGCTGTCAATGACACCGTACAGGTGATCAGCGATTACGTCTTTCTTGGACATCGTTTATCCTTTGACTGAGATGCACAGGTGAAGGAGATTGAAAGACGCGTCGGGCTGCTTTCGGGAAACGAAGCGATGTCTTCAAATCCTCACTCCCACAATGCCTGAATACCAAGGCGTATAACCAATGTGTCTTGTGCCAATGTGCCCTTCCTCACCTATGGAGCCGAAACATGGACGCTCACAAATCATAATGTGCATATTATAAAAGTAGCACAAAGAGCGATGGAGCGATCCATGTTGGATATCTCTCTCGTTGACGTGTGCCAAACGTCGAAAATCGGCGGAAAACGAAGGTCGCATATGTAGGCAAACGGATGACAAGATTGAAGTGGAGATGGGCGGGACACTTGGCGCTGGTGGCCACGGGAAGCGACAAGCGGGCAGACCACCAGCCTGATGGTCCGACGATATCATCAAGTCGTCGGGATCCCACTGGGTGCGATTGGCACAGGACCGGGGAGATTGGCGCTTTAGAGAAGCGGCCTGTTCCCAGCTGTGGGTCGATGTGGGCTGAATATCATGATGATGATGATCTGGGTAACGTGACACTTTGGGGTACCATGTTCCATGACATTTTTTGTTCAACTATGTGTCCTATACCCATACATACCACATTCATCGTGCGCCGCGATTTATTGCCGCTATAACAACAAATACTAAATAAAAAACAGAATAAAATAAATATTTAAGGGGCTGCCATACAAATATTCTTTCAATACCACGTACAAACTTATGAATGCACCTGGTTACGTATACATAGAGTGTGAAAGAACTTTGTAAACAACATTTTGCTATGTAAAATCCAAACTATTCACTCCGCACCATCCCTACCACCTTTGTACGGTGGTACTTAACCCTTGGTGCGCGAGTTTTTATGGAACGTCATCAGTAGTCATCATCGTCAACTCATTGCGTCTAGCAGGGCAGTGCCCTACACGTTTGAATGCTGCTGTAAATACCTAGTCTACTTTCGCAACTTACCTTTTTCGTGTGTAGACAGTGGCCTCCTTGGTGTCAGAAAATACCCTCCGAAGCACAGAAGCGCCCGTCTAAGTTATACCACTAGAGTCTGGCAAACGAAAGCGTGACCTGAGAAAACGTGGTAGAATTCATAAAACCTCTATGTGGTATCACTAACATAAATCACTACACTCCGTTCAGTTATTCAAAAAATCTTTGCCTCTCTTTCTGATGTACGGAAGCGTTACAGCTAGAAAGAGAGACAGAGGTTTAGAATAACGGAACGGAGTGTGACTATCTATCACTTTGTCGTTTGACGTGCCTTTGACAGCATAATATTGTTGCCATATTGAAACTTTTAAGAAAACTCCAGGTCACGCTTTCGTTTGCCAGACTCTAGTCGTTTTACTTGACCCATCCAAATACCGACCGCGCCTGGATTTGCTTAACCGAGTCAAGCTGAGTCATCATTATCTATCTGCTTAACTTGCCCCTACGAGACCAAAATATCTCATAAACCGAATAAATACCTACAAACTTCTAGCTCTTATAACTCGGTCCGCACAGAATGTAGGAACATACAATAAGTATACATACATGTCATTTGTACAAAGTTTTATTTGTTACACTATTCTACACTAGAAAAACAAGTTTTGGTTGATAGTCGCGCGCAAAAACAAGGCATCACATTTTAGCAATGGCTTTTATTTTCTACAGTTATCCAGTAAAAAGCAGTTCGAGACTTCTTTTTGGAAATTTTTGCTAAATGGCCGACTGGTGGCCGGTATCTGATACGTTTTATAAGTCAAATGCGCGTGCAGCACCTTACACGTGTTAGAAGTAAATTACAGGAACCACATAAATACATAAAAAACCGGCCAAGTGCGAGTCGCACTCGCGCACGAAGGGATCCGTACCATTATCTATTAAAACGGCAAAAAAACACATTTGTTGTACGGCAGCCCCCCTTAAAGATTTGTTTTATTTTAATTTATTGATTTATTTTTAAAGTGAATATATGTTACCGGCAATCTGTATAATGCAGGTATTCTATATAATACCTAGGCCATAAATAAAATACCTGTGGCGTTCAGGCAATGTATGAAATAGTATTAATATTAATGTCCATTACATACTCTCCCTAGGTAATACAATAAAATACCCAGGGATTATATAGAATACCTACTTGGCCAGCGGCAATGTGTAAAAACAATAGTTTTTGGTAGAATATCAGGGCAAAACACTGCGGTAGCTTAGGTAAAGGGTAAAGGGTGTGAGCGAGGCGAAGCCACCTTTATTCTTCGTGTTAGGCTGAACTTGTAAGGACAACAAAAAATACTTAGTTTAAACTAAATAAACAGAATACATCTACATACCAAGTTTCAACTGCGTAGTCCTAATAGTTTCTGCATAAAGTTGCTGTGACGTACTGACGGAGGGACGGACGGACAGACAGACTTGATGAAACTATAAGGGTTCCTTGTTTCTCTACGGAACCTTAAAAAGGGTTTCATATATTAATAATTTAATATTTTCGTCTGCCATTTTCACTGTGGAAGCTTAGTACGAGTAAAGTAGAGTTATTTTTTACCGTCCATAAGTATGGCATGACAAACCAAGACGATGGACAGTTTACACACATACTCGACTTCTCTCGTGCCCTTCGTGTACACGTGGCAATGTGAGCAATTTGGCCGGGCGTCTAGGCCTCCTGCTAAGTCTGCAGGCTCCAATCACCAAGTTAGACATCTCCCCCCACTTCCGTTCCCCTCGTCTAGCTAGAGAGTAAAAACTATTAAGTATTCTGTGGTAAAATAGTGCTATTAAGTATTCTGTGGTAAAATAGTACTATTAAGTATTCTGTGGTAAAATAGTACTATTAAGTATTCTGTGGTAAAAGTAAACTGAAGTCGTAGTCGATATGTCACCGTAAGATAGTCAAAACCGTCAGTTGATAAACTAACGTTTTTTTTTCTCGTAAGTTGGTCAACCAGATAGTAAACTGTAGCATATTGCTTACTATATGACGCGTTAGTTGATAAACTAACGGTTAAAACCGTTAAATAGTAAACTTGAATGGTTTAAACTTGAATTGCAAACGAAATACCAGGGCAAACACTGCGGTAGCTTTGGTGAAGACTAGAGGGGGCGAGCGCAGCGAAGCCCCCGAATAGTCTTCGTGTTAGGTTGACATGTAAGAACAAAAGAAACGTAAATTCTAAACCCTGGCCTGTCCGTCTGGTTTACTATCTGCCGATAGTTGATCAACTACCGCGTTAGTTTATCATTTAACATAAAAACACATACATCCATGCCTTTTTCCGGAGGGGCTGGTAGAAGCAGTAACTGCCCTGAGGCTGTAGGGAGAATCAGATTTACTCACGATGTTTTCCTGTACACAGGCTGCTGAAGAAACGGAAAATATTAAGCTGCACATCAAAAATACTGATTTGCACAGCAACTATCAGGGCAAAATGCTGTAGTAGCTTAGGTGAAGCCCACTTTATCCTTCGTTTTAGGTTGAGCATGCAAGAACAACAAAAAATACGTAAAACAAACTTGAGTGTTTTTAGTTGTTTATGTGAATGTTCTCAAGTGTGAAAGTTGAATTTTCAATTTTTTGTATATTATTAAGTGATTGTCATCTGTTTTACATACCTAATAAAAAAAAACTATATTGAAGAAACCATTTTAAAACATTTCCATCATAAATACAAAAAACTTCATAGAACAGTTGACGCTAACGTCATTTCTGACCTTGCCGCAGTTTGATAAGAAATTTGCTAAAATCAGGGTCAATCCTACCTACATGATCCGTGACGATTTAATTTAATAAGCATGAAGATTACAATGAAAAGGTCAATGCAGTGGGGATTTCTGTGTGACGTTATTTAGGTGTTTGTATTTGCCATTCCTTTACCGAAAACTTCGCCCTATTCCATCTATCGTACGGCAATATATCTGACACCTTTGTAATACTTTATTGCATAAAACAGTGAAAACAAAACAAATATAAAAGAAAGAACATGTACAAAGACGAGCTTATCTCTAACAAGAGATTTCTTCCAGCAACCCTAATATGGAGAGGAAAAAAATAAAATAAAGGTATAACTTTATTCTTTATTCTTTATTCTTTATTCTTTATTGCATAGATAGTATAAAGTTACAGACAATTAAAAGTAATGTAATAAGCAAAGGCGAGCTTATCTCTAAAAAGAGATTTCTTCCAGCAAACCTAGGCAGGACAGGAGAGTTAATTATACAGGAAAGTCCTAGTTCGCAATAACACTATACATACGGACGCAAATTACTTTCAAAATATATATAAACTATACCAAATATAAAATAAATACATATATATATATATACTTTCACTACATAAAATAAAATGTATAGCATGAACATACATAAACTATAATAAATCATACATATACCTACATAAATATGGTACCATTTACGGAAGAGAAAGGAAATGCACTTTTACTAAAATAACTATGTTAAATAATAAACTACTTACCAATGGGTCCAATTCTATAGGTGACACCAACTAAAATTAACAGCCAACTAGACAACTAAACGTCATCATGACGTCATCTTAGTTCCTAAACTTTAATCGGTATTCGGAAGGCGCCAAAATTAATCGATATTTGTTTTTAAAAGTTAATTTTAACTTGTCTAGATTAATCTGTGCCAATTTGTATTAATTTGGTATTGTGAAGGCATTTCAGGCGGCTGGTATTAGTTACTTTTTGACAAACTACTAAAATTACTTTTTGGCAAGTAATTTTAGTAGGCCTTGTTTTGGCGGCCATTAAAATTAGTTCAGTTCATGTTCAGATAGATTTCATATGATTTACAATTGACAGACATTTACGAACGTGACTCATGCACGAAAATAAGCGGGAAATTAAATGTTTTTCAAACTAGTTCACATTGCAATTGTTTTGACGTGTATTGATTAATATAAAAATGGACAGCGACTACGAGGCTGAGGCGGCTCTCTTCGCTCTTGCAGAAGAGACGTCTCAACGGCGGCGGTATGTAAAAAAGGTTATTTTTACATACCAAACAGTACTTGTGACAAAAATGAGCACAATTACTTGCCTACTGATTGCAGGAGCGCGCCTCAATGCAGGAATTGAGAAACAACTCAAACCCGTTCTCGTTGCTCGATGGGAAAATTATAAAATTATTTCGGTTGCGAGCAACCGCTGTGCACCAAATAATTAAATACATTTGGAGCGGGCGAAAGCCGACTCAACTCAGGTTATTTAATAACCCAATACTGAATTTAATATCCATGTTTGAACCCCATAACTATTAAAAGCATGGCTCAATTCTTACTCGTATCCGGGTAAAGGCCTGTGCCCCTTGGTAGGGACATTAAAGGGCTACATTTACAATTTATAAACTTAAATTTTCACTCATAGGTGTGTGATGCTAACTGCAAGATGTTCAATATTAACCCCAATTTTCCGGGTTCGACCCACGATGCGGCGGCGGCGGCGGCGGTGTGGAGCCTGGTGGAGGACGTCTGCGGTGCAGCGTCACCTAGAGGCGAAGTATGTGGAGGACGTCTGCGGTGCAGCGTCACCTAGAGGCGAAGTATGTGGAGGACGTCTGCGGTGCAGCGTCACCTAGAGGCGAAGTATGTGGAGGACGTCTGCGGTGCAGCGTCACCTAGAGGCGAAGTATGTGGAGGACGTGCTTCTTGGTAAGCATTAATGAGTTAAAATAATCAAACATGCAATTGACATCTTATATGGACAACAACTACTATTACCTGTAATTTTATTATTTTGTAGGACTTGCTTAATCTAATTTGACATTTGTATTATTGTATAATTTGACATTCCATAAACATTATTTTCATTATTTTTTGCCTATTTTAAATTGACATACATCATCAATAGACATTATAATTGTAACTAATAACTGATCTCTCGATGTGGCTTTTTCATATTTCTATTTTATAATTGTATTTTTCATAATATTTGCACATCCTTATAGGATAAAATATAGTTAAGATCACAAATTGTACCTAACATCATAAGCACCTATATTTGCAAATAAATATCTTTGACTTTGACTTTGACTTTGAATTTTAGAAGGTTTCATAAAATATATATATATCTTATCAATCATTTTAATACACTTATGTACCTATGTATGTAAGTTTCGATTATATTCCATTACAGGAGATAAAAGCTAACCCTTGCTGCCGTGGCAAATGACGCCTCTAGCGGATGCCACGGCCGGAACACCAGCAGGCCGGGACAACGCTTGCCACGCCAAAGCACGCAACGTTGTTGAAAGATTCTTTGGGCCGCTAAAGGCCAAATTTTACTGCCTCCACCAGCATTACACGAAGCATTATTCGCTAACAAAAGCAGTAAAATATGTTGTGGCCTGCAGCACCCTTACCCATACCATAAATGGTATGTTGTTCTGGTAATTTATGAAATAAATATTCGTTACATAGACCAAATTATGATTGTACCTAACTGTTAAACAAAGGTTTTAAGGGTTCCGTGGCATAAAAGGAGAAAAGAAACCCTTGCGGTCATTTTGTTTTCTGTCTGTTCTGTCTGTCAAGACTCTTTTTGCCTGAAAGTATCGAGTTGAAATCAATATCAATTATTTTATTTGTGCGGAACCCTTGGTGCGCGAGTACGAATGGTACTTGACCGGTTTTTTATTTCAGATGAAGGAGTGGCAGAAAGTGACGCAGAGGAGACCAATGAGGATATGACCGATGCCGAAGTCTTCGACTTCCTTCAGGAAGGCCGGCAACAGTGGTCATATATTTTAAATATATATTTTAATAAAATAAAAAATATGTAATATAATAATCAGTTATATTAACAAAAAACTGGAAAATAGCATTCAGTTATCCAACCTGACCGTAGGTAAATGTCATATACCTCTATTAAATATTTTATCTACAGACGTATCATAAACCCTCTTTACTGCGTTCAAAAACCGCACGTTACGATCAGCATTATGTTAAACTACTTGGTAAAAACTCGTTTCGTATCTGGAAAACTACACATTATGGTCATTATGTGTAGTTTTTCTACATATAATTACATTCAAATTTCGAACGACGACGCCCACCCGCGTGCCGTCCCTAGTTTGTTTGTGAAGTTGGTACTGACATTCAAATTTCGAACGCCGACGCCCGCCTGCGTGAAGTTGCTGCTACAGAACAAGCTAAACAACTGCAGAGCCACAATGCCGGTCAAACATGCGGTTCCTGAACACATAAAAGAGAACTTATGATATGTGTGTAGATAAACTAGTGTATGTAAGTAACTGTAGATAATTAGGCATTAAAACTCTCGAGTGATATTATTACCAACCAGTATTATTATAAACCCACTCTCGAGTTTTAATGCCCTCCATTATGCAGCAGTCACATAAACTACTATTATAAAAGCTTACACACACATTTCATTGACAAAATAGCTTACTAAGTTATTCTGACTGATATAATTTCTTACTGCACCCAGAGAATATACAGAAAACATGTTTACATAAAAGATATGTGCAAACGCTATGTATTAGTGCACTAGACTGCTCTTACTAGCAATAGACTTTCCTGTACTGCCTAGGTTTGATGGAAGAAATCTCTTTTAAGAGATAAGCTCGCCTTTGCACATAAGTGTTCATTTGTTTGTACTCATTATTTACCGTGCAATAAAGTATATGTATATTGAAACGCGAACTTATCTCTAACAAAATATTTCTTCCAGCATACCATGGGTCCTGCAAGGTATGATTGTAAATTGTTTGTGTCCCAAACAAAACTATGCCACGTGGCGAGAAAGTACCATACATATTGTAGACATAAGGTTTGAAATAATACTTTATTTAGTGAATTCAGATTTAAACGGCACATTTTTTTTTAATAATCGCCTTTCCATCATGGAACAAATGCAAATGGTCTAAACCGGGAGTCAAATCCGCTAAAAACCTAGGGTATTCATTGTATGATAACAATCGATATTGTTTTCTGTTCATGTGGCATAGTCGTGGGCACAGAGGTCGTGGGATACCCTATATTCAATTCAATTGGTTTATTTGCTATTTCATAGCATACCAAATTTTAAAATACAATTATTTGAGTAAACAGGGCAATAATAAATGGAATAGGACAACATAAACTAAACACTACATACATAGATGGCATTATACATAATATGTGGGGTGAGTGAGTGTACCTTAGCCCTAGATATAGGTCTTGGGATCAGGTCTCCGGCTGTCTGCCCACTAAGCAGGGTGAGTTATTGTAGGTGTGGTGCAGTTAAGGCACGTAGTTAAGGTAGGTTTTGTTTTGTTATGTTGGGGCACAGGCACGCAGTAACAGCTTAAGTGTTTGCTCTGATAGCTGCTGACAGTTCCACCATCATATCCCGCAAGGAGTTTTCATTGAGAGCCTGCACCATCGTTAGTGCAGCCGAATTTGTTACCATATGTGTAGCAGTAAAAATCCACCAATCTTGCCAAAACTTGATAAAGTTAAAGGTGTAGTTGTAACACTTATTTATCTACATAATACTAAAAATAATGCTTTAAATATGTAACATATACATAGATAGTAGATACAAATAAATACTAATACTTATCATGGAAGAGAAAGATAGTGTTCTTTCAAATGACTTTTAAAAGTGTGAATTGACGAACTGTCTCTGATGGAGCTGGGGAGTGACTGATAGCTCGTAGTCTGAACCCATTCACATAAGCGGCAGTGTTATGTTGCGGAGTTGCAAGTAGTGACCGAGTGTGAGATCTCCGTGGCCTATCCGAAAGACAGAAAAACGAAACGATCCCGTAAGAAGCCAGACTCCACCACACACCTCCCACCATACTAAGTAATATGACCTCAGATATCTATGTTAATTTGTCGCACTGCTATTGTTGGACCACATAACTCAGACCCCTCATTCGACCGTTCCATTTGACCTGTGTATATATTGTTCCGTGCATTTGACCTCATACAAATAAAGACAAATATCGTCAAGCACTTGTCTTGCGCGGTCGGAGTTTACGCACCGGTTTTTCCTCATAGCATCAGTCAAACAAGTCATCAACATACAACAACAGGTTTTACTATTAGCAGAATCTACAGACGATTGTATCGAGAAGGACGCTCGCTTCAGTTTCCGCGCCAACATTTTATTTTTTTATTTTTATTTTTTAATTGCGCTCTAATGACAACCTTTGATAAGACGACGCTTGAGCCAAGGAAGTGAAGTGCCTGTGTTTTATAATTTAATCAATTTTAAAATCCAAGTAAGTAGCCCATTACATAATTTTTGCTGTATGTTTGAAAATTATTAAGTAAGACAGGCATAACGAATACGAGAAATTGTTTGATAATGACCGGAACCAGTAAGAAGCTTTAAAAAAAATACAATAAAAGATAGCTTGTGTGAAATAATCCTGTTGTGAATAGTTATATATACTTAGCTTTACTATAACTACCCGTCATTTGAAGGCCACCACTTGTTATTCTATAAAATAAAAGGTTGGTACAATAACTATTAATATGAACCTACCTACCCAAAGCAATTAACCTTATAGCTTATCATTGAATGCTTTAATTATGTATATAGATGTACCATAATACGTATCATACAAAAGTGTGCTTTTAAAATATGGTAGGTAGCTAGGTAGAACACGATTATTATTTATTTACTGCTCGGCACTTCTCGGCTTTTATCGGCACAGATCGGAGGAACATATATATTGCTTCATATTCATCACAATACTACTTACCTTATAAGTAGTAGAAATAAAGTTATGTACCGAGGTCACATTTTTTAGAGTGGACCTATAACTTACGTAGATGTTTCACTAGCACAAATCACATGAATATCACTTTCACTGTCTGAAACAGACATTGACTTAAGTCTCAAAACCCATGGATAAATGGCATTTTCTTTTACTTACTTACTCTGTGTCAAGACCCGACAACTGTCATCTCATAAACCATAGTTTAAATCTGTTATCATTTGTCTTGTTCATGTGTTGTGAGTAATGTCTATACTTATAGTCTACGTTAGTAACTAATTTCAGCAACTAAAACCGAGAAGTATCGAGCGGAAAAGCAAAATAATCATACTGTACTTTAGATTATGCCAATTAATTCTACTTCTTTATTCTGTGCATACATTGAAGGAGACAGTCTAAGGTCTAGTACCTAAAACTAGAATAAAATACAATGACATAAATCCGCTAATTATATATACCTACACATTTATCGGCAGAAATAGCGGAAGAGAAAATAAAAACGTTTGTATTTTTATGTTTAAATGGTTTAGATTAGGATTCCTTCATAATTTTGGTCCATCTTGTCATGGATGTTATCTTTGTTAATAATAAACAATGCACAAATGTCAGGCAAAAGGGGTCACGATATTAATTAAGTTAGACTCAATGCGGTTACTGATATGACCTTTTAGATATACGATATAAGTCAATGTTATGTAGAGGGGTTAAACAAACAAAAATATTTATACAGGGTGTCCAACTGCTATGCCACAAGGAGGGAAAGTACCCTGAATAATGATAGAACGTTCGTTTTGCGGAAAGAAGACTTAATTTTGTTTAAAAAACAATTTGAACTGCATGCAAAGATTTTTTCTTAAAAAACCTGCGGTAGCCGTTATAATAAGGTTATTTTTAATCAACATTTTTGTTCTGGAAAATGAGCAGGTAGCCTTTTCACCGACTTTACCGAGTTTGTCACAACTGACTGATTCAAATTTATCAATTACCATTACAAGAAAATGTTAAATTTAAAGTTTTTCCTTTTATTTAAGATGTCATATTTCTTAGAATTAACCGATTAAGACGCGGGTTCGATTTCGGTTAGCACAGGCAATGTTTTTTAAATCTTTGAATACCATTTTGTCTATTTTTTACTAAAAATAGAATACCCTGTGTCGTGGAAAACAGATAAAGTGACGCCACACACATCTTTACTCTGAAATCAAAATCAAAATAACTGGTCTAAAATGACAGTTGGTGGGTTGCCGCTTTAGAAAAAATCAAAATTCATAATTTCTTTATTATTTTTCTATTTTCCTTATTTGTATAGATATTATACATATACTTAGCAAATTATTAGACTACTGTGGGAGAAGAAATTCCCACAGATTGATTTTAGATCTTTTTTAAAAATGGTTGTGTTTAAACAATACAAAGATCATCATATTAATAAGTATAAATAATAAGAAGGAAAATAATTACACAATTACTAACAGCAAGTTCTGTGTTTGGTTAGATAATTACACAATTACTAACAGCAAGTTCTGTGTTTGGTTAGATAATTACACAATTACTAACAGTAAGTTCTGTGTTTGGTTAGATAATTACACAATTACTAACAGCAAGTTCTGTGTTTGGTTAGATAATTACACAATTACTAACAGCAAGTTCTGTGTTTGGTTAGATAATTACACAATTACTAACAGCAAGTTCTGTGTTTGGTTAGATAATTACACAATTACTAACAGCAAGTTCTGTGTTCGGTTAGATAATTCAGTCCCATCATTTAAGTAATCTTGAATATTGTAATATCCCTTTTTAACCCATTTGCGCCCAAATAAAACTCAGAAGTAGAATTATCAAATTATCTTTATTATTGGATGGATACTAACCTATTTATAAGAAAAACATAAAAAAACAAAAACTTTTACATTGTCTTCTTGGAAAAAAAATGCCGTCCTCAAATGGGGCCACTGGGCTCATTTGGTATGGAAAAATTCGAAACACTCCTATTCGATGCACAATGTTTTTAAGCATTTCTTACACTGCCAACGTGATTTTTTATGGCATACTGCACATCTCAGCTGATGTCCAAAGTCGCTTTTACATAGTTCTTCAATTGCTCAAATGAAAAAATATCAATTTCATTATATCCAGAGGTACGAGTATCTTGTTGATGTAAAAAATGACTCTTTGACTCTTGAAAGAAAGACTTTCTCGAGTCTAAACCGGGGCGAAACTAGGTAGTCTGTGATTATTTCTTAGGTTAACATTACAGCTATCACTAAATTTGGAAAATGTTGTATGGTTCTTGCAAACATGCATTATATGAAACCAAATTAACATAACATTAACATAACATAACGTGGTAACGGATCGATACAATAACGACCAATGCCCATATTATCACATCACTAAATCTTTCCGCAAGCCGCCGACGTAGCGATCGGTCGTATATTTTGTTGTTCAAGTTCAAGTTCAAAGATTTTTATTCATAATATCACAAAAATTGAGACTTAATGAACGTCATAACATAATCAAGCAAGCATAATAAAACATTAAGTAGGTGCCTAATTATTAATACATAATATAAAGGGTGCAATGAACTGGTTTAATGCCAGATGTCGATGTCTTTTCAAAAGTCATTAATTTTGTAAAAGGCATTTTTGCACAGAGTGTGCTTTATACATTTTTTTAATCGAGCTTCAGTTAAGTTTTGTATTTCTTGCGGAATTTTATTGTATATAAGCTTATACAGTGTCCCATAAAAGAACTACTAACATTTGTGAGTGTGCATTGGAAAAGAAAGCTTATGTTTATTTCTAGTTTGCACATTATGGCGGCTATCGATGGTTTTAAAGCTACTGATATTTTTCCTCACATACATTATGTTTCATAGATATATTTACTTGCAACTGTTAGGATGTTGGTTCCTTTGAAGAAATCTCTGAGATACTCTCTATTACCTAGCTTATAAATAAATCGGATCGCTCTCTTCTGCAAAATGAAGATGGTCTCAATGTCAGCAGCCCGTCCCTATAATAGTATGCAGTAGGACATAATGCTATGGAAATAACTAAAATTTACAAGCCTAGCAGTTGCAACGTCAGTCAATTCCCTGATTCTTTTAACTGCATATGCTGCGGAGCTCAGTCTTTATACAAATTTTACAATATGGGGACCCCACTGTAGTTTGGCATCAATAGTGATGCCGAGAAATATAATTTCATCTACTAGTTTTAGTTTGTCTTTTCCCGATACAATGTAAATGTCAACTTGCCTTATATTAGGTAAAGTGAATTTTATGTAATTTGTCTTTTTTGAATTCAGAAGCAAGTTTTTGGTAGTAAACCACTGTAGTACTCGCGAGAGAGCATTATTTGTTTCTTGAAAGTCATTTTCTTGTCTCCTAATTTAAATAGTGACATGTTATCTACAAATAATACTATCTCTGACATATTTGACATATTTGACGACCCGAATGGCCGAGTCGGCAGTGACCCTGCCTACGAAGCCAAGAGTCCCGGGTTCAAGTCCCGGTGGGGGCAAATATTTGTTTCATGAGAACGGATGTTCATACCCTAGTCATGGTTGTTTATCTATCTATGCATAATATTTATCTATATAAGTATGTGTATCGTTGTCTAGTACCCAAGATACAGGGAATCCTAGTTTGGGGCTAGATCAATGTGTGTAAATAGTGTCCAAGGTATTATTATTATATTATTTTGTACCATGAATTGCAAATCATTTACTTACACGAGGAAAAGGAACGGACCCAGAATAGATCCCTGTGGGACTCCCATGTTCACCTGAGTTC
This sequence comes from Argyresthia goedartella, assembly GCA_949825045.1. NCBI lineage: Eukaryota > Metazoa > Arthropoda > Insecta > Lepidoptera > Argyresthiidae > Argyresthia > Argyresthia goedartella. Next base: position 4,870,409 of record OX463811.1, on the reverse strand, counting down.
AAGTCTTGTAATCGCAGTTGTCACCGCGGAGTGCGTAAATTTCATTTTCCGACTTGAAATGTACTATTGTCAGAGGTGTACAGAACCATAGATTCAGTCAAAAAAAGTAGTGAAATCGTCATCAATCTCAATCACCCCATAAAACTCTAAACTCAACCCTCACAACCCATTGGGAAGGGGTGTTCGCCGGTCGGCGACAATTTACCACGTAGTAATGGTTGGACGCCCAGGAGCAGTCGGGATTGATCCGGGAGATCGGTTCTGGTTGGCACTGGGCCCCCATCATCAGCTGCTGCAGTCATGGTTTTCGACCGGACGGAGCCACGAGCGGCGGAGTTCGGCATTTTGGAGGCTGTGACAGTCGGGGATAGGCTGTCAAAACATCATCCATTTTTAGTGGCACATTCGGGGAAAGGCTGCCGATACATCGATCACATTATATTTTCGAAAATAAATTGACTAGCTACAGTCAGTGTGTCAATTCCTTAGGACATGACACTTTGAAAGTAACTAAGATAGATTAGCCTAGCTGTAGCCACATCCGTGTTTATTCTGAGCTTCATTACAATCATTCGATCAATTCCCATTCCGAAATAATTATCTTACGTCGAAACGTAACTTATTTGATACGACATTGTAAAAATCATGCCTATAGTCTGATCAACTTGCATTTTAAAATAATGTAAATAAACAAACTAAGAAATTCAGAAAATATAAATGCAATGAAATTTAAACGCGAAACGTGAGGGACAGAGCTTTAAATAGCGCATACCACTGTTCCTCACTTTCCACATGGCTAGCAGTGACTGCCAGTGAGATCTTACGATAACACTGCTTCGCTCAACACTGGGGTTGTTTTTAGTCCGTATACTCCACGAGTTGCGCTCAATGTCTATGGACCCGGACATAGCATGGAGGCCCGACTCCTGGGCATGGATAATTCAATTTTTTCTCCTCCAACTACAAAAATCTCACTGCCCCGCGTCAACGACCCCCGCGGGGTCAGCATGCTACGCTTGCAGCAAACTTGAAATTTGCGACAGAGGTTGTATATGAATGAACCTTTTGACCGCACCAGTCGGTAATTGCTGACAACTGAAAGTCGTGCCACAGGCGCCACGACGGCTATAGCCGACACAATTTTTATATTAAAAGAAACCTTATCTCGTATGAATTAAGCTGTATTTTGCGTAGCATAGCAAACATGTAAGTGACACTTGTATTTAATGGCGGTCAAAAGGCGGGTGGGTGTTTAAAATCTGAAAACAGTTATAATTTATTTACGACAAAAAAAAACATCAAAAGCCGAGAAGTGGTGAGCGGTACAGTTAAAATAAACGTACTGTAATGTGTTGTCATATTACCCGATTCGTCTCAGGTATGTGAGTGATATACCTAATTTTAGTGAAAAGTCAATATGTTGAATTTTAGATCGCAAAATGTAGTTTACAAAGTTCTTGGTGCGGCTACTTTTATACTCCATGTACGTAACCAGCAAGATTGTATGTGGTATTAAAAGAAAATGCAGTCGGGCTATTTGTTTTTATAATGATTTCACTTGTTTCATTAAAACTACAAATGAAACCGTTTTCATATGTTAGAAATATGTACTCGTAGGTATACTTTGAAATCAGAACAACTTTATTGTTTTATCTACACACGTATCATAAACCCTCTTTACTGCTCTCAAAAACCACACATTACGACCAGCATAATGATATACTTCTTGGTAAAAACTCATTTTATTCATTGAATTTGTTACATATATGTCACGTTCGACTTACAAGTTGCATGACGTTGATTTTCTGCATTTTTGAATTGTTCGTCATCGGTGTTGCCAATAAATTTGCTAATGTTGATTTTTATCCGTTGCACGCAGAAAAAGTAAAAACCGGTAAATATCGCATGGGAAACGGAACGTTTAATGCTCTCATATTATAAATCCTAACAATCAGCTATATCCTAACAATCTGACGCAAATGTCACATATTTGACGTTTTGGATTCCAATTTGAAAAAACGCGCAAAAACAACAAACTCTGACACTTCAAATTGTGTTGACACTGTTGACGTATTTGACGCTTTGACGTATTTGACGTTTATTCTACTATTCGACTTGCGCAATGAGTGGTGCTGACCACTCGTTGCAGGCGAATGACTGAAAAATACTAAATTTTGGATGTCGAAGGAAAATCAGTAGAAAAGAGCGCTCGCGTGACATAAAAGCCTTTCAAAATAGAGCTCCTGAACCCATCAAAGAGAGCTTATGATATGTGCGTAGATAAACTTGTGTATGTAACTGTACATAATTAAGCATTCAAACTCTCGAGTGATATTATTATGCTCGAGTTTTAATGGAGGGCAGCATTATCGATTAAAATCAGTTAAGAATTCGGCTTTTCTCGGAGGTCATTGCCTAAATCCGGAGACGGAAATGACTAGAAATACATTACCGCGATTTCTTTTAGGTAGCATTCAATTTGAAGTACTTATCATAAACGCAATGTATAGCACCTGCCAAGATGACATTACTAACAGGTCTACCTGAGAAATGTATTATGCAGAAGCGACATGAATTTGAACATTAATAACATCTATAACATCTATACATGGGACCATCTCTTAGCTTCTTTTCTAAAATAGTTACATACATTATTTACAATTTCACGAGATTGAGCAACATTTTTTTTACCACGCTTTAAATTTGTTGAAGCCATGATAAACTTGTAAGTTAATTTTGATAAAATTTGATAGAATCGAATATTTCCACGAATGAAATTAACGTTCATAAACATAAATGTATCTTAAACGTCACACTGTTTTTATTGACACCAAGAAGGCAGTTTGTCAAAATAGTCAATTATTATTCTTATAAAAAGGTTGTGTTAGTTTTGAGCTACAAAGGAGGTTTTGTTTAATCGCACACCAAATATGTCCTATTTGCACAGCAAAAATGTTCAACAAAAACACTTATGTTTCTTATACTCTTACAAATAATACACCAAATAGAATTTAGAAGATACGAGTAGGCATAGAATATAACATACCTATAATTTGTAAAGTATATATAAGTAAATATAAATAAAACCTATGTAGGTATTTCTGTTTTAGGAGATCAAGCTGTCACCAAAGTATTCCTGCTCCATCTTCGCATTGAAAGGCCCTGACATGTTTTCTCGTGCCTCTTACTCTCATGGAAACTGCTCTTATAACTGAGATTTGTATTTTCACTTTCAGCCAGTACACTATTTGAGAATACGTTTTTCCCCATTTCTCGTTAAGCTTTGATGCGGTTTCTTTTTAAAAACTGTTATATTCAGTTCCTAGGGCTCCTCCGCATGGAATAACTAGTAGGGTGAATGAGGCTCTTAGGTCTTCAGCTGCTCGGTCGTATTTTGTGTGTTTCTCTCGGCTATGTCTCTGTGCTGTTTTTTGCCAGGTGAGGTTGCTGTAAGAGGAAGCGTCAGCATTTACTAAGCGTACGTCGAAGAACGCTTTCCTTGCAGGTTCCCAAACACTGTTTAGTAACAGATCACCTATAAGTGCTGGTTGATTTATATTTGCATCTTGCATTATGGGTTCTATTGTGCTAGTTCCCCAGGCTAGTTCAGCCCAATTTTTACAATCATCTCTGTGTTGATCATGTCCTTTTTTATTAATCCTCCTTTCTTGCAGTTTAATGCGTGGTTTAGGTCGAAATTACTCCCTCCGCATCCGTCGCAGGCCTGAGGGAGGTTTGCAGGTTCATGGGCGTATCTAATAGCTAAAGCATCCCTTAACTGGGTAGCTGTGAGATCAGTATTATTTGCGGTGGTCGGAATGATAGTTAGCTCTTCTCCACAGATTCCGCCATTGTGTTAGTGAACTCACCCAAAAAAATGTAATGACGGATCTAAGTGATGTAACAACATCCTATGGAAATAAATGATTTTTGATTTGATTTGATTTGCCATTGTGAAGAGTTCGTTTCAACGACTCTTTAGAGACATCTTTTCTTTTTATTTGGTAGTTTACATATTATGACGTTACTTTTTTCAGCGTCTCTCTTTTGCCGCGATAGTTTTTCTTCTTTGATAGTATTTGTAGCGTGAGTTTGATGGGCTAGTAAGTCTAGATTTTCGTCAGATCTGATGGCGTGCGTTAGTATACTATTTGATTCTATCGATGTTTTATAACAGTCGTTGTTATTCATTGGGTCGTTAATGCCTAGCCCGCCAAGTTTCACCGGTAGGCTGAATAGCTCATGTTCTAGTGACGTTATTTCTCTGTCTAAGATTGATGGTATCAGTGTTGTTATGATGGTTTGTTTTAAAGTGTGAAATTCTTCACAAGTGTTATCCATGACTGTTTGTAAGTATCTCCATTCGCATTGGAGTGATTTTGTAAAGGCTGTATGTACAAGTTGTGGGTGTTTTTTACCAGCTTTTGATAGTAGTCTTATACATTCAATCCATTCGTTAACCTTTTCTTTGATGTATTATTTTCTTCCATTCTCGTCTCCGATGACGCCACCCAAAAACCGATGTGAAAGTACAGTCTTCACTCTAAGGTTCCCAAAAAGTCTGTGAGCTTCTTCGGTTGATTTATTTTTGACTATGATATAGCTTTTTGAAGGTTTTGGGAAATAACCGTATTTTGGACCTAGTTTCATCAGTTTTTCTAGCCATTCTTTTACATTTTTTAGTTTACCAAAACACGCGGAATCATCAGCATACCAGTTTTGTACATATTTTCCAGGGTCTTTGCAGCTTTGGATTAGGTGTAGAATTCCGACTGCATACATTAGCATTGCTAATGGATCATCCTGTGTTGTTCCTTCCTTGCTTAAGATGAAATCCTTTGAGCCTGATAGGCAAATGACTGCGTAACCTCTATATGTGTTGAAAAGAAATATTGCACAGAGCGGCCAGTGGATTCTAGCATTCCAAAGAGGTTTTGTTGCTCATATCGTTCTTGTACTGTATTCAATAAGACAACGAGTAATATAATTAAAGGTCATAATCTGTAAATTGATAACTCTATGTGAGAGATGAGGGATTCACGACAATTTCCGAGGTTGGCCGAATCGTTAACTGATTTTAATCGTATTGTATCAGTCACATAAACTACTATTATTGGAAATGATCAGACGAACAATAAATTGTGCAGGCCACCCTGTACTAACTTTCTCGCATGATGCCGTCGGTGTTTAGGAGACGTTTTAAGAAGTTCCAAGATAAATTATACAGGATCTAACAGAAAGGGAGTTATAAGCCGAAAGGTGGTTCTAAGGGACATCATTCTGAACAACTTTTACTATGGAACCGAAGTGATCAGAGCAACTTTATTTTTCTTATCTCAATACATTTCTGGCCTAGCGCTCTCCTGAGTAATATGGTGGTGTTGAAAATAAAGTTGCTCTCATCAAGTCGGCCCGATACTAAAAGTTGTTCAGAATGATGTCCCTAACAACCACCCCACCATACAAAACAATGAGCTTGATCCGCCCGCCGCCTAATGTACGGGATATATGGCACTGCGTGCTTATTGTATGGGAGCTACCGTTTTTTGAGTTTTGTGGTAATAACCGGGTATGCCATGTTATAGATGATATTAAGAGATACTATGACAAGAAGTTTGAAAAAAATCGGTAGTTTCGTTTTTCAATAAACTCAATAAATGTGTTTCATTTGTATGAGAGGTACCTTAAATAATCAAGTTATCCAAAAACAATAAAGTGTCCTAAATATTTACAAAAATAACCCCCAATACAAAATTTAATACAATTCGGTTCAGTGGTTTAGGCTCTAGTGCTGACAACGGAAAACAGCCTTCCATACATTTATACAAACACACGCACACACCCACACACACAAAAAAACATACACTTTTTTTTTCATTTTTTCGGACTGATTTAACGATAGAGAACCTTTTCCCATCAAAAGCTCAACCTCGATTTTTTTACGATTAAAGTACAGTAGTGTAGGTACTTTGTTCAACTCGAAAGTAAAAATATATTGGCGACGACTGCAACAATGCCTGCTCGCCGCGTTTATCTAATAATCTTATGAATATTCCATTTTACGTGACAGGGAAATTTTTTCGATTTTACGTGCGCCCATCGCCGCAGCTATGGAGAACTACACTATATTCCGGTTATAAGTGGTTGAAATAAGCGGCTTTAGGGAAAACCCCGAGCAATTGCAATGATTGTTTTATTTTTACCAAACTTGCGACCGTGACGGGAAACTGGTCGGTGACCTCAGCCATTACATGCTTCTGTTATGTATGATACGAATAACAAAAAAACCGGTCAAGTGCGAGTCTAAATCGCGCACGAAGGGTTCCGTACCACCGTTCAATGGAAGCGATGGTGTGGAGTGAATAGTTTGGATTTTACAGAGCAAAATATTGTTTACAAAGTTATTGGTGCGGTTACTTTCACACTCCATGTACGTAACCAGGTACATCCATAAGTTTGTATGTGGTATTGAAAGAATTGTTGTATGGGAGCCCCCTTAAATATTTCTTTTATCCTGTTTTTTAGTATTTGTTGTTATAGCGGCAACATAAATACATCATCTGTGAAAATTTCAACTCTCTAGCTAGCTAGGTTCTTGAGATACAGCCTGGTGACAGACGGACGGACGGACGGACGGACGGACAGCGAAGTCTTGTATGTAGTAATAGGGTCCCGTTTGGAACCCTTCGGGTACGGAACCCTAAAAAACGGATTACAAGGCAAATTTAAGTACACTTCGCGTCAAGATTCTGGGGCTCTGTCTGAGCGAGAGTCACCTCTATCTCTCTCTGGCTTATTCTCACGACCGTCTTAAGGTGATACGAAAAAAAAATGGGTTTTTTTTCGAATCCATTTACTCCACCATGAAGTCATCTACAGATTAGATTTTTGCGTTAACGTTTATTGATTATTTGATTAAGATTTTCACTAAAGGAAACGCGATTGGATTAAATTTTCTCGATAGAATTTAATTACGGAAACACCTCTAAATTGTTTTATTTTTTCCTGTAATTCTGAAATCCTAACTAATTTAAATGTGGAACTGCGTTCAAAATGTAAATATTATGTATTCGCAAAATCTCCTTAATTTTTTTTTAACAAATTAGCGTAGTTTATTTTTAAACAATTTTTCTGTGGTTTAGCGCTACGTTTTTTCATTTTTCCCGATTCCGTCCCTCTCACACTGCGGGTCTTTCCACCTGGAGGACGAGTTAGCACCGTGCAGGATGTGCAGCGCAGACGGACGCAGGTGTTAGCGCCCCCTCCTAGCAGTGTTTGTTGATTTTTCATGACTCTTACTTTATAAAGCATGATAGGAATATAGGAGGTCCTTTGAAGCCGCTTCATCCTTTAATTGATCAACAAGGCTTGCTCAGAGTAGGTGGCAGGTTAGAAAACTCTCAGGTTACTTATACTCTCAGGGAATAAATATAGTTTAAAAAAACTAAAAAACACGCTTTTAAAGCACTTCGAACTAAAAAGTTAAAAATAATTTTTAATATAACCTTAAAACAATAATGAATAAAAAATACTATTATTATTGTGAAAAAAAATTGGTTGTTTGTAAAGTAGGTTTACGATCGAGATGTTTACGTGATAAGCCTCCGCTCGTGAGGATTCCGCGTGACAAGTTTCACGGAATGACTGGCAGCGCTCGAGATGAGACGGGAGATCGGTCCGTCTCTCTCTCGTTATACCTGCGATCGCGCTCGTGAGGTTTTGGTGTGACACAAGTTTCTGAACATGTCACCCGACTAAAACGATTTTAAAGACGTTATCACGTCAAAAAAGCGTCGGGCGCTCGATGTACGAAATATATGGAACAAAGCCTTATGGCGTAAGTCGTCTGAACTGTGAACTTCATATAGACTTTTACATTTGACACCTTGCACCAGCTTCATCTGTCAAATTGGTATCACGCAAGTAGCATCATAATGGAGGCCAAACCCAAGCTCATTGAATGAAGCCTAGAAGCCTTCGATGATACCCCGCAATCGATGAAATTGTATGAGCATGAGATGAACCATAGACACACGCTATGAACTTCAGAGAGTTACGCCATAAGGCTGCTGTTCAGAGGCCCTAATAGGGCAGCTTGAAAACATCGGACAGTCGGGTTAGCGACTAGGCCGATACCCCTGCATCAACCCGCACCGAGCCAGCGTGGTGGAGTATGGCTCAATCTTGCTCGTATCCGGGTAGGTAAAGACCCGTGCCCCTCGACGGGGACATTCATGGACATTGGTACATATATGGACCCGCATCTGCAATGACATTAAACACTGTTCTGTCCATGAAGCTATTAAGTCCCTCGTATCATAACCAAATGGCTAATATCTCTTAACTACGACAACACTGAAGAGCTCAAGTTAGTTAGTCAATTACCTCCTAGTACCCAATCAAGGTTCGCCTTATTACTTCTAGTTGATGTATATGTCACCGTAAGATAGTCAACACCGTTAGTTGATAAACTAACGTTTTTCCTCGTTAGTTGGTCAACTATCGACAGATAGTATACTGTAGAGTACTGCTTACTATATGACGCGTTAGTTGATAGAATAACGGTTTATACCGTTAAATAGTTAACTGGTTTAAACTTGTATTGCAAATGAAATACCAGGGCAAACACTGCGGTAGCAGGTGAATACTAGAGGGGGCGAGCGCAGCGAAGCCCCCGAATAGCCTACGTGTTAGGTTGACATGTAAGAACAAAATAAACGTAAATTCTAAACCCTGTCGGTCTGGTTTACTATCTGTCGATAGTTATCGACAGATAGTAAAACTAACAAAAAACTAACGCGTTAGTTGATCAACTGATCAACTAACGCGTTAGTTTATCAATTAACGGTTTTGACTATCTTACGGTGACATATATATTGGTAAACGATGATAAAGCGAACCTTAATAATATAAATACCATATTATATCTATAGATAATTATTATAATATAACTATATATTTTAATTTTAAATATATATAGATATATGGGATGGGCCGAAATTCGTTATACATTTTGTTTGACCGAATTTCGGCAGCTTGGACAGAACTTCGGCATTAGGCCGAAATTCGGTTTAAATGCCGAACATTCGGTGCAAAATAAAAGTAAAATACTGAATTTCATTTTGACTGAAATCAATAGAATAGAAATTATACTTATCATAATAATCGTAAAATAAAATTAGGCCTTTGTCATTGTCATTTATTTTGAAATTCAATTAGTTACACATTTTTCCCTAAACTAAACAAAATAAACTTGGTGTGTTTAAATGCCTAACTACTGCGCAATTGAAATGCTTAACTATAAATAAACAACAAAACACCTCCAGTTCGGCGGGGTGAATCTATTCGTTTCGACAATTCATGGTGCGTAAACAAGTCATGACATGATGAGGTTTCACTCTCGAGAAATCGCGGCGAAATTAAACCGATTTTTTTTTTATCTTAACCGAATGTTCGGCCGAAGTTCTTATTCAGTTAAAACCACATTCGCCCCATCTCTAATATATATACCTATAAGTTGCATCAAGTTGTAATTGAGTGTATATAATATAATGATTTTCAGTTACAGGCCTGAAATAACGTGTCTGTATGTTGTTTGTGTACAATAAATAAGTGAATGAGTGAGTCAGTCAGGACTTTGTTTTTTATATGTAGCACCATCACCATCGCACTTCAATAGGGGATGATGGTATTTCACTTCCGCTACGTTGAGCTTTAAAATCGATGCCATATTAATATTTAACGACCAAAAAAACCATAAAAACGACATCCATATTGATTTTCAGAATTTGTCACCCCATTTCCCTCCTTTAGGAGTTGAATTCAGAAAAAAATACCTTAAATATTTGTAGCCTATGTGTTAAGTCAGGGTATAAGCTAAATACATTCCAAATTTCATCAAAATCCGTCAAGCCGTTTCAGCGTGAAAGAGTAACAAACACACACACACACACAAACTTTCGCATTTATAATATTAGTGGAATATTATTTTATTATTATTATCTAATTATATTTATTGTAACATTACACACTAACACACACTTCATAACACATTCAACACTCACAGTCACAAATATTTTGATCTACACATACTAATAATATTAATGATATATAAATATATATGATACATAAATAACTTAAGATTAGGTTTTTTATATTTTTATTTTTTTCCTTTTTGGCTTCATTTGTCTCTTTCACTTCTGCGGTGCGGTTTACGATGCGCTTAAGAGCGCTATTTGCGTTGTGAGCGCAATAATAATAATAATAATAAAAACAAATAATAAAAATCTTTATTCATAGTAAAAAATATATATTTGGAGATAGTTTTGTCGACTACTATCATAACTAGGCTCACGAGTAGCCTGTATTTATGAATTAGTAAGCCCGCGCCTTTTACGAGGATCGTAACGGAGTTTCGGTGGCGTCATGTTTTAAGCAAAAAATGAAATTACAAGCAAGAAAAAAATAAAATAAAAACTCAAACTCAAAAGTACTTTATTACTGTAGATATTTACATATACTTAGCAAACGTAATTTTTTGCCTCTTCTCTACATTGGACCACTGTGGGAGAAGAAGGGCGTAGAAACTCCCACAGATTGATTTTTAGATCTCTTTTAAAAATAGGTTGTGCTTAACTAATACAATTATGATTTATTTTTATTTAATAAGCTGGAATAAATAATTACAAAATTATTAACAGCAAGGTCTGTGTTGAGCCAGATTAACCCCATACAGTCCTGTCATTTAAGTAATCTTGAACATTGTAATATCCCTATAATAAACAAACAATGTTAAATTAAGCAATGTGCTAAACAATAATAAGTTCCCTCAGAAGGAAGGACACAAAATAAAATTTTAATACCTCATATGCAGGTCGGTTCACAATGTGCATACAATTCTCCAGAGTCAACGTTGTGACCTCATGAGTGACGTCATAATAGCGCGCGCACAGCGCTCACGAAAGAGACGTAGTGCAGTGTGTGTGGAAACGTCAAATTGACTTTTGGTATCTGTTGTGAAATTTGAATTGAATTGAGAATGATTCTTGGAATATCTATTGCTTTAATTTAATTTTAACGTAGGTAACAAGAGGTGGTAAAGTACTGTAAAGTAGAGGATAAACAATTTCTATTGTTGGAGGGTGACATGACATATGTCAGTTGACAGTTTATGACGTAAGCGCGCTTGCGCCGGTTTATAATGGTCGCGGGAGAATGCGGGCTATTTTCGTGCTTACAATGTAAACCAGGTAGTATACAACGATAGCAGTGTACCAAATGCTCATCGTAAACCGTACTGCTGCTGGTCATAACTTCCCGATATCTAAGTAACCGACAGCTCTAGTAGTCACTCTCCTGCCTCCACGAGATTCAAGATTCAAGATTCATTTTTTTTGACGTGATAACGTCTTTAAAATCGTTTTAGTCGGGTGACATGTTGAGAAACTTGTGTCACACCAAAACCTCACGAGCGCGATCGCAGGTATAACGAGAGAGAGACGGACCGATCTCCCGTCTCATCTCGAGCGCTGCCAGTCATTCCGTGAAACTTGTCACGCGGAATCCTCACGAGCGGAGGCTTATCACGTAAACATCTCGTTCCTAAACCTACTTTACAAACAACCAATTATTTTTTTATTGAATATAAATAAATAAATTATCTTATTCAATGTCAAAATTATACTTACTTATAACTACAAGTAAATTTTTTGTATAAAAAAAGAGACTAGACCGTTTCGGAAGGTGGGCCTCGGGGTTAAGAAGAAACGGCAAGAAACTCGCCCATACCTTCTTTTTTAAAAAGTGACTTTACAACAGGTGCTGGTTTCGGTCTAAGGAAATTCGCCGGCGCGTGATAGACTTGATCCATCGCCCCTCGTCGAATTTCTGTGCGCTGAGATGGTATGGACCATGCAGTTTTGTCATCTAAGTATTCCTTAATACTATAATAGGACTTTCTTATCAGCTCATTTTTAACATAGTTTTTGGACCTCTTTTCAGGAAGGATCAATGATTCTTGTGGTATTTTATTGTAGAAGCGAATACAGTGCCCCCTGAATGATGCGCCTACTTTACTTAGTCTAAATAATGGTAATATTTATAGTGTTAATTGTATGGCTATCACCTACAGTTTTAAATATAGCTATCTTTTTTTACATGCATGATATTCTCGTATATGTATATATATAGACCGTAAGTATATTAATTTCTTTGAATTTTCTCTTAATGATTCTCTAGCATCTAATTGATATATCGCCCTGATCGATATGCAGGTTAAGCCTAGTGTGGAGACCACAAGCAATCTATCTCTCCCTTATACAAGCTGGGAAGAACTATACTAGTACTTTGTACAATACTTGTAATTTGGCGAATCAATATTTAGTATTTTGTATAATCGAGCGTACAACCTCTAGACCACGGAGCTCTTGATATTCAAATATTGTATTCCAATAATTCCAAATTCCAAATGTCTTTATTACTGTAGATATTTACATATATTTAGCAATCTGTCATTTTTTGCCACTTCTCTACATTGGACCACTGTAGGAGAAGTAGGGCGTAGAAACTCCCACAGATTGATTTTTAGATCTCTTTTAAAAATTGCTTATGCTTAACTAATACAAAATATATATACCTATATCATTATCATAATTAATAAGCAGGAATGAATTATTACAAAATTATTAACAGCAAGGTCTGTGTCACAAAATAAATAGGTATTACTTATTTGTTTTGGGTCTGTGTTGAGCCAGATTAACCCCATACAGTTCTATCATTTAAGTAATCTTGAACATTGTAATATCCCTTTTTCGAAAAAGTCGCTTTAACATGCTTTTTAAATTGCTTTTCAAGATCTCCAGAGGTATCTTGTTGTAGTAGAGAATGCACTGACCCTTGAAAGAATTGCTAACCTTCGCGAGTCTAAGCCGGGGCGCAAGTAGTCTGTGATTATTTCTTAGGTTAACATTACAGCTATCGCTAAGTTCGAGAAATTTTGTAAGGTTCTTGCGTACATACATTATATTTTCGAAAATAAATTGACTAGCTACAGTTAGTATGTGAATTTCTTTAAAAAGCTCTCTTAAGGAGTCTGTGCGTTTTAAATTATAAATTGCTCGAATAGCTCTTTTCTGTAAAATAAAAATAGTTTGAATATCCGCTGCTTTTCCCCACAACAAGATACCACAGGACATGACACTATGAAAGTAACTAAAATATACTAGCCTAGATATAGCCACATCCGTGTTTTGTCTGATGTTCCTAACAGCGTAAGCCGCAGAACTTAATTTACCAGCAAATTTTTCTATGTGGGGTCCCCACTGCAATTTGCTATCAATGGTTATAAATAAGCTGCTAATGTGCCCGCAGCAATGCGCCGGCTGCTGTTGGTGGTGCTGCTGCTGCGGTCGCTGCCGCGTGCGCCGGCGCAGTCCGACGTGGAGCAGGCGGCTCTCATCGACATCTTCGGCGCGCCGCCGAGCCCCGGCCCGGGAGCCGGCACGCAGGCGCCCGGCCTCGACGAGGTACCTAACACTTGAGTGAGACACATGAACAAAGAATGAATCCTTAAGAACAAACGAAGGAAATAAAGAGAAATAAATGTGTATGACATTGCTGTTTCTGTTTCCCACGACACAGGGTATCCTAGTGTGGGGCCAGGAGGAATGTTTGTGCCTGAAAATATAATCAACCTTTCCCGTCTTAACCTGGTTTGATCTCCAAGAAATAATTTCTTAGATAATACAAATAAGTACAATACTTTATCTACCAAAAAAGGCAGCATAGGACAGTAGGTAATAATAGCACGCAAAGAATGAATACGGCCAACGAAAATTTCTGTGAATTCAGTTAAATTTATTAAAAAATATAGAAAATTTCTGTGTCTTTAGATTTTCGATATCTTGAAAATTGACGGAGTTATTAAAGCCCAAAGTTCGACTCCCCCCGTATCGATTTTGTCAACTGAGCGTAGCATGTAGGATCAGCGATGACGTCACTTTACCCGTCAGGTGATCGGATCGGTCGGGCTCATTCGGCTCAAGCGCGCCATACTGTAAAGAACTCCCCACAATACTTACGAATAAAAACTAAAAAGACCAAGAAATACTACTGCTTTGTGCCCATGTGCAGTTGAGTGTGAAAACACCAAATAAGTTATTTTTATGTGTGCCATTGAGCCCAAAACTAGAAAAAGGGCGATGAACGCCGTAAGGACAGCAGGTCCTATTAAATAAAAGTACTGCTTACTGTTATGAAGATCATTTTGACGTATCTAAATTTTACCCCCATTTTTAGATGTTTTACTTGCAATACTTATGTGCCTACATCTTTTAATTCGTTGTTAAAAGGTGAATTTTTATTAATAATTTGAGGATATTGTAAGCCATAAAGGTCATTCACTCACTGTCAAGTGTCCTAAAGAATCAAACGACCGAATACTTACATAGTCTTCATATTACGTACATATTACATTCATTCAAACATATTTGAAGATGACTGTCTCCGAGTTCTCATTCTCGTGATGGAATGAGGACTTCGAGACAGTACTGAACCTCAGAAACCAGAAATAGTCGTGTTTGGTCTTTATTTGTTAAGGATAATGAGCTGGTTTCGCAAAACCAGCCCATCGCCTAAGTCCTCATTCCATCAGCAGTTCTTGAAACTATGTTCGTGAAACCAGCTCATCAGCCTTAACAAATTGAGTCCAAATACGACTGCCTTACTATTTCTGGTTCCTGAGTACCAGTACTCATCACACTCCTCATTCCATCATCAGCTTATGACATCAAGGTGGCAAAACCTCTCATCATCCTTAACAAATTGAGTCCAAACACGACTGCCTTACTATTCCTGGTTCCTGTGTTCCAGTACTCATCCAAGTCCTCATTCCATCACCAGCCCATGACACCACGTTTGTAAACCAGCTTGTACATCGTTGCAGTATTAGTTCAAACACGTACGATTATTCCTCATAGACTCAGGTACCAAGCTATTTTCAACGAAATAAACAAAATAGCATTAGATAAAAAACACATACTGTTTACCTAGGACGGACAAATGGATAGACGAGACGGACATTTATTGTTATTTTATCTACACACGTATCATAAACCCTCTTTACTGCGTTCAAAAACCGCACGTTACGATCAGCATTATCGTAACGTGCGGTTTTTGAACGCAGTAAAGAGGGTTTATGATACGTGTGTAGATAAAATAACAATAAATGTATATTAGAAAAACTACACATAATGGTCATTATGTGTAGTTTTTCTACATATAATGACATTCAAATTTCGAACGCCGACGCCCACCCGCGTGCCGTCCCTAGTTTGTCTGTGAAGTTGGTACTGAACTGACATTCAAATTTCGAATGCCGACGCCCGCCTGCGTGAAGTTGGTACTAAAGAACAAGCTAAACAATTGCAGAACCACAATGCCGGTCAAACATGCGGTTCCTGAACATATAAAAGAGAGCTTATGATATGCGTGTAGATAAACTAGTGTATGTAACTGTACATAATTAGGCATTAAAACTCTTGAGTGATATTATTATGAAACTCGCCTTCGGCTCGTTTCATAAACCCACTCTCGAGTTTTAATGCGCTCCATTATGCAGCAGTCACATAAACTACTATTAACCCACGCAATTCAGCATCCACGTAGTCATTGTTTTTCGAAAAATATTGTGCAACCATAATAACGTCTACTTTAGGTAAGTTGTCAGATTGGCCTTTGACAAATCCTTCATTCATTATAAACCTACATGATTACATGCTATATTATACACTAAACACGCGTAACGTTATGTGTTATATTATAATAGTTCAACAGCATAAACTGGTGTAAGAAGATAATAAGAATAAGAAATCACTTTTTGCTCTCAGACTCAGACGGACTGCGAGTTGTAGAGTGACGTCATCATAAGCGCAGATGCCGTAAAACAAATTTACAAAGCGTTTAGGAAATTCCCGATATGCTTATGGTCATAACTTCGGTAATACTGTGATTATTATAACAAAACAAAAACTGGTGTAATGTCCATAACCCTGGCTTTAATACTAAATGCTGCTTTTTGGCCGACACCTTGGCCTTATTCATTGATAGGTTAAAATGGTCGCTTTATGCGACCTTTTTATATACAAGGTGACATTTATTTAGCTGATCATATTTTGGGGATTGATAGCACCGATCATTATGAACAACTTTCCCAAATAAACATATGGTCGCAAATGAAAAATATTTTTCGTCCCTCAGTTCAGTACCCGATCCGCTGATTACAAGTTACTATGGGAGACCCAAAAATTTATTTCGTTTGCGACCATATGTTTCTTGGGGAAAGTTGTTCACAAGCATGGGTACTATCATTTCCCAAAATATGGTCAGATAATTAAATGTCACCTTGTATATATAGGTATTTATATATAGGTAATATATAGCCTATTCTATATTTGTATAGTTATTTCTTGTTTTTTATATGATTGTTGCACTCAAAGAAATGATGAAATTATAAAATATATTTAAAAACCGGTCAAGTGCAAGTCTAACTCGCGCACGAAGGGTTTCGTACCACCACCGTACAATGGTAGGGATGGTGTGGAGTGAATAGTTTGGATTTTACATAGCAAAATGTTGTTTACAAAGTTATTGGTGCGGCTACTTTCACACTCCATGTACGTTACCAGGTGCATTCATAAGTTTGTATGTGATATTGATAGAATTGTTGTATGGGAGCCCCCTTAAATATTTTATTTTATTCTGTTTTTTAGTATTTTTTGTTATAGCGGCAACAGAAAGACATCATCTGTGAAAATTTCATCGGTCTAACCATCACGGTTCAAGAGATAAAGCCTGGTGACAAACGGACAGACAGACAGACGGACAGCGGAGGCTTAGTAATAGGGCCCCGTTTGGCACCCTTCGGGTAGGGAAACCTAAAAACGACCAGAAAGGATGAATGAACACGAACGTCTGGAAAAGTGTCTTCATGTTTGGTCACAGAATTTAATAGTACTTACTACGTACTTTGGCGTCGGCGCACTCGCGCCCCGCCTGGAAGATGTAAGCCCGCCTTTGTTCGATTTTCTCATGGATCTTGTGTATCTGTATTATATAATATTCTGACATTTGTGTCTCAATATATCTATGACAATCTTGTGTATGTAAAAAGAAATATAACTAATTTTCAGAAGTACAGTGATGTACACAATTTTAATACTAGAAATAAAGACAAGTTGGTTGCTTATGTAAGCCGACTACATAAAATTAGTAATTCTTTTAAAGGCAATTGTATACGCTATTACAATAAGGTCCCTACTGATATTAAAAACTTACTTTTAGACAAGTTTAAAATAATAATAAAACAGAAATTGTATAAAAAAGGTTACTATAGGATATCTGATTACTTAGAGGACAGATGTCCATGGGAATAGATTGTTTGAGTAACAGGCTGTTTCGATATATAATTAGCATTCATTTTGTAATTTGACAATATTTTATTTAAAAAAGGAAACGCAAAAGATGCGACGACTGTGGAGTTTCTTCGGTGAGCTCTTCTCCACAGATTCCGCCATTGGGTTAGTGAACTCACCCAAAAAAATGTAATGACGGATCTAAGTGATGTAACAACATCCTATGGAAATAAATGATTTTTGATTTGATTTGATTCACAAATCGAGTACAATACGGAACCAACAACACCTGTGATGAGGTGCAGAAGGACCCTGTTTCACAAACCTAGCAAGGCGAATAAGGAGTAACTGCGAACTTACACAACAAAGAGCCCTGAGAACACTCGATTTGGAACACCGAACCATGATACAGGCCTCGCGAAGTTTCTTTGTCTCTGAGCAAGCTATGACCTCTCTTTCTCGCATAGGCGCTACCTCGTCCGTGCAAGGGCCCCGTTACTCCAGGCGGAAAGACCCGCAGTGTGAGAGGGACGGAATCGGGAAAAAAATTAAAAAACGTAGCGCTAAACCACAGAAAATTTGTTTAAAAATAAACTACGCTATTTTGTAAAAAAGTTTTTTAAGCAGATTTTGCGAATACATAATATCTACATTTTGAACGCAGTTCCACAATAAAATTAGTTAGGATTTCAGAATTGCAGAAAAAATAAAACAAAATTAGAGGTGTTTTCGTAATTAAATTCTATCGAGAAAATTTTTCCCTTTAGTGAAAATCTTAATCAAATACTCAATAAACGTTAACCCAACAAACATAACTGTAGATGCCTTCATGGTGGAGTAAATGGATTCGAAAAAAAAAACTTTTTTTTTTCATATCACCTTAAGGTGGAGTGACAGAGAGAGAGGGGTAACAGCTCGCTCTGTATAAATTGTTTTATCTTAATGACGACCTCCGTGGCTCTGCGGTTGTAGCTCTGTCTACCACGCGAGAGGTCCCGGGTTCGATCCCCGGCTGGGGACACAGATAAAAAAAGCCCCAGGTCTTGGATGTTTTGTATGTGTGTGACGTCGTCGCTGTTTTTGTTCCCCACGACAGGGGGTCCTAGTGTGGGGCCAAACCAGAAGCAATGTATGTGCCTGTATGTAAATGTTTATGTTTATTTAGTTAGGTATGTACTAGGTTAATTATATTGTTGCACACATAATCAACCCCTGCTAATTTGGTTTGCTGGAAGAGATCTCTAATTAGAGCCAATCTCGCCTTTGTACACACTATTTTTAAGTAAGTCTTGCTGTCTATAGGTATATGTCGCAGTTAGTTGGTTAAATCAGACACTTAACTAACTCTCTAGACCGTTACTTAAATACCGACTTGGTTAAGTCACTAAAATTCCGTCAGACAAGTGAATGAAAGCAACGTTTAACGAGTTGTCTAAACGTTCCTAGGCAACAACAAATATACAATAAAAAATTATTTTTTTGTGTACTTAAGTTTGGCTTATGTTTAAACGATTACCAAAAACGCACCTATTTTCTACCAATAAATTCGAAATGACTGCCAGAATGGATAAGTGTCCACCAAATTGTGTTTGGATAAATGATCACCAAACATCTTTTTATGTTTTTACAAAAACACTTTTTATGTTTTAAATATTTTATGTGTACTTAAGTTTATGTTTTAAGTATTTCTTGTTGTTCTTACATTTTCAACCTAACACGAAGGATGAAGGGGGCTTCGCTTCGCTCACCCCCCAAGCTACCCTTCACCTAAGCTACCGCAGTATTTTGCCCTGATATTTTTTGCAACATTTGGTGTTCATTTATCCATTTTGGGTAGGAAAAAAATATTTTGGTGATCATTATATTTGTTTATGTTTTAAGTATTTTTTGTTGTACAACCTAACACGAAGGATAAAGGGGGCTTCGCTTCACTCACCCCCTTTACCCTTCACTTGCTACCGCAATGTTTTGCCCTGATATAAGCTGTGCAAATCAGCTGTTGTCGTGACGCCATCTTGTTTTCCACACGCTGGCTTTCGATAAGAGAGATTGTTAAACGTTTTCGACGATGCTTTATGTAAATCAAAATGCTAGTGACTTGGTTAAACGTCGTTAATTACGGTCTAGAGAGTTAGTTAAGTGTCTGATTTAACCAACCAACTGCGACAGTTATTTTTGTGTGCAATAAACAGATTGTGATTATGAAATGACTTTGATTTATTAAAATGAATGTCATTGCATTGCGTCCTGCAGGTCACCCGGCCCACCACAGATAGCTCGAGTACGTTCACCGACGCGAACGGCGACAGCTGCAGGTGTCTGCCTTATTACCTGTGCGATACGGACCTCAACGGGGTGGACGCGAACAACGCCAGTGTTACCGGATGGGGCACTCTTGATATCAGGTATTTTAGAGGTTATTTCGACGATTTGATTAAACAACCGGCCAAGAGCGAGTCGGACTTGCACATTTACGGTTTCGTGCCAAATGTAGAATATATGTTAAAAAATTTGGGAAATTGGAAAAGTTGGTAGTGTCGTGAGTATTTGTAAAATACATATAATGCGTTCCCCAATACAATATAAATACAATACAATACAAAACTCTTTATTTGTTCATCATTGTTTGTAACCAGGTTTAATATTATTTACAGTGTATCAAATGATGGCACCCAGTAGTACTGGGTATACAAATATTAATCTTATTATGCAGGGTGTTTGGTGCATCGTTTGCCAAATTAAAATGGCGGATAGAAGGGGTCATTTGCTATCTCCTAGGTCCACAAAAAAAAGTTTTGGCACGACGGATTTTTTTATTTTAATATTTTTAACTTTTTTGCTGAATCCTCCAGAATTACTTCTTTTAACTTGAATAAATAAAAAGTTATTAATTGTTATTAACTGCCATTATTGACTTTTGTTGTTTGTGTAACGTTGTACGGTTCTTTTATAGTAAAAATACTGGAAATTAGCATATAGTTTTTTTTTGGGAAATATTAAACTGCACATCAAAAATACTGATCTGCACAGCAAATGTCAGGGCAAAATGCTGCGGTAGCTTAGGTGAAGGGTAAAGGGGGTGAGCGAAGCGAAGCCCCCTTCATCCTTCGTGTTAGGTTGAACATGTAAGAACAACAAAAAATACTTAAAACAAAAACTTAAGTACACATAAAATATTTAAAACATAAAAGGTGTTTTTGTTGATCCTTTTTTGCTGTGCAAATCAGTATTTTTGATCTGCGATTAAATATTAGCCGTTTTTTTATTGACTCACAAAGAAATTTCAAGAAATGAAATTCTGTAACGAATCATCTTTGACTTGCAATAAAAAAAAAGTTCGCTGGTCTATCTTCTTTCTAATAATGTACAAAAATGCCCTAAAATCATTATATTATATGCCCTAAGTTCATAAATTTGCCAACTTTGTATCGGGCGTGCGGTATGCATACAGCTGATATTTGACCAGTATGTAAGAATAAACATGATTTTGTAGCTAGAAAGAAATTTTCAATTGTTCTTTAATCACAAAAACACCTTATTTATATAAAAAAAATACAAATCGTGCTCGAATTGCCGACCTTCATTGCGAATGCACGCGTAACATCGATTCCTTTCTACACGGCGAATGCTGCTTGTATCCGTTGGGATAAATCTTCTCTGTAGATTCGACTTCCGTAGCGTAAACTCCTTTCATTTGACATGTCAGACGACATCGTTTGAAAAACTATTTTTCTTAATTTCTGATTTGCCTCCCAAAATGTTCTCTCAAATTCAAAATGTCACACGTTCGTGTTTGGGTCACATAATAGTAGTTTATGTGACTGCTACATAATGGAGGGCATCAACACTCGAGAGTGGGTTTATGAAACGAGCCGAACGCGAGTTTCATAATAATATCTCTCTCTTTGATGTGTTCAGGAACCGCATGTTTGACCGGAATTGTGGCATTGATCTTATCTCTGCAATTGTTTAGCTTGTTCTGTAGTACTAACTTCACAGACAAATTAGGGGCGGCACGCAGGCGGGCGTCGACGTTCGAAATTTGAATGTCATAATATGTAGAAAATTTACACATTATGGTTATGATGTACAAATTTTCAGATAAGAAATGAGTTTTTACCAAATAGTTTTACATTATGCTGGTCTTAACGAGCGGTTTTTAGACGCAGTAAAGAGGGTTTATGATACGTGTGTAGATAAATACACAAGTGTGCCAAATTTCAACTTATCGGTTCAGAATTCGGCCGTTTTATATAACTATTACATGCTATTACACACACATGATTTATCAAAATCAAAATCAAAATCGTTTATTTATGATGACACATACTTAGGTTTGAAACAGGCGTTTACAAGGTCACGTAATTATGATCTGCTGTGGTCTACCTTAAAGTTGTACAAATCAATTAAATAGGTACATTATTAATGTAATCAATTCGATCATAATGGTTTCAGAATTTCAAATCATAATATCAAGTTTACATACATGCGAAAGTGTTTTATTTTAAAATTTTATGAGTCAAATAACAATTATTAAGTGTACAAATTAATCCTATAATGGTTCCATTTTTAGGGATCCATAGAGAAACAAGGAACCCTTATAGTTTCGTCATGTCCGTCTGTCTGTATGTCACAGCAACTGTATTCCGAAACTATCAGGACTACACAGTTGAAACTGGGTATGTAAATGTATTCTGTGAACCGCTCTACGATTTTTATACAAAAATTGAAAAAAAAGGGGGCTCCCCATTCATGGAACTGCAACAAGAAAACATATTTTTCATCAAACCTATATGTGTGGGGTGTCTATAGATAGGGTTTTTAAAAATGACGTTGAGATTCCTGAAACCATTTTTCCTCAAAGTAAATCGTTAATCGTTTCCAAAGAGGAAAAAATTGTGACCCCTTACCTCTAACTTATAAGCAAGAGAGTGAAAAATCTAAAAAATATATAACTCAATAGACACTTTCAACGAAAATTGGTTTGAACAAAATAAATAAGTAGTTTTTAAGATATAAAACATTTATTAAACACCGCAAATATAACTTTTTCATTCATACAAACACTATGAAAAACAAAGTAACTATTTGCTGGTGAAGAATGATAGTGATATTTTTTTTTTGGCTAATATTCCAAATATATTTCCGAACCCTAAATGTGCGAAGTCCGACACGCACTTGGCCGGTTTTTCCTTTTTAAGTAGCTAACTTAAAATTTAATCAAACCCAATTTTAGTAACGAACATGTATTACATTACATAATTTACGAGTATAAGAAGGTAGATAATTATTTATCTACACCAGTAAATCTCCCAACAACCGTATTAAATAGTGTAATAAATTTGTGAGTTTGATTGACTTTAAATTTTATTTCTTCGTTTTGGAGCATTTCATTAAAATCTTTTTTTTAATGTTTTTTTTTTTACTGTAAATCTTTAAGTTATCGCTATGTTATTGTCCATAAGAATCAAACGAGCTAAATCTTGATGGGGTTGCGCTTGCGTCGTAATGTTTCAGGGTTCTCATGGCCACATTCCGGCTCCATCGTCAGATCAGCTGCATTACATAATAGTAGTTTATGTGACTGCTGCATAATGGAGGGCATTAAAACTCGAGAGTGGGTTTATGAAACGAGCCGAAGGCGAGTTTCATAATAATATCACTCGAGAGTTTTAATGCCTAATTATGTACAGTTACATACACTAGTTTATCTACACACATATCATAAGCTCTCTTTGATGTGTTCAGGAACCGCATGTTTGACCGGCATTGTGGTTCTGCAATTGTTTAGCTTGTTCTTTAGTACCTACTTCACGCAGACGGGCGTCGGCGTTCGAAATTTGAATGTCAGTACCAACTTCACAGACAAACTAGGGACGGCACGCGGGTGGGCGTCGGCGTTCGAAATTTGAATGTCATTATATGTAGAAAAACTACACATAATGACCATAATGTGTAGTTTTCCAGATACGAAACGAGTTTTTACCAAGTAGTTTAACATAATGCTGATCGTAAAGTGCGGTTTTTGAACGCAGTAAAGAGGATTTATGATACGTGTGTAGATAAAACATATTTTATTGTCATCCGATTTACATATGCATGCAAAATTTCAGCTAAATCGAAAATCGGAAAGTGGTTAAATTTAACTTGCAAGATTTGACCCGAACATTCATATATACTACACATAAAATGGTGCTTGTTTCGCAAAAAAAAACTGCTTGAATTAAATAATATGTCGCCATTTTGCGCGCGCGCTTCACAGTGTGCGGGCGTCTTCGCGTTGTGTGATCGCGAATATGTCGCCGTCGAATAAAGTGAAATGCGCGAGTTGTAATATCGTGATCGACGAGCTACTATCCTTCATCCAGAACAAGCTGGATGTCATGGATGAGGCCAGCCTCATCCAGATCTGCACTACATCGTTCTCGGCGGAGGAGATTGTGTCGTTGAAGTCGTTGCTGTTTGAATCCTTACCAACTGGCAAAAGGAGGATTTATCATAATCATAATCATAATCATAAATCATTTATTTGCTTATAATATGCGTACAAGGAGTTCTTAAATAGCTAATGTCCTAGCATATTAACCATTTAGAATGGTGTGCAAATATTATAATACAAGTAATGGAAATAGAAGGTCAAAATTGGTTCAATTAAATTAATCACAGCAATCATAACATTATCAATAACAATAATAATTACAATAAATAAATGCAAGAACACATTTATAAACATTATTTTTTTAAAAAGTCACTAACATTATAAAACATATTTTCCAATAAGAAATTAAATAACTTGATTTTGAATAGATTAATTTTGAGGTCTTTTAGCTCTTCCGGAATAGTATTAAATATTTTAATTGACATGCATATCGTAATGTACTTACCTCCATTAACCATAAACAACACCGTGACCTCCAGGACATGATTTCACTATTTAAGGACATGCAACCAGATACCATGCCACTGTTTGTAGCCCACGACCTGCAAAAATTACCTCCCGTGACCTTTGATCATGTGGATGTGACTCATCTGTTGAAGGACTTGCTTAAACTGAAGGAGCAAATGCAGTTTGTCCAGGAGAACTACGCCACTAAGGCACAGGTTGACGAATTGCGATAAGAACGGCAAAACCCTACTACAGACTCATTAGTCAATATTGATTTTGTTAACTTTCGTAGCCGTGGTGGTGCGTATCTGGATAGCGGCCCAATGGGTTTGTTATCACATCAGTGTACGCTGTCGGAGGAGGGAGATGGAGCTGCCCGGCCGGTTTGGCGGTCTATCACGCAACCCGCTGCCTCGTCATACTTCCAAAAAGTGGAAAAAACAAAAGCAGCCAACGAAGTATCCGTCCTACCCTCATCTTGCTCGATAAACAAAGAGCCGTTGGTGTTGTTATCATCGCCACAGCGTCACGAGACAGCTGGGAGCATAGCGGTGCAAGCACACAGTGGCAGTGCGTCTTTGTTGCACGCGGAGACAGAGATAGCCAGCGGTAATATCCATGAGCGAACTGAGACAGAGGAGCAAACTATTTCACCGCCGCCGCCGCCGCCGCTATCTCGTTTGAGCGGCCGGTCAGCTGACTGCGAGGTGTTAACGGTAAAAAACCACAACACAAGCCGCCCTAGCCTTGCTGATATTGTAAGGATTGGAACTAAGAATGAGCAACAGCAAGGTAACTGGACTCTTATCACCAAAAAAAAGAAGAAGATAAAGTCTAAATCCAAGAATCGCTTTGTAGGTCAGATGGGACAAGCTGACGTTGAACCTGGCGGTCTTTTCAGGGCGGCTGACCCAAAAGTCCCCTTGTTTATTACAAATGTCAACAAAGAAACCAAACCTAAGGACATTCCAGACTATATTTACGCAAAGACGCAAGAGAGAGTAAACTTGCGACAAATTGTCACACAAGATGGAAGTGATCATCACATTGCCTTTAAAATGTATGTGTCTAAAGAAAAACTTCCTTTTTACAAAGACGCCAAGTTATGGCCAAAAAGAATTTTCTTCCGCCGCTTTGTACCTTATAAGTACAATATGGTAGACAGAGCTCAAAACTCTGATGATTCGAAGCCGCAATCACAGAATAATGTATAGTACACCATCAAGAAAACTTAGTCAGCTTGTGAGCTTTAATTGTCAATCGCTGAAACCTTCAATGTACAACATAAGATCGTTATGTGATAAGGCGGACGTCATCGCACTGCAAGAGACATGGTTGATGCCCTACGACATTCCACTTCTGGGAGCCATTCACGATGATTTCGAATATACAGGGAAATCAAGTGTCGATCTAGCTACCTACACCACCGGGTGACCGTATGGAGGCGTGGCCTTGTTATGGCGTAGGCATGCGTTCTCGTCTGTGTCGGTGATTCAGTGCGATAGTGATAGAATAGTTGCTATTAGAGCGTCGGTTTATGATCGCGATATTGTTATAATGTCTGTGTACATGCCGACGGATATACCGGACAACTTGGCTGAGTTTACGGAGTGCCTGGGTGAGGTAAACGCTTTAATTGAGAGTAATGAAGTTGAGTCTGTGTTCATACTTGGAGATTTTAATGCCCATCCTGGTCAATTATTTTGGAATGAATTGTCGCGGTTTTCCCGTGATCAACAATGGGTTTGTGCAGATACGGAGACTTTAGGTATTGACTCTGGATCATATACGTACATTAGTGATGCGCACGGGTGTACAAGATGGCTAGATCATTGTGTTGTTACATCATCTGCATGGCCAAGTGTCAAAAAGGCACATATTTTTTATGATGTGACCTGGTCGGATCAAATACCTCTTGTAATGGAATGTGATTTAAGTACTGTTATTCCAAAAAAACTGCAAAGTAGTTTACAATGTAATAAAATTATTTGGGGTCAGAGACAGGCGGATCAAATCTTTAATTATAATAGCCTATGTAATAATAACTTAAGAGAGATTGATTTCCCTGAGGAATTCCAGGATTGTTGTTCTAGTTTGTGTAACAATTCAGATCATAAATTGTGTTTGAAAAATATGTATAGCTGTCTTGTAACCAGTTTAGTGCGAGCTTCTGTGGGAAGTTATAAGGGATCTGAAAATAGGAGGGCCGGTAGAAATAGAAATATTGTGGGGTGGAATGGAACCGACACGTATATGATGCTCACCGGCAGGCTCGGGTTGCATTTCAACAATGGACCCTACATGGTAAACCAGCTTGTGGTAGGGTATATGATTTTAAATCAAAATTAAAGTGGTGTTTAAAAAACCAAGACCAGCTTAAAATGGACATTCTAGCTACTCACCGTGAGAATAAACATTTTGGTTCTTTTTGGCGCGCCACAAATAAACTGAATTTGAGGCCCAGCCTGCCGGCGAGTGTAAATGGTATAAGTAAGCCCGGTGATATTGCTAACCATTTTAAAGACCATTTTAAGGTGTTTTCTCCGTTGGGGCCGCCCGTGCAGCAGGTGTCTGATGCTGAGACCGGCCGTGACCCAGACAGGGTTTTGACCAGGTTCACAGCTAAGGAGGTTAAGAATGCGATCATGGGTATGAAAAGAGGGAAGTCTCCGGGTCACGACTACTCACGACGGACTCAGCATCGAGCACCTGCTGTACGCTGGTGTTCAACTGCCGCGGGTGTTAGCCTTGTTCTACTCAATGTGTGTTGTTCATTCATACTTGCCTGATGACATGATGAAAACGGTTGTGGTGCCTATAGTGAAGAACAGAACAGGCGATATATCGGACAAAGCAAATTATAGGCCTATATCCTTGGCCACGATAATAGCCAAAGTATTTGATTGTTTAATGGAAAGACGTCTGAACCAAACAATTCAGATACATGATGCACAATTCGGTTTTCGGCAGGGCCTTTCAACCGAAAGTGCCATTCTAGCCCTGAAGAGCACAGTTCGGTATTATACGGACAGAGGCACTCCTATATATGCGTGCTTCCTAGACCTTTCTAAGGCTTTTGATATGGTCTCATACAATATCTTATGGGACAAGCTCAAACAGTCGGGACTACCACCTGAGCTGATCTCTGTTTTTCGCTACTGGTACAACAATCAAACAAATTATGTAAAATGGTCCGACCACGTCTCTGACTGCTATAGGCTGGAATGTGGGGTGAGGCAGGGGGGATTGTCCTCCCCAATATTGTTCAACCTGTACATTAATGGCCTCATCGAGGAGCTCAGCAGTTTACATGTCGGCTGCCATATTGACGGCATATGTTTAAACAATCCCAGCTACGCAGACGATATGGTGCTGCTGAGCCCTACGGTGGGTGCACTTAGAAAACTGTAGACTGTGTGTGAGAATTACGCAAATAGTCATGGTCTGCTATATAATGTAAAAAAGAGTGAATATCTCATATTTAAGGCAGACTCGAGGCCGCTTGAAAATGTACCGTCTATGAGCCTAAATGGTTGCTTTTTAAATCGGGTAACCGAATTCAAATATCTGGGACACATAGTGGACGAAAGTATGAGAGATGAGCCTGACATAGAAAGGGAGCGTAGGGCGTTGACAGTTAGAAGTAATATGCTGGCTCGCAGATTTGCTCGGTGTTCAGAACAAGTAGAGATAACTCTTTTTAAAGCTTACTGTCAATCTTTTTATACCAGCAGTCTGTGGGTCAGATATACGCTGAAAGCTTTCAGCGCCCTGCGCGTCCAGTATAATAACGACTTTAGGAGGTTGTTGGCGTTGCCACGTTTCTACAGTGCATCGGCAATGTTTGTCGAAGCGCGCACAGACGGTTTTCACGCTATGATGCGGAAAAGGGCTGCTTCACTACTAGGTAGAATGCGTGGCAGCAAAAACAAAATCCTGAATGCTTTCTCGGAGAGGTGGGACAGCCCGTTCACCCTCCACTGGATAAAAATGTTAATTTGATTTTTAATTGATAATTTGAATTTATTTTGACATTTTATAATTTGACATTTTGTTTTGATTTAGTTTTATTTATTTTGTAGATATTGCAATAATGGACTATTTATTAATTGTTAATGTAAAAATGTTAAAAATGATAATTTGATTTTTAATTGATAATTTGAATTTATTTTGACATTTTATAATTTGACATTTTGTTTTGATTTAGTTTTATTTATTTTGTAGATATTGTAATAATGGACTATTTATTAATTGTTAATGTAATATTTATTTATTTATTATAATTTTGTTGCTATACAACTATGGATCTCTTGTGTCTGATATGAAATAAATAATATTAATAAAATAAATAAATATAAATATTTTACTGATTTATTAACTTTTTCTCCGTCTAATTAACGTTCTTTATTACGACTTTAATATTAATGTAATGTGCCCGGTTAAAATCGTTTTAAAATCCATGTGCTTTAAAAAAGTCTTCAACTTTTCTTCCTTCACATATTCTTAACCATTCGTCTGTGGGAATGGCGAAAACTACCAATAACAATTGAAAAGCAATGATATACTATACCCAGTGATGAAAGGTTATATATAGTACATTACTGTCGCGGTCTGTAATGACTGTGATGCTGGTCGCACTGTTGGTGGCCGAAAGCGCAGCAAAGCGCAGCTCCAGGCCTACACAGCGCGATCAGCTTTGCAGCCTTTGACGGACAAGCTGGAATAAATGCCGAGACCGAAGGTCGAGGCTTTTATAGCGCGGACATCAAAGGCTGCAATGGTGACCAAGCTTATAGGCCGAGAGCGTAGCTATGCTAAGCTCGAGGCCTTCATAGTGTGGCCAGCAAATCAAATCAAATCAAATCAAATCATTTATTTGTGGAACATAGGTATACATTTAGTTGTTATTATAATGTTATGTCTCTCTATGTTGAGCCATGCGGCATACAAATATTTTACACATTTATGGATAGGTACATAATTTTGTCACAAACATTTATGTCAAAGTCTTCGAAGTCAGATTATACACGTCATTGATCAAATTGCGTGCCCAGAATCAACTCAAGCACCTTATGTCACAGGTTTTTATCTAATAAGTATTCAGATATGGAGTAGTATATTTTATCAATCAATAGCTTTCGCAGTTTTATTTTAAATTGAAATATATTATCTATATTACGAATCCTCTCTGGCAAGTTATTAAAGATTTTGGGTGCCATCCCAAAAATACTATTTTGAAATAAAGCTGTTTGGTGTTGAGGCATACAAATTTTGTTGGGATGTCGTCTGCTTTGATAATTAGTGAACAGATGTGTGTTTGACTTTACAAACATTGCTACCTCAAGTATATATAAGGATGAGACTGTAAGTATTTGAGCCTCTTAAATTGTTGCTTAGCGCTATCCCTCCGGCCAAGACCACATATGGCCCTGACACATCTTTTTTGCGCAATTAAAACAGAACCTTTGTCTACTGCGTTACCCCAAAAGATGATGCCAAATCTTAGTGTTGAGTCCACATAACCATTATATGCCGTTAGTACCGCTTCTTCCTTTACAGTTTTTGATAACTTGTATAGGGCATACGCAAACGTATATAGTTTTTTGCAAACTGTTTCCACCTGTGTTTTCCACTTAAGATTATAGTCAATATGAATTCCCAAAAATTTTGTTGCTTTAGTTTGTTCAATAGTTTCACCTGATATGTTGAATTTTTTATTAGTATTATTATTATTTTGAAAACTCATTAATTTTGTTTTGTTAATGTTAGCAACTAGATTATTCTGATTGAGCCAATTAATTATTTTATGTAAAGTGTTATTAATTTCGTGTTCAAATTCCTTTGGATCTGCACATGGTATAATGACCGTACTGTCGTCCGCAAATAACACCATAGGGTGGTTTATAATATTTGGTAAGTCGTTGATGTATGTTAAGAAGAGCAATGGACCCATAACACTACCTAGTGGTACTCCACGTTCTATCTCTCTAGCTTTTGATATTTATGTTTTTTCCAGTTTTGTTTTAGTGCAAATCCTATTTATCTGTGTCATTTGCTGTCTTTTATTTAGGTATGATTTAATTAGTTCTATTGCGTTAACCCTTATTCCATAATTTAATAGTTTACTTATTAAGATTTCATGACTTACAAAGTCAAAGGCCTTACTCATGTCCATGAATATCGTTACTACAGGATTTCTTGTGTCTACGTTAGCAATAATTTTACTAAGAAAATCATAAAAGCCATATTTATGGTTTTGGTTTTCCGGAACCCTTTTTGTTCTGGTGCGAATAGATTTTGATTTTCAAAGTATCCATAAATATTTCTGTACATCACCTTTTCAAATATTTTGGCAAAAATGGGTATCAATGCAATAGGCCGATAGAAATTCATATTCTGTTTATCTTCCTTTTTAAAAAGAGGTTTAACTATTGAGGTCTTAAGTTCATTTGGAAACAAGCCGTGTTCCATGCATTTATTAATTATATGACTTAGGATGGGACAGATTATTAGAACCACGTATTTTAACACCTTAGTTGTTATTTCATCATAGCCGGCACTGTTAGTGTTTTTTAATGATTTAATTATTTGGAAAATCTCAAAGGATGTCACTGGCTTTAAAAATATTGAATTACATTTATTGATTGATAAAGAGGTATCGGAGAGGTAGGTGTCAGATTAGGTTCATTATTATTATTAGATGTCAAATTAGGAACAGTCATGTTATTATTAGATGTCAGATTTGATTCATTAATATTATTATTAGTCCTCTTGTCAATTGAATTATCCTTATTCGTTATGTCAATAAAAAGTTATTAAATAATTCAGCTATGTCCATGGGGTTTGTAACATTGTCACCGTTGTGATTGATTCTCTTAATATATTCTTTTGGCACGTTTATTTGAGATTTTTTAATAATATTCCAAGTTTCTTTACATTTGTTGTCAGCATTTAGGATTCTATAGTTGTTTTGACATTTTTGTGTCAGTTTCATAATATTTTTTATCTTTTTTGCATATTTTTTAAATGCTTCTCTATTTTCCTCAGTGCGGTGTCGTCTAAATTTCCATAGCAGTTCTCTTTTCCGTTTGCAACATAGCCGAATTCCTTTAGATATCCACTTTTGTTTGCGCAATAAGGAAAATTTGACTTTTATCACTGGTGATTAATTTCCACGCCTACCGAACGGCGTGGAATCCTGAAGGGGCTGGGGTTTTGCCAGCACGGGAGAAAAGAAGTGAATGAATTGTTACTGACCTTTGTCGCCGTAGACAGGAAATCGAAAGCTCGATTCGAGACAGGAATACGGGATAAGAGCAGAATTGGGATAGGATAGGAATCGAATCACTATCGTCGCTGCCCGGCGCTGTCGCCGGCGTGCTGCCTGCCGTCACGTGGTGTCGCCGCTACCGATGCGACGATGTCCAATCAACACGGATCACTTGACCGCTGACGCGAATCTACTTATTTCCCGACGATGTAGATGATTAACACTCCGACCAGGCCCGACGCCTGTATTTGATAATTGGTACACCGAAATACCATCAATGGCACGATGCCTGAGCAGACATGGTTTTTCCTCCCGACGAGAAAAAGCAAGATAACCTCCAATTTTACATCTCGTTCCGGTACGAGTGACAGCTGCGGTCCGTTTCCGCTAGCGATGTCCCGATTACTCGCGGTCGATCCGCGCAACAAAAAACCGGTGCGTTCCGACGCATAAATATTAAACAGTCACCCGCCCGGACAGACCCGAACCTGTCCCTAATCAATAGGAAGGCGAGAAAGTGTTGCGACCGCTCTCTTGAGGACCGAGTCCCCCACCTTGACTTCTGCTGATCGAGGCGTGCCATCCCGACCCGTGTACAGATTGACGATCCGTCCTCGTCTCCATCTCAATGATGGCAGGTTCGCATCCTTAATCAGCACCAAATCACCGACTTGAGGGGGGCTCGTCCGGTCAGTCCACTTAAGGCGCTGCTGCAAGATGTGCAAGTACTCAAGGGACCACCGTTTCCAAAAATCTTGAGCCATCTGCTGCAACATCTGCCACCTAGTTAACCGACTTAACTTAACATCACCGAATGGGTATTCTGGCAGGGCGTTAAGGGGCTGACCTATCAGGAAGTGACCCGGCGTCAACGCTTCCAAATCATTTGGATCCGAACTGAGCGGGCACAACGGACGCGAGTTCAGTGTCATTTCAATTTTACAGAACAGCGTCGTAAGCTCTTCAAAGCGTAGAGATTTCTCACCGATGATCCTCGTCAGGTGCGACTTAGCCGATTTAACCGCAGCCTCAAAAATTCCTCCCCAATGAGGACATCCCGGCGGACTGAAAACCCATTCAATCCCTCGTCGGGAGCAAGCCGTACCGATGGCGTCCTGGTTACCGTTCAGGAATTGAGTGACCTCCTGCAGATATCGCCTGGCTCCGACAAAATTTGTGCCGTTGTCCGAACGGATTAATGTCGGGAGGCCCCTTCGTGAGACAAACCGATCTAGACATGCGATAAATGCCTCTGTAGTGAGGTCACTGACCACCTCCAAGTGGACTGCCTTCGTGGCCAAGCACACGAAGACGCACAGGTATGCCTTCACTAATCTGGCGTTCCGTAGCTGTGAAGACTTGACCATGAATGGTCCCGCGAAATCCGTTCCGACACCCGCAAAGGGCCGGATTTCGTTAACCCTATCTGAGGGCAAATCGCCCATCTGGGGCTGCATCGTAGCCGCCTTGGCCCGATAACAAGGCAGGCACCGAAATACGATGCTACGCACTAAGCGTCTTCCCGATAGAATCCAGAACTCGCGCTGGAGAAACGCCATCAAGGCGTGGCATCCGATATGCCCATTCCGAATGTGTCGATCCTGTATCAACAGTTCGACCAACTTCCCTTTCCTAGGGAGTAACAACGGGTGGCGAGCCGCATAAGGCAGGTTGGCATTCTGCAGCCGACCTCCTACCCTCAGCAATCCTTGAGGGTCAATAAACGGGTTGAGCCGAGCTACAGCTCCCTTCAGTTGGACGCGTCCGCGTCTCAGAATGTCCAATTCGGACTTAAAGTGCACCGTCTGCACGCTCCGTACCAATGCGAACAACGCATGGTTCCGTTCCCGTGGTGTCAGGACCTGCGTCCGCACTCGTTGCGCCTAAGAATTCCGACAATTCCGCGCAAATCGGCAGATCCAGGCGGTCACATTGACCAGCTTGTCGAGCGAGCTGTACCGTTCCAGCAGGCTGAACTCCTCTTCCGGCTCTGGTTGCGTCGTACAGACACCGACTGTCAAGGCGCCGTTCGCCGTGGTAACGCGTGGACTCATTGGCCAATCCGATTCGGCTTGAGTCAACCATTTTGGACCCCACCACAAGGGATGTCCAACCAACTCCGGAGCGTGACACCCACGAGACGCACAGTCTGCTGGGTTCATTTCCCCTGGAACATGTCTCCAGATTAAGGGAACCTCCGAATTCAAAATCTGCGAAACCCGATTCGCCACAAAAATCTCCAGCTTGTGAACTGAAGCCTTCAGCCAGCATAACACGATCTGGCTGTCCGTCCAAGCGTAGACCGTATCTTCCAACGCTATTGACCCACGAAGAACCGTCATCGTGTGGTTGAGCAGACGAGTCAGGAGAGCCGCTCCCGAAAGCTCTAACTTGGGAATGGTCAGGCGAGTGCGCAACGGCGCAACCTTGCTCTTGGCCATGACCAACCGCACATCAACCTCCCCCGAGGAGTCGACCGTACGCAGATACACCGCAGCTTCGTAGCCCTTCTCCGAGGCATCGCAAAACCCATGCAGGGTGGCGGTGTATCGTTTGGTGGGGACCAACCTCCGTGGCAGTGAAATCCGATTGATGCCAGGGAGGGTCGAAAAGAACGAGTCCCACTCTGAGCTCAGTGACCCGCCGATCGGGTCGTCCCATTTCAGCTCAGCAGACCACAATTGCTGCATAAAACACTTGAGCTGAAATGTTACCGGGGTGATCCACCCGTTTGGATCAAATGTCCTAGCCACCGTTGAGAGGACGTTCCGTTTCGTCCAGACCTTCGGGGAGTCCAACTCGACCCGATACGAGAACATGTCTGACACCGGCTGGTACTGGACGCCTAATACCGACAACATATTTGGATTTTCCAAATTTTCAAAAATGTGGGGATCCTGCTGGTAGTCATCCGGGAGACCAGTCAGTAACTCTGGAGAGTTCGACATCCATTTCCGGAGCTCGTAACCTCCACCCCGTAAGAGCTCAACTAGCTCGTCCCGTCGAGCGAGCGCCTCCTCTACGATATCTGCACCGGTACAGGATCGCTGCTCCTCTAGGGAAATTTAACCGTTCTCGATCCGCTAACTCCCGCAGAGTGCGAATCGCCAAATAAGGACTAGACCGTAGCCCGTACGTGTTGGTGTTCAGCTCGTACACCCTGATGGGCTGATCTGGGCTCTCTCGCCACAGTATCAGCTGATACCGTCTATCGTCAGGGTGAATGACCGTCTGTCTAAACATCATCCGGATGTCAGCTACAAACACAACATTGTGTCGACGGAACCGTGTGATAACATCCGCGATGTCATGGTTCAACTTCGGCCCTGAATGCAAACACTGGTTCAGGTTCATGCCGTTAGATGTTGATGCCGATCCATCGAACACTAACCGTAATTTGCCCTCCGGGGTCCTCAAGACCGCGTGATGGGGCAGGAAGCAGTGGTCTTCACGCTTCCAGTCGATACCCGAAACCGACATGTGGCCGAGCGACTCGTATTCCCGCATGAAGTCGACGTACTTCTGCCGGAAAATCCCGTCACGCTTCATGCGTCGTTCCATCGACAGAAGCCGCGTCTCGGCTGCATGGTGTGAACTACCCAGCGGTGGGCGATCACTCCGGAATGGAAGACGTGTGAGAAATCGACCTGACCGAAGGCGACCAGTATTGTTCCGATAAAACTGTTCACACTCTTCTTCAACCGGGTCCAACCGGCGGACCGTAGGTGGTTCCTCCACCTCCCAAAACTTCTGTATCACCTCCGAGAGTACAGAACCGAATAAGGGACTACGAGTCGCTAGGCGTGGGGCAGCCGGCATGACCGGACCCATTACCGCATGGCCCAGTCTGGTGTTGACCGAAACCAGACCAGTCGCCTGCAACACGTGGACACCTGGCACTAACAGGTATCCCAAGGCATCGACACCCAATAAAATGTCTACTGGGCCCGGAATATCGAACTCCGGGTCAGCCAGTGACAACCCAGCGACCAACTGTCGCACCGAGGGCGACAACCGTACGTGAGGGTGTGAGCCCATCACATTAGGCATGACTAATGCCGTGACCGTCAGATTCACCGATGAATCCACCCGTGACGAGAGAGTAATCCGACATACTCCCTTAACGGAACCGACTTCCGTGTTCCCAATTCCCCGAATGGAATGTGGATACTCCCTTACCGAAATGCCCAACCGTCTTACAAGGTTGCACGAGACTAAGCACCCCTGGGCCCCCGAGTCCAATAGTGCTCGTGCCACACGAGATTTGCCGTCCGAACTCCACGCTATCACCGAGGCGGTGTGGAGCATGACCGTCTGTGGAGTGGCGGCACCCTGTAAGTGGGCGGCGTGTCCCTAGCGGGAACCTCCGCGGGATCCGAACCCGCTGGGACCCCCGTCGGCCTGGTAACTCGGCTGCTGATATGCCACCGGTGGCATATCAGACCGTATGTACATCAGGGGGTCCCAACCCGCATAATAGGCCCCTCGCTGTCCCGGTACCCGATCATACCGGACTGTGTACGGTGTGCCCGGTGGCAACCGTGGATGGAGGGGGGAGAGTGGATCCAACCTGGGGCGCTCTAGGAATGGGGGCGACATCCGACTGTTCGCCTCCCTGTTCGCCTCCCAGAGCGACGGGCAGGGTGGCGCAGAAGGTGGTGGGCTCCCAGCCTTCGCGCCACTCATAGGTGCCATCTGACACCCGCCCGTAACACGCGGTGAGCCAGCGGCCCGAAGTCCTCGCTGACCCTGGACAGCGGTGACCGAACCCCGGCTATCCCGCCTGTTACCCCCCGCGCTGCCCCCTTCCCCTCGGGGGGGGTCCCGTCCGCGGGTACCCCAGTCACCCCGTTGGTGACTCCCGTTGCCCGGAGGGGGACTGGGTCCGGCCCTGGTTGGGCCCTGTGACCGACCAACCTGAGTCCGGCCCTGGTGACCATCCAAAGGGCCTGACCGGTTCAGGCACAACACGATGTGGTGCTTGCCACCGCAGCACTCACAGGGGGACGCGCGTGAGCACTCGCTCAGCGGGTGCGGCCCCAAACAACCGAAACACAATCGGTGGCGGAAGACCACCTTCCTGCGGGCAGCCACTCCGAGCGCCTTAAAGTTGGCGCAACTGGTCACTTCATGACCGGCACTGTCGCAGTGCACACAGCCGTCACCCTACGGCGCGGCACTCAAAACGCCAAATTGTTTTGACCGCCCATCCCCCCGTGGGGGTGGGGGGCGCGGCCCCTCCCGCATCCGCGCGGGTTGGCGCTGCACACTGGCCTCCGAATCCAATGTGTCGCATCGCCTGCATTCACCCTCCAAAAAATCCGTTAATTGGACGAGCGTGGGCAGTTCCGAGCTACTGCCCCCATGCAGCTGTTCAAACCGACTTTGAACAGCTGCAGGCAACCGTGACAAAACCATATATAACACAATATATGACCATTGGTCTACCGGCAGACCAAGGTTCTGAAGGGCCTTAGTGGCCACCAGCACAGGGTTGAGCACCTGTACCCGGATGTCAACATCCCGGGTTACTCTTGGGATGCTAAACAGCTTCCCCAGCTGCGCATCAACCAACCGCCGTTTGTGTTGGTAGCGGTCAAACAATATGACCCGGGCAATCTCATAATTGCCCGCCGTGACCGTTAGGTGACCGACCAACTCCTTCGGTTCACCCCGCAGTGCCATCAATAGTTGGGCCAACTTGTAGGCGCTGTCCAGGTCGTCCCGACCGTGGACCAGGCTATCGAATAAATTGATGAATGCCGGCCACTCATCAATTGCCCCACCGAAGGCCGGAATCTCCAGGTGTGGCAGCCGTTCAACAACACCCTTAGGGGGCGGGTCTCCGCTACCCTCCCCGCGGTCATCCCGACGCGACCGCTTAATTTTTTCGGCGCGACGCTCGTTGTCGCCCAAGCACTCCATCGCTTGGTCAGCATCCGCGCAGAGCTGTTTCACTGCAGCCACCGAGGTCTCATCCGTAAGCCCGAGGGCTTCAGCCTCCGCAGCCAGCCGACACACCTTCCCGACGCGTGTCATTGCGTCCTCCACACGCTTGAGCAGGACATCGTCCATGTCAGGTCGCTCCACATACTTGTGAGTATGGGCGAGCCATCTCATCTCCTCACGGACACCATATCGCAGTACCGTCAAGGGCGAAGGTGCCATGGTTACCGATTTAATTGTTTCTGGTCCTATGCTTCACTACCGAACTAAGCATAGCCAGATACCAGCACTTGCCCGTCAGCGCTGGGCACAGAAATTAAAACTAAGTTGTAAAAACCAAGGCAACCACTAAAACAATTAAATCCTAAACAATATTTAATATGGTCGCCCTGTGGACATACAACTTATAATATACACTCTAAATCAATTAGAGAATGCCACCATATGGTACAATACAAATAACACACAAAAGGTTATTATAAAAGAAAAAAACTATTTTTCTAGAAGTGGCCCCTCCGATATGACTCACACTTCTTTTGAGGTCAGCAAAATCAGCTTAATACCCCTTAAATAGCTCGACCCTGCTGTGTAAACCGAAATAACACTGCAGTACTAAAGAACCCGACGTTCTACCGCAAGTAATACAATCTAGTTACTTCGCAGAATGACTGTTCAATCTGTAGTTTCCGACTACAAATTTATAATAATTATTAACTAAATTGGCACTTATACTTTCACTAACCGAATATGAACTTTAATCGTGGTATACCGACCACAGACTCATTGCCGACTTGAGCCAATCTGAGATATTCTTTTCTCCCAACTACAATGTGGCAACAACCCTACAACCGTCCGTGAATCGGTGATTTCCCACTAGGAAAACCGCGCCTGCTACCAAAATGATTAATTTCCACGCCTACCGAACGGCGTGGAATCCTGAGGGGGCTGGGTTTTTGCCAGCACGGGAGAAAAGAAGTGAATGAATTGTTACCGACCTTTGTCGCCGTAGACAGGAAATCGAAAGCTCGATTCGAGACAGGAATACGGGATAAGAGCAGAATTGGGATAGGATAGGAATCGAATCACTATCGTCGCTGCCCGGCGCTGTCGCCGGCGTGCTGCCTGCCGTCACGTGGAGTCGCCGCTACCGATACGACGATGTCCAATCAACACGGATCACTTGACCGCTGACGCGAATCTACTTATTTCCCGACGATGTAGATGATTAACACTCCGACCAGGCCCGACGCCTGTATTTGATAATTGGTACACCGAAATACCATCAATGGCACGATGCCTGAGCAGACGTGGTTTTTCCTCCCGACGAGAAAAAGCAAGATAACCTCCAATTTTACATCTCGTTCCGGTACGAGTGACAGCTGCGGTCCGTTTCCGCTAGCGATGTCCCGATTACTCG
This sequence comes from Argyresthia goedartella, assembly GCA_949825045.1. Lineage (NCBI taxonomy): Eukaryota > Metazoa > Arthropoda > Insecta > Lepidoptera > Argyresthiidae > Argyresthia > Argyresthia goedartella. The sequence continues at coordinate 4,831,482 of OX463811.1, read as the reverse complement.
CGGTCGATCCGCGCAACAAAAAACCGGTGCGTTCCGACGCATAAATATTAAACAACTGGAAAACAAAGCTTGTAAAGTAAGACGAACATATCATAAAACTCCTTAAAAGCATAGTTTGGATCGTCAGATTGGTGAAAAGATATGGAATTTAGATGTTTCGCAAATTTTAACATATTCTCGTCACTATAGTCACGTTTCAGGACATGCCATGTTTTGAGAAAATAGCTTTTCTTTACAGGGCATTCCAATAGTTGAGCGGAGTGATCTGATAGGGCGAACTCTAATACCTCACTCTTGCATCTATGAATATTGTGAATTATATTGTCTAGGCACGTTTTACTTGCAAATCTAGTAGGCTGATTGATTTCAGTTTTTAGATTGTAGCTCATATTTAACTTTTTGAAACGTGTGCTGTGTAAGGATCGGCCTATTAGGTGTGGAATGAGGCAGTCACATGTTCGAAAGACAGTTGTATATTGAGTCATGAATCATAATAAAGAGGCTATTTATAGATGTAAGTAGGGTTCAGGTGTGCATACACTACACCTTCCCCCTTTTTTGAAAGTAAAAAATATGCATATAATTTTTATGACATTTAACAATTTAGATCTAATAACATCAAAACAACAATCTAATAAGTAACTAATTTCTGTAAAAATAACAATAAAATAAATCACCTGTGTAAAATATCAATTGAAAATTTAAAATCTGTAAAAAATATAACAAATGAAAACCTTTTATATTTTTGTTTGCTGGATACAATTTTTTCAATACTATCAAAATCAACTATAACCATTTATTACTATTTCTCACCCCTTTTTAACACCTATTTTTAAACAACTTCATTAAAGTACATTGATAATGATTACATAAGAACATCAGGTTATGTATTTTCTAAAACTAATTTTGAATACACGAAATAAACGAATAAGTACATACACAAGTAAATACACGAAACTAAAATATCTATCTGTTTTAGGGGTAGGGTTGACGACATAAATTTATCTTTATTTTCATACTAAAAATTCAAATTCACAATATTTACTGATTGCAATACATGTTTATATTTCTCATTCCTTCTGTATCTCTCTTTCTTTTCTCCCTTTATTCATTTATTCAATTCTTATTCCATTAATGCAAACTACTTTATTTTTATTTTCCATAACAACTCTACCTTCTCAAAACTCACATCACAATGTTCTTAAATATAAATCATTGGGTATACATCTTCATTCCAAACTAACAAAATATTCTCTCTTTCTTATACAAACGCTATCAATCAAAGTCTCTTTTTTTTTCTCTTCCACTTCATATAGGTACTTTTTAGGGGTATCCGGATCCCATGTTATTTCACATTATAGTGAGTGCACTTTTATAGGTACTTTTATTATTTATTTATTTATAGACGTCTTATGGTACTTTTATTATTATAACAATACTTAAATACATATACTACTAGTACCTGGCTCCAGGTCTACCTGCCTGAGCCTGCTCGCGAGCTTATTAGGTCATCGATATCCAACTTTCTCACGAAGGAAACTCGTTCACATCATGATCGAAGAGGAAGGATTCGTGCCTTGTACCTTGTACCTTTGAGACTTTGATGAAAATACAATAACATATCGGACTCGCCAATAGTTACGTACCATACTAAAAACATAACTTATACTCAATCAATACGAATCCTTCGAATTTTAAGATATTCTGTAAAGATTGGATGATCATTCCAACTTTTCTCGAAAACTTAACAAACGAAGTGTTCCCAACTAACTTGCTCTGTGGCCTAGAGTAACAATCCTGCACATTCCACACCTTCTCTCAAATTCATACTTTTTATTCCTAAACAAAAACCAACATTCCCAAATCCAAACAAAATCAACTTTCCTATGTAATACTATCATAAAACTCAAAAATATCAAATATGAAATAAACCTTCATAACAACGATTAACTTTTAATTTAATTCAATTTCCATACTTTTCAACTCTCAATATAAAACAAGAAGAAGTGACCATATCCGCTGGTCAGACTATAATTCTATTAATAGACTCGATTGCACTGTATCTGTAAAATAAAATAAACGTAAATGCAATCTCGAAACAATCTTTTGTATTAAACTAACGTAAGTAGTTCCGTCGTTAGTAATGTATTTTAAATCTGAGGTTAAACTACTTTATCTGTAAATTATTCAGAAAACTAATGAAACATAAAAATCTGAACACACAAAAAAAAATAACTCAAGTTATCTTCTCTCTAAGACGTACTTATTTAGCATACTAAATATTTATTACACACACTCAACTGATTTTCGTACATACTCATACTATTAAAATTCATTTCATATTATAACTTGAAAATGGTTTCATACTTAATCTCTCTGCGGTACCCTAAACTCGCTATCAATCATCCATCACCTTTTATGTATCTTCCATATTAGTCGCATGAAACTAAAATCTTTCGCTCTATACAAGTCGCACTGCGGTAACATGAACTACTAATTATTATAATAACAATTCTGTTTCTCTGTAATCAAAACATGTGTTATGTTCTAATCTAATTTGGTTTCTTCTGCAGTGTAGCATGTCCATATTTGGTTCGCCTGCGAACACTGGATTGAATTTCTATACTTAACTTTTGAATAACTTTGACTGTTACCAAGTCAAATGAACAACTGAATCATTTATGTACTTGATTGTACATTTGGAGTAAATCAGAATTATGATGCAATATAAAAAAATACTAGCGTTTATAAAACAAAAAAAAATAACAATACTTTCAACTTCTTACTTCACACTTTTTATCACATTATTCCCATATTTTTCAAAATCTCCTCAAAAAAAAACTACTGTCAAATCATCTCATCCCAAATAACTCGTGTCTAACTTATTTACTTTTCGGCTTTCAAAAATATCTCCATTCCTAAAAAATAATATCAATCGTTCATTCACACTTCTCTTGCTGACTATACTGTACTACTAACTTTTCGTTCTATGCCATTCATCATAATACTATTTTAGTTACTTCATGCAATCTTCATTTGGAAAAATAATTATATTAATATTGATCGTATCGTCAACCCTTTGACAATACAAAATCTAGCCAAAACTTAAATATACTAATCGACAAATAATTTAATTTACTTACATGTCATACGTATAATAAAACCCATTGTCCAAAAAACACATTGACGCCACGACGTCATCGCCCGTGTCGCACGCAGCTCGCTCGGAGTCAGCACATCCTGGGAACCGTACATCTCCCAGCTGCGCCTCACTTGACCCGTACGGTTACGCCCAGCGCCCTGCTTCCACATCATCAGGCTTAGGAAATCGCCCGGCACCCGGCAGCACAAATCTTCTGTAATATTTTCTTTTCTCTTCTTGTGTAAATATATTCTTTCTTCTATAATTATCTTCTTTCTTCTATTTATCCGTCTTCTTCTGGCTGCAATCCGCTAATCTCTTCATAGGTCATCCCGTTCTTTTTCTCTATATATTTATCTTCGTTATATTTCTCGTTTCCAAGTTCTTCAAGTATTATTTAAATATTATTTGAATTTATTTAATCGCCATTCGGCACAGCACTACCTCGCGAGAGGTAGGCTGGCCTGGCCCGGTCGCCATGTAAGGATCGGCCTATTAGGTGTGGAATGAGGCAGTCACATGTTCGAAAGACAGTTGTATATTGAGTCATGAATCATAATAAAGAGGCTATTTATAGATGTAAGTAGGGTTCAGGTGTGCATACACTACAGCTGTTTTTATTTATTGTAAGCAAATCAATGTTGAAGTCACCACATATAATAATCTTTTTGTTAGATTCGTATACGAAATCATGTAAGATATCATTAAAGGTGCAGAAAAAGGTTTCGAACGACTTATTATCATACAACGGGACTCTATAGATGCATACTTTAATAATTTTATGTTCAGTTAGTTCAACAGCACTACATTCGAAGACATTAGAAACATATAGATTTAATTTCTCTAAATGTATGGGTATTTTTTATTAGTATGCACGACCCGCCGCGACGGTTTTTTCTACTGAAACATGAAGCTAATGTATAGTTAGGTATTGTTAATTGATTCTGGTCACTTTTTGTCATATTATGTTTGGTAACACATACTACATCTATATCTGTATTTTTACTCGCAAGATCATTTAAATGTACCATTAGCTCATCAGACTTCGTTATTAGGCCATTTATATTTTGATGGATTATATTAATCTTATTATAATCGAAAAAACTCTCTACTACTAGTCTGATGTTTGTAAATGTTTGTTTCTTCGTCGTTTCTTTCAGTCTGGGTAGATTCGTCAATTTGATGGCTATGTGTCTTGTTGACTATGTTATGTGAGAGCTTAATTTCACAAACTGGTGGTAATATTTCTCTTAAAATTAGTCTACACAGTTGCATATTATACATTATTGGAGTTGGTCTGCGTTTGTTGCAGTTTACATCAACGAATGTTAGGTTTGTGTGTTGGCTGCATATAAACCTCATCTCGTAGTTAAGCTTCTGTCTGTTAAGGTACTTGTTGTAGGGGATATTACAGACTATGACATTCGTTTTTGTCACCGTGCTAATCCAGCATTGTAGATCAAACTGAAATTTGTATGGGTGTACATCGTTGGTTCCTTCAAGCAGTACTACATAGTCTTTTTGCGTTGGTGTTGAGATCTCCTGTGTTCCTGATCTAACAACTTCTCCCAACGATGCACCTGGCTTACTGTAGCATATTACTGTGTAATCTTCTCCAATTAATTTTTGTAGGATGTCACGGAAATTTCTTCCTTGTTGATCAGCAATAATAATAATTCTATTTTTAGCCTGCAATGTAGTCTGTGGTAGTGGTATTTGTGCTGCCGGCGGTGGCGGGCTTTGCTGCTCTACATTGTCCAGATTGTCCTGTTGTGTTTCAGTTGTCGGGAATACTTCTTTTGTGAGTTCCGTGAATGATTTCTCCAGCTCTTGACATACAGCATGGGAGTATTGCTTGTGTAAACCTCTTGATAGACTTAGCGGAGTGTGTCTGGATATTTCTCTATATGCCGGTTTGTCAGCAGCAGTGCAGTCATTGCGGACCAAGGCTTGTATAGTACTTTACTCAAATAATGCGAGTAATTAAATAAAACCAGCTTATTATAAAATTGAAAGCGATTTTTTTTTGTCACACATAACCAAATTCTGGATAAAGCCTTTTTGCAGTACCTTTTTTAGTGGCAAGAAGATCTCCAGCTCTTTTTTTTTGTCACACATAACCAAATTCTGAATAAAGCCTTTTTGCGCTACCTTTTTTTTACCATTTTCGAAACAAAGCTCGACAATCATGGAATTTGACAGGAAATTGGCGGTAGCTAAAACACGACATTAAAGGATTTTCACAGGAAATTGCCGGCACCTTCCTCCAAGTAGCGCGGCAATGTCGACTTTGCTCAAAGAAGGTTGTCAAAACAATGAGCGCATTACTAGCTTTGTTTGAGTTAAATAAATTATATCCCGTATCACACATTCACAAATCACAACCCCGACCAAAGAAGTTCTGCTTCAAAAATCTCTGCTTATTATAACTTCAACAGGTTTGGCGAGCCAAACTCCGACCACCCTTGCACAGAAAGCGTGGAGCGATGCTGCAAGAATCCCATCACCCCAGCTGACCCCAGCCAAACTGGTGGCCAAACTGGTGGCCAAACGGGTGGCCAAACGGGTGGCCAAACTGGTGGTCAGACCCGCCCCGTCATTCCGATGCAACCGCGCGGCTGCGGGTACCGCAACCCCGGCGGTCTCGACTTTACAATTGTGGGGGGCTCGGTAAGTCTGGCTTATTGGGGAAATCGTCCCCCCCTATTCTGTGTCTAAACTAAACGTCTGTCCTGGTGCCCAACGCGGCCGCTCCGAAGGGCGCAAAATGCCGTATTGACAGTCAGTCTCCAAACAAAACACCGCCGCCGACAAGCCAAATACGGCATTTTGCGCCCTTCGGAGTGGTCGTGATGCGATCGCAATGCAATCTCCAGCACAGAATTGAACGCTGATCACTTTGAAATGGACGTTAGATGCAGAGTGGCGCGTCCAGGATTTTCGGTTGGGGGGGCTTTACCCCACTCACGGCCGGTTTCCTGGGCGCTGATTAAGTTAACAACTTGGTTAAAATTATTTGAGCCAATCACGTGCCGCTAATATTCAAAATAGCGACAGCGACACATGATTGGCTGAAATCAGTTTAACCAATTTGTTAACTTAACCAGCGCCCAGGAAACAGGCCGTGAGTGTACGAAACACATATTATAAAACTTGTTAGATGAGAACGGAGAACGGTTTATCTATCTAAGTATTTATTTATATAAGTATGTGTATCGTGCCATGCAGTGCAACGTCACGCTGCGCGCTTATTCACAGACACAACACAAGCGCAACGTGTAAATGTGTTGAACGTGCCAGCTTTAGTTAACCTGTAGCAACTTACTCAATGTTTTTCACAAAACCTTAGCATCCTCTCTATCACTATGTGGAACTATTTGACGACTCGTACCCTGCCTACGAAGCCGAGGGTCCCGGGTTCGAGTCCCGGTGGGAGCAAATATTTGTTTGATGAGAACGGATGTTTGTACCCTAGTCATGGTTGTTTATCTATCTAAGTATTTATCTATATAAGTATGTGTATCGTTGTCTAGTATCCAAGATATAGGGAATCCTAGTTTGGGGCTAGATCAATGTGTGTGAATAGTGTCCAAGGTATTATTATTGTTATTATTTAAACACCGGTTTCTGAACTGAAAAATTCACTAAGTTAATACTCAAGTATTCTTTTAATGTGACATCTGCATCGTCTTGCTTCAACAAATGCCTTGGTTTATTTACATTATTTTGAATTGGTTTCACTAAGCCACTTTCAATTGGTGGACCTGCGAGGAATGCGATTCTCCTCCATCTCTTGCTCGAGTCAGTAGTCCTACTGACTCGAGCAAGAGATGGAGGAGAATCGCTCTGATGACGTCATAGCGTACGCCACAGTCCTGACTGACGTCATCAGAGTGAGGTGCCAAGTTAACTTTGGCGTGCAGTACTTACAGTGTTGGGACAGAAGCGATGTAGAGCCAGCCTGTAACCGTGTTACTACAAAAAAAATACACATGGTTTAACCTCAAAACAAACGTCAAATCCTATACATTTTTAGGGTTCCGTACCCGAAAGATACCAAACGGGACCTTATTACTAAACCCCCGCTCCGTCCGTCTGTCTGTCCGTCACCGGGCTCTATCGGACCGAACCGGAATAGTTAGAGAGCTGAAATTTTCACAGAATGTGCATTTCTGTTGCCGCAACAGCAACAAATAATGAACTACACGCATTTTGAAAATTAAAGGGGCTCCCCATACAAGCGACTGTTTTTTTTTTCAATCCCTGCCCCTGCGAAATGCCTAATAACATGATTCAATATCACCATAAATTTGGCTGCTCTAAATTGCATTGAGATGCCTCAGTCGGTTTCGTGTCGGTTTCGGAATCTTGAAGTTCTGGGTTCGATTCCCAGAGAACAAATATATTTTTTCTTTTTGTTTTGGTTTTATTATTTAAGATTTAGTGTTTTTAGGGTTCCGTACCCGAAGGGTTCAAAACGGGACCCTATTACTAAGACTCCGCTGTCCGTCCATCCGTCCGTCCGTCCGTCCGTCCGTCTGCCACCAGGCTGTATCTCAAGAACCTAGCTAGCTAGAGAGTTGAAATTTTCACATATTATGTATTTCTGTTGCCGCTATAACAACAAATACTAAAAAACAGGATAAAAGAAATATTGAAGGGGGCTCCCATACAACAATTCTTTCAATACCACATACAAACTTATGGATGCACCTGGTTACGTACATGGAGTGTGAAAGTAACCGCACCAATAACTATGTAAACAATATTTTGCTGTGTAAAATCCAAACTATTCACTCCACACCATCGCTTCCATTGAACGGTGGTACGGAAACCTTCGTCCGCGATTTAGACTCGAACTTGACTGGTTTCTCTCTTTTGTTTTGGTTTTAATCACGATGGTACGGAACCCTGCGTGTGCGAGTCCGACCCGACTTGACGGATTGTTTGTCTTTAAGCAAGTGTTGAACAGGAGTTTATTATTTTGTGGTAAGGCCATGTTTTTTATGTTTAATAGAAATAGAAATAGAAAAAAGTTTTTTCAAAATTCAAAAAGAGTTTATTTCCATAAGAAACACCTAGGTAAGATTTGGAGAATGTCAAATCTTAAACTAACACATGTATAAGGTACAGGGAAATATAGAACTCAATTTGAATTCCGTCACCTCAAAGTTTTAGATGCTGGAGGCAAAGAGGCGACTAGAAACCTCCAGCTTTATACGTTATTTATTACAGAATTGGAGCAAACACCTTCCCAAGCTTTCTTGTCTTCTACACACTACTAGTACACTACTTCTATTCAAAAGTCAAATTACACAACACATAGATAAACAGAAAAATCTTGAATAAAAATCAACCAGCAATACGAAAATCAGAAAAATTACAAAAATAAAGAAAAGTATGTAGGAGTCATGACAAATTCTATGCGGCGTGTAACGTGACAGTGATGCGTTGCGGCTCAGCATACGCTGCAGGGAACCTGTAACACTGATATTCTGCCGAACCATATAGTAGGCAGTGTGAGTCAATACTGTGTGTGTGATGCATAAATATAACGTGTGTCATACATACGGTGCAATATTATACGAAGGATAAACACAAATATGGTGGGTAATTACATAATGAATAGTGAATGTTCTATCGCAGAGAACCAAAGATATACAAAGCGGTACCAGAAAATACAAGGAATAAGGTTTAAGGGCTGAACAAAGGCCAATGTCATTGAGAATTAGACAAAGAAAACAAATACCCGTCGCATCGCGTCGAAGCAGACTGACGCATGCTCCCGCGCAGAGCCCCGCGGGTCAGCCCGAGCTCCGAGACCAAGAAAATTATAGAAAATATTACTAAACTCCTGTAATAATAACATCAAAAATATAATAAAACAACCAAAAAATTTATTTTTTTTACATATTTTTGCGTGTAAGTTTCATATAGGAAACTGATTTCGTCTCCGAGCGCTTGTTCATTTAGTTGAATAATAATGCATTGCGAAAAATATTTTTAAGTATTAAACATAACAGATATCCGGTAATTTTAAAAGTCCATTCTTATCTCTAATAGACCTTTTATAACATATATTTATCCTAAATTTTTGTGTTGTCTAGTTTAGCCTAGAATTGAAGCTAAAGATGCATTTCTGGCCATATTTAATCCCTTAAGGTTTCGTCATTCCAGGGCCGCGAGAACGGGTTCGGGGAGTACCCGTGGGTGGTCGCCATCTTGAGCTCCTTCAACAACAGCTACCTGGGAGTCGGAGTGCTGATACACACGAACGTCGTGATGACCGGAGCTCATATCGCACACAGGTACGCACACAGTACGTCCGTGTCACTGACGTAATAAGGTTGAATTTAGTGTGGGCCACCGGGCCTTTTATTTTGTGAAGACTGTTGCTCTCCTACCGACCTATATACTTAACCCATTACTACATACTAACCCATATATGGGTTTCATAGGTTTTGAACTTTATAACCAAGCAATAAAGTTGAAAATTGCGACCCATTTCCGGTAAGGCCGGCATTAAGGGGTTAATTTAATTACAAGTTTTCACTACTAAATATGCACAGATGACTGACCGCCCGGCCCAATTGTATGGGGGAGCAAAAACTGCCCGGATGCCAGGACCCCATGGCACATTGTTCTGTCAGGCGGTGAGCTGTTTATTGAACTTGCAGGAGCAACGGAGAGATCAAGATTCGGGCGGGCGAGTGGGACACGCAGACCACTAAGGAGAGGCTGCCGCATCAAGAGAGGATAGTCGAAGAAATAGTCTTCCATGAACGTAGGTACCATCGCTTCCCACCCTTCAATAGTCTTCCATGAACGTAAGTACCGTCGCTTCCCACCCTTCAATAGTCTTCCATGAACGTAAGTACCGTCGCTTCCCACCCTTCAATAGTCTTCCATGAACGTAAGTACCGTCGCTTCCCACACTTCAATAGTCTTCCATGAACGTAAGTACCGTCGCTTCCCACCCTTCAATAGTCTTCCATGAACGTAAGTACCGTCGCTTCCCACCCTTCAATAGTCTTCCATGAACGTAAGTACCGTCGCTTCCCACCCTTCAATAGTCTTCCATGAACGTAAGCACCGTCGCTTCCCACCCTTCAATAGTCTTCCATGAACGTAAGTACCGTCGCTTCCCACCCTTCAATAGTCTTCCATGAACGTAAGTACCGTCGCTTCCCACACTTCAATAGTCTTCCATGAACGTAAGTACCGTCGCTTCCCACCCTTCAATAGTCTTCCATGAACGTAAGTACCGTCGCTTCCCACCCTTCAATAGTCTTCCATGAACGTAAGCACCGTCGCTTCCCATCCTTCAAAAAAGACTCATGAGGATATTGGTCAACATAAAATCGACTGATAGTTGTAAGCCTTATTTTAAAAAACACGAAATCCTTCCCTTACCAGGTATTTATATATGTAATTTTATTTGAAAATACCCTGAATTTCACACCAGACGCGACAATATACCAACCGTTCTCTAAGACCTACACGAAAAAACACGTTGATATTACCCATTTCCAATTTAAAACTATATTCATCAGGACCTTTAGTAATGTCAGTAAAAATATATAATAATCTGCCAGAAACTCTATTAAATGAACCGAAAGATAATATATTCATACATAAATTAAAGAAAATTTACATAATACAATAAATGCAGTTAATGAGTACTTAAATGACAAATTTAAATAGACAATAAATTGATTTCTAGGATAATTTTGACAGACATTTTTTACAAGGTCCATAAATAACACATGTAGCCTTATAACATAATAGGCTACATCCATTTTATGGAATGCAATAAATATGTATATTGAGTATTGAGATTTCTACCAGTAAACCAGGAAGGAAACTATATACTTACCTCTAATTATTTACGAAACTAAAACATAATAATATAACAAATTATGTATACACTAAATAAAATACAAAAGCACAAACATTTAATATAAATAAAACATATAACCACTTACCTGTCAGGAAAGAGAAAGGAAATGCTCTTTCAATCTTTTCCTAACAACTCTCCTCCCATCGCGATTTTAAATCTTATGAAATTCAAAACCTTTAAATGAAATAATATTTCTAGAAATACCATTGGAGGTGAGTGGTTAACACTGAAACTTGAGGGATTAACTCTAATAGCGCAGGGAAGTGCATTCCACAGTTGGATCGCCCTTAACCTAAACGAGTATTTGTAAGCGGCAGTGTTATGCCGAGCTGTTGAAAGGAGAGACATCGCGTGGGATCTCCGGTTGCTCCCCACGGGGAAAGAAACTCGAAACGTTCCCGAAGATATGTGGGATAGCGGGGATACGCAAAATATTGAACAGATAGGAGAGAATGTGCATATCACGACGAAGACGGATCGGAAGCCACCCCAACTCCTTGCGATGCTGTGAGACATCCGAGAAGACAAACCGAATCCCGAGGTTTTGGAGTCGTTCGAGTTTGTTCAGTTGTTCTTCGTTCGCACTGATCCAGCAAACATCCGCATAGTCGATTAAAGGTAGTAGGAGGGACTGAGCAAGGGTGATTTTAGTCTGCCGCAGCAGGAAGTACTGCAATCTACGGAGGGAGTGAAATGACGCAAAGACATGGTGTGACCAGGACAACAATTCATCAAATACAACCCCAAGATTCTTGGCCTTCTCGCTGTATGAAATTATGTTGCCATCATACACTATAGGGTCGACGAGTATTTTCTGGACTAAGTTATGAGAGTGACGAGTACCTGAATCATGGCCTGCGATTTGCCCGGGGTGTCAAGCAGACCATATGAGGTAGCCCATTTCCTGATGTTACCGAGATCAGCATTCAACGGCTCTACAGTTTTTTTTTTTTTTATATAAATTTTATAAAATGGTATTTCTCGTAAGTGTAAGTGTATAATTGCTTTCGTTTTATAAAATTGTGTGCGAATTTGAACAAACTACCAATCAAATGGTTATTCTGCCTACAAACGCCCACGACACAGGCTACGCCTAGTACCGTAAAAACTACTGTACAATTGTGTTTTGGATAATTTTGATTTGATTTTGATTTTGATTTGATTTTGATTCACATCACAAGGTGGGAAGTGCCGATTTTTTTTTAGGTCATCTGCGAAGAGATCTGTTTTGTATGGAGAATTGAAATATAAAGTAGCTTTGATCAAATCGGTTTGATCTTGGATCGGATGCATTCAAAATAATCGTGTTTTGATTGGTCCAAAAACATTCCGATAGTAATTGCTGGATAAACATACGCGTTTACATACAGGCACATACATTGCTTCTGGCCCCACACTAGGATACCCTGTGTCGTGGGAACCAGAAACAGCGACGTCACACACATACAAACATCCAAGACCTGGGAGGTTATTTTTTTCTATATCCCCAGCCGGACCTCGAACCCGGGACCTCTCGCATGGTAGGCAGAGCCACAACCGCAGTGCCACAGAGGTCCAAACTAATCGGTTACACTTGTTACTTATTCCCATTTGGGGTGACAGAGGCGACATTGCGCCCGCGCATGATTGTGCCATAGGTACAGGCCATTTTGCGTGATAGAGGGCTAGTCTTTCGCCGCAGGTATATAAACATAAAGGATTCCTAACGATAGGTTCCATCCACGTTGGAATTTCCGTACTAAAGGACTTATAAATGGGTAATAATTAATGGAACGTAAAAAAAGCCTAACCTAACCTAACCATTAATAACTCAGCGGCAAAATGTAATAAAATAATTAAATTTCAGTGTAATATTTATTGTGTTCGATGATGGGCTTATTATTTCCCTTCATAAATTACCGGGATTTGAAGCTGCTTAGCGTGCGAGCGTGTAGCCACTGGGCCGCAGGCTCTCTCCATATGTAAAGGAACCTAAACTTTATTTTATATCTCAACTAGATTATGGCCAAAGGAGTGATACAAAACACTTTTTGACAGTCGTTAAATACAGTTTGAATAAAACTTAAATACAACACCATAATTTTACACCATCTAGCACTCTAAAGTGATTGCCTCTCACCCTAGTACCCACTTCCCATATCCCTGTTGTATTGTAATCACATAATAGTAGTTTATGTGACTGCTACATAATGGAGGGCATTAGTTTTAATGCCTAATTATGTACAGTTACATACACTAGTTTATCTACACACATATCACAAGCCCTCTTTGATGTGTTCAGGACCGCAAGTTCGACCGGCATTGTGGCATTGATCATTGCTCTGCAGTTGTTCAGCTTGTTCAGTTGTACCAACTTCACGGACAAACTAGGGGCGGCACGCAGGCGGGCGTCGGCGTTCGAAATTTGAATGTCATAATTTGACAATTTTTTGTACATTATGACCATAATGATCAATATTCGGATAAGAAATTAGTTTTACCAAGAAGTTTATCATTATGCTGGTCGTAACGTGTGGTTTTTGGACGCAGTAAAGAGGGTTTATGATACGTGTGTAGATACAAACTTTTACGCATCAGAAAATCAATAACATGCCGGCCTGATGTTATATTTATGTTCCAGACTACGCCGGCACCAAGAACCTGCATAACGACATTGCCCTCCTTCGGCTGGAGTCGGCAGTCGTTCTGGACGCTCACATCAACGTGATCTGCCTCCCGGAATACGGCGAGAGCTTCGACAATACGCCGGGAGAGTGCGTCGCTAACGGATGGGGCAAGGACATGTTTGGTGGGTATCCTAGTGTGGGACCAGTAGCTTTACTCTCTATCTCTGACATGTAGATGTCGCAGCTATGTCGTAGAATTTGGTTATTTCATGAAATAGCCAACCATGGAATATTGTATAGTCAATTATTTCATTTAATGATCAGAAAGGGTTGAATTTCACGAAAACATGTCTCCTTTTAATAGTAGTTTATGAGACTGCTACATAATGCTTATTTATGTACAGTTACATACACTAGTTTATCTACACACATATCATAAGCTCTCTTTGTTGTGTTCAGGAACCGCATGTTTGACCGGCATTGTGGCATTGATCATTGCTCTGCACTTGTTTAGCTTGTTCAGTAGTACCGACTTCACAGACAAACTAGGGGCGGCATGCAGGTGGACGTCGGCGTTCGAAATTTGAATGTCATACTTTGACAATTTTTTTTACATTATGATCATAATGTATCAGTATTCAGATAAGAAATGAGTTTTTACCGAGAAGTTTATCATTATGCTGGTCATAACATGTGGTTTTTGAACGCAGTAAAGAGGGTTTATGATACTTGTGTAGATAAAAGCATTTGTATTCAGTACTATGTGGTGATTTTTATATTATACATGTCGACCTAACACGAAGACTATTCGGGGGCTTCGCTGTGCTCGCCCCCTTTAGTCTTCACCTAAGCTTCCGCAGTGTTTTGCCCTAAAATATTTCTTTGTTCAATGAAAGTTCTAATTAAACCAAGGTTGGCTATATCACGATTTAGTCAATTATAAGATATTTCCCTAATCGCCATCCCAGTAAAGTTTTTGTTTTGCCGTCAAAACAAAAACACGAAAACTCCCGAAATCCTTGTTTGAGATCGATGTTTGATCGATCATACCGCGAGTGTTGTTGACAGGAGCTGTCACTTAGATCACTAAGAGCGTCTGTCATTGGTCAAATACAGAATCACTACATATTAGTAATCTGTGTGCAGAATCGAGCTACAGAAGCAATTAATGCATGATGTCGGCGGCCGCATGTATGTCGGCGGCCGATCTTCAAATTCCTCGGCATAGCATGATATGGCGGCATTTCTTGATCTGCCATGTTTATACCTTGCCTTGGACACTATTTACACACATTGATCTAGCCCCAAACTAGGATTCCCTGTATCTTGGGTACTGGACAACGATACACGTACTTATATAGATAAATATTATATACTGACGAACAATGAAAAAGTTCCAAAAAAGATTTGTTTCTTCGTAAATTCTTAACAATTTTACGATGTGAAGTTTTATCCTTTGGCCATATAATTATGTGGCGAAGAGTTTACTGGGAATATGGACAAAAGTTTGGTTCTCATCGATCTGCCCGATTTCAGTATGAGTACATCATGATGTGCCCCAGAGACAACGGCGTATTTCTAGAAAAGCCGCCATACCTTATTATTAGGACTGAGGTTACTGACTTAAACTTCAAGGGCGTACCCAGGATTTCAGCTAGGGGGGGGCAGCTCATACCTGTTTCGAGAAGATGGTCGGTCAGGTATATTGAAACAAAAAACGTTGACGTTTATTTTATCTTATGGGGGGGGGGGGGGGGGGGCAGCAGCCCTCTTATATGTTTCTTAGGGAAAGTTGTTCATAATCGCTATTTTATATTGCACTCCGCAGGTAAGCCGGGCCGCTACGCTGTGTTCCAGAAGCGCGTGCTGGTAGACATCGTGCCGCCGCGCAGCTGCAGCTCGCTGCTTCAACGCACGCGGCTCGGGCCCAGGTTCCGTCTGCACGAGAGCTTCATATGTGCCGGGGGAAAGAAGGGCGTTGATACTTGCGAGGTGGGTTATATATAGTTCACGATGGTCTAGTGAGTTCCAAATTCAATTCCAACATTCAAAATTCGTTTATTCAAGTCAGATTCTAACACAAATAGTAGGACTCCCCTGGTAAGATTACAGAAAACCTGTGTTAGGGGAGACGGCACCTTCCACATTGGAGCGTCGTCGGCAGAGCCAAGAGCACGAGCAACTAACAAGTCGGAAAAGTGCTCGACCTCAGATAAAAATACGATAGACATATTTATCATTGTATATTAATTATAGGAACTGGCAGTTAGAATACGTACCACTTTCCCGACGTGCCACTCCTGCTTCCGTCTCATGACTTAAATAAACCGGAAAAAAAAAATATATAGCTAATATTTTTGCAAGAAAATGATTTAGAATAGTACGAGGAATGAGAGTGTGAAATAAAAATGAATCATTTCATTCACCAATCATGTAAAAATATCGTTGAAGATAAGAAGGCCTTTACACTATTTATGTACTTCCTGTTTCCAAAATGTTTGTGTGTAATAAAGAAATAATAAATGTAACATCACTGGTAAATGAAACCATTTACAAATAGTAATTAAATGTAAGTTTGACACTAACAAGTTATTTATAAATAACCATTTGTTACCAACGTTAGATATTGTACTTATCTAGCTAGGTAGGTACATACGTAACTCAGATAAAATCTAGGTAAATTACTTAAATAAACTAGACGTCTATCTATCTCTTCCATGATAAGTATTAGTATTTATTTGTATCTACTATTTATACTACTACTATAATGCTATGTTACATATACATATTTATATATAGCATTATTTTTATTATTAGTAGATATTGGTAAGTACTTAGTTTACTATTTTTAATAACATTTTTATTGTTGGGCATATCTACCTTTAATTTATTTTTTTCATCTCCACCTAGGTTTGCTGGAAGAAATCTCTTGATAGAGATAAGCTCGCCTTTGTACATGCTCTTTCCTTTATATTTGTTTGTTATCACTGTTTTGTGCAATAAAGTATAAAGTAAGTCTTCATAAAGGCATCACAAGTAGATTACATAGAATTATTGAGAAATTGAAATGATACGAACAACATGAAGAACGAACAACTGGAATGGAAGGTAGGCAGGTACCAATATTTTAAACAAGTGAGTGGCCATAGGGTTTCTTGGGGAAAGTGTTACCTATACAGATAAATGAAAATGAATGCAGCTCATGAAATTGCTTTCCAGATGTTATTTTTATTGATTTATGTGCGATAACGTATTTAGATGTAAATAAACTACAAACATTTTGAAATAATGCTATATTTTTTCATTTTTAACGACCTTTCTACAATAATTGGGAAAAAATCACATACCCATGATTTCAAATTACAATTAAAATATATTGCTAGGCAAAACTGGACTTTTTTTTATCCGGTAGCTTATTTAAAAGCAATTCCAACGATATAACTTTCTTAGAGAGCTCCCATAGAAAAAATAGAGATATCGTCATTTTAATGAAACGGGACGTTAGCGCGCGGAGTCCGCGCGCGACCCCGTGACAGAAGCGGCCATTTTGCATTTTTGGGTTTGACAGTTCAGAGGTTATAGTCTCCGCGGGCCCAGTCCTTTACCTATCCTTTAAATATCGCACTGCCTTGTGACGAAGAGTGCAGCCTGAGAGCTGCCGATCCCGCCGCACAGATATGCATTTCCAGGATCGACGCGAAAATGACCTGCGGGGTCGTTGAACGACACATCCTGGAAGGGCTGAAGATATATGCGCCGTCTGGTCGCAGGCGGCGAAGGTATAGATAGAGGTTTTGGAGACAGAAATACCCAAGGAAATCGTGTACTTCAAACTTTGGGTGCTCGCGGACCAGTTCATGAGACACAGGATGCTGGCGGACGGACGAACAGACAGGCGGATAGATGGACAGACGGACAGTTGGAGTAATAGGGCCCCGCTTAGCAACCTTCGGGTACGGAACCCTGAATAAGACCCATCCAGTTATCTGGCCTCATGAAGTTAAACCAGCACGATCAATTCGGGTGTACTGCAGGACCACGTGCGCTTCAAGAAACTTTAATTGAGTTACTAACAGTACAGGTAGTGCGTTTATAGTCTCCTGATCCAGAGAGGCGCAGGGCGGTTGCGCATGGCCTGCGTCCGGCTGCGCGTATTTAGGCAGCTATGATTGGCTCGCCAGTCGAACTGTGTCACTCGCGTCGATACGACGTACCACAGGCGGCAGAAGTACAGTCGCGTTCTAAATTTTTGTTGCCGATTGTTATTGTTATTTTTTTTATACAAGCTTTTTTATACACTTATCGTTGCGTCAGATCAATCATGATTATCTTATCGATACTGGAGGATCTCGGTCTCTCGTATAATGCGGTGGCAAAAAACTTGCTTGGAACTTACATTATTATCTTTTGTTATAAATCTATTGCAAGCATAGATTATACCTGTGAATGCAATGTTTACATGTGATTGGATGTACCCATACTTCTTTTTAAAACTTTACTTGTCTGTAGACTTATGTCTAAGGTGTATCATCTGTTGGTAAACATAATAAATAAATAAATAAAAAATAAATAAATACCTACGAATCAAGCTCACATATCGTAAGACATTCTTGCCTCACAATAATGATTATTTGTAGGGATAACAAGTTCGTGTGCGACAATACAAAACCCGGCCAGGCGGCATTCAGGAGCCTCGAAAATTGTCGATAGCTGTACCAAGGGTTTAAAAGACCTCGAAACGGTTCGTATTAATATGACACAAAGCTGTGCGTCGCTAGATACTTTCCTTGACCTCGGTTTGACACCGCTATATGCATTGTTTATATTTATACATTTTTGTGCACAGGGTGACGGCGGCGCGCCGCTAGCCTGTCCGGTGGGCGGCGACCGCTTCAAACTGGCGGGGTTGGTCGCTTGGGGCATCGGCTGCGGAGATGAGAACGTGCCAGCAGTCTACGTGAACGTGCCGTATTTCATGGAGTGGGTGGACGCGAAGGTAGCTCGCTGGGGCATTCAGCTGTCCCACGAGTTGGACTGACGAATTTCCCATGCGCCCCGCCAAACGTTTTGATAAAATATTACGCTCCCCATATGATTTATTCGGTATTCGGCCTTGTTTTACTATCTGCCTGTGTATCGGATAGGAAGGCGCAATGGCCAGACCAGATACCGAATATTAAATTTGAAGAACTACGTGGACAATTTTGCTAAATCAGGTATCAATCCATTATGAATGGCATAAAGAATTAACTAGATACTACTTAAGGGTACTCTGTGTAATTAATTTTGAATCAAACGGATGCTCAGTCGGGATGTAGTGTGTGCTAGAGATTAATGTGGTTTAGTTTACATAAGTCTTAAGTCTAATTCTTTTGTAATAAATTTTGTGATTATAAATAATATATTTTTCTAAAGAGACCGCCTAACTGAATTCCATTTATTTAAAACGACAGGTCGATTCGCAGCTAGGAAACCGGCTTAAATTATCCGCCCAGGATCATCATCGGCGGCATCTGTGGTCGAGTATAGAAACTACGTGGTGTCACGAAACATCAGTGAAATCTACCGCGAATATTAGAAACTATTTAGCTCCGATACTTGACACTGGATGGGGGGAAACAGACCCATCTGTTGAAGTAATTTAGAACTAGAAAGATTGATACTTTATTGCACATAAACATTATTGGACAATAACAAACACAGTTGGTATACAAAGGCATGCTTATCTCTATATAGAGATTTCTTTTAGCAAACCCACGGCTGACAGGAAAGAATAGTTTCATTATAAGGGTTAGACCAATAGGTCTATATGTATGCACAACATAATTTAAAACTAAACTAAAGTGACTATATATTTATAATAAAATACTTGGATATTAACACATATAAATAAATGAGAACCTACACAATAATATAATACCTATATAAACTATATAAATATCAATAAATACCTAAACAATATATAAATAAACCTATACAATATGTTAGCGTGACTCGGCACGGAGTCTCTGACTCGAGTGTATTCGATGAAGGACCTCGGTGTTACGTTCGACCCTAAACTTTCATTCCATGAGCACACATTGATGAGCACTTTGGCCAAGGAATGCTTCAAAAGATTAGGGTTTGTGATACGGAATAATAAGGGATTCCATAATTTGGGTGTGGTCCAGCTTCTTTGCACGGCCTTAGTGAGAACCAAACTTGAATCTATCTCGGTTGTTTGGAATCCGCACGAAAGCTCATACGTCCTTATGCTCGAGAAGGTACACAAAGCTTTTCTTAGATACCTATATAAGAGAAAAATTTAACGTTTTTTTTTTGTTTTTTTTTTTTTTTTTTTTTTTGTTTTTTTTTTTTTAAGCTTTATCCATCCGCTGTTATATTAGAGATGCTTGGATTTAACTCACTAGAGGTGAGACGTATCACCGAACAGCTTCTGACTGTGTGTCGATTGCTTCGAGGCGACAGTGACTGCCGTCAGTGCCGTATGCGCGCTATACGTACCTGACAACTACCTACGCGCTCGTAGGCACCAGCTGCTAGCGGGCGGCTCGCGCCGCACGGTGGCGCGCCGGCAGTCTCCGCTGGTCCGGGCGCGGTACAGCCTCAATGCACTCTTGGCGGCAACACCATTCTGATGATGATCTGTTTGGTGATGCATGGAGGGATATTCTGCGAGAATGTGGAAGGTTTTGTGAGAAGAAATCATGATAGTGTTGTCATGTAATTATTTTAGCGAATGATTAATGGATATAATGTTGATGGAATCGAATATAATTGACCTGAACAATAATTTCATGTGGTGTTTAATGTAATCTATTTTACATAGTCAGGTCATAAGTTCTGTCACATGTGCAATATGAAATAATTTAGACATTGTTCGATTCCAAATCGATATTCGATCGATGGTTTCGGAACGGCCATTTTGAATTTGACGTTGCTGCCAACCTTGCAGTTTTTTGACAACTGACAGACGAAAGCCCTCGCAATGTAAACGCGTTTTGGATAGGGTATTGAAATTAAATCGCAGTCCATCTGGAATGTATTCGAGGTTCCCTCAGGATTGTCTATATAGCTGAGTGTGTTGTGGTTCCCCGAACCAGATAAAGTTCGCATTTACGTGGCCGATTGGTTTTTTACCACGTAACATAACCTGTGTTGGAACACTGTGCTGATCGAGGCTGGCCCGCCAGTCACACAGGAGGTTGGCTGAAGAACCTGTCTACCAAGAAGAGCCTAGGGTGCACCCGGGCCTTGCAGAGAGACAGGAGGTTGACGGGACCGAAGCACAGACCAGGTTAGATCGAACCCAATCATTTTAGCTCGGTGAATCGCCGACGTTCACACTTCTTGGCAACTGATCGCTACGCTACCTCGTAGCTGATGGGCCCCTACGAGGTCATTAGGTGCCGAGAAGCCGGAACACTTTGGTAGCAGAGCGTGGTTTCCTGAGATTTGCAGCCGTCAAGGGCTCCAGGAAGACACGATTTGAGACTATCTATCTGTAGGTATAGGCGGTTATTAGATAACTTGGTTGTGTTCCTATATCCACATAGATTGGTAGTATTGTAAGCTATAGGTCTATTGCTGGTAGTAGACAGACAGATATTGAGTTGAAATTTGCATTGAAGTACCAGTTAGTCAATCTATTAGTGGTCTAGTAATGCTAATGAATGTTTTGGTTAACATAGGTAGTTACATCTATTGATAGCAGGCTATTACATTGTTTTCAGTTATAGCAATTTATAACTTGAACTAATATTGACTATCTGTGTGTGTTGTAGTGATAAAGGGAAACTAAATTGTTATTTACAGAATTTATATAGATATAAAACTCGGTTCCTATTGTTTAAGGAAATCAACATTGTTTAAGTTATAGTTTAGGGTTCCCTCGTTTGGGTTATAGACTGGAGGGTCCAATAAAATTGAGTTACTGCAAATTGTGAGTAAGTATCGTTCCGATCATGTCGTTATCTGAAATCCAGAAGGGTGTTTCTAAGGAACTCAGATGGTTTTCCTCCGCACACGGTCTGATAGACCGTTTAGATAGGCATGATGTGGTATTGGAGCGGTCTATGGACGTTAAGGAACGTTACAATAGGGTGCTCGAATTGTCCGCGCAGGCGGAATCAGTTGATGGTTGCGCACCTGACAGGCTGTCACGGTTGCTAGGGGATGTCGACCAATGTATGGAGATGGCAGCTGCTATCACGCAGAAGGCTGCGGACATACGTAGACAGCGCGAGTCCAGCCATGGTGGTGACATTGAAGCACCTCTGCCGCTTCAGGGTTCAGGGTCCAGGTTACCGGCCATAACTATGCCTACTTTTGACGGAGTGTCCGGTGAATGGATGAGCTTCATCAATCTGTTCGACAGTTTGGTGCACATGCGATCGGACATTACCAAGTCTGTCAAGATGGCTCAGCTGGTGGCAGCATTGAGGGGTGAGCCTAGGGAGCTGGTCGCTCATTTGACAGTTACGGAGGGTAACTATGAAACGGCCAGACAATTGTTGGTCAGACGTTACCATAACAAACGGAGGTTGGCCGATGCCCAACTGAACCGTTTGTTTAGTATCCCGGTTGTGAACAAGGTCGGGGCCATACAGACGGAGGTTTTGAACCCGTTGTTGTCCGTCACCAAGGCTCTAGAGAATCTTGGACTTCCGGTTGGTGAATGGTCGTACCTACTGCTGTACATTGTACTTTCCCGCCTACCCGCTGACGTGCAGACTCGTTTCGAACAGTCTCACGGGAGGTCGGCCGAGGACCTGCCCGCCTTCTCCGACTTGGTCGGATTCTTGGAAGAGGAGGCTCGACGGGCAGAGAATTTGGGGTTGACGGTCACCCATCCTTCGGAGCCACAGAGAGCTGCCGGGAGCGCTGTGAGTAGGGGCCCTCCGACGAGGAAGGACCGCACCAACCGGCAGTCGTATGGGACTGTGAGTGCATTGACCCCACATAGTGAGACCTGCCCATGTTGTAGGCAGATTGGCCATGCTGTGGCCAATTGCAATAAGTTCGGGGAACTTAGGGTTGAGGGACGGCGCCGGATGGCCAAGCAGCGGAGCTGGTGTTTCCTGTGCCTCGGGCCACACATGGCTAGGGACTGCACGCGCACAAAAATGTGCGGATATTGTGGTGGGGCCCACAACAATCTGTTGTGCATGAACCGGTCCGGCCAACAGCCACCACAGGGCCGTACCCAGGGTGACACGGCATGGGGCCCTGAGAATTCGTTTGCGACTCGGAGCGCAACTCAGGGGCCAACGTCCCCACGTCCACAGGGCCGTACCCAGGGTGACACGGCATGGGGCCCTGAGAATTCGTTTGCGACTCGGAGCGCAACTCAGGGGCCAACGTCCCCACGTGCACAGGGCAGTACTAGGGTGCAGGGCCGCACTCAGGGTCATCACATGGGGGGCCCTGAGTTTTCGGTTGCGACTCAGCATCCGACTCAGCGGGACATTGGGTGTGTTGAGCAGGCCGTAACGGGCGGGTGGCATGGGACACCTTCGAGCTATGCGGGTGCGGTTCGGACGCCGCCTCAGATGTCGCCCCGCTCGTCGCCTCGTCCTCATCGGTCACATGTGATGTCCCCCCCGCTCATGGAGCGGCCACGGTTGAATTCACGCCCACCCCCCTTTAAGGGGAATCGTAGGTTGGGAATGGAACCGGCGCGTGGGCCATTTGTACAATGGGACCCCCTGGCGTATAGCTGCATACCTGATCGGTTACAGGCACAGTGGGGCCCCGGGGGTCCTCGCTAGGAATTTGCGGCCCAACCATTGGTTGCCCCCCAACCGGAGACGGTGGTGTTACCGATCGCCTCTGTGCTTGTTTGGGATTTGGCGGGCAACCCAACATACGTTCGCGCCCTATTAGATTCTGGAGCTCAGGGCTGCATTGTATCGAACGATTTAGCAAAATGGTTGGGCCTCAAGGTAAATAGCTATAATAAATCAATACGGGGCGTGGGGAATGTTACGGTTACGAATGTAGTTGGTCAATCGGTGATCACGTTCTCTCCACGTTATGACATTTTGACAAAAAGATCCGTGCAAACTTTAATGATGACGCATGTCATGGGCAGACACCCCTTGGTGAAGTTGAATCCGGCCGTTCGATTCCTGACATCAGGACTCAAGCTGGCGGATCCCGATTTTGACACTCCAGCCCCGGTCGACCTGCTACTGGGAGCAGACGTTCTGGGTAGGTTTCTGTTGTCGGATCGGCGAGTTCTTCAGCCGGACGGGTTGATTGCTGTGGATACTAAGTTTGGTCACGTGATCATGGGTCCGGCATTGCCAATGGTTAGGCCTGCCGAGTCAGATGGCATACTTATTGGCTCAGCGTTGTCAGACGCTATCCAACGTTTCTGGGAGATAGAGGAACCTCCCACCGTTCGTCGAGTCGACGCAGACGAAGAAGAGTGCGAGTTGTTTTACCAGAATAGTACTGGTCGCCTTCGTTCTGGTCGTTTTGTAACTCGACTGCCTTTCAGGGCCGATCGACCTCCACTAGGAGAATCTAGGAAGATGGCTGAGACGAGATTGATGTCGATGGAGCGTAGGATGACAAGGGACGCCGTATTTAAACAAAAATATGTTGATTTCATGAGGGAGTATGAGTCGTTAGGACACATGTCGGTATCTGGTGTGGACTGGAGATCTGAGGATCATTGTTTCCTTCCACACCATGCCGTCCTACGAACCCCTACCGGCAAGATTCGAGTTGTTTTTGATGGGTCAGCACCTACCTCGAACGGGATGTCCCTGAATCAGTGTCTACATTCGGGACCCAAGTTGAGCCGTGATATTTCGGATATTCTCACGAGCTTTCGGAGGCACCAGATTGTATTTGTCGCAGACATTCGGATGATGTTTAGGCAAACGGTAATTCATCCGGCTGACAGAAGGTATCAGTTGATACTTTGGCGTGAGTCCACGGCCGAGCCAGTCAAGGTCTATGAGTTGAACACGAACACGTATGGGTTACGGTCTAGCCCGTATTTGGCGATGCGTACCCTGCGGGAGTTGGCGTCGCGTGACCGTGTGAGCTATCCTAGAGCCGCCGCTATCCTGGAGCAAGATTTGTACGTCGATGACGTCTGCACAGGGGCAGCCAGTGTAGAGGAAGCTCTGGACCGACGTGACGAGCTCATTCAATTGCTGGAACGAGGCGGCTATGAACTACGCAAGTGGATGTCCAACTCCCCTGAGTTGATGGCTGGTCTCCCAGATGAGTTTCAACAAGACCCGCACGTTTTTGAGAATCCTGACAACCCTAACATGTTGTCAGTGCTTGGAATTCAGAACCGGCCCGTCCATGATGAGTTTACCTATCGGGTGGTTTTAGAAACACCGAAGGCCTGGACGAAGCGGTCAGTACTGTCAACGATTGCGAGAACGTTCGACCCGAATGGATGGATTTCTCCAGTCACCTTTGCTCTCAAATGTTTTATGCAAAGGCTATGGGCGGCTCAGTTGACCTGGGACACCCACCTCTCAGGTGATTTGTTGACTGATTGGACGCGAATGTTCACCTCGCTATCGGACATAAATAATGTATCGCTGCCGAGGAAATTGGTCCCTGCTGGGGATTACAGGGCAACCCTTCACGGGTTTTGTGATGCCTCTGAACGAGGGTTTGCGGCAGCGGTTTATTTGCGAACCGTCACCTCCACCGGGGAGGTCGACGTGCGTTTGGTTTTGGCAAAAAGCAAGGTAGCGCCTATTCGGACAAGGATGACGATTCCAAAACTGGAACTGTCCGGGGCTGCTCTTTTGACCAAACTTTTGAATCACACTCTAACAGTGTTGCGTGAGTCAGTGGTTTTGGAGGATACGGTGTACGCGTGGACGGACAGCCAGATTGTTTTGTGCTGGCTGAAGGCTTCGGTCCATAACTTAGAGGTTTTTGTTGCGAACCGTGTCTCCCAGATTGTGTCGTCTGAGGTCCCACTGACCTGGAGACATGTACCAGGAGAATTGAACCCGTCTGATTGTGCATCCAGGGGATGTCGGGCTCCTGAACTCGTTAGACACCATTTGTGGTGGGGACCACCCTGGCTTGCCAGGAGAGAATCGGACTGGCCCCACAGCCATGTAGTAGTATCTTCGGATCATGGCCCCAGAGCGGCCGTGCATGTTACCCAGAAGGCTGAGGACCCTGACGCCGGGTTTCTGCTGGACCGGTATAGCTCACTTGACAAGTTGATAAACGTGTCCACTTGGATTAGGAGATTCGCTCGAAATTGTCGTACTCCTCGCGATCAGCGAACGTTGAACCCTATTCTGACTCCGGCAGAGCGAAACGAGTCGCTACTGAATTTGGTCCGGTTGGTACAGTCCTCGAAGTTTGGGGCAGAATTGGAGATTATACGAAGTGGACGTTCGAAATTGAAGGGAGCCGTCGCGCGTCTCAACCCCTTTGTTGATTCGACCGGGTTACTTCGGGTAGGAGGAAGATTGCGCAATGCGAATCTGTCGTATTCGGCTCGTCACCCACTTCTGCTCCCCAAGGTGGGACAGTTAGTTGAATTGCTGGTGACTGATCGTCATATTAAAAACGCGCATGCCGGCTGTAACGCGTTGTTGGCCACGCTCCAGCGGGAGTTTTGGATCTTATCTGCCCGCCGTGTCATACGGAACATCGTGTTTCGGTGCATGCCTTGTTATCGACTTAAGGCTGCCACGATGCAACCTCTCATGGGGGACTTGCCCCCTGATCGTGTGAATGAGGTCAGACCGTTTTCAGGTGTTGGTACGGATTTTGCCGGACCGTTTATGGTGAAGAGTTCACGATTGCGTACCGCTAAGCAATACAAGGCGTACCTATGTGTGTTTGTTTGTTTATCCACCAAGGCGGTACATCTCGAGCTCGTTGCTGATCTCTCGAAAGAGGCTTTCATTGTTTGTTTGGATAGGTTTGTTTCTCGAAGGGGACTTCCAACTTTGATCCGCTCTGATAACGGCACTAACTACGTCGTTGCGGAACGATACTTACGAGAGATAGACAACTTTTTGAATGTAAATAAAGTGGATGTTGGAACGGCCCTCTCCCGGCGGGGTATATAGTAGGTCAGACCGCGCTGACTTTTGAGGAGCTCGCGACATTGTTTTGTAAGATCGAGGCCGTTCTCAATTCGCGACCGTTGTGTCCGCTCAGCTCGGATCCAAATGACCTGGAGGCTCTGACCCCAGGCCATTTCTTGATAGGACAGCCACTTAACGCGTTGCCCGAGCACCCCTTCGAGGGAGTGAAATTGTATCGGTTGTCAAGGTATCAGATGTTGCAGCAGTTTACTCAGAATTTCTGGAAGCGTTGGTCGCTCGAGTATCTGCATATCTTACAACAGCGCCTTAAGTGGACTGACAAAACCAGCCCCCCTAGTGTTGGTGACCTCGTTCTGGTTAAGGATGCTAACCTACCGCCACTACGTTGGCGCAGGGGGCGCATTGTTAACTTGTTCCCTGGCAAGGACGGGACCCCCCGGTCTGCGGAGGTTCTAGTAGGAGGCTCGGTTCTAAAACGAGCGGTAGCAACGTTGTCTCGGCTGCCCGTAGATTAGGGGACAGGTGGGTGCCTGTCCGGGCGGGTGATTGTTCGATTCCAAATCGATATTCGATCGATGGTTTCGGAACGGCCATTTTGAATTTGACGTTGCTGCCAACCTTGCAGTTTTTTGACAACTGACAGACGAAAGCCCTCGCAATGTAAACGCGTTTTGGATAGGGTATTGAAATTAAATTGCAGTCCATCTGGAATGTATTCGAGGTTCCCTCAGGATTGTCTATATAGCTGAGTGTGTTGTGGTTCCCCGAACCAGATAAAGCTCGCATTTACGTGGCCGATTGGTTTTTTACCACGTAACATAACCTGTGTTGGAACACTGTGCTGATCGAGGCTGGCCCGCCAGTCACACAGGAGGTTGGCTGAAGAACCTGTCTACCAAGAAGAGCCTAGGGTGCACCCGGGCCTTGCAGAGAGACAGGAGGTTGACGGGACCGAAGCACAGACCAGGTTAGATCGAACCCAATCATTTTAGCTCGGTGAATCGCCGACGTTCACACTTCTTGGCAACTGATCACTACGCTACCTCGTAGCTGATGGGCCCCTACGAGGTCATTAGGTGCCGAGAAGCCTGAACAGACATGTTTATTATTTATGTAAACATTTATATAGCAAAATGAACTTAATAAAACATAGATTCTTATGGTAATAAAGTTTATTCAAAATGACCCCCGCGATTTTGAATACAGGCCTTTATTCTGCGCGCCCAGTCGTCTATCGCAGCACGAACGAGGTCCATGTCAATATCGGCGGCTGCCTTAATCAAGGATGCCTTGAGTGACTCCAAATCAGGATGAGGCTTTGAGCAGGCCTTTTCCTCCAAGTTTGCCATATCTTGTAATCTAACGGACTCAAATCTGGACTGGAGGAGGGCCAGTCTTCGTGCCGGATGAAGTCGATTTCACGCGCCGCCAGCCAGTCTTGTGTGCTTTTCGCTCTATGAGCTGGCGCAGAATCTTGTTGGAATACCCAGTGCCTGTTATTAAACATGGTATGAGAAACAGGTTCCACAAGGTTCTTGAGGACTGTATTTTGATACACAACTGCATTCGTTTTTACGCCTTTCTCACAAAAATGTACCTCAGTTAAGCCCCAATAAGAGACTCCCAACCTAACCATGAGCGAGGATGGAAAATGACCTCGTTGGACACGCGGAATACGGTTGCTCGCTTCTTCACTGCTGTGTGCGTACACCTTATCATTTTGTTTGTTGTAGCTCTCTTCCACGGTGAAAATTTTTTCATCCGAAAAAAGAATTTCCCGATGCTTTTTTCCCGCGTACCGCTTCAACAAAGCGCGGCATCTCTTCAGTCTCAGGTCCATAAAACGACCGTCCAAACGATGTCCTGTTTGTCTTCGATATGCCCTAAGCCCTAAGTCTTCATTTAACACCCTTTTCACCGTGGTCCTGCTTAACCCCATCTGAAGGGCCAACAGTTTCTGCTTACGTATGGGATTTCTTTGAATTCGCGCCTTCACAGCTTTTATCACTGCTGGATTCCTAACAGAGCGAGGGCGACCACTTCTTGACCTGTCATCTACACTAGAGTCTTCATTGTATCGTTTTATGGTACGATAAACGAATATTTTGGTTATATTCAAATTTTTCAGTAAGTCGAAAATCTGAATTGGCTCGTAACCGCAACGATGCAACGCAATAACTGCGACAAGGACTTCTTTAAGTGTCCACTCCATATTTAAAAATGAGGAAAATTCTAAAAAGTACACATTTTTATTTTCATGAAAAATTCGAAATTCGAATTCAATAAACTTTTTTGTGGCCTGCGTTCTAAATTCAAAAGTTTTTATTGTGTGACAGAACTTATGAACTGACTGTGTATATTAATATTTAGTTAGGATACTTTGTACGACGACTTGTTTTTTTTCTGTCATGTACCAATTTACTTTAATAAAAATAAAATAAATAAATAAAATATAATCTACTACGGGAGAGAAAGGTAGTGTTCCTTGAAGCGACTTTAAAACATGTTAAGAGATGGACTGTCCCTAACGGTGCTGGGGAGTTTGTTCCAGAGCTTAATCGCCCGGAGTCGGAACCCATGTTCATATGCGACAGTTTTATGTTGTGGAGTTGTGAGCATCGACCGAGTGGGAGGTCTCCGAGGCCTATCTGAAGAAAGAAAAGAAAACGAATTACGTAAGAAGCCAGGGTAATGAGGATTATGTAAAATCTTAAACAGAGTAAAGAGGATGTCGGAATCCCGGCGAAGACGGATTGGGAGCCACTTCAGATCTTATACGCCGCTGACGACCTCTCAGGTAGGAGTCGAACCAGCTGTCTGAGGCCGGGGAGACATTCAGGGACTTCAATATCTCAACGAGGATGTCAACATCAACACAGTTGAAGGCGCTGCTTAAGTCTAGTAGCGCTAGGACGTTGAGCGGTTTCTCAACCATAGCCAACTGAATGTCGTCAGTGACTTTGAGAAAACGGTACGACCCGGCCTGAATCCCAGCTGGAATTTGTTCAGCAGACAGTTAGATGTACGTTAGGAGGAAAGCTGGGAGTGGACAATGGATTCTAGAACTTTGGAAATGAATGAATGAAATAGAAATAGGACGATACTCTATGAAAGAGGAGGGGTTTGAATATTTGGGTAAAGGGATGACTAATGCTTTTTTCCAAACATAGGGGAAAGAACAGCTAGAGAGAGAGTGATTTATAATATGTGTGATAGCGGGGAGAATATAATCGTGCTAATCATATTAGAGCAGATGCAATCATCACCTACAGCTTTCAATGAGATAGACTTTGCTCATAGAATTTTTTGTTGCCTTACCATAATTATTTCTGTCCAATAAAGAATATGCATATTATGAATAAATCCACGATACGTCATAAGAAAAGAAAGAAGAAAAACTTTTTTAATCATTTTAACAGATCCAACCATCAGGAAAAAACAAGCTGTAGGTAGCACAAGATTGCTTTTCCCTGGTGGTTGGATCTGTCTTCTAGTGCCTCTTCCTATGTGTAGTGTTTAATTCCACGCCTCAACCGAACGGCGTGGAATCTTGAGGGGGTGGTTTTCACCAGCACAGGGAGAATCGCAAGTGGTACTGACCTTGACGCCGTAGACCGGAATTCGAAAGCTCAATTCGAGGCAGGAATACGGGATAAGGAGCACAAGGTGTGGGGGGAGAGGATTCGAATCTTACTCTCGTCGGAGCCCGATGCTGTCGCCGGCGTGTGCTTGCCGACACGAGGAGTCGCTGTCCGAATGCGACGAGTTGGGGACCGAACAACTTTAACCTTCACAACACGAATCACTCACTCCGCTGACGTGAATCTACTTATTTCCCGACGATTATTATGGTTAACACTCCGACCAGGCCCGACACCTGTGTTAGACAATTGTTACACTAAAATACAAACAAAGCCCGACGCCATGTGCTGACATTTTTTCTCACGACAAGAAAGTAACCTCTAATTCGTCATCTCGTTTCTGTACAAGTGACAGCTGCAGTTCCGTTTCCGCTAGTGATGTCCCGATTACTCGCAGTCGATCCGCGCAACGAAAACCGGTGCGTTCCGAAGCATAAATATTAAACAGTCACCCGCCCGGACAGGCCCGAACCTGTCCCTAATCAATAGGAAGGCGAGAAAGTGTTGCGACCGCTCTCCTGAGGACCGAGTCCCCCACCTTGACTTCTGCTGATCGAGGCGTGCCATCCCGACCCGTGTACAAATTGACGATCCGTCCTCGTCTCCATCTCAATGATGGCAGGTTCGCATCCTTAATCAGCACCAAATCACCGACTTGAGGGGGGCTCGTCCGGTCAGTCCACTTAAGGCGCTGCTGCAAGATGTGCAAGTACTCAAGGGACCACCGTTTCCAAAAATCTTGAGCCATCTGCTGCAACATCTGCCACCTAGTTAACCGACTTAACTTAACATCACCGAATGGGTATTCTGGCAGGGCGTTAAGGGGCTGACCTATCAGGAAGTGACCCGGCGTCAACGCTACCAAATCACTTGGATCCGAACTGAGCGGGCACAACGGACGCGAGTTCAGTGTCATTTCAATTTTACAGAACAGCGTCGCAAGCTCTTCAAAGCGTAGAGAGGTCTCACCGATGATCCTCGTCAGGTGCGACTTAGCCGATTTAACCGCAGCCTCAAAAATTCCTCCCCAATGAGGACATCCCGGCGGACTGAAAACCCATTCAATCCCTCGTCGGGAGCAAGCCGTACCGATGGCGTCCTGGTTACCGTTCAGGAATTGAGTGACCTCCTGCAGATATCGCCTGGCTCCGACAAAATTTGTGCCGTTGTCTGAACGGATTAATGTCGGGAGGCCCCTTCGTGAGACGAACCGATCTAGACCTGCGATAAATGCCTCTGTAGTGAGATCACTGACCACCTCCAAGTGGACTGCCTTCGTGGCCAAGCACACGAAGACGCACAGGTATGCCTTCACTAATCTGGCGTTCCGTAGCTGTGAAGACTTGACCATGAATGGTCCCGCGAAATCCGTTCCGACACCCGCAAAGGGCCGGATTTCGTTAACCCTATCCGAGGGCAAATCGCCCATCTGAGGCTGCATCGTAGCCGCCTTGGCCCGATAACAAGGCAGGCACCGAAATATAACGCTACGCACTAAGCGTCTTCCCGATAGAATCCAGAACTCGCGCTGGAGAAACGCCATCAAGGCGTGGCATCCGACATGCCCATTCCGAATGTGTCGATCCTGTATCAACAGTTCGACCAACTTCCCTTTCCTAGGGAGTAACAACGGGTGGCGAGCCGCATAAGGCAGGTTGGCATTCCGCAGCCGACCTCCTAACCTCAGCAATCCGTGAGGGTCAATAAACGGGTTGAGCCGAGCCACAGCTCCCTTCAGTTGGACGCGTCCGCGTCTCAGAATGTCCAATTCGGACTTAAAGTGCACCGTCTGCACGTTCCGTACCAATGCAAACAACGCATGGTTCCGTTCCCGTGGTGTCAGGACCTGTGTCCACACCCGTTGCGCCTAAGAATTGCGACAATTCCGCGCAAATCGGAAGATCCAGGCGGTCACATTGACCAGCTTGTCGAGCGAGCTGTACCGTTCCAGCAGGCTGAACTCCTCTTCCGGCTCTGGTTGCGTCGTACAGACACCGACTGTCAAGGCGCCGTTCGCCGAGGTAACGCGTGGACTCATTGGCCAATCCGATTCGGCTTGAGTCAACCATTTTGGACCCCACCACAAGGGATGTCCAACCAACTCCGGAGCGTGACACCCACGAGACGCACAGTCTGCTGGGTTCATTTCCCCTGGAACATGTCTCCAGATTAAGGGAACCTCCGAATTCAAAATCTGCGAAACCCGAATCGCCACAAAAATCTCCAGCTTGTGAACTGAAGCCTTCAGCCAGCATAACACGATCTGGCTGTCCGTCCAAGCGTAGACCGTATCTTCCAACGCTATTGACCCACGAAGAACCGTCATCGTGTAGTTGAGCAGACGAGTCAGGAGAGCCGCTCCCGAAAGCTCTAACTTGGGAATGGTCAGGCGAGTGCGCAACGGCGCAACCTTGCTCTTGGCCATGACCAACCGCACATCAACCTCCCCCGAGGAGTCGACCGTACGCAGATACACCGCAGCTCCGTAGCCCTTCTCCGAGGCATCGCAAAACCCATGCAGGGTGGCGGTGTATCGTTTGGTGGGGACCAACCTCCGTGGCAGTGAAATCCGATTGATGCCAGGGAGGGTCGAAAAGAACGAGTCCCACTCTGAGCTCAATGACCCGCCGATCGGGTCGTCCCATTTCAGCTCAGCAGACCACAATTGCTGCATAAAACACTTGAGCTGAAATGTTACCGGGGTGATCCACCCGTTTGGATCAAATGTCCTAGCCACCGTTGAAAGGACGTTCCGTTTCGTCCAGACCTTCGGGGAGTCCAACTCGACCCGATACGAAAACATGTCTGACACCGGCTGGTACTGGACGCCTAATACCGACAACATATTTGGATTTTCCAAATTTTCAAAAATGTGGGGATCCTGCTGGTAGTCATCCGGAAGACCAGTCAGTAACTCTGGAGAGTTCGACATCCATTTCAGTAAGAGCTCAACTAGCTCGTCCCGTCGAGCGAGCGCCTCCTCTACGATATCTGCACCGGTACAGGATCGCTGCTCCTCTAGGGAAATTTAACCGTTCTCGATCCGCTAACTCCCGCAGAGTGCGAATCGCCAAATAAGGACTAGACCGTAGCCCGTACGTGTTGGTGTTCAGCTCGTACACCCTGATGGGCTGATCTGGGCTCTCTCGCCACAGTATCAGCTGATACCGTCTATCGTCAGGGTGAATGACCGTCTGTCTAAACATCATCCGGATGTCAGCTACAAACACAACATTGTGTCGACGGAACCGTGTGATAACATCCGCGATGTCATGGTTCAACTTCGGCCCTGAATGCAAACACTGGTTCAGGTTCATGCCGTTAGATGTTGATGCCGATCCATCGAACACTACCCGTATTTTGCCCTCCGGGGTCCTCAAGACCGCGTGATGAGGCAGGAAGCAGTGGTCTTCACGCTTCCAGTCGATACCCGAAACCGACATGTGGCCGAGCGACTCGTATTCCCGCATGAAGTCGACGTACTTCTGCCGGAAAATCCCGTCACGCTTCATGCGTCGTTCCATCGACAGAAGCCGCGTCTCGGCTGCATGGTGTGAACTGCCCAGCGGTGGGCGATCGCTCCGGAATGGAAGACGTGTGAGAAATCGACCTGACCGAAGGCGACCAGTATTAATCCGATAAAACTGTTCACACTCTTCTTCAACCGGGTCCAACCGGCGGACCGTAGGTGGTTCCTCCACCTCCCAAAACTTCTGTATCACCTCCGAGAGTACAGAACCGAATAAGGGACTACGAGTCGCTAGGCGTGGGGCAGCCGGCATGACCGGACCCATTACCGCATGGCCCAGTCTGGTGTTGACCGAAACCAGACCAGTCGCCTGCAACACGTGGACACCTGGCACTAACAGGTATCCCAAGGCATCGACACCCAATAAAATGTCTACTGGGCCCGGAATATCGAACTCCGGGTCAGCCAGTGACAACCCAGCGACCAACTGTCGCACCGAGGGCGACAACCGTACGTGAGGGTGTGAGCCCATCACATTAGGCATGACTAATGCCGTGACCGTCAGATTCACCGATGAATCCACCCGTGACGAGAGAGTAATCCGACATACTCCCTTAACGGAACCGACTTCCGTGTTCCTAATTCCCCGAATGGAATGTGGATACTCCCTTACCGAAATGCCCAACCGTCTTACAAGGTTGCACGAGACTAAGCACCCCTGGGCCCCCGAGTCCAATAGTGCTCGTGCCACACATGATTTGCCGTCCGAACTCCACGCTATCACAGAGGCGGTGGGGAGCATGACCGTCTGTGGAGTGGCGACACCCTGTAAGTGGGCGGCGTGTCCCTAGCGGGAACCTCCGCGGGATCCGAACCCGCTGAGACCTCCGTCGGCCTGGTAACTCGGCTGCTGATATGCCGGTGGCATATCAGACCGTATGTACATCAGGGGGTCCCAACCCGCATAATAGGCCCCTCGCTGTCCCGGTATCCGACCATACCGGACGGTGTACGGTGTGCCCGGTGGCCACCGTGGATGGAGGGGGGAGTGCGGATCCAACCTGGGGCGCTCTAGGAATGGGGGCGACATCCGACTGTTCGCCTCCCAGAGCGACGGGCAGGGTGGCGCAGAAGGTGGTGGGCTCCCAGCCTTCGCGCCACTCATAGGTGCCATCTGACACCCGCCCGTAACACGCGGTGAGCCAGCGGCCCGAAGTCCTCGCTGACCCTGGACAGCGGCGACCGAACCCCGGCTATCCCGCATGTTAGCCCCCGAGCTGCCCCCTTCCCCTCGGGGGGGGGTCCCGTCCGCGGGTACCCCAGTCACCCCGTTGGTGACTCCCGTTGCCCGGAGGGGGACTGGGTCCGGCCCTGGTTGGGCCCTGTGGCCGACCAACCTGAGTCCGGCCCTGGTGACCGTCCGAAGGGCCTGACCGGTTCAGGCACAACACGATGTGGTGCTTGCCACCACAGCACTCACAGGGGAACGCGCGTGAGCAATCGCTCAGCGGGTGCGGCCCCAAACAACCGAAACACAATCGGTGGCGGAAGACTATCTTCCTGCGGGCAGCTACCCCGAGCGCCTTAAAGTTGGCGCAACTGGTCACTTCATGACCGGCACTGTCGCAGTGCACACAGCCGTCACCCGACGGCGTGGCATTCAAAACGCCAAATTTTTTCGACCGCCCACCCCCCCGTGGGGGCGGGGGGCGCGGCCCCTCCCGCATCCGCGCGGGTTGGCGCTGCACACTGGCCTCCGTATCCAGTGTGTCGCATCGCCTGCATTCACCCTCCAAAAAATCCGTCAATTGGACGAGCGTGGGCAGTTCCGAGCTACTGCCCCCATGCAGCTGTTCAAACCGACTTTGAACAGCTGCAGGCAACCGTGACAAAACCATATACAAAACAATATATGACCATTGGTCTACCGGCAGACCAAGGTTCTGAAGGGCCTTAGTGGCCACCAGCACAGGGTTGAGCACCTGTACTCGGATGTCAACATCCCGGGTTACTCTTGGGATGCTAAACAGCTTCCCCAGCTGCGCATCAACCAACCGCCGTTTGTGTTGGTAGCGGTCAAACAATATGGACCGGGCTATCTCATAATTGCCCGCCGTGACCGTTAGGTGACCGACCAACTCCTTCGGTTCACCCCGCAGTGCCATCAATAGTTGGGCCAACTTGTAGGCGTTGTCCAGGTCGTCCCGACCGTGGACCAAACTATCGAATAAATTAATGAATGCCGGCCACTCATCAATTGCCCCACCGAAGGCCGGAATCTCCAGGTGTGGCAGCCGTCCAACAACACCCTTCGGGGTGGGTCTCCGTTACCTTCCCCGCGGTCATTCCGTCGCGACCGCTTAATTTTTTCCGCGCGACGCTCGATGTCGCCCAAGCATTCCATCGCTTGGTCAGCATCCGCGCAGAGCTGCTTCACTGCAGCCACCGAGGCTTCACCCGTAAGCCCGAGAGCTTCAGCCTCCGCAGCCAGCCGACACACCTTCCCGTCGCGTGTCATTGCGTCCTCCACACGCTTGAGCAGGACATCGTCCATGTCAGGTCGCTCCACATACTTGTGAGTATGGGCGAGCCATCTCATCTCCTCACGGACACCATACCGCAGTACCGTCAAGGGCGAAGGTGCCATGGTTACCGATTCAATTGTTTCTGGTCCTATACTTCACTACCGAACTAAGTATAGCCAGAGACCAGCACTTGCCCGTCAGCGCTGGGCACAGAAATTAAAACTAAGTTGTCAAAACTAAGGCAACCACTAAAACAATTAAATCCTAAAACATATTTAATGTGTTCGCCCTGTGGACACACACCCTATGACTATACACTCCAAATCAATCAGAGAATGCCACCATAAGGCACAATAAGAAATAACACACAAAATTTTATTATAGGAAAAAAAAACTATTTTTAATATAATGAAGGTAGCTGTGAACTTCTAGAAGTGGCCCCTCCGATATGACCCACACTTCTACTGAGGTCAGCAAAATCAGCTTAATACCCCTTAAATAGCCTAACCCTGCTCTGTAATCCGAAACAACACTGCAATGCTATGGAACCCGACTGCAATACTATAGTCCGACCGAATGACTGTTTCTTATGCACACCGAGTAGTTTCCCACTACAAATTTATAATCATTGTTAACTAAATCGTCAATTATACTTTCACTAACCGAAAATGAACTTTAATTGTGGTATACCGACCACAGACTCACTCACAAACTGATTGCCGGCCAATCTGAGATATTCTTTTCTCCCAACTACAATGTGGCAAAAAAACAACCCTACAACCGTCCGTGAATTGATGATTTCCCACTAGGAAACCGCGCCTGCTACCAAAATGTTTAATTCCACGCCTCAACCGAACGGCGTGGAATCTTGAGGGGGTGGTTTTCACCAGCACGGGGAGAATCGCAAGTGGTACTGACCTTGACGCCGTAGACCGGAATTCGAAAGCTCAATTCGAGGCAGGAATACGGGATAAGGAGCACAAGGTGTGGGGGGAGAGGATTCGAATCTTACTCTCGTCGTAGCCCGATGCTGTCGCCGGCGTGTTGCTTGCCGACACGAGGAGTCGCTGTCCGAATGCGACGAGTTGGGGACCGAACAACTTTAACCTTCACAACACGAATTACTCACTCCGCTGACGTGAATCTACTTATTTCCCGACGAATATTATGGTTAACACTCCGACCAGGCCCGACACCTGTGTTAGACAATTGTTACACTAAAATACAGTCAAAGCCCGACGCCATGTGCTGACATTTTTTCTCACGACAAGAAAGTAACCTCTAATTCGTCATCTCGTTTCTGTACAAGTGACAGCTGCAGTTCCGTTTCCGCTAGTGATGTCCCTATTACTCGCGGTCGATCCGCGCAACGAAAACCGGTGCGTTCCGAAGCATAAATATTAAACATGTAGAAATTTAAATATATTTTAATACATACCATTACTTAAAATATCTTTAAGTACTTACGTACCATTATTTCACATAAGATGCATCCCAATGTGATATTCCGTTTCAAAGCAAATTCCGATGTGGTGACTGCTTCAAGACTTCTTGAAAACACCATGGCTCAAAGTAACACCATGGCTCACAGTAACCCCATGGCTCACAGTAACATCTAACGATAACTGATGCACAACACAGGGGTTGTTTTTAGTCCGTATACTATACGAGCCGATGCCCGCTCAATGTGTACCCGGACATAGCAGGGAGGTCTGACTCCTGGGTATGGGTAATTACATTTCCTTTACTCGCTAAAGGGCAACTTCTCATAAAGGCATCTTAGCGAAACGGCAATTTCGCAACACGGTAACTTCTCATAAAGGCAATTTTAGTACAGTAACAGAAAGCTCGAGCTGAACAAGCTAAGATGCCTTTATGAGAAGTTGCCCACCAACAAAAGAAACTTCTTGTGAACAATAAGTAGAACTGCCCTTTACCCACTTTTTATTGTAAAGTACAGTCGGAGTAAGAAAAAAGCCCTTTACTAGGTGTTATATATGATGACTTCTGTGCCTACCATGCGAAAGGTCCTGGGTTTGATCCCCGTCTGGGTATAAAGAAAAAAAACCCAGGTCTTGGATGTTTATATGTCGCTGTTTCTGGTTCCCACAAATATAGGGTATCCTAGTGTGGGGCCAGAAGCAATGTATGTGCCTGTATATAACAGTATATGTTTATATACATTTGTTGTTCTCTCTTTTAATTTGGCGTGCTGGCTGACCTCTTCTGAGGTTAAATTAGCCAGTGGCAAGATCCCCGTAGTCTGTGTCAAGTGTAATTTGAAAGGCCACATTTGTGTGTCCAGAACCTGAAATTAATGTCTTGACAATAATTTGTTGCTCCTTACCAATGCCCGGGAAGCCGTGGAGGGCTGAGGGAACCGAGTATTTCCTTCGGACATGAGCAACTGACTCCCATAAATGGGAATGAACATTTTTGTATGAGAGTGTACCAGGAGCCATCAGCCAGTTTGTTTAAAAAATAATAATGCAAGGCAACTGCTACAAAAGATACAAAGCCCAGATAATGCAAAATCCTGAAAAGAAAAGATGGAACTGCATTTCAATGCTTTGCAGCGATGGGGTCGTATAATATTATGTTAGCCACAAGCGGACGGGATCCATACAAATGTGTCTCGTGTTATATGAAATATTTTATTTATTTACAAAACTCTCTCATAAATATTTCAAGGTGTCAGTATTTAAGCCGCCCCAAATTTTTCACATCGGCCACTACTGTTCTATCGGCATCGATTTGGTGACGGTGCCCGGGACGCCATCGTCCTGCCGTGTCTCGCCGGCGCCGGCGCGCTGGCGGCTATCGTACGCGTTGCAGGAAGGAGGCTCGGTGCCGTGTACTGCCGCGTACGCTGCCAGCTCGCCGCGCGTGGAGCTGTCGCCGTGTGCCGCCGCGTGCGCTGCCAGCTCGCCGCGCGTGGAGCTGGCGCCGTGTGCCGCCGCTCGCGCCGACAGCTCACCGCGTGTGGAGCTGGCGCCATGTGCCGCCAGCTCACCGCGCGTGGAGCTAGCACCTTGTGCCGCCGCGTGCGCCACCAGCTTGCCGCGCGTGGAGCTGGCGCCGTGTGCCGCTGCGTGCGCCGCCAGCTCGCCGCGCGTGGAGCAGCAGCGCGCGCAATGCGTGCAGCGCCAGCGCTCCGTGTGCGCGCGCGTGGCATGCGCGGTGCAGGCGCGGCGCGAGGGGAACACGCGCGGGCAGGCGCCGCACGGGAACGCGGCGCGGATGCCGTGCGCGTCGCGCAAGTGCGCCATCTTGGCCGCGTGCTCGACGAACGAGAACGCACAGTGCGGACACTGCTTGCGCTTGGCGCGCTTGCCGCGGTGCTGCCGCTGGACGTGGTAGCGCAGCTGGCTTCGCTTCTCGAACTCTCTGTCGCACTCCTTGCATCTCAGCTTGACGGCGTCGTGTCTCTCCAGGTGGTGTGTGAGCAGACGCTGGTTGAGGAAGCCCTCGCCGCAGCGCTCGCACACGAGCCTGCCGACATGGCTGTTCATGTGTCGGTGCAGCAGTGTGAACGCGCGGAACTTGTCGCCGCAGAGATGGCACACGAACGAGTCTGTCTCTTGGGAGAGGTGGTACTCGACGATGGCGGTGGCGGGGTCGGGCTGCAGGCCATGCTCGCGAGCGAGGTGCCGGCTGGCGGCGCGCAGGCTTGTCAGGCCGCGCCGACACAGCCGGCACGCGAGCGCAGACGTGTCGGCGAGCAGCGCGCGCTTGTGCCGCGTCACGTGGTGCTGCAGCAGCGCCGCCACTGTACTCGGCTGGTGTGCGTCGGTGTGCTGCAGCAGCGCGTGCGCACTCGCCAGGTACTGCGGGCAGTAGAAGCACTTAAACGTGTGCCCCATGAAGGTGAAGGGGCGTGCGGTGGTGTGCGCCAGCAAGATAGCGGCCGAGCGTCGCTCCGACACCGACAGCTCCCACGTACCGCCGCCAGGACTGTCTGCCGAGAGAACAACCGCTTTAGTACCCGGCCGTAGCTTCTAGAGTAGTTATTTACTAAAATATTTTAGTAACATTTACCTTAGAGCTGATGCAAGTTGAAAGGTTCAGTGGGTCAGGTGCAAAATAGATAGGCATACGTTATGTAAAAATACTTGTATTTCTAAGAGATCCGCAATGATAATACAAAAAAACTGAGTAGTCCATTCAGTCTTGAAAGATTGACTAAAATAAAGGTTCAATTGAGTGCAAACTGAAAATGTCCCCTCGGATTACATTCCTTGCAGCTGTAGCCACATCCTCCGCAAGCCGCCTTCGGCTCGGCACACAGTGAGCGGGAGATATCATCCTGATTGTGAACTCTGACATGCTGCCTCAGACTCTTCTGATGCCTGTAAGCTTTCTGGCAGATCGTGCAGACAAAGTTCCTCTCTCCGGTGTGGGAGACCATGTGCTTCTTGAGAGTGCTGCGACAGCTGAAGCTCTTCTTACACACCTCACACTGCGTTTTCTGCGTGTGGAACTTATTCGTGTGCATCGTCAACGCTCTGCGACTGGTGAACGTAGAGTTACACACTTCGCAGACGAAGGTGAAGGTGATTCCGTGGACCTCCTTCAGATGTTTCAGCTTCCTGAAGTGTTCCACAAATCGCTCTTGGCAATGCGGACAGCGCAGCATCCTCATCTTCGTAGTGCCCTCGTGGGTCTTCTCGACGTGGTAGCGCAAGTTGGAGCTGGTCGTGTAAACTTTGCCGCATCGCTTGCAAGGATACCCGCCTGGCAGGTGAATCTCTTTGTGCTGCATTAAGCGCTGATGCGTCATGAACCCCATCCCACAAGTCTCGCAGATCGCATTACTGAAATGAACGTTCATATGTCTGTTTAGAATAATAAACGTTTGGAAGGTCTTCTTGCACAAGTGGCATGAGAACTGTCCGTTCATTTGGGTGAGATCGTACGCCACAATCCCATTCCCGGATTCGGTGAAAGTCATTCCGTGTTGGTCGATTAGGTGTTTTCGCGCCGCATCTATGTCTTGTAGGGATAGATCGCATACTTTGCATTTGAGAGTGGATATATCGACTTTGAGGGTTCGTTTTCCTTTCGGCAGTAGTTGTTTGAGTATGTCTTCTCTGTCGGGCGCGCGATGACCGGAGGTGTGTTTCAGAAGGGTGCCGATGTCGGCGTGGTGCTCCCGGCAGTAGAAGCACTTGAAGTAATATCTGCAGTAGAGGAATGGTTGCACCGTCGTGTGCTCTATGAAGGTGGCGGCGTTCTGTCTCTCGGAGACGGTCATCTCCCATATACTGCTGACGGCTCCCTGTCGTCTCTGCGACAGCTGAACTCCTGAGGAGACAAATATAAAGGGTGAGATGAGATTAAAGGTACCCGTATATTTTTTATATTGTTAGGAAGCATGTTATAAATAAATTTCCAAGTCGAGTAGTTAATTATGTTTTTCCGTTGGCAGGCTACAGTAATAACAGGGCCACAAGGTAAAAGAGATTATGTTTCAAATAGCTAGGAAATCGAGCGTTGAACAATCAATAAGATCTTAGCTTACCTAAAACCTGTCTAGGTCAGTGCACTCTCAAAGTTGAGGCTCCCCCTGACTTGCCACTGCGGATGGCACTGCCTCGCGTGGCGACTATACTCGGCGCCGCTGAGACAGCTCGCACCGCACTGAGCACACGCCACTCGCTGTATGGGCGCAGAGTGCACGCGCATGTGCTGACGCAACGTGCGCTCATGCATGTACGATTTATTGCAGATGTTGCATATAAAGTTACGTTCGCCCGTATGCCCCCGCGTATGCATTTTGAGAAGGGATTTCGTCCCGAAGCATTTGCCGCACATTTTGCACTGAATAGTTTGTGTATGGAGTTTTGTCGTGTGTTCCGTTAACGCTCGGCGAGTGGGTAATACTGCATTGCACGCTTGGCATTCAAATGTGAACGTAATCCCGTGAGATTCTTTTAAGTGAGTCATCTTCCGGTAATGCTCAGCAAAGCGTTCTAAACAGTGCGGACATTTAAGCGGTTTTATTTTCTTCGCGTTTGTGACCTCATGTTTCTTGAACAGATGGTAGCGGAGCTTCAGTTTGGTGGGGAAGACTAGGTGACAATGAGCACAGCTGTGGACACCATTCTGATGCACAATGCGGTGGTTTATGAGCCGCTGGTGCGACATGAAGCCGAGCCCGCAAGTCTCGCACACGACGCTAAAATGAGCATTCATATGTCTATTCAGAAGAAAGAACGAGTTGAAGGTCTTCCCGCATTTGTGGCACGAAAGTAAGCCGTTGTTGGAACTCAAATCGTACGCCATGAGGCCGTTTCCCGCGGAATTGAACTCTTTCTTGTGAGCGGTTGTGAGGTGTTTGCGAATGTCGTCTAGTTCAGAGTACTTCTGCTCGCAGATGTTACACTTCAGGCCGGATATGTCGACTTTGATGACTCGTTTGCCCTTCCTAAGGTGTAGTTTGAGTAGCGTGGCTCGGTCAGGCGTGGTGTGACTGGCTGAGTGTTGTAGCACTGAGTGCACTTCCGGGAACACTTCGTTGCAATAGAAACATTTAAAGTTGGCCTGTTGGTAGTAGAAGGGGCGGACGCTGGAGTGTTCGAGGAAGGTCGCGGCGTTCTGTCGCTCAGATATGGTCATTTGCCAGATACTAGTCCGCGGAAGGAGGCGCTCCCCATCCACCTTTCCTGGGGAACAAACATAATTTTTCTCTTTACAGTTCATCCTTAACTTTTTGTTAAGTATAAGAGTTTTTGTTTACGCTTACCATGCGAACTCTTGAACAATGTGATGCAGGCTCTATAGGCATAAGACTACTTTATCATCGCGTTGTTTAGTAAAAAAAATCTAAGAGATTAAACATTATACTGACTGGACGTTGTATCTACATGCACAGCCTCCTCACCCCAAGTAAATGCGGTACCCACAGCTGTCGGAGGAGATGGAGTCATGGCTAGTCAGCTGTACTGACTATTTAATATGTGCTGGACTGTCGGGCGGGTGGCAAGAGACTGGTGCAAGGCTGTTATCGTCCCGCTACATAAGGGGAAGGGTTCACAGGGTAAAAGCTACCGCGGCATTAGTCTTCTTAGCATCATCGGTAATGTATGAGAAATATTAATTAAAAAGGGTTATGAATAAAACGGAGGAAAAAATCTGGAATGTGCAAGGGGGATTCAGAAGAAGTATGTGATGTATAGACCAGATCATTGCTCTACGATGCGTAACAGAGAAGTTTGAGGCAAATAGCTACTACGCTTTCGTAGATTTAGAAAAGGCATATGATAAAGTGGTAAGGAATGTTTTGTGGGAATCACTATCCGTGTAGTGGATAGCCAAATGATTCGTGTACTGAAGTCCTTCTATGACGACTTCATTGCATGTGCATCAACGGAGCCTACACAGGCTGGTTTAATATCGAACATGATGTGAGACAGGGCTGTGTGGCATCGATATGGATGTTTAATCTGACGTGACGACCGGTTTAGCCTATAGTATGGGCCAAAGGAACGTCCTCTAGTATTTATTTATCTTTTCATGGATAGTTGTTTGTATGATTTAAAGGAGTGTGATTGTGGGATTCAAAGAGGAAATTTACTTGTCAAATGCCTCTTATACACGGATGATCAAGTTATTCGGCGGGTGCTGCACGAGATGGTAACTCTCAAGAGCGAATCATTTAAAAAGAAGGGAATTAAAGTGAATTTAAGTAAGAAAAAGGTTATGGTATTAGAAAAAGATGAAGAAATATCTGAATGTCTGATTATGATTGATGAGGAACAAGTGGAACAAGTGAATGAGTTCATATACTAGCTACTACTAGGGTAGCATGTTTACAAGAGATGGAAAATGTGAGAGAAATATTGAAAGGAGAGTGAGTGCGGGAAAGAAACGCCGTGAAGAGTAGCCAAACATTCACAAAAAGCACGTTTGGCTATTCAGAATGGAGTGTTGAGTTCGACATACTGTATGGGAGTGAATGTTGGGTATGGCAGAAGAAGCATGAAAGCAGAATAAACGAAGTGGGAATGAGGTCGTTGGTATGTGTGGAGTAACATTGAAATATAGATCGAACAATGAAGTTA
This sequence comes from Argyresthia goedartella, assembly GCA_949825045.1. NCBI lineage: Eukaryota > Metazoa > Arthropoda > Insecta > Lepidoptera > Argyresthiidae > Argyresthia > Argyresthia goedartella. The sequence goes on along the minus strand of OX463811.1, from coordinate 4,787,078 downwards.
TAAGGACGCTGTGGCTTGAAATGACATAAGTGTCACGGATAGACAAAGGTCATTTTAGATGGTTTGGGCACGTTGAAAAGATGAATGGAAGGAGAATGATGAAACAGATTTATACAGCGGGTGTGAATGGAGCCGTTGGGCGAGGTCGTAAGTAAACATTATACATATACGTGTATGTGGTCCGTTATGAAGAATTCTTCAGCTAACGACTATATATATATATATAAACAATCTGTGTAACAATCGCATGAGGTTGTACATTTATCCGTAACTACCTAACCTAACTAATCATATCATCCCATGGACAGCGTTAACATGCGCCGCCAAAGTGAAATGATCTCCGTAATTCTGTCCGCAGATGGAACACTGGAACTGGACCAAATCATTCGTTCTAGAATGACCCTTCAAATCTTTCCTTCCTGTGTAACTGTCGTCCTCATGACCATTGACGCTTTTTTCCCCTGAGTGAATTCTCATGTGTCTGTTGAGACTCTTATTAGAGAAGAACCGCGCACGACACACCCCACACTCTTTGTTCTTTTCCTGGAGATGCACCGACCGTATGTGCAGTAGAAGGTGGGATTTCATATCGAACTCGCGCGCGCAAGTCTCGCATCGATACATGCCAGTGGAATCGTTGTGCACGAGTCGCAAATGTTTCGTGCGTTGATACTCTGAGTTGAATCGCTCCGGGCAGTGAGGGCACGCCCTTAGACCCATCTTTAAGTGGACCCCGCGCAAGTGAGCTGATCTCTTCGAGGAGGTGTTGAACAGTTTTCCGCATCTTCCGCAAGGAAAGCTTCCGGCTTCGTGGATCTGCAAGTGCCGTTTGAGCAGATGATGCGTGATGAACATGGAACCGCAAATCTCACAGCTGAAGTTATTGAAATGTTGGCTCATGTGAATTATCAGGAGTTTTAACTTCAGGAAGTGTTCGCCGCAAATCTGACAGTCGTAAGTCTTTGCGCCAAGCTTGAACGGTATCATATTATCCTGTAACTTGGGGTCCATGCCCATAAGCGAGTGAACGCTTCTAAGATGCATCTTTAGTGACATCAAATCTAGGAGTGTCATCGAGCATAATCTACATTGCAAAGAATTGACGTCTACTTTCAATGTTTTGCTTCGGTACCGGTTGTCGATTTGTCTCTCAAAATCTTGTATTTTGTGTTCGTTAAGACTGTGATACTTCAAGACGTCAGCGTCATGATACGGCTTGTTGCAAACGAAGCATTTGAATGTGTTCGACACGTAAAGGAAAGGGTATACGGTGGTGTGCTCTAGAAGGGTGAGTGCGTTCTGCTTGGCTGCTTGGTGCTCGTGTTCGTACGGCCGCCGGCGCGGGGCCCCAGCGGCGGGGTATGCTCCCTGCGTCGTCTTGACATTAAAGGTCGCTTTCATCACTTCCCCGGAAGACTCTTCCACCCATTCCACGTTCTCCAGAGATATCGGTTCCTTCAACAGAGTAATATTTATCCACTTCCTCACGTCTTCGGTATCGTTTTGGTCGAATGTCTTCGGGGCTTTTTTCAGTCTGTTATTTTTCAGTTTTGCGAATTTATCGACAGTTTTCTTTCTTTTCCGCTCTTCGTATTGGAGGTCATCGAGTGGTATGGGAGTCTTGAGAATTGAGAGTTGCAGTTTGATGCCCGACTCGTCTTTAATAGTCAGCGTCGAGTTGCTCAGTTCGATGCGTCCTAGAAAAAGAAACAGTGGCATTTGACTGCTTGACGACAAAGTTCTTTTAGTTCGTTGTTATTTGGTGGAATATAAATGATTGAGCTTACGCTCAGAATATAATAAAGGCACTTTAAAGAGAGAGTGTCTAATTCAGAAGATGCACTTCGCAAATTGGGACTGTTTTTGCTGCAGCGGCCTTATATTCTGAATCCTTATAGAAGAGTTAGATAGATATCCAGATGGGTAAAGCATATCGAGAAGAATTATGATTACATCGAGCTCCTTTACTAGGTAGACATCTTAGAGATTCCACCGAGGATCTTGAGTAGGTAGGTTGAAAAGGTATCTGCATCTTGAATCCAGATACATGGTTCAGTAACCTGCTCAGCTCAGAGTTTCGGAAAGGTTTCCGCTTGTATCTATTATTTCGCTAAGACGAAATAAAACAAAGATTGATATGATGATACCATATTAAAATAAGTTTTAATTGTAATTTAAAAGTCATACATAAATATTGTGTTCAGACAACAGTTCCATACACGCGAAATATTAGGTGGGGTTGAGTTGGGTACGAGTATATGGGGCTCAGTCATTTTATGTTGTCGATAGCTCAGCCTTCACACTTAGGCCCAACCGACAACCGCCCAAACTCAAAGTTTGATGGACATTCAAACTTGTACTTTCTCTCGTTCGGGAAAGCGTTCTTTAAGCGGCACTTTATTAAAGCAGCAGTTCGTGCATTCGGTCATTAGCCCAGAGCCTGCACCGCTTCAAGAGTTCCTGACTTTTCTTGTATTAAGTGATCGTTTGTGTCTGTTATATGACTGACGCTAAGATTATCCAAGTTTCTGCCTCTTCATTTCAGCAAAGTATTAATGTCGCTTCAGTAGGAGAGGGGAAGGGGGAGGACATGGGGGCCAAGTCATAGACGAGACCCCCCTGGATTGAAATCTAAATCCGCCCTCGGCTACGTGGCTCTGGTCTCATGAAGCCGTAAGTGGTCCCTCAAATTCTTCCTCCTCAAAAACGCCATTCCACACACTTCGCACTTATAGTTCTTCTCGCCCGTGTGAATCACCATGTGCCGCTTAAGCGTCTCCTTGTTGCAGAATCTTTGTTGACACACCGCGCACTGCTGGTTGCGCTCCTGCAAGTGCACTGAGCGCACGTGGCAGATCAGATGGTACTTGAGATTAAATCCGCGGCCGCAAGTCTCGCATTTATGGACTCGCGTGGACTGGTTGTGCATGTCCTGTAGATGTATCGTCCTCCTATAGTTCGAGTTAAATCTCTCCGGGCAGAGGGGACATCTTCTGGGATACTGCTTGAGATGCACGCCTCTGACATGCAACGCTCTCTTGTGGGGAGTGTTGAAGATCTTGTCGCATCGGTCGCAGGGAAAGTTGCCGTTTTCGTGCACTTCTAAATGCTTCTTGAGCAGTCGGAGCGTCATGAAGCCGGAACCGCAGACCTCGCAGCTGTAGTTGTTGAAATGCACGCTCATGTGGATGACCAGCAAGCGATACTTTATGAAAGACTCTCGGCATATTACACATTCGAAGGTCGTCCCTTCATTGACGAGTTTAAACGGGATAATATTATCTTGCATCTCCGGATGTATCGCTTTGCCGTGGCTCTTCAAATGGACTTTCAGGTCGTGGAAGCTGGTTGGTACTGTTGAGCAGATCTTGCAGGACAAATCACTGACATCGACTTTCAGGACGTTAGCTCGTCGGTTATTAACCAGACGTTTAAGAGAGGCTGTGGAGTGTGATTCTACGTGCTGCTTCATTAGCAACCCATCAAAGAACGGTTGCGAGCAGACGAAGCATTTGAATTTGTTATTCCCATAAATGAAAGGATAGACGGATGAGAATTCGAATATCGTCAGAGCATTTTCTCTCGTCTCTGGTTGCTTCTGGGCTTTCACTTTCTTCTCTGGTAGGCGGTATAATACAGTGGGTTGTATTTCGGGCTCGTCTTGCGGCGCTTCGGAGTGGGTCGGCGTAGGGCTCCGGGAAGGCGTATATGTCGTATGCGGGCTCTTTGTCCACTTCTTCCGAACTTTACCGAACTGTATGACCGGTATCGTTCCTAGAGGGCGACACAGCGTCGTGTCATATTCCACTTGGAACAGTGGGACTATCCTTTTGGCTGGAGGTTCGGTCTCAGTTTTGCCGCCAGCGTTGCCTAGAAAAGAAAGTAGTATTTGTATCATGCCGTTATTATTTCCAAAAGCAATGCTGATGTTTTTTGGTAAAGTGATGTGCATTGTTGTTAGAATGCATTTATTTCAGGTCAGTGGGTTGGTTTTAGTCGTTTTGGTTAGTGGCTATTGTTATAATTTTCTTTAAAAGATCCTAAATATATTAAATATTGTTATGCTAGTATGTTAATGATCCACACTATTAAACGAGGAACATATAAATGAATATGTGCATATGACGAGGCTATCTTCACATTTTAGTAAGGCTGGCTCAATGACAATTGAGAAGAAATGAAAGTTAATTTAATTTTCGAATCTTATTTATGTTTATTTTATTTTCTATTCAGCAACATATACATAATTAAATTTACAATTCAACCAGCCTTAATTCTCTTCCAGTCTATATCAATTTAATCCCAATCAAAATTTGCTTAGACCCTAAACCGCGTTTACCGACAATGGATGATGAACCTTAACGTGATGCTTCAAACTACAATTCTGCACGAAAGCCTTCCCGCAGACACTGCAAGGGAACCGCCGGTCGTCATCGTGTATTCGTGAATGCTCCCTCAGCGTATATTTACGCGCATACGTCTTGTTGCAAACTTCACACCGGTGCTTCCTCTCTCCGCCGTGCCGTATCATATGCTCCTTCAACTCCGACTTGGAATAGAACTTCCATTCGCAGACTGAACAGGCATGTCTTTTTAACTTCAAATGCACCGTTCTGACATGGTGGCCTAACTTCCCGCTTAGTGTGAACACTTTTGGGCACAGAGCACATTTGAATTCCTTGACTTTCAGGCCGTGGCCGTTCATTATATGTTTATTCCTTTGGAAGTAATTCCGGAATGATTCGGAGCAGTGCGGGCATCGGTGCCGCTTTACCTGCATATGGACCGTAGCGTAGTGTTCATTTTTGGCGTTGGTTGAACGGAAGACTTTGTCGCATGCATCACAGGCTACATTACCAGTCTCATGGGAGAACGCGTGGGTCCGTAGCCTCTCCGGCGTGACAAACCCCACCCCGCATTGCTCGCATATGAAATTCTGAAAATGATGGTTCATGTGCTGATTGAGCGTCTTGAACTCCAAGTAGTTAGCATCGCAGAGAACGCAGTGGAAGTCGCCTTTGATTAGTCTGAAGGGAAGGACGCCATCGCTTACGATTGAGTCTATAGTTTTCCCGTGTGTTTTGAGATGGTGCTTCAAGGAGTTGAAGTCCTTGATTGGCTCATTGCATAAGCTACAACTGGTGTTAGTAATGTCAGTTTTGACGAGTTCGTGTTTTTTTAGCTTGGACAGGGCTCTTTTGATTTGTATTTGTTTGACAGCGGAATGATCTGTTTCGTGGTGTTGTCTCAGTTCCGCCGGATCAGAAAAGTGGCTTTCGCAGTAGAAGCAAAAGTAAAGGTTTTTCGTCCACTTGAAGGGACATATCTTCGTAAACTCTAGAAGAGTCGCAACGTTTTTCTTTCTGGTCTTCCTCTCGTCGATGTCTGCAAGTCTCTTTAAATCCTGCTGCTTCGGTTGCTCTATTATTGGTCCTACGTCCCGGATCGGTGCGGTGTCATCGTTTGTATTACAACGCTCTGTAGTGCCAGGCCGTGCGGATCGATCCTCACCTAAAAACGAAAACAGACGCGCATGAGGAATCGCAATTTACAGAAGCCTCCACCGGTTTAGCATTCCTAACAAAAGCTTTATAATAGACATGAAGAAATGTGTTCAGAGTAGAAATAGTGGGTTACATATCGAGTCTCCTAACGCGCCCACAATAGCGCAAATATGCGAACTCATTTTCGTCAACGTTCAAATGTGCATTATAGAGAAAGATAATGATGAAACAACAAATAAAGATTTTGAATTCTTTACATATGCATATTTGAAATTTTCGCTTTAACTATCCAACAAATAATAAAACACCTACCCACTGTGTTACGATTTTGGCAGCAGCACCTCGGGATGATGTACCCGCATATGATACTTCCGACTACAGTTCTGCACGAAGCCACGCCCGCACACCACGCAAATATACCTCCGGTCATTACTGTGTATGCGCATATGCTCACGGAGCGTCTGCTTCCTCGCAAATGCTTTCTTACACACATCGCAGTGGTATTTCCTCTCGCCGTTATGCTTGATCATGTGGTCGTGTAACTCGTTTTTAGAGAAGAACCGCCACTCGCACATTGTGCACTGGTGGTTCTTCTCCCTCATATGCACCTGTTTCACATGAGAGGTGCGCTTTCCGCTCAGCGCAAACACTTTCGGACATATCGGGCACTTGTATTCTAAAGAGGTGACGTTGTGGATGATTCTCCTATGCTTGTTTCTGTCCAGGTACGACTTGAAGGTCTCAGAGCAATCGGGGCATTTGAACACTTTGACGGGCTTGTGAAACCTTAAAACGTGATTGATCCTCATGGCCTTAGTTTCGAAAATTTTGTTGCAATATTGACAAGGGAAGTTTCCTTGGACATGTGAAGTGGAATGAGCTTGCAGTCTTTTTGGAGTAGCGAAACCTTTCCCGCAAGTCTCGCAAATGAAGTTCTGCAGATGAACATTCATGTGGTTGTTCAGTGTTATGAAGACGTTAAATCTTTGCTTGCAAACCAGACACTCGAAGCCTTCACCCTCAAACTTGAATGGTATAACACCGTCGATGTACGCTTCGTCTATTTCTATCTCGTGGTCATTTCTCAAGTGATATTTTAAGTAATTAAGTTCTTCAATTGGTTGCGAGCACAGTCTACAGTTTAACAATGTGACATCGATTTTGACCAGATCGTTTTTTCTCATTTTGCTGACGAACGGAAAGATCTCGACATGTCTATGATTGAGGACGGTGTGGTCTCTCAGCTGGTTCGGATCAATGAACTTTTCGCCGCAGAAGAAACAGAAGTACCCGTTTTTAAACCACTTGAAGGGGCATGCCGTAGAGTTCTCTATAATGGTGGAAGCGTTCATTTTGCTCATGAGATCCTTGTAAGCGTTGAAGCTCCTCGCACTTGGTCCTACGAGCGGACTTTTGGGAGAGGTTAGCTCGCCGACTAAGGCAAGGTTACCTAAAACAAAAAAAATACCGACTGATTCTCACATTTCTAGATAATGTTAAGTGACATTACTTACACGGTAAATGAAACCCATCCCATTATTTATTCAGATTAGAGTAATAATATTATGTAAGATTTGCAATCATCAATTTTGTTGTTTTATGCATTATTTTCGATTTTATATCGCACTCCCTGCATAGTTTTCACCACTATTGGATATGAAGCCGTATTTAGTGATATTGAATTAGCGTCGCTAAGAAATATATACGCAGGCATTTTATTTTATGAAATTTTAGCCTATTTTAAGAAAATAATTTTGGAAATTTAGAGTAATGACGTCACTCGATCAAATTTTTGAACGGTTACTTGAGGCTGGCTGTTTCTGAACGAAAACAAATAAACATAAACATTGAACATCAAATGTCACTATTGAATATTCATAAGCATAACAAACAAAAACATAAATAACATTATCATTATTTGTTTACGTTCCAACCGACAACTGAGTTATTGACTTGATTGGAAACCATTGACATTTGACAGGACAGTCAACTTAATGGCGAAGGCAATTCTACACAAAGACTCGCTACAAAAATGACTGCAGTGGAGAAATTAGACATTCTGTTTTTTACGGATACTCCAATAATCCTTTTATATTTTTAGATAGGAATAACGTAGTGTGGTCAAGAGCACAATTACCTCGAAATTATTTTCTCAGTTTGGTGTCCTTGGAAATTCTTTACATGGCTAATTAGTTTATAGTATGTTTTTTACTCCTAATATCTAAGACATATCTATCTTCAGACATTTGCCCGATTTTCAAACTAATTGAACCCAATACATATAGGATTACTTTTCTAAGACGGTATTGAGATACCTACACTTTTTTTTTAAATATATATAAAAAAAGCTTTTTTGCATTGATTATTTACTCCTACAATCTAAAATCGAGCTCAAAGAAAGGTGAAACTAAAAAGTGTCCATACATAAAGTACCATTTTATTCAATTTTATAGACAGCAATCACTTCAATAAATTAGCGATTCTAGAAGAATCAAAGACTAGAAAACTTCTTTCAAATGCACCGGATGATGCACTCTCATATGCTGCTTCAAACTACAGTTCTGTACGAAGGTCTGACCGCACACTGTACACACAAACCGCCTGTCATTGTTATGTATCCTCATGTGCTCCCTCAAAGTCTTCAGTCTCGCGTACGCCTTCTTACACACGTCACATTGGAAAATCCTTTCTCCTCCATGCTTTACCGAATGTTCTTGCAGTTCGTATTTCGTGAAGAACTTCATGCCGCAGACTGTGCAGACGTGGTTTCGCTCCTGTAGGTGTTGGAAGCGGATGTGTGCGGTGCGCCGACTGCACAGATCGAACACTCGAGGGCAGGACGGGCAAGGAAACTCAGCTGTCTTTTCCCCGTGGATGTTCCTCAAGTGTTTAAGCCGCTGTTTGTACGACGCAAATTTCTCCTCGCAAATGGGACATTTGTATCGCTTGTTGGAGCGGTGGGCTTTTGCGACGTGTGCGTGTAAGGTCGCATAGGAAGGGAACGGTTCTGCGCAGACCTTGCAGGGGAATCGGCCGCGCTCGTGAGTTCTGGCGTGGTTCACCATCCGCTGAGAGGTAGCAAAACCTTTTCCGCAGGTCTCACAGATGTAGTGTTCATAGTGGTCGTTCATATGCTTGTGTAGACTGAGGAACATCTCATATCGCTTGCCGCAGACCTGGCAGTAATGCTCGTCCTTCGTCAGCTTGTATGGAAGCACGCTGTCGCCGTACGAACAATTAATAAACTTCCCGTGCTGCAGTAAATGGGCCTTCAAACTATCGTAGTCCGGAATGAGGTCACCGCAAATCCTGCAGTGAGTCATGTAGAAGTCTATCTTGAGCGGTTCGTACTTCCTCGGTTTTGCGAGTTGCGTGACATCCGAGTGTAGTGTTAGGGTGTGTTCTCTCATCTTATCGGGCTCTAGGAAGGTGGTTTTGCAAAAGAAGCAGAGGTAGGTGCCCCTGCGGTATTTGAAAGGGCAGGCGGTGCACGACTGTATGATAATGGCAATGTTCTGTCGGAACACTTCCCGTCGCTCGCACTCGGCATTCGGCGGCGCGGCGGCCTCAGTGTCAGATCCCGCTTCAAGCTTTATCTGAATCTCTTCGGATTTGGGTCCTAAAAATAGAAAAACATCCGATATAGACTCCCGCAATGAGGCACGTTACTATACTACTGCTAGTTTACTTGGACAAAAGCATTACAAAATATTTTCATATGCTTACTTGGGTTTGTCAAATCCGGAAGTCGGGAAAGTAGAACGTTTTTTTCTTCAAATCATGGTTTATCCTATCTAAGCACAGATTACGCAGAACCTGCGTTACTTCAAGGATTGTTCCTAATTTTCCTAAGGAACTTCAAGTGGTTCCTAATTTTCATGTCTCATTGATCATCACATCATTCATGTTCCTTAGGAGACCAATGCTTATAAGCCTTATTTCTCTTCCAGGAAGTTACAGAATGGAATAACAAACATATTCAACTAAACAACCAACTTTATTGAAACTCAATAATAGTACAGGATCTCATATGACATGAGATTTCTTAGCTACCTCAACATTAGAGTGGTGGTGGGTCCGCAGATGCCCATGCAAACTACATTTCTGAACAAACGCACTATTGCAATACTCACATATAAACCTTCTATCGTTATTATGTATTCGCATGTGTTCTTTTAGAGTTTTCGATCTAGCAAACGATTTCTTACACACTTGGCACTGAAATATTCTTTCTCCTGTGTGTTTAATCATATGGTTCTTCAACTGTCCAGCAGTGACGAACCGCATCGGACACAGTGTGCAACAGAATTTCTTTACTTTTATATGAACCTGGCTGATGTGCCTTGTTCGCTGGTTGCAGAGTGCGAAAACGGAAGGACAGAAGTTGCAAGGGTATTCCACCTTCCTCCCATGAACATCTTTGAGATGGCGGGATCGGTCCGGATACCGTTTGAACGACTCGCTACAACGCGGACACCTGTATCTGTGGACAGGCGCGTGGGCATGTATCAGGTGGTTGTTCCTGTGCAGTCGACTTGGGAACACTTGGCCACATTTAGTGCACTTGTGCTCTGAGCCGTCGACTTCGTGCGTCAAGAGATGTGCTTTTAATCTTTGAGCTGCCGAGAAACCTTTCCCGCAATGAAAACAGATGTTGCTCGGGTTGTGCTGGTTCATATGCTCGTTTAATTTGGAGAATAGCTCAAATTTCTCATCGCATTTGAGGCAGGGATGGCTATCTCCCGTTAGTATGAACGGTGCTAGACCTAAATCGTATTCTAGATTAATGTGTTTATCGTGCTCGTGGATGAGATGGTTAACTAGATAATCAACGTCGTTCATTTCGAGGTGGCATATTTCGCAGCGGAGGCCTGTCACATCAATCTTAATTCTGTCCCGCGGCCGAGCGTGTAGTAGCACCTCTATCTTGTTGGCGTGCGAGGCGGAATGTTCGCGTATTCCGCTGAAGTCGGCGAATGGCTCTGGACAGAACGCGCAGATGAAAGTACCACGCTTAAACCTGAACGGACATGCGTTGGAGCACGATATGAGAACGCCGGCATTGTCCCTGTGATCGTTAAACTTTCGGCGAGGGATCCATTTCAACCGCGCGCCCTTCCCTATGAACAAAGAGAAAATGCTCGGTAAAACTTCTGCGCAAGACGAGACCTTCGTGGATAAGTCAGAATTTTTGATTATACCTATCTATCTTCTATCTTCTTTAAGGGGGTGTAGCGCCTGCACCTGGCCCACTTGAGCGGGGCCTTTGTGTATATGTATTGATTATACCTATTCAAGTCATAGCTAGTGTTTATGGTCTAATCACTGTTGAGTTGAGTTGAATTAATTGATCAACATCTATTTGTTTACCTAGCACAGTCTGTTCGAGCATAGGAATATCGACATCAATATAATGATTTCAGTAGTTTTTGTGGCCATTTTTTTACACCCAGAACTATCTATGAAAATGGCTACATACCTCTTTATTCTATCAAACTTTTTTCCCTAGCCGTTTGGCACCTGTGCACCTTAAAATGTGCTCTCCTCAATGCATAGCTGGTAAATACCATCGGGCACTCCCTGCAGGGATAGTCAATCGTCGCCGTGCCATGAAACTCCCGCAGATGTGTCAACCGCTTGCCTTTAGATTGGAAGGTCGCGTCGCATCGCGGACAACGACATTTGAAACCAGCGTTTTTATACTTTTCGCTCGGGGTTATATTTTTTCCGTGATCCTCTCCCAAATGGACATCCAGTTCAGACCTGTGAGAGAAGGCTACGCCACATTTGTGACACACGTGGTCTTGGCTGTGAGTGTTGGCGTGATGGAAGAGGAGACCGTAGCTGGTAAAGCCTCGGTTGCACGCGGCGCATTTGAATGCCCCATTCCCGAGAACGAATGGCATAATTCCATCATGACTTGGAGCCAAGGGCTCCCTGTGCCTTTTTATGATATGCTGTTCCAATAGCTTGTAAGTTTCCATGGGTTTTTGGCAGACGGTGCAACGGAGGTCGGTGACGTCAATGCTCATAGGAAACGTGTTATAAACTTGGCGTGTTTTGAACAAATCGAGCGTGTTGTGATCTGCCACGTGGACTCGGAGACTTTCCATACTGGACACCGGCTCGTCGCAGAAGCAACACAAGAATTTGTTACTCTTGTATTGAAACGGAACCGCATTGGAGTACTTTAGGACCAAGAGCACGTGTCTCCGGTAACTCTTCCTGCCTATAAAATAAAAGAGAAGAAGGATTTAGTGAAGCAGCAAAATTGTTTACTTTTTTGGTCTGAAGGAAATTGCAAGTTGGATACTAATTAATTCTGTAGTGAGAAGATATCGCATTTAGTATTTAGTTGACACATTCTCGATCTCGACCTTACCAAAATGAAACAGTTGAACTATGTATCCAACGAGATCTCCAAGCAGATTCAATATGAATAAGGCCTATAGAAGACGTTTAGCTTTGTTTAATGCCAGCGCGATCAGTCTTTACCTGTAACGCCAAAATTGGACTTGCATTACAGAGTTTATTATTTTTTAACTGGTCTAATTAAGCCATACCTCTTCACGAGAATATATGGAGGAGCATTTTTGCCTTCTTATGTAAGTGAGAAGTCGTAAATTTAAACTTCAAGGACTTTCAAATTATCTGTTTATTCACTAAAATCCATAATAGCATCTCTTTAGGTATACCCTATCTAGTACCAGTAGGCACGCCTGCAGTGAAGGGAACAACTGTGTCGTGCTCATTCAGGTGTTTGCCTCTCGCTCGGTAGCTGGTGAAGCAAGCTTGGCATCGCGGACAGGCGTACCGCACTCCCTGCTTATGTAACGTCAGTCGGTGCACCATACGCCGCGCGCGCGTCGCCAACACCGCATTACATCCGGCCGCACCGCACGGGAACCGTCCCGTCTCGTGCGACTGTGCGTGCGTGCGGAAGCGGGACGCCGAGGCGAACGCCTTCCCGCACGCGTCGCACACGTGGTTCTGGTAGTGCGAGTTCATATGCTCGTTCAGTTTCGAGAAGTTGATGAAATGCTCACAGCATTTCTGGCATGAGAAGCCGCTGTGATCGTCCAACTTGAAGGGAAGGACTCCGTCGCTGTACTCTTCGTTCAAGAGCTTGCCGTGATCTAAAACTATATGGGACTTCAAAAGGTCGATGCTGTTAAAATTCTGGCAGCACAGTCTGCAGTTTAGAAACGTCACGTCGATTTTGAGCATGTTATTCTCTGTGAGTTTGGCGAAGATTTTCTTTGTTGGTGGTTCGGTGGCGTGGGTGTGCATGTGCTCGCGTAGTGGCGTCGTGTCGACGAACTTGGCGTCGCAATATGAGCAGTAGAAGGCGTTCCGCCACCAGCGGAACGGCCAGGCGGTAGTCGTCTCCATGATGATGAGAGCATTTCGCCTCATCATGGTCTTGGCGATGCGCTTCTCCGACTCCTCCGGCAGCTCGTTGTTCTGCCGCCGGCGGCGACGCAGCGTGCGCGCGCTCACATTCTCTTTTAACTTCCTAACGCGACCGCCTACTTCCGCTTGTGCGGAACCTAAAAAAAAACAAGTTACCGATTACTCAAACGCTTATCGACTCCTGAACCGGCATGCACTGAACCACCTTTTAGAAGACCTTATTTATTATCCAGATTAAATTCTTTTTCTTATTTAACGACTTATCGAGTTGAAAATGACGAGATGACGTGTTGAAGAAACGAGAAATGTATGTCAAGCAAGCGATGTATATATAATCGGTCATTATAAACAACGGCCGCGCAGTTTGAATAATGCCCAAAATGGGAGATCAGTGTGATAACTCTTAGAATAATTAAATCGCCCGGGCATTTCATATAATGCCCTTCACCTATGGGGCAGAAAAATGTTTCTTTTCATTGGTACTCTGCTGCCCTATGATAATATTGTTGTTCTTACATGTACAACGTAACACGAAGGATAAAGGGCGCTTCGCTTCGCTCACCCCCTTTACCCTTCACCTAAGATGCCACACTGTTTTCCCTGATAGTACCTGTGCTATCACATTGCCTGAAACCCACATGGCAATATTCTTAATGTCTGGGCAAAGTGATGAATAAGAAAGTTCAAGTTATAATTGTTCACTTTGCCCAAAGTAGTTTGTCATTATTCATAATGTCCGGGCATTGTTTATAATGACCTATATAGTGTCCGCCTGCCCCGCTTCCGCGGAAGGGGCGTGAGGATATGTGAATGTAGGTATGCAAAGCTATTTTCAGTCGTATAGGAGAGGAAAACTAACTATAACAATAATTTCAATGCATTTATTGAAAAATCCCTTGTAATGAGTGCATTACAAAGTTTTGGCCCGTTGCGCATGAGTATCCAAATGCGATCGCAGCGCCCGACTCCGCGGGAACGACTTGCCGCAGACTCCGCAATGGAAGTTCCTCTCCCCCGTGTGCTTCACCAAGTGCCGCTTCAGCTCATACGGAGTCTTGAACTGCCATTCGCAGTGCGGACAACGACACCCCCTCTCTGCCGGGAAGTGCACTGTGCGCACGTGTTTGGCACGCGCGGCGCTCGTACCGAACGAGAGCTCGCAATGCCGGCAGCAGTACGACACCTTCCTCTCACGATGCTCTTCATTCAGATGCGTCATCCGTTCGTAGTACCCGTCGAATCTTATCTTGCACACCGGACACTCGTAGCGAGGGCCTTTGGCGTGGGCGCTCGCCTTGTGAGAATCTCTTGCCGATCGCATCGAGAATATTCTTCCACACTCGTTGCAAGGAAACGACCCTGTGATGTGAACTTCGGAATGCTTTCGCAGTCGAGGCGCGGTCATGTAGCCCTTTCCACAAATGGCGCAGATGTAATACTGATAATGAATGTTCATGTGTTCGTACAATTTGAGGAAGTTGTTAAACTGCTCGAGGCAGATCACGCAGCGCCAAACGTCTTTATTCAACTGGAATGGTAAGACACCTTCTGGATGGTTGGAGTCAAACTCGTAGCCGTGTAGTGTGACATGGGACTTCATGTCAGCAACATTAGTGAATGTTTGGGAGCAAAGTCGACAGGCTGCATCTGTAATATCAACGTTGATGAGTCCCATCTCTTTAAATTTCTTGTAGATATCTTTGACGCAGTGTAGAGCAGCACACATGCGGACGTGGTTTCTGAGGAGGGCGCAGTCTCTGAAGCTGTCTTCACAGTAGGCGCAAATGAACTGGTTTTTGTTCCACCTGAAGGGGTGTACCGTCCAGCACTCTATTATCGCTCTGGCGTTCTTCTTGGTGATGAACCGAGACTCGGCCCTGGCGCTGCGCTGGTATGGCTCCTTCTTCTCTTTGGGGTTCAGTAAGTTTTCGATATCGACCGTGGCGTCAGTGAGTTCGATCTTAACGAGCGAGTCACAGAGGGTTTGTCCGCGACGTCCTAAAAATAGAAAATTGTTTGTGTCAATTCACTTTAAGGTCGACGAATGTAGCAAAACGTTGTAGCTGAAGGAGAAGGCGAGTGGTAAATAGACAGAAAGCCCGTACCGTAAATTACCTATCAGACCTACCGCGTTTAGTACTTGACAAGTCAATAGTCTTAACAACCTTCAGTTAGGCTCCTTGGTTATCTCGAAGTGGCAAAAGATGATATGCCTGTTATAATAGGTAGATAAAACTCGCTTCTGAGACGATTTTACGATCGTGTATTGATACAGAGGTACCTTCGTACTTCACGTATTTATTGTCGAACAATTTGATCAGAAATCATATTTTAAGGTCACTGATATGGAATTGAAAATGATAGAACGTACGAATCACTTGCAATTTATTAAAATGAAACACAACGTCTACATAACCTGACACTGATAATGCGCCCAATGTAATAAATATTTCAATAATCCAAGAAAGAAGAAACCCAAGCCTAATGAGACATGTTACAATCCTACGTGACTTAGGCATGAGAGATTAAAGAAATATACTTCCATTATTTTATGAGGTGTTACAAAAGGAAGACAATCCCGCTAATATCTACCTACAGTATAGTATGTATTAAATTGCCTCCTAAAAGTTTAACTACATACATATAATATAGCTTCTCCAAGGACAATAAAATCATCATCGTCATCTCTTTGAACTCAAATAAAATACTACACATCGTAATGTTTCTTAGCAATATGCGACTCGAGCGTCGCCTTGGTGGTGAAGGTCCGCGGGCAGCTCGCGCACGGATATTTGACATCCGAGTCCTTCTTCAACCGATGCGTCCTCTCCATATGATTGTACTTCGCTGATCGAGTCTTGAATGACTTCTGACAAGTGGTACACTCGTATTGTCCCGCTCCTGGTGCGTAGTTGTGGAACTCTATCAGGTGCCGCCTCCGGAGGTTCCAGGTAGAGAACCGTGGCTTCTCCTCGCAGTGAGTACAAGTGTATAGTTGGGAAGCGTGTTTTGACTTCACGTGGTCGGTTCTTTCCTCAGCGGTGGAGAAAGCCGCAACACATCGGTTGCATTTGTACTTATTGTCGTGGGGGATTTTAGTATGCGCGAGTAGGCTCGACTCCGTGATGAAGCCTTCCCCACAGGTATCGCAAACGTAGTTGTTAAAGTGCTCTGTTGTGTGCTTGCTCAGCGATTCAAAGTCGGGAAACTCGTTGGGACAGATCGCGCATGCCCACCGTGTTCCGTCGCCGAGATTGAAGGGCAGTACGCCAAGCTGTGCATCAGTTAGCGGCTGTTGATGGTACGTCTTCAAATGAGACACTAACCTATTCAAATCCCCTACACAAATGTTTGGAGTGTTGAAGCAGAGCTTGCACTGAAGATTTGTGACGTCGATTTTGACGAACTCCTTTCCTAACCGTTTGTAGAACGCTTTATTGACGTCGTAGTTCATGTGACGGGAGGACATGTGCTGTCTCAAGCCGCAGGGTTCTATCGACTGCACGCGGCAGAAGATGCAGTTGAAGTTGTTCTTCCATATCCGGAAGGGATAGGCAGTGGTGCCTTCTAGAATGATCTGCGCGTTGGTGCGGGTGTCGGTGACGGCTGCGATCGCGTCACGAGTTTTATAGTTTGTCTTCAAGCACTGGACGGCTCGGGTATGGTTTCTGAGTGCGGCCTCGGTCACAAAAGCGGATCCGCACTTGTCGCAGCTAAGATTCTTGAAGTGTAACCCCACGTGGCTTTTCAGCATTATGAACTTAGTGAAAGTTTTCCCGCAGCAAACGCACAAGAATAAACCATCCGGTGTCTGTTTGAAGGGAAACACTCCGAATGGAACCTCAAAATTCACGTCAATATGATGTGCAGTGCTGAGATGCGTCATCAGAGAATCTACATCGTCGATTTCTAGGGAGCATTCCTTGCACTTCAGTTCGGTGATATCGATTTTGAGATACTCGTAGAGTTTGTAGAACGCCGTGTTGATGTCGGCGTTTTCGTGGTCTGCCTTCATGTGATTCCGTAGCTCCAACATGGAGTTGTACACATCGTAGCAATAAGTACAACGGATGCTACTGAACCGGGTCTTAAATGGATAAGCCGTGCTGTGCTTCAGTATGATTTCGGCGTTCGATCGCACGTTTTGGTTGATCAAGTGATCATTGGTGAGGGGCTTTATTTCAATTTGGCAATCCTGTTCGATTCCCGCCTCGGACCCTAAAAAAGAAAAACATTCAATCAATAGTGGTCAATGGCTCGATTAAACTTTTTTTGAGCTTAACCTCTCACAAACCGAGGGTAGTTGGGACGGGTCGCGACTTTGAACCCTATGCCATGCTAATGAAATTTAACGGAAAAATGGCGTTATCTAACGCCGGTGGTATTCAAGAGGTTAAAACGTGTTATGGAGCCTGACGAAATACAAACGGGGATTGCAAAGTGAAATAAGCCGACGATAAGAGTAGTTAGTAGAGTAGTATGACTAAAATAATCGGTCATGTGCGGGTCGGACTCGCACACGAAGGGTTCCGTACCGTCGTACAAGAACACTTAACCACTAAAAATAATAAAACAAAAATATAAAGTGAATAATAATATGTTCGAACGTGGATTCGGACCCAGAAAACCCTAAGATACCGAGACCGATATCGAACCAATTGCGCCACCACAACCATGCGATAAGCTGCGAAATCTACGATATTTGAATCAAGATATGGTTTGTTATATCGCGGGGGGTGTTTAAATACGTATCTTGTATGGGGACCCCTTTCAATTTAATAAATCTCGTGAAGTTCATTATTTTTTGCTGTAATTGCTACAGAAATATACATTCTGTGAAAATTTTCCACTCACTTCCTATGACGGTTCATGAGATACAGCCCGTTTCCCTTCTGTCACCCTTCGGGAATAATGCTTGGACTGAACCGAATGTGAATGTGATAATGAACGAAAATTCTACTTCATTTAATGTGAGACTTTACAGACGAAAGCTCAATATGTATATCATTCAAGGAATCTTCACCTAACTACAGAATAAGTATACTGAGCGGTGCAGAAAGATACTTAGATACATAGCTACTTTCGCTGCGCGGCAATAAAGCGCAATCTAGCTCGTACCTGCGCTGCGTCCAATAATCGCTAAACACCTACAGAATCGGTCCCCCGCCCGTGCAGGCTATATTACGCTGCATCGCTACGCCTGAGAGCATCTTTTACTCTGACATTTCAAGGTCGTCCTGTCAACTCCAGTCTCGCTCGCTCACGGTAGGGTTACCTCACGTGCGATTTGTATTTGTGAATTTTAGCCCACTGTGTATAAAAGAGTGTTAAGTATTCAATTTATAATAATAATGAATGAAGCACTAACATTTTCGGTATTGTTACAAATAATTTTAACGTGGTCTAACTTTTAAAACTAAACACACGGATGAATTGATAAGTTCACGTAAGAACAATATATTTTATAGGAACTACAAGATTGTTTCGAAGTCATTGTTCGTAGCGAACATCACATAAAAAATGCTTACGAGGCGCGGCTAGAGTGCGACGCGAATGCGAACCGAGTGAGCGGCAACCTAACTGAAATCCCGTCGGACGGGTTTGGACCTACCTAAATTGTGGAGTGAGAACCCCCTGCCTTAGCAACATTAATTAGTCAACCGTTCTTGTTTGTTACATGTTTTCCTAACCGCCTAATTAATTTATCATTCCTTCACTATCATCGTTGCTATTCTTTCACTATCTTTATGTAAATGTGAACGTAAAATAAGAGGTGAAAGTTTAAGCTTGAGAAAATAACAATATTGACGTTGCCTGTGAATGCTTTACGGAAAAAAAATAGATTGATTATGAAAAAGATCATCCTCATAGACTAGATCTCCGCACAAGTCGACGACCTCAACGACGTTGATGGAAAATGTGAAAAAATATGTAGATACTTATTTACTTAGGTGTACTACCAGAAGCAGAAATAGGTTTATACCTGGCTATCATTATTGCGACAGAACTAAAATATTAATTTAGATTTATTCATTTATTTCAGTCATGTGATGACCACTTAAAATAGAAGAACATAATAAAGAAACAGTTATCTTGTTTAACTATACATATTATAATCTAATAAATAAACATTTAATGAACAAAAACGTAACCAAACAACCAAACCTCTTTATGTACTGGAAAAAGAAACTGAAGCATTTTCAAATCCGCCCCGGGGTCTAAAGGGCCTAGTTGGCACTCTTTGGGTACGGAACCCTAAAAATTCACTCCAGGATGATGATTTGTCATGTGCGAGACATAGCACACTTTCTGGTTAAAAGTTTTATCGCAGACTGTGCAAATGAACCGCTTCACCTCGCTGTGTATCCACAGGTGCTGGATAAGGCCCTTCTTCCTCGAAAACCCTTTCCCGCAAGTCACACACTCGAATCTCTTCTCCTTCGTATGACTGACCACGTGGTCATCCAGAGCTCTCTTACTCTCTAGCTTAAGGGAGCAGTAGGTGCACTGGAATGGGTTATCGCTGTGTACGATGTTGTAATGCACGCGGTATGCATGCCCGCTGCCGAACACTTCCTCGCATTCCGGGCAGTTGTACGTCCTCGCCTCTCCATGGGCGTCCTGTTGATGCTTCACCTTGATCCTCCAGGTGATGAACCGTTCGCCGCACACATGGCAGCAGTAGTGCCAGCAGCGCTTACTATTGGCCACGTGCTCGCGTCTCGCATCTAAAGAGTCGAAGCCTTGGAAGCACTTCCTGCATATGAATTTGTCGCCCATATGCTGGATGCGGCGGTGTCGCTTTAGAGATGTGTTATTGCAGTAGCTGCGGCCGCATACGTCGCACGTGAACTTTCTATAGTGGATTGATATGTGCTTGCCGAGTTGGATCATCCCGGGGAAGGAGCTCTCGCAAATTCCGCAACACAGCCTTCTATCAAGGCGATACGGCTGCAGGCTGCCCTCCACATCCGCTGCTATATCTATATCGTGCGCCCTGATCAAATGTTCGGCGATGGAGTTGAGCTTCTCGAACTTGAGCGGGCAGAGGCGGCATCGAAGGTCCGTGATGTCAACCTTGCCGCGCTCCTCCGACGAAACGTGAGCGAAGGCCAGTTTCAGCTTGAAGGTTGCGTGTTCCGCCTCCATATGTTCGCGGAACCGAGCCGGCTCGGCGAACTCCGTCAGACAGTAGACGCACACCATGATCTGCCCGCCAGGCAGCCGGAAAGGGTATGCGGTGGTATATCGGACAATGCCCTCAGCGTTCCGTCTCACATTGCGGCTTAATTCGGTGGAGGCGTCTAACAACGCTGTGAACAAACAAATAGTTTCGGGTCATTGACCGCTCGGGTAGTGGTGCGTGGAGTCATGTTTGCAGTCGTCTCTCCGCCTCTTTTGGCGCCTGACCTCATCAGAAGAACGTAAGAACGAGAACTATGGTTAAAGATCAATATCATTTAACAGGGATATTATAAGTTGTCGATTTTTGTACGTACGTTTATATTTAACCAACTACTGCCGTTAACATTTGTTATTAGTTCTGGAAAGGGGTGTTCATCAATGGAATCGACACTAGACTTCACCACTAAAACAGATTCAACGTAAATCTGTTTGACCTCCCCAGTCCCTTCATTAACAGTCAGCGTAAATACGAGTATTCACAGCCTATTTTCAAAACTCACTTTGTATCAATTAATGTTTTGAGGATAAGGATATTCAGGATTCATATTTTTATGTTGAAAGAACATTTAAAATAATTAAAAGAAGATTTTAATTAAGCCAGTCATGTACATTAAGTACTAAAGATACGTTTGACACATAATAGTTTACAATATTGCAATCCAAAGTGCTAAGTGTTCCCCTCGTGATGCGTGTGCATATGCCGCCTTAGGCCACGCAACCTCGGATACGACTTTTCACAATTGGCACACTGGAACCGCTTCTCCTTCGTATGCGTCACAATATGGTCCTCTAGTCTCAGCTTAGAGTGGTACCGCTGCCCGCAGTAGGAGCATACAAACGAATCCGAACTGTGATTCTTTTTGAAATGGTGATAGTACGATATCTGTGAAGGGAATATATCCCCACACTCAGTACAAGGGTACGTCTTCTGCGGTTTGGAGTGGACGGCGACTAAATGATTCTGCTTCATCTTCCACGTGAGGAATCTCTCAGTGCATAATTTGCAGCGGTACACCCAGCAGTTCTGTGACGCGATCACGTGATCTCTCCTAGCCTTGACCGAGTCGAAGGCGCGTCGGCACTTGACGCATCGGTGCCTGTGGTCTGCGTGGGTATTCCTCATGTGCAGCTGCAGGCCCGGCTTGGTCATGAACGACTTGCCACAGCTCTCGCAGATGAACGTCTGGTAGTGAGTGGAGATGTGGTTGCTGAGCTGCCGGAAGCCGGGCTGGTTGACATCACAGATGGCGCACAGGAGCTGGCGCTCCTGTTCGTACTTATTGGGCAGGAGTGCGAGTCCCGCTTCGAGACAGAAGCTGATTTGGTGCTCGATTCTTAAATGGTCGATGATGGAATCGATTTTTGAGAAGCGTTCGGAGGCACAAAGTCGACAGCGCAGGTCAGTGCAGTCGACACGCAAGTAGCAGTTCGTGTTGAAGTTAGTGAACGCCATTTTGACTTGGAACGTCTCGTGGTCTTGTTGCATGTGCGCTCTGTGTTCGGAGGGGGTTTTAAAGCTGTCAAAGCAATAGACGCAGTCGATCGCGTCACCCGTCAGCCGGAAGGGGAGGGCTGTCGTGTACTGCACTATCACTTCCGCATTCTGCCTGGCCAGGTTTGTCTCTTTGACGTCTAGAACAAAGAAACAAACTTGGTCATTGACGGACTTGCGATAGGATAATAAACTATATAGTTAAGTTATTATAAAAACTCAGCCGTCCGTGGCCAAACTAACCTAAGTGGCTAACCACTAACCTGCAGAAATGTGGAAATTCTCATCACGATAGGTTAAAATCTATAACATTACTCATTCAGTACGATGAGTTTATACTTTAAGATCTTTTCTGTGATTGCTTTCATAATAAAAATACATGGTTGTAAAATTACCGACGTTTTATTAGTCTCCTTAACAAAAGTTCTCATTTAAGAATGTCATATCAAACTGAACCTGTAAAGAAGATATACCTTGGCACGAGATGATAAAAACTAAATGATTGCAACACTTGTAGACTACTGCGTGTTTTTCTAAATAAAATATTTAGTTTGCCTAATAGAACACGCAGTATTAAGCGAACGACGACCTCTGTGGTGTTGTGGTCGAAACTTGCCAAGCGAGAGGCTCCAGTATTCGAACCCCGGTTGGGGAGAAAGAAAAAAACCAGGTCTGGGGTGTTTACATGTTTGTGACGTCACTGTTTCTGGTTCCCTGGTAGTGTGGGGCCAGAAGCAGTGTAAATGTTATATGTCACCTATGTTGACATCATTTATTTTCTAACGTTTCTTGCCACGGTGTATAGGTATAAAAAGGTTTCTGAACCCTGAGCGAGGCCACATCTCTCTTGCCCATGCATATTCTCTCGTTCCTATGCGCCGCTACTCCCTCCAGGCGGCAACCAGGGGACAAAAAACTTGGCATCAGGTGAACTTAATACTATTCTCAAAATTTCTTCCCATGAACCTTGATGTGCGCCTGCCATTCAGATATTCCAGGAAAGTTGACGTCACAGACGAAGCAGAAGAACTCTGATTCAGCGGCGTGATCGCTCTTGATGTGCCTACTGGCGCCTTTCTTATACAGAAAACATTTTTGGCAATGCGGACATGGGAACCGCCTCTCCCGCGTGTGTTTCAACGACACGTGCTGCTCCAAATCCTCTTGCGTTGCCAACTTTTCGTCGCACAAGGTACACTCGACAGATTTGTTCGTGTGGGCGATGACAAAATGAACTCTCAATTTCGCGTTTGTGCGGAACTCTAAAGAACATTCAGTGCACGGGTAGGTTTTGGTGGGAAAGTTGTGCGTCTCTGTAAGGTGCAACAGTCTAAGACGTAGCGTGGCAAACACGTCGCCACAATGCTTGCAATCGAAACGCCAACATTCTTTGCTGGCCTTCACATGTTCGTTTCTCGCCTTCGACGTATGAAAGGACCTCTTACATCTTATGCACTGATGATCGTTCATGTGACTGGTTTTAAGATGATGTTCGAGACCCCCTTTTACTATGAAGGACTTCCCACAGCTGTCACATATAAAACTTGCCTGTGTATGGGTTAGGAGATGTTTGTTGAGTTGCTTAAACCCGGCAAAGTTTTGTTTGCATATTCCGCAGATGAGTTTTCCAGACTCAAACTTATACGGGAGCAGTGGAAGATCGACGTTTGAGGTCACTTGCAAAAAGTGCGAGTTTTGCAGATGATCGCTTATTGAGGTTAGATCTTCAAACTCTTCAGAACATAATCTGCATTTTAAATCGGAGCATTCTACTCTGATTTTATTGGTTGGTCGTTGAATCTTAGATAGGATACGAGTGAGTTTATTGTCACCACTGGAGTGTTTGTCCTGCATATGTTCCACGTAGTTTGAAGGTTGGACGACGTGCATACCGCAGTAGGCACATATCATTCTCCCCTTGATAACATAGAATGGATATGCGGTCGTATTTTCAAAGATCAAACTAAAATATCTCCTCAGCGCCATTATTTGTTCTACAACAAAGAAACGGTATTAAGTATATTTGATGTTTATTTACTTCTATAATTATTGAAAGGATATGTATATCGAAAGTATGAGTACACATATCGCCTCGCCTTTGCCCAACCGTGGTGGCAGGGGCACGCAGAGACAGATATTTACTCCCACTCTTAGCAAGTTATCTCACTTGAGATCTCAATTTGTCAATTGATTACTTGCGTGTAAAAGACAAACAAAAAAGAGGTAGAATTGGTTTAAGCCGTAATAAACTTGCGATTGTCGAAAGGTTATCCTTCCTCTATCAATGATTTAGTGCATTTAAGTTCAATCAATAACGTACCCTTTCTTCGTAATCTATCCTCTGCTTCCTGCTCTACGCGTTCAGGATGGTCACTGACTTCGTGCAAACGTTTGTCTGTGGTGTTCCTAAACCTAACACCACAGAAACAAGTTAGTTTCTCGGAGCACTCATCGGTACTATACTGATGTTCGTCCCTTTCTGTCGTCGACTCGAAAGTTTTGCCGCAGTGGCAGCGCAGGTTTTTAGGCGTGCGATAAGTGGAGCGTCTACCGTTGCTGTGTTCGGCGAAAGAACATTCGCCAGTACGCTCCGGGACAAATGACGACTCTTTACATTTGTCAGCTAGAACAAACGAGAAAAAACTCAAGTCATTTATTGCAGTACATTTTTCTGTCCGGTCTGGTGGTTTAAATTAGAGATGAAACGTCTATCCGGTATCCGATACCGTATAATAGCTCATTATCCGGTATCCGACAAGCCAGTCAATATTTTTATTTTATTTAATATTACGGATAGGTAAACAAAATACGAAATATCCAACCCAGGAATTATTTATGTATATAATTACCATTTCGTCATCCTACAATACAACAAACCAATTAGTATTCGTAATGCACTGCACTAGTGGCAAATTATGTTGGATGAATACCAATTTCTCTGCACCAAAAGGCAAACAAACGGTCTCGCTTGTCTCATAGATAAGGTTTGCTTCATAATAGTCTCACTAATCGTACTTAAACATAAACATTTACATAGAAGCACATACATTACTTCTTTCATTAGGAAGCCCTGTGTCGTGGGACCCAGAAACAGCGACATCACACACATAAACATCCAAGACCTGGGAATACTGTTTTTCATCCCCAGCCGGGAATTGAATCCGGGACCTCTCGCATGGAAGGCAGAGCCACAACCGAAGCGCCACAGAGGCCGTCCGCTTATATGATAATACTGGCTAACTTTGTTTGTGCATTAGCTGACCACAAATATAAGGGACACTGAATATTTTAAGAGCTATGGAAATTCTTTTGTAATAACCTCATGATGAGAGTACAGATTGCGTTTATGGTCGCCAATCTCCGATAAGAGATGGTACCCGAAGAAGAAGAAAATTATCCTCAAACCACATAAGTAAGATAACAATAACATAAATTGATCCCGTTTCCAAAGAAGCAAAATATTGCTAATTTCGCCCAGGAACGAAAAATCCCGAACCGTTCGTGCGCCACCGACGCATAGCACACGTTATGTTGCAATGTTCAGCCGGATATCCGGTACCCGGCCAAACTGCTATCCATTTCATCTCTGGTTCATTAAATGTGGTAGTAAAAGGTAGTTTGCAGTAAGTGCTCGAATCGCTGAAAGTTTATCTAAAACCGATGGCGATCGATACTAGAATTGAGTTTGAAAGCTGATTTTCAAGGATATCTGACCACTGGAATGTGTTTAGTCAGAATTTTGGCCTATCTGCGCCAGAAGGAAGTAAAATATATTTGTTAAGCAAGTGTTTCCAAAAGGAAGTACATTTGTTCGTCTGTTCATAAATAAAATCACATGTAGTATATTTCAGCATTTATTGAGTGTCTAGTCTATAGCACTGTTAACAGACTTTTATTTTACAGTAAAACAATCAACAATTAAAAGAAATACGTGCAAATAACAAATAATTCTTAATTCGAAAACATGAATTATTACCCTTTTTCTGATCCATACTTTCAGAAGAGCCAGCACGTAATCAACCCGTTCCAATTTTAACTCTATTCGTAATAGTAGTAAGCATCACATTGGTTCGATTCGGTAGCGTGCTGAGAGTTCTAAAATCACAATCTGGACCGCAGCATTGCATTCTCTTTTTGATAAATGTTCTTTTCAATTTTATGATACAGCTTAAACATGAAAACGGATATCGTGGTTATCTGACTGACCAGGCTCTCCAAAATAAAGCTAACTATATTCGTATAGAAATTTCAGTGATCAAAAGCTTTTGACTATGTGATGACGGCGTCATGCAGCATTTATGTTAAATGCTATTTTCATGTTAATAAGTTTTGTTTATGGTACGAGTTTCTGTCACTGATTCACGGATAAAGTTTTTCAGAATTGAAAAGTTCAGAATCAGATCAGATCAATTTAATAAAATCTACGGAATGAGCACTCGAAGTCGCAGCTAACTGGTCAAAGATATCGGAATCAGTACCTTCTTTAACCATTGACACGCGCAGAAGAAATTAGTTGCCCTGGGCATAAGTCAGTCAAAGTGAGACAGTCACACAATCCCTTGTTCAGGGTGGTGACTCTTCATATGAGTCCGCCAGCTGACTCGCTGGTTGAACTTCTTACAACACGGCACACATTCGTATCGCTTCTCTCTATGTATCCACATGTGCTGCTCTAAATTCTTCTTCCGAGCAAACGGTTTCGAGCACACCGGACACGCGAGAGACTTTACGTGTGTGTGTGTCGGCAGATGTTCTTCTAAACACCGGGTCGAGTCAAACTTGCGACCACAGTAGCTGCAGACAGCCGCGTCGTCGGTGTGAGAGAACTTGAAATGCAAACGGAACGCTTTCCGAGACTCTAAGACCTTTTTGCACTCGGGGCATTTGTACACCTTGCTGGGGCGGCCGTGGGCTATTTCCAGGTGGCGCTCTTTGAGGTGCCACCCTTTGAACCGCTGGCCGCACTTGTTGCACACGTGCATCCAGCAAGCCGAGGACAGTTCCATGTGGCGCTTGTACCCGTCAATGGAGGGGAATTTAGTTTTACACTTCCTGCAGATATGAGCACCGCCCCTGTGACCGAACGTCTGATGCGATCTGAGTGAGGTCATCGTCGTGTAGGACTTGCCGCAAGTCTCGCACGTGTGGTTTTGGTAATGCGAGGAGATGTGGCGGCTCAGCTGCCGTAGGCCGGGTAATTTTTTGTTGCAAACGTAGCAATCCATCTTGTTGTTTTTGAACACGAACTGCTGTATGGCTAGATCGACAGTAAGGTTGATTTTCTTATCGTGCGAGTTTAGCAGGTGTTTCGCGATGGAATCAACTTTATCAAAGGGTTCTAGACAGATCCTGCAGCGCAGGTCGGTGCAGTCGGCTTTGACGAGAGGCTCGTATTTACAGTGAGCGTAGGCGGTGGCCACATTAAACTCAGAATGTTCCAATTCCATGTGCTCGCGGAATTGGCTCGGATTGTCGTACAACGAGCTGCAGTAGACACAAAGCATGCTTTTTTCAGGCAGTCTGAACGGGTAGGCTGTCGAGAACAGCAATATTAGCTCCGCGTTCCTTCTCTCCAGCAAGAATGCGTCTAGAACAGAAAGAAATGCAGTCGGTCATTTCCTTGTTATTCTCCAACTGTATCCTACCTAGTATTATTACTATTTATAAACAGTCAATCAGATAGCGAACTGGAGTCTACAAATTGAGATTGATATCTGGATGATGTAACTTCATATGCGCTTTCCATGTGACTTTCTGGTTGAACTGCTTATTGCAAGGCACGCATTTGAATCGTTTGACTTCGCGATGCGCCCACATGTGCTGAGTTAGATTCTTCTTGTGGCTGAATGCTTTTGAGCACACGCTACACTCAAACAGCTTCTCGCCGGTGTGTGTGACCACGTGGCTGTCATATTTGCGTTTGTCAGCGAACTTTCTGTCGCAACAGGAACAAGTAAAGTTACGGGTAGTATGCGCAATCACAAAATGGTCTTTATATTGGTTGCTCCGTAAGAACACGCGGTCACAATTAGGGCAAGGATATTTCTTCGTCTTAATCCCATGAACTTCCAGTTTGTGTTTATTTCGCCGCGTGCCATTTAGGAAGCGTTCGAAACAAATGTCACAAACGTAAGGACGACACTGTTCCGTTGCTAACAAGTGTGTTAGTCTGGCTTCCGTGGTCGGGAACGCAGTTTTACACTTCCTGCACAGTTTTCCTTCACCGTGCGCGTATTGGACATGCTTATTCAGGGCCTCTTCGTTGGTGTGCGAGCGGCCGCAAGTCTCGCAAGTATTCTTATGGTAGTGAGATGTGGTGTGCCGACTGAGTTCTCTCAGTGATATAGCTTTGAAGCCGCAGATTGCACACTTCCACTTCTCATTAAATTTAAACACCTCCAAGTACATGGGCTCGTCAAGATCCATTTCCTTGTTGTGGGCTTCGTTAAGATGTTTCGCCATCGACATAAGATCATTGTCAATCGTTTCGCATAAGACACACTGAAGCGTGGTGCAGTCAACCTTTAAATGACGGTCAGGCTGCTTGAGATGGTTGAATGCCGATCTACTATCGAAAATCGGGTGTTCAGTGGACATGTGTTGTCTGAACTCTAAAGGTTCTTCGAACGTGCTATTAGGTTCGTATTCACAGTAAACACACTGCATTGTGCCATCCGGAATACGGAACGGGTACGCCGTTGTGCATTGCAAGATTGTCTCAAGGTTGTATCTTCGGCTCTTCAGCAATTTGCCTAAAACAAAGAAATCTGTTGTCATTTGATGTGGAATTAAGATCACTGTTCAATCGATTGATTGTTTTGTAGATTTTTACGATCGCAATATTTAAATACAGACTACATGAATTTGAAAAGTTTTGTGTCGTTCTTTTGTAGGATGTGTCATTCCAGTTTGTACAATCTTACAATATTTCAAATGTCCATGTGCTAATGTCCGTCACAGGTACGCGGAAATATCTCATCACGTACCACGAGTATTTCTAATATACGTCGTTCCTAACGCGTACCAGTCTAGTATATAAGCTATGTTCCCAATCAAATAGACAGACATTAACTGAGCATGCAGTGACAAGCCTATTATTTAGTCTCCTTTCGGTTGCCACTCTCCGCAAAGTCCACTCAGAGATTTTGGCGTGAAAAACTAAGGAAGAAGTATCCATCCACCAACTGCTTTTTATAATGTTAGTAGTAGGAAGTAGGATAGAATAACT
This sequence comes from Argyresthia goedartella, assembly GCA_949825045.1. Taxonomy (NCBI): domain Eukaryota; kingdom Metazoa; phylum Arthropoda; class Insecta; order Lepidoptera; family Argyresthiidae; genus Argyresthia; species Argyresthia goedartella. The sequence goes on along the minus strand of OX463811.1, from coordinate 4,758,256 downwards.
GATTAAGGAATACGCGGTGGAAGTAGATTCTATATATATAATGAGTCAAACCGACCTTATTCAGTCTGGTAATGCTTATCATCGGTATAAAGACCTACTGCTGAGGACAGTACAAAACAAACATAACGTTACACGCCTTTTCCCATACGGGGTGGAGCGAGACAGAAAATAAAAGATGGAATATAAACTAAACACAATTTGACTTCAAAGTGTATTAAAGATCAGGGAACACATCAGAGGGTGCTTGATCCGGGTGGTACGACTTCATATGCGCTTTCCATGTAACTTTTTGATTAAACTGCTTTTTACAGGAGTCGCAATTAAACCGTTTAACCTCGCGATGCGCCCACATGTGTTGTACTAGACACTTCTTTGTGGCAAATGCTTTAGTGCACACGCTACACTCAAAAGCCTTCACTCCTGTATGGATTACTAAATGAGAGTTCAGTCTACTTTTTTCTCTAAACCTCTTGCCGCAAAACAAACAAGGGAATCGGTCTGTGTGCACGATAAAAAAATGCTCCCGACATTGAGTTTTCTCATGGAATACTCTGTCGCAATTGGGGCAAGGAAACCTCTTCTTTTCAGCACCATGAACATCCTCCTTGTGGATGTCCCTTTGGTAATTGCTTACGAAGCGCTCCGAGCAAATACCACAAACGTAAGGTCGGCAATCTTTCGATGCCAACAAGTGTTCCAATCTGTTTGTGTATACAGTTTTGCACTTTATGCATTTCTTACCATCTGCGTGACTAGTGCTGACGTGGTTCTTCAAGGCGTTGCTGTTTTGGTACGATCTGCCACAAGACTCACATGTGTGTTTGCGGTAGTGAGAGGTCGTGTGTCGACTAAGAGCTCTCAGTGTAATGGCTTTTGTACCGCAGACAGCGCATTTCCATTTCTCGTTGAAATCGAAAATCTCTAACTTCAACGGTTCGTCCAGATTTATGCGTTGGTTATGGACTTCGTTTAGATGTTTGGCAATCGACAGTAAATCATCTCCTAAGTTTCCGCATAGGCGACATTTGAGGCTTGTGCAATCAACTTTCAAGTAAATATCGTGGTTGCGTATATGAAAAAACGCATGTTTCACATTAAACTCTGTATGTTCCTTATCCATATGTTGTCTGAACTCTAGCGGTTCCTCGAATGTCACATCATCGCAATAGACACACTGCATCGAACTGTCCGGTATACGGAAAGGGTAAGCAGTTGCGAATTGCAAGATGCTTTCAGCGTCGAGTCTGCTCTTCCTCGGGCATATGTCTAAAACAAAGAAAACTACCGTCATTTCTTGTGAACACATTTAGTTCTGAGCTGTTTGTTTATTATCTCGCACGAATAAATTATTAGAATGTGGTAATTAACATTTTACAGAAAACCTACCATTATTTCTGTTGCTCGGTGAGTATACGACTTAGCTTTGATTTAGATCTGGCTAAAGGTCGGCTCTTTCTCAACTTTTCATAATCTTAGATAGAGGGAGCCGCTGGCCGATTTTATATATCCTAAGAACGTGAAATGTAGCCGAATACCAAAAAATCTAAGTTAAATTACCCTCTAAGAGATTGCGAGATGCGGATGGTAGGACTTCATATGTCCTTTCCACGTTACTCTCTGATTAAACTGCTTGTTACAAGGTTCGCACTTGAACCGCTTGTCCTCCTGATGTATCCACATATGCTGCGCTAGACTCTTTTTCCGGCCAAACGACTTTGAGCACACACTGCATACGAACAGTCTCTCTCCTGTATGTGTCACCACATGTTCGTCTAATGCGTGTTTGTTGACGAACTGCTTTTCGCAACAGGAGCAGCTGAACTTCCTATCCGTGTGTGCGATTACAAAGTGGGCGCGGTACTGATGGTCGGTGAAGAACACTTCTTCGCAATTCGGGCACGGGTAGCTCTTTCGCTGGACGCCGTGCGCGTCTGCCTTGTGCTTGTTAAGATTGCCGGTGGCGATGAAGCGGTCGCTGCAGATATCGCAGACGAAGGTGCGACAGTTTTTAGATTCCCTGAGGTGTTTGAGCCGCGCCGCGGCGGTGGGGAAGGTGGTTTTACATCGGATGCACAGGCTGACGCCTCTGTGCGCGTAATCCACGTGTTTCCTCATCGCGGGCTTATTGCCATAGGACTTGCCGCAAGTCTCGCAGGTGAACTTGTGGTAATGGGCGGTGGTGTGTCGGCTGAGCCCTCTCAGTGTTGAAGTTTTGAAGGCGCAGACCGCACACTTCCACTTTTCGTCAAATACGAAAGTCTCGAGGCCGAGCTCCTCGGTAAGGTCCATGCGTTTGTTGTGTACTGTTTCTAGATGTTTTGCTATCGAGTCAAGATTGTCGTGTGGCATCTGACAGAGGCGACACTGGAGCTTTGTGCAGTCGACTTTTAACAGATTCTCGGTCTCTTTGACATGCGCGAAGGCAGTTTTCGAGTTGAAGGTCGCGTGAGCCGCGGTCATGTGTCGCCTGAACTGCTGCGGCTCGTCATAGTTTTCAGAGCAGTACACGCACTGCATGGAACTCTTCGGTATACGGAAGGGGTAAGCCGTGGTGTATTTGACGATAATTTCAGCGTTGAGCCGCAGCGGATTCTTCGTAAATAAGCCTAAAACAAAGAAATCCATGGTCATTCGGAATCTAAAGTGTACATTGGTTATTATGTTTACACCAAAACGTATTTATTGCATTTCTTGGGTAACCACGTCTTGACCTCCCGTGGAATGACATTTTAACAATTATTAGGTTATTGTAAAATTTGCTATAACAACACACATTCTGTGACACTGGAGCTTGTTTGTTGCGAGGTTGGAGAAGTTTCAAATCCTACATCAGACAATGTTTGTAAAAATTGAAAGAAATTTCGATAAACGTCTTATTTATTTATATTATATTATTTTATATTTATTGCAATAATAGAAATGTCTCTAAATAACATCAAAATCAGACACAATAACGATTACAGACCAAATTACATTTTAAAAACTTAAAAATAGTCTACTGAATTGTGGTTGCAACAGGCGGTTGGAGGCCTTTGCCCAGAAATGGGAAACTTAACGGCTACAAAAACTTGTCTACAAATCAAGTGCTAGATGAGGATGGTACGACTTCATATGCGTTTTCCACGTGACTTTCTGATTGAATTGTTTGTTGCAAAGTTCGCAATTGAATCGCTTGTCTTTGCGGTGGATCCACATGTGTTGGTCTAGACTCTTTTTGTAACCGAACGGCTTGGAGCACACACTGCATACGAACGTTCGCTCCCCCGTGTGTTTGACCGCGTGTTCTCTCAGTTGCAGTATGGTTACAAACTTTTCATCGCAACATGAGCAGGTAAGACTCTGGTCGGTGTGGCTGATGAGAAAGTGACGCCTGCGGTCTTTGTAGTTGATGAACACCTTCCCGCAGTCGGGACACGGATAGGGCTTTAGTTCTATCTTGTGTGCGTCGGCTTTATGCCTATCGCGGCGCGGCGCCGTAGTGAAGCGTCCGCCGCAGACATCACACACATACTGCCGACAGCGCTCGGACTCCGTCAGGTGTTTCAACCGGGCGGCGGAGTTGGTGAACACTTTCTTGCACCTGATGCATATCTTGCCGTGTCGGTGCGCGTTGGCGATGTGTTTCTTCATGTTGGTCTGGTTGGCGTAGGTCCGGCCGCAAGTCTCGCACGTGTACTTGTGGTAGTGAGCCACGGTGTGCCGGCTGAGCGCTCGCAGGCTCACAACGCGCACGCGGCAGATAGCACAATTCCACTTCCCGTCGAGCTTGTATGTCTCCAGGCCGATCTCTTGCGTGACGTCGATCCGCTTCTTGTGGACTTCGTTCAGGTGGATCGCTATACCCAGCAGGTCCTGGAAGCTCGCGAGACATATGCGGCACTTCAGTTCGGTGCAGTCGACTTTCAAGAAGTTGTCCATTTCGTTAAGATGCGCGAAAGCAGTTTTAGGTTTGAATATTGCGTGTGTCGTGGCCATGTGTAGCCGAAAGTCTTGCGGCTCGTCAAACTGCTCTAAGCAGTAAACGCACTGCATGGAACACTCCGGTATGCGGAACGGGTACGCCGTGGTGTATTGCACGATCAGTGCGGCGTTGGCTCTCAGGGTATTCGTCGTCATATCGCCTAAAACAGAGAAATCCACTATCATTTTGTCATCGAGGCCAATATGCAGCGCGTTTGGTGGTGAGGTTATGAAAACGGTATCAAGGTGTAATCATCATCAATTCAGGATGATGGAGTCGCACATGGGACTTCAGGGCCGCATTCTTTTTGAACTGTTGGGAGCAAATGGCGCACTGGAAACTTTTCTCGTCAGTATGAACCCACATGTGTTGGACAAGATGGTTCTTCCTAACAAACGTTTTGCTGCAGAACTCGCAGTGGTGTGGCTTCACTCCGGTGTGGGAGGCGGTGTGCTCAGCCAGGCGAGGGGCGCTCGCAAACTTGGCGCTGCAATACTCGCAAACGAAATTATCCGTATGGTACTTTACAAAGTGACGTCTGTACAGACATCGTTTCGGAAACTCAGCGCCGCATTCCGAGCAAGAGAACACTTTCTTGGCGACCCCGTGGACAATTGCCATGTGATCGCTTTTCATCTTCTCCGACAGGAATCTCTCGGGGCAAAACTGACATGTGTACGGCCAGCATTTCTTCGACGTTATCACGTGCTGCTTCTTGAGATGCGTAGTCTCAAACGTTGTGCTACACCGACATCGGATCCTGCCTTTGTGTTGGAGGATGTGCTTGGTGAGACTGTCGGAGGAGAGATAAGATTTGCCGCAAGTCTCGCAGGTGAAGTGGGCGTAGTGCGTCGCGTGGTGCCGACTGAGCTCGCGCAGGCAGGGTAACTTCGCGGGGCAGAGGTTGCAGCGCCACTTCTCCGCACCGAACTTGAACACTTGCAAGCCGGTCGGTACGCTCAAGTCGATGCTCTTGTGGTGGATTTCCACAAGATGCTGGGCAAGGTCTTTGACGTCCTCGTAGGATTCCGCGCAGATTCTGCATCGGAGGTCTGTGCAGTCAACTTTGAGTGGTAGTCCGGACGTCAAAAAACGGAAGGCATTTTTGCTAGTTTTGTTATGCGTGGCGTTCATATGGTCGCGAAGTTGGGCCGGGTCGTCGAAGCTTTCGAGGCAGTAGATGCAGACCATGCTACTGTCCGGCAGTTTGAACGGGTAGGCCGTCGCATACTTCACGATAAGTATTGCGTTCTCTCTCGCGACGATGGGCTCATGTTCGCCTAAAAACAGAAAGAAACAGGTACGGTCATTTATTCGGTTCTTTCCTTTCTGTTTATAATGACAGCGAAGTGGGCCAACGAATCTACGTAACTAATTCGAAGCGAGTCAGTTGAGAAATGTTAAAAATTTAATGTCTTGTCAATTTGAGAATAATCTGCGCTCAGTGTGTCTATTGCTCAGGAGCGGATTTACTTAAATATAATCATAAAGAGTGAGTCGTGTTTAACAGAAAGCAAGGAATCAGATTGTCTTCCAAAAGGCTCCTGCGCTGTGGTAACGGTTTCTATAATGCACACAGGCTACAGGTGAAAAGTAAAACCAAGATTTCTTAAAAACATTTATCTATTCATTGACTAGACGTTATGTTATGACAGTCTCACTGGTGGCCAATCTCGCTCAGAGAAAGACTTCTGGGTGGTGTCTTTTCACATGATCCTTCAGTTTCCACCTGTTTGTGAACAGTCTGTTACAGATAGTACACGGCAGTTTCATGCTGTCGTCATGTATGACGACATGCTTCCTTAGAGCCCTCGTGGTGAAGAACGCTTTATCACACTGCTCGTAATCGCATTTATAAGGTCTCTCGCCAGTATGCTTTGAGAGCGTGTGATCCCGCAAGTCTCGCTTGGTTCTGTAAGTCTGTCCGCAATACTGACACTTCAAATCTTGTGTGTGAGCAAGTTTAAAATGAAAGAAAAGCACGGTCCTTGAGTAGAACACTTCGCTGCATTGTTTGCATGGGAACTTCTTTTTCGGTCGACCGTGAGCCGCGACTAGATGACGTTGGAGTGTCTCAGCGCATGTGAAGTGGTCGCCACAGTCGGAGCATCTACAGGGTAGGCATCGTTTGCTAGTTAAGTAGTGCTCTTTCTTCGCTTCTTTGGTGGGATAGTATATTTTGCAAACTTTGCAGTAGTAGAGAAGCGGCGCGTCCGCGTGGCTCATGGAATGCACATCAAGGCCGCGCGCCGTCTCAAAGTTCTTTCCGCAGACTGCGCAGATGTGACGGAAGTAATGTGTGCCCGCGTGCAAGAACAGACCATAGAACGCCATGCATTGCTTCTCGCAAATGACGCACACGAATTTGTCCTTGTCTAATTTCATCGGGATGAGTCCGAGGTTGTGGTTCAAGTCTAGCGAGCACTTATGCGAGTTGTGTAAATGTTGGGCGAGTTCATCTAGAGAGGCGAACGGCTGGGCGCAGTCGGCGCACTTGAGGTTAGTGACGTCGACTCTGACGAAGCACTTCTTGTCGTTGACGGCGGCGCCGCGGCCGCCGCAATGTGCCGCGTCCATGTGAGCTCGGAACAGCGCGGGCTCCTCGAACAACGCGTCGCACAAGCAGCAGCAGATGTACTTGCGCTGTTTCTGAGTGAACGGGTACGCGCTCGAGTGCCTGAGTATGATCTTCGCGTTCTCCGCGGATGGGTCCCACGTGCTCGCTCGAACTCGTTCTAAAAAGGAGAACACATGTTGACTGTCTCGAAATTGGTTTTCTGAAACTCAACTATCGTTCATTTCATAACATCCTACGTTATCTTATAGCAAGTTGTAAGTACCCGCGGCATAAGTAAAAATTGTGTCAGTGTCGCATATTTTGCAAATAAAACGTAATAAGTTTTCCGGGTGATGTTGTGACGTGTCACACAATCAATGATCATTGAATATTTCAGATCGAATCCTAAACTTGTGTTGTGTGTGTATGTTTAATACAGAGATAAAAATCGTTTCAGGAGATAGAAAATTCAATTCAGTTATTTATGGTGTTGCTCCGCAAATTTGTCAGCGTAGAATACGACTATCTATTTATCTCTCGCGAATAGGGTTCACAAAAATCCATTTTTTTTAATGAATGTCAAAAAATCCGATTTTTTATATTTATCCGATAAACATCAACAACAAAAAGAGGCAGCAATTTACATACTGTAAGTGGTAAAAGCTATCAAAAGCTAGTCGAACACGTACTACCCGGGCGAGCTAGGCCAGACACGTGGCTCGAATGACGTTTGTGCAAAGTACAGTGAACACAGTACAGTACTACAAATTACTATATCGAAATTCGAATAGGTACAATCAATATTTGGTTTAGGTTGTGCGTTGTCTGTCAGTCACTCAATATAGTGATATATATCACTATATATATCCGATTATCTATATCTGCGAACCCTGCTCAAGAAATGTTTCGAGAATTATTAGGTAGCCAAGTTATTCCAGGTCTAATATAGGTCTACCTTGGCGATGAGTAACAAGCATCCATGCTTACATCCCATCTGTCATTCTATCGCGTTTAAAACATTAGTGGGATGTTGGATAGGGTATTCAAGAAAACCATCAAATTTTACACAGAAAAACATCTCTATTCATAGTTCAGAGGCAAATCACACTTTCCAAACAAGCATAATGCAGAATGCACTGTGAGCATATAGTGGGATTTATTCGGGATGATGTCGTTTCAAATGATCCCGTAACTTCCATTTGTTGATGAACAGTCGTGAACACACGGGACACGGCAGTTTCATGCTGTCGTCATGCAACACAGCGTGTCTCCTCAAAGCTCGCTCGGTGAAAAAAGCCTTATCGCACTGACTATTGTGGCATCTATAAGGTCTTTGGCCTGTGTGTTTCGACATGGTGTGGTCCTGCAGGTCCCGGATAGTTGTGTACCTCAGTCCACAATACTGACACTTGAAGTCCTCTGTGTGGGATTTTTTGTAGTGAAAGTACAGCAAGTTTCTGGAGTAGAATATTTCATCGCACTGTTTACAAGGAAAAGTGATTTTTGGTCGGCCGTGGACAGCTACTTTATGCTGTTGCAATAACACGGAGCGCGAAAAGTATTCGCCGCAGTCGTGGCATTTGCAGGGCAAACATTGTCTACTTAGTAAAAAGTGCGCCTTTTTCGCTTCCTTCGTGGGATAGTATGTTCTGCAAAATTTGCAATAGAGGCGAGCTGGGTCCGTGTGGCCCATCCCGTGCGCGGCGAGACCCCGCGCAGTCTCGAAGTTTTTTCCGCAGACGGCACAGACATGAGGGCGGCAATAATGTGTTCCTGCGTGCAAGAATAGACCGTAAAAGCCCATGCACTCCTTCTTGCAAATGCAGCAGACGTATTTGTCTTTCTGCAGCCTCATCGGGACGAGTCCGAGGTTGTGGTTCAAGTCAAGCGAGCACTTATGCGAGTTGTGTAAATGTTGGGCGAGTTCATCTAGAGAGGCGAACGGCTGGGCGCAGTCGGCGCACTTGAGGTTAGTGACGTCGACTCTGACGAAGCACTTCTTGTCGTTGACGGCGGCGCCCCGGCCGCCGCAGTGTGCCGCGTCCGTGTGAGCTCGGAACAGCGCGGGCTCCTCGAACAACGCGTCGCACAAGCAGCAGCAGATGTACTTGCGCTGTTTCTGAGTGAACGGATACGCGCTCGAGTGCCTGAGTATGATCTTCGCGTTCTCCGCGGATGGGTCCCGCGTGCTCGCTCCAACGCGCTCTACAAAAGGAGAACACACGTTGACTGTTTCGAAATCGCTGTTTCTAAATCAACTATTACCATTAGTCAAAACAACAATACCTTTTTTAGAAAATTACACATACCTAGGCAAGGCTTCTGCATAACTACTTGGGTAAACACGCGATGTGTTAAGTCTAAGAGAACTGCTGATCACAAATCTCCGGGTGATGTTTCTTGACATGGTATTTGAGTCGACTCGAGCTGACGAACAGCTTGTGACAGTCCGGACAGGCCCGCTTCTTCGCGTCGTCGTGGATGATTGTGTGGTTGCGGTAGCTCTTCGAGCGAGCGAACGTTTTATCGCAGACTGAACACTTGAAAGGCCGCTGCCCAGTGTGGTCGGGTAAGTGGTCGGTGAGGTCGCGTCGTGTTGAGAAGGTCTCGCCGCAATGCGAGCACTTGTGCTCTTGAGTGTGCGCCTTCTTGAAATGCAAATAGTACAAGGTTCGCTTTGGAAACACTCTGCCGCATTCGGTGCAGGGGAAGGTTTTTCTGGCTCGTCCGTGAGCGTTGACCATGTGCTCGCCGCGTGCCTCCCACATGAGGAAGCGCTCGGGGCAGTCGGGACATGAAAACGGTTGGCACATTTTGCTCTCTCTCACGTGCAGCTTCTTGGCGTCGGCTGTTGGGAACACATTTTTGCAGCGCCTGCAGTAATGCCGAGCCCCCTCGGTGTGGTAGCGAGTGACGTGTTCTAGCAGGCTACGGAGCGTGGTGGTGCACTTGCCGCAAGTCTCGCACATGTGCCGCTGGTAGTGAGAGCCCGAGTGTCGCGACAGCTCGTTTATGCCGGTGAACTTCTTGTCGCAAGTTATGCAGCTGTATTTGTCTTTTTGGAGTCGCATCGGTACCAGCAAGGGGTGTGTGTCAGGCTCGATGGGGAGGCGGTGTTCGTCGCGTAAATGTTTCGCCAAGCTCGTGAGGTTACTGAATATTTTGACGCACGTCAGAGCGTTGCACTGTAAGTCGGTGATATCGACACGCACGGACTGGTCTGTGCCGCTTCTCTTGACCAGCATGACCGCATTCGACCGGTCGATGCCTTTGTGTAGCAGGTCTACGTGGCGTCTAAACTCAGTCGGGTCCTCGAACGTTCCGTCACAGAAAGCGCAAGCAATCAGTTTGCGCTCGACCGCCAACCTGAACGGATACGCGGTCGAATGTTTTAACGTTATCATGGTGTTTTCCATTGCGGTGTCGGAGCCCGTCCCTATAAAAGAGACATAATCTTTTTAATTTCTTCATCTACTCAGTGTTATCGTTTTTATAAATGAATGCAGAGTATCAAACAAAGTAATACAGTAAAGTGCCAGATTAGTAGTCGGTAGAGCCTTCAGTGTTGACAATACAACACTGATGACTTGTCAAAATAACGAAGAAGGTAGATTCTTGTGATTGAGTCGTTCTCCATAACGGTTTTATAAACCTAACAAATGTACTAAGCCTACTGAAATTAGATGCTATTTCAGATGGTGAACTCGCCGTAGACCATGTTCAAGAATCTATTCCATTAATGGAACTAATTTTACGAATGAAAGAATACCAGAACCGAATTTCTTGTAACTGCCTAAGCACCTAAAGCTTAAGTGTCAAAATCATAGGCCTTTTTGCATCGGAATTTATTTTGCATAATAAATCACCAGTTTAGTTAGGTACACTTTTATAATCCGGATGATGTTTACTGATATGCCCATTTAACCTATTGTTGCAAAGAAAGAGCCGCGGGCAGATGGGACAGGCCTTCTTCAGTTTGTCGTCGTGCACTATCAGGTGCCGTTTAAGCCACTGCTCAAGTGCGAATGTCTTGCCACATAATTCACACTTGTAAGGTTTCTCGCCCGTGTGATGTGATACGTGTAACTGGAACTCACGCCTTCCAGAGAAAGTCGTATCGCAATGCGGACATTTCAGATCTGGCGTGTGGTTCTTTTTGAAATGCAGGTACTTGGCGACCCGCCTTTCAAATACTTTGCCGCACTCGCCACAGGGGAACACCTTCTTTGCCTGTCCGTGAGCATCGACCAAGTGTTTCTGAAGGTATTCCCATACAAGGAAGCGCTCATCGCACAAACGACACGGATAGGGCCTGCAGCGCATGCTAATCCGCTTATGCAAATTCTTCTCCTCGTCAGTGGAGAAGTTAGTTTTGCAGTAATGGCAGTAGTGTCGATACTCCTCATTGTGCTTATTAAACACGTGCAACCTAAGGCCGGTTTGGGTTTGGAAGCATTTGGCGCAAATGTCACAAATGTTGCGCTGCACATGTGAGCCGGCATGTTTCCACAGTTCTCTTAAGGTAGAGCAATTCTTGTCGCAAACGATGCAAGGGTACTTGTCTTTCTGCAGTAGAACCGGCACAATGTACGGATCAACGTCCGGATCGTAGGGGAGCCCGTGTGTTTCGATTAGATGTTTGGACAATGCTGCGAGAGAGTCAAACTCTTCAGCGCAACTGATGTTGCTGCATTGTAAAGCAGTAATATCAGCACGTATTATCCGCGGTTCGCCGCTATTCCACTCATTGCCTTGCGTAAACGCGAAGGATCTGTCCTCTCCCCTGTGCCTTATGTCGATATGGCGTCGTAACAAAATCGGCTCCTGGAATGTTTCGTTACAAAAGACGCATATGATCCCATCGCCGCTTCGAGCAACGTGGACCGGGTAAGCAGTTGAATGTCTCAACAATATCTTGGTATTTTCTTCTGCTGTCTCCAGGAGCTGCCCTATAAAAGAGACAAGATCTTGTAAGTTCCTTATTTTGCTAATCGGATCATTTCACACTTGATGGATTCTTGTTTATTTTTTGGATGTACGTACGCACATATACTATAGGACTATAAAATGTACGTATAAGTCCAAATGACGTTTTTTAAAGAGACAAGACATTAACTAATAAGGCCAGCCACAGGTCCAGCAGGTCCAATAAAACACTCAAATATTCATGACGATTTTATTGTTATTTCGATATTGATTAAAATAATCGTCCAAGTAGTTTAGCAGGACGAGGTTAAGACATCTTAATAAAGTAAACCAACCAAGTGAAATCATTAGAAAATAGAGGAGAATATGTTATTACATACTGCGTTAAGATGGGAACCGACAAATCACACCGTGTTCACACCCGGAACTTTCACGGAACTGCTGTACTCATTTGATTTAGGGAATACCATGTTAATCCATGATATTTTGCTGCAAGACGACAGGACTCTCAGATCGGAGTTCTCGTCAGAAAGTTAGATATATTTGTATTCGGGATGATTTTTGGCCAAGTGCTCCTTCATTCTGAACTTCCTTATGAACAACTGTCCGCATTCCGGGCACGGCGTCTTCAGGCTGTCGTCGTGTATCACTATGTGCTTCTTTAAGTTGGTCTCAGTTCCGAATGACTTGTCGCAAGATTCACACTTGAACGGCTTGTTGCCTGTGTGCTCGGCCGTGTGCGACACTAGGGCCTTTTTAGTGGAGAACTTCTTTTCACAGAACGCACATTTCAAGTCGTCTGTGTGAGTCGCTTTGAAGTGAAGGTAGTATTTCATGCGCGTGTCAAAGACTTTGTTGCACTCCGCGCACGGATATGACTTCCTCTCCACCCCGTGAGCTTCTGATCTGTGACGTTCCTTCTGCTCCCAGGTGAGGAACCGTTCATCGCACAATCCGCAGCCGGCCGGCCGACAGTCATTGTTCTTTCGCACGTGCTCTTTCTTAGCCGCTGCTGAAGGAAAGGCAGTTTTGCAAAATTTGCAGTAATGCTGGAAGCCTTCCTTATGCTTGAACACGTGATGATTATAGCTACTGTCCTTCTCGAAGGATTCACCGCACAACTCGCAGATAATTCTGCGGAAGTGAGTGCCCGAGTGACGGGACTGCTCAGTGAGGTTCGAAAACTTTTTGTCGCACACAACACAGACAAACTTGTTCTTATGCAGTCTCATCGGCACAAGCAATGGCTCTGTGTGGGTGTCAATGGGCAACTTGTGTATGTCGATTAGATGTTTGGACAGTGAAGTCAGTGAGTCGAATGTTCCGACGCAAGACGGATAGTTACAGTGTAAATTGGTTAAGTCTACGCGGACTATCTTTTTAGGGTGAGTGGCGTATGAGGCGTTGAGATAATCTGATCTGCTAGACATGTTGTTGTGAAGCATGTCCACGTGCTGTCGGAACGCGGTGGGATCTTCGAATGTTTTGTCACAGAAGAAGCATCCGATCAGCCTGCGGTAAACAAGGAAGGGGTACGAGGTCGAGTGGCGCAGTATTAAAATGGTATTTTCTTTCGCAGTTTCTCTATCCGCCGGTAAGACTGTCATTGCTGGGTCCGTGCGCGGCCCTAAAAAAAGAGACGAAATCTTTTAATCCCAGATTATTATTACTGGCGTTACTTTATCAAACACAAGGGAAACGGAAAACACAGCAACCCCGTTTAAAACTACACCGGGGCAAAGTGATGCATAATATTTATAATGTACCTACTTTCACATAAACTATGTAGACACTCTTCGTAAGCGTATCGGTATCGATCTGTCTGTAGATGACGAATGAGTGTGTAAAACTGCATTTCAGCATTCGTAACATACGTATAGTCCATGTGCCTATAATAAAATCGGTCCCTGATTATGACAAAATGGATTGTCAGTATCCTATCTTAGCTGGCATTTACCCATTTAAAACTACACCGGGGCAAAGTGATGCATAACATTTATATTGTAGCTACTTTCATATAAACTATGTATACACACTTTGTAAGCGTATCGGTCTGTCAAGGTGAAGAATGAATGTATAAAACTGCATTTCAGCTTTCGTTACATATTATATTACATACACCCTGATTATGGCACAATGGAATGTCCCTTTCCTACCTTAGCTGGCATTTGGTTGAAGAATAAAACAAGTACCAAACAAGTACCATTCCAATTCTTATATACTATTTAATTAATAAATTCGGTTCAATACTACGTCAATTCGCCATTGCCTAGGTCCCAGAGTAGTGAGTTTTCATGTGGTGCACCAGGCTATAGTTCCTGATGAAAGACTTGTTGCAGACCGGACAAAAATGGTGCTTGACCGTGTCGTGCTTGTCCATGTGCTTCCTCAAGCAGTCTTTGCGCACAAACGTCGCGTCGCAAACATCGCATTTATACGGTCTCAGGCCTGTATGTTGGGACACGTGCATTTCGTAAGCGCTTCGCTTGAAAAAGTTTTCGCCACAGTAAGAACATTTGAGATATTGCGTGTGCGTTAACTTGAAATGTTTGTAGTACGGCTTGCGCTCTTGGAAGACCTCACCACACTCGGAACATGGATAAGTTTTCTTCGCTTGTCCGTGCACATCAATGAGGTGTTGCTCGCGCAGTTTTAAGGAAAAAAAGCGCTCCTTACATTCAGTGCAGACGAACGTTTGACAATACTTGGTCTCGCGTACGTGTGTCGTCTTCGCTTTCAAGGTGGGGAAATTGGTCTTGCAGCGCACGCAGTAATACTTGTGGCCTTCCTGATGCTTGGTGAGCGTATGATAGTCGAGCCCGGCTACAGTCTCGAAGCCCCTGCCGCAAGCCTCGCAGATATGCTTTTGGAAGTGCGTGCCCGAGTGTTGCGATAACTCGAAGATGCCAGAGAAGGATTTCTCGCAAACAACACAGGCTAGATTGTTTTTCTGCAGTCGCAAAGGCACTATTTGTGGTTCCTTGGTGGGGTCGATGGGCAGTTTATGTGTCTGAAGGAGATGTTTGCAGAGTGCGTCGAGTGAGTCGAACACTTCCACGCAGGTGGGCGCACTGCACTGAAGGTCGGTGATGTCCACTCGGACCAAACGAGTTCCATCTTTACGTTTGAGCATTTCGTATCTATCTACAGCCTTGTGTTCAACTGCAACGTGTCGTCGGAACTCGCTCGGTTTCACAAACGTGCTGTTACAGTAGCCACATGTGAGTTTGCGTCCTCTCACCACACTGATCGGATACACCGTCGAGTGTCTCAGTATGATCTTGGTGTTTGCGCATGCCGAGTCCTTCCTTGACCCTACAAAAGAGATGGAATCATTTAGTTCTTAGATTCACGAGATTTCTCTGTATAAATGAATATACCTATGTACTTATTATAAGCTAAGATGCAATCTGACTACAAATGGATCTGTAAGCCTTTCATTATTCGATACATAAATGCCTAGTTCATGTTGTAAGGATTACCTGTGGGCTAAAGATATAAAACGAAACGTAACAGACGAACGTATGTGTGTTCTTGATTAGAATTCAAACCTATCTAAGATCGTCCACCCCACCATCGTCCATAGTATCCAATGCATCGTCCAGAGAGCAGGTGATAAAGAAGCAATATGTGAGTCGTGGCAATCCTGTCCTGTCACCCTGAATGACAGTCCTTGTGATATTTAGTTGGAGAGTAAAAGGAGTACCATTATAATTATATTTGTTATCATCTGGGTCAACCTAACATTGTCATCGATTCGAAATCGGGCAAGGTTTTTCGGTCAACATAACTTCATTTCATCATTCAATTTGTCTAGCATCCAGGATGGTGCGTTTTCATGTGGTGCACCAGTCTGTAGTTCCTGATGAAGGACTTGCTGCAGACCGGACAAAAGCGGTGCTTGCTCGTGTCATGCACCACCATGTGGTTCCTCAGCCAGTCTTTGCCGACAAATGTCGCATCGCAGACATCGCATTTAAACGGCCTCGCGCCCGTATGCTGCTGGGAGATGTGCATCTCGTAGGCACTTCGATTGAAGAAGTTTTTATCGCAGTACGAACATCTGAGATGTTGCGTGTGCGTCAACTTGAAATGTTTGTAGTACGGCTTGCGTTCTTGGAACACTTCGCCACATTCAGTACATGGATACGTCTTCTTCGCTTGTCCGTGCGCATCGATCAGGTGTTGGTCGCGCAGTTTTAACGAGAAGAACCGCTCCTTGCATTCGGTGCAGACGAACGTCTGGCAATTTTTGTTCTCTCGCACGTGTGTCGTCTTCGCTTTCAAGGTGGGGAAGTGGGTCTTGCAGCGCACGCAGTAATACTTGTGGCCCTCCTGATGCTTGGTGAGCGTATGATAGTCGAGCCCGGCTACAGTCTCGAAGCCCCTGCCGCAAGCCTCGCAGATATGCTTTTGGAAGTGCGTGCCCGAGTGTTGCGATAACTCGAAGATGCCAGAGAAGGATTTCTCGCAAACGACACAGGCTAGATTGTTCTTCTGCAGTCGCAACGGCACTAGTTGGGGTTCCTTGGTGGGGTCGATGGGCAGTTTGTGTATCTGAAGGAGATGGGAAGACAATGCCGCGAGCGAGTCGTACACTTCGACGCAGGTGGGTGCGCTGCACTGAAGGTCGGTGATGTCTACTCGGCTCAATCGAGTTCCATCTTTCCGTTTGAGCAATTCGTATCTATCTACAGCCTTGTGTTCAACTGCAACGTGTCGTCGGAACTCGCTCGGTTTCACAAACGTGCTGTTACAGTAGCCACATGTGAGTTTGCGTCCTCTCACCACACTGATCGGATACACCGTCGAGTGTCTCAGTATGATCTTGGTGTTTGCGCATGCCGAGTCCTTCCTTGACCCTACAAAAGAGATGGAGTCTTTTAATCCTTCCGAGTCGCAAGATTAAACTGAGTAAATAATTTGGACAGCTAATTTTACGCAGTTCCAGTTTAACTTTGGTTTCCTGAATTAATAAACATACTTCCATCGATCTCAATAAACAGACACGGAGTATGGTAACTTTAATCAGCGATATATGTACCTACAAATACTCATGTCAACTTCAGAAGACCGGGAGGTTTACTGAACTGAGACAAAATTAAACATATCTGAAATATTTATTTACATAACATAAGACAAGATAAGGTGACGCTAACAATACGTATTAACTATACATTTGTACATCAGATCAAAGACTATGCGACATAATATTAAAGATAAGTTATGCTTCAGAATTTTTAACATCGGGGAGCAATCAGTTCAATCCTTAGGTACCCTGGCTGGTGGTACTCGCATAATCAAGGCATATAGCCTGGGTGGTGTTCTGTCATGTGTTGTTTGAGCCTGTACCGCCTCGCGAACGTCTTACTACAAACAGGGCACCGCTCCTGTTCGCTTCCATCGTGAGTTTTCATGTGTTGCTTCAAGGTCTTCTCGACAATGAACGTTTTTGCACAAACGTCACACGTGAACGGCCGGGCACCGGTGTGTTTATGCACGTGCACACCGAGCTTATGTTTTGTAGGAAACGTTTGATTGCAGTATTCGCATTTTATATCTTGTATGTGTGCGGTTTTGAAGTGGAAGTAACACCTAATGCGTGTTTGGAAGACCTGACCGCACTCCCCACAGGGATAAGTCTTCTTTGGTTCACCATGAACTTCTTCGAGGTGTCGTTGTCGTTGATCGATGCTTAGGAAGCGCTCCTTGCATATGCGACAGATGCTTCCGCGACACGGATTGTTCTCCTTCCAATGAGTGTTCCTCGCTTTGGCTGTGGGGAAGTTGGTTTTGCACGCCCTACAGTAATACTGGTGTCCGGAGTGGTTGTTAAGTACATGCGCTCGGAGTCCTACGACCGTGTCGAAACATTTCCCGCACTTCTCGCAAGTGTGTCTCCCGAAGTGCGATCCCGTATGGCGAGAAACCTCACGGATGCCGTAACACTTTTTATTGCAAACGACGCAGATTTGCAACTTGTCGTTTTTCAACCGCAGCGGTACGAGAAGGGGCGGCGCGCTCGGGTCGATGGGTAGGCGGTGGTGTTCGGTCAGGTGGTTGGACAGTGCTGATATCGAGTCGTATGTGTGGAGGCATGTTGGGTCGCTGCAGCGCAGGTCCGTGATATCTACACGCATCGTGCGGTCGCGCGGCAGTTTGATGAACAGCGCAGACTTGTCTTCCTCCTTGTGTTTCTCGTCCACATGAAGCCGGTAGTCTGTGATCGCCGTGAACGTTTCTTCACAAAATGCACATATGATCAAGTCCGCGTCGCCTGTAACTTCCATCCTTATGGGGTACGATGTTGAGTGCTTTAATACTATCTTGGCGTTTTCCAGTCCAGTACAGATTCTCGTTCTGATACAGGCTTGGTCAACTATTGTCTTAGATTCTTTTGTCTTGGCGATTTTTTTTGGTGATTTGGGATTGAGAGGTTTTTTCTGAGTATTGTCTGACTTTTCCCGTTTCCCAATTCGTCTACCTTTCGATAACGATGTCTTGTCGGTTTCTGTATACTTTGTCGTTCGCGACTTCATGATCTTGGCCATTTGCGCCGGTGTGATGCATCTCATGGCGATTTCGAATGGTGTATTACCTTTCGACTCTCGTATCTTGGCGACATCCGACGGTGTTATGGTTCTATTAGCGATGTCCAGGGAATTTTTCTTTCCCAACCCTACTATCTGTGGCGTTTCGGGGGTGTCTGTAATCCTGACGTTTTCCATCGGTGAGTTCCATCTCGGTCCTAATATCTTCAAGTTATCCAGCGGGCTGTCGCATCCCGGCCCTATAAAAAGACAAAATCTTTTAGTTCTCGAGTCTTGGTTGATTCGAATTAAGGCTAGTGACTCCTTAATCTAACCGATGCACAATCTCCGGATGGGATCTGTTCACGTGAAGCCTTAAGTCTTTGTTCCTAATGAACAGTCTCATACAAACAGTGCACGGTTTCTTCTTGCTCTCATCGTGTATATCCCTCTTGTGCCCCCTCAGCTGGTCTTTGTTCACGTAACCCTTTCCACAGACATCACACTTGAACGGCCTCGGCATGCCCAAGTACTTAGAGACTTTGCATTTCCTATTGAACTTCATCTCGTGGCCCTTCAAGACGTATTTGCTGACGAAGGTCTTGAGGCAGACGTCGCACTTATATGGTCTCTCGCCCGTGTGTTGTGCCATATGCATGTCGAGGTTGTGCTTGGTGGCGAAAGTGCCGCCGCAATGGGTGCACTTGAATCGTCCGTGGCCATGAGCAGCACGAAAGTGAAGGTAGTATGAGCTGCGTACGCTGAACTTTTCGCTGCATTCAGCGCAAGAATACACTTGGCGGGCATGTCCGTGAGCAGCGCTAGCATGCGCATCACGCTTATCTTGAGTCAAGAAGCGCTCCTTACAAACAACGCACCGGAACTGCATACACTGCTTGTTTTCCCGTAGGTGTTTCTTCTTAGCGTCGCTAGTAGGGAAGGTGGTCTTACACCGACGGCAGTACTGCTGGATGGTATCGACCTTATGCATGATGACATGCTTACGGAGCCCCTCGGGTGTCTCGAAGCCTTTCCCGCACGCTTCGCAAATGTGTCTCTGAAAGTGAGTGCCGGTGTGTCGCGACAGACCCCCGAAGCCAGAGAAGTTTTTCTCGCATATCACGCAGGACAGTTTGTCATTCTGAAGTCGTAAAGGCACTAGAGCGGTACAAACTTCCGGGGCGATGGAAAGACGGTGCTCGTCTTTTAGGTGTTTGGTTAGGGCAGGGAGTGAGTCGAAAGGTTTTATGCACTGTGCGTGCTTGCACTGTAGGTCTGTTATGTCGATGCGGAGGTAAATTCGTTTATTCTTGCCGATGGCAGTGGCCTTATCCACCGTTTTGTGGTCAAGGTCAATATGTTTGCGCAACTCTGCCGGGTCTACAATCGTGTAGCTACAGAACGAGCACCGTAGCATGCCCCCGACCGCGGGCTTCACGGGGTACGCTGTGGAGTTTCTTAATATTATCTTGGCGTTTTCTAGCGACTTGTCTTCTCCCGGCACTCGCCCTATAAAAGAGACGACACCTTTTAGTTCTATGAATCACGGAGTACTTTTCTGTTTGCCACTATGTTAGGTTATGTTATGGTTTGATTGTTCATGTGAAATACTTGGAAGGTTTGCTTTATATGTATGAATTTCGATCATTTTTCGAAATTTCTTATTCTGTATTATTCGCGTCAAAATACAGGAATACTTATAAGTTATTTGTTTTGAACACAGTGTTAGGATAAGGATTTCAGTTTAGGCTAAAGATTTCAATACGTTTTGTGAGGGTAACTATTTATTATAACAATATTAATGCATCATCGGTAAGCTACAAATAAATTATAATAATAACATATTGCAAGAAAGAAATGAATTATCATCCTTCACACAATTGGTATGGCATCGCTATTGGCAGACCGTTGTCGAATCCCTAGTTTTCCGTCTCCTCACTTCCGTTGTCGGTGTTGGCTATTATCACCGTTTGGTTATTATCATCAACAAAGACTACTATCTCCTCGACCGCACCCGTGTTATTGCCATGTACAACCTCACCATTCTGCTGATGAACGAGCATGTGCTCACCAAAGTGTTGCATCGACTCTAGTGTTATCTCACAGAGGTAGCATTTGTACGGCGTGTCGGATGTGTGCCACTCAGTATGCTCTAAGAGCTGGCGTTTAGTCTTGAACTCTTTACTGCAATATGTGCAGGCAAGCTCACGTGTATGCGCGGTTCGGAAGTGGATGTAATGCTGGGAGCGACATTCGAACACCCTTCCGCATTCGGAGCATACAAATGTCTTCTTGGGGCGTCCGTGAATGCTGACTAGGTGCTGTTCGCGTTGGCTCCAGCTCTGGAAGCGATCCTTGCATATGGGACAAGAGAAGTTCTGACACTGTTTACTGTATCGAAGATGATTTTTCTTAGCCGCCGGCGTGGGGAAGGAGGAATCGCAGCTTTTGCAATAATTCTGTGGGAGCGTGTGCGTAATCTCGTGCTTTTCACACATTTCGGACCTTTCGAATCCTTTCCCGCATGTGTTACACGTGTATCGGAGAAAGTGTGTGCCCGAATGTCGCAACAAGCCCGGGATGGTCAAGCAGACCTTGTCACACATGACGCAGACTAATCTGCTTGATTGCAATCGCACTGGCACGAGTGCAATAGAAGATTCCGTATTAATGGGAAGGATGTGTTCCTCTTTCAAGTGCTCAGCGAGGTCGTCTAGAGACGGGAATATTTTGACGCAATTCGGATCATTGCATTTAAGATCCGTGATATCTACCCGCATGAAGATTGTATCATCAGTGATGGCTATGGATCTGTCTTGCGACTTGTGCTTGACGTCAATGTGTTTCCTAAAACTGGTAGGATTTCCGAAGTCGAAAGTTTGGCCACAGAACTCGCAATACAGTTTTTTTCTGAACGGATTTATGGGGTAGGCTGTCGAGTGCCGTAATATGATCCTGGCGTTTTCTATTGCTGTATCCTCTTCCGACGTTGACCCTATAAAAAGACTATTAGCGATTTCCAAAGATTTGTTCTTTCCCAACCCTACTATCTGTGGCGTTTCGGGGGTGTCTGTAATCCTGACGTTTTCCATCGGTGTGTTCCATCTCGGTCCTAATATCTTCAAGTTATCCAGCGGGCTGTCGCATCCCGGCCCTATAAAAAGACAAAATCTTTTAGTTCTCGGGTCGTGGTTGAAACGAATGTGCCTTAAGTCTTCGTTTCTATGCTAGTGTTAGCATGCGAGTTCAACCTACTTATGTACAGATACAGAGGCTGTCGCATCCCGGCCCTATAAAAAGACAAAATCTTTTAGTTCTCGGGTCGTGGTTGAAACGAATGTGCCTTAAGTCTTCGTTTCTATGCTAGTGTTAGCATGCGAGTTCAACCTACTTATGTACAGATTTAAGCAGTCACATAAAATACCTCATCATTGCATTGTGTGTTTGTGATTACTTTCCGACTTGATCTCTATTGTATTATTCTTCTCGATCTCCTACTCTTGACGTTGTGGTATGTTTTTTCTGACCATATGAGAGGCATGTAATCATTTGCATATTCATTCAATAAAATGGACAGACTTCTGAATACATTCTGTTTATTAAGACATTAACATGGTTTGGAAATAGAATTGGGTGTGCAACTGCATAAAGTAAGCTTGGCCTTGATCTCGACAATCAGACATCAATCGGTCATGTTCAAGTCGGCCATGCTATCTCTAAGAATTATTCTCAACGTCGGATTCCACCTCGTCCACGGTAAACACTGTGCGGAAATAACTCGAGGGAAAGTCGTGACTCGCCTCGTGTTTCATCCAATACTTCTTGATCAGGAAGCCCTTTCCGCAACGGCAGCAGATATACGGCTTCTGACCTGAATGCTTATGTAGGTGCATCTTGAGCTCTTCGCTAGTGCAAAAGCCGCGGTCGCAGGTATCGCACGTGTGTTGCGTCCAGTGCTTTTCTTTAAAGTGCCGGTACTGATGGATGCGCTTGAAGAAGATCCTGTCGCATTCGGTGCAGTTGAAGGTCCTTATGGGCTTGTCGTGTATTTCGACTAGATGCTGCTCCCGCTTCTCCCACATGTTGAAACGTTGGTCGCATAAATTGCAGCCGTATGGTAGACAGGCTTTGCTAATGTTGTAGTGCTGTTTCAAACCAGCCTGGTCGTTAAAGACCATTTTGCACTTGCGGCAGAATATTTTCGGCCCGGCGGTGTGATTATTCCTGGTATGCTGCAACAAGCCATGTCGCGTTTCGAATCCCTTCCCGCAGTGGACGCAGACAAACCGAACTGCGTGGGCCGCAGAATGGTAGTACAGTTTGGCGAGTCCAGAAAGCTTTCTATCACAGATCGTGCACTCATATTTATCGGGCTGCAGTTTGACCGGCACGAGTAGTTTTAACGCAGGCGCGGTGTGTATCTCATGGTTCGCGGCTAGATGTTCAACAAGGGCGGATAGGTCTGCGACTGGTTCGTAGCAGAGCTTGCAGGAGAGGTCAAACACGTCGACCCGGGTGCTCGCCTTCTCGGGGTCGGTGTTAAGAATGCTCGTGCAATCCTCGCCGTCGTGAACTTCGTCCATGTGCTCGCGGAAGGGCTGCGAGTCGAGGAAGTGGCTTGGGCAGAGACTGCACTGGATGTGCTCGCGCCGCCACAGAAGGAACGGGTTAGCGGTGGAGTGACGTAACAGGAGCGCGGCGGCGACTCGGCAAGCGATATCGTCGGGATCGTCGTCTAGAAAAGAGAACGCTTTGGCTATAAGTTGGTCAGACGGTTCGGCAATGAATATCTTTGATGCTTACAGCCTTATGCTCTCTCCTACAACGTTGCCCGGATCCGGGGTTTTGGCTTAATTTCGTAGCAATTTTTCAAATAAAACAACCAAGAGTTAGATAGATGTCATGTAATAAATAATGATGAAGTGTTTGATTATATCATTAAAGTTACAGTGCATATCCAGAATATGAACTGAATATACCCCGCTGTATATATCTCGAATAAAATCACGATCAATCCTAAGGTGTACGCAGCTTTTTGATTGAATTTTTCTTAATCTAATGAATTCTTCGATTTTAAGATGTCCGAGCTCACAACATTTGTAGCACAACAGCTCATGCGAACCCCCGGCCTCAGAGCGCATGCTTCCCGAGATGTCGGTTGAGCCGCGACGTGGACGCAAACTTGAGGCCGCAGTGCATGCACACCAGACACTCCTCCGAATGGAGCATCTTGAAGTGGTCGTAGAAGGCGCGGCGGTCGGCGCACGTCACGTCGCAGTGCGGACACTGATACTCGTGTCGCGCACGACCGTGGCTATCGGTCAGGTGACGCTGTTTGAGCTCCCAGGTAGGGAACCGTTCAGGGCATAGAGAGCAGCAGTGTGGCATACAACGCTTCTCAGTTTTCTGGTGCTGCGTTTTTGCCTCTAGTGAGGGGAACATTTGGTGGCAGCGGCGACATGTAACCTTGTACTCGTGCTCGTGTTTCGAACGCACGTGCTGCAACAGCCCTGTTGAGGCGACGTAGCTTTTGCCGCAGATATCGCACACATAGCTCAGAAAGTGCGTTATAGTATGCTTGTTGAGATGGAGCAGCGACGGCGAGGTTTTGGAGCAAACCGCGCAGTCCCACTTGTCCTTCTCTAGTTTGTACGGCATCACACCGAGCGGGGAATCCGTTTGTATAGTTTTGTTGTGCGCTTGCTTCAAGTGCACGGCAATCTTGTCCAGCGAGTCATGCGGCTGCTGACAAATGCGGCACTTCAGGTCGCTGAGGTCAGCCTTTATGAACTCGGACTTTGGCAGCTTGGCGAAGGCGACGCGTATGTTGTACGTGGGGTGTTCGGTGGTCATGTGGTCGCGAAACTGGCGCGGGTCCTCGCACAGGTCGAGGCAGTACACACAGAGGATTGACTTGACGTTAACGCGGAAGGGGAACGCGGTCGTGTACTTTAACAAGATCTCGGCGTTCCTGCGAGCCGGCTCGTTTTGCCTCTCGTCTAGAAAGAGAAAAACACGACTGTTCATTCGATTGTTGGTTCACGGTTGCTACGACACTACTAAATTAAGTTCAGCGGTGGTGTGGTATTTGGTTGTGAAATCTAATAGCAGCATAGGAGTTTTTTTGTCTTTAGTCAAAATTTCGTTGACCAACATTTCGAATAAATCATTCAGCCAAGCAGCGATATGATGACAGTAAAAAACGGAAACTTTAGGAAACTATAATGTAAGAAAAAAATCGACAAAAAAAAAAAGACATTTGATATGCTTCACTGATCAAACCTCTAAAGCTAATAAAATAATATTTAGCGAATACTGAGACAGTGTTCCATACTTGTTGACTGTATTCAGTCAGTGGTTAAAGAATCTCAGAAGAAGAAAGAAAGACGGTCTAGCCTATCCGTGTAGGACAAACAAGACCAAAGTTAACGCTGGTTAATGGAATAGAATCTAATGATATGGGTGATTACGCTATGAGCAGTGAAGTCGATGTACGATGATTGTCACAAAGATTGTACTTTTAATTTTATTTTATGAAATTTTAGACCCTTGTTTAGAAACTCATTTGAATATTTCGAGTAATAGAGGTCCAAATGCTTTTTAATAGTGTTTTAAATAACAACGGTGACTTGCGGCTGGTTGTTTTTGAACGAAAAGATCAATGTCATCCATATCAACTCAAATATCACTATTGAACATTCATATCGAAAATACCTTTCAGAAAATTGAGCTCAAGGCAGTCAAAAATATGTCTTTACTATAAAATGATAAACTTATTACATTGATTCAGTTTTTACGTATATTTAGCACAGGTGCCAAATAATATCAATTTTAAATTTTTAATAGAAAACTCACGATGAATGCTACCGAAACGTTTCATGTTTCAGCTGGCTTACTTCTCCCTGAGTGGAGAGACAAGAGCCCATTATTACACTAGGAATGATTGCCTTGTTCTTATCTTAGGATTTCACTAAGACTTCATTATAATCTGAGATAAACTATGATAAAAATTTGTTTACGTTCCGACTGACAGTTATTGACATAGGGAAATCTATTGACATTTTACAGGTTTACAGGACAGACAACTTAGCGGCGAAGGAAATTTGAGCAAAAGTAGTCAGTCCTGGAAAAGTTTGAGATCTGTAAACTACACTGTAGAGGACAAATGCCTTCATTCTGTTTTATACGGAAATTTCAGAAATCCTGTAATATCTAATGTTGGGAATAAGGCGGAATTTAATTACACAATCATCCCTGAGTAGTTCACTCAGGTTGATGCCCTTGAAAATATTTTACATACCGAATGATCTATTATTATGTTTTATCTACACAAGTATCATAAAACCTCTTTACTGCGTCTAAAAACCGCACGTTAATACCAGCAAAATGTAAAACTATTTGGTAAAAACTAATTTCTTATCTGAAAATTTGTACATTATGACAATAATGTACCAAAATTTGTCAAATTATGACATGCAAATTTCGAACGCCGACGCCCGCCTGCGTGCCGCCCCTAGTTTGTCTGTGAAGTTGGTACCTACTACAGAACAAGCTAAACAACTGCAGAGCAATGATCAATGCCACCATGCCCGTCAAACATGCGGGGTTCCTGAACAGATCAAAGAGAGCTTATGATATGTGTGTAGATAAACTAGTGTATGTAACTGTACATAATTAGGCATTAAAACTCTCGAGTGATATTATTATGAAAAGAGTATTAATGCCCTCCATTATGTAGCAGTCACATAAACTACTATTATTTTTCAATTGTTTTATTCATTTATCTGCATGCAGGCGCATACATTGCTTCCGGTCCCACTCTAGGATACCCTGTGTGTCGTGGAAACCAGAATCTGCGACGTCACACACATATAAACACCCAAGACCTGCGGTTTTATTTCTCTACCAGAATCTGCGACGTCAAACATCCAAGAATGTGTTGTGACAGTTGAAAGAATGTGCTTTCCATTCTATTCTTTTTGTACAGATTCCAGATTGTTACATCGCATGACTTACCATTACATATTATTATAATCATCATACTTCAGTTTTAAAATGTATCACACATAAGACATGTCGGCTAAACCTTTGTGACAAGCATCATTCAGATAGATCAAAGAGTCGAGTATAGAGAGATATATGCAGATAACCAATGGAAAGAAGTTCAAAGCTACATTCACTTCTCGTAGTTACTCTAGAGTTCGGAGTGTCAACCAGGCAAATGGTCCAATTAACCTCAACACGGAAATAGATCATTTCCTACAGTTTATATTAATTGATGTAATAAATCTTAGCGTTCTGGTCGATATCATTCCATTTCTTCTTGTGTCTTCCTGGATTCTGATTTCCATTTCTCTGTCTCATCTTCGGTTATTTCACGTGTTTATGCCGATTCGCGAGTATCTTTGGCCGACGCAGTTTGTCGCTTGTTTAGATTTCCCGTTTACGTTTAGGTAGACCGTGTATCGCAGTCTGCTATACAAACGGACGAATTTATGCGGTATTTGGCCAATCGGCAGAATTTAGTATTGGCTAGGGAGGTCGAATACACGACATAATTCAAGGGGCGGTCGGGAAGCGAGAATTTGACTAAAAAACTCCTACACTTTGACTTTGTCAGTGTAGTTTTAAAAGAGAAATTTTCATCGTGGCTGTTAATCAATTTCGCTTTCCGACGATATGCAGAGTAAATGGAAGAAGACTGGTACCGTTTTCGGTTAATTAATTACTTTACTTAAGTAAAATCATTGTAACTGCTTCATCCATTAGCGCTGCATCTACATTAAGTAAAATCATAAATAACACGCTCTACGCATCGCTTGGATATGTCTTTATACCTATCTTAAGTACTTAATACTGATTAAATAACAAAACAACTATACATTAAAAGTGCGAACAGAGATCTGGAAGATATAGAGTTGTGTCCGTCAAACGATCCCACACGTGTTTGAATAGAAAATCCGGATTTACCGGTCAAACTATCAACATCCATAAGAGATGCCATGCCATCTCCGCAGGTAGCGCATTCACACTGAGATATAACAGAAAATAAACTTGGGCCGCAGAAAAATCACGTATGACGGACTCTACGCGTCACTTAATTTGAGCAGCATTTCAGCATTCGGCATTAATTGACACTCGATTTCTGTACATTGCGGGATCGTTCGATGAAAACATAATGCAATAAGACTTACCGACGTCAGCGGAGCGTAGAGTCGCCGGCGAGTTACGAAGGCCTTGATACGTTCGTTCCTACACCTGTCTATCTAAATCTGTCCAATTTGGAAGCCCGAAATTATTCATGAATACTTTTGAAAATATTTGGCTTGGGTTCGAACCCAGAGCCTGCTTTTGAGAATACGTATCGAAGCTATCGGGCGCGTGCTAAAAAGTTCAGAATTATTTTCCTGATAATAAATCTATCTATCACGCCTACGCACCAAAGGTAATATATTTTATACCCTCTAACTATATATTAATCACGCCTACACACCCACATATTTTATACCCTGTAACGAATCTAAATAAAGAAGAAACTATTATTTAAAAAAACATGTGTTTAATGAGGGAATCAAACCCAAAGGCGCCTAATGGACTAAAGCAAAAACTCTGGACCTAATCAAAACCCAATGAGGCACCCAAGAAACTAAGTTTCAGAATAACCTTGGTATGAGGACGAAACATTTCGCTAAATGATCCTGCCACATAATAATTTTAACTGGTTTCCTTTCTTTGATATTTGGTGTTTGCGACTATTAAACGTACATAGTATAAAAAATACCTCTCACTCATCCCGGTGGAATCTACACCATAACGCTACTTTCCCTAAAGAACGTAAGGCCGGGGAGGTCTGTACCTAAAACCTGTAAGGGAGCGAACTCAGACGCAACGCAAGATACTTGTCAGCAACCGTCGTCAACCCCCGGTCGGGTAGTCGGCCTAAAATCAATAAAAAAAACACCATGTTCTCGCCCGATTTCGACATAACTACATAAAAATCTACATGCTAAAATCCATCATCAAATGGCATAGGTTTAAGCATTTAGCCCAGACTCCAGATAGATCGCCCATGGTCCTTTCGGTCGATTTGAGTTAGTGAATAATTTTGTTGGGTTGGTTTCTATAGTAGCCAGTAAAAGGGTTGTTTCATCAAGTTGATGATATATAAGAAGAACGTCAGAACTTTTTTTTAGAGGAATTGATCAAAATGTTTTGTCTAGAGTCAACATATATAAAAGCTTCGTTATTTAGGGTTCCGTACACGGAAAGTGCCAAACGGGACCCTATTACTAAGCCTCCGCTGTCCGTCCGTCAGTCCGTCTGTCACCAGTCTGTATCTCATCAACCGTGATAGTTGGACAGTTGAAATTTTCACAGATGATGTCTGTTGCCGTTATAACAACAAATACTGAAAAGAGAATACAATAAATATTTAAGGGGGCTCCCACACAACAAACGTTTTTTTCCTTCTCCTATTTGCTCGATATTGATAACGGCAACAGGTAGACGCTGGAAATATTCACAGAATATTTAGTTATATATTCACTTTAAAAATAAATAAACCAATTAAAATAAAACAAATATTTAAGGGGGGCTCCCGTACAAAAATCTTGTTTTTATGCCGTTTTAATACATGTACGTGCGGAACCCTTCGTGCGCGAGTCCGGCTCGCACTTGGCCGGTTTTTATTTACATGTATTTAGAATCTAAAATCGGCATCAAGCAGTTGGGTCTGAGTACGACTGGAATAACACAGAAAAAAATGTTCAAGGGAAACAAAATGGCGGGCAGGCAAATTAGAGTTCATTTTAATAGGCAACAAATATAATGACCACCAAAATATTTTTTTCCTGCCCAAAATGGCTAAATGTCCACCAAAAGTTGCTGAAAATATCAGGGCAAAATACTGCGGTAGCATAGGTGGAGGGTAAAGGGGGTGAGCAAAGCGAGCCCCCTTTATCCTTCGTGTTAGGTTGAACATGTAAGAACAACAAAAAATACTTAAAACATAAACTTAAGTACACAAAACATAAAAAGAAGTTTGGTGATCATTTATCCAAACACATATGGTGGACATCCAACCATTTTGGCAGTCATTTCGAATTTATTGGTAGTAAATTTTCGAATTTTTTGGTAATCGTTTAAACAAAGGCCACTTTAATATACCAACGCTATACCATCCAGTTAATATTCACTTATTCACATTCCCGCCAATGCGTTTAAAATTTTCAGTTGTTTTTTATTTACAATGTTGTAAGTAAGTACTGTCGTAGGAATGTAGAAGGAAACTAAGTACTATCGAACCATCTGAATCATGACCCACCATAAGCTTATTTTGCTATACCCCTTAAATGCAAGTAGGTCGAAATTCGCTTGAAGGTTTATTTCCTTGATAACGAACTTGTTATCATTTGATTAGACACTGACATTTAGATAGATCTTACAAGTTTGAAAGTTTCAAACGAATTATCAGGCAAGTGGGTCATGATTCAGTTGGTTCGATTGTACATTTACTCAAATCGTGGCAAATATGAATGCTGGAAAGGAAACTTAAATGCTACACATCTTCAGAGCTCTGTTTTATTATTCGTAAGCCAATAAGACATATCCAAGTGATAAATACAGAACAACATCGAAAAATATTCAACATTGTTAGGACTATACATGCTTTTCAAAAATATATGTTTGTCAGGTTTCCTGCGAGAAATTTCATACGTTTGGTAGCAGAATGTTTAAGAAATATTTATATCGTAAGCTCCGAGCTCCGAATGCAGAACTGCATACTTAAAGTTTTGCTGACACTTTTAAAAGTTATGCTGGCTCAATCTCCCGTTAGGGATATTAGAGCGTCATTGTGAGTTAGCTGAACCTAATTTGAGTAGCAGTTAGAGATTAATCTAGAGAGGCCTCTAGATTAGTGGGTTGGTAAGATGTCTGTTAGGTGTTTAAGTTAAGTAAGTCACTAAATGGAAAACTATCCAAAATGGAAAGACTTTCGATTTTGAATAATTGAATTTGATAAGTATTGGGTTTCAAGATTGCTTCTCACACAGGAGATGCAGGTTCGATGCCTGACCATGTATCAATGAGATAATTAATTTATCTTAAGCACAGTATCGGGCGACACGTTAAGCTGTGGTTCCCGGCTACTATCGCTACGTGGTAGTGGTCGTAAAACCCCTTTATCAACCCGCACTGAGCCAGCGTGGTGGAGTATGGCTTAATCTTACTGGCATCCGGGTAAAGGCCTGTGCCCCTCGGTGGGGACATTAATGGTCTACATTTATTAAGTATTGGATATTTGATTAAATACAAAGTTTCATCCACTTTTACTGCATTCAGTAAAAGTGGATGAAACACAGCATGTGACATTTCACATGCTGTGTTTGAACCTTCTTCTCTCAGTCGTTTATGGGATAAACTACTCAATGTTGATAGGAGATAATTCTATGCTTTTGTGTATGCACAAACTTATCATTATGACCAACTTTCCCTAAGAAATGAACAGCCCCAATCGAAAAAAAAATGTGGGTATCCCATAGAAACTCATAATCATGAGGGACGAATTTCTTTTTCATTTGCGACCATGTTTCTCGGGGAAAGCAGTTCATAATGAGGGGTGCTATCATTCCCCAGAATATGGTCAGCTAGTTAAATGTCATCCTGTATGTGTTAGTGTGTCTGTGTGAGTCTGTCTGCTGGTGTATTTCTGCTGGAAACCTGACAAGCTAAAATGGCGGCGGGACGAGGTGCTGTCAATGTATGCCAGGCGTATTGCACCATCCGCCCGGCAGAGAGCTAGATATTCCGAGGTGACGGAAAACCACCAATAATATCGATTTAAAATACGGTATTTGACTGCTAGTCAAAGACACTTATCAGGAACTGTTTACACGGTAATTTTGTTCACGAGTTCTATGAAATACTAGCAGGTGACGTCATAGTCAAATGCTGTCTTTAACACAAAATTTAGTTTATCAAATACAACTGCTGGAAATATACAATTCTGGTATTGTCAAACGTTTTTGTTGAAATAGGTTAAGCTTGAGACAAGTTTCTACATTTATTGGATTACATTGTCAAATACCATATTTAATTATTTAGCAATGGCATCTTTTTTATGCACACTAATTTTCAATTTTTCATCTCATCATCTGAAACCATCTTGATATTTATGATTTTGGGTTCATCCGATAGTTATCGGCGTCGCATCTGTTCTCAGATGGCTCTGTGGCAGGTAAGCATCATACACGTTGAGCCAGACACACATACATACATATGCTCACGCATTTTTCCCGGAAGAGGGGTAGGCAGACTAAACACCTCCACTCGTTACAATCCTGGCATACATCTCTCGCTTCCTCAGCATCTATAAGTCTCTTTACAAGCTCGCCGGTTACAGGTGTACATCTAATTTTCCCCTTCACTAATAAACAGCCAATTTGGTTTCTGTAAGACCTTCTTGAGCGTCCCCGTCCAACGGCTCCCTTCACACCCGCTGCATTCTATATGTATACTCTCTGTAATACCCCAAATTCGCTCAGCTGCAATAAATATGTGCCCATTAATTCCTGATACTTGAATTGGCGGAATCATCATAAAGATGGCCGCCATTAAATCCAAACTTTTCCTCTCAAACACATCAACAAATGATTTCGACATTGACTTCACATTGACAGCACCTGGCCCGCTCGGCCACTACAGTAATAGTGAAACCTACCTTTCTTCTTCTTCTCCACCGGCTTGGGTTTGCTGGGAGAGGGCTTGGCCTCTTTCGCTTTAGCTTTCTTGGCCGGGGGCGCCTTGGCCTTGGCGGTGGCTTTTCTCTTCTCCGCCACTTTGGCAGAGTCCAGCAGGTCTAAGAGGTCGACGGATTCCTTCTTGGGGATCTTTGTTGCTAGTTTCGTGAGGGGCTCGTCGTCCACTAGAATTAGAAAGTGCGAATTTGTGATCTCTGTGGTTGTTTTCTGGATATTGATAGAGAAATCGTCTTCTTCAGCTTGCAAGATACAAATTATTATAAATTTACGTTTGGTTGTTAGCGCCTTCGACACAAAGGCTGTGCAGCCATTGGACAGCCTCTTCGTCAATATTATAATACATTTTATCTACACACGTATCATAAAACCTCTTTACTGCGTCCAAAAACCGCACGTTACGACCAGCATAATGATATACTACTTGGTAAAAACTCATTTCTTATCTGAATATTGATACATTATGAAATTTCCCGCCTGCGTGCCGCCCCTAGTTTGTCTGTGAAGTTGGTATTGCTGTACAAGCTAAACAAGTGCGGAGCAATGATCAATGCCACCATGTCGGTCGAACATGCGGTTCCTGAACACATCAAAGAGAGCTTATGATATGTGTGTAGATAAACTAGTGTATGTAACTGTACATAATTAGGTATTAACTCTCGAGTGAAATTATTATTACTCTGTCGAGTTTTAATGCCCTCCATTATGTATCAGTCACATAAACTACTATTACGTAATAGCCTTGTTTGTGTCGTCCTGGAAATAGTTCCCTATCCTTAGACCGAAAATAACCACAAGAGGCCTTCAATTTATTTAAATGAGTTACCATATTTTTCAAGGCAACCGTAAAACTATCGTGTCATGCCACTTACCGTCGCAACATTGAAGCCCGCCTTCCACTGCGGCAGGAGCGGACCCATCATGGACTCCGTTTGAACTTCAATGTCTCCGCTTGCAGTGGAAGGCAGGCTCAAAAGTGCCAATAACGTATATCTACAACTAGGGATGAAAGCTGATGGTATTGAAGGAAGACTCACTGTCATCGTCGTCCTCAAAGAAGTCGTCCCGGTCAAAGAACTCATCCTCACTGGCATCCTTCTCCTGCTTAACTTGCTCCAGCTTCACATCCTTATCGTCGAGGGGAACTGCACAAAAGAGACAGCAAAATTGTAATGAACTAAATTCATTATCATGCATGACCCCCACGACCTGTCAGGGGACTCATAAAATAATAAAAATAATAGAGGCGCCCAAAATTAACCAGTTATTAGATACTCCATTTGCCTAACAGGGGGCTAGCCCATCGCCGCAGCAATGGAGATATGAAGGTTTCCTCGCTATTTCCTGTTTTGTGTATTGTGACCTCTGAATACGCTTTTGGTTTCCATTTCCATCTAGAATGTTTAGTTTCATTTTGACACTGACATTTCACAAGTACAAATCCCCAGATGAACAGATGGGTAAACGTCAACTGACGATTGAAAAATATGCCATACAGAGTACATGATATGCTGTAAAACAAATAGTATCCTCACCCTCAATTTCAGTAACATTAGAACTACCCGGCTCCAGTTGTGTCGTGAACTGATATGCTGTAAAACAAATAGTTTCCTCACCCTCAATTTCAGTAACATTAGAACTACCCGGCTCCAGTTGTGTCGTGAACTGATATGCTGTAAAACAAATAGTTTCCTCACCCTCAATTTCAGTAACATTAGAACTACCCGGCTCCAGTTGTGTCATGAACTGATATGCTGTAAAACAAATAGTTTCCTCACCCTCAATTTCAGTAACATTAGAACTACCCGGCTCCAGGTGTGTCATGAACTGATATGCTGTAAAACAAATAGTTTCCTCACCCTCAATTTCAGTAACATTAGAACTACCCGGCTCCAGGTGTGTCATGAACGTCCGCTCGCACTCCTGGACCTGCCGCTTGAACTCTGAGGCATCGCGCAGCCGCGAGATGCACGGCTCGCAGATGAGCCGACTGGAGCTACTGGGGCCGCTTGACTGCGAGAAGCCAATCTGGGGACAGATCACAAGATTGTTAGTTATTCTCTTCCATTAGTCCAAGTGGACAAGGGAAGAGATTGATCTCAATAGCCATAAAAAAATGGCTACATAAAGCTAAATTGTCATGAGGCCAACCACATTAACGATTATTTTATTTTTATGTGTAAAAATATGTTTGTTATAATTCAAAATTCTACAAAGAAATTTCTTCTAGCAAACCAAGGCATGAAAGGAAAATTTACCATGAAAGGATAGGCAGTTCACAGTATCTAATACATACGGTCATTCTGCTAATTGGCGGCCGATTAGTGGAGTACCCAACTTTACGTCAGGAAATCGAGGAGATTATTTGTCGTATGGGATCACTAATATTTGCAGACGTAGATTTTATGGTCTAGTAATTACATAAAATATAAGATAATTAAATATTATAATACTTTTCTTTAAAAAAAAACCTAAAAACACTAGGAAATGCTAGTTTGCGGCCGCTGTTGTCAGGCCAGATAGTGGCCATATTATTATTTTTTACACAGTCAGGTCATAAGTTCTGTCACACAATAAAAACTTTTGAATTTAGAACGTTGGCCACAAAAAAGTTTATTGAATTCGAATTTCGAATTTTTCATGAAAATAAAAATGTGTACTTTTTAGAATTTTCCTCATTTTTAAATATGGAGTGGACACTTAAAGAAGACCGTGTCGCAGTTATTGCGTTGCATCGTTGCGGTTACGCGCCAATTCAGATTTTCGACTTACTGAAAAATTTGAATATAACCAAAAGATTCGTTTATCGTACCATAAAACGATACAATGAAGACTCTAGTGTAGATGACAGGTCAAGAAGTGGTCGCCCTCGCTCTGTTAGGACTTCAGCAGTGATAAAAGCTGTGAAGGCGCGAATTCAAAGAAATCCCATAAGTAAGCAGAAACTGTTGGCCCTTTAGATGGGGTTAAGCAGGACCACGGTGAAAAGGGTGTTAAATGAAGACTTAGGGCTTAGGGCATATCGAAGAAAAACAGGACATCGTTTGGACGCTCGTTTAATGGACCTGAGACTGAAGAGATGCCGCGCTTTGTTGAAGCGGTACGCGGGTACGGTAATTCTTTTTTCGGGTGAAAAAATTTTCACCGTGGAAGAGAGCTACAACAAACAAAATGATAAGGTGTACGCACACAGCAGTGAAGAAGCGAGCAACCGTATTCCGCGTGTCTAACGAGGTCATTTTCCATCCTCGCTCATGGTTTGGTTGGGAGTCTCTTATTGGGGCTTTACTGAGGTACATTTTTGTGAGAAAGGCGTAAAAACGAATGCAGTTGTGTATCAAAATACAGTCCTCAAGGACCTTGTGGAACCTGTTTCTCATACTATGTTTAATAACAGGCACCGGGTATTCCAACAAGATTCTGCGCCAGCTCATAGAGCGAAAAGCACACAAGACTGGCTGGCGGCGCTTGAAATCGACTTCATCCGGCACGAAGACTGGCCCTCCTCCAGTCCAGATTTGAGTCCGTCAGATTACAAGATATGGCAACACTTGGAGGAAAAGGCCTGCTCAAAGCCTCATCCTGATTTGGAGTCACGGCATCCTTGATTAAGGCAGCCGCCGATATTGACATGGACCTCGTTCGTGCTGCGATAGACGACTTTCCGCGCAGAATAAAGGCCTGTATTCAAAATCGCGGGGGTCATTTTGAATAAACTTTATTACCATATTTGCTATATAAATGTTTACATAAATAATAAACATGTCTAAATTATTTCATATGTTACAGAACTTATGACCTGACTATGTATAATAAACTCGGTTTTAACACATTTCTGGTAAACAATAAACTAAAATCTTATACATTTTCCCTGGTAATTCACCATTCATGAGATATCGCGACTCTCAAAAACAGAAGTTACATATGCAACACATTGTCCGCACCACCAGCAGGCTGCATTAAAAGGGTTTCATACCCAAAGACCCTAGGGACCCCAGTACTAAGCATCCGCTTTTAGTGCGTCCGTCCGTCCGTCCATCCATGTCCGCCTGTCTTTCAGTGGGCTATACATATCTCTTGAACTTTAAACAGGTCTAAAGTGTTTAATTCTTTTGCCGTTATAACAAAAAAAAAAAGAACAACGCGCTTTTATAAAATGTTATCTACACACGTATCATAAACCCTCTTTACTGCGTCCAAAAACAGCACGTTACGATCAGCATAATGGTAAACTACTTTGTAAAAACTCATTTCTTATCTGAATATTGAAAATGATGACCATAATGTGTAAATTTTCTACATATTATGACATTCAAATTTCGAACGCCGACGCCCGCCTGCGTGCCCCCCTACTTTGTCTGTGAAGTTGGTACCACAGAACAAGCTTAACAACTCAATGCCACAATGCCGGTAAAACAGGCGGTTCCTGAACACATCAAAGAGAGCTTATGATATGTGTGTAGATAAACTAGTGCATGTAACTGTACATAATTAGGTATTAAAACTCTCGAGTGATATTATTATGAACTCTCGAGTTTTAATGCCCTCCATTATGTATCAGTCACAAACTACTATTAAGTTTGTTCCCATACAAGCGACTTTATTGTTTCGTGTTTTCTTGTTTGTTGGCACATAAATATTTGTGTGTGTAGTCCGACTTCATTTTGACCGAATGAAACATGACAATAGATCGTGGAATACTCCTGCCGGAGAGACCACGTTAGACATAAAAACCAGCCAAGAGCGAGTCGGACTCATGCACGAAGGGTTCCGTACCATTATTTATAAAAGAGCAAAAAAAAATGAAGTTGTTACGTGGGAGCCCCCTTAAATATTTTATTCTGTTTTTGTTGTTATAGCGGCAACAGAAATAAATCATCTGTGAAAATTTCAACTGTTGATGAGATAGATGGACAGACTGACAGGCAGACGGTCAGGGGAGGCATAGTAATAGTTTAGCACCCTTCGGGTATAGAACCCTAAAAACCGGTCAAATTCGAATCAGATTCGCACAGAAAAAGTTCTGTATCATCACACAAGAAAAAAATCGAAACAATATAGTCTAGTCTCTTACATCTAGCTAGCGCGACGGGCTAGCGTCTTATTAAAACGCGTGTTCTTTACTTCTTGTTATAAAGTCAAAGTCAAAATCAAAGTTCTCTATTAGCGTAGATATTTACATATACTTAGCAAACATAATGTTTTGCCTCTTCTCTACATTGGATCACTGTGGGAGAAGACAGGCGTAGAAACACCCAAAGATAAGATCTCTTTTAAAAATTGGCTGTCCTTAACTAATACAAATATGAAAAAAATATTTATTATGATTAATAATAAGCAGGAGTAAATAATTACAAAATTATTAACAGCAAGGTCTGTGTTAAGCTAGAATAACCCCATACAGTCCCGTCATTTAAGTAATCTTGAACATTGTAATATCCCTTTTTTGACAAAGACGCTTTAATATGCTGTTTAAATTGCTTAAATGGCAATTTCAAAATCTCCAGAGGTATAATTATATGTTATTGTAGTAGAGAATGCACTGACCCATGAAAGAATTGCTAAGCTTGAAAGAAAGTCTAAACAGGGGTGCAACTAGTCTGTGATTATTTCTTAGGTAAACATTTTACCATTTAGCCCTAGTGAAATCATATTGTTTGGCGTACAAGTTGTTTTGTATGGTTGCAGTGTGAGAGCATTTGATTGAGTATAATCTTTTCAAATATTTTACTTAGTGTTGGAAGAACAGATATTGGTCTGAAATTTGAAGGATCACCCTTATCTCCCGACTTGAACAGAGATATCAGTTTACTGTGTTTCATGAGGTCTGGGAAAGCTCCATCTTCAACACATTTATTGAATATATAAACTAAGTGTGGGAGGCTATAACTAGACATACAGTAAAGTAATCTAAATGTTTTGACTATGTCCTGGGGATATACATGACGAAATTTTAAATATATATTACTGACGGTATTGTTATTTTCTAATAAATATGCACTCTGTGGAAATATATATTTCTACTCTTCATGTGTTATTATTGCCTGCCAGACGGTATATGAATGGGCAGATGGACGCATAGACAGCATAGACAACGGGTTCTTTAATAATAGGGTCCCCAATTTAGGTACACTTCGGGTAAGAAAGCTCTTTAGATATCAGGTACACCATATTAAAAGTGATTCAGACTGTGTTGCTTATGTATAAGTAAAAAAAAAGATCTAACTCAAACCCTATTTCATTAGCAACCATTTAAACAATCATATCCCAACCCATTAAATATCTAGAAATGAGTAGTTCTGGTGGCCATATGTATTTTTCATCATCAGTTTCACTTTCCTAAACCAAGTTTTTCTTTCTGTAGAGCAAATCGCTATAGATGTGTAACGGGTTCTTTAATAATAGGGTCCCCAATTTAGGTACACTTAATAGGGTCCCCAATTTAGGTACACTTTGGGTAAGAAAGCTCTTTAGGTATCAGGTACACCATATTAAAAGTGATTCAGACAGTGTTGCTTATGTATAAGTAAAAAAAAAGATCTAACTCAAACCCTATTTCATTAGCAACCATTTAAAAAATCATATCCCAACCCATTAAATATCTAGTAATGAGTAGTTCTGGTGGCCATATGTATTTTTCATCATCAGTTTCACTTTCCTAAACCAAGTTTTTCTTTCTGTAGAGCAAATCGCTATAGATGTGTCTTTATTATTTGAAGTGTTCACTAGAGTTGTCCATCGTTGAGAAGCTCTCCTGGTATGTCACCGTCACCCCTACCTCACCATAAGCATTGAGGAGCATACATCATATAGTGTATATAGCAACCGTAATAAAGTAGTAATAAAGTAATCAAATAGCAATCTCTGGGATACCTATTATTAAGCATTTCCAGTGGTCATCAGTGATGTGAAAATGATGCTTCCCGAGAGTAAATGCACGAATTACTATGTATAGATAAGAGCTGAGACGCAGAGAACCTAAAAGTAACTTTTTTGACAGAAGTCACCTAGAGTACTGAAGATTCTATTGTGGGCAATTTTTTACCAGAGGATTGTGTATTTTCAGCTCAATGCAAATTCATGAAACCCCAATGAATATTTTGACTGGAACATAGTAATATACAGAAATGATAAAAATTTATGGATGCAAAATTACTTTTACAGTTTCTAACGTGTCACATCTTAAGGAGTATGGTACAGTTTACAATTTATCGATAGTTTGTAAACTAAGGAGAGAAAAAATGTTAGATTATAAACTAATCTCGATCAGTTGCCAACTACCTGATTTCCATACATTGTTGATACCGCTGCAAACTGACCCCCTCCTACTGAGAAGCAGTAATATTGAGAACACATGGACATTTTTCACAGCATTAAATAATATACTATCGGCCGTAAACTAACAGTGAACGAATATCAAATACCCAAATGTTAAAACAGTTTGACAATCACAAACCTTATACTCAAAGCAAAAATAAAGAAGAAAAATATATGTGACTGACATGATTTAGTCAGTTATCTGACCACCCAGCCGCAAACTAACATTATTGCGTTATCATATGTCAGTTCACGGCCACATAATGTTTCACTGTTTTCTTCACATTTTTTGGTTCCCATTTTCCACCAAATAATTAAGAAATTGTATTGATTGTGTACCTAAGATAGAAAATCAGCAAGTTAAATCAGTATGTAAACAAAGAACACGTAAATATTCACTTGTAAAGCGGCACATGCCCGCTATTTTTTCATATTTTTGCGAGCATGTAGACTCGGCATGCAGTATATTTATCGAAATGAATGATATCATCTGGTTACCTGATTAATTTATTCCAGCCATATTAATTTGTCCCGAATTCTAGCACTATCCTACTTTCCAAAAAATTTTTGTATTTGGGTTTATTAATGAGATGAGTAACCCCCATTGAACTAACAATATATAAAAGCATATAAAATCATCAAAAAATTATGTAAGTTCAGCACACCTAGTCCTTCCCACTGACCCCGCATCGTTAGCTACAAAAGAAGTGTGTAGTAACCCTCATATTTCCTGAATGGTGATAAAAATGTTAATTTAGTTTTATTCAGTAATATTGGAGCCTATAGCAGCTTGTTTTATATATCATTTCGGATATTTCGATTTAGGACCTCAATCTTATTCATGGAAATCTAGGTACTGTGGAGTATTGATTTTGCCATTAGCCGACCTAATGCAAAGTACGCTTGT
This sequence comes from Argyresthia goedartella, assembly GCA_949825045.1. Taxonomy (NCBI): domain Eukaryota; kingdom Metazoa; phylum Arthropoda; class Insecta; order Lepidoptera; family Argyresthiidae; genus Argyresthia; species Argyresthia goedartella. Next base: position 4,718,301 of record OX463811.1, on the reverse strand, counting down.
TCAACATTAGTTCGCTGGCAACATATTACTTTCGAATTTGTCAGGCTATTTTAGCCGAAGCCTTCATAAAATGGACGCCAATCGAACAATGAGATTCAACCCTGGAATACCCTGGATGTACTTACGCTCACGTCGAAGGTTTCAATCAGCATATCTGCGTAGACTTCCCGCTTCCCCATCCAGAAGTATTCAGTAGAAATGTCTTTGTAACAACCTTCCGCCAGGCAGCAACGGCATACCGTCTGACCAGGCCTCCATTGAGCACTTTTTTCACTCATTTTCACGAATATCTAAATGTCGTATTGATTAACACAACAATCATGTTACTATGCCCTATCTAACTTATAAATTAATGGAAAGAGGTCGCGTTATTCTATTTTTCTTCTTACACATACAAAACGACGCCATTACGTTTCGAGTCTTTGAGAAGATGACGCCAAGTCGCCAACACACACAACGAAGTAAAGTAACCAACCAACCAACCAACATCAACCAAACCAACGCCAAGATTTTCTTTTGTTTCGAACGGTTGGCAGCCCTGATTTCGGCAATAGTGTTGTGATCATGACAGGTTTTCGTTTGTTTTTATTATTCTGCTACTGCTCAATAGATGGCGCAACATAGATGAGTAATTTAATGACCCACGTTATGGCGCGATGCCCACTAAACAGACAAGACAGAGATGAGACAAGCCTTTTTAAAGTGACTCTTGTTCTTCTAGGGTACGCGCTGTTATGGTACACGAGAGTCGGTACATTTGATACTTCATTCTGCGTGGTAGAGAGCTAGCCCAACGCCGCGCTGTTTTGAATACGAGAATCGGTTCAGATAACGTTTGGGGGTTTTGCTTAGCTTACTGGCAAAGTTAGCAAAAAAACAGAGCCGACGCGTGGGTTCATTCGTGGAAGTTCAGTTCAGGTCAGGTTTTTTTGTCGCATTCCTGCGAGATGTGTAGAAATCAGAGCCGATTTGGCTGCGCGTTGAATAAAATTATGAATAACTAAATAATGAAAGGTTATTATGGAACGGAGAAAGCTATTATGTTGATTGCAAATACACAATTGCGATTGAGGTATGATATGGAGGGTCTGACACCGCTAGTTTGGATAGCATTCTGGTGGTCTTAGCTACGCGCCCTAGCGGTCGGGTATGCTTAATTAATCGCAACAAGCTTTTATTGGTCAGCGATCAACAGATTCTGTGTATCGGCAGTACCAAATGATTTGAGTGATAACCTACGGTTGATCATAGTGAATATGCGTACACACAATTTGTAGAACGGCGGATCTGCATGGCATGGTTGAAATTAGACCCTGTGTAGTTAGTGATAAGAAGCTTCGCTTGGGCAGAGCGTGTTCGCAAAGGACGCATATAAATACCAGAGCATGTGAGGGGAGGGCATTCAGTCTCAGCGTCTAGCTACTGTGACAGTCGTCTTTCACGAGTTCTAAACAGTTTTGTCTGCCGTGTTACGCGTCAGAACTATACGAATTTGTGATTGCGGAGTTTCAGTGGGTTTTCGTGAGTGTCTGAAGCACCGAGATATACCTCGGTTCCTACCTTTATATCAACCTACCCCTAATTCCAAAACTATCCTTGGGTCGTTAGGAAAGAACTTGTAAGTCAAATATCTGAGTCTGAGTCTGGGCTTGGAGCGACCCTAAATTCCTTTTTCCTTCACCATAGGGTTCCTGGATTGGCTCTTAGGATATTCGCGGGCTAATCCTCTCCTCATTCCTTTCGAGTAGCGAGTTTTGTAATTCCCACACACACAGTCGTTAAACATTCAAGCACATTCAAATCAAACTCAACCATTTTCGAGTGGTGTCGATAATGGACGTGGTATAACACTAGGTTTTTAGACTAGGCTAGACAGGAGTTTAGTTGCGGATAAACCTAGGTTGGCAGGGCATAGGGAGACTGTTTGATCGATGAGGTTCCGCGGATGGAAATAACAAATTCAGAACAAAGTTAAACCGGTGTCAACACAGATAACATATCCTGTTGATATTTTGACATTTGAGTGTTGTCGGGGACGCGCGAAGAGATCAATTTACAGTCTAAAGTTCCTTGTTTAGGTCCGGGTAGGTGTTTTGCATTGCCTTGGGTCAGATTGGATTCAAGTTGCATTTTTAAATTAAATGTAAATTTCGCTGGAGGTCTAATGTGTAAGCTGAGTCGGTATATATGATTTGGCTCAGCCCAGGACGTGCTGCGGCTAGTGTAATTCATAGTTCGGTATTTATCGAACTATGCACTTCGCTATGGTGTGGGTTAGATCTCCTAAAACAATAATGCTTGCGTTTCGATAACATCCAGCTCAAATTGCGCAGAGTTGAAGGTTTCAAAACGTTACGGACCTTTTGAGGTAACCGCTAGTTCAGAACCCATTTCGGAACTCAAATCGCAATTGTGTAAACCGGTCTTTTCGGATCGTTATTGCCGTGAACCAAATATATAATTGGAACCACCACAAGCCGCTACTAGCGAGCACATGAAATATCATTGAGTACTCACTTCGTAAAACTACGACGGATATCTATACGATATCACAAACAAATATTATAAACTGTGGTCGACCACTAAAACTAAAACAAAAGATGTTCCAATGCGCTCATATATACAAAAACCAGATGGTGCCATCACATAAAATATAACAACGATCGTTCTGGCGCAATACACCGCTGACTGATGTGAATTACCGGCTCGCGGACATATATGCTTTCTCTGTCTAACTTGAAACTGTAACTTCCTGAACCAAACTTCGTTCGACTATTGTACGCCTAACGGATTTCTCGACGAACGAGAAATTCAGACTTATCATTCTTACTTACAAATCTTACAGCTGAATCGGGTCCTCTCATTTTGGGATAGATAGAATAGACGATCATAGCTACTGATAGCGGCGGCTCCGACCTTGGCCTGGTGCCGGTACAGATTTCTGGTGCCGAGACCGAAGGATATCCTAGATAGTCTGATACCTAGATATTCTAAAAGAATCAAGGTCTAACGCGTTACTTTTAAAAATAACACAACGTAGAAACGATTTTAAACAGTTCAGTTTGTAAATAAGAAATAAGCAAAAAAGGGGCATTGTTTTCAGACGAGCTACGGCGGTTTAGTGTTCAGGATGGCCGGCCGGCGTAGAAAAAACGATAGTCGGGTAGCACAAAATTCACTTTCACACACAAGTGAAATGGCGTCAGGGCAGGTGACGCAATTGTTATCTGAAATAGTGAAAAGATTAGACAGTTTGGAAAGGGGTTCCAGCACGAGCAATGCTAGTAGGACTTCGGACAGACAGACTGACAGACAGGAACTAGAGACGTTTGAACAATCGGTAGAAAAACGTCAATCATGCATTGTGAAAATGACACAGAAGTTGCCGACATTCGATGGGCGGAGTTCGGAAAATCCGATGATTTTCTTAAGAGATTTAAAGGCTTATATTAAAGTCTCGGGAGATAGTTCTAGGGCTTTGATATGGGCAACGGATAGTTTGGTAGGAATTGCAAAAGTTCGAATGAGCATATACAGAGACTCATGGCGAACCTATTCGGATTTTGAAAAAGATTTCAGAGAGGTATTCTGGGGTGATAATGAACAGGAATTAATTAAGCAAAGATTCCTAACTGCGAAGTTTGATTCTAAGAAAGGACAAAGTATGGAAGAATTCTTTGCCTCTCAATTGAATAGCATATATGAGCTTACGATACCGTTTACTGATACGGAGAAAATCAACACGATTTTCAGACAGTTGCCGCGTGATATTCAGGTAGCGTTTTTTGCTAGAAAGGAGCCGATGACTATACGTGATGCGGTCGAATTCCTTCGGCATTTAGAACGGAATGTCGATGGAGGATTAAGTGCGATACATGGTTCTGAGACAATGGATACGAATAATGTAAGGCGGGATAGCTACATGCGTGGGCAATATCGAGCTATGCGGGTAAATACGTTACGTTATAACGCGATGAGTCGTAGGAATAATTATAACGCGGTAACGAAGGCGCGAAACGAATTTGGGACGCGTGGTCGCGGTTATTTTCGCGGTAGAGGCAGACAGCCTCAGCCTAGCTTCAAGGCAATAGGGTTCCAGAGGGGCAATGATAGTTCAGGAGATACAGAGGCAGGGCAAAGTTCAAGTGACAGGGATAATGCGATAAGTCAGAATTCAAAAAACTAGTGGACTCGCGCGGGTCGTTCGCGTTTATTACGGTTCGGGTGGACAGCCGATCAAATTGGAAAAAAACATAGACTGTATGATTTGTGTAATTTGGATTCGAACGTGGGTGTGAATGAATTTATTCAATTATTAGCGCATAAAGCGCATGGATATGCCGTGTGTTTAGAGGGAAAATCTAGATCGAATTGTAGAGATCGAAATGACAGACGTTTACATACGATATTCAGAGACGACGATTCGATTGAGTGTGGGCGCGAGTTATGTAGTAATTTGACATTACCTGAGATAGATGTGCGTATTGGGAATATTGTTGTAAGGAGTTCGATTGATTCGGGGAGCGAAATCAGTGTAATAAGTCGGAGAGTGTACGAAGAAGTGTGCAGACAATTGGGAAAACCGACGGAAATACCGATTCCAAGTTTGAGAATCACAGGTGCGTTTGGAGTCAGTAAGGAAAGGGTTGACAAGTTAGTTACGTTACCATTAACAATAGGTGAATGCGTTATCGATACTCCAATGCTAGTATTAACAAGGGTGCCTAAAGATTTAATTTTAGGGTTTGATTTTATACAACAGACGCGAGCCAGTTTAATGTGTGAGGGTAATAAGAGGCTAATTATACGAAGCGCCGGGCGGATGTGTGAAATACCATTAGGTACTGGCCCTAATCAGGATTTTTGCTGTTGTACAATGGAAGTACAGAACCAAGATACCAGTAGAAATATGATAGAGGAATATGTGAATAATTCATCAATACCTGTTGAACACAAAGCAAAGTTATTGCCGGTGTTAAATAAACATGCAGAGTTGTTTAGCGATAGGGTAGGTCGGACAAATAAATATATACATGAGATAAAAATGAGAGATGAAACGCCTTTCGTAAAACGAAGCTATCCCATACCGTTCGCATATCGCGATAAAGTAACAAAACGATTGGAAGAAATGGAATTGATAGGTATTATTAGCAGGCAATCTACGGATTTCAGCAGTCCATTGACTTGTACATTAAAGAAATCAGGAGAGGTCCGTATTTTGCTAGATGCACGACAATTAAACATGGGAATGGTTGGGGAGGTTGAAACCACACCTTTAATGAGTGAGATATTGCAATCCGGGCGCCGAATAAACTACATAGGAGTTATTGATATCAAAGATGCGTATTTTTCTATACCATTATCAGACGAATCTAAACGATACACGGGTTTTGTATATCAAGGCAGAAGTTATGTTTACAACGTTTTACCTCAGGGGTTGAAAACCAGTGTGGGTTCATTTTCGAGGGCGATGGACTTAATTCTAGGGCCAGAGGTTAGGTCATATTGTTTAAATTTTGTTGACGATTTGGCAATTTTAACTGAGGGTGACTTCGAACAGCATTTGTCTCAAGTGGACACGGTTCTGAGTAAATTGAAAGACGCGGGCTTCACATGCAAACTAAAAAAATGCGAGTTCGCACAAAAAAGAGTCAAGTTATTGGGGCATATTTTGTCTACACAAGGTTTGCAGATGGACCCGGACAAAATTGAAACACTTAAATTATATCCGTCACCCAGAACTGTCAGGCAATTGAGGGCGTTTTTGGGGTTCATAAATTACTTTCGGAGGTTTATAAAAAATTTTGGAACGTTAACACAGCCCTTGTACAATTTATTACGGTCTGGAGTCAAGTTCGTTTGGAGTGCGCAGATGCAAAGTGCTTTTGACGAGATAAAAAAACAATTCTCAGAAAGTATAATTTTGAGTCAGCCATTGGCGGGAAAAACATATTATGTTCAATGTGACGCCAGCGCTATAGGAATTGGGGGCTATGTTTATCAATTAGATGATTCAGGCCAGGAACGAATTATAGGGTTCTGTTCGCAGGCATTTAAGGGTGCTCAGACGAGATGGGCTATCAGTGAACAGGAAATGTATGCAGTTATATACACTTTAAAGCGATTTGAGATATATTTGCGGGGAGAAAAGGTTATTATTAGAACTGATCATAAAAGTTTGACGTTCATTAAGTCGTGGACCTTATTAGGGGCACGCGTAACGAGGTGGATTATGTTTTTAGAGCAATTCGATTACGACATAGAATTTGTGCGAGGGACTGATAATCAAATTGCCGACACGCTAAGCAGGCAAATAGCGGGACCTGGAGGTATGATTGACAGTACAAATGTTCAGCCGGGGATATTCTGGTTTCAGGCATCGAATACCGCAAGTGTTATTTCGAGTTTACGGGACATTGCGAGATTACAAAGCGAAGATGAGCGGTTAAATCGAATTAGCGGTTGTATCAGACGTAATGTAGTAGATACGGGAACGAGAGGTTTTGAAAATTATAAGCTAGTAGGTGATACGTTAGTAATTCCGAAATCACTACAGGAGGAACTTATTTTACACATACATGAAGAAATAGGTCACTACGGCAGATATAATATATTAGCACTGATGAAGGACAGATATTATTTTCTTCATATGAGTAGGGTGATTAGCGCGGTGATAAGAAGTTGTGACATATGTCAAAAGGTCAAACCAAGTACTAACAATACCGTTGGTCCTTGTACACCGGTGTTGGCGGAAAAGTTGGGTGAGAAAGTTTTCTCGGACCTTTATGGGCCATTGCCCGTAGGTAAATTCGGATATCAATATATATATGTGATTCAAGACGTGTACAGTAAGGTAATAAAATTATATCCAATGCGGAAAGCGACAGGTAGGAGCGTGCTCGCTTGTACACAGAGATTTCATAGGGAAATACCTATCGAAACTATAATTACGGACTCAGGACCACAGTTCATATCGAAAGTTTGGGAATTTGGACTCAAACAGCTAGGGATTCGAGTCACTCATACGTCGGTGTATTGTCCAAATTCTAATAGCGTAGAAAGAGTGAATCGCGAGCTAGGTCGACTGATTAGAACTTATTGCGGCGGAAGTAATCGTAGTTGGGTCGACGTGTTACCGGACATTCAAAATTGCTATAATAATATCGAACACACAAGCACAGGCTTTGCGCCTAATGAGTTAGCGTTTGGTAGGCGGGAACCGTTAACTATTGACAAGGAATTAGGCGATGAATGGTTATTAGGCCATAGTGTGCGGGATACGGAACAGGTGCGAAATGTAGCGATAGAAAACTCTAAAAGTTCTAGTGAACGACGTAAGCGACAGGCGGACAAACGGCGTAAGTTAGAGGTCTATCGTATAGGTGATTATGTGAAACTTAAGACTTTTGTGCGTTCAAATAAAGAACATAAAATCATGCGGAAATTTTCATTGTTGTATAAAGGGCCTTATGTTATTTCGGCAGTGATATATCCGAACTGCTATACGTTAGTAGATCCGGGTTCAAATGAGATATTGGGTAACTTCAATACTATAAATATAGCCAGGTATTATGTGAGGACGAATAAGGGCGTAGATAAATAAGATAGTGTATAAAAGTTATATAATTAAGCTGTAAGCTGTAAATTTGAATAACTATTTTGTAGACTTAAGGATCTTGCATGGTTTGGAAACAAAAACAAAAAAAAAACAAAAAAAAAACACAATTTGTATATATATAATAATACGAATTAGGATAAATTGCGGGTAAGCGAGGTTGTATAGTTAGATAGATAAATAAGATAAGACAGGAGAGAACTCAATCGAGTCGTGTAAATATTATATACATAATTGACAGATTCATCGGTCGGTGTACATGATTTGAGATGTCCGTACACATAGAGTAGATATGGACAAAGCATGGGTAGCATAGTGGTAATGAGATCCTTGCGCCATGTTAACTGAGATAAACAGTGTCTCAAGGTCTGGGAGGGGGCTGTAATGGTACACGAGAGTCGGTACATTTGATACTTCATTCTGCGTGGTAGAGAGCTAGCCCAACGCCGCGCTGTTTTGAATACGAGAATCGGTTCAGATAACGTTTGGGGGTTTTGCTTAGCTTACTGGCAAAGTTAGCAAAAAAACAGAGCCGACGCGTGGGTTCATTCGTGGAAGTTCAGTTCAGGTCAGGTTTTTTTGTCGCATTCCTGCGAGATGTGTAGAGATCAGAGCCGATTTGGCTGCGCGTTGAATAAAATTATGAATAACTAAATAATGAAAGGTTATTATGGAACGGAGAAAGCTATTATATTGATTGCAAATACACAATTGCGATTGAGGTATGATATGGAGGGTCTGACACCGCTAGTTTGGATAGCATTCTGGTGGTCTTAGCTACGCGCCCTAGCGGTCGGGTATGCTTAATTAATCGCAACAAGCTTTTATTGGTCAGCGATCAACAGATTCTGTGTATCGGCAGTACCAAATGATTTGAGTGATAACCTACGGTTGATCATAGTGAATATGCGTACACACAATTTGTAGAACGGCGGATCTGCATGGCATGGTTGAAATTAGACCCTGTGTAGTTAGTGATAAGAAGCTTCGCTTGGGCAGAGCGTGTTCGCAAAGGACGCATATAAATACCAGAGCATGTGAGGGGAGGGCATTCAGTCTCAGCGTCTAGCTACTGTGACAGTCGTCTTTCACGAGTTCTAAACAGTTTTGTCTGCCGTGTTACGCGTCAGAACTATACGAATTTGTAATTGCGGAGTTTCAGTGGGTTTTCGTGAGTGTCTGAAGCACCGAGATATACCTCGGTTCCTACCTTTATATCAACCTACCCCTAATTCCAAAACTATCCTTGGGTCGTTAGGAAAGAACTTGTAAGTCAAATATCTGAGTCTGAGTCTGGGCTTGGAGCGACCCTAAATTCCTTTTTCCTTCACCATAGGGTTCCTGGATTGGCTCTTAGGATATTCGCGGGCTAATCCTCTCCTCATTCCTTTCGAGTAGCGAGTTTTGTAATTCCCACACACACAGTCGTTAAACATTCAAGCACATTCAAATCAAACTCAACCATTTTCGAGTGGTGTCGATAATGGACGTGGTATAACACTAGGTTTTTAGACTAGGCTAGACAGGAGTTTAGTTGCGGCTAAACCTAGGTTGGCAGGGCATAGGGAGACTGTTTGATCGATGAGGTTCCGCGGATGGAAATAACAAATTCAGAACAAAGTTAAACCGGTGTCAACACAGATAACATATCCTGTTGATATTTTGACATTTGAGTGTTGTCGGGGACGCGCGAAGAGATCAATTTACAGTCTAAAGTTCATTGTTTAGGTCCGGGTAGGTTTTGCATTGCCTTGGGTCAGATTGGATTCAAGTTGCATTTTTAAATTAAATGTAAATTTCGCTGGAGGTCTAATGTGTAAGCTGAGTCGGTATATATGATTTGGCTCAGCCCAGGACGTGCTGCGGCTAGTGGAATTCATAGTTCGGTATTTATCGAACTATGCACTTCGCTATGGTGTGGGTTAGATCTCCTAAAACAATAATGCTTGCGTTTCGATAACATCCAGCTCAAATTGCGCAGAGTTGAAGGTTTCAAAACGTTACGGACCTTTTGAGGTAACCGCTAGTTCAGAACCCATTTCGGAACTCAAATCGCAATTGTGTAAACCGGTCTTTTCGGATCGTTATTGCCGTGAACCAAATATATAATTGGAACCACCACAAGCCGCTACTAGCGAGCACATGAAATATCATTGAGTACTCACGTCGTAAAACTACGACGGATATCTATACGATATCACAAACAAATATTATAAACTGTGGTCGACCACTAAAACTAAAACAAAAGATGTTCCAATGCGCTCATATATACAAAAACCAGATGGTGCCATCACATAAAATATAACAACGATCGTTCTGGCGCAATACACCGCTGACTGATGTGAATTACCGGCTCGCGGACATATATGCTTTCTCTGTCTAACTTGAAACTGTAACTTCCTGAACCAAACTTCGTTCGACTATTGTACGCCTAACGGATTTCTCGACGAACGAGAAATTCAGACTTATCATTCTTACTTACAAATCTTACAGCTGAATCGGGTCCTCTCATTTTGGGATAGATAGAATAGACGATCATAGCTACTGATAGCGGCGGCTCCGACCTTGGCCTGGTGCCGGTACAGCTCCACTTCTTTAAACATATTTCAAAAGTTTTTTTTCTGAAGTTTGAGTAAAACTATTTACCGTTGTATATGTTGTGGATAACGGAGAGACGGGTCCCACTACCCAAACTGTTAAGCCAACGTTCAGTTGAGGATGGTCTTCTTTTCACCCCTTTCAACCTGTCCTGAACTGAACTGAAATCCCCAGAGATAGACGAAATCAGAGGGGAGCAGATCAAGCGCTTTGGCCCAGTTGCAAGGAATTGGTTACTGCACTCTTTAATCAATGTTCACACAAGCATGTTATGCCTACAGAGTGGAGAAAGACACAGGTTGTTGCTCTCCTGAAACCCGGCAAGGATCCCAACAAAACCAAAAGTTATCGCCCGATAGCTCTGCTGTGTATACTGTACAAGCTGTTCGAAAGACTGGTCCTCCAGTACATAGCACCGTCAGTCGACCAAAAGCTGATCCCTGAACAGGTTGGTTTTAGAGCTGGTAAGTCATGCAGAAGCCAGGTTCTGAACCTCACGCAACATATAAAAAACGGCTTCGGAAACGGCGTGGTTCTTGTAGATCTGTCAGCTGCACACAACACAGTCAACCACCGTATGCTCATCCAAAAACTGTTTGACTTGTCCGGGGACTATGATTTTACTCAAATGGTGGCTTCGATGCTGCGGAACAGAAGGGTTTTTGTCTCCTTCTAAGGAAAAAGAAGCAGATAGCGCGAACGAAAAAATGGACCGCAGGGAAGTGTGCTGTCTCCGTTGTTATTCAACACACATCATACACAACATCACAATCTTCGAAAACCTGTGACATTTCCTCTTCGCGGATGATCTAGCACTGGCAGGTCAAGCTAAGAACTTTAAAACCATGGAAGTCGATCTAACACATTCCCTCAAAAGTCTTTCAGTGAACTATAGGGAAAACCACCCGCAGCCACACCCAGCAAAGACCCAGATCTGCGCATTCCACCTCAACAACCACAAGGTAACAGAGAAGCTGAACATCACAACAAGCTGGAACATTCACACTTTCACCCCGGTGTATCTGGGAGTAACGCTTGATCATACTCTATCGCTCAAAGTCACTGCCAAAAGAGCAAGCTGAAAGTCTACGCAAGGAACAACCTGTTGCGACACATTGTAATTACAACGTGGGGCACTCACCCACCCATAGTGAGACCCATTACCTTAGCTCTCTGCTACTCAGCGGCGGAGTATGCTGCCCCAGTGTGGAACAACTCCCCACATTTCAAGGAGGTGGACGTGGCGCTAAACGAGACCTGCCGCCTAATCACGGGTTGTCTCAAGCCAACCTACACGGATATGCTGCACCGCCTAGCTGGTATAACCTCGCCTTCTGTTCGCCGTAGGGTTGCCTCCTTGGTCGAGAGGAGGAAACAATGCATTGACTATCGCCACCCTGTTTGGCCAGAAGGCTCGCTGAGACGCCTGCCTCCACATGGTTTAGGCTTTGGGAGCAATCCCCACAAAGCCACATAAGCCCTTATTGGGGAAAACCTGAGGAACAACTCTTTTCGGGCCAAAACCTGGACTGGCAGCTGAGGAAAACCTTGAGACAACATGCGACGCTGGGGCATCCTGCCTGAGGACGCAAGCACAAGCTGCCGTTGCGGTGCCCCCAAACTTCCAGCCACCTGCTATCGTGCCCGCTGCGTCCAACTTCCTGCACACACGTCAACCTTAAGCAGGCTAACGACAAAGCCATCGCGGTGGCTGACTACTGAAAGGTTCTTCTTTGATTCTCCCCACATGTTTCCACACGAAGAAGAACACCTGTACAAGGTGATTTTAAAACCTCTAGCAGATATATAACAGAGGGGCCTACTGGTGTTTTGTGCATTACTTTTAAGATTGAGCGTTGCGCCCTTTCTAAATTCAACATATAAGATTTAGAAGATCCTCCTCAAGAGAGTAAGTCAGAATGTATTGAGATAAGGATACATATACCAAACGTAAAGTATTATTGCTACCTCTTTTTCGAAGTTATCTCATAGTGTGCATTAGTTTTCTGGCTCGCCCGTCAGAGGGATAATATTGTGGAAGTTAAGGTTTCTCGTTTTTTATGACTCCTAAGTATTTAATTGAATCAGTCCTTGTATGGTGTCACAGTCGCAGTTTGCTGAAGAACCTGCAAAAGTTCTACGTATTTATTTGAATAAGATAATTATTATTCGGTTGTGAGGCAAGTGTTTTGAGAAGACAAAGGTATTTAGTTTTGGTGAATATTTAACTGTAGCTCAAAATAAAATTATGCAAACGAATTATCTTCACTGATTAACCTACCGCATACCAAATAAAACTGGCCAAGTGCGAGTCGGACTCACGCACGAAGGGTTCCGTACACCGTACTATGGTAGGATGGTGTGGAGTAAATAGTTTGTATTTTACATAGCAAAATGTTATTTACAAAGTTATTGGTGCGGCTACTTTCACACTCCATGTACGTAAACAGGTGCATTCATAAGTTTGTATGAGGTATTGAAAGAATTTTTGTACGAGTATGTTATATATTTATTTTATTCTGTTATTTAGTATTTTTTGTTATAGCGGCAACAGAAATTAATAATCTGTGAAAATTCTTGTCTTCTTCTGTGAAAATTCTTGAAAATCTGTGAACAGTCTTGCTATTGCCTGGTGACAGACGGACAGACAGACAGATGGACAGCGGAGTCTTAGTAATAGGGTCCGGAACCCTATAAAATGACTACTCTACAAATAAACCATTTGCAAAACAAGCACCACCAACAAAATCATTAACCAAAACAAGCTAGTTACGTCAGTCGACTCTACAAAAGCTGCTGGACCTAGCAAAATATTTTAAACAATGCTCTTCATTATGAATCCAAAGTAACAGGTCCAGACGCTGAGTCGATAGGCGGATGTTGCCGCGCCAGGCACCTGCGGTGTCCCTGGCCTAGTTGATAAGTAGTTTGTAAGTTAGTCTTAGTCTTGGTTCCAAAGCGAATATACGCTCTACAGTTAAATACATTGTATTTTTAAAACGTCCTCCGCCTGCGAAATAACTTGACTAGCGCAGCCGGTTGGATTTCCGCGTCACATAAACTCAAATCAGTGGACGGACGTGACGAACGTTTTCACGCGTGGCGAAATCGGACCAACACATAAATAAGTCGAACTCTATGTGCGAAAACTGCCTGTGGGGAAAACCATCTTCACCCGCTACAACAAACAGGACAACCAACATTTAAGGCTCACACAAAGGAGGGACATGGGAAGTCTATGAGTATATCTACTTCACTATGCCTATTCCTATTCCATTTTAGTTAGAAGTGTTTGGAAAGGTTCGGTAGGGTGTTTCTGAAAATCGATTTGGCCCCAAATCATATAACTCTTTCATTCGGCTTAGTTATTAAGTAAAATATTGTGATTGAAAGGTAAACTTATAAAATTAAAGTGAAATATAGAGTTACCTACTCTTTATTAAATATATAAAATGGAAAACATTCAACAAATTCCGAGAGAACTAGCCAACGTCATCCCCAAATTCGAAGGTGACAAAAAGCTATTAAACTTTTTAATAAGAAAGTGTCATCCGATGCTGCCAAGTAGAAGGGAAGGCGGAACAAGACTTGTACGTTTTTCATGTAATAACTTCAAAGTTAATAGCCAATGCCGCGACCCTAATCAGTGAACAACAGGATTTAAGAACATGGAACGCTTTAAAACATTTAGAGCAACATTTCGGTGATCCGCGGTCGGGGGAATGCATTGCAATAGAGCACATAACGCTCAAAATTAATAGCGGAGAGTCAAACGTAGATTTCAGTAACCGAATACAACATTACTAGGATAGCGGAGAGTCAAACGTAGATTTCAGTAACCGAATACAACATTACTAGGAGCACGTTGATTGTTAAAGTAATCGTGATCGAAGACGCTCCACTAAGAGCTAGTAAATTAATAATATACGACAACATGGCATTGAAAGTGTTTCTGTATAACTTGCCCGAAGATTAGCTCCGCATTGTAAGGTTAAAGGGAGCTACTAGACTCGAAAATGCATTGAGGATTGGGTTGGAGGAAGTAAATTTTATTATTCAATAAAAGTCATGCCACCAAGGCCAGTGGCTTTTCCTCAAAACATACCACCAAACCATTATTTTAAGTTTTGCTTTGCGAATAATGTATCTAGGCCATTCCAACAACAACCACAAATGCAACCCAAATGGCAGTTTGGCATCCCCCAAAGCAAACAGCAGCCACCTGCAGCACAGCAACAATTTGGATATAGACCCCAAATTCCACAACAACCTGTAGAATACAGATCTCAATTCGGGTCTACGCCTCAAACTGGCTATCGCCCAACGCTGAACCAACACCCACAATTTGTATATAGGCCATCCCAGCAGAATTTCGGCTATACACCACCAAAACAATTCGACTTTAGACGGCAGCCTAACCAGTTTGGTTACAAGCCCCCACTCAGTTAGGCTATACGCATCCCCAAAATGTATCAAGGCCCCAACAGCTGATAACAACAGACGTCTCTATGCGCACTGCTAGACCGTCTGGGTCCAAATTAAACGAATTAGAGCTGCAACACAGCAATGAACAACAGTGTAGTGACGAGTGTGAATGGATACCAGCAGAGTATGATGGAATGAATGAACAATGATTGACTGACGAAAATGTACCCACAATGTACGACCACTATGAACATGACGGAGAACGATTCGAACAGAACGAACAAATTTTTCACGTAATAACTACGACAACCCGAAATGATAAAAATTTATAACAATGGAAACCTGAAGTTGCCCGATATACACATACCCGAAATCTTAGCAAACTTTATGATTGACACGGGCTCAACCCGATCTTTAATAAACCCTGAAAAAACTGAGCAGTACAACGACCCGCTTGGCCGAGTCGGCAGTGACCCTTCCTACGAAGCCAAGGGTCCCGGGTTCGAGTCCCGGTGGGGCAAATATTTGTTTGATGAGACGGTTGTTTGTACCCTAGTCATGGTTGTTTATCTATCTAAGTATAATATTTATCTATATAAGTATGTGTATCGTTGTCTAGTATGCAAGATACAGGAAATCCTAGTTTGGGGATCTAGGGGGATCTTTTGGGGAGTAGATCAATGCGTGTAAATAGTGTCCAAGGTATTATTATTATTATTATTATATTTTTATGAATTTTTCATTTCACTCTTGTAATAAAGAGGTTCTGAAACACGGGCTTACGCCAAGTGCTTATCTACTAAAGATCACGGTCTTTGCCCATGAATTTTCGTACAATTCTACATGTATTTAGTATTGTTGCTTTTTGAAGAAGTATGTGTGTGGATCTGGGTATATTTTGTGTTTTGAGACTAGTGTGTAATGTGTATGGGGTGACTCCTGTGGATGAGATGACTATTGGGATGGTTTTGACAGATTGTACATGCCATTGTGTTTTAATTTCAATGGCAAAGTCTGTGTATTTTGTGTTCTTTTCTGTAAAAGTTGTGGTTAGGTTGTGTTTTGGTATGGCTATATCTATGAGAAATACTGTTTTGTTATTATTATTAGTATTATTAATTCCAAGACTATAAAAGGTTCGAACCCTTCGAAATCATAAGTACTCACGCCAGCAGCAAACATAATGGTGGGTTATTCCCATAAGGAATATCCCCATGCTGCCAACATTCCAGTGCGAAGGCTTCCACATATTTTATGTGTATAATGTAGACCCTGACTATGACGCACTCATTGGACTAGACCTATTAGAACAACTAGGTATGAACATTGATATGGAAATGCATACGATGATTACAGATGCGACTTCTATAACTATTATCTGTAACAACTAGCTATACCATTAGCACAGGGAACTGTATATTCAATTTCATACAGATCTGTGAAGGAGTGAGAATGCCGAGGGCTTTAGTGAGGTGTGAGCGGTGATCGGCTATGCTACAACAGTAATTCAAAACAGTAATGACCGAGATTATAAGATCACAGTAAAATAAAAGTAATAGAATTTACTTGTGAGACGTGCCAACTATTTAACATCAATGACGTGAAAATATGCAACCTAGAAGTAGAAGACTGGCTAGTAGAAAATCTAAATTCAAAACTCAAGTTAGATCACATGAATGAAGAGGAAAGAAAAGCCACCAATAACTTGTACGTGGAATACAAGGTTTTTTTTATTGTGAACAAAATACCGTTATCTTTCACAAATAACGTAAAATATCACATCCAAACACGAAACGAAGACTCAATTTTTATCTGACCATACATACAAACCCAGGTTATATGAATCAGGAAATAAATAGACAGATAGAAAAAATGCTAAAAGACGACATTATCTAGGAATCATATTCTCCTTGGAGTGCCCCAGTATACAGTACAGTCCCCAAAAAACCTGACGCATCGAATGAAAAGAAATATCGACTGGTAGTGGACTATATAAAGCTGAACGAATTTACAGTTGACGACAAATATCCCTTGCCAAACCTAACCGACCTTTTTGACAAACTGGGAAGAAGCTGTTACTTTACCACCCTTGATCTGGCAAGTGGGTATCACCAAGAAGATGTGGCTAAAAAGGTCAACAGAGAAATTTACTACTCAGAGAGCATTTACTACTCAGACTGGTCACTTCGAATTCAAACGCATGCCCTTCGGATTGAACACGGCACCAGCTACATTTCAGGGTGCTATTGACACGTACAGCGTGGACTAACAAGGCATCCATTGTCTTGATTATTTAGACGATATAATCATCTATTCTTCAAGCTTACAAGAACATCTACAGAAGCTACGCCTAGACAGAGCACGTAAAACTAACCTCAAGGTACAGTTAGACAAATCTGACTATCTAAGAAAGGAGGTCCTGTACCTTGCGCTCATTATCACCAGCGAGGGGTTTAAACCCAATAACGAAAAAAGTCAAAAAAAAAACTCAAAAGTCAAAGTACTTTATTACTGTAGATATTTACATATACTTCGCAAACGTCATTTTTTGCCTCTTCTCTACATTGGACCACTGTGGGAGAAAAAGGGCGTAGAAACTCCCACGGATTGATTTTTAGATCTCTTTTAAAAATAGGCTGTGCTTAACTAACACAAATATGAAAAATTTAATTGTTATGATTAATAAGCAGGAATAAATAATTACAAAATTATTAACAGCAAGGTCTGTGTAGAGCCAGATTAACCCCATACAGTCCTGTCATTTAAGTAATCTTGAACATTGTAATATCCCTTTTTCGACAAAGTCGCTTTAACATGCTTTTTAAATTGCTCAAATGGCAATTTAAAAAAAAACTCCAGAGGTATCTTATTGTAGTAGAGAATGCACTGACCCTTGAAAGAATTGCTAACCTTCGCGAGTCTAAAACGGGGCGCACATAGTCTGTGATTATTTCTTAGGTTAACATTACAGCTATCGCTAAGTTTGGAAAATGTTGTAAGGTTCTTGCGTACATACATTATATTTTCGAAAATAAATTGACTAGCTACTGTTAGTATGTCAATTTCTTTAAAAAGCTCTCTAAAGGAGTCTATTCGTTTTAAATTATAAATTGCTCGAATAGCTCTTTTCTGTAAAATAAAAATAGTTTGAATATCCGCTGCTTTCCCCCACAACAAGATACCATAGGACATCACACTATGAAAGTAACTAAAATATACTAGCCTAGATGTAGCCAAATCCGTGCTTTGTCTGATGTTCCTAACAGCGTAAGCCGCAGAACTTAATTTACCAGCCAATTTGTCTATGTGGGCTCCCCACTGCAATTTGCTATCAATGGTTATTCCAAGAAACTTCGCATCATTTACTAATTCTAACGTGCTGTTGTCTAACACTAAACTGGTCAAGGTCAAGACCATCCTTGACTATCCGTTGCCTCGAACGATAACCGAGATGAAGAGTTTCTTCGGACTTATTGGCTATCAACGTTTTATCAAAGATTTTGCAAAAATAACACAGCCCATGACAGCTAGACTATTTTTCATCAGCGATGAAAAATACATTTAAGCTTTTCAGAAATGCAAGGAGCTATTGGTTAATGCACCTATACTGCAATATCCAGACCCCAATAAACCATTCATCTTGACCACAGATTCCTCTGACTTTGCAGTCGACGCAACATTAAGCCATGGACCAGTTGGATCAAATCTTCCAGTAGCCTATTCGAGCAGAACCCTAAATGACGGTGAAACCCGGTACAGCTCTACTGAAATAGAATTACTCGCCATAGTATGGGTCGTAAAACACTTAAGGCCTTATCTATACGGAAAGATGTTCATTGTAGTTACCGACCATAAACCTCTACAATGGCTAAAATCACATAAGTTGGCGCTTATGATTTGCCGAATACGATTTTGAAACGGCATACAAAGAACAAAAATTAAATTCCAACGCAGACGCCTTGTCACGCATCAGGCTCAACGCGTTAGACGACAACGTTTCTACTAAAGGCAACGTGGATGAAGAGAAGACAGAGAAAAGGCGATAAGAAAACTCACAAAGGAAATAGAGGAAATGGGAAAGCTTCAAGAGGAAACGCAAGCACAAGCCCCGGAAAATGCCATAACAAATTCCGAATCGAGTCCCGAACGACCTATGACGATAGATTCAGATACAGATAGGATACTTTCGTTAGGACGAAGATCCCCATATTCCATAGCAAGCCCATCCATTGGTACTAACACAGCATCTGAGAAACCCTCAGAAGCGGAAACCGCTCACTCTGCCGAGGATATGGAATCGGAAGGTATCCCTATCCTGCAAGAAGCTGTCGACACCAAGCCCAATCAAATATTAATATTCACATGGTTAATAGATAAACTCTCAGTAAAAGACATATCCAGAAAGAAACAGAGAATCTTAGAAGTCCACCTGCCAACAAACCGATGTGACTTAGTGAAACAGTTTCTTAACCTATTGGATACCACCGGATAACGCCACTTTTCCGCTATAGGTTTTAAAATTTAATACCATGGCATAAGGTTCAAAATCGCGACCCGTCTCAACTACCCTCGGTTTTTGAGAGGTTAAAGAGTACAGAGTACACAAGACAAAATATTTCATCTACTTTGAGAACGACGAACATCGCAGACAATTTACAGAAGCAGTAATCTTCCTTTTCAAAAAGGACCTTGTACAATTCTTATAATGCACCAAAAGCGTAGTTTATGTCGACGATGACAACGAACAACTGGATAGAGTAAAAAATACCATCATGGAAAAACATGGTATCAGAGAAACCTTAGCCCACATTAAACGCGCCTATTTTTGGATTTTACTTTACTTAACATGGATCAAATAATAGCGAGCGTGATAAATTCATGTGAAATCTGTCGTAAGATGAAGTACGATAGAAACACCATGAAACCTCAACTTTAACTAACCTAAACGCAGACCAAAACTCTAGAAGATATATATTTATCGACCTGTTTGCTATAGAAGGTCGCTATTACCTATCTATAATAGATGCCTTCAGCAAAATAGGAAGCCAGCCTTTGAAATCGCCAACCGCTCCCCCCCCCCCCCCCCCCGAAGTGGTTAGAGTTCTAATAAAATAATTTTCCTTCTATGGCCTACCACTAAAAATTAGCTCAGATCCTGTATCTGAATTCAACAACACATTAATGAAAGCACTCCTCTCACTATACAAAGTCGTACTACACACGTGCCTACACATAGGCACCCCGAATAATGGGTAATATAAATTTACAGGCTAGCCAAATACGAGCATAAGTTCACAGATGTCCCATCGGTGATGTCTTACGCCGTAATGGCATACAACTATGGTATCATTTATACTACAGGTTTAATCCCATTCGAAGTCCTACCAGGACACACCAATTCAAGACACGCTTTTGACGCTTATTTCGAAAAACAATATACCCAGCAATAAGTTAAAGATCACGCTAAACGCACAAAATACCTTAATAACCATCTAGCACCACAGACCGCCCAGAAAAAGGTTAAAACCTTTAGGAAAAGAGGAGGCGAAACCGAATTTACAATATAACCAAAATATGTAATACAATTTACGCAAAAGGTACAAACAAGTGCTCCAGTAAGGACAATCCCCGGTACTCATAAGCTTTAGTTACAGGAGAAACCGATAGTTCAAGTAGGTAATCACGACACAACAGTACCAGTTAAGAATATAAAACGTCCATTGCAGGCACCTGCTCTTCCTGGCAGTAGCCATGGTGGTACGTCTTCATGAGTTTCAGCTCCAGGTTATAAATAATAACCCAGGCGTCTTGCCCGTCAAGTACGGCATAGCTTTACTTAGCGAAGACAAATGGATAATAGCAAAGACTCGACTTTCAAGCAGTCGCGGACTATTTGCAGACAAATGTAGCGAGGACATCGTAACTAAATAGGTTAGTCAGTTATTTAGATAAGAACTCTACTTGTAATGTTATAAAAAGAATACACATAGATTTTATAAAAAATATAACAATAGAAAAGCTCAAGCAATGAGTCCATGTTTGACTCCATCCGAGTCAAGCATGGACTCATTGACCCCATTGGTTCAATTATGAAAACCCTGTAGTGTTATGCTACTTACATGCCATTTTCCAGTCTGCTTTGAAGGTCTGCATTTATTTCACAGCTGGATATTTCGTATCACCTTTATTTTCATAGGACCCTGTAACGTTTTAAACCATAAGAACACAATAACAAATCATTTTCACTTCGTATTTTCACACTATCAGCACTTTTAAATTGATGTCGAAGGGGTTTACCTTTGGTGACCTTGTATTTGGCTTTCTCCGAAACTCTGCAATCTCGGGCTTCGTGCGCGCTGGTGCGCTCCCTTTTTTTTATATCGATAATGTCCCAATTTTCATTGTTATCTTGTTGTTTTCTCTATTACGAGCCTGAAATCAAAATCTGACATATTTTGATTTCGCGTTGTTTATCTGGTTGTCATGGCAATGTCCATTCAAACTCATTAGCGGTCCGATATGTTTACTTCAATACTTCTACAAAAATACTTTTTCCCTCTTGGCTATTCACAAAAATTGCTTTTAATTTAAATAATTTTTAGAACTCTCCAAAAAGGGTATAAGAGCGGAACATTGCTGAAATCAAAAAGTCTCGCTTCAGCTCTTGAAGAGGAAGCATCACCTAAAGGCCTTATCCCGGGGCCGCACTGCCCCGGGATCCTGCGAGCCTCTGCTGAGTCGCCTACTGTTTGCTGCTGCTGCCGTGCTGCCGTCTCCAATCAACTATACCCTGACGTGCTGCCGTCTCCAACCACCTATACCCTGACGTGCTGCCGTCTCCAACCATCTATACCCTGACGTGCTGCTGCCTTCAAGCCACCTCCTACACCACCTCCGGATCTCCAAATACTCGCAACTACTCCAGGCTCCGGGCACCACCGCCGCGTGCTCCCTGTTCTGCCCTCCTACTCTCCGTGTCCTTCGCTCCCCTTTTTATATCTTTTGTACCTGTATCTTTTAAAACCTGTGTTACCTCATTCATCCACATCCTCATATCATTTTTTTAAAAATAATCATTGTAAATCAACATAATAAACTGTCATTTCTAAATTTTATTCTGGTTGTTGTTTCTTGTTAGGTTCTGGTTAGGTTCTTGTCGCTACACGACATTTTGGCGCCCATCGTAAAAGTTCTTCTTCACCCTTCTTCACCTTTTCTGCGCCTTGTCTCTTTCCTATTGATTTGCTTTCTCTTTCGCTCTTAAATCTTTATCTATTCATCCTTTTCATATTTTCCAAATTCTAAAACAAAACTTCATCTAGTTTTTCAACTCATCTGGATTATATTTAGGCCTACATTTAACTTACATTACTTCACTTCACTTCACTTCACTTCATCACTTTAATATTTTTATTCTAGACAACCGGAAAGAGGTAAAATTTTCAATTTAACTATAATAATGGAAAGGGTTATTAAGTACGAATTCCTTAACAAGGCCGAGCTCGAATACGAAGTAAAGATTAGATGTGAGGAACCAGCTAATACTGTTTTGCTTCTTAAAAAACAGGTTTTGCGTTTAGTTGCGAATTCTCACCCTGAAGATATTCTGACATCTCCAGTTCCGATTGAGGATGACTTGTCTCAAATTGGTTCTACTCTGACTTACCTGGATTGTAAAATTGAAAAATGTTTACAAGGTGAAACCAAATACTTACGATTAATACAAACTTTTATTAATCATGTTTTTTACAGATTGGAGCGAATAGATACTGACTTATATCCAGACTCTATAGCTAGTTTCGATACTTTGAAGATGAAATTTGACGCTATTTCTAAACAATTCGAATCCTTGACTCCACCTTCAACTGCAAATGACTCTCCATCACTGGACCTTCCTGCTGACCCGACTGTCATGGAACCCCCTCTTGTTTCTCAAACTTCTGTCCAGACCCATACCCCGTATCCTCCACCACCACCTCAATCTTTCCCTCCAACTAACGTCTTCAAAGATCTGAAAAGACACACCTTCAATGGTAAAAGCTGTCCAAGATCCTTTCTTCAAAAACTTGAAGAATATAGCTTAGCTCGTGGCTTGTCCAAGGACTTGTTGATTTCTCAGGCGTTCGAAATTTTCACCGACAATGCCCTTCATTGGTTCAGATTTAAATATAATCAGAATCCAAAATTAACTTGGAACGAACTTTCTTCTTTACTAATCAATGACTTTGGTGGTTTTGATTATTATCATAAACTTCTAGAAGCGATTAGGTATCGTACTCAAGGTCGTGATGAACCTATCGTCATCTATATTTCCATCATGTCTGGAATGTTCGCTCGCCTTTCAAAAAGACTTTCTGAAACAGAACAATTGGAGATTATTTTGAGAAATATTCGCCCATGTTATTCAGTCTTCGTAGCTCTAAAAGACATTGACTCTATCGATTCTGGCCACTTGCCAAAACTACGAAAAGTTCCTAGACAAAGTCCTCATGTTTCTGAATTCAACTACAAGCATTCCACTTCAAGTTCAGTTGACTCTCCAAACTCTTCTAATAACTCACGACCTTCTCCTCCCTTCATGAATAAATTCACTCCACCCTACAAATACCCTTCTAGATAAGTTAATAGTCTCTCTCAAACTGCAGCTCCCCAAGAAAGTTATTTTTGCGTTCGCTGTCGAAACTAGGTCATACTTTGAACAGTTGCACTCAACCACGATTCGTCATTTGTTTCTAATGTGGTCTTAAGGGTTTTAAAACTGCAGATTGCCCTACTTGTTCTCCCAAACCTAATACTAGTACAAAAAACTAACTGCTGACTTGAAAAGTAACTCAAACTTTGATAAGGACGAGTGGACTAATTGGATCAAAACAATTCAAAACTTCTTTGCTTGCTACAAAATCTCTTCTACACTCTACTCCAAAGAACAAGATCTTAATCATCCATTCGTTAATGTCAAAATTTATGACTTAACTTTATCTGGTTTACTAGATTCTGGCAGCTCAGTAACTATTCTGGGTAATAATTCTCATTTGGAAATTCTTAAATTGGGCTGCAAACTTCTCAAGTCAGATCTTATTACTGTCTCTACTGCTAATAATCAAAAAATTAATTCCTTGGGTTATTTTGACTTACCTGTCCATTTCAATAACGAAACTCACTTGATTAAAGCTTTTGTTTTCCCTGAAATATTTCCTTCTCTAATACTAGGTATTGAATTTTGGAGAAAATTTAATCTTCTACCTAGTGTTTTAGCTTCTCTTAACTTTACAGATCCTAAATGCTTTGCTATCGACACTAAAGATATTAAAGTTTTACCTTATGAGAATTTAACTCCTAATCAAAAGAACATCGCTAATGACATCATCCAACGCTTCAAGACAATCTCTTTTGAAGAAAAAGGTGTTCTGGGAAACACACACTTAATCACCCACAAGATTGACACTGGTGATTCTCTTCCGATCAAACAAAGATGTTACAGACTGTCTCCTGAAAAACAAAAGGCTTTAATTAATGAAGTTGACAAGATGCTGGGATGGAACGTCATTGAACAATGCGAAAGTCCTTGGTTATCTCCAGTCCTCATCACTCCAAAGAAGAATGGTGAATGGCGTTTCTGCGTAGATAGCAGGAAGCTTAACTCAGTTACACGTCGTGATGCTTATAGTCTGCCTCTAATAAGCGAAATTTTGGACAACCTGAGAAATGCCAAATACTTATCAAGCATCGACATTGCGAAAGCATTTTGGGAGATTCCCTTGAATCCTGCTGATAGAGATAAGACAGCATTTTATGTTCCTGGAAGAGGTATGTTCAGATTCAAAGTAATGCCTTTTGGTCTCACTAACTCACCTGCAACTCAACAAAGATTAATGGATACGCTATTTACTCCTGAATTTGAGAACAAGGTATTTTGCTAGCTGGATGACATCGTTATTATTAGCGAGACTTTTGATGAGCACATATCGCTTCTCATGAAAGTTCATGAAAAACTTTCATATGCTAATCTGACTATTAACTTTGAAAAGAGTCAATTCTTCAGGAAAGAACTGAAATACCTTGGTTTTCTAGTGGACGAGTATGGTCTACGTGCTGATCCAGATAAAATAAAAGCTATTCTAGAATATCCTGTACCTACTTGCAGAAAAGAAGTTCGAAGATTCATAGGCACCTGCAGCTGGTTTAGAAGATTCATTCCAAACTTCAGCACTATTGCCTCTCCACTCAACCAACTAACCTGTTCCGGGAAGAACGCTCCTAAATTTTTATGGAATTCCAAGGCTGCAGCTGCTTTCCAGAAACTTAAAGAAGCTTTGGTAACTGCTCCTGTCCTTGCTTGCCCTAACTTCGAACTACCCTTCTCTGTACATTGTGATGCATCAAATTATGGCATAGGAGCAATGCTTAGTCAACATCAAGATGACAAAGAAGTCGTGATTGCTTACATGAGTAAAGCACTAAACAAAAATCAACAAAACTACTCAACTACTGAAAGAGAAACATTGGCTGTAATAACTGCGCTAGAACATTGGCGATGTTACCTAGACAATGGTAAATAATTTACAATAAATACTGACCACGCTGCACTTAAATGGTTTCAGAACTTATCGAATCCATCTGGAAGACTTGCTCGCTGGACTCTACGCTTATCATGCTTTAATTTTGTCCTGAAACATAAAAAAGGAAAAGATAACGTTGTTCCTGATTTATTATCAAGACATAAGAATAAAGAACGTCCTGATACACGAGAAACTTCACCTCAAGGCGTACATCCTGTTACGATTGAATCCTATTACGAAACGCCTGTGCTCGGTATTGCTTCAAGATTCCTCCGCGCACGCATGTCACACCATATTTCAATAGTGCCGATATGCTGAAATTAAGGGCGAGACAAGATTTATATTTTTCAACACTTTTGTTTGGTGTTATTAAAACAGGTAAACCTGAATACTTATTTGAAAAACTGACCTGGAGGTTTTCGCGCCACCACACAAACAGAAATAATACCTGCGTTCTATCGGTTCCTCGCCACGGAACTGCGGCGTTTCGTGGCGGCTTCAGGTACCTTGCCACAAAATGCTGGATTAACATACCCCCTCCGCTGAGAGAGCTCAAAACAAAAACAATATTCAAAAAACAAATTCGAGCACAGTTATTGGAGCAACAAAAGCAGAGTACCTGATGCTGCCACGACCGCGGACGTGGTGCTGCGTGCCGCGTTTTCCAGCTTATTTTATTTTATTTTATTCTTAAGATTTATTCAAATCCTTAATGTGTATATCTAGTGATTTAATTTAAATTTTATAATTTTATATTTTCTTGTGTATCTATGATTTGACATTATTACTTACAATACAATTCAACACACCAAACATTTGCATGCAACAACCATGCAATTTACAATTCTCTTTCACAACTTAATTCCGCACATTTCATCCGTTTTAATTTTTATTTATTCTGAGAATAGGTACTTAGCCTAGGTTATTCTCACACTTCCCACCAATATTAAGTTTAGTTTATTTTATTTATTACACTTGCCACCTGGATAAATTAATATTTTAAATCATATTATATCTTCTGGGCCCCAGACTGAAAACCAGAGTCACAGGATTTCCTGTGACATTATGCTGAGTCTGAACCCTTTTGCTGTCGCAGCATGTGCACATGGCAGTGAAACCCCTCACAAATATTTATGGGTACTAATAGTGGGTAGTTTTATTGCTGAATTTTATTTTATTTTTAAATAGTACCTACTTCATTCCAAGTAATACTTTTATATTCTTGTGTTTGTGCTGATACAGCGAATAAATGCCTGTTCTATTCTATTCTATTCTATTGAAGAACCACCTGATCGTGAACTTGAGCACTACAACAAGATTTTTCTCGGATGCTCCAACAACCCAGACGCATATCCCAACTACACTATCAGGGATAACAAACTTTACCGCTGCATCCATTCTCCCGATCGTCTAAACGATGACTTTATTTGGAAAGAAGTTCCACTGCCGCAAGATAGACATGTACTTATTGAAGTTAGCCATGGTTCCCCTTCAGAACTCCACCTTGGTATCTTCAAGACATTCAAGAAAATATCTTTAAAATACTATTGGCCTGGTATGTTTAAGGACATTGCCAATTTAATCTCGACTTGTGAAACCTGCTTAACCTACAAACACTCTAATCATTCTCCCTATGGTCTTTTGGGTAAACCTAAACTTTGCTCCAGACCTTTTCAAACTATATCCTTAGATCTTATGGGTCCATTGCCTATGACCCGGAGAAGAAATCAGTATATTCTGGTAATTAACTGCAATTTTACTAAATATACTATGATTTTTCCCCTTAAACGTGCTACTTCAGCTAATATCATTAATGTCTTAGAAAATTCAGTGTTTCTAGTTCATGGCATTACCCAAACTATTATAATGGACAACGCTGTTCAATTTCAGTCGCGAGAATTCCACTCATTCTTAAATTCTTATAACGTTCCTTGTATTTTTCACACAGCTTTATATTGTCCTCAGATTAATCCTACAGAGAAATTTAATAGTACGATTATTACAGCTCTAGCATCCCTAGTAGGAGACGATCATAGATCCTGGGACAACCATCTTACTGAGATTCAGTTCGCAATGAACAGCGCTACAAACGTTGCTACTGATTTTACTCCAAACTTTTTAGTCTTTGGTAGGGAAACAATACCTTGTGGTTCCTTCTATACTCCAACTCAGAATCTCGAGGAATTGATATTTATGCCTCGTGATATTTACGCGTCTAATGCTGGTCTCCTCTCATCTATCTTTCACAGAGTTCAAACTAAACTTCACATAGCTCACGCTAAAAATAGCGCTCGCTATGATCTTCGCCGGTCTTTTAAAGAATTTAATGTGGGAGATACTATTGGCGTAAAAACCATGTTTTAAGCAATGCTGGCGCATACTTTAATGCTAAACTTGCCCCTAAATTCATTAAGTGTAAAATAATAACTAAACTTTCACCATTAGTATACATTCTCGAAGACCCTAACGGAGTTAGAGGCAAGTGGCACATTAAAGATATAAAATCTTAAATTTTCTTAACTTCTATTAACTGTTAATTTGTATATATGTATAAATTTCACCATCATTTTCACCTTATTATTTTTATTTCTTCCTTTAATCCAGTGTTCTTCAACACATTTTACTTTAGGACCTCGAATCTTCGTTGGTTAGTCTTCACCTTTTTTTATCTTTATTTCAGACACATCTCGTTGGCGATGTTGCTGATCTCTGGCTTCGAGCCCTACCGCTCTGGCCGTTCTTAATCTTTTCTTAAGTCAAAGCGACTAAAGCTACCTTAGGATTAATTTGTTTCTCTTTACCTCCACTTATATTTTTTTTCCACGCAGGAGCGGATGACAACTTCTTAAGTAAGCCTGAATGTCCTTTCGAAAACACACTTTTAGAGTGGTAGTCATTGAATGTGAACTCCACCCTTACCTGAATGAAGATGATGAATGTAAGAGATGGTATATCTGATTTTGCCTGGTGATGTCTGTTTCTGAAAAGCTGTGTTTTTATGGTTTATTTTAAAATGTACATATCAAAATTTTTGCTGAGTCAAAAATTTTTCCAGGGTCGGGGGGAAAATGTAGTGTTATGCTACTTACATGCCATTTTCCAGTCTGCTTTGATGGTCTGCATTTATTTCACAGCTGGATATTTCGTATCACCTTTATTTTCATAGGACCCTGTAACGTTTTAAACCATAATAACACAATAACAAATCATTTTCACTTCGTATTTTCACACTATCAGCACTTTTAAATCGATGTCGAAGGGGTTTACCTTTGGTGACCTTGTATTTGGCTTTCTCCGAAACTCTGCAATCTCGGGCTTCGTGCGCGCTGGTGCGCTACCTTTTTTTATATCGATAATGTCCCAATTTTCATTGTTATCTTGTTGTTTTCTCTATTACGAGCCTGAAATCAAAATCTGACATATTTTGATACCGTTGTTTATCTGGTTGTCATGGCAATGTCCATTCAAACTCATTAGCGGTCCGATATGTTTACTTCAATACTTTTACAAAAATACTTTTTCCCTCTTGGCCATTCACAAAAATTGCTTTTAATTTAAATAATTTTTAGAACTCTCCAAAAAGGGTATAAGAGCGGAACATTGCTGAAATCAAAAAGTCTCGCTTCAGCTCTTGAAGAGGAAGCATCACCTAAAGGCCTTATCCCGAGGCCGCACTGCCCCGGGATCCTGCGAGCCTCTGCTGAGTCGCCTACTGTTTGCTGCTGCTGCCGTGCTGCCGTCTCCAATCAACTATACCCTGACGTGCTGCCGTCTCCAACCACCTATACCCTGACGTGCTGCCGTCTCCAACCATCTATACCCTGACGTGCTGCTGCCTTCAAGCCACCTCCTACACCACCTCCGGATCTCCAACTACTCGCAACTACTCCAGGCTCCGGGCACCACCGCCGCGTGCTCCCTGTTCTGCCCTCCTACTCTCCGTGTCCTTCGCTCCCCTTTTTATATCTTTTGTACCTGTATCTTTTAAAACCTGTGTCACCTCATTCATCCTCATCCTCATATGATTTTTTTTTAAATAATCATTGTAAATCAACATAATAAACTGTCATTTCTAAATTTTATTCTGGTTTTTGTTTCTTGTTAGGTTCTGGTTAGGTTCTTGTCGCTACACGACAACCCTTAACCGGAAACCTTGACAATGACGACGCTATTCGTTACGTTCAAATTCTCAGCGAAGTAAAGACCAATCAAAATAAGAGTAACCGAAAACTGACATTGATCACTGAAATGGTGCAAACTTTGGCAAATACCACATTTAAACTAAATGATGACCTCATTCAGATTAATTTAGTAATCCAAAGGTTAACTACTGAAGTGAGCAAAATCCTGGGTGTATTTTATATCCAAAAAGGGTGTATTTTAATCACCTTGGAAGCCAAATTATTCTATTCTCTTCATATTAGACTGAATGAAATAGAAACTAGCTTGGCTTTTGAGTAAAATTGATATTTAACACCAATCTGTCATAGAGTCGAGTGAGCTGCTGCATATTTAAGAAAATATTGATAGGGTCAATATTTCAGACTGCTCACTCGACCATGCAAGAAAATTGACGACTCCAATTTACTGTCTCGATAATGACGCTTCTCACTACAAACAAGAAAACTGCATCAACGAGCTTATGACGTATGCCAAAACCGTGACGCCAGTATTCAAGTCCCAGTTTCTATCGAAAACAAGAAAACAGAGTTAATTCAGCCCAACAGATGGATACTCTACATCAAAGAGAAAAGGTTGCTCTCGCGGACCTGTATCAACGAAGTGTTCTGTCAGAAGATCCATGGAACCTACATACTTACACTCGACGACACTTGCGAAGTTCACGTTGCAAATATCAGCCTGAAAATACACCACACCCACTTGAGCGATGGGTGTCACAATCTGATACCAGGTTGGCGCATAGCAAAGGGCTGCCCCCGCGCTTTGATTGGCTCCTAAAGCTCTACTGAAATTGTAGAAATTACCAACCGCAAATACCGCGATATGATTTTGCACTTTTACAGTTATTACAAAAAAAAAACTATGCATTGCTTTTAATTTTTGAAACAAGTTTCTTTATAGTAGTTTATGTGACTGCTACATAATGGAGGTCATTAAAACTCGAGAGTGGGTTTATGAAACGAGCCGAAGGCGAGTACTACATACACTAGTTTATCTACACACATATCATAAGCTCTGTTTGATGTGTTCAGGAACCGTATGTTTGACCGGCATCGGCATTGTGGCTCTGCAGTTGTTTAGCTTGTTCTGTATCAATTTCATGCAGGCGGGCGTCGGCGTTCAAAATTTAAATGTCAGTACCAACTTCACAGACAAACTAGAGGCGGCACGAAGTCGGGCGTCGGCGTTCGAAATTTGAATGTCATAATATGTAGAAAAACTACACATTATGGTCATAATGTGTAATTTTTCAGATAAGAAATGAGTTTTTACCAAATAGTTTAACATTATGCTGATCGTAACGTGCGGTTTTTGTACGCATCAAAGAGGGTTTATGATACGTGTGTAGATAAAATATATTAGATAGTCGTTAAATAAACATGCATTGTTAAATGAATATCACGTGTAAGATATAAGTAAATCGCGTAAATAAAAACGTTTTGTAAATATTTCGTGCACTTGCAGAAAATGATGTATGTTTACGAATATAAATAATAAAATGTGTGGGTTTTGTATGATTTCAAACCGTAACAACCTACGTAATAAAATGATAGTAAAAAAACTAACTGTCCAGAAGAAAATTTATAGAAATATCTTCATAGAAATATGCTATCAAATTACAAGTATCAACCAAACATTGCAGCGCGCAGCGTAAACAAAATGATAGACAGCGTTTAAACTATTCACTTGTTTTAGGGAAAATTGACAAAAAACGTAGAAAACATTATACTCTTTGACTTTACGGAATATTAGTGAAATTAAAACCTGGAAATACCTTGCTAAAAATCGTTGAAGTCTCCGAGCGCCTCGTTACGTCACTATTCATAAATTTTCATAAAATATCACTATTTTTGTACCGATTAGAAAGATTATTATCACACAAGAAAGTACACAAATATCTGAACAAGTAAAACTAAGCACTATTCAAAATAACAAAAGAAACCTCGGAAAATCTAACTCACAAAGTACACATTGAAGGAGACCGAATCACACTGACTTGGTTAAGGATTGATGCACGGAGCGTTTTATGAAGCCCATAATAAAGGACGTTACACGGTGATGTATTTTCTGAACCAAAAACAACTAAATAATTTTCGGTGCGAGTTGGATTTATAAAGGAGTTCCGAAGGCTTTGGAGAGTTTTAAGCTTTAATCAGAATGTAGGTTAACTTAACTACTTAACTTAACTTAACACTTAACAAGGGTAAGTTAAGGTAAAGGTCTTGATCACGGACACCTGAATTTAGGCGAGGGGAGGGTGAGGGGGGAGGAGGAGGGCGAGGGGACCTCCCCCCCTAAGTCTCAATTGTCGGAAACTAGGGGTTTTTTGTTATGAATTTTCAAAAATCGTATTTTGAGGTTATTTTTTACTATGGGATTTTTACAAAAAGGCATTGTTTGTAGTATTTATGTTCGAAATCGCCTTAGCTTCGGCTACTAGGGCTCATAAAAAAGGCATGTATTTAATCGCACATCAAATATACTGATTTTCACAGCAAAAACACTTTTTATGTTTTAAGTATTTTTGTTGTTCTTTCATGTTCAACCTAATACGAAGGGGGCTTCGCTTCGCTCAACCCCTTTACCCTTCACCTAAGCTACCGCAGTATTTTGCCCTGATATTTAATTAAATATGAATGAATGAAATGAAAACAGGAAAGGGCACATTCACGTAAACACTCGGGAAACGGAATGAATGACATTTGAAAATTGGCGGCATCTCACATCACTTTACGTTCCATTCCACCCAACTTTACAATACGTTTTTGACATCTATCATGAAATACATACGGAAATAGTACAAATTGCGTTCCGTTTCAGGCATAAAAAATAATATTTTGTTTTAGGTATTATAAATCAAAAACAAGTTTCCGACAATTAAGACTAGGATAACAGGTTCAAGAATATAGTCAAATATCCTCCTAAATAACTAACGTAATTAAAATCAGGTGTCCGTGATCAAGACCCAACCCTAAGTTAATTATACATACATAGATATGCTCACGCCTATTTCCCGGAAGAGGGGTAGGCAGAGACCAAAGACCTCCACCTGCTACGATCCTGTCATACATCTCTCGCTTCCTAAACATTCAAGTCTCTTCATGCAAGCTCGTCGGTTACGGGTACTTCGTATTTGCCCCTTCACTAACAAATCGCCGATTTGGTCTTATAGGACCTTCTTGGGCGTCCCCGCCCGACGGCTCCTTTCACACCCTCTGTATAAATCTTTTTCGTCAATCTCCTTTCATTCATCCTTTCAACGTGACCAAACCATCTAAGCTGGCCTTTCTCTATCCTTGTCACTACATCTTCTCTCAATCCACAACCTTCCCTTATAACTTCATTCTTC
Organism: Argyresthia goedartella; assembly: GCA_949825045.1. Classification (NCBI taxonomy): domain Eukaryota; kingdom Metazoa; phylum Arthropoda; class Insecta; order Lepidoptera; family Argyresthiidae; genus Argyresthia; species Argyresthia goedartella. The sequence goes on along the minus strand of OX463811.1, from coordinate 4,685,573 downwards.
AATCTATCTTTCAATGTTACTCCACATATACTCCTCAAATACCTCATTTCTACAGCATTTATTCGGCTTTCATGCTTCATCTGCCATACCCAACATTCACTCCCATACATTATGTCGGACTCAACATTCCATTATGAATCGCCAAACGTGCCTTTTGGGACACCCTTTGGCTACTCATCAGGGAGTGCAGTGCCCCATTGATTTTATTACCCGCACTCACTCTCCTTTCAATATCACCCTCACATTTCCCATCTCTTGTAAACATACTACCCAACTATATAAACTCATTCATTGTTCCACTTGATCATCATCAATCATAATCACGCATTCAGTTACTTCTTCATCCTTTTCTAAAACCATGACCTTCGTTTTACTGACATTCACTTTCATTCTCTTCTTCTTAAGTGATTCGTTCATGAGAGTTACCATCTCCTGCAGCTCACCTACCGACGACGCAAGAATAACTTGATCATCGGCGTATAAGAGGCACTTGTTAAGTAACTCTCCCATTTGCATCCCACAATCACGCTCTTTCAAATCATTCAAACAACTATCCATGAACAGATTGAACAGCTCTGTCTCACACCACGTTCGATGTTAAACCAGCCCGTGTAAGCACCGTTTATCCTGACGCATGCACTGGAGTCGTCGTACAAGGACTTCAGTGAACGAATCATTTGGCTGTCCACTCCATACACGGATAGTGTTTCCCACAAATCATTCCTCATCACAATAAACTTTTTGCCTCAAAGCCAGACGTTTCTCTGTTACGCATCGTAGAGCAAAGATCAGGTCGGTACATCCCATTCCTCTTCTGAACCCCCTTGCGCATCCCAGATATTTTCCTCCGTTTTATTCATCACTCGTTAAATATAAATAAATAATATAATATAATATCATAATAATAAATTATATAGTATAATTATTCAACCTTTGTTTATTTCGCGACAAAATGTAATTTTAATCCTTCGATGAATGTATAAAGTTGTATGTAGCTGAGCATATCATGTAGCTGAACTGAATTCAATAATTTTAGTAATTCAATTTTCAACAAGATATTCCGCATACTGATTCAGCCCCTCTAGCCCCTTCGAAAATTTCAACATCTAATAGAAATGCATAAGAAATTTCTCCATCCAACGAAAGTGACTTTGAGATTCCACAAGTAGAACATACTATAGAAGTTTGAACAAGTGTACAGCAACTAGGTAAACATTTTATTTTAAATTTTCTTAAAAAATAAAAGATAAATCATCTCTCACCTACCCGACTTTGGAACTGTGTAAAACAGTGGATGCTTGCGTTTCGGTATTTGAGAGCCACGTAAAGCAATGTCTTTATTATAAAAATATTACATAGTGAGTTGCTGAGTGTCGTTGATTTTTACTGGCTCTGTGACCTGCACAGCGAAAAAATGCAGAAACATTACTGTCTCCGTTAACCGCATTGTTGCAATAAAATCGCGATATTAATGAGCACAGCATAGTAACGCCGTGCTCATTAATTGCGTAGACAGGCTATTTCAAGTTTAGTAGTAAAAATGTCACAATTTCATTAATTTAATTTACTAGCAGAAAGCGCAGCTTTGTAAGGAAGCGCGAAAGGTGATGTCTCTTGAGGAACTTGTCTATGAACTTCAATTATTGTATGGTGATACCAGGAAAAATATTGCATAGCCATATTAATAAAGCAATCAATGACAACAATGTTTTTAACACACTAGAAACACATACTCATATAAGAAATAAAACTTTGTAATAGTATTATGGCCTTTTCATTTTGCGCGATTCAAAACGGAGCCTTGGAGCTTTTGTTGATTAGTTATAAACAACATTAAAAGTACAAGGATCGCTTTATGATAGGTAAATATAATAGATCCAGCTTTAGGAGTAGGAAGGTTTTCAATTGTCGATATCGATATTTTATATGAAGGGAGGAGAACATCTCTAATCATTCTGGTTGGGTTAGTAGCGATGTTTTTTATATTTGTTAAGTTGGTAGCAGCATGGTGACCCCGTTGTGTGTGTGTGACGTTTGGTAAAGTTATTTTTTTCAATGCAGTCCCGTCTCTTAAAACGTAGTGATTACTTTTGTTCTGTGGATTACTTTCTCTGTGGTGTTCTGTGTCTATCTGACAAAAAATTGTTGCGCTTGCTGCAGTCTGACCGATTAATTTGTTGGTTTTCACTGCAACAAAATAGCTAGCACGGCATATATCACAGTAATGGCTGCATCAAGTAGCGGAGCAACGACCGCGGCAGATATGTGTGTCTGCCGCTGCTGCCTTGCCACGGGTTGTGACAAGGATCTACTGTCATCGTATCTGCACTCCGGATCAGAGGAGGTGTACGCAGACATGATGAAGGAAACATTCGATATTGAGGTATCCAACATAATCTCTTGCTTAGTTAAATGATTCGAATAGCCTCTACTTCGGGTAAGTACGTGTATAAGACATATTGAATTTGGGGGAGGGGGGCGTGGAGGGGGGGAGGGGAGGTCCCCCCACCTACCCCCCCTTTTAGGAAACCACTAGTTTTTATGTTATGGAGGTCCAAGGATTGAAGAAAATGCCTACATTTTTTGGATTTCGGGGGAGTTGGAGGAGGAGAGGGGTTGCCAAGAGTAGGGGGTCGCCTCGCTCCGCTCCGCTTCGCTCCGGCTCCCGGGTCTGCTGTAACGTGTGAACCTAACAAACCTATCTTTAGTTTTTAAACAGGAAGTGACCTAAAGCAACCAATTTGGTTCTGATAAAATCCATAAAGTAGTTAGTAAGTAAACAAAGCCAAAGTCGTCCAGAGAATAACGGATAAAACGAGAGTGCAACAGAACATTCACGAAACACGGAAGGAATCGGAATGAAATGAGCAAGTAGGGGGTCGCCTCGCTCCGCTCCGCTTCGCTCCGGCTCCCGGGTCTGCTGTAACGTGTGAACCTAACAAACCTATCTTTAGTTTTTAAACACGAAGTGACCTAAAGCAACCAATTTGGTTCTGATAAACTCCATAAAGTAGTTAGTAAGTAAACAAAGCCAAAGTCATCCAGAGAATCACGGATAAAACGAGAGCGCAACAGAACATTCACGAAACACGGAAGGAATCGGAATGAAATGAGCAAGTCATTATGTCAGAAAATACAAAATTGCTGACGCAAATTTCTACCATTACAACAAAATCTTGTAATTTCTACTAAAATCATGTACCAATATCCAACGTTGGAGCTTTTGAGTTTGACATTTGTCGTTCCGAGATTGGCCAAGTTGTAAAAATCGCGTAAACATATTTTATAATTAAAGTGTTAAAATGATGTTTCCTAAATCAGAAAATGGTATCAGAGGATAGCTAAGGACCCCCCCTAACCACCTAAGTACTCCAATCTTCACATTTCAATGTGTCTTATATAAGACCCAACCCTCTACTTCGAACGCGCTAGTCAACGCTATTCTATTGTCTCGCCTTCGTAGTAGTGGACCTAAGAGATAGAGGTAAACATGTTCCCAACACATGCACTTGGTTAGCGCAAGTGCTTGGCCACACTGTAAGAATAGCGCGGTGACTTGCGCGGGTGTAAAACCACCACTCTAACCACCACCAAAACCACTCTTGTATTCAACACCTCCATCTAAGTGCACCGTCTAGCACTGTATTATAAATGACCTAATTGAAAAAACTAAAATACTCAACTGTGGTAAACTAAAAAACAAAACAAGCAGATAACACAACATAATTATTGAGATTTAATGAATAGTACAGTATTAAATTAAATGTATATGCAAGCAGAACCTACTGCATTAGATTAACCCTCCTGCTGACCCAATCCTTTTTGAGGCATTGCAATTTTGAAACTCTTGAAGAAGATGGGTGTAGAAACCCCCACAGATTGATTTTTAGATCAATTTTTAAAAGAAAATCAATCTGTGGGAGTTTCTAAGCCCTGCTTCTCCCACAGTGGTCCGATGTAGTAAAGTGGCAAAAAATGACGATTGCTAAGTATATTTAAAAATTTACAGTAATAAAGAGATTTGGAATTTGGTAATAAAATTCAAAACCTGGAAATGATGAAAAAAATTGGAAAATTTTGTTGACCCTGCATATTAACCGGACCATTACCGCGCCTGTGCGCTAGGCATCGCGTTTTTGATCCTTATTCTATTATATGGTATATGTAATAGAATATAGTATAGAATAATATAGAATATACTATAGTAATAAAATTCAAAACAATTGTCAATTCTACAATAGGGTTACGAAATATTAATTGTTTTTTTTTACATAGCCTCTGTTGAGTCCCACTGCTGGGCAAAGGCCTCCCCTATTTTGGACCACTCCTTCCTGTCCAGTGCCGCATTGCTATAAAATATAATTTTATTTTTATCTGAAAATTCTGTGTTATATGTAAGTTAGTTTATAAGTCATTGTTGGGTTCATTGTCGGGACCTCACATTGTAACATCTTGGCTTATGACCACAATGATCCCGTTGAAGGCCTGCGCCCCTCAGTGGGGACATTAAAGTGGATGTTTTTGTATTTTTTGTAATAAATTATGTAACATAAAACAAGTGATTGGAAATTTTTACATATATTTTTCGACTTTGAACCTGGATAAATTCTTGCCAGGGTGGATTGATGAAGCTATAGCTAGAGATTGCTCGAACTGGTGAGGCCTTTGCCCAGCAGTGGGACACAGTGTTGGCTTACTAACTAATTTGACTTTATTGAAAAACGCGTGCGGAAAAAATCAATAAGGAATACCTGGGAATTCTTTCGCATTTTTGAACGAGGGGTTGGCAGAGGCACAATTGCGCCCACTTATTCAATACTCCTTTTTGCGTTCTAGGGGTCTAGCCCAAAGCCGAAGCTATGGAGTAACAAAGGTTTCCTCTCGATGTTTTCCATCACCGTTAGAATGTCAGTTTATTGCACTTAAGATAAATTACTTATTGGTACATGGTCAGTACCGGGATTGGAACCTGTACCTCCTGCGTGAGAAGCAAGCGTGAAACCCTCTAGACCATGGAGAATCAAAATGATATATCTCTAGTTTTAAGGTATTTTTAGATTTGGGTACTTGTTAAACTGCCTGCAAAGATTATTAATATTATTATTTTGTATCTGAGTTTAAGACTTCACTGGACAATACTGTCCCAGTCCGTTTGTAGGATTGCGTGGGTACACGGGTCCAACACATAGGGCCCCTTTCAGACAATATGGGATGTGTCTGACTTTCAAAACAAATATGGGATGTGTCTGACTTTCAAATCAAATATGGGATGTGTCTGACTTTCAAAACAAATATGGGATGTGTCAGACTTTCAAATCAAATATGGGATGTGGTGCTCCCGTTGGGTCAAATCGGAAAAGGTAATAATAATTATAAATCAATTATTATTACCTTTTCCGATATGGCCTGGCAGTGCCTCAGACATACGCAATGTTCACACAACTTTTTTTTTTTCAATTATCAACCGTCCGCCGTTAGAGCAACATCTCATTGTGACTGTCTCTTGAGTTATTTACCTTATCAAATACTCCTGAGCATCTGGCTTCTCCTGAAGCCAAGTCCGCGATAGATCATACTACAAATTATGTCTACAAGTGTTATCCAAGATCTATTCTGTGTAGTTTGTGCCTAATTACAGTTTAATTAGCACCCGTCTACGCGACCGGCCCCTTAATGTTAGTGTCGTTTGTTTACGTGCCTAAAGAGTTGTGTGCGCGTAATTCGCTAAAAGCGGGTGTTAAGTGTAGTGTACATCAGTATCCCCAACTGTGAACATCTAAATCAAAGAGTTATATCAGCGTTGACCTTTGAACCTCTTTAATATCGGACCTGGAGAAGCTTTATTTACATATACCTTCCACACATACTTCCTAGCTCGAGCGCGACGAGCGTGACATCTACCTGTGGCCTACTGCACTTAGCGGATCATTTGCGCTCGCGTCGCGTACCGCCCGTCATCGTCACTCATCTATCACCGCGCTGCTAGTCAGATTATAGATCAGATTATAGGCTTGATCGACACCCCCTACCATAGACCGCCGCTAGAGGGCGCACTAGGTTCGCTCACCATGGAATGCAGGATTTGCTCGAGTGAGTTGCTGGAGGCTGATCACATAAAATGCTGTTCTTGTCTTGCTCTATTGCATTACTCATGTGCGGGCTTATCTGAGAAAGACTTCGGTCGTATCCTGCCTATGAATAAAATCAAATGGAAATGCTGCGCTTGCAAGGAGGCAAAGAACAAAAAGATGCCAAGTACCGCAATCCCAGAGCCAAATCCGAAGCCAAACTTAATACCACAGTTCGATCTTACTGGTGATAGGCGAACAGAGCTGAATACGTCAGACTCATTAATCAACTTCGACACAAGATCCTTTATGACCTACATCGACTCTAAGTTTGCTGCCCTACAAAAATCATGGCAGCACGATATCGACTCGGCCCTTACAAAGATTCAGTCGCAACTGGACATCTTCTCTGCCAAATACGCCGGATGGGAAGCCCGTATATCAGCGATGGAGGAGAGGGTATCCTCGACTGCCACAGGTGAGGACGTCGAGCGACTACTCACCGACAACAAGGCGATGAAGGCCACAATCGCAAGCCTCGAGATAAGCGCGGTTAGCCTGGAGAAGAGGGTGGAGGACATGGACCAGTCTGCAAGATCATGCAACCTGGAAATTCAAAACATACCGGAGCACAAGAACGAAAATCTTATCCAGGTGGTCTTCGAGATCGGCAAATTGATAGGCGTCGAGATGGATGCGGGCAAGGTGCGGGCGGTACATCGCGTCGCTCGCGGGCCTGGCGCTGCCCCCGGCCCCGCCGCCGCCGCGGCCACAGACGCGCCCCCCCCGCGCCCCAAGAACATCGTCGTGCAACTGACCTCCCGCCGCCTGCGCGATGACGTACTGTCGGCCGCGCGCGTGCGCCGCGAGCTGTATACTGACCAGCTGCAGATGGGTGGGGAGTCACGCCGGTTCTTTGTTGCCGAACATCTTACCCTACGTAACAAGAAACTTTTTGCAATGGCCAGGAAGGTGGGCAAAGATGCCGGCTTTAAACATGTATGGGTTAGAAACTTCGCGATTCAAATGCGTAAAACCGATTTCAGTAAAATATTTTATATTCGAAGTGAATCCGACCTTGCACGCTTTGTATCTTTATGACTGCCTATTATACCTATACATATTTCCATAATGTTATTCATGTATCATGCCTGCTGTAGTTGCCGCCGAGTTTTATCTGCATTACACAAATATGTACCAAGCACCTACCTATACATCTGTCACACTCTCATACTGAGCCGTCTAAAACGTTCACATCTGTCACTTAAACCATCACTTTTTTTGCCAAATTCCACCCATACCTACAATGCGTTGCTTTTCATCTCGCCTTTCATTCAACATGCACATAAATCTTCTCAACATGTATACTGCAAAATTCTAAATGAATTAAAAGAATTTCTTCGTATTTAACCATTTAACTGTTTACTATCAAAACGTTGGCGGAATGAAGGGCAAATTACACGATCTACGATTGAGTTTGATGAACAACAGCTGCGATGTGGTGGTTATTACAGAAACCTGGCTGAATGAACGAGTCTACGATGGCGAACTTTTAACCAGCGGTTATCAACTATTTCGACGTGATAGAGACTTCACCAAGACTACTAAGTTGGATGGCGGAGGAGTCATGGTGGCAGTGAGGAACTCGGTGCAGGTTTACCGCAGACAGGACTGGGAATCCCCGAGCGTGGATGAGATCTACCTGGTATTCCCCGATAAACAACACTCTGGCCTAATTATGTGTGCTGCTTATATCCCCGATTCTTCTCCCTATAAAGTTTATGAATCACACTTAGTAAAGGCTCAGGACGTCTTCATTGAGATGCCTGGCTATAATTTTTGTTTATTGGGCGACTACAACATCCCAGGTATCGATTGGCAATTCCAGGTCGGTATAAAAGGCTGTAACTTACCGGACCAGTACTTAATAACCGAGGTTAACAAACTTTTATCCAACACCATGTCACTTCTTAATATGCTACAATTCAATAGCATCAGAAACATAAACAACCGGACTCTTGATTTAATCCTAAGCAATATAATTGACATTGATGTCGTTACCTCCACGCAACCTGTGTTGAACGTTGATAGACATCATCCACCATTGGAAATATCATTATCTACCAATATGTCCGAAAAAATATTACCAAACGCAAACATCACTAAGCTTAACTTTTATAAAACAGACTACGTCACTGCTATCGAGAAACTGCAGAGCATTGATTGGGTTACAGAATTGACACACTTGAACGCAGAAGAATCTTTAGATTTATTCTATAAACATATATATTATATTATTGATATAACTGTCCCCCGTGTTAAAACTAAATCACGTAAATATCCCATTTGGTTCTCTAAGCATCTGATAAAATTATTTAATCTGAAAGACAAAGCGTGGCAGAAGTGGAAAGTTTATGGAGCGTTGGCGGACTACAATCGGTTTTCTAAGTTACGCGCCAAATGTAAACATGAGATGGACATTTGCAACAAAAAATATGTAAGTAATGTCGAGGAGTCTGTTAAGGTGGACATTAAAAACTTCTGGAAGTACACTACCGCTCTTAAAAAAACCAATACCGGCTACCCTTCAGTGATGAAGTCGGGAGACACTACTTCACACAAAATTGATGAAATAGTCGAACTTTTCTCTGAATATTTCTTGTCCGTGTTTGAGCCAAACTCAGGGGTGTCACCTAACTTGCTCGAACTTAATCTTATTGATAATCCCAATAGTCCCCTTCACCTGTCCAGCTTGACCCTATCTGAACCTGAAGTAACTTCAGTTCTTCGACAGTTGGACATCACCAAGGGTGCGGGTCCAGATAAAATTCCACCTATATTCCTGAAAAATTTGCATGAATATATCTCTCCAGCACTTACTATTATATTTAACAAATCATTACAAGAGGGCGTTGTACCATCAGTCTGGAAGCTTGCCTATGTCACGCCTATCCATAAGTCAGGACCAAAAAATGAGGTTTCCAACTATCGTCCCATTTCCCTTTTATCCACCCTAGCTAAAACATTCGAAAAATTGGTACATAACAGAGTATATCCCCTTTTGGAACCATTCCTTGATCCAAAACAGCATGGCTTTGTCAAACTCCGCTCCACTCTCACGAATCTACTTATTTACTCCAACGATCTCTTTGAAGCCATGGATCAGAATGTCGCAATGGACTCCGTATACACCGACTTCAAGAAAGCATTTGACAAAGTCGATCACTTGCTGCTTCTTAAAAAACTGGCATACAATGGAATCAAGGGAGACTTACTGAGATGGTTTGCATCTTACTTAGAAGACAGGCACCAATCTATCGCCCTTAATGGCAAACTGTCAAATGCAGTTTTGATAACCTCAGGCGTTCCTCAAGGATCTATTATAGGCCCATTTCTTTTTGTCATTTTTATCAATGATATAGCACAGTGTTTCCAACACTGTAACTACCTACTGTACGCGGATGACCTAAAGGTCTATAGGGAAATCCATTCCGACATGGACACCGTGTTGCTCCAACAGGACCTGGACAGACTTGACGCTTACTGTACCGTTAATAGTATATCCCTAGCATACAATAAGTGTCAATATATAAGATTCACAAAACAGGTGATAGAGCGTAATACGCGTGAATATCATATAGGCGGACATGCATTGCAAAGGGTCACATGTATTCGGGACCTTGGCGTCTACTTTGATGCAAAGTTGACCTTCGATGCACACATCGCACACATAACTAAGAAAGCTTATCAGATGCTTGGATTCCTCATGCGTACAACTAAGAGCTTTAAGAAACCCAAGTCCTTCCTCACGATTTACGGCTCTCTCGTTCGTTCCCATCTTGAATACGCATCCCCTATCTGGAATCCTTTCTATGCAACGTATGATGCACAAATTGAAATGGTTCAGAAGAAGTTCCTCCGTAGTCTCAATTACCGTGTCAGGGCTCCGAAGAGGTCATATGATATCCTGCTTACAAACTACAGACAGACGTCCCTCCACGATCGTCGCACCCTCGCGGACGCCGTTGTTCTCAAGCGGATCTGCACCAGTTACTACAACTGCCCAGAGCTTGTCTCCCTTATAAGGTACCATGTCCCGCTCAGAGCTCCGCGGCACAAGCGGCTCTTCCACGTGAAAGCCGCTCGCACCAATGCTGGTAAAAGGGCGCCAATAGGTCGACTCTGTGCACACCACGACAAAAACTTTGCAGAGGTCGACTTGTTTGATTCATCTGTCAATCGGTTTAAGCACTCCATACGCAAGCTGTTGTTCAAAAAACTCGAGGATAATCATCCTTGACTGTGGTGAGGTAATTTCATGCACGTTTGTGCAATAGATGTACCCTGATTGTAAACCATGCACATTTTTCTCTCATATTTTGGTTTTTAATTTTAGTAAGAATGTATATTCTTAGCACCTAAGTACTTTAGTTGTTGCTCATTCGGAGCTAATTCTTCCCAAATCATTTAAGCCATAAGTGGGATACCCTAAGGGATAAGTTAGATTTTAATTAACTGTATATTTATCCTTTGTTTGTTTTTGTAATGTAACTTGTCCTGTTTGTAACCCCTGAATAAATAAATAAATAAATAAACTTATTTACTATACAGCGATTTTTAATTTGAGGCCAGAAATGTAAACAAAAAACTGTCATTTTCCAGTACAAAAAGTGTAATGTGAATGTCAAAGTCAAGGGTTTTGTTCTAGAAAATGACAGTTGTTTGTTTACATTTCTGGCCTCAAATTAAAAATCGGAGTGTAGTGTCTCTTTCTGTCAGTCTGCCTGTCTTCTGTCTGCCTGTGTATCTATCAGTCCTCATTCGGGTGGACAGATTTTAATCAGTTTTTGTAAATAGTACGAGACCTCCCTGCCATATGGTTCTTAGCCATGTTTAATTTTGTGGGGGTTGTTTTAAATTTTAAATTTATGACAACAACACATAAATATAATTTTTTATTAAATAATTACTGTTTTAATTTATGTACTTATTTATTCCAGTTCTTCGATGGCATTGACTCACACTCACACCATATTTGTGACAATTGCATCACTGAGCTACGACGAGCATATGCCTTCAAGAAGCGTACTATTGTCAGTTCAATGAACTTTCTCCGACATATAAAAAAGCTGATGAAGTCTACAGGAGGTAATATAGGTATGTTGCATATTTCTAAATCTGTAAAAATGTTATGAAATTGTCAGTTCAATGAACTTTCTCCAACATATCAATCAGCTGATGAAGTCTAGAGGAGGTAATATAGGTATGTTGCAAATTTCTAAATCTGTCAAAATGTTGTGATGTATAAAAATCTCAGAGATGAAACAAAATTCTTTTCTTCTCTCTACAAAAAACGCTTATAAATGTAGTTTGGGGGAGATGATAGAGGCCAATCACAAATCATATATTTTCACCGAAAAACCGCCTGTAAGAATTGTATTACTTAAACACAACCAATTTTTAAAAGAGATCTAAAAATTATTCTGTGGGAGTTTCTACACTCTCCTTCTCCCACAGTGGTCTTATGTAGAGAAGAGGCAAAAAATTATGATTGCTAAGTATATGTAAATATCTACAGTAATAAAGGCAATTTGATTGATAGTGAGGGAATGTGAATAGAAAAAGTCTTATGCATTTATGATTGACACTCAATTTAATTATATATAATCTTAATCATAGCTTACATGTGGTACAAAGATCACAAGGTTAAGGTAAGGTAAGGTTTAGTCCCAAAAGATGTGCCCTGCAAGGGCATTGCAAGTTTATTATTTTATTCTTAAGTTAAAGGTAAGGACTTAGGGTAGGTTCATAATCAGTTGATATTTTAACACATAAGCCACCTAAATAATAACAATCTAGATATTTATGAAATAAAACATTATTTGAGTTAAAAGATATTTATAAAATAAAATATGACTAAATAACATTGGATAGTATTTATTCATCAAAAATACTGATTTGCACAGCAAAAAAGGTTTAACAAAAACACTTTTTTTGTTTCAAATATTTTATGTGTACTTAAGTTTATGTTTTAAGTATTTTTTGTTGTTCTTACATGTTCAACCTAATACGATGCTTCACCTAAGCTTTCCCAGTATTTTGCCCGGATTTTGCTGTGCAAATCAGTATTTTTGATGTGCAGTTTAATATTTCCCAATAAAATTTATTATATTTTTAGATTGGATCATAGTGTACTTAATATCTTATTTTGCTCTCTCAGGCAACTGCAGCTCCACTCTAACTACACTAGCCAAAATTGAGATGGACGATGAAGATATTGACAATGAGAGTGACTATTTTGAAGTAGAAGTGCTCGATGACACATTGGAGCAGGAGGAAGGTATTTGGATTATCTGATTTTATTCTTATAATATGTATTTACTTATTCTATAATTTACATGATGGGAAAATCATTCTGTTTTTCTCTATATTACTGTAGGTATTCTATTCTTCTATGAGGGGTTGCAGCGCCCGCACCTGGCCCAGTTAAGCGGGGCCTTGGGGGCCTTGGTGCATGTCCCTTCGCCTGCACATCTAATTCAGCCGTCCCAACTCCTGCACCTGTTCTCTACTGTTTCATCCACTTCCATACACCCCCTGCATCGGGGCTTCCTGTTGCACCTGTAATTTTCAAGTGTTTATTAAGATTGTACACTAAATCTCTTCCTCTTATTAGGCTTGTTATTATTTTGATTTTATTGCGTGGCAGTCTCATTGGGTAGTAAATTTATGGTTATACTTATTTATGAATAGTTTTGTGTTTTTGCAGTATTTTCTGCTAGACCATAATTCATTTAGTTGTAGTACTGTGGCTGCTTTGAGCCATTTTCGTAGAGCTTCCGCCGGTAAGGGCGGGAATGGTGGAGGTCTAATCGCTGGCCTGCTTGCCCCTAGCTTGCTAGCTTCTCTGCCTCACAGTTGTCCAGGTCTCCTTGGTGACCATATACCCACTGGAATGTGACTTTGTTTTCCCACCAAGCCAAAAAATTACTAGCTACAGTTATTATGTAAACTTTTTAAAAAACTTCTCTGCATTTAAAATAAGAAATTACTCGAATATCTCTTTTCTATAATATCAAAATATGTAATTTGAATATCCGCTGCTTTCCCCCACAACCCCATTAGAAAAAGAATTTACAATTGTGAGCTATTTCTCATAATAGATCTCTTCCAGCAAAAAGGTTCTATTAAACACTATGTAGACCACATCCAGTGATAATGGTACAGGATCTCTTTTTAATTGATTTCTTGTTTATTTCTTTACAGTATGATTGGTTTCCTTTCATAAAGAAGTCTGTTTTCAGAGAGCAAAAGAATGAATTTATTTCTGTCAAGTTTTCTACCTCTATTTTTATTTTATATTTAAGTACAAATATTATATGAATATAAAATATAGGTATATTTTTCAGAATATGGTAAAACGGATTTGATGAAAACCGAAGCAATAAGTGTGGGAGATTCCACTAGAACCACAAAACGCAAGATAAAACATGAAGAATTTGAGCCTAAGCCGGAGGCTAGCAACCCACGAGCACAAAAACGTAAGAAAGGCAAACAAAGCAGCCACAAAGTGATAAAAGACAATACAACTTCTGAAGAGACTGTGGGTATGAAGATAATAAAGGTTGAGTCTATTCAGGAGAACGAGGAAGGTAGGTAATATTTTTTTCGTTGCAACGTCTGGTTACGTCTTACACGCCACATAATAAATCTCAACATATTACATATTATACCTCCTATTTATGCATATTTAGTAGACAGATCAACAACCGTCAAACAACACACTCAAATACATTTGGTTCCGACAGAACACCAGCGCTACAGGTCTTCCTGTAGCAAAATCCTGAGCTGGAGTCGTTTCACCGTCGTCGCCATATATAGCACACTCCCTTGTTTGTCCAATTGCTTACTATCTTATAGCTTACATCATTTTATATCCATCTTTATTGTTGTCCATGTGTTTTATTTGCTTCTTGTACTTTCTGTGTTGTGTTCTGTATATGACGATACGATTTTATAATGCATATCTTATCTAATCTTAACGTGGGTAATGTTTTGGATATCAAATGTAAGCTAATAAACAGACCAATCCAAAAATATATTTATCACAACACTTTCATGTAACTATTTTGGCACAAACTCCCAAAAATCATTACAATGCAGCCAGGTTTTAGATTTTCATAATTTCAGTTTTTCATTGTTTCAGAACAAAACTCGTTGGACAATCTCCTGTTACTACTTGAGAGCTCCAACATGTGCATTTTCCACCACAACTGCTCAACACAAGACGAGTTCCAATGCTATGTCTGCGCTGACACATTTCCGGATCTAAAACTGCTCCGAGAACACACAAGAAATGATCATAGTACCCCCGAAGTGGTGATATCCGTCCTACGCTCTGAAACGGATAGTGGAATACTCGCGGAAATATCGCATCTAGAGTGTTCGAAATGTGACCAGCCGTGCGACAGTTTAGACAACCTGATAAAACATCTGACCGCCAAGCACTTGACGCCGTTTGTGGGGAAGTTCAGTAATCTAATACCGTTCAAGGTGGTGGAGAACGGTCTGGTGTGTGGTTGTGGTGGTCAGTTCAGCTCGTTCGGTGTGTTGAGGGAGCATTCCGAGGTCGGTTGTGAGGAGCTGGTGATGTGTGATGTGTGTGGTGAGGTGGTGGAGGGGAAGGGGAAGATGGCCGAGCATATAAAGAAAAATCATGGTATGTGGCCTACTTGCTGTTACTTATATTTAGTAGGAGTACTACGCTCTCGATCACTCGCCAGGTAACTCCGCTCGCCGGCCCGACACGTCTGCAGTCAAATTGTCAATTGTCAATTGTAAGACGGGCTGGTTTCCGCAATTCGATATCATTCGAGCCAACCCAACTCCTCCAGGAACGCCAGCAGGCCCTTTACGTTACCGACTATCCCTGGAAGGTCCCTCGATTGACCGAGGTGTTTAGCCCTGTAGTCCGCTACTCCTGTGCACTCCATGAGGATGTGAGCAGCCGTTTCTTCTGCCTCCAAGCAGGCTCTGCAAAGGGGGCTCCCGGTAACACCTAGGACATATAGATGTTCATTAAAGAAACCATGGCCAGTAAGTGCTGCAGTCACCAGTCGCATACGCGGCCTACTCAGTCGAAGCAAGGTCTTAGCAAGCCTAGCGCTAGGGGACGGCAAGGCCAGCTTAGCCTGTCTGCACTCCTCATGGTTTGTCTGCATTCACAAACTCACACCTTGTTTAATGACCGGGCGAGCGAAGCGTCTCCGTCTCAGGATTGGGCAAAAATGCTTTCGTATGTCCGGCTGTGATTCTCGTGAATTTTCGTGAGCAGGTTCGATAATTAAATAGATTGTTTTTGTCGATTCACTTTCTGGATTTTTCTCAAAATGGCGGAGATGTGGCTGTTTTAAAATTTAAAAAAACCGCTACAGTTCAAGCAGCTTGACGGATTAACAAATGAGGTGTCGTTGGGCTTTATAATTTTAGTAAAAGTCAATAAGTTGAGTTTAAGACCGCAAAATGTAGTTTACAAAGTTATTGGTGCGGCTACTTTCATACTCCTTGTTCTTAAGTAGGTGCATTCATAAGTCTGTATGTGTTATTAAAATTAAGTGTCCCTCTACATCTAACAGAGCCACTAGTAATGTATTAACTAGGGACCTGTCACGCTAAACGGTGTATTGAATAGGCTGTCTAAAAAGAGCTTAAAAGCTTGTTTAACACACATATATTTTCAAAAACCTCATCTTACAGCCGCCGATAACCGAAGCAAGTCCTACAAGCGAATCCAAAACGCAGTCGCCATTGTTAGCAACTCCAACGCATGCCCCTTCCACTGGCCGCTAGTGCGGCTGCAGAGATTCAAGTGCTACTGCTGCTCCCAACACTTCATGGACTTCCCCGAGTTAAGACTCCACTACACCACGGACCACGACATAGAAGCCTTCCGCAAGGAGGTCAAACTGCAGGGTGTTTCGACTCCTTTGAAGTTAGAAATCACTGATCTAAAATGCACGGAATGCGAGCACGCGTGTTGCAACTTGGAGAAGCTGCGCGCGCATCTGACTGGTGTGCACGGGGTGGCGTTCTTTGATGAGGAAGAGTTCATGCTGCCGATGAAGATTGAGGGCGAGGGGTATAAGGTGAGATCGCAGTTTATATTTATAATAATTCATATTGTAATATTTATATTAAACATAAACAAACATTTATATACAGGCGTAAACATTGAGAACTAGAAACAGCGACGTCACACACGTATAAACATCCGAGACCTGGGGTTTTTTTTTACCCCCAGCGGGGGTCGAACCCGGGACCTCTCGCATGGTAGGCAGCGCTACTACCGCTGCGCCGCAGAGGTCGTATATTAGTTAAACACAGCCAATTTTAAAAGAGATCTAAAAATGGGATTGGAAGTTTCTTTGCCTAACTTCTCCCACAGTGGTCAAATGCAGAGAAGAGGCAAAAAATTACTTTTACTAAATATATGTAAATAGCTACAGTAATTAAGAAATGTTGATTCTGATTTTGATCACTGGGCCCTATTTAGGGGGTGCCAATCGTTTCCCTATTACTAAACGGCTTATGTTGAAACGATCACCAAAAACGCAACTATTTTACTACCAATAAATTCGAAACGACCGCCATAATTAGTAAACGACCAACAAATGTGTTTGGATAAATGATCACCAAACTTCTTTTTATGTTTTGTGTACTTGTTTATGTTTTAAGTATTTTTTGTTGTTTTTACATGTTCAACCTAACACGAAGGATAAAGGGGCGTCGCTTCGCTCACCCCCTTTACCCTTCACCTAAGCTACCGCAGTATTTTTCCCTGATATTTTTTGCAACTTTTGGTGTTCATTTATCCATTTTGGATAGGAAAAAAATATTTTGGTCATCATTATATTTGTATACAATATATATATATACACAGTCAGGTCATAAGTTCTGTCACACAATAAAAACTTTTGAATTTAGAACGCTGACCACAAAAAAGTTTATTGAATTCGAATTTCGAATTTTTCATGAAAATAAAAATGTGTACTTTTTAGAATTTTCCTCATTTTTAAATATGGAGTGGACACTTAAAGAAGACCGTGTCGCAGTTATTGCGTTGCATCGTTGCGGTTACGCGCCAATTCAGATTTTCGACTTACTGAAAAATTTGAATATAAACAAAAGATTCGTTTATCGTACCATAAAACGATACAATGAAGACTCTAGTGTAGATGACAGGTCAAGAAGTGGTCGTCCTCGCTCTGTTAGGACTCCAGCAGTGATAAAAGCTGTGAAGGTGCGAATTCAAAGAAATCCCATACGTAAGCAGAAACTGTTGGCCCTTCAGATGGGGTTAAGCAGGACCACGGTGAAAAGGGTGTTAAATGAAGATTTAGGGCTTAGGGAATATCGAAGAAAAACAGGACATCGTTTGGACGCTCGTTTAATGGACCTGAGACTGAAGAGATGCCGCGCTTTGTTGAAGCGGTACGCGGGAAAAAAACATCGGGAAATTCTTTTTTCGGATGAAAAAATTTTCACCGTGGAAGAGAGCTACAACAAACAAAATGATAAGGTGTACGCACACAGCAGTGAAGAAGCGAGCAACCTTATTCCGCGTGTCCAACGAGGTCATTTTCCATCCTCGCTCATGGTTTGGTTGGGAGTCTCTTATTGGGGCTTAACTGAGGTACATTTTTGTGAGAAGGCGTAAAAACGAATGCAGTTGTGTATCAAAATACAGTCCTCAAGAACCTTGTGGAACCTGTTTCTCATACCATGTTTAATAACAGGCACTGGGTATTCCAACAAGATTCTGCGCCAGCTCATAGAGCGAAAAGCACACAAGACTGGCTGGCGGCGCGTGAAATCGACTTCATCCGGCACGAAGACTGGCCCTCCTCCAGTCCAGATTTGAGTCCGTTAGATTACAAGATGTGGCAACACTTGGAGGAAAAGGCCTGCTCAAAGCCTCATCCTGATTTGGAGTCACTCAAGGCATCCTTGATTAAGGCAGCCGCCGATATTGACATGGACCTCGTTCGTGCTGCGATAGACGACTGGCCGCGCAGAATAAAGGCCTGTATTCAAAATCGCGGGGGTCATTTTGAATAAACTTTATTACCATAAGAATCTATGTTTTATTAAGTTCATTTTGCTATATAAATGTTTACATAAATAATAAACATGTCTAAATTATTTCATATTGCACATGTGACAGAACTTATGACCTGATATATATATATATGAATTGCTATATATATTGCTTCGCAAGAGACCAGGATCGAGGATGAATGAATGAATGTTTATTTACCATAAATAAATTACATTTCTATTTCTTATTTAAGTTGTATTCTAAGTTATAACATTTTATGTGGTCTCGTTGATCCATACACTAGGAGTTCGGTACTTGCACTGGTGTTCGGGAAGCCTGTCCTCATTGTTCGGACATTCCATGTCGCAAGGGTTTTGTATTGTCTTTTCTAGTTTTGGCTAGTGTTCCGTTCACTCAAGCAAAACAAACCGACGCCGAGACGGACCATTACCTTACAGGCCGAGGGCTGCTCAGCTTAAATCGGGCGGTAAGTGGTCAATGGGTCTGCGGTGGATGCGCCCACTCCCAAGAGTGACCCCTGGCGTCCACGCCTACGCCCATTTGTTTACCTATAACCGGTCACTGTCACTCCCCATGTTGTTCTCCACCTGGTGGTCGGGTGGGCGAAGTGTCCTCTCCGCGGAAGCTGCTACGCCTGCATAAGTAAGGCTACACGTGCTTGCCCAGCACACGTGCCACCCTCTCCATCCAGCTGGCGTGATCCACTGGAACGACAAGTCGCTACGTGCGGAGCCAGTTCGGTTGCAGGAATCGATTTCCAAAGAGTTTGTTTCCAACGTTTTCCTTCTCCAGGAACAGATTCCAGGCTGTGCGGTCTGTTTCCACTAAGAGTAGTGAGAATACAAGGCGATGTCTGGATTCCTTTTACTCCCTTATTTTGTAGCTAAGTCGCCTTTTACCATACCTCGGTAAGAATGAGGATGGTGCCGGGACTATATGGGGTTAATCTGGCTCAACACAGCCCTTGCTGTTAATAATTTTGTAATTATTTAACCTGCTTATTATTTATGATAATGGTATTATAATATTTGTATTAGTTAAGCGCAAACAATTTTTAAAACAGATCTTAAAATCAATCTGAGTTTCTACGCCCTTCTTCTCCTACAGTGGTCCAATGTAGAGAAGTGCCAAAAAATTACGATTGCTAAGTATTTGTAAATATCTACAGTAATAAAGACATTTGGAATTTGGTGGACACCATACGCCTTAAAATGTTACACACCGCTTAACCTCAAAACAAACGTCAAATGAAATACATTTTTGTCTTTAAACAAGTGTGAACGAAGAGAAGTAAATTTTCTTGTGGTAAGCCTCTCAGTATTTCGGATGACACGTTAAGCTGTAGGTCCCGGCTACTATCGCTACATAGTAATGGTCGTAAAACCCCTCCATCCTAACGCGCTGAGCCAGCGTGGTGGAGTATGGCTTAATTGACTGAGCGAGCGAAGCGTCCAGTTTCGAGATGGTCAAAAATGCCTTTCTCTGTCTCTGTCTTCGCCTACAGGTCGTATTTTTCAACCGATTTTGACGAAAATTGGCACACAAATTCCTTATATATTTTTTTAGTCGATCGCGATTTTTTACTGTGGGGAAAATAGGAAAAGGGGGAAGTTTACTGTATTCTATCAAAATATGTTTGTTGTATATTCAATGAGGACTTCATTCTACACAATGGCACAATGAGGACTTCATTCTACACAATGGCACAATGAGGACTTCAGTCTACACAATGGCACAATGAGGACTTCATTTTACACAATGGCACAATGAGGACTTCATTCTACACAATGGCACAATGAGGACTTCATTCTACACAATGGCACAATGAGGACTTCATTCTACACAATGGCACAATGAGGACTTCATTCTACACAATGGCACAATGAGGACTTCATTCTACACAATGGCACAATGAGGACTTCATTCTACACAATGGCACAATGAGGACTTCATTCTACACAAGATGTTGCGAAAAAATTCCAAAAGGAGGAAGTGAAGGGGGAAGCACTTCGGGGTGTTTTCGACGCCTGTAACTATGTTGTAGATAAAGTTAGACACCTGAATTTTCTGTGACTAATTAATAGACACAATATAAATAGGCAAATTCCCAAAATGCAGTAAACTTGAAGCAATAGATTGGAAACGACAGCCGGTCAAAATTCCGTTATTTTGTCTTTGACTGACTGACTGACTGACTCTGTCAACGATCATAAAGATTCAAATTTATTAAAATATTTGAAACAGGCGAGGTCTTGTTCTCACAGAACCATTAATCTTACTCGTATCCGGTTAAAGGCCTGTGACCCTCGGTGGAGACATGACTGGGCGTATTATTATTTATTTTATAGGACGTATTGAAACTTCAAACTGACTACATAGTGGTACTTACAACGCTCGCTGTCTCGCTCACACGCAAGCTAACTGCGCTTACTGTCTCGCATCTGCGTCACGTTGTCTGCAGTTGTGAACAGCTGCGTCCGACTACGAACATTTTTATACCAAAATCATGGTGCGCGGAAACTTATTGAAAAATATACACAATTGATTGTGATATGCCAGGCTTCCATAGAAAAAACCCAACATTTGATCTCTCAATCCCAGTGCCAGGAGTGCACTTACGAGCTCATTTTGTAAATAGTTCACTAGGTCGTCCATAATAGACCATAAAATTGCATTTTTGAGAAATAAATAACACGTTTTTTAAATCTGGAACATGACTTGGGGTCTTCTAACAGATCAGTTATCAAAACATATCATATTACAGTGCAAAAAACCAGATAACTCTGAAAACGTAATTAATACCGCACTTGGGGACATTATAAAGTGGCTACAATCATATAATTTACAAATTAATATTAACAAAACCAAATTTATGCAATTTCTCTCCTATAATTCAAATGCGCATCCTATTTCTATTGTATACTAGCTGACCCGCTCTCGCTTCGCTGCGGGTAGCTCTACCCCTACTTTACCCTTACCTATCCCTACCCTAACCTACCCCTACCCCTAACCAACCCCTACCCAACCCCTACCCTACCCTACCCCTACCCAACCACTACCCTACCCCTACCCTTCCCCTACCCTACCCCTGCCCTACCCTACCCTACCCCTACCCTTACCCCTACCCTACCCCTACCCTACCCTACCCATACCCTATCCTACCCTACTTTTAAACCTTCCCTGGTCTACAACAAACATTTCAAAACCAAAATCAGCTAAATCGGCCCAGCCGTTCGCGAGTTTTAGCGAGACTAACGAACAGCGATTCATTTTTATATATATAGATAATAATGAAACAATCTCCGAAGTTGACAATTTTAAATTCCTAGGCATCACAATCGACAAAAATCTAAATTGGAAAAAACACGTAGAATCGGTATGTAACAAAATAAATCGCTTTGTGTACGCTTTGTACCAACTGAGGCAAACTGTCTCTATCGAAGCCGCTCTAATGGCCTACCACGGTTACGTCTCCTCTGTACTCAGCTATGGTCTGATCCTGTGGGGAAATTCGGTGGAGGTGGAAAGGGCTTTCAAAATTAAAAAAAGTGCATAAGAGCGGTCTGTAAGGTTAAATTCGATCAAACATGTAAACCACTTTTTAAAAAAACTTAATATTTTACCTCTACCATGTGCATACATTAGAGATGTTTGTGTTTTTGTTGCCTCTCATCGAGGAAACTGGAGATCCAGAAATGAAGGACAACAGAGACAAATAAGAGCAAAATACACGAACCTACTATATCAACCTCCTGGATTTAAGGACATTTATAGGAAGAATATATACAATATGTGTATTATTTTGTTTAACAAGCTGCCTGATGACTTTAAAGTACTGACTAGCAAGTCCTTAAAAGATAATCTTACTAAGTGGCTACAACAACACTGTTTTTATAGCATTAAAGAATATTTAGAATATAGAAACTAAACATTTATAAATATAAGATTTTACAAACGGACATTTTAAATTTGAATTATATAACTAAATCAGAATTAAATTAAAACGATTTACTATAATATTGCGCTATTTCATAAATTATAGCTATAACTATTTTGCATGCTTATACATAAGCTGTAAACACTGCACATACTTTAAATTTAAGATCATCTTATTACTGTTTTCTGGCAAATAAAAATCATTTCATTTCATCATTTCATTTCATTTCAAACAGCTCGCCAGATGGCGTCGTTGAATAAGTGTGAGAGAGAGACTGATTAATATTATTGTCGACCGATTTGCGACCTCTGTGGCGCTGTGGTTGTGCCTCTGCCTGCCATGCGAGAGGTCCCGGGTTCGATCCCCGGCTGGGGATACAGAAAGAATACCCCAGATCTTGGATGTTTATATGGGTGTGATGTCGCTGTTTCTGGTTCCCGCGATACAGGTTATCCTAGTGTGAGGTCAGAAGCAATGTAAGTGCCTGTATTTAAATGTATGTAAATGTATCTATGTAAATCGTGGTCTGTGACCACAAGTTCTGTGTGTACATCATTTCGGGCCGCTGGGTTATTCCTCAAAATTCTCTCACGCCCTCTAGAGACTTATTTGGAAGGTTTTATTTTTAAGTTTTAAAGAAATAATCAAGTTATCCAAAAACAAAAAAAATTAGTCCTAGATATTTACAAAATAACCCCCAATACAAAATGTCATCCGATTCGGTTCAGTGGTTTAGGCTCTAGAGCTGACAACGGAAAACAGCCATCCATACATAAATACATACACACGCACGCACACATAATACGCAATTGTTTTTTTTCCACTTTTTCCCCATAACAAAACTCAACCTCGATTTTTTTTACGATTAGAAAACTTCCTTAATTATCACTTCGTTCAACTCGAAAGTAAAAAAAAAGGAAACCTTATATGACCACATCGTTGACCGCCTGTCTGACTATTAAAAGCCTTTTCCTCAGGAACGCGAGGAGGTAGCAAGTTGGAATTAATAACAATTACGCAGATCTTTGGGCCCTTAAAGTTGAAAAAATCAATAGATTAACCCAGGCTTGGGACAGTCGAATAGAACGAGAATATTATAAAAGAAAGAGTCACCATCTGTTAATTATGGTAGAAGTTAGTTTTTTAAAGTTTATTCAAATAGTCAACAGATGACTCACTGCTGAAATTCAGATAATTAATTCAAGATTGTGTCGTTTTAACAAAGTGCGGATATATATATCTAACTTAATAAACTACAATAAAAGTTTTCAAAGGGCTGACGCAATTTAAAATTGAGATTTTGTCAAAGCGAAAGGTATATTTTTCTATATGGTCACCCAAAAATCATCTTTATTATGTTTACTGGCAACAATGACATGTCACAATTTCACAAGAAAACAGTTTTGCCGATTTAGTTAGAAAATGAAAACACTTATGTTTTATTTTAATAAGTAGTACTACTTTTGTCAAGCATACCATTTTAAGATGACATTCTTCCAGTAATGATCAATGAGTGTGTTATTTTTCTGGTTGCAACTTCTGTGTTATATATATGTGCATTGTGCAACAAAAAAAAACACATTAAAATTAGCTTTTTACTGGAAAATAATTACCTACCCATCGAAAGAATTGAATTTACTTATATATATATATATATATAGGTATACGGTATGGATATATGAATTAGTTTTGACTCTGAATACTAGATAGCGCTTCAACCTTTCAGAGGGCTCTCTTTTCTCTTATACTTATATTCCCTTATACTTACATTATACATATTACTCTTTGGATTAACCCAATCAAAAGATACAAAGAACGGCCGTCCCGTTTATGTGACAACTTCGCTGAATTGGCTTGATATTCGTAAGAGACCTTAACTACTCAAAAGGTAGTTGTGACGGATCGTGATTATGGTAATAAAATTTAAAAACTATAAATGAAAAGTGGCGTTAGCTAACGTCGGTGGTAACTGAGGGGTTAATGGTGCTTCCCGTTGACCTAGAATCATGAAATTTGACCAGAAGCAATGTTTTACATTAGTTCAAGTTCAAGTTCAAAGATTTTTATTCATAATAGCACAAAAATTGAGACTTAATGAACGTCATAACATAATCAAGCAAGCATAATAAAACATTAAGAAAGTGCCTAATTATTACATATAATATAGGGCGCAATGAACTGGTTTAATTCCAGATGTCGGGTGTCTTGTAAAAAGTCATTAATTTTGTAGTAGGCCTTTGTGCACAAAGTGTGCTTTATACATTTTTGGAATCGAGCTTCAGTTAAGTTTTGTATTTCTTGCGGAATTTTATTGTAGAAGCGTATCCCATAAAAGAACTGCTAAATTTTGTGAGTCTTAACATTGGAAAATAAAGTTTATGTTTATTTCTAGTTTGCACATTGTGGCGGCTGTCAATGGTTTTTAAAGCTACTGATATTTTTCCTCACATACATTATGTTTTCATAGATATATTGACTTGCAACGGTTAGGATGTTGTTTTCTTTGAAGAAATCTCTCAGAGACACTCTATTACCTAGCTTGTAAATAAATCCGAAAACCGTAAATTTGTAGTTCCGTTACAATAAAAAGTGATTTATACGAAACCCTCCGTGGGCGAGTCCGACACGCACTTGGTCGTTTTTTAGGGTTCCGTATCCGTGGTTTGCCAAACGGGACTCTAATACTAAGCCTCCGCTGTCCGCCCGTCTGTCACCTGTGATAGTTGAAATTTTATAAAAAAAAACAGAATAACATAAATATTTGAGGGGGGGCTCCCATACAACAAACGAGATTATTTTTTGCTCGATATTGATAATGTCGACATGTAGACGCTTGAAATATTCACAGAATATTGA
Source organism: Argyresthia goedartella (assembly GCA_949825045.1). Lineage (NCBI taxonomy): Eukaryota > Metazoa > Arthropoda > Insecta > Lepidoptera > Argyresthiidae > Argyresthia > Argyresthia goedartella. Next base: position 4,660,594 of record OX463811.1, on the reverse strand, counting down.
GTTATATTCACTTAAAAAATAAATAATTTAAATAAAATTTATATTTAAGGGGGGCTACCACACAACAAACGTGTTTTTTTGCCGTTTTTATAGATAGTGATACGGAACCCTTCGTGCGCGAGTTTGACTCGCACTTGGCCCTCTTTTTTTTAATCAACTGGACTAGCGGTATCCGCACATCGTAAACGATCGTGCGGGTAGCAACATCTGGCCGAGACGGGTACTGGATGGGTGTCCGTTTCTAATGTGGCATTTGTTTCGGGCGCTTCCGAGTTTCGGAGGACACGCCAAGCTGCAGGTCCCGGCTGCTGTCGCTACTTGGTGCTAGTAGTCGTAAAGCTGGTCAGAGGCCCTAATAGGGCAGCTTGATAACTTGTTACAGTCGGGTTGGCCACTAGCCCGACGCCCCTCCATCAATCCGCACTGAGCCAGCGCGGCGGAGTATGGCTCAGTCTTACTCGTATTCGAGTAAAGGCCCGTGTCCCTCGGCGGGGACATTAACAGGCTACATAACTGTCAGAAAACTTATTGCATGTTTCAGTGTTTGGAGTGCGCCCAACAGTTCCTCGGGTGGCCGGCGCTGAACCGGCACGTCCGCGTGAAGCACGCCGCGACGCTGCACACGTGGGTGTGTGTGGAGTGCGGCAAGCAGTTCCTCAGCAGGAAGAACCTGCGCTACCACGTGCAGAACGTGCACACGGGTGAGACAGACATACATACATACACACACACACATACACTCACGCGTCAAGCACAGAGCGACGCAGCGCGTGTGGGTGTGTGTGGAGTGCGGCAAGCAGTTCCTCAGCAGGAAGAACCTGCGCTACCACGTGCAGAACGTGCACACGGGTGAGACAGACATACATACACACACACACACATACACGTCCGCGTGAAGCACAGAGCGACGCAGCGCGTGTGGGTGTGTGTGGAGTGCGGCAAGCAGTTCCTCAGCAGGAAGAACCTGCGCTACCACGTGCAGAACGTGCACACGGGTGAGACAGGCATACATACACACACACACTCACACATACACTCACGCGTCAAGCACAGAGCGACGCAGCGCATGTGGGTGTGGGAGGAGTGCGGCAAGCAGTTCCTGAACAGGGAGAACCTGCGCTACCACGTGCAGAACGTGCACACGGGTGAGACAGGCATACATACACACACACACACACATACACTCACGCGTCAAGCACAGAGCGACGCAGCGCATGTGGGTGTGGGAGGAGTGCGGCAAGCAGTTCCTGAACAGGGAGAACCTGCGCTACCACGTGCAGAACGTGCACACGGGTGAGACAGGCATACATACACACACACACACACACACATACACTCACGCGTCAAGCACAGAGCGACGCAGCGCATGTGGGTGTGGGAGGAGTGCGGCAAGCAGTTCCTGAACAGGGAGAACCTGCGCTACCACGTGCAGAACGTGCACACGGGTGAGACAGGCATACATACACACACACACACACACACACACACACACACACACACATACACTCACGCGTCAAGCACAGAGCGACGCAGCGCATGTGGGTGTGGGAGGAGTGCGGCAAGCAGTTCCTGAACAGGGAGAACCTGCGCTACCACGTGCAGAACGTGCACACGGGTGAGACAGGCATACACACACACACACACACACACACAACACTCACGCGTCAAGCACAGAGCGACGCAGCGCATGTGGGTGTGGGAGGAGTGCGGCAAGCAGTTCCTGAACAGGGAGAACCTGCGCTACCACGTGCAGAACGTGCACACGGGTGAGACAGACATACATACACACACACTTACACTCACGCGTCAAGCACAGAGCGACGCAGCGCATGTGGGTGTGGGAGGAGTGCGGCAAGCAGTTCCTGAACAGGGAGAACCTGCGCTACCACGTGCAGAACGTGCACACGGGTGAGGCAGACATACATACACACACACATACACTCACGCGTCAAGCACAGAGCGACGCAGAACATGTGGGTGTGTGTGGAGTGCGGCAAGCAGTTCCTCAGCAGGAAGAACCTGCGCTACCACGTGCAGAACGTGCACACGGGTGAGACAGACATACATACACACACACATACACTCAGCGTCAAGCACAGAGCGACGCAGCGCATGTGGGTGTGGGAGGAGTGCGGCAAGCAGTTCCTCAGCAGGAAGAACCTGCGCTACCACGTGCAGAACGTGCACACGGGTGAGACAGACATACATACACACACACACACACACATACACTCCCGCGTCAAGCACAGAGCGACGCAGCGCATGTGGGTGTGGGAGGAGTGCGGCAAGCAGTTCCTGAACAGGGAGAACCTGCGCTACTATGTGCAGAACGTGCACTCGGGTGGGACAGACATACATACATACACACCCGGCAAAAATCACGCAATTTTTTGCACTCACGGACAGTGTAAAATTGCGAGAAATGGTAGGTTAAATTAAAGTAAATACTGTTTTTTAAAAAGACTAAAATAAGTCATATATCAATAGTTCCTATTTGTATGTCATTGTTAAATTTTATCACTGTGATCCTAGACTACGATCTAATCAATTTTTAATTTAAAAAATAAGCATATTCTGTTTTAATTACACATTACATTTTTTTTAAATCTATTGCGAGATCAGGGAGAGTGGGTAAAGTCAAATCTCACAACATCTCACCAGGGGAGGAAGTGAGGTTCCATCAAATAATAAAAAAACGCCTCGCTTAATACTTGGACGCCCCCATAATGTTCTTATTTTAATAAATTATTATGACTTGTCCGCAGACGACTACATGTCCAGACCGACGGCTCTCCGATTGAACACGATGGCTCTCCTCGAACACTCGAACATGACGATATTCCACTACGAAGGCGTCCTGTTCCGCTGCTTCTGCTGCCAACAGTCGTTTCTGCACTTCCCGGAGCTCATGCAGCATTCTCGCACACACGACACTCAAGCCGTCGAAGCAGCCATGAAGAAATCCATGTGCAAGTTCTACTACATCAAAGTAGACATCACTCATCTCAAGTGCGTAAAGTGTCAACAAGGATTTGATGACATAGAAGGTCTGAAATCTCATTTGACGGATTCTCACGGTGTGAAGTTCTGGAAGAACGGCGAGAATTATTTGGTGCCGTATCTAGTCAATGGTTGTTATCAGTGCGGGTTTTGTAAGAAGGATTTTAGGGTGATGCAAACGCTGACTCGGCATATTAACTCGCACGTGAGTAAGGAAATATGCGAGGTGTGCGGCAGCGCCTTTTTTAATGCGACTATGCTGAAAGCGCACAAGAGGAAAGTCCACGGCGAGATCAAGTGCGCGTTGTGTAATATAACATTCGAGAGCCACAACGCGCGGCGGCAGCACAACAAGCAGCACAAAGGCGAACTACCAAAAAGGTCGCACAAGTGCGCGTTCTGCGACGAAACATTCAATGCGTCGGAGCCGAAATACGCTCACATGAAAGCGGTTCACGACTTCCAACCTCCAGAATACCGCTGCGCACTCTGCGATAGAGTTTTCTACACAAAAGGCGGATACGAAAACCATCAAGTCAACCACCGAAAGGATCGTCCAAGAGTCAAAGATGTACCTTGCAAGCATTGCCGTAAAAGGTTTACGCCGCATAAACTTGAAGATCACATTCAACAGTCGCACATAGAAGCACATGGTTTCAGGTGCAATTTGTGTGTAGATAAGTTTTCGAGCGCGGATCTGTTGTGTCGCCATCTGATAAACCGGCATAGCAATAACAAGCCTCATTGTCCGTTGTGCAAGTTCCTACCCAACAGTAAGCAGTTTCTGTTGTTGCATCTGAAGGAGGTGCATAAGGTTGGGAATAATGTCGACGGTGAATGGGTAGTTAATGTTTAACCCCTCAACGGCCACGGACCGCAATAGCGGCCATTTTCCCGTTATAGGTTTTGAATTTTACTACCATGGCGAGAGGTTCGAAATCACGATGCCTCAAAAATTCCGTGGTCGTTGTGAAGACGCCAACATCGAATGATGAACTAGAATTTGCTTGCTTGCTAGTATAAAAACCATTATTTATTTTTTTCATTTTCACGTATTTATGAGGTCAAACACAAGCAAGCGCTTTTTTATTCTACTTTATTTCCAAAAATCGCGAGTTCAAACTGACAAATGACAGTTTGGCGTGGAAGCACTCGGATAAACGAAACGCTTCGCTTAAGTAGGTGAAGCGCCAATTTTGGATACCCTTTTGTGTGGTTTGGTTTCTTTTGGTTTATTTTTACTCTACAGATTTAGGTAATACTCGCCATGTATATAGTTTATCAATTGCGATTTAATCAGCGAACTGTTCAATTGTGTCGAACAGCATCTGTCATAGTCATGACATAAACAAAGACTGAATATTTCAAATCGAAACTTTCGGGAAACGTTATTTTAATTTTAAAAGTGGTCTATCAGTGAGAAAAATTATAAAATTGCATGAGAAAGTTCCATGATGACATTTTAATACATTTTTATAATTTTTCTTACTGATCACTTTTATGATTAAAATAACGTTTTCCCGAAAGTTTCGATTTGAAATATTCAGTCTTTGTTGATGACTAATGAATTTTTAATGCATTTATCTACACACGTATCATTAACCCTCTTTACTGCGTACAAAAACCGCACGTTACGATCAGCATAATGTTAAACTACTTGGTAAAAACTCATTTCTTATCTGAAAAATTACACATTATGACCATAATGTGTAATTTTTCTACACATTATGACATTCAAATTTCGAACGCCGACGCCCGCCTGCATGCCGCCCCTAGTTTGTCTGTGAAGTTGGTACTTACAATCAAATTTCGAACGCCCGAAGTTGGTGCTACAGAACAAGCTAAACAACTGCAGAGCCACAATGCCGGTCAAACATGCGGTTCCTGAACACATCAAAGAGAGCTTATGATATGTGTGTAGATAAACTAGTGTATGTAACTGTACATAATTAGGCATTAAAACTCTCGAGTGATATTATTATGAAACTCGCCTTCGGCTCGTTTCATAAACCCACTCTCGAGTATTAATGCCCTCCATTATGTAGCAGTCACATAAACAACTGTTATAATTTTTCTTACTGATAGATCACTTTTATGATTAAAATGACGTTTTCCCGAAAGTTTCGATTTGAAATATGACATATATGACTGACAGATTCAGTTCGATACAATTGAACAGTTCGTTATTGTCTGATAAACTTTACACTAGGCGAGTATTATCAAATTCTGTAGAGTAAAAATAAATCAAAAGAAACCAAACCATCAACAAGCAAACCAAAATTGCCGCTACATCTATTTAAGCAAAGCGTTTGGTTTATCTGAGAAACGCGCCGAGCACGGTTTGACATCTGTCTAATATAAAGCAATAATGTTTCACGACGAAGTCTTAAATTAAAAGGGTAATATTTAATCACTAATTAATGAAAAATCGCACTTTAGCTGAGCTGTTCGAAAACGCAAGCTGTCGGGTGACAGTTCGTTTACCCTCGGCTTCACTCGGGTTGTTTCCGAACGTTCCCGAGTAATTTTCGCATCACTTGGAGTAATCTTCTACCGATCTCGAACGCACCCCGAACGCAGGACGAATTCACGATACGTCATCACGCCAGAGTTGGAATGTACCTGTGAATCAGACCCTCTCTTTCTAACACAGGCGTGATGACGCATCCTGACTTCATGTTATAAGTATTTAGTTGTGCTAAAGATAAACAGCTGGGGAGAAAAGAAAAAATAACCCCAAACCTGGTGTTTCAACCTTAGATGTTTTTATGTGTGTGATGTTTGCTGTTCCTGGTTCCCAAGACACGGTATGGGGCCTAGTGTGGGGCCAGAAGCAATGTGCCTGTATGTAAATGTGTACATGCTACTAGTTGATGCCCGCAACTACATCTGCGTGTTCCTAGGAAATATCATTTACCAAGATAACGTTACCCTTCTTCTGGTGCAGTCGGATAAAAAGTATATATGTTAATCTAGCTCATAAACTATATCTATGCTAAATTTCATTCAAATCAGTTTGGCCGTTTTAGCATGATTGAGGCACAAACACACAAACATACAAACATCGCTACTTTACATTTATAATATTAGTTGGATATCATATTGAAGCACATGTCTAGATTGTCATCTGATGTGATGATGTGACAAATTCTAACGACGGCAAAAAACTTTAGGCATGGCGTGTATTTTTAGTAGTTTGATTTTTTTAGTTAAGTTTACCTTGTTTTATATATTTAACATTAAAGTGTGAATTAAAAGTATGATTGTATATTTACCTATTTGTTTATATTGAAACCCATAGAACCGACTGTTACAATACGATTAAAATCAGTTAAAGATTCGGCTTTCCTCGGATATCATCGGCTAAATCTGGAGACGGAAATGACACGAAATACACCTTTCGGACCACAAAGTTGAATTACTATAATGTTGAATTCACAAAATGTTGAATTCCTATAATGTTGAAACCCAAAATGTTGAATTCATTTATTGTTGAATTTGCAATTCCTATAATGTTGAATTTTCAATTCCTATAGGAATACATTGTTGAATTTACAATTCCTGTAATGTTGAATTTTCAATTCCTATGATGTTGAATCCCAACATGTTGAACTGTGTTCTTTTTCGGTTCTTCTTCGTGATCAAACTATTTAGTCCAACTGGTTTGACCAAGATCTAGCTAGCCCCGTTTTCTCGTAGCCCCATCTTTGCCAACCCACCTCACAATGCCTTATTTTTTTATGAAAAAGTACTAGGAGTACACGGATGGACAAACTGGTCAGAACTAATACAGAAATCGACTCTTGTGAATTTATATATTCCTAGTATTTTGTGGATTTTTCACTTTTCTACGCATTTAAAAGTTCGGAAATTTTGACTTTATTCTGATCAATTTCGCACTTATGAGTAGTTTCACGAATTCATTTTGTTTTGTCGGCGCTTAAGGTAACGGTTGCTGTACATGTTTCACGGTGTGTGCATTTCCACCGCGTACTACCATCATAATTCGTCTTACCGTCTTTAGTTATTGTGTACTTCCCGTTTATTATTACGAGATCCTTTTTCTTTTTGTTTTTAGAAGACGCAATAACTTTGAATGGATTCATTTTAATTATATAAGATTAAGATAAGATATAAGATTCTCTTTTAAAAAAAAAAACATTTATCATAAACTCGACTGACAATAGTAAAGGATAATGACAATCACTTGTCATCATATCACAAGTGGCCAGGTATTTACATATCATGTGCAAGGTTTCATTGATATCAGTGAAGTATTGCAATGAAAAGAGATTTTATTTAAGTCACTACCAAATACTTTGTTTTCAACGTGTTCAGTCAGTTGCAAAAAGGTTTAATTTCCCAAGGAATTCAACTTTGTGGTCCGAAATTTGTACAGATTTGCGGTGAAGCCCTAAGGGAGGGTTATATTTTTCACCGTTATGTATGTATGTGTGTTCCTATGTACATACCATTTCCTTTACTCATACTCAATATTATAGGAATTCAACATTTTAGGAATTCAAGATTTTAGGATTCAACATTATAGGAATTCAACATTTTAAGAATTCAACATTATAGGAATACAACATTTTGTGAATTCAACATTATAGGAATTCAACTTTGTGGTCCGAAAGGGAAATACATTACCGCGATTTCTTTTAGGTAGCATTCAATTTGAAGAATCATAAACGCAATGTAGAGCACCTGCCAAGATGACATTACTAACAGGTAGACCTGAGAAATTTATTATGCAGAAGCGACATGAATTTGAACATTAAAAACATCTATACATATATAACTATCTATATAACATTATCCACTCGAAAAACGCTGAAGTGTTCCTTGTGGCGTTATATTACGCTATACAGTTCCGGTTTTTTGTTATCAGGTGTAAAAGGAATATCTTGGAATGTCTTGCTAACCCATATACATCAAACGTCACACTGTTTTTATTGACACTAAGGAGGCAGACTGTCAAAATAGTAATTATTTCAATATTAAGGTTGTGTTAGTTTTGAGCTACAAAGGAGGTTTTGTTGTCATATCGTTCTTGTATTGTATTCAATAAGACAACGAGTAATATAATTAAAGGTCATATCTATAAATTGATTATGTGAGTGATGAGGGATTCACGACGATTTCCGAGGTTGGCCGAATCGTTAACTGAGGCTCGATGACGAACAACTCGAAGATTTTGCATCGGAATCGAGAAGGCGCCAAAATGTAGGAGATTTGGCACAGCGCCTCTATCGTGCGGAATTGGAACTAAAAACGTCAATACTATACGTCAAAAATCATCGCTTGTCAAATGTATAGGATTCGATAGGATCGCGATCACGAACATAACGGAATCGTGTAACTCGACAGTTTTCTATCGGAATCTTAGAAATGTCTACTCACTTGGAAATTGTTGGTGGGAAAAGTTTTTTTCGGTACCTATGTAAATAAAGTTTATTATTAGTTTTATGTGATTTAAATGATTGTTAAGTAATTTACAACGTAATTCACGATATTTCTAGGTAATATAACAACAGCCATATGCAGAGGCCGGTGCAGGAACCGCGGAGTGCCCGCTCATATTATCTGGCATTCCGCATGATAGAAGACGATGCGGAGGGAGGAAGGCGCCAAATATATACTAGGTAAGCACAGTAATAACAAAACAAATAGGTATTTGGCTTTAGCAGCATTTCGTAACTTTTATTTTTATTGCTATAAATAATTCCATTTATTTTGTGATTAAAGAGAAATCAGTCGGAGGGCCAACCAAAGAAAAACATGGAGTTCTTTGGATCTATCCGAAGCTGAATTTAAACTTCGGTTTAGATTATCAAAAGAGGCGTTTGGTTTCCTAAGCATGAACCTAAGACAAAAAACATCGCTCTAGGAACTAGTCGAATTAGTTTCGAGCTGAAGGTTTTTATTCTGCCATTTCATTACCTAAACCTAACTACCTACTATAAACCAGCAAAACGTAGATTGACTAGACTCAAAAGAGTTAAGAGCTGTAAGTAGATAGATATATAGTCCTTAAAGTAGTATTACTAAGAAGTGTATACAGAAGTAGTTAGGTAATGAAAATACTAAGTTCCTAGGAACTATATTCTACTCAAGTTCTACTCAGTATCAGTATCTACTCACCGTGTCTTGCTAATAGAGTAGAGTAACTTTCTACAGCTATCTTATAATAATAAATAAATATATAATATACCTACAGGTAGATACCTAAATAACATGTTTTTTTTCGCTCCTTTTCAGCTTCTTTGCGCGTTATCATTTTACGCCACAGGGTCATACCAACGGCTGGTTGGTATGGCCAAATTCCTTGGCCAGAGCACAGTTAGCGAATATGTCGCGGAAGTGACAGAGGCACTGTGCTCCCCAGAGATGATCAGGGAGTTCATTGCGTTCCCTGCCACGAGGCAGATGCGGGATGCACTAAAGCAGTGTTTTTCAACCTATGGGTCGCGACCCCCTGGGCGATCGAATAACTATTCGAGCAATTTATAATTTAAAACGCAGAGACTCCTTAAGAAAGCTTTTTAAAGAAATTGACACTAACTGTAGCTAGTCAATTTATTTTCGAAAATATAATGTATGTACGCAAGAACCTTACGAAATTTCTCAAACTTAGCGATAGCTATAATGCTAACCTAAGAAATAATCACAGACTACTTGCGCCCCGGTTTAACTCGCGAAGGTTAGCAATTCTTTCAAGGGTCAGTGCATTCTCTACTACAACAAGATACCTCTGGAGATCTCGAAATTGAAAGCGACTTTGTCGAAAAAAGGGATATTAGAATGTTCAAGATCACTTAAATGATGGGACTGTATGGGGGTTAATCTGGCTCAACACAGACATTGCTGTTAATAATTTTGTAATTATTTATTCCTGCTTATTAATTATGATAATGACATAAGTATATACTTACTTAGTATACTTAAAGTTATGTTCTTTAAACCCAGAATGTTTCCCACTGAGAACCTGTACAAAGAGTGTTCGGTGCTGACAGTGCGACAACTCTACATTCAATCAATTCTACTCAAACAACACACAACTATGTCAACGGCTAGTATGGAGGAAAACACACAAAGAAGGAGGAAAAACATTATTTTCAAAGTTCCACCATCTACAACATGCTTTGGTGCAAAACATATATCTAAAATGGGGCCTTTTATATACAACAGAGTCAGTAAATATATCAGCATATTAGCACTGAATCGGCACGAATGCACCAGAACAATCACACGGTACTTGTTGCAACTTAATTTTGAGGAAACAGAGAAATTATTTGCTATACCTAACTAATTAGCTAAATATTTTATCTAACACTTCACAACACACGCCCACACACACACTCACACACACTCTCACACCCATGGCATCTAAGATCCAAGCTATAATTAATCAATTTATATTATGTACCTACAAATTTAATTAATTAATGTGTAAATTTAATTCATACTTTCATTAAATAAAATCTTGAAATGTACCACCTAAATAAAATAATTTTAAATAAGAGCATAAAACACAGCCAAAGAGAGACGCTGTAACCCTACTATACAAGTTTTACTTAGTGTAGGGGACAGAGCTTCCCTGAGGTACGCAAAACAAATATCAGCAGTGTAATAATTAAATGCTATACCTACTTATTGTACCTACCTATGTAATTTTTCAGCACGAATAAATAAATTTGATTTGAATTTGATTTGATTTTATATATTTCTTGTATCAGTTAAGCATAAGCAATTTTTAAAAGAGATCTAAGAATCAATCTGTGGGATTTTTTACGCCCTACCTCTCCCACAGTGGTCCAATGTAGAGAAGTGGCAAAAAATGACGATTGCTAAGTATATGTAAATATCTACAGTAATAAAGACATTTGGAATTTAATTTAATTTGGAATATATCGTCGTATTTACTGTCAGCCATATTATCCATTCATAATTTCCTAATTTCTTTATTGCATACAGAAAAAATATACACAACAAAAAAATACATAGTAATAGTGTACTAAGGCGAGCTTATCTGTAGTAAGATATCTCTTCCAGTAAACCACGTAAGGATGAGACAGGTGGATTTAAAATAACATTCAAAGCCTAGTGGAAGACATTGGTAACTGAATTTATATTACAACATGTTCTTATATCTCCTTTCATGCATGACTTCCGCTTTCAAGATATCTTACAATCACATTCATGGCTTCTCTCATAAATTCCAACCATTGCCCCTGTAGCGCTAACTCTTGCTCTCTCACTCGCACCCTTTCACGAATTTCATATTCATTCAGGCGCAGTCTTTCAGCCTCTAACCTTAGCCTTTCACTCTCTAACCTTTCATATGCTATCTCGCGTTCACTTGCAGCCCGCATCCACAAACATCTGAGCCACACCACACATTTTGAGGTGGAGGCCTCCACACCTCGTCATTCTCTGACACAATTTCGACTGGTGATGGAGGGCACTCAAAACGCACGCTGCTGAAGAATGGAGCCTGTGGGGTGCTCGGCCCTGCCACATTCCACTCCTCTGTGACTGTAACAAAACATAAATGTTTGTAGCGTTCAATTGCATTGACCTATAAGGTTGATTTTGCACAGAAGTAGGGGACCACAGACCTGAGCAACTGATATAAATTTCAGCTTGATTTGTTTATGCGTTCCCGATATAAAAGGTCTTGAAAGACGGACAGACGGACGGACGGACAATGAAGTGATCCTATGAGGGTTCCTTTATTTCCTTTTATGGATATAAACCCTTAAATCTAAAAAACATATATCATACCAGTTTCTTCCACCAGGCTTTGAATGTTGTTGGATTGTTCCCCATTGTTCTGGAAATCCGGGAATATAAAAAAAAAATTGGTAACATAAACATATTGTCACACCTTTTCCATACTGGATGGCAGAGGCACTATTGTGCTCACTTTTACCCGGTTATTCAATGCTTTTGCATGACAAGAGGCTAGCCCATCACTACACCAATAGAGATATATGTTTTATGTTTTTATGCTTCTGCTAGTATTTATTTTTTTAGTATTAATTGAGAATTCCTACAATTTCAAATAATGTTAAAATATAGGCAAGGCAAAAGTGAAGAGATTCAGTTAAGGTTTTGAATTGAGTTGTTAAAATTAAATGCACCTGGAATCTGGCTTCTTCCACCACCATCCCGGTAGCCTCCTGCACACCAATTATTTGGAGGACACGGGACTCCAAATCTTTCAATGATAGTTGCAGTGCCGGGCCTCCACCAGTGCCATTAACTGCCCTATTAATTTTAGCCCACTTCTTTTTTGTGTAATTTTTGTAGTCACTCCAAACCTGCAAACATAAACAAGGAAAAGCTTGATTGAACTATTGACATACAAAGTATAGGTATGCACCTAATAGGTAAGTATACTAGTATTTACCTTTCTCCACTTCTCCTCACTCCTCGAGTCCCCAGTACCCTCACAGTTTAGTTTTTGGGACAACTCCATCCACTTTATTTGGTTGTTCCGCCTTCCTCTGGGACCAACTGACGGTTTTGATAAGTCCCCATGTCTGCAATGAGAACTTTTTTACTCACTTTAAAAACAATTTTATAGGTATTTGACATCCAATCCACTAATTATTTTTGACATCATTGTAATGGTTTAGTGTAGTTTTGGTGCTCTGTATTTGTACATGTTACAATGTACTTTTGAACTCTAAAGAACAAACACAGACCTCGCTTTACATTGATGGTTATGAAACTTACCGGTTTGAGTGTAGATAAGGGGGCGCCAAGGAAAAAAAAACTTAGAATTTTTTCCGCGTTTAGATAGCCTGGTCAATGTGTAGATAAGGGGGTAAAAAAAACAGAGCGCCGAAAAAAAAAGAGTGTCGTTAAGGGGGCTTCCGCCTCCTTATCGACACTCTGACCCAAACAAGAAAGAAAGTAAAACTTCCAAGCAATTTTCTGTTCTTTTGCCGCCAGCACCGTAATGTCATGTCAGTCATGATGTGGCAATCAAAAACCTAACCTATATCTCGAAAATAAAAACATTTGTTCATTTTTATTGAATAACTTCTTATTTTTATTTAAACCTATATCACATGTGTAAAATCAAATAAAAATAGCGTTAAAGGGATTGCATTTTATATACCTAATTGTAGTAAAAAAATATTTTTAAATGTCATGATTAGATATAGTAAGTTTTGGAACGTATCAATCATTCAATAGAATGTTTTGTTCGTTCAATTGGGTCGTCAAAGCCGTACTCGTAAAATATTTAAAAACAAACGTTGTCGATAGTCTTGTTCTCGCTAACGTCTTCACGATTGTTCACGATTCCACTTAGACAGCCCTTCGTGATCGCAATGAAACTCTGGTATAGTTTCCGATACCGAGTGCTCGCTATCGACTATCGGGTTCTAGGTGATTGAGACTCTGATTTTAATCGTATTGTAACTAAAAATTTAGTATATTTATTAAAAAAATAGTATATATATGTACAGTCAACATCAAATATATCGTAGCGGCATAGGTACTCAAATAAATCGGAGCAACATTACATTTCAATAAATTCGTTACACTAGACAAGCTTAATAAGATCAGATCGTGCAATTTGTCATAAATATAGGAACACTGACTTTTCTATAAGTTCGGAACACAAAAACAGGTAAAAATGTCAGAACGCACAGATTGTCAAAGGTATCTACGCAGTCAGGGCGATCATTAATATGTGAACAAACATGGAAAATATGGCATAAGCCGGTAGCAAACGGTTTAAATTCGTTACTATATTCACTTAAAGTTGTGATAAACGATTTGACTATAATAAATAGTAAGCTCGAGTATTGTAGAGGAGAACAACGGGACAGACGGCGGACGGCCATACGAAATAATTTTTGCCGAACCTGAACGGAGACACTCGATTGATTTATTGACAGAGCGAGCGCGTAGCGCGATCGAGTGTTTTCGCTCTGTAGCTCAAGCAGGAAAAACTCTCCAGACGCTAACGAGACCTCGCATCGAAAACGTAACCAGAGTCTCATCGGCAGCAGGAACCACTGTCTATCGACTAACGTCATTGCGATACCCAGAAAACGTTCTACGTAATACTGCGCCTCTAGCATGGACAAGCTGAACGAACAACACAGTATATTGAATAAATGAAACGTTCCAAATCTTACGTTATCCATAGATCGATTTTAAATTTAAGTTTTATTGCAATGTGTAGCGGAAATATAATCCCAATTTGTAATATTGTCACAATTTTTAAAGACTTTGAAATAACAAAGTGTAATTAATCATAAACTCAACGAATATTATAAAAATAATAATGGTTTTCGAGAAAGTATTTTGGTTTTTGATTGTGACATGACTCGTAGAATGGCGCTAGCGAAAACATGAAAATTTTATTGTTTTGTTGTGAATTTCCCTTTTGCTGTGAATTATTTAGGGATGAGGCAGCTTCAATTATTCAATTCAGAAAAATGATATTGGATGATGTTATCGTCCGACGGTTTTGACAATTCAATCGCTCCGGATTATTGTGAACGCGTCGCTCGCGGGCTCTTACGAGTCTCATAATCTTCTAATGCATTCTTCTTCATGAAGAACCTCACATAATGCCGGAATATGAGCGCAGTAATGATAGAGTTCATGGAAAGGTAAGCTATAGTTATTTATTATAATCTTTAACTGAGTAATTCAATATTGAGTTATCTGTCAATATAACTACGTATTTTTATCTGATTTTTGACTTTCTCTTCAACCACCTACTGGGTCCTTGATGTCCACCCACGAAATGCATGTCAGAGGGCAAATCTATCGCTTATCTAGAGATGAATTATGAACCCTTCGAACCCATATTTGGATGGGCTTACCTGTCTGATAATGATGAGAGATTGCTTACCATCGTCATCATCATATTGCATTTCAAGTACTTTACTCCAAAATATTTTATATTACAGCAGAGTTTCGCGTGCGGTCGGGGCTCCTGCATCACTGCTATCCCAGAGACCTTGATGACAGAGGAAGCTGAGACTTGGAGAACACCGCAAGAGATAGATTGATGATAGAGTAGCTAAGATGTTTGTGAAATGAAATAGAGAAGCAAGAGAGAGGGGCATAGTATATAAAAGGAAATGATAATACAACATGAGTTTGGAATTTGTGAGAGCAAGAGAGTGCATACAATTATCAAATGTGTAGAACAATACATGCCTTAGAAATGGAGTGGAGTAAATTATTGTTTATTTGCATTAACATCAATTACATGAAGTGTTGTGTATAGGTTCTTATATACATGAATTATTAAAGTGTCATACATATACATTTTAAAAGAAGCAGATTTGTTTAATTCATTTATAAGTAAGAGGCAGGCCACACAATGTGGTGTCGTGCCGCAAGCAGCCATAGACAAAGCGAGATGGGGCGGGGTGGGGGTTAGAAGGGGAGAACACTCATACAATTCCCATACTGCAGCGCCACAGTACCTCATCATATGGTCCGATGGCATTCAGTCTTCTCTTAGTTGCACAATGCCCGCCCTTCCACCATAGGCTTCTGTGACGTTAATTAACCCTTTATTAAGATTCGAACAACTTCAGAATCTCGGGATCTCGTTTATCTCCGGGGTGCGCAAATTAAACCATGTTTCTCAATATCACAAAGAATTGGGGTGGCTTCCCATTCGCCGTCGCCAACTCTCATATTCTTTCTTATCTTTTCAATATATATATTGAAAAATCTGTGCTACCCCCGTTACCTCTGAGACCGCTTTGAGTAGGCAATCTCTTTTCAGGAGATTGGCAATGGATCAAGGTCTCACACTTAGCCACTCCAAGGCATAACACCTCCGCATATGAGGACTCCTTCAGGTTGCAGGCGGTCCGACTGTGGAACATACTTACTTGTTCGAAAAGAGACAGTCCCACTCTTTTCGCTTTCAAAAACCGGGTAAAAGAGCACTTCCTCTCTCTTTTGTGATAGTTGTAGTATGTATATTATTATTATATGTAAACTATATGCACAGGGTTATGTATGTACTGGTACTTATTTAGTAATTTGATATACATAAGTATGTATTTTATTTTCCGTATTTTATAGATATTTAATTTACTTATATATTTTATAATAGATTAGTTATTGTGCCCTGCCTACTCTTTCATGATAAGTTTTCCTTTCATGCCTTGGTTTGCTGGAAGAAATCTCTTTAGAGTTAAGCTCGCCTTTGATCATATGTTTTCTCTTAATGTATCTTTTTAATAACTGTGTTCAATAAATAATTTTCAACTTGATAAAGTTCAAAACCAATGGCGACCTCTGTGGCGAAGCGGTTGTGGCTCTGCCTGCCATACCAGAGTTCAGGGTTCGATCTCCGGCTGTGGTAAAAGGAAAATAACCCTAGGTCTTGGATGTTTATATGTGTGTGACGTTGCTGTTTCTGGTACCCACGACACAGGGTGTCCTAGTGTGGGGCTAGAAGCAATGTATGTACCTGTATGTAAATATTTATGTTTATTAATGAAAAATTCTTGGTTAAGGTTTAAAAACCCATAGATCCAAAAATTACAATGAACTTCATATCTCCGTAGCTACTGCAATGGGCTAGCCCCCTGTCACGCAAAATGGAGTATTGAATATCTGGCTAAACGAGCACAAATGTGCCTCTGCCGTCCCCTACGGGGGAAGGCTTGACGCTATTTTTGTTTGTTTTTATCCTTCTCTGAGGTAACGGTTTCTCACTGTCGAGGATCATGGCTTCATGCATAACATATTCACGTAGTATTTCATCCCAATCCGCAACTTCATCGACTGAGTTTCACCATGAGATTGCTATTAACAAAGGGTTGCTACATACATAATATATGAAATATGTATCGTATATATATTGAAAATTAACACTATAACCGTTAATAAGTCACTTGCAAACAACAAACAATAGGATATCGTTAATTAAATATATAACGATACTATTCTCACCAACAAATATTAAGTGAGTAATTAATCGTGAGATTTCGATAGCCAGCTGACGAGTTTCACCTTAGTGTATGTCAAAACGTCGTTCGTGCTGCCGATTCTATCGAATCCTATACATTTGAAAAGCGAGTTGTTGACGTATCGTTTCGAACACCAGACGAAATGCAATATGATGATGACGATGGTAAGCAATCTCTCATCATTATCAGACAGGTAAGCCCATCCAAATATGGTTTCGAAGGGTTCATAATTCATCTCTAGATAAGCGATAGATTTGCCCTCTGACATGCATTTCGTGGGTGGACATCAAGGACCCAGTAGGTGGTTGAAGAGAAAGTCAAAAATCAGATAAAAATACGTAGTTATATTGACAGATAACTCAATATTGAATTACTCAGTTAAAGATTATAATAAATAACTATAGCTTACCTTTCCATGAACTCTATCATTACTGCGCTCATATTCCGGCATTATGTGAGGTTCTTCATGAAGAAGAATGCATTAGAAGATTATGAGACTCGTAAGAGCCCGCGAGCGACGCGTTCACAATAATCCGGAGCGATTGAATTGTCAAAACCGTCGGACGATAACATCATCCAATATCATTTTTCTGAATTGAATAATTGAAGCTGCCTCATCCCTAAATAATTCACAGCAAAAGGGAAATTCACAACAAAACAATAAAATTTTTATGTTTTCGCTAGCGCCATTCTACGAGTCATGTCACAATCAAAAACCAAAATACTTTCTCGAAAACCATTATTATTTTTATAATATTCGTTGAGTTTATGATTAATTACACTTTATTATTTCAAAGTCTTTAAAAATTGTGACAATATTACAAATTGGGATAATATTTCCGCTACACATTGCAATAAAACTTAAATTTAAAATCGATCTATGGATAACGTAAGATTTGGAACGTTTCATTTATTCAATATACTGTGTTATTCGTTCAGCTTGTCCATGCTAGAGGCGCAGTATTACGTAGAACGTTTTCTGGGTATCGCAATGACGTTAGTCGATAGACAGTGGTTCCTGCTGCCGATGAGACTCTGGTTACGTTTTCGATGCGAGGTCTCGTTAGCGTCTGGAGAGTTTTTCCTGCTTGAGCTACTGCTACCGATTTTAGTTATGTTTACGCACAATAGGGGCGCTGTTCATAATCTCATACATTTTCCCACATTTCGATTACGGATACTTTCTCGCTAGCTGGTTCCTGCTTGAGCCTCTGGTTCGTCAAAAATGCTTTCGTATGTCCGTCCCTCTTGTTCCGATGTTCTCCTCTACAGGTCACACTTCTCAACCGATGAAATGAAATAGATTTTTTTTTGACATTTTTTTTTTAAATGGCGGACTTCTGGTGTTACAAAGTTATTGGTGCGGCGGCTACTTTCATACTCCATGTAGGTAACCAGGTGCATTCATAAGTTTGTATGTGGTATTGAAAGAAAATGTAGTCGGTTTATTTTATTTAGAATAATTTCAGTTGTTCATCCAATAAACTTTAAGATGGGGGTGTGTGGGATGGGAAATAATAGAAAAAAAAACGCAATTTTCCTGTGTCGCTCGCGAGTCTACAGCTCACAGAGCCACTAGTAAAGAGGTTTGATATAATAATAGCGAAAAGTACTGGAAAAATATAATCGATTCCAGAATGTACAGGTTGGCAAAATAGAGTATAAATAAAAGGGGGCGCCACTATCTTTGCGCTGTCTTTGCGTTGGCAATCCCGATAGCATGAAAGAGCAATTTTGATACTTGTAAGATAGAGCAATTTTGATACTTGATGCTAACTCATTTTAGTGAATATTTAGCGATTTTGACTTAATAGTTAAAAAGTTGAGACTATTGTCAGGAAAGAAAAAAATTGTTCCGTTTCAGAAAATTGTAAAAGAGGTTTGTTACGCGATTATCGAAAAAATTAAAGCTCTGACAAGTTCCCGCTCTCCTGGTATTTTATATCATAAATAAAATCCCGTGTTGGTTTAAATTAACCAACTACAAAGTTCTTTACTAAGGAATAGACATATCAAAAAACAATGTGAATGTCGGCGCCCGATGGTATATCATGATGTGTCCGACGTGTATATTATTTAGAATTAAAAATGACAGTTACTTTTGGTTGCCATTGTTATGGAAATACAATTTGATTTCGAGATTTTAAAACTATCACATCACTAAATGCGTAATTCCCAATAAATTATTCATATGTCAGTTTTTAATTATCATAATGCTGACGTATTTTAGTATTAACGGCCAGTTTTTTCAAACATTCAGACAAATGTTTCATTTGGCTATATAAAAAGCAAACATTCCTCAATTCAAAGTTATCAAAGAGCGTAGTGCCTGGGTGGCATACTAGAATTTCAAGTACTATGAAAACGCAACTTTTTGATGTACGGCTATGCAACATAGGTTATTCGAAAGATATTTTTTTTACAAACAACGGTTATTAAAGGCAAAATGTCTAAAACTGAAGCAATTCCGATTTATTTGAGTTTGAAGATGAAATATATTTGGCTGAATGAATTATCTTTAAAAAAGTTTTGATGCTGTTACTTTTCCAAGGAGGTTGAGTTTGGCCCCGATGGAATTTAAATCAATAATACCTACTCGAGTTCAGGTCACGGTCTGTGCCCCTCGGTAGGGTTTTTATGTTGACATACAAAGTAAGTATAGTTTATTAAACACTTCAATATATATACATATACCTATATCAAATACCTAATTGACAACATTTCAAATTATTAACCCCTTATTTTAATGATTAATTTGAAAGTTGGTCGAGAGCTTGGGATTTTCATTTTACCATATTCCAAAATTTAGATTTTTCATATTTAAATAAATTTTGGAAAAATTTGATGTTGGCATAATGGACCATGTACCTTTCCCAGAGCAAAAAAAATGTCATTGTCAAAGCTTTGTCTTTGCCTGTCCCAGAAAGCTAAAAAAAAACAAAGGCTTCGGTTTGAACGTATCAGTTGACGCCTGCCATGAGCCCACCTTACATGCTATCTCTTTTGAAGGCGTAGAACTTGTATAGTGCTATTCTTCTGTTAGTATTGGTGGACGATCAAACAAATCGAACGCACGGTTATGCTAAATACGATACAAGTTAGATGTTATGGTGACATTGACAGCTAGTGTTTTTTTAATGCTAGGCAAAGGTAATGTAGTTCTTCTGCCTACATCCTCGATATCTGAATTATTTTCAAAGTATCTTTAAAACTAATGAATAGAAAAATATATTTGAGTGTATTTCGTATTAAGCATTAAAATATACCTATGTCAATGGACATTAAATCTTTTTACCTAAACAAAAATGAAATGTTGTCAATTGTATTGGCTATTGCTCGCGGCTTGGTATCGCTGCCTGCTGAATAAAATAAATAAATACAAAAAACAATGCGGAAACAGACTTTATTACGTTTATATATCCGCTCAGGTGGCCATGCCATTTTGCAAAGAGGCAATAAAATCGAAGGCATTATTGCTCATGTTCCCACGTCATGTCATGCATAAGTGTTGTGTGGAGCATAGCGCGCGTACGGTCCATCTGGCGTTCGCCGGGAGAGGCTGCGGTCCGGTTAAATGCAGTTCCAGTGGCTTTAAAAAATATATCAAAAGATTTTCCCCTTCCCCCTGGACCGCGAAAGCGAATAGACGTATCTTTTAAATTAAATAACTTTTCTTAAACAAAATATTCCAAAAAGTTTGATCAAAATTCGGAACCAAGTATTAGGCGCACAGAGCGTAAAGGCGGTCTCTTGAATTTAAGACAGTGACAAAATAAAACCAACAACCAAGACAGTTGGACCTTCGCCTCAACCAAATCCGGTGCTACGAGAGATCAAGGTAACTGGTAACGAGTTTACACTATAAACGACTGCTTAAACTTCGAACTTGGAAAATGTCCAACATTCTTCGTACCCCACCTGCGAGCAACTTACAGCATACATCTTCTGATTCTGACGTATCTAAAATAGCCTCTAACTTCACCACTCCAACTTTTGTGTCCCAACGTAACAAAAGATGCCGTCAATCAAGTGATGACGATGCACTTCCCTCCTTTAGAGATGAGTTCAAGAGTATGTTTGAGGAGTGGCAAAAATCCCAGGATACCAAGCTATCAAAACTGATTGCCGAGGTTATAGAGATCAAAGAACAGAACAAAGATATCAAACGCTCAAACGAAGAAATTGAGAAATCGATGATAATGATCAATGGACTATATGAGAATATGAAGAAGAAAGTGGAAGGTCTCGAGGCGGAACGCAAACAAAATCAGCTCCAGATAGCTCAACTGGAAATGAAAATAGACGACATGCAACGATCCTCAAAAGCATCCAGTATTGAAATACGGAATATTCCCTTGCCAGAAAAACCGGAAAGCAAAGCCGATCTATGTGAAATTGTACAAAATACCGGCAAAGCTCTTCAGGTGAGCGTCGATAAAGCCGCAATCAGAGATGTTTTCCGTCTAAATGGGAGAGCTGGTAAGGGGACCATTATTGCTGAATTTACATCAGTGATAACAAAAAACGATGTGATAAATGCGTGTAAGACCTACAATAAACAACACCCTGCACAACGACTTAACTCCGCAGCCCTGGGTTTTAAAAGCCCACCGACACCAATCTACGTCTCTGAAGCTCTTACTAGTAAAGGACGCAGACTCTTCTTCCTGGCCAGAGACCTGGCGAAAAGCCATGACTACAAGTTCTGTTGGACCAGCAACGGGAAGGTGTTTCTCCGTAAGACTCCCGACTCATCCCACATCGAGATTAAGGATGAGAATCAACTGATCTCGCTGAAAACAGACATCTGACTAGAAGTAGTTTTATCTTTTATTTTTTTACTCTTTTCTTTTCCAAAATTCGTGGATAATCTGCAATTGCTAAAAGTTAACAACAATGAAATATTTATTTTACAATTTATTACAGAGGTAACAAAAAAACTAAGAAATTTTGAAACAATGATAAGATCAACAAAACAAGTTTTTAGCTACGTCACACCAAGCAACCGTAACATTCGATTCTTTAAATAATGAGAATTTAATTAAAAACATTGATAAGATTCAACCAGGAACCTCTAAAGTGTGTAGTGTTGAATCCTGCAAATCAATCCTAGCATCAAATTATAAACACAATCTAAACATCCTTACACAGAATATCAGAAGTATAACGAAAAATTATGACGCCTTTGAAGTATTTTTAAAGAGATTAGACCTTCCCTGTGAAATATATATATTAACGGAAACATGGAACTCAAAAGCTGCAAATTTCCCACCTCTACTGAGCTATGATTTGCACTATACAAGGGAACATCGCAATCAAAATGACGGGATAGTTATGTATACCAAACAGGGATTAAATTGCTCAGTCGAAGAAGTCGCACTTAATGATGCCACGTGTATAGCATTAGTAATTGAAAACCATACAGTTGTGATTGGTATCTACCGTTCACCGTCACAAAGAAGCATCGATACTTTTCTACTTTCCCTAGACAAATTACTTACGCAATATAAAAATTATCGTAACCTAATTGTGGCTGGTGATTTAAACATAGATATCAAACCTAACAATGAAGACAAAAATTCGGAAGGCTATTTAAATCTATTAGCATCACATGGCATTCTTCCAGGACATACGTATCCCACAAGAGAACACAACTGCATAGACCACCTTAAGATTAAAGCTACCTTTGATTCTTCTACAATTGTGATAGATGCGCCTATTACAGACCATTGCGCTGTCTTAAGCTCAATCGCAACCAAAGCCAAAACAAAACAGTCTAAAAATTTCATTATAAACAAAATTAACTACGATGCTATTGTGAATGAATTACTGTCAAAAAACTTCAATGATATTATTAATCCCCAAAACCCGAATTATACAGCAAAAGCTTTTGTCGATATTATTCATACTTCAATATTAAATAATTCTCTTAAAATAATAACACCTAGAAGAACACGCTGTATAAAGCCTTGGATAACTCCTGGTCTGCTTAGGTGTATGAAAAATCGGGATCGAATGCACATTAAAAGTAAAAAAGAAACTAATAATATTGTTTTACAAATTACTTACACAAGATATAAAAACTATTGCAATGATTTGTTAAAACGCCTAAAGCGAAATTATGAAAAAAGCCAATTAAACAAACACATTAAAAATCCTAAACTAAAATGGAAGATAATAGACAGTATAACAAATAGAAATAACAAAAAAGAAAGACCCATAGACCTACTCAAAGCGGAAACTACACCACAAAACGCTCTCAACAAAGCCAATACCTATTTCACTAGTATTGGTAAAGAACTAGCTGAAAAAATTATAGCCCAAAAATTGCACATTAATGACGATCCTGAACGTACCCATAATCCAGTAAATTCGATGGCCATGCTAGAAACCTCCGAAGAGGAAGTTGAAGCGATCCTAATGAACTTAAATTCGAACAGTGCCACAGGATGGGATGATATCCCTACAAAGCTTCTGAAAATGCTAAAAGCAATAGTAGTTCCTGTTATGACCCGTATCACAAACTCGTGCATTGAAACAGGTGTATTTCCTGAAGTATTCAAGACATCACTCATCCATCCAATTTACAAAACAGGAGATAGAAACTGTGTCGGTAATTACCGCCCCATATCTGTATTACCAGCTCTGTCTAAAATAGTAGAAAAAATTTTGAACAAAAGATTAATATCGTACCTTGAAAAAGAAAATATTCTGTCTACCAATCAATTTGGCTTTAGAGCGGGCAGATCTACAGCAGATGCGGTACTGGAACTTACAGAATATGTTGCCACCCACATTGACAAACAAAATAAATGTATCGGAGTGTTTTTGGATCTTGCAAAAACCTTCGACACGGTTTCTATCTCTATTTTGCTAAACAAGATGGAACAACTTGGTATTAGAGGGACATCACTGAAAATATTTAAAGACTATTTAAAAAATAGGAAACAAAGGGTAAAATTGGCAAATTACTACAGTAATGACGTTGTATGTTGTGAATATGGAGTACCACAGGGTAGCGTCTTGGGTCCAACACTCTTCTTATTGTATATCAACAATTTGTGCGATTTAGATATAAATAGCGGAAGATTATTCACTTTTGCGGATGATACATCTATTGTTTTTCATGGTAGAACTTGGGATGAAGCAAAGTCAAATACAGAAACTGGATTAAATAGAATAGCAAAATGGCTTAGCCGTAATCTATTAACGCTAAACACTACCAAAACGAAATTCATTCTCTTTGGGAATACAATACGATCGTTACCACCTGAAAATAATTTCAAAATTCAACTACACACCTGTCAATACAACAACCAAAATAAATGCAACTGCACATTTCTAGATAGAACCAAAACAATTAAATACCTAGGAGTGCTCCTAGATGAAAAATTAACATGGGTCCCACACATTAACTTACTAGCGGAGAGAACAAGGAGACTTATATATATTTTTAAAAAACTGAGGCACGTAGCGGATTACACACTACTAAAAAATGTGTATACTGCTCTAGCAGAGTCTATCTTGACTTATTGTATCTCGTCATGGGGCGGTGCTCGAAAGACGCATCTTATAAACCTAGAAAGAGCACAACGTGCCTTACTCAAAGTAATTAAATTTAAACCTTTCAGGTACCCTACAGTCGATCTTTATTCAGAATGCGACGTCCTAACAGTCAGACAACTATACATAAAAAATATAATTATCTATCAACACAAAAAATTAATTTATGATGATGCCATCGCAAATAGACGAACACATAAAGTCTGTCCCACTATTCGAATTAAAACAAGTTACATACAAAAATTCCAATGTTATGCAGGCCCCATGTTGTACAATAATCTGAATAAAATCCTAAATATCTATCCCCTTAATATCTATGAATGTAAAATAAAACTGGTTGAATGGCTAAAAACTCAAGAATATAATAAAATAGAAAGCTTGTTTGTTAATATTATATAAAATAATAAAATTTGCCTATTTAAAATTTCTAACTCCAGTCTTTAAAATTGTTCTAAAATTAAAAGAATAGAAAATCTTAACACTAAATAGTTAAATGAATACTAATAAGTAAATAAATAATGGCACTAACTTCATATCTCGTATTCAAGTCTCGTATTCAAGTTTCTCATCCACAACACTTAAAAACTTTGTCGAAGTTCACATTTACCATGGTCTAACCAATTGCAACCACTTATATAGATTCTACCCTCATATAGCTGAATAAACATCTAATGAATCAACTTAACCAATTTGTCAAAACACTGGAAGGAACTAGCGTTTAAGATACAGGCTAGGCCTAGTTTAAGCGCTAGTGCTCATAGAATTATATTATGTATAAGTTTAACGAAAATGAATAAGTGTATCCCAACGATTCGTTGGGTACCTATTGTAAATTTACAACCTTTAGAATGTAAGTACAATATGTAATTGTTTATTCTTACGTCAAATAAAGATATTTTTATTTATTTTATTTATTTTCATCTTCAAACCCAAATAACTTGGGTTTGCTACAGTTTTAGACATATTGACATTAATAAATGTAATGTTGTTTGTAAAAAAAAAACTATTAACCTATGCTACATAGCTGTACACCAAAAAGTGACTTTTACCGTGAGGTATGCCAGCCTCCATAGATAAATGTTCGATGGCCTTTATCAGATCAACTACGTACAAAATTACAAACATTTAAATATTTTAATCTTCAGTGTTTTTGTTGGTTAGATACTATTTTAATATTACACACAAATTAAAGAGCTTGTCTTTCCCCTTTTAGTGGTTATTTTTGCAGTCGGGTTTTTTGTATTTCAACTATTATTACTTTTTTGACAACTTTAAGTGAATATAGTTATCAAGTTAAACTTAAGGCATATTTCCATGTATGTTCACATATTAATTCAATTCAAATTCAAATTCAAATTGTTTATTCATAATAAATTTACAAATAATATACAGGGGCTGGACCCTCCTAGTAAGTATAGAAATAATTATATATAATTAATGATCGCTCTGACTGCGTAGATACCTTTGACGATCTGTGCGTTCTGACATTTCACCTGTTTTTGTGTTCCGAACTTATTGAAAAGT
Organism: Argyresthia goedartella; assembly: GCA_949825045.1. NCBI lineage: Eukaryota > Metazoa > Arthropoda > Insecta > Lepidoptera > Argyresthiidae > Argyresthia > Argyresthia goedartella. The sequence continues at coordinate 4,634,531 of OX463811.1, read as the reverse complement.
CGGTGCTCCTATATTTATGACAAATTGCACGATCTGATCTTATTAAGCTTATCTAGTGTAACTGTAATTTATTGAAATGTAATGTATTGCCCCGAATTATTTGAGTACCTAGGCCGCTACGATATAGTTGATGCTGACTGTACTACATTTTGTAATGGGGTGTGGACTTATGACGTGAATTTCTTATGAATGGACTTATGAGGGGAATTCACTAGCAGTACACAGTTAGTCAGTATACTCGGACCTACCTTATACATACATACAAACATGCTCACGCCTATTTCCCGGAAGAGGGGTAGGCAGAGACCAAAGACCTACCTTATTTCTCATTTATATTAATGACCTCTGCCGACTCGCATAACTAAAGCCAAAATTATAACTTATGCCGATGACACGGTCGGTCTTACTCTTTGCAGGAAAAATTGGGATGAAGTTTTTGATAGTGCTCAAATAGGTTTCAACATGACTCCTCTTGGTCACAAGAAAATATTTTGACGGTAAACACTGAAAAAAACAAATAGGTATTTAACTTTCTCGATCACTGCCTCAACACAACCAAACATTGAACACAAATTATATGCTCATACAAGTTAGGGCAATACATTATTTCTAACCCAAATACACGATCAAATAGTAGTTTATGTAACTGCTACATAATGGAGTTTCATAATAATATCACTCGAGAGTTTTAATGAATAATTATGTATAGTTACATACACAAGTTCATAAGCTTTCTTTCATGTGTTCAGGAACCGCATGTTTGACCGGCATTGTGGTTCTGCAGTTGTTTAACTTGTTCTGTAGTACCAACTTCACAGACAAACTAGGGGCGGCACGCAGGCGGGCATCGGCGTTCGAAATTTGAATGTCAGTACCAACTTCACAGACAAACTAGGGGCGGCACGCAGGCGGGCGTCGGCGTTCGAAATTTGAATCTCATAATATGTAGAAAATTTACACATTATGGTCATAATGTGTAATTTTTCAGATAAGAAATGAGTTTTTACCAAGTAGTTTAACATTATGCTGATCGTAACGTGAGGTTTTTGTACGCAGTAAAGAGGGTTTATGATACGTGTGTAGATAAATGCATTTAACTGCACTAAAACTCTTAATAAATAATGCAGGTAATATCCATGGACTTAGAGCTACCAGGCAGGTTATTGTATAACCTGCCCAGTAGCTCTAAGTAATAAGTAAGTGGTAAATGAAGGAAACACAATTTTATTAAGTAAGTAATTCATTCGAGTTTTATTATATCGTATGTTAATTTCTTTGGCTCTGAGCGAGCTCACTCTCTTTCGCATCGGGTAAGGTGAGGCCCCTAGCACCACTGGTCTCGCTTCCGCTACTGCGCTGACCCTCTCTCGCTTTCACTATTGTGGTCTCAAGGTGATAGCCAAGTTTCAATTACTTATCACTCGCTACGACAACGCCAAGAAAATGTCAAATTAAATCAAATAGTTTATTTATTCACACATACATGAGTTACGTGATAATTTGCACGGCAAACGCTTGTCTTTCTTTCGCTATTATGCCACCTCCACCGGTCTCACCTTCGCTACAACGGTTTCGCTTTCGCTATTATGCCAGATTGCACGCTCCACCGGTCTCGCTTTCACTATTATGCCAGCTCCACCGGTCTCGCTCTCGCTATTATGCCAGCTCCACCGGTCTCGCCTTCGCTATTATGCCAGCTCCACCGGTCTCGCCTTCGCTATTATGCCAGCTCCACCGGTCTCGCCTTCGCTATTACGCCAGCTCCGCAGCTCCGCTTCAGATGCCGCCGCAGCGAGTCCCGCGTGGCGAACACGCCGGCGCACGCGGCGCACGCGAAGCTCCGCAGGCGCGTGTGCGTCACCATGTGCCGCGTGACGTCCGAGCGCGAGCTGAAGCGCTTCAGGCAGAGCGCGCATTCCGCCGAGCGCGCCTTCAGCTGGTGCACGCCTGCGAAGGGACAGAGAAACACTGATATTCGCGACAGGTTGGGGTGGTGCGTCAACGTCAGAACTAACGTGAAGTGCTTAAGATAAATTACGGCCGGTCTAGCCTAGCGGGCAGTGACCCTGCCTAAGAAGCTGACGGTCCTGGGTAAAAATCCTGGTAAGGGCAAATATTTGTGTGATGAGCATGAATATTTGTTTTCACACCTTTCATTCGGAAAAGTAAGTTTTTCTCCACGACGAGAGGGAGCAAAATGCTACTTTTCTGTTCAAGCTACTTTTTTAATTTATTGATTGGCATGTAGCATTTACGCAATGTACCTATTGAACACAGAATAAAATAATCGAATATAATTATGAAATTACATTACCATCGACTACGATGACGTAGTCGATTAAAAACGAACATGTTTCAAGTTTAAACTTTACCAATGTTATATGAAAATTTATGAATTTTTCGTGACATTAAAAAAATGTCATAATAAATTATTTGTTTACTAAAATCAAAACTATCGATGACTGTTATTGTGATATAGTGAATATTGATATCCGAACCCATTGTAATATTCGATTCGATTATTTTTACACATTAGTAAAAGTACACAGGAATATTTTATCTGTGGTGACTTTTCCCTAATCCTTCACAATACACCATTATAAAAAAGGTTTTGTTTACGTTGTTCGATATATTGTAAAAGTGGTGAAAGTATAATTCAAAGTATAGTTATTTAGTTTTTTTAGAGCATTTAATTTAAATTTTCCTCATAGTCGGTGTGAAAAGTTGTATGTGTCACTCAGGAGCAAAATTATTTTTGTCATGGGCGTTAACGCTTGAATCCTTCGTTACGCTCAGGATTCTATCGTAGACTCCTTCCCTTCACTCTGGATTCAATGTACCGCCCTCGCCGTAAATACATCATTTTGCTCCCTTGTGACACAAATAACTATTCTTAGTCTTGGATGTTTTCAAGGTATTTATCTTTATTAAATATATCGTACATATATATATATATATCCTACGAAGGGGATTTGTGGACTTTTTTGACAATTTTTGTCCTTAAATCCCCTTCCGGCGTTACAACACCAAGCAAAGGGGATTTCTGGACAGAAGTTCCACAAATCCCCTTTTCCATTTATTTTCTTTTATAACCGCTTGAGTGAGTTTGGGATAGTGCGCTAGCCCAGCTTTTTTTGTCGTAGAATGACGCTGGGATACTAGAGTATCCCAGAGCACACTTTGGCTTTTGCGTGACGACACATTGACGAAAACCTTTTGTTTCTTTTATTCCAATGCATTTGTACGTAAGGAATGAATGCTATCTCGTTCCTGTTGAACTAGGCTCAATGAAATGAAATACAACAATTGATTGAAACAATCATAACATTAACAAATAATGATGCAACTCATTCAGTTCACGTGTCGAGTTGTGTTCTGTGCTTGTGGCCGGCCGGTGTTTTGTTTTGCGATTTATAAATGGATAGTGTGCGTGTTTTTCTGGTAATTGTTCATTTTCCTATAGAATAATAACAGTATTTTGGTAAAATACAGAAAGATTAACTTACAAACTGTTTTTGTGCCATATTTGAGAAGTTTCGTCATAATTTTCGAACACAAGTTTGTTCAACAGGTAAGTCAGAAATGTTTTCTTTTTGTTGGTGAAAGTGTCGTCTTTTATGTTAATAAGAAGCCAATATGTTGAAAAGCCATTCAACACTAGTTTTCTGTAAAACATTACAGAAATACACTCGTTTAAAGTTGTAAGAGACATTGTTTCCAAGGTCAAAATTCCAACGGCCATTTTGCCAAATATTAGCGAAAGTTTAAATCTTTTTAAATAAATATTTTTTATCTACTTAATGTAAGTTTATATTTTTTCCATATGTAATATTAATACAGAAATCTTTTGAATACATAAAACAAGGAGGTTATCGATTTACTTTTTTAGATATGATTTTTTATATTGACCAACTCCATTTTAAGCTTGAAGTCAGTGTTTACTGCTATGTGTCACAGTAAAAGAGTATTTAATACAATCAATGCTTATAACCAATATAATGTTTTGTTTATGATGTTTTATATAACAATATAATGTTTTTGTAACAAAAACAACACTTCAAGCAGTGTTATTATGAATAATGTTAAAGTAACTCGAACCGCGCGCGGCGGTTGGGCCAGCCGTGACGTGTTTTTTATGAATTACACTAGTATTTTTTTTGGGCGCGCATGTAAGCTTTTGACCGGATAAGTCAAATTCAAAGAAATTTGATACACACATGTGTATAAATTGCTTAATATGTACGCATTAAGGAAATGTCATAATCGCATTCTAAAAACGGCCGTTCTGTATGTGTAGTAGTTCTTTAAATACCTACCTAGGTACATAATCAAATAAAGACTGATTATCTAATTAGTTCTTTGAATTCGATTTAAAAAAGGAAACCATGTAAATAAATGGAAAATGGGATTTGTGGAACTTCTGAAAATGTTGTCGTTGCTTGGCTCGGCGCTGCAACGCCGGCAGGGGATTTAAGGACAAAACAGGGGATAGTCGCAGGGGATTTGTGGAATAAGCCGACGAATATTTAAATGGCTTATGTTTAAACGATTACCAAAAACGCACCTATTTTACTACCAATAAATTCGAAATGACTGCTAGAATGGATAAATGTCCACCAAATTGTACCTTTCAAAAGATCCCGTTATTGTTACAATTAAACGTTTTTCTCTAAAGCTGATTGTGTGCCCGGAAAAAATCTTTTCAGTTTTTGTTGTATGGAATGAAACAGTTGACAGTTCTTGCTTTAAAACTACTTTAGTCTTATTCTTTGGCTTGTTGGCTATAATTGTACGCTATCAGCGCGTGCCCAAAGTTTACCACCTTTAATGGTCGTAAGAATATGAAAATTAACAAAAAATAATACTTTCTAATATCGTGGATTATCAAATAATAAATAATGAAATTAACAAATTAAGTCAAAAAGGATAGTTCATAGATTAAAACTGTAAATTATACTAAACATAAAGTAAATTCAAACAAAACAGTTTATTTTTACACAAAAACGAAATTATTCAAAAATAGCTTTTTTATTTCTTTAAAACAAATAAATCATTTTATTAAGTATTGTATGTTTCTCCTTAGCTAAACTGTGTTTGTTGTTGGAAAGTAATTACACACAGTGAACAATTAGCTTATCATCAGATAACTATAATAGTTCATTTGCTGTTCTATTCATTACGAATTATTGCCTCTACGAATTCTCTTTTCTATTTGATAATAACTGTATTTGTAGTGTAGGTACAGTATATGTAGGTAATGTTGGTTGATTCCAAACTCACCGACTGCTGTTTTGAGAATGCCTTTTATTGTGTACTTATTCTAATAAAGTTATCTCGGTTGGCCTAGTAAAATATCTACAAACTATGCATAATGTGCGATTGCTGACATAGCTCGTACAATATTCGTAATGTAATTAAATTGAATGACTTCACTATCCTAATATCCTTAATAATAGCGATAGGAAGTAGTAATTCCGACCAAAGTACACAGGGTTTTTATTATAATAAAATAATTCAGAGATACGCAATTTGACTACCAAACCAACTTGCAGTGCACCTAAATATGTTTGTGTCCAATATGGAAGGATGATGTCTGATGATGCCAGGTCTTGTGAATAATTGGGATTTGTTCATGGTGTTACGAGAACAGTTCGGATCCTTGGCGGATAGTATCTTCAGTATCTTCATATCTAAAATTTTCTTACTTACAATAATAATTATGTTAATATAAACACACCCTTTCCGAACTACGCATGTTTTTTTTGGACTGCCCTGTTTAATTTTTCTTTTGCGCCTGTCGGTTTCATATTGTTTAGTTTAGTAACTATTGTTTCTCAAGCATTTGTATTATTTTTGAGAAATAAATATCTTAAACCATAAACCATAGTAAAAAACTTTTTGAATACCTCAAACAGACGCTGAATATTGACTGGACTGAAGAAACGAGAGAAAACTCCTGAAATTTTCTCAGAATTATTGTTCAAATGTTTGTAGTAGATGGGAAAGTTCAAATATTTATTAATATTATTTATAAACAGAGGATCGAAGTAAAGATTTTCGTAAATATAGAGAACCATTCTAGAAAAGTAAGTAGAACAGCAATAAATGAAGATATCTCGCATTATCTTCTCTTGTTGTCTGATCCAAAACTGACCTTTCCTAAGGCCGAAGATGCCCAAACGGAGAATGGTTCTCTCACCAAGAGCGGAGGAGCTTATGGTGTCTCTTCCAACTGAACCCGGAATGGAATTTATAGATGTACATGCTTTACAAGATAGTGATAGTGATTCATTTTGTTAGACATAAGTTGTCTTTTTATTGTAGTTTTAAATAAAAATAACATTAAAACCATTTTTTTTTAATAATTTATAGGAACTTATTTATTTTGAAAATATTTATTTTCAAAATATATATTTTTTTGTACTTTTTTCGATACATATATGTTTTGAAATTATTATTATTCCTTATTTGTAAGTATTTTAATGCAATTATATCTGATACTATTAATAAAAAACCGGTCAAGTGCGAGTCTAAATCGCGCACGAAGGGTTCCGTACCACCGTTCAATGGAAGCGATGGTGTGGAGTGAATAGTTTGGATTTTACACAGCAAAATATTGTTTACAAAGTTATTGGTGCGGTTACTTTCACACTCCATATACGTAACCAGGTGCATCCATAAGTTTGTATGTGGTATTGAAAGAATTGATGTATGGGAGCCCCCTTAAATATTTCTTTTATCCTGTTTTTTAGTATTTGTTGTTATAGCGGCAACAGAAATACATAATCTGTGAAAATTTCAACTCTCTAGCTAGCTAGGTTCTTGAGATACAGCCTGGTGACAGACGGACGGACGGACGGACAGCGAAGTCTTAGTAATAGGGTCCCGTTTGGAACCCTTCGGGTACGGAACCCTAAAAAAGTACTTTATCTACACACGTATCATAAACCCTCTTTACTGCGTTCAAAAACCGCACGTTACGATCAGCATTATGTTAAACTACTTGGTAAAAACTCGTTTCCTATCTGGAAAACTACACATAATGGTCATTATGTGTAGTTTTTCTACATATAATGACATTCAAATTTCGAACGCCGACGCCCGCCTGCTTGCCGCCCCTAGTTTGTCTGTGAAGTTGGTACTGACATTCAAATTTCGAACGCCGACGCCCACCTGCGTGCCGTCCCTAGTTTGTCTGTGAAGTTGGTACTGACATTCAAATTTCGAACGCCGACGCCCGCCTGCTTGCCGCCCCTAGTTTGTCTGTGAAGTTGGTACTGACATTCAAATTTCGAACGCCGACGCTCACCCGCGTGCCGTCCCTAGTTTGTCTGTGAAGTTGGTACTGACATTCAAATTTCGAACGCCGACGCCCGCCTGCGTGAAGTTGGTACTAAAGAACAAGCTAAACAATTGCAGAACCACAATGCCGGTCAAACATGCGGTTCCTGAACACATCAAAGAGAGCTTATGATATGTGTGTAGATAAACTAGTGTATGTAACTGTACATAATTAGGCATTATGCAGCAGTCACATAAACTACTATTTTACTTACTTTTTTTTCATTTTACTGAACCTCATATCTCTTAAAGGGGCAATTTTGGGCACGCGCTGATAGCGTAGAATTATAGCCAACAATCCAAAGAATAAGACTAAAGTAGTTTTAAAGCAAGACCTGTAAAGACTTCAAATTTAACAATAAAAATTCTACTCTCTATTAGCTCTACAAAAACTTACTCTTAACGTGGTTGTTGCGCAGACTCTTCGTTATGAACACCTTCCCGCACCGCTCGCACGCGTGCTCGGGCCTGGCCATTCCGTGCCTCTCCACCAAGTGCTGCACGCGACACTTCTCCTGAAAGAACCTATCCTGACAGAACGGGCACGGGAACCGCAGCTTCCTTTCGCACCTCACTTTGTGCGTCGCAACGTCATGGGCACGCTTTTCGCTCCGACTGCCGAATTCTACATCACAATCGGTACAGCGCAGAACGCGGTGGCTCCTGCTCTTGTGAAGGTTAAGAAAGACGAGGTTTGAAAACGCCGCGCCGCAAACGTGGCAGACTTGCTTCTTGTAGTGTTTGTTCATGTGGATATTGAGTAGTCGGAATACTGTGAACTTTTCCGAGCACAACTGGCACTGTAACAGGTCGGAGCCTAATTTAAACGGCACTAGCAAATCTTCGTTACACAGCTTAAACTCCAATCCGTGGCTTGTCTCTAAATGCGTTCGCAACTCATCAATATTGCTCAACATTAGCGAGCAAAGTTTGCAAAATAGCGTCGAGATTTCCACTTTGACGAGCCGGTTCTGTTGTTGTATGATCGTCTTCTCGATGTGTGCGAGCGAGTGCGCCGTGTCTGTGTGCGTGCGCAGCGACGTCATGTCCGAGTAGGGCTCCTTGCAGCAGAAGCAGCGGTAGCGGCTCTTGTTCCACTGGAACACGCACATTGTGGAGTTGGCGAGCAGCTTCAGCGAGTTCTCTCTCAGGAGAGGCCCGTTCCCGCGCCGCTCCGCTATCCGGGCCCAGTTCTTCTCACCCTTCGAAGCGCCTGTAACGAACACAAATTGACAAAATGCTCCTACTCTGTAGTATAATATAATAATAAGTATAATAATAATACTTTGGACACTATTTACACACTGATCTAGCCCCAAACTAGGATTCCCTGTATCTTGGGTACTAAACAACGATACACATACTTATATAGATAAATATCATACTTAGATAGATAAACAACCATGACTAGGGTACAAACATCCGTTCTCTTTAAACAAATATTTGCCCCCACCGGGACTCGAACCCGGGACCCTTGGCGTCATAGGCAGGGTCACTGCCGGCTCGGCCATTCGGATCGTCAAAAAATTATAAATATTGGTTAATACCAATAATAATTGTTGAGCTCTGACACAGCAAATAAAAGCCTAATCTATTCGAATCAGATTCATACAAGCTTACTTATTTATATTTTTGTGTAATGTTGGTACAGGTTGTCCCTCGTCTAGTCGTCTATGCCACATGGAGGGAAAGTACCTTGAATATTGTAAATAGAACATTTTACTGAATGAAGATTTTATTTTAGCTGGGAATCAAACCCGCCAAATGTAGGAAAAATAATCCCTGTAAATTTTAACGATCGAAAGACTTAATCATAAACATCATTTTTATCTAAGAAACATAGTATACATAGTCAGGTCATAAGTTCTGTCACATGTGCAATATGAAATAATTTAGACATGTTTATTATTTATGTAAACATTTATATAGCAAAATGAACTAAATAAAACAAAGATGCTTATGGTAATAAAGTTTATTCAAAATGACCCCCGCGATTTTGAATACAGGCCTTTATTCTGCGCGGCCAGTCTATCGCGGCACGAACGAGGTCCATGTCAATATCGGCGGCTGCCTTAATCAAGGATGCCTTGAGTGAATCCAAATCAGGATGAGGCTTTGAGCAGGCCTTTTCCTCCAAGTGTTGCCATATCTTGTAATCTAACGGACTCAAATCTGGACTGGAGGAGGGCCACTCTTCGTGCCGGATGAAGTCGATTTCACGCGCCGCCAGCCAGTCTTGTGTGCTTTTCGCTCTATGAGCTGGCGCAGAATCTTGTTGGAATACCCAGTGCCTGTTATTAAACATGGTATGGGAAACAGGTTCCACAAGGTTCTTGAGGACTGTATTTTGATACACAACTGCATTAGTTTTTACGCCTTTCTCACAAAAATGTGCCTCAGTTAAGCCCCAATAAGAGACTCCCAACCAAACCATGAGCGAGGATGGAAAATGACCTCGTTGGACACGCGGAATACGGTTGCTCGCTTCTTCACTGCTGTGTGCGTACACCTTATCATTTTGTTTGTTGTAGCTCTCTTCCACGGTGAAAATTTTTTCATCAGAAAAAAGATTTTCCCGATGCTTTTTTCCCGCGTATCGCTTCAACAAAGCGCGGCATCTCTTCAGTCTCAGGTCCATTAAACGAGCGTCCAAACGATGTCCTGTTTTTCTTCGATATGCCCTAAGCCCTAAGTCTTCATTTAACACCCTTTTCACCGTGGTCCTGCTTAACCCCATCTGAAGGGCCAATAGTTTCTGCTTACGTATGGGATTTCTTTGAATTCGCGCCTTCACAGCTTTTATCACTGCTAGAGTCCTAACAGAGCGAGGGCGACCACTTCTTGACCTGTCATCTACACTAGAGTCTTCATTGTATCGTTTTATGGTACGATAAACGAATCTTTTGGTTATATTCAAATTTTTCAGTAAGTCGAAAATCTGAATTGGTTCGTAACCGCAACGATGCAACGCAATAACTGCGACACGGTCTTCTTTAAGTGTCCACTCCATATTTAAAAATGAGGAAAATTCTAAAAAGTACACATTTTTATTTTCATGAAAAATTCGAAATTCGAATTCAATAAACTTTTTTGTGGCCAGCGTTCTAAATTCAAAAGTTTTTATTGTGTGACAGAACTTATGACTGTGTATTAAATAAAAGGAAGACCATGAAATTTTACATTTTACAATACTTTGAATCAGTCAGTGTTCGAAACACGGCAAAGTCAGTCAGTTTTAGGTATTCATTTTTCTCAACAATTATTTTAATTAAAGTCTTTATTCCATGGTCTTTTATTTAACCTCTTGAATACCACCGGCGCTAACGTTAGCTAACGCCACTTTTCCGTTATGGGTTTTAAACTTTATTACCATGACATAAGTTCACAATCGCCAACCGTCCCAACTACCCACGGTTTTTGAGAAGTTATGCTACGCTAAGCTTCCATAAGATTAAATTCAACATTTGGCGGATTATATCCCGGTATATAAAGGCGATTTAAAAAATCTTTGAATGCAGTTCAAATTGTTTTAAAATTGTTTGCAGTGAAAATGAAACAGATCATCTTTCACTGAAATGTTCTATCTAGAATATTAGCGGTTCTGTGAGAACAGTAGAATGTAAGTAACATTAGAATTTGGATGAACGATGATGACTCAGTCAGTGACAAAATGACGGAACTTTGAACGGCTGTCGTTTCCAATCTATTGGTTCAAATTGTCAATTTTTTTTAAAATTTACTTATTTAAATTATGGCCGAAATTAGTCACATTAATCAATATTAGTCACAGTGAATTCAGATGTCTAGCTTTATCTACAACATAGTAACAGGGGGGGTCGCAAATACCCCGAAATGCTTCCCCCTCCACTAACCCCCTTTTGTTTTTTTTTATCATAATTTTGTGTAGAATAATCTCCTTAATTCAGAAACTGGACGCTTCGCTCGCTCGGTCAATTTTAAGTTACTTTCCCTCCATAAGAAGGATTAGTTCTCACGACAGCTAAGCTACCGACAGTCATGTTTCCATATAAATTTGAATTGCCGCACTAACGATAACTAACGAGTGAAAGGCGAAATTGGCGTAAACGGTGATGAAAAGATGAACAAATTGATTTGTTTGACCACTGATACCTTTCTCATTCTCCTGTTCACTTGACGCATGCTTCTGTATCATCTTGACATCTGCGGTCTGCTTTGAATCGTCTCTTTTCTCAGGCCTCTGACGCTTTCTCTCTTCAGTCTTAACTCTCTCCGTTCTCTTCTCACACTCCGTTTCTTGTTTCATTTTTCGCTTGGATGGTCTTAATGTCCGTCTTTTACTAATATATTCAGACTTCATTGGAGGTTGGGAGTAGTCTGAAAATTGCACATAAACATTTATATGGGTACCCAGCGATAAACACATTGCTGCTGGCCCCACACTAGGATACCCCGTGTCGTGGGAACCAGAAACAGAGACGTCACATTTAAACATTATTTTTTTTATTTGATTTATTATTTGTTTCTCTTGTGGCAGGCACAGTCAGGTAGAATCACCACCACGACTTTTCCGAGTTGGCAGTTGCATAGTTATGCCAGCATTTAGGAAGTATTTAACTTTAATATCAATTACAATTTTGAACAATGAGATACATCCTGGGCAGGTTTTCTTTTTAAATCAGTAGAACTGTCGCAGTTGGTTGGTTAAATCAGACACTTAACTAACTCTCTAGACCGTTAATTAAATGCCGACGTTTAACCTACGACGTTTAGTCTGCCGTGGCAGGAAGTACTGCAATCTTCGGAGGGAGTGAAATGACGCAAAGACTCGTCTGCTGACCTCACAAACATGGGGCGACCAGGACAGCAAGTTGTCAAATATAACCCCAAGATTCTTAGCTTTCTCACTGTAATTAATTATGGTACCATCATACAATACAGGATCGACGGGCGAATTCTGTAGCAAGTTAAGCGAATGCTGTGTACCCATAATCATGGCTTGAGATTTTCCCGGGTTGACTTGCAGCCCATATGAAATAGCCCATTTCCTGATGTTGTCGAGGTCAGCATTCAACGCCTCTACAGTCAGTTTCACATCACACGGAGAGAAGTGCTGATATATTTGGAGGTCATCTGCGTAGAGATGATAAGAAGAACTAAGAACGTCAGATAAGGAGTTTATGAATACTGAGAAGAGGAGAGGAGAAAGGATACCACCCTGCGGGACACCCGTGGAGAGCTCACACCAGTCCGTGGAGATCTCCTCAGACTTAATGCGCTGCTGGCGGTCTCTCGGGTAGGAGTCAAACCAGCGAGCCGAGTGCGAGGAGACTTTAAGCGACTTTAGAATTTCAACCAGGATATCGAAATCGACGCAGTTGAAGGCGCTACTGAAATCAAGCAGTGTAAGGACCGTAAGCTGCTTCTGATCCATAGCCGATTGAATATCGTCAGTGACTTTAAGCAGAGCCGTGGTAGTGCTGTGACCCGGCCTGAAACCTGATTGATGGGAATTTAATAAGTTATTTGAGGAAAGGTAGGAGGAGAGCTGGATGTGAACAATTGATTCCAGGACTTTGGAGAGGATAGGCAGAATAGATATGGGACGGAATTCTTTAAAGGCGACGGGATTGGACGTTTTAGGTAGGGGAATCACAAGTGCCTGTTTCCACTGAGTGGGGAAGCAAGATTGTTCAAGCGACACATTCATTATGTGGGTGATGATAGGTAATAGCTCATCGATGATGGTGGTTATCATCTGATAACAGATCTTGTCCTCACCTATGGCCTTTGAAGAGATCGCTAATATTGCCCTCCTTACGGCGCCGATTCCGACATGGTTAAAGTTGAAGGGAGCTTCAAAAATCCTTTTTTTGTTTGAAAGGATGACCTTCCAGTTTGGTCTCTAAAGCAAAAAGACTGGAATTATGATACCATCCAGGTAAACGAAATTGCGTATAATTTTTACTACTGTTAGACAGACAGATTTTGTAGCATTGTTTTCGCGAATTTTGACTTTGTTTTTTTTTTAAGTTTTTAGTTTGGTGAATTATTAATGGTGTTTACGTTCTTTATCATGAAATGAGATGCAATCTGGCATTTACTTTTTCCACTTCTGTGCCGTATATTAGTGTTGTATTAAGTAGACAGGTTTCGTAGTATCGTTTTCGTGTATGAAGACGACATTCGCTTCCCGACCGGGGAAAAATAAAAAGGACTTGAAGTCGTTTTTTTTAAAGCTTTTATTTAACTTGCAATGTCTGTATGTTTGTCCGGGTGGAGTCTTTCGGGTCAAATTTGACAAACTTAGTGATTTCCGATTGAGCTGAAAATTTGCATGCATATGTAAATTGGATGACAACACAATATTTTGATAACTTGGAACTGATCTGATGATGGAGCCAAAATGTGGCCATGGGAACTCTGCAACAAAACCACGCACCCCAATCGAGTTTGCGCTCATTTGATTCGTCTTGTCAAGTAGGAACTTTGCCCTAATTTTTTTTAAGTTACGTCTTCAGAGTTTCCCTAATCCCTCACAGCGTTGTGGTGGCACGGCTTACCAATTTTCTTAATTGTCATCCGATTTCATAATTAGACTTGCGCGTTTTGTGTCCGGAGAGGGAAAAGAATGATATGTATACTTTCCACTCCTGGTCTACTTCACTCGTTTAGTTCACTAGCTCCATTAGTTCCGGGGCTTATTATTATGAATCACAATGTGATATCTCTAACAATTGCTCTTCATAGCCCCATTCTAATGTTTTAAGAGTCAAATCACTAGAAGGTCTCCTTATTAAAGAACTATACTGTCTAAATTAACGGGAAAACGACCAGTCAAATGAACAGGCTCAGAAACGTTAAGATACAATAAATATAATAAAAAGATACCAAAAAAAAAGAAAATAACCTTAAAGTAAAATAATAAAGTGTGTGATGTAATTAATTGATAGGTTTGATTCAATTTATAGTTTATTTTCTTCTTTGAGTGTTTAATAAAAGCTTTTTTTTTATGTGTTTTACTTAAAGTTTTGAAATATTTTTAGATTATTTATTTATTTTTAGTACATTATCGGACTTTCCCTGTTTCGGACGGATGGCATGTTAAGCTGTCGGTCCTGGCTGTCGCCACTTGGTGGCAGTAGTCTGCGAACCCCTGCATCAACCCCCACGGAGCCAGCGTGCTTGAGTATGACTTAATCTTACTCTTATCCGGATAAAAGCCTGTGCACCTTGGTGGGGACATTGAAGGGTTACATTTTATTTATTTAAGTATTTTTATTTTCATATGCTTAACTTAATTACATTCATGCAACAATCACAAAAACCCTCAGGATTTATCAGTGATTGGGAGTTCGGAACTTATATATTTTTTATTTGTAAATTAAAAATAATAGGTAATCATTCCAGGCAAGTAAGCTGCCCATATCCATAACTATTCCTAACATCAGGTGGTGTTCGTGGTCGGTCCGCACACGCAACACGCTCCCGCCTGCCCGCATGTGAGGGCCGCCCGCGATGATGGCGTTGAAGACTATTATAGATGGCATGATGAATGTGGTATATATCATAGAGTTAATTATATGTGTCACCGTTAGTTGATAAACTAACTTTTTTCTTTCTTTTGAATTGGTCAACTATCGACAGATAATAAACTGTAGCGTACTGCTTACTATATGACGCGTTAGTTGATAGACTAACGGTTAAAACCTTTAAATAGTAAACTGGTTTAAACTTGAATTGCAAACGAAATGCAAACACTGCGGTAGCTTAGGTGAAGACTAGAGGGGGCGAGCACAGCGAAGCCCCCGAAGTGTTCGTGTTAGGTTGACATGTAAGAACGAAAGAAACGTAAATTCTAAACCCTGTCGGTCTGGTTTACTATCTGTCGATAGTAACTAACGCGATTGTTTATCAACTAACGGTTTTGACTATCTTACGGTGACATATATAAGGAGAAGGGCAGACTTACAAAAACAAAAAATCTGGATCGTAGCTGGAATTAGAAAAAAATTGTAGGTAGCTCATTGAACTCTTACCTTCATAAAATATTTCATCAAAATGGACACTCTCATTTTTATCTCTATCGCCGTCTTCTGCTTCACACTGAACTTTCTCCTGTTTCATTATCGTCTTTTTGTGGCTTCCTTGGAGAAAAGAAAAAAAACTCATACAAGATTCACTTCTTAAAAAATATAAACTCTTGTTCAACACTTGCGAATGACAAAAATGTATGGGATTTGACGTGTTTTGAGGTTAAACTATGTTTAATGTTTTTTTCAGTAACACGGATTATTCTTGTCTCTTCCATGTTTATTACATATAAAATACGAATATGATTAAGATATTCAAACAACACACATTGAATCGCCTAGAACATGCTAGCTGGACAAAAGTTCCTGATTTCCAAGAATTCGTAGTCACGTGACATTAACAACCCCGTAGAAAGACCATTTCCAAGAATTGTTTGTGTCAAAGTACGGAAGTCATTATAGTTATAAGGGAGGCGGTATGAATTTATATCTAAATAATACTGGTCGCTTGCAATTTTGTTACACCATCGAAAGGAGCTCATGAGTATTTTGTGAAAACCCAAAAGGGTTGTGCTATGGATTTAATTCTTGGAGATAATTAGAATATGTTATCGTATAAAAGCCTCTCCTAAATATCTGTTATGTGTCTAACTTAACAGTCTGAAATGTAGTCTAAAAAAATTGTAAATTTTCCCCGTTTTCAAAGTTTAAAGTTTGAAGGCAATTTTTTTTTATATGTGATTTAGATGTAAACCTTAGCTTTAATATAAGCTAACATTTCACGTTGCAACCATTTTTTTTTTCAGAACATGTTTTAATATTCTCAAACATTGACTTTTCGATGAATGGGTGAAATCGAAATTCTCGGAAAATGGTCCTTAGCAGGACGTCTTCAAGATAGATTCTTAACTTACAGTCAAAGTTGGTTAGACGCTTCTGGCATTCAATCTAAGGTTGATGTGATCAGCCCAAAAGAGTTCACATCGTCAGAGACCGAGAAACGCACCTCGGGCAGGCTAACAATAAGTTTTGGAGACGCTTCAAGGCCAAAAAAACGGGGCGTTGAAGACGCTGTGAACAAGTGGACTGCTGAGGAGTAGGCGACTGCAGCTGAGGTCGCAAGCAGAGCGGAAGGGAATAGAAGCATCGCAAAAGCCATAAAACGTGCAAGTGATGGTGAGATCCCCAAAGCTACTTCCTGCCCGGATGGTAGGCAGTTGACTACCAATGAAGCTTTTGCTTATTATTTTGACTCTAAGAGGAATAGTCATACCTACTAGTGGCCCTGTGGGCAGTAGACCTCGCTAACAGGGGGGACTGTGAACCAATTGATAGGTAAGTATTTTAGGTTCTATCAAAATCAAATAGTAAAGTAGCCGCACCAATAACTTTGTAAACTAAATTTTGCGATTTAAAATATAATCTATTGAATTTTCACGAAAATATTTATAGTCTATTTCACTCACTCTCATGGTCTGTAAAAATCCTCTTTACTAATCCGTCTCCTACTTCGAGGAGTCCAAACTTGGTATGTTTTGAAAAAAATTCTTGGATTTTTAGAAAACAGGCGACCGGCTCATGAAGCCTAAAGGGCTTCATGAGCCGGCCACCTGTTTTCTAAAAATCCACTGGATACCCACACGATAGGTTTCAGAAAAATAAAAAAGAAACCGTACAAAAAAATATGACGTCATAACACCAAGGGGAAAATCGAGAAAAGCTCTCGACAAAAAAAAACTTTTGATTCAAGGAACACGTGTGCCAAGTTTTGTGAGGATCGCTTGAAAACTGTGGCCCCGGTCTAGGGGCCTGACAGATACACATAGAGACATAGAGACAGACGAAAGCAAAATCGGCCTCAAATCTTGTCGCAATAGAGCCCTTCGCTCGCTCGGTCAATAAGACGGCGAGGAAGGGGTCAATGAAGGCGGGACAAAACACGTTTCCATCGTGGCATAGCATGTATAAGTCAATTGATCGTTCTTTCCCTTCAGCGGAGCACATTCCTGTAACGGAAGCGCATGCAGTTTATAAGTTGCAACCTCTTTTAGATAAGACATCGGAGGGATTGCACAAAGTGGTGTCATTAGGAGTGTGCTCCCTAGATCATCATTTACTTTGATAAGCTAGTGGGTTAGTGACGTTAGATCTGTCCTTAGTAAACTGTACTTAAGTCTGTATTCGTGGTACATCATGCCAGCCATTGTGCATAATATCCTTATCCAAGTACTGAGGTAGTAAAGACCTTGTTACTTCCGATTGGGCGGTTCTCCAAAGAAGCCCAAGAAGCGAGAAACAAAGACATACGCCGTTTAATTAACAATAAATAAAATAAAGGTAGCCCATTAATGTACCCACCTAGGGGTACAGGCCTTTACCCGGATACGAGTAAGATTAAGCCATACTCCACCACGCTGGCTCAGTGCGGATTGATGGAGGGGTTTTACGACCACTACCACGAAGCGATAGTAACCGGGACCTTCAGCTTAACGTGTCATCCGAAACACTGCACGCCCGATATTGTGCTTAAGATAAATTAATTATCTTATAGGAACATGGTCCTGCATCTCCTGTGAGAAGCAAGCGTGAAACCCATTAGACCACGGAACTCTTTACGGCATGCCGTTTTGCAGCTGCATAATACTCTCAAGACGTCACCTATTCCTATGAATACAGACTTGATGCACATTATTTTGGCATCATCTGACCCTTTTATCAACTCACTCAAGAGAAATTCCTAGAAAAAAATCCGAACAGTTAGTGCCTGAAGTTCGCGACCTAATTATCCCTCCTTCAGTGACCATTTCGCCACCTATATGTAATTTTATTAGAAATGAAAGAGTATATAGAACCTGACCCATCTGTTAACAATTAATTGATTTAAGGTAGTTTTGTATTTATTTTTTAATTAAATAGGTTTATATGTATAATAAAATGTTCTATATTTTGTCGTATTTTTTTATAATTTGTTGTTTTTGTGCATTGTTAATAATTAATATATTTGTCATTGCATATTTCCAAAAAGTGTTGAATTGGTTTATAAGTAAATAAATATTTTGTCATTTTTATTTTTATTTTTATTTCCCCTAAAATCGCGTAGTCTCGAATAACATACTAGGAACAATAATCAATTACTATCTGAGCTAAAATAAGCCATTAGAAGTCAAAAAATAATTTTGTCCAGCTAGCATGTTCTAGATGATTCAGTGTGCAACAGTAAGATTTATGACAAAACATATAATCACAACTTTTCCAATACAGTTGGCACAGCACACCTACAATAAGTTGCAATCGTTTTTGAGTGACATTTGTATAACAATCCACTAAAATTACATGTAATGACAATTTTGTTGGCCTCTGAATGCCGGCTGAAGGGGTAGTTATGCATGGGTAAAAGAGAGATATGCATGCATGCATGGGCGAGTGAGAGAGAGGTGACAGCTGGCTCAGAGGCAAACAACCTGGCATGGGCTGTACCTGCTCGGGATATCTTGTCAAAGTGTTGGTTAAAAGCATCTCTGTTCACAATGACACATTTTTTAAAAGCAGAAGCTCTCCGTAACTCTGCTATGCAGTCCTCGCAGATGTGCAATGTTTTGGCATCGTCTGTGGCAGTATTTGGGAACTGAAAATACAAACTAATAGTAATACAAATACCTTCTGTCAAACTGAGTGGTCCACAAGTAGAACAGCCTTCCAGAAACTGTAATTAGTGCACCATTAGTGAAAGAACGGCTTCTTCAAATATAGACTTGACAATTTTATAAAACAAGTGCAATGAAATGTGGACTGATATGCATGCATCAGCTGTTAAGCTGCCGGTGCATTTTAAATAATAATACTGATTTAAATAGATTGATAGAAATGCCTTGGTCAGTGTCGATAAGGGCGGGAAATTGTAAGTTTTTTTCCCTGGCACCCCTTATCAACACTCCAACAAATGCCTTTATTGATAGTTATTCATATCCAGTTATTCAATACTCCAATTGGTGTGACAGGGGACTAGCCCATCGCCGCAGCTATGGAGATTGTAAGTTTCCTCACAATGTTTTCCATCACTGTTAGAAGGTCCAAATAATTTACATAAGCTAACTTCTCATTAGTACTGATACTGATAATGCAAACACAAACAATATATTTAGTTGCCGGCACATACATAGCCTCTGCTTGTGGCTCCGAACAGGGACCTATGTGCTTCCAAATCAACAAGTTATGATGTTACCTCAATATCGAATGTTTCCTTCATCATATCTGCGTACACCTCCTCTACTCCGGAGTGCAGATACGGTGACAACAGATCCTTGTCACAGCCTGCAGCGAGGCAGCACCGGCAGAAACACAACTCATTTGTAGCTCCACCACCTGATGCAGCCATGACTGCGATACTTTTCACAGAGAAAGTAATCACTATGACACTTATGGTCACCTTTTTATTTTATCAGTGAGTGAAAGAAAACAGTCAATACTATAGGTACCTACATACCGAACACCGAACATACATACAAATGTATTACAAATACAATACATATTCTAGTAAACATATGTACAACATACAATAAATTACAATACAATAATAATTGTTGACATTGACAATTAACATTGACATTGTATTTTTTTGGTTTTATTTATCCCTTCAGAGAAATGCTACGGTGTTAAGGCCATACCGCCTTGTCTGTTGTGATGTCATCTTTGCAGTCTTCTGTCTGTAGTTCTGTCTTTGTGGTATTATCTTCCAATAACTTCAAGGCCACATGGCCATATCCTCAATTTATTTTATTTCGCTTTTCTATAAAGAATTATTAAATATCTTCTTTCAAAGATCATGAAGGGGGTTTCTAGTTAAGGCCGACGGACCATATCCTTATTTATTTTTCATATTTGGCTTTCATTCTACTAAAACCTATTAGAAACTAGAAAATCTTTCTGAAATCTTCACGATAATTAAACAATAACCCCACAATGGACAACATTTCATTTATGTTTAGGTAAAAAGATTTAATGTCCATTCCACGAGGATTATGTAGTATCTTATAGATTGTGAATGTGTTATGTATTTCTTACCTATAATTCAATAAATAAAATAAAATAAATTTGAATGCTTAATACGAAACACATTTAAGTATATTTTTCTATTCATTCGTTTTAAAGATACTTTGAAAATAATTCAGATATCGAGGATGTAGGCAGAAGAACTACAAATACCTTTACCAAGCATTAAAAAAATACTAGCTAACACTAGCTGTCAATGTCATCATACATATAACTTGTATCGTATTGAGTATATTCGTGCTGTTATACCCTGAGTATGTATAGGAAAGGGCTGATAAATAATAATAATAATAATAATAAAATTGTTTATTTCAGTCCAAAAAAGGTCCATACATTGACTTAAAACAAATAAAAATATATTATAGAATTAAAATTACACAAAAATCATAAATAAAATAAAGCCTTATTTCCTATTCCCGTCCCGGTGCACGGAGACCCAGTGTTGCAGTATTTTATTATTATAGATGTTGTTCACTATGATCCCCAGGATACCATTGCTGGACCGTCTAAGGGCTTCCCAAAATACTGCAATCCTGGACCTCAGCAACGCAAAGAAGTCTGGAACCCTGGCATTTGCGAACATGCCCGACGCGCTACAGTGTCTCGGTAGTCTCATGAGACTACGTAGGGCATTATTGTACTGTACTCTGAGGGCGTTATAGGACCGTCTGGAGTATGTGGTCCATAACTGGCAGGTGTAGAAACACTGACAATAGGCCTTAAACAGTGTGATTTTAACGTCCTCAGAGCACTTGCCGAATCTTCGCGCGAGCATGTTACATCGCATAGCCAGGGCTCTGCGCTCCCGCTCGAGGTCCAGGTCATCACTGAGCTTCTCAGTGAGGATGTGCCCCAAGTATCTAAACTGCTGCACAACCCGTACTGGCCCATCATATAGATATACTGGGGGCACCGTCTCCGGACCCCTCCCTGCCCGAAACACCATAACCTCTGTCTTTTTGGTGTTATATCTCATGCCGTGGCTTGCAGAGTATTTTTGACAGACAGAGATCAGATGCCTCAAACCGCTGATTGAGGGGCTGAGGAGCACCATATCATCAGCATAGCTCAGGTTATTTACACAAATCCCATCAATATGGCATCCGATTTTGGTGCCCCTCAACTCCTCAATCAGCCCATTCATGTAGAGATTAAAGAGGTCCGGAGAGGTAAGCCCCCCCTGACGCACGCCACACTCTAGTCTGTATTCACTAGAGTGTGCGTCGCCCCATCGCACGCTGTTAGTCTGGTTCCCGTACCAGTACCTCAACAGATCCGCTACATGCGTGGGTACATTTGACTCATTCAGTTTTTTCCATAAGATCTGGTAGTTGACAAGGTCAAACGCCTTACTCAGATCTAGGAAACACGCGTACACTGACGTGTCCCTATTAATGTAGTAGTTGGCAGTGTACTTTAGTGCAATAATAGCGGAGTCTGTTGAGAGACCGGGACGGAAACCAAACTGCGCCTCGTCAATCTTTAAACTACTGCACAGCTCGGGCTGCAGCAGCCGCTCAAACACCTTACCAACAATGGTCCCTAGGGATATAGGTCTGTAATTGGTTAGGCTGGACAGATCACCGGTTTTGTTTTTAACGATCGGTACTATAACAGACTTCATCATATCTTTAGGTAGGTAAGAGTGAAGCACACAACTGTTAAATAAGCAGGTCAAAACATCATACACGTAATCACTTGCATAGAGAATGTGCTCGATACTGAGGCCGTCATGTCCGGGGGACTTGCCACGTTTCATGTTTCTTATGACCTTAGCCACTTCTTTTTTGTCGAACACTCGTGGTTTGTCTTCGGTCGCACGAACCTCAGCATCGGGCACATCCTCCACGCTCAGAGGTTTGTTTCTAAAGTGCGCTGCAAACATATTTGCTATAGCTGCTGGATCCTGTTGGTTATTTACACTGACTGGTAAACCCTGCTTAGGGGTCATCTTTTTAGTGCTTTTCCAAAAGTTTACAAAATTTTTGCCTTTTCGATGCACAGCCAATATATTCAATTTAATTTCCTCTTGATGGTTTTGACACCATTTTAATTTCTTTTTAAAGATTCGTCTACTTTCATACATTTTATCATATGTTGTCCCTGAGCTAGGTTTACCAGCCACTGTCCAGCAGCTATAATGCAGTCTGGCGATGTCATGGCTTTCCTTGACATGATAGTTCCAGCCGGTGATCTGAGCAGCCTTCCTCCGTGCACCGGCCCGTGCTGTACTACTATGAATAAAATGTTGCATCAGCCCCCTTTGAGTAACAACATTTGATTAGCAGGGAAATACACCAGTGCTAGTTCGGTCTCTCTCGAGGGCAGACAACTCATTTTTTCTCTGCATTTTCTCTACATTTTAATTACTTTTACTATATTTACTAAATAAAGTGTCTTCTACTCTATAAGTTAGAGTAAATAAAAAATATATTTTTTAAAAAGGGGTTTTATTAAAACCCCATAACAGTTTGGTGGCAGCGTTAAGGGATTTCTAAAATCCGGGAAACGCCTCCCGAGTTATCCCGAACTATATAAACTCACCATAGTGAACATTTCCAGTTTCGTGATTTTATCTAAAAACAGTGTTTGTGATTACAAAACCTCATCCAGTATTTACTGAAGACCTGAAATTTCATGAGAATTTCGTCATCGGTTTCCTGAGCAAAAGAACTCGGAAACAGCCACAACACGGTATCCCGCTAACCTACCCAAGTACTTACTGAGTACAGTCAGCCTCAACACTTATGACAACTCCGGTACCGTATTCACGGTATTCTATCTCTCGTTATGGGAAAGTATCTCCGTGCCTCACCGTGTCTGCACATACTGTAAGTGACTTCAAATAATAACTTTTCCAATCGTGACAACAACGAAACCCAGTGAAAACTATTTACTATTCAGTGAACAATACTTAACTATATTCCTTGTGTGTTTTATGTGTCATTGTACTTTATAAATAAGATTCAATCATTACATTACAACAAATAGGAGCTAAAACTTTATTTTTAACAGTCTTATCAGTGTGCTAAGAATTTATTGTTTACACTGGACGACAAGTCAATTCTAAGAATCATGGCTCCCAACGTAGAACCTACTGTAGAGATAAGCGTCTTAACTAAGTTTATAAATAAGTTTGACGGAACTAGAGACCAGTTAAATGCATTTTTAAACAATTGCCGTAATGCAATTGGATTAGCTACTGCAGCTCAACAACCAATATTGTTAAAATATATTTTGAGTCGCTTTCAAGGGAGAGCTGCAACAATATGCTCAATCAAGGAATTCGAGACATGGGCACAACTCGAAGATTTTTTAAGATCGCAATTTGGCGAAAGAAAACATTACGCAACTTTACTCTCTGACCTCCAATCGTGCCAACAAGAAAGAAACGAGTCGGTCAACCAGTTCGCCCTGCGTGTAGAAAATTGTCTTGCTAAATTACTGGCAGAAATAAATGTTTCAATTCCCACTACTAAAAAGGCTGAACTGACTGGCCGCATCGAAGCGATGCAAGATCTCGCATTGCATACCTTTATAGCTGGCCTCAATAGCAGACTATCGATGATTGTAAGATGCCGAAACCCGGAATCATTAAATGACGCTATAAGCTTCGCTGTTTCTGAAGAAAAGATTATTCAGGCTCAAAACAAGAGATATCAAACTTCAACTTTTAACAAAAACACTTCCAATACTTCTGGAAGACGTTACAACCAAGAAGTGCAACATAAGGATGATCAGTTTAAACCAAGTATCCATAACATGACTACTGAACCCAAAACAAGCTCTGGGCCAAAGTTCTACCCCTTGATTTGCAGATACTGCAAAAATGCGGGTCACGCGCTAGAAAACTGCCGCAAGCTAGCATACAACAACCGCAGACGTAGTGAAAACAAAAATCAGTCTAATCACAATGCTGGCACTTCCCATAGTCGTAACCATAATGTCAATTATGTCCAAAACTGTGATGAACAAAACTTTGATCAGGGACGTGATGAAGTAGATAACTCATACAACGACAACAATTTAAACGTCTAAAATTTCCCGCAAAACCGTATCGCACGGGAAATGGCACCAACATAAAAGCCGATACAATTTTCAATTTAGTCTCTGAATCCTCTGAATTGCGTAAAAACGCGAAAGTCTCTAAATCCTCTGAATTGCGTAAAAACGCGAAAGTCTCTGAATCCTCTGAATTGCGTAAAAACGCGAAAGTCTCTGAATCCTCTGAATTGCGTAAAAACGCGAATGTCTCTTTTTCCTCTGAGTTGCGTAGAAACGCGAAAGTCTCTGAATCCTCTGAATTGCGTAGAAACGCGAAAATCTCTGAATCCTCTGAATTGCGTAAAAACGCGAATGTCTCTGTTTCCTCTGAATTGCGTAAAAACGCGAAAGTCTCTGAATCCTCTGAATTGCGTAAAAACGCGAATGTCTCTTTTTCCTCTGAATTGCGTAAAAACGCGAAAATCTCTGAATCCTCTGAATTTAAGAAGTCCACTACACCCTCCAATCACGTCAGACCCGGCGTGTCTTTTGCATCAGTTGTTTCATCAAAATCCGCTGTATCCCCTACATTCTCTGCATCTTCCAAATCCGCTGAGTTCTCCGCATCCACTGTATCTTCTAAGTCCGCCGTATCCCCTACATTCACTGCATCTGAAAAACTAGAAATAAAAATACATAACGTTACTACAAATTCATCAAGTAAATACTTACCAAACATAATGGTTTCTACATCCGTCTCAAATAAACCACTGACTCTCCTGGTTGATACTGGAGCATCAGTTAGTCTCATACAACGAAGCTCGATTGATGAAATGCCTGACATTACAAAAGAAATTATTAAAATAAAAGGTATTGACACGATAAACCATCCAATTTCTTCCCTAGGTCATATACCAATTACATTTGCAAAAGTAACACACCATTTCCATGTAATAGATGGACTTAGTATTCCATATGATGGCATCATAGGTAGCGATGCTTTTATTGCAAAGGATGGCAAAATTGACTACACAACAGACTCCTTAATACTAGGAGATGTAACTCTACCATTGTCTTACAAAGAACCTGTCTACACTATTCCCGCTCGCACTGAATCTATAATAGAATGCACTATCTCGAATCCACAAATAAAAGAGGTTCTTGTTCTTGATCAACGATATTCCGATAATTTACTTATAGCTAACTGTCTAGTAACCGTGAAGCCAAACAACAGAATAAATATATCTGTCGTCAATACTTCTGAATCACCCATAACTCTGTGTTCGAATCTCAACTTAGTTCTTACCCCAATAGACGAAATATCCTGCTCGCCATCTTTACATGAAAATGTCTACAACATCTCCTCAGGAAAAGAAAACGTTCTGCTTCGAAACCAGAAAACACTCGACCAACTTCGAGTATCTCATTTAAATAACGAAGAAATTACAGCTTTGTGTGAAGTCTGTTCTAAATTCTCAGATATATTCTATCTTCCTGGAGATAAACTATCTTGCACAAATGCTGTCAAACATGAAATTCCAACTTCATCTACTATTCCAATCCATACTAAATCTTATCGATTTCCAGAAGTTCACAAACCCGAGGTCCAGAAACAGATTGATCAAATGCTAGATCAAGGAATTATCAAACCGTCAATGTCGCCATGGTCTTCCCCAATCTGGGTTGTTCCGAAGAAAATGGACGCATCTGGTCAACGAAAATGGCGAGTCGTGATCGACTACCGCAAACTAAACGACATAACAATAGGCGACGCTTATCCTATTCCACAAATATCTGAAATACTGGACCAGTCGGGCCATTCCAAATACTTTTCCACATTAGATTTAGCGTCTGGGTTCCACCAAATCAAAATGAATGAATCAGATGCTTCCAAAACTGCTTTTAGTGTTCCTCAAGGGCATTTCGAATATACACGAATGCCCTTTGGTCTCAAAAACGCACCATCTACATTTCAACGGCTTATGAATGCTGCTCTCGCTGGATTACAAGGGATAAAATGTTTCGTATATTTAGATGACATAGTTATCTATTCCCATGACCTAAAAACTCACTGTGAAAAACTCGCTTCCATTTTTCAAAGACTTAGAGACTTTAACCTAAAACTTCAACCTGACAAGTGTGAATTTCTGAAAAAGGAAGTAGCTTATCTAGGCCATATAATAACTGAAGAAGGTGTCAAACCTAATCCAGAAAAAATAAAAGCAGTCACTGAATTCCCAACTCCCCTTTGTCCTAAAGATATTAAATCTTTTCTCGGCCTAGTATCGTATTACCGCCGATTTATCCCCGATTTCTCCAAACTATCTAAACCACTGACTTTACTCCTTAAAAAGGACATTCCATTTTTATGGCAAAACGAACAACAGTTATCATTTGAAATTCTGAAAGAGGCACTTGTTACAGCACCCATACTAGCTTACCCCGACTTTACACAACCTTTTATTCTCACATGCGATGCTTAATTACGCTATATCAGCAATCCTGTCTCAAGGCCCCATCGGCAATGATCGCCCCATCGCTTATGCTTCACGCACATTAAATAAAGCAGAGTGCAACTATAGTGTCACCGAAAAAGAGTGTTTGGCCATCGTATATGGCACTCAAAACTTTCGTCCGTATCTTTATGGACGTTGTTTCAAGATTGTGACTGACCACAGACCTTTGAAATGGCTATTTAACTGTAAAGAACCGGGATCTAAATTAGTCAGATGGCGTCTAAAACTAGAAGACTTTAATTACGAAATTGTATACAAAAAGGGCAAAATTAATAGTAATGCCGATGCATTGTCTAGATATCCTGTCAATCCAGTTCAAAAAGATAGTATTCCGCCGATCTCGGCGCCTGGACAACTTGAAGAACCCTCAGAATTAATAGATTTAGGCCCTTTAGACCTTAGCCCTTTCAATGATGAAAACGTAGATTTCGACTCATTGAATATTCCCGAACCTATACCTGAAAACCCAGAAACGGAAGCAGAACTACCTTTGCTAAGTCCTGATCCATGTGAAGATGACTACAGTCAATTTCTAACAGCTATACAAAAGAATACCCAATTTAATACAAAAATCGTCGAGCATAATGAAAGCTTACTTAAAACTTCAAGCAACATTATAATTATACCTTCTTCTATAGACTTAGATGATTACGTGCAAGAACTACTCTCAAACTGTGAAAATTCTGACGAGTTTACTATGTCTGAAAGGGAATTGTACTCATTCAAAAAACTCATCGTCAAAGGAAAAACCTACTATTTCATATTCAATAAAGTTTATCATTTTAGTGACAGCAGTTACAAAGATATATTTGACACATTACAAATTATAAGAAATGAGCTCTTAATTAACAATACCACAAAGGAAATAGCCATTCCAGACTTTAAGAACCCTTTCGAAAGACATCAGTTTGTCAAAATATATAATATGCTATCCTATCTATTCAATAATACTGACATTGTAGTCAACATATATCACAATAGTGTAATATATCCAGTCCCAAGTGAAATACCCAAAATATTAAAAGAAAACCACGATATTCCTATTGCAGGCCATTTGGGTTTATCAAGAATGTATAACAGGATCAAAGAAAGATATTTTTGGAAAAACATGAGATCAGACATTGAAATTTACGTCAAAAACTGCAAATCATGCCAATCTAATAAAGCATTTAGAAAAATCAATAAAGCCCCAATGCAAATTACAACTATGGCTTCCAAACCCTTTGACCGTATCAGTTTGGATATAGTAGGTCCACTCCCCGAAGCCGGAATTCAAAAGCTAAGATTTATACTTACCCTTCAGGATGACCTTACCAAATTTTCCATGGCTTATCCCATTTCCAACGCTACAGCTGAAGAGTCGTGTGAGTGCCTAGTTCATTTCATCTCCGTATTTGGAATTCCAAAGGTCATCGTAACGGACCAGGGCTCAAATTTTACCGCTGACCTTTTCAAAAGAACCTGCGAGTTTCTTAAAATTAAACAAATTTGGTCCTCGCCATACCATCCCCAAACACAAGGCGCTTTGGAGCGAAGCCACTCGACAATGAAGGAATACCTAAAATCCTATGTGAACGAAAATCAAACCGATTGGCACAAATATGTCTATACAGCAATACTAGCATACAATAGTAATGTTCACTGTACCACACAATTCACTCCCTACGAACTTCTTCTTGGTTTTAAACCATACATCCCTGACTCTATTTATGAGCTAAACCCAAACGTTACATACCCCGAATACATCAAAATGCTTCATCACCGCATGAAGTTATCCCGCCTAAAAGCACTAGAAAACATCGTAACCTCCAAGGAGAGATCAAAATCTTACTACGATAAACATACCCGTCCAATTCGATACAAACTTGGAGACTTTTAGAGAGAGAGAGAGAGGTTTACCTTAAGAATCACTTGAGGTTACGAAAAGCCCTTTCACCTGTTTGGAAAGGACCGTACAGGGTAGTGAAAATTCACGGAAATAATACACTATCACTACTTATAAATCGGAGACATGTAAAGCATCATTTTGACCAAGTTAAACTAGCATCAGAGAACTTAGTCTAAGTTAGTTGTATTTTAGCCTTTAAATATTAAATTAAGTTGAAACGAGATATTATTTACATTTACAGAATTGCTGTATCCCTTATCAAACTTACCTCTGCGTCTGACGATACGAATCTCGTCGAACAAATTACCCGAAGTCCCGGCATATTCTTCGATCCGGTCGGCACTTTAAAAATAGTTAGTGATTATATGCACATCGTTATTCCTATAGACATATCATTTATTCATTATCACGTCGACAACATAAAGAATGTATTTGGAACAGTTAGATTTCACTGCCAGCAGAGCGAAGCGATTGATAACACAGAATGTCATAACATGATTCAGCCTCTGGATGCACTCTTTAAAGATATAACTAGAGATGTTGACTCGCTCTCTCATTTAGTTTCCACTCATAACAAAAGATCTGCATGGTTTTCTGGTGTTGGAACTGTTTTTAAACAAATATTTGGCACTCTGAATGAAGATGATGCAAGTAAATACAATGACGCTATTCGCACCCTTTTCGAAAACGATAAACAATTAGTCAGCTCGATAAAAGAAAGTATAGTCATTTCGAAATCTGCAATATCTAATTTTAATCAAAGCTTGAATGAAATCAATATAAATGAAGCGCGTTTGAATGACGTCATCGATAAACTTACCTTTTCAATAACTAATATAACCCAAGCTATGAATGACCTTAGCTTCAGAAACAACCTTTCAGAAATATTGAATGTACTGTATGCCAATTTATTAACGTTATCATTTAAAATTGAAGATATTATTAACTCTATATTATTTGTAAAAAGCAATACTTTGCACCCTTCAATTGTTACGCCTAAACAGCTCTTCGAAGATATTAAGAGTAACATTAGATATTTACCTAAGTATAAGTACTTTCCTATTAGTCTAGATTTAGTTAACATACATGTAATTATAAACCTGTCAGAATTAATCTCATATTTTGTAGATGATAAGTTAGTCTTTATTTTAAAAATACCATTAGTACATTTTATGGAATACAATTTATATAAGTCTGTGCCAATCCCCACTCCAGGCGATGGAAATAATCGAAATAGTTCATACTCTCTTATAATACCTTCAAAACTATTTATAGCCTTAAGTAAAGACAAAACATCATATTGTAACTTAAACAGTCTCAATGACTGCAAACCGATTGTAAACCATATATTCCTTTGTGAAATTTCGGATGTATCAACCATATCTGAAAACCCGTCATGTGAGGTGGAGTTGATGACGAGGGTAATTACGTCATTACCAATACAATGTAATCACAAAAATATCATTGGTAACTTGGACATCTGGCAGCCCCTAAACAATAATAAGTGGCTATTTACACAAACACTACCTGTGAAAATTTCTATTGAATGTAATTCTAACATTGATCAACTTGTCATTTCCGGTACAGGAATTCTCAACATACATCCTAATTGTATAATATATTGCAGAAGCAAGAAGCTTCTAAGTAAACAAAACCCTAAAATAAACATTGTCAATATACATTCTGATTTTAACATCATAGAAGACAAATGTTGTAACGGAAAGACGTCTAATGATTTTAAATCAGTAATTCCTAGCATTAAAGTGTCGAAAGTAAAATTAAGTAGCATACAAGAATTGAAAGAATTAACAGATAATATTAACAGTAACCTAAACAATGTAAAAACCGAACCTCTTTACTCTGACACTACACATATAACCTTTTCTGTATATATCCGCTCAGTTGATATCGCCTCCGGAAATTATCATGCGTCGATTGCCAGCGGCGCGGCAAAAAAAAAACCGTCGATTGCCATAAAAAACACGTCATCGAGGGCCCGCCCGCTGCGCGGCGGCTCGCTCTACAAAAACATTATTTATGACTATGGGTTCTTGAGAATACCGCTTGAAGTGTTGTTATTGTTAGTGCTCGTAAACTAAACATTATAATGGCATAAGTGTTGATTGAATTTGATACTCTTGTACAATCATACATAGCTGTAAACATAGACTTCAAGCGTAAAATCGACTAGGGTCAATGTAAAAATATATATCTAAAAAAGTAAAGCGATAACCTACTTATTTTATTTATTTAAAATATTCCTGTATTAATATTACACATGGAAAAAAAATAAACTCGCAATATGTAGATAAAAAATATTTATTTATATGTTTTTAAACTTTCGCTAGCGGTTGCTAGCGCCCCGTGGTTAATCACCCGGATTAAAAATGTGTATGTTTTCAACTGTAGTTGAGGGTTTTTCTACAATGTTTTTACAGAAAACGAGTGTTGAACAATAGTTTTTCAACATATAAGCTTCTTGTGGGCTTAAAACACGAAACATTCACCATAAATAGAGGAAACATTTCGACATTTCGGTTGAACAAACCTGTGTTGACAAAACTTGTGAAACATTGCACGAAATCTGGTTTTGAGCAAATGTTTTTTGTTTGGGCAGTAGCGGAAGGAACTAATCTATATGAAAATGAACAATTATCAGCTAAATACTCACATAATTATTTAATATCACACCACAAATTCCACAACACAACAACACTTGACACTGGAGTGAACGGAATGAATTGCATCATTATTTTTCCATCGCTGGGATTGTTTAAAACGTTGTCGTATCTCAAAATAAAGGTTATTTAACCGAGAACGAGATGGAATACGATCCTTACTGAATTAATCATTAGTGTGACAGAGACAATAGGTTTTGTCACATAGTCCGTCACAAAATGCCTATGGGTAGTAGTACTACCCATTTGCAATCTACGGTAAAAAAATGCTTGGGTAGTAGTACTACCCATTTGCAATCTACGGTAAAAAAATCCATGGGTAGTAGTACTACCCATTTGCAATCAAGCGGTTAGTGTCGTAACTTTTATTTTGTGTCTGTGTTTACTAGTGTTGTTTGTTAAGAGATCTGAAAGTTGTCTGCCTCGATTTTCGAGGAAAATCAAAATTAACGAAACTGAAAATACCGAAGAAATAGAAATGCCCAATCCCCATCCTAGATTGAGAATTCAATAGCGAAAACTTCACATCTATTTAAAACGTGTAAGTTTCCTCTTGTTCGGGGGGTTGTTATACCCTGAGTATGTATAGGAAAGGGCTGATAAAATGCTGCATCAGCCCCCTTTGAGTAACAACATTTGATTAGCAGGGAAATACACCAGTCCTAGTTCGGTCTCTCTCGAGGGCAGACAACTCATTTTTTCTCTGCATTTTCTCTACATTTTAATTACTTTTACTATATTTACTAAATAAAGTGTCTTCTACTCTATAAGTTAGAGTAAATAAAAAATATATTTTTTAAAAAGGGTTTTTATTAAAACCCCATAACAGTGCGTTCGATTTGTTTGATCGTCCACCCGCATAAAACTAAAAGAAGAATATCACTATACAAGTTCTACGCCTGCAAAAGAGATAGCATGTAAGGTAGGCTCATGGCGGGCGTCAACTGAGACGTTCAAACCGAACGCAGCCTTTTTTTTTTTTTTACTTTCTGGGACAGGCAAAGACAAAGCCTTGATAATGACATTTTTTTATGTTCTGGCAAAGGTTACATGGTCCATTATGCCAACAACAACTTTTTCGAAAAACTCAAGATACATTTATTTATATAGAATAATCTAAATTTTGTAAAATGGTAAAATGAAAATCCCATACTCTCGACCAACTTTCGAATTAGCTATTAAAATTAGAGGGTTAATAATTTGAAATGTTGTCAATTATAGAAATAAAAGCAGAGATTTCGGCAACAAATCCAAGCATTTGCAGCTCAAACGGCGGTTTTGTTTTGCCGTCTGTCAACTTTGTTTTTTTTTTCGGCAGGATGTTGTTGGGATAACATATGACTATCCCACACACTTGCAAAGAGAATTTCAATCAGAAGTAATCAGAACCATCTAGTATCGAGTAGCACAACTAATTATACACAGTTTAAAATGAACGCAGAAAAACTTGGTAGGTATAAAATGTTACCTTTTGAAAAAAGGTCGCCAACGTTTACAAAAGGCTTTTGTTTGTAAACGTTGGCGCCAGAGTAGGTACTCTAACTTTCTAAGCCAGACTCAAGAAATATAATTAGTATACCTATAAAGTCTGTGAATATAATGCTACTTGAACTCAGTCTGCAAACTTCAGTGTTTATTTTTTTAATAAATGAAGAATCGAGCTGAGTATCATTTCGCGTAAGTCTTTGAATTTAAAATAAAACCGAGTCCCGGCAATAAAACAATAGGAACACTAGAATGCCACAAGACCGCATAAGAAGATCTCCCCCAACTCTCTACGGGTTTAACAGAATACTTGCATCATGTCACTTTCATAGCAAAAATTATGTGAACATAACCTACTTATTTATATCTCAAAAACTATACATTTCCTTGCAAAAAAAACTATACTAGGGCGACGCTCCAAATAACCCCCTTCCATTAATATAATCATAAAAATCGTGTGAACGATAGCCAACCCCTAAGTTATGTTAGATAAAATTTCAATTACCAAAATTGTAACCCCAAGCCCAAGTCCTCTTCTTTTCCAGAACCGACATGGATAATGGGAATGTGTCAGGAATCAACGTATTGCCGGACGAGCTGCTTCTGACCATATTTAAACTTCTGCCAGTTTCGTCTCTGATACAATGTGAAGAAGTGTTGCAACACTGGAGAATTCTAGCACGAGACCCAAGCATCTGGCGAGAGATTGTCATCATCTACGATCCACATAACTCAGAAGAATACAATGCAAACCTTCTATTACTCAAAACTCACTGTGATGTCATTCACTGTATCGAGTTGCACAATATAATTGATAATAATGATATAATATGGTTCATTTTACAAAGCTGCAGAAATTTAACATGTATTGGGCTGTATTCATGTGAATTTATGGATTTCAGTGATGAAACATTTGCAGAATTCTGGCCACAAATCAAGAAACTCACAGTAACAGCTGGTGCAAAGCAGCCTTCATCTTTACAGTTCCAAAATTTTGAGAATTTAAATTATTTATCTTTAAACAATATTTACTGTAACCTGGATCTAAGGTCTCTCATAAATTGTACACACCTCAGTCACATACTGATAGATCAAATTAGAAATCTGAAAGTTAACGATGTCAGAGACTTGATTTTGTCTAAAAAATACATTTTAAAATCTCTCCATATTTATGGAGGTAAATCTATAGATGATGAATGTCTCAGTTTACTGTCTGAATGTCGTCACCTTAATGAGTTAATAATATTTCGCTGTGAGAGTCTCACTGATCAAGGGTTAGTTTCTTTAGCCTCATTAAAGAATCTAAGAATTCTAGAACTTTGTTACAATGAATGTTTCACTGAAAACGCTTTACGAAGCACTCTGAGTCATCTACATTTTAAACAATTGCGACGACTCAAACTATTTTTAATTGAAAATGTATCTCCTGAGATTCTAGTCCTGATATCAGAGCAATTTAAATGTTTACAGTATTTGAATGTGCTGAGGTGCCCTAGACTTAATTCAGAGTTCAAGTCTGGTTGGGGGCTGTATGAAGAACAAGTTGAAACTTTACGCAAAAAATTAAAGTGGTTCTATATTTTATTGTCTTTTATTGTTTATCCTGCTCAATTGATTCCGTAGGTATCTTGCTCCTGAATCATAATTAAACTGACATTTAGTGATTTATTTTGTGGGCATAATCCCAACAAAAACGGTCTGGGTTTCGAAATTATGAATAGACACTTAATTAGGGCTCTGTGAGAAAAATTAGTGTCCGAAATATGAGAATTGTGCTCCCACGGGATTTAAAGTAAATGCAACGCAACAAACACATTCTGCTGGGAGAAAATTCTCCTAGCAAAAAAAAGGCCTAGCGCAACGAAAGTTATAGGGTGATTGTGGGTATTTGCAGCTGGGTCCCGTAGCTGCGAAGAACGCTAGTGTGAAGCACTTTGTTGCGAATAGAATTGAGGCTGGTTCGAATTGGTTTCGAATGGTAGTTTTTGCGAAGAACGTTAATGCGAAAGTGACCGTACGAAGGTACGATTTAGACAGATTCTGAGTATGCACATATTTAGTGTGTTGTTAGATAAATGTGACCGAAATTTCAGAATTTGTACACGGGGGCTGAAATATTTCACAAAAACACTTCCTGCTAGAATCACGTTTCGAAACGTGATCCTAGCAAGAAAGTGTGAAATCGAAAGATTTAGTGTGTCGTGAGTGGTAAATGTGACCGAAAAACCAATTTTGTGTGTCCACGAGTTTTAGAGATATTCCATTTCTTGCTAGGATCACGTTTGACCAAATGCTGGTTTGAGGAAACGAAACTAGTTGAAACTACTGAACACACAAATCTTGCCACCAGCTACATAAATATTCGTGGTAATTTGCGTGGAATTATTTTTTTCAATTGTCACACCGTTTGGGAGTTTTTGTAAAATCTTTAAAATACCTAAATGGCTTAATATCTCCCTAACAAAGCAACTCAAAGTCAAACGAGAAACACCCAACGATACATCTTACTCAATACTATCACTATACCGAAATGCAAAAGCCTAGGATAAGCCGTTTTACCAAAACAACAACTTTTGTAAAGAATTTGGACGAAAATATTTGGACCCCAAAATAAGCAGGATGTACTTAGTTAACAGCAAAATTTTTACTACTAGCATTTAGTGTGTAATTATTAACTTTAAAAACCAAAAAGTCGTAGAAATACAGTTCTTTTTTGAATATTGAAATTTCGACAATAATACGACCAAATTAAAGTAATGGTCCAAAAGCGTCCGTGCAGAACTTGAGACATACCATTCTCATTGTGTAGTGTTATATGCGGTACAATGATGTGGAAAACTTGTTAGTGGGTAAATGATAAAAATATCCGCAAATAACTTCCCAAATTGAAATTCACCTGAGTATCTAAGTACATACCTACCTAACCATATTGGTAATAAATAATAACAGTGTATTGTTTAATTTAACCACTTGTTGGAATGAAAACTGAAAATATATTCTGCCCGCAGCCTAAATTGATTGTTTGTCTTGCAACTTGCAAAATACCAGGGGACATGGATAAGCACTTATACACATAAATACATAGCGTCACGCCTTTCCCATAAACTTATTCAATACTCCATTTTTCGTGACAGGGGGCTACCTCATCGCCGCAGCTATGGAGTAATAAAGCGTCACGATGTTTTCCATCACCGTTAGAACGTCCGTTTATATATGTATTGTACTTAAGATAAATTAATTATCTCATTAGTACTTGGTCAGGAATCGAACCTGCATCTCCTGCACCACGGAGCCATTATATTCCTTCTTATTTTTAATTATATCGTCTTAACCTTGAATTACCTACTCAAGACAACTCTTGAAATACAAGTAGATAAATAAATCGTTCAGCAAATTTTCAAAGACTAGATAGACTTTCATAGATGCATATCATATCAATAACGTTTTAACCTCATTTTGACGAAACTGACTTTAAAGTGATTAAATATATAATAATAACTAATTAAAAGATACGACTAATGCCTTTTTTATTCTTGATAGTGTTTTTTTTTGGGTTTTTACAATGAATTTTGGGCATTTTAGGGGAAATTTGACTTTGGTTAGAAGGAAATATTTAAGGAGTTGGCAACCCTGTCGCTGTCAAACTGCTAGCTAATCTGTGGTCGTGGAGCACTATTTGTTTGGATTGGACTTTCTTTCTTTCCTAATTTACTTTCCTCATCTTTTTCCTAAAAATTCGTGTATTCAATATTCATGATCCGCATGTGAAGCTAATAAATCAGTCAGAATGAGCGCCACTTCTACTAAACCGAGAGTGATAGACTCCGGTTTGTGTAGATGCTGCGGTGCCACGAAGAAATGCAGGATTCTGACCATGGAGTACGAGTTTCTTGGTCAGAAGGAGGTCTACTCGCACATGATGATGGACTGCTTCGGTCTGCTGGTAAGTTCATGGAGATTTCGTTGCGAGTAATGTTAAAAGTGTTAATGTAAACAGAGGATAAATGTTGGGATCGACGAAAACGGGCGGTTTCAGATGCTTTTGCCGATTTTTCCTTGCATCATACGTGCATTTAGAGACGATATCAAAAAACGCGAAAGGTCACAAATCATTAGTTTTCTACTTTTATATTTTTCCAAAACACCAATTGCTAACATTCAGGACCGTGGGAATGAGGGAGTATTAGGGCGGGGAACAGGTGGGGACCAATGGATTTTGCCTATTTTTAAGCACAATAACCTACTCTAGCCAAATTCGGCGGAAGGACTTTAGCGGATGACCTACTTTTGTTGACCCTGAGGGGGGGAGGGGGGGGATGGGGGAGGGGAGTAGATGCCCCCCCTACTTCTCCCCCCCCGCGGAAATGTCTAGTTTCTGAGATATGATTATTTAAAGTTTTGAGGTTATGTTGTTAAATTAAAACAAAATTTAGACTGACCTTGATCTTTAAGTGGGGGGAGGGGGAAGGGGGTAGATGCCCCCCCCCCCTACTACTCCCCCCCGCGCGGAAATGCCTAGTTGCTTTCTTCGAAAGGGTCACTTTTCTGCCTCGACACCTTTCTCCTCCACAAATGCTCCATAATGCTATCATCAAAATTTACATGAAAAGTAGCCACAATAACCTACTCTAGCCAATCGTTATTGTTTGCATACGCTGCGCTCCGCTCCGCTCCGGTTTAGCTTCTTCAACGTTCTAACATAACCTATAACCCGATTGAAAAGTAGCCACAATAACCTACTCTAGCCAATTGTTTTTGTTTGCATACGCTCCGCTCCGCTCCGGTTTAGCTTCTTCAACGTTCTAACATAACCTATAACCCGATTGAAAAGTAGCCACAATAACCTACTCTAGCCAATAGTTTTTGTTTGCATACGCTCCGCTCCGGTTTATCTTCTTCAACGTTCTAACATAACCTATAACCCGATTGAAAAGTAGCCACAATAACCTACTCTAGCCAGTTGTTTTTGCTTGTAAATATCGAGAGAACAAGAAAATAGAACATTCGCGAAACTACTAGAAAAGGGACTACTACTTTGCCGCCCAACCAAAAACGCGGCAAAACGCCCCAACAAAATGTGTTCCGTTTTAAACAAAAATTACAACCTTTTTATTATCAAAAGTGATATTTTACGAAAGAAATACTAAATTAACTTTGATTGACGTAAAATAAATAAACAAACATAAATTGCAAGTTTAATGAACGTTTTTATTAAAATAGGTATTATTAAAAAAAGATTCCACATTTCCTCCTTTTTTTAGAGAATTCTCATCTTTTCAAATATGCGTACAACGAAATGTAGGTAATATATTTTGACCACAGACAAGATTTAAACATATTATTTGCGTTGCGTTACATAATTTTACAAAGT
Source organism: Argyresthia goedartella (assembly GCA_949825045.1). NCBI lineage: Eukaryota > Metazoa > Arthropoda > Insecta > Lepidoptera > Argyresthiidae > Argyresthia > Argyresthia goedartella. The sequence goes on along the minus strand of OX463811.1, from coordinate 4,596,207 downwards.
ATTTTCAGATTTTCAAAAAATCATATCTTAAAAACTATTGAATTCCGCACCCTGAAACTTTCAGAAAGATGATCAAATGACCCCAGCATGATGCTAAAAAAGTTTGGACGCCCCAGTGAGTAGGTCATCCGCTAAAGGTGAGCCAATTCGGCTTTTATTTGCATACGCTCCGCTCCGCTACGCTCCGGAGTTGCTTCTAAGTTCTAACCTAACCTATAATCCAATTGAAATTTAGCTACAATGTCCTACTCTAGCCAAATTTTACTTTTCTTTGCATAAGCTCCGCTCCGCTACATTCCCGGGTTGCTTATTCTAATTGCCAACCTAACCTATAACAACATTGAAATTTAGCCACAATAACCCACTCTAGCCAAATATAGCTTTTCTTTGCATACACTTCGCTCCGGGGTTGCTTCTTCTAAGTTCTAACCTAACCTATAATCCAATTGAAATTTAGCCACAATAACCTTCTCTAGCTAAAGTAGGTGTTCAAAGCGATTCAAACGAAAGGAAAGTATGTCGACTGACGTGAATGCAAGCAATGGAGGCCTAAAAGGACCAGATTCCAGGGCCATAAAACATAATTAAAAAAGAAAATAGCAAGCAATGAATTAATGAATTTGGCTTTCTATTTTTTCAGACTCCCTTAGTTGTCTTCAAGCCATTTAATTAATATATATTTTTTTTTAATTAATAATTTAATTTTTGATCTGAACTGGTTTGACAAGAGTCAAACCAGTTCAGATCAAAAATTAAATTCCCTGTTATATTAAAAATTAAAGAATTGTTGTATGACTGTCAACGTCAGGGATTGGAAATTGTGTTGGCATGGATCCCTGGTCATGCGGGTGTTACAGGAAACGAGGAGGCCGATTCCTGCGCGAAAAATGCTATTGCCTTGGGTGGCTCTGAACATTTCCGTAATTTCAGTTCAGATATATGTTCCATCTGTAAAACTCACCTATATAAATCATGGAACGAAGCTTGGCAGGCTAGCCGTCAGATCAAAGGCAAATTCTTTGGAGAAATCCAGGATATGATTCCTTTGAAACCCTGGTACTTCGAATTCCGCGACTCGGATAAACGCACCACATCTACAATTTGTCGTCTTCGTTTGGGTCATACGTGTACTCCGGTGCACCTGGCTAAAATTAGGGTCAGGGATAACTCTCTTTGTGAGTGTGGTCTTGCAGAGGGCTCTGTTGATCACATCTTTTTTGATTGCCCTAATCTTAACGTTTCCTTGTACAATCTTCTTCCTCCTTTCATCCCCAGACCTTCCAATTTCAAATCTCTATTATCATATGTAAACTCCCCATTTATCCATACCCTGTGTAATTTCATTAATGTTAATAACATCAAACTCTAACTGTAGTTGTGTACCTGTTGTAGACTAATTTAATTAAACTAACAGTATTATATATTTATGTATCTATTGTTTTGTCCTTTTTTTCTAGGTTCCGGAAATCCTCAGATTTTCACCGGAGAATCCTCAGTATCATTCCGTGCCATCGCCGATACTTTGACACTGGCAGAATCATCAAAACGATGAAAGCCATTAATTAGGAGAAAATAAAAAAAAGAATTTGGCTTTCTGCGTTCCGTTACTAAAAACTGAATTTCAGTAAATTTAAAAGAAACATTGAAATAAGCACAAGTCCGAAAACGCAAAGAAAAAAGCTTGTTACTCAGAAATATAATCAAAAAAAGCTTTATTACAACATAATTTGGTTCGATGCACACTTTCATCTATTTATTCTCATCTTACAATAAGCGTACAACGAAACCTAACACATATTGAGGTTATTATTGCAAGATTGCGTGTTGTATTATTGTGTTTGACATATAAAAAGGAAAATTTTATAGATTATCCAAAAATCATATCACCTGAAACTTTTAGATTGTTTTTAAAATGAACTAGTTCAACTAGTTCATTTTAAAACTAGTTACAACTAGTTTCAACTAGTTTCGTTTCCTCAAACCAGCATTTGGTCAAACGTGATCCTAGCAAGAAAGTGTGAAATCGAAAGATTTAGTGTGTCGTGAGTGGTAAATGTGACCGAAAAACCAATTTTGTGTGTCCACGAGTTTTAGAGATATTCCATTTCTTGCTAGGATCACGTTTGACCAAATGCTGGTTTGAGGAAACGAAACTAGTTGAAACTACTGAACACACAAATCTTGCCACCAGCTACATAAATATTCGTGGTAATTTGCGTGGAATTATTTTTTTCAATTGTCACACCGTTTGGGAGTTTTTGTAAAATCTTTAAAATACCTAAATGGCTTAATATCTCCCTAACAAAGCAACTCAAAGTCAAACGAGAAACACCCAACGATACATCTTACTCAATACTATCACTATACCGAAATGCAAAAGCCTAGGATAAGCCGTTTTACCAAAACAACAACTTTTGTACCCCAAAATAAGCAGGATGTACTTAGTTAACAGCAAAATTTTTACTACTAGCATTTAGTGTGTAATTATTAACTTTAAAAACCAAAAAGTCGTAGAAATACAGTTCTTTTTTGAATATTGAAATTTCGACAATAATACGACCAAATTAAAGTAATGGTCCAAAAGCGTCCGTGCAGAACTTGAGACATACCATTCTCATTGTGTAGTGTTATATGCGGTACAATGATGTGGAAAACTTGTTAGTGGGTAAATGATAAAAATATCCGCAAATAACTTCCCAAATTGAAATTCACCTGAGTATCTAAGTACATACCTACCTAACCATATTGGTAATAAATAATAACAGTGTATTGTTTAATTTAACCACTTGTTGGAATGAAAACTGAAAATATATTCTGCCCGCAGCCTAAATTGATTGTTTGTCTTGCAACTTGCAAAATACCAGGGGACATGGATAAGCACTTATACACATAAATACATAGCGTCACGCCTTTCCCATAAACTTATTCAATACTCCATTTTTCGTGACAGGGGGCTACCTCATCGCCGCAGCTATGGAGTAATAAAGCGTCACGATGTTTTCCATCACCGTTAGAACGTCCGTTTATATATGTATTGTACTTAAGATAAATTAATTATCTCATTAGTACTTGGTCAGGAATCGAACCTGCATCTCCTGCACCACGGAGCCATTATATTCCTTCTTATTTTTAATTATATCGTCTTAACCTTGAATTACCTACTCAAGACAACTCTTGAAATACAAGTAGATAAATAAATCGTTCAGCAAATTTTCAAAGACTAGATAGACTTTCATAGATGCATATCATATCAATAACGTTTTAACCTCATTTTGACGAAACTGACTTTAAAGTGATTAAATATATAATAATAACTAATTAAAAGATACGACTAATGCCTTTTTTATTCTTGATAGTGTTTTTTTTTGGGTTTTTACAATGAATTTTGGGCATTTTAGGGGAAATTTGACTTTGGTTAGAAGGAAATATTTAAGGAGTTGGCAACCCTGTCGCTGTCAAACTGCTAGCTAATCTGTGGTCGTGGAGCACTATTTGTTTGGATTGGACTTTCTTTCTTTCCTAATTTACTTTCCTCATCTTTTTCCTAAAAATTCGTGTATTCAATATTCATGATCCGCATGTGAAGCTAATAAATCAGTCAGAATGAGCGCCACTTCTACTAAACCGAGAGTGATAGACTCCGGTTTGTGTAGATGCTGCGGTGCCACGAAGAAATGCAGGATTCTGACCATGGAGTACGAGTTTCTTGGTCAGAAGGAGGTCTACTCGCACATGATGATGGACTGCTTCGGTCTGCTGGTAAGTTCATGGAGATTTCGTTGCGAGTAATGTTAAAAGTGTTAATGTAAACAGAGGATAAATGTTGGGATCGACGAAAACGGGCGGTTTCAGATGCTTTTGCCGATTTTTCCTTGCATCATACGTGCATTTAGAGACGATATCAAAAAACGCGAAAGGTCACAAATCATTAGTTTTCTACTTTTATATTTTTCCAAAACACCAATTGCTAACATTCAGGACCGTGGGAATGAGGGAGTATTAGGGCGGGGAACAGGTGGGGACCAATGGATTTTGCCTATTTTTAAGCACAATAACCTACTCTAGCCAAATTCGGCGGAAGGACTTTAGCGGATGACCTACTTTTGTTGACCCTGAGGGGGGGAGGGGGGGATGGGGGAGGGGAGTAGATGCCCCCCCTACTTCTCCCCCCCCGCGGAAATGTCTAGTTTCTGAGATATGATTATTTAAAGTTTTGAGGTTATGTTGTTAAATTAAAACAAAATTTAGACTGACCTTGATCTTTAAGTGGGGGGAGGGGGAAGGGGGTAGATGCCCCCCCCCCCTACTACTCCCCCCCGCGCGGAAATGCCTAGTTGCTTTCTTCGAAAGGGTCACTTTTCTGCCTCGACACCTTTCTCCTCCACAAATGCTCCATAATGCTATCATCAAAATTTACATGAAAAGTAGCCACAATAACCTACTCTAGCCAATCGTTATTGTTTGCATACGCTGCGCTCCGCTCCGCTCCGGTTTAGCTTCTTCAACGTTCTAACATAACCTATAACCCGATTGAAAAGTAGCCACAATAACCTACTCTAGCCAATTGTTTTTGTTTGCATACGCTCCGCTCCGCTCCGGTTTAGCTTCTTCAACGTTCTAACATAACCTATAACCCGATTGAAAAGTAGCCACAATAACCTACTCTAGCCAATAGTTTTTGTTTGCATACGCTCCGCTCCGGTTTATCTTCTTCAACGTTCTAACATAACCTATAACCTGATTGAAAAGTAGCCACAATAACCTACTCTAGCCAGTTGTTTTTGCTTGTAAATATCGAGAGAACAAGAAAATAGAACATTCGCGAAACTACTAGAAAAGGGACTACTACTTTGCCGCCCAACCAAAAACGCGGCAAAACGCCCCAACAAAATGTGTTCCGTTTTAAACAAAAATTACAACCTTTTTATTATCAAAAGTGATATTTTACGAAAGAAATACTAAATTAACTTTGATTGACGTAAAATAAATAAACAAACATAAATTGCAAGTTTAATGAACGTTTTTATTAAAATAGGTATTATTAAAAAAAGATTCCACATTTCCTCCTTTTTTTAGAGAATTCTCATCTTTTCAAATATGCGTACAACGAAATGTAGGTAATATATTTTGACCACAGACAAGATTTAAACATATTATTTGCGTTGCGTTACATAATTTTACAAAGTATTTTCAGATTTTCAAAAAATCATATCTTAAAAACTATTGAATTCCGCACCCTGAAACTTTCAGAAAGATGATCAAATGACCCCAGCATGATGCTAAAAAAGTTTGGACGCCCCAGTGAGTAGGTCATCCGCTAAAGGTGAGCCAATTCGGCTTTTATTTGCATACGCTCCGCTCCGCTACGCTCCGGAGTTGCTTCTAAGTTCTAACCTAACCTATAATCCAATTGAAATTTAGCTACAATGTCCTACTCTAGCCAAATTTTACTTTTCTTTGCATAAGCTCCGCTCCGCTACATTCCCGGGTTGCTTATTCTAATTGCCAACCTAACCTATAACAACATTGAAATTTAGCCACAATAACCCACTCTAGCCAAATATAGCTTTTCTTTGCATACACTTCGCTCCGGGGTTGCTTCTTCTAAGTTCTAACCTAACCTATAATCCAATTGAAATTTAGCCACAATAACCTTCTCTAGCTAAAGTAGGTGTTCAAAGCGATTCAAACGAAAGGAAAGTATGTCGACTGACGTGAATGCAAGCAATGGAGGCCTAAAAGGACCAGATTCCAGGGCCATAAAACATAATTAAAAAAGAAAATAGCAAGCAATGAATTAATGAATTTGGCTTTCTATTTTTTCAGGCTCCCTTAGTTGTCTTCAAGCCATTTAATTAATATATATTTTTTTTTTAATTAATAATTTAATTTTTGATCTGAACTGGTTTGACAAGAGTCAAACCAGTTCAGATCAAAAATTAAATTCCCTGTTATATTAAAAATTAAAGAATTGTTGTATGACTGTCAACGTCAGGGATTGGAAATTGTGTTGGCATGGATCCCTGGTCATGCGGGTGTTACAGGAAACGAGGAGGCCGATTCCTGCGCGAAAAATGCTATTGCCTTGGGTGGCTCTGAACATTTCCGTAATTTCAGTTCAGATATATGTTCCATCTGTAAAACTCACCTATATAAATCATGGAACGAAGCTTGGCAGGCTAGCCGTCAGATCAAAGGCAAATTCTTTGGAGAAATCCAGGATATGATTCCTTTGAAACCCTGGTACTTCGAATTCCGCGACTCGGATAAACGCACCACATCTACAATTTGTCGTCTTCGTTTGGGTCATACGTGTACTCCGGTGCACCTGGCTAAAATTAGGGTCAGGGATAACTCTCTTTGTGAGTGTGGTCTTGCAGAGGGCTCTGTTGATCACATCTTTTTTGATTGCCCTAATCTTAACGTTTCCTTGTACAATCTTCTTCCTCCTTTCATCCCCAGACCTTCCAATTTCAAATCTCTATTATCATATGTAAACTCCCCATTTATCCATACCCTGTGTAATTTCATTAATGTTAATAACATCAAACTCTAACTGTAGTTGTGTACCTGTTGTAGACTAATTTAATTAAACTAACAGTATTATATATTTATGTATCTATTGTTTTGTCCTTTTTTTCTAGGTTCCGGAAATCCTCAGATTTTCACCGGAGAATCCTCAGTATCATTCCGTGCCATCGCCGATACTTTGACACTGGCAGAATCATCAAAACGATGAAAGCCATTAATTAGGAGAAAATAAAAAAAAGAATTTGGCTTTCTGCGTTCCGTTACTAACAACTGAATTTCAGTAAATTTAAAAGAAACATTGAAATAAGCACAAGTCCGAAAACGCAAAGAAAAAAGCTTGTTACTCAGAAATATAATCAAAAAAAGCTTTATTACAACATAATTTGGTTCGATGCACACTTTCATCTATTTATTCTCATCTTACAATAAGCGTACAACGAAACCTAACACATATTGAGGTTATTATTGCAAGATTGCGTGTTGTATTATTGTGTTTGACATATAAAAAGGAAAATTTTATAGATTATCCAAAAATCATATCACCTGAAACTTTTAGATTGTTTTTAAAATGAACCAAATTATCTACCAAATGGCCTATTTTGCTGAAGAATTACATAAATTGAAGTGTATCTAAACATTCAGCGAGGATAATTGTAGTAGGATAATTGCCGGTTTTTTAATTGTTCTCTCTTTATTTATTTATAATGAGGTGTGCAATGGATAGTTGGCAGTCACTACTTATAACATTGCTTTTTCGAAAAAAAAAAATCGAGTCAATTATTTTTTAAGTGTTGTGCCCTCTCTACAATAGCACCGGTTACAGGGACTTATTTTTTAATACATTTTCCTCGTGCACCTCATTGATTTCGAGATATACGTCATAACGATGTTTGTCACATCGATATCTCTGTAAATAATGGTCCTAAGGAAATCATGCATATGACATAAAATTATGTCCGTAAGGCACTCTACACAATGCGCAAGTGAAAATATCAAGATGAAAAAAAAAGTGTCAAATTTTTCAAGTGTCATGTGCCACCTTATCTACAATACCACCTTAGATTTTTTTTGTGAAAATATTATTTATTTTCTAAATCTTACTTTTCCGAAAAGCTGTACCATTCCAACTGATAGGCATAAAAACAATTTTTTTTTTTTGAAAAAACTCACGACGGTTAAAGCTTAGTTGAAAAAGAAAAAAAAAATTTAAACCTCCGACTCAAAGAATTTATGCTATGAACTTAATAAAAAAAAAAACAAGAAAATCCTTCGGGGGGCTGCTATCTCTATTTTAAATATAAACAAATAATCAAGTTACTACAATCATACCACACTAGTTCATTTAATAGCACCAAGAAAATTCAATTTTGAAATTACACAGATTCTAAATGATTAATCATAAAATTAGAAAAAAAACGTAATAGCAGCATACATACATACATTTATATGTATAATATAGTGTCCTATAGTTTCGGTTTTACCAAATTATTGTTAAATTTGGTTGTATTTGTAATAGTTTTGGTTGTGTTTGTAATAGTTGTAGCATTATTTCTTGAATGTTTATTTTCATTTGAATAAGTTAGTGGGTTAGGTTAGGTTAATTAGACTATCCCTCCACATTACAGCATTAGCTTAATTCACGAATATCGATTTTTTACCCACGACGGAACGGAGATGGTATGAATGAATGAATGAATGAATGAATACTTTATTGCACAAAACAAACATACAGAGATCAAAGAAAGATATATGTACAAGAGGCGCGCTTATCTCTATAAAAGAGATTTCTACCAGCAAACCCAGATAGGAAAGGAAAGTGGATTGTGGGAGTAATAGTACATTACTTCAGAGGGAAGAAAGTGACAGTTCCATACCGAGATTATGGCATTTGCGCCACGAGCTTGCGAGGGGCGCAAACCATTTGAGGTATGGAACTGTACTTTATCCTGAGGTATGTATAGTGCTTTTTATTACACCTACGAGGAAAATTATAGACATAAATGCATAGAAATGTTTATATTTAGTTAAAAGTACAATTATTAAAAGTGCAGCTATTATAAGATTTTACATTTTGTCCGGGTATCTTGTTTTGCTTTCTCACTAAAATACGAGAGCAATACATTTTCAGAAAATGAAGTCGTTTTCTTTTCCTTTTGCCAGCGTATGAAATTTTCATAAGTACTGTTGTATCTGCATTTAGATTTTTCCGGCAACAGATTATCAACAACTTCTTGGGCCGTCTCTAATAGTTCTGGCGGTGTGTTAGGGATAACATCATCACTGTCGCTCGAAGTATCCATATTTTGCAAAAAACACAAAGATAAATGCTAAATCAATCGAAGTTTTTGCGAAAATGCGCGGGCTTTTCCTTTTTTTATTCGCCCGTTTCTGGAGTAGGCTAAGATCATAAGGTCATGCAGCCACTTCTTCCGTGATTCCGCGCGTTTTATATGCAAAAATAATTTCGTTTTTAATTTTCTTTATGCACCAAGGAGGTTGGTAACTGGTAAAAAAAAACTGTATGTGGCCAGTAACAATTTACTTGAAATTTAATTAGTAGACAGTTAAAGTCTCTTTGCAGTATGACTGCTGACAAATAAAAAAAAACCGGGTATGTAATGGAATTTCATACATACTTCCCACCCTTGGGTCGGAAGGATTTTCATACAAACTTCCATACCTTGGGATGAAAGGATTTGAAGGGCGGGATAAAGGCGTTTCTTCCCTCTAATTGGTATAATTAGTATGTATTTTCAGAGCAGGTGTGATAAAAAACCTATTTGCACAACAAAATAATTCATACACAATAATAATATAAGTAGGTACATATACCTAATACTACTACTACACCTAATTTATATAATATTATATACATACATACATATCATACACATACAAATTATATATACATACTATGGAAGAGAGAGGTAATGGTCTTTCAAGCGAATCTTAAAAACGTTAAGTGACGGACTGTCCCTGGTGGTGGCATATGCGTTTGGGGTGAGAGGATGTTTGTGCAAACCACTGTTGCCATTTTTAGGGTTCCGTACCCAACGGGTAAGAACGGAACCCTATTACTAAGACTTCGCTGTCCGTCCGCCTGTCACCAGGCTGTATCTCAAGAACCTAGCTAGCTAGAGAGTTGAAATTTTCACAGATTATGTATTTCTGTTGCCGCTATAACAACAAATACTAAAAAACAGGATAAAAGAAATATTTAAGGGGGCTCCCATACAACAATTCTTTCAATACCACATACAAACTTATGGATGCACCTGGTTACGTACATGGATTGTGAAAGTAACCGCACCAATAACTTTGTAAACAATATTTTGCTGTGTAAAATCCAAACTATTCACTCCACACCATCGCTTCCATTGAACGGTGGTACGGAACCCTTCGTGCGCGATTTAGACTCGCACTTGACCGGTTTTTTCGCAAATACTACTAGTCCGATTTTGGTGCGTTTTTCAGTGATGGGTTCGGGTTTGATTGATGCATGTTCTTAGATAGGTGTTACGGTGACAACTCACCAGGGGGCGCTGCAGTAAACATTTGTTTGTGCAAAATCATATCTACGAGACCGATTTTGATGCCGTTTTTCAGTGATGAATACGGGTTTGATTGGTGCATTATCTTAGATAGCTGTTGCGATGACAACTCACCAGGGAGCGCTGCGGTAAACATTTGTTTGTGCAAAACTAAAACTATTCGTTTGATTCTGTCTGATGCGGTTTGCATTATTTTTTTTGTAATGGGTTTGTGGTTGATTAGTGAGGGTTCATAAATAGGTGTTACGGTATGAACCCACTAGGGAGCACTGCAGTGATATTGTTTATATTAGCTACTAAATATTAAAGAAACTCGATAGAACTTTCTTGATAACATTACATTGCGGCGCGTCGTCGATTTTCCATACTTTTGACAGTGGCATGTCACTTTACCCTTCGCGATACGTTCAACATGTAAGAACAACAAAAAATACTTCAAACATATACTTCAGTACTCATTCAATATTTTATATACACAAAACACCTATCATAAATCCTCTTTATTGCGTACAAAAACCACACGTTACGACGAGCATAATGATAAACTTCTTGGTAAAAACTAATTTCTTATCTAAATATTGATTATTATGACCATAATCTACCAAAATTGGTCAAATTATGTCATTCAAATTTCGAACGCCGACGCCCGCCTGCGTGCCGCCCCTAGTTCGTCTGTGAAGTTGGTACTACAGAACAAGCTAACAACTAAGCTCGCCTTCGACAGAACAAGCTAAACAACTGCAGAGCAATGATCAATGCCACAATGCCGGTCGAACATGCCGTTCCAGAACACAACAAAGAGAGCTTACGATGTACCTATACTCGCCTTCGGCTCGTTTCATAAACCCACTCTCGAGTATTAATGCCCTCCATTATGCAGCAGTCACATAAACTACAATAAAACATAAAAAGTGTTTTTGTTGATCCTTTTTTGCTGTGCAAATCAGTATTTTTGATGTGCGATTAAATACTAGCCTAAATATAATACAAAAATTACGAGAACTAAGTAAGCATAACCTCATTTTTTTTTGCAAAATTAAATAATTGCTATTTTAAAACTACACTTTTCCTCACAAAAAACTATACTAGGGGGATGGGGGAGCTGCCCCCTCCTTCTCCCCTCCTCCCCTCCTCCCCCCCTCCAGTGAAGGGAGATTCATTCAATAATTAACCCGTAAATGAAACTGTACAAATGTTCGTCCAGCTGTCGCACCTAGAGGGCAAGATGGCGGAGTGCCTGGTGTGCGCGACCTGCGTGGTGCGCCTGCGCGCTGCAGCCGGCTTCCGGAGGCAGGTGCTGCGCTGCGAGGAAGCCTTCCTGCAGATGAAGATGTACGATGCGGACTCTGCTGTTGACGCGCTCGCTGGTGACTATCGCATAATTTGATAATTTCTTTATTGCACACAACTTATTTATTTATTTGGTTTACAAAACAGATAACAATTACAAAATTACATTATTAAAGCATGCACAGAATATGGTTACCGACTGCTCTCCAAAGTATCTAAACACATATAGCGACATATGGGAGGCGGAACACAATGAAACAACATTAAAATACTAGATATTTAACAATAAAAATATCAGTTAAATGCATCAAATTGGCAATTATTCATAAATTAATTCATTACATCTTTCAATTAGTTATCACATAAGATACATTAATTATAATTCCAATAAAAATAAAGATAAAAATAAAATTAAATAACAACTAATATACAAGGTGCCATTTCATTAGCTGACCATATTTTAGGGAATGATACAAACGATGCAAACGAAAAAATATGTTGGGTCTCCCATAGTAATTTGTAATTAGCTGATTGGGTCAATGTACTGAGGGACGAACAATTATTTTCATTTGCGACCATATGTTTCTTTGGGAAAGTTGTTCATGATAATCGGTGCTATCATTCCCCAAAATATGGTCAGCTAATTAAATGTCACCTTGTATAGACAACAAGACTTACATAAAAATAGTGCACAAGGGCGAGCTCTCGAGAATAAGAGATCTCTTCCAGCAAACCAAATTATTGTGCACAGATTATACAGAATGACCTGACCTTACTTAGCTGACCATATTTTAGGGAATAATAGTACCCATGATTATGGAGAACTTTCCCTATGTAACTTATGTTCGCCAACGACAGTTGTGTTGGGTGTCCCGTAGTAACTCACTGAGGGACGAGCATTTTTTTTCGTTTGCGACCATGTTTCTTGGGGAAAGTTGTTCATAATTATGGGTACTACCATTCCCCAAAATATGGTCAGCTAATTAAATGTTACCCTGTTATATATGTCACCGTAAATTGTCTAAACCGTTAGTTTTTAAACTAACGCGTTAGTTTGTAAACTATCGTCAAATTGTAAACCAGACCGACAGGGTTTACAAATTACGTTTCCTTTGTTCTTACATATCAATCTAAACGAAGACTATTCGGGGGCTTCGCTGCGCTCGCCCCCTCTAGTCTTCACCTAAGCTACCGCAGTGTTTCCCCTGGTATTTCGTTTGCAATTCAAGTTTAAACCAGTTCACAATTTAATGGTGTTATGATAAAATAACGCGTCATATCGTAAGCAGTACGGTACAGTTTACAATTTATCGGTAGTTTGTAAACTAACGAGAGAGAAAATACGTTACGTTATGAACTAACGGTTTTGACAATCTTACGGTGACATATACAATAATGGCTTCTCCAATATGGGGTGGCAGAAGCACATTGTGTCCATGCTTAGCCAGTTAATCAACAGTAAATTTAGCGTGCTAGCCCATCGCCTTCCTTTGGAGATCACTGTTAGAATGTCCCAACCAAGACTAATTTAGCTTTGTTCTATTTCTTCAGACACAGACATGAAGCAGTCACTGGGAGTGGAGGTGAGCGTGATCAAGGAGGAGCCGGTGGAGGCACACTCCCCGGCACACTCCCCGGCACGCTCCCCGGCACGCTCCCCCGAGCCGCTACACTCACCTACACTCCCCGTTGAAGGTGCGTATTATATTCTCCTCGGTAAAGTTTTTATCGTATTCAATTTTTTTCCTGCCCCCCCATTTCGCTTGATGAATTTTATTTATTAAAAAAGTGGCCAAGTGCAAGTCGGACTCGCCCATGGAGGGTTCCGATGTAGCAAGTAATTATGCGATGGATGGATGTTTGTGTTGTAACTTTGTTTTTAATAATGTTTGTATAAATGACAAAGTTATCTTTGCGGTTTTTAATAAATGTTTTATATCTTAAAAACTGCTTATTTTATTTTGTTCGAACCAAGTTTCGTTGAAAGTGTGTATTGAGATACACAGCATATATTTTTTGTAGATTTTTCACTCTCTTACTTTAAAAGTTAGAGGGGGGGGGGGGGGCAGACATTTTCCCACGTTGGAAGGGTTTCAGGAACCTCAACGTCATTTTTAAAGACCTATCTATACCCAACCAGCATTTGGGTAATAAGAATTGGTAATAGTAAGGTTATAGAAAGGTTATTTCGGTAAACAATAGTTACACAAAGGTTTTAACGATTGGTGGTAGAGCACGCTCTAAGCCCTTACTAACCCTCGATTGGGCCCATTCTGTTATCGCTATAAGTAATTTAATGGTCACAATGGCCACTCTTTTAACACTGAGAGTAATATAAAAGTTACTGAGTGGCGTTAGTGGCAACCATTTTTTGTATCTATAATAGTGATACAACAGAAATCTTGCTACTTTAAGTAACTATACAATGGTTAGATATCTTACAGATGTTGAAACTGCCAGATTGGTTTACTTTAGTTATTTTCACAGTATTATGTCTTATGGAATATTGCTCTGGGGGAGAGCAGCAGATATAAATACGATATTTTTCTTACAAAAAAGGGCGATCAGGGCGATATATCAATTAGATGCTAGAGAATCATTAAGAGAAAAATTCAAAGAAATTAATATACTTACGGTTACCTGTCAATATATACATATACGAGAATATCATGCATGTAAGAAAAAACATAGCTTTATTTAAAATTGTAGGTGATAGCCATACAATTAACACTAGAAATAAAAATAGGTTAGCACTACCATTATTTAGACTTAGTAAAGTAGGCACATCATTCATGGGGCACTGTATTCGCTTCTACAATAAAATACCACAGGAATCATTGATCCTTCCTGAAAAGAGGTTCAAAAACTATGTTAAAAATGAGCTGATAAGAAAGTCCTATTATAGTATTAAGGAATACTTCGATGACAAAACTGCATGGTCCATACCATCTCAGCGCACAGAAATTCGACGAGGGGCGATGGATCAAGTCTATCATTCGCCGGCGAATTTCCTTAGACCGAAACCAGTACCTGTTGTAGTCACTTTGAAAAAAAAGGTATGGGGGCGTTTCTTGCCGTTTCTTCTTAACCCCGAGCCCACCTTCCGAAACGGTGTAGTCTTTTTTTATAAAAAAAAAATTGACTTGTAGTTATAAGTAAGTATAATTTTGACGTTGAATAAGATAATTTATTTGTTTATATTGAGTAAAAAAATGACTCTGACTCTGACTTTGGTATATAGTCGTGACCATTGAACAAACAAAAGTTTTACTGAACGCTTGTATATACCCATTATACCAACACTAGCGCTAAGAGAGGTGAAAGTTGGCACCAAAATGTTGGTTGGGTAGACACCACACACATATGGGTTTGATGAAAAAAATATTTTTTGGTGTCGGTTCCATGTATGCCTGCTTTTATTATTTTAATTTTAAATTTTTGTTTACAAATCGTAAAGCGGTTCACAGAATACATCTACATACCAAGTTTCAACTGTGTAGTCCTAACAATTTCTGCATAAACTTGCTGTGACATCCGGACGGACGGACGGACAGACAGACTTGACGAAACTATTAGGGTTCCGTGTTTCTCTACGTAACCCTAAAAATACATTGCAATAATAGATTCTTATAGCCTGCTTCACTTCCTGATAATCCCAACCTGTCTTACATATAAATCGGGATCTTACGAACACCCTTCATGCTGTCAGCTGGCCCCACAGATTTGGCTGGCCCTCAGAGTAAGCCCTGTGTGTCCCATAGTTAACAGGAATATTGTTTAATATTTATGCTTCGGAAGCACCGGTTTTTTGTTGCGCGGATCGACCGCGAGTAATCGGGACATCACTAAGCGGAAACGGACCGCAGCTGTCACTCGTACCAACGAGAGGAAAAATTTGGAGGTTATCTTTTCTCATCGGGAGAACAAGAGGTCTGCTCAGGCATTGTGCCATTGATGGTATTTCGGTGTACCAATTACCAAATACAGGCGTCGGGCCTGGTCGGAGTGTTAATCATCTACATCGTCGGGAAATAAGTAGATTCGCGTCAGCGGTCAAGTGATCCGTGTGGATACGGACATCGTCGTATCGGTAGCGTGGCGACTCCACGTGACGGCAGGTAGCACGCCGGCGACAGCGTCGGCAGCGACGGCAAGGTTTCGATTCCTCTCCTATCCCAAAACTGTCTCCTCTCCCGCATTCCTGTCTCGAATCGAGCTTTCGATTTCCTGTCTACGGAGACAAAGGTCAGTAACAATCATTCAATTCACTTTTCTCTCACGTGCTGGCAAAAGCCCACCCCCTTCGGATTCCACGCCGTTCGGTAGGCGTGGAAATTTAATCAATTTGGTAGCAGGCGCGGTTTTCCTAGTGGGAAATCATCGATTCACGGTTCTAGGGTTGTTTTGTTGCCACATTGTAGTTGGGAGAAAAGAATATCTCAGATTGGCCGGCAATCTGTTTGGCAATGAGTCTGTGGTCGGTACCACAATTAAAGTTCATTTCGGTTAGTGAAAGTATAAGTGTAAATTTAGTCAATAATAAATTTGTAGTCGGAAACTACTGTTTGTGCGCATAGAAGATTAAACAGTCATTCTGCGAAGTAACTAGATTGTATTACTTGCGGTAGAACGTCGGGTTCTACAGTACTGCAGTGTTATTTCGGTTTACACAGCAGGGTCGGGCTATTTAAGGGGTATTAAGCTGATTTTGCTGACCTCAAAGGAAGTGTGGTTCATATTGGAGGGGCCACTGCTAGAAGCCACTTATTATTTTGTATTGTTTTCATAATCAAGATTTGTGGGTTATTTTTGTATTGTGTTTTATGGTGGCATTCTCTAATTGATTTAGAGTGTATATTATAAGGTGTATGTCCACAGGGCGACCATATTAAATATTGTTTAGGATTTAATTGTTTAGTGGTTGCCTTGGTTTTTACAACTTAGTTTTAATTTCTGTGCCCAGCGCTGACGGGAAAGTGCTGGTCTCTGGCTGTGCTTAGTTCGGTAGTGAAGCATAAGACCAGAAACAATTGAATTGGTAACCATGGCACCTTCACCCTTGACGGTATTGCGGTATGGCGTCCGTGAGGAGATGAGATGGCTCGCCCATACTCACAAGTATGTGGAGCGACCTGACATGGACGATGTCCTGCTCAAGCGTGTGGAGGACGCAATGACACGCGTCGGGAAGGCGTGTCGGCTGGCTGCGGAGGCTGAAGCCCTCGGGCTTACGGATGAGGCCTCGGTGGCTGCAGTGAAGCAGCTCTGCGCGGATGCTGACCAAGCGATGGAGTGCTTGGGCGACATCGAGCGTCGCGCCGAAAAAATTAAGCGGTCGCGTCGGGATGACCGCGGGGAGGGTAGCGGAGACCCGCCCCCTAAGGGTGTTGTTGGACGGCTGCCACACCTGGAGATTCCGGCCTTCGGTGGGGCAATTGATGAGTGGCCGGCATTCATCAATTTATTCGATAGCCTGGTCCACGGTCGGGACGACCTGGACAACGCCTACAAGTTGGCCCAACTATTGATGGCACTGCGGGGTGAACCGAAGGAGTTGGTCGGTCACCTAACGGTCACGGCGGGCAATTATGAGATTGCCCGGGTCATATTGTTTGACCGCTACCAACACAAACGGCGGTTGGTTGATGCGCAGCTGGGGAAGCTGTTCAGCATCCCACGAGTGACCCGGGATGTTGACATCCGGGTACAGGTGCTCAACACTGTGCTGGTGGCCACTAAGGCCCTTCAGAACCTTGGTCTGCCGGTAGACCAATGGTCATATATTGTGTTATATATGGTTTTGTCACGGTTGCCTGCAGCTGTTCAAAGTCGGTTTGAACAGCTGCATGGTGGCAGTAGCTCGGAACTGCCCACGCTCGTCCAATTAACGGATTTTTTGGAGGGTGAATGCAGGCAATGCGACACATTGGATACGGAGGCCAGTGTGCAGCGCCAACCCGCGCGGATGCGGGAGGGGCTGCGCCCCCCGCCCCCACGGGGGGGTGGGCGGTCAAAACAATTTGGCGTTTTGAATGCTGCGCCGTCGGGTGACGGCTGTGTGCACTGCGACAGTGCCGG
The DNA here is from genome assembly GCA_949825045.1 of Argyresthia goedartella. Taxonomy (NCBI): domain Eukaryota; kingdom Metazoa; phylum Arthropoda; class Insecta; order Lepidoptera; family Argyresthiidae; genus Argyresthia; species Argyresthia goedartella. The sequence continues at coordinate 4,578,757 of OX463811.1, read as the reverse complement.
TCATGAAGTGACCAGTTGCGCCAACTTCAAGGCGCTCGGGGTAGCTGCCCGCAGGAAGGTAGTCTTCCGCCACCGATTGTGTTTCGGTTGTTTGGGGCCGCACCCGCTGAGCGAGTGCTCACGCGCGTTCCCCTGTGAGTGCTGTGGTGGCAAGCACCACATCGTGTTGTGCCTGAACCGGTCAGGCCCTTCGGACGGTCACCAGGGCCGGACTCAGGTTGGTCGGTCACAGGGCCCAACCAGGGCCGGACCCAGTCCCCCTCCGGGCAACGGGAGTCACCAACGGGGTGACTGGGGTACCCGCGGACGGGACCCCTCCCCGAGGGGAAGGGGGCAGCGCGGGGGGTAACAGGCGGGATAGCCGGGGTTCGGTCGCCGCTGTCCAGGGTCAGCGAGGACTTCGGGCAGCTGGCTCACCGCGTGTTACGGGCGGGTGTCAGATGGCACATATGAGTGGCGCGAAGGCTGGGAGCCCACCACCTTCTGCGCCACCCTGCCCGTCGCTCTGGGAGGCGAACAGGGAGGCGAACAGTCGGATGTCGCCCCCATTCCTAGAGCGCCCCAGGTTGGATCCGCTCTCCCCCCTCCATCCACGGTGGCCACCGGGCACACCGTACACAGTCCGGTATAGTCGGATACCGGGACAGCGAGGGGCCTATTATGCGGGTTGGGACCCCCTGATGTACATACGGTCTGATATGCCACCGGCATATCAGCAGCCGAGTTACCAGGCCGACGGGGGTCCCAGCGGGTTCGGATCCCGCGGAGGTTCCCGCTAGGGACACGCCGCCCACTTAGAGGGTGCCGCCACTCCACAGACGGTCATGCTCCCCACCGCCTCGGTGATAGCGTGGAGTTCGGACGGCAAATCTTGTGTGGCACGAGCACTATTGGACTCGGGGGCCCAGGGGTGCTTAGTCTCGTGCAACCTTGTAAGACGGTTGGGCATTTCGGTAAGGGAGTATCCACATACCATTCGGGGAATTGGGAACACGGAAGTCGGTTCCGTTAAGGGAGTATGTCGGATTACTCTCTCGTCACGGGTGGATTCATCGGTGAATCTGACGGTCACGGCATTAGTCATGCCTAATGTGATGGGCTCACACCCTCGTGTACGGTTGTCGCCCTCGGTGCGACAGTTGGTCGCTGGGTTGTCACTGGCTGACCCGGAGTTCGATATTCCGGGCCCAGTAGACATTTTATTGGGTGTCGATGCCTTGGGATACCTGTTAGTGCCAGGTGTCCACGTGTTGCAGGCGACTGGTCTGGTTTCGGTCAACACCAGACTGGGCCATGCGGTAATGGGTCCGGTCATGCCGGCTGCCCCACGCCTAGCGACTCGTAGTCCCTTATTCGGTTCTGTACTCTCGGAGGTGATACAGAAGTTTTGGGAGGTGGAGGAACCACCTACGGTCCGCCGGTTGGACCCGGTTGAAGAAGAGTGTGAACAGTTATATCGGAACAATACTGGTCGCCTTCGGTCAGGTCGATTTCTCACACGTCTTCCATTTCGGAGTGATCGCCCGCCGCTGGGCAGTTCACACCATGCAGCCGAGACGCGGCTTCTGTCGATGGAACGACGCATGAAGTGTGACGGGATTTTCCGGCAGAAGTACGTCGACTTCATGCGGGAATACGAGTCGCTCGGCCACATGTCGGTTTCGGGTATCGACTGGAAGCGTGAAGACCACTGCTTCCTGCCCCATCACGCGGTCTTGAGGACCCCGGATGGCAAAATACGGATAGTGTTCGATGGATCGGCATCAACATCTAACGGCATGAACCTGAACCAGTGTTTGCATTCAGGGCCGAAGTTGAACCATGACATCGCGGATGTTATCACACGGTTCCGTCGACACAATGTTGTGTTTGTAGCTGACATCCGGATGATGTTTAGACAGACGGTCATTCACCCTGACGATAGACGGTATCAGCTGATACTGTGGCGAGAGAGCCCAGATCAGCCCATCAGGCTGTTCGAGCTGAACACCAACACGTACGGGCTACGGTCTAGTCCTTATTTGGCGATTCGCACTCTGCGGGAGTTAGCGGATCGAGAACGGTTAAACTTCCCTAGAGGAGCAGCGATCCTGGAGCAGGATCTCTACGTGGACGATATCTGTACCGGTGCAGATTCCGTAGAGGAGGCGCTCGCTCGACGGGACGAGCTAGTTGAGCTCTTACGGGGTGGAGGTTACGAGCTCCGGAAATCGATGTCGAACTCTCCAGAGTTACTGACTGGTCTTCCGGATGACTACCAGCAGGATCCCCACATTTTTGAAAATTTGGAAAATCCAAATATGTTGTCGGTATTAGGCGTCCAGTACCAGCCGGTGTCAGACATGTTTTCGTATCGGGTCGAGTTGGACTCCCCGAAGGTCTGGACGAAACGGAACGTCCTCTCAACGGTGGCTAGGACATTTGATCCAAACGGGTGGATCACCCCGGTAACATTTCAGCTCAAGTGTTTTATGCAGCAATTGTGGTCTGCTGAGCTGAAATGGGACGACCCGATCGGCGGGTCATTGAGCTCAGAGTGGGACTCGTTCTTTTCGACCCTCCCTGGCATCCATCGGATTTCACTGCCACGGAGGTTGGTCCCCACCAAACGATACACCGCCACCCTGCATGGGTTTTGCGATGCCTCGGAGAAGGGCTACGGAGCTGCGGTATATCTGCGTACGGTCGACTCCTCGGGGGAGGTTGATGTGCGGTTGGTCATGGCCAAGAGCAAGGTTGCGCCGTTGCGCACTCGCCTGACCATTCCCAAGTTAGAGCTTTCGGGAGCGGCTCTCCTGACTCGTATGCTCAACCACACGATGACGGTTCTTCGTGGGTCAATAGCGTTGGAAGATACGGTCTACGCTTGGACGGACAGCCAGATCGTGTTATGCTGGCTGAAGGCTTCACAAGCTGGAGATTTTTGTGGCGAATCGGGTTTCGCAGATTTTGGATTCGGAGGTTCCCTTAATCTGGAGACATGTTCCAGGGGAAATGAACCCAGCAGACTGTGCGTCTCGTGGGTGTCACGCTCCGGAGTTGGTTGGACATCCCTTGTGGTGGGGTCCAAAATGGTTGACTCAAGCCGTGTAACGTACTACCTCTTTGACCATATTGGCTACTGGCGGATTAGCCAGATAAAAAGTACAACTATAGAAATTCGAAAATTCGGGTCTGGAATCTCGTCTGGCAGCTGATTGTTTTTTTTTGGCAGACATTGTTTGAGCTCTGAAACGTGAGGTTGTATCTTCTGCATCAATAAATTTTAAGTCACGCCTTTAGTTGCGGCGATGGGCTAGTCCCTTTAGTACTGTAATGGAGCTGAATGTTTAGTTGCTGTAAAGTGCAGTAGTTGATTTGAAACTTCCCTACTATCCCCAATCCATGGGGTTCCACGCCGAGGAATAATATCCTCCTGGCGCTACCGCATAATCACTTGTTGACGTCTGGAGAAGTGGACCAGTTGGATTGAGTCAAGGAGCTGAAATCTACAAACTCCCGGCGAGTCCCTATCCAACGTTTCAACTATATCACCAATATTCGACTCACGACCCTGTGATTAATAAATGTATCTTGAGCCTGCCAATAATCTCTTTTGGTCAGGTTAGTCTCACTGTTTCAGCCGAATCGGATTGGCCAATGAGTCCACGCGTTACCACGGCGAACGGCGCCTTTACAGTCGGTGTCTGTACGACGCAACCAGAGCCGGAAGAGGAGTTCAGCCTGCTGGAACGGTACAGCAATGTGACCGCCTGGATCTGCCGATTTGCGCGGAATTGTCGGAATTCTGAGGCGCAACGAGTGCGGACACAGGTCCTGACACCACGGGAACGGAACCATGCGTTGTTCGCATTGGTACGGAACGTGCAGACGGTGCACTTTAAGTCCGAACTGGACATTCTGAGACGCGGACGCGTCCAACTGAAGGGAGCTGTGGCTCGGCTCAACCCGTTTATTGACCCTCAAGGATTGCTGAGGGTAGGAGGTCGGCTGCGGAATGCCAACCTGCCTTATGCGGCCCGCCACCCGTTGTTACTCCCTAGGAAAGGGAAGTTGGTCGAACTGTTGATACAGGATCGACACATTCGGAATGGGCATATCGGATGCCACGCCTTGATGGCGTTTCTCCAGCGCGAGTTCTGGATTCTATCGGGAAGACGCTTAGTGCGTAGCGTCGTATTTCGGTGCCTGCCTTGTTATCGGGCCAAGGCGGCTACGATGCAGCCCCAGATGGGCGATTTGCCCTCGGATAGGGTTAACGAAATCCGGCCCTTTGCGGGTGTCGGAACGGATTTCGCGGGACCATTCATGGTCAAGTCTTCACAGCTACGGAACGCCAGATTAGTGAAGGCATACCTGTGCGTCTTCGTGTGCTTGGCCACGAAGGCAGTCCACTTGGAGGTGGTCAGTGACCTCACCACAGAGGCATTTATCGCATGTCTAGATCGGTTCGTCTCACGAAGGGGCCTCCCGACATTAATCCGTTCGGACAACGGCACAAATTTTGTCGGAGCCAGGCGATATCTGCAGGAGGTCATTCAATTCCTGAACGGTAACCAGGACGCCATCGGTACGGCTTGCTCCCGACGAGGGATTGAATGGGTTTTCAGTCCGCCGGGATGTCCTCATTGGGGAGGAATTTTTGAGGCTGCGGTTAAATCGGCTAAGTCGCACCTGACGAGGATCATCGGTGAGACCTCTCTACGCTTTGAAGAGCTTGCGACGCTGTTCTGTAAAATTGAAATGACACTGAACTCGCGTCCGTTGTGCCCGCTCAGTTCGGATCCAAATGACTTGGAAGCGTTGACGCCGGGTCACTTCCTGATAGGTCAGCCCCTTAACGCCCTGCCAGAATACCCATTCGGTGATGTTAAGTTAAGTCGGTTAACTAGGTGGCAGATGTTGCAGCAGATGGCTCAAGATTTTTGGAAACTGTGGTCCCTTGAGTTTTTGCACGTCTTGCAGCAGCGCCTTAAGTGGACTGACCGGACGAGCCCCCCTCAAGTCGGTGATTTGGTGCTGATTAAGGATGCGAACCTGCCATCATTGAGATGGAGACGAGGACGGATCGTCAATTTGTACACGGGTCGGGATGGCACGCCTCGATCAGCAGAAGTCAAGGTGGGGGACTCGGTCCTCAAGAGAGCGGTCGCAACACTTTCTCGCCTTCCTATTGATTAGGGACAGGTTCGGGCCTGTCCGGGCGGGTGACTGTTTAATATTTATGCTTCGGAAGCACCGGTTTTTTGATGCGCGGATCGACCGCGAGTAATCGGGACATCACTAAGCGGAAACGGACCGCAGCTGTCACTCGTACCAACGAGAGGAAAAATTTGGAGGTTATCTTTTCTCATCGGGAGAACAAGAGGTCTGCTCAGGCATTGTGCCATTGATGGTATTTCGGTGTACCAATTACCAAATACAGGCGTCGGGCCTGGTCGGAGTGTTAATCATCTACATCGTCGGGAAATAAGTAGATTCGCGTCAGCGGTCAAGTGATCCGTGTGGATACGGACATCGTCGTATCGGTAGCGGCGACTCCACGTGACGGCAGGCAGCTCGCCGGCGACAGCGTTGGCAGCGACGGCAAGGTTTCGATTCCTCTCCTATCCCAAAACTGTCTCCTCTCCCGCATTCCTGTCTCGAATCGAGCTTTCGATTTCCTGTCTACGGAGACAAAGGTCAGTAACAATCATTCAATTCACTTTTTTCTCACGTGCTGGCAAAAGCCCACCCCCTTCGGATTCCACGCCGTTCGGTAGGCGTGGAAATTAAATCAAATATAATGGCTCAACAGAATGACTGATCATTCATCATCATCGTCATCAATCAGCCCACATTCCCCCACTGCTGGGTATAGACCTCTTCTTCACCACGCCATCCACTCCGGTCCTGAGCCTCCCGCATCCACTGCCTACCCGCCATGGCGATGACGTCACCCGTCCATCTGGCTGGTCTGCCGGCTGGTCGTCGTGCGGTCCTGGGTAGCCGCTCTGTAACCGCTTTGGTCCACCTTATCTGTCCTTGCCAATAGAGGTGGCCATAATAACAAGAGCACATTAATTAGCATGCTAAAGAAAAATAATTAAAAGCGCTGCTATTGAAAAATGAAACAAACGGCGAAATGCTAAACGGCTAAACGACAGCTAATTAGCAAAAAGCGCTTAACGTTCGAGTAATGTAATGAAATGAATCAGCAAGCGCTAACTTCGCGCTACGTTGCCGCTTCGCAAATTCGCAATCGCAGTCGTCGCGTCGTCGTCGCGCACGCGGGAACGCGCGAATCGCTGGCCGGCACGTTTTGGCAACTTCGCGCTCGCTTTGTAATAACTAATAACAATAATTTTAGATTAAAATAGTAATTCTGACAGTCCATAGCCTGTGTAAAGTATTAAGGGAAGTTTATTTGATCGTTATAATATTACTAATAACTCTAATACGTACTTATTACTGACAGGAATAGCACACACACACAATAACACACTTTATCTACACACGTATCATAAACCCTCTTTACTGCGTTCAAAAACCGCACGTTACGATCAGCATTATGTTAAACTACTTGGTAAAAACTCGTTTCGTATCTGGAAAACTACACATAATGGTCATTATGTGCAGTTTTTCTACATATAATGACATTCAAATTTCGAAAGCCGACGCCCACCCGCGTGCCGTCCCTAGTTTGTCTGTGAAGTTGGTACTGACATTCAAATTTCGGACGCCGACGCCCGTCTGCGTGAAGTTGGTACTAAAGAACAAGCTAAACAATTGCAGAACCACAATGCCGGCCAAACATGCGGTTCCTGAACACATCAAAGAGAGCTTATGATATGTGTGTAGATAAACTAGTGTATGTAACTGTACATAATTAGGCATTAAAACTCTCGAGTGATATTATTATGAAACTCGCCTTCGGCTCGTTTCATAAACCCACTCTCGAGTTTTAATGCCCTCCATTATGCAGCATTCACATAAACTACTATTAAAAGCTACAAAACAGCAAGTGCGAATATAATTTCCGTTACCATTAGCAGTTTAGCAGTTAACAGATTAGCCGTTTATTTTAGCTGCTTTAATAAATTAGCTTAGCAGCTATTTAAATTATTTAAAATTAGCCGTTATTGCCACCTCTGCTGGCCAAGTGTCCTGCCCACCCCCACTTCAGTCTCATGATTCGCTCGCCGACATCGACGGTCTTAGTACGACGTCTCATTTCTGTGTTGCGAATATGATCATTATCAGGTGTGTTGTTACCTACTCGCAGCAGCCTCTGTGAAGCCGGCCTCCCGACGACGCCACACGGTCGCCGCCGCGTCACTCGCGCGGGGGGAGCGGAGAAGTAAAACATTGCGGGCGGGAGGGGGGAAACCAGCTCCGGAGAAGAGCAAAGGTGAGCTTAGCCTGACTCTGTAACAAAACATCTCTCCCTAGCCCTTTGAAATTGTCGTTTTGAAGGGTATTTGTTAGTTAGTGTCCTCGACTTCAACACCGCCTTCGGTCAGTTTCATGTTAGAAATGGGGACGAAGTCAAATTATAATAATAAAAATAATGATAATAATACCTTGGACACTATTTACACACATTGATCTAGCCCCAAACTAGGATTCCCTGTATCTTGGATACTAGACAACGATACACATACTTATATAGATAAATATTATACTTAGATGATTAGGGTACAAACATCCGTTCTCATCAAACAAATATTATAGTTAGATAGATAAACAACCATGACTAGGATACAAACGTCCGTTCCCATCAAACAAATATTTGCCCTCACCGGGACTCGAACCCGGGACCCTTGGCTTCGTAGGCAGGGTCATTGCCGACTCGGCCATTCGGGTCGTCAACTAGAAGCACTAAGCAACGTATTATTAACCTCGCTCACACTATTGACGAATTGGTATTAATTACCGCAACAGAATATCGAACTAAGAATATGATGTGGGCTCAAAGAACCGCTCGCTCAACATCCGCCTCGCTGATGGTATATACACTGGTACAGAAGAGGTCCAGCTCAACCTGCTTGCTGTAGGTTATATTTGTATTTGTTAGTTTTATTATAACTGGTTTCTAAGACACAAGTTATCCAGAATCGATGTATGCGCCTGTTTCATTCCAGGCCCGACGGCCATGTCGGCCCTACAACAACAGAACCGCGAGCGAGACGTCACCTACCTCACGGAGACTAACATACTGAACATCATAGAGTACTCGTACGCACTGCCCTTCAAGTGTCGGCACAACAACCTCCTGTGCTACTACTGCGGGGAGCTGTGCGTCGACCAGGCGGTGCTCAGGGCGCACACGGAGGGCCAGCACACGCCGAAGCGCTTCAAGATCGTCGAACACAAGAAGATGGTGAAAGTCGACCTGACGAGGATCGACTGTCGCCTGTGCGACGAGAGCATTGCTGATTTGGACGCGTTCAAGAAGCATATAATCAAGGCGCATGATAAGAAGTACTACTTCAACTATCCGGATTTGATTTTGCCGTTCCGTTTGACTAAAGGTGAGTGGGTGTGTAGATAACAAAATGTCAACTGTATTTTCCTATTCTCATTATTCAATAAGAAAAGCTAGATTTAAATTAAATAATACAAAAGAGCGTTAGTGCATAAATTAAACCTGGTATGACTAAATCTAATTGGTCGAATCGGTGTATATGTCGCAGTTGGTTGGTTAAATCAGACACTTAACTAACTCTCTAGACCGTTAATTAAATACTGACGTTTAACCAAGTCACTAGCATTTTGTTTTAAATAAAGCATCGTGGAAAACGCTTAACAATCTGTCTTACCGAAAGCCGGCGTGTTGGAAAACAAGATGGCGTCACGACAACAGCTGATTAGCACAGCTTATATCAGGGCAAAACATTGCGGTAGCTTAGGTGAAAGGTAAAGAGGGTGAGCGAAGCGAAGCCCCCTTTATCCTTCGTGTTAGGTTGAACGTGTAAGAACAACAAAAAATACTTAAAACATAAACTTTAGTACACATAAAATATTTATATTGAATATATCTTGTTGCCTAGGAACGTTTAAACAACTCGTTAAACGTTTCGTTCACTCACTTGTCTGACGGAATTTTAGTGACTTGGTTAAACGTCGGTATTTAATTAACGGTCTAGAGAGTTAGTTAAGTTTCTGATTTAACCAACTTACTGCGACAAATACAACTAGACCAGCATGACAGTTGGTGGGTTGCCGCTTTATGGTACAAGAAAAATTGTGTTGTACCATAGAGAATAATAATATAAAGAAGAGAGTCCATCGCCATCGCCATGCAAGCTCCGTACATCGCCATGCAAGCTCCGTACATCGCCATGCAAGCTCCGTACATCGCCATGCAAGCTCCGTACATCGCCATGCAAGCTCCGTACATCGCCATGCAAGCTCCGTACATCGCCATGCAAGCTCCGTACATCGCCATGCAAGCTCCGTACATCGCCATGCAAGCTCCGTACATCGCCATGCAAGCTCCGTACATCGCCATGCAAGCTCCGTACATCGCCATGCAAGCTCCGTACATCGAAACATAGTTCATTGGTAACAACCTAGACGTCGCTGATAGTATTTTTTCTTCACTAAATTATAATTTAAATCTCACCACAATCTCAAAGCTTTCATTGCCGAACGAAACAACATATTTATAATATTCGCCGGTTATATCAGCGAGCGTGGTGGTGGTTGATCGTGGCTCGATCCCCAGTGCGGACAACTTGGGGACAACTTACCTTTGGTTTATGTTTTGTATAAGGTTTTATTTATTGAGCCAAAGTTTGTTTTTTAGGGTTCCGTACCCGAAGGGTTCCAAACGAAGTAACCGCACCAATAACTTTGTAAACAATATTTTGCTGTGTAAAATCCAAACTATTCACTCCACACCATCGCTTCCATTGAACGGTGGTACGGAACCCTTCGTGCGCGATTTAGACTCGCACTTGACCGGTTTTTATTTATTTAATGTGCGAGAGTAGGACTCGCACTCGACCGTTTATTTTACTTGACGTGTTTTCAATTGTTTGCTTTTGCGCCTGTAATAAAATTGATACAAATTTTATTAAAGACATTTTGTCGAAAAGGTTAAAAAAGTGGGGGTCAGACTCGCACACGAAGGGTTCCTTACCGTTAAAACATAATCTTTAAAACAAAAAAAAAAACTTGGATTTGAACCCAGAACATAGAGATTGCGCAACTGATATCAAACCAATTGCGCCATCACATCGTTACAATAAGTCGCGAAATTTAGGATCATGTATTGTTTTGAATGATATCGAGGTCTAATCTGAGCCTGGTGGCGCTAGTGTAGTCTTATTAATCTCTGACGCCACCTAGGGCTAATGTCCTAGGTGTATATTTTAGTTACTTTCATAGTGTGGTGTCCTATGGTATCTTGTTGTGGGGGAAAGCAGCGGATATTCAAACTATTTTTATTTTATAGAAATAGCTATTCGAGCAATTTATAATTTAAAACGCACAGACTCCTTAAGACGAGCGAATGGCGACAGAACTCGGCGCGAGTAGGTATTTACCAAAATACAAGCTATCTCAGAGCTATAAGAGCGCTATTGGCTAAATTTTCGGCCGAATTATGCTTTTGGGCGGTAACGTTTTTCTACCCCTAAACCTTTATGGAATAAGACAAATTTGGTCTCATTCGTTTCCACACATCATAAACGATGCTTGTAGTTTTTCCTTTTTTTGAAAATCTGGCTTGATTCGTTAAAAATAAATAAAATTCTGGAGGGTTATTTTTGGTCAAAAAAGTGAATGTTTAGGTAGTACTTATATTTACTAAAATACAAAATATTTCAAAAAAAAAACAAAACGCACGAGCATAGTTTTTCATAGTATCTCAAACATGTGAAAAAATTGTGAAAATCGGAAAAGGTTTAAGGGGTGAAAAAGGTTACCGCTTATTGTATGGAAGCTCGCGCCCACACGATTCTCTTAAGACAGCTTTTTAAAGAAATTCACATACTAACTGTAGCTAGTCAATTTATTTTCGCAAATATAATGTATTTACGCAAGAACCTTACAAATTTTCCCAAACTTAGCGATAGCTGTAATGTTAACCTAAGAAATAATCACAGACTACTTGCTTCTTATTTGTTGTAGGTTATAATTAACCTACAACAAATAATTGTAGGTTAATTATAACCTACAACAAATAAGAAAGCTGGTTTCTCTTTCTACGTAAGCAGCAAACAGGGCTAACGCCACATGTGCCTGGGCGGAAATTTTCGGAATCTACCGGAGTACCATTTTTTGTTCGAGATGGCTGTAGTCGAGTCTTCCTGTATCATTAGTCTATGTTTATACTCACAGTTGTCCAATTCATACGTTACGATTATTCGAATAATGCCTATGTTAATTAACGATAGATCGAATCGATGTGTCTTCGATTTTACCCAATCGAATTTTTCAAAACTAGGAATATGAAGCTAAAAACATTAGAAGTAAAAAACGGCGAATCCAACTGTCTCGTTGGTCTGTATAATAATTAACCAAGTTAAAAACTAAAAAAACCGACTTCAAGTTCAAGCCCTATTTCTTCTTCCCCGGTCGTGATGCGAATGAAGTCTGTGTACATGAAAAGTCCTCATCAAAACTTGTGCTGCACGGAACCACAAACCAAAACGTCATCTGTGTATTTCTTGTTTTGATTTTGTGGATTTTTTCAAAAAGCGCTGAATCAATGTTGATAAAATTTGTATGGGACCACCTCTGAAGTATGACCTACCAATCAAAACAAGAATTATCAAAATCAGTTCTTAATTGACGGCGTGATCGCGTAACAAGCACACAAAAAGAAAACGAATTGAGAACCTCCTGCTTTATGAAGTCGGTCAAAAAAAAAGAGTTTAGACTTCTTTAAAATTTTGGGCGACGAGCCAGACGGCGGAATAAGACTTAACTCCAGTAAACTTTGACAACTCCATAGAAATTTATATTATTTAGAATAAAAAAAATCTAAAAAATAACCTTTTTGCAATTATATAACATACTTATTTTTTAACGTCATCTAGAAGTATATTAACTATAACCATGACGTTTTAATTACAATCGTTATTCCCAGCGTCATCTCTGGATTACAAATGGTTGCTAATTCTAATCTGTATGGAATAACCTATCTGTGGCTCAACTGACAGTGTGACATTTGTGATAAAGAAGAAAAAAATCCATAGTTCTAGGATGTTATTTGTGTGATGTCTCTGTTTCTGGTTCCCAGGACACTGGGTATCCTCATGTGGGGCCAGAAGCAATGTATGTGCCAGTATATAAATGATTGTTTACCTAATGTCAAAAGGTCATTGCAGATGGCGCTGGTGAAGTTGGAGGCTGTCTATCTGTCAAAGTCGGCAAATTCTATTTACTTTTTATATTATATGGCATGCTCATTTGAGGTTAATTTTGCCAACGTAGGGTGTATTTGAACGGTCACGTGACGTGTTTTTGAACCTAACCTCAGATAAATGAAACTCTTTGCCTCCAAGCAACTACGCCAGCGCCACCTAGCAGGAGCAAAAGCGGGTGCCATTGGGTCATTCTTCTTTTATACCATAACTATAACTATAGGCTTGTCAAATTCGTACGTAGCACTCCCATGGTCCGCGGCCGGCGGGGGACGAAAGATGCGGGGGCGGCGGGGCGCGTCGCTTAAATGTCGTAGTTTACGGACATGTACGGCGTACGGCTTTCCGGACTGAGAGACAGTCAAAATTTGAGTGTCCAACTTTGGGTTGTCCAAAAAAATAAAAATGGAACGCTCGATGCTCGGAGTATTCCGTTACGAACTCATTCGCCAACGCACTAAAGTCACCGATGTAGGTCAACATGTTGCGCTTCTAAAATGGAATCTTTATCAGGACAGGCAGGTACGCCCTTGCAGGACAAATCGGTCGCAGAAGCGACGGAAGATGGGGCTCCAAAGTTCTGTTCTGAAGTCTCCAAAGTTCTGTTCTGGAGGCCAGGAAAGGGAAATGTCGGAAGACCTGCGACAGGATGGTCCGATGACGTCAAAGGTTCAGCTGGCCCGACATGGACGAGAATGGGCGCATATCGCAATAATTGGCGGTCATTTAGAGAGGTACAGCAGTATACATGCTGAAGAAGAAGAAGATAGATTTGTATATAATTGCCCCTGACTCAAGATTACAGTGGGCCAATGTGACAGAAACAGTGAATTTCCAATTAAAAACCACTCAGATACGCTGTCCACTAGCTTCTATTATTTATTCTATTATTACTATTCTTATATACATCTATAGTACTAATTCTATAGTGTGATTAAGACTTGTGGGTCCCTCAGTTAACGCTAAAGATTGTATTTTTGACTATGACCTTTAGATGTGAAAAGACTTGAGTCAACCAACCACTTCATAGTTTGCTCTACATCCATTGAACCCTAAAAATACAGGAATTTACATTATTAAGTGTTCCTTGTGAACAATGCAGGTGATGTAAGCTTCGGTATATAGTAATAATGCAGACACCATTAAAGTTTAACACATCAACAAAAGTTTTTACTGCTTTGAGTAGTGCAATAAAGTTGAAGCACTTCTATCCCGCCCCCGCATCTTTGTGCCCCGCCGCCCGCAGACCACGGGAGTGCTACGTACGAATGTGACAAGCTATACCTGTCTCTCATTTTAATAAACGTCGTTTCGGAGATTGTGTCAATTATGTTTTTAGTAACATAGCAATGTAAAAAAAATACTTATTTAGTACCAAATAATCTTCATTTCCCTGCCGCGTTGTTATTTTTATAGGATTGTTTTGTTACAAAATATTGCAAAGTGACAATCCAAAATGTCGTCTCCGCTGAAAACAGCAAATCCTGTCACAATATCATCTAAAATACACAAAAAGTAATACACAATACAATATTGTGTAATATGGATAAAAAATACTTGTAAAACCCGAAAAACCAGAAAACTTAATTTTTATGTGGGTTAAAAAGATGAACGACCCAATGTCGTTCGCGAGTTCTATTAAATACAAGCATGTGACGTCATAAGTCACAAAACTGAGATACAACTGGTGGGAATATCAGATTCAGATAATGCCAAGCCTTTTTGTAAATAATGCTTCAACTTCGGACATATTTTTATATGTCTAGTATTCAATTGCACATCAAAAATACTGATTTGCACAGATAAAAGGATCAACAAAAACACTAAGTTTTAAATATTTTATGTGTACTTAAGTTTATCATTTAAGTATTTTTTTTTGTTCTTACATGTTCAACCTAACACGAAGGATAAAGGGGGCTTCGCTTGCGACCTCGCGAGTGACACTTTTTTTAAGGCTAAAGGTACATCAAAAATACTGATTTTCAAAGCAAAAAAGTTATTTTTTTGCTTTTTATGCTTTAAGTATTTTTGTTGTTATTACATGTTCAACCTAACACGAATATTAAAGGGGGCTCCGCTTCGCTCACCCCCCTTACCCTTCACCTAAGCTACCGCAGCATTTCGCCCTGATATCAGTACTTTTGATGTGCAGTTTAATATTTCCCCGATTTGATCAGACTGCCTCGTCACCGTCCCCGTTGTTCTCCAGGCGAGTTGTCCTGCTCGCTCTGCGACAACAAGTACCCGTACTTCCACGCGCTCAACAAGCACATGAACGTGCACTTCAGCAACTACGTGTGCGAGACGTGCGGCCTCGGGTTCGTGGACAAGTGCCGCTTCCTCATGCACCAGCAGCGGCACGAGACCGGCTGCTACCCGTGCCCGACCTGCGGGAAGACCTTCCGGGCGATCTACAACAGAGAGCTGCACGTGGACCGGGTGCACAACAAGAAAGGTAATGGTGTGGTGGGGCAACAACGTGCTCAGACGCAATCCGATAGTAGCTTACGTCGTTACTTGAATATTCCATTGTTTTGCTTTAATCACTTTTCACTAAAGCTAAGTTACAAAATTTTGCCAAATTGAGGAATAGGATAGCTAATTCCCGCCACGAAACTATATTAAAGTTTTTTTAATTTAAATTTTTAACATGTGTCATTAAATTTTCGTCTATCCCACTAGTCGCATGGGACAAATGGCACTCATAATTTTGTCCCAAAAATTCCATTACCGTTAACACCTTTTTTATAACATAGAGCGAAGTTCATAAAGTAGGACCACCGGTATACGTAGGGACTTGATAAGTGTCACAATTTTGACACTATTTTTCATAGTAGCTAATTCCCGCCACGGAACATTTTTAAAGTTTTTTTTATTTTTAACATGTGTCATTCGACTTTACTTCATACTGCCAAGTCATAAAAACATTTCTTTGCGTTTTTAAATAATGTATGACAGCCATTTTATTTGTTTCTTCTAAATTAACGAAGAAAACACGGAAGTGATAAATAAATCAAACGAAATAAAAGAACGACTTTATTCTGCGACGATTTATTGAGCGTGTGGCTGTTTATATTAGTTATAAATATATTATATTAGTTTAAAAAAATACTTTTCGCACCACCTAGCACCTGCTCGAAAATGACAAAATCAAAATCAAAAATCATTTCACTTTCAAAAAATCAAATCATCACACTTTATATATCAAGCAAACCTTACCTAAAGCAAGTCATTATAGCTTAGGCTTTGGCGGTCACATTAAGGTGTACTGAATTTCATTATATCACGACCTATATCCCACCAGAGGTTAAAGTGATTTCACTTCTCATAGTTCTTATTGCTGTAAATATTGCTTAAATCTAATTTCGTGAAATACGCACGGCGCTCCCGGGGGCCGGGGGCGGGGGCGGGGCGTCGGCGAAGGCGGGTCCGGCTCAAACTTATTCGAAAATCAAGCTGGCCACGGCGAGCTAATAATAATAATAATAATATTAACTGGACTAATGTATCAAACAAACATTTTCACATTAATTTATTTAATGAAATGCTGTTTTAGCAGCCTTGCTTTTTTGCTGTTTTGTCTTGGGCACGCTTGAATCCCTCATTGCACTCAGGACTCAGTTTTAATTCCCTCGCATAACACCCTCGCTTCGCTTGGGGGTTAAAACTGTAGTCCTTCGTTATGTTCAGGATTCAATATCGCGCCCGTGACATAAAACAGTGCTTTATCCTCTTGGTGCATAATCTTCTATTATGCACTAAAAAGCATAAAAAGCGACTTTATGTCGCCTAGGCACGACACAGTCGAAATTGTATAGCATGAGAAGTGAACAAGGGGGTTACCACAATATTTTTCCGATTCCAATTAGTTTCAAAACAAGAACATCAAAATGGCAACCATATCCATTCCAATTCGCCATAATGGGCTTTATTTACCTAATAGCAAGACTTGTTTTAAGAAGTTCACGGTAACTTCTCGGATCAAATTAGGTTCCTAATCTGAATCGGAATAAGACGTTGTGGTAACTCCCCAGGTTGCTTAGTACTGTATATATGTAAACTGTCACCCCCTGTCGCAAAATGTTGCATTCAATAACTGGCGAATCTGGGCACAATTGTGTTGCGGAGAAAAGACGCGACGCTCTATGTTGTGTCTGTGTTGTTGTTGTAGAATGTTGTGTGTTGTGTTGCAGGGCGCGTGTATTGTCCGAAGTGCGACATCAAGCTGATGTCTTATCCGCAGAAACTGAAGCATTTAGTTGAGGTACTGTCACACTTACATACCACATACATACTACTGTTCTATGTGTATTTTGTACAGTAAAATATCGTTATTTTACCTTCAACGATTAATTATGTGATACCCATAAAAACCCATATGAAGAAACAAACTAGAATTTAAATATAAATCAAGTCAGTCCTAAATATTTTGTAATTTTGTAAGACATATTTATTGTCTCTTTAAATATATGTACTTTTATACTTAATGTCCTTTATTCTTTAACACTCGATAAGTTTTGAGATGCTCGTAATTGAAAAATGGAACGCATCCTTATATATTTTTTAAAAGCAAATTTATTTAAAATCAGAACGCAAGTAGCCAGTTTGCTGGTTTTAAAAAAAAGTTCCAGTCATTTTACTTACTACCTTCGACGGTTCCCGCGTTTTTCTTTGCAACGATGGAGCTTAACCGTGAACAATTTCTTGGTTTAACTGTTTTTTTTTGCCTTCAACGATTACAATCAGAGTTAGGGGAGTCTGCCCCATCTCTACCAACAGTTTTTAGATGTTTCAGTGAATCTACCAGGGGTTAAAACAAACATCGAAGATGACCATGACCTTTCTTGGCCTTTCTTCAAGGCCTTTCTTGAGCAATCCGGTGTTGAAACCGTGCCCCATACACCGTTCAGTCCTCATTTAGCTTCCTCTGATTTCTTTTTGTTCCCGATAGACAAGGAAAAAATAAAAGGTTTTTTTTTCGTGTGCCTACGAAGTCGCGATAGTTGGTTTAGGCGAATAGAACTTTGCATAGAGAATGGTGGAGAGAATTTCGAAAAAATGTAAAATAAATATTGTTAATATCTTGTACAGTTTTTTCTTGTCTCAAAACTTATCGAGTTACCTACGTAATTAACCGTTGATCCGATTCCAAATTTGAAAATACATACAAAATCGTTCGCTACAGTCTTCACAAAAGAAAGGCCCGGTGGCCCAAACTAAATTCAACCTTATTGCTTTAGTGACACGGACGCTGTCACCGGGCCGTTTATTTAGTGAAGACTGTAAGTAAACCTTAATGGATCATTAAACGACTCTGGGTATGGCGTATGTAGAGCCAGAAGCAATGTTTGTGCCTGTATTTAAATGTCATGATATGTTATGCCTAGGTTTGCTGGAAGTTTGTATCTGCCTCAGAAGTTATCTTGCAACATTTAATTCGAAAATCCTTATGCATTGAGTGGTTGGTTATGTACCTACATGCCACCGTAAGATTGTCAAAACCGTTAGTTTATAATCTAACGTTTTCTCTCTCGTTCGTTTACAAACTATCGATAAATTGTAAACTTACGATATGACGCGTTAGTTTATAATAAAATCGAGAAATTGTGAACTGGTTTAAACATTTTTCTGTTGAGTCGTCCTAAATTCGTGCTCCAAATAAAAAAGGAACTATTGGGGCGGATTAATAATTAATGTGTCATGAGACGGACTAAAATATACCAGTGCTAGATTAGTATCAGCGTTGATAACACTTCCGGAACATCCACACAACACAACTACAGTATCTCACCCTGCTTAGTGGGCAACCTGCCCTAAACCCGAACCCAAGACCTTGGTCGTAGGGCTAAGCAGGTACACAGTACACTCACTCACCCCACATACATGTTGCGATATTCACACATTTTTGAAGCATTTTTGCAATTTAAATTTTTCTTTGTTTTACTTATTTACTTTACTACTATATACTACTTTACTTTATTGCCCTATTGAAAGTTTATAGATCGCACTGATTCGTAATTGGCATTTAATGTTTTTAATATTGAGTGTATTATTTATTTACATTTGCTGTGAATTAGCAAATAAACAAATGAAATGAAATGAAAACTTGAATTGCAAACGAAATACCAGGGCAAACACTGCGGTAGCTTAGGTGAACACTAGAGGGGGCGAGCGCAGCGAAGCCCCCGAATAGTCTTCTTGTTTGGTTGACATGCAAGAACAATAGAAATGTACATTCTAAATAAACCCTGTCGGTCTGGTTTACAATTTGTCGATAGTTTACAAACTAATGGTTTTGACGATCTTACGGTGATATATGTATATTATTGTAATTGCATTAATATTTCGTGCAAATTTGTGTCGATCTGGCATTTGCTGTAATGGCACAAATAATTAATGTATAATTGTATTGTATGTATATGTTTCAGGTCCACGGCGAAGCGCCGCTCAGTTTCCCGTGCGGGGCGTGCGAGCGAGTGTTCCTGACAAGACGGATGTTGACTATACACAGACGGAAGGACCATTTGAAGGACTACAGGTTAGTTGCTCACTGTACACCGTTGCTCACTATACACCGGCATACTCTATACATAGTTTCTTACTAAACGCCTTTGCTAAACATACGGCGTTGCTAACCAAACACCATGTTATTTCTTACCATACATCTTGTAGTTCCTCACTAAACACAGTCGAAAATACCACTTGAAAGCTTAAAGGTTAGTTGCTCACTTTACACCGAATAGCGTACACTATACACCGTTGCTTACTATACGCCGTTGCTAACATACACCATGTAATTGATCACCATACACCGTGTAGTTGCTCTCTATATACAGTGTAGTTTCTCACTAACCACATATGGAAATACCACTTTAAGGATTACAGGTTTGTTTCTCAATAAGCACCGGGCACTATACGCCATTGCTTACTATACACCGTGCAGTTGCTCACCATACACCGTGTAGTTACTCTCTATATACAGTGTAGTTGCTCACTAACCACAAATGGAAATACCACTTAAATAGAAATAGAAATAGAAAATCTTTATTTGTAAAACATAGGTTACATAAAAAGGTCTTAGCAATATATTTAGGTGGTATCTCTATGCTTGGCGCAGTGGCATACAAATATTATATAAGGCAATCCTAAGATCGCCTTTATGAGGTCAATAAACAGTGTCAATAAAAGTGTAATTATGTACAAGTAGGTAGTCAGCGGTATAAGTGGTAGATTTTAAACAATGTCTAAGAAATATTCATTGATTGAGTAATATGCTTTAGATGTTAGCAATTTCTTGAAATTATATTTAAAAACGCTTATATTATTCATAACTCTTAATGCCTCCGGTAGTTTATTGTATATTCGGGTGGACATGCCAAATATACTTTTATCATAATAAGCAGATTTACGTGGGTAAGCGCACAGCTTGTTTTTATTTCGTTTACTCTTCATGAAATTAAATAGATGAAGATTAGACTTGACAAACACTGCAGTTTCAAATATATAGAGTGAAGGAACTGTTAATATTTTAAGGCTAATAAAATGGCTCTTGCAAGATTCTGTACTATTAATATTGCATAAAGATCGTATACATTTCTTCTGTGCCTTAAAAATTACATCTATTTTAGTGGCATGTCCCCAAAACATTATGCCATATCTTAAGGATGACTCGACAAACCCATGATATGCCGTTAGCACAGCGTCCTTATTCACCTGTTTAGACAGCATGTATAAAGCATAAGAGAATTGACTTAATTTATTACTCAGTATGTCTATGTGTGTATTCCATGACATGTTGTTATCAATGTGTAGCCCTAGGAATTTAGTCGACTCTGTTTCTTCTATTTGATTACCCTCATAATTAATATTTAATGTCAATTGTTTTTTATGTCCTTTCCTGAATTTCATTAATTTGGTTTTACTTATATTAATTAAAAGATTGTTGTTCTGCAGCCAGTCAATTAAACTTATTAAAGAATTATTTATGTCACATTCGTATGTATTAAGATTATGTCCAATAAATGTAACTGTGCTATCATCAGCGAAAAGTACCATGGGATGATTTATACATTTTGGAATGTCATTAATGTAAATAAGGAACAACAATGGACCCAATACACTTCCTTGTGGTACTCCACATTTTATGTCCCTAGTGTCAGAAGAAAATGTCGATTCAGTTTTTGATATATTGCAGATTTGTGTAATTTGTGTCAGTTGTTTTCTATTACTTAAATAAGATTTGATGAGGTCATACGCGTTACCCCTAACACCATATGAGTATAGTTTATTTAAAAGTATATTGTGGTTAACATAATCGAAAGCCTTTGTTAAATCCATAAATAGAGACGTAACTGGTTTATCACTATCAATATTCGTCATGATTTTGCTTAGAAATTCGTATATCGCCATATTAATATTTTTGCGTCTCCTAAAGCCTTTTTGTTCTTCTACCAATATGTTATGCTTTTCAAAGTAAATGTATAGCCTATCATAGATGGCTTTCTCAATTATTTTAGAAAATATTGGTATAAGTGCTATAGGCCTATAGCAGTTCATATCTTCCCTATCGTCTTTTTTGAAAAGTGGTTTAACAATAGAGGTCTTAAGGCGATCAGGGAAGACTCCGTGTTCCAGGCATAAATTCGTCAAGTGGGAAAGAATCGGAGCAATATTAATGCTCACAGTTTTGACAATTTGTGTATTAACATCATCGTTACCAGTACTGTTGGTATTTTTAAGGCTTTTTATATGTTTCAAAATGTCAAGAGGAGATGTGGGAGTCAAAAATATAGAATCAATTTGTAGTGTCAGTGTTAGTTTATTTGTTTTAGTAGTGTTAGTATTTGGTTGTACTTGGTCAATGAAATGATTATTAAAAGCTTGTGCAATTTTATTGGGCTCTTTTATTGGTACTCCAATGTATTTAATTATGCTTATGTTGTTTTTTGGTACATTGTTTTTAGCTTTATTAATTACACTCCATGTTGCTTTACATTTGTTAGATGATGTTTTGATAAGGTAGTCATTTTGCGACTTTTGTGTAAGATTTAGAACTTTCTTCAGTCGTTGTGTGTATTGTTTGAACTTATTTTTATTTTCATCGCTTGGGTTTCGTCTACATGTCCATAAAAGTTCCCGTTTTCTTTTGCAACAACGTTTGATACCTTTAGTTATCCATTTAGATTTAGCCATTACATGTCTTTTTATCTTTTGCTCAGGGAAGCAAAGGCCATAAAACATTACAAACGTATCGTGAAATAAGTTAAATGCTTCATTCGGATTATTACATTCAAATACCTCAGAAAAACTCAATTGAGTAATATAAGTCACGAATTTACTTATGTTCTCTTCACTGTAGTCTCGTCTTTTGATGAAATAGTATTTTAGAAGACAACTTTTTTTGACAGGGCATTTAAGAATTTGTGCAGAGTGGTCTGACATGGCGAGTTCTATTACCTCACCATTACTTCTTTGCACATTGTGGGCAAAATTGTCAAGGCATGTACCACTGTCTGGACGAGTTGGTTCTTTTATTTGTAGTTTTAGGTTATAAGCTGCTAGAAGTTGTTCAAAAGTTTTTGTAGCATTAGAATTTGTTAACGTATCAATGTTAAAGTCCCCTGCTATTATAACTTTTTTATTTCTGTAACATGTCTGTCTAAGTATTTTATCTAGTATTTCGAAAAACCTGTCCAAATTGTCCTTCCTATTATTTTGAGTAGGTACCCTGTACATAGATATAATTATAATCTTATGTTCTATTATTTCTATACCACAACATTCAACTATATTTGATATACTGCATTTCTGTATCTCTTTAATTTCCTTAAATTCATGATGTTTACTTATTAATATACAGGACCCCCCATTTCTGTTATTTCTACAGAAGTGTGTTGCTACGACAAAGTTCGGTATCTTTAATTGAGCTGTGTCTGCCGACACCATATTATGTTCGGTGATACATATAACGTCTATAGCCTTATTTTCATTTTTTAGTCGGTCTAATTGCACTGTGAGATAATCGGACTTGTTAATTAATCCATTTATGTTTTGGTGCAGAATATGAATGTTGTTATACACGAAAAAGATTATTGCTTGCTGCATTGTCATTCGTGTTTGTGCTACTGTCGATTTTGTTCAAGTCATTATTTCCTAAATTAACATTATTAATAGCATTAATTAAATTATCATTTCTATCATTGTCATGAATTAAATTATCATCAATATTATTATTAGTTATGTCAGTATTCGTGCCAATATCCATTGTATTATTTGTATTCAGAGTAGGGTCATTCTGATTTTGATCCGTTTGTACATATTTATCTACCATTTGTTTGTCATGTGTATGCGTGTTGACTGAGCGAATGTATGCAGTTCTTTGTGTGGCGTAGTCAAGTTGGAGAAGTTTTCTCAGCAACAGTCTACTCAATATTCTTGTGAAGAGTGGTCCTCTCGGGAGAAATCGGTTGTAATTCATGTCTAGGAATGATACATTGTCGTATTTACCGCATATAAATCTAAGTTCATAATTAAGTTTGCGTTTTTGTAGTTTGTTACAATACGGAATTTCGCAAACTATTAAGTTGACACCTTTGTTTGACTGGAGCCACACTATTAGGCTCGACGTGAACTCGAATGGATCAGCTTCATTGATACCGCCCATCAGCACTACGTAGTCGTCCTTGGTGAGTGTTGCGATTGCTGCCTTTTCTGTCGTAGTTACGTCGCTGAGTCTTGCACCTTGTTTCCAGAAGCTTGTGACTAGGTAGTTGGAGCCCACCAGTATTTGGAGAGCGTTTCTGATGCCTCTCGCTTGTTGGTCCCCGATTATTACGATTCTTCGTCTTGATGTTTCTGTCGTTGCTGTGTCGTGTATGCTCTCGTGCGAGTCTTTTCTGTGTTCATGTGTGTTGTTTGTAGTCGATGTGTTTTCTGATTGAATGCTTTCTTTGTCTGTGCCTATTAGTGTAGCTATATTATCTATTTCAGTATGCTGTGCTTCGATTGAGTCTCTGTCACAGTTCTTTGTGCTGTTATCATTTAAAGGTGGATCTTTGCTGTCATCTTGGTGCAAATACTGTAGCCGGTTTTGAGTGCAGGAATTAGTTGTGTCATTCTTCGGTTTTTTTCTACGTCTTGCTGTTATTGGTGTCATAACAGTGTCGGAAAATTTGATGGTTTTGTATGTCTCGATTAATTTGTGAGATTTCTGTAGATCAGCTTTAAGTCTTTCGTTTTCTATGTTTAAATTCTCAATTTCGTTTTCTGCCCTTAAGAGGTCATTTCTGAGTTTCTCCAGCTCTTCGTTCGTTATTCGGCTGTTATTGAATGAAGTGTTTGGTAAGCTCCTGTTTGAATCATCAAACAAGGACGATTTTGATTCATCGCTCAACGAATTAGATCTGTATCGCCTAAAGGTTACGTTATCTTCCTGATTCATTGTTGTATTATATCAAACAATTCTTATATTTAGAATTTCTAAACGCTGCCTTCACCGCCGATGACCTCTCAGAGACAAAATTTACTGTCCTTTCTGTTGATATTGTACTCTATGGACGTTCGTCTGTTGGTGATTAGCGAAGTGCGGGTGACTCACCGCTGTTATTGCTGTCGTTCGCCGCACGGTGCCGCACGCGAAGTTGATCCTTACGTAGCTGGCGCAACAGTGAGAGTCGTTAACGCGGCGCAATCAGCTGTTCCATGCCCGTAACGAGTGTTCAACGGTTTTGTGAATAGCAATCACTGTTTATTGCCTATCTGCTATAGTTTTCGGGATAATTTTATGCACTGTTTGTGAGTCTTAACACTGGTTATAGCTGGTGAATGTTTTACTTTAAAATTCAGCTGATATAAGCATTTATGAAATAAAATTTACAGAGACACTTACTAAAGCAGTTTGACGACCAAGCGGCCGTCAAAGTTTTCTTTTTCTTCTCTTAAAGGATTACAGATTAGTTTCTCAATATGCACCATGCACTATACGCCATTGCTCACTGTACACCGTGTAGTTGCTCACCATACACCGTGTAGTTGCTCTCTATATACAGTGTAGTTGCTCACTAACCACAAATGGAAATACCACTTTAAGGATTACAGATTAGTTTCTCAATATGCACCATGCACTATACGCCATTGCTCACTGTACACCGTGTAGTTGCTCACCATACACCGTGTAGTTGCTCACCATACACCGTTTAGTTGATCACTTTACTAGTGGTTCTGGCAAAAACAGTAGACCTCGATTGTTTAAAATTTCAAGCTTGTAATTCTGCTAGAAGTATATTAGAATTTTGATGATCGAATGTGAGTCAGTCAGTGACAAAATGACGGAACGTTAAACGGCTGTTGTTCTCAATGTATTGGTTCAAATTGACTGAATTTTGGGTATTTTCCTATTCTATTATTATTATTCAATTTAAATAAATTGTGGCCTATTAGTCACAGAAAACATAGGTGTCTAGCTTTATCTACAACATAGTTACAGGGGGGTCGAAAATACCCCGAAGTGCTTCGCCCTCCACTCCCTCTTTTGGATATTTTTTTAAAACTCCCTTTTCAAAACTGTATTAACTTTGTCATTTCTTGATGGATTTGAGTAATTTAAAAATAAATTTACTAAGATTACTTACATTGCATTTGATGTGGTGTACAAAATTTATATATCCTTTTGACGAACTGATCCTAATTCTCCGTCTTTGTGTGACAGGGGGCTTAGCCCATCGCCGCAGTTATGGAAGGCAACAAATATAATGACCACCAAAATAGTTTTTTCCTACCCAAAATGTGTAAATGATCACCAAAAGTTGCAGAAAGTACAATGGCGAAATACTGCGGTAGTAGGCGAAGGGTAAAGAGGGTGTGCGAAGCGAAACCCCCTTTATCCTTCGTGTTAGGTTGAACATGTAAGAACAACAAAAAATACTTAAAACATAAACTTAATTAAACAAAACATAAACAGAAGTTTGGTGATTATTTATCCAAACACAATTTGATGGTCGTTTATTAATTCTGGCGGTCGTTTCGAATTTATTGGTAGTACAGTAGGTGCGTTTTTGGTGATCGTTCAAACATAAGCCGTTATGGAAATATGTAATAAGTATCTCTATTTGCGTTTTATGGTTTATTTGGTCTTGAATATGTAAGGTTTCCTCACGATGTTTTCCATCAACATCATCTTATCTTATTTAATTTTAATTCGTCTCATGTCTCGCAGGTACGAGTGCCAGTTCTGCGGGCAGAAGTTCTTCACGCGCTTCTCGCTCAACAACCACACGCCGACGCACACTGGAGAACGGAACTTTAAGTGCGTCGTGTGCGACAAGTCCTACCCGCGGCACAAGACGCTCAAGGACCACATGCGGATACACACGAACGATAGAAGGTAACTGACACGGTGGAGCACATAGTGTACGCTGGAGATCGTAACTTGTGTGCGACAAGTTCTACCCGCGGCACAAGATGCTCAAGGACCACATGCGGATACACACGAACGATAGAAGGTAACTGACACGGTGGAGCACATAGTGTACGCTGGAGATCGTAACTTGTGTGCGACAAGTCCTACCCGCGGCACAAGACACTCAAGGACCATGTGGGATACACACGAACAATAGAAGGTAACTGACACGGTGGAGCACAAGATGCTCAAGGACCACATGCGGATACACACGAACGATAGAAGGTAACTGACACGGTGGAGCACATAGTGTACGCTGGAGATCGTAACTTGTGTGCGACAAGTCCTACCCGCGGCACAAGATGCTCAAGGACCACATGCGGATACACACGAACGATAGAAGGTAACTGACACGGTGGAGCACATAGTGTACGCTGGAGATCGTAACTTGTGTGCGACAAGTCCTACCCGCGGCACAAGACACTCAAGGACCATGTGGGATACACACGAACAATAGAAGGTAACTGACACGGTGGAGCACATAGTATACGCTGGAGATCGTAACTAGTGTGCGACAAGTCCTACCCGCGGAACAAGACGCTCAAGGAACACATGCGGATACACACGAACGATAGAAGGTAACTGACACGGTGGAGCACACGTTCGTGTACGCTGGAGATCGTAACTTGTGTGCGATAAGTCCTACCCGCGGCACAAGACACTCAAGGACCATGTGGGATACACACGAACGATAGAAGGTAACTGACACGGTGGAGCACATAGTGTACGCTGGAGATCGTTACTTATGTGCGACAAGTCCTACCCGCGGCACAAGACGCTCAAGGACCACATGCGGATACACACGAACGATAGAAGGTAACTGACACGGTGGAGCACATAGTGTACGCTGGAGATCGTAACTTGTGTGCGACAAGTCCTACCCGCGGCACAAGATGCTCAAGGACCACATGCGGATACACACGAACGATAGAAGGTAACTGACACGGTGGAGCACATAGTGTACGCTGAAGATCGTAACTTGTGTGCGACAAGTCCTACCCGCGGCACAAGACACTCAAGGACCATGTGGGATACACACAAACAATAGAAGGTAACTGACACGGTGGAGCACAAGATGCTCAAGGACCACATGCGGATACACACGAACGATAGAAGGTAACTGACACGGTGGAGCACATAGTGTACGCTGGAGATCGTAACTTGTGTGCGACAAGTCCTACCCGCGGCACAAGACGCTCAAGGAACACATGCGGGTACACACGAACGATAGAATGTAACTGACACGGTGGAGCACATAGTATACGCTGGAGATCGTAACTTGTGTGCGACAAGTCCTACCCGCGGCACAAGACACTCAAGGACCATGTGGGATACACACGAACAATAGAAGGTAACTGACACGGTGGAGCACAAGATGCTCAAGGACCACATGCGGATACACACGAACGATAGAAGGTAACTGACACGGTGGAGCACATAGTGTACGCTGGAGATCGTAACTTGTGTGCGACAAGTCCTACCCGCGGCACAAGATGCTCAAGGACCACATGCGGATACACACGAACGATAGAAGGTAACTGACACGGTGGAGCACATAGTGTACGCTGGAGATCGTAACTTGTGTGCGACAAGTCCTACCCGCGGCACAAGACACTCAAGGACCATGTGGGATACACACGAACAATAGAAGGTAACTGACACGGTGGAGCACATAGTATACGCTGGAGATCGTAACTTGTGTGCGACAAGTCCTACCCGCGGCACAAGACGCTCAAGGAACACATGCGGATACACAAGAACGATAGAAGGTAACTGACACGGTGGAGCACACGTTAGTGTACGCTGGAGATCGTAACTTGTGTGCGATAAGTCCTACCCGCGGCACAAGACACTCAAGGACCATGTGGGATACACACGAACGATAGAATGTAACTGACACGGTGGAGCACATAGTATACGCTGGAGATCGTAACTTGTGTGCGACAAGTCCTACCCGCGGCACAAGACACTCAAGGACCATGTGGGATACACACGAACAATAGAAGGTAACTGACACGGTGGAGCACAAGATGCTCAAGGACCACATGCGGATACACACGAACGATAGAAGGTAACTGACACGGTGGAGCACATAGTATACGCTGGAGATCGTAACTTGTGTGCGACAAGTCCTACCCGCGGCACAAGACGCTCAAGGAACACATGCGGGTACACACGAACGATAGAATGTAACTGACACGGTGGAGCACATAGTATACGCTGGAGATCGTAACTTGTGTGCGACAAGTCCTACCCGCGGCACAAGACACTCAAGGACCATGTGGGATACACACGAACAATAGAAGGTAACTGACACGGTGGAGCACAAGATGCTCAAGGACCACATGCGGATACACACGAACGATAGAAGGTAACTGACACGGTGGAGCACATAGTATACGCTGGAGATCGTAACTTGTGTGCGACAAGTCCTACCCGCGGCACAAGACGCTCAAGGAACACATGCGGGTACACACGAACGATAGAAGGTAACTGACACGGTGGAGCACATAGTATACGCTGGAGATCGTAACTTGTGTGCGACAAGTCCTACCCGCGGCACAAGACACTCAAGGACCATGTGGGATACACACGAACAATAGAAGGTAACTGACACGGTGGAGCACAAGATGCTCAAGGACCACATGCGGATACACACGAACGATAGAAGGTAACTGACACGGTGGAGCACATAGTATACGCTGGAGATCGTAACTTGTGTGCGACAAGTCCTACCCGCGGCACAAGACGCTCAAGGAACACATGCGGGTACACACGAACGATAGAATGTAACTGACACAGTGGAGCACATAGTATACGCTGGAGATCGTAACTTGTGTGCGACAAGTCCTACCCGCGGCACAAGACACTCAAGGACCATGTGGGATACACACGAACAATAGAAGGTAACTGACACGGTGGAGCACAAGATGCTCAAGGACCACATGCGGATACACACGAACGATAGAAGGTAACTGACACGGTGGAGCACATAGTATACGCTGGAGATCGTAACTTGTGTGCGACAAGTCCTACCCGCGGCACAAGACGCTCAAGGAACACATGCGGGTACACACGAACGATAGAAGGTAACTGACACGGTGGAGCACATAGTATACGCTGGAGATCGTAACTTGTGTGCGACAAGTCCTACCCGCGGCACAAGACACTCAAGGACCATGTGGGATACACACGAACAATAGAAGGTAACTGACACGGTGGAGCACAAGATGCTCAAGGACCACATGCGGATACACACGAACGATAGAAGGTAACTGACACGGTGGAGCACATAGTATACGCTGGAGATCGTAACTTGTGTGCGACAAGTCCTACCCGCGGCACAAGACGCTCAAGGAACACATGCGGGTACACACGAACGATAGAAGGTAACTGACACGGTGGAGCACACGTTAGTGTACGCTGGAGATCGTAACTTGTGTGCGATAAGTCCTACCCGCGGCACAAGACACTCAAGGACCATGTGGGATACACACGAACAATAGAAGGTAACTGACACGGTGGAGCACAAGATGCTCAAGGACCACATGCGGATACACACGAACGATAGAAGGTAACTGACACGGTGGAGCACATAGTATACGCTGGAGATCGTAACTTGTGTGCGACAAGTCCTACCCGCGGCACAAGACGCTCAAGGAACACATGCGGGTACACACGAACGATAGAAGGTAACTGACACGGTGGAGCACATAGTATACGCTGGAGATCGTAACTTGTGTGCGACAAGTCCTACCCGCGGCACAAGACACTCAAGGACCATGTGGGATACACACGAACAATAGAAGGTAACTGACACGGTGGAGCACAAGATGCTCAAGGACCACATGCGGATACACACGAACGATAGAAGGTAACTGACACGGTGGAGCACATAGTATACGCTGGAGATCGTAACTTGTGTGCGACAAGTCCTACCCGCGGCACAAGACGCTCAAGGAACACATGCGGGTACACACGAACGATAGAAGGTAACTGACACGGTGGAGCACACGTTAGTGTACGCTGGAGATCGTAACTTGTGTGCGATAAGTCCTACCCGCGGCACAAGACGTCCAAGGACCATGTGGGATACACACGAACGATAGAAGGTAACTGACATGATGAAACACATGTGTAAGTTGACGCATACTGGAGAACTTAAAAATACCCTCACTCTACAGCTGGGTGTCCCAACCAGTGGGGTGTAGAGCAATCCAAAGGGGGGTGCAACTGGCGGCTCCACGGGTGCCTCCAGAACCAGATTTAAACTGAAGGCTTCGGCACATCACAGTCGGTAGCGGGGCGGTTGTCAATGTTGTCACATGTACGGTCAAATGGCCGCCACACACACAACAGCGCGGAACCGCTTGGTGTGACGTGCTTCATAGAATATCTTGTATTTAACACCCGCCCTGCTATCGAGCCGCGGTGGAAATTTCAGGGGCAGTTGCGCCGCCCCTCCCCTATTTTTTGTTAGGACTGCTAGACTCGCTAACCAGGTAGAAAATCACAATTAAATTATATTGTGGGACTGCTAGCCATGTGAAATTTCAAAGGTGGCTTGCGCCGCTTCCACAGCAGATCTTGTGGTTGCTCAATAGTGGAACCTGCTAGCCATGTGAAATTTCAAAGGTGGCTTGCGCCGCTTCCACAGCAGATCTTGTGGTTGCTCAGTAGTCGAACCTGCTAGCCATGTGAAATTTCAAACAGTACTTGTGGTTCCTCAGTAGTCTAATCTGCTAGCCATGTGAAATTTCCCTCCTAACAGATGACGTA
Source organism: Argyresthia goedartella (assembly GCA_949825045.1). Taxonomy (NCBI): domain Eukaryota; kingdom Metazoa; phylum Arthropoda; class Insecta; order Lepidoptera; family Argyresthiidae; genus Argyresthia; species Argyresthia goedartella. The sequence goes on along the minus strand of OX463811.1, from coordinate 4,548,166 downwards.
CTGTTTTCGTTGTCTATCCACAGATATCGCTGCCACATTTGCGGACAGGCGTTCATTCAGAACTGCAGTCTCAAGGGGCACATCAAGAGCCAACACCCAGATAAAGCGGTGGATATGTTCATGTATTGAGCTTACAATGTTCCAAGTGTTTGAAATCTCGAAAACGACTTGAACGATTTCCTTGATATTTAGGGGTATCTTAGCACACACACTTACGTCACATTTGTGGCAAGGGTATGCTTCTGTAGGTAATCTAGATCAGGCTAGGGGTCGTGTAATGTTATAAGCTTTAAATTGTTATTTTATTATTTTAAATATATATATATATATGCAATAAAATATCTTTAATATAGAAATCATAGTTCATTTTCGAAATTCGCCAAACATTTACATACAGGACCTAACAGATAGCTATTCTTACCTCAACAGGTGACTTATTAACAGAAGTAGTTACATTAAAGCATCATTATGAATAGCAAAGTGAAAAAACCTCGATTCCTTGCCGCTGTCGATGCCCACTTCCTGACTATGTACTGTAGGCCAAAGTATCTTGGCACCTCGCTCTGATGATGTCATAGCGTCCGTCACTGTCTACTGACGCGTCGAGGCCGAGAGCGAGCGAGAGAGGGGAAAGGCGTTGTACCAAAGAACGGAAAACATCGGGAGGAAACCTCATATCTACGTGGCTGTGGTTAACATTTACATACAGGCACATAAATTGCTTTTGGCCCCACACTAGGATACCCTGTTTCGTGGGAGCCAGAAACATCGACGTCACACACATACAAAAATCCAAGACCAGTTGTTTTTTTTTACCCCCAGCCGGGGATCGAACCCGGGACCTCTCGCATGGTAGGCAGAGTCACAACCGCTGCGCCACAGAGGCCGTCAAGCAAAATCTTAGCATTTATATACATATATACTTATCAGGCAAAATCATTTATTACTGAATTGCGCGACCAGAAATCGAAAAAACAACATCTAGAAATACTTACTTCGATTCGCTCATCCCCTTTGTCCTCCAGCTACCCTGACCCACCATTTTGCCCAGACATTCTTTATTTAGCCAATAAACGGGTGCTTAACCATTCAGTATTTTTCGCGCGATTCAGTTTTTTTTCGCTCATTTTAGGCCATTCCGCTGTTCATGGTCATTCGCTCAGGTAGTTTTTCATTCGATCGTTTCACTATTTCCCTAAGTGGCTATGGTTCCAACCCCAGATAAAAGCCGGATAACTTCATTTGGCATTACACGCGTACAAATTCTGTCAAACTCCACAGATAAAACATCTGAGGAAGGAAAAATCGGCCGTCAAATAAATAAAACTGTCTTGCAGAGGATCTTTCTATTCATTTTATAAAGTAAATAAAATAAATTATAGTCTAGGACATTCACACTACTTTAAAGATAGAACATAGAGACATACCTACCAAGATTATTATTTACAGCTTCTAAATACAAACGCCTATTAGCCAGGACACATTCACTATACAATAGCATAAGTATGTCTTAATTTTACTTGGTTTTTTATTTTAGTCAGCGGATAATAGTCCATATTGTAAGCGCCCCATGAAATATGCGACAAAATATATACTAGCTACAAATATTAGGTCTATAATCGAATCTAATCATTATAGCATGTGCTTTATCTGATCCGCGCTCATGTATTTCTTATCGCACATCTCGCACTGGTGCATATACTCCTTCCTGTGCAGCTACTCCTTATGATACTTCTTCATCTGATTTCATTTCAGCTTCATCTGATCCGCGCTCGTGTATTTCTGATCGCACATCTCGCACTGGTGCGCATACTCCTTCCTGTGCGCCTACTTATGATACTTCTTCATGTGCCGCTTCATCTGATCCGCGCTCGTGTATTTCTGATCGTACATCTCGCACTGGTGCGTATACTCCTTCCTGTGCGCCTACTTATGATACTTCTTCATGTGCCGCTTCATCTGATCCGCGCTCGTGTATTTCTGATCGCACATCTCGCACTAGTGCGTATAATCCTTCCTGTGCGCCTACTCCTTATGATACTTCTTCATGTGCCGCTTCATCGGATACGCGCTCGTGTATTTCTGATCGTACATCTCGCACTGGTTCGTATACTCCTTCCTGTGCGCCTACTTATGATACGTCTTCATGTGCCGCTTCATCTGAACCGCGCTCGTGTATTTCTGATCGCACATCTCGCACTGGTGCGTATACTCCTTCCTGTGCGCCTACTTATGATACTTCTTCATGTGCCGCTTCATCTGATCCGCGCTCGTGTATTTCTGATCGTACATCTCGCACTGGTGCGTATACTCCTTCCTGTGCGCCTACTTATGATACTTCTTCATGTGCCGCTTCATCTGATCCGCGCTCGTGTATTTCTGATCGCACATCTCGCACTGGTGCGTATAATCCTTCCTGTGCGCCTACTCCTTATGATACTTCTTCATGTGCCGCTTCATCTGATCCGCGCTCGTGTATTTCTTGTCGCACATCTCGCACTGGTGCGTATAATCCTTCCTGTGCGCCTACTCCTTATGATACTTCTTCATGTGCCGCTTCATCTGATCCGCGCTCGTGTATTTCTTGTCGCACATCTCGCACTGGTGCGTATAATCCTTCCTGTGCGCCTACTCCTTATGATACTTCTTCATGTGCCGCTTCATCTGATCCGCGCTCGTGTATTTCTGATCGCACATCTCGCACTGGTGCGTATAATCCTTCCTGTGCGCCTACTTATGATACTTCTTCATGTGCCGCTTCATCTGATCCGCGCTCGTGTATTTCTGATCGTACATCTCGCACTGGTGCGTATACTCCTTCCTGTGCGCCTACTTATGATACTTCTTCATGTGCCGCTTCATCTGATCCGCGCTCGTGTATTTCTGATCGCACATCTCGCACTGGTGCGTATAATCCTTCCTGTGCGCCTACTCCTTATGATACTTCTTCATGTGCCGCTTCATCTGATCCGCGCTCGTGTATTTCTTGTCGCACATCTCGCACTGGTGCGTATAATCCTTCCTGTGCGCCTACTCCTTATGATACTTCTTCATGTGCCGCTTCATCTGATCCGCGCTCGTGTATTTCTTGTCGCACATCTCGCACTGGTGCGTATAATCCTTCCTGTGCGCCTACTTATGATACTTCTTCATGTGCCGCTTCATCTGATCCGCGCTCGTGTATTTCTGATCGTACATCTCGCACTGGTGCGTATACTCCTTCCTGTGCGCCTACTTATGATACTTCTTCATGTGCCGCTTCATCTGATCCGCGCTCGTGTATTTCTGATCGCACATCTCGCACTGGTGCGTATAATCCTTCCTGTGCGCCTACTCCTTATGATACTTCTTCATGTGCCGCTTCATCTGATCCGCGCTCGTGTATTTCTTGTCGCACATCTCGCACTGGTGCGTATAATCCTTCCTGTGCGCCTACTCCTTATGATACTTCTTCATGTGCCGCTTCATCTGATCCGCGCTTGTGTATTTCTTGTCGCACATCTCGCACTGGTGCGTATACTCCTTCCTGTGCACCGACCTGTCGTGCATCACCAGCTTCTTCCTCAAGTCGAAGGTCACCCCGCAAGCGTGGCAAGGGTAGGAGCGGTTCTGTCCGTGCGCCTCGACCATGTGCTTGTTCCTGTGGGAGTACGACATGAACTTCTCGTCGCACTTCAAGCAATCAAACACCGGCTTCTTCTCGTGCACGACGGACACGTGAATGAACCTCGACCTGTTGGTGGACAGCTTCTTCCCGCAGATGTGGCACGGGAACGGGTCCGTCGGCTTGTTGTGGCACCTCAGATGCGCGGCCAACGTCTTCGGCTGAACGAACGCCGCGCCGCACTTGTCACACACGTGCTTCCCGAAATGCTCCGCCATATGCTCCATTAGCTTGTCGATGAACATGTACGTCTTCCCGCACTCCAAGCACGCGATGCTGGGGTGCGTCAGCTTGAACTGTATCATCTCGTCTGGCACGTTGTATATCTTGACGCCGTGAGTCTCCGTCAGGTGAGCCTTCAGCTGGTCCACGGAGAGTATGCTGGCCGCGCAGAGCCTGCAGTCGACGCGCGTGACGTCGACGGTCGGCACGCGGCCGCGGTGGTTGTGCCGGTCGTAGGTCGCCGGGTCGTGCGCGTCGGTGTGGTCGCGCAGGTCGCGCGGGTCGGTGAAGGTGTCCCGGCAGTAGTGGCAGTAGTAGGCGCCCTGGTTGTTGTGGAAGGGCGTGACGTGCGAGTGTCGGATGAGGGCGACGGTGTTGTCGTGCTGCGCGCGCTCGCGGCCGGTGTACAGCGGACGCGAGCCGGACGGCGGCGCTGCGGGAATACATACATGCTGTAGTGTGTGTACATTATATATAGGTAATGTTGGTTGATTCCAAACTCAACGACTGCTGTTTTGAGAATGCCTTTTATTGTACACTTATTCTAATAAAGTTATCTCGGTTGGCCTAGTTAAATATCTACAAACTATGCATAATGTACTGCCTAATGTGCGATTGCTGACATAGCTCGTACACATGCGGTCGGTGTTTTCATACTTGAGCTAACTAAAAGCATGGACGAATAAAACTAGAGGACTGACAACGTCATTTAAAAAAACGTACCCTGCTAGAAAGCTAAAATCCTGTATTATTTCTAGATGTCGCTGTACCACGCAATAGATGATGGGTGCTTAGAGTGACGGCGTAGTATAATCCATAGTAATATCGACGAAAAATCTGAGATGGCGTAAGCGTAAGCTTTGTTTCTTCTTAGGAAATTAAAGCTTATACCGCCATCTTTCCTAAATTAAGCGCGCCACCTCGATACTACCTATACTAGAAAGAACTTTTGAACTAGTAGCTCTATCTAGCAATATACATTTAAACTAAAAATCGAATTACGCTTCAAAGTACTACGGTTGTTTGTCCTCTAGTTTTATTCGTCCATGCATGCAGTATACTCCATTTCAATAGCATTTCATAATAATGTAAACAGAATGTCAGTTGACAGTTGTCTATGATTGAGCGAGATTTGAGTGTTGTACCTACACTGGTGTCAAAGGCATTGATCAAAGAGATATAGTTCGCTGTCGATTTTCGATCGATTTTTTTCTATTAGTAGTACAAAACCAAGGAGGGGCGCGTAATTTCAGCTTAGACGAGCTCTAGCATCATACTAAAAAACTTAATTAAATTGTTTTAGAAAATTTAGTAGAATAGAAAATAACCGAAGATAGAGAAATATCCCAACCTGACGCGCGTCATTCGCTTGTGACAGATTCATCATCACTTGATGTGTCATCATCGGTCACATTTATAATAAAACGCTGAGTTACAGCGTCGCTAGCCACATCCATAAGGCCGTCTAATTTTTTCATCCTTTCCTCTTCGTTTTGAACGTGACCGACGCATTTTGCCCATTGGTCTGCTCCGACTCTCGCCAATCCTTCTTTTAGCAAATTTTTTATTACTGCCATTTTAAAAGATTTATTATTTCTTCCTACGTAAGACTTGACCTGTGCCCAAATCAGTTCTTTTGGATTCAACTCACTCAATTGCCACTATATGCTAAATATCTCGGGTAGACTCGATCCTTAGCGCCGTTTGCGCTCCAAATTGGATCTTCGTCCGAAATAGCTCTCTTTCACTCCTTGTGTAACAAACTACTATTGTTACCTCCTTGTTTTTTGAGAAAGAGGTCCTATCGTATAAAAATCAAAGTCCGTAATTTTAAGCAGATTTCGTCGTTTCAATAATAAATCCAACCAAATCGCAAATAAAATATCCTTAATCCAAAATACAAGAAGCAAAGTCGTCGATAATTACTGGAAATGGAAAAACGCAGAGAACTCGGAACAATACCCACTGACACAGGACAGGGACAGTGAATGAAGTAACATTTTTTTTAAAATATATATTTCCTCTTTTCACTTTTTTAGGTTCACCTCCTCCTTCGGTAGCTAGATCTCCTTTAAGTTCTTCATTATTCTTTTCATCAACAATTCAACAACAACATTCAACAAATCAATCAATCAAACCGATTGATCGATCAAATCGGATCGATTCAAAAGAATGAACCACACTTACTTTCCAAAGACAATAAGACTTTGATGCGCTTTGATGAGTAAAAAAATAATATGACTTTTTACAAACTATTGAAATATTCGTCGTCCGATAATTTTGCAAGAAAATAACTATCTTAGGGGAGTTACTTGGTGTCGAAATGATGTAAGAACAATAAATGATTCCTTGGTATGTGAATGTGTTCAGGATTGATATTCAAATGTAAGTAGTTACGGCGTAATCGTGTGTAAATTGGCTTGTTTACATTATTATGAAATGCTATTGAAATGGACTTTAGGTGTTTGTTTACAAACACATTTTGTTGATGTTGAACAAAGATCGCCACAATAGGTTTTAGGTTGTGCTCTGTAGGTGTTACATCGTTGATATAACTTAGCAAACAGCTCGCTGCAAGCAAGCTTGCCGCAAACGTGCCAACTTCCACCACTTTTGAATTAAAAAAAATGCAGAGTGGGAGCGGGAATATACAAGTCATCGATTCATTTTATACCTCACTTTTTGGCACCCGCTAACTACAGGAAAAACAGAGTTCACGGCCATGCTACGTGAGAACCTGGTTGACAGGCATTAATCTAGATGTGCAAGAGACACCGGCGAGACAGCGACCATTCTTACGGCGGAAGTGAGCGAGACAGAGAGCGTTATTGCGTAGGCATGCTGACACGCTCACTCTCATCGCAAGTACTCGCGATAGTCTCGCTGGTGGCATGTCTTCTGCATGTAGTCAACATAGATACTTTTTAGGAACTTTCAAACACTAATTTTGTTCACGAGTACTATGAAATACTAGCATGTCACGTCACAATCAAATGTTGTGTTATTACTCAAAATTGAGTTTATAAAGGGCTGGTATTTAATCGCACATCAAAAATACTGATTTTCACAGCAAATAAGGATCTGCAAAAACACTTTTTATGTTTAAAGTATTGTTGTTGTTATTATGTTCAACCTAACACGAAGGATAAAGGGGGCTTCGCTTCGCTCACCCCCTTTACCATTCACCTAAGCTACCGCAGTAATAATACTGCCCTGATATTTACTGTGAAAATCAGTATTTTTGATGAGCAGTTTAATATTTCCCTTTTTAAAATACAACTGCTGGAAATATACAATTCTGATATTGTCAAACGTTTTTGTTGAAGTAACTTCAGCTTGAGACACGTTTCTAGATTTATTGGACTACCTTGTCAAGTATTTCCAGTGAAGACGTAGGCTGTAGTGCGCGTGCGCTCACCTTGAGCATTGAGCTTGCGGCCGGTGTGCAGCGCACGCTGCATGCGCGCCAGCAGCAGCGCGCGCGTCTGCGCGGAGGTGCGCGTGCGCATGTCGCGGTACTGCGCGCGCGGGGCTCCGGCGCCCGCCTTGTCGCGCCGCGGCTGCTTGACCTTGAGGCGGACGGGGCGCTCGTCGGGGGTCAGGACTAGCGTCGGCGGCTCTTCGGCGTCTGAAATAGGTATCGTAGTTATTTAGTCTTCGTCGCAAAGAAACAGCAACCATGGCTCACAGTAAAGTCTTAGTAGGACAACTGCAAACATAAAGGGGTTGTTTTTAGTCCGCATACCACATGAGCAGATGCTCGCTCAATATGTGGGGACCCGGACAAAGCAGGGGGAGGTCTGACTCCTGGGCATGGGTAATTAATTACATTTTTTTCCCCACAAAAAAAAAAAAACACCACAGCTTAACTTCTCAATAAGCCAACCCCCAAAATTCAAAACCGAGAATAAGATTTCTATCGCAGTCATGGTTCGTTGAGGGGTTAAACAGCCATTACCCAGCCTCTTTGTCAGCGGAGTGGATTTATTGACATTATCACGTTTTATGGGCAATTGATAGGAGCTTGGTGGCCTAGTTGGTTTCACGCTTGCTTCTCACGCAAGAGGTGCAGGTTCGAGACCCGATGCTGACATGTACCAATGAGATGAGTACTTTATCTTAAGTACTATACGAACATTCTAGCGGTGATGAACAACATCTCCGTAGCTGCGGCGATGGGCTAGCCCCTTGTCACGTGGAATGGAGTGTTGTATAACTGGCTAAACGTGGGCACAATTGTACCTCTGCCACCCGTTATGGGAAAACACGTGACGCTATGTTATGTTATTTTATTGATAATAGTCAGCTAACAGTTGTTCCCGCTAGGTGGCGCTGGTGTAGTTGAGGCAAAGAGTTTCATTCGGCTGAGGTTCGATTCAAAACTACGTCACGTGATCTTGCAAATAAACTTGATACTGGGAAAATTAACCTCATACGAGGTTCAGCTGCCATTTATATTAGGCAACAAATATAATGATCACCAAAATATTTTTTTCCTACCCAAAATGGATAAATGAACACCAAAAGTTGCAAAAAATATCAGGGCAAAATACTGCGGTAGCTTAGGTGAAGGGTAAAGGAGGTGAGCGATGCGAAGCCCTCTTTATCCTTCGTGTTAGGTTGAACATGTAAGAACAACAAAAAATACTTAAAACATAAACTTAAGTACATAAAACATAAAAAGAAGTTTGGTGATCATTTATCCAAACACAATTTGGTGGATATTTATCCATTCTGGCAGTCATTTCGAATTTATTGGTAGTAAAATAGGTGCGTTTTTAGTAATCGTTTAAACACAAGCCTTTATATTATAAAGGCCACTAGCTAGAAACGCAGAATAAATCTCGGGTATAATTATTCTAAGAAAAAAAATAACCTATGATTTTCCCCAACCCAGCTCAAACGAAAAAAACAGTTCAAATTAACTAATTCACGAGAAAGGCGCGTTGAGTTTTAACTAGCGCGATTCGCCTGCCACGTTTTAGCTTAGGACTATTAGATTAAAATTTACCAAATACATAAAATCCTTTATCTACACACGTATCATAAACCCTCTTTACTGCGTTCAAAAACCGCACGTTACGATCAGCATTATGTTAAACTACTTGGTAAAAACTCGTTTCGTATCTGGAAAACTACACATAATGGTCATTATGTGTAGTTTTTCTACATATAATGACATTCAAATTTCGAACGCCGACGCCCACCCGCGTGCCGTCCCTAGTTTGTCTGTGAAGTTGGTACTGACATTCAAATTTCGAACGCCGACGCCCGTCTGCGTGAAGTTGGTACTACAGAACAAGCTAAACAATTGCAGAGCCACAATGCCGGTCAAACATGCGGTTCCTGAACACATCAAAGAGAGCTCATGATATGTGTGTAGATAAACTAGTGTATGTAACTGTACATAATTAGGCATTAAAACTCTCGAGTGATATTATTATATTATCTCGAGTTTTAATGCCCTCCATTATGCAGCAGTCATATAAACTACTATTAAAACTAGTTGAAATTTGGTAAACTAACGCTGTATTTGATAAATAACAACTAGTCAAAACTCCCTAAACTTCCGCCTCTTGGGTCATAAGATATACAATTTATAGATATATTTTTAGAATAGTATCTTCCTAAAGGAACTTCAAATAGTAAACAAAAGTGTAAAATAGATCTGTAAATATTTATTAGAGGAAAAAATATATATTATTCGATTATTTAACTCACATCATCAACATGTATTTTCTTTGGCCAACACAAAGGCGACACATCGCCGAACACATCACACCTGGGGCCCAATTCCGGTACACAATTATAGCTCCATGACAATTACATTACGATTACGGTCAACTCTAGATATCCAATATTTGGCGTTCGGAAAATATTTTTTTGGGCAATTATGGTAACAATGAAGTAAATTGGTTAGCACAATAATTACGTTAATCAACAAAGGGAATGGGATTACAAAATCGTCAGATATTGGATATCTAAAGTTGACCGTAATCGTCATGTAGTTGTCATGGAGCTGTCATTGTGTACCGGAATCGAGCCCCTGCTTATCTACACTCGCACTAACGTTCACATCCCTTTTTACAACCGCAGCTGATGAGATTCAGTAAATTGTCAGGCGCAGGGGAAATCTCTGTTGTGATTGGAACAAGTGTTGGGCCACGCTCTATCCAACTCCATCCAAATGGTGGAGGACAGATTCCCGACCATAGCTGCACTTGTAAGTAAACAATATACGAGTTGCACCTTGTGTAGGTGGCAAAGATGAAAGCTGAAAGTTATCCTTTATGGTTTGTTTGGCAACTGTCTGTGTAAACAAAAAGTACCTTAGCTCATCTAAATCCATCCTGAGGTCAGATTCGATATAAATGTGCAAAACAAATGCTTCCCCAGCTTTCGCGATGTCGTTACGTTCAGCTCGAGGGTCGTCAAATCGGTTGATTGTCCGCAACTCTGCATTTTTAAGCATTGGACGGTTTTGAATTAACCTCTTCTGGAGAACGCTGATGTTGTATCACCGCCTGACATAGTGTGTGCAAATAGTAAGACATCTTTCAAAGGGCCTTTCGGATATTTTTTTGGATTTCTGCACTGTCGTAGTATTTACTCTCCCTTTTATGACTTTCAGGTTTTAGCATCTTCAGTTTTGGAACACTACCCTCGTCAGATCTTGCTATCAATACTGTTATAATATCAGTATCTGTCGCGACTACAGTAACTGACGGATTATTGGAACATAAACCAATCGCTGTTGCTGAGATCAGTGTGTCTGCGTTTGCTTCAGCTTGGTGTACGACCATTTCGTTTTCCCTCTGTATCAGCAAGTCCATAAGTTGAGCTTTGTTTTTTGAATTTCAAAGAAATTCACCTTTCCCAGACACAATCGGTAAGTGGAATTCGACTTTTAAGTTTGCACACGATTTACCCGTTGATCGGCGCTTCTGGTCTTCAATATTTGAGCTTGTGTCTCCTCTGTAACCGTCAAATACGTCAAATACTGTAACGCAAGATATTCCAAATTTCCGTTGGATATATGAGCATTACATACATCTTCATCTGGGGTGGCCTCCATGTTCGAGAGGGGGAAACAATGCAACGACACTCGCCAACCTTTGTTTGGTCAGGAACGAGCAAAACCTCGTCTTAAATCCAGCAGAAGCTTCCTGGACACAACAGACCCTCTCGCTGAGACGCCTGCCTCCGCCAGGCTTAGGTTTTGGGAGCAATCCACACAAAGTCACATAAGCCCTAATTGGGGGAAACCTGAGGAGCAACTCGCCCCGGGCAAAAACCTGGGCTGGCAGCTGCGGAAAACCCAAAGACAACATGCGACGCAGGGGCATCCTGCCTGAGGACTCAAGCACAAGCTGCCGTTGCGGTGTCGCCCAAACTTCCGGCCACCTGTGTCACACGCCGACCTTATGCAGGCTACTGACAAAGCCATCGCGGTGGCTGACTACTGGAAGGATCTAATTTGATCCTCCCTACAAGTATCCACACGAAGAAGAAGACATACATCTTCAGAAGTTGCAGGACGTGGTTGCCTGTTTACTGTATGTACAAGATATCCCCCGTCAAGGGCATAAGACCCGACGTCGTCCGACGTTGAAGTAGATGAGCAGGGGAAGTAAGATTCAAGATTCTTTGCAAGTACCGCCTTGTTTGTCTTCCTCAATGAAACATCATCAAATAGACAGGGGGATTTCGGCGCGAGTTCATATTTAATAGTTTCCTTAAGACAGTCTTCGCTATTCATTACACACAATATTCTGTTGAATAACTGTTGTGGATTCACTTCCACGCGACTGCGTGCGCAGCGCGTATTGTTTACTCGATTCCCGAAGCGCAGATGGGAAGGGAAGAGAGGTGGGGTGTATTAAGGAATGCAAGCGGCGGAGGTGAGCAGTTGTAGGGCATTCTTTTTATAAGTATTGTGAGCACGTATGCAGATTTTATGTTTAAAACCTAATAGTCCTGAGCTATTAGAGCACACGAAAGGAGATAGCAGATGTCGCTATCGTCGGATACGACGAAGAGGACATCAGTTTTGAGTGGTAAAAACACGTTCCCACAAGCTATCCTAGTGTGGGGCCAGAAGCAATAGATAAGCCACATACCTATACATGTTTATGTTTTGTCTATCTTATAAATACAGATCCTAAAGTTTTTTATTTGTATAATTCAGTTTGATCGTGTTGAAAGGACGAATGAAAGGAGATCAGACAGATCTTTACAGCGGTTGTATGTAACTGGAGCCGTTGGACGGAGAGGCCCATGTGGGTCCTACAAAGACCAAATTGGCGATTTATAAGAGAAGAGAAGAAGAGACGAGCTTGCATGAAGAGACTTATGAATGTTGAGGAAGCCAGAGATGTATGCCAGGATCGTAGCAAGTGGAGGTCTCCTCCTCTTCCGGGAAATAGGCGCGAACAAAAGTATGTATGTATGTTCCTTACCTTGTTCATCTTTCAAGTCGTCATCATCATCACCGCAGCCTCCATCGTCGCCATCACTGTTGTGGTAATCATCGCCCAGGGCTTCCGCATGCAAGCCTAGTGTGTCTGGTTTTGTCTCTTGTTTCACATTTATGTCGCTGCTCTTAGACGATTCACCTGCATATCAAATAAGACATTTACAAAATTAAATAATCGGTCAAGTGCGATGTAAAGGGGTAGCATGCACACAACAACACACAAAAACAAACAGGTTGGAATGTGGATCCAAGCCTTAAGATTGCGAAACCGATATCAAACCAATTGCGCCATGATGAAATTGTGCGACACTGGATTTGCCCGACGGCTGTTGGTCTTCTTAGCTGACTACTTGAAGAACCACCAGCAATATGACAAGCACAACAACACACAAAAACAAACAGGTTGGAATGTGGATCCAAGCCTTAAGATTGCGAAACCGATATCAAACCAATTGCGCCATGATTAAATTGTGCGACACTGGATTTGCCCGATGGCTGTTGGTCTTCTTCTCTGACTACCTGAAGAACCGCCAGCAATATGTGTGACATGGCTGTTTTGAGTCCCATTCGTACCATACACGGTCGGGTGTTACCCAAGGCTCTATTCTTGGTCCGTTGTTATTTATCATCATGATAAATGACATAGAATCTGAGCTGAAATACGCTAATTGCCTCCTGTACGCGGACGATCTGAAACTGGTACTTCCCGTGAAGTCAGATAACGATTGCAGGCTACTACAGGAAGATGCGGATCATAGCTGGAGTATGAACAACAAACTCCTATTCAACACTGAGAAGTGTTGTAATGCACGCGCTTGGGCCTATTAGCGCGGCGTATGCACTTGGCACAGAGTCTTTGACTCGAGTGTATTCGATGAAGGACCTCGGTGTTACGTTCAACCCCAAACTTACATGCCATGAGCTCAAGAGCACTTTAGAAAAGGATTGCTTCAAATGATTGGGGTTTGTTTTACGGAATAATACGGGATTTAATAATCTGGGTGGTTCAGCTTCTTTACACGGCCCTTAACTGCAATTTTTTATTTGAGGACAGAAATTTAAACAAACAACTGTCATTTTCTACAACAAATCCGTTGACCTTGACATTCATATAATACTTTTTGTACTGGAAAATGACAGGTGTTTGTTTACATTTCTGGCCTCAAATTCAAAACCACAGTATAGTTAGAACCAAACTCGAATCAAACTCAGTTGTTCCGAATCCACATGAAAGCTCATACACCCTTATGCTCGAGACGGTACCTAATGTTTTCCTACGAACCCTATACAAGAGGAAATTTGGATATTACAGCCACAACACACTCATTAATGGCAGCAACACCAATGAAAGATCTGTTTGGTGATGCATGGAGGGATATTGTGCGAGAGTGTGGCATTGATGGGATTGGGAGAGGTGATGATTGAGCTGTCCAACATATTAAATTTTGATATTGAATTTTTGATGTTGAATTATGTTAAATGTTGCTATCAAATTCAATTTATTGAATGTGTTATTGAATTTTGATGAATAAATGTGATGATCCGCCAGATCATATTTGAATCATGTTATGGTTTTTCATTCATAAAATCTCCTGTAGTTCATATTTGTTGCCGTAGCGGCAACAAAAAAATACAAATTTTGTGAAAATTTCAACTCTACCTATTTTGGTTCATCAGATACAGCCAGCTGATGGGTGGACAGACAGACGAACGGATGGATCTACGAACGAACAAACAGTCAGATGGACAGATGGAGAGACGGACAGGGGAGGCCTAGTAATCATTACTAAGCCTCCCCCGTCCCTCTCTCAATATTGCTGTAATAGGGTCCCTTTTGGCACCCTTCAGATACAGAACCCTAAAAAGGGATTGTAGGTACCAAGCATATAATTAGTTCTATTTGGCAACGATTACTCTCAAGAGCATTTTCAGATACTGCAATCAAGTTTCTAATCAAAAGAGCCTTTTGTGCCTAGAGAGATGGCGGTGGGACCAGGTGGATCAGTCCTCTATTGTGACTATTTCACCCCAATCCCAGAACTTTTCTCCTGTTTCTGAATCTGAATCTATCCAAGGTGATAAATTGGAAAGATCAATCACCTTTGACAACCGGTACCTCCATGAGGTCTCGCTCGCATCGCAGGACCTGCAGACGGAAGGAGCAGGCAGCGCGCAGGCGCACCACGCAAGCCGCACACACCAGCCGTGAGCGAGTGCGGCCTGGTAGCAACTGGAACACATTCATAGTCATCATCAAACTCAGCACACAACAACCTAAGTTAAATTGAGTTTTTTGGTTATGGCTTCTATTGTGTGTTGCCACAATAATTTCGCCAATGTCACGTGATGAGACCTGCACAATAGGAAACCACGTGAAACAGCTGATAAAAAGAGAACTTTGAGCTGAGACTATAATTTAATATACTGCCGGGCATATACATCCTGGCATCTTGATGGTATATTGTCAGACCATCACTTAGTTTTGTTCTGTCTGATGATTTTATTTTCCTGTCATTCTGGTTCTCGAGTTTTCTATGTTGGGTATCTCTCTCAATCCCATTGTGACAAATTACTCAATAAAGAAGCAAAGGCAGCAAGCTCCCATATATTCACTGGATATTGCTGCCTTTTCAAATGTCGAAATTCAATGGAAGACAAAGTTTGAAGGATTAGGCAAGTGTATAGCGGAGCAAGGAGGTTACTGGAACTTGGCTAGACAGAATGTTGCACAGTGGACCAAAGCAATAACAGTGATCTTACGATCACTGTGTGGGGAAACCACCTGCCTAATGGTTCGACGATATGATCGAGTCGGTCTACAGAATGTAGGCAGCTTGTTCCGCCCCCTTATCGTATCTCTGACCAATCTTCCTGAATGTAATTTCAAAGCTCACTCACCATTATGTTGAAACACTCGTAGAGCATCTCTGAATAGACCTCTCGGTTTCCCATGTAATTGTATTCGTGGTCGGCGACGCGACATTTCTTCATGTTACCGCAAAACCTGCATTTGCCGCAGTCCACCGTCGGGCCTTTGTTGACAGGTGCGTCCATGGCGAGTCTTGGCAAACCGATTTAGCGGCGGATTTCAGGCTTTTGGCAATAAAATAGTCTCTCAAAGATGAGATGAGTCTATGTAATTTATCGCTTTTGTTGACACAAATAGTTTTTTTTTTACTATCGTAACCACAGACAATTCAGCTTTTTCCACTGTTGTGCCTTCTTTGCCATAAACAGAGTACATTATTAGGGGGAATAAGATAGTGGTTTAAGTGACTGATAAATAATTAAGGGCCTAATTAATTATGTAGAGTTACATACACTGTTTTATATAGACCATGATAAACCATGTTAAAGCGACTTTGTCGAAAAAGGGATATTACAATGTTCAAGATTACTTAAATGACGGGAATGTATGGGATTAATCTGGCTCAACACGGACCTTGCTGTTAATAAAGTAGGTAATTATTTATTTCTGATTATAATATATTCTGCTAATATGTGTATTAGTTAAGCACAAGCAATTTTAAAAGAGATCTAAAAATCAATCTGTGGGATTTTCTACGCCCTCTTCTCCCACAGTGGTCCAATGTAGAGGAGTGGCAAAAAATTACGATTGCTAAGTATATGTAAATATCTACAGTAATAAAGACATTTGGAATTTCGGAATACGGATTTCGAAATTGCGGGCTTACGTTTTTGTTAGATATATATTCAATAGTCCTAATTAACGCAATCATATGTGAAGCTGGCACTCACTTCCAATGACCATGTTCTAGGCTAGGCTATACATTCGTATTGTATACATAGATAAGTTTATAAGCAAGCTAGAATAAGTTGATTACATAGTAGCTTAGTAGCTATAATATTTAATAAATAATCGTATTCCTGGGTGTCTTTATTGCTATAAAGTAGGTAGGAAGGTAAATAATACCACAGTCACTATACATACATAAGACTATTAAGAATTCATTGTAGATAGGTTTTATATGAATAAGAGAGCGATCGATAACTTGTAGGTATTATTATTCACCGAGGCGAACGTATGCGAGTTACGCTACTTAGTTACGCTCACTTGAACAACAGCTTGCAGAGGCACACCACGAGCTTCAAGTTTTCAGCGAGCGGGAGGAACAGCGAGGCAGTGCTACAACCAGGGCCTTATATAATGAGGTCATGAGCCAAACTGGCATACCAACTATTGACCTAACAGCTTGTGATCTCACGTGTGATAGTCCTAATAGATCGCAATCAGTAACCACTATGAGCTGTAGTAAAAATAAATTAAAGAAATATGTTAAATTGAATAATTATATAAAAAAACACAAAAACTAGCTAATAGAAATAAAATATTTTGTAAAAATGTAAATTGTAGCAAGGAACGTGTCGAATTAATTAAGGAAATCGATGATTGTAGATTATGTTTGGAGAAACCTACAGAAAAGTACGAATGTGACACACGGCGACTCCAGTCAGATATGCATATTTTAAACTCATCATTACAAAGTATTACACGTAAATATGAGTCAGCACAATACGAAATTAAGGAACATGTGTCGGCTATGAATAGTTTGTTGGAGACGTGTAAGTATAATTATGACACTTTCATATCTTTGACCGACAATCACATCTGTGATTGTAAACAAGCTCCAGCGGACTGTTCCGTGCCGACCGTGTGTCCCGCCGAGCAGCCGGCCGAACAGCTGATACTGACCCAGGCGCCGCCGTCAGTCGACTTGAGTACTAATAGTGTTATCAATAACGCCTCCTTCTCTCGGACAAAGGATAGGTATATAATGTACAGCGATGAACTTGGAAAAAATATGGGTTTACAACTTAGTCAGCGCGTGGGCCAGGCAATATTAAATAACTGTATGCCTGGCGCCACATATTCACAAATATTAAACAAAGTGTTGTCATCGCAGTTTTTAGAACCAACCACCCTAATTATTTTAATTGGTAGAAGGGAAAATGTATCTAAAAACTAATTACTAAATACTTTTCCAAATTAAATTCTTTACAAAATGTAGATAGAATAATCTTGTTTGCGTTTCCCTTCAGCCAATCTTTGTCACAACATGAAAATCATATAAGACATGATTATAATACATTTATAAACACATTGACATGTCGTCATACTGAAAAATTTCATTTCATAGACACCAATATTTGTATTGGAAAATATTTTTATTTGACTAAGGATAGGTATTACCTATCTAGGTTTTATACAAAACAGATAGCACAGTCACTATCTTATTTTATTTTGAACTCAGTCAAGTTTTTGACTAATGAAACGCCTGCTTCTATTGAGCAGTGTAATAATAATGACATGTACTCCTTGGAATCTGTTCCAAGCTCTTTAAATTAACCCATAGGACAACAGAGAGTAACTCTGGCAGTAATATTAATATTTGTATAAATATACCTTCATCTTGCCCATTAAATCAAGTTACTAGTAATGAAAAATGTAAAAGTAAGAATATTTTAAACGTGGTTCATCAAAATATACAGGGCATGTTAAGTAAAGAACTGGAAATTGAGTTATTCATGAACTGTAATAATATTGATATTTTATGTATAACAGAGCACTTTTTAAAGAGTTATCAGTTCATGTTCAACTTTAATAACCACCACGTTCGTTCAACAGAAAAACAGCTGATCGCGGTGGCTCCTTAATACTTGTAAATAATAGTTTTAAATATAAGGAACGAGTTGACATAGTGAGCCTGTCTGTTGAGCGTACCATGGAAATAGCCTGTATTGAACTTGAACAACTTATTGTAATGAGCGTATACAGACCACCAGATTCATCCTTTGATTTATTCGAAAAGAAAATGGATGAAGTGTTGATTAAAATCAGCGATAAAAACAATTTTTTTATAATTTGTGGTGATTTTAATGTTAATCTGTTAGAGGATAATAATATTTGTACTAGATTAAAATCTTTATTTTTATGTCACAACATGAACTATCTGTTTTTGGAGCCTACTAGAATTACTGCAACATCTGCTACCTGCATTGACAATATATTTACTAACATTACCCCCATTTTCAAATCGGTCGTCAATAAATTAACCCCTGATCACTCTGGTCAGATAGGTATATTCAATATTAAAATAAAAAAGGACCAAAAAGAGGATATTACATGTGTGCCCGTTAGTGACACTCGGCTTGAACACTACAGGAATAATATTTTAGATAAACTATGGGAAATACCATACAGTGACGATCCAAATTTGTTGTACAACTCAGTATTTAACCTTGTCAAAAATGAATATGATACGGTATTTAAATCAAAAACTATAAAAGTTAATAACAAAGCTTTGTTTAGTGATTGGGCGACAGTTGGAATTCATAGGAGCAGACGAAGATTATATGAACTCTTTGAAGAGAAATCATATAACAAAAATACGGCCTTTCTAGATTATGTTCGTAGTTATTCAAAAATGTTTAAACGCGTTTGTGCCGTAGCTAAATCTAATTTCATTAAAAACAAAATTGAATCTAGTAGCAATGTAATGAAAACGACTTGGCAAATTATAAACAGAGAGACTGGAAAGGCCAAAGCTACACATAATAACTTCAAGCTTAAGATAGATAATCAATTGCTAAGTACAGACCTAGAAGTAGCAAAAGCTTTCGAAAATTTCTTTACGGACATTCCAGTTTCAACAACCAAGTCTTTAAATTCATCTCCCGCTGCTGCTGAATCTATACTTAAACAAAACTTTGAGGAATGTAAAACAGATTTTAAATTTAGGCACGTAAATAATGAAGACATTGTAAAAGCGTTTAAATCCCTGGAAATGAAAAAGACAGCTGACGCCCATGGTCTATCAGTAAAAATTATTAGTTCCATTGTAGATTGTATTGCACCTGACCTTTGTTGTATATTTAATCAATGTATAGATAATGGTGTGTTTCCTGACTTGATGAAACTAAGTAAAGTTATACCTTTATTTAAAGCTGGTAGTACATCAGACCCCACCAATTTTAGACCCATATCGATACTACCAACGCTTAGCAAAATATTTGAAAAACTCATACTTAATCAATTGCAAAGTCATTTTTATCTCAATAATTTAATTCATATTGCTCAGTTTGGTTTCACAAAGGGTCGTTCAACAGCCGATGCTGGTGTTGAACTAATCGACAATATTTTTGATGCCTGGGAAGACGCAATGGATGCAATAGGTGTCTTCTGCGATCTATCCAAGGCTTTTGATTGCGTCCATCATGACACTCTTGTCAGGAAGTTACGCCATTATGGTGTTAAAGATCAGGCGCTTGGCCTTCTGGAGTCATATCTAACAGATAGGGTTCAGATGGTCGATGTTAATGGGAAAAGATCACCTGGGTCTTCAATAAGTATGGGCGTACCGCAAGGTTCAATTCTTGGTCCTTTCTTGTTTTTAGTATATATTAATGATTTACCTTACCTTGTTAAAGCAAAACATGGGTTAGTATTGTTTGCCGATGATACTTCTTTGATATTTAAAGTTAAAAGACAGCAATCAAATTATGACGAGGTAAACAATGCTATCTCTAGTATAGTGAACTGGTTTACTGTTAACAATTTATTACTTAATGAAAAGAAAACTAAATGTATTAAATTCGTGTTACCCAATGTGAACCCGGTAACTACAGACATATTTATAAAAGGACAGAGATTGGACCTTGTGCAGTCGGCAGTCGACTGTCATTTTGGGCATTACTTTAGACGCCAAACTACAATGGGATCCTCATATAAATAAATTGTCGAACAGGCTGAGTTCGGCAGCGTTCGCAGTTAAAAAAATTAGAGCTCTTACCGACGTAGACACCGCTAGACTAGTCTACTTTAGTTACTTTCATAGTCTAATGACCTATGGTATTTTATTGTGGGGTCACGCTGCGAATGCTAATAGTACATTTATTCTGCAGAAACGGGCTGTTCGTGCAATTTATAGATCAGGGCCTAGAGTGTCACTGAGGGAAAAGTTTAAAGAAATCAATATTCTGACATTTGTGTTTCAATATATCTATGACAATCTTGTGTATGTAAAAAGAAATATAACTAATTTTCAGAAGTACAGTGATATACACAATTTTAATACTAGAAATAAAGACAAGTTGGTTGCTTATGTAAGCCGACTACATAAAATTAGTAATTCTTTTAAAGGCAATTGTATACGCTATTACAATAAGGTCCCTACTGATATTAAAAACTTACCTTTAGACAAGTTTAAAATAATAATAAAACAGAAATTGTATAAAAAAGGTTACTACAGGATATCTGATTACTTAGAGGACAGATGTCCATGGGAATAGATTGTTTGAGTAACAGGCTGTTTCGATATATAATTAGCATTCATTTTGTAATTTGACAATATTTTATTTAAAAAAGGAAACGCAAAAGATGCGACGACTGTGGAGTTTCTTCGGTGAGCTCTTCTCCACAGATTCCGCCATTGTGTTAGTGAACTCACCCAAAAAATGTAATGACGGATCTAAGTGATGTAACAACATCCTATGGAAATAAATGATTTTTGATTTGATTTGATTTGCTAGGAACGTATATAACAAGGTACTCTGTGCTAGGTACTATTTTGACGGGCTCGCGTTCGTATAAAAACATGGCCGCTCGGCCGAGCGAACACCGTGACAGTCACATGTATGTGACAGTAGAGTGTTTCGACTAATAATGTACTCTGTGGTTTCGACAAGGTTGCATTCACTCAGTAGAAACACTTCCACATACAGAGGTTTTGATTACAATCCGTTCTACGCATATTTATGTGTCAAAATATTTAAAAGAACAATTGTTGTTGTTTATACAGAATATATGAGATGTTTACCAAAATATTTTAACTGAAATATAGCTGGAATTAATGAAAAAAACTTGGTCTTGGTTTTAGAATCGTTCCCCCTTAATTTAATTATAATTAAAATTGGACAATTTCTGTAAACAAAACGTAAAAATTGGACAATTTATGTGAAAGAAACGTAAAAATTGACATAGCGAAATGTCAATAAGACCATAATATTAGGACATATTGTCATTATTGTACGTTTGTGGGCCAAAAATTACCAACCAAAATGGCCGCGTTCACCACGCCATTCCGTTTTCTAATAGTTTCGCGAATGTTCTCTTTTCTTGTTCTCTCGATATTTACAACCAAAAACAACTGGCTAGAGTAAGTTATTGTGGCTACTTTCAATCGGGTTATAGGTTAGGTTAGAACTTTAGAACGTTGAACAAGCTAAACCGGAACGGAGCGGAGTGAAGCGTAAGCAAACAAAAACGACTGGCTCTAGCCATGTATTATAGTAGGTTATAGTGGCTTTTGATTTGGGTTTAAATAAATTACCTCGACCACTAAAAAGCAAGACCAACCTCGTGAACTTCTTGCTACTCATAACTCACCTAAATTTTCGATTGAAAATGTTAACAATTACTTTGTGAATGTGGGAAATAAACTGGCAGAGGCCATTAAAACTAAAAATGTTTGCTTGAATAATCAATCTCAAGCAAATACTAATAGACTGGAATCGTTTTCTTTGCTAGGAACGGATTCTGACGAAATCGATAGTCTCATCATGAAACTAAAAAAACCGGTCAAGTGCGAGTCTAAATCGCGCACGAAGGGTTCCGTACCACCGTTCAATGGAAGCGATGGTGTGGAGTGAATAGTTTGGATTTTACACAGCAAAATATTGTTTACAAAGTTATTGGTGCGGTTACTTTCACACTCCATGTACGTAACCAGGTGCATCCATAAGTTTGTATGTGGTATTGAAAGAATTGATGTATGGGAGCCCCCTTAAATATTTCTTTTATCCTGTTTTTTAGTATTTGTTGTTATAGCGGCAACATAAATACATAATCTGTGAAAATTTCAACTCTCTAGCTAGCTTCTTGAGATACAGCCTGGTGACAGACGGACGGACGGACGGACGGACGGACAGCGGAGTCTTAGTAATAGGGTCCCGTTTGGAACCCTTTGGGTACGGAACCCTAAAAACAACTGTTCAATTGGCCGGGATAACATTTCAAATAAGATACTTAAAGAATTGAAGACTGGTTCATTTAATGTGAACTTTAAGGCTAACTAGAACACCAAAAAATTTAAACGACGAGTATAATCATGGTAACGGCTGTACGGCTTCGGGCCGTGCACTCGTGATATTCATTGATAAATGATAAATTTGATTATGTATTAAAGTCTTGTATTGATAAAGAACAATTGTTGTTATATATTATTAACTATATTAGGATTGATATGAGCCACACGGTGTGCTTGCTGTCCGTACGTGAACTGGTAATAATTAATGGTTGATAGGTAAAGCAGGCAACCCGCGTGACCTCAATTATAACTATTGCTACGGTGACAGTGCACCGTACAATGGCATTGTGTGAAACTCTTTGGCACTGTTTGTTTGACTAATTAGAGCTTGCTGAACTCGATTCTGTGACATGAAGTCTTGTTGCGCGGATCTCAATTATATTTTTTTCATTACTCATACTCTGAAAGGGGGTCATTGTTCATTCAGGCACCGTGCTGAAAGTGGTACATGCCTGCTCTAAAGCAGAAAAGTATTAAAAAAAATATATATGAATCGCAGTTTATATTGAACAACGCAATGGTAGTAACCTATACAGCCATAAAACGGAAGTATTTTTTTTAATGTTATGCTCAAAGTAAAAGACATCAACGGGGGCACCGAAATTACTTTTTTTATGAGTAGTATTTTTAAACTTGAGTTTGTTGTTTGTTTTTTAATAAAATAATTTTGATTTCAAGTGACTTTGTTTTTAATAAAATAATTTTGATTTTAACTGACTTGTGTTTACTTTCCTCGTATTCGTAATGAAAAGTAGAGTGTTTAACTCGGGTGATAGCACCCATTTCTGCCTCGAACTATTGGCGCTCTCACTTCGTTCGAGCGCCAAAACATCTCGTCAGGAATGGGTGCCTTTCAGCCCTCGGTTAACAATCTACTATTTCATAACTTTCAAATACTTAGTAACAGTTATTTGAAAAACAGACAAAAAAGACCATTCCTCCCCCTTATCTTCGAAACTACTTTATCATAAGGTTTTGAAGAAACCACGTAATATAGGTCTTTACTTTATTATATATAAGACTAAAACTATAGATAAATGAATGGTATAAAAAAGAAAAAAGGGGGGGAGGGACACAATTAAGGACAAACCAGTGTTTTAGTCGGAGGTACGGAATCGTGCGCGAGTCCGACTCGCACTTGGCCAGTTTTTGTACAGGTTTTACATTCGCTGAGGACGTCACGTCATCCTGTACTGGCAACGTGTTAAGTAATGACAATTTTCGTTTGAAATAAATTGTGTGATTTGATTATACTTACATAATTTTTGTTTCGATTTAAAACCGCCTTAGGTACAATCATAATTTATTTATTTATATTAAACATATGACAAATACAACCTTAACTATTAAACCTTAGGTACTGAATTCCATTTTCACACCTTTCATTCGGAAAAGTAAGTTTTGCTCCACGACGACGAGAGCGAGCAAAATGCTACTTTTCTGTTCAAGCTACTTTTTTAATCTATTCATTGGCATTTAGCATTTACGCAATGTGCCAATTGAACACAGATCTTAATAAAATAATCGATTGTTATTTCATCGTAGTCGATTAAAAACGAACATGTTTTAAGTTTTAACTTTAACAACGCTATATGAAAATTTATGAATTTTTCGTAATATTTAAAAAAAATGTCACAATAAATTATATGTTTTACTGAAATCCAAACTATCGACGACTGTTAATAATGAATATTGATATTCAAAACCATTGTAATATTCAATTCGATTATTTTTACACATCGGTAAAAGTACTCGGGAATATTTCATCTGTGGTGACCATTCCCTAATCCTTCACATTCCGCCATTATAAAAAAAATTGTTTACGTTGTTCGATTACTGTAAAAGCGGTGAAAGTATAATTCAAAGTATAGTTATTTAATTTTTAGAGCATTTCATTTAAATTTTCCTCAAAGTCGGTGTGAAAAGTTGTATGTGTCACTCAGGAGCAAAATTATTTTCGTCATGGGCGTTAACGCTTGAATCCTTCGTTACGCTCAGGATTCTATCGTAGAATCCTTCCCTTCACTCTGGATTCAATGTACCGCCCTCTCCGTATACATCATTTTGCTCCCTTGTGACACAAATAACTATTAACGCTTTCGCAATGACATATAGCACTTTTACTAATAATTGTTTTATAGACTAAGTAGAAAATAAATATAGAATAAAAAACGCGAGTCTAAATCGCGCACGAAGGGTTCCGTACCACCGTTCAATGGAAGCGATGGTGTGGAGTGAATAGTTTGGATTTTACACAGCAAAATATTGTTTACAAAGTTATTGGTGCGGTTACTTTCACACTCCATGTACGTAACCAGGTGCATCCATAAGTTTGTATGTGGTATTGAAAGAATTGTTGTATGGGAGCCCCCTTAAATATTTCTTTTATCCTGTTTTTTAGTATTTGTTGTTATAGCGGCAACAGAAATACATAATCTGTGAAAATTTCAACTCTCTAGCTAGCTAGGTTCTTGAGATACAGCCTGGTGACAGACGGACGGACGGACGGACGGACAGCGAAGTCTTAGTAATAGGGTTCCGTTCTTACCCGTTGGGTACGGAACCCTTAAAATTATACACAGTGTTGGTCAGCTAATTAGAAACTGTATTGTTTTTTTAGGCATGTTTTAGTGGTGTATGTTAAATTATAGCCACATTAGCGTAGTCATTGTGTAGCGGGTTGCTCCCCTCCCTCAAATATGGCGAGGGGGGTGATGGCTGGTGCAGTATGGTTTCTCATCGTAAGTTTTGTTCATTACGGCTTTTGTTTGTCCTTATTTATTTCTTTTTTATATTTTTTTATTTTGAGACATCCTAACGGTCAAGTGAGAGTCTAATTCGCGCACGAAAGGTTTCATACCACCGCACAATGGTAGGAATGGTGTGGATAAAGTTTGGATTTGACAGCAAAATGTTGTTTACAAAGTTATTGGTGCGGCTACTTTCACACTACATGTACATAACCAGATGCATTCATAAGTTTGTATGTGGTATTGAAATAATTGTTGTAGCAGCAACAGAAATACATCATCTGTGAAAATTTCATCCGTCTAACTATCACGGTTCATGAGATACAGCCTGGTGACAGACGGACGGACTGACGGACGGCAGCGGGGGCTTAGTAATAGGGTTCCGTTAAGCAACCTTCGGGTACGGAACCCTAAAAATTAAAAAAATCACATCCAATTAGAGTTTTTGGTGCTGTCCTCTCTGAAGGGCGGGTTTCCGAAGCACTGGTAGTTTCATCCATCTGTGCGAGATTCATCCATGAATCACCACTTGAAAGGGAAATTTCCTTTTTCAAACTCAAACCATAATCTGTTTAGTTGATCATAATTATCATATCTCCATGTTAAGTGTCTGACTTGTAAAAGTGCATTATTTTTGTCTATTTACAATAAAATAGTTGAGTATGAGTTTGAGAATTATCTAAATATTTTAAACTCACCAACGGATGGACTTGACTTTAATGGTCTCTTATTTGTTGGATACGTCACCGCTCCGAATAGCAGAATAACCATTAATATATCGGAAACATTCATGAAAAAAGAGTTATATAGTTTTTTAAAGGCTAGTATTTAATCGCACATCAAAAATACTGATTTGCGTAGCAAAAAAGGATCTACAAAAACACTTTTTATGTTTTAAATATGTAAGGTTTGTTTACGTTTACACAAAAATGTTGGTGGACTTTTGGTTTTTGTGCTGGCAACATTATCGTAGGGCTTGACCAATCGTAAGCTTGTGTTAAGTAGGCGGAGTTTTGTGAAACAACTTGGCGGGAGAAGTTGCCGGGCGTTTTCGCAAGGGACCGCGCAAGGGCATTCGGTTTCAGTATTTATGTTACTCTGTGGGCATTCGGTCGGAACGAGTAACGCTGAGCGGTTGTGATAGCTGACTGTCGATAAGTTTATTTACGAGTTACGAACAAGTTAGTTAATAAATAATAAGTTCTGTAAATAAGTTTGGCTAATAAATAATAAGTTCTGTAAATAAGTTTGGCGCTGAATAAAGTGTTGCTGAAGTGACATCGTGTTGATTATTTCTGAGAGCTCTTAAAAATATTTTATGTGTATTTAAGTATTTTTGTTGTTCTTACATGTTCAACCTAACACGAAGGATAAAGGGGGCTTCGCTTCGCTCACCCCATTTTTGAGGTACAGTTTAATATTTCCCTTTTTTAAATATAAATTAGGTTTGGGACTCCACCATCTACCGCAATGGCACGTGTCCGCCTTTGCTCTCGCTTGGAGGCAGAGTTTCATTCATCTGAAGTTGGGTTAAAAAACAAGTCCCGTGATCTTACAAATACACTTGACACTGGCAACATTAAACCTAAATGAGGTTAGCACGTCATTCATATATTATAAAAAGTAAATGACGACAGATAAGCATTAAAGTACACCTGCCATCTGCAATGAGCTTTTGGATTAGGTGCCCCCGGTTTGTGAAAGGAAAATTAGCTGTGACAACTTGTTAAACTCTTGTTATACGCATTTCAGCCAACCACATGCCGATATTTTGAATAAATGATCGATCAACCGCTTGTTACATTTGACCACTCTTTCGGAAACCGGGGGGACAGCGCATTCATCATTAAATGTTAGGAGGCTGTACGAATTTCGTGGAGTCAGATAGTTATTGTTCAAATTAAACTTAAAATAATTAATAATAATTAAAATTAAAAATTGTGGACTCCACCTCTTGAACTCCTCTATGGTGGTAACCATACTTTTCCGATAAAGGTTTTAAATTTTATTACCATGGCATAAGGTCCAAAATCGCGACCCGCCCCAACTGCCCTCGGTTTTTGAGAGGTTAAACTGGCTCGCTGCAAAGCCCCTCCATCAACCTGCACTGAGCCAGCGTGTTGGAGAATGGCTCAATCTTACCCGTATCCGGACGACCCTCTGTGGCGCTGCGGTTGCGGCTCTGCCTACCATACGGGAGGTCCCGGGTTCGATCCCCAGCTGCGGAAAAAAACCCAGGCCTTGGATGTTTATATGTGTGTGACGCTGCTGTTTCTGGTTTCCCACGACACAGTTATCCTGCCTGTATATATTAAAAAGGCCTAAGCTTCCGATGGATCAATTTGTCCAATGTTCACAGTATTTTGCTTCTCTTTGTAAGTGGTGTCAGCGCAGGTCCACGGCATGCAACGTAGAATTAATGTATAGCGAAATTCCATAGGTGGCGCTAGGTGTAGCATGGCTACAAATAACATTTAATTTAATTTAAGTCAATTTATTACTGTAGCCATTCAAATAAATGAAAGACAAACATAACGAAGTATTTAAATTTTAATAAAATTGCTTTTACGATAAATCTTTTTCTTGGAAAGAAAATATATAGCGCCATCTGTAGATAATGTGAAGCGTTACGAGGTAAGCTCGTTCACTGTTATTGATATCGTCACGTTCAAGTGCGGAAAATCGTTCCAAAACTGCCACTGTTTGTCAAATCTAAAGTATTTTTTTTGTTTACAGTTTCAGATTCTTTGAATCCTGATTACACTGATCACGAGAGTGCGTTTATTAAATCCGGAGCTTAGCTCAAGTGCCATCATTATGAAAATTCAACCTAAGATGTCACACACACCACAAACAATCAATGTCAGTTTTTGAACGCGCAGGCAGAATTTGCAAGTTTTCTTATGGTGGACAAAGCTACCAAATTCAAAAGTATTAAGTTAACAAAGATACTTTTGATGAAATGTGACTTTTTTATCGGTCGAGTAGCATTTTCAATCGCGTCTTGCCTGTCGGACGTTGTAAAGATTTGTTGTTTCTTTCTGTACGGCAAAAACAAATATTTTCGTTTTCGTTAATTCTGAGTGCGCTGATTTTTGTGATCCATTACGACAACCTTGCTATTCATACTGATTCTGCACAAACTACCATCCATTACGACGACCCCGTTGTCCAAACTGATTCCGATATAATACAAGCTACCATCTCTGGTTATGACCTAGCAGTTCTGGAAGGACTTTAGAACTTGACCTACTTTCGTTGACCTTGAGGGGGAGGGAGGGTAGATGCCCCCCTACCACTCCCCCCCCGCGGAAATGCCTAGTTTCTGAGATATGATTATTTAAAGTTTTGAGGTTTGTTGCAATTAGTAAATATGGCAACATTAAAGTAGTGTTTAAGAAATATTTTAAAGTTACATTAAAAAAAATGCATGTACAAGGGCGAGCTTGTCTCTTAAAAGAGATTTCTTCCAGCAAAACAAGGCATTACAGGAATTGGTATCATAAAAGGGTAGGCACTGCACAATAATTACTATTACTAAAATGCCTAGGAATAAATTAAAAAACCTGTAAAATACAGATAGGAAATACGAAACTGTCACACATTATCATCATCACACATCTTTATCCATATTCATATTCATATTCATATTTATTTATTGATAACGTCAGTTACAAGTCATTTTGTAAATATAGTTAGTTCATGAATGTCAAATAAAATTACATTAAAATTAAATTGTGTCAAATTAAATTAAAATAATAATAATAAATTATATTGAATTATATAAAAATATAAAAATAGAATAATTTACTTAATTGACACAAATGTTGTCTACCTAGTTGGGTAGGTCTAGGAATTCCGAAAAAGAATAGAAGGTTTGCTCGACAAGCCAGCGCTTCAGGCGCAGTTTGAAAATGCTTGGATTGGGAGCATCGGTTACGTTGGCGGGAAGACGATTATATACTGCCGGACCCATGACGTGAGTCATCTTCGATGACTTCCCCAATGTGTGGGGGACCGTCGCGAGTTTGTGACCGTGGCGGTGTGTTTTGCGGAGCGTGCGGAATGAGTCTAGGTTTTCGCGCACGTAGACGGCCACTTGCAGAATGGTGACGGACGGCAACGTCAGGATCCTGAGCGCTTTGAAGTGAGGCTTCGCGGAGACGTCCCAGCGGACCTGGACTATAGCTCTCACGGCTCGCTTTTGCATCCTGAATGCCCGTTCCCAATCTGCTGCGCATCCCCACAGTTCGGCTCCGTACTGCACCAGCGAATGCACTGTAGCGAAGTAGCACGACTTCACTATGTCGCGCGGCACCGTGCGAATTATTATCGACAACCTCTGTGGAGTTGCGGTCGAGGTTGCGCATCTAATCCCCCAGAGGTCCTCCTCTTTATTCTCTATTTATTATTCTCTTTATTCTCTATTCTCTCTATTTATTCTTCATCTCGGGTTCCTAACCCGAGAGGAAGAATAAATAATCCCAGGTCTTGGATGATTACATGGTTGTGACGCCGCTGTTTCTGGTTCCCACACGGTATCTTAGTGTGGGGCCAGGAGCAATGTATTCATAATTCTTTATTGCACACAGATATTTAAAAATATAAATTAAAAGATAACATATGTACAAAGGCATTACTGTAATTACCGTTATATACATAAACTTTACATATAATAATATAAATACAACAACTTTTACGAAAGAGAGAGGTAGTGCTCTTTGATACGTATCTTAAAAGAAAAAAGAGTGGGGCTTTCTCTTATAGTGCAAAGAGGTGCGTTCCAGAGTCGGACCGCCCGCCCGCAACCTGAAAGAGCGTTTATCCGCAGCGTTGTTATGCCGCGGAGTAGCTAAAAGTGAATAATTAAATATCATCGGAGAAATGCTCATGGCAAACTCTAAAGTAGAAAGACGAAAATTCTTAAAAGAGATCCCATAAACAACCAGCGCCCACAAGTGATCGTATTGGACGGAGTGAAGAATAATAAAGAAGAGGTGCCGGCAAGCCATATGGAATTCCAAGGCCCTAATGCATTTTATAAAGAAACCCAACATCATAAGTCTCGCTCTGCGCTGTCAGTAGACGGTTGTGTTACGTGCGCTTGCGCTAATTACGCGAATACCCACCTACATCGTTATCGCGTAAACATCCGACCGTCGCTGTGTAACAAAGCTTTTACATCGAAGAAAAATGATTTGTAGCATGTGTAATGATGAAGTGACTGATGCAGTTGTGTGTAATGGATGCCATAGGTCTCTGCACTATGCCTGTGCTGGTGTAACGGAGTCTGGATACCGACGTATGGGCGCCGACAGAAAAGCAGCATGGAGCTGTCCGAATTGTCGTAACTTGCCTAATCTGACTGTTCCTGAATCCCTAAATGAGACTGAAGGTATTGCGGTCGTCCTCAAAGAAATAAAAGAATTTCGAGCTGATTTTTCCTCAATGAAGTCGGACATAAATACCCTGAAATCCGATATTCAATCATGTTCTACAGGTATTCATAATATAAATACAAAATTTACCGAAATGGAAAACCGCTTCTCTGACTTAGAGAATAGATTAATCAAGCTCGAGAAAGTATGTGACGAAATACCTACTTTGCAGTCCGAATTATCTACTGCGAAGAACACAATATCTACCCTTCAACAACAAAATGATACACGAGAGCAATATTCTAGGATGAATAATGTTGAGATTTCAGGTTTGCCATTTAAAAGGAGTGAAAACTTATTAAGCATCCTTCAAAGTATATTTACTGTCGTTGGACTTACAATGGACGTCAATTCCATTGACTGCATACAGCGGGTACGTCGTTGTGGAACTGGAGTTGGTAATAACAATGACGAAAACACAACAATTAACACTCCGGCCGTCATAGTAAAATTCACTCGGCGCATATACAAGGATGAACTACTATCAGCAGTGCGGGCGCGTAGGGGCATCACAACAGCTTCCTTAGGGTTCGACGGTCCAGCTGTTAACCTGTTTCTGGGTGATCATCTGACACCGACCACCAAGCTACTGCTTAAACGTGCTCGCCAATAGAAAAAAGATGGAAAACTCGCATATTTATGGGTCCGAGACTGCAAAATTCTCGCGAGAAAGACGGAAACTTCTAAGGTTACGTTGATAAACAAGAATCTCGATTTGGACAAGATAAAGTGACTATGTACTTGTTTTGTTAATTTGTTTTCACTCCTACATTTGTTACTTTGTTTTCATACCCACACCTACCTTATATTGTATGCATACTTCACGTTATTATTATGTAAACAATGCCAACAATTGGTTAAATGGAAAGTTCAGCCTGCAATCACTATTATTGAAACTATTTACGTCTTACATATTTTTGTATCAGTTAACTATTACTATCCAAAATTTAAAAATATCTATGTGTTCCGCAATACATATTCACAACCTATCTTAATTACACACACTTTAATATAGTATTTTCCCTTTATCACTAATGGCTAACATTACCCTAAGCGGTTATTATCAAAACGTATGCGGACTTCGTACAAAAACACATAGATTTTATTCACAGGTAGCACAGTCTCATTATGATTTCATTTGTATAACGGAATCCTGGCTAAACAAAAACTTCTACGACGGGGAAATCTTTGACAGTAGATATTTAGTCTATCGTTGCGATCGATCGGCTGAGGCGACTGATTTGGAGCGAGGTGGCGGCGCTATGGTGGCGGTTCACCGTGATTACCAGCCCGTGCGCCGGGACTGGCCCTGCCCCCCCGCCGCGTCCTCCGAGTGCGTCTGGGTATCAATACCGTTATCTAATAACAGTAGGCATAAATCATTGCATATTTGTTGTGTTTACATTCCGCAAGGGCGTTTATATACAAGCGCATTAATTAACTTTTTTGAGATTTGTAGTCGGATTGTAACAGAACATTCTGACGATGTTTTCCTTATTACTGGAGATTTTAACGTATCAGATGCTGAGTGGTCGAACTCGAGTTGTAGACATATGTGTCTTGATAATGGTACCGAACTAACAGTGGAGCCATTGCAAGAGTTTTAATGCTTTACAGGGTTACAACAATTTAACAGTAGTTTTAATATAAATCATCGGTTATTAGACCTTATTTTAAGTAATAGAAATTGCGCCGTTATTAGTAGCCCAAACCCTTTAATAAAAGAGGACCGGCATCATAAAGCCGTTGAAATTGAGTTAAGTTTAGATTACTCACCTACTCTTAAGCCCGCTCCTACTGTTAGATATTGCTTTTTTAACTCTAATTTTGATGAAATTAATCGCGAACTATCTGAAATAGACTGGTTTGTCGGTCTTTGGAGGAGTGTACCTTAATTTTATATACAATACTAAATCGTTTAATAGACGCGCATGTCCCAAAGCGTCCTCTACGCACTTCCATTAATAGGCCTCCTTGGCACACAAAGCCCCTAAGAAGGTTATTAAATGAAAAAAGAAAGTACCACAAACTATGGAAGACATACGGAAATCCTTTAGATCGTGACAGTTTTAGGTGTCTAAGGAAAAGAGTTGATAAATTGGAACCTATATGCTATAGAAATTTTATAAACTCAACTGAAAATAAAATCACATCAAACCCGAAATTTTTCTGGTCTTACATGAAGTCAATCTACGCGAAGAAGGGTCTACCACAAATAATGTACTATAAAGGTATTTCAGCTTCAACTGGTTCTCAGATTTGTGACATGTTTAATGAACATTTCCACTCTGATTTTGAAAAACCTAGTAATAACATGATTGATTTGAACAATCTTCCGCCGGTACATAATACAGTTTTTGAGATGGATACAATATTTTTAACTAAAGACCTTGTTCATAAATACCTTAAGTCTATTAACGTAAATAAAGGTGCCGGACCAGATTGCATTCATCCTGTTATTATTAACAAATGTGCGTCTGAGTTATCAATTCCAATCACTATGCTTTTTGAAAAATCACTTCGCGAAGGTTGTGTTCCCTCTATTTGGAAACGTGCTCTAATTACACCGATACCTAAGGGAGACATCAGCTGTGACATTGAGAAATATTGGCCAATTTCTAAACTATGTCAATTTGGCAACATTTTGGAGAAGTTTGTTACTGACCAATTGTCTGCCGCTGTACGCCGTCATGTTACTGTTCATCAACACGGTTTTCTTAAAGGTCGAAGTGTTGAAACAAATCTCTTATCCTATACAGAAATTATACTTGAAGCCTTGGACAACAATTATCAAGTGGATGCCGTGTATACTGATTTTGCTAAAGCATTCGATAAAATTTGTCATGAACGCTTGCTGTTGAAACTTTGGCAGATGGGTATACACGGGGATCTATTTCGATGGATAAAATCCTACATCGAAAATCGATCGCAGGCTGTAGCAGTAGGTGGGTACACTTCAAATCTCAAACCCATCACTTCGGGTGTCCCTCAAGGGTCACATTTAGGACCTTTGTTGTTCGTTCTTTACCTAAACGACGGCACAGAAATTACAAACAGCTCTAGTTTACTCTTATATGCCGACGATACAAAAATATTTAGGGTTATCCGAAGTGTGGGAGATTGTGATGTCCTGCAAAATGACATTAATAATTTCGAATCTTTCTGTAATTCAAACAACTTATTTTTAAATCCAGATAAGTGCTTTGTAATAAGTTTCAGTAGAAAAATACAAACCATTAATTATAAATATGAACTTTGTCAAAGAGAATTAGCCCGCGTAGATCAAATTCGTGATCTAGGCGCAATAATGTATTCCAAGCTCACTTTCGTACCTCATGTGAACCACATTATAAATAAAGCTCTTAAACAACTTGGTTTTATACTCCGCGTAGGAAAGCCCTTCAAAAAAGCCTTAACTTACAAGGTACTGTTTAATAGTTATATTTGCAGTCATCTCGAGTTCACCAGTGCTGTTTGGAACCCATTTTATAACATTCATATAGACGGGATAGAAAGGGTGCAGAAAAAATTTATTCGAGCCCTTGAATATCGTACTGGAAACACATATTCGGATTATGTGACGTCCTTGAAAAAGGCAAAAATGTACTCATTAAGTTGTCGTCGTGACTGTATTGATATATCAATAATTTTTAAAATAATTAATAATATAATCGATTCCCCCCCATTGTTACATTTATTGTCGTTTAGAGTGCCTCGTCGTCGTGAGCGTAGTTGTCGAAGCAAGCCTCTCTTTGTTATACCCCGTAGTCGCACAAATTACGCTGGAAATAGTTTCATAAGACGTGCTTGCAGGTTGTACAATGATAAGTTAGTAAATATATTTAGTGAATCTCTTAAACGCTTCAAAAGTTTAACTTTGGAGTGTCTTTCAAATTGTTCTGAAAATCAAACTGAACAGGTATGAAATTTTTAACTTTCTTTTTATGTATCATGCTTTTTATGTTGCTTCTTCATCATTATTATTTCTTTGATATTTAAACTATTATAAAAGATGTTTTTACTAAATTAGGAAACTGTAGGTCTATGTTTTATAAAGAGTTTATGTATTGTCTACAAATATGTAAGACTGTTTGTTTCTGAATAAATAAAAAAAAAAAAAAAAAAAACATGGAATGGAATATAGTGCGCCTGATTTACAAAATGGTCACTGTGTATACAATACGGACAAAATGTGGCAACCCTCACCAAAGCAAACAGTTGACAGTCAGTTCTTGACTAAGAGAATATGAACGCCTGATTCTCAGAGACATGTTTGAGAACGCCAGAAGCTATCCAAGATACCACAAAATTCTGACTACAGGGCAAAACTATAACCAAACGAATCAAAAACCACCGGATGTGTTATTAATTTATTATACATATTCTGCGACGCCCACAACAGCACTTACTACACGCTGCATTCAAATACGAAGCAAGGAAGAAGAAAGTCGCCGACTCATATACACCTGGAAAGATTTCCTTAAGCATGACATCAAATACTACGGTGAAGTAAACAGTTACTGGACAGAATCATCACACAACAGGGACGAAGTCACGATGGCCTAGAGGCAAATATACCGTATTCCAGAAACAGACAGCGAAAGCGAAACTGAGAACTTACCGGAAAACCCAAACGAACACGACTCAGGAAACTCAACTAATAACAATAACTGAAAATAGAAGGAAAACAAGAACTTGAAGAAAACAACAGCTGCTCTTTTTCTAATTCGTGTAAGTTTTACCTTTAGATTAAGTTGAAGTATGCACAATTACTATCTACTTTATGTTTATTAAAATACTACTAGTTATTATTGCAGTTGATATAAGTTTGTTATGGTATCTAACTTAGATTTTTTCCATTGTTATAAGTACATTCATTTATTTTTTTCCCTATAAGGGGGAGTATCTGTGCCGGTCGACTATGTTAGTCATATTGCCACGTAATGTTAAGATAAGTTGACAACCGTCACAGATATGGTATATTTATATTCATCACGTAGTTTTGTAGTAAGTTGTATATAAGCTTATAGTATTTCCTATAATAAATTAGTCTAGTATTTGCGCGCATCTCAAGCCTTTTACTTTACTCCCGAAGACGTCGCTCTCCTTATAATTGCCTCTGACAAAGTAATAAAGAAAGATGAATACATTGTGCCACCTTGTTCCCATATATATCATACACACCCGTATATATGGTATACATATATATCGCCCAAAAGGGAAAATTGCAGGTAGAAAGCCTTCAGCATATACCGAGGCCATGGCTCACAGTTAATTCTTAGTAGGACAACTGCAAACATAAAGGGGTTGTTTTTAGTCTGCATACCACACGAGCTGATGCTCGATCAATGTGTGGGGACCCGGACATAGCAGGGAGGTCTGACTCCTGGGCATGGGTAATTACATTTTTTCCCCCTCCAACAAAAATAAACGTGTCACCTTGTTCTCACACAGCAGTTTGTTTTGTTTTAATTGCATTCCTGCTAATTGAGGTTGGCTTGGGCCCTTGACACAATTAATAGGCTAACAAATTTTCTCACAATTTATTCCAAACATCAACAACATATTACACATTTCATTCAAACAGCACTGCATTCACGCGTCGAACCCCGCCACATCGAACCCCTGATGGCGCTTCATGTGCGCCCTCAGCGCGTCCGCCTCCGCGAATGTTGTCTGACACAGCGCGCACTGGTGCGGCGGCGGCGGCGGCGGCGGCGACGTGTGCCGCGCCATGTGCTCGCGAAGTGCCTGCCGCCGCGGGAAGGTCTTGTCGCAGTGCGCGCAGCGGAACTCGCGCTCGCCGCTGTGCGACGCGAGGTGCTCGCGCAGCTGCGACGGCGCGTAGAACCTGCGGTACACAAGCACATTAAGGTGATACGAAAAAAAAATGGAGTTTTTTTTAGAATCCATTTACTCCACCATGAAGTCATCTACCGATTTGATTTTTGGGTTAACGTTTATTGAGTATTTGATTAAGATTTTCACTAAAGGGAAACGGGATTGGATGAAATTTTCTCGATAGAATTTAATTACGAAAACACCTCTAAATTTGAACTGCGATCAAAATGTAGATATTATGTATTCGCAAAATCTTCTTAAAAAACTTTTTAACAAAATAGCGTAGTTTATTTTGTTTTTTTTTTCTGTGGTTTAGCGCTGCGTTATGTCATTTTTTCCCGATTTCGTCCCTCTCACACTGCGGGTCTTTCCGCCTGGAGTAAACCTTTGCAAGGACGAGGTAGCGTCTTAACTAGTGACTCTGTGAGCTGTAGACCTCGCGAACGGTACAGGAAATTTGCGTTTTTTTTTAATTCCAAAAAAAAACCAGGTCTTGGATGTTTATAAGTGTGTGACATCGCTGTTTCTGGTTCCCATGGTACAGGGTAACCCAGTGTGGGGCCAGAAGCAAAGTATGTGCCTGTGTGTAAATGCACCCCCTCACACCCCCGACCCCTTGAAGTTTATCGGATGAACAAGTGAAATTATTATTAATACAAATATTTCGACTGCATTTTCCTTCAATACCACATACAAACTTGTGAATGCAGCTGGTTATGTACATGGAGAACGAAAGGAGCCGCACCAATAAATTTGTAAACTACATTTTGCTATCTAACATACAACCTGTTGACCTTTCCCTAAAATTAAATAGCTTGAAGTCATTTTTACGAACTCCACAAAACTAACAACATTTGTTAAAATCTATGAAGCGGTTTGGGCCGTAGTTTTTTTTTTAGAAGTTTCCACCTCATATCTCCGCCATTTTGTGAATTTTCCAAAAACTGAATCGACAAAAAATCTATTTAATTATCGGACTTGCTCACAAAATAAAAGCGCCGTGGTCTAAGTTTCACGCTTGCTTCTCACACAAGAGATGCAGGTTCGATTCCTGACCATGTACCAATGAGATGATTAATTTATCTTAAGTACAGTATCGGACATTCAGTGTTTTTGATGGTACGTTAAGTTGTACTGGTCATCCATCCTCCATCAACCCGCACTGAACCGGCGTGGTGGAGTACGGAAAACAACGTGAGGAAACCTTCACTACTCCATAGCTGCGGCGATGGGCTAGCCCCCTGTCACGCCAAATGGAGTATCGAATAAATGGCTCAAAGTGGGCACCGCGTATGGGAAAAGGCGTGACGCTACACTCACTCATTGCTCACGAAAATTCACGAGAATCAGTTGAGAAATGCGGCCTGTAGAGGAGAACACCCGGACATACGAAAGCATTTTTGTCCAATCCTGAAATGGAGACACTTCGTCGTCTCGCTCGCTCGGACAATGAGACCTCACGGCTCAAATTTGGTTCACTTGTTTACTATTCTATGTATCTGATAACTTTTGAACCGCTGAACCGATTTTAATAAAACATAAATAAGAACCATCGCAGTGAAGACTACTACAAATAAAAAAACTTATCAAAATCCGTCCACCCGTTTGAGCAAACTAAGAGACACTTCAAACTTATCAATACCCCTCTTTTTCGTCGTCGGGGGCGGCGCAAGCTAACCCCCCCCCCCCCCCCTGTGACTAGAGTAACGAGTAACTACAGATTGACATCAGGTATGTCATGTAGACTGACTATGTGTGCGCTTGCGCAGCTTGAGAATATTTGTTTGCTTGCGAGTGTAGTACGTTGAGGGTTCCGTACCCGAAGGGTGCCAAACGAGACCCTATTACTAAGCCTCCATTGTCCGTCTGTCCTTCCGTCTCGGTCCCCATACAAGAATCGTGTTGTTTTCCCTCTACGGTGGTTGACCGATAAACATTTATATACAGTTACATACCTTGCTTCTGGCCCCACACTAGGATACCCTATATCGTGGGAACCAGAAACAGCGACATCACACACATGTAAACACATCCGAGACCTGGAGAAAAGACGTTGCCGTCTAGAGTCTAGCCGAGCCCAAGGCGTGGGGTACTTGTATGCCGTGCGGCTTACCTCTGTTCGCACACATCGCACTGGTGTCGGCACACCTGCAGGTGATACTTCCGCGTGTGTTCCACCATCGTCTTGCGAGCGTCGAACACCTGCCGCGGACAAGCAAACATGAAGTGTAGATACCGTTTCAGATAACTTGTCCCTACGCCGTTAAGTTGGTAGGGCTGTAAAACTGTAACTGTCAAAAAAATGGGGAGAAACAGTATCCAGTTGTCAGATTCAGATCACAATTCCCCACTTTCAAAATATAAGATATAATTTTTAGGGTTCCGTACCCGAAGGGTGCCAAACGGGACCCTATTACTGAGACTTCGCTGTCCGTCCGTCTGTCTGTCTGTCACCCGGCTGTATCTCATGAACCGTGGTAGCTAGACAGTTGAAATTTTCACAGATGATGTATTTCTGTTGCCGTTACAACAACAAATACGAATTATACCTAAGAATCGTTAACGTATACGGACATTTTTAGCACGAGTTAGTTGTGATATTTTCTCCCTAGATTTTGGGCAACACATTTTGGAAAAGATAGCAACACTAGTTAGTTACATTGCTACCAACTTAACCGCGAAGGGACATTGACATGCATGGGGCATATACTGACGCCAGGGAACATATAATGTTGTATAATGTGTTCACTTATAGTTTGCACGTTGTGAGGATATTGTATTTTCTATATCGCGAACCACATTTTTGACTTGTGTAAGGTTTTGATACGCGTGTTCTCCGCCGGATCTACCGTGCGTGTGCAAAGTCGGTAAACCATACAATAATAATAATTGTATCAACACACGTATCATAAACCCTCTTTACTGCGTCAAAAACCGCACGTTACGACCAGCATAATGTTCTACTAATTGGTAAATACTCACTTCTTATCTGAATATTGATACATTATGACTATAATGTATCAATTTTCGAAAAATTATGACATTCAAATTTTGAACGCCGACGCCCGCCTGCGTGCCGTCCCTAGTTTGTCTGTGAAGTTGGTACTACTAACAAGCTAAACAACTGCAGAGCAATGATCAATGCCACAATGCCGTCAAACATGCGGTTCCTGAACACATCAAAGAGAGCTTATGATATGTGTGTAGATAAACTAGTGAATGTAACTACATAATTAGGCATTAAAACTCTCGAGTGATATTATTATGAGTTTGAATACCCTCCATTATGTATCAGTTACATGAACTACTATTATATGTAAAATGTTATAAGTCTTAAAGACCAGCTTTTGGCAACGGCCCCTCCCGCGTGGTATTCGGTTTTGCGTCATGCTTCGGAATGTGCTAGAAGAGGGAGTAAATGATTTCACGACTGTTTGTAATATGCTTAGCACGGAAAAGATAATGTATGGAGAGCCAGACATAATGATAATACCTTGGACACTATTTACACACATTGATCTAGCCCCAAACTAGGATTCCCTGTATCTTGGGTACTAGACAACGATACACATACTTATATAGATAAATATTGTACTTAGATAGATAAACAACCATGACTAGGGTACAAACATCCGTTCTCATCAAACAAATATTAGCCCCCACCGGGACTCGAACCCGGGACCCTTGGATTCGTAGGCAGCGTCACTGCCGACTCGGCCATTCGGTTCGTCTATCTATCTATCAATCAATCTAATTACTATCCTGCTTATTTATAAAACATATCAAACCTATGATAGCTAAAATGTGCTTCGTCCTTTTCTCACAAACACAAATTTCGAAGTGACAGACAAAGACAAACGAATTATAACGGCATTATAGTTAAAATAGGTTTATTAGACGTTTATGAATAAGACGGTATATGTATAAGTAAATAATTAAGTAATCCCTTTTCTGGCACGTTCCAAAGCTGGACGTAAAGCCGAATATCACGCGGTCAGAACCGCGGGTAAAAGCTAGGAAGCTATATTCATTCTAAATTTCATCTAATGATCATCCTACGGGAACAGTGGTCATTTTTCGGGATAAAAGATATAGGATATAAGCTATATACGTTCCGAATTTTATTCAACATTTTATCCCAAATCTTTGGGAGTATCGACTCTGACGTTATTTTTTCTTACTACCAACACCTAATCTCATAAACAGATGATGTATCTATCTTTAGTTAAGTTATATAACATGAAACTGTACCTTTCTTATTCATTCGTCATTCTTGCGAAATTAAAATTAACATTTACATATAAGCACATACATTGCTACTGGCCCCACATATGCGATACAGCGATGTTACACATATAAACATCCAAGAACTGGGGGGTTTTTTTTTTACCCCCAGCCGGTGATCGAACCCGGGACCTCTCGCATGGTAGGCAGAGCCACAACCGCTGCGCCACAGAGGTCGTTGTAAATGTTTAATGAATAAATCAAATATCAAATATACTCAAATCCGTCCAGCCGTTTCAGCATGAAAGAGTAACAAACATATAAACACACTCACGCACAAACTTTCTCAATTATAATATTAGTAGGATGCTATTAGTCCGGGAGGCCACGAGGCTATTTCGTGAGTAACTTGAGCGCGTCAGCCTAAGATATGGGGGACACCCTAT
The DNA here is from genome assembly GCA_949825045.1 of Argyresthia goedartella. Taxonomy (NCBI): domain Eukaryota; kingdom Metazoa; phylum Arthropoda; class Insecta; order Lepidoptera; family Argyresthiidae; genus Argyresthia; species Argyresthia goedartella. The sequence continues at coordinate 4,506,999 of OX463811.1, read as the reverse complement.
TTAGTAACTCCACCAGATATGAGCTTTCCATCTAGAGCCGCGCCGTTAGGTCAACAAAAAATAAGTCCAAATAAGTGGGATTTACTCGAGCGCGTCAGACTAAGATATATCGAGTTAATGACATACTGATGAGTGTACACTTCAATGAATCTGACAATTTAAGTGTTACGCGGGGTTTTTTTAAAAACCGCAGCTCATTATTAGGGTTCCGTACCCGAAGGGTGCCAAGCGGGACCCTATTACTAAGCCGCCGCTGTCAGTCTGTCCGCCCGTCTGTCACCGGGCTCTACCGGATCAACCGAAATAGGTAGGGAGCTGAAATGTTCATAGAGGGTGTATTTCTATTGCAGCTATAACTACAAATGATGAAATACACCGGTTTTTAAGAATTAAAATAAGTGCCCATACAATAAATTATTGGTGTGGCCATTTTCTTAGCCATTTTTATTTGTTAATTGGTGAAAACTCTTATCGGAAAAGGTATTTAATTGCTGGTATTGAGTTTTGTGCTTAGTTATTTATCATTATACGATTAATAATTGCTCATTCAAATAACAATAAATAAAATTAAGTTTTTTATCTTTACTTCCGGTTTCAATGAGCAAAGAGTTTCGTTAACCTAAGTACATAGTTCAATATATACTTCACACACAAAAATCTTTTTCAATGTTTCGATCTACGGCCTTGAATGTGGACTACATTCAAGGCCGTACATCGAAACATTGAAAAACGTACAAACAAACGTACGTACAAAAAAAACATGAAATAGTATTTAATATTTTATTATTAAAAATTAAAAAGGTATACTCGTACAAAATACTGCTGTTTTACGATTTTCCGTGTACAATGGTATGGAACCCTTCGTGTGCGGGTCCGAAGTCCTACTCGCACCGGTTTTATTATTTGGCTTAATCTACCTTAATCTGACGCGCTCGAGTTACTCACGAAATCCCCTCTTGGCCTCCCTATCCAGCTGTTTCTTAAACAAAAATGATCCTTACGATAAAGCCTTTCGATGGGTATCGTAAAATTACAGAAATAATCTAATTCACGCCTGGCGGGTTCGAATCCCGATTAATACAAGCGATTAAAAATGAAATCTTCTTTCAGTAAAATGTTCTATGTACAATATTTAAGGTACTTTTCTCCATGTGGCATTGGGTTGGGCCACCCTGTATAGCTATCTATCTATCCAAGTACCTGAACTGTTTGTTGAGTAAAGGCCTGCTCCTGATGTGTTTTCGTTTATGTGAAATATATCAATCAAAGTCGGGTCGGTTACACCTGAACGGCTGAACCGATTTCAATGATCTTTTATTTGTTGGATTCATGGAAAATTTACGAAAAAAATACAGAAATAGTACTTTTCCAACGATTTCGCAGGCTTTTACGAACCGAGAAGTTTACGGCACGAGCCGAAGGCGAGAGTCATAGCGGGGTTCGGGAAAGGTATTTTCGAACGAGTTAGGAATATATTTTTTTCGCTTGAGAACCCAAAATCAAGCGGCGAAGGTGTCATTTTTATGTCAGAAGTCGGAAAATATTTTTTTACATAAATGATGTTTGGTACTCCTCCATCAACTCTTGATTGACTGTTAAGGCGGCACGAAGTTCGTTCGTCAGATAGTTAGATATATATGACAATTAAGTACTAACTTCTCATGTAAATAAATAACTATTAATTAAGTTAACTAAACCATTAAATACCTATTAATTTTTGGTTCTATCGCGTGAAACTAAAATCACATATTTAAGAACAAATGTAAACCAGGACACGCAAATAAGTATAATAATAAGTATATTATATAATAAGTAGGAATAAACATTGTAATATACCTTTTGCGACAAAGTTGCTTTAACATTTGAGCAATTTAAAAATCATGTTAAAAGCGACTTTGTCGAAAAGGGATATTACAATGTTCAAGATTACTTAAATGACGGGACTGTATGGGGTTAATCTAGCTCAACACAGACCTTGCTGTTAATAGTTTTGTAATTATTTATTCCTACTTATTAATTATGATACAATGATATTATAAAATTTGTATTAGTTAAGCACAATAAATTTTTAAAAGAGATCTAAAAATCAATCTGTGGGAGTTTCTACGCCCTTCTTCTCCCACAGTAGTCCAATGTAGAGAAGTGGCAAAAAGTGACGATGGCTAAGTATATGTAAATATCTACAGTAATAAAGAAAAAAAAACAAAACAATAAAGATTCATGCGTAAAAGGGGGCTAATTGCAGCCAAATCCAGTTAGTTCCAATTAGTCCCACACTTCCAATTAGCCCCCCTTTACCGGTATTTATTTATGTTTATATAAATAAATCCGGCGGGCGGGCTCATCGCTGACCTTGTCACAGGACTTGCAAGGGAACTTCCGCCGGTCGCCGTGCACATTGATGAGGTGCCGATTCCGCTGCGCGTATGACAGGAAGCTGGCGTCACACTTGTAGCAGCCGACCACTGCTCGCTTCTCGTGCACAGTCGCTATGTGCAGTTGTCTGTGGAACGAAATTATTAAAATTGAAAATTGAAAAATACTTTGTTTTGCACAATAAACATATATTGCAGACTAGAATACGGAAAAAAGTGTACAAAGGAAAGCTACCAAGTAACTATCAGAACAACTTTCTCTTAGGAATCTGAGGTACTTGGGCCATGGGTAACCATCAATACTCAAGCTGCATGCGCATGCAGCGCGCGCGCACAAATTCAAATCTGATGTCAATCTTGCACTTGCTAGCCAGCGTGAGCCACCCCTGCTTACTCCACTTGCTAGCCAAGTGAAATTTCAGTTGGGGTGTGGGCCGCCTCTGATTAATGGACTTGCTAGCCAAGTAAAATTTCAGTTGGAGTGTGGGCCGCCTCTGATTACTAGACTTACTAGACAAGTGAAATTTCAGTTGGGGTGTGGGCCGCCTCTGATTACTGGACTTGCTAGCCAAGTGAAATTTCAGTTGGAGTGTGGGCCGCCTCTGATTAGTGGACTTGCTAGGCAAGTGAAATTTCAGTTGGAGTGTGGGCCGCCTGGTTTCTGGACTTGCTAGCCAAGTGAAATTTCAGTTGGAGTGTGGGCCGCCTCTGATTTCTGGACTTGCTAGTCATGTGAAATTCCAGGCAGCGTGAGCCACCCCTGATTACTCCACTTGTTAGCCAAGTGAAATTTCAGGCAGCGTGAGCCACCCCTGATTACTCCACTTGCTAGACATGTGAAATTTAAGGTGGAGTGTGGGCCGCCTCTGATTACTCGACTTGCTAGGCAAGTGAAATTTCAGGCGGCGTGAGCCACCCCTGATTACAAGCCATGTGAAATTTCAGGTGGGCAGTGAGCCACCCCTGATAACTTGTCTTGCGCCGCCGCTGGATCCGGCGTTGTGCTGACCTGCTGTAGTTGGACTTGAGCGTGTTGCCGCACACATGGCACGGGTAGTCGCGGTGCACGCGGCTGTGCTTGCGCATGTGCTGGCACAGGCTGCTCTCCTCGATGAAGCACGCGCCGCAGATGTCGCACACAAACTTGCCGAAGTGCTCTGCGGACAGTAGTCTTGTGTCGGTCATGTACGAAGAACGATCAGGAAACGTTACTATGCAGTGAACGAAAGGAAACGTTTCCCTACGCTAATCGGACATTCGGTCTATTCGGACTTCGCTCCGAGAGAGTGGCGGGCGGGAGCCATGCCGAGAGCAGGTGTGCGGTGCGACCCATAACAGAAAGGAACCTTATCAACCATTCCAGATGGTCTATTGTTCTCTGAACTCGCTCTTTCGGTCAATTGACTGGAGTACCTATTGCAATAGAGATCAGTTTTTGCTTCTTTCGTAATGAGACAAAATGCAATCCATAGTTCGTTTCGTTTGGGCTTTTGTGGGTAAGTTTTTTTTTATTTGTTTCAGTCAACTCGCAACCGAGAGAAGTATCGCTCTCCTGTGATAGTCAATAGTTAATGTATTTTGTATGAAGGGAAATCAAATATTATTTAACTTTTTATTTCTGCAATGCAACAGACACATACAATTGCATAAATTTGTTAATGTTATGAGAGTATAATATTCCTCAAGTTTCTGCTCAATTTTTAGGGTTCCATACCCGAAGGGTGCCATACCGGACCCTATTACTAAGCCTCCGCTGTCCGTATGTCTGTTCGTCCGTCCGTCCGTCACCGGGCGCTATCGGATCAACCGAAATAGGTAGAGCTGAAATTTTCACAGAATGTGCATTTCTGGTGCCGCAACAGAAATGCACATTCTGTGAATGAGTGAATTTTCACTCGGTTTCCGAGCGCACCCTAGGGCGCGGTATCCGAAGCGTGCCAAGCCAACGGGACCCTTTCACTAATTACAGCAGATACTTATGAAAAACGTCGTGAGGAAACGCTGAGGCGATGAGGTAGCCCACGGTCACGCAAAACGGAGTATTGGGCCGAATGGATAAACAAAACGGAAATAGTGCTGTACCTGTCATGTGATCGATTAACTTGTCGATGAACGCGAAGCTGCCCCCGCACTCGAGGCACGTCAGCGTGTCCATCGTGAGACGGAACTTGAGGAACTCGTCGGACACCGGGTGCATTATCTGAAGACGACAAACACGTTACATACATACATACGTGGAGCAAGCGTATATAGGTTCGTATCCTACCGACTGCGCCAATTCCAAAATTCCAAATGTCTTTATTACTGTGGATATTTACATATACTAACTGCCAGTTTCCTGGGCGCTGATTAAGTTAACAAATTGGTTAAACTGATTTGAGCCAATCACGTGCCGCTAATATTCAATATATGTATGTATATGAAATATATGAAACCGGCTGTTAGCAATCGTCATTGTTTGCCACTTCTCTACATTGGACCACTGTGGGAGAAGAAGGGCGTAGAAACTCCCACAGATTGATTTTTAGATCTCTTTTAAAATTTGCTTGTGCTTAACTAATACAAAATATGTCATTATGATAATTAATAAGCAGGAATAAATAATTACAAAACTATTAACAGCAAGGTCTGTGTTGAGCCAGATTAACCCCATACAGTCCCGTCATTTAAGTAATCTTGAACATTGTAATATCCCCTTTTCGACAAAGTCGCTCTAACATGGTTTTTAAATTGCTCAAATGGCAATATCAATTATATATAGTGGCTGACAGTGGAGATGAAGGAAAGCCCAAGGATGTGCAATTAAGTTATATTAATCAATTCTTACATAAAGTGACTTAAAATTAACCAATGTTAGAGAGCGTCCGTTGCTAGGAGCGCTCGTAATAAGAATGAATTAAAATTTGGCTTGTGTTTAAACGATTACCAAAAACCACCTACCTATTTTACTACCAATACATTCGAAATGACTGCCAGAATGGATAAATGTCCACCAAATTGTGTTTGGATAAATCATCACCAAACTTCTTTTTATGTTTTGTGTACTTAAGTTTATGTTTTAAGTATTTTTTGTTGTTCTTACATGTTGAACCTAACACGAAGGATGAAGGGGGCTTCGCTTCGCTCACCCCCTTTACCCTTCACCTAAGCTACCGCAGTATTTTGCCCTGATATTTTTTGCAACTTTTGGTGTTAATTTATCCATTTTGGGTAGGAAAAAATTTTTTTGGGGATCATTATATTTGTTGCCTTAAAATATAATGCTTATTCTACTATTTCCAAATTGAGGGCATCGACGAAAGATGCCTAAATTTATGTGTTAGGTATATGACGTCGGTGGCTATGTATAACACGTATGACAGGTCTCGGGTCCGAATACCACGTCAGAGGGTATCCTGGTGTAAAGTGACGACCCGAATGGCCGAGTCGGCAGTGACCCTGCCTACGAAGCCAAGGGTTAGAGTCCCGGTGGGGGCAAATATTTGTTTGATGAGAACGGATGTTTGTACCCTAGTCATGGTTGTCTATCTATCTAAGTATAATATTTATCTATATAAGTATGTGTATCGTTGTCTAGTACCCAAGATACAGGGAATCCTAGTTTGGGGCTAGATCAATGTGTGTAAATAGTGTCCAAGGTATTATTATTATTATTATTATCTCTCTGGTTCAAGACGACACGGACTCGGGAGCGGAAAGAGCATAAACACCGACCTGGTTCTTTGAGGAGCGGTGAGCTAAATTGACCGAACCCGATCGCGAGCGATTATGCGCAAGCCTAGTCAAATTGTTGCGCAAAATAAACTTGTATCGCATTATAATAAAGCCTTTTGTCCGTCAGTCGTGACAATATGTTTAAGTATTGGTAAACAATACGTGTCGAAGAGCTCGCGAGATCTACTATTCTCACAGAACCACTAACGATTATATATATGCAGCAGTTAGTTGGTTGAATCAGAAACTTAACGAACTCTCTAGACCGTTAATTAAATACCGACGTTTAACCAAGTCACTAAAATTCCGTCAGATAAGTGAGTGAACGAAACGTTTAACGAGTTGACAAAACGTTCCTAGGCAACAAGACATAAACAATATAAATATTTTTTTGTGTACTAAAGTTTATGTTTTAAGTATTTTTGTTGTTCTTACATGTTCAACCTAACACGACCTTACCCTTCACCTAAGCTACTGCAATGTTTTGCCCTGATATAAGCTGTGCGAATCAGCTGTTGTCGTGACGCCATCTTGTTTTCCAACACGCCGGCTTTCGGTAACACAGATTGTCGTTTTCGACGATGCTTTATTTAAATCAAAATGCTAGTGACTTGGTTAAACGTCGGCATTTAATTAACGGTCTAGAGAGTTAGTTAAGTGTCTGATTTAACCAACCAATTGCGACATATACATATGTATAGTCCGCGGCGGGTCGTGTTTGCAATTTTGTAGTACATGCATAACATATCGTACATTTGACGACCCTAATGGCCGAGTCGGCAGTGACCCTGCCTACGAAGCCAAGGGTCCCGGGTTCGGGTCCCGGTGGGTGCAAATATTTGTTTGATGAGAACGGATGTGTGTACCCTAGTCATGGTTGTTTATCTATCTAAGTATAATATTTATCCATATAAGTATGTGTATCGTTGTCTAGTACCCAAGATACAGGGAATCCTAGTTTGGGGCTAGATCAATGTGTGTCAATAGTGTCCAGGGCAGGACTTGTTCCCTGGCGGGCCAGGCTGCTGGCGGCTGGGTCACCGTACCTTGTTCCCTGGCGGGCCAGGCCGCTGGCGGCTGGGTCACCGTACCTTGTTCCCTGGCGGGCCAGGCTGCTGGCGGCTGGGTCACCGTACCTTGTTCCCTGGCGGGCCAGGCTGCTGGCGGCTGGGTCACCGTACCTTGTTCCCTGGCGGGCCAGGCTGCTGGCGGCTGGGTCACCGTACCTTGTTCCCTGGCGGGCCAGGCTGCTGGCGGCTGGGTCACCGTACTGCGTACCTTGTTGTGCACGCTGGTGACGTGCCGCTTGAACGCGTCCACGTCCGCCACGCCGGCGTCGCAGAGCCGACAGTCGACGCGGGAGACGTCGATGCGCGGGACACGCTTGCCTTCCATGCTGCTCTCGAACGTTCCCGGGTCGTGGGAGAGCGTGTGCGCGCGCAGCTCGATGCAGTCCGTGAATATCTCCTGGGATTCAAAGAAGACAGTCAAAAATCTTTTTTTTTTTAAAGTATAACATATATAACCTATCTTATCCATCAAAAATAATATTGAGTAATACAGTGTTACCCTCAATTGACTATGTTTTTAATTTTTGTATTCTTTAACTATGACTTAATGGCTAGAATTTAATCGCACACCAAAATACTGATTTTCACAGCAAAAAAGGATCAGCAACAATACTTTTTTATGTTTTGAGAATTTTTGTTGTTCTTAAATGTTTAACCTAATACGAAGGATAAAGGGGGATTCGCTTCGCTTACCCCCTTCACCCTTCACCTAAGCTACCGCAGTATTATGCCCTGATATTTGCTGTGAAAATCAGTATATTTGCTGTACACATCAGAATTATTGATCTGTACAGCAAATACTGATATGCAGTTTAATATTTCCCTAACTGAATTTCACAAACAATTTGATGAGACCTCCTTTTAAGTATATAATAAGTGATAATACGTAAAGTAAGCTGAATGACAAAATTCATCAAGGTTTGCTGGTTTTCAACCATCGTAGACCTTATTTAAAAAATATGACATCCTAACATTTCCATCAATATTCCATATCTAGAAAAATATAATCGTTTTAGTGAGCGCAATGCAATTTATTCAAGAAACTTACGTAATAAACACCACCAAATATTACCACCTGAATGCGCTCTTTATAGGAATAGCGTGTTATTCTACGTAGCTAAAATTATTCCTTTATTTCGCTAGAATTCTTAAAAATAAAAGATACTAAGTATGATATTAATGAATGATAAAGAATTAATTAGTCTATAAACTCGCAAAAGTAACTCGGTTGGACAGAGTTTTACTGCCGTTACGTTCTCGAGCTTAAAGCCCACTGCTTACGAAACTGAGTAGTATTCCTAAAAATAGATTACCTACTAAATTTCTAAACAAAAACAAATACTATCAAGGTAAAATTCAAATACCTTATAATATTGAATGTATAAGGTAACTTCTCATGTAAATATCTTAAGACCAAATGTAAACCGCGATACGCTTAACGCAATAAAATTTCTTATTTCTTTAGCGATTCATTTTCACAGAAGATAGATAATTCATTTATTCATTGTTCGGTACAAACACAAAAACATTATTGGTTATTAACATATTACAAACCACACAAAATTAATTATGACAAAAAACATCAAAGAAATTAAATAAAACAATGAAAATAATTATAATTAACACAGCAAAAATATGGAAAGTAAGGATCACTATGTGGCACCGTGACTGTACCGCGACAATGAAATGGCCCTGCCTCAGCAATGTCACAGACGAATCTGTGACGCTGTTATTCTGCCACATTCACACTTCGAATGATCCGTAGGGCGAAATCGGAAACTATAAAAGATAAAAGTTTTTGTAGTTAGGAACCATGACATCGATCTATAACCTTTGGCTAGTTATTCAATACTTTATTTGGCGCGGCAGGGGGCTAGCCCAACACCACTACTATGTACGATTGGACATATGTTTTTCATTACCGTTAGAATGTCCAGAAAACGTAATGTACCTAAAACCTTCGTAAAACCCTTCTTATATAGTGCACACCTTGCTTGCATTTGTAGTACTCACCTTGCTTGTAGTAGTAGTAGTATAGACCTTGCTTGCATTTATACTGCACACCTTGCACGCAGAAGTAGTGCTCACCTTGCTTGCATTAGTAGTGCACAACTTGCTTGCATTTGTAGTATTCACTTTGCTTGCAGTAGTAGTATAGACCTTGCTTGCAGTAGTAGTATAGACCTTGCTTGCAAAAGTAGTGCTCATCTTGCTTGCAGTATTAGTACACACCTTGCTTGCAGGAGTAGTACATACCTTGCTTGCAGTAGTAGTATAGACCTTGCTTGCATTTGTAGTGCACATCTTGCTTGCAGAAATATTGCTCACCTTGCTTGCAGTAGCAGTACACACCTTGCTTGCAGTAGCAGTACACACCTTGCTTGCAGTAGCAATACACACCTTGCTTGCAGTAGCAGTACACACCTTGCTTGCAGTAGTAGTACACACCTTGCTTGCAGCAGTAGTACACACCTTGGTTGCAGTAGCAGTATACACCTTGTTTGCAGTAGCAGTACACACCTTGCATGCAGTAGCAGTACACACCTTGCTTGCAATAGCAGTACACACCTTGGTTGCAGTAGCAGTACACACCTTGCTTGCAGTAGCAGTACACACCTTGCTTGCAGCAGCAGTACACACCTTGGTTGCAGTAGCAGTACACACCTTGCTTGCAGCAGCAGTACACACCTTGGTTGCAGTAGCAGTACACACCTTGCTTGCAGTAGCAGTACACACCTTGCTTGCAGTAGCAGTACACACTTTGCTTGCAGTAGCAGTACACACCTTGCTTGCAGTAGCAGTACACACCTTGCTTGCAGTAGCAGTACACACCTTGCTTGCAGTAGCAGTACACACCTTGCTTGCAGTAGCAGTACACACCTTGCTTGCAGTAGCAGTACACACCTTGCTTGCAGTAGCAGTACACACCTTGCTTGCAGTAGCAGTACACACCTTGCTTGCAGTAGCAGTACACACCTTGCTTGCAGTAGCAGTACAAACCTTGCTTGCAGTAGCAGTACACACCTTGCTTGCAGTAGCAGTACACACCTTGCTTGCAGTAGCAGTACACACCTTGCTTGCAGTAGCAGTACACACCTTGCTTGCAGTAGCAGTACACACCTTGCTTGCAGTAGTAGTACACACCTTGCTTGCAGTAGCAGTACACACCTTGCTTGCAGTAGCAGTACACACCTTGCTTGCAGTAGCAGTACACACCTTGCTTGCAGTAGCAGTATACACCTTGGTTTCAGTAGCAGTACACACCTTGCTTGCAGTAGCAGTACACACCTTGCTTGCAGTAGTAGTACACACCTTGCTTGCAGCAGTAGTACACACCTTGGTTGCAGTAGCAGTACACACCTTGTTTGCAGTAGCAGTACACACCTTGCTTGCAGCAGCAGTACACACCTTGGTTGCAGTAGCAGTACACACCTTGGTTGCAGTAGCAGTACACACCTTGCTTGCAGTAGCAGTACACACTTTGCTTGCAGTAGCAGTACACACCTTGCTTGCAGTAGCTGTACACACCTTGCTTGCAGTAGCAGTACACACCTTGCTTGCAGTAGTAGTACACACCTTGCTTGCAGAAGTAGTACACACCTTGGTTGCAGTAGCAGTACACAACTTGTTTGCAGTAGCAGTACACACCTTGGTTGCAGTAGCAGTACACACCTTGTTTGCAGTAGCAGTACACACCTTGCTTGCAGCAGCAGTACACACCTTGTTTGCAGTAGCAGTACACACCTTGCTTGCAGCAGCAGTACACACCTTGGTTGCAGTAGCAGTACACACCTTGCTTGCAGTAGCAGTACACACCTTGCTTGCAGTAGCAGTACACACTTTGCTTGCAGTAGCAGTACACACCTTGCTTGCAGTAGCAGTACACACTTTGCTTGCAGTAGCAGTACACACCTTGCTTGCAGTAGCAGTACACACCTTGCTTGCAGTAGCAGTACACACCTTGCTTACAGTAGCAGTACACACCTTGCTTGCAGTAGTAGTACACACCTTGCTTGCAGCAGTAGTACACACCTTGGTTGCAGTAGCAGTACACACCTTGTTTGCAGTAGCAGTACACACCTTGCTTGCAGCAGCAGTACACACCTTGGTTGCAATAGCAGTACACACCTTGCTTGCAGTAGCAGTACACACCTTGCTTGCAGTAGCAGTACACACCTTGCTTGCAGTAGCAGTACACACCTTGCTTGCAGTAGCAGTACACACCTTGCTTGCAGTAGCAGTACACACCTTGCTTGCAGTAGCAGTACACACCTTGCTTGCAGTAGCAGTACACACCTTGCTTGCAGTAGTAGTACACACCTTGCTTGCAGTAGCAGTACACACCTTGCTTGCAGTAGCAGTACACACCTTGCTTGCAGTAGCAGTACACACCTTGCTTGCAGTAGCATTATACACCTTGGTTTCAGTAGCAGTACACACCTTGCTTGCAGTAGCAGTACACACCTTGCTTGCAGTAGTAGTACACACCTTGCTTGCAGCAGTAGTACACACCTTGGTTGCAGTAGCAGTACACACCTTGTTTGCAGTAGCAGTACACACCTTGCTTGCAGCAGCAGTACACACCTTGGTTGCAGTAGCAGTACACACCTTGGTTGCAGTAGCAGTACACACCTTGCTTGCAGTAGCAGTACACACTTTGCTTGCAGTAGCAGTACACACCTTGCTTGCAGTAGCAGTACACACCTTGCTTGCAGTAGCAGTACACACCTTGCTTGCAGTAGCAGTACACACCTTGGTTTCAGTAGCAGTACACACCTTGCTTGCAGAAGCAGTACACACCTTGCTTGCAGTAGTAGTACACACCTTGCTTGCAGAAGTAGTACACACCTTGGTTGCAGTAGCAGTACATACCTTGTTTGCAGTAGCAGTACACACCTTGGTTGCAGTAGCAGTACACACCTTGTTTGCAGTAGCAGTACACACCTTGCTTGCAGCAGCAGTACACACCTTGGATGCAGTAGCAGTACACACCTTGCTTGCAGTAGCAGAACACACCTTGCTTGCAGTAGCAGTACACACTTTGCTTGCAGTAGCAGTACACACCTTGCTTGCAGTAGCAGTACACACTTTGCTTGCAGTAGCAGTACACACCTTGCTTGCAGTAGCAGTACACACCTTGCTTGCAGTAGCAGTACACACCTTGCTTACAGTAGCAGTACACACCTTGCTTGCAGTAGCAGTACACACCTTGCTTGCAGTAGTAGTACACACCTTGCTTGCAGTAGTAGTACACACCTTGCTTGCAGCAGTAGTACACACCTTGGTTGCAGTAGCAGTACACACCTTGTTTGCAGTAGCAGTACACACCTTGTTTGCAGTAGCAGTACACACCTTGGTTGCAGTAGTAGTACACACCTTGCTTGCAGCAGTAGTACACACCTTGTTTGCAGTAGCAGTACACACCTTGCTTGCAGTAAGCAGCAGCAGTTTCTACCAGTACAATAATGTCCTAAATAATTATGATAAGTTGTTGGATCTTGTTTTTTCTAATGATGAAGTAGTTGTAAGGGAATGCCTGAACCCATTAGTGCCAATAGACCCGTACCATAAGGCTTTAGTAATAGACATCAAATATACAGTTATAAACATATTGCGGCCAGACACTCGTTTGAAATACTTTTATAATAAGGGTGACTATACGTCTATTAATAGTGAGTTGTTTTCCATCAACTGGGAAGAAGAGTTTTGTGCGCGGTCATTACTTAAATCCTTTGACTTCTTTTATGAGACTTACGAGAAATTGAGGCTCAAATTTATTCCTAGTAAAAAGATAATAGTTGATACGTATCCTCTATGGTACTCACGCCCGTTGAAGTGCGCTATTAAAGAAAAATTCAAATACTTAAGAAAATATAATAAATATAAAAATAAATCAGACTTAGTTACCTTCACTGTACTACGTGACAGAGTGCGAAGACTGGAGCAACAATGTTTTGATTCGTATATTAGTAGTGTCGAAAACAACATATGTAAAAATCCTAAGCACTTTTGGTCATTCATAAAATCGCGGTCTGGCTCCCATGGCATACCTAGCAGCCTAAGTTACGATGGTAATTTGGTTAACACTGGGACGGACATATGTAAGGCTTTTTCAGAATATTTTCTATCATCCTTCTCAGCGTCCAACACTAAAACCCTAGATCCTATCACTGGCGATGATGTTAATCCTACAGCATTTTTGTCACACATTGAAGTGACCCCTGTCCTAGTTAAAAATCTTCTACTTAAACTTGATCCCTCTAAATCAGCTGGCCCGGATGAACTACCTGCTCATTTTTTAATCAATTGTGCTGAAAGTTTGGCGATTCCCATTTCATTATTACTTAGAAGATCATTCTCCGAGTGTATTGTTCCGCCTTTATGGAAATCTGCTTTTATCACGCCAGAACATAAAAAAGGACCAAAAACAGACATCAAAAATTATAGGCCAATTTCTAAATTATGTATATTATCGAAAGTCATGGAAAAAATTGTGTACAATCAAGTGTACTGCGCTTTAAAGAATTCTATTAGTCCCAACCAACACGGTTTTGTACAGCGCCGATCCACTGTATCTAATCTCGTTCTCCTGAATGAGTATGTCACTGAAGTGATGGACGCTGGCTTTCAGGTTGATGTAATTTATACTGATTATAGTAAGGCCTTCGATCGAATTGACCATGGCATCTTATTAACCAAGTTACATGGCATTGGAATCAGTGGTGATTTGCTCAGATGGTTTTCTTCCTACATTGACAATAGATCTCAGGCTGTTGTAGTCAATAACTATATCTCGGGATGGGTGACTATTCCAAGTGGTGTCCCCCAAGGTTCTTTGCTTGGGCCATTGCTTTTCAATATTTTTATTAACGATATTAGTAAATGTTTTATACATTCTAAACTACTTTGTTTTGCTGACGATATGAAGGTTTATATGAAGGTAAAGTCGAGCAGTGACTCACTTTTAATACAGTCAGACCTCGAGCGACTTGATGAGTATTGTCAGAATAACAAATTAGATTTGAATCCGTTGAAATGCTTTTTCCTGACATTCTCTAGAAAACGAAATTTAATTCCAACTACCTACAAACTTAAAGGTCAACCTCTGAACAAAGTCCAATGTATGAGAGACTTGGGGGTAATACAAGACTCCAAACTTTTATTTGACACCCACATAGATACTATTGTCCGCGGTGCTCTGAAAACATTAGGTTTTATAATGCGGAGTTCCGCTCATTTTACTCAAGCCAAAACACTTAAAATTTTGTTTTGCTCCTTGGTTCGGAGCAAACTTGAATATGCGTCCCAAATTTGGAATCCTTGCTACAATATTTATATAGATAGAATTGAACGTGTTCAGAAAAAAAATATTAAATACTTGTGTTATAAATCTAAATATCCTTATAATTCTTCAAATTACCTTAATATTTGCAAGAAGCATCATCTGATCCCATTATATAGGCGCCGAGAAATAGCCGACGCTACTTTCTTGCTAAAAATCACAACCGGCGGCATTGACTGTCCAGAACTGCTCCAAGAACTGTCATTTGTTATCCCTTCTCGGTCCAAAAGGCACTTCCCCCCTATCTCTTTAAGGTGAATATCATCCAACTACAGACGAAATAGTTTCCTTAACCGTGCTAGTCGAAACTTGAACAATGCGACGAAAGAGCTTGAGATTGATATATTTAATTGTGTAGTTCCATCTGTGAGGCGAAATTTAAGTAGTGTATTTTTTGATTGAGCGATTTGTTTACCATATGTTTACCATGTTTATGTAGTGTTATTGTAGTGTAATGTATTAGGTATTTAGGTTGTATGTTTATTTCGGCTTTGTAAGATAAATTATATGCTTGTAGTTTTTATATACCTACATCTGCTGTGTGTGCGCGCCGTTAAATTATTTGCTTGTAGTTTTTATATACCTACATCTGCTGTGTGTGCGCGCCGTTATTTGAATGTGCGTATCACTGATCTATTTTTTGTGCGATATCTATTTGTGAGTTCCTGTAATTGGCTTCATATTTCTATTTAAATTTTCTTCATGTGATGTATTAGCTGTTGGTTCTCCTAGAATAAATAAATAAAAAAAAAATAAAAAAATAAAAAGTAGCAGTACACACCTTGCTTGCAGTAGCAGTACACACCTCGATTTCAGTAGCAGTACACACCTTGCTTGCAGTAGCAGTGCACACCTTGCTTGCAGTAGTAGTACACACCTTGCTTGCAGCAGTAGTACACACCTTGGTTGCAGTAGCAGTACACACCTTGTTTGCAGTAGCAGTACACACCTTGTTTGCAGTAGCAGTACACACCTTGGTTGCAGTAGTAGTACACACCTTGCTTGCAGCAGTAGTACACACCTTGGTTGCAGTAGCAGTACACACCTTGTTTGCAGTAGCAGTACACACCTTGTTTGCAGTAGCAGTACACACCTTGCTTGCAGTAGCAGTACACACCTTGCTTGCAGTAGCAGTACACACCTCGATTTCAGTAGCAGTACACATCTTGCTTGCAGTAGCAGTGCACACCTTGCTTGCAGTAGTAGTACACACCTTGCTTGCAGCAGTAGTACACACCTTGGTTGCAGTAGCAGTACACACCTTGTTTGCAGTAGTAGTACACACCTTGTTTGCAGTAGCAGTACACACCTTGTTTGCAGTAGCAGTACACACTTTGGTTGCAGTAGTAGTACAAATCTTGGTTGCAGTAGTAGTACACACCTTGCAGTAGAAGCAGTAGTAGTTGCTGATCCGGTTCCTGAAGGGGCACACGTACGAGTTCTCGACGATGAGCACGGTGTTGTCATGCGCCATGCGGTCCCGCGACATCCGCGGCGGCGGAGGCGCGGGGGGCTTGCGGCGGGGCGTCGGCGCTGTAGCTTTTAAAAAATATTGTAACAACTATTTTTTATATTTTTTTTGGAGGGAATAAAATGTAATTACCCATGCCCAGGAGTCAGACCTCCCTGCTATGTCCGGGTCCCCACATATTGACCGAGCATCAGCTCGTGTGGTATGCGGACTAAAAACAACCCCTTTGTGTTTACAGTTGTCCTACTAAGACTTCACTGTGAGCCATGGCCTCGGTATATGCTGAAGGCTTTCTACCTGCAATTTTCCCTTTTGGGCGATATATATGTGTATATGATATTTATGGGGTATATGATATATATGGGTATTGTATTAACCACTCCACCAAGCCAGCTAGATGTCTGTCAAAGCATGCTTCAAGGCGTGTGTGACAAGCAGTGTATAAATGATTATGATTGTGAGACGGAAGATGCCTGACATGCGTTCTCTTAACCCCCGATGAAAAAAGACTGAAAAAAGACGGTACATAAGTTTGAAGCGTCCGTAGGTCGGTGTCGGTGTGTCTGTATGTATGTCCGTGGCACCCGAGCGGTCAAACGAGTGGACAGATTAATGCGATTTTCTGTGAATGGTAGTAGACTATCCTGCGATGATTCTTAGCTATGTTTAATTAAAATCGGTTCAGTAGTTCGAAAGTTATCAGCTCAACTAGGAATGCAAAACTCAAGGAAACAAACGCGGGTGGACGGATTAAATACAGTTTTTTGAAGTTTGCGGTACACTTTACTTCAATGGGTTTTAGATATGTTTTGATAAGGTCGGTTCAGTAGTGCGACAGTTATCAGCTTAACAAGGAAAGGCGGTGAAACGGGTGGACGGATTTTATTGCGCTTTTCTGTAAATGGTAGTAGGATTTCCTGCGGTGATTTTTAGCTATGTTTTATTAAAATCGGATCGGTGCTTTGAAAGTTATCAGCTTAAAAATGATACAAGTCAAATAGGTTTTATAGACATTGGCTTAGTGAAGTAAAGTAAAAATGAAAGTGATGGCCAAGGGCAGACCACCTGCCCGGCTGCCCGGTGGTCCGACGATATCATCAAGTCCGTGGGATGACACTGGAAACGATTAATACAGGACTGTGAGGACAGTGGGTCGATGGGCGCTGGGTTCAATGGTGATGAAAGCTTAAATTACTGGCTGAATGTGGGCGCATATTAGATAGCATTTCTAGTGGGTAACAATAACAATAGGAAACTCAGGCTTTTCAAGATTTGCCGGGTGTGCCGGCACGTACGCCCGCCACAGATATGCGGAAATATCTATTTCCACGTAATGTTAAGATAAGTTGACGACCGTCACAGATAAGGTATATTTATATTCATCACGTAGTTTTGTAGTAAGTTGTATATAAGCTTATAGTATTTCCTATAATAAATTAGTCTAGTATTTGCGCGCATCTCAAGCCTTTTACTTTACTCCCGAAGATGTCGCTCTCCTTATAATTGCCTCTGGCAAACCGGGACGCGGCCGTGAGTTCTCGGGAACCACAATTTGTGCCCGGGTTCCGGGAATGTGAAAAGTCGGGAAGAAAACGTATCCCAAGTTATATGTACATGTAAATAGGTTACAGCTGTAAAGACCATGTTGCGAATTACCTGGTTTATTCAGTTTCTGTTGGAGCATATTGTTCAACTTGTTCATTCTGTTCATAATGTTGCGTTTCGTCTGCCTCTGTTCAACAGCGCTCTTCTTACTGACCAACTTCTTCTTTTTCTTTTCCACTTCTTGGTTAGATTCGTCTAATTGCTGTTTTCGGATTTCGTTCCTTATTTCGGATAGTTTGCACCCATCCTTTGACGCGTCGTCGTCTGAAGATAGATCTATGGGAACATAAAAAGTATCAGAAGCTGATGTTAACAACATATATACTCAATACTTTACTTTAGAATTTACACACAAACATACATATGCTCACGCCTTTTTTTCGGAAGAAGGGCAGGCTTGCTACGATCCTGCCTCGCTTCCTCAACATTCATAAGTCTGTCCGTACAAGCTCGCGAGTTACGTCCACCTTCCGGCTCCATCATCAGATCAGCTCAATGTCATCCGATTTACATAGGCACGCAAAATTTCAGCTCAATTAGAAACCGGGAAGTGGTTGAACACGAAACCACGTTGAAGAATTAATCAATTATATTTTTATTATTTGTATGCTGTGAGACAGCAAATGAACAAATGAAATGGAATGAACGTGTGACGGAACCGACGTTTGAAGTTAAAACTAGCTAAAACAGCGCGGCGCGATGTTTTAGTTTGTCAAATTCGTACGTAGCACTCTCATGGTCTGCGGGCGACGGGGGACGAAAGATGCGGGGGCGGGAAAGAAGAGCGCGGGCGGTTCCTGCTACGCGCCCCGCCGCCCACGCTCTTCTTTTCCGCCCTCGCAGCGGATCTTTTGTCCCGACGCCCGCAGACCATGGGTGTGCTACCTACGAATTTGACAAGCATAGTTTTCATATTATACTAACTCCGGAAACACTTATCGCATTGAGTGGAAATAAAAAGCTGTTGTTTGTAACAGTTCACCCAGTGATTGTGTAATGTCTAAATTGTGATTAGTTTGTTGTTTTTTACGCTGATTATTTCAATTATTTATAGTAAAATATCAACCACTTGACACGTCGAATGCACCTTAGAGGTAGACGGAGTTATGGCGTAAGCGAAGGCTCGGAAGGAGATGGAGGGACGACCTGGATAAGTTCCTACGAAAGTGAGTCAATCCAGCTGTAACTGGGGATGTGTGGCCCCGGATCGGGCGGGTCGTTGCTTAGAGTAGTGGAACATACATCAGAAAAATTTAAATAAGGGTAGTTATGTAAATAAGGCCATACTTACCGCCTTGGTCATCCAAAGTGTCCCCTGCGTCCCCTGTCGGAGAGTTGGCTGTATTCTCCGTGGCTTCCTCACTTTTCACTTCCAACTCCAATTTCACTTTGAACTCCTCCTCACCTGCCATTTATAGAAGTTGAATTATAAGAAGGCTGTATCAAATGAGATTTCATGTATTATAACTGTGCAGTCAAAAATTGATGTTTATTAAGTAATAAACATCAATTTTTGAAACTTGGTTTGTAGATGTATTTTGTGAACTGCTTTACGACTTTTATACAAAATAAAAAAAAATAAAAAAAATACATGGAACTGAAACTAAAAAATATTTCTTTCATCAAACCTAAGTGTGTGGGGTGTCTATAGATAGGTCTTTAAAAGTGACGTTGAAGTTCCCGAAACCATTTTTTCTCAAAGTAAATCGTTAAAGACAGGCCCTTCCAAAGTGGAAAAATGTGTGCCCCCCCCCTCTAACTTTTAAAGTAAGAGGGTGAAAAATCTAAAAAATATATGTTTTGTATTGCAAAAAAAAATTCAAAGAAAATGCAGTTTCTAAAATATAAAACATTTATTAAAAACCTCAAATATAAATTTGTCATTCATACAAACACTATGAAAAACAAAGTAATTATTTGCTGGTGAAGAATGATAGTGATATTTTGGCTAGGTGTATTAGGTGTATGTGAAGTGTGTACTTTCCTAATTATTATTTTTGGTTTATTTATTCCTAATTTATTAACCCTAAATGTGCGAAGTCTGACAGGCACTTGGTCGCTTTTAGATTGCTCAAACGGCAATTAGAGTAAAGTAGAGAATGCACAGACTCTTGAAAGAATAGCTAACTTTCACGAGACTTATTATTTCTTAGGTTTACATTACAGCTATCGCTAAATTTGGAAAATGTTGTAAAGTTCTTGAGTTCATATATTATATATTCGCTAATTTTATATTACAGAAAAGAGCTATTCAAGGATTTTTTTTATATAAAACACACAGATTCCCTATGAGAACATTTAAAATAAACTGTCTTACTAACTGTAACAAGTCAATTTATTTTTGATGCAATGAAAAATCAAACTCAGTCCATTGTTTGTACCTGCATGCAACCGCAACAGCAATGCTTCCTCACAGTTCAACACCTGCTGTTTGAAGATGCTCGCCTCACGGAGTCGTACCACGCAGGTTGCACATACTAGACGTTGGGAAACCGCTCCGTCTAAGTTTGATAGCTGCACACAACATATGGATTCTTTAATGGGACTATCAGAACTCAAGTAATTAATGTTTACTATGTAAAAAACCCAATAAAATATATCAAAAAAGAATAAAATATATTATATATATGCAACTGTTGTTTTCTTTTCGGATACACACCAACAGGCTCAGGTACCCTAGCGTTGGAGACAGAAACAGCATATAAACACACAAAACTTGGCTACCTACTTTTCCCCCAGACATAATTCTTATTGAAAATCTTTTGGTGCCTTTGTAGGTTTTAATGTGTTATATATATGTATAGTAACAAACGTTACCTCTGGAAAAAGGCGTGATGCTTTCCAATCATGAATAATTCACCCCAGAATTTGGTCAAAGTGAAGGAAAACCCAGAATGTCAACCAACAGAACACACCCTACTTCCAAGAGATAACAATTTTTTACGGATAGTTACATCAAAAAGACCTTACCAGAAGACCGAAGCAGTCCATCATGATGTCTGAGTAGACCTCCTTCTGCCCCATATGCTCATATTCCACGTTCAGAAGACGACACTTCTTTAACCCCCCACAACACCGACACAAGCCAGGGTCAATTATTGGGCCTTTACTACTTTTTACGCTCATCTTACGAAGTATTTAATAGATTTAGCAACAAATACAAATAAGACGGTAACAGGAAGCACTGTTACAGTCAGAAACCCACAGAAAAATATAATTTTCACGAATATTGGATCCAATTCTCGACGTAAATAAATATTTTGATATGACAATTGATTGACAGTTCGATTCGAACTGTTAGATAGCAAAGCCATCTATCGGTGAGTAGATGTAGTAGAACTTTACGAGCAGTAACAAAACGCAAAACGTCAGAATCCAACAAAAAGGCATTACGGCAACGGTGGAACAGTTAGCCTATAACATTTTGAATGTTTGGCATCGCCCGTTCAATAAAAAGACCATAATTGAGTACTATCTCTTTCTGTCAACACTTAAATCGTACACCTCCTCTCTGTCGCTCTTGATCTATCGTTTTATAGATGTGTTGATCGTCTGATGCAAAAATGAGTAGATTAAAAATAAAGATCTCGATTTTTTCGCAAGTTTCTCGACATAGTTTCCAGATTCCTCTCGTAATGAATTAATAAAATAAAACAATGGCGTCTTCCATTGATACCCAGAAGAGCAAAGGCCCTATAGTGAACCCGGCTATTTGCCGCTGTTGCCAGTCGATCAAGAAATGCAGACTACTCGGTGCAGAATACGAATGGATGGGCACGAAAGAGGTTTACTCCGACATGATAATGGATTGTTTTGGACTCTTGGTGAGTTTTTCTTACACTTCTAAGGAAGTTCGAAATCCATATACTAGTTTCTACATTACTTCCTGTTACCACAATATCCTAGTGTGGGGCCAGAGGCAATAATGTGCGTGATATTAATATTTATATATTTTAATTCCTGCTGAAACTGCCAAAGCCTAGGCTCATTTTGGCATAATCGGATTAATAATTGATATTATATTACGACCGGTTAGCCTAGCGGGTAGTGACCCTGCCAACAAAGCTGTTCCTTCCGGTCCAATCCCGGTAAGGGTGAATGTTTGTGTGATGAGCATGAATATTTGTTCTAGTACCCATTACACAAGCCTTGTTGAGCTAAGTATGGGCCTAGTTCGATTTGTGTAAGATGTCCTTTTAATATTTATTTATTTATATTATAGCTACAATAAATTGAACCATATCTTACTCTTAAAAACAAAACAAACATACAGCCCGCTATAGAAAGGATTTTATTTTTTTAAGCCCTATTAAACCCTAAAGATTGTTTCTTCAACTAAAATCTTCAGTATCTAAAATTGAGTAGTTATATTGTTGATTCGTGTAACTTGAAAGCAGTATGTACAATGAGAAATGTAATAATTTCTAACAATAAATAGAAATAGAAATAGAAATAGAAATAGAAATAGAAATAGAAATAGAAATTGTTTATTTTGCCTTAAAAAAAAAAAACTGAGGAAAGCGAATGCGTAAGTAGGTATATAAGGCAAAAAAGAGCGTTCTCAGCGTTTGCTACAAGCTAGCACAGTGCTAGCTTGCAGCGCTGGTTTTCAGACAGTCCCTGACTAAAATTAAGAAAACTAAAACTAACTTGGTAGATACTACCACTAAGACTAAAACTAAAACAATAACTGGGACTGAAACTAAAACTACGACAATATGAAGGAATAAACTAAACAATATTATACATTAAATAAAATAAATAAAAAATAAAATAAAGCAGAGACGTAAATAAATTAAATTCAAGGAACCAGCAAACAAAAAACAGCAGTTTCTGATATAAAATAAAGTGAAGTGAAGTGATTGATATAACTGCATAGACATTTAAAGGAGATAAAAGATAAAAGAGAGAAAAGAGAAGAGAGATATCACTCAACACAACGTGAACGTGAAACACAGGCGAGTCTTATCGTGCATAATATTGAGCAGAATCTTTAATCTGTCTCTCCAGAAGGACCTTACGCAGTTTTATTTTGAAAGTTTGTCTCGATATTTTGCTACGCAGGGGAGGGGGCAGGTTGTTCCAGATTTTTGATGCAGCATATTTGAAACCGCCCTTAAAGCCAGCCGTCCTGTGCTTCGGTATTACCAACTTGTTCTGCGCTAAACCTCGAGTAAACATGTGATGGCAATCTTTTACTGATGTAAGCTTCGCCCATAGATACGCTGGGGTTTTGCTGTCTAGCACTTTAAACACTAGATAAGCCAAGTGCAGTTTCCGGCGTGCAGACATTTTAAGAGAGCACTTGTCATTGAGAAATGGTGTTATAAAGTTCCGTCTTGGAATCCCGAAACAAAATCGCACACAAGCATTTTGTACCCGTTGTATAGCGCGTTCCGTTTTAGCAAACAGTCTTGGACCATATACCACGTCACCATAGTTAAGTAGAGATAGTACAAGACTTTCAGTCAGAAGTGACCGGACTTTTTCTGTCAGAAAGTGTCTAATTGTGTATAAAACTTTCAATCTATAGAAGGCGTTTCTGATTTTAAGCTGCACGTGTTGTTCGAATCGTAAATCACCGTCTATCACGAGACCAAGATTCCTAGCTGACAGTACTCTTTCAATGTCTTCACCATTTATTTGTATCCTCGGGCTTTGCTCTATTACCGAATTTCGTTGGTGTTTTGTTCCTAAAACTAGAAATTTAGATTTTTGTGGATTGAGGACTAGTGCGTTTTCGTGTGACCATACCAAGATGCTTTTCAGGTCCTCGTTTATCATCTTAACAGCTTGTTCAGTATTTTGTGGTTTAAAAGAATGGTACAATTGGGTATTGTCTGCATATAAATGAACCTTGCAATTAGTAATCCTTTTGATGAGGTCAGCAGTGTATAAGATAAATAGTAAGGGACTGAGTATTGAGCCTTGAGGGCAGCCACGTGAAACTGAAATTAAATCTGATTGTGCCAGACTCCCATTCTCAACACTGGTTTCTACATATTGCTTACGACCAGTCAAATAAGACCTGAACCAATCACAGGAAGCCGATGACACTCCGTAATACATGATTTTGGCTAAGAGAAGTTCTGTGTTTATGCAGTCAAAGGCCCTTGAGAAATCAAGCAAGACAAGAATGCTACCATCTCCAGAGTCAGAAGCTGATATTATGTCATCCGTAACGGTGGCGAGAGCTGTTTCTGTGCCATGACCACCACGGAAACCAGATTGGACTACAGGAAGGATCTTTTCTGACTCAATGTAATCCGTCAATTGTCGGCATACTAATCTTTCCAGGATTTTAGATAGCATCGGTAAAATACTTATCGGCCGCAAATCTTTAAATTGTTCTATTGTACTGCTTTTAGGGATAGGTTTAATTCTAGCTATTTTCCAAGAAGACGGGAACACATTGGAGCTTATAGAATTATTTATAATGTGAGTAATTACTGGCAAAGTAGCCGATAAAGTCATTTGAATCATTTTCACATTTATACCATCATGACCTGACGCATTTGAATTCATTGCAGTAATGATTTTGTAAGTATAACTTTCTGTGCATCCCTTTAAACTGAATTCATTTTTGGTACCATATCTGTTAGATTTAAAGAAGTTAAGAGTATCCTTATCGACTGCTGGATTCCCGGGTGTATCAAGAAAAAAATCACTAATTTTATTGGCATCGTTTAAGTGTTGTGGTATGCATTGTTGAGAGGGCTTCCCTTAATCAGAAACTTGCTTTAAATTTTTCCACATCTTATTTGGATTGTTAACATTATTATTTACAAAGTATGAAAAATAGGCTACCTTTTCTTTTTTTATGGAGCTATTAACTAAGTTACGTAAATCTCTAAATTGTTGTTTATCACGTTCTAGTTTTGTCGATAGAGCCTTTCTCCTCGCATTGTCCCTTAATGACATCATCAACCTAATTACGTCAGTTAGCCATGGTCGCGGTTTGTGTTTTATGAGGATTCTTCTCAGTGGCGCGTGTTTGTCAAATAAATTAATAAGTAGTTCATTGAAGTAGTCGACCATATCGCTAACGTCCTTTATCACCATAACGTCAGACCATGGTAGAGCATGTAAATCAATGTTGAAATGATTTTCGTCTATTTTATTCAAAGATCTGGTAAAAATATATGTGGGTTGTTCCTTGGGTTTCTGAATATCAAGTTCCGCAATGACCAAAGAATGGTCACTTAAGGCAGCATTGTGATGACCAGATATGTCTTTAAATAGGGAGGGAGAGTCTGTGACAATCAAGTCCAAGAGTGTGGCTGTATCGTCAGTGACCCTAGTGGGCTCCGTGACCATCTGCGACAGATCATGCTGGTTAAGGAAGGAGATGAATTCTGGAGCTGGGCTTTTGGTGGGGTCTCTCAAATCAATATTAAAATCGGTCATAATACACAGGTAATCACAACTGCCAAACATGGTCAGGGACTCACTTAGGGCGTCTATTGCGTCACCGCAAGATACACCTTCCGGTCTATACGCAGTGCCAACTGCCATGCGTCCTACTCCAGGTAGAGTTAGTTCAAGCCACATCTGCTCCAATTTGGAGGGTGGGTGTGGCTTTTTACGAATTCTTAGGCCCTTACGCACATAGAACCCTACTCCACCACCAGTGACACCATTTGGACGCGGTGCGAGGTACAAAACGTAACCCTGTATTCTAGGCGCATAGATTTCCTGGCCATCCTTAATCCACGTTTCATTAAGTGCTAGCAAGTCGGGTTTATGATTCTCAAATAGGATCCTTAGCTCATCTTGCCCTGTGTTAAGTGATCTCAAGTTTATAAGTCCAAACTTTAATAGAACATGTTTATTTTTGCCTTTTTATATCTGTAAAAACACTATGTTGATGTTTGAATGATTGATAGATGTTTGTTTGTTGGTTGCCTTTGTTATTTTTATAAATATTGTTATAAATAGGTACTATTATTATTGCCTGTATTGGAGAAGTTAAGTGGTAGTTTTTGATCCTGGGGCTTATTACATACTCGTATTTTAAGTTTTGATATAATAATAGTCGAATAGTCACCCTTGTCATTGTATACGCTAACCATATTGTCGCCATAAACATAAACACTGTTGACCTTAATGACCTCACAAATAAAACGCTAACGAAAAACACGTTCTAAATCCGATTCGACACGCAGTTGCAGTATGGGTGTGTTTTGCTCACGCCGAGCAAGGATGCGCCCCTCTTGGGTCCATACAAACCGCCATTTAAGTTTTTTTTGCAGCTCTCGTGCCTTACCGAACAGTATGCGGTTCGTCCTTGTGAGGCGTTCATTTATGAAGAGTTTCAGCGGATTATGAGCCGGGAGTCCCAGGTCCGCTGAAGTGGCACCTCGACGGACTCGCGAGCTCTTGATAAGCTCGTCCCTCAGCGCCCGCCGCGCCAGACGCACCGCGATAATGCGAGGTCGCGCCCTGCGACCTTTGTTGTCGCCGGCGGCGTCTTCAGCGTTGTCGCCGTCGTTACGAGTCTCCTTGTCGCCGTCACCACTGCCGAGTTGTCTGCGCGCCCCGACGCGCACAGCACTTATTACGTCATGCTCTCCAAGTTTCACACCCAACTTAATCGCCACTGCAGACACTACATGTTCTACCAACTCACCATCGAACTCGGGGACTCCAGATATATCTATGTCATTTATCATCGTGGCCTGATCTCGTTCATTTATCTCCATACGCAGCTTCTCCATGGCTTGCTGGAGATCGGAATGCTGAGAACTTTTGATGATTGAAAGTTCGCTCCGAAGAACCTCATTCTCCTCTTTTAAGGTATCTATCCGTAGGTTTGTAGCGGTAACTCTTTCCTTCAGAGTAGTGATCTGCACCATCAATGTATCCCTCATGCCTGCGAAGTCTGACTGCAGTTTGCCGATAACAGAGCTGAACTCCCTCTTTAGGTCATCTGTCACTCTACCCAACTTTGAGTCAAGCTTAGTTCAAGTATTTCCACCCACCGGTCGGTCGAGTTTATGGAAGACCCGGCTGTAGGGGGCTTATAGTCCGGGGTCTTACACTTGGACTGATCGTTCGCTGCGGCGACTTCAGCGTTTTCGCTGAGCATACTATCATTCACGATTACACTGTTACTACTCTCGTTAGAGATGTTTACCGAGGCTGCAGTCTCATCTAGTGACATGTTCGTCTCGTCCCGTGGAGCTCCCAGTGAGGCTCGCGGCGTGTGCTCATCAGTTACTGCACCCTGACGCCGTCTTGTGATATTCTGACATTCCGGTGCTGGGCAGTGCCAAGATTTCTGGCAATTGTATAAATTGGCCAAATATTGCGCGGAAGTTATATTCAGACAGGAGTAATGGTAACTTTCCTTGCATAGCTGGCACCTCAGTAGCTCAGATTTCCGACAGACTCACCGCAAGCCACGCAACTGGGCATCTTGATTTAGTTGTTTGCTAGGTAAGTGTTTTCCTGATCGTCCGAAAGAGGCGCTGCAATCGATTTATTTATCGAGCTTCTGGTTATTTATGTGACAGTCGTTGTCAACACTCACAGTTGCGCCCTCTGTTGATGAAAATATCGAAGCAGATCAGCAGATAGAAAACAAAAAGTCATCCACTCGTAGCGGGAATCGAACCACGTCGCTACTTGTTGCAAGTTCAAACTCCGCTGCGTTAACCGTTGGGCCAGCGCCGCTTGTAGCAAGAGCACGAAAAATCAGTACCAGTCGTAGTATGATTGATATTATAGATAGACGGTCATTAATAAATTGTGGTTTGTTATTTAACCACCCGCGTTAAATGGTAATTTGCATTGTAATTGCACTTAAATCACTTGTTTTAACACTATTTAACACGTTTTGGACTGCAGTAAAAAGTTGCACAGTAAGCGCAGGTCCTTATACTTGAGTATAGCACATTTTAACACTGTTCATAGTGCTTTAGACAGGTAAACAAGATTTTAATAAGTGGAGGAGAGTGAAATACGTGCGCTCTCTGTAATGACCGATGGCCGCCCCCGATAAAGAGAGTATGTATAAATAAGAAATGTTATTATTCATCTCATTCTGTTGTCATGAAACAGTGCGACTCTAGCCTGACCAAAAGAGATTATTGGCAGGCTCAAGATACATTTATTAATCACAGGGTCGTGAGTCGAATATTGGTGATATAGTTGAAACGCTGGATAGGGACTCGCCGGGAATTTGTAGATTTCAGCTCCTTGGTAGACTCAATCCAACTGGTCCACTTCTCCAGACGTCAACAAGTGATTATGCGGTTAGCGCCAGGAGGATATTATTCCTCGGCGTGGAACCCTGGAAAGAGACCAGTGTGAATGATAGGAATACAAAAGCGCTACAGCGCCCAGCTATCAGGCGACGGCTCCCCACACGGAGACTTCCGACGAGGGCCCTAGGGTAATTAGGATCTAAGAGTGCCGCAGTCCAATAGACACTGTATAGAAAAGGGAAATACATAGAGAGTATAAAATACACGAAAATAAGAAAGACTAACTACGAACCAATGCTTACCCATGGATTGGGGATAGTAGGGTAGTTTCAAATCAACTACTGCACTTTACAGCAACTAAACATTCAGCTCCATTACAGTACTAAAGGGACTAGCCCATCGCCGTAACTAAAGGCGTGACTTAAAAATTATTGATGCAGAAGATACAACCTCACGTTTCAGAGCTCAAACAATGTCTGCCTCAAAAAAACAATCAGCTGCCAGACGAGATTCCAGACCCGAATTTCCGAATTTATATAGTTGTACTTTTAATCTGGCTAATCCGCCAGTAGCCAATATGGTCAAGGAGGTAGTACGTTACAGTCATATCAGAAATATTTTGTGTTATTTTGTGGGTACTTTAGCCGCCTTATTAATTTTTGATTCTATGCTTAAAGATGTGACTCTATGGTAAAATTATGAATTAGGAGTGCTACTCATACAAATGTCATTGCATCGAAGGGCTGTATTTTATTTCCAAATTTAATAATCCAGTTCAATCAAACTTGGCTCTTAACCGAATATTAGAACCTTTTCCCACATGGGTTGGCATTGGCACAGTTAAGCCCACTTATGGCCAGTTATTAAAAATAATTTTACCTGACAGGGGCTAGCAATGGCTAATTGCAGCAAATGTGCTGCAATTATGGAGATTAACCCTTTTGCTTGTCTACTGGCCGGAAAAGAAAAAATAATGACATAATGATTAAGGCAAAATTTATTCTGTTGCCTCGCAAATGCCCACAATAGAATCTTCAGTACTCTAGGTGACTTCTGTCAAAAAAGTTCCTTTTTAGATTCTCTGCGTCTTAGTAGGTTAAAGGTTTCCTCACAATGTTTTCCATCACTATTAGAACATCCCTGTAATGTACCTTACTCTTATTTTGGCAATTAAAGGTTATTTTACTTAGTTGTCTCTATACATTCCAGTTATCATACCTAGACGGAGACGACAAGGAGTCCTGCATCTGTGCGACCTGTGTGACCAGGCTGCGGGAGGCCGTCTCGTTCCGGAGGCAGGTGCTGAGTTCCGAGGAAGTGTTCCTGCAGACCAAGCTAGGCCATCCGGACGGTGAACATCTTTAATTATTTATCTCAAGAAATTCACGGCAAAATACAGAATAAATAGACAGGGAGCTTTAATCCAGATTTATGCTTTTTGTGTGAAGACAATAATGGATTTACGATATTTATTGTATTTTATGCTCATACAATTTGGAACATGGAATGGAATTCTGAAGGCATATAAATATAACAAACTAATTAACTAAAATTTTTGAAAAACTGCCAATACACAAAGTAAATTAAAATCTGACAGCTCTTGTCTAATTCTATTTACAAACTGGATTTTTATTGTACCTTACTTTGTCTTAGGAGCTGTTTCTAGCGCAGTCGGGTAATAACCATCGTTTATGATAAATTTGCTCATAAACTATCTGTGTGCTAAATTAAATTTAAATCCATTCAACCGTTTGTGTGATTGAGTAACTAACATCCAAACTCAGATACTTTTACATCTATATATACTTATAATAATAATACCCTGGACACTATTTTACACACATTGAACTAGCCCCAAACTAGGATTCCCTGTATCTTTAATCTTATAAAAATGAATTGCTGTATGTTAGCCTTAGTAAATCTCTAAAATGGGCCGAACAGTTTTAATAATTATTATTCACATTTATTCTTAAAGAAAAACCAAAAAACAAAAAATGTTTTGTACGGGACGAGAAGTCTTACGGCGCGTTCCGAATCGCACCATAACCGATTATGGCGTCTACGAGGGCTTTCCAAAAGAGTTATTGACGTTATTGTCATTTCGAGTCGTAGTTTTTATATTAGCTTTGGGTGAATAAGTGAGGAAATAAACAAGTAAGTAGCGCCAGGAGTCGCTGCTGGTTGCTGTTTTAAGTTTGATTGTCAGCTGTCAGCGTGACAGCTGTCACTTTTGATGGCTCGCTCACAGTGCTGACGCTCAGTAGCATGGGCGATGATAGCACAACATGGCGTTGTTAATGGTGTCATTCATGACGTCATATCAACCATTTTGGGCTGTCGTTGTCACGCTAAAACTAATTCGGAACGACCTCGTAGACGCTATAATCGATTATGATGTGATTCGGAACGCGCCGTACAGCGCCGCCACAGCTGTGCTATGCATATAGTTACTACGCAACGGATAGGTAACATTACTAGCGGATGACTTCACTTTCACTTGTAAATTACTAACGACTTATTCATCGACCAACAATCTATTACTTATTTTCTGGCCAATGCGACACTTTAGGACATGTACCATATTACTTATTTTACAATCAAATATTGGGTGGTGCGAAGCTCACCTGCAGCCTCATGGCGTAACTCTCTGAAGTTCATAGCGTGTGTCTATGGTTCATCTCATGCTCATACACTTTCATCGAATGCGGGGTATCACCGAAGGCTTCTAGGCTTCATTCAATGAGCGTGGGTTTGGCCTCCATTATGATGCTATTTGCGTGATACCAATTTGACAGATGAAGCTGGTGCAAGGTGTCAAACGTAAAAGTCTATATGAAGTTCATAGCTCAGACCACTTACGCCATAAGGCTGCTGGTCAGCTAGTTTAGTATATAAGTGGGATGAACTTAACTCAAATCTTTATCTTCTGCTCTACTCTCGCGACGGGCGAGTACAAGCAAGTCGCGCAGGCGCAGGCGCTGATGAAGTCCGTGCTCGCCGCATCTCCATAGTGCGATATATTGAAGTATAGTGGTTACGAAATGTAAGAGAATAATCGAACGACGAATGCAAAAGCTAGATCAATAATAGTAGTTTATGTGACTGCTACATAATGGAGGACATTAATACTCGAGTGTGGGTCTATGAAACGAGCCGAAGGCGAGTTTCATAATAATATCACTCGAGAGTTTTAATGCCTAATTATGTACAGTTACATACACTAGTTTATCTACACACATATCATATGCTCTCTTTGATGTGTTCAGGAACCAAGTTTGACATGTTTGACCGGCATTGTGGCTCTGCAGTTGTTTAGCTTGTTCTGTAGTACCAAGTTCACGCAGACGGGCGTCGGCGTTCGAAATTTGAATGTCAGTACCAACTTCACAGGCAAACTAGGGGCGGCACGCAGGCGGGCCTCGGCGATCGAAATTTGAATGTAGATATGTAGAAAAATTACATATTATGGTCATAATATATAATTTTTCAGATAAGAAATGAGTTTTTACCAAGTAGTTTGATCGTAACGTGCGGGTTTTGTGCGCAGTAAAGAGGGTTTATGATACGTGTGTAGATAAAATATTTTATCTACACACGTATCATAAACCCTCTTTACTGTGTCCAAAAACCGTAAAAACTCATTTCTTATTCGAATATTGTTACATTATGACCATAATGTACGAATTTTCGACAAATTATGACATTCAAATTTCGAACGCCGACGCCCGCCTGCGTGCGTCTGTGAAGTTGGTACTACAGAACAAGCTAAACAAGTACAGAGCAATTATCAATCCCTCCATGCCGGTCGAACATACGGTTCCTGAACACATCAAAGAGAGCTTATGATATGTGTGTAGATAAACTAGTGTACGTAACTGTACATAATTAGGCATTAAAACTCTGGAGGGATATTATTTTGAAACGAGCCTCTCGAGTTTTTATGCCCGTCATGATGTATCAGCCACATAAACTACTATATTGTCGCCTTTGTAACGCAACGGATCATCTGTGATGTTGCAATTGACGACCCGAATAGCCGAGTCGGCAGTGACCCTGCCTACGAAGCCAAGGGTCCCGGGTTCGAGTCCCGGTGGGGCAAATATTTGTTTGATGAGAACGGATGTTTGTACCCTAGTCATGGTTGTTTATCTACCTAAGTACAATATTTATCTATATAAGCATATGTATCGTTGTCTAGTACCCAAGATACAAGGAATCCTAGTTTGGGGCTAGATCAATGCGTGTAAGTAGTGTCAAAGGTATTATTATTATTATTATTATTATTGAAAATAAACTAAATTGAAATTGAAATCTTTCCGGGCGTCCAGACCAGGAGCCCAAGGTGGAGGTGGAGGTGATAAAGTCGGAGCCGCCCGACATCGCCGAGGACGGCTCCAACGATGACCACATGAGGGATGGCGACTACCTGCCGGATGAACACTCAGGTAAGTTGACAACGCTCTAATCAGACAGCACTATGTTCCTAGGTAGTATTCAAGGAACGTTTAGGCTGTAACTCCAAAATTAATACAGAGAACACTTGCAATAATATTTTCCGAAAATGCAAAATTACCAGTAAGAATCTTCTCTTTTAATGCGAAATTCTTGAATAAGTATTCTAATAATCTTTATCTACACACGTATCATAAACTCTCTTTACTGCGTACAAAAACCGCACGTTACGATCAGCATAATGTTAAACTACTTGGTAAAAACTCATTTCTTATCTGAAAAATTACACATTATGACCATAATGTGTAATTTTTCTACACATTATGACATTCAAATTTCGAACGCCGACGCCCGCCTCGTGCCGCCCCTAGTTTGTCTGTGAAGTTGGTACTGACATTCAAATTTCGAACGCCGACGCCCGAAGTTGGTGCTACAGAACAAGCTAAACAACTGCAGAGCCACAATGCCGGTCAAACATGCGGTTCCTGAACACATCAAAGAGAGCTTATGATATGTGTGTAGATAAACTAGTGTATGTAACTGTACATAATTAGGCATTAAAACTCTCGAGTGATATTATTATGAAACGAGCCGAACTCTCGAGTATTAATGCCCTCCATTATGTAGCAGTCACATAAACTACTATTAAGTAACTATTATATACCTTAAGTAGAGGATGCCTTTTAATTAACAAGATGTTGGCCAACATAGCGCGGACGTAGACATGGCACTGACTTTTATATCCTATTAAATTATCGTACAAAATGCATATCTAACGAGTACGGAATCCTAGAGATAACATCGTTATTTGAACATATAAACGGCTAGGCACCTAAACGGAAACTCGTGGTCACAACTGCGCCTCCGCCAGCCCGTATGGGAAAACTCGTGACGCTATGAATGTATGTATATGTCACCGTAAGAAAGTCAAAACCGTTAGTACTATCTGTCGATAGTTGATAAACTAACGCGTTAGTTGATCAACTATCGACAGATAGTAAACCAGAACGACAGACTATAGAATGTACGTTTCTTTTGTTCTTAAATTAACACCAAGATTTCGGGGGCTTCGCTGCGCTCGCCCCCTCTAGTCTTCACCTAAGCTACCGCAGTGTTTGCCCTGGTATTTCGTTTGCAATTCAACTTTAAACCAGTTTACTATTTAACAGTTTTAACTGTTAGTTTATCAACTAACTCGTCATATAGTAAGCAGTACGATACAGTTTACTATCTGTCGATAGTTGACCAAAGACGAGAAAAAAAACGTAAGTTTATCAACTAACGGTTTTGACAATCTTACGGTGACATATATTGTATGTATGTACATATGTACATATGTTGAACACATAATGTTACGCCCGACGTCCGTAAGGCATGCGTGCGTGTGAATGCGAATCGTCGCTTCATTTATTTATTTGTGTCTTACAGACATCGAAGACACGAAAGAACACATCGATACAAACAAACCGACGCTCAGATCCTCAAAAATCCAGCCAAAACCGGAACGGAAACAAAAATCAACGGCCAAATCTAAAGTCGTGGCTAAGACTGAAGTGGACACTAGAAAGAAGGTGAAACTGGGATTGAGTAAGGAAAGCGTGAGCCTGAAGAAAAAGCTATTATCTGAAATGAAGAAACTCAAAAATAAGTTGAATCAACGAGCGGAAAAAAGTGGTGAGGAATAAAGAATACGATGTTCTCCAATGTCTCTTTTTAAAAGGCTTCTGATATTTTAAATTTGGCTTTTTGTGGGGGGTTCGCAGTGCTCGAAACGCTATGTTTCAAATGATTGCGTTATCTTCATTTACTGCATGATTTGAATCGTCTTGTGGCTTACGCCACCACTCATAGCAAGCCTACTCGTACTTTACAGGACTTGTTAGCCATGTTAATATTGTTTATGTTTTAGGAAAACTTACTGCTAATAAATAAATAATAATACCTTGGACACTATTTACACACATTGATCTAGCCCCAAACTAGGATTCCCTGTATCTTGGGTACTAGAAAACGATACACATACTTATGTAGATAAATATTATACTTAGATAGATAAACAACCATGACTAGGGTACAAACATCCGTTCTCATCAAACGAATATTTGCCCCCACCGGGACTCGAACCCCTTTGGCTTCGTAGGCAGGATCACTGCAGACTCGGCCATTCGGGTCGTCAATAATTATACAAGTAGGCATAGTATAAGATGGCAATCCTAGCAGTAATATGTAACACATGGAACACATGTTCCATTTGTCGCAAATGACACCATATTTGTCGTTTTGGATTTTCAAGTTCAAGTTCAAAGTTCTCTATTACTGTAGATATTAACAATATTCTTAGTACACGTCATATTTGCCACTTCTTTACATTGGGCCACTGTGAGGAAAGAAGGGCAAGAAACTCCCACAGATTGACTTACGAGATAACTTTAAAGGTATTTGTATAATCTTAACATTGAGCTCAGTGTTAACTCCATGCGTTTTTATCATTAACATAATGTTGGACATCATAGTATCCCTTTTTACACGAAGATGTTTTTATACGGTTTTTGAATAGCTCAAAAGGCAAATTCAAAATCTCCAGAGGTATCTTGTTGTAGAAGATAATACATTGGTAACCTTCGCGAGTCTAAACCGGGGTGTAACAAGTCGGAGATTATTTCTTAGGTTAATATCACAGCTATCGCTAATTTTGGGATATGTTCCAAGGTTCTTACGTACATACATTATAATTTCGAAAATATATTGACTAGCTACAGTAAGTATGTCAATTTCTTTAAAAATCATCTCCTCCAAAAAGCGTACTACAGCATTGAAGAATATTTAAATGAAACACACTTTCTATAATCACACTCAAACACTCACACACATGCACTTACACACCCTCAAACACACTCATAACACACACACAGGTACACATACACAAATGCATGTAAATCTTATAATTATAATACTTTAATGTTACGCTAATACTGTAGATAATAGTAGGTAATGATCTCATTGTTATAAAGTTAACCATTTTATGATATTTTATTATTGTGCAAGTTAGATGTAAGATATTGCAGTGCCCTCACTGGGTTCATTGTCGGTTCTTCAAATTCTATATATATATATATATATATATATATACCACCACAATGTCGCAATAAACGTTTTGAGTTTGAGTTTGAGTTTGAGTTCTCTTAGGGATTCTCTGCGTTTTAAATTATAAATTGCTCGAATAGCTCTTTTTTGTAAAATAAAAATAGTTTGAATATCCGCTGCCTTCCCCCACAACAAGATACCATAGGACATGACACCATGAAAATAACTAAAATAGACTAACCTATCTGTAGCCACATCCGTGCGCTGTCTTATGCTCCTAACAGCGTATGCCGCCGAACTTAATCTGCCCGCCAATTTTTCGATGTCAATTCCAATTGGAATTCAAAACTGTCGTTGATCTGTCGTTAGGATTGTCGTTAGTTTGCTCTCTCATCTCTCGTGCCGCGCACTAGTTCAAGATTCTCATATTATCGAGTACAAGTGTTCAAAGCAAGTCATCAATGCGGGGCAAGCGCAAACGAAGAGCAACTGAACAAACTCGAGCGACTTCAAAACCTCGGGATTCGGTTTGTTTTCGGTCTGCGCAAGTTCGACCACGTCTCGGAGTATCGCAGGGAGTTGAAATGGCGCCCGATTCGCCTCCGACGGGACTCCCATATCCTCATTTGCCTCTTCAATATTTTATGTAATCCTCGCTATCCTGGCTTCTTACGGGATCGTTTCGTTTTTCTGTCTTCGGATAGGCCACGGAGATCTCACACTCGGTCACTACTTGCTAATCCGTACCATAACACTGCCGCTAATCAGAATGGATTCAGACTACGAGCTATCAGTCTCTGGATCAAACTCCCCAGCGCCATCTGAGACAGTCCGTCAATTCACACTTTTAAAAGTCGTTTGAAAGAACACTATCTTTCTCTTCCATGATAAGTATTAGTATTTATTTATAGCTACTTTTTATGTATATGTTACTTATTTTTAGTATTATGTAGATATTGGTAAGTAGTTTATTATTTTTATTTCCTTTTTTATTCTTGTACACATAGTTCTACCTTTAGTTTATTTTTTCCTCTCCATTCTGGGTTTGCTGGAAGAAATCTCTTGTTATAGATAAGCCCGCCTTTGTACATGTTGTTTCCTTTATATTAGTTTTGTTTTCACTGTTGTGTGCAATAAAGTATTACAAAGTAATTACAAAGTATTACAAATCAAGATAAGTCTAGCCGAACCAGCAAAGCAGTAGGACTTCACCCCAGTCAGACCCAGGTTGCGACCGTGAAGAGGCATTCAGACCCAGGTTGCGACCGTGAAGAGGCATTCAGACCCAGGTTGCGACCGTGAAGAGGCATTCAGACCCAGGTTGCGACCGTGAAGAGGCATTCAGACCCAGGTTGCGACCGTGAAGAGGCATTCAGACCCAGGTTGCGACCGTGAAGAGGCATTCAGACCCAGGTTGCGACCGTGAAGAGGCATTCAGACCCAGGTTGTGACCGTGAAGAGGCATTCAGACCCAGGTTGCGACCGTGAAGAGTCATTCAGACCCAGGTTGCGACCGTGAAGAGGCATTCAGACCCAGGTTGCGACCGTGAAGAGGCATTCAGACCCAGGTTGCGACCGTGAAGAGGCATTCAGACCCAGGTTGCGACCGTGAAGAGGCATTCAGACCCAGGTTGCGACCGTGAAGAGGCATTCAGACCCAGGTTGCGACCGTGAAGAGGCATTCAGACCCAGGTTGCGACCGTGAAGAGGCATTCAGACCCAGGTTGCGACCGTGAAGAGGCATTCAGACCCAGGTTGCGACCGTGAAGAGGCATTCAGACCCAGGTTGCGACCGTGAAGAGGCATTCAGACCCAGGTTGCGACCGTGAAGAGGCATTCAGACCCAGGTTGCGACCGTGAAGAGGCATTCAGACCCAGGTTGCGACCGTGAAGAGGCATTCAGACCCAGGTTGCGACCGTGAAGAGGCATTCAGACCCAGGTTGCGACCGTGAAGAGGCATTCAGACCCAGGTTGCGACCGTGAAGAGGCATTCAGACCCAGGTTGCGACCGTGAAGAGGCATTCAGACCCAGGTTGCGACCGTGAAGAGGCATTCAGACCCAGGTTGCGACCGTGAAGAGGCATTCAGACCCAGGTTGCGACCGTGAAGAGGCATTCAGAAGCAAAGCTGAGCTAATGTCTCCAAGCGTGCTTGCTTTGTTTTGTTACTTTTTTCGTTATTACTGTTATATTTCTTTTTTTTCTCTCTTCTCTTTTCCAGGTACGGTCTGAAAACCAGCGCTGTGAGCTAGAACATGTTTGTACTACTCTCAGCAAACGCTGAGACCGTCCCTTTTTTGCCCTTATAAACTGATGTACCATGTAACTGTATTTCTATGTATTTATTTTTTAAGGCAAAATAATCGATTTCTATTCTATTCTATTCTATTCTTGAAGCTCTCTTTTCTCTTTGTAGGGCCTTGAAGTCCAACGGCCACGCATACAAACTTACCTCTCTTAAACACATTTCATTATCGTCATACATACAGTCCACAAAAAGCTTGCCCGTAGCGTACTCTTTACAGGACTAGCTAGCCATGTGAAATTTCCAGGATGGCTTACGCCGCCACTCAAAGCAGGTCTTCTCGTTACAGGACTCGTTAGCCATGGGAAAGTTTCCGTTTAATTGTGATCAAGCCCCCCCAACGAGAATCCTGGATCCGACTACTTAGGCTCTGGGAGAAACATAAAAAATAAAACCTTGATGATAGGAGTTTTGGAAAAATTCTAAAAATCGAAACCTTGTTGACGATGAACCAAGTGGCATAGTTATTTTAATATATTTTCGCCGGACCCTATAAAAGTAGGCCTTTACCCTGGTGCTCGCTTAACGTGCAAATAAATATATATTTATTGGTTGTAGCAGCGCCAACAAAGAAACCGAAGCGTTCGCCGCCTGACGACCGAGAGAGTATGGCGCATCAGAACGCACTCGCCATCATAGCGTGCTCGTACGTGGTGCCCTTCCAGAACCGGGTCAGCAACTACTACTGCTTCTACTGCAAGGACCAGGTCTGTATTATCATCACCTAATGGTCAATATATATGATCATCATCATAACAGACCGCGACAAATAATATTTTTAGTCAAAAAATATGAAAATGTAAGATGTAAAGAAAGATGTAAAGAAAGAAAGAAAAAGTATTTATTTTGCCAAAAAAACAAACAAAAAAAAACATGCAGATAGATAAGCAATTATTATACTGGCAAAATAGGAAAAGTATCAGAATCTGCTGGGGGCAGTTCAAAAATCATAGTAATGTGCTGCTCCTAGCGCTGATTTTCAGACCGTCCCTTACATTATAATATAATTAAACTAAAAACTAACAGATATATTATTAAAATTATCAGAATGAGAACTTAACGTATTAAAGTAAATACATAGAATGGGTAGAAATAAATTACATACGAAAATTACAAAGTGGGAAATGATTTTATGTATGTGTAAGAAACAAGTATAATAATAAAATACTGTGCGTGTGTAAAAAGTACAAATAAAATAAAATATTGCCATCTTATTCTTAATAGTTTTTTTAAATAGAAGCAGGATGTAGAGCGAAGGGATATAGAGGGGGACATCTAGATTTTTTTTGTGATTTTAATGACTTCTTTAAATTTAGATTAAATGTGCTTGTAGACATAGAATGTAGAAATAGGGTGAAGTGGGGTGAGAAAGAGAGAGGTCACATTTCATTCGAAGTCAAAGAGATTTGGCGCGATCTGTAACACCATAATTAATCACACACGCCCACCCACCCAACACATACGCGAATGGAGGCGGTTGTAGATATTTTACTTTTTCTGGTTCGTCGTACAGTTTGTTTCCTTGAAACTGTTGTTGCTTATAACGACGACGCG
Source organism: Argyresthia goedartella (assembly GCA_949825045.1). NCBI lineage: Eukaryota > Metazoa > Arthropoda > Insecta > Lepidoptera > Argyresthiidae > Argyresthia > Argyresthia goedartella. The sequence goes on along the minus strand of OX463811.1, from coordinate 4,467,819 downwards.
AATGGCCGAGTCGGCAGTGACCCTGCCTACGAAGTCAAGGGTCCCGGGTTCGAGTCCCGGTGGGGGCACATATTTGTTTGATGAGAACGGATGTTTGTGCCCTAATCATGGTTTTTTATCTATCTAAGTATAATATTTATCTATATAAGTATGTGTATCGTTGTCTAGTACCCAAGATACAGGGAATCCTAGTTTGGGGCTAGATCAATGTGTGTAAATAGTGTCCGACGTATTATTATTCTTATAAATTAATATGGAAAATTATTTTCAATGAAGTCTTTGGACCCACCCGTTTTTTTTTAATCATAAAGCGATCCAGTAGTTCTTTATGTAAACCTGGAGTAACATTTCCTTTAGCTTAGATTTAGACGATCAAGCGAAAGGTCCTTTGTTTGAAATCCCGACCGTAGTACAAAATTTTGGTGTTGTTTTTTTTTAAACAATTTTTCTATAACAGTCACTCTGATAATTAAAATAAAACCGGTCAAGTGCGAGTCTAAATCGCGCACGAAGGGTTCCGTACCACGGTTCAATGGAAGCGATGGTGTGGAGTGAATAGTTTGGATTTTACACAGCAAAATATTGTTTACAAAGTTATTGGTGCGGTTACTTTCACACTCCATGTACGTAACCAGGTGCATCCATAAGTTTGTATGTGGTATTGAAAGAATTGTTGTATGGGAGCCCCCTTAAATATTTCTTTTATCCTGTTTTTTAGTATTTGTTGTTATAGCGGCAACATAAATACATCATCTGTGAAAATTTCAACTCTCTAGCTAGCTAGGTTCTTGAGATACAGCCTGGTGACAGACGGACGGACGGACGGACGGACAGCGAAGTCTTAGTAATAGGGTTCCGTTCTTACCCGTTGGGTACGGAACCCTAAAAATGTACAAAGAAGAGTTTTTCTCCAATAAGATACTTTTAGGGTTGCCTACCCGAAGGGTGCCAAACGGGACCCTATTACTGAGACTCCGCTGTCCGTCCGTCCGTCCGTCCGTCTGTCACCAGGCTGCATCTCATGATCCGTGCTAGTAAGACAGTTGAAATTTTCACAGATAATGTATTTCTGTTGCCGCTACAACAACAAATACTAAAATACAGAATAAAATAAATATCTAAGGGGGCTCCCATACAACAAACGTGTTGTTTTTGCTAATTTTTGATCGATATGGATAATGGTAGCAGGTAGAGGCTTAAAATGTATGTGTTAATATATAGATAATGGTACGGCTCTATGGTGTTGCGGTCGAAGCTGTGCTCCCCTAGCGAGAGGTCCCACGTTAGAATCCCGGTTGGGCAGAAAGACAAAGAAAAACCCCCGGTCTTGGATGTTTACATGTTTGTGACGTTGCTGTTTCTGGTTCCCACGTCTGTGACGTGGGTATCCTAATGTGGGGCCAGAAGCAACCTACAATACAATTAAAATCAGTTAACGATTCGGCCAACCTCGGAAATTGTCGTGAATCCCTCATCTCTCACATAGAGTTATCAATGTATAGATATGACCTTTAATTATATTACTCGTTGTCTTATTGAATACAATACAAGAACGATATGACAACAAAACCTCCTTTGTAGCTCAAAACTAACACAACCTTAATATTGAAATAAGAAAAATAATTGACTATTTTGACAGTCTGCCTTCTTAGTGTCAATAAAATTATATAAGATTTCTAGAAGACACGTGAACCGATTTACAAAATTCTTTTTGTATTTGATAGGGTACACTTCCGAGATGGTCACATGTAAAGATGTTATAGATGTTATAGATGTCTAGATGTTATAGATGTTATTAATGTTCAAATTCATGTCGCTTCTGCATAATACATTTCTTAGCTCTACCTGTTACTAATGTCATCTTGGCAGGTGTTATACATTGCGTTTATGATACTTCAAATTGAATGCTACCTAAAAGAAATAGCGGTAATGTATTTCGTGTCATTTCCGTCTCCGGATTTAGGCGATGATATCCGAGAAAAGCCGAATCTTTAACTGATTTTAATCGTATTGTACGTGCCTGTGTGTAAATGTTATCATTACAATTTCATTCTACCTCCCAGTTCACAGACCCCACGGAGTTGCGCGAGCACACGCTGATACACCCGCCGAAGGACCTCGCCTACTACATGGACAACCGCAAACCGCCCAAAGTGGACATCACGCGAATCGACTGCCGGCTCTGCAGCGACACCATCGCGGACCTGGAGACGCTGAAGACGCATATATCGAGTGTGCATGGAGAGCTCATCAACAAGGGTATCACGAACGAGTGTTTGACTTTCAGGTGAGATTCAGTATTGATAAAGATAATTTTTCGCGGACCTGTTTTGATAATAAGTGGCTTGTGTTTAACACATTAAATGCCATATAGGTCACCGATGACCTCACTCAGACTAAAAAACTATAAGAAAAACACTTTTTAGAAAATTGGCGTTGAACCGCTTAAACGATTATCAAAAAATTCCAAGATTTACTACCAATAAATTCGAAATTACAGCCAGAATTAGTAAATGATCAACCAAATTGTGTTTCGGTAAATGATCACCAAACTTCTTTTTATGTTTTGTGTACATAAGTTTATGATTTAAGTATTTTTTGTTCTTACATGTTCAACCTAACACGAAGGATAAAAGGGGCTTCGCTTCGCTCACCCCCTTTACCCTTCACCTAAGCTACCGTAGTATTTTGTTCTGATATTTTCTGCAAATTTTGGTGATCATTTACCCATTTTGGGTAAGAAAAAAATATCTCGGTGATAGACAAAAACCGGCCAAGGGCGATTGGGACTCACACACGAAAGGTTACGTACCATCGTCCAACAACCCACTAATCAGGTCTCTAATGTTGACCCCTTTAATAGTTGAAATTGCGACTAGTTCATCATTTAATGCTGTAGCGGCAACTCGAACTCAAACTCAAACTCAACTCAACCGAAATACACATTATGTGTAAATTTTTACTCGGATGGAGCCCCGTATGGCACCCTTCGGGTACGGAACCCTGATAACAAAATCTTATTAAGGGCGGCACAAGGCGCAATTTCACGTGGCTAGCAAGTAATACGTTTCCAACGCCGCTCGTTATGGCTAGCAAGTAAAGTAATGAGCAAGCAACAAGATCTGTAATGAGATTCGGAGAAAACCGCCGCTGAGATAAGCTAGCTAGCAAGTCGTATAACGGTTTACTACTAGTGTCCGTTATGGTGGGCGGCGGTGAAATTTCACATGGCTAGCAAAGGATGTTTATATGGGCAACAAATATAATGATCGCCAAAATATTTTTTTCCTACCCAAAATGGATAAATGAACACCAAAAGTTGCAAAAAATATCAGGGCAAAATACTGCGGTAGCTTAGGTGAAGGGTAAAGGGGGTGAGCGAAGCGAAGCCCACTTTATCCTTCGTGTTAGGTTGAACATGTAAGAACAACAAAAATACTTTAAACATAAACTTAAGTACACAAAACATAAAAAGAAGTTTGGTGATCATTTATCCAAACACAATTTGGTGGACATTTATCTATTCTGGCAGTCATTTTGAATTTATTGTCAGTAAAATAGGTGCGTTTTTGGGAATCGTTTAAACATAAGCCGTTTAATGTATCTATAATACTGGGTATCCTAGTGTGGCGTCGGAATCAAGGTATATGCCTATATATACATGTACGTATGTCCGGCCCGCAGGCTGACACTGAACAACCTGGCGTGCACCTCCTGCGCGCTGACCTTCCCCTACTTCGACCAGCTGAAGAAGCACATGGTGGAGCACTTCGGCACGTTCACCTGCCACGAGTGCGGCGCGTGCTTCCTCGAGGAGACCTCGCTGCTGACGCACATACGCACCGTGCACCACAAATACAACGAGGGGGTACGTAAAGCCGTACCACTAGAGGCGACCTCAAGGCCTACTGCGAGAGGTCCTGGGGATAAAAGAAAGAAAATGCCCAGGTTTTGGATGTTTACATGTGTGTGATGTCGCTGTTTCTGGTTCACACGACACAGGGTATCTTAGTGTGGGGTCAGAAGAAATGTATGTGCCTACTAATGTATGTTTTGTTTGTTTGAAGCTTGCTACGTGTCCCTCTCGTTCTGTAAATTAAATTGCCGCCATGCTCGCAATTAAACACTGCGGGAGGGACGCCAATGTAATTTAATTTCAATGTATGAAATTCCTTTTCTTTTGTGACCGTGATTTAGGGGCGCCCCATTTCAGAGGATTAGAGTGATCCAAAGCGGCCCCTGATATAATAAAAAGCTAGCCAGTCTTTGTTATAAAGGCAACCAACAGTATTTGTTATAAAGGTTTGGTTAAGCCACCCCTAAAATTTCACATGGCTATCAACTCGCTAGCCTGGTGACAGACGGACAGACAGACAGACCCTTTGGGTACCCTTTTATTTTAAGCAAAACGTTGATATCAATATGTTGTGCAATGATTGCTGCCGTTAATTGAATTTAATTCAGGGGGGTTTGGCGGGGCTTTTGTGCATATAGCCGGCTTTTGTGCATATAGCCGGCTTTTGTGCATATAGCCGGCTTTTGTGCATATAGTCGGCTTTTGTGCATATAGCCGGCTTTTGTGCATATAGCCGGCTTTTGTGCATACAGCCGGCTTTTGTGCATATAGCCGGCTTTTGTGCATATAGCCGGCTTTTGTGCATATAGCCGGCTTTTGTGCATATAGCCGGCTTTTGTGCATATAGCCGGCTTTTGTGCATATAGCCGGCTTTTGACTATTGGATATAATCTAATATATGGCCAGCCAAAATAAGTATCACACTCTCAATATTGCAATAACTTTTTAAGTAAACAAGATATACTTTCAAAATAAAAAAGCCTCGAAAGAGAGTTTATGTTTGTACCATAGTTTTAAAAAAGTTGATAACATTTTCTATATAACGTTTTTTATTTCAAATCTCTAACATTTATAATAAAAGTGTAGTAGGTACTTAGTTTAGCGGGCCAGTGTATATTGCATCTCAATATGTACAATAAATATTAATTGTCATAATTTTCTATTGCTTGTCTACACTGTGTTATAAATCAACGGGGTCCCAGAAAAAGTCTGGCAAGCGACATTTATTTCACAACTTGAGATCCGAGAAGAGTTGAGACCAGTCTCACTGGCTTGTTGTTGGCCTCGTACAAACAGTCTTTCAAGCCAAGCCAGCGCTGGCTGCCAATGATTACACTATATCCCATAAGGAAAGGCCGGCTAATCTCCTGCACTAACTCGTCTACTTCAGCCATGCTATCTCCTGCACCAGCTATAGTTGGTTGACGGACAGGCCTGGATGGCTGAGTAGCTCGTAAAAAAAATCAGCTGATTAAAAGTTAACATAACATAACATAGCGTCACGCTTTTTCCCATATGGGGTGTCGGAGGCACAATTGTGTCCACTTTGAGCCAGTTATTTAATACTCTTTTTTGCGTGACAGGGGGCTAGCCCAACGCCGCAGCTGTGGAGTAATGAAGGTTTCCTCACGATGTTTTCCATCACCGTTAGGACGTCCGTATAATGTACTTAAGATAAATTATTGGGAAATATTAAACTGCACATCAAAAATACTGATTTGCACAACAAATAGTTAAGGGGGTGAGCGAAGCGGAGCCCCCTTTATCCTTCGTGCTAGGTTGAACATGTAAGAACAACAAAAAATACTTAAAACATAAACTTAAGTGCACATAAAATATTTAAAACATAAAGTGTTTTTGTTGATCCTTTTTTGCCGTGCAAATCAGTATTTTTGATGTGCGGTTAAATACTAGTCTAAATTAAATATCTCATTGGTCAGGAATCGAACCTGCATCTCCTGTGTGAGAAGCAAGCGTGAAACCCATTAGACCACGGAGCTACTATGATTAAAAGTTACTATGGGAGATCCAAATGTTTTTTCGCTTGCGACCCTATGTTGCTTCGGGAAAGTTGTTCACAATCAGGTCAGTCAGGTCAGCCAATTAACCTATAGACTCGCGTAAACCCTAAAACGGAAATTTTATGACAGACGTCACCTAGAAGTACTGAAGATTCTATTGTGGGCATTTATGGGCAAAAAACATAAAATTTGCCTTAATTTTTGTGCCATTATTTTTCTTTTCCGGCCAGCACAGCAGCGAAAGGGTTAAATTTAACAGTAACAGCGTGTAACTGTGAAATTTACTCGATTTGCCACTTGCTAGCCATGAGAAAGTTGAAGGCTAGATGACCCCGGCCATCAGAACGAGTGCCTTTGGCCTTACTTGCGTCCTGTAATATGATGGGAACTGCTACTGATGTTGGTGGTGAATAGAGTCGAAAGACATAGTTAGGTAGACATGTTTATTGGTCTACTTTCCAGATTAGAGTGAACACAATTATTCAGTGTACATAGTACTTATGTCTAAGTTAGTGCTTACTATGCTATTCTACGCTAATGTTGCAGTCAGTAGTGATATGCTACAGTTAAATGAATTAAGTTATTTCTACACTGCAAGTCAAGTAAAGGACTGTTATCTGATGGTCTCAGGTTCTGTTCCCGTGCGAGATTTGCGGCAAGAGCCTCAAGTCCAAGTACAGCAAGGACCTGCACGTCGCGACTGTGCACGAGAAGAAGCCGACGGTCAACTGTTACAAGTGCGAGGTGTGTACGACTACATTTTAATAGTAGTTTATCTATACACGTATCGTAAACCCTCTTTACTGCGTCCGAAAACCACACGTTACGACCAGCATAATGATAAAATTCTTGGTAAAAACTCATTTCTTATCTGAATAGTGATCTTTATGACCATAATGTGCCAAAATTTGTCAAATTATGACATTCAAATTTCGAACGCCGACGCCCGCCTGCGTGCCGCCCCTAGTTTATCTGTGAAGTAGGTACAACTGAACAAGCTAAACAAGTGCAGAGCAATGATCAATGCCAAAATGCCGGCCGAACATGCGGTTCCTGAACATATCAAAGAGAGCTTAAGATATGTGTGTAGATAAACTAGTGTATGTAGCTGTACATAATTAGGCATTATGTATCAGTCACAGAAACTACTATTATGTGACTAATACATAATGAAGGGCATTTAAACTCGAGAGTGGGTTTATGAAAGGAGCCGAAATTATAGTGCCTCGTTATGTTTTTCGCTTCGCTCACCGCCTTTACCCTTCACCTAAACTACCGCAGCATTTTGCCTGATATATACTGTGCAAATAAGTATTTTTGATGTGCAGTTTAATATTTCCCTTTATTCACATTCAGAAAAAATAACTTCTTGTATTCTTGTAATACAGGCTGGTTGATAATATGTATTTTTTAGGGCTAGTATTTAATCGCTCATCAAAAATACTGATTTTCACAGCAAAAAGGATCAGCAAAAACAATTTTTATGTTTTAAGTATTTTTGTTGTTCTTACATGTTAAACCTAATACGAAGGATAAAGGGGGCATCCCTTCTCTCACCGCCTTTACAAGGGTAAAGGCACCTAAACCTAAAGGTGAAGGCACCTAAGCTACCGCAGCATTTTGCCCTGGTATTTGCTGTGAAAATCAGTATATTTGTTGTGAAAATCAGTATATTTTCTGTGCAAATCAGTATTATTGATGTGCATTTTAATATTTCCCTTTCTTTAACTAGCCTACATGGGTGTCGGTGTCCCAACGCTAGGCAAAGGCCCCCGGTTTGAGCTCACACACAATAATGTTATGATACCTTACTCTCCCACACACAATAACGTTATGATACCTTACTCTCCCACACACAATAACGTTATGATACCTTACTCTCCCACACACAATAACGTTATGATACCTTACTCTCCCACACACAATAACGTTATGATACCTTACTCTCCCACACACAATAACGTTATGATACCTTACTCTCCCACACACAATAATGTTATGATACCTTACTCTCCCACACACAATAACGTTATGATACCTTACTCTCCCACACACAATAACGTTATGATACCTTACTCTCCCACACACAATAACGTTATGATACCTTACTCTCCCATACACAATAACGTTATGATACCTTACTCTCCCACACACAATAACGTTATGATACCTTACTCTCCCACACACAATAACGTTATGATACCTTACTCTCCCACACACAATAACGTTATGATACTTTACTCTCCCACACACAATAACGTCATGATACCTTACTCTCCCACACACAATAACGTTATGATACCTTACTCTCCCACACACAATAACGTTATGATACCTTACTCTCCCACACACAATAACGTTATGATACCTTACTCTCCCACACACAATAACGTTATGATACCTTACTCTCCCACACACAATAACGTTATGATACCTTACTCTCCCACACACAATAACGTTATGATACCTTACTCTCCCACACACAATAACGTTATGATACCTTACTCTCCCACACACAATAACGTTATGATACCTTACTCACCCACACACAATAACGTCATGATACCTTACTCTCCCACACACAATAACGTTATGATACCTTACTCTCCCACACACAATAACGTTATGATACCTTACTCTCCCACACACAATAACGTTATGATACCTTACTCTCCCACACACAATAACGTTATGATACCTTACTCTCCCACACACAATAACGTTATGATACCTTACTCTCCCACACACAATAACGTTATGATACCTTACTCTCCCACACACAATAACGTTATGATACCTTACTCTCCCACACACAATAACGTTATGATACCTTACTCTCCCACACACAATAACGTTATGATACCTTACTCTCCCACACACAATTACGTTATGATACCTTACCCTCCCACACACAATTAAGTTATGATACCTTACTCTCCCACACACAATAACGTTATGATACCTTACTCTCCCACACACAATAACGTTACGATACCTTACCCTCCCACACACAATTACGTTATGATACCTTACTCTCCCACACACAATAACGTTATGATACCTTACTCTCCCACACACAATAACGTTATGATACCTTACCCTCCCACACACAATTACGTTATGATACCTTACTCCCCCACACACAATAACGTTATGATACCTTACCCTCCCACACACAATTACGTTATGATACCTTACTCCCCCACACACAATAACGTTATGATACCTTACCCTCCCACACACAATTACGTTATGATACCTTACTCTCCCACACACAATAACGTTATGATACCTTACTCTCCCACACGCAATAACGTTATGATACCTTACTCTCCCACACACAATAACGTTATGATACCTTACTCTCCCATACACAATAACGTTATGATACCTTACTCTCCCACACACAATAACGTTATGATACCTTACTCTCCCATACACAATAACGTTATGATACCTTACTCTCCCACACACAATAACGTTATGATACCTTACTCTCCCACACACAATAACGTTATGATACCTTACTCTCCCATACACAATAACGTTATGATACCTTACTCTCCCACACACAATAACGTTATGATACCTTACTCTCCCACACACAATAACGTTATGATACCTTACTCTCCCACACACAATAACGTTATGATACCTTACTCTCTCACACACAATAACGTTATGATACCTTACTCTCCCACACACAATAACGTTATGATACCTTACTCTCCCACACACAATAACGTTATGATACCTTACTCTCCCACACACAATAACGTTATGATACCTTACTCTCCCACACACAATAACGTTATGATACCTTACTCTCCCACACACAATAACGTTATGATACCTTACTCTCCCACACACAATAACGTTATGATACTTGACTCTGTTCCAGGCGAGTTTCCTCTCGCACGCGCTGCGCAACCGGCACCTGATCGAGGCGCACGCGGACAAGAGGACCTTCCCGTGCAAGTTGTGCGACAAGGTCTACAACAGGTACGCACACCCTCGAACGCACCGGCGAGTCGGCAGTGACGCTGCCTACGAAGCCAAGGGTCCCTGGTTCGAGTCCCGGTGGGGGCAAATATTTGTTTGATGAGAACGGATGTTTGTACCCTAGTCACTATCTAAGTATAATATTTATCTATATAAGTATGTGTATCGTTGTGTAGTACCCAAGATACAGGGAATCCTAGTTTGGGGCTAGATCAATGTGTGTAAATAGTTTCCAAGGTATTATTATTATTATATACAAACACTATGTAAAGTTACAACACAAACATCCAGTCACATAATTACTTGCTACAACGGAACCCTTCATGGGCGAGGCCGACTCGCAACTGGCCACTTTTTCACACGTAGTTTTTCACACGTGTAGCAAAAAGTTATGATTAGTAAGTAGCTGACAACAACTGATCTGAGCACCAGTTGGAAAACACAATTTATTGAAATAGTACATCTAACACGACAAGATAAGACGTGGGAGCTGTTAAAATAATATTCCCAGAAGAGGAAATCTCATCAAAATCAAAAACCGACTCGGAATTGACTATAGGACCCCCCAAAAGCACCCCCACTGAAAGATGGATTTGAACCATTTTTTAAACAATCATCCAAACTCGAATATCCCAAAAATTCACATTTATTATTGATATTTCAGACGCAAAACGCTCATGGAGCACAACCGACGGAACCACCTCAAGGTGTTCCGCCACCAGTGCGAGCTGTGCGAACAGAAGTTCTACATCCCGTCGCGCCTGCGCGAGCACATGGTCACGCACACCGGCGAGCGGAACTTCCGCTGCGAGTTCTGCGACAAGAGCTACCCGCGACTCAAGAGTCTGCGCGAGCACATACGCACGCACACGAACGAGCGCAAGTTCAAGTGCGACGTGTGTCAATCAACATTCACGCAGAATGCGAGCTTGAGGAGTCACATGAAGAGCCATCATCAGGGTTTCGCGTTGGACGCGGGTTTTACGTGAATGCCGTTGTGATGGCGGATGGGAGAAGATGTATTTATTGTTAGGATTAAGGTTTTAATTTATAAAGTTTTTACTGGATGTCTGTTGTTTGATTTTTCACGTGATTATTCATATTGTGTGTTGCACAGAAATGATAATGGTGAGGTGACAAAACGTTTTATGAGCAAAGGGGAGGCTGATCGCTAATGAGAGATTTCTGTCTACTAACTAGTCCTAGTGCGCAATAAAACGATATGGACCTTACCACAAAAAATAAACTACTGTTCAATACTTGTATAAAAACAAAAATGTATGGAATTTGACGTTTGTGTGGAGGTTAAACGCTCATTAATGTTTTTATGGTAGCACGGAGTAGCTTATGTTTTAGTGGTAAGGCCCTTAATCTAATCATTTACGGAACTAAAACATAATAATAAATAATGTATAATACTATATAAAATACAAAAGCAAAAAAATAAAATATAAATCAAAGATTTACTTACATATTGACCGAGCGTGTGAAGCGTCCAGTTTCGGGATTGGCCAAAAATTATGTCTGTCTGTCTGTTCTCGCCTACAGTTCGCATTTTTCAACCGATTTTGACGAAAATTGGCACAGAAGTTCCTTGTTTTTTTTTTTTTTCGATCATGATTTTTGATTGGGGGCAAAGATGGGAAATTTGCTGTTAGCGCTATTTAGATGCGGTTTTCAGTCAAATTTTAGCGGCGCACTGAGGACTTCATTCTAGACAAGGTGTTGCGAAAAAAAACAGAATAGGGGTAGTGGAGGGGGGAGGCACTTCGGGGTATTGTCGACCCCCCCTGTAACTATGATGTAGTTATCTACATCATAGTTACAGGGGGGGTCGACAATACCCCGAAGTGTCTACATCATAGTTACAGGGGGGGTCGACAATACCCCGAAGTGTCTCTACATCATAGTTACAGGGGGGGTCGACAATACCCCGAAGTGCCTCCCCCCTCCACTACCCCTATTGCGTTTTTCCCCTAGTACATTAGAACGAACTTTGAACGACTGTCGTTTTGGTTCAAATTTACAAAATTTTGGGAATTTGCCTTTTTAAATTGTGGCCTATTAGACACACAAAGCTATAAAGCTAGACACCTAAATTTGTGTGTCTAATAGGCCACAATTTAAAAAGGCAAATTCCCAAAATTTTGTAAATTTGAACCAAAACGACAGTCGTTCAAAGTTCGTTCTAATGTACTACTGGAAGACCTACAAGTAGCCGAATGGCCGAGTCGGCTGTGACCCTGCCTACGAAGCCAAGGGTCTCGGGTTCGAGTCCCGGTGGGGGCAAATATTTGTTTGATGAGAACGGATGTTTGTACCCTAGTCATGGTTGTTTATCTATCTAAGTATAATATTTATCTATATAAGTATGTGTATCGTTGCCTAGTACCCAAGATACAGGGAATCCGAGTTTGGGGCTAGATCAATGTGTGTCAATAGTGTCCAAGGTAGTAGTTTAGGTAGTTTGAAATTATAAACAAGCGAGGTCTACTGTTCTTACATAACTACTAGTATATACATTTACAAGGTACCTATCATGAAAGAAAGGAATCTTTTCTTAAAGTGAAAATTGAGGGACTATATCTAATAGCGCAGGTAAGTGCTTTATTAGTAAGTATTAGTCTGTAATAAGATTAAGCAACAAGCAACGCAACTTAGCACGTTGACTAATCAGCAGTTATTATCACACGACTTACTTGCTCATGCCAGCATCGCATCCCAAATTTAGAATGGCTTTCAAGTCAGAAGCCCCACAAGATCTGCTAACGGAAATTTCACACGATTGACAAATCGAGTAGAGACATTTGACAATTAGAAGCGAAACATTCCTAACATTTCACAAGAGTAGCAAGTCGAGAGTTAAGTAACCAATGAGATCGCCCCAAATATAATAGTAGTTTATGTAACTGCTACATAATGGAGGGCATTAATGCTCGAGAGTGGGTAGTATAACATTATGCTGATCGTAACGTGTGGTTTTTGTACGCAGTAAAGAGTGTTTATGATACGTGTGTAAGATAAATAAATAAATAATACCTTGGCCACTATTTACACACATTGATCTAGCCCCAAACTAGGATTCCCTGTATCTTGGGTACTAGACAACGATACACATACTTATATAGATAAATATTATACTTAGATAGATAAACAACCATGACTAGGGTACAAACATCCGTTCTCATCAAACAAATATATGCCCCCACCGGGATTCGAACCCGGGATCCTTGGCTTCGTGGGCAGGGTCACTGCCGACTCGGCCATTCGGGTTGTCAAAAACATGGTTAGCAGGTCATATTCTACCTCTGCCCAATCTTTCCGGAATTCATATCACTATTTAACAGCCTATGCTTGAGGCTTGTCCTCAGTTAACACACAAAGAAGGCTCAAATAAACACGATATGATTAATTTTAAAATGATTTTATTGCCTCAGTACACAAAAGTAAACAGAATGTTACTATACAACGAGTAATGTATAAAAATACTACATATTTTTTGTCGAAATTCTACAAAAAAGAGGTTTTCTGATATTTACATATCTACAGGGTTGAGGGTCGAATGCCGATCTCAAACAGTTTAAACAACACTCAGTCATGTTGAGTCGCCCGGGAACTGATAACGCCAGCCATTTAAGTGGAACTTTATTTGGTCCGAATCTGTGAATTCGGCTGTTCTTGTCATAGGATTCTCACTGTAATAAATAGTACCCACATGGTATCAAGCGACCTTTACGGACACCGTCTGTACTTCATAAATAGTACCCACATGGTATCAAGCGACCTTTACGGACACCGTCTGTACTTCATAAATAGTACCCACATGGTATCAAGCGACCTTTACGGACACCGTCTGTACTTCATAAATAGTACCCACATGGTATCAAGCGACCTTTACGGACACCGTCTGTACTTCATAAATAGTACCCACATGGTATCAAGCGACCTTTACGGACACCGTCTGTACTTCATAAATAGTACCCACATGGTATCAAGCGACCTTTACGGACACCGTCTGTACTTCATAAATAGTACCCACATGGTATCAAGCGACCTTTACGGACACCGTCTGTACTTCATAAATCCTAAATATATCCGTAAGATTCTTTCACTCATACTTTTTATTAAATTAATTAATACTTTCGTCTTAAATACTTAATCGTAAAGATAATAATCCTAAATCATTAATGAGTTCATCGATAATCTTAATAATTTGCAGTTTATTTTATATTTGTATAATGTGATGTTCGTACCTACAATGATATTCCATTTTCTTGTGATTGCATATTTGTGTGCTCACCACCAACTCTTGAGTTTAACAATCAAAGGCCCTATTCCAGTATCATATTTAAGGTGATACCAATATATATATACATAAAAGGAATAAGAATGTAAACGGGAGTCACAGCATAAATTACTTCAACAAAAGAAATAAAAGAGAGCGCAAACAATGCGCCCGACTCAAATAACTCTTCAATATTCTGCACAACCCTCGCTACCCCAGCTTCCTGCGTGATCGGTTTGAGTTTCTTTCTTCGGATAGGTCTCGGAGATCAAACACTCGGTCGCTGCTTGCAACTCCTCAACACAACTCAGTCGCATATGGGCAAGGATTCAGGATCAGTGCTATCAGGCTCTGGAACAAGCTCCCCAGTGCCATCAGGGACAGTCCGTCACTTAACGTTTTTAAGATTCGCTTGAAAGATCATTATCTCTCTCTTCCATAGTATGTATATATAATTTGTATATGTATTTTATGTATGTATATAACTTGTATGTGTATGATATGTATGTATGTATATAATATTATATAAATTAGGTGTAGTAGTAGTAGTATTAGGTATATGTACCTACTTATATTATTATTGTGTATGAATAATTTTGTTGTGCAAATAGGTTTTACTCTCACAATCCACTTTCCTTTCCTATCTGGGTTTGCTGGTAGAAATCTCTTTATAGAGATAAGCGCGCCTCTTGTACATATATCTTTCTTTGTATATCTCTGTATGTTTGTTTTGTGCAATAAAGTATTCATTCATAATAAAATAATAAATAAAAACCAAACCAAATAAAAAATGTTTATAGATAAAGGGAAATATTAAAATGCACATCAAAATTACTCATTTGCACAGCAAATATCAGGGCAAAATGCTGCGGTAGCTTAGGTGAAAGGTAAAGGGGGTGAGCGAAGCGAACAAAAAATACTTAAAACATAAACTTAAGTACACATAAAATATTTAAAACATAAAAAGTGTTTTTGTTGATGCTTTTTTGCTGTGAGTATTTTTGATGTGCGATTAAATACCAGCCATAAATAAACTTCGCTATTTCGTAAAAAAAGATTTTCAATGAGAGTTTACTAAGAACTAAGAGAGTATGCAGATCCATGTAATAGAGTATTGCCGGTGTGCGTCAAAGTGGTTCAAGTAGTATTTATTTTTTAACTTCTAAGCGGTGTAGAGCGATTAGAAGTTGAAAAAATAAAAGCACATGCAAACGTCGCTGCGCACACGCCTGTATGTCCCCGGGGAGCAAGCTCGCGTACGTCGCAGTCGCTTGTGCGCAGCTTATTTTTAACCGACTTCAAAAAAGGAAGAGATTCTCAATTCGGTTGTATTTTTTTTTCAAAACAGGTACTATTTATGGAACGATTTAAAAAAAATATGAAAGTTTGACCATCCAAATTGGTCCCATTTTTGAAAATTAGTAATCGGTCTAATAGTTTGTTTTCTAAACCACAAATACTGGAATTATAATGTCCATCCCGGTAAACGAAATTGCGTATTATTGCTTTACTGTGACTTATCAGTGGTGGTTAAGGTCATTGTCATAAGATGAATTCTGTCTATAAGTACCGTATATTCGTTTATAACTTCGTGTAATACGTGTGGACTCGACAGTCAGACAGACAGATTTCGTAGCCTTGTTTTCGTGTATTTTGACGACATTCG
The DNA here is from genome assembly GCA_949825045.1 of Argyresthia goedartella. Taxonomy (NCBI): domain Eukaryota; kingdom Metazoa; phylum Arthropoda; class Insecta; order Lepidoptera; family Argyresthiidae; genus Argyresthia; species Argyresthia goedartella. The sequence goes on along the minus strand of OX463811.1, from coordinate 4,451,989 downwards.
CATACCGACCGGGGGGGGAAGAAATAGGGCTTGTTTATTTTTTTAAGTTTTTACCTCAGTGAATTATGTTTGGTGTGGAGCTGAATATAAGAGGCACATCTTCATAACACCTTGTTGCCTGAAACGTAGTACTGGATGGTGGTATGGGCGTGCAACCGTTTCTGTCTCTCAGCCTTAGACCAATAGTTACATCATCATCTGTACTAAGACGACATTCAGGGGAGGAAGGACAACGGCTTGAACTTGAAGTTGGTTTTTTTAAGTTCTTAACTTGGTGATTATAGTCGGTTTTTTAAGTTTTTAACTTGGTGATTGCGCACATTTCTGGAATGGAATATGGCCGTTATTTTGTTACACATGGCTCGGCTTTCGGCCTCGATATTCTGTAACAAATGGTGTGGTATTCGTGACGCTTAACTCGGCTCTTGCTGTCGTATCATTCTTAGAGGTAGTAAAAAATTTTGAGAACAATTTGAATGACCACCAAAATATTTTTTTCTTGCCCAAAATGGGTAAATGATCACCATAAGTTGCAGAAAATATCAGGGCAAAATACTGCGGTAGCTTAGGTGAAGGGTAAAGGGAGTGAGCGAAGCGAAGCCCCCTTTATCCTTCGTGTTAGGTAGAACATGTAATAACAACAAAAAATACTTAAAACATCAACTTAAGTAAAAAGAAGTTTGGTGATCATTTATCCAAACACAATTTGGTGATCGTTTACTAATAATTCTGGCGGTCGTTTCGAATTTATTGGTAGTAAAATAGGTGTTTTTGGTGATCGTTTAAACATAAGCCGTTTTTTTGCTATTTCTGGCAGGTATTCGAGATGTTTGATTTGCCTTTTCTTTTATTCTTCGATGTATCTGTTTTAACACTTGGCTCGGCTTGCGGGCTCTTACCTTCGTCAGGTATGGTATGTTTTCATTTGGCTTGGCTCGGCTTTCGGCCTCGCACTTATCTTTACTGAGGCGAAAGTTTGGTGGGTTATTCTTGATACAGGAATAATAAATAAATAAATAAATACCATAAATTATGAAAAAGTATACTAGGGCGTAGGGCGGGCCAATACAAACTAAAACACCACATCTTACACAGGTGCGAGCCCGTAGCCCGAGCCATGTGCTCATGTGCTCATAAAATACTACCATAATATAGAAATACTATAAATTATGCAAAACATATATCGTGTTATCACAAAAAATATTAAACAGCGTTTAACCTCAAAACAAACGTCAAATCCAATACATTTTTGTTTTTAAAGAAATGTTGAACAGTGGTTTATTTTTTTGTGGTAAGGCCCATACAATTTCTTTATGAGAAATATTAAACTGCACATCAAAAATACTGATTTTCACAGCAAATATAAGGCCAAATAATGTTGCAGCTTAGGTGAAGGGTAAATAAGGTTAGCGAAGCCCCCTTTATCCTTCCTGTTAGGTTCAACAAGTAAGAAAAACAACAAATACTTAAAACATAAACTTAAGTCATAAAATATTTAAAACATAGTGTTTTTTTTTTTGACCCTTTTTTGTTGCGCAAATCAGTATTATTGATGTGCTATTAAATACCAGCCTTTCTTTATCATGGTAGTATTTCATGAGCATATGAGCACATGGATCGGGTTACAAGCTCGCCCCTCTGTTAGATGTGGTGCTATAGTTTGCATTGGCCCGCCCTAGCGCCTCGCACATGTGGCAGTGTTTATAAATACAAATGTACATGCACTTGTCTAAAAGTAGCAGCCCTCGATCTCGGTCTCGGGATGGTGGCTCTTGATGTGCGACTTGAGGCTCGCGTTCTGTATGAAAGCTTGCCCGCACACCTGGCACCTGTAGCGTCTGTCGTTCGTGTGCGTCCGTATGTGGTACTGCAGGCTCTTGAGCCGCGGATAACTCTTGTCGCAATGCTCACAGTGGAAGTTACGCTCTCCGGTGTGGGTCGCCATGTGCTCCTTGAGCCGCGAGGGGAGGTAGAACCTCTGTTCACAATATTCGCACTGGTGCTTCAACACCTTCTGATGGTTCCTCCTTTGATGCTCCGTGAGCGTTTTCTGCCGGTTGTAGACCTTGTCGCACAGGTTGCACGGGTACACGCGCTTCTGTCCGTGCGCCTCCGTCAGATGCTTGTTCTTCAACGCGTACGACATGAAGCACTCATCGCACTTCGGACACCTTATGATCGCCTTCTTCTTGTGGACGATATCGACATGCATGTCCTTGTAGTGGTTGGATTTGAACACTTTGCCGCAGACCTCGCACGTGTGCTTCTCGTCGTCCCTGTGCCGCTTCAAGTGCGCGTCCAACCGAGGTTTCTCCAAAAAGCACATTCCGCACATGTCGCAAGTGTAGTTGCTGAAGTGCTCCACCATGTGCGTGTTCAGTCCGTTGAAGTCCTCGAACACGTCGTTACACATCACGCACTTCAAATTGTTCCACGTCAGTCTATACAGCAGCAACTTGTCCGGGGCCTCGAAATAAATCTTTTTGGCGTGGACGGCATCGACGTGGTTCTTGAACGTGTCTATATCGTTGATAGATTCGGCGCACAACCGGCAGTCGATTCTTGTGATGTCCAGTTTGGGCATTTTCTTGTAGCCCATGAGCAGTTGGAAAGGTTTGGTGTCGTGTGTCACTGTGTGCTCTCTCAGGTCCTCGGGTTTGGGATAGTATTCCTTGCAGTAGTAGCAGTAGTAGTTGTTTCTCCTGTTCTTGAAGGGGCACACGTACGAGTACTCTACTATAGTGAGCAGGTTCTCCTCCGACATATAGTCGAGGTCGCGATCTGTCGTGTCTTTTTTCTCGATCGGCTTGCGCACGAGCTTAGGGGATTTCTTCGCTTCTGTGAATTGAAATGGGATATTTTGTTATAATATACTTAAGAACGTGCGAAGCCGAAGGACGAGCTAAGCAACCCGGAAACACACCATTTCTAACAGGCCAGGCGAGACAGCAACACGTACAAATGTCACATCTCAAAAAATTTACGAGGCCGAAGGCCGAGCCATGGTCCAAAAAAAGTTACTTGATCAAAGTACCAAGCAACAAAATGATATTTTAAATATATTTTTATAGTATTATGGTCCAAAAATAAATTAAGTATTTAAACAATATTAATACACTAACCAAATTTTAACGCCTTATCCTTGCTGAGTTTCTTCTTCTTCCCCCCGCGTGTTTGCTTCTCTCTCTTACTCCTCTTGTTCGCCTTGAGTATGAGAGGGAGGTCGTCGTCGTCGTCGTCGCTGGACGCGGCGCGTGGCGTCACTGGTCGCGTCACTTCTGGCGGCGGCTCCTGTTTGGGCGACTTCACGTCTGTTTGTGGTGGGAGGGAGGCTGGAAGGGGATATTATAACATTTCGTTATTGACTAAGCGACGAAGCGTAAAGTTTCGAGATTGGCCAAAATGCCTTTGTCCGTCTGACTGTTCTCTGATTTTGATGAAAATTGGCACACAAATTCCTTGGTTTTTTTATTTAGTCGATCGCGATTTTTGATTGGAGGGAAATATTGGTTAAAGGAGGGGAAGTTTGCTGTAGCGTTAATTATCGACGGATTTCAATCAAATTTGAGACGCACACTCAAGACTCCATTCTACACAAGATGTTGAGAAAAAAATCCAAAATGGAGACTGGAGGGGGACGCACTTCGGGGTATTTTCTGCCCTCCTGTAACTATGGTGTAGATGAAGCTAGACACCTGAATTTTCTGTGACTAAAATATGCTACAATTTAAATAGGCTAATTACTGAAATTCAGTCAATTTGAACCAATAGATTATCAATCCAGATAATAAACTACCAAGAGCCAAGGATATTTTTATCTGGCATGCTAGGCGAAGCCATTTTTAAATTCGTTAAATTATGAACAATAATTATAGCTACACTCGACACCGGCAGAAAGTCGCCGGTATGTGTAAAAGAACTTCGAACATCCAGGCCTCAGATTCCAGATGGTGCAGGAGGCTAAAATAGAAGGGTGGGTGAGGTTACAGCAAGGCTAGTTCATTTTAGTTACTTTCATAGTTTCATGTCCTATGGTATCTTGCTGGGGCGCAAAGCTTCAAAGTATAATTTATAAATCAAACTATTTTTATCACAGATTTATTTTATTTTTTATCACGGAAAAGTGCTATTTGAGCAATTTATAATTTAAAACGCACAGACTCCCTAAGATAACTTTAACCTACAAGGTAACTTCAGACCAGTTGCACCCCGGTTTAGACTCGCGAAAGTTAGCAATTCATAATTTCGTTATTGCACCCAAATAAAATACAGAAAACAAGACTTACATGAAAATTGTGTACAAAGGCGAGCTTATCTTTTTCTTTCAAGGGTCAATTGCAATAACCAATTAAAAAAACATGTAAAAACATTTTATCCAAAAAGGAATGTTACAATATACATAAATGACAAGAGAGCATGGTGTTAATTTAACATAGTAACTGTGATATAACTCAACACTTTTCTAATAACTTATTGTTTAATATTTATGCTTCGGAACGCACCGGTTTTTTGTTGCGCGGATCGACCGCGAGTAATCGGGACATCACTAGCGGAAACGGAACTGCAGCTGTCACTCGTACCAACGAGATGAAAAATTGGAGGTTATCCTTTCTCGTCGGGAGAAAAAACATGTCTGCTTAGGCGTCGGGCCATTGATTGTAATTCGGTGTAACAATCGTCTAATACAGGTGTCGAGCCTGGTCGGAGTGTAAATCTACCACATCGTCGGGAAATAAGTAGATTCGCGTCAGCGGTTAAGTGATCCGTGTTGTGATTGGACATCGTCGTATCGGACGGCGACTCCTCGTGTCGGCAGGCAGCACGCCGGCGACAGCGTCGGTCAGCGAATAGTGAGATTCATTCCCAATCCTACCCAAACTTGTGCCCTTATCCCGTATTCCTGCCTCGAATCGAGCCTTCGATTTCCGGTCTACGACGACAAGGTAAAGTAACAATCAAGATTTTCTCTCCCGTGCTGGCAAAAACCCAGCCCCTCAAGATTCCACGCCGTTCGGTTGAGGCGTGGAATTAATCATTTTGGTAGCAGGCGCGGTTTCCTAGTGGGAAATCACCGATTCACGGACGGTTGTAGGGTTGTTGCCACATTGTAGTTGGGAGAAAAGAATATCTCAGATTGGCCGGCAAGTCGGCAATGAGTCTGTGGTCGGTACCACAATTAAAGTTCATTTTCGGTTAGTGAAAGTATAAGTGTCAATTTAGTTAACAATTATTATAAATTTGTAGTCGGAAACTACTGTTTGTGCGCATAAAAGATTGAACAGTCATTCTGCGAAGTAACTAGATTGTATTACTTGCGGTAGAACGTCGGGTTCTATAGTACTGCAGTGTTATTTCGGTTTACAGAGCAGGGTCAGGCTATTTAAGGGGTATTAAGCTGATTTTGCTGACCTCAGTAGAAGTGTGGGTCATATCGGAGGGGCCACTTCTAGAAGGTCACAGCTACCTTCATTATATTAAAAGTAGCTTGGATTTCGGAATCCAGTTTTGTGGGTTAATTTTGTATTGTGTTTTATGGTGGCATTCTCTAATTGATTTAGAGTGTATATTTATAAGGTGTATGTCCACAGGGCGACCATATTAAATATTGTTTAGGATTTAATTGTTTTAGTGGTTGCCTTGGTTTTTACAACTTAGTTTTAATTTCTGTGCCCAGCGCTGACGAGCAAGTGCTGGTCTCTGGCTGTGCTTAGTTCGGTAGTGAAGCATAGGACCAGAAACAATTGAATCAGTAACCATGGCACCTTCGCCCTTGACGGTACTGCGGTATGGTGTCCGTGAGGAGATGAGATGGCTCGCCCATACTCACAAGTATGTGGAGCGACCTGACATGGACGATGTCCTGCTCAAGCGTGTGGAGGACGCAATGACACGCGTCGGGAAGGTGGGCGGTCAAAACAATTTGGCGTTTTGAATGCCGCGCCGTCGGGTGACGGCTGTGTGCACTGCGATAGTGCCGGTCATGAGGTGACCAGTTGCGCCAACTTTAAGGCGCTCGGGGTAGCTGCCCGCAGGAAGGTAGTCTTCCGCCACCGATTGTGTTTCGGTTGTTTGGGGCCGCACCCGCTGAGCGAGTGCTCACGCGCGTCCCCCTGTGATTGCTGCGGTGGCAAGCACCACATCGTGTTGTGCCTGAACCGGTCAGGCCCTTCGGACGGGCACCAGGGCCGGACTCAGGTTGGTCGGTCACGGGGCCCAACCAGGGCCGGACCCAGTCCCCCTCCGTGCAACGGGAGTCACCAACGGGGTGACTGGGGTAACCGCGGACGGGACCCCCCCCGAGGGGAAGGGGGCAGCGCGGGGGGTAACATGCGGGATAGCCGGGGTTCGGTCGCCGCTGTCCAGGGTCAGCGAGGAATTCGGGCCGCTGGCTCACCGCGTGTTACGGGCGGGTGTCAGATGGCACCTATGAGTGGCGCGAAGGCTGGGAGCCCACCACCTTCTGCGCCACCCTGCCCGTCGCTCTGGGAGGCGAACAGTCGGATGTCGCCCCCATTCCTAGAGCGCCCCAGGTTGGATCCGCTCTCCCCCCTCCATCCACGGTGGCCACCGGGCACACCGTACACAGTCCGGTATGGTCGGATACCGGGACAGCGAGGGGCCTATAATGCGGGTTGGGACCCCCTGATGTACATACGGTCTGATATGCCACCGGCATATCAGCAGCCGAGGTACCAGGCCGACGGAGGTCCCAGCGGGTTCGGATCCCGCGGAGGTTCCCGCTAGGGACACGCCGCCCACTTACAGGGTGCCGCCACTCCACAGACGGTCATGCTCCCCACCGCCTCGGTGATAGCGTGGAGTTCGGACGGCAAATCTTGTGTGGCACGAGCACTATTGGACTCGGGGGCCCAGGGGTGCTTAGTCTCGTGCAACCTTGTAAGACGGTTGGGCATTTCGGTAAGGGAGTATCCACATTCCATTCGGGGAATTGGGAACACGGAAGTCGGTTCCGTTAAGGGAGTATGTCGGATTACTCTCTCGTTACGGGTGGATTCATCGGTGAATCTGACGGTCACGGCATTAGTCATGCCTAATGTGATGGGCTCACACCCTCACGTACGGTTGTCGCCCTCGGTGCGACAGTTGGTCGCTGGGTTGTCACTGGCTGACCCGGAGTTCGATATTCCGGGCCCAGTAGACATTTTATTGGGTGTCGATGCCTTGGGATACCTGTTAGTGCCAGGTGTCCACGTGTTGCAGGCGACTGGTCTGGTTTCGGTCAACACCAGACTGGGCCATGCGGTAATGGGTCCGGTCATGCCGGCTGCCCCACGCCTAGCGACTCGTAGTCCCTTATTCGGTTCTGTACTCTCGGAGGTGATACAGAAGTTTTGGGAGGTGGAGGAACCACCTTCGGTCCGCCGGTTGGACCCGGTTGAAGAAGAGTGTGAACAGTTTTATCGGAACAATACTGGTCGCCTTCGGTCAGGTCGATTTCTCACACGTCTTCCATTTCGGAGTGATCGCCCGCCGCTGGGCAGTTCACACCATGCAGCCGAGACGCGGCTTCTGTCGATGGAACGACGCATGAAGCGTGACGGGATTTTCCGGCAGAAGTACGTCGATTTCATGCGGGAATACGAGTCGCTCGGCCACATGTCGGTTTCGGGTATCGACTGGAAGCGTGAAGACCACTGCTTCCTGCCCCATCACGCGGTCTTGAGGACCCCGGAGGGCAAAATACGGGTAGTGTTCGATGGATCGGCATCAACATCTAACGGCATGAACCTGAACCAGTGTTTGCATTCAGGGCCGAAGTTGAACCATGACATCGCGGATGTTATCACACGGTTCCGTCGACACAATGTTGTGTTTGTAGCTGACATCCGGATGATGCTTAGACAGACGGTCATTCACCCTGACGATAGACGGTATCAGCTGATACTGTGGCGAGAGAGCCCAGATCAGCCCATCAGGGTGTACGAGCTGAACACCAACACGTACGGGCTACGGTCTAGTCCTTATTTGGCGATTCGCACTCTGCGGGAGTTAGCGGATCGAGAACGGTTAAACTTCCCTAGAGGAGCAGCGATCCTGGAGCAGGATCTCTACCTGGACGATATCTGTACCGGTGCAGATTCCGTAGAGGAGGCGCTCGCTCGACGGGACGAGCTAGTTGAGCTCTTACGGGGTGGAGGTTACGAGCTCCGTAAATGAATGTCGAACTCTCCAGAGTTACTGTCTGGTCTTCCGGATGACTACCAGCAGGATCCCCACATTTTTGAAAATTTGGAAAATCTAAATATGTTGTCGGTATTAGGCGTCCAGTACCAGCCGGTGTCAGACATGTTTTCGTATCGGGTCGAGTTGGACTCACCGAAGGAACGAAGGAAGAAACGGAACGTCCTTTCAACGGTGGCTAGGACATTTGAGCCAAACGGGTGGATCACCCCGGTAACATTTCAGCTCAAGTGTTTTATGCAGCAATTGTGGTCTGCTGAGCTGAAATGGGACGACCCGATCGGCGGGTCATTGAGCTCAGAGTGGGACTCGTTCTTTTCGACCCTCCCTGGCATCCATCGGATTTCACTGCCACGGAGGTTGGTCCCCACCAAACGATACACCGCCACCCTGCATGGGTTTTGCGATGCCTCGGAGAAGGGCTACGGAGCTGCGGTGTATCTGCGTACGGTCGACTCCTCGGGGGAGGTTGATGTGCGGTTGGTCATGGCCAAGAGCAAGGTTGCGCCGTTGCGCACTCGCCTGACCATTCCCAAGTTAGAGCTTTCGGGAGCGGCTCTCCTGACTCGTCTGCTCAACCACACGATGACGGTTCTTCGTGGGTCAATAGCGTTAGAAGATACGGTCTACGCTTGGACGGAGAGCCAGATCGTGTTATGCTGGCTGAAGGCTTCAGTTCACAAGCTGGAGATTTTTGTGGCGAATCGGGTTTCGCAGATTTTGAATTCGGAGGTTCCCTTAATCTGGAGACATGTTCCAGGGGAAATGAACCCAGCAGACTGTGCGTCTCGTGGGTGTCACGCTCCGGAGTTGGTTGGACATCCCTTGTGGTGGGGTCCAAAATGGTTGACTCAAGCCGAATCGGATTGGCCAATGAGTCCACGCGTTACCTCGGCGAACGGCGCCTTGACAGTCGGTGTCTGTACGACGCAACCAGAGCTGGAAGAGGAGTTCAGCCTGCTGGAACGGTACAGCTCGCTCGACAAGCTGGTCAATGTGACCGCCTGGATCTGCCGATTTGCGCGGAATTGTCGGAATTCTGAGGCGCAACGAGTGCGGACACAGGTCCTGACACCACGGGAACGGAACCATGCGTTGTTCGCATTGGTACGGAACGTGCAGACGGTGCACTTTAAGTCCGAACTGGACATTCTGAGACGCGGACGCGTCCAACTGAAGGGAGCTGTGGCTCGGCTCAACCCGTTTATTGACCCTCAAGGATTGCTGAGGGTAGGAGGTCGGCTGCGGAATGCCAACATGCCTTATGCGGCTCGCCACCCGTTGTTACTCCCTAGGAAAGGGAAGTTGGTCGAACTGTTGATACAGGATCGACACATTCGGAATGGGCATATCGGATGCCACGCCTTGATGGCGTTTCTCCAGCGCGAGTTCTGGATTCTATCGGGAAGACGCTTAGTGCGTAGCGTCGTATTTCGGTGCTTGCCTTGTTATCGGGCCAAGGCGGCTACGATGCAGCCCCAGATGGGCGATTTGCCCTCGGATAGGGTTAACGAAATCCGGCCCTTTGCGGGTGTCGGATCGGATTTCGCGGGACCATTCATGGTCAAGTCTTCACAGCTACGGAACGCCAGATTAATGAAGGCATACCTGTGCGTCTTCGTGTGCTTGGCCACGAAGGCAGTCCACTTGGAGGTGGTCAGTGACCTCACTACAGAGGCATTTATCGCATGTCTAGATCGGTTCGTCTCACGAAGGGGCCTCCCGACATTAATCCGTTCGGACAACGGCACAAATTTTGTCGGAGCCAGGCGATATCTGCAGGAGGTCACTCAATTCCTGAACGGTAACCAGGACGCCATCGGTACGGCTTGCTCCCGACGAGGGATTGAATGGGTTTTCAGTCCGCCGGGATGTCCTCATTGGAGAGGAATATTTGAGGCTGCGGTTAAATCGGCTAAGTCGCACCTGACGAGGATCATCGGTGAGACCTCTCTACGCTTTGAAGAGCTTGCGACGCTGTTCTGTAAGATTGAAATGACACTGAACTCGCGTCCGTTGTGCCCGCTCAGTTCGGATCCAAATGATTTGGAAGCGTTGACTCCGGGTCACTTCCTGATAGGTCAGCCCCTTAACGCCCTGCCAGAATACCCATTCGGTGATGTTAAGTTAAGTCGGTTAACTAGGTGGCAGATGTTGCAGCAGATGGCTCAAGATTTTTGGAAACGGTGGTCCCTTGAGTACTTGCACATCTTGCAGCAGCGCCTTAAGTGGACTGACCGGACGAGCCCCCCTCAAGTCGGTGATTTGGTGCTGATTAAGGATGCGAACCTGCCATCATTGAGATGGAGACGAGGACGGATCGTCAATTTGTACACGGGTCGGGATGGCACGCCTCGATCAGCAGAAGTCAAGGTGGGGGACTCGGTCCTCAAGAGAGCGGTCGCAACACTTTCTCGCCTTCCTATTGATTAAGGACAGGTTCGGGCCTGTCCGGGCGGGTGACTGTTTAATATTTATGCTTCGGAACGCACCGGTTTTTTGTTGCGCGGATCGACCGCGAGTAATCGGGACATCACTAGCGGAAACGGAACTGCAGCTGTCACTCGTACCAACGAGATGAAAAATTGGAGGTTATCCTTTCTCGTCGGGAGAAAAAACATGTCTGCTTAGGCGTCGGGCCATTGATTGTAATTCGGTGTAACAATCGTCTAATACAGGTGTCGAGCCTGGTCGGAGTGTAAATCTACCACATCGTCGGGAAATAAGTAGATTCGCGTCAGCGGTTAAGTGATCCGTGTTGTGATTGGACATCGTCGTATCGGACGGCGACTCCTCGTGTCGGCAGGCAGCACGCCGGCGACAGCGTCGGGCAGCGAATAGTGAGATTCATTCCCAATCCTACCCAAACTTGTGCCCTTATCCCGTATTCCTGCCTCGAATCGAGCCTTCGATTTCCGGTCTACGACGACAAGGTAAAGTAACAATCAAGATTTTCTCTCCCGTGCTGGCAAAAACCCAGCCCCTCAAGATTCCACGCCGTTCGGTTGAGGCGTGGAATTAATCACTTATTCCTGCATATTATTTATGATGTTTTATAAATAATTATAATAGTTAACAAAGCTACATTTAAAAAACGACCTGAAAATCAATCTGTGGGAGTTTCTTCGCCCTTCCTTTCTCTCAACCCAGGCAAAAAATTACGCAATAAATTATTTTAATTAATTAAAAAAATTCTAAGCATATGTTAATATTAACAGTTTTTTTTTTTTTTTTATTTTGTGCAATTAAAAGCAGTTACAGTGCAGATACTGCAAACCCCTGACTGAACAAAATGAAAGAGGCTTCTTACCGTCCATACAATCGCTGACGTAGCCCGGTTCAGCCGCGTCGTCGTACCGGTCCGGTCTCGGCTCCCGCTCGCAGTTGTGCTCGCTCGCGTTGTCTCCGGGCTCCGGCTTGGGCTCCAGCGGCAGGTCTTGCTTCTCGTCTGGATTAACAATTCAATTAATTGAATTTGGTTAATTATTTATTAATTTTTAGGGTTCTGTAACCGAAGGGTGGGAAACGGGACGCGATTAAAAAGCCTCCGCTGTCCGTCCGTCAGTCTGGTCGTCAGCGGGCTTAATGTCATGGGTAGAAAGTTGAAAATTACGCAGAACGTGTATAGCTGTTGCCGCAACATCAACAAATAATGACCTGAACGCAATTTAAAAAAATAAAGGGGGTCTACATATAAGTGACCTGATTTTTTTCGTTTTTTTCTTGACTTTTTTTTTTTCGTGTGCGAGTCCGAACCGCACTTGGCCGGTTTTTATTATAAAGTCTTGTGCAAAACCAAGCAAAAAAAAAACAAACAAAGCGGCGCCTTTTCACATTCGGGTGCCAACGCTCTGTGCACCATGGTATATCCTTGACACTCGCACTAGTCTGCCGTCCCTGTAGGAATAGCTGTTCGCACTGCAGCAGCTGGTAGCGGAAGGCGCTCACAATGGATTATCCTTGTCACTCGCACTAGTCTGTCTCACTCACCACGCTCTATGTCTGTGTAGTCATGCCGTCCCTGCAGGAACAGCTGCTCGCACTGCAGCACCTGGCGGCGGAAGGCGCTCGCCTCGCGCAGGCGCACCACGCACGTCGCGCACACCGCCGCATCACGCTCCGACGCGTCCATGTGCGACAGCTGAAACATTTTCTTGTGTAAGCAGCAAACTACATGAAAAGGATGGAGTGACGAGTTGAGGGTCTACATCAAGAACAGGGGAATAAAGTGAGATGAAAGAAGAGGACATTTGAAGGATAAAATTATACGGAATTTTGGAATCCAGATCTTTGCCTCAATGTTACACACATTATATCACAATCATCATCATCATATCAACACACGTATCATAAACCCTCTTTACTGAGTCCAAAAACCACACGTTACAACCAGCATAATAATAAACTTCTTGGTATAAACACATTTCTTATCTGAATATTGATACATTAAGACCATAAGGTATCAAAATTTTTCAAATTATGACATTCAAATTTCGAATGCTGACGCCTGCCTGTGTGCCGCCCCTAGTTTGTGAAGTTGGTACTACTCAACAAGCTATAAACTAGTGTATGTAACTGTACATAATTAGGCATTAAAACTCTCGAGTGATATTATTATGAAACAAGCCGAACCAACACAACAAACACCCATGCTCCTAGAACACCCAGGCCTCCTACTCCAGCTGGTGCAGGAATTGGGATGGCTGAAGTAGATGTGCAGGCGAAGGGGACATGCACAAAGGCCCCGCTCAAGTGGGCCAGGTGCCGGCGCTACACCCCCTTTTAGAAGATAGACAATAGAGGGTAAATGAGTAAATAAACAATCTCAGCTTAAAGTAGGACAAGAATGGTCAAAATTTGGACCATTCTTACACAAGCAGCACCCACGGAATGAAATATTTTCACAAAAAATATTTAAAAGATATTCACTGGACGACAAGTCTTTTTTTCATTATAAAAATAATGTTTTGGGCCTGCCCCCTTTTCTACACCCTAATGCTAACGCATGGCGGCCTCAGTGATTATTTTTGAAAATTTTACAAGTTGGAGCTTCCACCCCCTTATCAACACTCTGACCGAGAGATTTCTTCCAATAAACTTAAGACTAGGATAGGAAGTAAGTAAAGTTTTTTTGGTTATGGCTTCTATCGTGTGTTGCCACAATAATTTCACCAATGTCACCTGATGAGACCTGCACAATAGGAAATCACGTGGAACGGAGAGGACTGATCAGACTTGATCAGAAGTAACTTACCAATATTCCAAAACAGTCCATAATCATGTCTGCATATATTTCCTTTTGGTCCATCCACGTGTATTCAGCATTTAGGATTCTGCACTTTTTTATAGACATGCAACAACGGCAGAGTCCTGGATCCAAAATAGGCCTAGTATTTTTAGAACCAGTCATTGTAAAATCAGATTAAAATTTATTGATAATAAACACAGAAATTCACATGGAACACAATCTTTCCGCCACTCCGTATATCTTGTAGAGACGAGATATTCACAAATTACAGTTAAAAATAGAGATTTTCTCTAATAAAAGTTGAAAAATCGAGAAATTCACAATAGAGCATCTTCGAAAATCATAAAAAATGCTAAAATGTCAATAACATTAACATTACACGTTACGTTTTGTTATTGCATTCCATTCCATCTACCACCACTCTGTCAACATGACGCGTCCACCGTCCACCAAAAGTTTTTTGCTACTCATTACATGACATGAAACAAACGTGGACTGTACTCAAAGTTCGACTATTTAAACGTAAGGGCCTTTTTTTATACGTCTTTAATGTTTAAATATATGTACGACAACGATGTTTCTGGTTCCCACGACACAGGGTATCCTAGTGTAGGGCCAGAAGCAATATATGTGCCTGTATACAGGTGCACCAGATAGGTGTATTCATATTTTAGGAGATTGTTAGCGAAATTATTCAAAACAACTTTCACTATGAAAATGATTTGATCTGAGCGATTTAAATTTTCACTTCTCCATAGGCCGGGCGATCAGCTGTTTTGTATGAAGAATTGAAAAATAACATTGCTCTGATCAAATCGGTTTCATAGTGAAAGTTGTTCAGAATGATGTCCCTAAAACCCTCTAAAATATCACTACCTACGCCTTTCTGTTACACCTTTATAAATGTTGTTATATTTTATAATAAAGGGTAAAGTGTGTTCAAGTTTAACTTGTCCTTTCGCCATTAAGTGGGCTGCAGTGTAAAACGGTCAGTTGTCACCAAAAAAATGGTCAAAGCAATACGTATCCGGTTGTCCGATTCACACTACGATTCTCCGCCCTCAAAAAATAAGATAGCAGGTTTGTAGTGTAGTAATAAATTAAGTAAAAACATTCACTAACAAAACACGTATAATTTATTTTAATAATAAAATCAAAGGTTTACAACAAAATATTGAATGACAACCGTGTCCAAGACCAAAAATTAAACCAGAAAAGAGATAAAAAACTGAAATTATCTATGTCGCAAATGACACCGAAATTGCTTTTGACGCTATATGCACACTTTGATCAGGACTGACGTGAAAATGAAATGATTGTATGAGGAGGATATGAAGTGCGTCCATAGTGGATGAGGGGTTATATGAATGATTGCCCAAAAGTGTGCCGAAAATATCTTTGACGGTGGCGTACAAATGCCTTTAGGAATTTAGATGGATTGATGAACAGACGACCTAATCCTGTTCAAAGATTTAAAGTTGTCGAAAGAGTGAAGCCGCGCTATGAAACTATATTTAAATTAAAATACATATGACAGTTCAAATAAACAAAAAAATATGGATTGGGTCAAAAAAATACGGGATCTCCTGAAGTTCCTCCTTCACGTACGCCTGCCTGCCTGCGTCTGCCTGATCCAAAGCACGCCTTGGCGAGGACTACGCGTTCGCGGTGTCGGTATCAAAAATTGCCCAGCTCTCCACCAAAAGCTTCAAATAAGATAAAATTATAAGTACCAAAATAACGCTAACACGACCAAAATTCCACCACGAAATATAAACACCAAATACATACCCAGATCGCTTCCAACGTCTGGCCTTTGAGTTCAGATGAAATATAATGGGAAAATATCAGGAAAACGCCAGCAATATTTTAGGCCGGCATCAATTCTTGCCCAAGAACAATTATTTTTTCGTCAAGGCTGCCCAAAACACATTAAACAACCACTCCCAACGCGAACAAAACTGTACAAAACTGAAAATGTGCACCAAAATGCTTTCGACTCCAACAGCTCAATGAAAATGATTTTTTCCAGTCCTGCCAAAACTGACAACTACCAATAAGAATCTAGAATAATTCGAACTTTCAATTTCGCATAAACTTATAAAACATCAACCAGCCTGTATCACAATGAAATCGAAATAAAAATTAACATAACAAAGGAGTCTTAAAACGACGTCTGCGAGTTCACGCTGCAGTAGGTAGCTACAACTTCGTCATAATACGAAATACGTACTTACCTTAAATAAAATACAAAAGATAAGTACAACCTACGAATGAGTTAGAATAGTTATTTTCCGACTTCTGAGCAAAAAATAGCACCTTCGCCGCTTGATTTTGGGTTCCCAGGCGGAAAAATTATATTCCTTACTCGTTCGAAAAGGCTTTTTACGAACCTCGCTACGATTATCAATTTAACTTTGGCGAACTCTTGGGAAATGTACTATTGTGCAACTAGAGAGCAAGTTGATTTTTGCTGCGAGAGCTTCTTCTCATCTCAGCAATGAGAACATACAAAATTAGAGAATGAAAAAATACAACATTGAAAGATAAAATTTACATTTATTGTTATTTTTCATGATAGACTTTGACTTTGGAATAATTCTCTAATAGTATTATTTATCAATTAGAAAGTCTAGGAGGTAGAATGAAATAAGCTCGATTATTAGGAATTTATAGCATACATATTGCAATCGAGTTAAAAATCGATAGCAATATCTGTGACATTGGCGAAAATCGCAAACAGCCAAAGAACATCGAATCATAACTCGATGCCCGTTGGCTTTTCACCTATTTCCGCGGCATTCAAAATTAAAAAGCTACTTTATCTCACTCAGTAAGCAAAATGCAAATTTAATCACTGTTTACTCAAAAATGTGAAATTGTTATTTATGCAACAAGAGAGCAAAGTTGATTTTTGCTGCGGGTGCTTGTTAAAGTAGAATCCTGAGTGAGCGAGGGACTCAAGGCACGAGATGCAAATATTTTTGGTCTCCTGTTGCACATACAACTTTACATCTCAGCAATGAGAACATACCAAATAAGAGGATGAAAAAATTCAACATTAAAAAACCAAATGAAAAACATAGCGACTGCTCGGTTGTGGCTCTAATTACCACGCGAGAGGTCCCGGGTGCAATCCCCGACTGAGGATACAGAAAAAAAATGGATCCTCAGGTCTTGGATGGTTATATGTGTGTGACGTCGCTCTATCTGGTTCCCACGATACAGGGTATCCTAGTGTGGGGCCAGAAGAAATATTTGTATCTGTATGTAAATGTTCAATGTACCCAACTTTAATGTACAAATTACATTTATTGTAATTTTTCCTGATAAACTTCGACTAATTTACACTGCCGAATAATTCTCTAATTGTATTATTTATCAATTCAAATGGGTAGGAGATAGAATAAAATAAGCTCGATTATTTTTAATTTAATAGCACAGATATGTACTGCAATCGAGTTAAACATCGATAGCAGTATCTGTGACTAGGTGAAATCGCAAACAGCCAAAG
This sequence comes from Argyresthia goedartella, assembly GCA_949825045.1. Taxonomy (NCBI): domain Eukaryota; kingdom Metazoa; phylum Arthropoda; class Insecta; order Lepidoptera; family Argyresthiidae; genus Argyresthia; species Argyresthia goedartella. The sequence goes on along the minus strand of OX463811.1, from coordinate 4,435,025 downwards.
AACATCGAGTTATAACTCGATGCCAGTTGGCTGTTTTCGATTTCACCTATGTCCGGGGCATTCAAAAAGCCACTTTGTCTCACTCTGTGAGCAAAATGCAACTTTGCATACTGTTTACTCGCAGCAAAAGCCTCTTCTTCGAGCTAAATACTGAGGTGAAATTGTATATTATGCAACTAGTAAATAAAGGACGGATTTAAAGCGATGGCCATAGATGAATCACGAACAAGTGAAGGAATCTAACATGATGATTGAATCATGAGCGTATTGAGAATAGAATAGAATAGAATAGAATAGAATTGTTTATTTCATGAACATAGGTTACATTAATACATAGGTCTTAAAGAAATTAGATTACCGCTATGTCCTACCAGTAAAATGGTGTATGAATATTATTGTCTAAAGTACCTACATTAACATTTACACATATTATTATATTAGATTACGTCTATTATTTTTACCACAAATTTAAAATGTCAAACTTAATTACAAAATATCAAAATTATAGAGATTTGTCATTTAGGAAGGAATTAATATTGTAGTAGCATTTTTTACTGAGCAGATGGAATAATTTACTCTTAAATGGTTGTAAATTTAAATCTTTTATTTCGTTTGGAATTTTATTGTATATCTTAGGTGCCATGCAAAATATACTTTTATGTAATAAAGCTGTCCTAGAAGTTAGCAAGCAAAGTCTGTGCCGATGTTGATGACGGTGGGAAAAACTAGTTGTGGATGTGGACTCAGTGAAATTAATAGGATTGGTTTTTACGAAAACTGCCACCTCAAAAATGTATAGGCAGGGCAAGGTGAGTATTCTGTGTTTCCTGAAGTATGGTTCGCAGCTGTCTTTAGTTTTGAGGCTAAACACAGCTCTGAGGCATCTTTTTTGTGCCTTAAAAATGGTTTCCTTTTCAGAACAGTTGCCCCAGAAAATCACACCGTACCGCAGGGTAGACGACACAAAGCCGTGATAGGCAGCTAATGCTGTCTCGATGAGTGATTCAAGTTTTAGAATCCTGAGCGACGCGAGTGATTCATAGCCCTCGCTATAAATGCATTTAATTCAAGAGTTGCATACGATACTTTATACCATGAAAAAGAAAGATTTAAGCGAAATTAAAATGCACATTAAAATTTGAACAATTACTAAAATTAAGAGTAATTTTCTTATTATTATTAGGATGCTCAACTTCTGAAGCGATATTTATTTCTTGTCGATGGCCAGAACTATCTGCTGGAGGAAATTCTGGGGCATCTTTGGACGTTGAAGGGCGTTTAGTCAATGGGTCTTCAGGTTTATGCTGCTTGCTATCTGAAGGCTGCGATTTGATTTATTTTCGATAGAATCTTCGATATAACCTCAAGCCACAGCAAAGAATGTCCGGTATACATCTCGGGATTGGCAGCTCCAAAAGTGATACAATTTCTTTTGGCATGGAACCAATTTTATTTATTCCAGTCGAGCTTTTTGTACAATAATTAATTTTTAAAATAGTGCAAAATTAATCTATTGTTGTTTGCATTCGGAGGACGAAAACTTTGAAACTTTTCTACGATTTTCATGTAATCATCTCGGATTACGAAGGTTTGGTCGATTTTCGTTTTCGCCTCCCTCAAAGTAACCAGAAAAGCGGCGTCAGAGATCGTTTGCACATCATATACTGTCAGTTTAACAAGCTCATTTGCACAACAGGCTCCACTAATGCCCAGAACAACGCAAACTGTCAATAATATTAAATCTGTTACAAAATTGATATTGATAGGCTTACAATTAAAAAGTTCTAAATGACTTGTATTAAGTATACATATAGTATAAGATTCCTTACTTAAACTATGGCATAATCCTTTGGGGAAACAGTACAAAAGTTTCTTCCATCTTTACTCTGCAAAAACGTCTATCCGAATTTTGGTAAATATAGAGTCAACCGATAGTTGTAGACCTCACTTTATAAAGGTTAAGCTCCTCACACTAACAAGCATTTACATTTTTGAGACTAGTAAGTTTGTCCGAAAATATCCCGATTTCTATACAAAACGAGAAAATATACCTACTAACTACTCTCTAAGACCCACCTGTAAAAACAATCTAATACTGCCCGCCTCCCGCCTGAAACTAAACTCAGCTAGCCCATTGATAATGTCAATCAAAATATACAATAAATTGCCCGAATATATTAAAACAGAAACAAACAACAATAAATTTATAAATCTTTTAAAACAATTTTTGTATTTAGAAGATATATTTACTATACCTACCTAAATACTACTACTACTGTACCTATCTATATACCAAATTAATAAAAACTCCACTAGAAAATAAACTTAAATAGTAGTTTATGTGACTGCTACATAATGGAGGGCATTAATACTCGAGAGTAATAATAATATCACTCGAGAGTTTTAATGCCTAATTATGTATAGTTACATACACTACACTAGTTTATCTACACACATATCATAAGCTCTCTTTGATGTGTTCAGGAACCGCATGTTTGACCGGCATTGTGGCTCTGCAGTTGTTTAGCTTGTTCTGTAGCACCAACTTCGGGCATCGGCGTTCGAAATTTGAATGTAGTACAAACTTCACAGACAAACTAGGGGCGGCATGCAGGCGGGCGTCGGCGTTCGAAATTTGAATGTCATAATGTGTAGAAAAATTACACATTATGGTCATAATGTGTAATTTTTCAGATAAGAAATGAGTTTTTATCAAGTAGTTTAACATTATGCTGATCGTAACATGCGGTTTTTGTACGCAGTAAAGAGGGTTTATGATACGTGTGTAGATAAAGATATTTATACTATAGATATAGTATAGATATTTAATACATAACTAAATATATACTGAAATAGATAATATATAAGATAATAATAAGATAGTAGAGAAACAAATATGTTTATATATAGATATAAAAGTAATATGTACCTTAATAAATATTTAAATTATTTAGTATTATATAAATTTAACTCAGAAGTAAGTCATAATGTTACTTTCAAGTGTCCTCCTAGAGGACACTACATTGCCACGCCCGTGCCAGGGTCCATATTTGGTACTTTGTTAAATATGTTTTACCATTTTTGTAAACCTATGGAGTGCAATAAATGATTGAGTATTGAGTTATTTTTTCTATATCCCCAACCGGGATTCGAACCTGGAACCTCTCGCATGGTAGGCAGAGCCACTACCGCAGCGTCAAGATAGAAGGGACATGGCATTGGTATGTAATGTGTATGGTGTTGTTAGGTAGGATATGCAATCCCGTGGTGGAAATTGTGCTTGTGCGAGTCCACGAGTGCCCGTAGCGCCGCCGGCCGCCGCCGCTTCAGCTGCAGGAGCTGCGCGCGCGCTCCACTCACCAGAGCCATTCGAGTGATCAATGATTTAATAGGGCAAATTCATTTAGGATCAGAAGGTACTTGAAGCAAAACGTTCTTGGTGACATATCGTCCGCTATATAAAACGCCCTGAGAGCAAATCGTCCGCATTTGAAAAGGCATGCTAGTTTCTATAGCAGAGTTCATAATACTGAACGTTTGCAATGTAAAATGTCGAGCGAGTAAAATGTCCGCAATTGAAAAGGTTTGCTAGTTTCTATAGCAAAGAGTTTAAGCAACCAACCTGACAGTAACGCAGTACATAAAGTACCTCAATCAAATTCCAGCATCTTCTTATAGCCATGTACTATAGAAGAAACTATAAAAACCATCAAACAGCTAAATAATACAAATGCTACGGGCTACGATGAAATCGCAACCAATATTTTAAAATATTGTTGCAAAGAATTATCAACGGTTTTGACACATTTAACGTCACTCGTCACGGTCACTCACGGAAGGAATATTCCCTGAAGAATTAAAAATCTCGGTGGTAAAGCCATTGCACAAAAAAGGAGACAAAATCGATAAGAGTAAATACAGGCCAGTTACTCTAGTTCCTATACTATCAATTTTTTTTTGAGAAAATCATGCTCAGTAGAATAACGTCATTTTTATTAAATTTCAATGTAATAAAACAGGAGCAAAATTGATTCCAAAAGGGAAAATCAACTACTCTTAATAAAAATGTTGGCCGAATCTATTGATAATAAAACACCCACAGTAACTGTATTTTTCGACATGTCAAAGGCCTTTGATTTCGTCAGTCACAATATCCTCTTAGGAAAATGTGAAAGATACGGTATCCGGGGACCAGCATACAATTGGATTAAAACCTACCTTAGTAATCGGAAAAAATACGTCGTAATAAAAAAAAATAATGAAGAACTAGAACTAACAGAAAACAAATCAGAACTACGTCACAATAGATTTGGAGTTCCACAGGGAAGTGTGCTTGGCCCATTGTTATTTCAATTATACATTAATGACATACCGGAAGTTACAAAACACCGTTGTACCCTATTTGCAGATGATATTTCTATTATAATAAAATGTACAAATAACAAAGAATTTAACAATGACATAAATAATACAATTAAAGACATTATCAATTGGTTAGTAATGAATAATTTATGTGTGAATGTCGACAAAACATCCTATATACAATTTTACAATCAAATAAAACCGGTATTAAATTTATCCTTGACATATCAAAATCAATCTATCAACGAATCAAATAACACAGTTTTTCTAGGTATAACAATAGACTCACAATTATCGTGGAAAGCTCAAGTCGATAAATTGTGCAAAAAGTAAATAGTTTTAATTTTGCACTTTACCGCCTTACAAGGTAGCAGGAAGGGAGTCAGCCCTATTAGCTTACCACGGATATGTTGCATCCATATTAAGCTATGGAATCGTTGTCTGGGGTAATTCAGTGGATATACAACGTCTGTTCATCATACAGAAACGCTGCATACGAACTTTTATGTGGCGCACACCCATATGAGTCTTGTAGGCCACTGTTTAAAAAATTAAATCTTCTTACACTGACTGGTATTTACATATTTGAAATTAGTACTTTTGTAAGACTTAATATTAATTTGTTCACAAAAAATTCCATCTCATGTACATTCAATACCCGATTCCCAAACCGCCTAGTGGTTCCTCGAGCCAAAACAGAACTGTTGAAAAGGAACTGTTTGGCCATGGCGGTAAAGCTTGTTAATAATTGCTTTTATAACTTAACGGAGTTTTACAAAACGACACAAAATTTATGTATATATATATATTATCAACAATATATTATCATGGTTTTATTGAATTTAATGTGTATTGTGTTGTTTCTATTATGATATGAATAATTATTAATTAATTCAATAAGATTTAAGGTTAGTATACTAACCTAACGGTCCTACCGATTTTAATATTAGAGAACGTATATCGTTGTACATACAATAGTAGTTTATGTGACTGCTGCATAATGGAGGGCATCAAAACTCGAGATCACTCGAGAGTTTTAATGCCTAATTATGTACAGTTACATACACTAGTTTATCTACACACATATCATAAGCTCTCTTTGATGTGTTCAGGAACCGCATGTTTGACCGGCATTGTGGTTCTGCAATTGTTTAGCTTGTTCTTTAGTACCAACTTCACGCAGGCGGGCGTCGGCGTTCGAAATTTGAATGTCATAATATGTAGAAAAACTACACATAATGACCATTATGTGTAGTTTTCCAGATACGAAACGAGTTTTTACCAAGTGGTTTAACATAATGCTGATCGTAACGTGCGGTTTTTGAACGCAGTAAAGAGGGTTTATGATACGTGTGTAGATAAATACTATTTGCATGCCAAAATTGGCTGAATGTGCCGCTCTATTATTATAATACTCAATGATAAGACCTATGACTGTACCACATCAACGCAAATAAATTATTTCATTTCATTTCATTTTGACCAAGTAGTTTAACATTATGCTGATCGTAACGTGCGGTTTTTGTACGAAGTAAAGACGGTTTATGATACGTGTGTAGATAAATATGTTAATACTTAGTTAAATTAGATAAAATATACCTTCCAAATTAGGTTTAGTTAAGCCTGTAATGGTTATAAATGAAAATGTAAATAAATAAATAATATTGTTATTATTTATTTGTCAAAGCGTCGAAGCACATTTGTACCACGTTTATTTTACACAATGCTTTCAGACGTCGCGTCGTGGGACCTCATGTGATCCCGCAGCGAGTATCTCCTCGCATACGTCTTGCCGCACACGGCGCAGGCGAACGCGCGTTCTCCGCTGTGCTTCAGCGAGTGTTTCTTCAGTGCGTGGTTCGTGATGAACGCCATGCCGCATTCGGGGCACTTCTTGTTCTTGTTGCCGTGCGTCTGCGAATAAAACGCAAACTTAATTATATATATATATATATATATAATACCTTATACCTTGGACACTATTTACACACATTGATCTAGCCCCAAACTAGGATTCCCTGTATCTTGGTTACTAGACAACGATACACATACTTATATGGATGAATATTATACTTAGGTAGATAAACAACCTTGACTAGGGTACAAACATCCGTTCTCATCAAACAAATATTTGCCCCCACCGGGACTCGAACCTTGGCTTCGTAGGCAGGGTCACTGCCGACTCGGCCATTCGGGTCGTCAGTAACGCGGTATTACACACATAACAATGGATTCCAGACGAATCAAAATGGAAACGGCGGGTCTAATTGTTAGCGGCGTCGACCTAATTGTACATTAAGGTCTTGTACTCCCGGAGCTATCATTAACTGACTCGAAATCTTATCACTTATGAAACAATAATATTGTTTAGAAGTACAGAGAGTGTGACTTACAACGGTAAACGTTTCAAGTATACTGTAGATAGTCGGCTAGAAACAGTACTCAGCTCACACAAAGCAACGAATGTAAAAAAAGAGTGAAATGTACTGATGAGACGCGCCAATTTGAGGATAAATTTAGCCTATAGCAGGTAGTGACCCTGCCTACGAAGCTGATGGTCCTGGGTTCGAATCCCGGAAAGAGCAAATATTTGTGTGATGAGCATGAATATTTGTTTCTTAGTATTTATATAAGTATTTATCTCTATTAAATATAATGTCTTCTAGCCCCCATTACACAAGCCTTCTTGAGCGTACTAAGGACTTTGTGCGATTTGTGTCAGATTGTCCTCTAATATTTACTTTATTTACTAGCTGATGCCCGCAACTTCATCTGCCTGGGAATTGTCATTTACTGAGATAACGTGACCCTCCCTCTGGTGCAGTCGGATAAAAAGTATCCTATATGTCAATCTAGCTTATAAACTATCCCTGTGCTAAATTTCATTGAAATCCGTTCAGCCGTTTTAGCGAGATTGTAGCACAAAGACACAAACATCTTAACATAGCTACTTTCACATTTATAATAATAGTTGGATATTCATGTTTCACATCAGCAAATATTGTAGTTTACCTGTCTCACATGCGTAGCCAAGTAATGCTTCACGGTATACTCGCGCGGACACAACGCGCACTTAAACCGATGCGTGATGTCATGTGCCGTGGACATGTGCTTCACTCGGTCGTTGTAGTGCTTCATCGTAGTGTTGCAGATGTGGCACTTGAGTACGCGCTTCGAGTGCGCGCTTTCTATGTGGTTCGCTTTGGAGGTTTGGGTGGTGAGGACCTTGCCGCACTCGGGGCAGGGGAAGTGGCCTGGAGCAGACATTGTGGTGTTACTTTTTGCCCGACTGCGCTAGAAGGAGTGTTACGTTTTTCCAGTGTATAAAGGCTTGATGGATTTTAGCTTGAGAGGTGTCGTTAGATTCGTCTTAACTGTGGGAGTGCAACTGGGTATATAAAAAATATAATAATACAACGGCTGATTTTTATTTTTTTTAGTAATTTTATCTAAACACGTATCATAAACCCTCTTTACTGCGTACAAAAACCGCACGTTACGATCAGCATAATGTTAAACTACTTGGTAAAAACTCATTTCTTATCTGAAAAATTACACATTATGACCATAATGTGTAATTTTTCTACATATTGTGACATTTAAATTTGCGTGCGTGCCGCCCCTAGTTTGTCTGTGAAGTTGGTACTACAGAACAATCTAAACAACTGCAGAGCCACAATGCCGGTCAAACATGCGGTTCCTGAACACATCAAAGAGAGCTTATGATATGTGTGTAGATAAACTAGTGTATGTAACTGTACATAATTAGGCATTAAAACTCTCGAGTATGTAGCAGTCACATAAACTACTATAATGTCACTCTACATACAATCGAAAACATAACCCTCCTTTTGACGCAGTCGGGTAAAAATTATAACAGCCGACATACTGCCTTATTTTTTTTTTAATAAAATCATCGAGCGGGGTATCAAAATGAAGGATTTTATAAATAAAAAAGAAACTGAAAGATTGAAAAAGCAGTCGGGTTATTTTTTTATTATAATTCCACTTGTTATATTGGTTAGTTAGTAAAAATATCCCTAGGTCTTGGATGTTTATATGTGTGTGATGTCGCTGTTTCTGGTTACCACGTCACAGGGTATTCTATTGTGGAGCCAGAGGTAATGGTTGTGCCTATGTAATTACGTTTATGTGCCTATGTTTAAGCGTTGTCGATGCACTACAACATTGACGGCGGCTTACGTTCTGCAAACTCCGACGAGGTGGGTGAGAATGGATGCACAAAGTTCAATTCAAATACCCCAAGAGGGTTCCGGTGGATTTGAAGCCGGGGAATCCCTTCCTGCAGCGGGGGCCCGGTTCGCATAGCGGACTGGACCTTCCCCTGCAGGCTAAAGGCGGCTCGTTTTCTGGGGGCCGCCAAGTTTTAGCTTCAAGGCAAGAACGAAGAGAGAGACCGAGAACAGGGAGATGATTACTCTGTTGGGTCTGATGAACCGGCAGTAGGAAAGCCTTCGTCAATAAAGCTAGCTGTTTTATGGGACAATGATTCTATGGATCAAAGTCTTCTCAAGAAATTTAACAGGGATCTCACGATCGAAGAAGAGGAAAGCTTATGATGTCTCCCAAACCCGCGACAAAGTTGACAGAGTTGGCGGCGATTGGGAGGTCTTCATTTAAATACAGTCAAATGCGGACAAAAATCGAGAGAAGCTCCAACGACACAAGCTAGCACGTCAGGAAAGTTCGCAGAAGGTGACGGAGGTTGAAGCTCAGTCCACCTCAGCAACTTCTGCGCCCACAAATGCCGTGAAAGTTAAGAGTCAGGAGACAGATGAGAGCCAGACGACGGAGCAGCGTCTTTCTAAGCGCCAGAATAGTGGACCGGAGTAGGCCGAGGGTCCGCGTAGCTCTGCTTAAGAGAGCCGTGGGCTAGCAGTTGCTTTGTGCTGTAAGGATGGCCTGACATGGACGAAGCTCTGTCTTCTGCGGTCAGGAAGCTGATGCGGAACATGGTTGAGAACGTCATGGGAGCCGGGGCCAACTTCAAGGAGCCAAAGTTTGCTGCATCGGGATTTTCAGAGGGATTCTCCTTGTGACAGCAATGACCGAGGAGGCAAGATATTGGCGTATAGGTAGCAAAGAAGCTACATAGGTCTCGGATGGCAGTGTGGCTTCCGGGAATACAAGAGGATCTTCCAAAAAAAGCTCTAAAAATGATTAAATATCAGAACCCGGATAGGGTTGACCTGGGCATACAGGACTGGACGCTCATCAACAGACGGGACCGCCTTTGGGTACCAGGCTTATCCGTGAGAAGTCGGTGACTAGGGCTGAACCACCGAAGCTTGCTTCTTCAATAAACACACACTGTGTGTGTGGATCGCAGAAGTAGGCTACCGTTAGAGGGGAGGAAGAGGAAGCTCGAAGCAAGAGGGGGCCGTTTGGAGTCAGTGTGATGTGGAGACAGTGCACCCAGACTGACTTCGACCTAGCCCTGGTGCACGAGCCTTCTAATTAACACCAAAAGAGGACATAGAACACTACTCAACATGCAAATTTTGAAGTGACAGACACACATATTACACAAACACACACACAAATAAATTAGAATCTGTCAATAGAACCTACACCACTGCAAAGATGCTATTGTTGAACTATGCCAAACCGTGTGGTCGTCAAAATAGACAGCCCTGCAACAGGTTAAAAACCAGTAAAAGAAAAGGTAATGCAACACAGTTGATTAGGTACAGGGTAGGCCAGTGAGAAATGGACTTTAAAGAATTCCATAATGAAGGAATGTTTATATTTTCAAATAAAGAGTTTAATTCAAATTAAAGATTAAACAGAAATTTATTTTATGTTTAAAACAATAAATCATCCAGATGCCGTCCGTTGCGACTGCGATACTTCCAGTCATGATGGGAAATTTTAATCAGAATTTGAGGAGAGATTAATTGCTTCTTTGACGACATTGGGCGTATAATTTCTTCTCCATATGAAGCAGAAACTTAGATAATAAACAGCACTAGCGTCAGTAGCGTAGATTTAAAATTTCATCATATATTTCCCCAAGAGGTTTAGATTACTTAACTTAAAAAATACTGAAGACCTGTGGAGTATATCAGTCAAAGTAATTGGTTCAGTATTTCTAGTTAAAGCCCCACACTTAGCTTATACATACAATAAATGTGTTGGCGATGGAGAATTCCCAGACCTCTTGAAACACAATAAAACTGATACCTCTGTTCAAGTCGGGAGACAAGGGGGATCCTTCAAATTTCAGACCTATATCTGTTCTTCCAGCAGTAAGTAATATATTTAAAATGATGCAGGTATCACCCTTATATCTCATATTTATTCTGCATGGGAGGCCGCACATGATACTATCGGAGTTTTTTGCGATCTGTCGAAGGCATTTGATTTTGTTGATCAATATTAGGTACTTATGAAATTAAATAATTACGGAGTTAGAAATAAAGCGTTGGATCTAGTAAGATCATACTTAAGCAATATAATTCAAAAGGCAGAAGTCAACGGCGTTAAATGTGATGGATCGGGTGTAAAAATTAGCGTTCCACAAGGTTCCATATTAGGCCTTTTCTCATTCTTGGTATATATTAACGATCTGCCTTTCATGTAGGAGAAATAAACTGGCACAGTGTTGTTTGCTGATGATACTTCACAGGTCTTCAACATTAAAAGACAAAAATATTTTGGTGATGTTAACGGTGTCTTTATGTGGCTTGGAGGAAAATTGTCAGCACTTTGTGGGAGAATGCGTTATGTATTCAAACATAAGATGGCGTAAACTAGGTATGGATAACATCAAGGAAGAATACTTCGCAAACCTCAAACTCAGCGACATACTAGAATTCACTAAAACAACAAGGAGATTTGGGTCGGGAAGTCGGCTGAATCAATAGTAACCGGTGCCCGAACACTGGGAATTGGGTGAAATCACAGATATCGAGAGATAGGTTGAGGGGCGTGGCACGTGCGAACAAATCTAGCCCCGATAGTCTTCATATTAAAAATTCTCGGTAGTCGCCGGGCGACCGCAGTGACATTCGTCACTGCGGTCGCTGTTTTTCGAAAATGCCGACCTGTGCAATACTCATGTGCAAAAATAGAAGCGGGATTGTGAACTCCAAGAACGGCGGAGTAACATATCACTTGTAAGTCTCATTCAAACTATTATTTCTTCTTAAAACACAAGAAATAAACATTATTACGGAAATAAATCATTCGCAAAAAATTCGTCACGAGGTGATCATTAAAGTGACAATGTCATGTTGTTCTCGCTAGGTTTATTTATCCATTGCTTGTTTTGTATCTTAATTTCACTACATATTGCCAAGCTATCACGCAATGAATATTTCACACTTATCTAAATACGAAAGTAAATATGCATCGAGGTACGGAGGCGAACTGTTACACGCACGCAGAGACGAGGTATAGTGATGGGGACAGTGATAGTGAGAATTATATTTTTGAATCGATGGAATGAAATAGATTGTTTACCAACTCGAACAAAACCCATTGGGTAATCATCTAATATTACTAATCAAAGCTCTAATGAGAAGATATACTGATATAAGACTTCATTACTTAGCAAAAAATGCTACGCCTAAATTGTCAAAACGCCAAGTTCTTAATAAATATTTTCATTTTTCTTGTCAATAGGTACTATTGTACTGTACAGGATTATACAGAAAGGGTATAAATGCCAAAAGGCGGTTGTTAAGACATCAATCTGAACATCCTTCTCTATTAAAACGATTTGATCAGAGCAACATTATTTTTCACTTTGCAGTACATTTTGGGCCGAGCGGTCAGCTGATTTGTATGGGGAAGTAAAAAATAACGTTTCTCTGATCAAATCAGATGCATTGAGAAAGTTGTTCAAAATCATGTCCCAAATAATCCTTTCCGGCTTGGCACCCCTTATGTGTTACAGCCTGTAAATATAGTAATAGGTATTTCCTGTAAAATTAATATGTCATATTATCAAACAAAGTATTATTTTATTTATATAACCCGGCATAAATACCACTGTCTATAAATTATAATGGATTGATGCAACACGCTGTCCTTGCAATGTCCCAGCACTAGCTCGGCTAGCTAGTGTACCTGCGGTAGTGTGGGTGTGTTCGGACGATAGGTGCATGACATTGCACTGACCAAGAAATGCGGAAGGATTGATGTATGAGTGGTGTAGATGTGTGCGTCTTCTTAATTTTCGGCGACACTGGTTCCGATACAAGCTTAGCGCCAAGGGCCTATCTCTCGATATCTGTGGGTGAAATAGTGACAATACAGGAGCGATCACCCGCTTGTGTTCAGCGGGCGTCTCACCTCATCATCTATCTAAGGTTAGGTTTGGTGAGAGAGACAGAGGTGACTTACTCATGGCAAAATAAACTTGACGTGAACACGCAAATATAATGTTGTAGGTATTTTGTGGTAATAAAAATTAGGACATGTACTGCCCAGATTCTTAGGTTTTGCGAAAGCGTCTTGGCTCAATGCTGTCTCGGTGAAAAGTGTACAAGAGGTATGAAGGTCTTGTTGACCGAGCGAGCGAAGCGATGAAGTGTCTCCGTTTCAGGATTGGGCAAAAATGCTTTCGTATGTCATTCGTATGTTCTCAACTGATTTTCGTTATTTTTTATGAGCAGGTTCGATAGTTAAATATTTTTTTTGTCGATTGAGTTTTTGGAAATTTTTAAAATGGGTTTTAAAATATGACGAATATTTAACTCCAACTCAGATGTGCTTGATGAACTATTGGAGTGAGTACGCTTTGCTTTTTCAGTAATCCGAAGAAGTCGCTGGTGTTAAAGTGAATATTCGTCAAGAGTTTCAATCAATCTCTTCTTAAATTCTAACTCAACTAAAGTTCTCGAAAAACTCTAGAAGAAAGAAAACTAGAAGAGTGCCGCGACCGCGACGGACCGCATCTGGATGATTTAATTTTTAAAACATAATTAAACGTAAAATTTGTTTCACAATGATAATAATAAATGTAGCCCATTTATGTCCCCACCAAGGGGCACGGGGCTTTACGCGGATACGAGTAAGGTTGAGCCATACTTTACATATATATACAATTATTTTAATTATCTTTAATTTATATTAATCATTTGATTTAAAAACATAAACACTGTTTTGTTATAGGATTTTTAAAAGGGAAACATCAAACTGCACATCAATAATACTGATTTGCACAGCAAATATACTGATTTTCACAGCAAATATAAGGGCAAAATACTGCGGTAGCTTAGGTGATGGGTAAAGGGGGTGAGCGAAGCAAGGCCCCTTTTTCCTTCGTATAAGGTTGAACATGTAAGAACAACAAAAATATTTAAAACAAAAAGTATTTTTGCTGATAATTTTTGCTGTGAATGTGAAACTCAGTATTTTTGTTGTGCGATTAAATACTACTTTTTAAAAGTGCATTTATCACTGGCTCTCCTTGTAAAAACCCGAAGTTCATAAACTGGAATATAGTAAGCATATTTGTTGTAACAGTTGCCTATACATAGATAAATAAACATAAACATTTACATACAGGCACATACATTGCTTCTGGCTCCACACTAGGATATCCTGTATCCTGGGAACCAGAAACAGCGACGTCACACAACATATAAACATCCAAGACCTGGTTTTTTTTTCTTTTACCTCCAGCCGGGGATTGAACCCGGGACCGTTATGTTATGTTATATATGTAGCATATATCTATTACGCCTGGCAAAAGAACGGGAAGGATATCTGGAGCTGACCTCTAGAAGAGGAGATGCACTAGCTAAAAGAAAAAGTAAGGGTGATAATGATTTTAGTTATACCTCTCCCCAGATTTGGCAGAGCCAGAGGAGTGGGCCAAGATCGGAACAAAGGGAAATCTGCACTGAGAACTATAGACTACCGCTGAGGGATATAACAGGACGAGCCGGTGAAGATGATGATGAGAGGAATACCTCTCTCGTGCGTTCTCTGATGCACCTTCAGTCGCTTGGAGTTGATGAAGGGCTTCCCGCAGACGTCGCAGATGCAGTTCGCGTAGTGCTCGTTCAGGTGCATTGTGAGGCTTCTGGAATGTTCGTCGCTCTTGGTAACGTATAGACAACATATTTGTTTTCAGCGTGACGTCATTTCTCATAACCGGTGGCCGCAGCACAGTGTCCAGTAATTCATCACTCCATTTTGGGTGATAGGTGACAGAAAAAAATGTGGGAACAGTACAACCATAAAACCAGCAGCCTTATGGCGTAAGTCGTCTGAGCTATGAACTTCATATAGACTTTTACGTTTGACACCTTGCACCAGCTTCATCTGTCAAATTGGTATCACGCAAGTAGCATCATAATGGAGGCCAAACCCAAGCTCATTGAATGAAGCCTAGAAGCCTTCGGTGATACCCCGCAATCGATGAAATTGTATGAGCATGAGATGAACCATAGACATATGCTATGAACTTCAGAGAGTTACGCCATAAGGCTGCAGGTTTGGTCAAAATTATGTATTGGACAAGTGAACAAAGGAGACAGATACATCTAGGAACAAGTCTGAAGTTAGCAGGGTTAAATTGAAGTCCCATCCTCACCTATGGAGCCGAGACATGGTCGCTCACAAAGCATAATGTGCATACTATAAAAGCAGCACAAAGTGCGATGGAGCGTTCCATGTTGGGTGTCTGTCTCTTTGACCGTGTGCCAAACGTCGAAATTCGACGGAAAACGAAGATCGCAGATGTAGGCAAACGGTTGACAACATTGAAGTGGAGATGGGCGGGACACTTGGCTAGACGGGAAGACGGACGGTGGACCAAAGCAGTCACAGAGTGGTGGCCACGGGGAGCAACAAGGCCAGTGGGCAGACCACCAGCCCGATGGTCCGACGATATCATCAAGTCGTCGGGAACCCACTGGGTTCGTTTGGCACAGGACCGGGGAGATTGGCGCTTTAGAGAAGAGGCCTATGCCCAGCTGTTGGTCGATGTGGGCTGAATATGATGAATTAAAGTCTGTTTTTCCGAAAGTTTTACTATTTGTTTATATTATAAAATACGACTGCTGGAAACACAATTCTGATATTGGAAATTTGCACACATTGCTTCAAATTCAGACATGTTCGGAGATTTATTCGACTGCATTGTTCATTACCGAATTACAATACGCAAATCACTTACCTGAAGACATGAAACTCCAGTTTGCACATATGACACACATACGGACTTCTATCAACCTTGTAATCAGCTATACATTCTGTGTATATCTTCACGCCATGAGCTTCATTTAAGTGAGTTTTCATAGCACCAATGTCGGTAAGTGGAATATCGCATTGTATGCAGCGCAAGAGTGAAATGTCGATTTGTAGCGAACGCGGGTATCGTTTCACTCGGCTCAGTTCTTGTTGGGTATCTGGGTGGGAGGTTGTTGTGTGCTCTCTTAGTAGATTTATCTGCAAATTGGAAAAGGGATTAATTTACTTCTTTATTGCGTAATCCACGAACACTTTAAAGCACGTAAGTGCGAGCGAGATGGACAGATACATTATTTATGGCGCCAAGACTCAAACGCTGCCGCGCCGACTATAACAGATGCATTACCGGGGTTTTATGAAATCTGATTAAAAAAGAACAAAGGTTCGAGATAACTCAGTAAAAAGATGGCGCTTATCCATTACCATTACTATGTACCATATAATAATAATAATAATACCTTGGACACTATTTACACACATTGATCTAGCCCCAAACTAGGATTGCCTGTATCTTGAGTACTAGACAGCGATACACATACTTATGTAGATAAATATTATACTTAGGTAGATAAACAACCATGACAAGGGTACAAACTCCTCTCTAAACAAACAAATATTTGCCCCCCACCGGGACTCGAACCCTTGGCTTCGTAGGCAGGGTCACTGCCGAATCGGCCATTCGGGTCGTCATAACATATAATAACGCATGAAATAAATGAAAGTGAACGAGTGAATAATTATATCATAATAATAAAAATAGTTTATTGATAAATAAGCTTACAACTTTTTACAGTGTCTCTTTGCCCCACACTAGGATACCTTGTGTACCGTGGGGACTAGTCTCTTTCGTATAATGTACTTTAAAGTTATCTTATAATTATAAATTTAAATGAAGTTAAAAACAATTAATTCTAGCAAGCACAACATAGCTGATAAATTAAAATAGTTAGTACCTATCCAAGTAGATTTTTAGTAGTAATAGGCAACAACACAGAGTCTTTAATATTATTTTAGTGTTCTGTAGTTAGTTATTATTATTATTTTGAATTCGTTGTTACATGCCATTATGTTATTAATATTTTAAATCAGATTTTGTTTGACATTATTTAATTTAATTAAAGTATTATTTTAGTATTTTGTGAATTCGCAGCCTTAGCTACTCATATCTACATATTTTTTTTTTTGTAAATGTACCTTTGCGTGCCAATATTTGGCTAAATATGCTGTTCTTATAATAATATAACAACCACTGTAACCACATTTATGCAAATAAACGAATCTGAATCCGAATCTGAATCTATATTAACTAGCAAACTCATTAGTAATCAATACATTTAAAATAGTAAGATAAATAAATTAGTTGTCATGGTAAGGTAGTAGCAATAAAATGTTATTGGGGATAATAACCTACACAATCTACGGGAAATTTTGAAATGTGTTATTTTAATGAAATGAGTTAACGAAATTGAGTGAATGAAAGTACCTCCATAAACTCCTGCGCGCAGTAGAAGCACTGGAACCACGACTTAGTGTGCCGGAAGGGACAGGCTGACGTCAGAGTGAGCACTCCGCGACATGTCAGCGACAGGCGAGCGCGCTCCGATAGCAGCTTTGTAGCTACGATGACAAAATGGGATAAAAATCAATCGGGAGTTTCTATGCCCTGCTTCTCACACAGTGGTCCAATGTAGAGAAGATATACATGCACTTGTATATATATTCAGTAATGACATAACACATAACATTTACATTGTAGACCTCTGTGGCGCAGCGGGTGTGGCTCTGCCTACCAAGCGAGAGGTCCCGGGTTCGATCCCCGGCTGGGGGTGAAAAAAACCCCCAGGTCTTGGATGTTTATATATGTGTGACGTCGCTGTTTCTGGTTCCCACCACAAAGGGTATCCTAGTGTGGGGCCAGAAGCAATGTATGTGCCTGTAGATATAGGCACACACATTGCTTCCGGCCTCTCACCAGGTTACCCTGTGTCGTAGGAACCAGAAACAGCGACGTCACATACATATAAACTTCTAGAAAGACCTGTCAAATATTATTTTCTTCCTTCCCGGGTTCCGTAGAACCTGTGTATGGCTGGAGGTGTTGAGCCTGCACAATTCATGTTCTACCTTTTTTGCACTTTCCGGAATTTAACATGAACAAAATATGTGTACCTGTCAACTCAGCTCACGAAAGGAGTTAAGCCAATTCAATTCTGAAAACTACATGAGGTCTCCTCGTTCCGCATCGCTTCGCTCGGCTCCAGGATGTGACCTAACACAACTTAAGGCCTACAGATTTAATAGAAACTATCTCGTTGAACTATATCAGAGCAGCATTGCAGCACTAATTTATATTCCACCGAACTGGAGGAATCTAAAAGCAGCGTTCATACCAAAACCAGGAAAGAGACTTATTAGGAAGTAATTTTCCGGTGCATAAGTCTTTCCTCCGTTCCATTTTAATAATTAGAGAAGATATTGGTTAGACATTTAAGGATAAAACTTAATGGAAGTGCTTGCCCACTGCATTGCAATCAGCAATTGCTTATATGGAAGGACAATCGACAGAAACAGGTTTGCACAATTTAACGTTAAAAGTGGAGACAGCATTAGAAAGCAAAGAATTTGCCCTAGGATATATCTTTGATGTGGAGGGAGCATTTGACAGAGCTTATTTCCCAGCAATAGAAGAGACCTTCAATTGGAATTGTATAAATTACTTGATAGCAAAGTGGGTGGTAACTATGCTCAAAAACAGAGTGATGTCTGCAAATTTGGCTGGTACCAATTACATACACAGAGCAGAGAGAGTAGTTCACTTTCCGAAAACACGTAAAAACATATAAATGGAACCAATTGCATTGAAGGGTACCAACTTAGAAGGTGTATGTGTACTTGAGATTAAATATCTAGGAGGGAAAATGAAGATTGACACTCACGTCAAATCACATTGTGCAAAGGGCAAAAGAGTATTATTCCAATATAAAAGAGCTGTAGGAAACATATGGGGAAAGAAGTCAGAGATAGTTTACTGGATCTGTAGATCATTATACTACCAAGAATTCTATATTGATCAATTGTATGGTGTAAAAGAATAGAACTAGTAACAACGAAAAAGGAGCTTGGCAAGGGACAAAGATTGTTATGTCTTATGATTACAGGAGCGATGAAGTCGACACCTACGGCATCCTTAGTAACAATGCTCAATCTAAACCTGCTGCATATAGAAGTGAAAAACACAGCAACCACATAATGGCACAGAATGAAAATTAACAAGGAATGGAAACTCCATGGACAAAAGACATGCTTCCATCGTAGCAACGTCAGGTGGAAAATTGGAAATGATACAAATAACGATCTGATAAAGAAAAAATACGATTTAACAAGAAATATCGTATCCACAAGATACATTTGGAGAAATTGAACAACTGGCGATCTCTTGCTTCACGGATGGCTCAAGAAGAGAGAGTACAAAACTAGCAGGAGCTGGTTACTGTATCTCGAATAGAAACATTACAAAAAAAAACCTCATAGTCGGTGTAAAAGTTATATGTGTCACTCAGGAGCAAAATTAATTTCGTCATGGGTGTTAACGCTTGAATCCTTCGTTACGCTCAGGATTCAATGTACCGCCCTCGCCGTAAATGCATCATTTTGCTCCCTTGTGACACAAATAATTATTGTTTGTTGGGATTAAACTATCTGAATGGGGCCTCTACTTATTGGACCCAGGCAAAGGCCATCGCCTATTGCCGCAGCTTTGGGAGATATGGTTGCACTCTAAAACTGCATGGACAATACCATCTCAGCGCACAGAAATTCGACGAGGGGCGATGGATCAAGTCTATCACTCGCCGGCGAATTTCATTAGACCGAAACCAGTACCTGTTGTGAAGTCACTTTTTTAAAAGTGAGTAAGAAGGTATGAGGGAGTTTCTTGCCGTGTCTTCTTAACACCAAGGCCCACCTTCCGAAACGGTGTAGTCTTTTTTATATAAAAAAAATATACTTGTAGTTATAAGTAAGTATAATTTTGACGTTGAATAAGATAATTTATTTATGTATATTCAATAAAAAAAATAATCTGAATCTGAATATATCACCATGAATAACGTTGAAATTCGCAATGCATTTCTGGATTTTCGCCGCCATATCGAAAATCGATTGGGCTCTATACTGCAACGGAAAGAGATGAAGTCTCAGGAGGGTTCTTTCGGAGGGGAAACAATTAACTTAAATGCGAAGAGAACAGCCGAAAAATCAATAATAGTTGATTCAGTAAATAGATGGCGTTGGTAGCATTCAAATCAAATCAAATCAAATCAAAAATCATTTATTTCCATAGGATGTTGTTACATCACTTAGATCCGTCATTACATTTTTTTGGGTGAGTTCACTAACACAATGGCGGAATCTGTGGAGAAGAGCTCACCGAAGAAACTCCACAGTCGTCGCATCTTTTGCGTTTCCTTTTTTAAATAAAATATCGTCAAATTACAAAATGAATGCTAATTATATATCGAAACAGCCTGTTACTCAAACAATCTATTCCCATGGACGTTCAACAGAACGACGTCTGTCGGGTCAGCTAGTTATCTACTTAATAAAAACGCTATTTGACTGACTGACTGACAGACACAGCACAGCCAGGCACAGCCTAAACAGGAGGACCTAGAGTCATGAAACTTTGTAAATGGCTTTCTTATGGAGCGAATGGTAACACTGAGAAGGGATATGGCGAAATTCATCCCCTAAGAGGGGAAATAGGGGTTAACAGTTTCTGTGCCAATCAAAAACTACTCGACTTATAAAGCTGAAAGTTCGCAGGTAGATAGTTAATAGATTGAACTTCAGTTAACAATAGCTTTTTTTCAAATTTTCCTCCACTAAGCGGGGGGTGTGTGGGGTTGAACTTTGTATGAAAAAAAGGCTTGGCCTATGAATCTAAAATTTGGCACATATGTATTTTATAGATGTGAGACTTCAGTTCAGTAAAGGTTTTATTCAAATTTGCCCCCACAAAGGGAGAAAGGTGGGTGGGGTTAAACTAATTGACCCGTGAAATGTGGCATTTCTAGATATGACTAGTCATTGGCAGTGTAATTTTCGAAATTGCCCAGAGTAGAGAAAAAGGGAGCGGAGTATTTACGACAGGGGCGTATCAAAAGTGGGGTGTTAGGATACAAACAAGAACTTAAAAGTTAAAGAAGAATCAACGTCTGTATTCGCATATGACTTGGCCATTTTTACATAACTCCACGCGGGTGATGGCGCGGGCGACGGCTAGTTACCTAATAACTTTCCTTTTGCGAAAAGGTTATTAAATGCGCCATTGTTGTTCACCATTGTGAGGAAACCTTCAGTCTCCGTAGCTGCGGCGATGGGCTAGCCCCCTGGCACGCAACATGGAGTATTGAAAAACAGGCTTAAAGCAGGCACAACTGTGCCTCTGCCAACACGGATGGGAAAAAGAGAGCGTTACATTATTTTGTTGGCTTGTTTAGTTAGTTGTCTCCAAAACGATTGCCTGCTGCATATTGCGTTGCGGTACGCGTTATTCGGCGTCGGGCACGTAATACGGTATTTGCCAAGGTAGTCCAACAAATCTAGAAACGTGTCTCAAGCTGAAGCTATTTCAACAAAAACGTTTGACAACGTTCCAGCAGCTGTATTTTGTAGGTGCTCAATTTTGAGTAAAAAAGACAGCATTCGATTGTGCCGTCACGTGCTAGTATTTCATAGAACTCGTGAACAAAATTACCGTTTTGACGTTTCTAAAAGTATGTATTTTGACTAGCAGTCAAATACCGTATTGAATTAAAAACGTCGAGAATGTTGTTACGCCGAAGCATATGAATGAAAGCCAACGGCGCTGCGTTGCACCGCAGTCGTTGTGCGTTGATATCAGGAGACCTTAGCTTCACCCACCTGGTTTATTCACCATGTTCTTTGCACCTGCTCTAATAACTGTCTTTATTTGTATAATTTCCTCAATTTTAGTGACTTCATCTTCGCTTCCTCCACATTCTACATTATCACTTTTGGCACAAGGTGCACTTTCCAGCTCTGCTCTCCTCGATAGTTCGGCGATAGGCTTGTCCGAGTCTTCCTCTTGCTGTAACTTATTTCTTACCTCCACTTTTTTTCTTGATTTGTTGATTCTTTTTCTACATCTTTTAGTAATTTCTGTTGTATTCGGTTCTGGGGTTAAAGTGTCTTTATTATCTAAAAAAGGTAAATATTCGTCAAGTCATTGATAATATCAAACATCATGATTTGTGATCATAATGTAAAGGGAATGTTTTTCATAATGGGTACGATGATTTCTCAAAATATTTGGTTACGAAATGTCACTTGTATTAGAAAATTGGTTCGCAGAAAGACAAAATACCCAAAATATGATTAAAAACAGTATGCTAGAAATGGTTTCCTAAAGTTGCAAAGTGTTTTATTCATAATTAAAATACTCACACCCATTTTCACTTATCTCTTCAATGTCCACACTGCAAAAGTCTAATTCGTCTTCATTCTCAGATTTCACGATGACCTCATTATCTGAAATTATTGAAAACAGTATTTGACTGCTAGTCAAAATAGATACTTTTTAGGGTCTGTCAAAACGGTAATTCTGTTCACGAGTTGTAAGAAATACTAGCTTGTGAAGTCATAATTAAATGCTGTCTTTTAAACACAAAATTGAGTATTTAAAATAAAACTGATGGAAATATACAATTCTGATATTGTCAAAGGTTTTTGTGGAAATAGGTTCAGCTTGAGACATGTTTCTAGATTTATTAGACTATGTAAAATAAAAATAACGGCGATGGGCTAGCCTGATGTCGGTGGAGTTTTGAATCGCTAAACGCGCAGTTGTGCCTCTGCCACCCCGTAAAAAAGGCGTGACGCTATGTCATATTTTCGGTAGACAGGGTACAAGCACAATGTTGCTCGTGCGGTTTGCTAGTTATTCAGCAGCGTGACATGGGCCAATGGAGATATGAAGGGTTCCTAATGCTGGCAAATGCGTTGTTATGGTTCGAGGCTCTGCCACCCAAGCGAAAGGTCCCGGGTTCGAGTACAGCCTGGGGAGGAAGAAAAAAACCCTCAGGTCTTGGATATAGGCGTGTGATGCCGGTGATACTGGGACCCACGACACAGGGTATAGCATTGTGCAAGTTCAAGTTCAAAGATTTTTATTCATCATAGCACAAACATTGACTTAACTCTTTCGCGGACGGTAACCAAAGGGCGGTTGTTACGTTTTAGGCTCTATAATTTTGTATAGGAAAAATAGAAATGCTAGAGAAGTCGTGCCCATTTGCAGGTACTTAATTCATTGCGATGTGACATAGAATGCTTTAGAAGTCGAACGGTATAGTAGTGAACACAAGGAGCAAGTGAGACAGAACTATCTTCTGTCTCACTCGCTCCTTGATATTTTTCTATGTGTGCAAAAACGCTCTAACATGACACTATGCGACCTGTGGAAGTGCTCACATCGACACAAATAGTAGGGCAACCTGTAATTGCAATGGAGATGCGAATTGTACAGAGGTTCCGTCCAAAACAGCCGATCCAAGAACGAATTCTATAGAATTCGCGTCATTAATTGAGGAAATCTATAGCATTCGCTGACCGCGATAGTTTTAATGAACGTCATAACATAATGAAGCATAATATAACATGAAGTAGGTGCCTAATTATTAATAGAACATAATATAGGGTGCAGTGAACTGGTTTAATGCCGGATGTCGGTGTCTTGTAAAAGTCATTAATTTTGTAGTATGCCTTAGTGCACAAAGTGTGCTTTATACATTTTTTGAATCGAACTTCAGTTAAGTTTTGTATTTCATGCGGAATTTTATTGTAGAAGCGTATACAGTGTCCCATAAAAGATATTGTGGGGCAAAAAGCAATGTATGTGCCTGCTTATAAATGTTCTTGTTTATACGTACCTTGAATGGTTTCTCTGCTAAGGTAGTGTATCCGGAACCGCTCGTCCGCCGCCGCCACCTGACTCTTCAACTCGCAGGCGCTGCGCAGCTGCCTCACGCACACCCTGCAGATCAGGCGACTTGGACCCCACTCAGTAAGGTGAGATAGCTGAAAAGTGTTAATTGGAAACATTTGTTTACCTTCTCGCTCGCGAAAGCACTCTCTCCGTACGAACGATGACAGGTTACGGTACGACCGCGCTTGTCGGAAGCTGTCGTCTGGGAATATTGATTCTGTGCGAACCCATATTGCGTGACAGGGGACTAGCACATCGCCGCAGCTATGGGAGATATGAAGGTTGAGTTTGCAGTGGTAAAAAAAAAACGTTCAAGTGCGAGTCGGACTCGCGCACGAAGGGTTCCGTACCACCGTACAATGGTAGGGATGTGTGGAGTGAAAGTTTGGATTTAACATGTTTTAAAATATTGTTTACCAAGTTATTGGAGTGGCACTTCATGCACGTAACCAGGTTCATTGTGCATGTGGCGTAAGTTTTACACTCTGCAGTTTCGGAGATTAGTGGGGGGGAATGGTAAGTTTTTGCACTTTTACGATCATTACTTCTGAAGTTATCAAAACTAAAAAAAAAAAAATAAGTTTATAAAGAGCCTTTTTCAAAAAAACTACCTTTTTTCAAATTAGACTTGAATTATGTTGCGGTTATCAGGATAAGTGTTTTTGCAGAAATTTCAAGTCTCTATATTTTATATAGTTCCTGAGAAAAGTGCCTGTGACAGACGGACGGACCCTTTGCACGGTGCCTTTTTTACCTTTTGAAGTACGGAAACCTAAAAATTAATGCTTTGTACGAATGTAGCAATATAACGTAAAGCTGGGCACTCATGGGGACATGAGCTGATGCAAATGGACTGATAAAATTGGACGGACAACAAAAACTGACTGTGAGTGTGATATCTCGTATTGAAAATTATAACTGATGACAACCCACGGATTCTCCGGGCGCATCGTAATCCGCTCGCGAGTCGGTTTTCATTAGTCCAAAACAGTTACAGTGGAATTCTGTTCTATTCTATTCATTCTATAGTTACAGCGATAACTCATTATAAAAATTAACATGAGACAATGACGACCAGAACGGCGGAGTGATCCTGCCTACGAAGCCAAGGGTCCCGGGTTCGAGTCCCGGTGGGGGAAAATATTTGTTTGGTGAGAACGGATGTTTGTACCCTAGTCGTGATTGTTTATCTATCTAAATATAATACTTATCTATATAAGTACGTGTATCGTTGTCTAGTACCCAAGATACAGGGAATTCTAGTTTGGGGCTAGATCAATGTGTGTAAATAGTGTCCAAGGTATTATTTTTATTATTATTATTATTACAATTGTTATCGCGATTTCCCAGACTGCACCAGAAGGAGCATGTTTTTCGAGTGTTTGTATGTAAGTGTGACAATTTCGATAGCACGCGACGGCATGACAATTATTTTAACCATCCTTTCATAAAAAAAAACTGGTGATTAGATAGGAACAATAAGTAGAATTTCCTCATAAGAATCCGAATCCTTTTTTCAATTGACGTGGTGAGAAATCGGCTGGCCCAATATGTATGTAGTATAACTAACATGACCATTTTTTTCGATGGAGCGGGACGCATGCAGATATTTGAAAAATAAAACAGCCAAGTGCGAGTCGGACTCGCGCACCAAGGGTTCCGCACAAATCGCATTATTTTTGTGAAGGAAGGAAAAACATTTTTTTTTAAGGATTTAAAGTCCTTTCCCTTTACTTAAGCTATTATACATTACTTCTTGCCAAAGATGATGTCAACGAGATATACCGGTTTTGATTCCCATGTGAGTAACAAGTAAATTAAGCAAATCAGCTGTAAAAACTTCAAAAAAGGAGTGGGTTCTTAATTAGTTATTTTTTTACAGTTACCTCCAAACTTAACTTAACCGGTTCATGAGAGAACTCTCTCTTGAACTGGTTTAAAAAAATATTTTTTTATATGAAAGGGGGACTTTCCAGTATGGCTCCATTTATGAAAAATATAAATTAGTGACGTTTATAAGTCGTTTTTTTTAACTTAGTAAAATAATCTTCGATATATTTACTTAAGCGGGACATTTTTGCTCTTTCGGGGGTCAGCGGGACAGACACATTTAGATTTGTATTATTTGAGAATAAATAATTTAATGAAATATTTTAATTTTGGAATGATTTATGCCTAGGATATTAGCCAAGGGTAGGCAGTGCTTAAATGCCTGTATGGGACGCTCGCCACTGCTGAAAGCGTGACTGTCCCTTCCAAAGCGGGTGTAAAGTTAATTATAACGCACAACTTCCTGTGGCCCTGTCGATCGAGAAATGAAAGCCAGTGAGTGGGAAAATCTTATTGTAGTCATTCCAATTTCATCAGTCCATTTTCATTTGTTCAAGACCCCGTAAGTTACCAGTTTCAGTTATATTGCTACATCAGCATTCCTACAAAGCATTCATGTTTTAAGGGTTCGGTTAGGGGCTGGTTCCGCCCCCTTATCGACACACTGACCAGCCCCTACTTCCATTATTTTATTTATTTATTAAAATATACTCACAGTAATTCCGAAACATTGTTGGAGCATATAAGAGAAGACCTCGTTTTCTCCTTCGTTTATGTAGGTAGCGGTCAGATCCCAAGTTCCGCTGCAAGAGAGGCAACAGCGGCACACGTCTGGCTGTGAACACCAACTGTTTGCGTTTTCTAAATCCATTATTTCATTGATAAATTTAGATAAAATCGCAAACAAATCTCCTTCTGTTTTGATTTGTTTTGTTTTGTTTCAAAGTTTCTGAGAAATCGAAATGAGTTAAAAATGAACACAGCTGTCAATTACGGCACGTTCGTTTCATATCAAGATACGAATATTGTATAGATCATCAGAGCCATCTAGCGTTGACTAGCAGAAGTAGTTTGAGGAATAAAAAAATATTGATTTTGTGTGACACCTTGTTTACCCTGACTATGGTTTTCAGACAAAATTCCAAAATGCACAAAATGGCGGCCGGCGTTCTCAAGCAGCGTCACTTTCTCGCATTATCGCGATAAATCGTGTTTTTCATCACATTCTGTCTTGTAATGGTGTTTTAGTGTGATAAAAATGGATTTCGACGACGTGGTGGTGAAGGACAGCCCTGGCTTGTGCCGGTGCTGTCTCTCCGAGGGTTGCTACAAGGAGCTCGGTTCGGAGTATAATTGGATGGGCGAAAGTGAAATATACGCTGACATGCTGCTTGAATGCTTCGATGTTGGGGTGAGGGCTCCCTCGCTCTTTATTCTGTTATTTTAATTCTTTCCCAGCCTTACTTCTAATCTTCCATTAAAACTGCGGTAATCGAGTGCACAATGACATTATCGATTGCATCTTCACCAAACCTGTTTCTAATGATTTTCTGGCTAACAAAGGTGCAAAGCCTTTGCCGAAAGACTTGCTTTTGCTTTGGGAACGTGATAGATAGGTATCTTTTTGTCAGTTGAGAGGTATCCACGCAATAGCGTCAATAAGGTTTGAACTCTAGTCATCTCACACACTGAGTTATAATTGTTCATACGCTCCTATCAATGAAAGTTTGTTCTACTCCTCTTATCATAGGAATCTTTTTGCTTACATCAACACCCTATCCGGCTCCAGATATCACAACACATGGATGGCCCGAATGGTCCAAATCGCCTCATCTGCGAGGTGTGCATCACCCGGCTCCGGGACGCCTGCAATTTCAAGAAGCAGGTGATTGAGTCGGAGAGCCGGTTCGTGGACATGCTGGGACGGGGAGAGTTCCGACATAAAGGTAATCCTACTTAGGGTACACTGTATTTGTGATTGTTTGATCAGAGTGTATTAATCAACAAGATTTAATTCCATTTTTACGGTTTCTGACCTGAAGGGTCCAAACAGAGCCCTATTGCTGTCACTCACGTGCCCGTCCATGCTTCTATTGTTTTTCACACAGGTTTTACAGCCAAATGGTTAAAGTTACAGTTGTTGAACCAAAATCATCCAAATTCACAATATTTTTTTAAACTTTTTATCTCTCATTCAGCTAAAGCATGGCCAGAAAAAGTAAATGTTCTACCCCATCAACTGGGAGTGTTCTTGTTTAAGGCTCATTAAGTAGATTCATACTGTATTCTTTCTTTTGATAATTTACCAAGTAAAAAAAAAACAGACTTAAAAACTTTCTCCCTCCCCGGTCGGGATGCAAATGAAGTCTGTGTACAATCGAACCAACTGAATCATGACCCATTTGCCTGATAATTCGTTTGAAACTTTCAAACTTGTAAGATCTATGTAAATGTCAGTGTCTAATCAAATGATAACAAGTTCGTTACCAAGGAAATAAACCTTCAAGCGAATTTCGACCTACTTGCATTTAAGGGGTTTAGCAAAATAAGCTTATGGTGGGTCATGATTCAGATGGTTCGATTGTACATGAAAAGTCTTCATCGAAATGTTAGCTGCATGGAACCACAAACCAAAATGTCATCTGTGTGTATATTTTTTGTTTTTGTAGATTTTTTCAAAAAGCGCTAAATTAATTTTGATAAAATTTATATGGGATCACCTCTGAAGTATGACCTATCAACTAAAACGAGAATCATCAATTTCGATTAATCCTCCTCATTTTTGAAGTCGGTTAAAAAATATTGGAAAACAAAGGAGTGAGAAGCCACCAAAGACAGCTTTTTAACAGCTTAATTTCTTATTGACCTAAGACTAATTTGGTGAAAGTGTTCATTTTTACATATATTTTACTAACAAACACCAATATCCCTTTCAGGACGAGTTTTTTTTTTTCTTAAATTGGAATATTTTGGCATAGATTTTAGAAGTAGGGCCTAAATAACATCATAATTAAAAAAAAAACTACTACCCCTAAAACCAGTTACAACCCTTGCACGATCGTGACGTTTCGACTTTAACTTTACTAGTGCACGATAGTGCAATGTTCTGTATTTGGGTGTTGAAGTACTTGTAAATCATAAATAAAACACATATCACACACACTTAGCAAAATCAACTTTTATCTTTAAAGTTCATCTTACAACAACCATAACTAGTTAGTAGAATGTAATAATACTACCAACAAAATGAGATCATTAAAAAAATAACATCGTAATAATAATCAGTCTCTCTTATTACTTTAATCAGACTTGTAAATTGAGCAAGATAAGTACTATTTAAACTTACTAATTATTTTTCTTATGATATGCCGCATAGCAGTTATTTTTTCTCGATAGGCACAGATACACGTCGCACTTTTCGCATCTATCTTTGAGCGGCTACCACAGTTTTCCATTCTGCATACGCGGGGACTAGCAATCTCGTCAAAGATTGGAAGGTGCTCGTAGCCGTCATACCTTTTAGCTTGAGTGGGTTGGTTAGCTCTCTTGAACCTACTCCTCAGGTTTGACTCCTCCGAAGCAGATTCGGCGTCACTCTCGCTAATCCTTTTTTGGCGTATTGGTGTGTTCGTTAGGCCATCTGCAACTTGCATCCTGAATTCAAGCAAATCAAATATTTTATTGCTTGGGATTGCAGCTGCTGTCTGTGGATTCTATTTTATACAGACGCCAGGCATTGCACAGGGCCAGATTGAAAAAGTGCAGTATCACCTTCAATGTCCATTTTCTTGTCTTCATGAAAGTGCGGTAATATTCCATTGACTGGTCAAGGATGTCAACACCCCCCATGTGCTTGTTGTAATTGGCAATGATTTTTGGTGCCGTAACATCCGTGAAAGCTGAGATATTTTTATTCCAGCGGCGCACAACAGTGGTGTCATCTCCCGATGTGCAGTTTGATGCAACCAGCACGGACTTGTTGTCCATCCACTTGACAACTACTACGTCGTTACTCACAAATTGCTGCGATTCATCCCGTTGCATGCGGCGATCAGCTTTGAAATCGACGTCCTTTCTCTCTGGTATCCGGTTCATCATCAGGGTTCCTGTACCATGCAGGCCAATGGAGTTTAGCTTTTCGAACAATGGTATGGAAGAGAAGTACCGGTCAAAGTAAATGCAGCTTCCCCTTGGAATGGACTTGGAAAGATGCAGAATTATCGATGCCCCGACCCCTAATGATCTGTCACCAATAGCCGTGTTGGCACCTTTGTAGACTTCAAAATCAACCATCATGGGTGGTTGCAACAAAGGCTCTTAGACCTTGCGGACGGGGCTTGGTCTTGATAACCTGTCGCAGTCCACGCGGACAAACACCACTGAATGGGATCATCTGCTCATCAATCGAATAATATCCCGGTTGTCTTTCGAGTCGATCACATGCTTTTTTGACTTGGTCCAGTAATGGCTGCACCTTCCAAAGTGTGTTAGTGTTCCCTGGTTGAGCAGTGTCGCTGTCAACCACGTGCAATGCAGAACGAAGAGCTTTGAACCTGTCTCTAGTCATTACGTTTGCTACAATGTCCAAACGCCATCCATCTCGCCAGTACATGTGCATCCTCGGGTATGGGATGCATCCCATGATGAAATGAATGCCTACCAGCTTCTTCATTTCGGCAGCATTTGTATTTAAAATACGGCCAGTTTTGCGCATGTAGTAGTTATTAGTACACGTCGCAATTTTCTCGAAAAACTCATCAAAGTAGTCTTTGAAATACGATGAGAGGTCCCTGATTGCTCCTGGGTGTACACGTTGCGGGTAGTCGTGATCTTTTTGGTTAAATGGTACCTGTCTCCAAAGTCTTCTTCTAGCCTGTGGGGTTATACGCCGACGATGACGTGCTGTAATTCTGCGTCTTGGTTGAGGTGGTGGTGAGACTGACGACGAAGATCCGTCGTCATTGACTGCTGCCAGGTTAGATGGCCTCTGGATAGGTAATTCTTCGTCTTCACACACGCCTTCTACCTCGGAGTCATTGCCATCACCGAGTAGTTCTAGAATTACATCACCAGAAAGCGGCTTTCCTACTAAAAACAAGAAAAATAGCACTTAATTCCATTACATGTAGTCAATACCTAAAACTGGGTAAAGTGGATTAGAACCGAAACATCACGATCGTGCATTTCATTTTCAAAGTCAATATTTTGCTTTGAAGTTGTAAGTTTAGTAATTTTAACCAATACAAACGAATGTGTCATGATCACAGCTAGTAATTAATAACAATTACTTAATGTATACAATGAAAAGTATATGAATAAACAATACTTACGTGAAGCGGTGTCGCAGACATAAAACGCCGCCATCTTTGTCGCCTGACTTTGGCCAACTGATGGTTCAACCGACCGTAAATTATTATTTAGAGTAAAGCGTGATCTATGCACGATCGATCGGTGCCGTCCTGGCTCCGAAAAGTTGATTCGCAAAAGCGCGGGATTTTTCAAAACAAAAAGTCACGATCGTGTAGGACCGTCCTTAAAGGGATATAATGATAAAACAGATTTTTTCTACAAAATTCCTTCATTTTTAACCAACTTCAAATAGGAGCAAATCAAATCAAATGTAGGAGATACGTTAGATATTTACATATACCTACTTAGTAAACGTCATTTTTTGCCTCTTCTCTACTCTTCTCTTCTCTTGGACAATTGGACATTGGAGCAGATTTTGTTATGCAATTATTTCGTCAATTATTAATTGTTTTTGTTGATTCTTTTTTTATTGGTAGTTCATACTACAGAAATGAATTACACCATAAATTTTACCAACATTGATTAATTAATTGTAAAAGTCAACAATTTATTTTTATTAAACTCAGATGGATTGGATTTTATTAAAATCCGTTGAGTTGAGTTTGATAATTATCAGCCTAACAAGGAAACAAGGCTTAAGGTTTCATCAAAGTGTCATTGGAATTTTTCAATATTATTTTTTATAGTTATGGGAAAATAATTGTTGTAATGTAACAAAATCGTCATTCCTCAGTGGTGGCGTTTGACTCAGACATGAAGGTGGAGCCG
Source organism: Argyresthia goedartella (assembly GCA_949825045.1). NCBI lineage: Eukaryota > Metazoa > Arthropoda > Insecta > Lepidoptera > Argyresthiidae > Argyresthia > Argyresthia goedartella. The sequence continues at coordinate 4,403,518 of OX463811.1, read as the reverse complement.
CAGCCAGCGGAGACCCTCGAGGTGGAATACCTGGACGAGATGGACTTTGCTGATGGTGAGTTACAATTGCAGAGTGTAGTAATAGGTACCTGCTGCATGTTCTTCTTAATGGAATTGCACCTTAACTACTCACAAACCGAGGGTAGTATGGACGGATCGCGATTGTGAAGCCTATGCCATGGTAATACAAGTTAAAACCTATAACGGGAAAGTGGCGTTAGCTAACGCCGGTGGTAACTGAGGGATTGAGCCGGCTACCCACTGGGATATTCTCAAGCTATATATTATCCCGCGGGTGAAATTCCCACTCGTTTCGTCATTCCAGATCGTTATTAGGGACGCGCGATGTGAAGAGAGGTAAAATATACACCTCCTAACGCCCTTCACATATCGCTCCAAAAATATTAATAGCATGGGATATAATAAACAACAGTGCACAGTGTGCTCATAGAAAATTATGTAATATTCAGGTGTCCCGAAGTTCAAGCTGGAACCAGGTGAAAGCCTATAAAGGTCTGGTAAATTAAAAAAAATAAAACAATGTCACTTGGTACAAAAAATATTGGCTTATTTAAAAAAAAACATAATTCAACATCACTTATTTAGTTACTGTGACAACAAACTTAGAAATTCTCTTACAATTTCTTTACCAACATGATCCTAAATAAACATACTATTGAAAGCAGTCACAAATTGAGCGGATTGATAAAACATTACGCAGTTTGGTTGTGTCGTGGTTTGAGAAAATCTTGTAACTTCAACTTTGAGTCATCATAACAATAATTTGTTGGTTGCTTCTTCTTAGTTTCTTTATTAATGTTGTCCGAACTCTTTGGAACATATTGTTGTAATGTCACTAGAAATGACTACTTTTTGACTCGTCAGAACACCACCGGTGACCTGCTCGGTCGGCAGTCAGACGACAACTGTCCCACCCCGCCATCACTGACGTATGCGCTCGAGACAAAAACAATACTATAATGTAGATAGATAGCCAATACACTACAAGTGACAAGTGTGATCATAACCTCTTTGTCAGATTCTCCTTTGAGAAGAGAATCTAAAAAGGAAGGGTTTCGGTAATTGTTGCTCGTTAGCACTACCCAGAGGACACGTGCAGGGCGGTGGTGGACAAGAAAATCCTGCGGATCCATGTTTTTTTAAATTCTTGAACGCACAGTGAAATGAGGGCAATATAACGGAATTTTAACTGATTTACGTATTAAGAGATTACTAATTTTACAAATTAATTTTTATTTTTCATAGATAAGTAACTAGTGTAATACCTTTTCAAAATCCTTACTAAATAGGCTATTTTTTTAATAAATTTGCCGAGGGTAGCACAGTTTCTTTTCCGGTTATGATGAGTCAAAGTTGGTTTAATAGGTTTTCTCAAACCATGACGCAACCAAACAACGTAATTTTTTATCAATCTGACGACATATTCTGCTCAATTTGCTACTGCTATCAATAGTATGGTTATTTAGTAATGTGTTGGTGTAGAAATCGTATTTTTTTTTAAATAAGACAATATTTTTTGAACCGAGGGATAAAGATGTTTTGTTTAATTTAACCAGACCCTGTATAGGCTGGGCTTTCACCTGGAGTCCGCTTGACGTTGAGTTTCGGAACACCTGTAAATACCATAGTTGGTAGCCGGCTTTAGGCTTACCAACCAACTATATAATTACTGTTATCATTGAGATGCAGGCTGCTGTATTGGCTCGAAAACGATCTCTCTTCATTGACTTGAGCAGCGAAAGGAGTTTGCACAATTAGCGCGGTCGAGTCAAAGCTTTCTTTTTGTACCAGTGTCATGTGTATGATGATACTAAACACCGCTTCAACTCAGCTGTGGTTACTGGTTCCCAATTCGCGAGCATAGAACCCGACCTTAATTCTCCCTTCCTAGCTAAATTTGCGTTCATTTGAAAGGGATACCGATAGGCATTGGTTTCGGTTTTAAGAAGTTTCCAAAAGTCTGATGTGAAAAATAATCGTCGGCAATCGTACTCTCACGAATTTTCATCTGACGGATCATTGACTCCAGTTTGGCTCTCAAATACTGTATAATCGGGTGGTATTTCTCTCGAAACATATGTCCATAAATTCGCTTCATCCATTTCTGGTGCACTTGGTCTAAGCAGAAAAGGCCGACTGCGACCGTGGGATGCTGTTTTCCGTCCTCGCGCACGAATTCCAAATTCCAAATGTCTTTATTACTGTAGGTAGATATTTACATATACTTAGCAATCGTCATTTTTTGCCTCTTATCTACATTGGACCACTGTGGGAGAAGAAGGGCGTAGAAACACAGATAGATTTTTAGATCTCTTTTAAAAATTGCTTGTGCTTAACTAATACAAATTTTATAATATCATTATATCATAATTAATGAGTAGGAACAAATAATTACAAAATTATTAACAGCAAGGTCTGTGTTGAGCTAGATTAACCACATACAGTCCCGTCATTTAAGTAATCGGATCGAACACGGATTCGTCGCGTTGTATTCGATCGTACCGGCGCACGCGAAACTCCTTGCTCTCGCCCTCTATACCTTTCTATATATATTTGCACTATCTTGACGCTGCAAGGCAGGCCCTGGCTCAGAAAAATCCTCGTCATTGTCACTAGGCCCACTTTCATATCTAGCAACCAATTCCCGCATCTCGGAAACCACTTCTGTGAACAATACGCTTCAAAAATTACTTCTAGGAAAAATATTTGGTTCAATTTCGATTCGAAAAAGGATATACGTCGATCGATGGCAGAGTCTCCATCACATCTTCATCATCTCCACGGTTTCACGAGATAAAACCGGATTATTTCGCCGCGGACGCGACATTTCGCGCTAAAAATCGACGTGCTTTCCGCTCCTACACGGTTTCTCACTGCACCCTACACGAGACCCTTACATTCCAGACGCGGACGACCTGCTGAAGACAGACAACGAAGACGCCGCGGCTTCTGAGGACGTAACCGCTGCAGCGCTACCAGTGAAGCGGGGTCGCGGCCGCCCGCGCAAGACTGCCACTCCTGGTGGGTAACTTCATCATCATCAGGTCATCACCAGCCGATTAGGGCGCTGCAGTAGCCCACATTTTGCGTAACTAGATATTTACAAACAGTTTTTAACATTTGAATTCATATTCGCCTAAAAATAAGCTTAAGCTGAAATTCTAAGTTCTCCCGGGTGCTGCCGTTGAGTAGATAGCTGTATGGGGAAGCCGGAATCACGTTATAGCATCCCACAACAAGGGATCGTAAAGTCCTTAGCAGAAGTGTCCAGTGAATAGCGAAAGTGACAGAACTCCAGGGAGTTCTGTCACTTTCGATATTCACTGGACAGTTAAATAAGTGATTCAGGAATCACTTATTTAATTCATAGATATGTTAGAAGCGCTAGGATTAAACCAACATTAGTGAAATTAAATCTGGGCCTGACAGTTCACTCTCGCAAATATAAAAAGACCGGTGGGCCAAACTAAATTCAACGTTATTACGTCAGTGACACGGACGCTGTCACCGGAACTATTATTTGGTAAAGACTACCCCCCCACAAAATATTTCACAGATCTCATTCAGAAACTATACCCGAGCATAAATGATGACTTCTGTCACTTCAATAGTGTTGCCATAGCAAGAAAATAAATACCCCAAAGAATAATACATTGCTGGAAGTGGCTGACCAGTCTTCAAGCAAAGAAAATGATAAAAGGCGGAAAAATGTATAAAGACCAATAGGAATAAACAAAAAATCAGTTAAGAATGTACCGATCACCACTAACAAGGACTTCATCACCTGTAAACAAACAGTTAGGCCAGAAATAATCCATGTTAATTTAGACCCTGACCACCAAGACGAAGGTAGCGAAAATGATTGGCAAATACTACGACAACATGCAAACAAATATAAAAGGAATAGGCTAGGTTGTTTTCCCTCTTCCGATAAGCCTGCATCAACACCTACACAAAATAGATACTCTCAGCTTAATGTGGATGAACAAGGCGAACCAGATGTTCAGCCCCAGAAAATAATTGTTAAACCGCCACCAATAATGCTATACGGCATGCATGTTACGATGATACCAAACTTCAAGAGGCTGTGGATGTAGTTTTGGAAAAATAATAAATATCAGAGGACAATCTTACACAAATCGAACTAGGCCCATAGTAACTCAATAAGGCCTGTGAGGCTACTCCACATAGCTTAGTAACTCAATAAGGCCTGTGAGGCTACTCCACATAGCTTAGTAACTCAATAAGGCTTGTGAGGCTACTCCACATAGCTTAGTAACTCAATAAGGCCTGTGAGGCTACTCCACATAGCTTAGTAACTCAATAAGGCCTGTGAGGCTACTCCACATAGCTGACCATATTTTGGGAAATGATGGTATCCATAATTATGAACAACTTTCCCCAAGAAACATATGGTCGCTCCCATTGTAACTTGTAATCAGCTGATCGGGTATTGACCCGATCAGCTGATTACAAATACATTGGTACTAAGGGTTGTTTTTTAGGGTTCCGTACCTTAAAAGTAAAAAAAGAAACCCTTATAAGATCACTTCGTTGTCCATCTGTCCGTGTGACAAGATCTTTTTATCGGGAACGCGTGGAGGGCTCAAGTTGAACTTGATATCAATTACTCAGGTCGGTGGTCCTTTAAAGTTGTGAAAAAATCAAGCTTCTAGGTTAACATAACCAAACGATATGACCGTTTATGCTGTAAAAAAGTAGGATTTGCATAGTACTCCCAAGGGAACCAAAACCTTTAGGGTACTTTCCGTTGACCTAGAATCATGAAATTTGGCACAGAGCAAGGTCTAATAGCACAAGTAAAGGAAAAAATTTGAAAACTGTAAATTTCTGCCGTCTGTCTGTTATTTTTGACTAACTGTCGGTAGCACTGGTCTGCATACGCGTTTTTTGATACTGTATGCAGGCAATGCAACTTTTTCGGTCACGTGGTTTAGGCTTACCTATCATTCAGCCTACTATTCAAACATTCTGCCTTCAGCTTTAACGTGGGTACAGCTTTGCGTATCTTTTGGCTTACGGTAATAGGTGGAACTAATGTTTTTCGACTGTTTCGGTGTATTAAGTTGCGCAGAACTGGCGCCCCCCTGTAAACCTGTAAGCCTAAAGATCGTTGAAAGACTGAATTCTATAGACTTACTAAAGAATAAATTATATACAGTGGTGGCCAGATAATTAGAAACGCCTAGTACTTAATCCAATACATTGAGTTTAAACTGCTCCGGTCTTTTTATAGTGATCTTAAAAGAATGTTGGTGTTATATTTAAGTATTCACACTATTAATGTACTAAATAAGTGCAAAGGATATTTCAAAACACTTACAGCAAAAAAGTTTTTCTAACATTTTGTTAGAACGAGAATAGTTTGACTGGTCGTGTAGATGGACAACTAATTAGAAACAAAATAAAAAGTCATTCGTAAAAATACGTTTTTTAATGAAACAGGAAAAAACATTGGTGATCATCAGTAATATTTACAATAAACTTAATAAAGTTAATATTTTGACGACCCGACTGGCCGAGTCGGCAGTGACGCTGCCTACGAAACCAGGGGTCCCGGGTTCGAGTCCCGGTGGGGCAAATGTTTGTTTGATGAGAACGGATGTTTGTACCCTAGTCATGGTTGTTTATCTATCTAAGTATAATATTACTCTATTTAAGTATATATATCGTTGTCTAGTACCCAAGATACAGGGAATCCTTGTTTGGGGCTAGATCAATGTGTGTAAAAGGTGTCCAAGGTATTATTATTATTTAGTATAGTTACCCCTGTTGTCTATTATGGCTCGATAGCGACGCGGCATTACCTCTTCTTTCTCTCTTCTCTGCCTAGAGTCTGGCTAGCCTAAAAAACATCGCAAAGCGCGGTGAATAAAAAAAATCTTACATATTAATCTTCCAATACATGGTGTTACTTACAAGCGTATGTAACACCATGTATTATGCTAGTCTATGTTAACGGCAAAGTAAAAAAATACATGCTTGGTTCCCATACATTTCACTGTTTATGAGTCGTCCATCTTAATATATGGTCTGTGAACACAACCTTATCTACAATTATGTACGGAACCATTGGTTTGGCGAGTCCAACTCGCACTTGACCGTTTTTATTTTATTTGAGACCATTTTTGTTTCTTATCATAATAATAATAATAATAATACCTTGGACACTATTTACACACATTGATCTAGCCCCAAACTAGGATTCCCTGTATCTTGGGTACTAGACAACGATACACATACTTATATAGATAAATATAATACTTAGATAGATAAACAACCATGACTAGGGTACAAACATCCGTTCTCATCAAACAAATATTTGCCCCCACCGGGACTCGAACCCGGGACCCTTGGTTTCGTAGGCAGGGACACTGCCGACGCGGCCATTCGGGTCGTCGGGTGGTCGTCTTAGGGAAAGTTGTTCATATTGAAAGGTACTATAATGGGCAGCTAATTGAATGTCACCTGTATTTGGGTTACCATATAGTGAAAACACTTCACCGTAGGTCTATTGACAGGTCTCTGCTAGTGAGGCGACCTGCTTAAAATCATCGATTACTTTTAATTAATCGATGCGGACTTAAAACATGCGAGAATCGATTGTCTTATTTAGGTTTTGTCGTGACGAATCAAATTAAACGTCAAATAGCCTATCTAACGTATGAAATGTATGGCGACCTGTCTAGAAACCGACATAGTTGTGTGTTTGTCTAACAGAACAATGAAATATTAGCCCTTACAAGTAAAATGCACTGCTTTATTCATTTGAACTACTGCTGTGGTCGTCATAGCTGCTATCCGCACTAAGAGATATTATTATCTCGTTGTGTATATTGTGACATAACATTTACATACAGACACATACATTGCTTCTGGCCCCACACTAGGATACCCTGTGTCGTGGGAACCAAAAACAACCATAAACATCCAAGACTTGTTTTTTTTTTTGTTTCATTACTCCCAGTCGGGGATCGAACCCGCGACCTCTCGCATGCTAGGCTCTGCAACCTCTGCGCCACAGAGGTCGTTGTCTACCTGTATATCTCATTCGCAATCCTGTTGTATTATGGACTTCCTTTTCTCCGCAACCTTCTTCCAGTCACCTACTGTTACGCCTGCACGCACAGCTTCCAGTCATCTACTGTTACGCCTGCACGCACAGCTTCCAGTCATCTACTGTTACGCCTGCACGCACAGCTTCCAGTCACCTACTGTTACGCCTGCACGCACAGCTTCTAGCAATCCATCATTTTTGCCGTACATTTTAAAGCTGGATTGGAGCTGGAAATAATAACCATAAAGAGCGACTTGAGCCCGAAATCATACCTATGGTACAAAAACTTTTGGAATATCGTTGATGAAAATAAATATCCCATTTTAAAGAGAATTATTTCTTAAATACTGCGTAATAGTGCGTCTACGTACGCATGCGAATCCATATTTTGGAAAATGAAGTACCGGTAAAAAGGGGCTAATAGGAATTGAGAGGTTAATTGGAACTAATATAAATGCAGAGATTTGGCTGCATTTTGTATTAGTTCCGATTAGCCCCCTTTTACGTACTTGAAATCAAAATATAGAAGCAGAATGACCAATGTAAATTTGGACCATTTTGTATAAGTACTTTCAATTATGAGCCAGATACCATCAAGTTGACGGAAGAAATGCAAGGCCAAGGAACACACTAATATTTAGTGATTGTATGTAGCTATCGTCGGGATCCCACCGGGTGCGATTGGCACAGGACCGGGGAGGTTGGCGCTTTAGAGAAGAGGCCTGTGCCCCGCAGTGGGTCGATGTCGGCTGAATATGATGATGAGATGATGTAGCTATGCCTCATGTAATAAACATATTTTTTTGTCCATGTGTAACATTCTATTTGCGTCAACCATGCGGGAGTACATTATTTTAGAATGAGCCCTTAAGCTTGATAAGATTGCCGGACCCTAGTCTATGGTGATTATTTCACAGGCCATGTGAAAATATCTCGAGGGTACCCAACTGAGAAAAACATTTCGAGATAATTGTGTTCTTAACTAAATTTAGTCTTTCCCATCAAAACATATTACAGGATCACTGAAATATCCGTAAAGAACTTGTGTCCTTCATTTGTTTTCTACGGCGCAGTTTGTTCAAATTACCCTCGTGGTTATGTTGGCTGTCCTGTAAAGCTGTGATGTCAGTCGAAACGTAAACAAATATTGATATTAGAGTTTATTTGCAGCAAACAACCAGCCTCAAGTAAAACAGTTCAAAAACGGTGACGTGACGACACGGGGGGTGTTGTCTTATCTTAAAAATTATTCAAAAAGTTACTCTAAATATTCAAATTAGTTTCTCAAAATAGCCTAAAATGTTATAAAATTGTTATTAGTGACGTATTTTTTTAGCATGGCGTATTTCCAGTGGTTGGGCACTGGATACTGGCTAGTATTTAATCGCACATCAAAAATACTGACTTGCACAGCAAAAAAGGATCAACAAAAACATTTTTTATGTGCTTAAGTTTACGTTATTAGTGATTTTTGTTGTTCTTATATGTTCAACCTAACACGAAGGATACAGGGAGCTTCGCTTCGCTCACCCCCTTTACCCTTCACCTAAGCTACCGCATTTTGCCCGGATATTTGCAGTGCTAATCAGTATTTTTGATGGGTATATATATTAGTATGTCGGTAAACTTACGTTTGACAAGTAATCACTTGGGTACTATCCATTCCCAGTGTACGCCATCGTCTGGATACCGTTGTATTATCTTACACCAGCCATTGTTTGCAGTGAAACCGGAGAAGAAGTCCAAGCGAGAGCCGAAGACCGAGGAGCGAGCTCGGAGCTCGAAGGCGGTGACGAGAGGTAGGTGCGGGCTTGTTGTGCGGACCGGCTTGGGGGTGCAATCTCTTGTGAGAGGCTATCGGCTTGAGTCAGTCTTGGAAATTGTAGATTTCTAAGCGATAGAAAGCATAAAATAATATATTTGCATTCAAATTAAGTTATTAAGTGTTAATTAGATGTATATGTACACAAATGGCGGATCCCAAACTAGGTAGGGCCTGTTCTATGCGATCCTGTGTGTGTACTTGAGTGTTATACAAACAAAACCTTGGAAATTGTAGATTTTTAAGCGATTTCATACAACTTAAAGATAAGGTTAAAGTGATAAAACATAAAGAATACATGTTTAGATATTATATGTACACAATGGCGGCAAATTTGTTTTCTGAAATGGTTCGTAGGCGAAATTATGGGTATTTTGGATCCTGTGGAGTAAGTAGGGATGCAGGCAGGTAGGGAGGCAGGGAACTGGCGCGGCGTGCTAATACGGCCCTGGCCTTGGATACTACTATAAGGCAACAAATATAATGATCACCAAAATATTTTTTTCCTACCCAAAATGGATAAATGAACACCAAATGAAATGTTAGGTTGAACAAGTAAGAACAACAAAAAATACTTAAAACATAAACTTAAGTACACAAAACATAAAAAGAAGTTTGGTGATCATTATCCAAACACAATTTGGTGGACATTTATCCATTCTGGCAATCATTTCGAATTTATTGGTAGTAAAATAGGTGCGTTTTTGGTAATCGTTTAAACAGAAGCCCTACTATATGGCGTCTCTTATTAATTTGGACAGTGTTGACAGAAGACGCTGCAAAGGCGCTGTGGCCTGTAATGCGGCTTTGTTGACGAATAGATCAATTCAGTTAGTGGGACCGATTTCAGAGGCGTCACAAAACACAAAACTGAACACAGATAGCTTTTTAGAAGTTTAAAACAAAAATTATACCTAACATTTTGTTACTTCCAATTTTCGACTTGTACAATGCGCGTTTTGTTTGACTTTGTGTTTTCACGAAAGCAAAAATTGCAGACAGGAAAATAATGATAATAATAATACCTTGTACACTATTTACACACATTGATCTAGCCCCAAACTAGGATTCCCTGTATGTTGGGTACCAGACAACGATACACATACTTATATAGATGAATATTATACTTAGATAGATAAACAGCCATGACTAGGGTACAAACATCCGTTCTCATCAAACAAATATTTGCCCCCATCGGTACTCGAACCCGGGACCCTTGGCTGCTGCCGACTCGGCCATTCGGGTCGTAAATGGAAAATACATGTACAAAGGAGGGCTTGTCTCTAACTAGAGATTTCTGATTTATCTTCAGAGTGACAGACTGTCTCTGATGGCGCTCTGGGGAGTTCGTAATTTGAACCCAGCTTCATAGGCGGCAGTGATATTCTGCGGAGTTACTTAAAATATATATATATATCAAACAGAGGTAACAGTCTTAAATAGATAAGTAACCAGGGGCCTCTTAAGTAACCATTGATCGCAAAATGCTGTATTTGGCAGTCAGTCTCAGCTGCCAAGTTAGGCGTTGCCGGCAAGCCAAATACGGCATTTTGGAGCAAAAGACACATTATTGCTATTCGTGTTTTATTGGGTCCCAGTAATCATCGCTATTGTTGGGTAACCAACCTACGAAATCGTTAACAAATAACTATGCATATATAAACTTCTGAATAATTAAAATAAAGCCTTGCTCGGGCCAATTCTTTCTTATCAGCAGTCTTCTGTGGCTGAGTCGCTGGTGGAAGTGGCAAAGTTAGCTGTTAGTCTTAAAGTTGGTCTGACAGCTTCACAACGACAGATTGCATCCTCAAGACATTTCTTATCACAGTTTCCTGGTTGCTTTACTAACTTCCTTAGCCCCCAAAAAATCGTTAGGCATTCGTTGAAATGTTTGAAAAACTAAAACTTTTATCTCTACAACTTTACATGCATCTAAACCGACCAGGAAGATGTGATACAATATTTTTTTCAGGTACAATTCCAAGTGAGAGAAGTTGCCTAAGGAATGTTTGTGAAATAAGTAAATGAACTGCTAACAAAAATAAAAGCCACTTTTGAGGTTATATCTCTTAACTACGTGATATAATTATAATGCAGTGCATCTTCTCTCTTCATTCACTAAATAAAGTCGGTGCCAAATGAACGGAATAAGTTACGCAGTCAAATTAGTAGGTAATCCTGCGCCAATGGACCGGTACGGGAAGGGATACATTGGATCTGAACCACAGTATACAAAAAGAACAGTAGAAAATCAGAGGCCGTTTAGGAGCGTCCGTTACCTACTTTCGCTCGATGTGCAGGGCTGTGTCACGTTTGTGGCTTGGCATACATAAAATACTAATTTTGCTTTTAAGAAGGTACCTACCTATGCAAAGTATTTCTGTTACGCCCATTTGTACTAAACGTGAGTTAGGCTTGTCCTAGTTCAGGTTCGTCTAAGCCTAAGGACAGCCCAGCATTGCACTGATAGATTGGACTTAGGAATGTTTTAGGTTAAGTGCAATGTTTTTTTTTTGCTAGAAGCAGCCTAAACAAGTTAGGAAAGAACTTAGGAGATTCTTTTATTTAGTGCAAACGGGTGTTACAGTTTAATAGACAATATTGTTTACACAAAGTAATAATATTACAGATCGTTAGGTATGTGTTTCTAGTTTTCCACTTCATCGAATATTTTAATACTTAAAAAAAAATTAAAATTTAATACTAAGTATAATAGTTGCTAAACTGCACTTCAAAGTCAAAGTCAAAGTACTTTATTACTGTAGATATTTACATATACTTAGCAAACGTCATTTTTTGCCCCTTCTCTACATTGGACCACTGTGGGAGAAGAAGGGCGTAGAAACTCCCACAGATTGATTTTTAGATCTCTTTTAAAAATAGGTTGTGCTTAACTAATACAAATATGAAAAATTTAATTGTTATGATTAATAAGCAGGAATAAATAATTACAAAACTATTAACAGCAAGGTCTCTGTTGAGCCAGATTAACACCATACAGTCCTGTCATTTAAGTAATCTTGAACATTATAATATCCCTTTTTCGACTAAGTCGCTTTCACATGCTTTTTAAATTGCTCAAATGGCAATTTCAAAATCTCCAGAGGTATCCTATTGTAGTAGAGAATGCACTGACCCTTGAAAGAATTGCTAACCTTCGCGAGTCTAAAACGGGGCGCACATAGTCTGTGATTATTTCTTAGGTTAACATTACAGCTATCGCTAAGTTTGGAAAATGTTGTAAGGTTCTTGCGTACATACATTATATTTTCGAAAATAAATTGACTAGCTACTGTTAGTTACACTAGGTTTGTAGGTGCTTAGTTGCAAGCCTATTCATCTCCTTTTGATATCGTGCGTGGCACTGGGGCCGGGCGGCTCGCTGTCTTCTTATATAACACGGCAGCGGCGCGGCCCCGATTGAAGCAGTCTCCATCATTCCCGAAGGCTATGTGTGCGTGCGTACCGAACACGCGCGCATGTGTGCAGCCGTGCTATGTACCTTTATTCGATGATAATCTACTGTTCTATATGTATACTGTGTCTGAACCGAGCCCGCACTGAAAGGTAGCGCCATACAATCGTCACGGAAACATAACACTACCGCAGGACACTTACTCAGATATGCGCAGTACCTATAGTCTTCGCAGATCACTCAGGGAGCCACATGGGGGTTTCAGGTGGAAATCACGAGTCGATTCAACTTTTCGTGAGGTAACAAAGGGCTTTACTAGAACGCAATAATATTTTCATTATTATTTTTCCGGTAAAATAGGCAAAGCGAAAAAATATCACGTCTACAAAGGTTCAATTCATGATTTTTTCTTTCAGTAAGAAACTTGTATGGATACTTGAATAGAATTATGGATCAGTTTAATTGGCACCGGCTTTATAGTGATTTAATTTTATAGCATTTATTGTTTCGTGCGGCGCTGTTGTCAAGTGTCGTACATTTGACTTTTCTCCAGACGTTTTCTAGGGGTTTTGAATGATGCGTAACGTTTACGAAAAACCAATTTTCTTACCAACAAACTTATTTGACCTCGAGAAATCAAGTAATCTTAACTAAAATCATGCAACACAATTACACGAAAGAACTAAATTAACTAAACAAGCAAGTTGGCAGCGGCACTGGAAGACTCTAACAAAAAAAAATAGAGTACACATTGATTTCTCAAAGAAAACATTTCACTTTTTAGGTGGCTTAAGCCCGGAGAAAATGGCGCCCACCGTCGGACAGATATCATCCACACAGCGCAACCGTCTTATGAAGAATAACGCTATACTTATTCTAGAATCATCGTCACTTCTGCCCTTCAAGTGGCAAAGACAACACTACCTTTGCTTCTTTTGCCACAGAAGCTTTAACACCGCAGAGACGCTCAAAGAGCACACAAACTCTAAACACAGAAGTGCCAATGTCAAATCCGCGGTTTTGTACCTCCGAAGAGACGAGAAAGTCAAAGTAGACGTCTCCGTGATCGACTGCCAACTTTGCAATAACAAATGTGATGATTTCGACGCTCTGATCTACCATCTAAAGGCTTCACATCACAAGGTCTTTAACGAACAATACAGTTACGGGTTGATACCTTACAAGTTGAACGACGATGTGTTCCAATGCGCAGTTTGTGCAGAAACCTTCCAGTATTTTATTAAACTGAATCAGCACATGAACGAACACTTTGGTAGTTACGTCTGTGAAGCCTGCGGGAAGTCGTTTCTGAGTCAAAATCGGCTAAGATGCCACGCTCTCGCCCATGGAACCGGATTTCGATGTACAGAATGCCCGGAAATACTAAATTCACACACATTAAGGATTCAACATGAGGCGACGATCCATAAGAAAGACAAGACGCTTAAATGTCTGTATTGCGAGGAGACCTTCCCAAATTACACACTAAGAAAGAAACACCATAGAACTACCCACAATATCGAAAGTCCGGAGTTTAGTTGTCCAGTTTGCAACAAAGTCTTTCAAATCATGAGCAAAATGCAGATCCACTTGAAGGAAGTTCACGTTAGGGAAAAGAACGTGGATTGTTCAGTCTGCCATATGAAGTTTTTCTCAAAGACTGCGCTCCAAAAGCATTTGATAAGACACTTTGGGGAGCGGATACATAAGTGCGAAGTCTGCTATAAGTCGTACGCGAGGAAACAAACGTTGAGGGATCATATGAAGATACATTCGAATGATAGGAGGTTCGTGTGTACACTTTGTGGTCAGGCGTTTGTTCAGAAAAACAGCTTGAGACTCCACATGAAAGTACATCATCCTACTTCTGACAACTCTTGAAGGAGGAGAGATATTTTGTCTTGCTTAGGCGCCCGAAAGATACGAGGCAAGTCTACACTAATCCCGGGATGCCGATGACGTTCTACACGAAATATCTATGGGATGCCGAAGTTGACTCTAGATCAGTGTTATGCTTTCTTTCATGCGGGTCTTAGAGATTTTCATGTTTATATCAATGAAAAAAAGTAGAGTTGGAATACTTTAAGTAAGCAAACTGCATTCTGCAACTTTTAATGTGATATCGAGACATTTAGGACTGAATAGAGATTCATTTAAAAAAGGTCGCCAGTGGGCGAGCTTGTGATTCAAGGATAGTTTTTTTATTATCATTTTTATTATGCTTTTCTATATTTTTGACCAAGGTTGACATTTCTGTTTTTAATTCTTACAAAATCATTCCACAACATTACTTACTTCGTTTTTACTAGGTACTAAAAAAGGAGAGTTATGTGTTTGGCCTGTAGTATATATATGTATGTCTGTTCCTGTATACCCTCGTAACTCCGATTTTGATTAATGAAATGTCATTAGATTCGTCTAGACGACGCCAATGTCACCGGGTACATAAAATAAAATAAAAATGGCGGATTTTATCCGCTGTAGTTTGCGAGTTAAAATATTTAAGTGTGGGTATTAAAATAAACAAACGGCTTTAAAAGGATTGTGGAGTTATTTACTAATATTGCACAAGCTATGAATCATACAACTTTTGAATCTAAGCATTTACAGACTTCGTATTTTTGTAGTTAAAAGCAGAAAATATATGACGTAAAAAAACTGAAAACCCGACTGCAGTTCACTAAAAAGTATAAAACAAGCTGATAAGACTTGACGTAATTAAAGAGATTCCATAAAATTATTATATGTAGTACAGTGTTGTACAGTACAGGCGGGACCAATTAAATATGATTCCGCTTGCATTTACATTTAAATTTCTTTAACACTGTACTACATATAATAATATTATCGAACGTCAATGAATACAATAAGTCTTATCTGCTTGTTTTATGCTTTTTGGTGTTCCGCAGTCGTTTTTTTTATTACATCATTATTATAATAATTCGTTTTTATTTTTATTTTTGACCAATATCGATTTATGTTTTTAATTTTTTCAAATTCATTCCACAATATTACCGACGTAATTTATGATTAAACTCTTCCATTCAACAAGATTTGTATTACTTCTAATACTCTCTAAATTAGCTTATTTGAATTGCCAAAGAGAAATCACTATAAATGTACCCTCCGAAACGTATGTCGCTTTCCCAGATAATTTACTTGAATGTTTTATGATGTTGGGTACATTTACAGTAGATGCATCTCTTTTGCAGATGCAAAGGCTGTAAGAGCTCGGCACACGAAGACCTCGTCCGTTCGACGGCGGAAAAACCTACAAATTGTTTTCAACAACACAAGTGTCATACCTTTCAAATGGCGCGGGAAGTACCGATGCTTCTACTGTAGCAAAAACATCACCGAATATACAGAGCTCAGGAAACATACTGAGTCGCATGGAAAATGTTCGTTAGACGACCATTCGATAAAACTTATCAAAGGCGGAACTAATATGGAGGTCAAAATTGACGTATCCGATGTCTCCTGCGATATTTGTAGTGATAGTTTTGAAGATATAGAATTGTTGATCAAACATCTGTCGAAGCATAAGTTGCATTACGATAGTAGCGTCGACACCGCATTGGAACCTTATAGGCTGGTCGACTTAACCTGCCATCTTTGCAAGGAGAAGTTTACCTACTTCGGTTATCTAGTCTCGCATATGAATCAAAGCCATCCGAAGAATTGCCACATCTGCGACAATTGCAGTCAAAAGTTCAACAAACGACGCGACCTTTTCTCCCATATAAAAAACTACCACCGCGAGGGGGGATATAAGTGTGACTATTGCCCGCACAAATTCGGTACTCTTAACATCTTACGCAAGCATCAAGCGAATAGGCATTTGACTCGATGCGATATCTGCTTTCTGAAACTACCTTCAGCCGCTTTGAAAATAAAACATTTGGAGCAAGAACATCCCGAGGATGACAGCCTACAATGCCAGAACTGTGAAAAAGTATTCCACACAAAATTAGGTCTCAAAATGCATATCAGAACATGCAGGGCCGAAGATGAAATCTTCGAAGAGCCTCATAAAAAGGAGAGCGAACTAAACGATTCAGATGACAACTATGATGATAGCACCGTGAGACGACAGAGTGTGAAGCAAATTAAACAGAATATAGTATCTGTTATTAATATGTCCACAGCCATTCCGTTTAGCTTCTACAAGAATAAATTTAATTGTTTCTATTGCTCGGAAGATTTCGCCGATTCTGATTCCATGAAGGAACACACGGTAGTATCACATCCTATATGCGATATCAAATCTAAATGCATCAAAAAGTGTAGGGAGTCCAACGTTACTGTCAAATTAGACATCTCCACACTAGGTTGCAAGATTTGCTTCGAGACCGTAACTGATATTGAAAGTCTGGTCGACCATTTGATTGAAAAACACAACGCTGACTACGACAAATCTATTACGACCTGTCTGCAACCTTACAGGCTCGTAAAAGACCACATGGCCTGCCCACACTGCCCTGACCAGGTCTTCCGATTCTTCGGCACTCTTCTCAAACATATAAACTCAAATCACACAAACAATAATATAATTTGCGTCTACTGCGGTCAGACTTTCCGTAAGGAGCAAAACCTGAGAGTGCACATTTGGCGCCATCACAAAGAAGGCCAATTTAAATGCACGATATGTGAAGCGGAATGTGGTATGCCGTCACGTCTGTACATGCACATGGCGACAGTACACGGCGTCAAAGCGGCCAAGTGCTCCAAATGCGGGGAAAGATTCGCCACTCAATACTTGCGACAGAAGCATCTGATTGACGTTCACAATTCAGGCCACAAATGTTCTTATTGCGGCAAACTATTTGTAAGAAACTCCTTTATGAAGGATCACATAAGACGAACACATCTGAAGGAGAAAAACGTCGAATGTACAGTCTGTGGGATGAAGTTTTTCAACAACATTCTGCTGAGGCGACATATGGTCAAGCATAGTGGCGAGAAGAATTTCCACTGCGACATTTGTGGCGAGAGGTTCTTCTGGAGAAAGGGTCTAGTGAGGCATATGGGCAGGCATAATAAGCAGCCGAGCAATGTGGCAATGTAACCTTTAAAATAATGCCTGTAAATGTCATTAGACTGGTAGTTCGTTGGATAGTAGCTAGTGTTTTATCAGTGTATTTCTTTCTGTTATTTGCATTGATGCCATATAAGGAGCAGAATAAGCAACTTCTGGAAAGAAATCACTAGTAATATGAGATTTTTCCAAGAAATGATTGTGTGAAGACAAGTTATGGAAGAGCTTGTAAAGATGTAATAACATGTAGAAGAAATACCTCCCCATTCTGTATAGATAAGATGCAAGAACTACGTCAGCAATTACAACGAGACCCCATTTCTTTTGCAGACGAAATACTGCAGTTAGAGTCCGCCTCCTCCCGTAGACGACGCAATCTGTTGATCATTCTCAACAACACGACCCTCATACCGTTCAAATGGCGCGGAAAGTACCTCTGCTACTATTGCAATCAGAGGTACGCCGACCCCAATTTGCTCAGAAAGCATTCCAAGTCCCATGGAAACGTCACTCTGACCCACAAGTGTCTCGAACCGCAACGGAAGGCCAACATGGAAGTCAAACTAGATGTTTCTGAGATCAACTGCGAGCTATGCCATGAGAGCTTCAACTCTTTTGAAGAAATATTACAGCATTTGGGCTTCAAGCACAATCAAGTATACGATTTCGAAGTCGCAGCGCCCTTGGAAACCTATAGACTCTCAGACCTCAAATGCCTGGTGTGCGGTTTGGTAGCCAGGAACTTTATCAATCTAGTCACGCACACAAACCTTAACCATCCGAAGAACAGCTACCCTTGCGAGCATTGCGGACAGCAGTTTAACAAAACCAGGGATTTGGATAACCACAAAAGAAACTTACACAAAGAAGGCGGTTATACTTGTGACTCTTGCAACGAATCGTTTTCGACCAATCAGAGATTACGCTTCCATTATTTGAACACCCATTTAGCATCATGCGAGATTTGTCTAAAGCAGTTTTCGACGCTAGAGATAAAAAATAAGCATATGGCGGCAGCGCATAGTGATCTCAAGTTTGGACTCAAACACGAATATAGGCACGAAGAAATACCTGACGAAAGCGAACTGTTGGAAGCGAACTTCCAGGATTTAGCTCAGAGGAAGGAAAAGAGTAGGATGAACAGAGCTAATATTGCAATCATTCTGAATATGTCCACGGCCATGCCTTTTAAGTATTTCAAGAATCAATATCTCTGCTTTTACTGTCCGAAATATTACAATGAATGCGACGATCTCAAAGAACACACAGTTAATTCTCATGTAGCATATAACACTAAAGACAAATGCACTAAAGCGTTAAAAGGGACCGAGTTTTGTATCAAACTAGACATTTCATCGTTGGCCTGTAAAGTCTGTTTTGAGCCATTCGAAGATTTAGACTTACTTATCGATCACTTGATTTTTAAGCATAACGCGAAATACGATAGGACTATAACTGGCATCACGCAACCATTTAAATTGGCCAGGGAGAATATGACCTGTCCTGTTTGCAAAATGGAGAATTTCAACTACTTCGGAACGTTACTTCGTCATATGAATAAAAATCACAGTAATAATAAATTCATTTGTGACAATTGCGGTGAAGGTTTCGGTAATACAGTATTGCTAAAAAATCATATAAATAGGCTTCACGGGGATAAAGAGTTTAGATGCGAAGTTTGCGATGCGGTGTTCAATAATATTGTCAAACTCGACGGCCACAGAGCCAAGAGTCACGGTGTCAAATACGTGAGCTGCTCAAAATGCCCCGAAAAATTCTTGAACGAATACTCAAAACGGAAACACTTGATGAGAATACATAACGTAGGTCACAAATGTACTTATTGCGATCGAATGTTCACGAAACACTCATTCATGAGAACTCATGTCAAACGTACTCACTTGAAAGAGAAGAATGTAATGTGTCCGGTATGTCACACCAAGTTCTTCGACAATTATATCCTCAGACAGCACATGGTGAAACATATAGGCGACAAAAACTTCCACTGTGATGTATGTGGTAAGAGTTTTTTCTGGAAACGAAATCTTAGAAGCCACATGTCATCTCACAGCAAACATTCACAACATTTAAACGTACAATTCTAAGGTATCAATAATAAATTATGTCTATCGTATTATTTATGTAGTTTTAAACATAAGTTTTAAAATATACTGGTGAATCTTGTATTGAATATGCTTTTATTTTCGAACCCTTTGTAGAATGCCTCGAAATATGATCAGGCGTAGATTGCTTGTTTTGTTGAAAATGGCCTTAAACGACGATACAATGGAGAAAAATTTCTTTTCAGATAATAATCTGGACAGAACGGACTCAGATAACACAACCGTGCGTCGAAGGGATAACCAGGAAGTTCTGTTCAATAACACAACGGTTATACCGTTCAAATGGCGTGGGAAGTATAGATGCTTCTACTGCGCCGAGGACATTATAGACTATAGAGACTTTAGAAAGCATACCAAGTCACACAAGATCAATTTAGCACAACACGACCCTTTTAAAAATATTAAGTCGCTGAAAATTGACGTATCGTTTGTCACTTGCGAGATTTGTGATGAATCCTTTAAAAATGTGGACGATATAATCGCACATTTGATAGTTAAACATAAGTTTGAATGTGATAAAAATCTGAGTCACAATGTTATCCCTTACAATTTAAAGCATCTCAGCTGTCCGAATTGTAGCGAACGCTTCAAATTGTATAAGGATTTGCGCACTCATGTCAATCGGTGTCGGGCAACGAGCTTGTACCAATGTGATCAGTGCCCTCACAAATATCACAGGAAACGAGACTTGGCGTTCCACATAAAAGATATCCACGAAAAAGATGGATACATCTGTAAATTTTGCTCCGACTCTTTCGTAACGCATAGTAAGCTGAAGTTGCATGTCAGAGATCGTCATATCACTGTGTGTCACTTCTGCTTCGAGAAACACCCTACCCCCGAATCAAAACGACGCCACATTGTCGCAATGCACAAAAACAAAAAGTGTCCGCGGTGCGCCAAAGTGTTCCTCTCAAAGGTAGGCCTGACCAATCACCTGAAAAAATGCGTAGTCAAACCGGAGAAAGCCGAAGTCAAGCCGAATTCTGACGCGAAGCAAATTCGTGAGAACATCGTCAGTGTACTCAATATGACGACGGCAATGCCATTCAAGTTCTATATGAATAGGTTTCGTTGCTTCTATTGCACGAAGGATTTCACCGACCACGAGCCCTTACAAGAGCACACGTGGTCAGAACATCCCACTTGTGACGCAGAAGAAAGGAGCCTGAGACTCGTCCGAGGAAAAGATCCAGTCGTGAAAATCGATGTAGCATCCCTATCATGCAAAATATGTTTAGAATCCTTCGCAGAATTCGAAGCAATAACCGATCACTTGATTAAAAACCACAAGACAAACTACGATAAGACTGTAAAAAGCGTGTTTATGTCTTTCAAACTCGTAAAAGACAATATGGCCTGTCCCATTTGCGCCGAGGTTTTCAGATATTTTGGAAAACTACTGAGTCATATGAACGAAGTGCATACTAACAATAATATCGTGTGCGTCTACTGCGGTCAGACATTCAGAGGCCAACCGAACTACCGAGCTCACATCTCTTACTACCATAATGAGGATAACTTCAAATGCTTTTGCGGGGAGAAGTTCGAAAACGCCATGAAACTACGATCTCATAAAAGCAAAGCGCATAGAACCAAGTCCGTCAAATGCCCTCAATGTCCTGAGACTTTCGAGACAGTCTACCATCGTCAAAGACATCTGGTAACCGAGCATAACATGGGACATAAATGCGCATACTGCGACAAGATTTTCGTCCGAAACTCTTTCATGAACGACCATATACGACGGTTTCATTTGAAAGAAAAGAATGTGGTCTGCTCAGTGTGCGGTGATAAATTCTTCAGCAAAGTGCACCTGAAGAATCACATGGTGAAACACATCGGCGTACGGAATCACCACTGTGAGGTTTGCGGGAAGGCGTTTCTTTGGAAGAAGAACTTGACGGGGCATATGGCGTCCCACAATAAACGGGCTGCCGTCTAAATTACCACTTATGGGTTCTCTTACGATAGAAAGTTGTTGAGCCACACCAATGAAACCTTATCTAACGTTGGGATGAAGTCGTTTATGCTAGATGACTTCGTTCACCGAATGGAGGCATTAGTCAGTAACGATTAAAGCAGCGTTGAATTAACTAAAATAAAAGTGCCTGCCTCTGACACCTATTAAGGAAAAGGCACGTCAATATGTTGTTGTTGTAATAAAGATGGACATTTGTTTATTGGCAACAAAAACAGCAAGGCAAACAATCGTTTCCAAGGTACATATTTTCTTCTATCTTGTCTTTCTTAACCGCGATATATCTCCAATCTTGCTTTCGTGAACACATGATAAACGTCGATCCTGTTAAAATGTACCCTAGTAATTTATTTGAGGAGGATGGCCTGTTTCTCTAGACTTCAGTGACAAAAGGTTTGGGTCCTTGAGAGGTGCACACGTGCTCCTCGCAAATTCTATGCTATTCACTCTCCAGGCGCTATGATATGGATATGACTGTTTTGTAAATCGCCTAAAATATCTTGCCTTCTGTACAGACACAGAACATTATTCGTAAATATCCCTTTCAAATAACACAAGCTGTTGTAGATGAAAGTTTAGATATTCCCATAGTCACTTGGGTTGTGAAAGTGACCATCCTCCTTTAATTATAAGCATAACCTGCTCAAGGGGTGCATTTAACAGAAGACCATTTCTTTTCAGATGAAGTACCGAAAGCGAAACGAAAGCACAGCGATAACCCCTCGATAAAGCGGCGCAAGAATCTGGAGCTATTATTCAACAACACAAGCGTAATACCGTTTAAATGGCGAGGGAAATACCTCTGTTATTATTGCGTACAGGAAGTGGAATATAGCGAACTTAGGAAGCATACCCAATCCCACGGAAACTGCTCTGTGAAAGACTTCGCCATCAAACAAGTGAAAGCGGGCGATAGAGAAATCAAACTCGATATTTCTGAGCTTACGTGCGAAATCTGTAGCGAACAGTTTCCAACTCTAGACGAAATTATTATGCATTTGATATTTAAACACAAATTGGACTACGATAGGGATGTAGATATATTGTTGTCTACATACAGACTGTCAGATCTTACCTGTACACTCTGCGGCGAGTCTTTCGATATATTTAAGAGCTACATCAATCACATGAACAAGAACCATCCCCAGAACTCATACGTATGCGACAAATGCTCGAAAACTTTCAACAAGAAACGCGACTTAAAGATTCATATGAGGAATTTCCACAAAGACGGCGGCTATAAGTGTGACGATTGCGACGAGGAGTTCCATTCCAATTGGAAACTCATAGCACACAACGAAGCTAAACACTTCCATACCTGCAATGTTTGCTACAGAAAGTTCTCATCGTCGCTGAAGAAACTAAAGCACATAGAGACAGAACACATACATTTATCTTCCGGTCCTTTACAATGTGCCTTTTGCAATAAGTCGTGTAATACAAAACCCTCTTTCTTACTTCACGTAAACAAATGCGCCGGTCCCGCGTTCGCAGAGGAGGAGGTGCCGGCGAAACCCGTCGCCATGGAGTACAAAGTGAAGAAAATAAGGAACAATCTCGCGTGCATTGTGAACATGTCCACAGCGATGCCGTTCAAATACTTCATGAACCGATTCCGCTGCTTCTACTGCCCCAAAGACTTCGTCGAGTCCGACACCTTGAAAGAACACACGGTAATGGAGCATCCAGTGTGTGACGTCAAACATAGAAGCATGCGTTTGAGAGGCCTGCACAACATCTACATCAAATTAGACCTCACCAATCTAACCTGCAAAGTTTGCTACGAACCTATAGCTGATCTTGATACTTTAGTCAGCCATCTAGTGACGGAGCACAAAGCGGCTTACGATAAGACTGTAGACAACCGGATACAGCCGTTCCGACTCGTCAAGGATTGCTATCCGTGCCCGCATTGTCCCCAAAAAGAGCCGTTCAGGTACTTCGGTCAGGTGCTAAAACATATGAACAAGGTCCATTCCAACAATAACCTCATTTGCGTCTTCTGCGGCACCGCTTTCAGGACCGACTCCCACCTGCGCTCCCACATATCTCGGCACCACAAGCAGGAGGGCCACAAATGTACCGATTGCGACATGGAGTTCCCTTCCAAGCTGCGTTGGATCACCCACATGGCCAAAGCCCATGGCACGAACTTGGTCAAATGCCCCGACTGTCCAGAGAAATTCCCGAGTACCTACGAAAGGCAAAAGCATTTGATACAAGCCCATAACTCGGGCGCGACTTGCAAGTATTGCGGTAGAATGTTCACAAGGAACTCGTTTATGCACGACCACATTCGAAGGACTCATCTTAGGGAGAAGAAAGTGGAATGCACTATATGCAACATGCGATTTTTCGACAATGTCATGTTGAAGATGCACATGGTGAAACATGTGGGAGACAGGAACTTTCACTGTGACGTTTGTGGCAAAAAGTTCTTGTGGAAAAAGAATCTTAGAGGGCATATGGCGTCGCACGACAAGCACGGGAACACTCAACATCTCGAAATACTTCCTCTCAACGTTTAATTTTCGGGGAAACTGGCAACATTAGTTAAAAACCGGTCAAGTACGAGTCGGACACGAAGGGCACGAAGGGTTCCGTACCATCGTACAATAAAAAAGAGAAAAGAACATGACTAGCGAAATTTCTGACGGTATTTTTTTCAAATTAAGATTACAGTATTTGGCTTTAAATTTGATAATTTGATTATCGTATAAAAATATATTTTTTATTACAATAGGCCATAATTACATAGACTTTATTTATGGGTAGTATTTATGACTGTAAATCCAGGTTTTGCTTGGCAAACGTACTGGATTTTCCTAACTGAATTGTTGAAAAGCGATAAAAAATGTGCGCGACCGGAAATACTGATTTCGACTGACAAAATTACTGAATTGCGCGACTAGAAATCTAAAAATAGC
The DNA here is from genome assembly GCA_949825045.1 of Argyresthia goedartella. Lineage (NCBI taxonomy): Eukaryota > Metazoa > Arthropoda > Insecta > Lepidoptera > Argyresthiidae > Argyresthia > Argyresthia goedartella. The sequence goes on along the minus strand of OX463811.1, from coordinate 4,379,113 downwards.
AACTTGAAAACCTTAAATCGAGTAACATAAAATACATAACGAGAGTTGGATTTTGTTGTTCTTACATGTTAACCTAACACGAAGGATAAAGGGGGCTTCGCTTTGCAGACCCCCTTTATCCTTCACCCAACCTGCCACACCACTTCGCCCAGACAGGCTCTATGTAGCCAGTAAATTGCTCGTTGATTTAGTCGCGCAAATAAGTAAATTTGACGTACAATTCAGTATTTTTTCGCTTATTTCAGGAAATTCCGCTGTTCATGGTCGTTCTGTTTTTTATTCGGTCGTTTCATTATATCCCTTTTTTATTTTTACCACCACAGGCAGAGAAATAATAATTATAAATACGTAATTTTATCAAGCAGTGACGATTATTAACTTTTTATTCACTCAAAATACATAGTTTTTTGTATGAATCCCTGAGGCAAAAAGAAAATTTAAGCAATCAAAATTGACGCTTCATAATTTTTTAGAAATATTATACTAATTATACTCATCGATTTCTTTCGCACTGGATTTGAAACATATCCTTTCAAATCCCTGCAGTTCATCGGATAGAGGAGGCTCGATAATACGCTCGAGTTTGACATCCTTCTGGCACGGAACCCTAAAAACTCACCCAATGTTGCCCCATGGGACCCTTTTCCACAAGCAATAAGAACACACACACATACAACAATGTAATAATTCGATTTTTAACAAAGTAATGCCAGTAACATTGTAAAATAGTAACTTGCTGCTTATGATGCGGACTCGTTGGCTACAGACCACGTACGAGTTATTTCGTAGGCGTTTGTGATGAATGTACATATTTGTTTAAGTTAATGTTAGCCTAAGGTGAATATGTAAAACTAAATGTGACTAAATTTTTACGTGTCCGCTGAGTTCAATTTTTGATGCTATATAAAGTATAATCATGTGATTAGATATATTCTTTCGTATTTTCACTTTGTATAAAAGTATTAAGTGTAGTTAATTACAACAATTATGAATTCTGTAAATACTTTTTCAGTCTCGTAGACTGATCGTCCCGACCCCACATTTAGGCCACTATTACACTTGGGCCAAGATAAAATATCACATTTGACACTACACTACACACAATGTAATTTATTCATTCAAAATTAGAACTGCAAAATTGCTTAATTTTTGCAGTTAAAAATAGATATTTATTGTACTAATGACCAAAGTAGGCAATTTTAAGATTTACTTTGACCAATAAGTCATTCTAAACATAATTAACAATTTATGCTCTTAAAAACTGTATATCCCTACAAAATTACTTCGGTGAAGCATTTTCTTTTAAAAAACTAGAGATGTTAACGAAAAAACGGATCGATCCATCGATCTTAAATAAATTAATGCGATGAAGTCTGCATTCAATTCACGGATGTTGAAGTCTGCATTCAATTCACGGATGTTTGAAGTCTGCATTCAATTCATAGAAGTCCGTATCGAATCATTCAATTTTATCGATGTGTCTAAGCTGGTCACCGCACTAAGAAGCTCAGGTTGACAGATGTCAAATGTGATTTCTTATCCTGTCCCTAAAATAAACTATGCAATTACTAAATCTGGCCCCAAGGGCCACTATTACACACTGTAAAATGTGTAGTGCCACGAATGCTAAGCTCCCTAAGAAATGCTTAGTTTTAAAGTAAAACCAATTATTGAAAAGAACGTAAACAAATTAAAGCAATAGGGTATTTGACAAGGTAGTCCAATAAATCTAGAAACGTGTCTGTAGTTGAAACTATTTAAACAAAAAGCTTTGACAATATCAGAATTGTATATTTCCGTCAGTTGGATTTTAGAAATGCAATTTTGTGTAAAAGCTACAGCATTTGCCTATGACATCACATGCTAGTATTTCATAGAACTCGTGAACAGAATAACCGTTGTGACAGTTCCTAAAAAGTATCTATTTTGTGTAGCCGTCAAATACCGTATTGGACTAATTTAATTAGAAATCACTGCGCTTGCAGTATCCATAAAATTTGACATTTCGAATTTTTCCGGTAGCTCTATCTATATGTCAAAAGCAAATCGGGGTATTCCCCGATTCCATTCAAATAACAGTAGCTTTCAATGACGGCTCGTGCGAAATAATTGAGCTCCGATTGGTTAGGCGACAATTCCCCAACTGAAACGTAGTCACACCAAAATCCCACATCTAGTGTGACTATGATTACTTCAATTGTTCCGTAGTCACACCACAGCAGCCGGCCACACCCAGGACCATTAAAACACGTGTTTTCTCAGATGCGGTGGCAAAGGCACAGCGTAGCCATGCAAGTCACGATAACATGGTTGTTCCCAGGTTAGAACCCAGAGGCATCTTCACATAATACATCTAACTTTCAGCATCTTGCAATTTTGATAGGTGTCATAATTTTGACAAGCAAAAATAGTGACACCTGTCAAAATGGAGACGCCTGTCAAAATGGAGACGCCTGTCAAAATGGAGACGCCCGTCAAAATGGAAACACCGGTCAAAATTATGATACCTGTCAAAAATAGTGACACCTACTAAAATGGCCGTTTTGGTAGGTTAAAATTTTCATGATGGTAGGAAAGTTAGATGTATTATGTGAAGATGCCATCTAACCTGGGAAAAGCCATGTTATTGTGACTTGCATGGCTACGATGTGCCTCTGCCACCCCATCTGGGAAAACACGTGTTTTAATGGTCGAGGGTGTGGCCGGCTGCTGTGGTGTGACTACGGAACAATTGAAGTAATCATAGTCACAGTAGGTGTGGCATTTTGGTGTGACCACGGTGCGGTTGGGGACAATTAGAAGTTTTCAAACATCGTTAAAAATATCAATCTGTGGCTTTATCTATTATGTACGCCCTTGACTCCCCATTGATTCGTCGACTTGTAAATTTGAAATGGATTCTGATAGAAATTCCCAGATGTCAGAATAACATAATAATAAGACTACTGAAATAGATTCCGATAGAAATTCCCATAATAAATGAGGCTACAGGTTCATATGACAGTTTGCCAAGTCAAGGAAAGTTTGTTTACGTTTTTTTAAAACCTACGTGGCATTTTGATAGCTATCCAACCCTGTGATTGTTTAAAAAAGTAAACAATGTGTATCGTGGCACGTGTTAAGGTGTAAGATATACTGTATATGCTTCCACTATCACAAAACTCGATAAATTTTAATAAAATAAAACTTAGTACGAAATATATATAGAGGTTTAATTTAAAATCACACTATTAAGGTCGTGTATTATATTCGTTTAGTTTATTAGACAAAATCCTGCATAGCTAAGTGATGCTGCGTTTGTATAGTATCCATACATACTAAATAAAAAGCTACTGAAGAAATATCATTCTTCTAGATCGTTATCCGTTTGATAACACCCAACTTCGTATATGTCACAGTCAGTGGCGTTCACGTATAACCATATTTTGGTCTATACCTAACCATTCATATTTCGCGCGTCATGGAACTATCGTACTGCCATGACTTAAACTCCGTCAGTAGAGTACTGCAGCCGATATTCTCTTTTGCAGATGATATCGCCCCACAACGGCATCGAAACACCATCCACAAGATAAGAGAAAACTTACGCGTCCTAATCAACAATACAACCGTTGTACCTTTCAAGTGGCAGTCAGGGCACTATAAGTGCTTCTACTGCGGAAAAAAACACACAGACGTCGAAAAGTTCAATTTGCATGCCCGCTCCCATGAGTATTGTAACGAGTCAGTGCAATCTTTACAAAAAGCTCCATATATTGAAGTCAAATTAGACGTATCTCAGGTCGCCTGTAAACTGTGCAGCGAACCCTTTCATTGCCTAAGCGAGATACTCGATCACTTAATCGGAAAACACGAGTTGGATTACGATAAAAGTATCGAGATTCGTCTGAGGGAATTTAGTCTTGTAGATCTCAGGTGCCTGGATTGTCAGGAGCGTTTCTGCTCTTTCCGAGCACTGTGTTGCCATACGAAGCAATCGCATCCGAAATACATCTTCATTTGTGACGAATGCGGGTTGTCCTGTAACAACAAGTGGCGCTTAGTGGTTCATATTAGGGACACCCATCGACCGGGTGGTTATCCTTGTGACGAGTGTTCGGTGGTCCCAACGTCTCTTAGCGCGCTCAGAGTCCATCAAAATCAACTTCATACCGAGTATCCAAGCTTGGTTTCGCGGAAACAGACCAGAGCCAAACGGCGTGATTATGAATGCAAAAAATCTAAGAGCGTTTTACAATCAAAATCGGGACTTATTTTACACGCACGCAAATGTGAATCCACATTCGTTAAAGAAGAGAATTGTGATCTGGGCAATAAAGTTAATACCAACCAAAACCCTGATATCAATAAGATCCGGGAAAATATCATATCAGTATTAAACATGTCAAATGCGACACCTTTTAGGTTTCAGACAATGTTCGGCTGCTTCTATTGCAGTGAAAAGTATCACGACATGATGCGTCTTAGAGAGCACACTACGGAAAAACATGCAATTTGCGACATGAGTTGTTTGAAAAAAATAAAAACCAATAAGTTGGTAAGAATTGACACCGCACATCTTGCTTGTAAGGTGTGCAGTCAATCGATAGAAGAATTCGACGATCTCATCGACCATTTAATATTGGAGCACAATGCCAATTATGATACAACGATAAAAGGTTACATACAGCCATTTAAAATATTTGAAGACAACGTGGCGTGTCCTTATTGTCCAAACGAGGTTCATAGTAACTTTCCGTCTTTACTAAATCATTTTAACACATCCCACGGCCTTGCCAGACAGATATGCGCTATCTGCGGAAAAGAGTGCCGGAATATAAGCAGTCATATGTTCCACGTCCATTCCGCCCCAAAAATATGCCCTATATGTGATAAAACATTCAACAACTACAGACTTCTACTCCAACATAAGTCGAAAGTCCATAACGTGAAAAATCTACAATGCCGATTCTGTAAAGAATCATTTTTCACATGGCACATGAGGCAGAAACATGTTATAGAATTCCACAAGGCCGAGAATGCTTTCAAGTGTAAACACTGCGATGCGTCCTTTCTAACTAACACCTTCATGAAAAAACATATCCAACGGCACCACATGGAGAAATCCTTTTCATGTCACATATGTGGGATGATGTTCTCGGAAAAATCCTCTGTAAAGAGGCATATGGTGAAGCATGTGGGTGTAAGGAACTTCTCTTGTGATATATGCGACATGAAGTTTCTGTGGAAGAAGAACTTAACGCTGCATGCGAAGAGGAAGCATCCGTCGTAGTTATGAAAATACATGTATAGTGCTAGTGGCGCTGTGAGCTGCAGATCTCACGAGCGACACACGAAATTTGCGTTTATTTTTTTTTATTTTCTACCTCCGACCCCTTGAAGTTTATCGGATGAACAAGTGGAATTATTATAAAAACAAATAATCTAGCAATACCACATACAAACTTATGAATGCACCTGGCAACTTTGTAAACTCATAGCTCAGCCATTTTGAAAATTTTCCAAAAACTGCATGTACCAAAAAAAGAACATTAATTATTGAACCTGCTCACAAAATTTCTCGGGAATTGGTTGAGAAATGCGACCTGTTGGCATTTGCCCTAGTTGAGACGGAGACGCTTAGCTTGGTCGGCCAAATTAGCACTCTATAGTGTCTTAAATCGTAAGTTAGAACAATATTCGTCTTGCTCGGACCTTTCACTCAAACAATATATCGCGTGATGCATAGCTACAGTAGGATTGTTTTTTCTTTTTCGCTCGACGCTTCTCGGTTTTAGTCGCTGAAATTCGTTTGACTCCGAGACATTACTCTCAACATATGAACAAGACAAATGGTTGGTAACGGATTAACTATGGTTTATGTGACGATATTTGTCGGGTTTTGACTTGAGTCTGATAATTAAGGCATTAGTCATAATACAATCAACAAAGTAGATTTATTTATATATTGTTATATTATCACAGTGAATTTGATTGAGCGAGTGGCACATCTATGTAATTTAAATATATGTCTACGCTAAAAAATGTGACTCCGGTACATTACTTTTTTCTAGTATTTATATTTTCTTCCTATCTGTGCCGATAAAAGCTGAGGTGACAGATTGAGAGGTGACCTATTGTATTGTTGACGTGATCATCGATTTTACATTTGAATGCGTTCGACGACATTGTTCACAAACTTTTACTAATATATATTCAGTCATTTTCCTCCATCAGCCTTTTGTTCTACGAAGATCTAGCATACAAATAGTGTAAACCGTCACTCCTTGAGAGACAGCTGAGCCCGCGTATAGCCGGTTTTTCAATAGTCCATTATAGTCAGAACAATTCTCTTTTCCAGGAAAGGTTCTCCCATAACATAACAGAATAATTTACTCATTCAATTCAGTAGAACACTGATAATGCCGTTTAAATTACGAGATAAATATGTATGCTTCTATTGCGAGGAAACATTGACCGACTACAAATGCATTGGGAAGCTTGTACAAAACTGGACAGTAAAGAGTTGAAACTCGATACTTCGGAGATAACGTGTGATCTTTGTAATAGTAACAAGTATTTCGATGCCATAAGTGAAGTAGCTGATCATCTGATGGTAATACACGACTCGGATTTTGACAGAAATCTCAATACTAAGCTAGAAAAATTCGTCGATCAGACATGTTTTTTTGTGACAAAATATTCCCCGGACTTTAAATACTTGAAAGTGCACATGAACCAAGCTCATCCAAATAGTGGTTATGCTTTTTTGTTATAAATGTGGGGAAACGTTCCACAATACAAGAGGTTTCAAAATACACACTAGGATAATAAACAAGGCTAAAGGTCGTCCGAAACTCAAGATTATACTAAATAATGCTAATAAAAAATCTGACAATCAAGCAGCCAGAGACAATATGAAGCAACTCAAAGAAAATATAGTGATTGTGCTAAATATGTCGAACGCAACACCATTTAAGTTCACAGCACAATGTGTCTGCTTTTATTGTGAGAAGTTTTTCACAAAAATGAGTAGTTTAAGGAGCACGCCAATTCAGAACATCCTGTGTGCGATACTAAATGCAAATCCATGAAATTATTAAGTCGTGAAAAAAGATAGATGTGATTATTAAGTCGTGAAAAAATATATACTAGAGTGTAAAGTCTGCAAGCTATCGCTGCAGTCGTTGGACGATTTAATTGATCATCTGATTTTGAAACACAAAGCCAAATATGATAAAGCAATAAATGATTGCTTTCAAGCTTTCAGAATATCGAAAGACAAATTGTGTGTCCTGATTGTCCCGACAAATCGTTTAGATTCATAAACATGATGATCAGGTATTACAACGCAGAGCGTGTTGTTAAAAATCCATATATGTCCAACTTGTGGCAAGGAGTTCTATAGCTGCGCAACTCTTAATAATCATATGCTACAAAGTTGACAGCCCTCCGACAGTATTTGCTCAATCTGCAATTTGAATTTCGACAAACCAGGCAGTCTTCAAAAACATAATGCCAGATGCCATTACGCAAAATATTTTCGATGCCGCACGTGTGGCGAAAAGTTTGCCACGAAATACATGAAGCAGAAACGCCTACATATCGGCTCATAATTTCGGAGCGCACAAATGCAAGTACTGTGGGCGTGTATTCACTATGAACAGTTTCATGGTGAACCACATAAGGAAAATCTACTTTAAAGAAAAAATGTGCCATGCACCATTTGTGGGATGAAGTTTTTTTATACAAGCCGGCTAAAAATCCACATGGTTAAACATAACGGCGATAGGAACTTTCCTTGTGACTTTTGTGGCAAGACGTTCTCGTGGGAGAAGACTTAGAAAGGGCATATGAAGTCTCATCCGAGTCACGCATAGCGTCAACCTTTCTCAATACAGGGTGGTAGAGGCAAGTTTAGGCCCACGTTTTTCCAGATTTAAATACAGTGTTCGCGTCTTGAACTATTGACGTATTCAAATAATATTTTACGAATTCGCTATGACTATCCATTTATCGGAACAACCAGTTCCAACGTTAATAAAAACAAAATTTTAATAAGATTTATTTTTTTTATTAAAATTATTATTATAATTAAATAAATAATGCAATAATGATAAAATTAGTATATAAATATAATTTAAAATTTAATTATTTTTAAAAAATTATTTAAAGGAATTCGGCAAATTTTTATCTCAATTTTATTAATCATCTCAATTAATCTCAAAGTTAAGTCGTAAAATGTTTAACTCGACGTGGTAAATATTATAATTGACTTTACAGCAAGATCAATTCTCTTTTGCAGATGGTAGCACACCGGTGACCAACGCGCATAACATCTCTGTCACGAGAAGAAAAAACTTACAGATCTTACTAAACCATACCACTGTGATACCTTTTATATGGTGTAGGACAATCCTCTGCTTTTATTGTGGCGAAAAAATCAGTGATCAGAAAGATATTAGGGAGCACACGCTTAAACACGTCAACGTGTCTGTGTCAGATTTTCCGAAGTTGGTCAGCTCACAGAAACTTGACATATCGGAGATTACTTGCGAAGTTTGCAGCGAACCCTTCGATAGTGTAGATGAAATTATAGACCATCTTATAAGAAAACATAAGTTAGATTACGATAAAGGTAAAGAATTACTATTGGAGCAGTACAAACTTGTAGATTTGAGATGTAGAGTTTGTCAGAAGGCGTTCAAAGACTATATATTTCTGGCTTCGCATATGAGAAAGGATCATCCAAAGGACGGATATTATTTCTGTAACAACTGTGACAAAACATTTCGCGATAGACATGCTTTATTTGGACATTCCAAAACGCATCGAAAGAGTACGCTGTTAACTATTCCTGAAAGTTTTAAAAAGGAACCTGAGAATGATGAACCGGTACTGAGCAGTGTCAGCACTGATGATAACTGTGAAGTTAACAAAACGGAGAAAAACTTGAAAAGGCTGAGAGAGAATATAGCTCTTGTGTTAAACATGTCAACGGCGACCCCGTTTAAATACTCCTCCAATTATGTCTGCTTTTATTGCAATGAGAATTTCCCAGAAATGAGTAAACTGAAGGAACACACTATGTCAGAACATCCGCATTGTGATGTCAATAGTAAATCTATGAAAACAGTAAGTGGTCATCGAACATTTGTTAGAATCGACATTGCAGGCCTAGCTTGTAAAATTTGCGGACTATCTTTAGAGTCACTGGACGAGTTAATAGGTCATCTCATTTTGGAGCACGACGCCAATTATGAAAAAACTATCAAGGACTGCTTTCAACCATTTAAAATATTGAAAGACAACATGCTTTGTCCGTTATGCCCTGATGAATCCTTCCGTCATTTCTCACTCTTGATTAGGCATTACAATTTGGCGCACGTTGCTAGAAATTTCATATGCTCAAAATGTGGCAAAGGATTCGCCAGTGTCTCAATCCTCCAGAACCACATTCAGCTATCTTGTCAGTCCGCCGACCATTTTTGCTCAATTTGCGATCAAAATTTTTCTAATGCGAGCATTCTTCAAAGGCACAACGCTAGAGTACATGACGCAAAAGAGTTCAGATGCGGCGTTTGCGGGGATAAATTCTCAACGCATTATATGAAACAAAAGCATATGATAACTGCCCATAATACTGGCCAGCACACTTGTAAGTACTGTGACCGTGTGTTCACTAAAAAGAATGTCATGATGAACCACATTCGTAAGGATCATCTGAAGGAAAAGAACATTGTCTGTTCGGTATGTGGAATGAAGTTTTTCGCGACACAAAAGCTTAATATACATATGGTGAAGCATGTCGGAGACAGAAATTTCCATTGCGATTTCTGTGAAAAGAGTTTTTTATGGAAGAAAAATTTGCAAGCACACATGGCTTCGCATTCGAAACAGGCGTCAGTGAAAGCAATCTAGTAAATCATGCCACACTATCATAGTGTGGCATGATTCATCTCTCAAAGATCACTGCATTCAATTTGCAATGAACGATAACTTAGTCAGAGATGACGCTTTTATTGATTTTTACTAATACCATACTACAATATAAGCTTGCCACAAATGATCAGTTTGTACCGAGACGCTGTATACAGAAACGATTCAACGACAAGGCAAAAAACCTATATAATATCTAGTGAAGAGTAGTTTTACCCGACCTGCGCAACAGAGGTACTGGTAAACAGTAGTGCATCGTAAAGCCATTAACATACATTGCTTCTGGCCCCACACTAGGATACCTCGTGTCGTGATAGCCAGAAACAGCGACGTCACAATATAAACATCCAGACGTGGGAATTGAAACCGTTTAACATATAATAATATCTTATCGTGTATCCAAAAATGAAACAAAGAAAGCTAGTAATTTACAGCGAGATCCATTCTCTTTTGCAGATGGTAGCACACCGGTGACGCACGACCGATGCACCTCTAACAAGAGGAGGAAAAACTTACAGATTCTGTTCAACAATACCACGATAATGCCTTTCAAATGGCGCGGCAGATATCTATGCTTCTATTGCGGGAAACACTTTACGGATTACAAAGACTTAAGGTCACACACGCGCTCCCATGGAAATTGCTCCATAACCGACTATTCCCTAAAACTGGTCAAGGGTGCTCATATTGAAGTCAAACTGGACATATCGGAGATTAACTGTGTGATATGCAATGAGCCATTTAGTAATTTACACGAAATTATAGATCATTTAAAAGGGAAACACAAAGTGGATTATGACGAAAATGTGGAGATACTTTTAGAGGAGTATAGTTTGGTAGATCATAGGTGTCTTCTGTGTCAGCAAAGGTTTCCGTTCTTTGGTTATCTGGTGTCTCACATGAATAATGCACATCCAAGGAACGCGTATATTTGTGATGATTGCGGTCTTTCTTTTAATAAGAAAAGAGATATGGCTGTTCATTTGAGAAGTAAGCACAAACCTGGAGGGTACCCTTGTGATGGGTGCTCTGAGGTACTCATATCTTTGAATAAGTTAAAGGTCCACAAAAATCATCTCCATATGATCAAATGCAAATACTGTGCTCTAACCTTTCCATCGTTAGCTCTTTCACGGAAACACATTAAACATGAACACAAAGACGACAATACTAAGAAATGTAAACACTGCCTGAAAGAATGCCATTCGAAATTGGGTCTTCAACAGCACCTTTCCAAATGCAAAGTAAAGAAAATATCACAGGAAGCGAGTGCCCCTAAATCCAGTTTTTACACAGACGAGGACTGTAGCCAGCCGGTTAAACCCAAGCAGAATGTCACAAGAATACGAGAAAATATCGTCATTATACTAAACTCGTCCACCGCGATACCTTTTAAATTCTTTACCAAATACCGCTGCTACTACTGCAGTAGGACTTTTGTTGAAATGAGCAGTCTAAGAGAGCATACCAATTTGGAACATCCCATCTGCGATATCAAATGTAAATCCATCAAAACGTGCAAAGGCGAACGGGTATGTGTCAAAATTGACATCGCTTATCTCGCGTGTAAACTCTGCGGCGTATCCATAACGGAATTGGATGAGTTGATAGATCATCTCATAACAGAACACAAAGTCAACTACGACAAGTCTATCGGAGGCTGTTTGCAACCTTTCAAAATACTAAAGGACAATATAGGATGCCCCATATGCCCTGAAGTCTTCCGGTATTTTACCACACTTTTAAAACATTTGAATTCCGCGCATACTAATAACAATATCATCTGCTCGTACTGCGGTAAAAGTTTTAGACAAATAACCAATCTACGCGCACATTTATCGTACAGCCATTCAAAGGACAATACTTGCACAATCTGTAGTATCAACTTCAAAAACACCGCGAGCCTTGCGCGTCACAACGCCAAATTACACGACGCGAAAGATTACAAATGTAGAGTGTGCGGTGATAGATTCGGGTCTGAATACATGAGGCAGAAGCACCTCATATCGGCACATAACACTGGACACAAATGCACGTTCTGTTCTCGAATGTTTACAAGAAACTCATTCATGGTAGACCACATACGCCGCACGCATTATAAGGAAAAAAATGTTCCGTGTTCGGTGTGTGGGGAGAAATTCTTTGATAATTACTTGCTAAGGATGCATATGGTAAAACATGATGGAGAGAGAAAGTTTCACTGTGATGTGTGCGGGAAATCTTTTTTGAGAAGGAGTAATCTACAAGGGCATATGGATGTCCATAAAAAACAAGCGCATGTAGCCGGCTTAGAGCGCCCGATTTGAACAATCCGCTAAGTTAACCGAGACGGTTTAGTATACAAATCGGTTCAGTAGTGAGAGTATCCTGCTTAAAACATAGGTTATCATATCAAGTATTGCGAATAACTTCCCAGAAAAGGCTTTTTAACACCTAATCGAACTCGATTCAGTAGTGAGATTCTGCTAATAACTTAAGCTCGTACCAAGTGTGTTGTGTTGTTGTTGACAACAGCCCCGCCACTTTGATGTAGACATGTTTGTTTAGGTAAACAATCCGACAATGACATTAATAAGAAGCTGATTTGATATTAGATGATTATCTACACACGTATCATAAACCCTCTTTACTGCGTACAAAAACCGCACGTTACGATCAGCATAATGTTAAACTACGTGGTAAAATCTCATTTCTTATTACACATTATGACATTCAAATTTCGAACGCCGACGCCCGCCTGCGTGAGGTTGGTACTACAGAACAAGCTAAACAACTGCAGAGCCACAATGCCGGTCAAACGTGCGGTTCCTGAACACATCAAAGAGAGCTTATGATATGTGTGTAGATAAACTAGTGTATGTAACTGTACATAATTAGGCATTAAAACTCTCGAGTGATATTATTATGAAACTCGCCTTCGGCTCGTTTCATAAACCCACTCTCGAGTATTAATGCCCTCCATTATGTAACAGTCACATAAACTACTAATAGTTTTATTATCTTAAAATGTCGTGTAATTTAATGAGTATCTACATGGTGTAGTTTAGTTTAATATTGTAACTACTTTTAAGAATATCTGTATTTCAATAAAAAAACATTTAATTCAGCTTTGCGTGAAAAAAGTTGATTAGATGAATATTAGATCGTTCATTTCTTTTTTAATATTAATTGTGGATTTTTTTACAAATACCTAATTAAACTGAACGATATGCATTATGATTCTAGAAAATTGCGATACATAACTTGCAATGTATAAAAAATATATATTCTAAAGTAAAGTAAAAGTTTCGTGAAGTTAAGTTTGTCAGCGGTTGATTTCGAATAAATCTCTACATGCTTAATTTTATGTTGTGTTTTTATGGTAACCCATGAACAAATACTTCTTTAGACACCTTGGCAATTCAATGTAGAAAAAAAAATGGTAATTAAAAATTTGATATATTTGGTGACTACTGCGTGTTCTAGATAAACCAAATGTTTACTTTAAAAAACCGCTGTAGTCTACAAATGTTGCCATATTTTTTTTCCTAGAATAAAATAATTAGGCAGGTAAGTGAAATAAAATGCCGTGCAACCCCGCTTGGGAAAAGGAATGTTAAACAAACAAACAAACATAGCTTGTTTGCCGTTGGACACGTGTGGATCGTAGCGACGACTTTCGTCAAATGCTATTTTCGTCAAATGCTATTTTCGTCAAATGCTATTTTCGTCAAATGCTATTTTCGTCAAATGCTATTTTCGTCAAATGCTATTTTCGTCAAACGCTTCTTTGGTCAAGTACTACAATCGTCAAGCCCCGTTTTTCGTCAAACATAAGTACAGTTCAAAGAAAGATGGCATCGCATATTGATAACCAAGATGATCGGTGTCTTAGGCTATTTATGTTTTTGAATGTATTGAAAAAGGAGTTTTTTTTTATAAAAAACATAATTCGAAAACAAACGGTTGGAACATAAGAACAAAAGATCAAAAAAATAAGTAAAAAACCGGTCAAGTGCGAGTCTAAATCGCGCACGAAGGGTTCCGTACCACCGTTCAATGGAAGCGATGGTGTGGAGTGAATAGTTTGGATTTTACACAGCAAAATATTGTTTACAAAGTTATTGGTGCGGTTACTTTCACACTCCATGTACGTAACCAGGTGCATCCATAAGTTTGTATGTGGTATTGAAAGAATTGTTGTATGGGAGCCCCCTTAAATATTTCTTTTATCCTGTTTTTTAGTATTTGTTGTTATAGCGGCAACAGAAATACATAATCTGTGAAAATTTCAACTCTCTAGCTAGCTAGGTTCTTGAGATTCAGCCTGGTGACAGACGGACGGACGGACGGACAGCGAAGTCTTAGTAATAGGGTTCCGTTCTTACCCGTTGGGTACGGAACCCTAATAAGAGACACAAAAATTTGGAAAATTATTGAAAATTTGGTTAGAGCAACCACAAGCGTTCAAAAATGCCTAACGCAGTTAGGCTGGGCTATAGCCCATGTGTATAGCATATGTATATATACACAGACTGGGCAGACACATTTTAATCTATGAATAGTATGAATGTCTTCAACAAAACAAAAGTTGCCATCCTAAATGAAGAATATAATAACTTAAAATACTTACAGACTAAGAACAGACCAGCTGGTTTGAGAAACTTATCTTACTATAAAACATATCGACTACCTAAGTATAATAATGTATACGGTATGCGGACTTGGGAGTACATGCTACCAGATATTAGTAATGACTTACCCAAAAGCCTTATAAATAGTTACATAGAAAATAAGAAATATTTGTTTAAACTAAAACTTTACTACACTAAGAACGATCTCACCACTCCAGATAGACCAGAAGGTCTTTGAGAGTGGAAAAACTTAATTAAATTGTAACTTTATGATTTTGAATAAATAAAAAAAAAAAAAAAAGTAAATTTTAGTAATTACCTACATGCTAAAATTTACTGGGTATAATCTATATAGTTTAGGTACGTAGCATCATCTAGAACTGAAGGTAACTGTACAAAAGCGGCCTAGACGAATACCGTTTTTGACGAAAAAAGGGCTTCACGATTATAGTACTTGACCAAAGAAGCGTTTGACGAAAATAGTATTTGACGAAAGTCGGCGCTACCGTGGGCGTGTGGATATTGCATGCGTGTGAGAGAGAGCTCCGCGGGTTCTCAGACATGCAGCTCACGCAAACCCATATTTCCGCTCAACGAAAAGCTCATTAATAATATGATAGGTAAGTTCACGTTTGGAGCGGGGCGATGGGAGAAATGTGAAAATAGAGTTGCTCTGATCAAATCGGTTTCAAAGTGACAGTGAAAGCTGTCCCAAAAAATGTCGCTCACATCCGCAGGAAATACTTGGATCCTACCTGCGCGATCTCTCTGGGTAATTAGCTACAAATCAGTATTTCCAAATACAGGGAATTCTATTAAACACGTGTCGTTGGCGAAATTGACCGGAGTTGTTACACCGAAGTTAATTAAGAAATTGACCGGAGTTTTTACACCGAAGTTAATTAAGAAATTGACCGGAGTTGTTACACCGAAGTTAATTAAGAAATTGACCGGAGTTGTTACACCGAAGTTAATTAAGAAATTGACCGGAGTTGTTACACCGAAGTTAATTAAGAAATTGACCGGAGTTGTTACACCGAAGTTAATTAAGAAATTGACCCACCCGTTGAACGCCGTTAATTAAATCACTACCATCTTTCCGTTACATACACCGTGTATATCATTCCAACTCATATAGTCCACGAAGGTAACATACTCATACCTAACCAATAGTAAACATCAAATACTCTGAAAAGCCTTTTAAATGCTAAGCAATTTAGGTCTCTCTTTTTACGAGCGCTCATTTTCTTCCAGGTGGCAAAACCAATACGGAGGACAAGTTTAAGAAAGCCGCGCTAGCCCGACAACTCGTAATCAAACGACGAAACATTGAGTATATCTTACAGTACGGTAACGTCACCCCCTTCCTCTGGGCCAAGGGACGATTCAAATGCTTCTACTGCAAGGAAGTGATCAAACACCACAGAACTCTAAGGGAACATACCAGCAAAATGCATGAGTTTGCTAATTTAGAATTAGTAGTTCACGATAGGACTATGAATAACAGAAATAAAGATGCAGCTGTATACATCGATGTAGCGGATATATCCTGTAGGCTGTGCCCGCAAAAGATTGAAGATTTAGAGCAGCTGATTCACCATTTGATTATAGCACACGATGCAGAATATGACGTAGGAGTTCCTAACTGTGTCCTTCCTTTCATTTTGGACAGCGAATCACCGACATGTCCCACCTGCAATATGAAGTTTGCATTCTTCGAATATCTTTTACGGCACGCGAATAAAAACCATCTCTCCCACAACTACATGTGTGACGTGTGTGGTACAAGCTTCCAAGGAGAAAACCATCTGAGGATGCATCACAGGTACTATCACAGAGAAGGTGGTTACCAATGCACGCGTTGCGATATGGCGTTTTCGACGTTATCAAAAATGACGCAGCACGAGAAAAATGCTCACCTGGTGAAGTTATTCAAATGTCCGCAATGTCCGGATATGTTTAAAAGTACTTACGTTAGGAGGATTCATCTGGCCAATGTGCATAGCGTGGAAGAAATGAAGATAAAATGCCCGCACTGCCCGAAAGTGTATCCTCAAGCGAGTATAATGTCACGGCATATGAGAAGAGTTCATTTGGGCGAGAAAAACGTCGAATGTGAGGTTTGCGGCGACAAATTCTTTGGATCTTACGACTTGAAACTTCACATGCTAAAACACGGAGGAGAGAAAAAGTTTATGTGCTCTACCTGTGGGAAGAAATTCTACAAGAAATGTAACTTGAAAAACCATTCCATGACGCACAGCAAGAATTTCATTTGCGGAATCTGCAACAAAGCGTTTGGGCTGCACATTAATCTGAAGGTGCATATTAAGACTCGCCATCGCCTCGAATACCAGTCCTCATACAGTCATATCGAGGCGCCTCAAGAAACGTATCAGGTGATAGAGTTCTTGAATGCTGAGCTGCCAGATGACGTCATAGAGGAGAATGTTGAGTGCTTGGAGCTTGAAACTTCCAATATTTAGTTGGTTTAGTTAGAGTAATGGGATACTTCCAGAGCAGGTTTTTTCAAAATTTAACACATAACTTAAAGGTTAAAAAAAACTACTTTTAAGTTTTCCATTGAGGAAGTAGATGTAGAAATAGTAATAATGTTAATGTCATAATACGTTTGTTTTTCTAGTGACTGTTGTAACTGCAATAAATTTGTAACCGTACTTTTGTGTATTATTCTGTTCGTCTAACGACTTGTAACTGATCTGGGAGAATATGAAAGTCTTGTTAAATCTTAATTTAGCAGAATAGCTTTCTCCCCTTCTAGTACCTCTCTGTAAACTCTACGGATTCTCTCTACTCTCGGTTTTTCACCAGGCGAACAAGTCTTCTATGTAGGGCATCTGAAACGTTCATTCGTACGCATCCGAAGTTAAATCTACAATTTAATACCTTAACCCAGATTCAAGAATTTTCGAAAATGGGATCGCTTATTTGTATTTTACCACTTTATTTAAAGGTTAAGAACCAACAAATCCTTTGAACAAATGACAGTAATAAGTGGTTTAAGACAAGGAAGTGAACGCAGTGCTTTCTTTCACAGGCAAAACCAAAAGAATGGAGATAAAGGAAGAAAGCAATATAAAGAAACTGCATCGAGTTCGAAGAAACATTCTCTTGCTATTGATCTACAGCGACGCGACGCCCTTCCAGTGGAATTCAAAAGGCTTCAAATGCTTTTACTGCCACAAAGACATACCAGATGCCAACATAGTCCAACACACAAGGATAAAACACTCAAATATTGATATCAACACATCCATATTAAAACTCATCTCCAAAGATATCCCAATAAAACTGGAAGTCACTGACCTTGCTTGCACGGCTTGTGCAAAACCATTAAACTCCTTTGAAGACCTAATAGAACATTTGAATATCGTCCACGTAGAAGAATACGATACTAAGTTGGTAAGCGCCTTACCCTTCAAGCTAACAAGGGGAACTATCAGTTGTGTGTTATGCGAAAACCAATACGACAACTTTACATCTATGGTCAACCACATGTACAAATCTCATGTGGAACATTCTTTCGTGTGCCAAATATGCGGAGTGAGTTTCCTTGACCAGATACGTATGAAACGCCATTTTAATAACTGCCACATCGGGCTTAAATGTGTAATGTGTGGCAAACTTTTTGCCGGCACTCATAAGTTGGACAGACATAAGGAGCTAGTTCACGGCAGAGTCAAATCCTACAACTGTAATTTGTGCGATGCTACCTTTAGTAATGACTACCAAGTAAAAGTCCACATGGGTAAGGCTCATAACGTGGAAAAATATAAGCTCAGATGCGATTTATGTCCGAAAGTATGTTCTACTAAAGGGGCTTTAGTCCTCCACATGCAGTCTGTCCACACAGAGGCGACATTCGAATGTGATATGTGCGATTACAAAGCGAGCATCAAATGGATGATCAAACTCCACAGGCGTAAGCATTTCGGCGAGAGAGACTACGAGTGCAGTGTGTGTAAGAAAAGGTTTGGCCGGTCTAGCAACCTGCGTGCGCACATGAGAGTGCACACGGGTAACTTCGGCCGCGTGTGCCGGGTTTGTCGGCAAGGATTTGCTGATATAGGAGGGTTGAAAAGCCATTCCTTGATGGTACATGCTGACTCGACTGATAAGCAGACGATAGACATACCTGGTGTTGATGTCGACTTGGAAGAACAGACCACGGGACCATAATGTCCCTGGCTTTTCATGTTAAATTTATTATTATTACAACATGTGTATGTGTCACGTATGTAAGTATATGCGCAGTGTTTATAAATCTCTCTTGTTAAAGATTACGCTAACGTGTCCTGCTTCATTTCTATAAATACAGTTTTCGAAAATATCTCGAGGCGTTAAACATCGTACAGTATTCATAACTATTACCATATTACCAATATATTAGTTATGGTAACTATAATCAATATGTCACGCGAGCGCTCTTTTCGACTGATTTTCCTTCGACATCCGAAATTTCGTATTATTCAGTCTTTCGCCTGCAACAAGTGGTCAGCACCACTCGTTGCGCAAGTCGAATAGTAGAATAAACGTCAAATACGTCAAAGCTAATGTCAACAGTGTCAACACAATTTGAAGTGTCAGAGTTTGCTGTTTTCGCGCGTTTTTTCAAATTTGAAATCCAAAACGTCAAATATGTGACATTAGCGATAGATTGAAGAGCCCGATTTGTTCCATATTATTGCTAGTATTTAGTAGTCAGCTTAATGGAGTTAAAAACTGAAAACTTGTCGTAGATGGCAGCACTGTTGAGTGTTCCTAAGAACCGCCATATTATCTAATTGTTGTTGTTTGCTAAAGTATTCAATATTAGATATCACGATGAAAATGTATTCGACCTGTAGAGACGAGCTTAGAAAACGGAAAGCGTCTGCCATTGGTAAAAAAGCAGCTTTAGTTGAAAGGTAAGTTAAAAACTGGCATTGTTATGATTTAAAGTTTCTTGAGACTTCTCTGAAGCTGTCTATCCGATCGTTGTTGTGTTGTCTGTTTGACTGTTTTGACCTTAGAATATGAAAATATTGAGGGTACAGCTGTTTACTTCAACACTTTGTGTATAGATTTATCACCTGTCTACGAATTGGGTCCATAATAATCTTCAGGTATGGGCAGCACATAACCTTGACGAAGTACTTCATTCCATTTTTTTCTATGAAGAGCTTTCTCCCACAGTTTTCTTCTTTTAGCTTCTTTGGGTAATAAATGAATCCCCATATATTTGCAATTAACAGCTGCACAAAGAGTCATTATAAGAAATTATTCATAAACCAATTGGTTTGTTTATATAATTAGTAAGGAGAACTGTCAAATTCATGGTACCCTCAACAGTGGTGACATCTGAAGTAGCAAAAGGCAGTTTTTAACCCCATTGAACAGACACTGTCATACAGCCTATAATATGAGAGCATTTTACGTTCCGTTTCCTATGCGATATTTTTCTATGTGCAACGGATAAAAATCAACATTTCCGAATTTATTGGCAACACCGATGGAGAACGATTTAAAAATGCAGAAAATCAACGTCATGCGACTTGCTAGTTGAACGTGATATACGTCTCATGCGATACATGATGTGACGCGAGTGATTCAAAAATAAAGCTCCAAGTGTTCGGGGTTTCCAAGCCCACACGATTGTGAACTCATCCTGAACTGACCGGTACTGACAACATGTTAGGGTTGTCAGGATCCTCAAACACGTGCGGGTCTTGTTGAAACTTATTTGGGAGCCCAGCCACTAACTCCGGGGAATTCGACATCCACTTGTAGAGTACATAGCCTCCTTGCTCCAAGAGCTGAATGAGTTCTTCACGACGAGCCAAAGCCTCCTCTACACAACGTGACGTGTCAAGAAGTATGATGAAAGATGATGGCGTAAATAGGCGTCAAGTAATCTTACGGATGCATGCTTTAGAAATAGTAGGAAATGAATCATGTGTACAATCAGTAATAAAACCAAATGGACCAGGTGATGGATTCATCCCGTTATTGCAACAACTTCACCAAAGGTGACTATGTAATAATATTAGCAGGCGAAAATAATAAAGATCCTTGAAAATTTAAATCTCTATTGTATTGGAACATAGGTCAACTTACTCATATAAATGTGATACTGGGTAATGTAGGAATCACTAGTTGCTTAGGTGATAAGAAAGTTAATGAAGTTTTCCAGTTAGTGTGCTCTCGTTTCTCCCATGACATACCTGGACATTTGTGGCAATGAGAGCAGTACTCCTAAAAAGCTACCTAAACACATTACATGTAAAATTACACTAAGGGAGATCCTAAAACTTCATTACACACGATTAGTTAAAGATCTTGAAAAACCCAAAAGTTTCGTCTTCTTTATACCAACCTACTTCACAGCAATACGTAGCCCCAAACTGACCACTCAAATCCCCAACAATCCACAAAAACACGGCCCAGTATAGAGACTCAAAATAACATTGATCTAGACTTAAATCAGACTGTAACAATATCACCGATATCATATCATAATTGTGTGCATTTACAGAACAACAGAAGTTGAACTATTTATGAACCGCCTAGAGGTACAGTTATACACTTATAACATAAATATAAAAACAAGATTGTATTATCCGACTCTATTTCTCGCGACAACGACTGAATCCTGCTCAGGGAAAGGTTATAACCTACGCGGATGACACGGCTCAGCTCTTCTCATCAAAAACGTGGGAAGATACTTTTGATGTCGCACAGGCTGGTTTCAATAGAGCAACTTCTTGGCTAAGAAAAATCTTATTAACCTTAAATGCAGATAAAACTAAGTTTTTATCTTTCTCAATTCGAAATACCCATAATACAGATGGAGTACTTTTGGCTCATTGTTGTCCTGACCCATCTCTAAATTCGTGCTCATGGCCCTAACCTAACCTAACCTAACCTAACCTATAACCCAATTAAAAGGCTTGGTTTTGGAATCGTTCCCCCTTAATTTAATTATAATGAGGTGTGCAATCGATAGCTGGTAGTCACTTTGCGTAGTTTTTTATTTAAATCAAGGATGAAAATTGGAAAATTTCGCTCCGGTTTAGCTTCTTCAACGTTCTAACCTAACCTATAACCCAAATGAAAAGTAGCCACAATAAGTCTTTGTTTCCATACGCTTCACTCCGCTCCGCTCCGGTTTAGCTTCTTCAACGTTCTAACCTAACCTATAATCCAAATGAAAAGTAGCCACAATAACCTACTCTAGCCAGTGATCTTTGTTTGTATACGTTTCGCTCCGGTTTAGCTTCTTTAACGTTCTAACCTAACCTATAACCCGATTGAAATTTAGCCTAAATCACCTACTCTAGCCAAATTTGGCTTTTCTTTGAATACACTCCGCTCCGCTCCGCCACGCTCCGGAGTTGCTTCTTCTAAGTTCTAACATAACCTATAATACAATTGAATTTAGCCACAATAACCTACTCTAGCCAAATCTGGCTTTTCTTTGTATACGCTCCGCTCCGCTACGCTCCGGGGTTGCTTCTTCTAAGTTCCAACCTAACCTATAACCCAACTGAAATTTAGCCACAATAAGCAATTAGGTGTTCAAAGCGACTTAAACGAAAAGAAACTATGTTCACTGACGCGAATGCAAGCAAAGCCGCAAAACATTATTAAAAAAGAAAACAGCAAGCAATTAATGAATGAATTTGGCTTTCTGCGCTCGGTTACTAAAAACTGAATCTCAATAAATCTAAAAGAACACATTAAAATAAGCACAAGTCCAAAAACGCAAAGAAACAAGCTTATGACGCAAAAATATAATCAAAAATAGCTTTATTACAATATAATTCGGTTTAATGCACACTTTCATCTATGTATTCTCATCTTACAATACAACGAAACGTAATACATTTTGAGGTTATTATTGCGTGTTGTATTATTGCAAAAAGCAAAATTTTATAGATGTTCAAACAATCATATCTGAAAAGCTATTGAGTACCGACACCTGAAACTTTTAGAACGTGTTTAAAATGACCCAAATTGTCTACGAAAAAGCAAGCAATTAATGAATGAATTTGGCTTTCTGCGCTCGGTTACTAAAAACTGAATCTCAATAAATCTAAAAGAACACATTGAAATAAGCACAAGTCCAAAAACGCAAAGAAACAAGCTTATGACGCAAAAATATAATCAAAAATAGCTTTATTACAATATAATTCGGTTTAATGCACACTTTCATCTATGTATTCTCATCTTACAATATAACGAAACGTAATACATTTTGAGGTTATTATTGCGTGTTGTATTATTGCAAAAAGCAAAATTTTATAGATGTTCAAACAATCATATCTGAAAAGCTATTGAGTACCGACACCTGAAACTTTTAGAACGTGTTTAAAATGACCCAAATTGTCTACGAAAAAATCACGAAATCCCTAGCAAACTGCCCGTTTTCTAAAGTCTAGCCAAAAGTCCTGTGCACGCCACTGCTGCCCTGTACCCGACCCTGAGTATGTCCCTTTTCTAACTGGTGTTGGTCTGACCCGTTCATAACTCAACGCAACTCATGGTGGGAGCCATCACAAAATGAACACATGCTTGCCCGCGCACAGTCTCTCCACAGGTCCGCAGCAGGCACTTGAAGTACCAGCCTCGTTGCTTGGTGATCTGACGACGAGCTTGGACCCGTTGGTCCTTACATTTATTACAGGCGGCCACGCTATCACCAGCTTGCAACATCGACAAACAGCACTGTTGCGGTCAATGAACTCATTGTTCCAAACAGTTTCTTATTTTCCCTCTTCTGCAGAAAACCTTAACTCACAGCTCTCCTAGGAGCGGCCCTCTGTGGTTCTGGAGAGGGGTAGACTGACAAGGCCATATTCTCTGCCCTACGATACCCTTCCTCCAAGAACTCGACCAGCTCAGAGAAGGTTGGCAGGTCGTCGGCCGGTTTCCTGTGCGACTATTCAAATCCCACATTCTCCAATGCCTTGATAAGGACAACATTGGGTTCAACAAATCAGCCTGGATGGCGCCAACCCTAGTTACAATAGGAGAATTTAACAACCTTTTTAATTGAGCGTCAACTAACCTACGCTTATTATGGTACCGCTTAACCAACAACTAGCGGGCTATATTGTAATTAGCCGCCAGTTAAGACGTCAACTCCCTCACCTCACTTCGCAGGGTAGTGGTCAGTTGTGCCATCTTGTAAGATTTGGGTAAATCTTCCCTTAAATGTACCAGGCTGTCAAGTTGATCAGCAAGTGTGTCCCACTCGCTCATAGCTCCATCGAAGATGGGCACCTGAACTGCAGGTAACCGGGACACTACACCTTGAGGAGGGAGCACTAATTATCAGCAATAAGACCAGCTGAGCGCTGTCTCGTATGTCTACGGCCCTCTGAGTGATGGTCGCGGCCATGTCCAAGCATTGAGTTACATCCGCTGTCAGCCGATCTAATCTGGGCTGGTCAGCGTTCTCAATTGCCTAGGCCTTCGCACAAGACTCCAACACCTTATCGCATCGTTCTTTAACCTCTAAGGCACGTTTCAACACAACAATGGTCCTATCCTGACTCGCCACCAAGGCGAGAGCTGATGTGGACCAATCTATATTCTCTACTGACCTCTCTGAAGCTCTGATAGAGACATGGTTTGAACGATTCTTACACTCAAATTTGTGCTTATTTTTAAGAAACCAAATATATAGAACTCTGCAAGGTTGTTCTACTCAAATTTACACTAATTTGAACCCTACATTCATATTTTGTCCACTAATCGAGTGATTTTAAGTTTCAGTTGAACATCAATCACAACAGCACAGGAGTTCAATAAAAAAACAACGAGATTTCACTCCAACAACATCCATACAATAACAATGACAATAAGCATATGTACCTAATGCTAGACAAACCCACTGGCGGAGAAAGGAACTATAAATATTAGTACATACCCATTTATTCGTTAACCACAGTGGCAGCTTATATTTGAACGTATTTATTTTAATCCCCAGAGGATTGAACAACAAGAACCACGCTCTTTGCTACCAAAAAGTGACTTCCCACCAGGACTGGACTCAGACTAGGGGTTCATGAGCTAGAATGAAACAAGGTCGCCACCCAGACGGGAGTCAATCGACTGCGATACACCGCTGCTACGCAGGGTCACCTCGTGACCTACAATACTAGCGGTTTGGAAGCAGATCGCTACAATATTATACGATTTCAGCTATGTACGATACATCCAAGACAAACCGGCTATATTCGCGGGAATTTGACACCTCAATATTAAAATCCTATATCATTTGATTCAGTATTATTTTTTTAGTTTCTGAACATGTTTTTCGAAATATATTTTCCGATCAATTCACAATTTTCCAGTACTTTTCTAGCTTGTTTTTCGAGCTGGATTCTACCTTTTCATATCGATGAAAAAGCAGCCGATGCTCTTTTAAACACCAGTGCAAACTTCAACGTAAGAAGATTTAAATCGACAAAAGTGGTCGATGCATAAACAAAATAGGAATTTTATAAAGCGGTCAGGTAATTTTAGAGTCTTAGCGAGACTAACGCGCTGCTTTTTATTTTTAGAAATATAGATTACTATCTTATACCCTAAATAAATAAAACCCTGTCTCCCAATAAATAAATGAAGTATTCCAATACGTTTTGAGTGAAATGAAAAACCACCGTATATTTCCGTTTCAGGCGACGCAAGGCGTGTCTTTAAACACAACAGCCCTGGGTCCCGAATCAGAGAAGAGTCCATCGGTTTCCAATGGACAAAAACCACGCTCTCTGCCAAACAGAAACGAGACACAATGAGAAAAAACGTCCTGCAAGTCTTACTCAAATCCACCATTATGCCTTTCCGTTGGCTGAAAACCGCCTACCGATGCTTTTATTGCTACGACATTTTCGAAGAGCCAGAGGATCTGAAAAAACACCAAAAAGAACACCCAAATGACGACGATAAGGAACGAGCTATGGCGAACTACTGGGAGTCTAAGGTCTACGTCGACATATCAAATATAGCGTGTAAACTATGCTCAGAAGTCGTAGGTGAACTTTACGGGTTGATTGACCATTTGGTGACGAATCATGAAGTTGTCTTCAACATGGATATTGGGATTGGAATGGTGGCCTTCAAGTTAGACACGACTTCAGTCAGTTGTCTAGTATGCGAGATGTCGTTCCTAACATTCGGTCATCTATTAGCACATACTAATAAGGATCATAAGGGCGCCTCGACGATTTTATGTGATGTGTGCGGACAACATTTTAAAGACTCAAATATATTGCGGATGCATAAAAAATCGGTGCATGGGAACGCGAGTTTACTGTGCACGGAATGCGGTGAACGATTTGAGTCCAAATCAAAATTAATGACACACGAAACACATGTTCACGACAAGAAGATGGCGTGTCCAATATGCAAAGAAACATTTATAAGCCGTTATATGCGCTATATGCACATGGCATCCGAACATAAGACTCGCAACGAAATCAAATGCCTTCATTGTCCAAAAACATTCGTCTTTAGAAGCATCATGATGTCTCATTACCGGAGTTCTCACCTCAAAGAGCGTAATCACGTGTGTACTGTCTGCGGATGGAAAGCCTTCTCTAATACGCGACTCAAGAACCACATGTATAAGCACAGCGGCGAGAAAAACTTCAGGTGTGAGGTGTGCGATAAAGCTTTTAC
The DNA here is from genome assembly GCA_949825045.1 of Argyresthia goedartella. Classification (NCBI taxonomy): domain Eukaryota; kingdom Metazoa; phylum Arthropoda; class Insecta; order Lepidoptera; family Argyresthiidae; genus Argyresthia; species Argyresthia goedartella. The sequence continues at coordinate 4,352,894 of OX463811.1, read as the reverse complement.
CACAAAGAAGATTATGAGGGCGCATTATGATAGGATGCATAAGGTGAAACAAGCGAATGTGTCAAGCCAAGGTGTCTAGCCAACAGGTTAGACCTCTATTACTCTAGCTTCGGCGAGGGGCCAGCCCCCTGTCACGCACAATGTAGTATTAAATGACTGGCTAAACGTGGGCGTAATTGTGCCACTGCCACCCCGTATGGGAAAATGCGTGACGCTGTGTATGTGTGTGTGTCATTGTAAGTGATGCGTGATCTCAATTTATAATTTAAACGATGTCTACGACGTCATAATCGTGACGGAAATACGTTCCTAGATTCATATTAGGGTATTTGCCAAGGTAGTCCAATAAATCCAGAAACGTGTCTCAAGCTGAACCTATTTCAACAATAAAGTTCGACAATATCAGAATTGTATATTTCCAGCAGCTGTATTTTATAAACTCAATTTTGTGTTAAAAAGACAGCGTTTGCCTATGACCGCACATGCTAGTATTTCATAGAACTTGTGATCAAAATTACCGTTTTGACAGATCCTAAAAAGTATCTATTTTGATTACCAGTCAAATTCCGTATTCATAATTGCTTTTGTCATGTTGTATGAATCACATAATTAATGCACATAAACAAACCTCTCAAAATTCTTGGTTGGCTATAGATATCGTATTTTTATTTTGTAATAATAAATTTTATTGTGTAATGTAATTTTTTTGTAAAGTTTTATGTAAAAATTATAGGTTAGGTTAGATTAGAACACACGTAGTATGTATGTGCCACCGTAGGTTTGTCAAAACCGTTAGTTGATAAACTAACGTTTTTTTTCTCGTTAGTTGGTCAACAATTGACAGATAGTAAACTGTAGCGTACTGCTTACTATATGACGCGTTAGGTGATAAATTAACGGTTAAAACCGTTAAATAGGAAACTGGTTTAAACGTGAATTGCAAACGAAACACACTCAAACACTGCGGTAGCTTAGGTGAAGACTAGAGGGGCGCAGCGACACCCCCCAATAGTCTTCGTGTTAGATTGACATGTAAGAACAAAAGAAACGTAAATTCTAAACCCTGTCGGTCTGGTTTACAATCTGTCGATAGTTGATTATCAACTTACTTATGACTATCTTACGGTGACATGTAACCAGAGCGGAGCGAGCTTCCGACAGAAAGTATTTAAAAGCTAATTTTGGCAATAGTAGGTTATTGTGGCTTAACTTCAATTGGGTTACAGGTTAGGTAAAAAAATTAAAGAAGCCAAACCGTCGCCATCAATAAAGGAGTGGAGGGGGGTACCATTATATGCAAAGGAGTTGAATGTGTCGTTGATAATCTTGCACCATAAACTTGTAAAGACCATGTGCCTGAAATAAAGATTCCTTCATTCACAAATCTACCAATCCGATAATTATCAAAACAGAGTCCATAATTTATTTTAGTTTACAATAAATAACAATGAATGAAAAAAAAATACTCTTATTCATGGTATATTGGCAGGAAATGCTAGAAAATCAATGATGGCAACATTTGCTGACTTGCAAATTACCTATATATGTCTAGTAAAACACGCAGTAGTCCGCTAATATGTCACTTATGTCATCATCAGTTATTTTCTAGCGTTTCCTGCCAAGTCATTGAAGTAAAGCTCAGTTTTTTTTTGTCTTCGACGGAAGATAACAAATAGGAACCGCAAACATACCTAATTCATAATTTCTTTATTGCACACAAATAATTATATTGACAAGATATACATTAAAATAGTGTACAAGGGCGAGCTTATCTCTAATAAGAGATCTCTTCCAGCAAACCATGTCAGGATGAGATAGGTTAATCACAGAGCACGGGTAGACCGATGTGTACAACATACCTTAAATTACAACTCAATAAACTACATACATAAAATATACATCCTAAATATAAATAAATATTAAATATACAAGATGACATTTAATCAGCTGACCATATTTTGGGGAATGATAGTACCCATAATTATGAACAACTTTCCCCAAGAAACATGGTCGCAAATGAAAAAAATATTTGGGTCTCCCGTAGTAACTTGTAATCAGCTATATTTCTAAAGAGATAGGAAGTGCTTCTTCACGTGTCTTTTAAAGATATTGAGAGTAGGACTATCCCTGATGGTGCAGGGGAGTGCATTCCACAACCGAATGGCCCGGGGTCTAAACCCGTGCTCGTAGGATGCGGTGTTATGTTGTGGGTTCGTGAGCATGGACACTGCATGGTCCTCCGAGGTCTGCTGCTGGAAGAAACAAATTGAAAACGGTCTCGTAGGAAGGTTGGATAGCGTGGATTCCGCAAAATGTTGTAGAGGAGGTAGAGGATGTGAGAATCCCGACGAAGACGGATCGGAAGCCACTTCAACTCTTTGCGATGCTATGGTACATGGTCGTATTTGCGCAGCCCGAAGATATACCGAATCCCGAGATTTTGAAGTCATTCGAGTTTGTTCAGTAATTATTCGTCAGCACTGACCCAGCAGACATCAGCATAATCGATGAGGGGTAGAAGAAGAGACTGAGCGAGAGTGATTTTGGTCTGTCGAGGCAAAAAGTATTGAAGTCTCCTGAGACAGTGAAAAGTAGCAAATACTCGTCGACTGACCTGGTTGACATGCAATGACCAGGACAGCTGGTTATCGAAGATGAGACCCAGGTTTTTAGCTTTATCGCTATATATGATGGTGGTACCATTGAAAGTGACAACTGGAATAGGCTGTTGCTGTAACAGTTTTAGAGAATATAATATATAATGATATAATCATAACATGCACCTATAATAAACATGAGACACGATGAAATAAATAAATATTTTAATTATGTTAATCGTTGATTACTGTGCTTATTTACTACATCACCAAGCACTGTTAAACACTATAATTTACGGTCCTTTCTTTAATAAACACTTATTTCTTCTAAACTTAATTTCACAACTTTTTATCGACTCGCCAGTGGTCCGCCATTATAAAAAACTACGCCACACTCCACTGATCTGATTTTTGGGGGTCCTTAATGGCTTCTAATTGAATTTTTTCTCATTCATTCGCTAGCTTGTTCCTTCCTCAGCGTTTTGTAAAAAGAAAGAAAGAGATAGGTATAAAAATGATGTTACAACGCCAAACTATACCTTTAAACTTTTTCCGGAATTCGCCAGGCCCACTGTGGGGCAAAAATTAAAATTGGCGGAATCCGCCAATCACATTGACTAGTGGTTTACGGATGCATTGGATGTATCTCAATAAAAATCTTGTCTCGTGTCTGAATGTGTGCCAAACGGGACCATATTACTAAGCCTCCGCTGTCCGTCCGTCCGTTTGTCACCAGGCTGAATCTCATGTTTAAATGTTCATAATGATGTGTTTCTGTTGCCGCTATAACAACAAATACTAAAAAACAGAATAAAATTAATATTTAAGGGGGCTCCCCTACAACAAACGTATTTTTTGTCTCGTATTTGCAAGATATTGATGACGCTTGAAATATTCACAGATTATTTTCACTTTAAAAATAAATAAAAATTTAAGGGGGGCTCCCATACAACAGACGTGTTTTTCTGCCGTTTTAATAGATAATGGTACGGAACCCTTTGTGCGCGAGTCCGGCTCGCACTCGGTCGTTTTTTCTATTCCTCGCTCTATGGGGTTACCACAATCCCTGATCCTAAGCTGATCCGCAAAATTACCACGGCCGTCTTAAAACAAGTCTTGGAATAAGGTAAGTAAATCCCATTAAGGCGTATTGGCATGAAAATGGATGCCATGGTGATGTTCTTGTTTTGAACCTCATCTGCGTCGATAAAAGTTTGTGGAGTTTCTCGAGTGATGCTAAATCTATGAAGAAAGCCTTGTCCACGTCAAGATAAATGGCTATTTTTAACTCCCTTATATTAGCTTCACCTGTAACTATGTAAAGAAATCTTGCAACTTAAATTTGACCAACAGCCCGGTATCCGATTCAGTTAAATTTGACCAACAGCCCGGTATCCGATTCAGCTAAATTTGACCAACAGCCCGGTATCCGATTCAGCTAAATTTGACCAACAGCCCGGTATCCGATTCAGCTAAATTTGACCAACAGCCCGGTATCCGATTCAGCTAAATTTGACCAACAGCCCGGTATCCGATTCAGCTAAATTTGACCAACAGCCCGGTATCCGATTCAGCTAAATTTGACCAACAGCTCGGTATCCGATTCAGCTAAAATTTGACCAACAGCCCGGTATCCGATTCAGCTAAAATTTGACCAACAGCCCCGTATCCGATTCAGCTAAAATTTGACCAACAGCCCGGTATCCGATTCAGCTAAAATTTGACCAACAGCCCCGTATCCGATTCAGCTAAATTTGACCAACAGCCCGGTATCCGATTCAGCTAAATTTGACCAACAGCCCGGTATCCGATTCAGCTAAATTTGACCAACAGCCCGGTATCCGATTCAGCTAAATTTGACCAACAGCCCGGTATCCGATTCAGCTAAATTTGACCAACAGCCCGGTATCCGATTCAGCTAAATTTGACCAACAGCCCGGTATCCGATTCAGCTAAATTTGACCAACAGCCCGGTATCCGATTCAGCTAAATTTGACCAACAGCCCGGTATCCGATTCAGCTAAATTTGACCAACAGCCCGGTATCCGATTCAGCTAAATTTGACCAACAGCCCGGTATCCGATTCAGCTAAATTTGACCAACAGCCCGGTATCCGATTCAGCTAAATTTGACCAACAGCCCGGGATCCGATTCAGCTAAAGCTTGGAATGGAACTGGATGATGGTCACAAGAACTCTGTGATAAAATAACGTGATCCGACCGAGAGGGGCTCTTTAGAATCGTCGCGGTGAGTAGTTGATAAGGGTGTTTTTAAGTTTTTAACTTGATGATTATGAGTGAGGTAGTCGTTTTCGATAGTTACCAAAAAGCTACACTACCAGATGAAGGTTGAATATTACTACCTGTTTATCTAATATTTTATTTATCACAATTAAAAATAATTGTCATACTATCATCGCAAGAAACTCTTTAGGATTTTTTTCTTCCGACACTTTCTTTTTCGTCCGTTTCTTTAATAAAATCTTCCATCTCGTTTTCTATTCCTATATCATTTGATTTGGGTATTCATTTAGTTTCTGAACAAGTTTTTCGTGATATTTTTTCCGTTCAATGTCACAATTTTCCAGTACTATTCTGGCTATATGTGGTCCTTGAGAATGTATTATTGGATTTTACCTTTTCATACAGACGAAGAGGCAAACGATGTCATTTAAAATACACAAGTACAAGGGAAAGCTTCAACGTAAACATTTACATACAGGCACACACATTGCTTCTGGCCCCACACTAGGATACCCGGTATCGTGGGAACCAGAAATAGCGACGTCACACCTATATAAACATCCAAGACTGTTTTTTTTTCTTTACCCCCAGCTGGGGATCGAACCGGGGACCTCTACGTGAACTAGATCAACTGAACTAGATGGAGTCGATGCGGACTTGCACAGTATTAAGACAAAGGCGACGCAAGACCTTGCTTGTGTGCGGGACGTCACCCGCTCCGCGAGTTCCTCTTTCCCCTCTGGCCAGCAAACCTGACGTGGACTATACTGTACGAGCCACTAGTATCTTATTATTTGTGCTGACTCTGCAGAGCTTACCTAAATTACCTCAAGTATTGTTTGTATATAATAACTGTTAAGTGCTAAAAACGCATACGTTAGTATCGGTCTCTCTCTTTGACATATCCATACTATATGACATTCGGTGTGTGAAACCTAGCAGCCCGCACCGTAACTATACAAAGGCGAGCTTATATCTAAAAAGAGATACGAAGCTTGTATGTTTGACGACCTCTGTGGCGCAGCGGTTGTGGCTCTGTCTACCCGGCTGGGTAAAGAAAAAAAAACCCCGCTCTTGGATGTGTTGGATGGTTTATATGTGTGTGACGTCACTGTTTCTGGTCCCACGACACAGGGCATCCTAGTGTGGAGCCAGAAGCAATGTATGTGCCTGTATGTAAAATGTTTGTGTTTAATGTTTGTTTATGTTTAACTAATTGTTTCTCACCCGGTGCTGATCATGTAGGGTACCAATGAGATAAAGCATTTTATCTTAAGTACATTGTTGTACGACGTTCTGACGATGATGTAGAACTTTAAAGGAAACCTTCATTAATCGATAGCTCCGGCGTTGAGCTAGCCCCCTGTCACGCAAAATGGAGAACTGAATAACTGGCTTAAAGTGGGCACGATTGCGCCTCTGCCACGGAAAAGGCGTGACGCTATGTATGTGTTATATACATATCTGTAACTTTATTTCACAGGCATTATTATAGAAAAAGGTACTGATTAATAAATAAACTAAACACCGTCAGTTGATCAACTACCGCATTAGTTGATCAACTGACGGTTTTGACTATCTTCCGGTGACATATTTATACGTAATCGTCAATATAAGTTAATCTTAATATGAAGTGCGACTCCCGACCCACAGACAAACCATACCTACAATTGGTTTTGTGGGATGTATGCATAGCCCATAAGATTTGATTTTAATGCAATAAAGTTCTATTGTATTCTATTCTATGTTTGCAGCTGTAATGTAACAGCATCCACTTAGTGACATGCTAATGATGATCTTCTTGTCTTTTCTACCTCCGATTAATGTAAAATTATCGAATCTTTCCTTCATTGTGGTTTTGGTTTATAGTATAGTATAAAGTTACAAACACTGAAACTATCTCAGCCGAACTTGCGCGTTGATTTGCATTATAGTTCTCCCGAAGACTGACATCCGCGCCCTGTATCTTCGAAACCAGGTCCAGCGGATGAACTTTGCACTATTTCTAACCCAACTAATACACACAATCGCAAAAAAGTAGCAAAAACCCTTTTCGGCAAAAAAGGGTCAACAAATACTGCATATTCTTTCAATACTACAGACAAACTTATGAATGCCTGGTTACGCATATGGGGTATGAAAGTGGTCGCACCAATAGCATTGTAAACTACATTTTGCGATCGAAAATACAACCTATTGACTTCCCACTAAAGTTATACAGCCAATGCCAATCCGTTAATGGTATAATCTGTCAAGCCGTAGCGTTGGCTGTAGGTTTTTTTAGGGTTCCGTACCCGAAGGGTTCCAAACGGGACCCTATTACTAAGACTCCGCTGTCCGTCCGTCCGTCTGTCACCAGGCTGCATCTCAAGAACCTAGCTAGCTAGAGAGTTGAAATTTTCACAGATTATGTATTTATGTTGCCGCTATAACAACAAATACTAAAAAATAGGATAAAAGAAATATTTAAGGGGGCTCCCATACAACAATTCTTTCAATACCATATACAAACTTATGGATGCACCTGGTTACGTACATGGAGTGTGAAAGTAACCGCACCAATAACTTTGTAAACAATATTTTGCTGTGTAAAATCCAAACTATTCACTCCACACCATCGCTTCCATTGAACGGTGGTACGGAACCCTTCGTGCGCGATTTAGACTCGCACTTGACCGGTTTTTTCATTTTTTTTATATATTCAACCCCATATCGCCGCCATTTTGATTTCACGAGAACCGGTTGAGAAATGCGACCTGTAGAGAAGAACAGCACGAATCCGGATAGAAATCCGACAAGACTCACACACGCAAGCATGCCCAAGCTAAAACGGAGACGCTTCAGCGATCATCATTATGAACAACTTTCCCTGAATTAGTAACTTAGTGATCGGAGTACAAGATGACAAAAGATATTGATACCTCGGGGCGGTCGATCCTCATCCTCACGCTCACTCGCGTTCCGTTCGACGCTTAATTCCGGACACGTGTATAGGCGCGCGAAATAACATCATTCGCTTGATGTCGGTTCGCAAAATGCGAATAGCAAACGAAATCAAATAGTACACCATCAATGGTTGTTGTTTCAGAACCAGCGACAAGCGAGCACGACGAAAGAATCATTAGCAAACGACGCCGCGACGCCATCAGAAACACCGTCCGTAACCTTCTAGAGTTCAGCACAGCCTTGCCTTTTAAGTGGTGTGGCCGATATATGTGCTTCTACTGCGGCTGCCCCTTTATTAACAGCACAGATTTGAAGTCCCATACGAAAGAGGAGCATACCGGTGCTAATTTAGACACGATCATCAAATATTTGTCGACGAACAGCCCGGTTAAGTTAGAAGTGTCAGAATTGAGATGCAATCTTTGTCAGAACGAGTTGGATAATTACGAAGAGCTGTTAGAACATCTGACTGAAGTTCATAAGGTCATGTTTGAAGATTCGGTTAGAGACTTTTTGAAGCCATTCGTCTTGTCGGAAGACAGTATGAGTTGTTTGCATTGCGGGACTAAGTTTAAGTTTTTTGGGCCGTTGTTAGCGCATGACAGTAGGAATCATACTAAAACTAACTTGTATCTGTGTGAAATATGCGGACAAGGGTTCATATCGAAAATGAAGGTAAATACTCATATTAAAACTTTACATGGAAGCGAGAGGAATCGATGTGTTACTTGTAATACAAACTTTTCTTCTTATAACAAGTTGTGCCATCATAATAAGCAAGTACACAGCTGGAGAGGGAACAAGTGCCCTAAATGTCAAAGTACATTTCCGACAAATTTCCTATTAAGAGGCCATTTGGCGACAGTGCACGATGTAAAAACATATCAATTTCCGTGTGATGTGTGTAATAAAATGTTTACGATGAGAAGTCGTCTCGATATGCACAAACGAAGAATTCACATGAAGGAAAAGAATCAAGTGTGTCAAATATGCGGTTTCGAGGTGTTCAATACTGATCACTTGACGCGGCACATGGTGAAACACAAGGATGAGAGACCGTTTGAGTGCGATATCTGCAAGAAAACATTTCCGCGAAGCAAGACGCTGGAATTTCATCGGCGGATCCATACCAATGATAAGAGATATGTTTGTAAATTGTGCGGGAGAGCTTTTATTCAGATGACGAGCTTAAAGCTGCATATGAAGAGTCATCACTCGGATGGTTAGGGAGGATAAATAAAAAAAAAACCGGCAAAGTGCGTGTCAGACTCGCAAACAATGTGTTCCGTAAAATACGAACCCTTCCTTAAAAATTCCTTCCGTTGTAGAACTTTTGCGCAACGCGATTGGCCTGCTCAGGAAACGTAAGGCCGTCGGCACACCCCTAGCATCTTTGCACACGACCTTATATTACAAACCCATAAAATCTGCTAAGACGCCCTGAAAACGCACTGTAGACGGGCTTTACAGAGCGTAAGAAATACGCCATGTGCAAAGGCGTATTTCTTACGCCTTTGCACATGGCTTAAGTTTGCTTTGTTTTGGCTTTTTGAGCGCTTTATCTGGTCAGAGATCTATGTAAATATGTAAACATAGCCCAGATAAGGCGGCAGGGTCATTCCTTAAAAACATAGTCTTTATAATAATCACGTACAGTACAGCTTGGCAATTTAATTTCTTTTTTCTTCTCTTTTCTTATTTCTTATTTCTTTATGTATTAAAAAAAAATACCATCATAAGCGGCGTTTTAGCGGACTACCTACTACCAGGGGGTCTCACTCTACAGTTTAGATACGTTCAACGGGCCAACCCGACGGGCGGGAGTTCAGTTATGTTGCCGCTCGCTTGGCTGGAAGTCGCGTCGTGCGCTAGCCGCTCCTAATAAGCAACTTTTCTGTGTTTTTTGCAACAACCATGACTTAAGTACCTAACAGTTAAGGGTGTCTTAAGGAATTGTTCACAAATAAAATTCGATTCCTATTTAATTGAATACATTTTCGTTTAACCATAAGTAAACACTTTAGACCCAGTATAAAACAAATGACAATTACATAAGTAAGGAGGTAGGTACCTACCGAGCCTAGAATTTACCAATAGCTTGAATAAGTACTAAAAACACCTCTCTTAGATAGAGTGGACAAAAATTCACAAACACAAATAATCGCACGTAGATAACCCTACCGTGATCAAGCGAGACAGGAGTTTACAGGACGACCTTGTGATGTCAGAGTGAAAGAAGCTCTCAGGCGTAGTAATACGGCGCAATCTAGCCTGGACGGGCGGGTCAAGCGATTCTCTAGGTGCTTAGCGATTGTTGTAGGTAGCGCAGGTGCGAGCTAGATAGCGCTTTATTGTCGCGCAGCGAGAGTAGCTATTTATTTAAGTGTTTTTGAGGACCAATATTTCTTCTCGTAGTACTATTAAGTATTCTGTGCTACTACCTCTGGAGAGATTGAAATTGCCATATGAGAAATTTAAAAACATTGCACTTTATCTAAAATATGATATTACAATATTCAAGACAACATAAATGACAAGAGTGTTGTGGGGTTAATCTAACTTAACACAGAACTAGTTTTATAGTTTTATAATTATTTATTCCTGTATATTATTCATAATATCTAATATTTGTACGAGTTAAACAAAATCAATATTGTAAAAGAGATCTAAAAACCAATCAATCTGCGGGAGTTTTTTCGCCCTACAGAAGTAGGAGAACGCACAGTGGACCAAATAGACAACAAGCAAAACATGATGTTTTCTAAACAACTGTAATTCTTGACAAAAAATAAATTATTATGAATTTGAATTTGATTTTTCATCAGTCAAGTCAAATATTTTACTGAAAAAACATGCAGTAGTCTGCAAATGTTGCCATCACAGACCAAACACAGAAGTAGATGCCGTAAGCACGCCAATATGTATGCGAACCAACCGTGTCATTTATTTATATAAAAAAACGTCTGTCATTTGGAATAGTCACAGCAAATACAATGTTATCTATGAGTCATAAGAGCGACTGTACTGTGCTGCAGAACACCTATCGAATGACACGCAAAGTAGTTGCATTTGCTGTTTCTGTTTATAGTACAGATGTAGTGAATAATCCTTTCCTATCGGCAAAACTCGGAACAACGATAACACCCGAATGGTGCCGATGTGTCTATAAATTACTGTATTATTAAATTACGTGTAGGCACAGGTGAAGGTATCAAATAAATCGCATACTTTATTTATCAATGTCAAATGTCAAATTGCCCGTTTGACGTATATTACACTGGGTACTGAGTGCGAGTGAGGTAGTAAGACAAAAACGAACATTTCCGAGAAAATACGAAAGGAAAGGATTATTCACTACATCTGTAACGGTCTGTGGTTGCCAGCATGATTTTACCACATTAACTTGCCAAACTGTATGTATGTGATAGCTTAGTCAAGTCAATTTAATTTTAGTCGAAATTTTATTCAAAATTATTTAGATTATTATGTAACATTAATATAGATACAATCGGGTGTATTGTGTTTTTCTCATAAACCGCTGTAGGCTTAGATAGGGCAACTTTTACTTTTTGTCGTAACTACTACTTACTAGTGGCTCTGTGAGCTGTAGAACGAGCAAGTGACAATTTATTTAAATGCACCTGGTTACTTACATGGAATATGAACGCACCAATAACTTTGTTAACTACATTTTGCGGTCTTGACTTTTCACTAGAATTATATAGCGTGTTACTCTCAAGGACTATAGAAATAAAACGACTTCTCATTTGTAAAAATCCGTTAAACTGTAGCGGTTTTTTGAAATTTTAAAACCCACACACATCCGCCATTTTGAAAAAAAATTACAAAAATGGACAAAATAAAAATCTATTTAATTATCGAACCCGCTCACAAACATTCACTAGAATCAGGTGAGAAATGTCTCCTGTAGAGTATAACATCCGGACATACGAAAGCATTTTTGCCCAATCCTGAAACGGAATTGCTTCGCTCGTTTCGCTCGCTCTGTCAATCGGTCGAAAACATTTCAGTTAACTCTGTAAAAATGCTCATCTGACGAAAATCACTTAAATAAAAATAATAGTCCATTATCCATATATGTGGCAGAGGCAATATATTTTCCGTCATATTTTAATCTTATGGCTTGGCACTACATACGGAGTTAATATCCTCACCGAGGGACCCAGGCCGTTACTCGAATTCGAGTAAGATTGAGCCATACTCCACCACGCTGACTCAACTCTGACGACCTTTGTGCCGTTGTGGTTCAACGCTCTGCCTCCCAAGAGAGAGCTGTCCTGGCTTCGAATCCCAGCTTAGAAGGACGAAAAATACATCTAAGAAATAAACTAATTCGTCACTTATTGATCTTGAAAACTACACCTTATTTCATTGAAATGTAAAATAAGCCCTGAAGGGGTTGGAACATTACAAAATTCAAATTTTGCGCGGCAACCATCTTGAAATTCAAAATGGAGCCTGAATTAGTTTACCTCCTCAAAAATTCTTAAAATTATACCCATTATTGCAAAATACTAAGTTGGCGCGACCGCCATCTTGAAACGACAAATGGGCCCTGAATCGTAACCAGCCTCCAACAAATACTTGAGCATTAGCTCAAGTATAATTACCAAAATGAAATTGTGACATTAATTTTAAATTTTTAGAGCTACGTGAATGTTGAGGCTGTCAAAAGACTCGAAAGAAAATAAATTGTTAAACATTAATAGTTTTTGAGAAAAAAAACCGTAAAAAAAACTAGTGACTTTTTATATAAAAATAAACTTTTATATTTATGTATCTGAAGATACAGTGGTGGTCACATAATTACAGACAGAATGGATATTAAAAAAACTAAACTATTCCTCTATATATTTTTTATTACACTAATATTGGAACCTGCTTCACAATTTAAAAATATGTGTGTAACTATTGTGTAATATTAAAACGAAATATTATCAACAAAACTTGTCTGTTCCTGATCTTTTGTTCGGTTTATCCTAATTGTAAGCAGTATAAACTTAACAAAGATATGGATGGCATATAATGAAAGGCACTCCATCTGCTTAGAAGAAATTTTATATATATTTATGATTGAAACTATCTTTATTCCTCAAACTCCCTAACACATTTATAAAACATTCCGGTACGTATCAATATTTTGTCGCATGTCCTTTGGCAGAAAAGTCAGCACGACATCTCTTGGGCATGGAAGTGATCAATTTTGTATCAGCTTTCACCGGAAATTGCTCCCATGCTTCTGTAAAAGATGTGTAAAGTTGATCGACGTTTGATGACCGCTTTGTCGCCACTGTCTTCTTCACCTGTTACCACAAAATTTCTATTGGATTTAAATCCGAACTATACGGGGGCTAATCAAAAACTGTTACTGACTGATTCCTTAACCTCTCAATGACCCATGGCATCTTAAGATGCCATTTTTCCGTTATAGGTTTTGACTTTTATAACCATGGCATGAGGTTCGAAATCGCGATGCCTCAACAGTTCCGTGGTCTTTTTGAGGTTAAGAAGTCTTTTAGTACTTTTGCAGTGTGCTTCGGATCATTATCCAGTTGGAAAGTCCAAATGACCGGTAAATTTTGCTCGGCATAGGGCAGCATGACTTGTTCTAATATATGATTGTAATTCATCCATGTTGCCTTCTATTTCCCTGAAAGTTCCAACACCAAGACCTGAAAAACAGCCCCACACTTTGATATTTCCGCCCCCATGTTTGACTACTTTCTTGGTATACTTTGGATACATTTCTTTGTTGGGGGTGCGTCTAACATATAATTTTTCGTCAGAATTAATCATATTTATTTTTGTTTTAACAGAAAAAAGCACATGTTTCCATTACATTTCAAACCAGTATTCACATTTTTTAACAAACGCTAGTCTTGCCTTAACATTTTGCTTTTCACAAGTGGCACCTTCCGAGACACTCTTCGGTACAGGTTTGCCTCACATACTCTCCGTTTTGAGAATACAATGTCGCGTATGGTTTTATTACAAATACACTAGATTAAACACCTATTCTAGCTATGTAATAGTACTACCATAATTAAGTTTTAGCTGTTCAATAACCCCCCCTTATTGAACAGCAAAAACTTAATTATGGTAGCACAAAATTTTATTATGTGACCACCACAGACACGACACGAAAACAGAGACAAATACACAGTTCTGTCCTGTTTATTCGTCACTGTTTTCATGTTGTATTTTAATTTTTTCCGAAAAAAATATATCTAATTATTTTTTTAAATCCTTAAGGCGAAAACAAGTGACATTAGACAGATTTCGAAAGTAAAATTTAAGAAGTACCTAGTATTGCGCATGTTTTATGAGTAAATGACTGCCACGTCCTTTTTACCCGACTGCCTTCAGAGAGAGGGTTATGTTTTTCGAGTGTATATACCTATTTGTATGTAGATTTCTATGTTCTCTGCTACAGCATAACGGCTTGAAGTATTTTAACGTTTGAGGTGTCGTTAGATTTGTCTTAATAGCGCGAGTGACATTTGGCTACATTAAAAACAATAAAAAACAAAGGCAGGTTTAGACGCATATAGTGAGTTCCAAAAAATATTTTTTTCACGAAACCCCTTCCAGTGGGAGTATCAAAATGAAGGGTTTTTAATAGCGTTTCTAAATATACGTATAACTTGCACTTTTAGTTTTAATGGAAAGGTAAAACATTTAACGAAAATCACTATCGGCGCACAGAAATCCAACGCAGGGTGATGGACTGGGTGTGTACCGTCACTCTTCGGTGTATTTCCTCAAACGTAAATAAAAATAACATAGTATCAGTTAACTAAATAGTATGAAATAAAAAAATAACCTAAAAAAATACAAAAAACCCGACTACATAAATAACCTCTAAAAAGAAAAAACAAGCTCTATAATTTAATGTGAAGAGTAATACATAGTAGTGTTTATATATTTTATCTTTATAGACTCCTGAACATATCCGTGCATAGTGAACGGGAAAGGTGTAAAATATTGACGGCACCCAATTCTGTTTTTCGGGATAGTTACGTTGTTAGTACCATTTCACGAATTATTAGCTAGAGGATTTTCAATTGTAAACCGGAATCTCACAAAATAACTTCGCGATTCCGTGAAAATTTTGCAAGGGATAACATAAACATTTCTTCAACTAAAATTCGGAAATGCCGGTGGATGTTTTCCTCTATTACTCATTGCGTCGTCACTTAACTAAAACACCATTTTGTCTAATGATTACAGGCAATGCATCTCACAAGGCAAGCTCTTCACGGAACCCGACACAGCTAACAAAAGACTCAAGTGAACCCAAAATATACGACCTACAAGACCTAAGAAAAAATCTAGCTACTGTCATCAAAGCTACGACAGTAATACCATTCAAATTTTCGTCGAATACGTACAAATGCTTTTTCTGTGAGACGCGATTTGTGAAGGCTTTAGAGTTGCAACAGCACACGAAGAGCGAACATGAGGGGTATCATAGTCCAACGATTTTGCAGAATGCTTTGACTAACTATGAAGTGAAGCTTGATATTACAGACCTTACTTGCACACTTTGTTCGGAAACGTATGAGAGGTACGATGATTTAATCGATCATTTGGTTTCAAAACACAAGCTGAAATACAATAAAGAGATGGCTTATCATTTTATACTGTTTAAGCTTAGTGATGAAGTGATAAAATGTTTTTCTTGCGAAGAAGAATTTCAACACTTCTGGCATTTGTTAAAGCATATTACAAAAGAACATACGAATTGCCACTTTGTGTGCGAAAACTGCGGCAGAGGATTTGGCTTTCCGCATCAACTGAAACGTCACATAAAGCTAAATCATAGAGAGAGAAAGCTGATGAAGTGCCGGGTGTGCACAAAAACGTTTACGTCAATTACAAATAAGAGAAGCCATGAGGTGAGAATCCACAAGATCGATACGTACAATTGTGAAGTGTGTAATCAAGAGTTTCTCAGCGTATACAAACTCAAAAGACATGTTTTGCATGAACATGAAAAAGGTGATACGCATTCATGTGATCAGTGTTCAAGAATGTTTATTTGGAAGAACCATTTAATAAGGCATAAGATGAGTGTCCATTCCGGAAAAACGGAACTCTGTCCAGTTTGCGGTATGGCGTGTAAGTTGAACTATTTGAAGACGCACATGGTGTCACATAGCGATGAAAAGCCGTTTGAGTGTGGGGTGTGTCGGAAAACATTCGCGCGGAGAAAGACTTTACGGGCGCATGAGAAGACACATACAAAGTCTTCGGTAACTGTCTGATTTTGTATGGGAAATATTAAACTGCACATCAAAAATACTGATATGCACAGCAAATAAAAGGTCAAAATACTGCGGTAGCTTCGGTGAAGGGTAAAGGGGGTGAGCGAAGCGAAGCCCCCTTTATCCTTCGTGTTAGCTTCAACATGTTAGAACAACAAAAAATACTTGAAACATAAACTTAAATATCATTAATCGTGCTCATTAAATATTTAAAACATAAAGAGTGTTTTTGTTGAACATTTTTTGCTGCGCAAATCAGTATTTTTGATGTGCGATTAAATACCAGCTATTTTGTATCAAGCTACTGTGAGGACTTGGACGAGACTTAGACGGGGTAACGGACTGCGTGGACCAAATCAAGCCACATTTTGTAATGATTTATGTTACAAGACATCATATTTACCTTTAACCAGTCTTCTGTAATACAAATAACATCGGTGTCAGAATTATAAGGAAATAATTGTAAAACAACAAACAGTACATTATTTTTTTGAAAGTTATTAAGTTTTATTTTATTTTTCTTATTGTCAACATATTTTTGTATCTTTTCTGCCTGTTCAATTTACTTTTCCTTCTCTTCTCTTTCGTTCGCTAATGTAATAAGCATCGCGTTGGCCATATTAGTAATAGTAGCTCCTGATCCCAAAAATACTGACTTTACAGACAATTTTTCGAAAAAAACTGGCTTTTACTGAACTTAGCCAAAAAGCTAACTCTTACTGACTTTATTGACAATTTTCCACCCCTGCAATAAAAAAACTAGCAGAGAGCTCAGCTCTGCGGAGATCCCGATACTTTGTGGCATAGTGAATATTGTAAATCCATGGTGGTCACACTCACCACACCGTTCTTGAACTCAACAAAGAGTAACGACAACGGAAAGCAACAAAAAAGTAAATGAAATAATGAAAGAGACAAGCACATAGAGATCAATTTTAACTGACCGATATGATTAGGAACCAAATTAAAAATATAATGTCATGAATAATATAATATATATAATGTCATAAACCTGTCGGTATATTATTTTTTCCAGTACTTAAGCCAACAAAAATAATTTTGATGTAGGACGATAATTGCGAACATCTGACCTAGAACCTTCACGCTTCCAAATTTCAGGCATACAGCACTCAGAGAGAGAACGTTTAAACAAAATTCGAAAGAGATTTTGTACATTTTATGATGAAGATAGCGGATAAATCATCATGGCCTGCTGACTTAGAAGGATCTAATTTTTCGAGTAATTTCACAACCTCAAGTTCGCTTACATATATTGACGAAATGTCACCCACAGGATCTTTAGAAACAGAAGAAGAAGCAGAGGAGTCATTCAAGCTAGTCGGCGACGATGTCTGAAAGATGATTGAAAATTCGCTGAAAACTCATTACAAAAAGATTCACCTGTATTGAAATTTGTGTTGTTGTGAGTCATATGATTCGACATAAGAGTAGAAGTAAATTTAGATTGAATGTGACTCCAAAAATATTTGGGATTTTTCTTAATCGACAGTCTTAATATGATTTTTGTAGCAAGTCTCCTCCATATATTTTTCTTTATCCCGTAATAACTTAAACGACTCCGTGTCAGCTTTATTGCCATATATTTGGAATTTACGCAAATGTTTAAATTTTTCCAAATATGGTAAGAGGAATACCAAATAGGGTAAGAGGAATTGTTTACAATTTTCAAAGGAATATATGTGTCGCAGTTAGTTGGTTACCTCAGACACTTAACTAAATCTCTAGACCGTTAATTAAATGCCGACGTTTAACCAAGTCACTAAAATTCCGTCAGACAAGTGAGTGAACGAAACGTTTAACGACTTGTCTAAACGTTCCTAGGCAACAAGACATACTTTTTTTTGTGTTCTTAACTTTATGTTTTAAGTATTTTTTGTTGTTCTTACATGTTCAACCTAACACGAAGGATAAAGGGGGCTTTGCTTCGCTCACCCCCTTTACCCTTCACCTAAGCTACCGCAATGTTTTGCCCTGATATAAGCTGTGCAAATCAGCTGTTGCTGTGACGCCATCTTGTTCTACAACACGCTGGCTTTCGTTAAGACAGATTGTTAAACGTTTTCGACGATGCTTTATTTAAATGAAAATGCTAGTGACTTGGTTAAACGTCGGTATTTAATTCACGGTCTAGAGAGTTAGTTAAGTTGCAGTTGGTTGGTTAAATCAGAGATTTAACCAACCAACTGCGACATATGCGCTCTGAAGATCATTCAAAACACTGTAGAAAAAGTCAATGGCATCATCAAGATTTCGAGACTGAATTTCCTATGCCAATAATTTGATAAAATAATTTCATTTATGAAGTCGTAATCACCTTTATTGTACAAACATTTGATACGTGGTTTTGGTTTTAAGGATACAAATTCTAAGTTAAGAATAATAATTTCTAGAGCTCCGTGATGTTTGTCAACGGGGACTAATGAGTCCTGGCTACACTCTGAAACGACTAATTCTAAACAAGATAAAACCAGATCTAGGATACGATTATTAAAATTTAAATTTCCTTTATATCTACTGAATGTTACTTAAGTTAAAGTCACCCACTATCAAATATTTATCTGACGGATTTGACACCAATATCTCATTCAGCGATGATGTAAAATTAGACAACTGATTTGAAAATGAAAGTCTCATATTTTCTTTACATAAATAAGGTACACAAATGTGTATACATACAGCTGGTTGAAATTTACCTCCAGCAAAAGAGACGGTCACCCAGATATCTGCCTTTGACTGGCCGGTGCTGGCGATGTCACGATCCCGCCTAATATCCCGCCGTCCAAGCGGTGAGGATTTTGTTGTATGGAGACTTCCGATAAATTCTCTGCCTCTGAATTTTGGCATCGGATAAAGTCAAATAATACAGATTACAGATGTACAATAATCCAACAAAATTTGCTACGAGAAGTTAAGTATATTTACCTAAAGAGGAAAATCGCTTATAACTCTGTGAATATTTCCTCAGTCTGAAATATTTTCGATATATGTACGTTTGTACTATTTAGAATAGGTATGTTTAAGAATCCAACATTTTTTCGATTATAGCGATACCTAAAATGTACTTTTCAATATTTTTCACTCTATCTTTTACTGAAAAATTACTCTGCCAATTTTTATTTTTTAATATGTTTTTATATCCTAGTTTTTCCTTTTTAAACACTGTTTTATTATTTTTGCTTAAATACTTAGTGTGAAAAATTGCTCCGTCCATTTTTATACCTTTGTTAGTCTGGGTATCTGTATTTTAATAGATTTTTCGATAATCCAACAACTTTTCAAACGTTTATATACTTTTTAGGACATTCCGTTCCGCGTGAGCACACGCCGCCGCCGCCGCCGCCGCCGCCGCCGCCGCCGCCGCCGCCACACGCTCACATTATAAGACCGATATAGAACAAGGTTCCCTCGACCGGCTGCGCTCGAGTTCATTCTACAAGTTGTGTGTGTGATGAGAACTTGTCTTGCATATTGCTCTTTGAATAGCCCTCGCATTCGCACGCTCTACCGACGCCTGAGTAGTTAAGGTCTATCATCTTCACCGACCGGACAGTACGGCATCGGATGGAAAAGGATGCGGCGGTATCAGACCGCATACCGCCGCATCCGTGCGCATGCTGTAGGATGCGGCGGTATCAGACCGCATACCGCCGCATCCGTGCGCATGCGGTAGGATGCGGCGGTATCAGACCGCATACCGCCGCATCCGTGCGCATGCGGTAGGATGCGGCGGTATCAGACCGCATACCGCCGCATCCGTGCGCATGCGCTAGGATGCCGTCGCGGCGGGCGCTTCGTTTTCGTGGCTAGTAGTCTAGTCTAGAGAGTTGACGTGTTCTACGAGTATTTTTAAAAATGATTGAGGTTCACCTGGTATTGGTTACTGGTTATTGCATTAGAAGAAGGAGAAAATGATTGTAAAATTGTACAAAAAAGGAAAACAAAAATTAGGGTCCATGCAAAAATTTGTTACGTATGCTCCGTTTATCGGACTAAAATACCACATACCGTCCATCAAATAACTCCGTGTCATTTATACTATTTAACAACCATGTTTCCGTGATTAATATAAAATCATAGTTTTCCACACACATTCCGCTGCAATAAATTTGTTTTAGTCCGCAGCCCACGTGCATTCTGATAGTATGCACGTAATTCATTAATTTTAGCAACCTGATACAGCATAGATAGATACAGCATAGAAATAACATTGAATTTAACAAAGTTGTAGAAATCAAAATTAAGATGATAATGACTAATTTAGGCAGAAAATGGGTCTTCTGCAATAGAGATTAACAACGCAGCATAACAGACTTCATAAAAAATAGGTCCGAAAAATGCATAGCAACTTAGCAACCTGAGAAATCAGAAATCAGAAATCAGATATTTTATTGTGGTACGTAGTTTAAAGTAGATGTTACATAGTATGTTTTGTCCTTACGTCCAGCCGTGAGGCGTACAAATAAGTAATACAAATAAGCAAATAAACAACAGGTGAGTTAAAAAATATAGGCAACAAACAATACATTAAACCATTACAATGTGATAAAGAACGAGTGCCTGCATATAAAACCAGTGCGCGTGCGAGCGAAACATAAGTTGATTCACTCAATAGAAACCAATTATAGCAAAGACAAAAGATTCTTGTTCTACGCATAAACAATGCAGTGGATCGCAACATGCGGAATTGATTCAACAAAAATAGTAAAAAACATGTTTTTTTTTGTTTTTTTTTTGTAGTTAATATGTAATATACACATGTAAATTAAATATAGAGGATTAAAAGTAGAAGAAGCTTATAGTGTATTAAAAAACTGATATTGGAACAAATAAGGAAATCTTGTTTAAATCACTCTCCGATAAAATAACGTGCACAGGTGAGTTATCGTTCTTACGCACATGTATTTTAGAGTACTTCACCCTTACATAAGCATAGTCTTTGTCCTTCGCAACTTATTTCACCCTTGTCATTAACATTTTATTCGCTGCCGTAAGATGATCGTTGACGTAAATCTGTACTACTGCAGTTCCACCTAATCCAATGTCCACAGTAGTTATAGTCTTCTTTACTCTTGCGGCAGAAACAAAATCCTCCTTTACATATCGGTTAAGAAAGCTTGCAATTATCAGCTTGTTATTTGAGCCAGGGGTAGTAACCCTTGCAATGTAATTAAGGGCTGAACAAGGGCCAATGGCATTGAGAATTAGACAAAGAAAACAAATACCCGTCGCATCGCTTCGAAGCAGACTGACGCATGCTCCCGCGCAGAGCCCCGCGGGGCAGCCCGAGCTCCGAGACCAAGAAAATTATAGAAAATATTACTAAACTGCTGTAATAATAACATTAAAAATAAAATAAAACGACTAAAAAATTCCCTGTTTTTACCCATTTTTGCGTTTAAATTTCATATAGGAAACTGATTTCGTCTCCGAGCGCTTATTCATTTGGTTGAATAATATTGCATTGCGAAAAATATTTTTAAGCATTAGATAGAACACATATCCGGTAATTTTAAAAGTCCATTCTTATCTCTAATAGACCTTTTATAGCATATATTTATCCTACATTTTTATGTTGTCTAGTTTAGCCTAGAATTGAAGCTAAAGATGCATTTCTTTGTTCGCGTCCCCTGGCGCTGGTCATATTTAACCCCTTAATCTGAGACTTCGAGAACGGGAACCTACATAGCTACTCAGGCTCTCTACAACTGGGAAAAAATTCTCGCCTTTCTTAAAGGGAACACCTTTAATCTCGACATTGTTCAGTCTTGACCATTGCTCCCTGATCATGTACACCTCGCACCTCAGGAACAATTTTCTCGATTATCTCTATTCTAGTCTCACATTCTAATAGTTTGGCACTATTAAACTCGGAGGCTACTTTTAGGTCCGAAATTTCTCGTTTATGGACTTAAGATCCTCAACCAATGCTGGTAAAATACCAACACACTTCCACCCCCATAAGTTCAGAAAAAAGCCTTTCTAATGTGACTGGGGCAGCGGCTGCAGCTTTTGGTAAGCTGGCGTCATCGTGATTGGCGAGAAACAGCTCTGGATTGGGCGATTGGGATCTAGGTGTCTCACTAATCTTGAGTATGGGAGGTATTTTACATTTAGAGCATCTCCATGATTGCTGACGTTCATGACCAAGTCTTCGGTAACCCACTTCTGTTAGGCCGGCACAACCGAAATCCAAGTGCCGATCACAACCATGACAGTAGACACCATCATTGAAAACATCCCCACAGGCAGCACACTTCATATTTCAAAACAATAATTGATTTCGTACGCACAAAAATGTTGAAAGCCACTGATATTATAAGCAAAGTGGATACGTGTTACTCGGGCGTATGCTCGACGGTGACTGAATAATAAGTTGATATGGTCAACTTATTAAATGTCACCCTTTTTAAGATATATAAAAGTATGAGGAGTCAGACTTATGGAAGGTACATGTTAATATTATTTATCTACACACGTATCATAAACCCTCTTTACTGCGTACAAAAACCGCACGTTACGATCAGCATAATGTTAAACTACTTGGTAAAAACGAATTTCTTATCTGAAAAATTACACATTATGACCTAATGTGTAATTTTTCTACACATTATGACATTCAAATTTCGAACGCCGACCCCGCCTGCGTGCCGCCCCTAGTTTGTCTGTGAAGTTGGTACTGACATTCAAATTTCGAACGTCGACGCCCGCCTGCGTGCCGCCCCTAGTTTGTCTGTGAAGTTGGTGCTACAGAACAAGCTAAACAACTGCAGAGCCACAATGCGGTCAAACATGCGGTTCCTGAACACATCAAAGAGAGCTTATGATATGTGTGTAGATAAACTAGTGTATGTAACTGTACATAATTAGGCATTAAAACTCTCGCCTTCGGCTCGATTCATAAACCCACACTCGAGTATTAATGCCCTCCATTATTCTAGCAGTCACATAAACTACTATTGTCTTTAGGTGTGGAGTGTCAATTGCGGTAAGAAATAAATGGCCAGAATATGATAATAAGTACAGAATACATACCATACAGGTATAGACAGACAGCGACAGATATCCTTTTTGAAGGGCTAATAGGTAAACTTTGAATAATGTTTTAAAGCTGGTTATAGATTTTTAATGTTATTTAAAGGTCAGAGATAGATACTCCATAACGGCTATGTGTCGATATAGTTTTTATTGAATGAATTATTGTATTGAGAAACAACAAATAAATAAATAAGTGTGGCGAAGGGGCAGCCGCCTGTCACGCAAAATTGACAACTCGTGTGGGAATATGGTTTTGACTATACCGTATTACCGCAGGTATAGGTTCATTTAACAATGTATTTCAACCCTGCACGCTAACAGCCGGTGCTTTTCCCACGGATATAAATCCAAGAAATCAGTTTAGTAACTATGTTTAAGGTACCCGCCAGAAGGGTTTTCTACTTGAATCATTTATTGAGTAGTCGCGTTGAAAACGGTTCGTTTGAGGACATGGACATTTGTATGTAAACTCGTACAGAAACATAGAAGCAACGGCTTCTTTCCCCACACTAGGATAGACAGTGTCGTGGGAACCAGAAGCTGCTGCTGACAATAACTGTCCCGTTTATTTGCTACCATGTCCACAGAAAATCCTACAAAAAGTGAAGACTGGATTTAGTTCGTCCGCGATAAGAAAGTTTTGAGTCTCCCCTTGAGTGACTACATTAAATGCCGCCTGTAAAACGGTACCGGCGCGTGGGTACAAGAGTATCTTAATTAAAGTCAAAGTTCTTTATTACTGTAGATATTTACATATAAGTTAGCAAACGTCATTTTCTCTTCGTTAAACCACTGTAGGAGAAGAAGGGCGTAGAAACTCCAACAGATTTATTTTTAGATCTCTTTTAAAAATTGGTTGTGCTTAACTAATACAAATATTACAATATTAATTAATATGATTAATACGCGGGAATAAATAATTACAAAATTATGAACAGCAAGGTCTATGATGAGCTAGATTAATCCCATACAGTCCCGTCATTTAAGTAATCTCGAACATTGTTATATCCCTTTTTAGATGAAGTCGCTTTAATATGCTTTTTAAATTGCTCAAATGGCAATTTCAAAATCTCCAGAGGTATTGTAGTAGAGAATGCACTGACCCTTGAAAGAATTGCTAACCTTCGCGAGTCTTACCCGGGGCGCAATAGTCTATGATTATTTCTGAGGTAAACATAACCGCTATCGCTAAGTTAAGAAAATGTTGTACATACATTATATTTTCGAAAATAAACTGACTAGCTACAGTAAGAATGTCAATTTCTTTAAAAAGCTCTCTTAACCCCTTAATGCATGGTTTCATAGGTTTTGAACTTTATATATGGTTTCATAGGTTTTGAACTTTATATATGGTTTCATAGGTTTTGAACTTTATATATGGTTTCATAGGTTTTGATCTTTATTACCAAGGAAAATCGCGATCTATTTCGGGTAAGGCAATGCATTAAGGGGTTAAGGAGTTCGCTTTAACTTATAATGATGCATTGGGCAAAAAGAGAGAGGGTGATCTCACTCACACGCAAAGAAACCATTGATTCTATACTGTATTCGTAGAGCGCGTTACCTCTTAGCTCTGTAAGAAAAGATACCGCTCGCAAAGCAGTTATGGTTTGTGAAAAAGAAAGGTCATAGGCTCGCTCAGAGCCAAAGACATTTGGGGCAGCTTGTGCCTCATGTCCTCATTATGGCCTGAAGAAGACTAGCCAACACTTCTAGGGAGAATGCATAATGTATTCAAACACTAGATGGCATACAACTAGGATTGGATAGTATTAAAGTAGATGATTTGTATAACTTAAAGCTTGCATAGCGACATGCATTACTTATAAGAAAAAGAAGATTAAGGACGGGACATTTGTTGAATCTACAGTAAAAGCAGTGCCTGAAACTGGGAATTGGGTGAAATTATCACAATAGAGGACCGATCACCCCTGTGCTTCAGCGGGGTTCCCCCTCATCATCTATTTGTTTATCGCATAACAGCCATGTCACCGATTGTACTTGCACCCGGACCCATAAATAATTCACCGTTGTTTGAGCATCGTTACCCAATATGGTTACGCGACTTGAACGCTAAATTATTAACGCAAACAAATATGCCCGCCCCTAAGGCTTGTTCTAACAACCAGCAATTTATTAGCCCTCCATTTTGAATTGAACATCTGCCATGACATGGCGCGCTTTTAACTTTTTTTGTCTTTTTTTCTTCAAAGACAACGGCGATGGTTTCACCAGCCTAGGTTTAATATGTTTGAGAGGCTGAGGGTTCTGTTCTACATTTTTTTGACGCTGTTTATCCCATATTTGCTTCAGGAGTATATTTCTGCGATTCTCATTAACGCTGTGAAAAAAAACACAAGAGGCTCTTGCGGGGGTTTTTAAAATGGAAATATATTTGTTGTTTCTCTTGATTTTTCTCATTCATTTGGGATGCGTGGTATCGGAGTTGAGTTTGAGATTCGGTAAGTAAAATTTTGCTATCAGACTAAATACTCAGGAAATAATTGGCGCCCAACGTGGGGCTTTGTAAATAGTCAATAAACACCTACCGACATTAACCCATACATAAAATACATACATTGAATGAAGCCTGTTTCAGACTATTTGATTAAATTCGGAAATAATTCTGTGTGAATTCAGACCATAGGTTTTTCTGATAATTTGGCACCCAACGTGGGACAACTTCAAAACCGAGAAACATTCCAAATAAAGAAAGTAACTATCAATATCGATGATGACTAGGTTAATAAATAAAAAATATGTCCAACGATAATAACAGCAGCCGAACGTCCCACTATGAGAATGAAAATGGTAGGGATGATTCGTGGGTTAGCTCTGAGTCAATTGGAAGGTGCAAGTGGTACTAACCCATACTAATTACGGAGTTACCTCCATAACCCTTCCATTCCAGTGTTCATCACGGAGTCCCAGGAACCGGAGATAGTCCACCAGATCGGGCGCGCTCTGAAGGTAGCCGAGAACGCCAAGCCAGAGCTGAGACTCAGCGAGTCAGTGGTGCAAGTGGATCGGGAGAATGAAGAGGAGGGGTATCGGAAACGTGAGTTTAAATGGAAAATAATAATATAATAATAATAAATGCAGCACATCAATGTCTCCACCGAGGAGCACCCTTTAACCCGGATATAATAATATACTCGCCTAAATAAATAATAACTGCACGACACTTGAAAGTAAGGGACAAAGCGGTTAAAATATAAAATAAATAAATACATAATAATAATAATAATACCTTGGACTCTATTTACACACATTGATCTAGCCCCAAACTAGGATTCCCTGTATCTTGGGTACTAGACAACGATACACATATTTATACTGATAAATATTATACTTAGATAGATAAACAACCATGACTAGGGTACAAACATCCGTTCTCATCAAACAAATATTTGCCCCCACTGGGACTCCAACTCGGGACCCTTGGCTTCGTAGGCAAGCTCACTGCCGACTCGGCCATTCGGGTCGTCATATGGGTAAGATTAAGCCATACTCCACCACGCTGGCTCAGTGCGGGTTGATGGAGGGGTTTTACGAGCACTACCACGTAGCGGTAGTAGCCGGGACCTACAGCTTAACGTGCCATCCGAAATACTCTACCGATAATGTACTTAAGATACACTGACGAGAAATGAAAAAGTTCCAGTGACATAGCACCAAATTACTCCTCAACGGGAAAGGCTAGCTTAATGACGCCGTCTGCAATATTGAAGTACATTTAACAGCGCATCAGAATATTACCAATTAAAACCGTAAATATTGTCTTCAAATTTTAAATTAAATGTTTTAAAAAATTGGGGCCATTTGTTGTCGGCATTTCATAATTCATAATTTCTTTATTGCACACAAATGATATAAAAAAAGAGTTATATAAAAATAGTGTACAAAGGCGAGTTTATCTCTACTAAGAGATCTCTTCCAGCAAACCAGGTTAAAGTTGGAGATGTTGATTGCTGAGCATTTTGTGGGTGGAACTTTTTCATTGCTCGTCAGTGTAAATCAATTATCTCATTGGCACATGGTCAGGTGTCGAACCTGCATCGCCTGTGTGAGAAGCAATCGTGAAACCTATTAGACCACGGAGCTCTAAATGGAATTAAACGAAAACGATGATAAATATAAAATATAAAAATCACCAAGTTAAAAACTTAAAAAAAACGACTTCAAGTTCAAGCCCCTGTTCTTCCTTCCCTGTCGGGATGTGAATGTCGTCTTAGTACAGACAGATGACGATGAAACTATTGGTCTGAGGCTAAAAGACAGAAACGGTTGCACGCCCATACCACCATCCAGTACTACGTTTCAGACTGTTGTCTCCTATATTAAGCTGGACGGACACTTTTCCAAAGATTTTTATTCATAATAGCACAAAAATTGAGACTTAATGAACGTCATAACATATTTAGCAAGCATAATAAAACATTGAGTAGGTGCCTAATTATAAGTGCATAATATATAGGGTGCAATGAACTGGTTTAATGTCAGATTTCGGTGTCTTGTAAAAAGTAATTAATTTTGTAGTAGGCCTTTGTGCACAAAGTGTCCTTTATACATTTTTTTAATTGAGCTTCAGTTAAGTTTTGTATTTCTTACGGAATTTTATTACAGAAGCGTATACAGTGTCCCATAAAAGAACTACTAACTTTTGTGAGTTCTACATTGGAAAAGAAAGCTCATGTTTATTTCTGGTTTGCAAATTGTGACGGCGTTAAATATGTTATGTGTTATGTACATAACATATTACATATGTTGCGTTAAGCCGAGACAGAAATTTGGAAGCCATAGTCTTGTCAGATTTGGACGCAAACAAATGATTAGGTAAGTTGACCACAGGATGACAGATACTTATCGGAAATTACGAGACTACAACATCTGTCTTCCGATACTCAATAATATAATAAAGCTTACGTTTCACTATGGGATATAATGTAACACCTACATATTATACCCCACAGTGAAAAGTGAGCTTAATACGATACGAATATGCGGCACATAATTGAAAAAAATGCAAACAAAGAACGTAAACATCTCACGTAATTCACCAAGTTAAAAATTTAAAAAAAACCAAGCCCTATTTCTTCCTCCCGGTCGGTATGCGAATGTCGTCAAAATACACGAAAACAAGGCTAAGAAATCTGTCTGTCTGACTGTCAAGTCCACACGTATTACACGAAGTTATAAACGAATATACGGTACTTATAGACAGAATTCATCTTATGACAATAATCTCAACCACCACTGATAATTCACAGAAAAGTAACAATACGCAATTTCGTTTACCTGGATGACATCATAATTCTAGTCTTTTTGCTTTAGAAACCAAACTGCTGGACCGTTTTTTTTTTTAAATGGGACCAAACTGGATGGTCAACCATAAATTTACAAACACATTTTTTAAAATATGTTCATCAATAGTACCATATTTGAAGTAACAAACATAATATATATATATATCACCGGAAAATAATACGATCCGCAAGTTTATAAATTTCCTAGGAAAACTTCCTTCTAGATTATATTAGGCTAGGTTAGGTGAGGTTAGGTTAGTATATTTATAAACTTGCGGAAAAAATATTAGGAAATTTATAAACTTGCGGATCGTATTATTTTCCGGTGACATATATATATATATATATATATATATATATACATAGTCAGGTCATAAGTTCTGTCACATGTGCAATATGAAATAATTTAGACATGTTTGTTATTTATGTAAACATTTATATAGAAAAATGAACTTAATAAAACATAGATTCTTATGGTAATAAAGTTTATTCAAAATGACACCCGCGATTTTGAATACAGGCCTTTATTCTGCGCGGCCAGTCGTCTATCGCAGCACGAACGAGGTCCATGTCAATATCGGCGGCTGCCTTAATCAAGGATGCCTTGAGTGACTCCAATCAGGATGAGTCTTTGAGCAGGCCTTTTCCTCCAAGTGTTGCCATATCTTGTAATCTAACGGACTCAAATCTGGACTGGAGGAGGGCCAGTCTTCGTGCCGGATGAAGTCGATTTCACGCGCCGCCAGCCAGTCTTGTGTGCTTTTCGCTCTATGAGCTGGCGCAGAATCTTGTTGGAATACCCAGTGCCTGTTATTAAACATGGTATGAGAAACAGGTTCCACAAGGTTCTTGAGGACTGTATTTTGATACACAACTGCATTACGCCTTTCTCACAAAAATGTACCTCAGTTAAGCCCCAATAAGAGACTCCCAACCAAACCATGAGCGAGGATGGAAAATGACCTCGTTGGACACGCGGAATACGGTTGCTCGCTTCTTCACTGCTGTGTGCGCACACCTTATCATTTTGTTTGTTGTAGCTCTCTTCCATGGTGAAAATTTTTTCATCCGAAAAAAGAATTTCCCGATGCTTTTTTCCCGCGTACCGCTTCAACAAAGCGCGGCATCTCTTCAGTCTCAGGTCCATTAAACGAGCGTCCAAACGATGTCCGGTTTTTCTTCGATATGCTCTAAGCCCTAAGTCTTCATTTAACACCCTTTTCACCGTGGTCCTGCTTAACCCCATCTGAAGGGCCAACAGTTTCTGCTTACGTATGGGATTTCTTTGAATTCGCGCCTTCACAGTCACAGCTTTTATCACTGCTGGAGTCCTAACAGAGCGAGGGCGACCACTTCTTGACCTGTCATCTACACTAGAGTCTTCATTGAATCGAATCTTTTAGTTATATTGAAATTTTTCAGTAAGTCGAAAATCTCAATTGGCGCGTAACCGCAACGATGCAACGCAATAACTGCGACACGGTCTTCTTTAAGTGTCCACTCCATATTTAAAAATGAGGAAAATTCTAAAAAGTACACATTTTTATTTTCATGAAAAATTCGAAATTCGAATTCAATAAACTTCTTTGTGGCCAGCGTTCTAAATTCAAAAGTTTTTATTGTGTGATAGAACTTATGACCTGACTGTGTATATATATAAACCTAATTGAGAACGTCCTTCCTCTTTGAAGTTGGTTAAAGATTATAACAGGCACATACACTGCTTGTGGCCCCACACTAGGATACCCTGCGGCGTGAGAACGAGAAACATCGATGTCACAAACATTTAAACATACAAGACCAAAATATTTTTTCTTCCTCTCCAGCCGGGATTCGAACCCGGGACCTCAAGCTTAGGAGGCCGAGCCATGACCCGCAACGCCACTGAGGTTATAAAACAAACACGCCTTCTCCCATACGGGCTGGCAGACTGCCATGTTTTAGCCAGTTTCTTAGGGTTCCGTACCCGAATTGTGCCAAACGCGACCCTATTACTAAGCCTCCGCTGTCCGTCCGTCCGTCCGTCTGTCACCAGGCTGTATCTCATGAACCGTGATAGTTAGACAGATGAAATTTTTACAGATGATGTCTTTCTGTTGCTGTTATAACAACAAATACTAAAAAACAGAATAAAATATATATTTAAGGGGGCTCCCATACAACAATTCTTTCAATACCACATACAAACTTACGAATGCACCTGGTTAGTCACATGGTGTGTGAAAGAAGCCGCACTAATAACTTTGTAAATAACATTTTGCCATATAAAATCCAAACTATTCACTCCACACCATTCCTACCATTGTACTGTGGTACGGAACCCTTCGTGCGCGAGCTGGACTCGCACTTGACCGGTTTTTAATTTTTATACTCGCCTTAGTAACTGCACGACACTTGAAAGTAAGGGACAAAGCGGTTAAAATATAAAATAAATAAATAAATAATAATAATAATACCTTGGACACTATTTACACACATTGATCTAGCCCCTAACTAGGATTCCCTGTATCTCGGGTACCTACTAGGCAACGATACACATACTTTTATAGATAAATATTATACTTACATAGATAAACTAGGGTACAAACATCCATTCTCATCAAACAAATATTTGCCCCCACCGGGACTCGCACCCGGGACCCTAGGCTTCGTAGGCAGCGTCACTGCCGACTCGGCCATTCGGGTCGTCAAAAATGTAGCCCAATAATGTCTCCACCGAGGGGCAAGGGTCTTCACCCGGATACGAGTAAGATTGAGCCATTCTTCACCAAACTGGCTCAATGCGTGTTGAGGGTATTGGGCTAGTGGCCAACCCGACGCGTCCGTGGCCTATCGCTATTCGCACTTTGGAGACGATCGTGCGGATAGCAACATCTGGCAGAGACGGGTACTGGATGGGTGTCCATTTCTATGTGACTTTGAATCGGGCGCTTCCATATTTCGGATGTCAAGTTAAGCTGAAGGTCCCGGCTGCTGTCGCTCCTCGGTGGTAGTAGTCGGCTGTGTCAGAGGCCCTAATAGGGCAGCTTGATATTATAAACATGTTAAATTAGACGTTAATAAGTAACAAGAGTTTGTCGCGAGTTCGACATCTTTTTTCTTCGAGGGTAGTTGGAAGAAGCGCATACAAATATTTAGCTCTCTGTAATTTTATTGAAATTTAATTAATTAATACAATTTTATGTACAATTTAATCTAAAAGAACTGACCTGGACCCTCCATAATTCAAAATCAAACAGATAACCTCACTGATTTTCACAATTAAATAAATTCACCAAGCACAACACAATGACCTCTAAGGACCTCTACGCCAAGCTGCAGGAGAACATGGAGGCCATCTCGGAGTCACTCAGTGAGCGCATCGGGAAGTTCGAGCAGGAGCTGCAAGCGGCCACACCTGCCCCCGGACCCCTGAACATCACAAAGCTGGCGAGTGAGTTCCGTGACTTCAAGTTGCTGGTCTGGAAGAGCCTGGGAGCACTCAAGAATCAACTTGAGTACTTGACCCTCGGCCTCGACCGGCACGAGACTGCGGCGCGGCGTAAAGTGCTGCTAGTTCACGGCATCAAGGAGACCGACAAGGAGCAGCCAGACGAAGTGTTAAGGGCAGTGTTCGCAGACCGCCTTAAATTGCCCGACGTGTGCCTCGATGACATCAGGGTGGTGCACAGACTGGGAGCCAAGAGCACGAAGACACGCCCACTGCTGGTTCGCTTCGTCACACACTCAGCACGCTGTGAAGTCTGGGATCGCAAGAAGGAGCTCAAGGGCTCAGGCATTTTGGTGTCTGAGTTTTTGACAAAATCCCGGCACGACGTTTTCTTGGCGGCGCGGAAGCACTTCGCCATTGTGCGGCTTTTGAAGTCGCGGTCCGTCTTGCGCTTACCTCTGCTGTGGATTTTATTCTATTGTTAGCGCTATAGTTTATTGCTTTCTTATTGTGTAAAGTGTGTCTGTGTGTGTGTGTGTGTGATGTTTATTTAAAGGGTTTTCTGATTTCTTACAACAATCCATGCCTGGTGAGGGTTTAGGTCACCTCATTGGTTTATATTAGTCTTTTTTTTTTTCTTTTGATTCCTAAGTCAATATATATTTTCAGCTAGGTATATTCCTATACCTAGTTATATATTTATATTATATTATAGTATATTATTTTATCTACATAATATGAATCTCAATAACGATAGCTTCTTGTCGTGTGCGTCTAGCGATGAATTTGTAAGTGCAGAAAGTGACATTTCCAGTGTGGAAGAACCGATTTCTGTCAAACTCAGAACTGTCTTTGGTGGGTCTGGGAAGAATCTGAACATTGTGTACATCAATGCTCAGAGCATTCACACGAGCTACACCGATCTTATCGAGGCTTTTAGTGACCAACATGTGGACGCTATCCTTGTCTCCGAGTCATTCCTGAAGCCTTTACTCTCCTCATCTATGTACTCTCTTCCAGGCTTCAGGCTCTACAGGAATGACAGAGTCGGGAAAGCGGATGGAGGTGTTGCTGTTTACCTGCGTGCGGATATTCCGTGCAAGGTGATCAGCGCATCCCCTAGCCAGTACTCCGAGTCTGCCGAATATCTCTTCCTCGAAATTCTTCTTTATCACAATAAGGTGCTTCTTGGTGTTGTTTATAGCCCCTCTATCCGTGTTGATTATTTCGACACCTTTGAATCTATTCTTAATGATTTGACCCCACTTTACGATGACACTCTCATTCTTGGGGATTTCAACACTTGTCTCCTCAAAAATGATTCTCGTTCAGCCAAGCTTAGGTCAATAGTAGATTCATACAATCTGCACATTTTGCCGCTTGCGGCCACCCATTCCCAGCCACATTGCTCGCTCTCTCTTCTTGACATCATAATCATTTCCAACCTGGATAAGGTGGCCACTCATGGTCAACTTAACTCACCTTTTTCTTTTCACGACCTCATTTACGTCTCATATAAAATAAGGTCCCCTAAGTGCAGAACCAAATTTATTGAAACTCGCAGCTTCAAAGCCATCAACCTGGATTCCCTCAAGTCTGATGTTTCACTGGTCGATTGGTCCCCTGTCATCTTGAGCGAGAGCGTTGATGACAAAATTCACAGCTTCAATACAATTGTCCTGGGACTTTACGACAAACATGCTCCCATTAAAAAAGTTAGAGTGAAGCACCTCCTGCTCCCTGGCTAAACGATGATATCAAGCGACTTATGACCAAGAGAGATCGGGCTAAGTGCAGGTACAAAAAGGATCCGACAGATGACAATTTTCTCACCTACAAATCGCTTCGAAATCGTTGCAATCGTCTCTGTCGCGACGCCAAACGCCGCCACATCTTTGAGTGTATCGAAAGGTACACTCCTGCTCAGGTGTGGAAATTTCTCAGGACACTTGGTATTGGCAAGTCCCAGGCCCAGGACACGCATTCAGGTAATGTCGATCTCAACGCTCTTAATCAATTTCACTCCGCACCGCCCGTTGTGATGGACTCTACTGTCAAGCAAGCCACTCTTCGGAGCCTGCGCTCTAGGTCACTTCCCAAAACCACTCCCTTCAACATGAGATATGTCGGAGTTGACACAGTTAAAAGGGCATTGTTGGCGATTAGCTCCAAAGCAGTCGGACATGACAACATCTGCCTAAAAATGATCTTCACTATCCTAGATGACCTGCTTCCGCCCATAACGCACATTTTAAATTTTTCCCTTTCAAACTGCTCCTTCCCTACTGCTTGGAAACATGCACTAGTTATCCCTCTCCCTAAATCATCCAATCCCACCTGCTTCAAAGAATATGGCCCGATTTCCATCTTGCCGATCCTATCAAAAGTCCTCGAATCCATTGTCCATACCCAGCTCTCCCAATATCTATCCTCTAACAACCTATCAAATCCTTTTCAATCAGGCTTCAGACCGGGTCACAGCACAGTTACGGCTCTACTTAAAGTGACGGATGATATTCAGGTTGCCATGGATCAGAAGCAGCTTTCAGTGCTTACCCTGCTCGACTTCAGCAGTGCCTTTAACTGTGTTAACTTTGACATTCTCGTTGAACTTCTCAAATCTCTTAATCTCTCTTCCCATTCTGTCAGCTGGTTCGACTCATACCTTCGTTACCGTAAACAGCGTATCAAATCGGAGACGACTTGCACGGATTGGTGTGACCTCACCTCCGGTGTCCCCCAAGGTGGCATTCTCTCTCCTCTTCTATTTTCTATATTTATTAACTCCATCTCCGATGCCCTCTCATCTTCTTATCATCTTTACGCGGATGACTTACAAATCTATCGCCACTTCTCTCCCGATAATGTAAACTCCGCTGTGGAGGCGTTAAACGCTGACTTAGAGGGTATTAGAGGATGGGCCTCGTCATTTGGGCTACTGGTTAACCCAAACAAGTCCCAGGCCATGATTATAGGTACCAGAAACTCACTATGTTTGTTGAAGCAACAGTCTGTTCCTCCTGTATCTTATAACGGTACCGTAATCATGTATAGCGACACAGCGAAAAACCTGGGTGTTGTTTTCGATAACCAGTTAACCTGGTCAACTCATATCAGCGAGGTCAGCAGGCGAGTTTACGCTACCTTTCACTCTCTCAGGAGACTTTAGAACTTTCTTCCTCGTCAGACCAAAATTATTCTCGCCCAGTCTCTTTTACTTCCCCTCATTGACTATGCTGATGTTTGCTGGGTAAGCGCAAATGAAGAGCAACTGAACAAACTCGAACGACTTCAAGACCTCGGGATTCGGTTCATCTTCGGACTGCGAAAATATGATCACGTTTCTCAACATCGCAGGGAGTTGAATTGGCTTCCGATTCGTCTTCGACGGGACTCTCATATCCTATGCCTGCTCTACAATATTTTGTGGAACCCTCGGTACCCTAACTTCCTGCGTGATCGCTTCGAATTTCTTTCTTCATGCAGGCCTCGGAGAACTCACATGGCTACTATGCTTAAAGCCCCACAACGCTCCACTGCAACCTACGAGCACGGGTTTAGAATCCGCGCTATACGGCTGTGGAATGAACTTCCCTGCACCATCAGGGACAGTCCATCACTGAATATCTTTAAGAACCGACTAAAGAAGCACTATCTTTCACTTTCTATTTAGCTATATAATGTATTAGTATTAGTATATTTGTAAGATATTTATTGATATGCTGTATTTATGTAACTGTGTATGTAGTCTATATTTCTTAGCAATAGGGTTTTATGTATGTGTAATATGTATTATATTAGAATATAGTCTTAATTGTACGCGCAACTCTTTCCCTTACCTATCATCTCCGTCTCCTATCCAACATGGTTTGCTGGAAGAAATCTCTTTTTAGAGATAAGCTCGCCTTTGTACATGTTTTTTCTATCATAAGTTATCTGTATGTCTGTTTTGTTTAGTACAATAAAGAAATTACGAAATTACATCAGCAACAGAGATGGCGCTGGGAGTAGCGAACGTGCTTATTAATATTTATAATACTCGACTTGAGGTGGACGGAGATTTTTATGGTAAAACGGCAGAAAGGACATCTAGAAAGTTGTTGGCTTGAACAGGGCAATCTTTGTGAAATTAGTGGAGTCATTATTCCATTTGGTGTTTACTTTCGTTGGAATCCATGCCAGTACGATTGTTTGCGTGTTCAAGCAGTAAAAGTTGACGTGATTGTGAAATAATTGATACGGGGTGAGTGGTTTGCCGATTGTCCTATAGTATAGTCCTTCAAGTTCTAAAGCTTGTCGAAACTCGGTGACCTCATTTCACGTCTTTTTACTGATAGGTCTATTTTATGCAATTGTCCGCAGCTTACGGAAACGCCCTTTATTGGCCGTGGATATTAATTAAGGACGGCAAATTCACACATCGGCATTACCACCACAATAGCATTGAAATATTCGCCACTTCCACCAGCCGACGGAGTGGCCGAGCGGTATAACCGGACGGCCGGAGCTGGCTCGGGTGTCGTGGGTTCGATCCCACAGCGGATATATTTTTTGTTTATCTTCTCTTTGTCTGTGATGTGTCGTTTTACTTTTATTATTTTTTATTTTTGTTTTAATTGAGGTTGCGCAACTCATTTATGTCACATTATTAGAGTGTCCACTTGTGCCGGGCCAAATAACAGTTCCGGTCACTAAGAATTAAGTATTAATATAGAGATTTATTACGCATACGGCCGTTTAATTAGTATTTACTCCACCCACCCCTTCCTTCAAGAACCCTAAGCAAAACATTGGCGCCCACTGGGTATACAATATTAAGCGGCTGTATGTTAGTCATTTATTAGGAATATTGTGAAATATTGATTTCAAGAAAATCGTTTTAATTTAGAATTATCGAGAGCTAGATTTGTATTTAAGTTTTAGTATTAAGGTATTAGTATTAAGAGCATGCACATTATTACCACGACTTAGCTTGTAGACCATAACTAATTATCTGTAAAAGTATCTTTAAATTTTCTATCACATCTAATCATGGATCCGACTCAACTCTTGAAGGATGAACTAGAATTTAAACTGGCCTGTCGAGGCATTTATGATGTTCAAACTTGTGGACCTATGCGCAAAATTTTGAAAGAAATCATGTCTAGCGAATCAGAAAAAACCTCTTCCCTAAAATTATATGTTCCCCGTATTTGTTTGGAAACTCCTGTTGCAGAAATAGAGACATGTGAAAGGAAGCTTAAGCCTTTAACCGAGGCATTAGCGGAAATTCAGGAAACTCCGGATAGATCCAATCTGAAACGAATACGCTCACGTTTAGAGCACTTGAACAATCGTATTGGTTTCATGGTTCCTAATGAGAAAGCGCTCATTAAACCTCATCAATTGGTTCGCGAAGAGGTCCAACAGCGCATAATTAAGGTCCATGCCATCGAGGAAACGGGAGATCAAGAAATACTGTCTGAAAATATTAAAGAAATTTTACATAAGTCAATCGGTAAAGAAGCGGATAAAATAATAGATAACATCACAGCTTGTTCATAACACCAAACCAACGACATCATCGGAAAGAGCCCTTCCACAAGACTTACCTTTTCACCAATCACAGAACCAAGTGGAAAGTTCTAAATACAACTTAAATCAACCTGGTCTACCTAATGTCGGCACATTACATCCTAAATTCATAGGGAATTTAGATTATACTCAAGGATCTTTTGAGAAAAGGAGACAAACCTTTGCAAGAACCTCCACAGCCAATGTTGAATTATCAACTAGAAAACTCGTGCCCATAAAGGACTGGGGAGTTAAATTTAATGGTAGGGGCAACATGAGCGTTAACGCATTTTTAGAAAGAATCGATGAGCTAAAGGAGGCTAGAAATGCAGATGACCAAGATTTGTTTCGATATGCCATCGATTTATTTGACGACGATGCTTTAATTTGGTTTAGGGCTAATCGTGACTGCGTTTCCTCTTGGAAAAAGTTGGTAGACCTTTTGATATTGACATTTCAGAGACCTTTTTATCAAGATGAGTTACTCGAAGAAATCAGGAATCGCACACAAAGTCGACATGAGAGCGTTTTGATATATTTGGCCATAATGCAAAATATGTTTAATAGGTTGCCTACTAAACTACTGGAACACCAAAAACTAAGCATCCTACTTAAAAACATCCAACCCTATTATCAGCAAGCCATTTGCAGAGATAAATTTGATTCTGTTTCAGCCTTAACCGCTGTCCTAAGAGTTTTAGAGCACACTAAAATCAACTGCGAAAACTTCAGAGAACCAATGGCCACCTCTCACTCTTTAGAAACAGATCTAGCGTTCACTGGAGATAAGCGAGTAATGGTCAACGCCATAAACAATTTCAGTAAAATGCAAATCAATGCATCGGCAACCACATCCAAATGCTGGAATTGCAGAGGAGCAGGACACTTCTTCAGAGATTGTAAAATGCCCAAACAAATATTATTTTGCTACAAATGTGGTCAGTTTGGAGTCACAACGAATTCCTGCCAATGTAACAGCGAGTCTTCGGGAAACGAGGGAGCGGAAGCGACCACTGCCATTCGTCTTCCGGCGTAACCCATAACTTCGATAATGAAGAGTGGCAGAAATGGCTTAAAGTGATTTCCTCCTATTTTTGTACAGGAAAAATTTGTAACATGAACTTGCATCATTCAGACAAGTGGTATTACGGCACAATTTTTATACTGGAACAATCATACATAGGGCTACTGGATACCGGTGCCACTATATCTGTGACATCTAGGCCCTTTTACACTATGATGGCCACGCTTGGTTTTGAAGCACATGATATACCGAGTGAAAGTTTATCAACAGCTGATGGTACACAACACTCTATTAAAACGGTAATTCACCCACCTATACAATTTGCGGGAAATTTTAAGGTCATTTCCTTTTATGTAATGGATAAATTGAACTCGGCATGAATTTTTTTGACAGTTTTGGATTGTCAACTGAAATGCGTGGTGAAAATTTGTTTATTTATTTATTTTATTTTTATTTTATTTTATTCGGAAGATATACAGCACAATAAATGAATGTAATGTAA
Source organism: Argyresthia goedartella (assembly GCA_949825045.1). Classification (NCBI taxonomy): domain Eukaryota; kingdom Metazoa; phylum Arthropoda; class Insecta; order Lepidoptera; family Argyresthiidae; genus Argyresthia; species Argyresthia goedartella. The sequence goes on along the minus strand of OX463811.1, from coordinate 4,313,948 downwards.
CTTATATAAATATCTTTAAGCCAATTACACATCTTCACATCTTAATTACTAACATACGATTTTCTAAGATCGTTAACATAACAGGAGTAGAAAAAATATCTTAAGTTACTTTGTTGCCTCGGTTTACACTAACACTAATATATATTAATTTAATTAAATAAGCCTTATATTAATTTATGTATGCTACTATATTAAAACAAGAAGAGCTTATAAATGTAGTTGTAATAATACAAAATTAAATCTACAACTATAATTATTACCACAAAAAACGATTGTACAGCTTAGTCCATGTTGGTAAAGTAGTATTGAGTCATTACTTTCCTTATTGTAGATGGTTTTGTGCAAAAAAGATCAATGTCTAGTGCGTTACTATTGCTGATTTCATTAAATGAGTGACTAGCCCTTATAATATACGCGTTCTGTCGGTATTGAGTGCTCACCCACGGTATGTACAAAGGCTTGCTACTTCTGCTTACCCTAGAAGAAGCCCAAAGTGACACCTCGGCTAACAATTGGGGACAGTCAACAGAGCCGTTTGCGATCCCTGCTAGGTATGCTACGTCATTAATGTCGCGACGTTGATGCAGTGGGAGAAAGTGATATCTTCGACATCTGTGTTCACAGTCTCGCGATCTTTGACGTGCCTTAAAATCTAGAAATCTTAAAAACTTCTTTTGGATGCCCTCGATACGTGACTTGTATATCTCATATCTGGGGTTCCAGACTTGCGAAGCGTATTCTAAGTGAGATCTAACGAAGGCGCAATACAATATTTTCAGGGATTTTAGAGATTTGAAGGAGGTTGATGTTCTAATGATAAAACCAAGAGCTCTAGATGCCTTTGAAACGCAGCTGTTTACATGTTTTTCAAATGTTAATTTGTTATCGAAAAGTACTCCTAGGTCACAAACCTCACTAACTCTAGTAATGGGGCGGCCCTTCAGCTGGTAACCTTGATCGATTAATGTATGCTTTCTAGTAAATGATACGAGATAGCACTTGTCCACATTCAAGTCTAGTTTATTTGTTACACAGTATGCCTCAAACCTCAGGAGATCAGACTGAAGCTCGAGGACTTCATCAAATCCATAAATAGGCTTAAGTATTTTCATGTCGTCAGCGTAGAGTAGGATTTTGGAACTTATAAAGCAACTATTTATGTCGTTGATAAAAATAACAAACATAAGGGGCCCTAATAAGGATCCTTGGGGTACTCCAGACGGGATAGATGTCCATTTTGATGTGAATCCTTGCAATACAACTGCTTGACTACGATTTTCTATATAAGACTTAAACCACCTATAAAGATCTCCATGTATTCCATCCACAGCAAGTTTCCTCATAAGTAGATTATGGTCGATACGATCGAAGCACTTGCTGTAGTCAGTGTAAACTACGTCAATTTGGGCGCCACCCTCCATGCTTTTGGTTATGTAATTTGTAGCAAGAAGCAAGTTGGATACTGTCGATCTGCTTTTTAAGAATCCGTGCTGTTCCTCAGTAAAAGAAGTACGAAGTGCAGCATATGTTTGATCATAAATGATCCTTTCGAATATTTTAGCGAACAGACAGAGTTTCGATATAGGCCTATATTGTTCTACTTTACTTTTATCACCCTTCTTAAAGACAGGTGTAATGAAGGCAGTTTTCCATATGGTGGGGACTACACCTTCAAATAATGATCTTTTGAATATGAGCTCAAGTGGCGTCACCAATTGGTCTGCACACTCTACGATGAATATCGGGTGAATGCCATCGGGACCGCCGGATTTGTTGAGGTCTAATCCTTTGAGATGCCTTAAAATCGTGGTTTTTTCAATGGATATAGACCCTATCTCCGCCGATTTACTATGTTCATTATAAGACAAATGGTTGGCATTCGAAGAGGTTTCCAAGAAGGTGGAGTGGAAGTAGTCAGAAAATAAGTCGGCTATTTTATCACCAGAGCTAGCACACCTTACACCGTAGGTCATTGCATTCGGGTAATTTTTGCTTACTCTTTTACTTTTGACAAATGCCCAAAATGATCTAGGGTTTTTGAGTATGTTTGACTCAATTTTATCAATATAAGCGTGGTAGCATTCCCGCTCTGTTTTTGCTCTGGTACGCAAGTAGGCAAATGATTCATAGTCTGAAAGGTTGCCGTAGGTCTTATACTTTTTATGATATTTGTATTTTTCCTTTAATACTTTTACTAATGCAGAAGTATACCAGGGTGGGTAGTGGTTAGGGCGACACACCTTACTTGGAATGTAAACATCGCGGAATGCGTGAAGTTTACAATAGAATTGGGCGACGGCGTCATCCAGAAGATACCTGTCTAATAATTTATGCCAGTCAACTGCACTCAATTCCGACCTAATTGATGTATAATCACCGCGTGAGTATATGTATTTAGTTCTAGTTTCTTGTGGCAGATCCGAGTAGGTAGCAAAATGGACTGAGATGCACAGCGACACATGATGAGGGTCCTCTGGTAAGAGCGGATAGGCCGCCGCACTCACTACGATATTATCGTTAGAAATTATTAGATCCAGTATCTTTTGGTTACGATTAAGTTCACTATTGTATTGCTTTAAATTGCAACAGTTAAGTACGTCTATGAATTCCATTTGATATTCGCCAGCTAGCCCATCCGGCGATAGTTCCTTGCAGTTGAATTGCTTGGACCAACTAATATTCGATAAGTTAAAGTCACCTAATATGAGAAATTTGTGAAGAGGATTATTCAATATAATATTATTTAAGGAGGCACTGAAGTTCGAAATTTGAGTAGTAAATGAATTTCCTTTATTTTCCTTACACATGTAGACGGTGCAAATATGCGTTTTTATTTGCGATCGGCCGGTACCTAAGGTTACAGTTATCCATATATCCTCGGCTGATGAGCGCCACTCGGTTCGCTCCACCACTGAAAACTCGTTACGTACAGCCAGCAACACACCCCCTCCCAACTTTTGTTTTGTAGCAATATAATTCCGATCCCTACGCCATACAATATAACGCTCATCAAATAATTCATTATTCGAGATGCTGTCTAGAAGCCAAGACTCCGTTATTGCTATGATATCATAGGAGTTTAGGCATACATTACGGTAAAAATCACTAGTCTTGGTTCTCATGCCACGAATATTTTGATAATAAACATTTAATGTGTTCATTTTTGATTTTTACAATAATTGAGGTATGAGTTAATAATAACATGCCTGGAACAAATACCCAGTAATATAAGAGTACCAGTGATAGCACATATCATTTGATTGAACGTTATATTATAATCGTAATAGGGGTAATCCTTCGAATAACCATAATAATATGAGTTTCGGCAGAAAATATTGTAGCAAGGCGGTGAGCAACCAACATGAGACAGAATCGACGTTAATACAATCAACAAGCACAGCAAATCAAAGCCATAAATATAAGCAATAAGGTTCATTTTACTAATCAGCGCAAATTTACCTGAGTTGAACCGGTCGCACGGGTGACACAGCGCATGGTAGCATGCTACGTCACAGCCAGTGGTTCCCAAGCTGCACAGACGTTCACACATAATGTTATTGAGTAATAGACTTAAATTATTTTTGACAGGTCTTTCTCTGATTTTACATTGATTATTGGTGATGTGGTATTTTTCCTGGCCATTATTTTGCAATGCTTGACCCAGACGAATTGAAAATCCCTATCTTTAGCAAGTGCTTTAGTTTTGGAAAGCAGTACTTTGTTTAACGAGGTCAAATGATCGTTTACGTATACTCGATGTTGTCCAGGGAGTCCGAACCGACCCGTGTTCAGGGGTCCGTCCACGGCTGCTGCTCTCGCGGCTGCGACAAAATTCTCTTTGACGTATCGATTGTTAAAGCAGACCACTATGGATTTTAACCTTTCAGGGTCACGTGACGGGATTCTGGCAACATAATTGATTTGACTTTTGTCGACTGGATGCTGAATTTGGGTTCCTATAGTACCCACGATATCCATAAGATTCTCGTTGATTACCATCGGAACACCCTTTATTTCTACATTATTCATCCGGGACCATTGATCTTTAATGTTGAGATCGGTTTCGATTTTTTCTAATTTCAGCTGTAACTCTGTTACGGTGTCCTTAGTTTTCTCGACCTGATCGAGACGATCTTCAATGGTGTTTAGCCTTCTTGCAAATTCTTTAACTGATTTATTCGTGTCGCGAACTTCACCCTTCATCAATTGAAAGTCATCTTTAAGCGCCTTCACATCCACAACCAGTTTATCCAGGTTTGATAATTTGAGAGAGAGGGCACGGACTTCATCAAGGATTGTTTGCGTGGTGCTCCCAGATGTTGCTACTGGTGCTGCATCTGGCGGTGGAGCCTGCTTCCCCGTAGGTTGTTTGCAAGCGGGACAGCGCCAAGAAAGTTTTCTGTCACCAAGTTTACGGTAGCCTGCTTCAGTCACACCGGAGCACTGATAGTGGAGCTGCCCATTACACGAGGAACATGAGGCGCCGTCCGTCACTTCTTCCATGCATCGAACACAGTTGACCATTTTGTAACTAGGTTGGGAAGCACTGGAAGTTATGCTTAAAGCGGGTAGTGAGAGCGACAAATAAATAAATACGCGCGCACACCGAGACGCCTGCGATGAGATTGTTGGAACTCTCATCTCACACAACAGGGGATACTACCAAGGGTAACTCCGATAATTTCACGCAAAGAACTGAATGTGGATCAGAAAAATAAACTAGATACTTTAATTGAAGAAATGAGCAATGAAATAGATATAGGTCTCGGGCGAACACACCTTATCGAACACAGAATAGACACTGGAAACAGTTAACCGGTTAGTCAACGACAATATCCTTTTGCACCTCCAATCATGAAGGAATTCGATGAAGAGATTCAAGATATGTTAAGTAAAGACGTCATAGAACCATCTTACAGTCCGTGGAGATCGCCAGTTCTACTAGTAAAGTAAGCAGATGGAAAAAATAGACTATGCTTGGATAGCCGACAACTGAACAAACATACCAAGAAAGATTCTTACCCACTACCCAGAGTATCTTCTACGCTAGATAATCTCAAAAATGCACAGTTCCTATCAACTATGGATCTTAAATCAGCGTTTTGGCAAATTCCTTTAGAAAATGACAGCAAGGAAAAGACAACATTCGGGTTACCGGGTAAAGGTCTATATCAGTTTAAGGTCATGACATTTAAGTTAAGCAACGCTTAACAGACGCAACAACGCCTCATGGATCGCTTGTTCCCACCACAATTTGAGGGCAAGGTTTTTACGTACCTTGATGACATAGTCATTGTAAGTAAGGATCTTGAAGAACACATTAGCATACTCAAGTGGGTTAAGGAGCAGTTGAAAACGGCCAGATTGAGTATCAACTTCGACAAATGCGTTTTCGCCAGATCATCCTTGAAATATTTGGGATACATAGTAGACAGTAATGGACTCCGCACAGATCCAGAAAAGGTGAGCGCCATATTAAACTACCCCAGGCCCTCAACATACACGGAGCTAAAGCGCTTCATTGGGTAAGCGAGTTGGTATCGCCGTTTTGTGGAAAACTTCGCAATTGTTGCAGCACTTTTTGCCACCCTTAGTGAGCTCGTGTAGTGACACGAGCTCACTAAGCTCACTAAGTATTTCTTGATCTCCCGTTTCCTCGATGGCATGGACCTTAATTATGCGTTGCATAAGCTGTTGGACCTCTCGCGAACCAATTGATGAGGTTTAATGAGCGCTTCCTCATTAGGAACCATGAAACCAATACGATTGTTCAAGTGCTCTAAACGTGAGCGTATTCGTTTCAGATTGGATCTATCCGGAGTTTCCTGAATTTCCGCTAATGCCTCGGTTAAAGACTTAAGCTTCCTTTCACATGTCTCTATTTCTGCAACAGGAGTTTCCAAACAAATACGGGGAACATATAATTTTAGGGAAGAGGTTTTTTCTGATTCGCTAGACATGATTTCTTTCAAAAATTTGCGCATAGGTCCACAAGTTTGAACATCATAAATGCCTCGACAGGCCAGTTTAAATTCTAGTTCATCCTTCAAGAGTTGAGTCGGATCCATGATTAGATGTGATAGAAAATTTACAGATACTTTTACAGATAATTAGTTATGGTCTACAAGCTAAGTCGTGGTAATAATGTACATGCTCTTAATACTAATACCTTAATACTAAAACTTAAATACAAATCTAGCTCTCGATAATTCTAAATTAAAACGATTTTCTTGAAATCAATATTTCACAATATTCCTAATAAATGACTAACATACAGCCGCTTAATATAGTATACCCAGTGGGCGCCAATGTTATGCTTAGGGTTCTTGAAGGAAGGGGTGGGTGGAGTAAATACTAATTAAACGGCCGTATGCGTAATAAATCTCTATATTAATACTTAATTCTAAGTGACCGGAACTGTTATTTGGCCCGGCACAAGTGGATACTCTAATAACTAAGTGACATAAATGGGTTGCGCAACCTCAATTAAAACAAAAATACAAAATGATAAAAGTAAAACGACACATCACGCTGTGGGATCGCACCCACGACACCCGAGCCAGCTCCGGCCGTCCGGTTATACCGCTCGGCCACTCTGTCGGCTGATGGCAGTGGCGAATATTTCAATGCTATTGTGGTGGTAATGCCGAATTGTGAATTTGCCGTCCTTAATTAATATCCACGGCCTATAAAGGGCGTTTCCGTAAGCTGTGGACAATTGCATAAAATAGACTTATCAGTAAAAAGACGTGAAATGAGGTCACCGAGTTTCGACAAGCTTTAGAACTTGAAGGACTATACTATAGGACAATCGGCAAACCACTCACCCCGTGTCAATTATTTCACAATCACGTCAACTTTTACTGCTTGAACACGCAAACAATCGAACTGGCATGGATTCCAACGAAAGTAAACACCAAATGGAATAATGACACCACTAATTTCACAAATAATAATAAAACAGCCTACTATAAATACACACCTCAAACAGTTTTAGAATCAACAGACTTAAACTCTACTGGGACAGAACTATAATTACAGACAAAACTATTCATTTCAACAGGCCTGACATAACTCTCCACGATAAACAAAACAAAACAGTATTTCTCATAGATATAGCCATACCAAATACACACAACCTTACCACAACGTTTACAGAAAAAAACACAAAATACACAGACCTTGCCATTGAAATTAAAACACAATGGCAGGTACAATCTGTCAAAACCATCCCAATAGTCATCTCATCCACAGGAGTCATCCCATACACATTACACACTAGTCTCAAAACATTAAATATACCCAGATCCACACACATACTTCTTCAAAAAGCAACAATACTAAATACATGTAGAATTGTACGGAAATTCATGGGCAAGGACCGTGATCTTTAGTAGATAAGCACTTGGCATAAGCCCGTGTATCAGAACCTCTTTATTACAAGAGTGAAATGAAAAATTCATAAAAATATAATAATAATAATAATAAAGTTTTTATTCCAGAAATACAGAGCATTTCCATATAAAAATTATAAAACATTAAACACTAGGGCAACGCATAACATAAACATTTTAAAGAGAAGTAAGTTAAATAAAATCATAATAGTAGGTAGGTAGTAATTAGGGAACTAGGTTCGGTGCAAACAGACAGTAAATCTAATTCTTAGTACTAATCAGTCTTTAAATTTGAACATTTCAAGTAGGTAAGTTAAAGTTAATGACTATGTTGGTTTCATGATTGTAGTTGAACCCACTGTTTGTGGATCGGGCTCGCGAGCCAAGATCGCACGGCGCACACGACGGTGCTGGTGGAGGCACGCAGGCGCGCGGCCGCGCCGGCAGTCACGTGACGCACGAGCCCTGCCCAGCCGGGCAGACGTGCCGAAACCAGCATCACTGATGCGCTGCAGCTGCGCGGCAGGCGGTTCATGGCTCTCCAGGCATTATTGTACTGCACCCGGAGTCGACTGTATTCGACCTTTGTGTAGTTGCACCACAGTTCGGCCGTGTACAGTGTGGTGCAGCACGCAGTGAAGAGCAGCCGCTTCACCTCCTTGCTGCAGCGGGAGAAGCGCCGGGCGAGCATGTTGCCTTTGACGCACAGTGCGCGTCGTTGACGCTCTATGTCTTTATCATCTTTCAGATCAGAGTCTATGATGTGACCGAGGTATTTAGTCTCTACTACTCTTTGAAGTGTTTGCTGATTGAGGTGCAGAGGAGGAATTGTGGTCGGGGTATTTTTGGAGTTAAACACCATATAAACAGATTTAGTCGCGTTGTAGACCATATTTGTCTCTTGCGCATATGCCTCGCAGGTACTCAGGAGGCGCCGCATCGCAGTGACGGATGGTGCGAGCAAGACCATATCGTCTGCGTAACTTACGTGGTTTACGCAAACTCCTTCCATATAACAGCCGACCCCTGTGTCGACTAAGCGTTGGCTCAGTTCGTCCATATATAAATTAAATAATATTGGAGAAGATGTTCCCCCTTGTCTCACTCACTCCACAATTAAGTGGCATAGGCTCTGATAGAATGCCGTTCCACCGGGAAATGTTTTTCTGCTGCTGATGCCAACGTGCGAGAATGTGGATTATGTTTTCTGAGACACCTCGATTTCTTATTTTGTCCCACAGTAAGGAGTGTGATGCACGATCGAATGCTTTGCTAAGATCCAAAAAGCAGGCGTAGGTGGATGTTCGTCTCTGTTTATAGTACCCTGCAACTTGCTTGACTATGTATACTGCTGTGGTTGTTGATGAGCTTTTCTTGAATCCCATTTGATGGTCGGAGCTATGGAGGTGTTCCTCAGTGAGTGTTAACAGTACTTTTTCCAAAACACGTGCCACAATTGATGCCAGTGCTATTGGTCTGTAGTTTGATGAGCTAGCTATATCCTTCTGCTTATTTTTACACAAAGGAACAATAACAGTGTTTGTCATTGCCTCTGGTATATGTCCCGTCTTCAGAATGCTTTTAAAGATAATTGCCAGTATTGCACTCATGAGTGCGCCAGCGTACTGCAGGTGCTCTATTGAGAGGCCATCCAGTCCGGGTGACTTTCCGCGCGCAGTGGCCATAACTATTTTGTGGACAAAGGTGGTTGTTATTGTTTGGTCATATGAGTGAGATATTGTCAGAGAAGGATGGGACACGGAATGTAGTGTGGGTTCAGGCTGTGTGAAGTTAGTTATAAAAAGGTTGGCGATATCCTTATCATCTGTTTTGCCATCTATATTGGATGGTAGGGAGTTTCGAGCCTTACAGATTGAATTTGTCTTTTGCCAAAATTTTGAGAAATTTTTGTCATTCAGATTCCGTGCTATGTTGTCCATGTGGTGCTGATCGGCGTTCTGTTGGCATTTTTTCAAAGCTGTCTTGAAATTTGAACGGGTCTTCTTTCGTTGTTCGGCAACTTCGCCTTCCGTTGGTCTGCCGCAAATATTCCACGTAAGAAGAGCTCTACGCGATGCAGCATACAGTTCTGATACATTCTCGTTCCAGCCTGCAACTATCTTCACCTTTTTGCCTGGCTTGTTTTTGTGTCCAAAGGCTTTAAGTGCAGCTTGTTGAATCACTGTGAATAACATGTTATATGAACTATCTAATTGCTGCGGTGTTGTCGAGGCGTCCCATAGACTGGGTGTCGTTTTCATGTATTTCTCTATGTTATTAGTGTAATGCTTTGTTTGAAGTAAGGATCGTGGTTTCCAAGCATACTGATTAGCTGTTTTATTTTCTGGTATGGCAAATTTAGTCAAACCTTGTACTTTCAGGAGTATTTTCAATGGCCGGTGATCTGTCCATGTGGTGCTGTAGTCGATTGAAACATTTTCAACGCATTTACTTATTGTTTCGGTAGCTAGGCATGGCTTGACCCATGATGTGGTGCCGTGTGCGTCACTGAGGTAGGTATATGAGTCGGCTGGTAGAAATTTCAGGTCAATTTGTTCGTATCTGTATTCTGTACAGAAACTTGACAGTTCTCGTCCAAATGAGCTGCTGGGATGGGCATTGAAATCGCCCAAGATCAGGCAGGAATTACAGTTACTGTTCGCTATTATACCGTGGACTTTTCCGAGACATTCAGCGTACTCATCGAAATTATCCGTTTTGCAGGTGGGTAAATAAACACAAACTATAAGTATTGGTTCGTTATTGCGGAGTGTGACTTCTACTGCTACTAATCTTGGTGTGTCGGTTTGTATGTTAGCACTGACTTTCAGCAATTTCTTGTACAGTATTGCCGCGCCTCCGTACGGTCTTCCCACAATAATAGCAGATGAGGTGTCCACCGCCGAGGTCGCCACACTGAGGAAGTCAGAGTGAATGCTGTCCAGAATTTGTAAGTCGCTAGGTAACAGCCATGTTTCTTGGAGGAGGACTATATCGTTTGTATTACAAAGCTCATTGATGAACTTCATGTTGCTCCGAAGAGATTTGCTATAGACAGCTCTTCCATTATAATTTTAGAGTAGGCTTGATATTGCGCTTCACATGAGCGTTATATAAATTATGTTTGTACACACCGACAGTTATCCTCGGTGGCCACAGGTTCGGGTCCATAAGTGAGATCATCATGTCTTTGTTGATGTTTATTTTAAAAGCATTGCAATTGAATCCTTCGCGTTCTGGCAAAAGTTTAATTCCAACTATGCTGTCAGTGAATAGTTGAGAATATTCCATTATATCATCACATGTTGTGACTTTATCGAAACCTGATGCATATAATTTAACAGTCTGTGTAGCAGCTCTTATTTTATTAAAAGTACAGGAAGCTGTGCCTTGTACGTTCGAGATACGCCTCGCTTTCTTCTTCGTTTTAGTAACCACTGTGTAACCGTCATCTGTTGTTTGTTTCGCGGTTATTTGGGCATAGCTGGGTGAAGGCGGTGGCAAGGCAGATGAGTCAAGCTGGTTTGGTGGCGGTTGGACCGGCAGCGGCGGCGGCAACGGCGATGGTAACGGTGATGTCGGCAACAACGACGATGCATGTGTCAACACGTGCGGTGTAGGTGACGAATCCGGTAATGTCGGCTTGAGTGGTGCCGGTGTAGTAGGCCGCAGGCAGGTAGTCTTGCCTGGTTTGAAATAAGAGGTGACGTACAGGCCAACTCTTGCCTCTCTATTGTCCGCACCAGTGTAGTTGGTCGTTGCAAGTCGTAGTTGACGTATTTCCTTAACTTCGTCTTTGAGATTTTGCAACTCATCCACAGAGACGCACTTTAATTGCAGGTCGTTGACCTGTCTTTGAAGAAGTACAATAATCTTCAGTAATGTAGTGACATCTACATGGTCGAAGGTGACAGGAGGTAATTTCGAGTGTTTATGAGCTACAAATGTCGGCAAGTCATTAGGATCGGTTTCTTTGACAATTTTAATGATATCTTCCATGTCTCTTTGTTCCTTGCCATTCCCTTTCCGTATTTTAAGTCTGCCTTTCTGCGATGCTGGATTGAGTACATGAAGTAAGTTCTTCGCCTGATCTATGTCTGCTGTTGAGAAGCCACTAGTACAAATTTGTATCAAGCTCACATCGTCCATCACATTGTGCTTGTCTGTCACATAAGCCAGCAGTTCATTGATGATAATATTACACGAACAATTAGTCATGGTTGCTAAAATAGACGCGAAGACGCTTGCACATGACCGGTTATTGACCTCGGTGTTCGGTTATTAGAGCACCGTCCAAATCATATTGCGATTCGTAGCGGATATCGCGGTGCGTAGTTGCGTAGGCGGTGGTCGTAGCACTAGGCGTAGCGGTGCATCTCGCCGTAGCACTGGTAAGTGACGCGCGGCAACGGATACAGATTTGAATGTTTGGAGGATTTTTGAAATTTTAAATGATGCTATTGGATATAATTTGTGAATGCGTTGATGAATCGAAAATCTGTTTGCACCACACTGAAGCTAACAATACCGTCTATTACTGAGTCTCAATCACTGCACTGTAAAGTTATTTTGAAACATTATTTTGATTTATTTATACGGAGCGATACGCGGTCGGAAGTTAACGCTGTACTCTTTTAGGTTAAATCGATAAACAAAAGACTCAGTAAGGACAAACATCTACAATCATAAGCACAGAACACAATAACATCATAAGCCTTAGTGACAGGAGAAATAGACTTTTTTACAACAAAAACCATAAATATAGTTCGGAATCGCTACGGCATCAAAATCGTCAATTTAGATGACTGTACAAGTTTTCTTTTCTTCCTTCCGTTAACAAAGATTGCCCTGTTCAAGTCAACAACTTTCTAGATGTCCTTTCTGCCTTTTTACCATAAAAATCTCCGTCCACCTCCAGTCGAGTATTATAAATATTAATAAGCACGTTCGCTACTCCCAGCGCCATCTCTGTTGCTGATGTCGAACTCGCGACAAACTCTTGTTACTAATTAACGTCTAATTTAACATGTTTTTTTAATATCAAGCTGCCCTATTAGCGCCTCTGACACAGCCGACTACTACCACCGAGTAGCGACAGCAGCCGGGAGCTACAGCTTAACGGAAGCGCCCAATTCAAAGCCACATAGAAATGGACACCCATCCAGTACCCGTCTCTGCCAGATGTTGCTATCCGCACGATCGTCTCCAAAGTGCGAATAGCGATAGGCCACGGACGCGTCGGGTTGGCCACTAGCCCAACACCCTCAACACGCATTGAGCCAGTATGGTGAAGAATGGCTCAATCTTACTCGTATCCGGGTGAAGACCCGTGCCCCTCGGTGGAGACATTAATGGGCTACATTTATTACGACCCGAATGGCCGAGTCGGCAGTGACGCTGCCTACGAAGCCAAGGGTCCCGGGTTCGAGTCCCGGTGGGGGCACATATTTGTTTGATGAGAACGGATGTTTGTACCCTAGTCATGGTTGTTTATCTATCTAAGTATAATATTTATCTATATAAGTATGTGTATCGTTGTGTAGTACCCAAGATACAGGGAATCCTAGTTTGGGGCTAGATCAATGTGTGTAAATAGTGTCCAAGGTATTATTATTATTATTTATTTATTTATTTTATATTTTAACCGCTTTGTCCCTTACTTTCAAGTGTCGTGCAGTTACTAAGGCGAGTATAAAAAGTAAAAACCGGTCAAGTGCGAGTCCAGCTCGCGCACGAAGGGTTCTGTGATGTGGCCAGATTGAGTATCAACTTGGACAAAAGCGTTTTCGCCAGATCATCCTTGAAATATTTGGGATACATAGTAGACAGTAATGGACTCCGCACAGATCCAGAAAAGGTGAGCGCCATATTAAACTACCCCAGGCCCTCAACATACACGGAGCTAAAACGCTTCATTGGGTAAGCGAGTTGGTATCGCCGTTTTGTGGAAAACTTCGCAATTGTTGCAGCACTTTTTGCCACCCTTAGTGAGCTCGTGTAGTGACACGAGCTCACTAAGGGTGGCAAAAAGTGTAAGGAAATCTTATGGAACAAGGAAACAGAGAAAGCTTTTATGGAGCTTTAACGGCATTGACCTCAACACCAATTTTGAGTGTTCCGGATTTCTCAAAACCATTTTCAGTACAGTGCGATGCATCGAATAGAGGAATTGGAGCAAGCAGTTTTGGTACAGGAATTTGATGGAATTGAAAAACCAATTACCTACACCAGTCGAAAGTTATCTGACAGAGAGTGCAACTACTCAGCATCTGAAAGAGAACTTTTAAGCTTACTACATGCGGTTGAACAATTTCGCCCTTACGTGGAAGGTACCCATTTCAAGGTGATCTCAGATCATAAGTAGTGTACTTCAGTGGCTGCACAGGAACAAAGACCCCCATGGGAGATTAGCGAGGTGGGCGATGCGGCTGCAACAGCTTGACTATGAAATCATACATCGCAAGGGCAAAGACAACATAGTCCCTGACGCCTTGTCAAGAGCGACCAACACAGAAGAAATAAATGTTTTAGAAATAAAAACAGAGGACAAGGACGACTGATACCTGTCAATCGAAAATGAAGTCAATTCTGAAACGGCTACAACGGATTGGGACGTGAGTCAAGGCCAATTATGTTTTTTTTTTAAATTAAAACAATTTCCAGATGGGAACTATGACTGGAAGCTGGTCATACCGGAGAGTGTAAGAGGAAAAGTTTTAAAAGAATGTCACGACGATCCAATATCCGGTCATCTCGGGACCAAGAAAACCATTAATCGTGCACGTCAACATTACTATTGGCCATCCTTGATACAAGATGTCAAAATTCACGAGAGACAATGCGAAACTTGTGCAAGCCATAAAGTGTCCCAATTACCAGCCAGCGGATTAATGGGTAGACATAGAGAGGTGTCAGAACCGTTTCAAATGATCTCCATGGATCTCATGGGACCTTTTCCGCGGTCAAAACAAGGAAACACCATGCTACCAGCATGAGACAACTTCTCATGCTGGTTTAGCAAGTTTCTTCTTTCCTCTTAAAAATGGGAAGGCCTCCAACATTTGTAAAATTTTGGAAGAACAAGTACTTCTACTTTATGGCTCGCCAAATGTAGCCATTTGCGATAAAGGTAAACAATTCGTTTGCGAACAATTTAAGAATTTGGCATCAACATATGGAATCGACTTGTGGTACACGCCTTACTACCACCCGCAGGCAACCCAACTGAACGAGTCAATAGGGTGATAGGAACGGCCATTGCCTCTTATGTTCAGGATAACCACAAAGAATGGGACAAATCCATCCCTCATATAGCCCACGCTATCAGAACTTGTTTTTTGGCCGTGAAACGTCCGTTCATGGTTTGAAAGCGTCAAAATTTAATAGCAATCTGCCATTAGTAATTAATAGAAGCAATTTTGACAACAATGTCAAGACAAGGGAAAATATTTATTTGGATATTAACAGACGTCTAAAGGAAGCTTACGAAGTCAACAAAAAACGATACGATACAAGACGTCGGGTTTGTCAATAAAGGATCGGAGAGGTTGTCTGGAAACGTACAAAAAACCTTTCCAACGCTAGAAAAAACTTCATGGCAAAACTCTCCCCAAAGTTTGAGAAGGCTGTGATTACTGAGCAAATATCTACGGACGTTTACAAACTTAAAAGTCTCCGAGGAAAAGATTTTGGCAAATGGCACGCGTCTGACCTTATGCGTTTAGGATGAATGAATCCGGGACGGATTCTTTAGAGGAGAGGGGATATTTTCGCGAGTTCGACATCAGCAACAGAGATGGCGCTGGGAG
The DNA here is from genome assembly GCA_949825045.1 of Argyresthia goedartella. Taxonomy (NCBI): domain Eukaryota; kingdom Metazoa; phylum Arthropoda; class Insecta; order Lepidoptera; family Argyresthiidae; genus Argyresthia; species Argyresthia goedartella. Next base: position 4,298,746 of record OX463811.1, on the reverse strand, counting down.
TAGCGAACGTGCTTATTAATATTTATGATACTCGACTTGAGGTGGACGGAGATTTTTATGGTAAAACGGCAGAAAGGACATCTAGAAAGTTGTTGGCTTGAACAGGGCAATCTTTGTGAAATTAGTGGAGTCATTATTCCATTTGGTGTTTACTTTCGTTGGAATCCATGCGAGTACGATTGTTGGCGTGTTCAAGCAGTAAAAGTTGACGTGATTGTGAAATAATTGACAAGGGGTAAGTGGTTTGCCGATTGTCCTATATTATAGTCCTTCAAGTTCTAAAGCTTGTCGAAACTCGGTGACCTCATTTCACGTCTTTTTACTGATAGGTCTATTTTATGCAATTGTCCGCAGCTTACGGAAACGCCCTTTATAGGCCGTGGATATTAATTAAGGACGGCAAATTCACACATCGGCATTACCACCACAATAGCATTGAAATAATCGCCCATGCCATTAACCGACGAAGTGGCCGAGCGGTACAACCGGACGGCCGGAGCTGGCTCGGGTGTCGTGGGTTCGATCCCACGGCAGATTTATTATTGTTTTTTGTTCTCTTTGTCTGTGATGTGTCGTTTTACTTTTATCATTTTGTATTTTTGTTTTAATTGAGGTTGCGCAACCCATTTATGTCAGACAAAGCACGGATGTGGCTACATCTAGGCTAGTATATTTTAGTTACTTTCATAGTGTCATGTCCTATGGTATCTTGTTGTGGGGGAAAGCAGCGGATATTCAAACTATTTTTATTTTACAGAAAAGAGCTATTCGAGCAATTTATAATTTAAATAATAATAATAATAATAATAATAATAAAGTTTTTATTCCAGAAATACAGAGCATTTCCACATAAAATTATAAAACATTAAAAAATAGGGCAACACATAACATAAACATTTTAAAGAGAAACTTAAAACGCACAGACTCCTTAAGACAGCTTTTTAAAGAAATTGATATACTAACTGTAGCTAGTCAATTTATTTTCGAAAATATAATGTACGTACGCAAGTACCTTACAAAATTTCCCAAACTTAGCGATAGCTATAATGTTAACCTAAGAAATAATCACAGACTACTTGCGCCCCGGTTTAGACTCGCGAAGGTTAGCAATTCTTTCAAGGGTCAGTGCATTCTCTACTACAACAAGATAAGAGCAATTTAAAATCCATGTTAAAGCGTCTTTGTCGAAAAAGGGATATTACAATGTTCAAGATTACTTAAATGATGGGACTGTATGGGGTTAATCTGGCTCAACACAGACCTTGCTGTTAATAGTTTTGTAATTATTTATTCCTGCTTATTAATTATGATAATGACTAAATATTATATTTTGTATTAGTTAAGCATAAGCAATTTTTAAAAAGAGATCTAAAAATCAATCTGTGGGAGTTTCTACGCCCTACTTCTCCCACAGTGGTCCAATGTTCTCTACATTGGACCACTGTGGGAGAAAGTGGCAAAAAATGACGATTGCTAAGTATATGTAAATATCTACAGTAATAAAGACATTTGGAATTTGGAATTTGTCACTTAGTTATTACAGTGTCCACTTGTGCCGGGCCAAATAACAGTTCCGGTCACTAAGAATTAAGTATTAATATAGAGATTTATTACGCATACGGCCGTTTAATTAGTATTTACTTCACCCACCCCTTCCTTCAAGAACCCTAAGCATAACAAGTTGTTTATTTTTCTGGATAGTAGTTTATCAACACTCGTATCATAAACCCTTTTTACTGTGTCCAAAAACCGCACGTTACGACCAGCATAATGATAAACTTCTTGGTAAAACTCATTTTTTATCTGAATATTGATACAATATGACCATAATGTACCAAAATTTGTCAAATTATGACATTCAAATTTCGAACGCCGACGCCCACCTGCCGCCCCTAGTTTGTTTGTGAAGTTGGTACTACTGAACAAGCTAAACAACTGCAGAGCAATAATCAATGCCACAATGCCGGTCGAATATGTGGTTCTTTAACACATCAAAGAGAGCTTATGATATGTGTGTAGATAAACTAGAGTATGTACTGTACATAATTAGGTCTTAACTCTCCTTCGTGCTGGTGTACGAACATCCCTTATCACGCAACTCAAGTACTCTCTAGATTCATCGTTCGCAAACTTTCTTCATTCACGTCATAACCGTCCATAAAGTTAAGCGCTAACTCAATTCAACTCCATACAGTTGAGCGCTATAAGGTTGACGAAATTAAACTAATATTTCTACGGTTACTCGTTGACGGTCAACGAATACATTTAACGTTAACGAAAAAATTGTCAATGACGCACCGCTAACGTGATATCGCTTTTCTCATTAAAACATAAACACATGATCATTTATGTACAGGCAGGTACACACATTGGCCTGACACTAGGATACCCTGTGATGTGGGAACCAGAAGTAGCGACATCACACACATATAATAGACCTGGGGTTTTTTTCAAATTCCCAGTCAGGGATCGAACCCGGGACCTCTCGCATGGTAGCCAGAGCCACAACCGCAGCGACACAGATATCGTCAGACACACGAATGGGTTTCCCTTCACGTCAGGTTGTACGTTCCCACAGTATGTTCAGCGGTCTCCAACGGCGTATCCATGATCGTCGACCTCACCTGGTCTCCATGGCAACCAGCCCAACAACTGGCAGACCAGACCTCCGTGCCGATAGTCAGGACGCTGCTTGGAGCGCAGCAGTTACTGACAGCGCTTGATGACTACTTGGAGTACAGGAACGCTACTGATGCCGCGTTGTTACTGGCCAGCGAGATCGGTAAGAGTTTTTATCTACACACGTATTGTTCGATTCCAAATCGATATTCGATCGATGGTTTCTGAACGGTCATTTTAATTTTGACGTTAGCTGTCAACCAGGCAGTTTTGACAACTGACAGACAAAAGCCCTCGCAATGTAAACGCGTTTTGGTTAGGGTATTGAAATTAAATCGCAGGCCATCTGGAATGTATTCGGGATTCCCTCAGGATTGTTAATATAGCTGAGTGTGCCGTTGTCTCTCGAACCAGATAAAGTTCGGATTTTCGTGCCCGATTTGTATTTACCACGTAGAACATAACCACTGTGCACATTGACGCTGGCCCGCCAGTCATACCTGGTTGGCTGAAGAACCTGTCTACCAAGAAGAGCCTAGGGCGCGCCCGGGCCTTGCAGAGAGACAGGAGGTTGACGGGTCCGAAGCACAGACCAGGTTAGATCTACCCCACATAACTTTAGCTCGGTGAATCGCCGACGTTCATCACTTCTTGGCACCTGATCGTCACGCTACCTCGTAGCTGATGGGCCCCTACGAGGTCATTAGGTGCTGAGAAGCCTGAACACTTTGGTAGCTAGAGCGTGGCTTCCTGAGATTTGCAGCCGTCAAGGGCTCCAGGAAGGCACGATTTGGGACTATAAATCTGTAGGTATAGGCGGCTAAGTAACTTGGTTGTTCCTGTATCCACATAGATTGGTAGTATTGTAAGCTATAAGTCTATTGCTGGTAGTAGACAGACAGATATTGATTTGAAATTTGCATTGAATTACCAGTTAGTCAATCTATTAGTGGTCTAGTAATGCTATTGAATGAATGTTTTGGTTAACATAGGTAGTTACATCTATTGATAGCAGGCTATTACATTGTTTTCAGTTTATAGCAATTTATAACTTGAACTAATATTGACTATCTCTGTGTGTTATAATGATAAAGGGAAACTAAATTGTATTACAGAATTTATATAGATATAAAACTCGGTTCCTATTGTTTAAGGAAAACAACATTGTTTAAGTTGTGGTTTAGGGTTCCCTCGTTTGGGTTGTAGACTGGAGGGTCCAATAAAATTGAGTTACTGCAAATTGTGAGTAAGTATCGTTCTGATCATGTCGTTATCTGAAATCCAGAAGGGTGTTTCTAAGGAACTCAGATGGTTTTCCTCCGCACACAGTCTGATAGACCGTTTAGATAGGCATGATGTGGTATTGGAGCGGTCTATGGACGTTAAGGAACATTACAATAGGGTGCTCGAATTGTCCGCGCAGGCGGAATCAGTTGATGGTTGTGCACCTGACAGGCTGTCACGGTTGATAGGGGATGTCGACCAATGTATGGAGATGGCAGCTGCTATTACGCAGAAGGCTGCGGACATACGTAGACAGCGCGAGTCCAGCCATGATGGTGACATTGAAGCACCTCTGCCGCATCAGGGATCGGGGTCCAGGTTACCTGCCATAACTATGCCTACTTTTGACGGCGTGTCCGGTGAATGGATGAGCTTCATCAATCTGTTCGACAGTTTGCTGCACATGCGATCGGACATTACCAAGACTGTCAAGATGGCTCAGCTGGTGGCAGCATTGAGGGGTGAGCCTAGGGAGCTGGTCGCTCATTTGACAGTTACGGAGGGTAACTATGAAACGGCCAGGCAATTGTTGGTCAGACGTTACCACAACAAACGGAGGTTGGCCGATGCCCAACTGTACCGTTTGTTTAGCATCCCGGTTGTGAACAAGGTCGGGGCCATACAGACGGAGGTTTTGAACCCATTGTTGTCCGTCACCAAGGCTCTAGAGAATCTTGGACTTCCGGTTGGTGAATGGTCGTACCTACTGTTGTACATTGTACTTTCCCGCCTACCCGCTGACGTGCAGACTCGTTTCGAACAGTCTCACGGGAGGTCGGCCGAGGACCTGCCCGCCTTCTCCGACTTGGTCGGATTTTTGGAAGAGGAGGCTCGACGGGCAGAGAATTTGGGGTTGACGGTCACCCATCCTTCGGAACCACAGAGAGCTGCCGGGAGCGCTGTGAGTAGGGGCCCTCCGACGAGGAAGGACCGCACCAACCGGCAGTCGTATGGGACTGTGAGTGAATTGACCCCACATGGTGAGACCTGCCCATGTTGTAGGCAGATTGGCCATGCTGTGGCCAATTGCAATAAGTTCGGGGAACTTAGGGTTCAGGGACGGCGCCGGATGGCCAAGCAGCGGAGCTGGTGTTTCCTGTGCCTCGGGCCACACATGGCTAGGGACTGCACGCGCACACAAATGTGCGGATATTGTAGTGGGCCCCACAACAATCTGTTGTGCAGGTACCGGTCCGGCCAACAGCCACCACAGGGCCGTACCCAGGGTGACACGGCATGGGGCCCTGAGTTTTCGGTTGCGACTCAGCATCCAACTCAGCGGGACATTGGGTGTGTTGAGCAGGCCGTAACGGGCGGGTGGCATGGGACACCTTCGAGCTATGCGGGTGCGGTTCGGACGCCGCCTCAGTTGTCGCCCCGCTCGTCGCCTCGTCCTCGTCGGTCACATGTGATGTCCACCCCGCTCATGGAGCGGCCACGGTTGAATTCACGCCCACCCCCCTTTACGGGGAATCGTAGGGTGGCAATGGAACCGGCGCGTGGGCCATTTGTACAATGGGACCCTCTGGCGTATAGCTGCATACCTGATCGGTTACAGGCAGAGTGGGGCCCCGGGGGCCCTCGCTAGGAATTTGCGGTTCAACCATTTGTTGCCCCCCAACCGGAGGCGGTGGTGTTACCGATCGCCTCTGTGCTTGTTTGGGATTTGGCGGGCAACCCAACATACGTTCGCGCCCTATTAGATTCTGGAGCTCAGGGCTGCATTGTATCGAATGATTTAGCAAAATGGTTGGGCCTCAAGGTAAATAGGTATAATAAATCAATACGGGGCGTGGGGAATGTTACGGTTACGAATGTAGTTGGTCAATCGGTGATCACGTTCTCTCCACGTTATGACATTTTGACAAAAACATCCGTGCAAGCTTTAGTAATTACGCATGTCATGGGCAGACACCCCTTGGTGAAGTTGAATCCGGCCGTTCGATTCCTGACATCAGGACTCAAGTTGGCGGATCCCGATTTTGACACTCCCGGTCGACCTGCTACTGGGAGCAGACGTTCTGGGTAGGTTTCTGTTGTCGGATCGGCGAGTTCTTCAGCCGGACGGGTTGATTGCTGTGGATACTAAGTTTGGTCACGTGATCATGGGTCCGGCATTGCCAATGGGTAGGCCTGCCGAGTCAGATGGCATACTTATTGGCTCAGCGACGCTATCCAACGTTTCTGGGAGATAGAGGAACCTCCCACCGTTCGTCGAGTCGACGCAGACGAAGAAGAGTGCGAGTTGTTTTACCAGAATAGTACTGGTCGCCTTCGTTCTGGTCGTTTTGTAACTCGACTGCCTTTCAGGGCCGATCGACCGCCACTAGGAGAATCTAGGAAGATGGCTGAGACGAGATTGATGTCGATGGAGCGTAGGATGTCAAGGGACGCCGTATTTAAACAAAAATACGTCGATTTCATGAGGGAGTATGAGTCGTTAGGACACATGTCGGTATCGGGTGTGGACTGGAGATCTGAGGATCATTGTTTCCTTCCACACCATGCCGTCCTGCGAACCCCTACTGGCAAGATTCGAGTTGTTTTTGATGGGTCAGCACCTACCTCGAACGGGATGTCCCTGAATCAGTGTCTACATTCGGGACCCAAGTTGAGTCGTGATATTTCGGATATTCTCACGAGCTTTCGGAGACACGAGATTGTATTTTTCGCAGACATTCGGATGATGTTTAGGCAAACGGTAATTCATCCGGCTGACAGAAGGTATCAGTTGATACTTTGGCGTGAGACCACGGCCGAGCCAGTCAAGGTCTATGAGTTAAACACGAACACGTATGGGTTACGGTCTAGCCCGTATTTGGCGATGCGTACCGTGCGGGAGTTGGCGTCGCGTGACCGTGTGAGCTATCCTAGAGCCGCCGCTATCCTGGAGCAAGAATTGTACGTCGATGACGTCTGCACAGGGGCAGCCAGTGTAGAGGAAGCTCTGGACCGACGTGACGAGCTCATTCAATTGCTGGAACGAGGCGGCTATGAACTACGCAAGTGGATGTCCAACTCCCCTGAGTTGATGGCTGGTCTCCCAGATGAGTTTCAACAAGACCCGCACGTTTTTGAGAATCCTGACAACCCTAACATGTTGTCAGTGCTTGAAATTCAGTACCGGCCTGTCCATGATGAGTTTACCTATCGGGTGGTTTTAGAAACACCGAAGGCCTGGACGAAGCGGTCAGTACTGTCAACGATTGCGAGAACGTTCGACCCGAATGGATGGATTTCTCCAGTCACCTTTGCTCTCAAATGTTTTATGCAAAGGCTATGGGCGGCTCAGTTGACCTGGGACACCCACCTCTCAGGTGATTTGTTGACTGATTGGACGCGAATGTTCACCTCGCTATCGGACATAAATAATGTATCGCTGCCGAGGAAATTGGTCCCTGCTGGGGATTACAGGGCAACCCTTCACGGGTTTTGTGATGCCTCTGAACGAGGGTTTGCGGCAGCGGTTTATTTGCGAACCGTCACCTCCACCGGGGAGGTCGACGTGCGTTTGGTTTTGGCAAAAAGCAAGGTAGCGCCTATTCGGACAAGGATGACGATTCCAAAACTGGAACTGTCCGGGGCTGCTCTTTTGACCAAACTTTTGAATCACACTCTAACAGTGTTGCGTGGGTCAGTGGTTTTGGAGGATACGGTGTACGCTTGGACGGACAGCCAGATTGTTTTGTGCTGGCTGAAGGCTTCGGTCTATAACTTAGAGGTTTTTGTTGCGAACCGCGTCTCCCAGATTGTGTCGTCTGAGGTCCCACTGACCTGGAGACATGTACCAGGAGAATTGAACCCGTCTGATTGTGCATCCAGGGGATGTCGGGCTCCTGAACTCGTTAGACACCATTTGTGGTGGGGGCCACCCTGGCTTGCCAAGAGAGAATCGGACTGGCCCCACAGCCATGTAGTAGTATTTTTATTTTATTTTATTTTAGTTTATTTGGGAAACAAACGGTTTGAAAAAACAATGTAAAAATACTACTTAAAAATCTAAAAACCACTTAGATGTTTCCGCATATAAAAAGCTAAACTTGCTATACCTAATCGAGAAACAAAATCTTAATGAACGAGAAACATAGAGAAGACTATTAACTAATTATTAGAAAAAATATAAAACTAAAGGAGCTTAGAGAACCACATGATCAAACCAGGTTTTGGAGATAACATTTCTGAAACTATTAATGCTAGAATTAAAAAGATCTATACTAGGGTATTGCACAAGCTTGTTAAACTCAGAAGGAGCTCTAATGAAAAATGAATTCTGTCTGTAGTTAGTTTTAAACTGAGCCACAGACAGATAAACATGTTTACGGGAAGTCGACTTTGTAGGTACTTTAATATTAATCAACGATAAAAGTGAAGGGGTATCAATTTTATTTTGGGCTACTTTCGCCAAGAAAACAATATCAGCTATGTTACGCCTTAAATGCAATGGTAAAATGTGGAATCTTTTGCATCTCGCTTCATACGAGTTGTCAAATTGTTTGCTCTTAAACTGAAGAAACCTCATAAAACGTTTTTGAATAGTTTCAATTCTAATTATATATTTTTCATATTGAGGATTCCAGACCTCGGAGCAATACTCGAGAATACTACGTACGAAAGAGCAATATAAAATTTTGATAACCTTCACACTCGTGAACTGCGAGCTAGCTCTCATAATAAATCCCAGCGCCATATTAGCTTTCTTCACAATGTGATCAATGTGCTCATCATATAATAATTTGCTATCGTGGATAACACCAAGATCGCGTATTTTTTCAACCTTGTCAATGGAAGTAAATTTAATAAAATAGTTATAAGTAACGGGTTGAGGTTTACGTGTAAATGTAATTGAGTAGCATTTGGAGACGTTAAGATCAAGACGGTTTTCATTACAGTAGTGTTCAAATCTGACTAGATCTTCCTGTACGAATCTGTATCTTCGGATCATGGCCCCAGAGCGGCCGTGCATGTTACCCAGAAGGCTTAGGACCCTGACGCCGGGTTTCTGCTGGACCGGTATAGCTCACTTGACAAGTTGATAAACGTGTCCACTTGGATTAGGAGATTCGCTCGAAATTGTCGTACTCCTCGCGATCAGCGAACGTTGACCCTATTCTGACTCCGGCAGAGCGAAACGAGTCGCTGTTGAATTTGGTCCGGTTGGTACAGTCCTCGAAGTTTGGGGCAGAATTGGAGATTATACGAAGTGGACGTTCGAAATTGAAGGGAGCTGTCGCGCGTCTCAACCCCTTTGTTGATTCGACCGGGTTACTTCGGGTAGGAGGAAGATTGCGCAATGCGAATCTGTCGTATTCGGCTCGTCACCCACTTCTGCTCCCCAAGGGGGGACAGTTAGTTGAATTGCTGGTGACTGATCGTCATATTAAAAACGCGCACGCCGGCTGTAACGCGTTGTTGGCCACGCTCCAGCGGGAGTTTTGGATCTTATCTGTCCGCCGTGCCATACGGAACATCGTGTTTCGGTGCATGCCTTGTTATCGACTTAAGGCTGCCACGATGCAACCTCTCATGGGGGACTTGCCCCCTGATCGTGTGAATGAGGTCAGACCGTTTTCAGGTGTTGGTACGGATTTTGCAGGACCGTTTATGGTGAAGAGTTCACGATTGCGTACCGCTAAGCAATACAAGGCGTACCTATGTGTGTTTGTTTGTTTATCCACCAAGGCGGTACATCTCGAGCTCGTTGCTGATCTCTCGACAGAGGCTTTCATTGCTTGTTTGGATAGGTTTGTTTCTCGAAGGGGACTTCCAACTTTGATCCGCTCTGATAACGGCACTAACTACATAGGTGCGGAACGATACTTACGAGAGATAGTCAACTTTTTGAATGTAAATAAAGTGGATATTGGAACGGCCCTCTCCCTTCGGGGTATACAGTGGACCTTCAGCCCACCGATTTGCCCCCACTGGGGTGGGATTTTTGAGGCCGTAGTTAAGTCAGACCGCGCTGACTTTTGCGCGACATTGTTTTGTAAGATCGAGGCCGTTCTCAGTTCGCGACCGTTGTGTCCGCTCAGCTCGGATCCAAATGACCTGGAGGCTCTGACCCCATGCCATTTCTTGATAGGACAGCCACTTAACGCGTTGCCCGAGCACCCCTTCGAGGGAGGGAAATTGTATCGGTTGTCAAGGTATCAGATGTTGCAGCAGTTTACTCAGAATTTCTGGAAGCGTCGGTCGCTCGAGTATCTGCATATCTTACAACAGCGCCTTAAGTGGACTGACAAAACTAGCCCCCCTATTGTTGGTGACCTCGTTCTGGTTAAGGATGCTAACCTACCGCCACTACGTTGGCGCAGGGGGCGCATTGTTAACTTGTTCCCTGGCAAGGACGGGACCCCCCGGTCTGCAGAGGTTCTAGTAGGAGGCTCGGTTCTAAAACGAGCGGTAGCAACGTTTTCTCGGCTGCCCGTAGATTAGGGGACAGGTGGGTGCCTGTCCGGGCGGGTGATTGTTCGATTCCAAATCGATATTCGATCGATGGTTTCTGAACGGTCATTTTAATTTTGACGTTAGCTGTCAACCAGGCAGTTTTGACAACTGACAGACAAAAGCCCTCGCAATGTAAACGCGTTTTGGTTAGGGTATTGAAATTAAATCGCAGGCCATCTGGAATGTATTCGGGATTCCCTCAGGATTGTTAATATAGCTGAGTGTGCCGTTGTCTCTCGAACCAGATAAAGTTCGGATTTTCGTGCCCGATTTGTATTTACCACGTAGAACATAACCTGTGTTGGACCACTGTGCACATTGACGCTGGCCCGCCAGTCATACCTGGTTGGCTGAAGAACCTGTCTACCAAGAAGAGCCTAGGGCGCGCCCGGGCCTTGCAGAGAGACAAGAGGTTGACGGGTCCGAAGCACAGACCAGGTTAGATCTACCCCACATAACTTTAGCTCGGTGAATCGCCGACGTTCATCACTTCTTGGCACCTGATCGTCACGCTACCTCGTAGCTGATGGGCCCCTACGAGGTCATTAGTGCTGAGAAGCCTGAACACGTATCATAAACCCTCTTTACTGCGTTCAAAAACCGCACGTTACGATCAGCATTATTTTATTTCATTTCATTTCATTGTTTTATTTAATTACTTTGATGTTTTTTGTCATAATTAATTTTGTGTGGTTTGTAATATGTTAGTAACCATTTTTTTTTGTGTTTGTACCGAAAAATGAATAAATGAATTATCTATCTATCTATCATTATGTTAAACTACTTGGTAAAAACTCGTTTCGTATCTGGAAAACTACACATTATGGTCATTATGTGTAGTTTTTCTACATATAATGACATTCAAATTTCGAACGCCGACAATCGCCTGCATGCCGCCCCTAGTTTGTCTGTGAAGGTGGTACTGACATTCAAATTTCGAACGCCGACGCCCGCCTCGTGCCGCCCCTAGTTTGTCTGTGAAGTTGGTACTGACATTCAAATTTCGAACGCCGGCGCCCGAAGTTGGTGCTACAGAACAAGTTAAACAACTGCAGAGCCACAATGCCGGTCAAATATGCGGTTCCTGAACACATCAAAGAGAGCTTATGATATGTGTGTAGATAAACTAGTGTATGTACTATTATCTCGCGATAATAGTGTGCAGTTTCGTGTATGTGATAACAGAAATCTGAATCAGCTGTCCGCCAAGTGTTACTCTGTTGTGTGTTCATCTGCAAGCCATTCTAGCCGCTGCGCCCTACTCTGAAGACTCATTTTCAAGTGCGGCCGCTCACAGCGTCCTACGTGAACGACGGTTATCGACTCAAATCGCGCGTCAAAGAGTAGTCAGTGTACAAACGCGTAAGTAGATCGAGCATCTCAGAGACGTTGTGCGTGTTCCAGCTTTTTCTAGTTATTGAAACCCACCTATTTCATTATGGATTGTGTTGGCTGCTGTAAATCTGTCGCACGTACAGAGCTGCTTGTTTGTATTGTGTGTAGTGGTACATACCATCATGGATGCGTCAACATGACGAGTGCACAGTACGCACATAATTATGCAGACCTGAAGGTTACTTGGCGCTGCCCAAAACCGTCCTGCACAAGCGTCAGTCAGCGCCGAGGGAGGAACGACAATACTCCAGTGGGCAGCAAGCAGAGGCCTGGTGTGATTAAGCCTGATAAGAATGTGGCCGATTCCAAGTTGGGTTCATCGATCAAGGTTGGGCAGAGTAAAGAACAGGCTGTAGATGTTGTCGAATCCTGTGAGAATATCGCCAATGTTGTGCTACGTTCCCCTATTCATAACTCGCCGGATATGATCTCATTGGAGAAATTTGAAGTATTAATAGATCGTAAATTAAACCAGATGAGATCTTCCCTTACCGCTACCCTCAAAACGGAGATTTCCACGTCAACGAGCTCATTATCAGCCGACATCCAACTGCTGCTCACTAATATGTCAGTTCTTAAGGACCGAGTAACTGTAGTTGAGAGCGAGAATGCAGTCCTGAGAGATGAACTGGCAGAATTAAAAGATCGGTTGAAATCCTCGCAAGTGGCCGAGCTGCAAGAGTCGGTCAATAAGCTGAGGGCAGCGGCGAGACAACGTGACCAAGCATCGTTACTGAACGACGTCGAGCTCACCTGCATACCGGAGTACGAGGGAGAATCAGTTCTGCACATCGTGACCGCCGCGGCACAGAAACTCGGCGTGACGCTGGACGAGCGAGAGGTGGTCAGCGCGACGCGTGTCGGCGCACCGCGGGGCGAGGGTGCCCCACTTGTGGCAGTGGCGGAGGCAAGCGGCTTACCCCGCAAGCACCGGCCGCGGCCCATCGTCGTGCGGCTGGCTCGGCGATCCGTCCGCGAAGAGCTGCTGAAGGGCGCAAAGGTGCGGCGCGGAACCACCACCGAGGGACTCGGCCTCCCACCCCATACACCCCAGAAGTTGCATGTCAATGAACGTCTGAGTAAAGAAAACCGAGTGCTATTTGCCAAAGCTCGCGAAGTAGGAAAGCAGTGGCAGTTTATCTGGACCAGGGATGGTCTTGTCCAAGCCAGGCTAACTAAAACGTCTAAGATCTGCTATATCCGATGCGAAGCTGATCTTGACCGTGTTTTTGGCAATTACTCAAGTCCTATCAACGCCTAATGAGCAAGTAATATTGCGATACTTACATCCTTGCTCACTTTGTTTTATTATAATTTGCACTCATATCATTGTATCCACTGTCTTCTATGTGTTTTTATAGTATGTCATTTTGTAAACACTCACGGATTCGATTCACCCTCAAGTTATGTATTTTTTTACACGAATATGTCTATTTGGTTTGCCATCACCGTATTTTACTTATTTCGAGCCGTAAACGTACTGCTGTGTGTGTACGCGGCGGCGAATGAGGTGATTACTCGCATGAAACTGGTTTCTGGGAGCGAACCGATACACTTCATTCACTATTCTCGCCGCATTCCTTTGCTTACGCACTACCGTTTTACTATTGTACGTATTATATCCTTTCTTCCGACGACTTATACCGACTCACATTATATCCATACTGCTATTTACAACAGAGCTTAACAATAAACTAATTAAAATTTCACTCTGGAACGCGGGCTCGCTGAATACTGGGCATGATGAGTTCACGGTAGCTATGTTGCAAAGATCGCCCGATATTGTAGCTATTAACGAAACTTGGCTCAGGGACGGGGAGGTGGGGCGCGCGCCGACAGTGCCCGGATACAGACTGCGCCATGTAGCTCGCTCAATGGAGGTTAGACGCGCGCGAAGTGGAGGTATTGCTTTTTACATTAAGTTAGGTATGAAAGCAAAAATCTACCCTCATCCGCTATCTGAGTTCAAAGTCGAGCAAATGTGGCTTTCTTTGAATATTAAATCAATAAAAATCATAGTCGGAACTGCCTATCGTCCTCAGTGGATGGCTGTGGATGACTTTTTGGATGCACTGACTGACTCAATATCTACGTTTTCAAAGTTCGACCGCATTGTATTAACTGGTGACTTTAATATTGATTTGCATGGTCCGGGGAATGCTATGACACATAAGTTGCAGCAATTCCTTGACTATACTAAGTTAACAAATTATGTAGCCGAGCCAACACATTTCACTGATACCAGCGCAACGCTTATAGACCTTTTCTGCACTAATGCCGGTGTAACTCAAGTCTGTGTGGATCATATTCCTGACCTCGGTGCACACACGTTTGTAACTGTTACAATAAAGGTTAAAAGGGAGAAATATATACCACGTAAAGTTCTGTACAGGCCGATCAAAAATATAAACCTGCAGTCGTTTGACATTGACCTGCATAAAATTAACTGGGATTCTGCTCTGGAGCACGAAAACGTTGATGACATACTTAGAGTGTTCGAAGTAACAGTCCTGGAATTATTCGATAAACATGCACCCATAAAAATTACCACCATTAAAGAGAAAACTATGCCTTGGCTGACAAGTAATTTACGGCACATAATGCACCTCCGGGATAATGTTCACAAGACCTACAAAGTGTCAAAATTGCCTGCTCATCGCCAAGAGTACAAATCTTTGAAGCATTTTGCGAATGCCAGTTTGTACGCAGAAAAAAAAGCTTATTTTGAACACCACATAAACAAAAACACAAATAAACCTAAACTGTTGTGGAAAAATCTAAGAGAAACTGCAATACATAACGTTAAGAAATCCATAGATATCCCTGATAACTTCGCTAAATCCGATGAAATGAATGCACACTTTATTAATGTTCCTGGGGACAACTCTGTAACAATATCGGATCTTTCTTTCTTCGAATTTCATAGACATAGTCCGGCTGTTTTCCAGCTTCGTTCTATTAGCGAGTACGACATCGGAAAGATCATTTGTGGAATGGGATCTGACTCCTGTGGATCGGATAACATTACCATGAGCATGATAACTCTGACGCTACCACACACTCTTAAAATAATCACTGAAATAATTAACAGATCGATTTCTACCAGCACCTTTCCGACCCCTTGGAAAAATGCCATTATACGACCTTTTCCAAAAACTAGTGATCCTCAAACCGTATCGGATTTACGTCCAATTAGCATACTTCCCTTTTTGTCTAAGATTTTGGAGAAAGTCGTTTACAAGCAGGTCGTCTTGTATGCTGAAAAAGTATCTATTCTGCCCAAATTTCAATCAGGATTTAGAAAGAAAAGGAGCACAACATCAGCCCTTCTTGATGTTGTTGACAACATACTCGCGGCGCAGGACTCCGGAAATGGAACAATCCTTACACTCCTGGATTATTCTAGAGCCTTCGACTCGATCAATGTTAGTCTGTTGCTGTCCAAGCTGTGATATTATTATGAAACTCGCCTTCGGCTCGTTTCATAAACCCACTCTCGAGTTTTAGTGCCCTACATTATGTAGCAGTCACATAAACTACTATTATGTGACGGCTGGCATCAGATATTCGTCATCTCTGTCCTTTATAGCACATCTTATTGGAAACTCATTACTAGAATTGCTAATAATATGCAATTTCGGGAGCAGCTTGCGGCGCCCCTCATAGCATATTTGGTTGGTTCCTCATTACTCGACTGGCTAGCTGTGGGCTGTTATTATTATGTCATATTTAAGTAATAGAAACGCAGGAATCAAAGGCATTCAATCTGATGGCACGGGTGCAAAAATCGGCGTTCCACAAGGTTCCATATCAGGCCATTTCTAATCCCTGGTATATATTAACGATCAGCCTTTTATGGTGGAGAAGTTGTCTGAGATAGTATTGTTTGCTGACGATACTTCACTGGTCTTCAAGGTTGAAAGACAAAGAGAAGATTGTAATGATATTATTAATGTATTGTCTTTAACCTTCACTTTGTTCAGGGTTAATACATTATTGTTAAACTCTGGAAAAACCAAATGTATCAAATTATCACCTCCAAATGTCAGGCAAGTTGAGACCAGTTTAGTGTTAGTCAGCAACATCAGTAAATGTTTTTTTTATTAATTATCAGACCTCTCGAGCATCAAAATTCACGGAAGTCTCATACAAATTTCCATCCCCTATTTTAAAGGGAAGGGGGTAAAAATTCCAAGTTTTAGATTTTGTTTGTTGTGTGTGTACTAAATTACGGAGTACATAAGTGTAGTAATATTATTCGTATAATTATGTACTAACATTCTGAAAACTGACGAGAGCCCTATCCCTTACTTTAAGGGGTTGAGGGTGTGGTTGTTGTTTAGGGATCCTGAAATACGTATTATCTAATTTGTAATATACTATAATAAGAAGTATTTGTGCTTGTATAACTTTCAGATCTCTAGCATGAAATTTTATTTGTATGGGAAAACTACAAACTTAAATCCCCTAATTTAAAAGGTGGGGGGGGGGGGTGATTTTCTTAAAGTCCTGAAATATGTATTTCATTATTTATAATAAGGAGTCCCTATATAAATTTTCAGACCTCAAAATCAGCATCAAAATTTGCGGAAGTCTCATAAGGGTTGGGGGGTAAACATTCAACAACACAAGTTTTAGTTTTTTTTTTGTTGTTTATGTACTAATACGAGTACTAGCTTATACACCATATTACAGCTTTCTAGAGTACCCTACGAGTTTTGATGATCATCAGTGAGTGAGTCAGTGACGAAATCGGGTTATTTAGGATATCAATAAAATCTAAAGTTGAGCTATGCTATTGAAACTTTCTATCTATATTCAGCACACTACTGACATCGTATCCCGAGAATTTTGTTCAACTGCCATAATAAAAACCCAAGTTGGGAGGGTTCAAATAATTGACGACGAGCTTCGCTTGCTCGTCTTGGCGGGGGCAGTTATTATTATTATTATTATTATAAAAACAAAAAACGCTTTTTGTTAGTGAATTAAATATACTTCTTAAATTATCTCTCTCCAGAGGTGGATAAAGCCCTCTACCACATCCTTGGTTCCTCCAACGTGCGAGTCTGGGTGCACGCTGGGTTAACGAGGGATGCTGCGCGTGCGCTGAAGACCATGCGCCCGGAGCCAGGTTTCTTCGCCATCATCGGAGATAATACTTTTGTGACGGACACTTATCGGCGGGTAAGTAAGACAATGGTTTGGTCGCGTTGCCTTAGCAACCTTTGGGTACCTACCCTAAAAATACCGAAAGTTGTTTAAATGCTTATGCGCCATCAATGTACACCGGATGAAATCACGGACGGAAGGATCATGTCATGTATGTCATCTAAATACACAAAATATAATAAGTTTTCCAAATTTACATGACAACTGTTGGATCGATTTCAAAATGGTGTAACCATGTTATTTTTTCAACCCTAAAGGCAGTGAAGGAAAAGCTTGTCCTTCGTGACTACCGCTGGAACCTAGTCGTCACAGACTACTCGACATCCAGCTTGGATGTGTCAGTGGTGTCCCCTGCCATGCTGCTTGGTGCCCATCCGGTGGAATGTTGCAGACTGCTGGGGAAGGAGGACGAGTGCGCCTGCCCCGCTGATATGCAGGTTTACTATTATAGTCTATCCCATATAACAGCCAACTTGACAGATGTCAATCTTAGCCTGTTAGTTAGGGGATACATCTCATAAAAATCGATTAATCAAAAGAATCGATACACCCTTTAAACATTTGTGAATCGGAAAGTTGTTAATAATATTTTATTCTTGATTCTTTAGTTACCTACCCACTCAAATGTCCACGGCACATCCGTAATTCCGGCGTTTCGGTACGGAACGACATACTGCGTTCGAAATCCGTGATTCCGGCGTTTCGGTGCGGAACGACGACAGAATGTATGTGTGTGGCGGGCCTTAGCAGATAGAAAGGTACTCTGTGGTGATGGTGGTTGTCAAAGTGTCAAAGGAGTTTCATTGATCTGAGGTCAAAGTGTGTTTTTGTGTGATCTCTATTATTTTCTGCTAACCCGGCTTTTATTATTGGACTCTGATAATAAAGTGGCTATAATTTGGACTACGATTGGTTTACGATTTGTTTTATCATCCCTAAGTGCGGATAGCAGTGATGACGATGACAACTCTTCTGTTATTTCAACTGAATAAACAATAATTCTTTCCGATTGTTTTGGTAACATCCCTAGTGTTTTAAAAGTGGATTTTATGAAGTTTTAGGTTAGCTGTCAAGTAGTTTCTTAGTATGGTTAGACTATAGTTTTATATATTTTTTAAAAGCCGGGTTCTATAAATTTAAAGCTTGTTTCTGTCTGTCTGTGCAACCGTGTTCTCAAACGGGTGCACTGATTTTAATGGGATGTACTCAGGCGTCTGCAGTACTTCTTGCCACGTTCTTGTAAATCACGATATTCTAGTCAAGAAGCTAGCTCATTATGGTGTAGTAAATGACAATGAACTTGGCCTTCAGAGTTCATACCTCAGTAACAGAATACAACAGGTAGTAAATTGCAAGAGATCGTTCGTTCGTTCATCGCGTTCCACAAGGCTTAATTTTAGGTCCGTTCCTTTTTCTTAGTTATATAAACACCTACCCGATTATGTTGATATTAAGCATGAAAAAGTATTGTGCGCGGACACATGCGCGTATGATACTTCCGTTCTCTTTAAAATTAAAAGACAACAGCAATTTGATGACGATGTGAACAATGCTATCTGGAAAATAGTTGGTTGGTTTACAGCAAACAATCTACTTAATGAAAAGAAAACCAAATGTGTAAAGTTCATTACCCAATGTAAAACTAATAAAATTGTAAAAATAAAAAAACAGCCTTGTGGATAAAACTGTGTTTCTTGTCATTAACATCGATTCAAAACTTCAGTGGGGACCTCACGTGGATGCACTAGCGGGTGGACTGAGTTTTTAAAAAGAATCCGATGTATTTCCGATGTGGACACCACGAGTTTAGTTTACTTCGGATACTTTCGGGTAATGTCTCGGATAAAAATCGCATATTTATTCTGCAGAAATGAATTTACGAACTGGTTTAAAAGGTGTATCGATTCATTTGACGACCCGAATGGCCGCGTCGGCAGTAACCCTGCCTACGGAGCCAAGGGTCCCGGGTTCGAGTCCCGGTGGGAGCAAATATTTGTTTGATGAGAACGGATGTTTGTACCCTAGTCATGGTTGTTTATCTATCTTAATAGTTTGTAGCTTATTTGGAATTAATAACCAATAAAACAACGGAGTAACACACTAGCCGTTTAATCGTCGGTTACAGACTGATCTACAAGACTACCCGCTTATGGTCATAGACAACAATCCTCCACCAATAGTACTATAATAACTTTAACAAAATCTTAAAACTAAACCTTATAATTAGGATTTTTATTTCTAGTAGGTCTCTTTGGGCGGTCACTGGTCCCGTCTTGGGTTTCCGTATTCGCAATAATAGCAGGATCCGGTAGGGGCGGCGTCGGCGCCGGCGATGGTGGTGCTGCTGTTGTACCGCGACTCTCGGTGAGCGGCGACTCCGCACTTCCCTCCCCGCGTGGCCTGTGCCTCGCTATTGCTGGTGATGTCGCTGCCGTCGTCGGTTGAGATGGTGGTGGTGAGCCCACTGCAGAAATCATACTGGTGAACGAGCTGTCGGAGACATCTTCTTCATCAGATTGTATGATGTTGTCATTATCTGACTCTCTTGGCGTCGAATCCTGCGTGACTGTTACGTCACCATCATATGATCTATCGTCATCTTGAATATCGCCACCCTTGTACGCCAATAACTGATCGACGGGTTTTCTTAAATTTAATTTTAAATTAGGTACGTATACATTGTACATACGAGTACCTATCTTAGAATCTACAAATCCCTTCACCCATGTGTGTTTATTTCCATTATTGTAGAATGATTTTATCAATACAACATCTCCTTTTTCAAAATGAGCACTTCGTTTACCCGCATACTGATTACGCCGTAAGGTCTGTTTAATCTTAACATTATTATCAGCTGTTGATGATGATGACGTTTGCGGCAAAGAGGAGTCCTTAATATCATTATTTGCCTTTAGATGTTCACCTACTTGCAGCAAATCGTGTCGTGAAAATAACGTTCTGCCCATCAGCAGCTGAGCTGGTGAGAAACCGGTTGTTCCATGAGCTGAATTTCTATAATTGAATAGAAATTTATTTAGTCTATCAACAAACTCATTCTGCGGCGGTTGGTCCGCTAGAATAATTTTAATTCCCTTTTTGATTGTCTTTACACTGTTTTCAGCCTGACCATTAGAAGCTGCATGATACGGAGCAATAGTTACATGTTTTATACCGTTAGTTGCGCAAAATGTATCAAACAAAGCCGAACAAAAATTTGTAGCATTATCTGTAACTAAACATCGCACCAGACCGAATCTAGAAAACATGTCACTCAACTTCGATAGCACAGCCATCGTGTCCGTGGCTGTCATGACGTAACACTCCACCCACTTGGAGTGCGCGTCCACAGCCACTAGGAACTGGCGGCCGGCCCAGCTGAACATGTCGAGATGCACTCGCTGCCAGGCGCGCGCGGGTGGGGGCCAGGACGCGAGCGGCGCGCGGGGCGCAGCTAATCGCAGTGTAGCACACACACTGCATTACCCTATCTTTTCCTCAATATGCCTATCTATTTTCGGCCACCACATGCGCTTTCGTGCCTCGGTTTTCGTTCTGACGACACCAAAATGTGGCTCGTGCAGTTCGGTCAATAATCTCTCACGATATTTCTTTGGAACAACTATTTTATGTCCTCTCAAAATACAACCCTTCTCTAGTGATAACTCTAACCTACAGTTAAAATATGGTTTCAGATCGTCTTGATCTGAAACTTTCTTTGGCCAACCGTTTTGAATATATGACGCAACCTTAGACAACGTGCTATCGGAAAAGGTGTCTGTTTTAATATTAGCCGCTGTAATTGGTATTAAAGCCTCTGTCATAAAATTTATATACAATGACTCATCCTCCGTTTGCATCTTATTTGATTGCAATTGAGTATTACGTATTGCCCTAGACAGAAAATCTGCGACATTACTCTCGCTTTTTATATATTCTATTTTAAAATTGTACGCCGACAAAAATAGGGCATATCTCTGAAGTCTGTTAGCTGCCATTTCTGGTACTCCTTTTTTACTACCAAATATCGATATAAGTGGTTTATGGTCTGTTCGTAATACAAAAGGCACCGCTCTGCCATATAGATAGTTGTGAAACTTTTTAATACCGAATATGATCGATGTGGCTTCTTTTTGTACTTGAGCATAATTACGCTCACTCGAAGCTAATGACCGCGAAACATAAGCGACGGCATGCTCTGATCCGTCCGGATGTACCTGTGCCAAAACCGCGCCCAAGCCCTCAGGGCCGGCGTCGACTGTCAGGATTGTCGGGTAATCGGGATTGTAATGAGACAAAACCCGATCAGAAGCCAGCTCTTCTTTCATTTTTGTGAATACGTCTTCATGTTCCTTCCCCCACTGCCACTTTTCTTCCTTTTTAAGTAAGGAATGTAAGGGGCTTAACACACTGGAAGCATTCGGCATAAATGCTCTATAATAATTAAGCATACCTAGAAAAGACTTGAGCTCAGTTACCTTTTTCGGACTTTGTAGGTTTAAAATAGCCTGTATTTTTTATTTGATTTGTGTAGACTTTTAGTATATTCGACGTCGAATATTTAGGTTTCAAAATTGATAAAAGAGTTATCAATTTTGAAACCTAAATATTCGACAGACTCTTGGAATAACTCGCATTTATTTGGTTTTACTTTCAAGCCAGCTTCCTGAAATCTACATAATACTTGTTCTAGACGTTGCACATGCACTTCCCTGTTCGGTGCCGTGATCAAGACGTCATCAAGGAAAATACACGTGCCCTCAATGTCCGCTAACAATTTGTCCATTTGCTGTTGAAAAATACCTGGCGCAGAACAAAGTCCGAAGACTAGTCTCGTATTACGGTACATTCCTTTGTGCGTGTTTATGCAAGTAATGTCTTTTGAGCTTTCGTCGAGCTCAAATTGTTTGTAGGCCCTACTTAAGTCCAATTTTGAAAACTCCTGGCCCCCGTGTAATTTGGCAAAAAGGTCCTCAATGCGCGTGTAATACAAAGCCACCGTCGTCATATACCTAACACACAAAGTTAGGCACATATCGTCGATGCCCTCAATTTAGAAATAGTAAAACTAAGCATATATTTTATTTCACTTTTATTACCAGCGCTCCTAGCATCGGACGCTTTCTAACATTGGTTAATTTTAAGTCACTTTATGTAAGAACTGAGTATAAATCATAATTGCACATCCTTGGACTTTCCTTCATCTCCACTGTCAGCCACTACATATAATTGGCGCAGTCACGGAGTTGTAGAATCAGTTCCGGATTCTTCGAGTATCAATCTGCTGAACTGGTCGCTGTATCTACATCTACAACAAGAACCTATGAGAGCTGGCTTTTGGACGTGAAGAGGAACCCGCCTTATCCAGACATCGATAGAACGAGGCTCCAACCAAGGAAAGATGCTGTTAATTTTGTAAGTACATTATACTCTAATTATTGGTTGCCATTTTCCTTAATTTTTTTCCAAATCGTCCTGAATAATCCCAAAAATTTTCCATCCTAATTCAGCACGATTTAGGGGTAGTTCCCTTAGTGATAGTAATAGGCGCCGTAATCTTCGCATCGAGCAAAGAGACGCATTTAGGGATTTAGACCCTATACAGGAGGAATTTCCTACTGAAATGGCGGCCGCAGATTTAGATACCATTCATAAAGCACTAAGAAATGTGCCCGAATTTGACGGGAATCCAAACGTCCTAATTAGATTCCTAAGATTATGTGATCAATTAGTTCAGACATATGTAAATGCCGCCCCAGGTCATGAGTTGATTAACTTATATCTATTAAATGGCATTTTAAATAAAATTACGGGACCTGCTGGCCGTACATTAGCCACCAATGGCACACCGTCCACTTGGCAAGGTATCAGAAATACTTTGGTCAACAATTTCAGTGATCAAAGAGACGAGTCTGCTCTCTACACAGACCTGTCCATGTTAATTCAAGGCACAGGTACACCGCAAGATTTTTACGAACGGGTACAAAATCTATTGAGCACTATCATGACATACGTGGAACTACATGATAGCGTAGCCACCACCGTTGAAGCCAAGCGTTCCCTATATAAAAAGCTTGCCCTTCAGTCATACCTAAGAGGCTTAAATGACCCACTAGGATCGCGAATTCGATGCATGCGACCAAACACCTTAGAGGATGCTCTCCAATTTGCGCAAGAAGAGTTGAACATCCTTTATTTGCAAGGCAAAAACAAGCCAACCCCCTTCAGAAACATGACACCATTCACTGCACCTTCAGTTAGGTCACAAATATTCACTGCACCTACATCTGTTAGACCTCAAATCCCTCAAAATTATTCGTTTGCACCAAATCCACACACACACGCATTTATGACAAATCAGGATCCAATCCCACCACCAATGCAAAGAAACAGGTATCAGCGGAACCCTAACAATCCAGGTCCTTCACGCACACAGCAAATTTTTAGTGCCATGCCCAGATCTAACATGTCTACCGGCTTTAGGATCCCCCAAGCGCAATTTACTCGGCAAAATCAGTCTTACAATCAAGCCCAACCCATGAGTGGTGTTAGCCACCCCGTGGCCCGAACTTTGCCACCAACAAGGCCCAACAATTGGCGGAGCAATGACAACTCTCATGTTGACTACAGGTCGCGAGAAATGCATTTACATGAAATACAAAACCCTTCTGAGTCTTGTTACTATGGTTATGAAGAGCCGTTATCTGCAGAACAATTCTATATGGGATCATACGAATACCCACCCCAAGATACGTTATGTTATGATCAAAATGATCAGGTTGTCGTTAACCAAGAAAATGAATCAAATTTTCCCTTAGATACGGAGGGGAGTTACCCCGAATAGAGTTAAATATACAAAACAAGCGGCAACTGCCCTATATACAGATTGAAAACCCGCCCCTAAGGTTACTTCTGGACACTGGCGCTAATCAATCTTTCATAAGTCCCGAGGCTTTAAATAAATACTTTCCCGGTTTGACTCTTAATTATGACCCATTTATCGTCACCAACATACACGCATCTACCATGAACAACTATTCAGTCACTATCCCCTGTTTTAACGAAATCCAAGACTCAAAATCAATAAAACTATACGTGTATAAATTTCATGATTATTTCGATGGCCTTATCGGTTGCGATCTACTTGAACAGTGGCAAGCGAATATCGATCTAGGAAGTCGAATACTTAGCACCCAGTTCGCGAATAACAAAATTCACATGCATGGACCAGAAAGTCACCAACTATTGGAGGACATAATCCCGGCCCAGTCATCAAAATTACTAAAAGTCCCGACCACAATAAATAACGGTGAAATTCATATAGATGAACAGATGATCTGTAATTGTAACATCAACGAGTGTATTTCAATATCTAAAAATAACTTTGCATATGTGGAAATATCTAATCCAACACAGAATGACATTATTTTATTATTAACAGAACCCGTACATGCTATACAATGAGCAAACCTTGCAATTTTCAAGTGTCAATGCCCGGTCACAGGAAGTCATACCGCGTTTGCGCACTGGACACCTAAACGATGAAGAATCATGTAATTTGATAAACTTATGCAGCGAATACTCCGATGTTTTTTATGTGGAAGGCGAACAATTGTCGTTCACAAATCAGATTAAACATTCGATTAATACAACTGACGATAACCCGGTTCATAGTAAAACTTATAGATATCCATACATACATAGAGAAGAAGTTAGAAATCAGGTACAAAGTATGTTGAGACAAGGAATTATTCGGCCATCTACCTCTGCCTGGAGTGCCCCTATTTGGGTAGTCCCAAAAAAATCAGACGCATCAGGAAAGGTTAAGTGGAGACTAGTCATAGACTTTCGAAAACTTAATGATAAGACTGTTGAGGACAAATATCCAATACCAAATATTGTTGATATTTTAGATAAACTGGGAAGGTGTCAGTATTTTACTACACTAGATTTGGCCAGCGGTTTTTACCAAGTAGAGATGGACACAAAAGACATTCACAAAACTGGTTTCAATGTAGAGCGCGGACACTATGAGTTTCTTCGTATGCCCATGGGCTTAAAAAACTCACCATCAACATTCCAGAGAGTTATGGATAATATCCTACAAGGCGTTGAAAATACCATAGTCTACTTGGACGATATTTTGGTATACTCCACATCGCTCCAGGAACACATAGTGAACCTCAAGAAAGTATTCCAACGACTCCGCGAAACCAATTTCAAAATTCAGATGGATAAATCAGAGTTTTTAAAACGCGAGACCCCATATTTAGGCCATATTATTACCCGAGAAGGCGTAAAACCAAACCCAGATAAAATTGCCGCAATATGCAAGTACCCAATCCCAAAAACTACTAAACAGATTAAAGGTTTTTTAGGTTTACTGGGCTATTATCGTCGATTCATACCAGATTTTGCAAAAATTACGAAACCGCTTACCGCATGCTTAAAAAAAGGATCCAAAATTATCATCAATTCCGATTACATCGATTGTTTCGAACATTGTAAAACTCTTTTGACAAATGACCCTATTTTAGTATATCCAGACTTTTCAAAAGAATTCATTTTGACTACAGACGCGTCAAATTACGCCCTAGGAGGGATTTTATCTCAAGGTTCTACGGGCGTAGACCACCCTATAGCATATGCTTCAAGGACTCTCAATGACAGCGAGGTGAATTACTCCACCACTGAGAAAGAGCTGCTTGCTATAGTTTGGGCTACCAAGTATTTTAGACCTTACCTCTTTGGCCGGAAATTTAAAATAATTACAGACCACAAGCCTTTGCAATGGCTCATGAACATGAAAGAGCCCAATTCTCGACTCACTCGATGGAGGTTAAAGTTAGCGGAATATGATTACACCATAGTCTACAAAAAAGGCAAGGCCAATACAAACGCAGACGCTTTGTCTCGCATCGAGATAAACAACGAGAATATGTCACTGTTAGTCAATCATTCGGAGATTAATACAAGTTCATCGTCTTCCACGATATCAGCACCCGATCACAACCCTATTCCTAGCTCCTCAGCTACAGCCACCGCTCACACTAGCGCCGAAAATCCGACACTAGAAATCCCTATAAGCACTGACCCTTTGAATAAATTTAAAAAACAGATTGTGTTGAACATTATAAATCACCCGCCTAGAACCAGGCCTACAGTCACGCAACCTTTTGAAGGTCATATTAAGACTTCAATTGACTTATTCGACCAAAGATTAGAAAGTAGTTTATCTAAAACAATCCGAAATCATGTAGACCCCAATACACGCACAGCTCTCTTGATCAACCCCGAAAACAAAATTTACACCATAATTCCTATCATACAACGTATTTTTGGTAGCTCAGCCATGAACTTGGTCCTTGTAAAATGTGAACTGGAGAACGTTGTCTTACCCCTTAGGCAGCAATCTATAGTAAAAGCATATCATGAAGGGAAAACTAATCATCGAGGCATCAATGAGACATTGCTCTCATTATCAAAACGTTATTTCTGGCCAAAAATGCGCGACACGATTACAAAATACATAAGTACTTGCAACACGTGTAATACCGCTAAATATGACCGCAACCCACCACGCCCTCAATTCAACATAGTACCAACTCCCTCTAGGCCATTTGAAGTAGCGCACGCCGATGTACTTACTATCGAACAGGAAAAATACCTAACTCTCGTAGATTCCTTCTCTAAATATGCGCAAGCATATCACATCCCTGATTGTACTGGACTCAGTATCATTAAAGCTTTTTTGAAGTTTGCTACTCATCACGGATATCCCTTGACTTTGGTAACAGATAATGGGACTGAGTTTGTTAATCAAATTGTAAAAGAGTTTTTGAAATTACACAACATAGAACACAATACTACAATGCCCCATGCCCCAAATCAAAACGGGATGATAGAGCGTTTCAACTCTACCCTTTTGGAACATTTACGGCTGCTTAAAGTAAAACACAAAAATGAAACCGCCAAAAATCTTATTCCCTACGCACTAATTGCTTACAATAGCTCAGTGCACAGTTTCACAAAATGCAGACCTTTCGAAGTTATATCAGGCCACTTTGATCCCCGAGACCCTATTAATATAAACCTAACAGAGAGATTAATGCAGCAATATATAAATGACCATCGCGAACGAATGGAAACTATTTACCACCATATACATAACATGTCGCTCGCCGACCGAGAAAAAAGTACTAATAGAATAAATGAGACACGGGAACCCCAAATTCAATATGAACCAAATCAAGAGGTGTTTGTTCGAAACCCCGCCGCAGCCCGACAAAAACTTGCCCCCCGCTTTAAGTCTGACAGAGTAACTAGTAATTTACCAATTCATATTTACACTACAAAAAACCGCGGCCCAGTAGCTAAAGTAAGACTTAAGCGGCCACTAAAGAATAGAACCGTTCCGTTGTTACAGATCCCTAATACTGATCTCGACCTCCGCGGCCCAAGTACAAGAAATACAACTCGACAACCTCAGTAATGGACCGGGCCTACTACCATTCAAACTAGGCACCGCTAAAATAATTTCCCATTACCACACTTTCATCCATGAAATAGACTTAGGTAAAATCAAAGATACCATTTTCAACTTAAAGACTCAGCTATCCGACACTTACACATATACTTCCAACACTCTTAGTGATGACACGTCAATCTTTAAGTTTCAAATTAAACATTTATATAATAAACTCGATAAAGCGCTTACTCACATTGAAACATTTTTAGCCACTCGAGTCAAGAGAGGTTTGTTCAACCCTTTAGGCGCTCTTATCAAAGATATCACAGGCAATCTGGATCAAAACGATGCTATCCGATTCGAAAACGCTATCCAGGTCTTGAATAACAACCAAAAAAGTATTTCTGATACCTACACTAAACACATTACTCTATGCAATGAAATGACCACTCAACAGGCCCACCTAATTACCGATCTAAAAAATAATCAGGCAAAATTACAGATAGCTCTTTCAGCCATCAATAATTCGACGGCTACTGATAACGAGCGAAATATGAGACATGCAAATCTTGTTCATTTTTTCGTCGCTTTTGGCGAGAAGGTTCAAGATTTATGTAATGAAATAGATAGACTTGAGAATATTTTGGCATTTAGTCGTACTAATTCTATGCATCATTCGGTTTTATCAGTTAAACAATTACGAGATCTCATCTTTAAGTTGCAAAATTATTATGAACCAGAGCAGATCATTTCATTGGACATAAGGTACTATTATGATATAATAAATTTAGGAACCTACTTTGCAGACACAAGACTTGTTATAGTACTTAAATTCCCAATATTTATCAAAAAAACCTTTGACCTCTATAAGTTATGTCCGATCCCCAACAAGAATAATAATATCATCCTCCCATCCTATCCATTCATGGCATCCAATATAAACGAGTATGTGTACATAGAGGCTGAATGCCCGAAGGTCAACGCATGGCACATCTGCAAACAGAACATCGGCCATCAACTACGAACGCAACGGGACTGCATCCATCGATTAATATATTTACAGGAGATAGATGAGACGTGTCAACCTACGCCTATCTCGCTGTTCAAGGAAGCTCTTATGGAACTGGATAGCCAGAACTACATTTTATCGTTTCCAAGGCCCACCAAAATTCAACTTATATGCAAACAAGAACAACATCAGCTGTTGGAAGGAACTTATCTAGCTCGCATCCCGCACAACTGCAGAATCAAGGCACCGGAGTTTACAATAGTCAACGTCGAAGACAGGATTCAAGGACTACCGATTGAATTGATGAACATTCCGTGGCCAGCAATCGCCGGAAAACATCAGACAATAAAGTATAATTTAACTACCATCGAATTATCCAAACTGCATAACATTCAAGCGCAGCTAGCAACAGAGCGTCCAATTACAATACAAACAATAGATACCTCCGTCTATCATACGACGATTCCGCTCTACGTCATCGCACTAATCGGTGCAACTGCACTTACTGCAGTCTACATTATACGCCGAAGAAAGGCTTACATTGTAAATAACAAATGCGAATCAACGACTCAGGCTGATATTCCCTTATCGCATCTCAACTTAGCACAGGACAATCGAGCCGCAACATTTGCAGTAGACATCAGCAAATAGTTGCTCATCTTAAGGAGGGAGGTGTAATACAAAGCCACCGTCGTCATATACCTAACACACAAAGTTAGGCACATATCGTCGATGCCCTCAATTTAGAAATAGTAAAACTAAGCATATATTTTATTTCACTTTTATTACCAGCGCTCCTAGCATCGGACGCTTTCTAACATTGGTTAATTTTAAGTCACTTTATGTAAGAACTGAGTATAAATCATAATTGCACATCCTTGGACTTTCCTTCATCTCCACTGTCAGCCACTACATATAATTCGCGGAAGTGGATAATTATCCATAAACAGTACTTTATTTAAAGTTACCGAATAATCTCCGCATATTCTTATGCCTCCGTCTGCTCGTAATACAGGAACAATAGGTGTAGCTATATCCGCATGTTCAATTTTCTCTAATATACCTAGCTTTATTAACCTATCTAACTCTTCCTCGACCTTTGTTTTTAAAGCCATAGGTGGCTTGAAAATCCTAAGCTCTGCATCTTCCTTTATTCTTAGTTTTATCTTATAATGCTTGAACTTTCCCAATCCATCTGAAAAAACATCTGCGAATTTGCATCGCAGCGAATCAATGACTTCCTTAGCCTCACTGGTAATGTTAAGACAGTTTTCTATACCTAGATACATATTAAACGCACTAATGAAATCTCTTCCTAATAACACCGGCTGTGATAGCGAAGTTTCGATAACATACATTCTTATCCGCTCGGTACGACCCTCATAAGTAATTGGCAGCAACACGAAACCTAACGGCACTATTTTAGTTCCATTATAACAATTTAGCCTTATATAGGTCTTTGCCGGTAGTACAGATACTGCACTCCCGCTATCTAACTCGCACAAAACCTGTTCATTATCCATCAACACTGTTTGCTGCATAGGCTTACCATTGTTTATTTATTTATTTATTTATTATCTTTGGTACACAAAACAGCATTGAAGATAATACACTAAAATATGACATGACAACGGGTGAAAGGCTGTCTTCAGAGCCAAAAATATGTGTACACAGCATGTTATAAAAAAGAGTATGTGCCTAATTAAAATTATACATACAATAAATCAAAGAACACTAAAGAAGAAATTAACAATTTAAACAAAATTAAATTACACATAAAACAGTTTCAACAAATTAACAATTTCAAAGTCATTTAGAAAAATCTGCAGAATTTCAACAATTTACAGAAAATAGAAAATAATTTACAGAAAATATTATTTGAGGATATTACGCATTTTAAACTTAAAACAAGGCAACGAGTCATGGTAGATATCAGGGACGTCGTCTTCGCTGGCAGAAAGCTCGTTAAAGTAGCGACACATACGAAGAGTAGGGTTGTTAGCGCTGATGTTGGATTTGCACGGCGGGATGAAGAAGGGACGTGGCTTTCTAACTAATCTGCTGGGTGCGCGGAAGTTAATGTCTGAGAGAATAGAAGTTGTAATGGTGCCGTTAATTATTTTGTGTAGGTGGATCAGGTCCTGAAGCCCGCGACGTGATTCAAGGGTTTCTATCGAGAATTGTTCACACCTACTTTCGTAAGACCTTAGTGAACGACGAAGCCCGAAACGCGCGCAAAGCATACGGAGAAAACGCTTTTGGACTGACTCTACATGGTTGATATGGACTTTGTACATTGGCGACCATATGACAGACGCGTACTCCAACCTACAGCGGACAAGTGTATTATACAGTAAGATTATACTTGCTGGATTTTTAAACGACTTGGTGACCCGTAAGATAAAACCAAGAAGCTGGTTACATTTCTTGACGAGGGCGGAGCAATGCTGGTTGAAGCTTAGCTTCTCGTCAAATACAACTCCCAGATCAAGTGCTTCGGATTTTCTTTGCAATGCGACATCATCTAAGGTGTAATTAAATTGGACAGGGTTGTGGTTACGAGTCATTGTTATCACAAAGCACTTGTCTGCAGCCAGAATCATGTGGTTGTCTTTACACCAATGTGACAGGTTACGCAGATCCTCCTGAAGGGCAGTGCAGTCGCATTGCGTACGGATACGAGTAAATATTTTGAGATCGTCGGCGTACAATAAGCATGGGCTTTTAAGTTTAGACACCAAATCGTTTATGAAAATGATGAAAAATAAAGGCCCTAACAGGGATCCTTGAGGAATACCTGAAGAAATATCAGTTAGCCTCGACAAGTGTCCTTTCAGCGCTATGATCTGACTACGATTCCTAATGTAAGATTCCACCCAATGAAGAAAATTACCGTGTACACCGTGTGAGGAAAGTTTGTTACAAAGGATGCGATGGTTAACTTTATCAAAGGCTTTCCGGAAGTCAGTATAAATTGAATCTACTTGGCAGCGATCGTTAAAAGCCTGACAAATGTAGTTGGTGTATTCAAGCAGATTGGACACTGTGGATTTACCCCTTACAAAACCGTGCTGCTCAGGTACAATTTGTGGATTGACGTGATTGTAAAGTGCGTCGAAGATGAAAGACTCGAACACCTTGGAAAGACACGACAATATGCTAATAGGCCGGTAATTGCCGCAGTTGTTAATATCTCCTGATTTGTGTATGGGCACAACGTACGCCAGTTTCCAACTTTTCGGATAGGTCCCCGTGCGGAATGACTTATTGAAGATCTGTGTGAGCGGAAGGGATAGAGCTGCGGCACAGTGTTTAATAAAGCAGGGGGGAATCCCATCGGGACCAGCGCCCTTGTTGACGTTTACACTGGCTAACTTCTTATAGACTGAGTTCTGAGGTATTTTCATATTAGCTAAGGTGTTATTGCATTCGCTGATGACACACTCACTCACATCATCACCGGTGTTGTCCTTCTCAAAGACTGATGCGAAGTAATCGGAGAATAAGTTACATATTTCTTGCCCACCACGAGCAGATTTTTCACCAAAATACATGGTCTCCGGAATCGAGTTATTAGCTCTTTTGGTCTTAACGAAAGTGAAAAATAATTTAGTCGTTTCACTAAGAGAGTCCTCAACGCTATTAAGGAAAGATTTGTAGCAGTCCTTGATTATTTTTTTGGATCTAGTGCGTAGCATTTGGAACTCATCGTAGTCGCGGGGATTCTGATATTTTTTATAATGTCTGTGAACTTTTTTTTTTTCCTCTATGCAAGCTTTTAAGGGTTCTGAAAACCAAAGGGGATGTCTATTGTCACTAACTCTTTTAAGCGGTGTGTTTTGTTTTATTATGTCATTCAAGGTAGAATAGAAAGCCTCCAGGTCCAGATTGACGTCAGCATTACCCAACAATACGGGCCAGTTAATTGAGTCTAGAGTTTGGATGCATTTAGCGAAGTCGCATTTGCGGTAATTAAGAGTTTTTTTTGACTTTGTGATTAGCGGTCTGGGCACATCCAGCAGTTCGGCCACGATTGCCGGATGATGCCTGTCGGCTCGAGATATGGCATCACAATCGGTCAGGGTTAGGTTTGGGTAATCCGTTAATATTAAATCCAAAATTCTGTTGTTAACGTTGCACACATGGTTGCACTGGCTCAAACTACCGAGTGCCATCAGATTGAGAAGCAGCTCGGATTTAGAGTCGAGTGGACCTGTGTTAAGCATGCTGTGGGACGAGGCTGGGTCGCGTGCCCATTCCAGGTTAGGGAGGTTAAAGTCGCCTAAAATGATTGTTTTGGTTTTATGGTCTCCAACTCCAGCGAGTAGTTTGTTTGAGCATATTTCGAACCAGTTACTGAATTCATCCATTTTGAGATAATTTGGGAGGTAAACAAGACAAATATTTAGGGAGAGTCCGGCCGTGCTGGTCTTCACCGTGACCCAGAGGTCTTCAAGAGAGCTCTCCATATCATGATGCCTGGATACATGGAAGTGCTTTTTAATTGCTAGTAAAACGCCACCACCGGACTGTTTGAGAGAGGCGGAAGTCCCTCGGTCCCTGCGAAAAACCACGTATCTGTCATCTATGACCTCGTTTGTAAAAATGCCGCTATCAAAGTTAGTTTCCGTTAAGCAAATTATGTCGTAGTCCTCATTCAATAGGCTTAAATAAACATCATTTATTTTAGATTGTATTCTGTTGACATTTTGGTAAAATATTGTTATGGAAAAGAAAACAAAAATTGTCACTTAGTTATAGTGGCACGAACGTGTAGATATTTAGTTAAATAAGGGCAGTTTGTCCATAGCAGATTTGTCCTTAATATGTATATGCGGCGACTGCTCGTCTTTTCTAACATAGACTCTTCCACCCATACAAATTTATAAACATGGGCCTTGTATTTCCACGCGGCTGCGTGTAGATCTTTGCCCTCTGGCGACAGATGTTTCGCGACGAAGATCGGCCCGTCTGCTCCTGATAAGCCGATTAGGTTCGAGCTGATGTGGGCTAAGGGGTGATCTTTGTTATATTTTTTCACCGCGGATATTATATTGTCACGGTGACGTTCAGACGGCAGGGTGATAAGTATGTTGCGGGGTCTCGACGAGGTACTATCCAGTTTGGCTAGTCTTCGGCAGGATCTGATTTCAGGTTCCGTTATCGGGACTTTTATCACCTCACACAGGTCTTTGAAGAGCTGCACGACGTTTTCATTATTTCGCTCGGGCACTGCGTGAAGCTCTAGATTTTGGCTCCGGGAGTGTTTTTCGGACGCAATCACACGGTGTTGAAGCTTTCCCATATCATGCTGAAGCTGGGTGATTTGCTTTTCAAGCTTAACACACTTCTTGCTGGAGGCTAGCAGCTCACTCTTGCACTCCATCTGTTCCGCAGCCAGGAAATCAGTAGTGGCGCTAAACTCTTCCTTCAGCGATTCAACGGCCCCTTTTATTTCCGACGATACTGCCGCTTTTATAATATTATGGATGTTGGCGAGGGCTGCGTTGATATCCGACTTCCAGTCATTGCGTAGGGATTCAAACTTTGCGTCCAGGTAGGTGGTTAGGGCCGCGGAATCCACGTTTATCATTGAAGCCTGGCTTGGGGTGTCTGCAGATGATAATGCTGGGGAGGCCAACCGGGCAGGTGGCGGCGGTGGGGTTTGGCCCTTTTTAAGCGATTTACAATCAGCACATTTCCATTTACCTTTATTCATAGGTAGTACTCGCTTGAAGTCGGCCTCAGTCATACCTGCGCATTTGTAATGTAATATGCACTGACATGCAACGCATTTCATCAATTCATTGGTGGAAATGTCGAGATTGCATATTTTACATGCCATCGTGAGATCCGGGCGCCCTCTGCGATCAAAATGTGCAATCTTGGAGATGACAAGTGCGGAGTACCAGGATCGGTAAGATGCGCAGAAGGTGATTAAACCGGCTTCCGTCACCAGCAATGACTAAGATCCTGCGAGCGCCCTGGTGAGTCAGGCGGGGGGCGGTAATGTACCAGGGCCGCAGCTATTAGCAAGATGTTGCTTGCTCGTTGTGGGCGGATCTTGGATCAATGCGTACCGTGACAGGGTAAGGGGGCGGGGGCAACTCACGGGGGGGGGGGTAATGTACCAGGGCCGCAGCTATTAGCAAGATGTTGCTTGCTCGTTGTGGGCGGTTCTTGGATCAATGCGCACCGTGACAGGGTAAGGGGGCGGGGGCAACTCACGCGCAGGACAATGGTGGGCAGAGCGGATGCGCAGGAACTGGTTCGCAGGGCGGGGCTAAGGTGCTCGGCGTTGTAGTGCAGCGACAAGTGAGGACAGCTCTTGGTGGTTGCTGCGCTCCTAATTTTTCGCACAGATTATTTAATTTTAAAAACTTTAAATTATAACTTATAATTATTAAACAATTAATTGCGGGCTTGCACGCGTCTACTCTAGTCGAGGTCCGGGGGGGAGAGGAGGAGTTTGAGCGAATATTATACAGATCATAAATACCTTCGTAGATGTCATCATCATCCTCAGCTAAGAAATAATTCTTTTTAACACTGGATTTACACATACGATTTAAATGGCCCTTTTGATTACACTTTTTACATGTATAGTTTACAAAACGGCACTGCTCTTTAACGTGATTGGAATATCCACAAACACTGCACTTTTTTCGTGGTTGACTAGCAGCCGGCGCGGCGGTGGTGGCGGCGGCGGCGGCGGCGGGGGCGCCCGCGCGCATCGCGAACACCTCGCCGCCCCCGGCGACGTTCAAGGCAGCGCGCGCAGAGCGCACGGCCTGTGCTAACTGCAGGGCTTTGTTGAGGGTCAGGTTATCCACGTTCTCAGCAAATAATTTCTCCTTTTCTTTGCAATTTTCAAGTCCTAGAACGAAACGATCTCGCAATGCAACGTCTAATTCGTTCGACTTGAATCCACAATATTGTGCAAATCTTCTCACTCGCGCCGCCCACTCAGCCAGGTCTTCACCAGGTCTTTGCTCAGCTTTATAGAACTGATAGCGTTCAGCAAAAGCGCACCTATTTGTTTGTAAATGATCGTCTAGCTTGCTAATGAGGGTAGAATAACTGAGCGCTTCCAACTCCGTCGGTAACGCCAAGTCCCTCGCGACGCGGTAGGTATCTTCAACCAGCGCTGTTAGTAGAACTGCTCGTCGTTTGACCCCAGCTTTGTCGGTGTCTTCCGTGAGGTCGTTCGCCAAACAAAACTGCAGAAATCGACTTTTGAATATGTTCCACTCCTGTGTGCGATGGTCGAAACTGAGGCTGCCGCCGAAAATCACATTACTAGCTTTATCAGCCATTGTTTTCGGTTTTAAAGTTCAAATTGTATTCCAAACAGCTTATTAAACACACGTAAGTTACGTTCTCGTCGCCACTGAATAGTTTGTAGCTTATTTGGAATTAATAACCAATAAAACAACGGAGTAATACACTAGCCGTTTAATCGTCGGTTACAGACTGATCTACAAGACTACCCGCTTATGGTCATACACTTCACTATCTAAGTATAATATTTATGTTTGCTGCATAGGCTTACCATTGTTTATTTATTTATTTATTTATTATCTTTGGTACACAAAACAGCATTGAAGATAATACACTAAAATATGACATGACAACGGGTGAAAGGCTGTCTTCAGAGCCAAAAATATGTGTACACAGCATGTTATAAAAAAGAGTATGTGCCTAATTAAAATTATACATACAATAAATCAAAGAACACTAAAGAAGAAATTAACAATTTAAACAAAATTAAATTACACATAAAACAGTTTCAACAAATTAACAATTTCAAAGTCATTTAGAAAAATCTGCAGAATTTCAACAATTTACAGAAAATAGAAAATAATTTACAGAAAATATTATTTGAGGATATTACGCATTTTAAACTTAAAACAAGGCAACGAGTCATGGTAGATATCAGGGACGTCGTCTTCGCTGGCAGAAAGCTCGTTAAAGTAGCGACACATACGAAGAGTAGGGTTGTTAGCGCTGATGTTGGATTTGCACGGCGGGATGAAGAAGGGACGTGGCTTTCTAACTAATCTGCTGGGTGCGCGGAAGTTAATGTCTGAGAGAATAGAAGTTGTAATGGTGCTGTTAATTATTTTGTGTAGGTGGATCAGGTCCTGAAGCCCGCGACGTGATTCAAGGGTTTCTATCGAGAATTGTTCACACCTACTTTCGTAAGACCTTAGTGAACGACGAAGCCCGAAACGCGCGCAAAGCATACGGAGAAAACGTTTTTGGACTGACTCTACATGGTTGATATGGACTTTGTACATTGGCGACCATATGACAGACGCGTACTCCAACCTACAGCGGACAAGTGTATTATACAGTAAGATTATACTTGCTGGATTTTTAAACGACTTGGTGACCCGTAAGATAAAACCAAGAAGCTGGTTACATTTCTTGACGAGGGCGGAGCAATGCTGGTTGAAGCTTAGCTTCTCGTCAAATACAACTCCCAGATCAAGTGCTTCGGATTTTCTTTGCAATGCGACATCATCTAAGGTGTAATTAAATTGGACAGGGTTGTGGTTACGAGTCATTGTTATCACAAAGCACTTGTCTGCAGCCAGAATCATGTGGTTGTCTTTACACCAATGTGACAGGTTACGCAGATCCTCCTGAAGGGCAGTGCAGTCGCATTGCGTACGGATACGAGTAAATATTTTGAGATCGTCGGCGTACAATAAGCATGGGCTTTTAAGTTTAGACACCAAATCGTTTATGAAAATGATGAAAAATAAAGGCCCTAACAGGGATCCTTGAGGAATACCTGAAGAAATATCAGTTAGCCTCGACAAGTGTCCTTTCAGCGCTATGATCTGACTACGATTCCTAATGTAAGATTCCACCCAATGAAGAAAATTACCGTGTACACCGTGTGAGGAAAGTTTGTTACAAAGGATGCGATGGTTAACTTTATCAAAGGCTTTCCGGAAGTCAGTATAAATTGAATCTACTTGGCAGCGATCGTTAAAAGCCTGACAAATGTAGTTGGTGTATTCAAGCAGATTGGACACTGTGGATTTACCCCTTACAAAACCGTGCTGCTCAGGTACAATTTGTGGATTGACGTGATTGTAAAGTGCGTCGAAGATGAAAGACTCGAACACCTTGGAAAGACACGACAATATGCTAATAGGCCGGTAATTGCCGCAGTTGTTAATATCTCCTGATTTGTGTATGGGCACAACGTACGCCAGTTTCCAACTTTTCGGATAGGTCCCCGTGCGGAATGACTTATTGAAGATCTGTGTGAGCGGAAGGGATAGAGCTGCGGCACAGTGTTTAATAAAGCAGGGGGGAATCCCATCGGGACCAGCGCCCTTGTTGACGTTTACACTGGCTAACTTCTTATAGACTGAGTTCTGAGGTATTTTCATATTAGCTAAGGTGTTATTGCATTCGCTGATGACACACTCACTCACATCATCACCGGTGTTGTCCTTCTCAAAGACTGATGCGAAGTAATCGGAGAATAAGTTACATATTTCTTGCCCACCACGAGCAGATTTTTCACCAAAATACATGGTCTCCGGAATCGAGTTATTAGCTCTTTTGGTCTTAACGAAAGTGAAAAATAATTTAGTCGTTTCACTAAGAGAGTCCTCAACGCTATTAAGGAAAGATTTGTAGCAGTCCTTGATTATTTTTTTGGATCTAGTGCGTAGCATTTGGAACTCATCGTAGTCGCGGGGATTCTGATATTTTTTATAATGTCTGTGAACTTTTTTTTTTCCTCTATGCAAGCTTTTAAGGGTTCTGAAAACCAAAGGGGATGTCTATTGTCACTAACTCTTTTAAGCGGTGTGTTTTGTTTTATTATGTCATTCAAGGTAGAATAGAAAGCCTCCAGGTCCAGATTGACGTCAGCATTACCCAACAATACGGGCCAGTTAATTGAGTCTAGAGTTTGGATGCATTTAGCGAAGTCGCATTTGCGGTAATTAAGAGTTTTTTTTGACTTTGCGATTAGCGGTCTGGGCACATCCAGCAGTTCGGCCACGATTGCCGGATGATGCCTGTCGGCTCGAGATATGGCATCACAATCGGTCAGGGTTAGGTTTGGGTAATCCGTTAATATTAAATCCAAAATTCTGTTGTTAACGTTGCACACATGGTTGCACTGGCTCAAACTACCGAGTGCCATCAGATTGAGAAGCAGCTCGGATTTAGAGTCGAGTGGACCTGTGTTAAGCATGCTGTGGGACGAGGCTGGGTCGCGTGCCCATTCCAGGTTAGGGAGGTTAAAGTCGCCTAAAATGATTGTTTTGGTTTTATGGTCTCCAACTCCAGCGAGTAGTTTGTTTGAGCATATTTCGAACCAGTTACTGAATTCATCCATTTTGAGATAATTTGGGAGGTAAACAAGACAAATATTTAGGGATAGTCCGGCCGTGCTGGTCTTCACCGTGACCCAGAGGTCTTCAAGAGAGCTCTCCATATCATGATGCCTGGATACATGGAAGTGCTTTTTAATTGCTATTAAAACGCCACCACCGGACTGTTTGAGAGAGGCGGAAGTCCCTCGGTCCCTGCGAAAAACCACGTATCTGTCATCTATGACCTCGTTTGTAAAAATGCCGCTATCAAAGTTAGTTTCCGTTAAGCAAATTATGTCGTAGTCCTCATTCAATAGGCTTAAATAAACATCATTTATTTTAGATTGTATTCTGTTGACATTTTGGTAAAATATTGTTATGGAAAAGAAAACAAAAATTGTCTAGCAAAATCTGTCTAGGAGGCTAGCAGCTCACTCTTGCACTCCATCTGTTCCGCAGCCAGGAAATCAGTAGTGGCGCTAAACTCTTCCTTCAGCGATTCAATGGCCCCTTTTATTTCCGACGATACTGCCGCTTTTATAATATTATGGATGTTGGCGAGGGCTGCGTTGATATCCGACTTCCAGTCATTGCGTAGGGATTCAAACTTTGCGTCCAGGTAGGTGGTTAGGGCCGCGGAATCCACGTTTATCATTGAAGCCTGGCTTGGGGTGTCTGCAGATGATAATGCTGGGGAGGCCAACCGGGCAGGTGGCGGCGGTGGGGTTTGGCCCTTTTTAAGCGATTTACAATCAGCACATTTCCATTTACCTTTATTCATAGGTAGTACTCGCTTGAAGTCGGCCTCAGTCATACCTGCGCATTTGTAATGTAATATGCACTGACATGCAACGCATTTCATCAATTCATTGGTGGAAGTGTCGAGATTGCATATTTTACATGCCATCGTGAGATCCGGGCGCCCTCTGCGATCAAAATGTGCAATCTTGGAGATGACAAGTGCGGAGTACCAGGATCGGTAAGATGCGCAGAAGGTGATTAAACCGGCTTCCGTCACCAGCAATGACTAAGATCCTGCGAGCGCCCTGGTGAGTCAGGCGGGGGGCGGTAATGTACCAGGGCCGCAGCTATTAGCAAGATGTTGCTTGCTCGTTGTGGGCGGATCTTGGATCAATGCGCACCGTGACAGGGTAAGGGGGCGGGGGCAACTCACGGGGGGGGGGGGTAATGTACCAGGGCCGCAGCTATTAGCAAGATGTTGCTTGCTCGTTGTGGGCGG
This sequence comes from Argyresthia goedartella, assembly GCA_949825045.1. Taxonomy (NCBI): domain Eukaryota; kingdom Metazoa; phylum Arthropoda; class Insecta; order Lepidoptera; family Argyresthiidae; genus Argyresthia; species Argyresthia goedartella. Next base: position 4,258,766 of record OX463811.1, on the reverse strand, counting down.
TTCTTGGATCAATGCGCACCGTGACAGGGTAAGGGGGCGGGGGCAACTCACGCGCAGGACAATGGTGGGCAGAGCGGATGCGCAGGAACTGGTTCGCAGGGCGGGGCTAAGGTGCTCGGCGTTGTAGTGCAGCGACAAGTGAGGACAGCTCTTGGTGGTTGCTGCGCTCCTAATTTTTCGCACAGATTATTTAATTTTAAAAACTTTAAATTATAACTTATAATTATTAAACAATTAATTGCGGGCTTGCACGCGTCTACTCTAGTCGAGGTCCGGGGGGGAGAGGAGGAGTTTGAGCGAATATTATACAGATCATAAATACCTTCGTAGATTTCATCATCATCCTCAGCTAAGAAATAATTCTTTTTAACACTGGATTTACACATACGATTTAAATGGCCCTTTTGATTACACTTTTTACATGTATAGTTTACAAAACGGCACTGCTCTTTAACGTGATTGGAATATCCACAAACACTGCACTTTTTTCGTGGTTGACTAGCAGCCGGCGCGGCGGTGGTGGCGGCGGCGGCGGCGGCGGGGGCGCCCGCGCGCATCGCGAACACCTCGCCACCCCCGGCGACGTTCAAGGCAGCGCGCGCAGAGCGCACGGCCTGTGCTAACTGCAGGGCTTTGTTGAGGGTCAGGTTATCCACGTTCTCAGCAAATAATTTCTCCTTTTCTTTGCAATTTTCAAGTCCTAGAACGAAACGATCTCGCAATGCAACGTCTAATTCGTTCGACTTGAATCCACAATATTGTGCAAATCTTCTCACTCGCGCCGCCCACTCAGCCAGGTCTTCACCAGGTCTTTGCTCAGCTTTATAGAACTGATAGCGTTCAGCAAAAGCGCACCTATTTGTTTGTAAATGATCGTCTAGCTTGCTAATGAGGGTAGAATAACTGAGCGCTTCCAACTCCGTCGGTAACGCCAAGTCCCTCGCGACGCGGTAGGTATCTTCAACCAGCGCTGTTAGTAGAACTGCTCGTCGTTTGACCCCAGCTTTGTCGGTGTCTTCCGTGAGGTCGTTCGCCAAACAAAACTGCAGAAATCGACTTTTGAATATGTTCCACTCCTGTGTGCGATGGTCGAAACTGAGGCTGCCGCCGAAAATCACATTACTAGCTTTATCAGCCATTGTTTTCGGTTTTAAAGTTCAAATTGTATTCCAAACAGCTTATTAAACACACGTAAGTTACGTTCTCGTCGCCACTGAATAGTTTGTAGCTTATTTGGAATTAATAACCAATAAAACAACGGAGTAATACACTAGCCGTTTAATCGTCGGTTACAGACTGATCTACAAGACTACCCGCTTATGGTCATACACTTCACTATCTAAGTATAATATTTATCTATATAAGTATGTGTATCGTTGTCTCATCATTTCAGCCTGTTAACGTCCACTGCTGAACATAGGCCTCTCCAATCGCACTCCAGCGTGACCGGTCCGTAGCCACCTGCATCCAACGAGATCCAGCGATCCTCACCAGGTCGTCGGTCCATCTCGTAGGTGGCCGACCCACACTGCGCTTGCCAGTACGTGGTCTCCATTCAAGGACCTTTTTGCCCCATCGGCCATCCGATCTTCGCGCTATGTGGCCTGCCCATTGCCACTTCAGCTTGCTTATCCTACGGGCTATGTCAGCAACTTTGGTTCTTCTACGGATCTCCTCATTTCTGACTCGATCTCGTAGAGAAATACCAAGCATAGCCCTTTCCATAGCTCGCTGCGCGACATTGAGCCTCTGAAAAAGTCCTTTTGTGAAGCACCACGTCTCAGAGCCGTAAGTCATCACTGGCAACACACACTGATTGTACACCTTAGTCTTTAGGCACTGAGGGATTTTGGACGAGAAGACGTTGCGTAATTTACCGAACGCTGCCCAACCTAGTTGGATCCGTCTACTGACCTCTCTCTCAAAATTGGACTTACCTAATCGGACTGCCTGTCCCAGGTATATATATTCGTCAACAACTTCGAGAGTAGAGTTTCCAACAGTTAGTGCGGTGGGTGCAACATGAACGTTGAACATGACCTTCGTTTTGTCCATGTTCATTTTAAGACCCACTTGTTGAGAAACTCTATTGAGGTCATCGAGCATTTTTCCAAGATCTTCAAGCGACTCAGCCATGACTACTATATCGTCGGCAAATCGAAGGTGAGTGATGTATTCGCCGTTGATATTGATGCCTAGTCCTTGCCATTCCAGGAGCTTGAAGGAATCCTCCAGAGCAGCAGTAAACAGTTTCGGAGATATTACATCTCCCTGTCTTACTCCTCTCTTTAGGGGGATTTCCTTCGTGGAATGCTCCTGTACTCGAACTGACATGGTGGCGTTGTTATACAAGCACTTCAGCACTTCAACGTACCGATAGTCAATACGGCATCGCTTGAGAGATCTAAGAGCAGCCCATGTTTCGACGGAATCGAAGGCTTTCTCATAGTCCACAAACGCCAAGCATAATGGGCAATTATACTCTTCAGTCTTTTGTATAATCTGCCGAAGCGTATGTATGTGGTCTATGGTGATAGCCCTTTCGGAAACCGGCTTGTTCGGTAGGCTGGAAGTCATCGAGCCTGTGTTCGAGACGGTTCGTGATAACTCTCAAGAACAGCTTATAGACGTGGCTCGGCAGTGTTATGGACCTGTAGTTCTTCAGTAAGGTTTTGTCACCTTTTTTGAAGAACAGTACCACAACACCCCTGTTCCACGCCTCAGGCGTTTTGCCCTCGAGCAAGGTGGAATTAAATAGCTTCTGAAGGACTTTCAGTACCGGCGTCCCGCCCGCTTACAGAAGCTCTGTGGTAATTCCATCCTCGCCCGGTGCCTTTTTGTTCTTAAGCTGTTTGAGAGCCATCCTAATCTCGTACAGGCTGATGTCCGGGATATCCTCGGTATAGTGTCGGGTTAGCTTGGCTCTGGGGTCCGTCGCAGAGCCAACAGGCTCAGAGGACACAGAGGTATATAACTGTCCATAGAACCTCGCTATCTCCCGTAACACCTCTGACTTGTTCGACGTTACGCTTCCATCCTCGATCTTCAGCTTTGTCAGCTGGCTTTGCCCGATTGACATGTCCCTTGCAAACACTTTGGAGCCTTGGTTCCGCTCGATGGTCTCCTTAATACGCTGTGTATTGAAGGAGCGTATGTCGTGTCGCAGGGACTTCATAATCTGTCTATTGAGCTGCCTATAAGACTCAGCGTCATCGGAGGTTTGGAGCGTTATAGAACGTCTACTAGCCATGAGGTTTCGGGTGTGTTCTGATAGTTTTTGAGGTATATTTTTACGGAGAGTTTTAAAATACTTGGACCCTACCATGTGGACAGTTTCTACCAACTTGCTGTTAATATCGTCCACTGATGCACAGCTGTCTAGCAATTTGAAGCGATTTGTCAGTTCGAGTTGAAAGCTCTCGGGGTTTTGGATATGTGTATTTGACGGTCGGAGCGTGGACTTCATCATGCGCAACCTTTCAAGTTTGACATTGATATTCAATATGCCCCTGCCGATTCGGTGATCGCTACCGGTTTTGACCTTGTGGATCACCGTGACATCATTGAATATCTGCCTCTTGGTGCTCATAATGAAGTCGATCTCGTTTTTCGTTACACCGTCGGGGCTCATCCAGGTCCATTTCCTATGAGGCGGCTTCTGGAAGAAAGAATTCATCATAAAGAGTCCTTCTTTCTCCAGAAAATCGGCCAGCCTCTGTCCTCTGGCGTTTCGCTACCCATATCCAAACTGCCCCACTCTCAACTCACCATCGCTTCTACAGCCCAGCTTTGCATTAAAGTCTCCCATGACAACAGTGAAGTGTGTCTTGGAGCTATGTATGGCCCTACTAATGTCCTCATACATATCTTCCACCTCATCATGTGAGTGCGTCGTGGTTGGGGCGTATACCTGTATGACCTTCATCGAGTACCGCTTGGATACTCTGAGTATAAGGCACGCTACCCTATTCAACACACTTCCGATGGACACAATGTTGTTCGTGAGAGTCTTGTGGACGATCGTTGTCTAGTACCCAAGATACAGGGAATCATAGTTTGGGGCTAGATCAATGTGTGTAAATAGTGTCCAAGGTATTATTATTATTATTACATAATTTGATTAATCGATGTTTTTCAGCAATATCCCTTCACTAACAGCACTAACAGGCTGACTGACATCAGTCAAGCACCATGTTATTTTTTTCATACTATAAGGAGTTTCAAAATAACCTGCATACTGAAGACATGTTATTCTACAGCGCCAACAACACATACTGACCACTCTGCTCCTGTACATCACGGATGTCTACTCCAAGCTAGAGCCGGAGCTACCAGCTACGTCGGTCGTGGTATCCTGCGCGCGGCCCGATTCCGCGGCCGATATGAATGTGACCTGCGGTCGCGTGTACCGGCAACTCGTGGAGGATGCCGCGGCGAACAACGAGTCGGCGCTTTACTGGGACGAGGACAGGTGCATACAGATGTAGTGAATAATCCTTTCCTATCGGCAAAACTCGGAACAACGATAACACCCGAATGGTGCCGATGTGTCTATGAATTACTGTATTATTAAATTACGTGTAGGTATCAAATAAATCGCATACTTTATTTATCAATGTCAAATGTCAAATTGCCAGTGAAGTAGTAAGACAAAAACGAACATTTCCGAGAAAATACGAAAGGAAAGGATTATTCACTACATCTGTACTCTTGTTGGACAACCATGACGGGTTACTATGTCGGATGACTATGACGGGCAACAATGTAGACAACCTATTTCGACCAACTATGAGGCGTGAAGGGGGGATTGTTTGAGGGGGTATGAGGGAAGGTTGGTGTTGTGAATCGGCGAAAAGATTTAAAAAAACAGGTCAAAAATCTATGATAGAAGTAAAATAATCTATGGTCTTGAAGGCAATGGCGGCTGAGCGGAAAAAGGTATGTCATGAGAGGCGGCGCAAGTCGCTTGTGGGAAACGGTCACACCGTTTCCCTCACCTTGCTTGCCGGAAAAGAGGAAAAAATGTCATAAGAATTGAGGCAAATTTTATGTTGTTCACTAATGTCCACAATAGATTCTTCAGTATTCTAGTTATGCCAATAAAAGGACTGGATATTACTTACGCAAGCCTACAAATACATAACTAGCGAGTCGAGTCATAAAGAAGCATCAAAGTTTGCTATAAGGGGCTGCGCAAGCCACCCTTGACACGTAACTAGAGGTAGATTAATAATCTTGTCTAAAATTGAACATGGCTACTCTACACATTCTAAGATGTGCTGCAGAGGTTAATCAACAATGGCTTTTGTTTAAACGATCGCCAAAAACGCAGCTATTTTACTACAAATAAATTCGAAACGACCGCCAGAATTAGTAAACGACCACCAAATTGTGTTTGGTGATGATGAATGATCACCAAACTTCTTTTTTATGTTTGGTGTACTTAAGTTTATGTTTTAAGTATTTTTTGTTGTTCTTACATATTCAACCTAACATGAAGGATAAAGAGGAGAGAGGAGGAGAGGAATTTCATAGGCAGGGTCACTGCCGACTCGGCCATTCGGGTCGTCCTATCTGCAATGAGTTTTTCAGATCAGTTTACCTACACCCACTTGTTTTGCGCCCAGCTCAGCCCTATACCTGCGCTCGCGCTTCGTGCTCTCCTCGCTCAAGCCGGGCGTGGCGGCGGATCCCGTGGCCGCGTGGGACGCCGGCGACGCGTTCAAACTCCTGCCCGACGCCGCGCTGGAGCCGCTAAAGATGTTCTTCAGGATTGGCACCAGCGCGGTGAGTTCAGCCCTCCGCACGTGGGGCTCCTCGGGGTAAAGGTTTTGATCACGGACACCTGAATTCAGGGGAAGGGAAGGTGAGGGGGAGAAGAGAGGGCGAGGGGACCTCCCCCGCTGTCTCAAATTTCGGAAACCAGGGGTTTTTTTGTTATGAATTTTCAAAAATCGCATTTTGAGGTTATTTTTACTTTAGGATTTTTACAAAAAGTCATTGTTTGTAGTATTGATGTTCGCAATCGCCTTAGCTCCGGCTACTAGGGCTCATAAAAAAGGCTAGTATTTAATCGCTCATCAAAAATACTGATTTTAACAGCAAAAAAGGATCAGCAAAAAAACTTTTTATGTTTTAAGTATTTTCGTTGTTCTTACATGTTCAACCTTATACATACGAAGGATAAAGGGGGCTTCGCTTCGCTCACCCCCTTTACCCTTCACTGTAAAACTCAGTATATTTGCTGTGCAAATCAGTATTATTGATGTGCAGTTTAATATTTCCCCATAAAACACTATAGGGAGGAGCTACAAGACTGCCCAGATATCGGTTTGGTACCAACACTAACCTAATATAGTAGCCACAAGACTGCCTAGTAAGTGGGGTGCCCTGACTCAGATTTTAAAATCAGTCAAATAAAACAGCCAAGTTTGCTGTACCTAACACACTTCTTTATTCCACGTTTCATTTCACCCAACTTTACAATACGTTTTTTAATATCTATCATGAAATACGTATTGGAAAGAGTAAAAATTGCGTTCCATTTCAGGCATACAAAATAATATTTTGTTTTATGTATTATAAATCCAAAACAAGTTTCCGACAATTAAGACTAGGATAAAGGTTCAAGAATATAGTCAACTATCCTATATTTAGGAGGATAGTTCAGTTGTTCAGTAATTTGTTCAGTAATTTTGTAGCGAAATTCAGTTATTTTGTCACGTAATTCAGTAAGTTTGTGGCGCAATAAGGTACCTGCGTGTAGTAAGGGCCACAGTCTATTAAAGGCCACTCTCAGAAAAACACACTCTCAAACGTTTTACATGTTTCAACTCACGCACACTTAGAAAGGACCAATAGCAACGCTAATCTTATAGGGCACGTAGCCCACGGGCCGCCATCTTGTCAGTTGCCACGCATTCATCGCGAGCGTTAGACGAGCGTTACCGTGCTACTATTATTTTTTTGTGAAAATATAGAAATATTGTCAAAAATACGCTGTTTTCTGTGTTTTTCAACATAAAACAATAAATTTAAGTTAATAGTGTTGTATAATCAAGGTAAGTTTTGACTTTTCATTAATAAATAAAGACATTTTTAAAGAGTCTCGCATGATTCGTTGCAAAGCCTAATAAGGGCCACATTCGTGGCGGGTAAATGGGCCGGCTCTTATTAAACATATGAAAATATTACTTTCCAATCACACTAAGATAATTAATTGCTTAAAATACCTGTTTTTTTTTCTTTTTCATTTGGTTTAGGCGTTTGGGAGACAAGATATATTTCATTTCTTTTTATCATTTCTTTGTTGAAAGTTAAAAAAGTCAAGTATTAAAGTTTCCAAAAAAAGGGTCAGAATTCGTGAATCTCTAATTATGTTTTGCTTGCTTGATATCTTTTGCAAAAGCTTATTTTGCTTGTACAGGATCATGGAACCACCTCCTAACAAGAAACGAGGTTCGTGGACACTGAAACAACTAGAAGATGCTATGACTGCCGTCCGGGGAGGAATGTCACAACGTGCAGCAGCCGCGCGTTATTCTATTCCCAGAAGAACTTTAGTCAATCATTTGAAAAGTGGCAAAGTCGAAAAACAAATTGGGCATCGTACAATTTTAACAAAAGAGCAAGAGACTGATTTGGCCACGCGAATAAAAAGACTTGCTGCTGTAGGCTTACCGTTAAAACCAAAATCAATTCGACACCAAGCTTACGTTTTTTGTGACGAAAATGACATTCCAAACAAATTTAATCGCTCCAAAAAACGAGCAGGAAAGGATTGGTTAAAATTGTGTTTGAAGCGAAACTCCGATATATCAAAGCGAAAGGTACAGATCTTAAATCCAGGAAGGGCTCAGAAAGTTAATAAACCAATCGTAAATCAGCACTTTAACGAATATAAAAAATATACGAAGAACTGATTAGAGAGAGCCCCGGACGTCTATATAATATGGATGAAAAAGTTTGTAGGTTAACCATACATAATCAACCAGTGGTCTTAGCAGAAAAAGGGGCTAAAAATGTGCCCTTGGTTGCACCAGAGCACGCAGAAAACGTAACTATTGCCATGTGCGTAAATGCAGTAGGCACTGCTATCCCGCCGATGATACTGTTTAAGGGGAAGAGAATGAAGCCAGAATTCAATGATAATTTGCCATCTGGATCATTGGTACGAATGGCAAAAAAAGGGTCCATGACAACGTCTCTGTTCACAGAATTCATCCATCACTTGGGAAAGTACAAAACTCCCGGCAAGTGTTTACTTGTTTTTGATGGCGCTTCTTGCCACTTAGATTATAGTATTGTAGACGCAGCGGAGAAAGAAAATATAGTTTTATACTGTTTGCCATCCAACACCACTCACTGGCTCCAGCCACTTGACAGAAGTGTCAACAAATCATTTGAGGTTTACTGGGATGAAGAAGCTTTATCATATCTGTACCAATACCCCGGCAGAACAATTACCAAAGCCAGATTCAATTCCATCTTAAGCAAAATATGGTCTAAATGTATGACCCATTCCAATATTGTCAACGGGTTTAAAGCTACCGGGCTTTATCCTTTTGACCCAAATGCCATTCCAGATGAAGCCTATCAACCGTCAATACCGACCAATCACCCGATGCAAGAAAACCAGGTCGGAGAACTAGACCAGTCGCAAGTGTCTCCGACTCCTGGCCCTTCAGGCTTGAGAGCCCAGCGCGCAACACGGAGCCATAGCAGTGATTCGGACGAGACCATTATTGATGGCTCGCCGTCTTTAATACAAAACTATAGCCTACGTTCTCCTGTTAGCAGTGTTGGAGTAAAGAAACGTTTGGTTGACTACACCACAACAGATTCTGGTTCTGAAGAATCTGAATCAAATACCGATAAGACCGATTACTTACAGCTCCGATTCTTCCGTCAATATGACGTTTTCGCCTCATAAACGTCAGCCGCTATATAGCCAAATATATAGCTCTTCTGAAGATGACGATATCGTGGCTGCGGCGCGAAGAAAAGAACGTACTCCCATTAAACCTGTCGATGTATCTTCATTTGTAAACATCAACAAAAGAAGGCGGGAACATTCTTCTACAGAAGACGATTCAGAAGACGAGGTTCCATTAGTCAGGTTGAAGTCTCAGAAAAGCACTAAAACTGAATTCTGACAACTAATACCGACACCAAACTTAGGTATCGTGAAGAATACACCAAGGCGTAAAGCCATCAATTATAAAGCCCGGATAGTGACGAAAGATTTGTTTACAGAAAGAGAAAACAGAAAAGACATCCAGGAAAAGAAAGTAAAAGAAAACGAACAGAAACGTAAGGAAGTAAAAAGTAAGGACAAACCTAGCAAGAAGGCAAACTCAAAGAAAGAATGGACAAATAAAAAAGGAAAGGCATGTCAAACGAAAAATAGTGGAGCTATTAAAGGTAAAAACAAAGTGAGCCATGCAGATGATAAATGGTACTGCTATGCTTGTTTCACAGAAAAATTTGAAGACATGCGACAATGCCCAACATGCCAAAGATGGAACCACGAGAAATGTTTGGGCCTTACGAAAGATGACGTTGATTTTGATTGCTTATTCTGTAATTATAATTAGACATTTATGATCTGAATGACCGATCCGTTTATAGAGAATCATCCAAGGAAGGACAGACTGATCTCATTATTTTTTATGTGTGATCTCAAAATTACTTTTCATAAGTGTAATAAGGGCCAGTATTATCTTTCCAATGTTTATTTTTATTGTTTTTGAAAAGATTTAAAAAGAGTTGCCAATAGTTTGTTAAAAATGTATATTCTTTGTTTAAAATATACATGTTTAAAGTGTTTTCGAAATAGTGTTGTTTCTGTGAGTTTAATAAGATCCATTATTTTGTTTTTCTATTAATTAAACATTTAATTTATATATTTTTGATGCCAAAAGTTGATGTATGCTAGAAAAAAGTAATATTTTGTATTTTTTTCTTGATTTCATATCTTAAATTATAAGTTGGAAAGTGGCCCCTTTTAAAATACCGTGGTTTAATAAGGTCCACAATAAGCTTTTTTTAAAAGGACTAAATTAAATTCACATCTCATATGTTTCACCAACATTTGTACTTTTTCTTTATCCCAATAAAGCAAATATTCTTCTAAAGACTTGTTTTTATTCATAATTTCATTAGTAATATTAATACATTATTTTTTAATTAAGGTGGTCCTTATTTACCGCACTTACCTTACACTTTTTTTTCGCTCATTTCAAGTAATCCTACTGTTTTCTATTTATTGTTTTTTATTCGCTCGTTTTATTATTCCCTGTATGTGTACTATGTCCTAACTATAAGGCTTAAGGTCGGGCGAAAATGGAGTAGGTTTGGTGAATAGGTAGAGGTGGATATGCCTGCTTGAAGCAATTGGATAATGATAAGCTACTTTAGGAGTAATTAAAATCAGGTGTCCGTGATCAAAACCCAACCCCTCCTCGGAACCGACTCGAACTTGAAACGCGATGCACTTTATACTGCTGTGTTAATCCAGTAGCAGCTTTAACCAGTAGAATGCGACTGACATCAAACGCGTTGTCGACCCGTCGGACCGTGTGCGAACGGATTTGTATGGTAGCGACTTACAGTGACGTGAATCAAACCTGAATCGCCTTCGGAGTAGTTCCGTGTACGGGAAAGAAAGAAAGACTTTTTATTGCACACAAACAAATAAACACACCTTACATACTTAAATAACAAAGACAAAAATAAAACACAATACGTACGTTATTGACTGCTAGTCAAAATAGATACTTTTAGGAACTTTCAAAACTAGTTCTATGAAATAAATGTGACGTCATAGTCAAATGCTGTCTTTTTAAGACAAATAAAATAACTTTTTGACTTCTCATTCTATAAAAAGTACTACTTTATGCAGGATCTAGGCGACATAAAGTTGAATTTTATGCTCTTGTGCATAAAAGTAGCTTTTTAAATGTGTCTACACTAAGGCAGTGACCATTTAGCCCATACAGCCAAAAACAATTAATTGTACATGGATAAAACTTGCTAATTTATAATATTTCCATCCCTATTTGCATTTTTGATTTATAATAAGATAATACGAAAAAGAAACTAAATATCAAAACTTGTTTACCACAAAAAAAAAACATTATTCCAAAATAATTTAAGAATAGGCTGTATATTTTTTTTCTTTGCCCGAAAATTATGCAGGTAAATTAAAAAAAGTAAAGTAGCGGGAAAGAAGCCGTGAACTTTTCGTATTGAATTTTCTCAAATTATTGTTGAATTGGCTAAGTTTTAAAAATGTCAAGTGAAGAAGAAGATTTAGAACTTACTCCTAATACTTTAATGGAAATAAACGCACAAAAAGTGGTGCAAGAAATATTGCCGCCAAAATCTCGGCAAATATATATGAAAACTTATGACAAATTTCTAAGCTGGCGGAAAGAAAAACAAGTGAATACATTCGCTGAAAGTGTTCTTTTAAGTTACTTTGATGAGTTATCGAAAAAACTGCAGCCTTCAACACTGTGGAGTGTATATTCCATGCTGAAAGCAACACTGCAAATGAAACATAATGTCAATGTACAGTCCTACACGAAGCTTACAGCTTTGTTGAAGAGGCTTAGTAGTGGACATAAATGCAAGAAGTCCAAGGTCCTTACTGCGAACAATGTGGAAACCTTTTTAAATACCGCTCCCGATGACAAATATTTGGCCACAAAAGTACGTAAACCTATTATTTACATATTTTTTTATTCCTCGTGTTCTCAAAGAGTGTACCAACTTACAGTTATATTTTGTTTTAGGTAGCACTAATATTTGGTATAAGCGGAGCATGTCGCGGCATTGAACTTGCTAATATTACCATGGATGACGTCAAGACGGACACCCTTTTACAAACAATTAACTTACCCGACACGAAGACCAAACGAGAGCGGACATTTGTTGTCAAAGGAGTGTACCTTGATATAGTTAAAAAATACCAAGCTCTTCGGCCTTCAAATGTGCCGACAAATAAACTCTTCCTCAATTATCAAAATGGGAAGTGCACTAAGCAAGTAATAGGACGCAATAAATTTGCAGGATTTCCGAAACAACTTGCAACTTTTCTTGAATTGGAAAATCCCGAGAATTACACGGGCCATTGCTTCCGCCGGACCTCGGCCACCCTCCTAGCAGATTCGGGAGCTAACTTGAAACAGTGAGACTAACCTGACCAAAAGAGATTATTGGCAGGCTCAAGATACATTTATTAATCACAGGGTCGTGAGTCGAATATTGGTGATATAGTTGAAACGCTGGATAGGGACTCGCCGGGAGTTTGTAGATTTCAGCTCCTTGGTAGACTCAATCCAACTGGTCCACTTCTCCAGACGTCAACAAGTGATTATGCGGTAGCGCCAGGAGGATATTATTCCTCGGCGTGGAACCGATTCAGAGCTCCGTTAGCGCCAGGAGGATATTACTCCTCAGCGTGGAACCGTTTCAGAGCTCCGTTAGCGCCAGGAGGATATTACTCCTCAGCGTGGAACCCTGGAAAGAGACCAGTGTGAATGATAGGAATACAAAAGCGCTACAGCGCCCAGCTATCAGGCGACGGCTCCCCACACGGAGACTTCCGACGAGGGCCCTAGGGTAATTAGGATCTAAGAGTGCCGCAGTCCAATAGACACTGTATAGAAAAGGGAAATACATAGAGAGTATAAAATACACGAAAATAAGAAAGACTAACTACGAACCAATGCTTACCCATGGATTGGGGATAGTAGGGAAGTTTCAAATCAACTACTGCACTTTACAGCAACTAAATATTCAGCTCCATTACAGTACTAAAAGGAATAACAGTACTAAAGGGACTAGCCCATCGCCGCAACTAAAGGCGTGACTTAAAAATTATTGATGCAGAAGATACAACCTCACGTTTCAGAGCTCAAACAATGTCTGCGTCAAAAAAAACAATCAGCTGCCAGACGAGATTCCAGACCCGAATTTCCGAATTTCTATAGTTGTACTTTTTATCTGGCTAATCCGCCAGTAGCCAATATGGTCAAAGAGGTAGTACGTTACAAACTTGACAATGCTAAAAAGGCATGGTGGGTGGAAGTCGGATCAGGTGGCTGAGGGATATATAGAACAATCAATAGAAAACAAAAGCAGGATTACCGACCGTGTAACACAAGACATTCATCTAATTCCAAATGAGCCAACCCCTTCTACATCCCGAGATTCCTTGTTGCCGTCTGAGCCATCCACAGATCAGAAAAAAGAACCATATCCAGAACAATCAACTCTTAATATACCATCTACTGTCATGTCATCTTCTCAAATTCAAAAGAATACCGTCAATATGCCGGGAAAACCCATTTCATTCACCATTCAAAATTGTAGTAATTTTACTTTGAATTTTAATTAAAGAAATGTTAATACGTTATGTTACTGTTTTATTTTCTCGCAATCGAAGTGAAAAGCAGAGTTTATACCTCGTCCACAAAACCATTTTTATCCTCGACATTACTATCAGCCCTCGCCTTCGGCTCGGGCTGCTAAAAGTCTCGGATAATAATGGTTCGTTTTGTGCACTTGTTGTAAAATCTACTATTAAAAATACAACAGGTGGAAATATACAATTACTGTCAAAGGTGTTGGTTGAAATAGGTTCAGTTTGAGACACGTTTCTAGATTATTGGACTACCTTGTCAAATAGTCAGTATAATAGGCGGTAGGGTCACGGAGTGTCTTTGGTGTGCATGAGGCACTAACTCAGCATTATGCTGAGGGTGGAGCCCTCAGCGCTGATTTTCAGTTAGTGCCAGTTAGGCCTTTTTTTTTTTTTGTTGGAGGGGAAAAAAATTGAATTACCCATGCCCAGGAGTCAGACCTCCCTGCTATGTCCGGGTCCCCACATATTGAGCGGGCATCAGCTCGTGCGGTATACGGACTAAAAACAACCCCTTTATGTTTCCAGTTGTCCTACTAAGAATTAACTGTGAGCCATGGGCCAGTTAGGCCTTACCACGCCACAAAGTTAATAAGGCACCCGCGAGGAATGCGTCTCCCCTCCCTCTCCCGCTTGCTCGTCCTCGACGCGTGACAGACGCTATGACGGCATCAGAGCGAGTTGCCAAGTCAACTTTGTTGTGTAGTACCTACATACATACGTAGCGTTACCTCTTTTCCCATAGGAGAAGACGGAAGCACAACTGTGCCCGCTTTTAACCAGTTATTCAATACCGTAAAGGGGGCGAATTGTAATTGAGGGGCTAATTGGTAGTAGAAAATGCAGCCAAATCTCTTCATCTTGTATTGGTTCAAACTAGCCCCTCAATTCTAATTAGCCCCCTTTTACCGGTACTCCATTTTGCGTGACACGGGGCTAGCCCATCGCTGCGGCTATGGAGGTTGAATGTCTCCTCCCAAGTTTTTCATCACCGGTAGAACGACTGCTTGATGTAGTTACTTAAGATAAATTACTTATCTATCTCATTGGTGCATGGTCAGCTAAGGGAGCGAAGTCCCATCTCGTGCGTAACAAGCGAGCGTGAAATCACCAGATCTATAAACGGAGTTTTTCTCCAAATCCACGTCAAATACGCAGTTTCCATCTCTGATTGACCGAGCGTGCGCAGCATCTCCCTTTCAGCTTGGGCGCTATACTCTTTGTACGATAGTGCACTTACAGTTATCACTTTACAACCGACATCGGTCGTACCGTACAGCGCTCGCCACCTTTGTTGAGGCTGCAAGGCCTAGTCGCATTTCTCAACCGATTCTCATAAAGTTTTGCGAGCATTTTTTTTTATTTTTTTTATTAGGTTTTACAACAGAAACACACTACAACTACACATAATTTAACAAAAACAACAAGCCATTGTCTGCATCCAATTAAAATAAAGTAAAAACTTAGCTAAACTCAGTCTCGCAAGAATATAACAACAAATTTTGTTTTTATGATAATTTTGACTGATGAGATAATGATAGGTTCGATGATGATAATAATATGGATGTTTTTTTTGTCAAGTTTTTGGATTTTTTCGAAACGTGGGAGCTTTGGGGTTACAAATTTATTGGCGCGGCTACTTTCGTAATCCACGTACGTAAGCAGGTGCATTCATAAGTGGGTGTGAGGTTCAGTTCAGTTATTTGTTTTAAACGATGTGCTACAAGGGGTCCGGGGTGTGAGGAGGTGGAAATTAATGAAAATAAACGCAAATTTCCTGTGCCGTTCGCGAGTTCCACAGCTCACAGAGCCACTAGCGTATGTTACTATACGAACTACCGTCAATTTTTCACAATTTTCGCTACAATTGATTGTCATGTTCCAGGCGGTACCGTGGACGATGGAGAAGCTGGACCCTGAGACAGGGGCTCCTATGGTGGACGAGGAGGGTCAGCCTCTTTACGAGGGATACTGCGTCGACCTCATCGAAAAGTTGTCTGAAGTAAGTGTCTCACCCGACTGCGCCTGGAGGAGGGTAATGTGATAAATGATAATGTGATTAACAGAGAATGGGGGATTGTAAGATCTGTTTGCTGTTTAGAGTACGGATGAAAGTATTTTGATCGTTTTTTTTTTTAGGGTTCCGTACACGAAGGATGTCAAACGGGACCCTGTTACTAAGCCTCCGCTGTCCGTCTGTCTGTCCGTCCGTCCGTCATCGGGCTCTGTCAGATCAACCGAAATAGGTAGAGCTGAAATTTTCACAGAACATACCGATTTTCAAGAATTAAAAGAGTACCCATAGAAGAAATTATTGGTATGACCATTTACTTAGCCATTTTGTTTTATTCTTTTATCGGTGAAAAATGGACTCTCCCGATCTTACCGGAAAATATTTTTAATTGCAGGTATTGAGTTTTGTGCTTGTTATTTGTCATTATATGATATAGGATAAAGGAGGCTTCGCTTCGCTCACCCCCTTTACCCTTCATATAAGCTACCGCAGTATTTTGCCCTGATATTTTCTGCAACTTTTGGTGATCATTTACCCTTTTTGGGTAGGAAAAAAATATTTTGGTGATCATTATATTTGTTATTTTCATAATAATTTATATTGTAATATTTGTATTAGTTAAGCACAACCAATTTTTAAAAGAGATCTAAAAATCAATCTGTGAGAGTTTCCACGCCCTTCTCCCCCCACAGTGGTCCAAAGTAGAGAAGAGGCAAAAAATGACGTTTGTATATGTACCTAATGAAGAACTTTGACTTTGAATTTGAAACTCATTAGACCACAGAGCGCTTTTAATTAAAGAAAATATCAAAAGAAATCGATTTGAATCCAAAGAAGATGCCCTGGCTGCCTATAATTATAAAATTTCTGAGGTACCCAAAGAAGAATGGTCATTGACATTTTCCAAGTGGTTTAGCCGGATGAAAAAGTGTAAACGTGCTCACGGTGAATACAGACCTATCAACTTAGGCTGATAATTGCATTTGTGTGAGTGCACACCGATAGTGTAGAGTGGCAATCGGCTTGAGGCGCGGCCCGTCCCGCGCATGGTTTAAACTGGTTTATACTAGTTTATAGCAAGCGGCCTGAGGCGCGGCACGTCCGCTACGCACCGCTTCCCTGCCGCCCGCTCACATACTTCACTTCACCTCCGGTACTGGTAGCAGATAGACGTGTAATTTTATGTGATTGATTGTGTTTGAAATATTAGTGAAATGGCTCCTACTGTAAGTGAATTTCCTGTACGAAAACCATTAAGCAGCCAAGTGAAAGAAATTTTATGCAAATTGAATACGTATTTTAAAGGAGTGAACGAAAAGGATGTGTCAAGTGTCGTTATATCGGCCCAATTGGTAGCGACATCGACGGGAATTCCGCTGTCAACTGTACACAGAGTTTTAGCAGAAGGTAAACGTGCTTTGGAACATGGAAGTAAATTTAAATCTCCAAAAAAAACAAGATGCAGACAAAATACCATCGTCATTGACGATTTTGACAAAGCAGTAATACGGAGAATAATCCACAACTTTCACGTCACTGACAAACAGGTTCCCACCATGAAAATATTGCACGAAAAGTTAAAAACAGAAATTAATTATCCGGGTGGAGTTACGACGCTGAGAAAAGAAGTGGCTCTGTTGGGATTTAAATGGAAAAGGACAGAAGACAATCGCAGAATCCTTATGGAGAAGCACCAAATAAGATTTCTGCGTATATTGTTCCTGATTAAAATAGCTGAATATCGTGCCCAGGGCCGTCCAATCGTGTATACTGACGAAACGTATATCGACACGTGTCACACTTCGTCGAAGTCTTATTCAGATGGAAGCACCTCTGGCTTAAAGAAACCAATTTCCAAGGGAAATCGTTTAATAATAGTTCATGCCGGCGGAAAGGACGGTTTTATATCCAATGCCCTACTCATGTTCAAGGCAAACCAAAAAACTGGCGACTATCATCATAATATGAACACCGAGAATTACACAAAATGGTTGCAAACGCAGCTGATTCCAAATTTAGAACCGAATAGTGTTGTGGTGGTTGACAACGCTGCATATCATAATACGTTACATAATCCCGCCCCCAATTCAAACCATCGTAAACAAACTATCATTGATTGGCTAAAATATAGAAATATTGACCACTCTGCAGAGATGCTCAAACCGCAACTTTATCAGTTGATTCTACAAAACAAAGCAAGATTTGTTGAATATAAAATTGATAATTTGTTCGAAGAACATGGTCACAGCGTTCTACGTCTACCACCCTGCCACCCTGATTTCAATCCCATTGAAAATATATGGTCAATGGTAAAAGGATACGTAGCCAAAAGAAACGTGTCAATGAATATGGACACTATAATGAAATTAACAAAAGAAAAAGTTGACGCGATCACTGCACAAGAGTGGAAAAATGTTTGTGACCATGCAATTACAAAAGAAAAAGAATTCCAAAGTCGAGAAACCACAATCGACGATATAACGGAACGATTAATTATTAACACAGGCTCTGACTCTGATGAATCATCAGACGAGAGTGAAGATGAAGATGCAATGAGCGGAGTAGAAGAGTTATAAGATTCAGTCATTATGAGGTCGAGAATTGGACAGTTGGTAACATTGAGTTTTATGGACTTCGTTTAAATAAAACATTGATTTTATTTGTATGTCTTTTACTAACTGTACTTTTGGCGATCACTCACACAAATGCAATTCTCAGCTTAAGTTGATAGGTCTGTACTTACTTGAAAAATAGATAGTAATAATAAAGAACAAACTTTGTAGTTTTTGAATATCTAATTTCTTTTGGCATGACCCTCGTACTGGGTTTGCCTGACTGAATTACTGAATAGCGACAAAAATGGGCGCTACATAGAAATAATGGCTTCGTATGACAAAATTACTGAATTGCGCAGCTAGAAATAAGAGCAGCTTGAAAACCTCAATTCGAGTAACATAAAATACAGAACGAGCGTTGGATTTTGTTCTTACCTGTTCAACCTAAGACGAAGGATCAAGAGGGCTTTTTCTATCCTTCACCTACCCTGACCCACCACTTCGACCAGATTAGCCAATAAGCGGTGGCTAAACCTATCCGTAATTTAGTCGCGCAATTCAGTATTTTTTGCTCATTTCAGGAAATAATAATAATAACTTTGGACACTATTTACACACATTGATCTAGCCCCAAACTAGGATTCCCTGTATCTTGGGTACTAGACAACGATACACATACTTATATAGACAAATATTATACGATCGATAAACAACCATGACTAGGGTACAAACATCTATTCTCACCAAACAAATATTTGCCCCCACCGGGACTCGAACCTGGGACCTTTGGCTTCGTAGGCAGGGTCACTTCACTTCCGACTCGGCCATTTGGGTCGAAATACCGCTGTTCACGGTAATTTGGTCAATATTTTTTTTATTTGGTCGTTTTATTATTCCACTTCGTGTAATAGTTCACAAAATCATTTTGTGAGAATAAATAATTCTTAGGATTTCATGTGTTTAATAGGTTTTTTGGGTGTTCTTAAAAACAGATGCCATATGTTTTAAGGTTAATAGTAAGTTTTTTTTTGTTAATAAGATCCGTGTGTTCCAGGTAATGGGCTTTGAATACGAGATCGTCACTCCAAAGACCGGCACGTTCGGTCGGAGGCTGCCAAACGGATCCTGGGACGGAGTCGTCGGAGACCTGATGAGAGGAGTGAGTTCACAGACTCTAAAGGGATACTAAGTGAATAAGGAATGTTACGCAAAACTTTTTGGTTGACGGCACTGTAAGTTTGTAACACAAAGAGTCTCATTTATCTGAGGTTGGTAACTTTAAAAACAGACCTTTTTGGTTGACGGCACTGTAAGTTTGTAACACAAAGAGTCTCATTTATCTGAGGTTGGTAACTTTAAAAACAGACCTTTTTGGTTGACGGCACTGTAAGTTTGTAACACAAAGAGTCTCATTTATCTGAGGTTGGTAACTTTAAAAACAGACCTTTTTGGTTGACGGCACTGTAAGTTTGTAACACAAAGAGTCTCATTTATCTGAGGTTGGTAACTTTAAAAACAGACCTTTTTGGTTGACGGCACTGTATATTTGTAACACAAAGAGGTTCGTTCATCTGAGGTTGGTAACTTGATAAACATAAATCCCTGCTTACATACCCTGTGATTATTATCTACAAACTTTTAGCGGCATCTGCGTGCAACTAATTGGACAGTTTGCTTCCCCTTCGCCGCAATGTAATAAGAGTCCAAGAATTACAAAATGTATAAACATGGCGTCCACAGTTGGGTCCACGTTTAGCCAGCCTCGCTTTTTGCCGCGCAAAGTAGGTATCAATCACCTGACTTTGCGCGGCAAACGTCAAATCTCAATCTTTTTCATAGGCCCCTTTACAGTAATAATAATAAATACAAATAAATGTAGTCTTCAACGAGGGACACAGGCCTTTAACAGGATACGACTAAGTTTAAGCCATACGCCATCACCTGGCTCAGTGCGGGTTGATGGAGAGGTTTTATGACCACTACCACGTAGCGATAGTAGCCGGGCCTACAGCTTAACGTGCCATCCAAAACACTGACGTCCGATAAATTAATTATCTCACTGGTACATGGTTAGGGTTGGTACATGATTTGTCACATTAGCCAGATAGATAACCTATAATCACCAGACGTCCGTGGTGAATATGATTAAAAGCTTATATCAGGGCAAAACGGGAAGAGTAAAGGCGGAGGGCTAGCCAAGCCCCCTTTATCCTTCGTGTTAGGTTGAACTTGTAAGAAGAACAAAAAATACTTAAAACATAACTTAAGTAGGTACAATTAATTTTACAAATTAAGAAGAATTTAACTATTTAACTGTGACAATATTAAGAAGAATTTAACCATTTGTTTTATTTTATATTTAACAAACTATATTTGTTTAAGAAAATAAGGGTGTCTTATTATTACTTTCACAATACCTCTTGATGAGTATTAATAATAACCGGTTAAAGTAGTTCATCAGAATGATATTGGGCTATATTTAATACATTCACCAAAATCAGTGGTTAGTATGAATACTTACCGGTAATTATGTATACTAACCGGATTTATTAAGTTGACCGTAACACATACTTGCCGCTGACGAATCTATGTTTCAGGGATTTGTTAGACACGTTTTCTAATATTTTTAGTTACTTGTATAAAAAAATCTTTTGGCATTTTTTCCCTACCTAATGTTTTACCGCATGCAAAGATTATTTTAGTAGATTTTACTACTCGGATCAATGTTATAAAGTAATTTTTCCAGATTATTGATTTTCTTGTGTAATATTTTCCGTTCGACTATATTCTTTAACATTTTTACCGCCATAAGAAAAAAAACTTGAGGTACATTTTACTAGTAGGATGATTTTCCGCTAGAATTTTATGCAATTGAATATTTTATAATATTATAATTTGCAGTGGTATCTTACAGGCTAATTATACTCCACATAATTTCAGCGCAGGGTACTTGTAAAATTTTCGGCATCGCAAAAAAAGGTCGGTTTCGTGATAACGGCGAAGTGCAGTTCGTACATAAAAGAATAGTTTTGGTTTCCTTAACGGCCGAAGGGATGTAATAAATAACAATACCTTTACATGTGTTTAAATATTTTTTTATTATTTTATAGTAGGTAATATCAGTATGAATGAATGAATGAATGAATGAATGGAATGAATGAATGGTGCTTCTCCAGCCAGGGTTCTAAACCTGTTCCGGTCTTTCGGCCGGCATACCAGAGGGCACAAGTTTTGAGGGGGGGCGGAATGACCTGCTCTGTAGGAAGGGAAGGATAGTGAGTTCAATCAACCGACTCTTCAGCCTGAAGCCAATATAGGATATGTGGAATGGGGAGGATGTGGGATTTGGAGAGCAGCTGTTGTTTTCTTCAAGTTCTTGTTTTCCTTCTATTTTCAGTTATTGTTAATAGTTGAGTTTCCTGAGTCGTGTTCGTTTGGGTTATCCGGTAAGTTCCCAGTTTCGCTTTTGCTGTCTGTTTCTGGGATACGGTATATTTGCCTCTAGGCCATCCTGACTTCGTCCCTGTTGTGTGATGATTCTGTCCAGTAACTGTTTACTTCACCGTAGTATTTGAGGTCATGCTTAAGGAAATCTTTCCAGGTGTATATAAGTCGGCCGGCTTTCTTCTTCCTTGCTTCGTATTTGAATGGAGCGTGTAGTAAGTGCTGTTGTGGGCGTCGCAGAATATGTATAGTAACATATCCGGTGGTTTTTGATTAGTTTGGTTATAGTTTTGCCCTGTAGTCAGTCATGAATTTTGTGGTATCTTGGATAGCTTCTGGCGTTCTCAAACATGTCTCTGAGGATCAGGCGTTCATATACTGACTGTCAACTGTTTGCTTTAGTGAGGGTTGCCGCTTTTTGTCCGTATTTTATAAACAGTGCAATGACCATTTTGTAAATCAGGCGCACTATATTTCAGTCTATGTTGGATTTCTTTATAAAATGCATTAGGGCCTTGGAATTGCATATGGCTTGCCGGCACCTCTTTTTTATTGTGTCCTATGTCCTGCCGTAATATATGTGCCGATATATTTGATTTCGTTTACGGTTCGTATTGGAACTACGTCCAATTCACTGGTTGTTTATGGGGTTTCTTATAAGAATTTTCGTCTTTCTACTTTTAAGTTTGCCATGAGCAGTTCTCCGATGATATTTAATTATTCACTTTTAGCTACTCCGCGGCATAGCAGCGCTGCGTATAAACGCTCTTTCAGGTTGCGGGCGGTCCGACTCTGGAACGCATCTCTTTGCACTATAAGAGACGGTCCGGTCCGACTCTTTTTTCTTTTAAGAAACATATCAAAGAGCTCTACATGTCTCTTTCGTAAAAGTTATTGTATTTATTTTATTATATGTAAGGTTTATGTATATATCGGTAATTATTTCGTATTTGCTATCTGTATTTTACAGATATTTTAATTTATTCCTAGGCATTTTAGTTATTAATATTATATTTATTTATTTATTTATTTATTATATTAATTATAGTAATTATTGTGCACTGCCTACCCTTTTATGATAGCAATTCCTGTAATGCCTTGTTTTGCTGGAAGAAATCTCTTTTTAGAGACAAGCTCGCCCTTGTACATGCATTTTCTTTTGATGTAACTTTTAAAATATTTGTGTGCAATATTGTGAAGGAGGTTTGTTCCTATAATTCCCTTTTTCCTGTATTTCTTTATAGCGTCTTGTCCGATGCGAGCATACAGATACCAGAGATAGTGTTTTGACATATGTATCATGTTTGTTTCCTGTATATAGGCTATGTGTATGTTTTTGTTAGTCAATTCCGCGTCAATGTTGAGTCTTTTAGTTATTTCGGCGCATCCTCTAACCTTCCAAGTAGCAATGCGCATACGCTCGCATGTGACTTGTGGTTTAAATATGGGGCTGTTTCGTATCATCGTATATTCGGTGTTATTTGGGATGTCTTCTGTTGATGTTATGGTTGACCCTGAGGAGGTCATGGGTGTTGCATTAAGTATCGGCGAAAGTATGGTGTTATCAGTTTGGTTATCGGTTGCTTGATCCGTGGGTAAATTTGGCGATTCAAGCAAGTAGACGCTGTCGTAGTGGTGTCCTGTGACGTTGAGGTTGATAGATTTCACTGCATCCGCTGGATTCTTGGGCGTGAATGTGAGCGATGGTGTATTTTGCTGGTGGATTGTTGCGTTAAGTAGAAAGTATTCGGCAGCTGGTATTATAATCTCCTCTCCAGGCCAAGTACCGTAATTGCGTAGATTTTCAGTGTTGAGTTGTTAAGGATTTCAGGCTCAGTGATTGCGAGCTTTGTTCTGTTCATGGCCGTTTTCTTCTACATATTTAACTAGGTCCTTACGAATGTGAGTGTGGTTGCATGTTATTAATTAGGTGATTAATTTGGTCAGCAATTGCGGTGAATAGGCAGTTTACCATCTCAGCGTTGGTAAGGCTTCTATTAGGTTATCTTCTTGGGATGTTGTTGAAAGAAAGAACTTAGAGATAGCGTGATTTATTTGAACTACCTTTGTCTACGATTAACAGATCGTACGTTGCGATTGTCAAAGTTTGTGCGTATCTTCGTGCGCCCTTATTCTCGGTAGAGAGCCGCTTAGGACAAAAAGTCTCCGATTTTATTGTTGTTATTGTTCATCAGTGGAAGTCTTTTGTTAATTGCCTGTTTTCTGGAAGATGGTGAAATGATTCTTTTATGATGTGCAATTGTTTGCTGTTTCTCGCTATTTCTCAGAATATGCAGTTATGTAGTAGACGGGCTTGCATTATTGTTTTATTTTTGTGGGCTTGTCGGACCGGATAAAGTTAGAAATGGTTATGTTTTGTTTTACTGTTATTGGGTAGGTTCCTGCTTAGTTTTGTATTGAGGTATACCTATCTCCTACCTACTAGTACGGCACTGTGCCTGTGGAATAGTTTGGAGTTGGCGTAGTAATTTGAAGCGAGCGTGGTATCTGTTTATGAAATGGTATTTAGCATTACGAAGGGGGTTACCTGCCAGATATAGAGTTCGTTTTGCCTTTTGATCTGAGTTAGGGCTATCATAATCGCAGCGATCTCACCAGGTGGCTCAGCTAGTGAGACTCATTGCACTGATATCACCTACTTCAATTCACTTCATTAGTGCATATTAGTTAGGTCCGTGACTCGGGTCGAAGTTCAGTCCGTGAACAAGGCCCTAAAGATGAAGTACCCGGTTGTATCTGACCCGGCGGAGGGGGATGCATGTGTTTGTGGCGTGTGAGTGTATGTGTCGGTACGGTAAGTATCAAAGTCATTGGTCATCTTATCTTGAGTTGTGCATTTTGGGTAGGCCGGGGGAAGGTGTTTAGATTTACCGCTATCATATTATATGTTTTTGGGGCGGGTGGAACTTGAGGGTACTTTGGTAGTCGCGCTGTATTTTGGTATGGGAAAAGTGAGATGCTGCGATGTAGATTTGACTGGTTGTTGATAGGTTGTTGATTACGTTTTGGGGCTCTATTATGTATGCGCTGTCGTAGTGGCTGTCGGAAAAGGTCAAGTTCCGACTGAGTTATATTCTTGTTGGGGGCTATATACGATTGATGGGCCATTTTGTTGATGGATCGCTACACTTATTACGTAGAACTCCGCGGCTACTATGATAATTTCTTCACCGCCCCACGTGCCCTGTATGTGGAGATTTTTTATGTACTCAGTGAAAGCTTCTGCGTTTGGTGCGTCGATCGCATGTTTGATGCGTGGATAATTTCTGTTAGCTTCCACGTATCTAGCTAAGTCGCTTCTGATGTGGGTATGGTTGAATGTCGCTCCAAACAGATGGTTGATTTGGTCTGCAATTGCATGGAACAGGCAGTTTCCATCTCTGGGCATTGGTAGAGTTTCCATTGTGAGATATTACTACAGGAGAAAGCCTCGTGGTATTTTAGCTAATATGAATGTGTGTGTGTGGGTTGTTTCTAAGAGGTGTACGGCTGGTATGATGAGAGACGCTGTTTGGCTTTTTACGATCTATTTTTATTCTAATGTTTCCCGGTATTTCCAAGATGGGCTGACACCATAGAATGGGTGCCAGATGTGTGAGGGAACGTTGTGAGCCTTTTGTGCTTCGAAGCTTTTTCAATTGTTCCTAAATAGCAGTCAATTGTTTTGTCTAGTTTCTGGGAGTTTGGTGAGATGGCCTTTTTATGGCCTGCACTTGTTTAGTTTTTGTTTATTGTCGGGTTTAGTATATTTGCAGTTTAGCTACATAAAAATAATTCTAGGATTGTTAAGTTTTGGGTTGGCTTATTCACTGAGTTTCAGGGTTTAGTGGATGGTTATTGTTAATGACTGTTTTGAATGGTCTTTCGAAGATGAGGAGAAAATAAATCTCGAGGAGAATTATCTCGAAATTATTTTTAGGCAAAGCAATATAAGTATATGTAGCTATAATAATGTTTTATTAGTTGATTTTGATATTGCGTAGGTAGGGAATTGTTATATCCTGCCTATGACGCACCTATAAATGTGATTATGCCTTAGTCAATAGGGGCCACGGGGCCGCGGTAAGTGGTGGTTTATTGTTGTCAGGCGGCGAGTGGTGCTGAGAGAAATAAAGTTAGAGGTAGGTAATCACTATCAATGATGTCCTAATCGGAATGATCTCACCAGGTTGGTGTGTTTAGCGGCGGTGGTGGTGGAGGCAGTAGCGTTGAGGGTGTGTTGCGTAGGCGTCGCTCGCTGCCGGCCTGTCGCTGCGTGGCTCAGACGTGCACCTGGCCTAGAATAAATTCTAGGGCTTGCACAGATGGGATGCCTAAGAGTATCGCGCAGTTCTCTGGGCATTCATTACACTTGACCGCACTAGTATCATCACAATCACTGAAATGCGTGGTATTGCACAGATGGGGTGCCTAGATGGATCGCGCACATTCCCCAGGTAACCCTTACAGTAACACGCGGTATAAGCCAGCCTATAAGCCAGGCTCGTTTTCGGGCCTCCGGAGGCAGAACAAAAGGCGCGCGCCGGGGATGAAAACTATTGTTTGTTTAAATGCGTTTAGGAGATCTCGGGGGGACACGTCCGTTCGGTCCGGCAACACAAACGCCACTCCTTTATAGTAGGTAATATCAGTATGAATTAAAATTCTCTTTTCTAAATATTTAAAACTAAAACTTAACTTTTCTATTAATTAACATAAAATATTAACATAATATAATCTTCTCAATACTTTATTAAGTAAGAAAGCTTTTCTATACAATTGTATAGGGTTACCTCGCCAACCAAATAGTTATTAACAATTTTTTCAATTTTGTCGTCCATAGCAATATATTTTTGACCCCTCTTGCGGTACACATCAATGTTTAAATTATTCTGAGCAAACTTGAAATCTTGCGAAATCGCCTCTTGTTTAATTGTAGATATGAAATGGAAAAGATTTAGGTCATTTCTTATATGCTTTCCCAGCTTACTATGCCACCCCTCGACGACATTAGTTGTGCGGTGGCGATGGTTGTAACAAGAGATCAAATAAATATTTTTCAACCTAAACCACTGAGTAGCTAGATACTCATTAAAATCCTCAATATTCTTAACGTTTGGTGCGCTTGCCTGTACACTATACCAAGCTTCCATAATTTTTGAGTCAGGTAGGTGAGCTATCTGCACACATTTGCGGACATAGGTGCTGCCATCTGGACTGTCACACATTCCAAATCTCTGTGCATTTTTCCAGACTGCTTGTGAAAAATGAAAATAGCAGCCACTTACTTTTGCAGAAGGATATGTGATTTGCAGGGCATTTATAGCAGCCAACTCAAAATCCACTTTAACATGCATTGGTTGAAAGTTGGGCAGATGTTCTTTAATTGTGTTAAACATAATTTCGTAAGAGCTTTGTTTCTTATCAGGCAGCAGTACATATATAAAAGGAACAATTTTTGTAAATTCTGAGTCACTTCCGACATCTCCGTGAATTGTGTACAACTGCTTATATTGTTTTGGAACAATCTTAAATGTTCCATCCATAAAAAAGTTCTTTATATTGTTAATATTTTTTGTGGGTCCGATGTAACAAATAACAGCAATCCATTTACGTGTGCACACAAAAAGTTTTTGGCAAGGTCTTCAGGAACTTGTACTTCTTCACAAGACGACGAACTGACTTTAGCCAACTGGGCTTTACGGTGTTTGTAAAGAGTATCTCTATGCGTATGAAAATATCTTAATTTATCGGCGTAAGGTTCTGACTCGAATCTTTCCATATGTTCCTTATAAATTTGCGGTATAGGCCGATAGTCGGTTGAAACCTTTTTCTTCAACTCTATTAAACTCTCTTCTATTGCTATGCTTTCGAAGTCGCTATCACAAACGTGATGATTTTCCTTTATTATATTGGAGTTATCACTATTTAAAACTATGGAGCCTTTGCAGTTTTTTTGGCACAGTTCCACACCGATGTACCACTTTTATTTTTTCTTTTTAATGTGTGCCTGTAACCACCTCTAATCAAAATTTTGCCACCGTGACTACTGGCAATTAAGTGGAAGTTAACATTTGATTGACTAGGACCAGCAGCAGATTCCATGTTAGCTCTTATTTATTTATTATGGACTCTCACAATGCAATGTTTATTTGAGTCAAATTATTTTTGAGTACCAAAAAAACAAAAAAAAATTCAAAGTTAAGACATTTGACAACTATAAAAAAAGGATATTATAACTAAATAGGCTAATAAATTAAAAGACGCACGTGAAAACTCTCCAGTTCTCAGCTTCAGTTGAAGGATAAAACAACACTTGAAGTATTATCATAGTCATGTGCGCAATAAGTTGGTATGAATAAGGTACAGTCTAATGGTAAAATGTGATGAATGCGCGCGTGGAACTTGGGTACGAACTGCACTTGACCGTTATCACGAAACTGACCATTTTTTGGAATGGCGAAAATTTTACAACTACTCAGCGTCTACGTATATACATACATGCTTATGTTTAACGCGTTCCGAAAAGTTATAAAGAACTGTACGTTTTAAATAATTGCTGGTAACATCTGATTTTACGAAAATTATCTATCAGTAAAAGAAAAGACAAAATATTTTTATACAAGATAATAAAAAATCTGGATAAAATACTTTTAGGAAATGATCCTTATAGTAGAATTAACTAAGAGAAATATTGCGTGTGGTGAAACATGAGGCAGGAAAAAAACGAACGGAAAATTTTATACAAGAAAACAAAAATGTCAGAAAACAAGTCTGCTAGGAGAATATGCTATTGGATTTTTTTATACAAGTAACTAAAAATATTAGAAAACGTGTCTAACAAATCGTTTCAGGAGACCGAATTCGCGGTGTCAGCGCTGACAATGACGGCAGAGAGAGAAGAAGTCATCGATTTCGTGGCGCCGTACTTTGAACAGACTGGCATCCTCATCGGTGAGTAAAATTTGACATATTTTAAGTCCGCAAGTGGTCAGTATCAAAATCAAAACGTTCGGTTCTTGTAAACTCGTAAAACGAGTATACTCGTCACACAGGGCTGGTAGGCACGTCACCAGTTTCTTTATTAGGAATTGGCTTTCCTCAAACTTGGCTTTGACACACTGTTATATCTAATTCAAAACATTGCGACAGCAGAAGTAATGCTTGTCGAACTTCCGTGGTCTAATGGATGTCGTGCAAGAGATGCAGGTTCGCATCCCGGTGCTGACAATGTACCAAAAAACAGGCCAGGTGCGAGTCGGCCTCGCGTATAACCGCAAAAAAGTAAAATAAAATGTGAAAAGCTCTATTAAAGCCATACATTTCTCAATATTTTTCCTATATGTACTCTAGGTTTTTACTTAAATATTGAAATTACTTTTTTAATTTAAGTAACTATATGTAGTTTCGTAGATAGGAGGGGAATGGCCTTTATTGTTAAATAACTTTATAAATAAGTATTTCAAAAATATGAAAAATATATATTTATGAAAGCAACGTCTCCGCTTCGGAAGAACTCCTTTCTGCCAATTCTACGGTGGTGTGGAGGAAAACTTGAAAAACCGTGCATATCCATGCACTAACTCCAGCTCTCCGGATCTGTTCGAGGCTTTTAGTGACTAATGCGTGGACGGCATTCTTATATCCGAGTCATTCCTAAAGCCATCGCTGTCATCTTATTGATACATTATAGTCATAATATATAAGAAATGAGTTTTTTACCAAATAGTATATCATTATGATGGTCGTAACGTGCGGCTTTTGGACGCAGTAAAGATGGTTTATCTACACACGTATCATAAACCCTCTTTACTGCGGCTAAAAACCGCACGTTAAGACCAGCATAATGTAAAACTATTTGGTAAACACTCATTCCTTATCTGAAAATTTGTTGTTTATGACCATAATGTAACAAAATTTGTCAAATTATGACTTTTAAATTTTGAACGCCAACGCCCGCCTGCGTGCCGCCCCTAGTTTGTCTGTGAAGTTAAGTTAACAAGCTTAACAACTGCAGAGTAATGCCACAATGCCGATGAAACATGTGGTTCCTGAACACATCAAAGAGAGCTTATTTTATGTGTATAAACTACTATTATGATACAATATATTTGTTTACACGTAAACGATCGTGTTTCAACTTAATCGGTGCAGAATTCGGTCGTTTAATATACCTTTACACTTAGGTAGGTTGGACACACATGTGATCCAATTAGTTCCGCTTTACATTTTTAAGACCGGATCCCTAAAAATCATATTAGAAAACTACGTGAGGAATCCATTACATCCCCATAGCTTCCCTCTGTCACGCAAATAAAAATTTAACCCTTTACAGGCCATTTTACGAAAATCGCCGCCAATTTTCAATCTTATGGCTTACTCCTTCCCGTATACATACAACGCGGTTTGTAATCAAGTCGATATACAATCTCCCAGCATTCCCTAAGCTGAGATTATCATCAAAAAATGGCTACTTACCATAACTTACGACTAAACAGTGAATAATAAATAACTAATAACTTTTTGAGTCGTCTTTTTAACTAGTTTGAAACGAAATTTCTCTATGGGAAAAGTCGTGACGCTGTATGAATGAGTCATAAAAGTCCAAAGCATTTCCAGCGACTCCATTCGACATTCTGAATTCATATGTTATCTGAACTTGCTCTCCAGTGATCAGAAAGCCGACTCGCAAGACATCGCTATTCAAGTTCATGACGGTTCTACGCACGGAGGTCTGGCTGAGCATCGTGCTGGCGCTGATCCTGACCGGCTTCATGATCTGGCTTCTCGACAAATACTCGCCCTACTCCGCGAGGAACAACCCGCACGCCTACCCGTACCCGTGCCGGTGAGCTGGCCCCACACTAGGCTACTAGGCTAGGAGGCGTGGCTGAGCATCGTGTTGGCGCTGATCCTGACTGGCATCATGATACACCTACCCGCACCCATACCGGTGAGCTGGCCCCACAATAGGCTCAAAGTCAAAGTACTTTATTACTGTAGATATTTACATATACTTAGCAAACGTCAATTTTGCCTCTTCTCTACATTGGACCACTGTGGGAGAAGACGGGCGTAGAAACTCCCACAGATTGATTTTTAGATCTCTTTTAAAAATAGGTTGTGCTTAACTAATACAATTTTTTTTATTTTTATTATTATGATTAATAAGCAGGAATAAATAATTACAAAATTATTAACAGCAAGGCCTGTGTTGAGCTAGATTAACCCCATACATTCATGTCATTTAAGTAATCTTGAACATTGTAATATCCCTTTTTTGACAAAGTCGCTATAACAGGCTTTTTAAATTTCTCAAATGGCAATTTCAAAATCTCCAGAGGTATCTTATTGTAGTAGAGAATACACTGACCCTTGAAAGAATTGCTAACCTTCGCGAGTCTAAAACGGGGCGCACACAGTCTGTGATTATTTCTTAGGTTAACATTACAGCTATCGCTAATTTTGGAAAATGTTGTAAGGTTCTTGCGTACAGATGTAGTGAATAATCCTTTCCTATCGGAAAAACTCGGAACAACGATAACACCCGAATGGTGCCGATGTGCCTATGAATTATTGTATTATTAAATTACGTGTAGGTATCAAATAAATCGCATACTTTATTTATCAATGTCAAATGTATCAAAGTAGTAAGACAAAAACGAACATTTCCGAGAAAATACGAAAGGAAAGGATTGTTCACTACATCTGTACATACATTATATTTTCGAAAATAAATTGACTAGCTACTGTAAGTATGTCAATTTATTTAAAAAGCTCTCTTAAGGAGTCCGTATTATTCTTTCTACCTAGACTTGCTAGCTATATCAAATTTTAGAGGCGACATTCGCAGTCCTTCGCAGATCGTTTTAGTTGGTCACAAATAAGACGCGTCGTTAGTTATTTGAACGACGGAGAATGCCTCGGAAATTATACAATTTACTTTATTCGCTAGACATGTAAAAGCCACCCCTTGAGCCGTACTTCATGTTGCTTCTTCATTAAGGAGATATGTAAAAGCAGGAATACGATTCTAAACTAAAGTGACAGCGTTAATTCCAACCACATAAGAAAAAAAGAGAGCGCAAACAATGCGCTCGACCCAACCCACACCACTCAAACTACATAAAAACAAACTAGTCTATTTTGTCAAAAATTGTTTCAAGGAGAGTTTACGAATACATAATATCCACATTTTAATGCAATTTTCCGCAATTAAATTAGTTAGGATTCCAGAATTACAGGAAAAAATAAAATAATTAAAAAATCTTTTCGCATTTAATTATTTATCGAGAAAATTTCATCCAATCTCGTTTTATTTTCTTTAATGAGAATCTTAATAAATTACTCAATTAACGTTAACCCAAAAACCTAATCCGTAGATGACTTTATCTACACACGTATCATAAACTCTCTTTACTGCGTACAAAAACCGCACGTTACGATCAGCATAATGTTAAACTACTTGGTAAAAACTCATTTCTTATCTGAAAAATTACACATTATGACCATAATGTGTAATTTTTCTACACATTATGACATTCAAATTTCGAACGCCGACGCCCGCCTCGTGCCGCCCCTAGTTTGTCTGTGAAGTTGGTATTGACATTCAAATTTCGAACGCCGACGCCCAAAGTTGGTGCTACAGAACAAGCTGAACAACTGCAGAGACACAATGCCGGTCAAACACGCGGTTCCTGAACACATCAAAGAGAGCTTATGATATGTGTGTAGATAAACTAATGTATGTAACTGTACATAATTAGGCATTAAAACTCTCGAGTGATATTATTATGAAACTCGCCTTCGGCTCGTTTCATAAACCCACTCTCGAGAATTAATGCCCTCCATTATGTAGCAGTCACATAAACTACTATTAAACATATTTCCAGCGAGATGTTTGTATTTCACACAACACCGTTTCCATTGAGTTCACACAAACTCATATTTCCAGTGAGTTCACACAGACCCATGTTTCCAGTGAGTTCACACAAACCCATGTTTCCAGTGAGTTCGCACAAACCCATGTTTCCAGTGAGTTCAAACAGTCCCATGTTTCCAGTGAGTTCACACAAACCCATGTTTCCAGTGAGTTCACACTAACCCATGTTTCCAGTGAGTTCACACAAACCCATGTTTCCAGCGAGTTCACGCTGAAAGAGAGTTTCTGGTTCGCTCTGACGTCGTTCACCCCGCAAGGCGGGGGCGAGGCCCCCAAGGCGCTGTCCGGGCGCACGCTGGTGGCGGCTTACTGGCTCTTCGTTGTCCTCATGCTGGCCACATTCACTGCCAACCTAGCTGCCTTCCTGACCGTGGAGAGGATGCAGGTGGGTACCCAAAAAAATGCATTATTTATATATGCGTGTGGTGGTTTCGAATTTGGCATCACAGAAGGACACCAACATCTCCCAATACTGCTTATGATAACGGTTATGTCATTGCCTAACTTGCTTCATGAGAACAGTATATTTCACTAACAACAACATATAAAATTGACGGGCATAGCAGTAAGACAATAGTTATAGGTATGCTTTAATCAGTGGGCATTATAAAATCCCCAAAGATTAATTCGCGCTCATTAATTCTACCACAAATACTATAATACATAGGGCGCACTGTAAGTTTCCGGAACTGGCCACTTACATAAACAATATTTAAAAATTTATTGCAACATTTGAAAATAGAACTCTTTGGCTGTAGAATGCAGTTTGTTTCATCTGACTGCCTTTTGTTTTTACCTTGTGGCGCCATTTAAAAAATTGTGTGTCTGCATCAACATGGATTTATTTCGGGAAAATTTTCGTAGTATGATTTTCTACGATTTTAAGTGTAATTTGACAGCTCAACAGAGCATCGCTCGGCTTGAAACAGCTTTTGGCAATGAAGCACCATGCAAGACAACTGTTTATAGCTGGTTTGCAGAATTCAAGCGTGGTCGTATCAATCTCAGTGACGAATCTCGCGATGGTCGGCCGTCCACCGCTGTGACAAACAAAAACATCGATGCTGTGCGCCGTATGATTGAAACAGACAGGCATGTGACCTACCATGAATCGCGCATCCTTAGAAATAGGCATGAGTCAAATACAATTAATCCTACATAAACATTTGGGTGTGAGAAAGCTGTGCTCGCGGTGGATCCCACACAACTTGACCGAGGCTCAAAAAACGGACCGCGTCACTTGGTGCAGTGCCATGCTTACCAGATTCAACAAAGGTGCGTCAAATTTGGTGTGGGACATAGTAACAGGTGACGAAACATGGATTTATTGCTACGATCCCAAAACAAAGCAGCAATCGAGCGTATGGGTCTTTCAAGATGAGCCGAAACCAACCAAAGTGGCGCGCGTGAAAAGTGCATCTAAACGGATGATTGCTTCTTTTTTTAATAAAACTGGACACGTGGCTACTGTTGCTTTAGAGAATCGTCGTACAGTGAATAGTGACTGGTACACGACCATTTGTTTGCCGGAAGTTATTGACGAACTCCGTAAAAATAACCGTAAACGCCGTATCATCCTGCACCACGACAATGCTAGTTCTCACACGGCCAGACAGACAAACGACTTTTTGAAGGCGAAAAATGTAGACCTCATGAGTCATCCTGCATACAGTCCCGAC
Organism: Argyresthia goedartella; assembly: GCA_949825045.1. NCBI lineage: Eukaryota > Metazoa > Arthropoda > Insecta > Lepidoptera > Argyresthiidae > Argyresthia > Argyresthia goedartella. Next base: position 4,224,703 of record OX463811.1, on the reverse strand, counting down.
CTGGCACCTTGTGACTTTTTTCTGTTCCCAAAAATTAAGAACCAATTACGCGGTCAACGATTTTCATCACCAGAAGAGGCTGTCGAGGAGTATGAAAAACACGTTTCAGAGGTCACCACAGAGGAGTGGCACAAAAGTTTTCAAAACTGGTTTCATCGAATGAAAAAGTGCATAGACGCCAAGGGAGATTATTTTGAAAAACAATAAATTAATTTTGTACCTTTAATAGTATTTTTTCATATTCATTCCGGAAACTTATAGTGCGCCCCACGTATTATACTTTTACAGATAGACAACGTAGAACAAAATATGTCATCGCCCTAATCAGAGATGCTGCGAAAGCATCTTTAGTTCGAGGCCTATATCGCTTTAAGCAGCAAATACCAAAACCGGTCAAGTGCGAGTCCAATTCGCGCGAAGGGTTCCGTACCGCCGTTCAATGGTCCCTACCATGTGTGGACTTGTGGTGGAGTGATTAGTTTGGATTTTACATAGCAAAATGTTGTTTAAAAGTTATTGGTGCGGCTACTTTCACACTCCATGTGCTTATCCAGGTGCATTCATACGTTTATATGTGTATTTCTTATAGCGGCAACAGAAATACATCATCTGTGGAAATTTCAACTGTCTCACTACCGTGGTTCATGAGATACAGTCTGGTGACAGACGGACGGACGGGCAGCGGCTTAGTAATAGGGTCCCGTTTGGCACCGTTCGGCTACGGCACCCTAAAAACCAACCTATTGGCAATCCCGTAACATTTTTTTTTCACCCTTAGATTAGAACCTAACGCCATCTATAAATAATTTGACTGAAACCATGGCTTTAAAGTTACAACGTTAATTCCAGCGCCATCTCTGGACTACCAAGGTTAACTTATTATTATAATGTATTTCTGCTACTCCATACTTTTTTTAACGACCCCAATGGCCGAGTCGGCAGTGACCCTGCCTACGAAGCCAAGGGTCTCGGGTTCGAGTCCCGGCGGGGGCAAATATTTGTTCGATGAAAACGGATGTTTGTACCTTAGTCATGGCTGTTTATCTATCTAAGTATAATATTTATCTATATAAGTATGTGTATCGTTGCCTAGTACCCAAGATACAGGGAATCCTAGTTTGGGGCTAGATCAATATGTGTAAATAGTGTCCAAGGTATTATTATTATTATGACTTTGTGCAGACCCCAGTGTCATCCCTGGAACAGCTTGCGAGACAGTCAAGAATAAACTACACGGTGGTCGAAGGCTCCACGATACATCAGTATTTTATCAACATGAAGTTTGCAGAAGACACGCTTTACAGGTATTTTTACGTTTATTTATATTTTCTTCACGACTGCAACGATGGGCTACCCATTTGACACCTGCCAAATGGCGGATTTAATCATTATGACAGAAGGTTACGCGGCTCCGAACGCGTCGGTGCACACTCCGCGTATTTAATTTATTAAAAATCGAAAATGACAGTTAAAGAACTTGAAACTACTATACGCGAATTAATTGTGACAATATCCTCACTAGTGACAAAAGTTGGGGCTCTGGAGGAGCGGATTGAAGCGCAACATGGAACAATCCGTCTTCTAACTGGCGCAGCTAGTGGGCAAGTCCATTCAACGACATCTTTATCTACCCCACAAGTCTCGCGAGCGGCTCCCTCGGCACCATCAGCACCGCAGCGCCCGCTCAAACCAGCCCGTCCAGCCAATTTAGGTGAGAGCGCTGCACAAAAGCAAGCTGCCGTCGCTGCCCGGACATCGCGCGCGTCCACTGCGAAGCCGGCCGCCATCACTCCACAAGCCCCACCGCAACGGACATCTGGTGTGGCCACGGAACGAGCAAGTCTGTCAAAAGCGCCGCTTCCTTCACAACTACTTCTATGTACACAGGCGCCCAACAAACGACTAGCCCACACTCTACAGCAGAACACAGCCCAAAACGAGGTCCAACAAGGTATTGCCCCGACCGAAGTAACACATACACCGGCTGATTATGAGGAAAACACCTCCCACAATGACGCACCCTGGACAGTGGTGTCAAGAAAAATCACACCAAAGCGGCGACAGACTCGCAACGTCATAACTGGTATAGGAAAAGAAAATCCGGACCTCCAAACAGCCGATCGACTGAAGTACGTCCAGGTGTGGAATCTGAATTATGACACAACCGTTGAGAAACTTCTTAACACGCTTAACATGATTGTCAAGTCCGACCGATACACGGTAGAGAAACGCGCATTAAAACAAAACGACCAAGCATCATTTGTAATCGGAGCTCCCGATTCCATATTTCAAGAGATCAAATCTCCAACTGCGTGGCCCCCGCGCGTGAAGCTATCAGACTGGTTTCCCGCCCGTCCCCGCAGGCAGCGGGGTGGTGAGCAGCTCAGTCGCAGTGTGCCCAGCGCCAGTGAATGAACGTGCGTATGCTCCCAACAGCGATGACAAGCCTCGCAACTCATCCGAGTGCAACCTAACATCATCAACTGGCAAACAGCCTACCTTCATTACTGTGTGCCATCAAAACATACAGTCGTTGGACAAGAAAACGCAACAACTAGAAGTATTGTTATCAAGCGAACTCAATTGTGACGCACTATGTCTGACTGAGCATTGGCTCACTGGCCCTAAGTTAAGTACAGTAAGCATTAACGGCTTCACCTTAGTATCTAAATACTGTAGGACTACTATTACTCATGGTGGATCATGTATTTATGTTAAAAACGACATTAAGTGTACGGAGAACTCAACTCTGACTGAATTATCTACAGAAAGGTATTGTGAAATATCAGCTGTGGATTTGATTGATCACAAATTGACTTTGCTTTGTATTTATAGGACAAACGCTATAAGCTGGCTAGACTTTCTGACTCACGTGGAACGCCTGCTCGATAAGATCAGTGAAACCGGTAATGCCTGTGTGTTGGTCGGTGACTTTAATATTAACTACATTGTGGAATCTAACTCGCGAAAGCAACTATATGACTTGCTATCCTCACACGACATGCGAAATGAGGTGAACTTTCCCACGCGTATTATAGGCAACTCCTCCACCAGCTTAGATCACGTCTATACAAACTTGGCGGAGGGCTCCGTGAGTGCAGCGCCGGTGACCACCAACGTCAGCGACCACCGCGGCGTGCGCGCGCGCGTGCAGCTCGAGGTGCGGGCGCACCAGCCAGTGACTCGCCTGGTGCGTGCGAACACGGCCTCCAACCGAACTAACTTTATAGCTGCTTTACTGAGTGTGGACTGGGACCACCTGTTCTCGCGCTTCAGTGCGTCGGTAGAGTGTTTGGCTGCGTCAGTAATCAATATAATAACGAATAAGTATAATATTTGTTTTCCACTTAGACTTCAACCAGTTAGAAAGGAACGATCATGGATTTCCCAAGACATAAAAAATATGAAATCACTACTATTTGACATCATTGAACTAGGTGTTTCATATCCAGATAACAGTGACCTGACTAATTTAGCTGATTCTCTAAAAATCAAGTACTTGAATACCCTCAACATGGGTAGAAGCAGATTCTACACTAAACAAATTACTGGTAGTCAGAATGCGACCAAGGCAATGTGGAATGTAGTTAACAGAGAGAGGGGTAAAAACTATGCACCTTGTGTCGATTATACTGACGTAGCCATAGACTCTGGTGGACAGAAATTTCCCTCAAAGGAGCACGCGATTAATGCAATAAACCTCCGTTTCGCTACCGCAGCAGCAGCGTGCGGTGCGCCGGCCGCCGACAAGATCGCGTCGTCAGCCACCCTGGCGCGCGCCCGCCCGCCTGCGGACCGCTCGCTGAGGTTGCGCCTCTTCACCGCCGACGAAGTATTCCGGATTATAACAACCCGCATCCCACACAAACCTACGAAAGATATTTACAGCACCTCAATAGAGCTGCTGAATCTCGCTGCGGTCCAGATTTCACCGATCTTAGCTAAGCTATATAACGACTGCATGAGAGCTGGAACCTATCCTGTCCCGATGAAATGCAGCAAAATAATTCCTATTTACAAGGGCAAGGGTAAGAGAGCCGAAATGGATAACTATAGGCCCATCTCTATAGTTCCTGCCATCTCGAAGGTTCTCGAGAACGGCATCAGCCGTCGGCTGACCGAGTACCTAAGGGACACCGACGCGATGTCGGACCGCCAGTATGCCTACCGCGAGGGTCGGTCCACGACCGCATTGGCACGCGAGGTTGTGCGCCGCGTGCTCGACGCCCGTGAACGCAGGAAGCAGGTAGCGCTCTTATGCTGTGACTTGTCTAAAGCGTTTGATGTGGCAGATCACGATGTTCTAGCACTCAAACTAAGACAATACGGTATCGATGGTAGGGCCCATAGTTTCCTTACTGATTTTCTTCGTAACCGATCCCAAATAGTGGTTGGCGATGGAGGGAGGGTGAGGTCACGACCACTGACGACGGTAATGGGCGTAGCCCAAGGATCGTCAGTGTCGAACATCCTCTTCTCCCTCATGTTGAACGACTTGCCAGCAGCCATTGACTCCAGTGAGATTTTCATGTATGCTGATGACGTCGCCGGCGTAGTCATAGCCCCAGACGTACCTCAACTGCAGCAATGCCTGAATATAACGGCTTCGAATATAGCCAGGTGGTTCCGAATGAACGGTCTCGTCCTGAACGCAAAAAAAACCCATTTCCTCCACTTCAACCTCGCAGGTCAAGCTATGAAGCAGTTTGAGGTGCTGGCAGACGGCGTGAAAATAAACCAGGTCGAGGCAACAGCCTTCCTAGGTTTCGAGCTCGACAGGACCCTCACCTGGGGCTCGCACATTGATAAGGTGTGCGGCCAACTGGCGGGAGCGTGCTTCGCGCTGCGCCGCCTGGAGCGTACGGTTCCTCGCGACGTAGTGCGCACCTGCTACTTCGCGATGACGCACTCGGTACTGCAATACGGCGCCGAGCTGTGGGGGCGCGCCGCGGACTGGCAGCGCGCCTTCCGAATGCAGAAGCGGGCCGTGCGGGCGATCATGAAGCTGCCACATGACGAGTCGGCCAGGCCACATTTCAAAGCCCTCAGAATCCTTACCTTACCCTCCATTGTAATTCTGCAGGTGGCAACTTTTGTAAGGGAAAACGCCCATAATTTTGTTAAACTGGGTGATCTTCACAAATACCGCACCAGAAATGCGGAAAAATTAGCCGCTATCCCACGAAGTCTCGCTCGTTCAGATAAACTCACGCACATTATGGGCCCCACTATCTATAACCGGCTACCACAAGAAATCACGGCCGCCATAACAACAAGTGGCTTCAAACATAAACTGAAGAACTGGCTTATCGAGCGGACGTTTTATAGTGTGGATGAATACTTGACTAATACGTAGCCTCGTATTTTTATATAATGTACCTTCCTGCGTACTTTTTGAACATAGGTATTTGTATTTAATGAATTATGTGTAATAAACAGTGCAATATAATTAGTATATAATAATTTCTATTAATAGGTTATAATAATCTTAATTATGACGTATAATTTAAATCAAATTTTAAATGTATTCCTAAATGTGTATTGACCTGTAATTGACAATTATAAATAAATAAACTGAAACTAAACTGAAACTGAAACTGATGTTCTACGGCTGAACAGATTCTCAGACAGACAAACACCGAGACCTCTTTAAATAATTCAAAGCTTGTTAAAACTTGTACACAGCTGTGTCTCTATCATCCCGTATGGAAAAAGGCGTGACGCTATGATATATTACGATATGTAACTTAGACTAATCAGCAAGGTATGACCATAGACAAATAAGTAACATGACCTTAGAATTATCAGCAAGGTATGAACATAGACAAATAAGTAATATGACTCTCCGCTTCCCGCCTTAATTCTGCTTCTCCTGCTTCTTCACGTGTATATATAATGTAGCCCATTAATGTCCCCACCGAGGGGCACAGGCCTTTACCCGGATACAAGTAAGATCAAGCCATACTCCACCACGCTGGCTCAGTGCTGTTTGATGGAGGGGTTTAACGACCACTACCTCGTAGCGATAGTAGCCGGGACCTACAGCTTAACGTGTCATCCGAAACACTGAATATCCGATAATGTACTTAAGATATAGTAGATTGTTAACCGAGGGCTGAAAGGCACCCATTCCTGACGAGATGTTTTGGCGCTCGAATGAAGTGAGAGCGCCAATAGTTCGAGGCAGAAATGTGTGCTATCACCCGAGTAAAACACTCTAGTTTTCATTACGAATACGAGGAAAGTAAACACAAGCCAGTTAAAATCAAAATTATTTTATTAAAAAACAAAGTCACTTGAAATCAAAATTATTTTCGCGCAACCGCGAAAGACGGCCATTTTGAATTTGCGTATTTGGTGGTTTTATCTGTGTCTTAAACAATATTTTAATTTATTTCGCAAATCACATCTCGCCTTGAAAGTGACTAATAAATACATAAAGTACATTATATTAATTATAAACATCAAAAAGAATTTAAATGTCAACAAAACTAATAAATGAAGAATTAATCGTTTTATGGCTGTATAGGTTATGTACTACCATTGCGTTGTTCAATATAAACTACGATTTATATATTTTTTTAAATACTTTTCTGCTTTAGAGCAGGCATGTACCACTTTCAGCACGGTGCCTGGATGAACAATGACCCCCTTTCAGAGTATGAGTAATGAAAAATTAATTATCTCATTGGTTCATGGTCAGGAAACGAACCTGCATCTCCTGTGTGAGAAGCAAGCGTGAAACACATTAGACCACGAAGCATGTGTATTTATAAGATCACAATTTGGTCGGACCAATTCTGATCCCGTTAGCAAATGTGTCGCAAGCATAACTTAATTCTAATACAGCTTGTCAAATTCGTACGTAGCACTCTCATGGTCTGCGGCCGACGGGGACGAAAGATGCGGGGGCGGGAAAGAAGAGCGCGGGCGGTTCCTACTACGCGCCCCGCCGCCCGCGCTCTTCTTTCCCGCCCTCACAGCCCCCGCATCTTTCGTCCCCCGCCGCCCGCAGACCATGGGAGTGCTACGTACGAATTTTACAAGCTAATCATGTCATGTATATTTGAACTATCACAATTTGGTCAGGTGGTCTTGCGAGAACTTGCAAATTAATATCTTGAGAATAATTTGTTGCGCCTTAGCACTACCCGGAGGACGTGAAGGGCTGTAGGAGCCAAGTGTTTCCCTCGGACGTGGACAACTGCCTCCCTACCTAAATATAATCGACAAAGACGACCTCTGTGGCTTTGAGGTTGTGGCTCTGCCTACAATGCGAGAGTTCCTGGTTTCGATCCCCGGCTGGGGAAAAAAAAACGGTCTTGGATGTTTATATGTGTGTGATGTCGCTGTGTCTAGTTCCCACGACACAGGGCATCGTATTGTGGGATCAGAAGCACTGTATGGGCGTGGGTATAAATGTAAAAAAAAGAAAAGGTATGACTCTCCGCTTCCCGCCTTACTTAGGTGACGTCATCGTGCAGTCGTAACTTACAGCGCGTTCCGAGTGGAGCTGACAGCACAGCGCCAAAACTACCATCTGCTCGTGGCAGCTCGTATAAATGTTATTGTGTTACTGCCCCACTCGGATGATAATTTATAACTTATTTCCTATTGATCTATGAATTGTTTGTAATTTGGTAAAATAATCATTAAAATTGCTTCAAGCGTTCAAAAGCAGTAGGAAAACTCTTGCGTAAATCATAGATTTTTTTGCAGTCGTAAATAACAACAGATTTTCTTTTATTGAACTAAATTTAATTTTTGACTATATTATGCACATCATATATTATTTTTAATACATTTAGACCTCCCGTGTAGGCCTTCAAAGACAGGCTGATATTGCATTTTAAGTATTCATTCGCTTTAACGGTGACTCGGAATGGCCTTACAGGCGATATAATCGATTATGTTGCGACTCGGAACGTTACAAATCTTCAGCCAGGGGAAGTTGAAGTAAGTGTGACGTCATCATCTGATTTAAGCAGCAATGTAAGGATATGTCACCTTAAGATAGTCAAAACCGTTAGTTTATAAACTAACGTATTTTTCTCGTTAGTTGGTCTTCTATCGACAGATTTACTATATGACGCGTTAGTTGATAAATTAACGGTTGTAACCGTCAAATATTAAACTGGTTTAAACTTGAATTCCAAACGAAATACCAAGGCAAACACTGCGGTAGCTTAGGTGAAGACGAACAGTCTTCGTGTTAGGTTGACATGTAAGAACCAAAGAAACGTAAATTCTAAATCCTTTCAGTCTGGTTTACTATCTGTCGAAAGTTGATCAACTAACACGTTAGTTTATCAACTAACGGTTTTGACTATCTTACGGTGACAGATACTTACTGGTGACTTACTGTGTGCTCCAGAAGATGGCGTTAAATCTCTAACACGCGTCACTACTTTTTCAATACGGGGTGGGACAGTGTGCCCCGGCCACGTTGACCCATTTATTCAATACTCTATTTTGCGTGAAAGGGGGCCAGCCCATCGCCGCAGCTATGGAGAATGAAGGTTTTCTCACGATGTTCTCCATCACCGTTAGAACAACCGTTTATTGTACTTAAGGTAAATTAATTATCTCATCGTTCAGAACCGCTTTCGAACCGGTATCTCCTGCGTGAGAAGCGAACTGAAACCACTACATCAGGGAGCTCTCATTAAACCAGGGAGCTCTCACTAGACCAGGGAGCTCTCACTAAACCAGGAAGCTCTCACTAGAACAGGAAACTCTCACGACACCACGGAGCCCTCACTAGAAAAGGGAGCTCTCACTAGACCAGGGAGCTCTCACTAGACCAGGGAGCTCTCAGGAAGCTCTCACTAGAAAAGGAAGCTCTCACGAGACCACGGAGCCCTCAATATAACAGGGAGCTCTCATTAGACCAGGGAACTCTCACTAGACCAGGGAGCTCTTACTAGACCAGAGATCTCTCACTAGACCAGGGAGCTCTCAATAGACCAGGGATCTCTCACTAGAACAGGGAGCTCTCACAAGATCAGGGAGCTCTCACAAGAACAGGGAGCTCTCACTAGACCAGGTAGCTCTCACTAAAACAGGGAGATCTCACTAGAACAGGGAGCTCTCATTAGACCAGGAAGACCAGGGAGCCCTCACTAGAATAGGGAGCTCTCACTAGACCAGGGAGCTCTCACTAGACCAGGGAGCTCTCACTAGACCAGGGAGCTCTCACTAGAACAGAGAGCTCTCACCAGACTAGGGAGCTCTCAATAGACCAGGGAGCTCTCATGACACGATGACACGTTAAGCTGCAGGTCTCGGCTACAGTCGCTACACGGTGGTAGTAGTCGTAAAGTTATGTCAGAGTCGGGTGCGCCACTAGCCCGACACCCCTCCATCAATCCGCAATCTTACTCGTATCCGAATAATGGCTTTTGTCCCTCCGTGGGCATATTAACAATTACATTTTATTATATTTATTGCTTTTAGAGTATGGAAAGAGATAACATTAAACGCTACATCAGACCAGTCACAATACAGAGTGTGGGACTATCCAATCAGGGAGCAATACGGACATATCCTACTCGCTATCAACGCTTCAGGTAAGTGCAATACAAACTAGATCATCTTATTGTAAACCTTTTTATTTCGTTAATTCCGTATATCAACAATATTTTCAGCCTATTTTTACCGTCGCTGTAAAAAAACGAGCGCGAGAAACGTCTCTATATCCCCAACAAGCTAAACTGCATTCTAGTATCTGGTCCTAAGGTTCAAAGGCTTTGGTTTACCATTCACTCTGTCTCGCTTGAGAAACACGCAACCATCAAACTCTTGCTCATTCCAGAGGCTTTTGCTAGAAATTCATCTTCTTTAAACTTAAAAAACAACAAACTAAAAAAGGGGGTAAAATGTGAGTCAAAATGATATTTACAACAGTAAGCACTTCTTTTATTTCCGATAGGATCTGCTCTCCTTACGGCATTTATTCACTTATTTCTAATTTTAGAGCTTAATGGCACACACAAAAAGGACTTATTTGGTGTTTTCACACTCGAGTTACTGCATCGATTAATTATATACTGATTTCTAAAGTGTATATATATTTTCTAACAGGCCCCGTGAGCGACGCTGAGACCGGCTTCGAGCAAGTCAACGAGCACACGGACGCCGACTTCGCGTTCATTCACGACTCTGCCGAGATCAAGTACGGTATCGTTTTCAAAAACGGAAAACACCCCGAGGAAACCTTCATATCTCATGCAAAAGAAATTTTGGAATGCTGGGCGTGTTCGTTTTGTCTATAAATGTAAATTAAGTTTTGTGTTCCGTTTATTTTACTTCTTATTGTATGTCCAGCTTGTGTTTTTCACTTCAATGTTTGTAAGTTTGTTTTAGTTATTTTGTCCAATTTCTTTCCCAGCAAACCCAGTGTATTGGGTTCAGGCTAAATTATCTGATTTTTTTGGTATCAACTTTTAGGTTAATTTCATTTAAGTATTTATTTCTGTATTTATATTTATTATATTATCTAGTTTATGGCTACCTACAACTTTGATGATAGCTACTTCTCTTGCTCTGATAGTGATGTTTCCGTTAGTGCGGTAAGTGATGGGTCATCATCAGCGGATGACTCGCTGCCCTACAACTTGAAGAGGGTGTTTTCAAACCTGGGTACAAACTTTAAAGTTGTGCATATTTATGCACAAAACATTCACACCAGCTATGCTCACCTCCTTGTTACTTTTAGCGATCGGAACATACATGGTATTCTTGTTTCGGAATCTTTTCTCAAACCATCACTTCCTTCTGCCATGTATGCTCTGCCAGGGTTTAGTCTCTACCGGAATGATAGGACGGGCAAGGCTGATGGCGGTGTAGCTATATACCTACGTGCCGATATTCCATGCAAAGTCATCAGCCAGTCGCCAAGCCAGTACTCTGGTACCGCTGAACACTTGTTCTTGGAGATGTGCTTGCGTCACAATAAAGTCCTCCTGGGTATCTATTATAGCCCCTCTCTTCGCATTGACTATTTTAACTCATTTGAAACCTTCTCAATGATCTGACTCCTCTTTATAGTGACACCCTGATTCTCGGCGACTTTAACACTTCCCTTCTCAAAAATAACGTTCGTTCTTACTTCTTCTTATCATCTCTACGCAGATGACCTCCAAATATATCGGCACTTCTCTCTTAGTGATGTAAATCTGACCATAGAGGCGTTGAATGCTGACCTCGATAACATCAGTAAATGGGCAATTTCATATGGGCTGCTTGTCAACCCGGCAAAATCTCAAGCCATGATTATGGGTACACGGCACTCAATTAACACAATACAAATATCCCCGTCGATCCTGTGATGTATGAGGGTACGATAATCACTTACAGCGAGAAAGCTAAGAATCTTGGGGTTATATTTGATAACTTGGTGTCCTGGTCGCCCCATGTTTGTGAGGTCAGCAGACGAGTCTTTGCGTTATTTTACTCCCTACGGAGATTGCAGTACTTCCTGCCGCGGCAGACTAAAATCACCCTTGTTCAGTCCCTTCTACTACCTTTAATAGACTACGCGGATGCTTGTTGGGTCAGTGCGAATGAAGAACAACCAAATAAACTCGAGCGACTTCAAAACCTTGGGATTCGGTTTGTCTACGGGCTGCGCAAGTACGACCATGTCTTCCAGTATCGCAAGGAGCTGGGATGGCTTCCGATCCGTCTTCGCCGTGATATGCACATTCTCTCTTATCTATTCAATATTTTGCGAAATCCCCGCTACCCCACAAATCTTCGAGAACGTTTTGAGTTTCTTTTCCCCAAGGATAGTAATCGGAGATCCCACACGGTGTCTCTCCTGTCAACTCCTCGGCATAACACTGCCGCCTACAAACACTCTTTTAGGTTAAGGGCAATCCGACTGTGGAACACACTTCCCTGCACTATTAGGGATAGTCCCTCAATTTTCACTTTTAAGAAAAGATTGAAAGCGTATTTCCTTTCTCTTCCGTAATCGGTATCATATTTATGTAAGTATATGTATGATATTTTGTAGTTTATATATGTGCATGCTATCTAGTGTATTTCATATAGTTGAGATATATATATATTTTTTTTATTAGGTATATTTTATTTATATCTTAAAAGTAATTTTCTTACGTATGTATACAGTTTTATTGCGCACTAGGACTGTCCTTTTTCATAAACACTCCTGTCTTGCCTAGGTTTGCTGGAAGAAATCTCTTTTTAGAGATAATCTCCCCTTTGCCTATAAAATTTATTGTAACTGTCTGTTTATCTATGTTTTCTGTGCAATAAAGAATATGAATATGAAAATATTGAATAAAGGGGTCAGAGTGTCGCTAAGGTAGTGGCACCAGCCCAGTCCTAAGAAAAAAATATGCCCTATTATTACACACTTGCAGCATGCGCGTTGGCAGCGTTGACGGCAGGCTTAAAATGTCTCGACAGCAAAATTAGACGCGTCAACTGCTGACTTCGCGGGTCGACTCGTCCAATTCTGCTGTCGACACGTTTTAAGCTTGCTGTCCACTGCTGTCGACAAGTTTTTACCCTGCTGTTGACGCGCATGCTGCTCGTGTGAAAGAGCTCGAACTTCGACGAAACCACCATGTTCCGACACTTACACCCGGGTTAAAATAGTCCATTGTGACAACTGGGTGATGACGTCAGCTTAGTCAGGCGGAACCGGAAAAGACACATCTTGTGATACTATGCCATATTCCAGCTTCTGAGAAGCATATGAGAGAATTTCCGATTAGACCGACGACGTGTCTTACTTAGCGCATATGAACGAAACCATATACAAGGCATGAGCGAGACAGCAAGCGTAGTTACCTAGCGAGACCGCGCTAGGTACCATTATCAGCAGTTGTGGAAGACCACTGTAAAGGTTCTTTTCTCATGCAGCAAAACTCAAAAGTCATATAACAAATATGTTTTGAATAGTTTCTGAAATTCTACAAAAAGTTTAACAAAGGCAAGGGTTTACCGCCACATGCTAGCTGCAAGGGAAATAAGTTTTAAAGTGGACTTCCACTTCTGCTAGTGATAGTACCTACCCTCGCTGTCTCGTTCAGTCCCTAGGTAACTACACTCGCTATCTCGCTCATGCGAAACGTCGTCTAAAGTTGCGAACGGCTACGAATGAACCTTTATCATCCTATGATTGGTGCAACAGTTTCAAACTTGCATGTAGAAAACACCTTCTGCACCTGCAGAAGTCAGATGCCTGATTCTGCCCCAGTGAATCCCCGCGTTTGCTAGTTATATTATCTTAAAGCTAAGTCTTTTTAATGTACGTATGTGAATCGGTTAAGTCACTGAACAATCTATAGTATACAATATTTAATATCCCTTATAATCTCAACTCTTTATGCAATTAGTGTTTTTTAATGTATTATTTATTAATTATAATTAAATTTCTGATGTCAATTCGTCTCCTACTTAGCTTATCCATCCACTAAATTTTCCTAATTTTTTCCTATAGTTTATTTATTTTCATATCAATTATATATGCAGTTTTAATAAAAAGTAGTTTATTAACACCCACCCTTTATCTTCTCCTCCTTGATAAGGTGCCGACAGAATACCAGCGTTGCAGGACCTCTTGCAGGTTCTGTGGCACATGCTGAGTCGGAACCTATTCGCCGCCTAGGCACACACTTCAGGACCTTACTGCCTACTCGTCGCAACAAAATTGTATTTTGCTTTTATTTATTTCTTGTTGTCTTGTGTATGTACTATACATATAAGTTACTGTGTGGTATGTACTTTTACTTTTGTGACGCGTGTGTATATTATTGTCTGCGATATTAGTTGTCATTACTTTCTCCTTCAATTGTATGTTTCATTTTTTTCTTGTCCTCTCATAATTATCGTGTATTTTATGTTGTGTGTGTTATGGCGTAGTCCGAATAAATTGATATTCTTTCTTTCTTTCAACACTTTGTGTGACTTTGTGCTATGAAGCTGTTCATAGTAGTGTTCAGTGTAGTAGATATTGTTGGAGTGTCCTTTCTAAACAGATGCATCATGACAGGTACGAGGTGACAAGAAACTGCAACCTCACGGAAGTGGGGGAAGTGTTCGCCGAGCAACCGTACGCGATCGCCGTGCAGCAGGGCTCGCGATTGCAGGAAAACCTTTCCCGAGCCCTGCTGGACCTGCAGAAGGAGAGGTTCCTGGAGCAACTCTCCTCCAAGTGAGAAACTCCTTCAGATAGCTGCAGCGACGCTAATTGATAAGAGTGCTTTCACTTGGATAGTGTTGCACCCGCCCGCGGCTTCCTTTGAGTGAGTGTCGGCAAGGGCCGGCACGTAAAAAACCCGTATCTAAAAGAACAGACTTTAGTTGGCTGACCTGGGGCGCACCTCTACCACCCTGTTTGGGAAAAGCCGTGACACTAAATTGTTGATATGCTCTTTGATGCTCACATGTTTCTGCTTCACTGTTTCTGGTTTCCACGGTTACCCTGGTGTTAGGCCAGACCAAACCAAACCTTGGCACATTAATGTAAAAAACAATAATGGCGACACAATTAACTGGCGTCATCTTTTATCAAAGGCGTCAAAGAAATACCAAACCGCAAATGTTGCTGGCATCTATTTTCTACATTTAATGAGGATGGTTACGCAAAACTTTTTGGTAGAGGGTGTTTGTATCACAAACAGTTTTATTCTTCTGAAGTTTGTAGCTTGATAAACGTTGGCAATAGCAACAGAGTTTCCTTCATAAGTTCTATCGCTACCTGGATATTGACAAATTATTTCTATGAATAACGACTCTTTGCTTAAAGCTTTACTTAATTTAGTCTTTGATTCATTTCGTCTTTGATTTATTTCAATCTCAGATGCACGAAACTCTTTGCTTACCAACTCTGTACTTATTCTCTAGCGCCCCCTACTTACTAGTTTTGATTAGTTTGCTTTCCCATTGCCGAGGTTTAGGTGCCGGAATTGAATATTTTATGCGCCATTGTTGTTACAGATACTGGAACGAGTCGGCGAAGCAAGCGTGCCCTGACGCGGACGAGTCGGAAGGGATCACGCTGGAAAGTTTAGGTTAGTCAACTATGCGCAACTTGTGCATTCGCACAAGACAGTATCGAGTAAGTGGCGGTACAAGCCGCACCTGAAATATCACATGTTAGCAAGTTAAGCCTCCAATATCGCGATGGGTGCACGAGTCATACTTACTCGTGAATGGTTGCTGCTTGGGGGGACTGTTCCAGTCTGGTTTCTCATAAGTTATGTTCATTACAGCTTTTGTTTGTTCTTATTTATTTCTTTAATATTTTATTTTTATTTTAAGACTTCTTATTGACACTTATCATAGATACGATAATATTGACATTAGACCGTCCGCCCCCTTATCGACACTCGATTATTTTGTATTGTACATCATAGCATTAAAAAATGACGAAAATTGCAAAGAATGACATCCACGTATAGTTTCTTGGTGCTATCTTCTCTGACGAGCGTATTTCCGAAGCACTGGTAGAGTTATTGGAGTTTATTTTTCCTGTGCAAGATTCAGCCATGACTCACCATTTGAAAGGAAAATTTGTATTTTCAAACTCAAACCATAATCAGTTTATTCATTAGTTGAACATATTTGATTTATTTTTTATTCTTCTCCATGTATATGAGACTTAAGTGTTTGCCTACTTGCAATAAATGATTTGAGTTTTGAGAGTTGAATAATGATCAACCAACATGACCTTTTATGAGAGGCGGGACAAGCCGCCCCTGAATATTTTCATGGTAATTCCCACGTTGAGTAATAAGTAATCAATAAGATCTGTCTCTGATCCAGGTGTTGCCGCTTCCCCCTTTGGATCACTTTAAGGGGATATCTCGTCCGTGTAAAGGTCCCCGTTACTCCAGGCGGAATGACCCGCAGTGTGAGAGGGACGGAATCGGGGAAAAATGTCAAAAATTCGGTTTTAGATTGATTCAAAATTACTAAAATAGCTATGAAAATTTCGATAATAGGCAATTCAGGGATTGTCAAAACCCATCTAATAAATATTTTTGAATTCTTTGCGCTATTCCAATTTATCAGAAAATCAAAAAAATGTAAAGTTAGACCATTTCAATAATTATTTCTATCGAGCGAAATTCCTCCAATCGCGTTTCTGTTATTACAAAATCTAGAAAAAGGTCCCAAAATTGTTATATGATTATATTTAACTTGGAACTTTTATTGAACAGCAGAGAAAAAACTTTTAAAGTGTCGATTTCGTCGATATATCACCTTAAGCCCCCCAAAGGGGACGCGCCCCATGAGCTGCGAACCTATGCCGTCGGTCCTGAGGCTTTATAGAAGTAACATTATACTGTGTTCTACCAACCCAACGCTTTCTCAACCACAGGTGGAGTCTTCATAGCAACACTATTCGGCCTCGGCCTAGCGATGCTGACACTAGCGTGGGAGGTGTTTTACTACAAGCGCAAGGAGAAGACCAAGATCAAACCCCTGGACAACGTAGAAAAGCCCAAAGAGGCCTTCATGGAGACTAAAAAGAGGCGACTGGAAACCAAGGTGGCGGAAAGCCTTGCCAAGTTGCGTAAACGGGACAAGAAAGGGAAGAAAACGGGGAAAAGTGTAACAATTGGCGAGACGTTTAGACCGGCGGCAGAGAAAAATAATGTCTCCTATATCAGTGTGTATCCTAAAGATGTCTATCAACCTTAACTAGGATAAGTTGACTTGGTTATGGGTCAGTTTCACAGATTGTAGATAAACCCTATCCAGCACATACTTCATAAGTTGGGTTATGTTATGAATACACATATTTGTAACATAAATCGTAAAATTTGTGGATGAAAATATGATTTATCTACATATGTATCATAAACCCTCTGTATTGCGTCCAAAAACCGCACGTTATGACCAGCACAATGATAAACTTCTTGGTGAAAACTCATTTCTTATCTGAATATTGATACATTCTGACCATAATGTATCAACATTCGACATATTATGACATTCAAATTTCGAACGCCGATGCCCGCCTGCGTGCTGCCCCTAGTTTGTCTGTGAAGTTGGTACCACTGAACAAGCTAAACAAGTGCAGAGCAAAGATCAATGCCACAATACCGGTCGAACATGCGGTTCCTGAACACATCAAACAGAGCGTACGATACGTGTGTAGATAAATTAGTGTATGTACATAATTAGGCATTAAAACTCTCGAGTGATATTATTATGAAACTCGAATTCGGCTCGTTTCATAAACACACTCTCGAGCCCTCCATCACGTAGGAGTCACATAATAGTAGTTTATGTGACTGCTGCATAATGGAGGGCATTAAAACTCGAGAGTGGGTTTATGAAACGAGCCGAAGAAGAGTTTCATAATAATATCACTCGAGAGTTTTAATGCCTAATTATGTACAGTTACATACACTAGTTTATCTACACACATATCATAAGCTCTCTTTGATGTGTTCAGGAACCGCATGTTTGACCGGCATTGTGGTTCTGCAATTGTTTAGCTTGTTCTTTAGTACCAACTTCACGCAGACGGGCGTCGGCGTTCGAAATTAGAATGTCAGTACCAACTTCACAGACAAACTAGGGACGGCACGCGGGTGGGCGTCGGCGTTCGAAATTTGAATGTCATTATATGTAGAAAAACTACACATAATGACCATTATGTGTAGTTTTCCAGATACGAAACGAGTTTTTACCAAGTAGTTTAACATAATGCTGATCGTAACGTGCGGTTTTTGAACGCAGTAAAGAGGGTTTATGATACGTGTGTAGATAAACTACTATTATCTGGCACTGGCAGATAGGGATTCTCTGGATGGTATGAAAACCACTTTAAACACTTAATTAGATACTTTGAAGTCACCACACGCACTTGAAAACTGTCTCGGGGTTATAACATCCTGTCTGATGTAGATAAATAAGTAGTAAGGAATAAAAGAGCATCACTATACTTTCAGCTAGATTTTTTATTTGCAATTCAACATACTTAGCCTTAACGTTTTTTGTAACTTAACAACCTCAAACTCCATCGAATCTACCAAAACACCCTCTCAGTGGCTTTCTCCACCAACAAATCCTTGCTATCTAGAATTTTCTTTCCAAAATCGATCTTATAGTGGTCCAGGTTGAGATATTCTCCGTTGTCTAGGTCGAGAATCAGCTGTCGCACTCTAAGTAGTAAGGAATAAAAGAGCATCACTATACTTTGAGCTCGACTTTTTATTTACAATTCAACATACTTAGGCATAACGTTTTTGTAACTTAACAATCTCAAACTCTCCCGAATCTACCAAAACACCCTCTCAGTGGCTTTCTCCACCAACAAATCCTTGCTATCTAGAATTTTCTTTCCAAAATCGATCTTATAGTGGTCCAGGTTGAGATATTCTCCGTTGTCTAGGTCGAGAATCAGCTGTCGCACTCTAAGTAGTAAGGAATAAAAGAGCATCACTATACTTTGAGCTCGACTTTTTATTTACAATTCAACATACTTAGGCTTAACGTTTTTGTAACTTAACAATCTCAAACTCTCCCGAATCTACCAAAACACCCTCTCAGTGGCTTTCTCCACCAACAAATCCTTGCTATCTAGAATTTTCTTTCCAAAATCGATCTTATAGTGGTCCAGGTTGAGATATTCTCCGTTGTCTAGGTCGAGAATCAGCTGTCGCACTCTAAGTAGTAAGGAATAAAAGAGCATCACTATACTTTGAGCTCGACTTTTTATTTACAATTCAACATACTTAGGCTTAACGTTTTTGTAACTTAACAATCTCAAACTCTCCCGAATCTACCAAAACACCCTCTCAGTGGCTTTCTCCACCAACAAATCCTTGCTATCTAGAATTTTCTTTCCAAAATCGATCTTATAGTGGTCCAGGTTGAGATATTCTCCGTTGCCTAGGTCGAGAATCAGCTGTCGCACTCTAAGTAGTAAGGAATAAAAGAGCATCACTATACTTTGAGCTCGACTTTTTATTTACAATTCAACATACTTAGGCTTAACGTTTTTGTAACTTAACAATCTCAAACTCTCCCGAATCTACCAAAACACCCTCTCAGTGGCTTTCTCCACCAACAAATCCTTGCTATCTAGAATTTTCTTTCCAAAATCGATCTTATAGTGGTCCAGGTTGAGATATTCTCCGTTGTCTAGGTCGAGAATCAGCTGTCGCACTCTGGGCTGCGATTGCTCGACGAAGCACGCGGCCAGTCTCATTTCGATGTCAGCATTCCGAAGGCCGATGCAGTAGGACCTGCAAACGATGTTTCGTTGACACTAGTACCATTATTTGTACCATGATGGAACTAATGATAATTTTTATCAACACTAGTTCCACTATGAATAGAACTTGAAATAATGGTACTAATGAAAACTTCGTTGTCACTAGATCCACTTTAGGTGTTCGATACTT
Source organism: Argyresthia goedartella (assembly GCA_949825045.1). Classification (NCBI taxonomy): domain Eukaryota; kingdom Metazoa; phylum Arthropoda; class Insecta; order Lepidoptera; family Argyresthiidae; genus Argyresthia; species Argyresthia goedartella. The sequence goes on along the minus strand of OX463811.1, from coordinate 4,205,303 downwards.
GCGAAATTTTTAACAAATATTTACCTCTTACAAATTTATGTTGTCCTGGTACTTTTACACCTAGATACATGCTAGAAAGTGGTGGTATTTATAGAGATTTTACTTCAATCATATGAAATTAGCGAATAGGTAAACTGAACAGTGATGCAACAACTCAAAGAAAACTTAAGGTTTTAAGAATAATAACCATATTCAAGTAAAACAAAACCTTAAGTTGTCTTTGAGTTGGTGCATCACTGTCTTTTTTGATATTTCTGCTCGTTTACGACGTGTAGATCTATTTATGTATATCAGACACTGCTGACTGTGCCAAGTAGGTATGCTATCAGGGGCGTCGCAAGCCGCCCCTGATATTTCACAGAGCAAGCAAGTTCAGTAATGAGGACCCAACAATATTCCGTATGAGATCAGTTACCTCGAAGCTCTCGCCAGCACAGCAGTCATCGCGAGGATCTCCGTGGCTGCCTGCGACAGTCGCTCCAGCTCGCTGCAATCATATAACAACGCTATAAGACTTGAGTTTGTGGTCGCTCATTGCCAGTGGGACCGAAAACCCAACACTTTAAGTTTAAGTTTATTGAAAAGATGGATTGAAAAGCGCGGGCCATGTTTATTTATTTAACTTTTTGTATGTATCATATATAACAGCTATATCTATATTTACCATTATTGTAACCTATTGTTTATAATAATAATAATAATAATAATAATATAACTTTATTTTCAGACTCATTTACGAAAAATGTTATCCATAGTTGTCAAAAGAACTTAAAAAAATATAGTAAGCAATTATTCAGTATTACAAAATGTATGTAGTTATGTGCTCTTGTTGTCATATTTACTACGCTGCTGTTGCAAGCCAATGCTTACACATGCCAGTCTTTATAAGTCTATCAGACAGCTCTTTGATGATAGTATTTCTACACGTGTCAACTCTGTTCATGAAGGCGGCTATTCTGAACCTCACGATGGCACTAAAGGAGTTGACACGCGTCTCGGCGAGCATCCCCGATGCGCTGCAGCCTCGGCGCAAGCCCATCAGGTGCCTAAAAGTGTTGTTATATGTGACTCGAAGTGCATCGTGAGATTTTCGAGTGTACTTAGCCCAGAGTTGACACGTGTAAAATGATTGACAAAAAGTTTTAAATAATAATATTTTTACATCTGAAGAGGCCTTAAAGAACCTTCTTGCTATCATATTACCAGTTATTGATAAAGCCCTACGCTGCCTCTCAATATCAGCGTCGTCCTTCATAGAAGACGAGAGAATGTGGCCAAGGTACTTGAAGTTCTCGACTATATTTACAGGTTGACCCTTAAGCATGAGACTGGGAATGTGGTCCGGTCCCTTCCCCGACCTGAACACTATCATCTCAGTCTTATTAACATTATATATTAGATCGTGTTCTAGTGCGTATTTTTCACATATAGACAATAACTTCCTCAGGCCTTTGATCGTGGGGCTGAGCAGACACATATCGTCCGCGTAACTCGGGTTGTTGACATACCTGTCACCAAGCCTGAGCCCCACGGGCGTGCCGCTCAGCTCCACGATCAAGTCATTTATATAAAGATTGAACAGGTCGGGGGAGGTGAGGCCACCCTGCCGCACGCCGCAGGTCAACCTATAACTATCAGACAGGACGTTACCCCACCAACACTGTTGGTCTGATTACTGTACCAGTAACTTAGAAGATCAACAGATGGCACCCCGCTCCTGTCTGATTTGTTCCACAGCAGATCATGATTAAGAGTATCAAAAGCTCGACTTAAATCTAAAAAACAACCGTATACCGTTGTTTTATTGCTCAAGTAATAATTAACTGTTTGTTTTAAAGAAAATATAGCCATATCCGTGGAAACATCAGCCCTAAAGCCAAATTGAGCATCATCTATTTTTAGAAACTGTGAAGTATTTAGTTGTATCAGTCTTGTTGTCAAGTACCTCGGCCACAATCGTAGCCAGCGAAATAGGCCTGTAGTTTGCCGCGCTCGAGCCATCACCAGTCTTATTTTTGACAATAGGAACTACTAGTGTGCGAATTAAGTTAGCAGGTAGGTATGAATGCTGCGCACAGAGATTGAAAAACCGCGCCAGTACCTCACAGATGTACCTACCCGAGTACAAAAGATGTTCAATGCTGAGGCCATCGTGTCCCGGGGACTTACCCCGTTTCGCTTTCCTGAGAACCTTGATTACGTCATCAGTAGTTACTCGGAATTTCCCCGGCACACGACGACATCTACTCGAGTTATCCCTACTAGCAGTTAACGGTAAAGTACTTACCGGGTTAAAATGTTTTTGAAAAAGATTTGCAATATTACTAGGATCCTGCTCCCCCCCTACAGTCACGGGTAAGCATGTTTTATGATTGAACTTTTTCATCTCCTTCCAGAACTGAACAAAATTCCCACTCGATTTATGTCTAGCCAAAACATCCAATTTAATTCTTTCCTGATTTTTCTGTATATATTTTAAGGCAGCCGTAAAATCCCGGCGCGAGACAGACATTTCCTCATAGCAATGCCCCGAGCACGGCCTACCACATACAACCCATTCCTGAAATTTTAGTCGAGCAATAGAATGATATTTCTTAACATGAAAATTCCAACCAATAAGTTTTTTAATTTTAGGGTTTTTAACATAAAACCTACGTACAGCTGCTGTTTGCAGGGTATTTACAATGTCATTAGATTGTCTATTAATTTAATATGTTCACTATTGTTACATTTACATTCATTAATATCGTTATTAGAATAGTTATGCATACAGTCAACATTATAATAGTTACTTAATTTAATTGTTTCAAAGAGATCAGTACATATTTCGGCATATTTATTAATTTGTTCTTTACTGCGATTACCCCATATATGTTTAATGTCAGAATGCGAATCCAATACAATATTTACAGGCTTAAAATTAATATCTAACCTACACTGAATGACTAGTGGCAAATGGTCCGACGAATACACATCATAAAGTACCTGTGCTCCGCTAATTGAAGTTCGCGTCGCTTCTGATACTAGGCAGTGGTCGAGCCAGCGCCTAGTCACCTAGTGCCGTGCGCCGCACTTACATAACTATATGTATCAGATTCCATACCGAGTGAGTCATAGTCCGCACAGCTCATAACTTGCTCGTCACAATATTTCATTAGTTCTACACCAAATAACGTGTGTGGGTGTATATATTCTTTATATTTATGTATTTATGGATTGTACCACGCCGCGGTCTGGGGCGCTCGCGAGGTAACACTTGGCGCTGACTGAAAATCAGCGCTGAAGGCCTGGCCTTCAACATAATGCTGAGTCAGACGCCATTTATAATGACAGTGACACACCACGACTGTCATTTCATTTTATATCATGTCTCATTGCTATTTTTCATCTCTGTGTTTTGTTTCTTTGTTGTAATTGTAGTGTGTTCACTGTCCTTATAATACATGTTTGTTTCTTTCTTCTTTCTTTTCTTCTATACTACAGGGAATAGTGTGTCTCAAAACACTGTAGTTAAACCCATTTCTTGCTAACGACTCTACCAGCCACACTACCAGTAGTGTCCTTTATAATTAACGACACTACCAAATGTATTTTGCGTTAAAATGTACAGTCAGCACAGCATAGTTCAGGAATACATTTATTAAATTATAACTCAGAACATTATGAAATAAAAAGTAACTCTATAAAATAAATAAAAACCAAAATAATCCTTCTCTACTGTAGTACAACATAACTAATTTAAGCTCGAATTGATTAATTGATTAAACCTCTTTTTGAAAACTCCAGCACAACCTCTTTAACTTAGATTAATCAAAGCTCTTTAGTGACACAGTTTTAATGACACTGACGATAAAATTGATCATTTGTTTTGACTGACATTTGACGGATGATGACCCCACAGGCTATACAGGGATACTACGTTGCCATAAATAATTAATATCTAGATATCAACTATCGCTTTTAATAATGTCGGAAGATAATAACGAAACAGATCTATAATTTTTACCGACAAATGGTGGGACTGCATTGCTTTCGGGCAAGCACAAATATTATGTACTCCAAAAGTATAAATGGTGCATCTATTTGGAGGTGCTCGAATTATAAAAAAGGTAAATGTTTTGGAACCGTTTCGGTTAAGGTATGTGCAGCAATGTTTTAACATCAGGAGTGAAGCTACCGTGCTAATATATATGGCTTAAGTTTAAACGATTACCAAAAACGCACCTATTTTACTACCAATAAATTCGAAATGACTGCCAGAATGGATAAATATCCACCAAATTGTGTTTGAATAAATGATCACCAAACTTCTTTTTATGTTTTGTGTAATTAAGTTTATGTTTTAAGTATTTTTTGTTGTTCTTACATGTTCAAACTAACACGAAGGATAAAGGGGGCTTCGCTTCGCTCACCCCCTTTACCCTTCACCTAAGCTACCGCAGTATCTTGCCCTGATATTTTTTGCAACTTTTGGTGTTCATTTATCCATTTTTGGTAGGAAAAAAATATTTTGGTGATCATTATATTTGTTGCCAATATATATTACGTTATCCAAATCAAATCAAATCAAATCAAATCAAATCAAATCAAATCAAAAATCATTTATTTCCATAGGATGTTGTTACATCACTTAGATCCGTCATTACCTTTTTTTGGGGTGAGTTCACTAACACAATGGCGGAATCTGTGGAGAAGAGCTCACCGAAGAAACTCCACAGTCGTCGCATCTTTTGCGTTTCCTTTTTTAAATAAAATATTGTCAAATTACAAAATGAATGCTAATTATATATCGAAACAGCCTGTTACTCAAACAAACTATTCCCATGGACATCTGTCCTCTAAGTAATCAGATATCCTATAGTAACCTTTTTTATACAATTTCTGTTTTATTATTATTTTAAACTTGTCTAAAGGTAAGTTTTTAATATCAGTAGGGACCTTATTGTAATAGCTTACATAAGCAACCAACTTGTCTTTATTTCTAGTATTAAAATTGTGTATATCACTGTACTTCTGAAAATTAGTTATATTTCTTTTTACATACACAAGATTGTCATAGATATATTGAGACACAAATGTCAGAATATTGATTTCTTTAAACTTTTCCCTCAGTGACACTCTAGGCCCTAATCTATAAATTGCACGAACAGCCCGTTTCTGCAGAATAAATATACTATTAGCATTCGCAGCGTGACCCCACAATAAAATACCATATGTCATTAGACTATGAAAGTAACTAAAGTAGACTAGTCTAGCGGTGTCTACGTCGGTAAGAGCTCTAATTTTTTTAACTGCGAACGCTGCCGAACTCAGTCTGTTCGACAATTTATTTATATGAGGATCCCATTGTAGTTTGGCGTCTAAAGTAATGCCCAAAAAGACAGTCGACTGCACAAGGTCCAATCTCTGTCCTTTTATAAATATGTCTGTAGTTACCGGGTTCACATTGGGTAGCACGAATTTAATACATTTAGTTTTCTTTTCATTAAGTAATAAATTGTTAACAGTAAACCAGTTCACTATACTAGAGATAGCATTGTTTACCTCGTCATAATTTGATTGCTGTCTTTTAACTTTAAATATCAAAGAAGTATCATCGGCAAACAATACTAACCCATGTTTTGCTTTAACAAGGTAAGGTAAATCATTAATATATACTAAAAACAAGAAAGGACCAAGAATTGAACCTTGCGGTACGCCCATACTTATTGAAGACCCAGGTGATCTTTTCCCATTAACATCGACCATCTGAACCCTATCTGTTAGATATGACTCCAGAAGGCCAAGTGCCTGATCTTTTACACCATAATGGCGTAACTTCCTGACAAGAGTGTCATGATGGACGCAATCAAAAGCCTTGGATAGATCGCAGAAGACACCTATTGCATCCATTGCGTCTTCCCAGGCATCAAAAATATTGTCGATTAGTTCAACACCAGCATCGGCTGATGAACGACCCTTTGTGAAACCAAACTGAGCAATGTGAATTAAATTATTGAGATAAAAATGACTTTGCAATTGATTAAGTATGAGTTTTTCAAATATTTTGCTAAGCGTTGGTAGTATCGATATGGGTCTAAAATTGGTGGGGTCTGATGTACTACCAGCTTTGAACAAAGGTATAACTTTACTTAGTTTCATCAAGTCAGGAAACACACCATTATCTATACATTGATTAAATATACAACAAAGGTGAGGTGCAATACAATCTACAACGGAACTAATAATTTTTACTGATAGACCATGGGCGTCAGCTGTCTTTTTCATTTCCAGGGATTTAAACGCTTTTACAATGTCTTCATTATTTACGTGCCTAAATTTAAAATCTGTTTTACATTCCTCAAAGTTTTGTTTAAGTATAGATTCAGCAGCAGCGGGAGATGAATTTAATGATGATGATGATGGAATGTCCGTAAAGAAATTTTCGAAAGCTTTTGCTACTTCTAGGTCTGTACTTAGCAATTGATTATCTATCTTAAGCTTGAAGTTATTATGTGTAGCTTTGGCCTTTCCAGTCTCTCTGTTTATAATTTGCCAAGTCGTTTTCATTACATTGCTACTAGATTCAATTTTGTTTTTAATGAAATTAGATTTAGCTGCGGCAGAAACGCGTTTAAACATTTTTGAATAACTACGAACATAATCTAGAAAGGCCGTATTTTTGTTATATGATTTCTCTTCATAGAGTTCATATAATCTTCGTCTGCTCCTATGAATTCCAACTGTCGCCCAATCACTAAACAAAGCTTTGTTATTAACTTTTATAGTTTTTGATTTAAATACCGTATCATATTCATTTTTGACAAGGTTAAATACTGAGTTGTACAACAAATTTGGATCGTCACTGTATGGTATTTCCCATAGTTTATCTAAAATATTATTCCTGTAGTGTTCAAGCCGAGTGTCACTAACGGGCACACATGTAATATCCTCTTTTTGGTCCTTTTTTATTTTAATATTGAATATACCTATCTGACCAGAGTGATCAGAGGTTAATTTATTGATGACCGATTTGAAAATGGGCGTAATGTTAGTAAATATATTGTCAATGCAGGTAGCAGATGTTGCAGTAATTCTAGTAGGCTCCAAAAACAGATAGTTCATATTGTGACATAAAAATAAAGATTTTAATCTAGTACAAATATTATTATCTTCTAACAGATTAACATTAAAATCACCACAAATTATAAAAAATTTGTTTTATCGCTGATTTTAATCAACACTTCATCCATTTTCTTTTCGAATAAATCAAAGGATGAATCTGGTGGTCTGTATACGCTCATTACAATAAGTTGTTCAAGTTCAAATATTACGATTACCGGCCATCCACATCCACATTGTCCTAATTATTACAGCTATCCATTATTTTTTTTATCTGTCTATTCAGTATGACATTCAAAAGGCGACGCTTCAGGGACCGAGGCTCTGACAACCGTTCCGGGGCGTTGCTGATCCACAGCACCTCACTCGCCGTGCAGCGCGGCAATGCTGCCAGTGTGATGGGTACCTTTGAGTCGGGCATCTTCTGGGGCGATTTATTTGTTTATGGGAAATATTAAACTGCACATCAAATTAACTGATTTGCAGCAGCAAAAGTCAGGGCAAAATACTGCGGTAGCTTAGGTGAAGGGTAAAGGGGGTCAGCGAAGCGAAGCCCCCTTTATCCTTCGTATAAGGTTGAGCATATAAGAACAACAAAAATACTTAAAAAATAAAAAGTGTTTTTGCTGATCCTTTTTTGGTGAGAAAATCAGTATTTTTGATGTGCAATTAAATATTAGCCTTTGAAAATGAAAAATGAAAATAGTTTATTGCCATAAGGTAATACAGTGTTGCAGAATTGCTGATCCTCACACTAGGCAAAGCCTGTCTCGTGAGGAAGGAAATAAACATTTAATAAACCTTATTTGCGGCGGACATAATAATATAACATTTGGAATTGAAGATTAAGAACATTGGTTAATTAATTAATTGAAGATTAAGATCATTAATTTAAATTTAAATGCCATTTAAATAAACAATTACATTACATTATTAAATTGCAGTTTTGTAGAAGTCGAAATTTTTGTGTTTGCGTATTTGTGAGGGTGCGTGTGTGTGTGTGTGTGTGTGTGTGTGTGTGTGTGTGCGTGCGTGCGTGCGTGTGTGTGTGTGTGTGTGTGTGTGTGAGGGAGGGTGTGTGAGTGTGTGTGCGGGAATGTGTATGTGTTTGATCTGCCATATTAGACCGCAATTACTACTTCTGTGCCATCGTAATCTATGCTATTTAACCAAAAAAGAACTTTTCTTTTAGCTTCCCTTATAGTACATTGTTTTATTTCGCACTCTTTCACTACGATGTTGTTTAGGTGAGTATGCAAGAATGGTGCAAATCGGCGAGCATAAGCGATAGTTACGGAAGGTTTTGAAATTAGAAATAATTGTTAATTGCGTTAAAAAAAATGTAAGTGCTCGTAGCATGTATAGAGCATAAGAGGGAGATATAGCGAGTTTATTGAGCATAGTTGGTTTTGGCCTCGCGGATCTATTACATGTGCTATGATTACGTTTTGCATGGCCCGGCCGTTGGTATCGCACAATCACTTCATGGATGATATAGCGCTATTTCATCACACTTGGCGCTTCCTTCGGCCTCGCCTGTTCTTGTATGTGGTAGGTGTAAGTTGTTCTTTGCTCGGCCTATTTTTTCGCATGACTCGGCCTATTTTATCTCATGGCCCGGCCTATTTGATCTCATGGCTCGGCCTTTTTATCTCATGGCCCGGCCTATTTAATCTCATGAATCGACCTATTTTAACTCATGGCTCGGCCTATTTTATCTCATGGCCGGGCCTATTTGATCTCATGGCTCGGCCTTTTTATCTCATGGCCCGGCCTATTTTATCTCATGAATCGACCTATTTTAACTCATGGTTCGGCCTATTTTATCTCATGGCCCGGCCTATTTTATCTCATGGCTCGGCTTATTTATCTCATGGCTCGGCCTTCTCTTACTTACTCTTCTGTCTTAATTAACATCTAAAATTTTACATAACTGCCACATACTGGGAAGCTTGTATAATTGACAGTTGACAGTAACCACGTCCGGTGTCGACTTCACAAAATAAAAGTCCCGGTGACAGCGTCCGTGTCACTGTCGTAATAAGGTTGACTTTAGTTTGGGCCACCGGGCCTTTAATTTCGTGAAGACTGTAATCTGAATCTGAAACGCTCATTGCAGATGCCGCTGGTGTAGTTGGACGCTGTCAACTGTCAAAGTCCTCAAATTATATTTATTTGTTTTATAATATATGGCATCCTAATCTCATTTGAGGTTAATTTCGCCAGTGTCATGTGTGTTTGAAAGATCACGTGACGTGTTTTTGAAAGGCTTGTGTTTAAACGATTACGACCTATTTTACTACCAATAAATTCGAAATGACTGCCAGAATGGATAAATGTCCACCAAATTGTGTTTGGATAAATGATCACCAAACTTCTTTTTATGTTTTGTGTCACTGTCGTAATAAGGTTGACTTTAGTTTGGGCCACCGGGCCTTTAATTTCGTGAAGACTGTAATCTGAATCTGAAACGCTCATTGCAGATGCCGCTGGTTTAGTTGGACGCTGTCAACTGTCAAAGTCCTCAAATTATATTTATTTGTTTTATAATATATGGCATCCTAATCTCATTTGAGGTTAATTTCGCCAGTGTCATGTGTGTTTAAAGATCACGTGACGTGTTTTTGAAAGGCTTGTGTTTAAACGATTACGACCTATTTTACTACCAATAAATTCGAAATGACTGCCAGAATGGATAAATGTCCACCAAATTGTGTTTGGATAAATGATCACCAAACTTCTTTTTATGTTTTGTGTACTTAAGTTTATGTTTTAAGTATTTTTTGTTGTTCTTACATGTTCAACCTAACACGAAAAATAAAGGGGGCTTCGCATCGCTCACCCCCTTTACCCTTCACCTAAGCTACCGCAGTATTTTGCCCTGATATTTTTTGCAACTTTTGGTGTTCATTTATCCATTTTGGGTAGGAAATATATATTTTGGTGATCATTATATTTGTTGCCTTTTTGAAACTAACCTCATATGAATGAAACTTGCCGCCAACTACGCCGGCGCGACAAAGCGCGAGATAATGTTTGCATCTGAGAGTCGGCACTTACGTGTGCGCTTTGAATAGGTCCTTCCCGTGCCTCGCCATGACAGCCTCGCACGCGTAGCGCATGCGCAGCACGCAGTACTCCAGCAGCTCCGACGGAGGCCTCAGCGACGGGTGGAGGTGCTCCGCCAGGTAGAGGGTCAGCTTGGGTTTGTCTTTCTCCTGGGGACGAGAACAATACATCTATACTTTTAACACATAGCGTCACGCCTTTTGCCATACGGGTGGCAGAGGCACAACTGTGCCCACGTTCAGCCAGTTATGGAATAATGAAGGTTTCCTCACGATGTTTACTATCACCGTTACAACGTCCGATAATGTACTTAAGATAAATTAATCATCTCATTTGTACATGGTCAGGAATCGAACCTGCATCTCCTGTGTGATAAGTTCAAGTTCAAGTTCAAAGATTTTTATTCATAATAGCACAAAAATTTCGACTTAATGAACGTCATAACACAATCAAGCAAGCATGATATAATATTAAGTAGTTGGCTAATTATTAATAGAACATAATATATAGGGTGCAATGAACTGGTTTAATGCCAGATGTCGGGTGTCTTGTAAAAAGTCATTAATTTTGTAGTAGGCCTTTGTGCACAAAGTGTGCTTTATACATTTTTGGAATCGAGCTTCAGTCAAGTTTTGTATTTCTTGCGGAATTTTATTGTAGAAGCGTATACAGTGTCCCATAAAAGAACTGATAACTTTTGTGAGTCTGAACATTGGAAAAGAAAGTTTATGTTTATTTCTAGTTTGCACATTGTGGCGGCTATCAATGGTTTTAAATTATGTTTTCATAGATATATTGACTTGCAACAGTTAGGATGTTGGTTTCTTTGAAGAAATCTCTCAAAGAATCTCTATTACCTAGCTTATAAATAAATCGGATCGCTCTCTTCTGCAAAATGAAGATGGTCTCAATGTCAGCAGCCCGTCCCTATAGTAGTATGCAGTAGGACATAATGCTATGGAAATAACTAAAATATACAAGCCTAGCAGTTGCAACGTCAGTCAATTCCCTGATTCTTTTAACCGCACATGCTGCGGAGCTCAGTCTATGTGCTAATTTTACAATATGGGGACCCCACTGTAGTTTGGCATCAATAGTGATGCCGAGAAATACAGTTTCATCTACTAGTTTTAGTTTGCCTTTCCCCAATACAATGTTACTCTCAACTTGTCTTAGATTAGGTAAAGTGAATTTTATGCACTTTGTCTTTTTTGAATTCAGAAGTCTAGTACTCGCAAGAGCATTATTTGTTTCCTGTAAATCATTTTCCTGTCTCCTAATTTAAAAAAATTGTGATGTATCATCTGCAAATAACACTATCTCCAACATGTTTTGTTCCATGAATGGCAAATCATTTACATACACGAGGAAAAGGAACGGACCCAGAATAGATCCCTGTGGAACTCCCAGCTTCCTTAAACCTCCCTTCTAAATACGATCTCATAAGCTTAGAGCTGCCTTTTATGCCGTACGTAGTGTTTTAGCTTTAAGAGCAATGTTTCGTGGTCTACACAGTCAAATGCCTTGGACAGGTCACAAAAAATACCTATAGCGTCCCTTCGATCTTCCCACGCATTAAAAATATGTTTAACTAACATGACTCCAGCATCTGTTGTCGACCGCCCTTTTGTAAATCCAAACTGCTGGCTATGGAGAATTTGATGCGCATTGAAGTGCGCTATTAGCTGACCCAATATAATCTTCTCAAATATTTTACTAAATAAGGGTAGAACCGAAACGGGTCTGAAATTTGTAGGGTCACCCCTATCGCCGCTTTTAAATAAAGTCACCAGCCTGCTGTGTTTCATGAGATCAGGGAAAGTACTCTCATCTATACATTTATTGAAGATTTTAGCTAAATGAGGAGCAAGTTCGTCTATCAAGCCGGCCTAATGGGTTTCACGCTAAGCAAGCGTGAAACTCATTAGGCCACGGAGCTCATCTAAACTTATAAAAAAAAAACGCTGTAAGTTAGTCTTACTAAATCTCTAAAATGCCCCGATCATTTTGTATAATTCCTATTTGGTTTTCTTCTCCTCAGTCCAGAGGAGGTTAAGATAAAAATAAAATTATGAAAAACGTAAAGGAACAACCACAAAATCGAAAAATGTTTTGTATGGGAAGTGGCGAAGTCACAGCTTCCTATCGCTAGATGACGTTGGTAGCCATAGAGCTTCCAAACCTCTTTGTCATAGATTAATTAGGTAATACATATAACCTCTTTGTTGGTAGCGGACTTTATGCTCCACAGCTGTGTGATGCATGTAGTTACTACGTAAAGGATAGATGGCGTTAATAGCGGATCTCTTTTATTTAAAGACCAACTATGTTGTCAATAATTTTCTCGCCAACACAACACTTTAGGATATGTACCATATTACTTATCTTACTATAACATTTTAGGTGGTTCGAAGTTCACCGGGTCAGCTAGTATTAATATAACTAACTTACTACGAGGGGAGGTCCAAAAGTTCGCGGAATCAGGGTGAAGGAGGGTCAGGGCATTAACTAATTATATGTCATTCTAATGAGCAACTAACTGCAAGTATTTGAGTATTTTTTTTAATGATCATCATCATTAATAACAAAGTTATCGCCCCAACTGGTACTAAATCCGCAAGTGAACTGAAGCTATGGAACAAATTGAACACCAGCCGTCATCCTCCTCAAGTTCCTCACCAAACAAGGAAAAGTCCGAATATCATCATGGAAGAGATGCAAGCCGTTTACGGGGACCATGGTCCTTCTACAACCACGATTTACAAGTGGATTGGACTTTTCAAACATGGCAGGGAGTCACATGAAGATGATCCCCGCTCCGGACGCCCTGTAGAGGACACAAAATCGACATCTGACAAAAAATCGAAAAACTTGTATTCGAGGATGCCAGACTGAAGAAAAAACAGTTATAAGCATTAAATGGCGCATCCGAAACTACTATTTTGAGGATATTGGATGACCATCTTGGGATGACAAAAGTCAGTGCAAGATGGGTACCACAAATGCTCACAAACCATCAAAGACAACAGCGAGTCGACGCGTTAAAGCACATTTTGGAGCTCTGTGGCGATGAAACGCCTGAAGTTTTGGATCGAATTGTTACTAAATGATCATCAGTATGAACCTGAGTCAAAACAGGAGTCCATGCAGTGGCATAAAAAGGGTACACCATCCCCTAAGGTGTCAGAATCGGTCGGAAAGATGATGGCTACAGTTTTCTGGGATCCTGAAGGAATCTTGTTGATCAACTATAAAGAAAAATGTGTCAACATAATAGGAGAATACTACGCTTCCCTACCGCAAGAGCTAAAGGAGGCTATCAACGAAAAAATGCGAGGAAAATGGTCTCGAGGTGTGCTCCTTTTGCATGACAACGCGCCCGTTCACAAGTGCCGTACTGCGATGGCTGCCTTAACCAACTGTGGGTTCGATACTCTTATTCATCCATCCACCCTACAGTCCAGATATGGCCTCCAGCGATTATTATGTTTCCAAAAATTAAAAAAGACCTACGGGGAAGAAAATTTACCGAAAGGTCAATGAAGCAATTTCAAGCTATATTGAAGGCAAGGAGAAGATTTTTTTATGATGGTATAGAAAAGCTTATTTCGCGTTCTAAAAAGTGAATTGATCTTAACCCATTATGACCTGAATTAATTAAGAGTCTTAGAAATTGATAATTTTTATATATATTGTCTTTGAAGGCTCTCTGAGCTATTTTTCATTATTTATATTTTTTTATTTTTTTTTACTTTTGGAAAAAACAATGGGTGCCATATGGCACCGCTAGGCCAATACGTAAGCTTTACATCTCTCTATTAGATATGTATTAACTTTTTACTAGCTAACTTTTTTTACCGTTTATTTCTACAATGAAGAGGATTTCAACTAACGTGTTTAATTTATAAATAAAAAACAACATTCATTTTATGAATTTACATGAAGTACACACATTTTTTTTAGTTTTACATGAGAACATGATATTGATAATTGCAGGATGCACAGAGCCCTACGTCACATTTGATGCATTGTAGTCTTGTCTGACTCTTGCACATCTCCATAGCACATTTGCGACGGGATTCGCTGGGAACTAATAAGTGATTCCTACCATCATAGCGAATTTCATCAGCTATCCTATTGCCTGTTTTAGAATTCTTAGAAGCTGAAGGACGGCCACCGCCTCGTGGTAAATTTTTGAAATGTGTCAGCCAAGTCTGTACGATTTCTCGTCGGAAAGCAAGCTCTGTGAGGGTACTGCCTGCCCGTCTTGATAATACCCAGGCATTACATATAGCCGCATCAATTAGATTTGTAAAGATCGGCCACCACCATTTCTTGCCTCTGATTCCGATGCGATAAGTATTTATATTTTGATCCATTAGGTCTGTACCACCCATATTTTTATTGTATTCCGTGATTATGGCTGGCCTTGGAACTTGTATCTTCTTCTTTTCTTCTGCGCTATAGCGACCAACGGTTGTTATTGGTTCTACTCCATGCACAGTTGACATTGCTGTTATAACAGCATTGTCTTTCCAGCGGATAACGATGATATCTTCCTCCTTGCTTTTTGTATGGACGTGCGTGCCACGCTGTGCCTTCACCATATCTTTTTTGTCCGTCAGTGGAATATCATTAGGAATGCGATTCTCACGAACTGTTCCTGTCCCTTCGTATCCACGGTTTTTCAAATGCGTCAGTAGCTGAAAACCAGTGAATAAATAGTCAAATAGAAGCTCATTGGCAAGGACTTTGACATGATCTGGCAAATTGTCTATCATTTTTACAAGAGGCGATGCCGCTTTACCAAACATTTTGTCGTATTCAGGGTTCTGCTATACACTCTTTCCTTGGTTTATCTCAAAATCGACCAAGTACCCATACGGCGTGTTAAGACACCAGTTTTTGAACCCAAAACGAATAGGTTTGCCACGGATAAATGCTTACAACCATGTTTACCAAAATACTCGATCATTGACTCGTCATAGTTTAGCGTAGCAGACGGAACGTAATTTGCTTGTATGTTCTTTTTTATAATGTTGATGAGCGGTCTAAGTTTCAACATCTTATCCGTGGCATCTATTATTGGCAACTGTTGTCTGCACAATGTAGAAATCGCATCATTGTCATAAATCTGTCTCGACGCATAGTATTATAATATTTTTTTTATAATATTTATGGTTTATAAACCATCAAATTTCTTATATCTTCAGCCTGGTCCCAGTAATGTCTCTTAGAGGGAACGGTATTATATCCCGACAGTATAAGATTTGCGATAAAAGCTTTCACGTCTTCGGTAGATATTTTCGGGTCGGTGCAATTCAGAAAAGCGGCATACTTTTGTGACTGGTCTACCAAAAGGTTGTACGCACTTTCTTCCAAAAATAAGTCCAGAATCTCAGTAGGTGACTTTCCTCGGAGTGAACTAAAATTTGCTTCAGGAAACATGGGTGGCTCCCGAACTAAATCCTCATCAATCCATGTTCGTGAAGCTTTATTCTTTTTAGATTTTTTCGATGGCGGTTCGTCTGCTTCGGAATCGTCTGAATTACTTGAAGAATTGACAATTTGATCAGGGCACGTTTGACTTTTGCGTCCTTGTGCATGACTTCGACTGCCTCTTCCGCGACGTGAAGAAGAGCGGCCTCGTGAAGCACGTGACTCGCGAGGCAACGTCCGAGATGATCCGGCTGCTTCGGAATCGTCTGAATGACTTGAAGAACTGTCAAATTGATCATGGCGCGTTTGACTTTTGCTTCCTTGTGCAAGACTTCGACTACCTCTTCCGCGATGTGAAGAAGAGCGGCCTCTTGAAGCACGTGACCCGCGAGGCAAAGTCCGAGATGATCCGGCTTCAGGTTCTACTTATATCTGGTATCACCCGTGCATTACCGCGACGAGTAGAGCGTTATTGACGTGGTGACAGAGACGTAGACGACAATACCACTTCGCACCCAGCATTGAGTTGCCGACCTGTCAGATTATTTATAAAACCACCCCCTTCTTCGTCGCCCGAATCTTGATCAGAGTCGATTGCCGGTTCTGGTGGTTCAATGTATAGCAACCGCGGCTCAAGGTCCTCATCTTCTTCTAGCAGAGCTAGTGCCTCATGGAGTGTACAACCCCTATCAAAGAAAAAAAACACTGTTAACCTACGCAGAAACCAAAAATAAACATTTCACACATTATTGTAATATGTCTACATATCGGCCTAGAGGTGCCATACGGCACCCGTAAATTTTAAAGTACGATAAAACAGATACGCAAACAAAACCAAATTATATTACAATATCAACTAGTCACACAAGTATATAGAATTGAAACAAAATGTATATAAGTGATAGATTTCACGAAATACGTAAATTATAACCCACTCACTTGAGCTTGAAATCCATTTACTGCAATAATTTCACAATACAGACTTTGTGACGCTCGTGCCGGTCGCAACACGTTCACAAGTTAAAACAATGTATTGAAACTGACAGATATCTTGCTCTAGCACCGCATTGATAGCCAATCGCCGGGCTTCAGTGTACGTGAGGCGCGTATGGCGCGAATATATGAACGCCTTGAATTGGGTGCCAAACGGCACCGCTAGGTTATAATGGGTTAAGGGTGATTATGTAGATAAGGAAAAATAAAATGGAATCGATGACTTATTTGCAATATGCTTATTCCGCGAACTTTTGGACCTCCCCTCGTAGCGCAGTGATCTAATGGTTTCAAGCTCGCTTCCTGAACTGGAGAAGCGGGTCGAAATTTGAATGCGGTGTCCATTTACTAATGAGCGGTGAACCAAAGTGAACTTGGCATCTCGCTCTGGTGACGTCATAGCGTCCGTCACTGTCTTAGTGACGCGTCCAGGGCGAGAGCGAGCGAGTGAGAAAGGGGAAACGCATTCCTCGCAGGTGCCTAGTTAACTTGACGACCTCTGTGGCGCTGCGGTAGAGGCTCTGCCTACCATGCGAGAGGTCCCGGGTTCGATCCCCGGCTGAGGTTAAGGAAAAATAAAAAACGGTCAAGAGCGAGCCGGACTCGCGCACGAAGGGTTCCGTACCACCGTACAATGGTCGGGATGGTGTGGAGTGAATTGTTTGAATTTTATTCTCGGATTTTTCTCTCGCACGGGAAACAGTCTCGACCGTAGGTAGGTAGACTTTAATTGGTCGCGTCTTAACTGGGATACAGATTGGTTAACTAAAGCCGGCACGTTCACAGTACTCACACTTACGCAATCTCACTGTCCACGAACGTACCCTACTACAGAGGCGCCTCCTAGCGGCGGCGATGAAAACAAAAGGATCGATCGGCCACGTCTTCATTCCACGGTGCTTAGACCGACAAACAGAACGTACTTTCTCTTGTACCTACCTATCTTGTTTCAATGTACTATTTTACAATATAATTTACTTTCGTTGCCTTTAAAATAAACGTATTATTGAAGAGCTCTCGATATCCCAGCGTCCTTCACGAGGACACAAAAACTCAAATCTGGAAAGGGTCAAGGTCAAGGACACCCAGGCTACTCCACACTCACTATAAAGCATGTTTAAAAATGAATGATTTTATTCTAACTTCGAAGTAGGTGAACTATGAAAATGTGACTCGAAAGCAAAAAAGACCACTCTATTTTAAAAAGCAGTAACCAAACCAAGCAAATAACTGTCTCCTTCATACTCATAAGTTTGACCGCGCGTGAGAGAGACAGACAGATTATTCTCGCTGCCCGTGCAGTGCAACGTCACGCCGCGCACTTATTCACAGACACTACACAAGCGCAACGTGTAAATGTGTTGAACGTTCCAGCTTTAGTTAACCGATCTGTACTATAGTAATTATATAATTTATTTTATTTTATTTATTAATATGTATGTAAGTACTCGTTTATTTTATTCTATTGTTGTACACATATTAGGTCCTTAAATATGAAATTGGCGTTTTGTATGGAGAAATTGAAGTTAACTCAATTTTCAGTACAAACATTTTTGTATTTTTTTTAGGAATGATAGATCCTAATTTTATAAATTTTGTGTGTATGAATGAGACAACATTTAGCTAACAGAAAATTTTATATAATTTTTGAAAATTGTCAGCTGTAAAAAAATATTACGAATATTATCATGAAAATGGATGACATTTAGGAGGCACTGATTTTTAAGATAACATTTTAATTATCAAACTGAAAATAAAAAGAAAATTTTATAAGTAGATGTAAAATATTCAAATTAATTTTAAAAAAATAAAAAAAAACTGGAAATAGCTATTGAATTACTCGAACTATGAACTCCTGAATCTGTAAGAAAAATTCGCCAATTTCATAGGTAAGCACCCAATATATCCACCCCTCCTCAGCAGACACCCTCTTCCATCTTAACCTGGTTTGCTGGAATAGATCTCTTATTAGAGATAAGCTTGACGACCGGTTTAGCCCAGCGGGTAGAGACCCTGCCTACGAAGCCGACGGCTCTGGCTTCGAATCCCGGTGAGGGAAAATATTTGTGCGATGAGCATGAATATTGGTTTCTTAGTCTTGGATGTTTTCTATGTATTTACATAAGTATTTATCTCTATTAAACATATCGTCGTCTGGTACCCATAACACATGCCTTGAGCTTACTATGGGCGTAGTCTGATTTGTGTGAGATTGTCCTCCAATATTTGTCCTTCTCCAATAAGCTCGTCTTTGTACACTATTATTGTTCCTCTTGTCTTTTTTTAAATGATCTGCAATAGTTTAATTAATAATAATAATACCTTGGACACTATTTACACACATTGGTCTAGCCCCAAACTAGGATTCCCTGTATCTTGGGTACTAGACAACGATACACATACTTATATAGATAAATATTATACTTAGATAGATAAACAACCATGACTAGAGTACAAACATCCGTTCTCATCAAACAGATATTTGCCCCCACCGGGACTCGAACCCGGGACCCTTGGCTTCGAAGGCAGTGTCACTGCCGACTCGGCCATTCGGGTCGTCATTTATGTAAATTATGTCGGGTCAATTATGAATAACGGGATTCAGGATCGCCTGTGCCTTAAAAAATGAACTGATATCAGTCGTTTGCAGAACTCACCTGGAACCTATCCGCCAGCACCTTCTTAAATATGAAGCTCGGGTGCAGAAGTGGGTTTCTGATCTGTTTGATCTCTTGCGAGAGCAGCTTGCCGGCGTGGTGGATCCCGTTTAGAGCTGCCAACGAAATTTGCTATAAGTATTTTTGGATCTAAAATGGCGACTTTCTGCGCAGGTTACTATTGTTACGCGGTGCAAAAACTTGTTATTATCCGAGGTGTAACTGTAACCGTTGCACGAGCCGTAACCAAGATGGTGATAATGGTGATGATGATGGTTGGGTTGATGATTAAACATAAACAGTTAGTTGGTTAAATCAGACACTTAACTAACTCTCTAGACCGTTAATTAAATGCCGACGTTTAGCCAAGTCTCTAAAATCCCGTCAGAGAAGTGAGTGAACGAAACGTTTAACGAGTTGTCTAAACGTTCCTAGGCAACAAGACATATATAATATAAATGTTTTTAATGTGTACTTAAGTTTATGTTTTAAGTATTTTTTGTTGTTCTTACATGTTCAACCTAACACGAAGGATAAAGGGGGCATCTCTTCGCTCACCCCCTTTACCCTTCACTTATGCTACCGCAATGTTTTGCCCTGATGTAAGCTGTGCAAATCAGCTGATGTCGTGACGCCATTTTGTTTCCCAACACGCCAGCTTTCGGTTAGACAGATTGTTAAACGTTTTCGACGATGCTTTATTTAAATCAAAAAACTAGTGACTTGGTTAAACTTCGGTATTCAATTGTCTAGAGAGTTAGTTAAGTGTCTGATTTAACCAACCGACTGAGACAAAGCCACAACCTCAGCGCCACAGACGTCGTTGCTTGCTCCGTGCACTTCGTGTCTTTCTGTGGTGCGGCGGTTGTGGCTCCCTACAATGCGAGAGGTCACAGGTTCGATCCCCGGCTAGGGAAAAAGAAGAAAAAAAACGAGGTCTTGGATATTTATATGTTTGTGACGTCGCTATTTCTGGTTCCCACGCAACAGGGTATCCTAGTATGGGGCCAGAAGCAATGTATGCGCCCGTATATGAATGTTTATTTATGACGAGTGAAGCTTGTCGACGCAACAGCAACAGCTTTCGAGTATACGTCGCGTCACGAGTTATGAGCGGTGGCCTTGAATGCGCAGGAGTCACTTTTCAATATCTGTACAACTTCATAGTAACTTATAATCAGCTGATCGGGTCAATGTACTGAGAGACGATTTTCTTTATCTTTTCTGACCATGTTTCTTAGGGAAAGTTGTTCATATTGATGGGTACTGTTATTCCCCAAAATATGGACTGAACCACAGCCTGTACATATGTCACCGTAAGATTGTCAAAACTAACGCTTTAGTTTGTAAACTATCGACCAATTGTAAACCAGACCGACATGGTTTAGAATTTCCTTTTCTTTTGTTCTTACATGTCAACCTAACACGAAGACTATTCGGGGGCTTCGCTGCGCTCGCCCCCTCTAGTCTTCACCTAAGCTACCAGTGTTTGCCCTGGTATTTGATTTGCAATTCCAGGTCTGCGACGCTCGCGAGGTAACACTTGGCGCTGACTGAAAAAGAGCGTTGAAGGCCTGGCCTTCCACATAATGCTGAGTCAGACGCCATTTATAATGACAGTGACACACCACGACTGTCATTTCATTTTATATCATATCATGTGTCATTGCCATTTTTAATTTCTGTGTTTTGTTTCTTTGTTGTAATTGCAGTGTGCAATTGTAACTGCAATAAATGCGCGCCATTTCTGAAACTTGAAAGATGGAAGCCTTAAAAAAGAAAAGAAAAAAAAAAGAAAAATTACACTTTATGTCAAGTGTCATTTCTCCTTTTTTTTCTTTCCTTTTTTATACATATTAACTTAGTTGTTAGATCGCCATTAAAAAGAAAGAAGAACGTAATAACCCGCCGCCCAGAGCCAGTTTACGCGGGGAGATTAATGGCCTAGATTTTTTTTTGGCCTATGAACGCTCGTGCTCAGTGACGTCACCATTATCTTACCAACGAACATATTAACGTTGTCGTCAGTCTCGTCCCACATGAGCCTCCTCATCTCGTCGAGCCTCCCGTGGAAGTCCTCGTCCTGCTGCAGGCCAGGAACTCCCTGCAGCGCGAGCAGTGACTTCGCAGCGTGCTGGCTGACGAAGTTCCTGCGAAGAAGCATAACCGGAACGGAAATTACATATTTTCATATTTCATATTCTTTATTACACAGAAAACATAGATAAACAGACAGTTACAATAAATTTTATAGGCAAAGGCGAGCTTATCTCTAAAAAGAGATTTCTTCCAACAAACCTAGGCAAGACAGGAGTGTTTATGAAAAAGGAAAGTCCTAGTGCGCATTACATTCATAATTCTTTATTGAACACAGTTATTTAAAAAAGATACATTAAGATAAAACATATGTACAAAGGCGAGCTTATCTCTAAAAAGAGATTTCTTCCAGCAAACCAAGGCATGACAGGAATTTTTATCAATAAAGGGTAGGCAGTGCACAATATCTCAACAATAATAAAATACATATAAGTAAATTAAATATCTATAAAATACGGTAAATAAAATACATACTCGTATATACCAAACTACTAAATACGTATCAATAAATACATAAACCTGTTCATAAAGTTTACATATAATAATAATATACATACTACAACTATCACAAAAGGGAGAGGAAGTGCTCTTTTACCAGGTTTTTGAAAGCGAAAAGAGTGGGGCTGTCTCTTATCGCACAAGGAAGTGCGTTCCACAGTCGGACCGCTTGCAACCTGAAGGAGTGCTCATATGCGGAAGTGGTATGCCTTGGAGTGGCTAAGAGTGAGACCGTGTGAGATCTCCGTTGCCGATCTCCTGAAAAGAGATACTCAAAGATATGCTGTAACCCACAGCGGTTGCCGCCACAGATATGCTGTAACCCACAGCGGTTGCCGCCACAGATATGCTGTAACCCACAGCGGTTGCCGCCACAGATATGCTGTAACCCACAGCGGTTGCCGCCACAGAATGTTGTTGCCTACACTCTTCAATAAAATTGTGTTTACTCCAGTTTTTACGAAATGACAGCACTGATTTAGGCAGAAACCTTATCTCTAAAACAGCTACTTCTTGTAACTATGCAGCATTGTAACTTTTATCTACACAGTATCAAAAACCCTCTTTACTGCGTCCAAAAACCGCACGTTACAACCAGCATAATGTTATACTACTCGATAAAAAAACTCATTTCTTATCAGAATATTGAATCATTATAACCAAAATGTATCAATATTCGACATATTATGACATTCGAATTTCGTATGCCGACGGCCGCCTGATGCCACCCCTAGTTTGTCTGTGAAGTTGGTACTACTGAACAAGCTTAGCAAGTGCAGAGCAATGATCAATGCCACAATGCCGGTCGAACATGCAGTTCCTGAACACATCAAAGAGAGCTTATGATATGTGTGTAGATAAACTAATGTATGTAACTGTACATAATTAGACATTAAAACTCTCGAGTGATATTATTATAAACCCACTCTCGAGTATTAATGCCCTCCATTATGTAGCAGTCACATAAACTACTATAATGTGGTAAGTAATTCACCAAGTAAAGAACTTAAAACTCCGACTTCAAGTACAAATGTCGTCTTTACACAAGAGGGAGTCTTCATCAAAACGTATGCTGAAGGGAACCACAAACTAAAACGTCACCGGCGTATTATTTTTTTGATTTTGTTGTTTTTTTCGAAAAGCGATGAATACATTGCAATAAAATTTATACGGGACCACCTCTGAAATACGAGCTACCGATCAAAAAAAGAATCACCAAAATCGATTCATAATTGACGGAACAAACGCGTACCAAGTATACAAAAAAAAAACGTCGAATTGAGAACCTCCTCTTTGAAGTCTGTTGAAAAGACAAAGAATTAAAAAAACCGGTGAAGTGCAAACCTAACTCGCGCAAGAAGTGTTTTACAATGGTAGGGATGGTGTGGAGTGAATAGTTTGGATTTTACATAGCAAAATGTTGTTTACAAAGTTATTGGTGCGGCTACTTTCACACTTCATGTACGTAACCAGGTGCATTCATAAGTTAGTGTGTGGTATTGAAATAATTGTTGTATGGGAGCCCCCTTAAATATTTATTTTATTCTGTTTTTTAGTATTTTCTGTTATAGCGGCAACAGAAATACATCATCTGTGAAAATTTCATGTGTCTAACTACCACGGTTCATGAGATACAGCCTGGTGACAGACGGACGGAACGGACGGACAGCGGAGGCTTAATGATAGGTTACCCGTTTGGCACCCTTCGGGTACAGAACCTTAAAAACTAACTAAATAAATGTTACTTCAATGCTTCATTGCACAAAATAAAAGACAAAGTCAAAGTCAAAGTCAAAGTACTTTATTACTGTAGATATTTACATATACTTAGCAAACGTCATTTTTTGCCTCTTCTCTACATTGGACCGCTGTGGGAGAAGACGGGCGTAGAAACTCCCACAGATTGATTTTTAGATCTCTTTTAAAAATAGGTTGTGCTTAACTAATACAAATATGAAAATTTTTATTGTTATGATTAATAAGCAGGAATAAATAATTACTAAATTATTAACAGCAAGGTCTGTGTTGAGCCAGATTAACCCCATACAGTCCCATCATTTAAGTAATCTTGAACATTGTAGTATCCCTTTTTCGACAAAGTCGCTTTAA
Source organism: Argyresthia goedartella (assembly GCA_949825045.1). Classification (NCBI taxonomy): domain Eukaryota; kingdom Metazoa; phylum Arthropoda; class Insecta; order Lepidoptera; family Argyresthiidae; genus Argyresthia; species Argyresthia goedartella. Next base: position 4,181,340 of record OX463811.1, on the reverse strand, counting down.
CATGCTTTTTAAATTGCTCAAATGGCAATTTCAAGATCTCCAGAGGTATCTTGTTGTAGTAGAGAATGCCCTTGAAAGAATTGCTAACCTTCGCGAGTCTAAATCGGGGCGCACACAGTCTGTGATTATTTCTTAGGTTAACATTACAGCTATCGCTAAGTTTGGAAAATGTTGTAAGGTTCTTGCGTACATACATTATATTTTCGAAAATAAATTGACTAGCTACTGTTAGTATGTCAATTTCTTTAAAAAGATCTCTTAAGGAGTCTGTTCGTTTTAAATTATAAATTGCTCGAATAGCTCTTTTCTGTAAAATAAAAATAGTTTGAATATCCGCTGCTTTCCCCCACAACAAGATACCATAGGACATCACACTATGAAAGTAACTAAAATATACTAGCCTAGATGTAGCCACATCCGTGCTTTATCTGAAAACTGACACAAACCACAGAGAATTGCTCTCGGTAGACGCACTATGCACCTACTTGGCGTGTCGTCCGGTAGGAGTTCTGCACCACAGTACTGTTCGCACTTATGACGCATACATCAGATTGTATTTGTTGTGACTGTTCTAACTAACAGACATATTTTGATATGAATATTTGACACGGTTGGTTCTCGTACATATTGGGGTGATTACGGCGTCTTCTCCCATGGACTGTGATGCAGACATAACAATGGAAAATGCACGTACAAAGGCAAGGTTATGTCTAACAGGAGATTTCTTCCAGAAAATGTTATATTGTACTCTAACGTATAATCCCGAATGCAGCGATGGATTCTAGCATCACCGACCGAGACTTCACTGGAGTTCACTCGTCTAGCGTGATGAAATATTTTTGTGACCCTTGGTGGAATATTACATACACGCCTGTTCCGATACGGGGGCTAGCCCATCATTAAAAGGCTTCTATTTCTACTACTGCTGCTTTGTTTTTGGATCCGGCTCCTCATATCCGTCCAACAATCCAGCTGTATAGTAAGCAGCGCTAACTTACGTAGAATCGCGAGTGCATCGATGGATTCAAGCAAAATCTAGAGCTACTAACGAATGGCCGAGTCCCAAGGATCCCGGGTTCGAGTCCCGGCGGGGGCAAATATTTGTTTGATGAGAACGGATGTTTGTACCCTAGTCGTGGTTGTTTATCTATCTAAGTATAATATTTATCCATATAAGTATGTGTATCGTTGTCTAGTACCCAAGATACAGGGAATCCTAGTTTGGGGCTAGATCAATGTGTGTCAATAGTGTCCAAGGTATTATACAAGGTATAGGTACTAACCTGCACTTTTTTCTTTCACCATTTCCACTTCCGCATCCGGCTCCTCAGATCCGTCCAACAGTCTCGCTATTAGGTAAGCCTCATAGAATCTCGAGTGCAGCGATGGATTCAAGCAATATCAAGAGCCACTAACCTACACAAAGCCATTTCCACATCCGCATCTGGCTAATCATATCTGTCCAACAGTCCGATTCAATGCGATGGATTCAAGCACCATCAAGAGCTACTAACCTACACAACGCTATTTCCCTAAATCCGCATCCGGCTCCTCATATCCGTCCAGCAGCTGTTTCGTAAGACGCACTCACTGATGTTGAATCCCGAGTGCAGCGATGGATTCAAGCACCATCAAGAGCTACTAACCTACACAACGCTATTTCCCTAAATCCGCATCCGGCTCCTCATATCCGTCCAGCAGCTGTTTCGTAAGACGCACTCACTGATGTAGAATCCCGAGTGCAGCGATGGATTCAAGCACCATCAAGAGCTACTAACCTACACAACGCTATTTCCCTACATCCGCATCCGGCTCCTCATATCCGTCCAGCAGCTGTTTCGTAAGACGCACTCACTGATGTAGAATCCCGAGTGCAGCGATGGATTCAAGCACCATCAAGAGCTACTAACCTACACAACGCTATTTCCCTACATCCGCATCCGGATCCTCATATCCGTCCAGCAGCTGTTTCGTAAGACGCACTCACTGACGCAGAATCCCGAGTGCAGCGATGGATTCAAGCACCATCAAGAGCTACTAACCTACACAACGCTATTTCCCTACATCCGCATCCGGCTCCTCATATCCGTCCAGCAGCTGTTTCGTAAGACGCACTCACTGATGTAGAATCCCGAGTGCAGCGATGGATTCAAGCACCATCAAGAGCTACTAACCTACACAACGCTATTTCCCTACATCCGCATCCGGATCCTCATATCCGTCCAGCAGCTGTTTCGTAAGACGCACTCACTGACGCAGAATCCCGAGTGCAGCGATGGATTCAAGCACCATCAAGAGCTACTAACCTACACAACGCTATTTCCCTACATCCGCATCCGGCTCCTCATATCCGTCCAGCAGCTGTTTCGTAAGACGCACTCACTGATGTAGAATCCCGAGTGCAGCGATGGATTCAAGCACCATTAAGAGCTACTAACCTACACAACGCTATTTCCCTACATCCGCATCCGGATCCTCATATCCGACCAGCAGCTGTTTCGTAAGACGCACTCACTGACGCAGAATCCCGAGTGCAGCGATGGATTCAACCACCATCAAGAGCTACTAACCTGCACAGCGCCATCTCCACATCCGCATCCGGCTCCTCATATCCGTCCAGCAGTCCAGCTGTGAAGTACGCAGCGCTCTCCGCCGCATACGCTGTCAGTAGGGCTTCGCCGACCCGGGCGCGAATAGTCGGGAGCTCCGCGAGGGGCTTGCCTGCAGATTGAATAGTATCATCTCTTTTTAATCCCCGTCGCAAAATGACGGATGTAAGTTTGAAGAGTCTGTGTGTGTGTCTGTTCGTGGCACCCTAGCGGACAGACGGGTGTACGGATTTTAATGCAGTTTTTGTAAATGGTAGTGGACTTCCCTACAATAGTTTTTAACCATAATTATTAAAATTCGGTTCAGTGGTTCCAAAATTATCAGCTTAACAATTTTTGTTGTTTTTATCGGGGCTGTTTTTTTACTTTTAGGGTTCCGTACCCGAAGGGTTCCAAACGGGACCCTATTACTAAGACTCCGCTGTCCGTCCGTCCGTCCGTCCGTCCGTCTGTCACCAGGCTGTATCTCAAGAACCTAGCTAGCTAGAGAGTTGAAATTTTCACAGATTATGTATTTCTGTTGCCGCTATAACAACAAATACTAAAAAACAGGATAAAATAAATATTTAAGGGGGCTCCCATACAACAATACCACATACAAACTTATGGATGCACCTGGTTACGTACATGGAGTGTGAAAGTAACCGCACCAATAACTTTGTAAACAATATTTTGCTGTGTAAAATCCAAACTATTCACTCCACACCATCGCTTCCATTGAGCGGTGGTACGGAACCCTTCGTGCGCGATTTAGACTCGCACTTGACCGGTTTTTTTATTTTTAGTTATAGTTATTAGTTCTAAATTCTCTAAATTGGAATTGAGCGAACTGTAACTCGTCTTTCTCGCACAGAGTATGGTGGGGTCAGACGGAGAGGCCGAAGTCTCCCTCAGAGCCAAATAATCTTGACGCGAACTGTATAACTTTTCTCATAATGCTATTTGTTTTATTAGTATGACGTCCCGAATGGCCGACTCGGTAGTGACCCTGCCTACGAAGCCAAAGGTCCCGGGTTCGAGTCCCGGTGGGGGCAAATATTTGTTTGATGAGAACGGATGTTTGTGCCCTAATAATCATGGTTGTTTATCTATCTAAGTATAATATTTATCTATATAAGTATGTGTATCGTTGTCTAGTACCCAAGATACAGGGAATCCTAGTTTGGGGCTAGATCAATGTGTGTAAATAGTGTCCAAGATAGCAGGGTCGTGAATACTTCTTCACAACCCGCGCTGTATCTTTCTCTCTCTTTCGCTCAAACATTGATAAAAATTCAACATAAATAAACATTTACAAACAGGCACATACATTTCTTCTGGCCCCACACTAAGATACACTGTGTCGCGAGAACCAGAGACAAAGACGACACACATTCCAGACCTGGGGGGTTACCACAACGTCTTAAGCCGATTCAGATTAGGAACCTAATTTGATCCGCAAAATCACGGTGACCGTCTTAAAACAAGTCTTGGAATTAGGTAAATAAAGCCCATTATGGCGAATTTTGGAGTATGTTTTTGATAAAAACACTAACCACCGACAAACTTCCCCCTCACATACTCTGTGCAGGCGCGCGCCGCCCGCCGCAGTGCCGCGTGTGACGTCACAGCGACGTCGAGCCGAGAAAGGCCGAGCACCCGCGAGAGACCCGCCTCGGAGATCTGGTCCAGCGGCGTGCCTGTGGATAGTGCACTAATATTAGGATTGATACGTGAAATACATAATAATAATAATAATAATAATACCTTGGACACACTTTCCACATTGATCTAGCCCCAAACTAGGATTCCCTGTATCTTGGGTACTGGTCAACGATACACATACTTATATAGATAAATATTGTACTTAGATAGATAAACAACCATGACTAGGGTACAAACATCCGTTCTCATCAAACAAATATTCGCCCCCACCGGGACTCGAACCCGGGACCCTTGGCTTCGTAGGCAGGGTCACTGCCGACTCGGCCATTCGGGTCGTCAAATCATGTATCATGAGGATGGTATTTGACTGCTAGTCACAATAGATACTTTTTAGGAACTTTCAAAACGGTACTTCTATGAAATACTAGCAGGTGACGTCATAGTCAAATGCTGTCTTTTTAACACAAAATTGAGTTTATAAAATACAGCTGCTGGAAATATACAATTCCGATATTGTCGAACGTTTTTGTTGAAATACAGCTTCAGCTTGAGACACGTTTCCAGATTTATCGGACTACCTTGTCAAATAGTGTATTGTGAAGGCGACAAACTAACCGGTCATTTCATTTCTAAGGAGCTGTAGGCCCTGCCTGACACATATCCCACTCTTATATTTCAGCCATCATAACTCCTGCACCAGCCGGATAAGCAAGCCTGAGACGGATGAAACATCTCCCAGGATTGCTAGTCTGGTTTCCATGGTGTCGAGGCGGATGAAACGTCTCCCAGGATTGCTAGTCTGGTTTCCATGGTGTCGAGGCGGATGAAACATCTCCCAGGATTGCTAGTCTAGATGTTTCATCCCCCTCGACACCATTGAAACCAGACTAGCGGTTTCAATGGTGTCGAGGGGGATGAAACATCTCCCAGGATTGCTAGTCTGGTTTCTATGGTGTCGAGGCGGATGAAACATCTCCAAGGATTGCTAGTCTGGTTTCCATAGAGTCGAGGCGGATGAAACATCTCCCAGGATTGCTAGTCTAGATGTTTCATCCCCCTCGACACCATTGAAACCAGACTAGCGGTTTCAATGGTGTCGAGGGGGATGAAACATCTCCCAGGATTGCTAGTCTGGTTTCTATGGTGTCGAGGCGGATGAAACATCTCCAAGGATTGCTAGTCTGGTTTCCATAGAGTCGAGGCGGATGAAACATCTCCCAGGATTGCTAGTCTAGATGTTTCATCCCCCTCGACACCATTGAAACCAGACTAGCGGTTTCAATGGTGTCGAGGGGGATGAAACATCTCCCAGGATTGCTAGTCTGGTTTCTATGGTGTCGAGGCGGATGAAACATCTCCAAGGATTGCTAGTCTGGTTTCTATGGTGTCGAGGCGGATGAAACATCTCCCAGGATTGCTAGTCTGGTTTCTATGGTGTCGAGGGGGATGAAACATCTCCCAGGATTGCTAGTCTGGTTTCTATGGTGTCGAGGGGGATGAAACATCTCCAAGGATTGCTAGTCTGGTTTCTATGGTGTCGAGGGGGATGAAACATCTCCCAGGATTGCTAGTCTGGTTTCTATGGTGTCGAGGGGGATGAAACATCTCCCACGATTGCTAGTCTGGTTTCTATGGTGTCGAGGCGGATGAAACATCTCCCAGGATTGCTAGTCTGGTTTCTATGGTGTCGAGGCGGATGAAACATCTCCCAGGATTGCTAGTCTGGTTTCTATGGTGTCGAGGCGGATAAATCATCTCCCAGGATTGCTAGTCTGGTTTCCATAGAGTCGAGGCGGATGAAACATCTCCCAGGATTGCTAGTCTGGTGTCTATGGTGTCGAGGCGGATGAAACATCTCCAAGGATTGCTAGTCTGGTTTCTATGGTGTCGAGGCGGATGAAACATCTCCCAGGATTGCTAGTCTGGTTTCCATAGAGTCGAGGCGGATGAAACATCTCCCAGGATTGCTAGTCTAGATGTTTCATCCCCCTCGACACCATTGAAACCAGACTAGCGGTTTCAATGGTGTCGAGGGGGATGAAACATCTCCCAGGATTGCTAGTCTGGTTTCTATGGTGTCGACGCGGATGAAACATCTCCCAGGATTGCTAGTCTGGTTTCTATGGTGTCGAGGCGGATGAAACATCTCCCAGGATTGCTAGTCTGGTTTCTATGGTGTCGAGGCGGATGAAACATCTCCCAGGATTGCTAGTCTGGTTTCTATGGTGTCGAGGCGGATAAATCATCTCCCAGGATTGCTAGTCTGGTTTCCATAGAGTCGAGGCGGATGAAACATCTCCCAGGATTGCTAGTCTGGTGTCTATGGTGTCGAGGCGGATAAATCATCTCCCAGGATTGCTAGTCTGGTTTCCATAGAGTCGAGGCGGATGAAACATCTCCCAGGATTGCTAGTCTGGTTTCCATAGAGTCGAGGCGGATGAAACATCTCCCAGGATTGCTAGTCTAGATGTTTCATCCCCCTCGACACCATTGAAACCAGACTAGCGGTTTCAATGGTGTCGAGGGGGATGAAACATCTCCCAGGATTGCTAGTCTGGTTTCTATGGTGTCGACGCGGATGAAACATCTCCCAGGATTGCTAGTCTGGTTTCTATGGTGTCGAGGCGGATGAAACATCTCCCAGGATTGCTAGTCTGGTTTCTATGGTGTCGAGGCGGATGAAACATCTCCCAGGATTGCTAGTCTGGTTTCTATGGTGTCGAGGCGGATAAATCATCTCCCAGGATTGCTAGTCTGGTGTCTATAGTGTCGACGCGGATGAAACATCTCCCAGGATTGCTAGTCTGGTTTCTATGGTGTCGAGGCGGATGAAACATCTCCCAGGATTGCTAGTCTGGTTTCCATAGAGTCGAGGCGGATGAAACATCTCCCAGGATTGCTAGTCTAGATGTTTCATCCCCCTCGACACCATTGAAACCAGACTAGCGGTTTCAATGGTGTCGAGGGGGATGAAACATCTCCCAGGATTGCTAGTCTGGTTTCTATGGTGTCGACGCGGATGAAACATCTCCCAGGATTGCTAGTCTGGTTTCTATGGTGTCGAGGCGGATGAAACATCTCCCAGGATTGCTAGTCTGGTTTCTATGGTGTCGAGGCGGATGAAACATCTCCCAGGATTGCTAGTCTGGTTTCTATGGTGTCGAGGCGGATAAATCATCTCCCAGGATTGCTAGTCTGGTTTCCATAGAGTCGAGGCGGATGAAACATCTCCCAGGATTGCTAGTCTGGTGTCTATGGTGTCGAGGCGGATAAATCATCTCCCAGGATTGCTAGTCTGGTTTCCATAGAGTCGAGGCGGATGAAACATCTCCCAGGATTGCTAGTCTAGATGTTTCATCCCCCTCGACACCATTGAAACCAGACTAGCGGTTTCAATGGTGTCGAGGGGGATGAAACATCTCCCAGGATTGCTAGTCTGGTTTCTATGGTGTCGAGGCGGATGAAACATCTCCAAGGATTGCTAGTCTGGTTTCTATGGTGTCGAGGCGGATGAAACATCTCCCAGGATTGCTAGTCTGGTTTCTATGGTGTCGAGGGGGATGAAACATCTCCCAGGATTGCTAGTCTGGTTTCTATGGTGTCGAGGGGGATGAAACATCTCCAAGGATTGCTAGTCTGGTTTCTATGGTGTCGAGGGGGATGAAACATCTCCCAGGATTGCTAGTCTGGTTTCTATGGTGTCGAGGGGGATGAAACATCTCCCACGATTGCTAGTCTGGTTTCTATGGTGTCGAGGCGGATGAAACATCTCCCAGGATTGCTAGTCTGGTTTCTATGGTGTCGAGGCGGATGAAACATCTCCCAGGATTGCTAGTCTGGTTTCTATGGTGTCGAGGCGGATAAATCATCTCCCAGGATTGCTAGTCTGGTTTCCATAGAGTCGAGGCGGATGAAACATCTCCCAGGATTGCTAGTCTGGTGTCTATGGTGTCGAGGCGGATGAAACATCTCCAAGGATTGCTAGTCTGGTTTCTATGGTGTCGAGGCGGATGAAACATCTCCCAGGATTGCTAGTCTGGTTTCCATAGAGTCGAGGCGGATGAAACATCTCCCAGGATTGCTAGTCTAGATGTTTCATCCCCCTCGACACCATTGAAACCAGACTAGCGGTTTCAATGGTGTCGAGGGGGATGAAACATCTCCCAGGATTGCTAGTCTGGTTTCTATGGTGTCGACGCGGATGAAACATCTCCCAGGATTGCTAGTCTGGTTTCTATGGTGTCGAGGCGGATGAAACATCTCCCAGGATTGCTAGTCTGGTTTCTATGGTGTCGAGGCGGATGAAACATCTCCCAGGATTGCTAGTCTGGTTTCTATGGTGTCGAGGCGGATAAATCATCTCCCAGGATTGCTAGTCTGGTTTCCATAGAGTCGAGGCGGATGAAACATCTCCCAGGATTGCTAGTCTGGTGTCTATGGTGTCGAGGCGGATAAATCATCTCCCAGGATTGCTAGTCTGGTTTCCATAGAGTCGAGGCGGATGAAACATCTCCCAGGATTGCTAGTCTGGTTTCCATAGAGTCGAGGCGGATGAAACATCTCCCAGGATTGCTAGTCTAGATGTTTCATCCCCCTCGACACCATTGAAACCAGACTAGCGGTTTCAATGGTGTCGAGGGGGATGAAACATCTCCCAGGATTGCTAGTCTGGTTTCTATGGTGTCGACGCGGATGAAACATCTCCCAGGATTGCTAGTCTGGTTTCTATGGTGTCGAGGCGGATGAAACATCTCCCAGGATTGCTAGTCTGGTTTCTATGGTGTCGAGGCGGATGAAACATCTCCCAGGATTGCTAGTCTGGTTTCTATGGTGTCGAGGCGGATAAATCATCTCCCAGGATTGCTAGTCTGGTGTCTATAGTGTCGACGCGGATGAAACATCTCCCAGGATTGCTAGTCTGGTTTCTATGGTGTCGAGGCGGATGAAACATCTCCCAGGATTGCTAGTCTGGTTTCCATAGAGTCGAGGCGGATGAAACATCTCCCAGGATTGCTAGTCTAGATGTTTCATCCCCCTCGACACCATTGAAACCAGACTAGCGGTTTCAATGGTGTCGAGGGGGATGAAACATCTCCCAGGATTGCTAGTCTGGTTTCTATGGTGTCGACGCGGATGAAACATCTCCCAGGATTGCTAGTCTGGTTTCTATGGTGTCGAGGCGGATGAAACATCTCCCAGGATTGCTAGTCTGGTTTCTATGGTGTCGAGGCGGATGAAACATCTCCCAGGATTGCTAGTCTGGTTTCTATGGTGTCGAGGCGGATAAATCATCTCCCAGGATTGCTAGTCTGGTTTCCATAGAGTCGAGGCGGATGAAACATCTCCCAGGATTGCTAGTCTGGTGTCTATGGTGTCGAGGCGGATAAATCATCTCCCAGGATTGCTAGTCTGGTTTCCATAGAGTCGAGGCGGATGAAACATCTCCCAGGATTGCTAGTCTGGTTTCCATAGAGTCGAGGCGGATGAAACATCTCCCAGGATTGCTAGTCTAGATGTTTCATCCCCCTCGACACCATTGAAACCAGACTAGCGGTTTCAATGGTGTCGAGGGGGATGAAACATCTCCCAGGATTGCTAGTCTGGTTTCTATGGTGTCGACGCGGATGAAACATCTCCCAGGATTGCTAGTCTGGTTTCTATGGTGTCGAGGCGGATGAAACATCTCCCAGGATTGCTAGTCTGGTTTCTATGGTGTCGAGGCGGATGAAACATCTCCCAGGATTGCTAGTCTGGTTTCTATGGTGTCGAGGCGGATAAATCATCTCCCAGGATTGCTAGTCTGGTGTCTATAGTGTCGACGCGGATGAAACATCTCCCAGGATTGCTAGTCTGGTTTCTATGGTGTCGAGGCGGATGAAACATCTCCCAGGATTGCTAGTCTGGTTTCTATGGTGTCGAGGCGGATGAAACATCTCCAAGGATTGCTAGTCTGGTTTCTATGGTGTCGAGGCGGATGAAACATCTCCCAGGATTGCTAGTCTGGTTTCCATAGAGTCGACGCGGATGAAACATCTCCCAGGATTGCTAGTCTGGTTTCTATGGTGTCGAGGCGGATGAAACATCTCCAAGGATTGCTAGTCTGGTTTCAATGGTGTCGAGGCGGATAAAACATCTCCCAGGATTGCTAGTCTGGTTTCCATAGAGTCGAGGCGGATGAAACATCTCCCAGGATTGCTAGTCTGGTGTCTATAGTGTCGACGCGGATGAAACATCTCCCAGGATTGCTAGTCTGGTTTCTATGGTGTCGAGGCGGATGAAACATCTCCCAGGATTGCTAGTCTGGTTTCTATGGTGTCGAGGCGGATGAAACATCTCCCAGGATTGCTAGTCTGGTTTCTATGGTGTCGAGGCGGATGAAACATCTCCCAGGATTGCTAGTCTGGTTTCTATGGTGTCGAGGGGGATGAAACATCTCCCAGGATTGCTAGTCTGGTTTCTATGGTGTCGAGGCGGATAAATCATCTCCCAGGATTGCTAGTCTGGTTTCCATAGAGTCGAGGCGGATGAAACATCTCCCAGGATTGCTAGTCTGGTGTCTATGGTGTCGAGGCGGATGAAACATCTCCAAGGATTGCTAGTCTGGTTTCTATGGTGTCGAGGCGGATGAAACATCTCCCAGGATTGCTAGTCTGGTTTCCATAGAGTCGAGGCGGATGAAACATCTCCCAGGATTGCTAGTCTAGATGTTTCATCCCCCTCGACACCATTGAAACCAGACTAGCGGTTTCAATGGTGTCGAGGGGGATGAAACATCTCCCAGGATTGCTAGTCTGGTTTCTATGGTGTCGAGGCGGATGAAACATCTCCCAGGATTGCTAGTCTGGTTTCTATGGTGTCGAGGCGGATGAAACATCTCCCAGGATTGCTAGTCTGGTGTCTATGGTGTCGAGGCGGATAAATCATCTCCCAGGATTGCTAGTCTGGTTTCCATAGAGTCGAGGCGGATGAAACATCTCCCAGGATTGCTAGTCTGGTTTCTATGGTGTCGAGGCGGATGAAACATCTCCCAGGATTGCTAGTCTGGTTTCCATAGAGTCGAGGCGGATGAAACATCTCCCAGGATTGCTAGTCTAGATGTTTCATCCCCCTCGACACCATTGAAACCAGACTAGCGGTTTCAATGGTGTCGAGGGGGATGAAACATCTCCCAGGATTGCTAGTCTGGTTTCTATGGTGTCGAGGCGGATGAAACATCTCCCAGGATTGCTAGTCTGGTTTCTATGGTGTCGAGGCGGATGAAACATCTCCCAGGATTGCTAGTCTGGTGTCTATAGTGTCGACGCGGATGAAACATCTCCCAGGATTGCTAGTCTGGTTTCTATGGTGTCGAGGCGGATGAAACATCTCCCAGGATTGCTAGTCTGGTTTCTATGGTGTCGAGGCGGATGAAACATCTCCCAGGATTGCTAGTCTGGTTTCTATGGTGTCGAGGCGGATGAAACATCTCCCAGGATTGCTAGTCTGGTTTCTATGGTGTCGAGGCGGATGAAACATCTCCCAGGATTGCTAGTCTGGTTTCTATGGTGTCGAGGCGGATGAAACATCTCCCAGGATTGCTAGTCTGGTTTCTATGGTGTCGAGGCGGATGAAACATCTCCCAGGATTGCTAGTCTGGTTTCTATGGTGTCGAGGCGGATGAAACATCTCCAAGGATTGCTAGTCTGGTTTCTATGGTGTCGAGGCGGATGAAACATCTCCCAGGATTGCTAGTCTGGTTTCTATGGTGTCGAGGCGGATGAAACATCTCCCAGGATTGCTAGTCTGGTTTCTATGGTGTCGAGGCGGATGAAACATCTCCCAGGATTGCTAGACTGGTTTCTATAGTGTCGACGCGGATGAAACATCTCCCCGGATATTTTGACTTAAATATGTATGGTATTTCTCAATAAAGTTAAATTCCCGAAACAATTTAAGACAATAAAGTTTTACTTAACATTAACTTTATGATTTATTTACAAAATGGCAACCAAAACATCTTCATTTACACGCACAATATTTCTTATTGCACTTCAACAGTCTTGTACGGAGTAAAAATTAAAAATGCATTTCTGCATACCACAATGTCACTGATAATTTACTTTTAGCTTCGATAAAGCATTTATGATATCCACACTTATTACAATTTTGAGAATGAGTGTGAGAGTGGCTCCATATTAACTATAATACGTACCACGTGCCTCGATACACAGATAATGTTCAGCACTTGGAGTAGCTGTTGCCTTTATTAATGCTAATATAATGCTATTATAATTCAAATGTACAGCAATATGCCACGTAATTTGTGCCCAAATCAGAGTTATATCAGCATTATATGCGCATATAATGCTGATATACAGCAATTTTTAGCAGCTAATGTGTCCAAGGTGTACTGTAAAAATGCTGTTACACAGAACTTTTGTGCTACTTGGGACAGACAGCCCCCTATGCAAAGGGTGTATGGAAGTGGATGAAACAGTACAGCACACGCTGTTCCACCACGAGCTCCTAGAACACCCAGGCCTCTTACTCCAGCTGGTGCAGTAGTTGGCAAGGCTGAATTAGATGTGCAAGCGAAGGGGAAGCACAAAGGCTCAGCTCAAGTGGGCCAGGTGCAGGCGCTACAACCCCCTTATAGAAGAAGTAGAAAGTATACATACTCGGAGAGCCTCTAAAACTGACATGCGGCGCCTGGTAGGCGACCCCTTCGGCGCCCGCCTCCACGAGGAACGCCTGCAGCCGGCCGGCCTCGACCGAGCACAGCACCAGGTAGTAGCCGTACTCATTGTAGCACTCCTTCTCTCCAGATATCCTCCAGACTCCTGGAACAGGTAAGGTCATATTTGGACATATTTACACAAAGCAATAATTAATTAAAATTAAATTAAACCAGTCAAGTTCGACTAGGACGTTGGACACGCACACGAAGGGTTCCACACCTGTGTACGGTCGCCTGCGGCTAAAAGTATACAGGTAGGTGATGCCATCTATGAAGTGTACACGAACTGCTTACGGAATGCCTACGAGCCGGGCGGGGCGGCGGCGGCGGCGGCGGTGGCTGTAATAACTGGTAGCATATTTCAACCACTCTCTCATAGCTGGTAATAGTCCATGTGGCTTACGATGCGCGTTTAGCATTCATGTAATGATACGGCGGGGGCGATCATAGGTACAAATCCCGCACGTAAAAATGTAACTACTTAGTTGTTATTATTTTTAAATGCTTTTTAACATTCTTGACATCAGTAGTAATGGAAGTAAGCACCCACAAGTCATAGTTAGTAGCCAGAGCGATTTATAAAACGTTGAGCGGGGCAAGTGTAAAACTGACTAAAAGAAGCGTTGTTTGTGATCAAATAAATTAAAAAGGCCTACCCACAATCTTATGAGAATAAGTCAATAAATAAAAAGAAGTAAGTTTAAGTTAGTCGTCCGCTACATTGCACCTGACATCTACTATTGTTTATTTGCTCCCTATCGATTGTGTGATTGTTTTATCAGCTTTTGTAATTCTGTTGTAATTTGTTGATTCGAAATGCATCATTTAACGGCGATTTAACGGCGAGGAGAATGTGAGCATTAGCGAAATAGCTCGCCGATTGCAAATAACGGTAAGTCCAATATTATAGTCATCCAAATAAGGTAGCTTTTTTTGGAGCTGTAACTGAGCTCAGTATGACCTTTGACACAGGCGTAAATAGTTCAATTCAATTCAATATCTTTATTTCAGATCACACAGAACCACATCACACAGAGACAAGTTACCAAGTTTAGAACACGAAACGAATAATGAAAGACTTCACAATGTTTTTATTTATTTGCAGAGAAGATCCGTCCAATTATGGATAAGGCGGTATGCTAGCACAGGCGAGATAGATAACTTGAAACGTGGTCGGAAATCTTTCACGTATACCCCTGCTTGTGCCCGCCACCGAGAAATTATAGCTGCTCATACAGCAGATCCCTTTACCACGACTCGTTCCACGGCCCAGCAGCATGGAGTATCTATGGATGTAGTGCGCCGACATCTGCATGCAGGCCGCATTCATTGCTATCGACCAGCGAGTAAAATAGCATTATCACCAGCCCATCGCCAAGCAAGACTACAATTCGCTCGCCAATATTTAAATTTTAACTGGCAGGATAATATTGTTATTTTTACTGACGAAAAATGTTTTAAATCAGACAAAGATGGTCGAAAAGTTTTGTGGAGAACACCAGGAACACGTTACGATGTAGTTAACACGCTTCCTTGCAGAACCAGCGGTAGGATTACTCTCGGCTACTGGGGCTGGATGTCTTCGATGGGTCCTGGCGAGTTAAGTAGTTGATTTAGGGGGCCTAAAATATTTAGAATTGTTACGACATGTCATGTTACCTTCAGTGCGCAATGTGTATCCTGCCTGAACCACATCATATTTACTTCGTGCATGATAACTGTGCAGTTCATCATGCACAAGTTGTTAGTAATTGGTTAAGGACACAATCGAATATTACTATTATTGACTGGACCTCTAAAAGCCCTGATCTCAACCCAATAGAAAATTTGTGGGGCCAAATGGTGCTTAACTGGGACCCATCCGAAGAAATAAGAAAAACTTGGACAATCTAGTTACGTCAACATGGGAGTCGTATCGCGGCCGTGATATGTGCTGGAATATGGTGACCGGCATGTCGAGACGGCTGCAAGGAGGAGGGTGCAGAGACTCACTATTAAGCATTTTAATATTCCTATTTAAGAATATTTACTCCCTTGGTTAGCATTTTTTACCTTATAAATTTACTACCCCATGTTGGCGTGTCAGATCAGGAAAGTTATAGAAAGTGAGTGATGTTATTGTTACAATATGTAACATGTTGATTCACTTCACTGAACTATAGTTAATATTTATGTTGTAGCTATTCTGCGATATATTATATGATAGATATATCTGCAATAGATATATCTGCGAATTGTTTTCTCATACAGCTGATAACTACACCGATTCTATCATGTGGAGGGTAGACAAGTTACGAATAAATTTCTTTGTAACCATTAAGATAAGGAAGATGCATTTATAATATATATAGATCTAAGTTGTAATAATAAATCACTTCATCACTTACGGTTTGATGACTAGCCTATAAACCTATAGTTAGGTTCAGGTAGCAATCCAAGCAGACAATGTGTTAATTAATATTACTCGTCTAGTGTTTATGTTTTGCTATTTTATTAATAAACTTTTTATTTAAAATTCCGGATATTTTATTTACAAACCCTCAGTAATTAAATACAACAATAAAAAGAAAGAAAAGAAAACTTGTATGCTATTTTATTTAAATTCACAAAAAGTGCAAATTCAAAGCAGGTCCAATACATTCGTGGTAGTTCCTGCGTCTCGCCGCCGCCTTTAACCACTACGCCACGGTCAATATGTCAGAGATGTGTGAAATTAACTAGCTATTCTACACAGGAGTTGAAATAGCGGACACAAGCTGGCGTGCTGCTCAAGCATACCCACATTTATACGACACTGCCACACACCACAACACGTCCACGCAACTATTACCCAGGACATTGTAGTTATAAGCTGGTTACTAGATGGCATCACCTGCCCGTATACTTTTCGCCGCAGGCGACTGTACATGGAAAGACGTAAAACGACAGTATTTTGCACGAGTATACCTTTTTAATTCTTAATAAAAAAATACTAAACACTAGGTAGGGCTACATTCAAGTCCGTACATCGACGGATTGAAAAATAGTTTTGTGTATGTAGTATGTAAGTATTGAACTATATGCTCAGGTTATCGAAACTCCTTGCTCATTGAAACCGGAAATGGTTAGAAATTGAGTAACTTATTTACAGAAATAAAATGAAATATGATTTTAAAAAAACTTTATATTATTTATTATAAATCTAATGAGCATTATTAATCGTATAATGACAAATAAATAAGCAGAAACTCAGAGTCCAGTTCAGTTCACTGATAAACAAATGAAACAAAATGGCTAAGAAAATGGCCATACAAATGGCCATCTCTTGTATGGATACTACTTTTAATTTAATAAAAAAGGCAATATAAATACATCCTCTGTGAAAATTTCAGCTCTACCTATTTCGGTTGATCCAGTAGAACCAGCGCTCAAACACTGGGAATTGGGTGAAATAATCACAATAGAGGACCTGCCTGTGTTCAGTGGCCATCCTACCAGATGAATCACAAAACAAACAGACGTAGCATCACACATTGTCTCATAAGATGTATTTTTTTTTTATTTAGCCATGATGCTGACATACAATACATAATATTTTGAATTTAAATTATAGAGCAAGCACGTTAAGCTAGCTAGCTAGCTTAACGTGCTTGCTAGTTGCTTGCAGCTTGCAAGCTAGTTAAAATTTTTACTACATTTTTCAAATATATACAATGGTTAAATAAATATGTTTATGAGTTATTAATTTTGTTTTATTGCGCATTTTGTCAGCTTGACCTGCGACATAGGCCTCCTCCAACAACTTCAAGTGGTGTCTATCTCTGGCTAACATCATCCAAAGAAGCCAGCAATGTCTTTGACTACCTCCTCCTATCTTAAAATTGGTCTGCTTCTCTTTCGCTGCCCTGGGGTGTTATCTTATCTTATATTATATATATTATTATTAGATATATTACGGCTGCCTACGAAGCCAAGGGTCCCTGGTTCGAGTCCCAGTGAGGGCAAATATTTGTTTGATGAGAATGGATGTTTGTACCCTAGTCGTGGTTGTTTGTCTATCTAAGTATTATATTTATCTATATAAGTATGTGTATCGTTGTCTAATACCCAAGATACAGGGAATCCTAGTTTGGGGCTAGATCAATGTGTGTAAATAGTTTCCAAGGTATTATTATTATTATTCATTTTCTTAGTCACATCTTCGATTCTAGTCTTGCTTGTTATGTCGTTAAGCTTTATTTTGTCTAGTAGCCTCAGACCCAACATATAAGATGTAGGAGGCATACAATTGCACTCACTTGCAGTAAGTAAACCAATATACAATTTAGCTTAACAAGTTGCCAGTTATATCCTAGTACAAACCAGTACAAAAACACATTACCTACTTATAACATGGACAGTCAATGTGTTGACAATGAGTAAGCCTTTGTATATAAAGGTTTAGTTACAATGGTTTCCATTACTGTAAGGGCCTGTTCTAAGAAGTCCCGACACACCCTATTGAACAGATAAAAATATTTTTTCTTTGGTAAATGACAGTTGAATGTCTATTTAAGCCTTTATTTATTTATTTATTTGTATATTAACGAAAAACGGTTAGCAAAAGCATTTAAGAAAAAGTAAAGTTATAGTGTTACAATAAACCTACAGTTTCGCTTAATTAATAGTACAATTAGATTTTTTTTAAGATGAATAGAAACGGCTAGAGGAGGCCTATGCCAAAAGGCCACAGAATTAAGAGATTTAATATGAAACAATTAAGATTTTAATAAATGTTTTAGTATGTAAATTAGGTACTCTTCTCCTGGAAATAAAGGCTATTATAATTAAACAATTAGATTTTTTACAAATTTATATGGCATAAGCATGCATTATTTTTCATTGGTAGTACTTTATTCCTAAGAAATAAGATTGAGAATTTGGTAGGCATGAAGTGGGCAAAGCCTTTTATAAGGTTAATATACTCAAGATAAATCACCTAAATCATCGATATATGGTCAGCTACGAGCCAGTAGCCATATAAGCATTTACATACAAGCACATAGGTACATTACTTCTGGCCCCACACTAGGATACCGTGTCGTGGGAACCAGAAAGAGCGACATCACACACATAAATATCCAAGACCTGATTTTTTTTATTCATCCTAAGCCGGGGATCAAACCCCGGTCCTCTCGCATGGTAGACAGAGCCACAAATGCCGCACCACAGAGATCATCAAATTATGTATTATGTTTATAATAATAAATACATAATATTTAATATTATGTATTTCAAACAAACACCAGTCAAATTGAAAAATCTACTAATTAGGGTTGGCTATAGATATCGTTCACACGATTTTTACTATGATGTAAATGGCAGGTAGTAAATTGGAGCTCTCTACTCCCCCTAGAATAGTTTTTTTGCGAGGAAGTGTATAGTTTTTGAGATATAATTTATATCTCAAAAACTATACATTTCCCATTACTTTATATCATATAAATGAATTTTGTTAAAATTTGAGATTACATTGACATAATTTTTGCTATGAAAGTGATATGATTCAAGTATGCAACCCGCAGAGTGTTGGGGGAGAACTTCCTATGCGGTCTTGTGATATTTTAGCTTATTTTGTTATTGCCGGAGACTCGGTATCTAATTATCATTGAAATTAAAATTCAAAGACTTACGCGAAATGAAACTCAATACTATCATTTATTAAAAAAATAAACACTATGAAGACTGAGTTCAAGTAGCATTATATTTTTGAGTCAACTTTGGCTAGAGTAGCTTATTGTGGCTAAATTTCAATTGAGTTATAGGTTAGGTTAGAACTTAGAAGAAGCAAAACTGGAGTGTAGGCAAGCGGAGCAGTGCAAAGCATATGCAAATTAAAACAACATTTAATGATATATGACTCTGTGGGTTGCTTTATCACTTTCATAGAGAAAATTATAAAAATATTACCTCAAATTTAAAAATTAAATAATTTATTATTCTGAAACCTTACATTTCCTGGCAAAAAAAAATGCTAAGGGGGCAAGGGATCTCTCCCCTTCCTCCTCCACTACCTCTATTCCCCAAATTAAGGTGAACAATATTTATAGTTCACAAGCTCACTTTTCATACGATGTAATTTTCGAATTTGAATGGCTTTGTGCAACTCGTATCAAAATAGAAAATACTACAGGCTACAGGTTATGAACCAAATATGATTAGCATTATTTTTAATAAAAACTTCTTTTACCATGTGTATCCAGCTCAGCTTTGGTTCTGAAGTCAGCCTGAGCAATCCGGGTTGACACTGTCTCTTTGGTGCACATAGCAATGGTGGTATTTCCGGTTGTTAGCTTCGGCAGTAGTTTTTCAAAGTCTTCAGCTTTGAGACCAAGCTTCAGAGCCTCTAAGCACACCCAGTGCTCGCTTAACAGTTTCGCCAACTTCAGATCTGTGGATATTGTCTCTAAATATCTTATTCTTTCAGTGACATTCATCGATAAACCTCCATTTGTGATGTTCACTGGTGCTGCAAACATTCTGTAGTGTTGGAGAGCGTTTTGGCGATCTATATCAGTTTTTTCTGAGTCACTGAATACTTTTTCTAGTTTTTCGACTCTTTGGTCGAGCTCTTCTGTCTCCTCTTTGTTGAGGATCTCGGGGTAAGCAAGCAAATCTCGGTTGAATATTGATAAGAATACGTTTTTCATGAAAGGCTCGATTTTTGGTTTTCGGCGTTCGGTCCGCTCAATTACCTTCAAGTCTTCGAAGTCGAACTTCTCTTCCTTGACCTGCGGCTGTGTGGTCTGGCTAGCATCGCAATTTGTAGGTGATACTGAAAACTTTCTGTAAAAATTCCGGCCGACACTTTGCCGTGCTACAGGCACGATTGAACGTGCAATATTCATTGTAGAGTGTATGATATTGAAAGGACCAATAGTTTTAGATGCTAAATCTCAATAAATTACATAGAAATTAGTGTTTTCTGTAAAAAATATCTCAAGTTTTAGGTTATTTTGAGATATCTGAATTGATTGACATAACGTTTTTTTTTTTTGTAATGTTTTTTTTTTTCTTTGTAATGTTTTTTCCTTTATGGAAAAGGCTAAGAGGTTAAGCCCATACCGCCTGGTCTTATTTTAATTTCTTTTCTTCTCTTCATATTGACTGAGGCTAAAAGCCTTGTCTTTCCGTAAGTAATTTCTTCAGTCTTTATTATATATTCGAGGCACATAGCCTTGTCTAACGTATTTATTCTATAACTTCATAATCCAGTATGTTTAGGTCAATCCGTGTTGTCAAATCAGGTATCAATTTTCCTCCAGTATTTATAGGTCACATCCGAGTTGTCAAATCAGGTATGTAGTATAGGTCTATTCCGATGTATTATTATTTTTCAAATAACTCCAATGGTACTCTTGATAAAATTATAAATAGGGTAAAATGCTTCTATATTCTTAAGGAGATCCTGAATAGAGCGCGGGACATCCAGGGCTTCTTTGTAAATGTTCCATAAGCTGTCAATGAATACTAGTCTTTGTATATTGAATTGAGGGCAATCAAAAAATATATGATTTAGAGATTGGTTTTCAGAATTACAAAATGTACAATTTGGGGAAGGAATCATTTTCAACCTATGTAAATGTTCATTAAATCTGCCATGTCCAATTCTCAAACGACAAATTGTTGTGTAAAAGTTTCTATGTAGATATTTTCCGACGATAAACCATGGTCTCTTAATGTCCGAGTTAATATAGCTGTACCATTTCTTTTTATTTGTGTCGTTTCTCTCCAATGAAGCATCCATTGATGTTTAATATTCGTTCTAATGTCGGTTTTGCAATCTGAAGCTGGCAACTTAATGTTCTTGACAGGTATTTGGTGAATATTGGGGTATTTTATTATAGAGCTGGCAAGTTTATCAGCGAGTTCGTTGCCAGAGACGCCAATGTGAGATGGTGTCCAAAACAAACTTATTCATATTCATATTCTTTATTGCACAGAAAACATAGATACACAGACAGTTACAATAAATTTTATAGGCAAAGGCGAGCTTATCTCTAAAAAGAGATTTCTTCCAGCAAACCTAGGCAAGACAGGAGTGTTTGTGAAAAAGGACAGTCCTAGTGCGCAATAAAACAGTATACATACGTACGAAAATTACTTTTAAAATATAAATAAAATATACCTAATAAAATATATATATATCTCAACTATATAATACACTAGATAGCATGCACATATATAAACTACAAAATATCATACATATACTTACATAAATATGATACTAATTACGAAAGAGAAAGAAAATACGCTTTCAATCTTCTCTTAAAAGTGAAAATTGAGGGACTATCCCTAATAGTGCAGGGAAGTGCGTTCCACAGTCGGATTGCCCTTAACCTAAAAGAGTGTTTGTAGGCGGCAGTTTTATGCCGAGGAGTTGACAGGAGAGACACCGTGTGGGATCTCCGATTACTATCCCTGGGGAAAAGAAATTCAAAACGTTCTCGAAGATATGTGGGGTAGCGGGGATTTCGCAAAATATTGAATAGATAAGAGAGAATGTGCATATCACGGCGAAGACGGATCGGAAGCCATCCCAGCTCCTTGCGATACTGGGAGACATTGTCGTACTTGCGCAGCCCGTAGACAAACCGAATCCCAAGGTTTTGGAGTCGCTCGAGTTTATTCAGTTGTTTTTCGTTCGCACTGACCCAACAAGCATCCGCGTAGTCTATTAAAGGTAGTAGAAGGGACTGAACAAGGGTGATTTTAGTCTGCCGCGGCAGGAAGTACTGCAATCTCCGTAGGGAGTAAAATGACGCAAAGACTCGTCTGCTGACCTCACAAACATGGGGCGACCAGGACAGCAAGTTATCAAATATAACCCCAAGATTCTTAGCTTTCTCGCTGTAGGTGATTATCGTACCCTCATACATCACAGGATCGACGGGGATATTTTGTATTGTGTTAATTGAGTGCCGTGTACCCATAATCATGGCTTGAGATTTTGCCGGGTTGACAAGCAGCCCATATGAAATTGCCCATTTACTGATGTTATCGAGGTCAGCATTCAACGCCTCTATGGTCAGATTTACATCACTAAGAGAGAAGTGCCGATATATTTGAAACTTATTTCTCTATCTTGATTGAGCCAAAGCCTACTATTTTCTGCCTTATGTTATAAATTATATAGTTTGTGCTACCATTGTACGTGGGATTTACAGTGCCATTAAAACGCTCATGCTGTCCGAAATTATCAACCATTTCTTGAAACTGAGGTTAGTTGATTCTATATATTCTAAAGATGCATAAAAGGCTTGAGCTTCTGCTGTGTATATACTTGCATTTGTTGGCAATCTGAACCCATGTCCCAATTTAGTGACAGGATCATAGTAAGCCATGGAGACGTTTTCGTTACATTTCCAGGCATCTGTATAAATTTGTCTAAACTCTCTGTGTTCATCCAATTTAATGTAAACTGCATATTTATCACTCAGTGTCCTATCTATGTGAATCTTTAACCCACAGAATTTGCTCTCATATGATCCTTCATAACAAGGCAAAGTACTACTTATAAGTTAAAGTTTCTTGAATGTTACAAGTTAAAAAGTTATTAGAGTTAAGCATTAGTAGTTTAGAAAGAAGGAGATTGCCATCTTCAGACACCAACTTGATAATGAAATTAAGTTTTAAATGATTGAATCTGATCATTAATGGACACAAGTTACACTCAACCTGCATTGAATTAATTGGAGATGACTTAAAGGCTCCTAAGATTAATCTTAAATTATCAAGTTTATCTCAGTTTATCTACTAATTTTGGATCTATACAATAACAGAAAAAACCATAGTCAAAGTGACTTCTTACAAGGGCTTTGTATAGAGTTAAAAGAATCTTAGGATCGGCACCCCAATGGCTGCCAACCAAAGATCTTAAAGTGTTGGTAGCTCTTAAAGCTCGTTCCGTTATGCAATCAACATATCTACACCATGAGAGATTCTGTGTCAAAACTACACCCAAAATTTTTATTTGAGATTGAATTGGTAATAAGTTATTGTCATATTGTAGCTTAACTGGGATGACTTTTTTCTTTGAGAATATGACTACTTTACTTTTAGCTGGACTAATTTCTAGATTTAAATATTGAAAGTAACTATGTAATTTTTCCAGTGCTAAATTTAATTTTTGAGTTGTGTGTGTGATGTTATTACCACTGCAATAAATAGCCAAATCATCGGTAAACTGTAAGTTGCTGACTTCTGTTCCTAACATTTCATTGAGCCTGTGGATGTAGAGAATATACAATAAAGGGCTCAAAATGCCACCTTGACAGAAGCCTTTAGTTGACAATCTAGGCCCAAAAATATTATTGCAACTCATCTTAACATAAACTTCTCTTCCACTGATAAACTCATAAATCCACCTAACACATTTTTCAGGTATTCCCAAAGAAGAAAGAATGGTACATAAAACAAAATGATTAATGTTATTGAATGCTCCTACAATATCGAAAAAAATACAGACAAGATGTTTACCGTTACCGTTAACCGCAGCGTCAGTATCACGGAAGAGATGCCCTATACTTTCTCTTGCTGACCGACCGCGACGAAACCCAAACTGATTTCTTGGAAGAATATGATTGGATTCAATATAAAACTCAAGACGTTGTTTCATAAGTTGCTCAAAAAGTTTACCTGCACAAGATGCTAATGCAATGGGTAAATTTAAAATATTTAAAAATTTCACTAGGCAATCTGTTTCCAGTTTTTGAAACATTTTGTAAGAAATGCAATCTAAACCAAAGGTTGTGTCTTTACGTGACTTGATAGCTGCTTTTAACTCGTCTATGGTGAATGGATTGATAATGTAACTATTGGTGGGGTTTACGGAAGAAGGATTATTTATTTGCATTGGTTGTGAAACAAAGTCAGGTGTATATTTCCTTAAAAAGTTATTTATCCAAAATATTTTTTTATTATTATTTAGTTTCGTACTTTTACTGTAGGATTTATTAAATTTACGCATAGTTTGCCAAATTTTAGAAATTGGAGTGGATCTATTTATTTCAGTACAGTATTCCATCCAACTATTTAATCTTTCTAATTTAATAATAAGTTTTTTCTCAGCCTGCATTTTTTTTTATTAATATAGTTTAAATCACTAGGATCTTGTTTAAATATAATAAAAGCTTCCTTACTTTTATGAACTGCATTAGCTCACTTTTCATTCCACCATGGCAGAGGAGGATGCCGGTATTCAAAATTGCTTCCTGTCTGTTTCGAGCTATTATTATTCATATTTGAATTTTGGGCCTCACTTCTAAACATCGATTGATTAATAGCTTTATGAATGATATCACAATAGTCATAGTAAGACTATAGAAGATCGTTACGGTTAATAATAAATTCTTTAAGCCTATGTTTAAAGAATTTATTATTAACCATAAGTTTTCAAAGCTTTTAACCCAAGTTTTTAAAGCTCGCCAACACTATTGTTGGCGAGCTTTGAAAACTTATTCCAAATTACTAGCCGATTAGGTCTTTTGAGTGCAGCTGTGTTACTTTGAGAAATAAAGTTGTTTGTAGAAGAATTAGTGATAGTGTTGAACAAAATCTCAGTTATTGTGGGTAGATGATAACTTCCCAGGGGATCATCATATACTGTCCAATTGCAATTAAGGGCTATAGAGGGACTGACTATTGTTAAATCCAAACCATTTGGTCTCCAGTTATTTGTACCTACAGTTGTTGGTTGTGTGTCATTTAATAACACTAAATTGCATTCATTTACAGCGTCGAGGACATCTCTTCCACGAGGACTGACAGATTGGCAACCCCACATGGTGTGATGTGCATTGAAATCACCTGCTACTAAGCATGGTTGTGGTAAGGTATTAATAAAATTAACAAATTTTGTTTTTTTAAAAGTAGGACTACAGTTTGTCGGGATATAAAGACTGGCCATTGATAATGAACTGTTATTAAAGTTTATTTTGATAGCAATATTCTGAAGTGAATCATCAAAAAATGTTTTTAATCTACTGTATTGTATGTTGCTACGAATGACTACGGCAACACCATTGTGTTTATTGCCACAATCATTGCGTTCTATTGAGTATCCTATAATATTTAAACGTTGTGTAGGCTTGAGCCAAGTTTCGCAAACTAAAGCTATGTCAATATTATTTTCGTACAAAAATTGAGTAAAAATATGACGATTACATAACAGACTTTGATCATTCCATCTTTAATTTGTCTGTGAATTTGTACTAATGTTCTTGGTATCACTGGAGTTGAAAAAATCGCTTAAAACATCTAACACATTTTTAGAGGATATTGGGGTATCTTGTGTCTTATTTAATGTTATAATTTTTATAATGCTTTGCACTAAGAGATTCAGTGCCTTGTCATTTGATTTTAATAATGTCAAGAGATCAAGAGGCTTCTTAGGGCCGAGAGGTGGGAAAATTCCATTTTTGAAAATGTCAGCGAATGATGGTGTCTGAACTTTTTGTCTGTTTTCTTGTATTTTCTTTTGCTTAATTGGGCACTGAGCTGAAATACTAACGTGTTGCCATCGCAATGGAAGCATTTGGCCTGTTCGATCGGAGTTTTACAAACTTTATATGAGTGGTCTTCTTTACAGATAGAGCAGCGCTCGGAGTTCTTGCAAAACTTTGCTAAATGGCCATACCTGAGACACCGGACACATTGTTTGACTGGTGGAACATACGCTGAGATGTCATGCCGCCAACCGTCCAAATCTACGTAGTCTGGAAGAACTGACGTCGCGAAGGTGATGGCTACTGTCTGCAGCGGCTGTTGAATGAAGTTATCATCAACTTTGGTCCTTTTTGTGAATCTTTGAACAGATATTATTTTCTTGTAACTTGATAGCATTGTGAATATCTTTTTGTTTGTCAAGTTGGTGGGTACATTTTTAATTATACCAGTAATTTCAGTGCTTGAAGCTGGTATATTGGCCTTAAATTGGTAGTCTTTTAAAAATGTAGCATTGTTCAAGAAGGCATTAGCAAGGCTGGCTTTTTCGAAGTATATGGCAATTTTGAACTTGTTCATTGACCTAAGATATTTGATTTCTTTATTAAACCTTTTGATACAGCTAGATATGGACATTAGGTCTCGGGTTCCTATAGGTATATCCGCATTGGAAGACTCTACGAATACTACAAATTCTGTAGCACCAGAATCCTCAGGGTATCGTCTCTTATAATCTGTTACCAGATAAGGTTTGTACTTATCTGCGCTTTCGACCTCTGACTCGGACGACGACTTGGAGTCTCCTTCACTTTTCTCTTAAGTCTCATCTTTTTTTCTCTTTCTTGTTCGCACCTTCCCCATGATTGGTTTCTTTTTATTTGTCTCCAGACGCCTTTTATTTCTAAAAACCCCGATTGATACACGAGTAATCGATGAAATTAATAAAAACTTCGAAAATCGCGCCTGGTTATTTCAATGGTTTCCCGCGTTTTTTTTTTTTTGTATTTATTCCTTCAGGGAAAGGCTACGGTGCTAGGCCATACCGCCTTGTCGGTTGTTATGTTGCCTTTGTAATCTTCATAAATGTGTCCTAGCTTCCAATATCTTCAAGGCCATGCCCACAATTTATTTTTATTCGCTTTTCTTTAAAGCATTATTAAATATCTTCTTTCGAAGATCATCTGAAGGGGGTTTCTTGTTAAGGCAGACGGGCCATATCCTTATTTTCTTTTTTGTATTTGGCTTTAGAGCCTATAACTTAGTATAATGATTCGGAGCCCCTCTTTGGCTATATTAAATATTCTCAATTATTTTTCTTCTAGATTTCTTCTAAGTATAGTGTTAATCATAAAGTTGTAAATTGTTTTAAAGTTTTCATGTTTTCTTAATCATTTCAGTAGAGAGCGCGGGATTTCTTCTGGATCATTATAATTTTCCATTAATGTATCAATAAGTAGAATTCGCTGAATGGAGAATGCAGCACAGTTAAAGAATATATGTTCTAATGTTTGATCTATTTCGGAATTACAATAGTCACAAGCAACTAATGGTATTATTGACCGAGCCAGCGAAGGGCTCCATTTCGACAAGATAGGCCGATTTTGCTTTCGTCTTTATATATATCTGTCATATATATCGGTCTAGGGGCCACAGTTTTCAAGCAATCCTCACGAAACTTGGCACACGTTTCCTTGAATCAAAATATTTTTTTGTCGA
This sequence comes from Argyresthia goedartella, assembly GCA_949825045.1. Taxonomy (NCBI): domain Eukaryota; kingdom Metazoa; phylum Arthropoda; class Insecta; order Lepidoptera; family Argyresthiidae; genus Argyresthia; species Argyresthia goedartella. The sequence goes on along the minus strand of OX463811.1, from coordinate 4,154,193 downwards.
GAGCTTTTTTAAATTAGGGGGAAAATGGGGGCAAAAAGGGGGAAGTTTGCTGTGGCATTATTTATGAACGGATCGTTCCCGATATCCCGTTCGAGCCCATTTTTGGATGAAATATTAAATATTATATTCTTTACAAGTTATTGTGAAAATATTGCCATAAAAATGGGGGGAAGGGGGGAAAATTCATTCTTTTTTATTTGAATACCATACGACATAATCATTGACATTATATTATCCTTTTTCTATCCATATTATACAATTCTGTAATCTCATCTAATTTAAATCACACAATTACAATACTGTTCTATGCATTATTGATTCGATTTAAATTCAAATTCAATTCCAATAATTAATTCAATTCAATATATTAGAAAAAATTAATATTTAATTTAATTTTGAATTTAATGTTTAATTTAATTTTTAATTTAATTTTTGATTTAATTTTTTATTTAATTTTTTATTTAATTTTTAATTTAATTTTTAATTTAATTTAGTTGCTGTAATAATTTGTATGTTTTGTGTACTTAAGCCTATTGCTGTCTCGCGTCAGCTTTGGCTCTGGTAGAATATCAGCGTCACAGATTCGGCTGTGACATTGCTGAGTCAGGGCCATTTGATTGTCGCGGTACAGTTACGGTGCCATATAGAGATCCTTATTTTCCATATTTTTGCTGCGTTAATTATAATTATTTTCATTGTTTTATTTAATTTCTTTGAATGAATTATCTATCTATCTATCTATCTAAAATGGGGGCAAAAAGGGGGAAAGCCTCATTTTTTAACCATTTCTTACGAAATTAATCACAGACTTTCCTTGAGTAAAAAGATTTTCGTTGTCGAGAGTTAATTGACACGAGTTTGCAATTCCTGTCCTCCCGTGGCATATAAAATGTTTTCATCACACTTGTGAGGAAAAAAGGGGAAAAAAATCTTCTAACTAATTAGTTAGAAGATTATTTCATACTTTTCTTAAACAGACCAAACTCGAGAGCGGCTGGACCGATTTCGCTGTTATTTGTATTGAAATGTACATAAAAGTGCCGGGGGTGTCGGAAAAATGAGAGAACAAGGAACTTCGATAGTTTTATTTTTCGTTTATTTTCTTAGTTGGTTGCATCGATATGAATGTAAGGAACCGCCTCCCCGTACTAAACTTCTAACTGTTTGACGCTTAAAAAATAGCGGCCCTGTCGGAATTTGATGGTACCAAGTCAGTAAGAAAACTTGTAAATCAGGGCGATTAGAATTTCATGGGGTGAAAAGACACGATATAAAGAAAGTTGTTCTACAGATAATTCTCAAATATTTTGAAAGTGGAAAATGGAAATCTAGAAGAGGACAATAGAAAGGAGGTAATAACTATATATTAAGGAGGTATAACTCTACTCTCAACCATGGACGATTAGTTTTATTCGTCCATGCCTCAACGAACCTAACCACGGACATAATTGTGGTATTTCGTTATTATTTTCTATTGTGCATTCATAATGCATTCTGCAATTTACGTTCTTCTCGATTATCGCTCTAATCAAATGTAACCTGCGATTGTCTATTGCAGGCTGATCAAAGGACAGAAAACGTATTTTTGCCAACGAATGTATTCAACTTCAACGCCATTCGGCGTTGTGCGTGTTGTTGAGAAAACATTGGTTTGGCGAAATTTCTTAGACACTTAGATTTTGGTCGTTGGCTAATTCATTGTTTTGGTTGTGAATGAATCTGTTTCAGACTCAGTACCTGAACTTGGTAGAGCTGGTGGCGAATCAACATTTTCTGGTTCATCTTTTTTTTTCGCCTTACCTTTCCCTATATTTATACTTTACATAATTCTTCACTTACTAATAAATGATATTTTCAGTATTCACAGGTAATTACGCAAGAAATCTACAAAAACTTTGATAATTATTTTCTAACTTTTAAAAAGCCTTCACCTTCGTTGAGCGTTCCCGCGCTTTTTTTCAGTTCCCAATTTAGTTTAAAAATTCCTAAAAAGTCTGTGAAGGAAATTTTAGATAGCAGCGTCATGAAAACGCTTGATTGATTTTGAATTATAAATTTACTAGTTGCCCGTAGCGCGGCTTCCCAACGCGTACCTATTTCATATTCTCATAGTTCCCCGTCATAAAACTTATTCGTAATTATCGTAATTTTCTTTATTGTACTACACAAAACTGTGATACAGATAACTTATAATAGAAAAAACATGTACAAAGGCGAGCTTATCTCTCAAAAGAGATTTCTTCCAGCAAACCAAGAAGGTAGGTAAGGTGATGTTTGAGCGGGGGAAGACCTGCGCGTACAATAAAACTCTTAAATACTACGAGTAATATATACTACAAACAATATTATACTGATAACCCTAATTGCTAAAAATAGACTGCATACACAATTACTTAAATAGAACGTAACAATATAAATAAACCGTATAATAAACTAATACATACCAATATATATATATATATATATATATATATGTGTCACCGGGAAATAATACGATCCGCAAGTTTATAAATTTCCTAGGAAGTTTATAAACTTCCTTCTAGATTACATTAGGCTAGGTTAGGTTAGGTTAGGTTAGGTTAGGTTAGGTTAGGTTAGTATATTTATAAACTTGCGGAAAAAAAAATAGGAAATTTATAAACTTGCGGATCGTATTATTTTCCGGTGGCATATATATATATATATATATATAATTGGAAAGGGAGAGATAGTGCTTCTTTAGCCGGTTTTTAAATATATTTAGAGATCGACTGTCCCTGATAGTGCAAGGAAGCTCATTCTTTATTCTTTATTGCACAGAAATCTTAATAGTAAGGTAACAAAAAATTTTATGAGCAAAGGCGAGCTTATCTCTAAAGAGAGATTTCTACCAGCAAACCTAGGCAGGACAGGAAAAATTGTGCAACAGGAGTCCTAGTGCGCAATAAAACTGTACACTAAAACATAATAAATGATATAATAAAAAAATTAATGAATGAAAATAAAATAAATGATATAGTAAATGATTTACACTAAATAAAATACAAAAGCAAAAAATAAAATATATATCAAACATATACTACTTATATATACATATATAAAAGTACCTATCACGAAAGAGAAAGGAAATGCTCTTTCAATCTTGTCTTAAAAGTGAAAATTGAGGGACTATCTCTAATAGCGCAGGGAAGTGCGTTCCACAGTCGGATCGCCGTTAACCTAAACGAGTGTTTGTAAGCGGCAGTGTTATGCCGAGGAGTAGAAAGAAGAGACATCGTGTGGGATCTCCGGTTGCTATGCCTGGAGGAAATAAACTCGAAACGTTCTCGAAGATATGAGGGGTAGCGGGGATTTCGCAAAATGTTGAACAGATAGGAGAGAACGTGCATATCACGACGAAATCGGATCGGAAGCCACCCCAACTCCTTGCGATAATGTGAGACATGGTCATACTTGCGCAGCCCGAAGACAAACCGAATCCCGAGGTTTTGAAGTCGTTCGAGTTTGTTCAGTTGTTCTTCGTTCGCACCGATCCAGCAAACATCCGCATAGTCGATTAAAGGTAGTAGGAGGGACTGGGCAAGGGTAATTTTAGTCTGCTGCGGCAGGAAGTGCTGCAATCTCCGTAGGGAGTGAAATGACGCAAAGACTCGTCTGCTGACCTCACAAATATGGGGCGACCAGACTCATTCCACAGTCGTACGGCTCGGATTCTGAACCCGTGCTCGTAGGCTGCAGTGGAGCGATCTGGAGCTTTGAGCGTAGACGCCATATGAGTTCTCCGAGGCCTGCTTGAAGAAAGAAATTCGAAGCGATCACGTAGGAAGTTAGGGTAACGAGGGTTCCACAAAATATTATAAAGGAAACACAGGATATGAGTCCCGTCGAAGCCGAATCGGTAGCCACTTCAGCTCCCTGCGATGATGCTGAGATACTTGTGGTCATACTTGCGCAGTCCGAAGATGAACCGAATCCCGAGATTTTGAAATCGTGCGAGTTTGTTCAGTTGTTCTTCAATTGCGCTGACCCAGCAAACATCAGCATAATCAATGAGGGGGAGAAGAAGGGACTGAGCGAGTTATTTTGGTCTGGCGAGGAAGCAAGTTCTGAAGTCTCCTGAGGGAGTGAAAGGTTGCGTAAACTCGCCTGCTGACCTCATTTACATGCATTGACCAGGACAATTGATTATCAAAGATGACACCCAGGTTTTTAGCTTTATCGCTTTACATGATTACAGTACCGTTATAAGTTACAGAAGGGACAGACAATTGCTGCAACGTGTTTAAAGAGTGTCTGGTAAATTAAGTAAATTCGTCTTTCAAAATAGAGACACCTTCTTAGATTTCTAAAATCCATATCGACTATTAAAATTATCGACATAATCGGCCCATTTTTTTGTTGATCACAATACGCTTCAGACCTCAGTTTAACGAAACTCTTTGCTTACTAGCGGTGGGCGTTGGATTGACGAACCTAATAAATTGTAAGCTAACATAGATTTAACGAACGAACCGGTAACCGTTTTCAGGTTAATTTTATCAGTCAGGTTTTTTGTGTCAGAGGAAGGAAGCCCTTTTTTAGCGCCTTCATGGACCAGCAGCCGTAGCATGCCAAAAGTCGCGCGCGTGATATTATATCAACCGCGCGCGTGTTTTGAGTCGCCAGATGCGAGCATCATCAGCCGTAGCATGCCGCAAGCGACTCACAATTTTCTCGCAAATTTTGACGTTTAGAACGTCAAAATTTGCCACATAATTACGCTTCTCGCGGTGACTCACCATGTGCGAGCATGCAAGCCCACACCGCGCCGCGCGCCACAAGTATCTCGAGATGCGAGCATGCCGTCAGCGTCAAGTTTGTGCGGGTTCTTATCGCGAATTATGACGTTTCGCGCCACTGGTTTATCAACATCTCCGGAGGGTGCGAGATGAGCATGAGTCGTTTCGTTTATGTTGACAATTGGAGTGACGGTCGGATTTCTTTTCAATCAAACAAACAAAATCAACCAAAAAATACAATGGCAAGGGGGTGGATACGCAATAGTATTCTCTTTTACGAGGAAAAAGAAATGAGGAGAATACAGAGGAGTGATATACGCCAGAATGCTGACGTCTTTGCTTTGCCCGAAAACGAATTTTTAGAGAATTATAAAGTGAGCAAGGATATGGTCCGATACCTAATAGATTCGCTTCAAGAAGACCTGGCGCCTCGGGGCCCTGGGGGATATCCCGTCGAAGTAAAGGTAAATTGAGATGGTTACATATAATGATGTTTAAGTAGTACTTACCTAAAACCATGGACGGAAATTGGGTTGGAGTGTAGATAAGGGGGCGCCAAGGAAAAAAAAACTTAGAATTTTTTCCGCGTTTAGCTTCCGCCCCCTTATCGACACTCTGACCGGGGAAACGGGAATGACGCATTGGTGTCAATTGCTCAAACGACTGTAAGCAAATACCTTGGACAATTTGTTACAGCCGTAAATGCGAGGTGGGTAACTAATTCATAGCTGCGGTCATACATACTTAGGTACCTATATTTTTTGGTTTATCTAGAGGTCATATATTTCAGCATACCATGGTTCTTTTACTCTCTCTTTATGAAACAAAATGTTTCTTTATATACTTAGTTTCATAATTATAAATATCAGTTGGTGACCTCAAAGATGTAAAGTAAATTATTCAATGTGTTACAGACTGAAACCAATGTGGCTTGTTTTCCCCGGTACAGAGGAAGCACGACGGGCAGTTGCTTCAAAATTTGAAACCAAATTTGGCTTACCGGATGTTCTTGGAGCTATTGACTGCACCCACATAACACTATTTCCACCACCGGGATTTGACAATGCACAGTTTAGAAATCACCATGGGGTCATGTCCATAAATACACAATTGGTAAGGCTATAATGTAAAGACACCACCTATCTAATGAGCAAAAATTTAGAGAGGTACTCATTATGCATGTATATATTCTTTTCAGATTTGTGATGCAGACTGCCGCATTTTAAATGTGAATGCCAACTACCCGGGGAGAGTCCATGACCAATTTATATTTAATCATTCCATGGTAAAAGAAGAATTAAAGTGATTACATGAAAACAGGATTGGGCAATATCATCTCTTGGGTAAGTTAACTAGCACTGTCATTAATTAATGTGTATATGTATAGGTAGTACTTGTGTCGGTAGTGTGAGTGTGTATGTGTGCCTGCAAGAGCGAGTGTCAAGCTTTATACAGATACATGTCACACAAGTAAAGCCTAGCGCCCTTGTGAACTGTAAAAGTGTAAAACTGTCAGTAAACTCAGAATTTCATAAACTTACAATCATCGTATTTATTAACATAGTCATATTGGTACAATCATCTTACTGACTAATTACAGCCTTAGGTATGTACTGATAAGTCATATATAATATATATATATGTATATATATTTATTTATTTTTTTAATAGAACCTCCGTCTGGATTGTCGTAATCTGTAATAATAAAAATATATTAAAATTATTTCATAAATGTTATCTTTCAGGTGATTCTGGTTATGCCCTAGAACCATGGCTATTAACGCCAATAAGGGATGCGCCATTGGACTCTCCACAAGAGCGGTACACCAAATGGCATTGTAAAACACGAAATGTAGTAGAAAGAACAAATGGGTACCTGAAAGGCACATTGAGGTCCTTGGGAATTGACCGGAACCTGCACTATTTACCGGAAAAGGCGTCCGAAATTATTTATGCCAGCTGCACGCTTTATAATATAATGAAGCATTTTCGGTAATCCATAATAAATATATTTTGCATGTCATGTTATTATAGTTGGATTAGTCTTGCTTGTTACATGATACTGATATTGGATATTTTTATCTATTCAACAGGGTTCCCCTTGATTACCAGATGACGACTCAAGGAGATCCCCCAGCTGTGGACAGGGTGGTTAATCAGCCTCTTAATAATGCGAGGCCTCTTATTGTGGCTAGGCAAAAAAGAGACAATATTGTTAATACATATTTTGCATAGAAATACTACCTTTCTCGAGATTCCATGCGTGCTCTCAATCTGTCTGCTTGAAGGCGTTGCCGCAATCAATTTGATATATCCTGTCGGAGAAAAAGTATATTTTTATTTTACTTTGGGTTATAAAGCACTATTTTTTGCTTCTACTTAAAAACATTTGATAAATTCTTGACAGTTTTTATTTACTCCAGTGTGATAGTATTAAACCTACTACTCAATTCTCTTTCTTTAATTTTGTTCCTATACCATCAACTGTGTTTAGGATGTGTTATAATTTATATTAATAAAGAACTTTAAAAATCAATCAATCAAATCACTCAATTCTCTATATGTCAATTTCCATCTATTTATTAATTAATTCACACATACCCTTAAAATCCTATTATTTTCAAGTTCTGCCTGTAAAAAATCTTGAGCTCTGGTTGTAAGGCCAGTCCGACGCTGCTGGGGAGCTGAAGAGGGCATAGGAATGGAGCTGGGGCTGATGGTAGGTTGCTCTTCGACAGGGTTCGACTCATAGGTCAAAGTTGCTTCATGAACTTCACCTGTCTGGAAATAAATATACACAAAATAATAAATGCAACTCAAATGTAATACCATATACAAAAAATAAATTCACACATACCATTAAAACCATATTTGTGTCATCTTCTGCCAAGTCTTGAGACCTTGTCTGCTGGGGGGTTGGTTGTGCCGAGGGATTATCATTCCCTCTGGAGCTGGAGGTGATGACAGGATTTGAGTGGGAGGTGATGGCACCATCGGAGTGAATCATTATCGGGTAATTGGCTGATGATGATCGCCGAATGTGGCCGCTTGTCTGGAAATATACAAAATATTCATATTTATTATATGCATATTTACTTATTAGGATTTCTTCTAATCCTGATAATCTAAAAAAATTTACACTTACCCTTAAAATAACATCATCATCATCATGTACTTGTGATGAAGAGGGAATTTGGATGGTGGGGTTGGCAGGATCATAGCTGGAGGTGATGGTGGATGGTGTTTCAACAGGGTTGAACCATAAAGACATAGGGTTGTTAGCCGGAGTTGATACCTGGAAATAAAATATTTAATTTATTATAAACATAAGTTTTCATGTAACTACTTAATGTAGATGCAAACAAAATATTTAATGCTTACGCCAATTGTGCTTTCTTGTGCTCCTGTAATTCCGAAAGCACTCTCTGCGCCTATAACCCCTAATATTGTTTCAGTGTGAGCGCTCATCGTAGGTACAGGTGCCGAATTCCCAGTTTTTATTCGGGCAGCTTTTACCTGTGCACCTTCCTCTCGAGCTTTCCTGCGCAAGTCACGCCAAGTCTGAAAAATCAGGTGTATCTATTTATTACCTATTCTATCCATTTACATGCCCATTTTTTTTAGATAATCAAAGCGATAAAAATGCAGCCCGATCAGCGAGTCAAATAAGATTAAGATGATGGATGACTTACGTGTTGCCATTGTTCAACAGATTTGTCTGGACCATGTTCAGCAAGGTGTGCCTTTAAGAACTGCCACTCGCGGTCATAATGTTCTTTGCCAAGACTGTGGCCTTTATAGTCTCCGTTAGCGAACCTAGCATTTAGGGCCATATAATTCACCAGTTCTTGCAGTTGTTTCTTTGTACTCCGAAGTCTAGAAAACAAATTCACGATTATGACAACCGCACGCGTTGGTAGAAAGTAAAATTTAGAAGTGTAAAGATATGAAGATATTAGACTTACTGTTTCTTTGTATGTAAATCCATGATAAACTTTTCAAACTTTCGGAAAAAAAACTGGCGCGACTTTCTGTAAATGTCGTATGTCATAGACCATATCTATCACAGGCCACAGACAGCAGAAAGCTAGTGCTGTCCCTTGAATTCATTACACCGATTCAGTATTGCCAGTAATAAATTTGAGTTTACTTCCGCAATGGTAACACAGCTTGCAAGTCGCACTCACCGAATCGGAGACGATTTTGAAACGCATTGATAACGAGTTGATAAAAAGATGCGTCGCGCACGGGTGGCGAGTCGCAAGCATTGGCATGCTCGCATCTGGCGACTCAAAACACGCGCGCGGTTGATATAATATCACGCGCGCGACTTTTGGCATGCTACGGCTGATGCTCATCTCGCACCCTCCGGAGATGTTGATAAACCAGTGGCGCGAAACGTCATAATTCGCGATAAGAACCCGCACAAACTTGACGGCATGCTCGCATCTCGAGATACTTGTGGCGCGCGGCGCGGTGTGGGCTTGCATGCTCGCACATGGTGAGTCACCGCGAGAAGCGTAATTATGTGGCAAATTTTGACGTTCTAAACGTCAAAATTTGCGAGAAAATTGTGAGTCGCCTGCGGCATGCTACGGCTGCAGAAGCTCTTTCAAGCGTTAGAAATGCGTCTTGTGTTTTTTATCCTTCTGGTTTTCGAAGAATGCTATCTGGCCCACGTAAATGTACTCATCGACAAAATGTATTTCCTGCCTATCTATCTCAACCCTAAGCTTCTCGCTGTTAGTCATGGCTTGTGGTTTTGACCGATTCATCTTCAGTCCAAACTCAAGACTCGCAGCGCTGAGTGCCTGTGGAGCTTGGGTGCAGGTGGGGCAAACAGGACAATTTCGTCGGCGAAGCGAAGGTTCGTGAGCATTCTGCCACCTACGTCAATGCCTCTGTCGGACCGCCAGCCTCTTGAACCCTTCTTCTAGGGTACTTGGTGAAGAGTACTTTTTGCCTCGACAGACCAAAATCACTCTTGCTCAATCTCTCATTCTACCCCTCATCGATTACGCTGATGTCTGCTGGGTCAGTGCTAACGAAGAACTACTGAACAAACTCGAACGACTTCAAAATCTCGGGATTCGGTTTATCTTCGGGCTGCGCAAATACGACCATGTGTCACAACATCGCAGGGAGTTGAAGTGGCTGCCGATTCGTCTTTGTCGGGATTAACACATCCTCAATTTCCTCTACAACATTTTACGTAATCCACGCTACCCAACTTTCTTACGAGACAGTTTTCAATCTCTTTCTTCCAGGAGACCTCGGAGAACTCACGCAGTTTCCATGCTCACAACTCCACAGCATAACACCGCTTTCTATGAGAACGGGTTTAGAGCCCGGGCCATTCGGTTGTGGAATGCACTCCCCTGCACCATCAGGGACAGTCCTACTCTGAATATCTTTAAAAGTCGTGTGAAAAAGCATTACCTCTCCCTTTAGAGTTATAGGTAGTATGCATGTAAGTATGTATTATTATAGTGTATAAAATAGTAGTTGTAGTATATTATAAGTATTTAGTATATTATTATAGTTATTATTTAATTTATTTTATTTATTATTTTATATATTGTACACATAGGTCTACCCCTGCTCAACCATAAACTTTTCTCTTGTTTACCTGCTTTGCTGGAAGAGATCTCGCTCGCCTTTGTACACTTTTTTTTATGTAACTTTTGTTTTTTGTATGATTTGTGTGCATTAAAGAAATTATGAATTATGAAGAGTTTTGGAGATAGCAGGTTTCCCTGTTTGACCCCTCTTTTTACGGGTTATTATTTTCCTGATCTATGTAATTTTATTTCGGCTGTGCTATTTCGATATAAGTTTTCCAGAATATTAATAAAGGTCCGATCAATAGTTTGTTTGTGAAGTGTGGAAAAGATTGATGCATGGATAATGCTATCAAACGCCTCAGAGTAGTCGACGAAAGCGAGATAAAGAATCATATAGAACTCCTTGCTTTTTTCAATCATTTTGTTCAGGGTGTGAAAGGGGGTGTATTGTCGAGTATCCGGGGTGAAACCCGGCTTGTTCAGTAGGTTAATGACAATCTAATTGCAAAGCAATGCATTTTCGATAACTTAAATAAGAACTTTATTAAGAGAATAATTAAAATGACCACCAAAATATTTTTTTCCTACCCAAAATGGGTAAATGATCACCAAAAGTTGCAGAAAATATCAGGGCAAAATACTGTGGTAGCTTAGGTGAAGGTTAGATATAGCCCTTTATCCTTCGTGTTAGGTTGAACATGTAAGAACAACAAACAATACTTAAAACATAAACTTAAGTACACAAAACATAAAAAGAAGTTTGGTGATCATTTAACCTGGCGTTTTTTTAATTCTGGCGGTCGTTTCGAATTTATTGGTAGTAAAATAGGTGTGTTTTTGGTGATCGTTTAAGTCAAAACCATCAGGTGACAAAATAACGTTTTTTTTCTCGTAAATTGGTTAAATAAATGTGTGATAAGAGACTTGAAATATTTTTCAACTATCGTTGTTTTTAATAGAGCATAAGTATTAGCATACGTGTACCTTAACTTTAACGAACGAAGCGACGGACGACGTAATGAAAAGACGGACGGCACAATTTAGACTGTTAAATTAGAGTTTAATGAGTAACAAGAGTTTTTTTTTTCTCGATAAAAGGATTAATATTTTTACCTACTAAGTGCCACCAGCATGAAGGCGAATAAAGGCTTAACTCGCCTTCGTACTGGTGGACCAAGATCCCTACACTCACTCAACTCAAGTAAGTACTATCTAAATTCTTCTTTCGTAATATTCGGATTTCATTTTTCAACTTTCATGCATAACCGTCCATAAAGTTAACCGCTAACGAGTTAACGAATTTCACTATTATTCGATCGTTTCGTTCCGTTGATCCGTTTCTTCAATTTCATATAGTTGAGCGTTATTGGGTTGAAAAAATTGAATTTTTGCCTTTTTCTTTGTGTTTTTCGTAATATTTTTTTTTATCTAAACCTCCTCTGGACTGAGGAGAATTATACCAAATAGGAATTGTACAAACCGGTTGGACATTTTTAGAGATTCAGTAAGACTAGTTAATGTAAAGCGATTCATTTTAATAAGTATAGAAATACATTGATTTTGTCATCGACACAAATATTATAATATAGACCAAATCTCAGAATAAGATAAAAATCCTAGATTTTTATTTTCTAAGATAAGGCGGCTGTCTAAAAGCAATAAGTAGCGAGCGCCAATAAAGACATTTTACAGGAGAAGCAAAACAAACATATGTTGACTATTAAGAACTTATCAAACATTTTGTATCATGTCAATAAAATAAGACTTGTTCTACATCAAGAGTTAGTCAAATTGAACAATTCATTCTACTTATACAAGCTTTATGTGCCTGGCTGATATTTGGTTTTGGAAATTCAGGATAAGTCTTATTTCAAATTCAAATGAAAAACCTTCCAAGGACTATTACCAGGTTATTGAATTTGTTGAATCAAATATTTTAATCGCTGCCAATGCCAATGGTGTTGCAACCGATGATGTCCGTCATGATGCTAAAACAACGTAAAATTTCTAAAATAATGGATCATGGATCTAATATTTAGAAAGAATTTGTTGTCATGACTCTTTTTGTGAATGAATCCACTATTGATGTTTTTCAAAACATCGTAGGGAAGAGTCACCATAAGTGTTTTTTTTCTCGCAAGTGTCTCTCGAGTGATATTATTATGAAACTCGCCTTCGGCTCGTTTCATAAACCCACTCTCGAGTATTAATGCCCTCCATTATGTAGCAGTCACATAAACTACTATTAAAATCGGTCTGTAGAGGGTTAACTCTCAAAACCTAAAACTAAATGACATTATGTCAAGATTTCCTAGATCTCTGGAAGTAGGTACCTTCATGACCTGCGGGAATATTTTTGGACGACTTTTACGAAGAAAGAAGCCATTACTTTATCAATGGCAAAAAAGGGCAAGTACATACGGACTCGTGCACCAAAGGTTCACATAAAACACCTATTTTTTAGATGTATCGAACTACAATTCTACGGCTTTCACAATCATTAAATATGACAAGAAGCAAGGTATTATAGCACAAGCAAAGAAAAAAAAAAAAGCCGTAAAGTCGTTAGATAACTACATCACAAAAAATATTTGTATTTTGTACAAAATCGTGGGTGCGCAAGTTTGATTACTAATTACTAAGTAATGGCTTCTTTCTTCCAAAAAATGTATAAAAACTCCAGAGGTGTAGTCGTTTTGTCTTAAAGTAATATCGTTACATTTGTATACTTTTGATTTCGTTGTGCTCCAACTGATTCCGACAACATAACATTAACATAGAGACACATACATTGCTTTTGGCCTCCTCACTAGGATATTCTGTGTCATGGTAACCAGAAACAGCGACGTCACAAACATATAAACATCCAAGACCTGGGAATTATTTCAATTGTTTGTCTTTCTGCCCAGCCGGGATTCAAACCTCTCTCTTGGTAAGCGCAGTCTTGACCGCAGCACCACGGAGGTCATAACAGGCTTAAAAGGAGAAAAGCTATTCCTAGGTAATTTGGGGTCGGAGATTCCTAATTTATCATTACTTTTTTTTTAAAGGGGGAAGATGTTTTTTTTTATGGTGGTAAATATTATTCCATTGTCTAGAAAAAAATTGAAAAAATACGTTAAAGTGGTAAAATATGTACCATTGTCCGTTAAAGTTTTTTCTGTTTTTTGGGTGATTTTTATACTAGAGAATTACCATGGTTTACTTGTTATTTATGTCATGAAAGAAAATATGACACTTTTTGGCGCAAGTATTACTTTGTAGCTTAGAGAAATACAAGGATTATGCAATTTTTGCCTTATATAGCTGGCATTATATTTATTTTTTCTTTTCGCCAAAAGTGAAACCTAGGCCATATAGGTGACAATTAATTAGCTGGCCATATTTCGGAGAATTATAGTATGCTATGCACCATGCACAGTATGCAGTATGTATATTATAAACAATTTTCCCCAAGAAACATATGGTCGCAAAAGCAAAAAATACGCTAATCAGTACATTGACCCGATCAGCTGTTTAAAAGTAACTATGAGAGACATATTTTTGAAAGTTGTTTACAATAATGGGTAGGTACTATAATTTCCCAAAATATTAGTAGTTTTACCCGTTGTATATCCCTTATTACCACATTTACATACATTACGGACTATCTATCGGTAATTCGTTACTAGACGAAGCAAAACATGACAATAATTCAAAATAGTTGCCGTGAAAATGTACCTAATTAAAAGTCTACCACAAAACACGCTATCCGCTGTTGTTTACTACCCACTCTCTCGCCAGGCCCACGCGGCCAATCCTATTCCTGGCGCCGCGCCCGCCGCCGCCGGGCGATCAGATCGCGCAGCCAGCCGCGAAGGCTTGCCGCGTCCTACTTGACTAAAACGGCCTCTGTTGGTTGGCTACATAAGCTAGAAAACAGTTAAAAATATTTCTAGAAACATCATGAAACTTAGAATTTATTAGGTACTGTATTAAGTTTCACTTGTTTGACAAACAAAGCGGCAAAAATGATTAACTAAAACGGTCAGTGTTGGTTGGTACATAAGCTAGAAGACAGTTAAAAATATTTCTAGAAACATCATGAAACTTAGAATCTATTACTGTTGTACAGTTTGTACATAATTAATAACGACCTACTTTTAATTTGTTAGCTTTGCACTTAGCATGACGTTAGTACCTATACAAAAACAAGCCTAATTGATCTGTATTTCGTGTTATTAAGTGACAATATAGTGCTTTACTGGACTTCGGTGATCTTTCTCTAACTAACTACAACAACTACAAGAACCCATCATAGCTACCAGAGCTTAAACATAACTTCCTATAACATCTTCAAGACGTGCGGCCACTACACCGTACATCTTTATGGTCCTTCGAGCATCGAGAAGCAAGTGCCACAAACTAAGCGATTCTTTGTTCCTTCTATTCCTCACTGATAACGGATCGGTTCTTTCGGCCTCCACCAGCGGAATCACCGAATTGAATTGAGAAGTCGTAAACATCGGTGCAGGGACGGAGGGGATTGAGATTCACGGCCGTGATCACTTGCATCCATCATCCAGCGAGCTCTGAACTGAAACTACTTACTTCAATCAACAACAACTTTAGCTTTTCGCGTTACTGTGAACTGCAGGACGTGAAAGTGAACAAACAATAACTACTTTACCTTTTCGCGTTACTGTGAACTGCAGGACGTGAAAGTGAACAAACAATAACAACTTTACCTTTTCGCGTTACTGTGAACTGCAGGACGGGAAAGGAGGACAACTAAACTTCGCCGAATCCCTGAGCGTTCAAACTTGAGGAACATCATGGAACATCTAACTTTACAACTTGAACTTTTTAACAAATTCAAACAAGGATGCATTAATTATGGGAAGGACGGCTCATCAAGGAAGACTAAGGACTACCTATCGAATACGCTCTCCAAATTCGACGACTACTGGCAGGAGTTTGAAGAAAGGCATGGAACAATTGAGGCCACGGTTCCTGAAAAGAACATCAAGTACTTTACCGATGACGTCTATGCTATGACTAAGAAAATGTATGAAAAAACGAAAGATGACATTTTGAAGAAACTGCAAGCTCTTCAAGGGTTAAAACCAACCCCTACTGACTACAACATCAACTTTGATTTGGCGGGGATCCCAGAGGCTAATGAAAACAACATCAACTTACTTATGTTCAAGCAAGAAATTAACATCAAAGCGCTTGATCGCGCCATGGCGAAAATCGATTTTCAGTCCATCACTGAAAAATGGGAATTGGAAGATTGTTTAGCCATCTTAAAGTCGAAATGGGAACCTGTCGACAAACTGCACTGTGAGATTGAGGCAAGTCTGGCGGGCGGCGGGGGTCCAGTGTGAGGCATACAACTGTCGCATCCTGAAAGGCGAACAGGATTATGAACAATTACGCAAACAACTAACAAACAAACTACATTCAACAATGCACTATCAGCACTCTGCGCCGCGAGTCGACATACCGGAATTTAAAGGAGACTACAGACAGTGGATTTCTTTTAAAGATCTATTTACGGAAACAATCCACAACAACCCCACTATAAACAAGGCGCAAAAGATGCAGCATTTAAAGACGAAACTTCATGGTGAAGCTGAGAGGATTGTTCAACACCTATCGATCAGCGCAGATAACTACGATTCATGCTGGGCACTTTTAGTGCAAAGATACGACAATCGTCATCTGCAATTTGTGACCTTCATGAACACCATAATGCATTTGCCCAACATACAACAACGCGACGCGTTCAACTTAAAAAAGATGCATGACGTCATAAACGAAGCTGTCAACGGTTTCGTGAATATCGGCCTAGACGTACAAACATGGGACCCCATCATTGTGTATTTGATGTCGCAAAAACTGGACGCAACTTCCTATGAGGACTATTTGAAGACTCGGGATGATCAACGAGCGATTCCGAAACTTGAAGAATTTTTAAAATATTTGGAGGGAGCATTTCTCGCCTTTGAAGCAAAGAAAAGCACAAGAAAAGAAAACTCAACGAAGCCCTTCTCCACTCCGTCGAATAAACAAACTCAAGAAAAAAAACATTTTGACTACAAACCAACATTTAACAAAATCTGTCTTGTTCTGTTGTGTCTGTTGTCTGTCAACTTATGGACAATGTCCTTTATGCAACGAAAATCATGTTTTGGCCGAAGTTCGTCGACATGGATACAGCGAAAAGAAACGGCACAATTGCGAACTTCGTTTAATGCAAAAACTGTCTTTTTAGCCACGGCTCGGACGCTTGCAAATCAGCGAAAACATGCAAAGAGTGCAATTTGAAACATCATACGATGCTTCATTACGCAAAGAAAACAACTGCAAACATAAACATCTCAACTCAGCAATCATCCAATTCGGGTCAAGCAAATACTTCAAATCACGCACCAACTAACGATAAAGAGATTTTATTAACAACAGTTCAATTGAATATTAAATCTATTGACGGAACTTACCAAAATCTTCGCGGACTTCTGGATCAAGGAGCACAAGTAAACCTGATCTCGGAAAGGGCGGCTCATCTTCTAAAACTACCCCGAAAGAAATTTAATGCTAGCGTCAATGGAATTGGATCATCTTCAGGGAAATGCAAAGGAAGTCTTCAAATAAACTGTAAATCAATTAACTCGGATTACACGTTTGAAACTCAAGCGCTGATTATGAAAAAAGTAACTAACAACTTACCGAACGTGTCATTCCCCAAGGCTAACTGGCCTCATTTAAGCAACTTAAAACTCGCCGATCCGGAGTATAACATCTCTCAAAACATAGATTTCTTACTTGGGGCAGGAGTGTACGCTGATATAATTCTGGACGGCTTACTGAAAGGCAATCAATCAGCCCCTATTGCACAACAAACGCGGTTGGGGTGGATATTATGTGGCAGCATAACTAAATCATACTGCTGTAATGTAACTTTGATTGAGCTACAAGAACTAACACGCTTTTGGGAAACCGAAGACATCTCCCAGCAGCAACCGGATACGCCAAGGGAAGAGCAATGTGAAGAGTTTTACAAGAAGACTGTTCAGCGTAATTCTCAAGGACAATACATTGTTCAGATGCCCTTATGTTCGGATTTTGAGAGAAAACTTGGCAATTCAAAAAACAAAGCCATCTCGCAATTTCTTCAACTTGAAAAGAGACTGGAGAGAAAACAACAACTAGCGACCATGTATCGAGATTTCATGAAAGAATACGAATATTTAGGTCACATGGCGCCATCACGGACCACAACATCAGCTCTTCAGTGTTTTCTC
The DNA here is from genome assembly GCA_949825045.1 of Argyresthia goedartella. NCBI lineage: Eukaryota > Metazoa > Arthropoda > Insecta > Lepidoptera > Argyresthiidae > Argyresthia > Argyresthia goedartella. The sequence goes on along the minus strand of OX463811.1, from coordinate 4,136,583 downwards.
CCACATCATGGAGTGTTGAGAGAAAGTTCAACTACAACCAAACTTCGAACAGTGTTTAACGCATCTCAGAAGACATCTAGCGGCTACAGCCTCAACAGCCTGCTAGAGAAGGGTCCGAACCTACAAAAAGACATTCAAGCATTGATTTTGAAGTGGAGAACTTACCGCTATGCCTTCACAGCGGACATTGAAAAAATGTACCGTTGCCTCTGGATTCAGGAAGAACAACGAGACCTGACGAAAATCATCTGGAGAGCCTCACCAACAAAAAACATGCAAGAATACAAATTACAAACTTTAACCTACGGTACTAAGTGTGCTCCATGGCTGGCGATGAGAACTTTGAAACAAATAGCTAGTGATGATGGAGACAAGGTACCATATCCAGGTGCAGCAGTGACCTTGACTCAAGAGTTCTACATGGACGACCTGATCAGCGGTCATTCGTCTCTGGAAGAAGCTAAAAAGCTACAAAAATCACTCATCATGTTGCTACAAAGAGGCGGCATGAACCTAAGAAAGTGGAGCGGAAATCACCCTGCTCTGCTAGAGGAACTAACTGAAGAGCAAATTTCGACAAAAAACAACTTTGAATTTAAATACGAAGAATCACAGAAAACCCTTGGTCTAACCTGGATCCCGGAAGCGGATACATTCAAGTTTAACTGGCCACTCCAACAAACCTCAAAACTAACAAAACGAACACTCCTATCAGAGATTTCCAAACTTTATGACCCGTTGGGCTGGCTATCTCCCGTTACACTAACTGCCAAGCTTATCTTTAAAAAACTATGGATAAGTAACCTGAGATGGGATGAAGAGGTACCAACGGATTTTAAAACAGTATGGCTTAAACTAAAAGGTGAAATACCAATCATTCCGGAAATGCGAATTCCCAGATGGATTGCCGGATTAAATAACAACAACGAGCTATTGGGATTTAGCGACGCAAGTGAAAAAGCATACTCCTGTGTTGTCTACAGCCGAGTCTTAAATAAACACGGAGAGTTTGTTTTAACCCTACTGATCGCAAGAACTCGTGTGGCGCCAATATCACAGAAAATAAGCCTACCAAGAATGGAACTATGTGGCGCTCTCCTGTTAGCGGAAGTAATGAAAAAAGTTCAAACAGCTCTCGCCGGCTACAACATAATCAAACGAGCGTGGTGCGACTCACAAGTGGTGCTAGCATGGATACAAGGTGAATCATCGCGGTGGGAAACCTACGTAGCAAACAGAGTCAATAAAATAAAACTTATATTGCCAGCTAACACATGGAAATACGTGAAATCGGAGCTCAACCCAGCTGATTGTGCATCCAGAGGTTTACAACCAAGTAAACTACTCAACTTTAGCCTTTGGTGGCAGGGCCCAGAGTTCCTAAAGGACCCCGAATATACCCTACAAACCAAACTATCATTATTGCCTACCGAATCGGAAAAGAATGAAAACAGATCAAAGTACGACGAAAAACATGTGGACCCGAACAGCAATAACATGAAAACCCAAAGAAAGTTTCAAAAGGTCTACGCGGCTTTCTCTGTTCTGACGACGATGCTATTAATGTTTACATTCATCACTGAAACGTACGCAACTTCAACAAAAACACAAATAACCAAGGTGGAACCCGAGCGGCCGATTTACTACGATAAGCTAGGAGCGCTTCAAGTTACACACGATGAATGGACATTAGTCATGTATTATAACTTAACTAACTACTGGGATGGAATTCGACGAAGGGAAGGATATCTCAACGACATTAACAATTTCTGCCAAAAAACGGACCCAAGATACTGCAAAACGACACTGGATCAACTTTACTACGAGAACGAAGAACTTAAAACATACAATACTATGCTACTGTCTCCACATGCCCACCTAGGCGAGAGAAGGAAGAAACGAGGACTGATCGACGGAGTAGGCTACGTCGCAAACAGCCTGTTTGGGGTGCTGGATCAGCGATTTGCGGAAAAATATCAAGATGATATTCAATCGGTGCAAGAAAACGAAAAATACTTATTACAACTTATAAAAAATCAGACCTCAATAGTCGAACTCCAAAACTACTTACTCAAGAAAAATGAAAATAATATACAACAACAGTTCAACATGATCGACGGCTTTATCAATCAAACCAACATTAACTTTGCAACAATTAAAGAAGAATTAGAAGTCGTAATGGCGACAACCTACTTCAGCTCGGCATCCCTGTCAGCCTACATGCTTATTAACAACTTGAAAAAAATACAAGAAATAATTTTCAATACCCTCACTGACGGGTACCAAGGACACATTGACGTTCATTTGATTACACCTACTAAGTTAATGGAACAACTGAAAATCCCGAAGACCCTGTCAATCCCGGGCGACACTGATGTCACGAAGAGCATCAAGGAATTATACAAGCTTTTGAAGGTCAGAGCTAGGGTCACAACTAATTATTTTCTGTTTCAAATCCAAATACCATTGGTGGCAGAAGGGGACTACGCTCTATAGCGGATCATTCCACTGCCGATCAAGATGGGCGCTGAAATAGTCATAATTCAACCGAGAACCCCATACCTAGCAACAGACTTCAAAAAGAATACCTACATGTCGATAACTGATGAAAATTTACGCTCCTGTACTGTACACAATCAAGACCAGTACATGTGTCAACAGAATGTGCCGATCTACAATCTTCATAACAACATTGACAAAACTCCGTGCGAAGCAAAGTTACTGGGTCACACAACGACCTTGCCCTGTGACGTTAAACCGGCGTCATGCAAGACAGAGTGGATCGAGTTGCACCTACCGAACAGTTGGCTGGCAACATGCTGCGGGACATGCACTATACGGACTATCTGCAACGAAGACATCGCATCATACACGCTCACATCTGCCGCTATCATAACAATATCACAGGGGTGTATGCTACAGTCCGATGATCTAAGCATCTTCGCACACAACAAATACAAAAGTAATGCAACAATAAACTATAACATTCCGGAAGCAACAATAAACTCTACTGTAAACAACATAGTGAGCCTGACCTATCCTAAGGTGCCTTATCAACTTACGAGCGAAAATGCTGACATGAAGAAACTCAGAGAACAGGTTGAATTTCAGAAGAGAAAGGAAAATAGCCTGCCCGCCAACTTAACAAGACATGATCTGCACCACTACGTGGTTGGCTACTCGATGGTGACCGTCCTCATCATCATCGGCATCGTGTGGGTGGCGAAGACTCGCTGCCTTCCAAAATGTACGAGAAAACATAATGCAGTCAGAGAGCGGTGCGAGCAAATCGAGCTATCAACGATAAGCACAGAACTGCAGAATCAGCAAAAACCAACACGGGACAATCCGAGACCGACGACGCCTCGAGCGGATGCATCGCGGCGGGACTTTATTCTCGGTGCAGACAATTTAGTTTTTAATTTTGATTAATTTTATTGTTAAGGCAAATCTTTCTTATCATACTTTTATCTTTTCTTGGGGCTTCCAAGATGTACAGTTTGTACATAATTAATAACGACCTACTTTTAATTTGTTAGCTTTGCACTTAGCATGACGTTAGTACCTATACAAAAACAAGCAGTAGCAATACGATATTGATCGGGTTAACATCTACCAAGAAAGACTTGCCTAATTTATCTGTATTTCGTGTTATTAAGTGACAATATAGTACTTTACTGAACTTTGGTGATCTTTCTCTAACTAACTACAAGAACCCATCATAGCTACCAGAGCTTAAACATAACTTCCTATAACATCTTCAAGACGTGCGGCCACTACACCGTACAACTGTATTAAGTTTCACTTGTTTGACAAACAAAGCGGCAAAAAGGATTAAAAGTTTAAAAAATCTGTAATAAACGGCTCCGTATCAATTTAACAGCCATTCCACTAAAACCTACTAGAAACCAGAAAATCTTTCTGAAATTCCATAGGAAATATCTTCACGATATGTTTGATGTATAATAAATAACCCCACAATTATAGCAATGAAAGCAGAGATTTCGGCAAAAATTATAGCTAAGCATTTACAGCTCAAAAGGCGCTTTTGTTCTTCTGTCAACTTAGATTAGTTTTTTCGGCAGGATGTTGTTTGGATACCGTATGACTTTCCCAGATACTTTCAAAGGGAATTTCAATCAGAACCATCTATTATCGAGTAGCAGAACTAATTTTACACAGTATAAAAAAAATCGGAATGCAGCAAAACTTGGTAGCGATGTTACCTTTTGTAAACGTTGGCGACGTAGGGTCAAGTCTCTTGGCGTACTTAACCTTTTATAGTTGGCGCGAAAGTGGCTACGCCAACTTCCAAACATCGGTATTACCACAAAACAAAAAATAGCATTGAGTTGCCATAGTGCCATAACTAAAAATACTATAGTGTTGCCACCATACTAAAGTATTTCTACCATGAAGAATAGTAATTATTTTTTTCCGTTCATTGAAACTTTTCCATTTCCATATAAAATATGTATTTTTTTATTGGTTCGCACTTCGCTGATTTCGCCATCGCGCTAGTAAGCTGCCACTCTCACGGTCTCCACGAACCTAACGAAACCCTATTTTTCAAAATCCGTCTATCTGTTCAGTTCAGTCATAATCTTAATAAACAGTCCGACTTGCACTTGCCTATTTTGCATTCAAAAACAGAGCTCTCAAACAACTGTCAATATGTATTTTCGTATAAGGGTAAGTCAGCCAGTATTTTTAAATAGTGATCCTTTTTCTAAATCTAACCGGACAACGGTAAATTATTTAATACCAAAACACCTCTACTTTGGAAAATTCATACGTATGCGCCGATATTAGGTCTAAAGTGTCTTGAATATAGTAAATTTTACGTATTACGATGTATGGAAAACGTACCGGAATCTTCGTAGAACAATTCTCACAAATTAAATTTGTCTAGATAAGTGGTAAAAGTAACTTTTAACTAAGTAACTTTTAAGTAAGTAACTTTCGACACCGGCTGACACTAACAATTGAGGTTATGAACCAAATTTTTGACTTGGACCAATACCGGAATTTATCTAAGATTGTCTATAATCTAGAATGGTTGCAATTAATGTTGCCACTAAAAATATCAGAGGATTTTGGTAGAAACATCATGTAGCATTTGCCCTTTATTTGGATAAGATTTAATGCTATCATAGAAAAGTAAAATTATACAAATAGATAATTATACAGATGGTAAAATTTATCAAGACAAGTATCAGAAAAATGGTCGTAGTTTTTTAATAGGACGTGACTCCGCAGCCGGCGCCCGGCCGCCACTGATTCGGTAGCTTAGGTCGAAGGGTAAAGGGGGTGAGCGTAGCCCCTTTATCCTTCGTGTTAGGTTGAACATGTAAGAACAAGAAAAACTATAATAAGACGGGTACTCATGTTAGGTTGAACATCTAAGAACAACAAAAACTATAATTAGACAAGTATAAGTTTTTTTTGTTGATCTTACATGTTCAACCCACAGAGTACATTATTAGTCTTGATAGTTCAACCTAAGCTACCGCAATGGTTTGCCCATATTTGAAACCAATCAATCTTATGACATTCAACATTTTGACATCGACGGACCCTTGATGCAGTGCTGCCAACATACCCACCCATGTGCACCGCCGCGCCAGCTCCCAATCACATACATTTTGGAAGCTGGCGCTGGCTGCGGAGGCACTATACTCTGATTTTTTATTCCGTAGAATTCTGACATTTCAAATATCATAAGGTTCTTTATGAGGTCAATTATTATTTTATTCATTTTGATTAGTGTAAAGTCAGAATTCTACGGGATAAAACATCAGAGTTTAGGTACCTTATTAATAAACAGACAAGGTGGCAGGCAGTTTGGCCTAGCACCATAGCCTTTCCCTGAAGGGATAAAACATTAACAAAAAAATAAGAAAAAGCGAATCAAATCAAATCAAAATCAAAAATCATTTATTTCCATAGGATGTTGTTACATCACTTAGATCCGTCATTAAAAACCGCGGGAAACCATTGAAATAACCAGGCGGGATTTTCGAAGTTTTTATTAATTTCATCGATTACTCGTGTATCAATAGGGGTTTTAGAAATAAAAGGCGTCTGGAGACGATTAAAAAGAAACCAATCATGGGGAAGGTGCGAACAAGAAAGAGAAAAAAAGATGAGGCTGAAGAGAAAAGTGAAGGAGACTCCACGTCGTCGTCCGAGTCAGAGGTCGAAAGCGCAGATAAGTACAAACCTTATCTGGTAACAGATTATAAGAGACGATACCCTGAGGATTCCGGTGAGTAGAGTCTTCCAATGCGGATATACCTATAGGAACCCGAGACCTAATGTCCATATCTAGCTGTATCAAAAGGTTTAATAAAGGAATCAAATACGTTAGGTCAATGAACAAGTTCAAAATTGCCATATACTTCGAAAAAGCCAGCCTTGCTAATGCCTGAGGCAATGCCTTCTAAAGACAAAGACTATTAATTATTATATATATTTGTATGTGGTATTGTTGTATGGGAGCCCCCTTAAATATTTATTTTATCCTGTTTTTTAGTATTTGTTGTTATAGCGGCAACAGAAATACATAATCTGTGAAAATTTCAACTCTCTAGCTAGCTAGGTTTTTGAGATACAGCCTGGTGACAGACGGACGGACGGACGGACGGACGGACAGCGAAGTTTTAGTAATAGGGTTCCGTTCTTACCCGTTGGGTACGGAACCCTAAAAATGGAAATTTCCCACCTCTCGGCCCTAAGAAGCCTCTTGATCTCTTGACATTATAAAAATCAAATGACAAGGCACTGAATCTCTTAGTGCAAATCATTATAAAAATTATAACATTAAATAAGACACAAGATACCCCAATATCCTCTAAAAATGTGTTAGATGTTTTAAGCGATTTTTTCAACTCCAGTGATACCAAGAACATTAGTACAAATTCACAGACAAATTAAAGATAGTACAGTGGAATGCTCAAAGTCTGTTATGTAATCGTCATATTTTTACTCAATTTTTGTATGAAAATAATATTGACATAGCTTTAGTTTGCGAAACTTGGCTCAAGCCTACACAACGTTTAAATATTAAAGGATACTCAATAGAACGCAATGATTGTGGCAATAAACACAATGGTGTGGCCGTAGTCATTCGTAGCAACATACAATACAGTAGATTAAAAACATTTTTTGATGATTCACTTCAGAATATTGCTATCAAAATAAACTTTAATAACAGTTCATTATCAATGGCCAGTCTTTATATCCCGACAAATTGTAGTCCTACTTTTAGAAAAACAAAATTTGTTAATTTTATTAATACCTTACCACAACCATGCTTAGTAGCAGGTGATTTCAATGCACATCACACCATGTGGGGTTGCCAATCTGTCAGTCCTCGTGGAAGAGATATCCTCGATGCTGTAAATGAATGCAATTTAGTGTTATTAAATGACACACAACCAACAACTGTAGGTACAAATAACTGGAGACCAAATGGTTTGGATTTAACAATAGTCAGTCCCTTTATAGCCCTTAATTGCAATTGGACAGTATATGATGATCCCCTGGGAAGTTATCATCTACACACAATAACTGAGATTTTATTCAACACCTTCACAGATTCTTCTACAAACAACTTTATTTCTCAAAATAACACAGCTGCACTCAAAAGACCTAATCTACGGCTAGTAAATTGGAATAAGTTTTCAAAGCTCGCCAACACTATGCTTAAAGAATTTACTATTAACCATAACGATCCTCTACAGTCTTACTATGACTATTGTGATATCATTCATAAAGCTATTAATCAATCATTGTTTGGAAGTCAGGCCCAAAATTCAAATATGAATAATAATAGCTTGAAACAGACAGGAAGCAATTTCAAATACCGGCATCCTCCTCTGCCATGGTGGAATGAAAAGTGTGCTAATGCAATTCAAAAAAGTAAGGAAGCTTTCATATATTTAAACAAGATCCTAGTGATTTAAACTATATTAATTAAAAAAAATGCAGGCTGAGAAAAAACTTATTATTAAATTAGAAAGATCAAATAGTTGGAAGGAATACTGTACTGAAATAAATAGATCCACTCCAATTTCTAAAATTTGGCAAACTATGCGTAATTTTAATAAATCCTACAGTAAAATTACGAAACTAAATAATAATAATGAAATATTTTGGATAAATAACTTTTTAAGGAAATATACACCTGACTTTGTTTCACAACCAATGCAAATAAATAATACTTCTTCCGTAAACCCCACCAATAGTTACATTATCAATCCATTCACCATAGATGAGTTAAAAGCAGCTATCAAGTCACGTAAAGACACAACCTTTGGTTTAAATTGCATTTCTTACAAAATGTTTCAAAAACTGGAAACAGATTGCCTTGTGAAATTTTTAAATATTTTAAATTTACTCTGGGAACAATCAATAATTCCAAAAGAGTGGAAACAAGATTGCTTGATTCCAATTCTAAAAGCAGGAAAAGATCCAAATGATGCAGACTCTTACCGTCCCATTGCATTAACATCTTGTGCAGGTAAACTTTTTGAGCAACTTATGAAACAACGTCTTGAGTTTTATATTGAATCCAATCATATTCTTCCAAGAAATCAGTTTGGGTTTCGTCGCGGTCGGTCAGCAAGAGAAAGTATAGGGCATCTCTTCCATGATACTGAGGCTGCGGTTAACAGTAATAAACATTTTGTCTGTATTTTTTTCGATATTGTAGGAGCATTCAATAACATTAATCATTCTGTTTTATGTACCATTCTTTCTTCTTTGGGAATACTTGAAAAATGTGTTAGGTGGATTTATGAGTTTATCAGTGGAAGAGAAGTTTATGTTAAGATGAGTTGCAATAATATTTTTAGGCCTAGATTGTCAACTAAAGGCGTCTGTCAAGGTGGCATTTTGAGCCCTTTATTGTATATTCTCTACATCCACAGGCTCAATGAAATGTTAGGAACAGAAGTCAGCAACTTACAGTTTGCCGATGATTTGGCTATTTATTGCAGTGGTAATAACATCACACTCACAACTCAAAAATAAAATTTAGCACTGGAAAAATTACATAGTTACTTTCAATATTTAAATCTAGAAATTAGTCCAGCTAAAAGTAAAGTAGTCATATTCTCAAAGAAAAAAGTCATCCCAGTTAAGCTACAATATGACAATAACTTATTACCAATTCAATCTCAGATAAAATTTTTGGGTGTAGTTTTTACACAGAATCTCTCATGGTGTAGATATGTTGATTGCATAACGGAACGAGCTTTAAGAGCTACCAACACTTTAAGATCTTTGGTTGGCAGCCATTGGGGTGCCGATCCTAAGATTCTTTTAACTCTATACAAAGCCCTTGTAAGAAGTCACTTTGACTATGGTTTTTTCTGTTATTGTATAGATCCAAAATTAGTAGATAAACTTGAAAAGATCCAAAATATAAATTTAAGATTAATCTTAGGAGCGTTTAAGTCATCTCCAATTAATTCAATGCAGGTTGAGTGTAACTTGTGTCCATTAATGATCAGATTCAATATGCCATTTATGCATCTTTAGAATATATAGAATCAACTAACCTCAGTTTCAAGAAATGGTTGATAATTTCGGACAGCATGAGGGTTTTAATGGCACTGTCAAATCCCACATACAATGGTAGCACAAACTATATTATTTATAACATAAGGCAGAAAATTAGTAGGCTTTGGCTCAATCAAGATAGAGAAATAAGTTTGTTTTGGACACCATCTCACATTGGCGTCTCTGGCAACGAACTCGCTGTTATACTTGCCAGCTCTATAATAAAAAACCTCAATATTCACCAAATAGCTGTCAAGAACATTAAGTTGCCAGCTTCAGATTGCAAAACCGACATTAGAACGAATATTAAACATCAATGGATGCTTCATTGGAGAGAAACGACACAAATAAAAAGAAATGGCACAGCTATATTAACTCGGACATTAAGAGACCATGGTTTATCGTCGGAAAATATCTACATAGAAACTTTTACACAACAATTTGTCGTTTGAGAATTGGACATGGCAGATTTAATGAACATTTACATAGATTGAAAATGATTCCTACCCCAAATTGTACATTTTGTTATTCTGAAAACCAATCTCTAAATCATATATTTTTTGATTGCCCTCAATTCAATATACAAAGACTAATATTCATTGACAGCTTATTGAACATTTACAAAGAAGCCCTGGATGTCCCGCGCTCTATTCAGGATCTCCTTAAGAATATAGAAGCATTTGACCCTATTTATAATTTTATCAAGAGTACCATTGGAGTTATTTGAAAAATAATAATACACCGGAATAGACCTATACTACCTGATATAACAACTCGGATGTGACCTATAAATACTGGAGGAAAATTGATACCTGATTTGACAACACGGATTGACCTAAACATACTGGATTATGAAGTTAAAGAATAAATACGTTAGACAAGGCTATGTGCCTCGAATATATAATAAAGACTGAAGAAAATACCTACGGAAAGACAAGGCTTTTAGACTCAATCAATATGAAGAGAAGAAAAGAAATTAAAATAAGACCAGGCGGTATGGGCTTAAGCTCTTACCCTTTTCCATAAAGGAAAAAACATTAAAAAAAAAAAAGGAAAAAACATTACAAAAAAAAAAAAACATCAGTCAGTGACATTGACATTTGTTGACAACACGATAACCTCAAAATTTATGTTTTAGATATATTTATAACGAACGAAAACAAATCACAACATTACCGTAACAAGTGTAAATAATTGAAATAATTCACAATGATGTTCTTGTATTTACTGAGCATATTATCGCTCATAATCCAGGCAATCTTTATGACGCTCGCAATCGGTAAGTCTCGCTAAATCAAATTATAATTACCGTACTACTTAGTTGTATGTAAATTAATGATTTCTATCGAATACTGATTTGCCGGGGTTGTTACCGTTCATACAATAATCATAATAGCATTATTTTGGTACCCAACATCAATAAATAAACACAAATAGCCATTTTTACTTATTAAAATCGGTAAATATTGTAGACAACCTTTTGCTCACTACCATTATCTTTTCCGGAGGCTATTCTTATTCCATCTTTAGGGAATGACTGTGCGAAATTTCAGATTTCTAGCTCCAAGGGTAAAAGCCAGTCAGAGAACTGGTGCCTGCCTGTCTTCTTTAAATTATGTCGACTTCATATTTTACCTATTTCTGTTAATTTATTTCAGCTGCTGGTTTATACTACCTGGCAGAGTTGGTAGAAGAGTATACAGTTGTGGCGAAACAAGTCATATCGTGGCTCGTAATTGTAAGTACAAATCTGAATTAATTCATCAAAAATTAAGACGTACACAGGTACATTAATACAAGGTTCTTGCTGTGTGGGCAAGGTCACCCTCTTTCCTTTCGCTCATGTATGTATCAGCTACCCTCTCCAGGGAGTATGCAGCATTCAGGAACCATCAATGGGAAGGATTGATAACATACTAAAATGAGCTGGAATTAGCATTTTCCCTTCAAAAAGAACATAGAAGAGGAAACACATATGGGAAGCATTTGATCTAACTCAAACCATACTAGGCAGCCGAATAATGGAAAGAACTGCCTACCAACCACCACCACTGTGGTAGTACCACACCCAAAATTTTAACAAAAACTGCTAAACGGATGCCGTATCCTTATATGTATATTAATGCCTACAACTGTGTTTCATTCATAAAGTCAAAGTCAAAGTACTTTATTACTGTAGATATTTACATATACTTAGCAAACGTCATTTTTTGCCTCTTCTCTACATTGGACCACTGTAGGAGAAGAAGGGCGTAGAAACTCCCACAGATTGATTTTTAGATCTCTTTTAAAAATAGGTTGTGCTTAACTAATACAAATATGAAAAATTTAATTGTTATGATTAATAAGCAGGAATAAATAATCACAAAATTATTAACAGCAAGGTCTGTGTTGAGCCAGATTAACCCCATACAGTCCTGTCATTTAAGTAATCTTGAACATTGTAATATCCCTTTTTCAAACAAAGTCGCTTTAACATGCTTTTTAAATTGCTCAAATTGTTTTATTTCTTAGGTTAACATTACAGCTATCGCTAAGTTTGGAAAATGTTGAAAGGTTCTTGCGTACATACATTATATTTTCGAAAATAAATTGACTAGCTACTGTTAGTAAGTCAATTTCTTTAAAAAGCTCTCTTAAGGAGTCTGTTCGTTTTAAATTATAAATTGCTCGAATAGCTCTTTTCTGTAAAATAAAAATACTTTGAATATCCACTGCTTTCCCCCACAACAAGATACCATAGGACATCACACTATGAAAGTAACTAAAATATACTAGCCTAGATGTAGCCACATCCGTGCTTTGTTTGATGTTCCTAACAGCGTAAGCCGCAGAATTTAATTTACCAGCCAATTTATCTATGTGGGGTCCCCACTGCAATTTGCTATTAATGGTTATTCCAAGAAACTTCGTATCATTTACTAATTCTAACATGCTGTTGTCTAACACTAAACTGGTCTCAACTTGCCTGACATTTGGAAGTGAGAATTTGATACACTTGGTTTTACCAGAGTTTAACAATAAATTATTAACTGCGAACCAATTCAAGGTTAAAGACAATACACTATTATCATCATCAAATTCTCCTTTTTGTCTTTCAATTTTGAAGACCATTGAAGTATCATCAGCAAACAACACTATGTCAGTTAATTTCTCCACCATGAAAGGCAGATCATTATTATGAGAACGGCACACTTAAATGTGCAACCTGTGGAAAAACGTTTAAAGCCAAGATTGGCTACGTCAGCCACATTCGGGCACACCAGCGACGCCCGCTTTAGGTCTTTGGCAGTCGCCGTAGCCGTATCGCCGACGAAGGAGAGCTGGTGGAGCACGGTGGCGGATGCACTTTCTTCTGGAAAGGACTCGCAGCCTCCGAATCGCGACGGTCAGGCGTGGGCTTTGCGATCAAGAATCGGCTTGTTAAACAGCTGCAAGAGTGACCGGTGCACATCTCAGACCGAATTACAACTTAGCGCCTTCAACTCGACAATAATAACCACCTTGATGTCATTAGTGTCTATGCTCCTACGCCAGACAAATCTGATGACATTAAGGAACAATTTTACGAGGAGTTGACTCACTGTATTGAACACGTACGTCCTAGGGAACAGATCCTCTTACTAGGGGACTTTAATGCCAGAGTAGGTCAGGATTTTGCAGCCTGGCCTAAGGTCCTGGGCAGACACGGAGTAGGCAACATGAACGAAAACTGACACTTGCTACTCAATCTTTGCGCACAACTCGACCTGGCGATCACGAACACTATGTTCAGACTTCCCGCCAAGCATAAAAAAACGTGGATGCACCCAAGATACAAACACTGGCATCTCATAGACTACGCTATTGTGAGGTAAACACATGTATCCCAGGTCCAAATCACCCGCGTCATGCGTGGAGCACACTGTTGGACGGATCATAGTCACTAAACTGCGTCTTCGCCTCCGTCGTCCTTGCAGGGCTGCCAAGTCAAAGCCGCCAAGTCTAAACTTGGATGGGCTAAAGCATCTCGGGACGAGGGTAAAATACGTCGAAGCGTTGGCAACCGTGCTGCCGCACACCGACACGGAGGTCGGTGATGTTGATGCTGACTGGGGGACTCTATCTTCTCACATATTAGACACCGCCTTGAACACTTTGGGACTAAAAGTCCGTAAGAACGAGGACTGGTTTGATGAGAATGATAGAGTTCTGAGGGAGGCAATTGACAAACACCGGCGTCTTCTCAGGCAGCATAGAACGAGCCCACGTGGTATTGCGGAGATCAGAGAGAGTGACCTGGAGCTGCGCAGAATCTCGGGAAACAAAGAACAAGTGGTGGCAGGACAAAGCTCGCCAAATGCAATGGCTCGCGGACAATAACCAGCTAGGGGAATTCTACGCTGAGGTTCGAAAGTTGATTGGTACGACTTCACTTGCAAAAGTGCCGCTTATACCTGCTAGTGGCAATGGCCTTCTCAAAAGCAAGGAAGAAATACTAAAACGTTGGGCGGAATATGTCAACTCTCTGCTAAATGTGGACCGGTCTGCAGATCTGGAACACATAAACTCGATCCCTCAACTCCCCGTATCTAGCGAGCTGGATGAGCCGTTGTCACAAGGCGAGATTGTCCTCGCAATAAAACAACAGCAGAACAAGCATGCGGTTGGCGTTGTTTTTTTAGCAGGAGAACCGCTTAAATACGGCGGTGAGGAGCTACATTCGGAAATATGGAAGCTTTTTAATCTTTTGTGGAATAAAGAACAGGTCCCATCAACCTTTACAGTTTCGCGCATAAGGGCCTCTATATAAGAACAAGGGTGACTGCTCTGATTGTGGTTCCTATCGCGGTATTTCGCTTTTATCTGTCCCTGGAAAAGTCTTTGCCAAAGTACTCCTAAACCGCCTGATGAGACTATCAGAAACATTGTTGCCTGAAACCCAGTTTGGCTTCTGACCTGACCGAGGCACAGCTGAGGCTATCTTCTCAGTGCGTCAACTGCAAGAGAAAAGCAGAGAGCAGGGTCATCACATGTATCTGTGCTTTGTTGACCTTGAGAAGGCTTTTGATAGCGTGCCTCGAGAAACCCTCTGGATGGTGCTGAAGAAGATAGGGTGCACGGAGAGGTTTGTGAGACTTCTCAGACTCCTCCACAATGGCATGCAGTGCTGCGGCGCTGTCAACGACGAACAATCAGAATTTTTCCCCGTGACCTGTGGGGTCAAATAAGGCTGCGTTCTCGCGCCTACATTGTTCGCATTGTATTTTGCGGTCGTAGTCCGGGAGGTCTTACGGGCCTCTCCAAAAGGTATCCGCATCCGTTTTCGCACCGATGGCAGCGTGTTAAATCTGGCGAGGCTAAAAGCCCGCACAAAAGTCACACACGCGATGGTTACTGAGATCATCTACGCGGATGACCTATGCTTCGTGACAGAATCCCCAGACAGCCTGCAACAGTCATGTCCGATTTAGACAAATCTTGCCGTAAATTTGGCCTAAAAATCAGCGTCAAAAAGACGGAGGTGATGTCTTTAGACATTGACGGTCACGAGGCGCTGAAAATCAAACTTGGCGAGGACGAGCTGAAACAGATCGATAAGTTTCGCTACCTGGGGAGCACTCTAACATCCGAGTGCAACCTTGATTCAGAGATCAACAGCAGGATCGGAGCTGCAGCTGCAGCATTCGGCAAGCTGGATACCAAGGTCTTCTGCTCACACGACATAAAGCTAAGTACGAAGATCTCAGTATACATGGCGGTCGTTCTGCCTAACATCCTGTATTCTGCGGAAACATGGACTGTGTACCGTCGTCACATCCGCATGCTAGACCGATTCCACCTAAGATGTCTGCGTAAAATTATGAACGTCAGATGGTCTGATCGCGTGCGGAATACCGAGGTGCTGCGACGAGCCAATGTAGGTGGCATTGAGGCTTACCTCATGCGGCGACAGCTTCGGTGGTGCGGACACGTGTCAAGGATGGCAGAGCAGAGGGTCGCAAAGCACGTCTTCTACTCAGAACTTGAGGAGGCTAAGCGCAAGCATGGAGGGCAACTCCTCAGGTATAAAGATGTGCTGAAGCGACAGATGAAGAGATGTGGCATAGAGTCTTCCCAGTGGGAAAAGCATGCCGCCCTAAGACCCGAGTGGAGGGCTTTGGTTAAAACCAAAGGACTCGACATAGGACTCGACACCAAGCGCGATGAGTTAAAAGCCCGACCACCTGCGCTCACTCAATATAATTATGTTAACGGTGTGCTCACATGCCCGCGAGGATGTGAGGATGCGAGGATCTTCACAAATAAGATAGGCTACACAAGCCACATGCTAATACACGAGCGAGTCTAAAACTCTCGAAGCGGTCGCCGTGACCGAAATCGTTCGGACCACATCATCATGTAAGTATTGAACTTTTTACTCAGGTTAACGAAATTCTTTGTGCATTGAAACCGGAAGTGGATAGAAATTGATTAATTTATTTACAGAAATAAAATCAAATATGATAAAAAAATAATAATATCATATTTGACTATGAGCAATTATTAGTCGTATTATGACAAATAACTAAGCACAAAACTCAATACCTGCAATTAAAGATATTTTCTGATAAGATCGGGAGAGTCCAGTTTTCACCGATAAACAAATAAAACAAAATGGCTAAGAAAATGGCCATACTAATAATTAATTGTATGGGTAGTTCTTTTAATTCTTGAAAACTGATATGTTTCATAATTTGTTGTTATAGTGGCTATAAAAATTCACCCTCTGTGAAAATTTCAGCTCTATACCTATTTAGGTTGATCCGGTAGATCCCGGTGACAGACGGACAGACGGACGGACGAACGGACAGCGGAGGCTTAGTAATAGGGTTCCGTTTGGCACCCTTCGCGTACGGAACCCTAAAAAAGTAAAGTTCCGATATTTAATTAAGTCCCGGAAATTGAGTACCGCTAAAATTTCATGTCCATACTTTTGCTTTTGTTACGCTCCAAGGTAATTCGATCACTGTTAATCAGTGAAGATAATTCGATTGCTTAATTGCATTTTGAAGTACAGTTAAATATTGCCCTTTGTGCCAAACTGTATTGTACCACACATAACATACAGACAGACACTTATAACAAAAAAATCATCTTCGTATTTTTTGTTAAATAGGAAGGCTCTTTTATGCGGTCTGTCCCTATAATGATTTCAGGAAAACCATCGAGGGCCTTTGCCAGAATGGTCATCAGTGTCCACTGTCTGCTAGATGGCCTTTCCATTGTCCCAGTTGTACAGTCTTAGATCAGCAGATTTTTCCCCTTTCTACACAAAAAGGTCCAATGGTGATTCCTAGTATAATTTCCGTCGATATAAGATACAAGATATTTATTCATAATTGTCATTACATGTCCAGAAATTAAAATAAGATATGTAGTTGTAGAATGTCATAGTACATGAATTAACAATGCAGATTGTGATAATGTCAATAATTAATTAATATAAAATGTCAAAGATTTAAAAATTAAATGTCATACGTTTAGCGTAAATAGTTCATTATAATTGTAAAACGTTTGCTCGACTAGTCAGGCCTTCAGTCTGGATTTAAATATGAGTGTGTTTGGAGCGGTGGTGACCGTTTCCGGTATTCTATTATAGACGGTTGGGCCTGCGACGTGCGTGAGTTTGGCGGCTTTCTCTGATGAGGGTACGGTGACAAGTTTCCCCGCCGCCGCGTTGCGTGTGCCGCGTCTGTGGACGTCCGCATGCGTTCGGTTCGAACTGAGGTTCACGCGCGTGTACACTGCGATCTGGAAGATCACTATGGATGGTAGCGTTAAGATTCCAAGTTTCTTAAAGTGGGGTTTGGCGACTTTGGCGTGAGTGTCGCGTGGGACCCGTGCCACTATCCTGACAGCCCTTTTTTGCAATTCGAAGTCACGCTCCCAGTCGGCTGAGCGACCCAAAAGCTCGGCGCCGTACTGGAGGTATGAATGCACTGTTGCAAAGTAGCACAAGCGCACGACATCCTCGTGTAGGGTCCTGGCTAGGCGGCTGAGCGCGAAACACCAAGACGTCCGCACAACTTGTGGATGTGGTGGTCCCAGGACAGTCCTCTGTCCAGCTCAAAGCCAAGAAACTACCTTTCTTGGCTTTGAGACCTGAACCTGATCGATCAATACACCAGCTACTGAGGTCGATAGTGCTCTAGGCTGGCGACCACCAAAGTAGAAGTGGACAAACTGTGTCATTTTAAGATTCAAGGCCAGGCCGTTCTCGTTGAACCACTTGGACAAGTTTGCCGCAGTTTCATTCAAACGCTGCTCCAGTAGATCAATGCTGGGAGCGCTCACCACTGCCGCGACGTCATCAGCATATATAAATACCTCCGATGTATTGACTGCTTGTGGGAGGCCGTTGAGGAGCAGCGAGAAGAGAATGTTCGACAGAGAGGACCCCTGGGCCACCCCCATTGTAGTAGAAATTGGATCCGATTTGATACTACCTCCATCACCCACCACGAGAGTAGGGGGCGCCGGCTATGCCGTGGTGATGCAGCTTCACAGCGAGTAGGACATGATCAGCAACATCGAACGCCTTGGACAAGTCACAGAATAGCACAGCGACGTGGAGTTTCTGCTCGCGGGCACCAACTATGCGTCGAATCACCTCACGCGCCAGCGCGGTCGTCGAGCGGCCCCGACGGTACGCGTACTGCCGGTCTGAGAGTGCGCTCGTCGATGATAATAAATCGACTAGTCTCTAGCTAAGGCCGTTTTCGAAAACTTTCGCAACAGCCAGTATGACTGCGACGGGTCTGTAGCCATCAATGAGTTTGCGTTTTCCGTTTCCTTTAAATATAGGAGAGATTTTGCTAAGTTTCAGCACTTTAGGGTATGCGCCCTCTTTTATACACCGATTGTACACTTCGGAGAGTGGTTGGGCAAGAGGGGCGGCACTGCGATGCAGGAGATCCATCCATATGTTGTAGACGTCTTTAGTTATTTTGTGAGGTATTACTACTGCAATTATTCGGTGGACCTCGGCCGGTGAGACTGGTCTGAGTCTCAGCGAACGGTCGGTGAGCGGGCGGGCGACGGCGAGGGCAGCAGATGCAGCACGCACGTCGGCGGGGGGCGCCCCACATGCAGCGGCGGCTCGGCAGAACCTTAAGTTCATCGCGTTGACAGCGTTCATCTTGGACGGAAATTGAGCGCCACCTGAGTCCGTGATAACGTCCGTAAAGTCGATTCGGAGTTTGGATGATTTCCCACGTTCGTTATTAATTATTGACCACATGGCTTTGCTGGTGTTATCGTTTGTATTAATTAAATTAGTGTAGTAATTTGTTTTTTGGGTATTTAGCATATTATTTAATTTGTCAATGATTGGGGCGTAAATTGTATTATCGTGTCCGTTTGTCAGTTCGAAGATGTCGAATAGTAGATTTTTTACATTTTTTATTTCATAGGATATCCAGCTGGGTTTCTTATGAACAGTAGTTCGTTTTAATGGAAAGCAGATGCTGAACGAATTGGTCAATACGTTGACTACGGACGTTGCCATGGTCTCCGCTGAGGCATTGTTGCGAGCTCGTATCTCGTTCCAGTCAACAGCGAGGATTGAAGCGACGAAGTTTGCTCGGTTCATTGCATTATAGCTCCTGCCAAACTTCACTCTGCCACTACAGTCAGTTGCAGCGAGTCGGCGCCGTCGCACATGCGCGCGCACTGCGCGGTGGACGCTTATGTTTGTGATGACAGGTTCCGCGGTCAACTCGCCTGGGCTGAGATTCGTGTAGACATGATCAAGAGCCGTAGATGAGTTGTTCACAACGCGAGTTGGGAAATCAACATGTTTTGTTAGGTCATGTGCCGACAGTATGTCGATCAAATGTTTCAGGTCGGGGGTTTGGGGACCTATACAGTTTATATTATGATCACCCATAATTATGCAGTCCAGACGAAGATCGCTGATTTTATCGAGCAAACGTTCTAGGTGATCTAAGAAATCACTACTATCTATTAAATTCGTTCTGTAAATGCAAATTATTGTTAGACTACAATCTATCAGGTCAATTGCCGAAATTTCCAGGTTTTGTTCGACAGACATGGTGGTTAGGTCTGTATTAGCGTGCATTTTATACTGTCTGTAACGAATAGGGCGGATCCGCCGTGTGCGATGTGTGGTCTACAGTAGTTGGATATGAGGGAGTATCCGTCGAAACTATTGGCTAGTGATTGCAGGTTTTTATCCTTTAGCCAATGCTCTGTGATAGCTAGGACATCACATTTTAATTCTTCTTGTAGCAGTACCTCGAGTTTCTGGGTTTTCTTGTCAATTGATCTTACGTTCTGTATACATAGGCATTACGTCGTGTCAGTGTGTTTGTTGCTATGCGGATTCGGTATCGGCGAGTGTATCTCATACAGCCTGCAACGGCCACCCATGCCATCCTCTGAAACTGTTGTAGTTATGTTGCGGATTTGCGTTGCCACAATACAAAGCAGCCGTATGTGATAATTGGTCTGACTTTTGCCGTACACATCCATCGACGTATTTTCGGTTTAAACCCCCATTTGTCGTCCACCCTCTTCCGACACTGGAAGAGTGATATGCTGGCTTTCCTAAATGTTGCCTCGGATTGTTTGTTCCAGCTTAATATGCTGTCTAAGCTTTCGCCTAGGCACTTTACTTCCTTTATAAGTGTTTTGTAAAAAAACTTTCTTTGGCAGCCTGAAGTTGCCAATCTTGATCTTTTTTGTGAACAGTACCATCTCAATCTTTAGGGTTTAGTGTGTTTGTTACACCAAATTTCTATGTTAGGTAATTCTATTTGCGTGCGTTCAAACATTATGTTTATAAATAGGCCATTTACAAGTATTATCTTGTAAAATCCTTTAGTACTAAGTTGGACTATGAAGTGGTTGGCTACTATCAACCATAGAAGTAGGGATAGTACTTCTCCCTGTGGACAGCCATTTGCCTCATCACATTTGATCTGGTCGCTGATAGCTAAGGAGATTTTCCTGGATTCCATCATTTTGTTGATCCAGCGTATCAGGTAAGGGTTAACCCCTAGTTGCTCTAGTCCTGTTCTGATACTGCTGAAGTTGGTTTTATCAAAAGCGTCCCCAATGTCCATGAACACCGCTAGGCATGATTGTTGGTTTAGTACAGAGCTTTCTCTTTTCCTAAGCACCGCTTGTTAGGCTGTTTCTGTAGATTTGCCAGCTTGGTACGCGTATTGGTTTGGGTGAATAGGGTTGGATTTTATGTGTCCGTCCCTTATATCTCTGTTACACAATCCTTCTAGTGTCTTTACGAGAAGATGTGAGGCCTATTGGTCTGAAGGATTTTGGTAGGTCACTTTCATTCTCAGGATGCGCTTTGTATGGAAGCAAGGAGTTTATTGCCCGACTCACTTTTTCCTCGTTTATCGTGTGTTCAGCTCTTAACCATGCCTCTGGTCTGGAGTTGGGTGCGAGCTGAAGGTTTGATGTTCCTGCATTTATAGTTTCTTCTGAGGGTATCATTGTACAGTCTGGGAAGTGTGTCTATAGCAGGGTGCTACAGAGTTCAGTTTCTTCATTTGTATATGCACCGTCTGGTTTATTTAGTGATCCAGTAGGGAGTTGCGGGTCCTTTCCTATTAAATTCTAGAGGCCTGTGACTCACTGTTGATGGAGCTGCAGGTATTCTGCCATGATTTTCTGAAGTTTTCTCTAGTTTGTTTTTAAATTGGTTTATTGCTAGTTGGAAGGCTTTCCAGTCATCATCTAATTTCGGGTTTTTGAATAAGTGTCGCATATTTCCTCGTATCTTCTCTAGCTTGCTACTCCACCAGCAATCTTTGGATGGTTTAGCAGTTATTAGAGGACACTAGTCGTTCTAGCTATTTATTCTTGCCATGTTTAGATGTTTGCCAGTTTTTCTATTTCCCCTGGTGTTTTAATCTGTGGTCTGAGTTTGAGACTTCAGATGAAACATTCCATTTTATAATAAGGTCAAGTCGAGAAGTTGGCAATTGTGATTTCTGGTATAGTTTGGGCTCTACGTGTTACGAATTTAGGTTCTGACCTAGGTTCAGGATTAACAGTTTGTGGTTCAAGACGAAATCAATTAGGTTCTTATCTCTGTTGTTCGTTTCCGTTTCTCCCCACAGGTGCGTTAGCGTCGCATCCTACTATAAGGGGAATGTTGTTATCTTCACATTCTTTGAATAACGCCTCCAGTTCCACCGTGGCCACCACACCTTCGCCTGGTTGGTATGGCGAGTTGAGGTACAACGTGACTCCATCTTGTCCGACCACAGTGATATATGGGGAAGAAAGATGTGTTATTATGGTTGCATTGTAGTAGTTCGGGACGAAGATTCTATTGGTTTAGTAGGCAAATGTGGGGCGGCTTAGGGGTGGGCTGAGCCATTTGGTTCCCCGAAGGGGGGAGCCGGTTGGTCCCGCCTCCACCGGGTGGGGCTGAGCCATTTGGTTTGGCCCGGAGTCTCCACCGCCGGTATGCCGGCGTTTTGCGTCACTTGTTGGAGTACGGTAGCAGCAAGCTAATTAAATAATTAAGGTCTAGATAATTTAAAGGTCCGCGCCGAGGAACACTGTTACGCCGATTGTCATACCTGGCGGAGGTCAGATGGGCACCCCTTGTCCGCGACTACTAGAACAGGCAGCTGACCCTCCGATTGGGGGCCCATTCGCTATCCGGGGAATCCCATGGGGAATGGCTCCGTCTATATCACCGTTGTTCACATCTACCATCGTGCCTCATGGTTACCCCGGAGGAATACTGGAAGACGTCGACCTTAAGTTATGATAAGACCTGTAATGAGTGGCGGGGCAAGCCACCCCGGAAATTTCACATGGCTAGCATTCCTTTAAAGTCTGACAACAAGACCTGCTATGGGTGTACATTTCACATGGGTAGCAAGTGCAGTAAAGCTTCATCAATAATCCTGCTTGCCTGCTAACAATATAAATCACGAAACAAACACAGAATAGTTTATTTCTAACAAGAGATTTATTTCATCAAACCTATGTTGAAGCCAATTCCTTGTGTTTTAAATCAGATTTTCTCATTACAGAGCACAGTCGCAATCCACATTGGCCTCCTCACATTCGAAGACCTACCGCTCTATCTCAATGCGCTCGGCATTCTCCAACAAGGACTACATGCGGTGCTCATGAGGGACTTCCCTTCAGTGTGCGTCACTAGCATCACTTTCATCCTGTCGGTGATTTTGTTGGTGGCACATCACTATTTGGCGTTCAAGTATTTTGGGCAGTCGGTCTCCTTTGGGTTTTCGGAGGTGAGTGTTGATTATATTTTTAATAACTAACAAAGAGCACCTTGGTCTAATGGGTTACACGCTTGCTTCTCACACAGGAGATGCAGGTTCGGTTCCTGACCAAAGTCAAAGTCAAAGTTAAAGTTCTTTATTACTATTTACATATACTTATAAAACGTCACTTTTTTGCCACTTCTCTAAATTGGACCATTGTGGGAGAGCAGGGCGTAGAAACTCCCACAGATTTATTTTTAGATATCTTTTAAAAATTGGTTGTGCTTAACTAATACAAATATTACAATATTAATTATTACGATTCATAAGCAGGAATGAATAATTACAATATTATTACCTATTAACAGCAAGGTCTGTGTTGAGCTAGATAAACCCCATAAAGTCCCGTCATTTAATTAAACTTGAACATTGTAATATCCCTTTTTCGGCAAAGTCGCTTTAACTTGCTTTCTAAATTGCTCAAATGGCAATTTCAAGATCTCCAGAGTATCTTGTTTTAGTAGAGAATGCATTGACCCTTGAAAGAATTGCTAACCTTCGCGAGTTAAACCGGGGCGCAAGTAGTCTGTGATTATTTCTTAGGTTAACATTACAGCTATCGCTGAGTTTGGGAAATTTTGTAAGGTTCTTGCGTACCTACATTATATTTTCGAAAATTAATTGACTAGCTACAGTTAGTATGTCAATTTCTTTAAAAACCTCTCATAAGGAGTCTGTGCGTTTTAAATTATAAATTGCTCGAATAGCTCTTTTCTGTAAAATAAAAATAATTTGAATATCCGCTGCTTTCCCCCACAACAAGATACCATAGGACACGACACTATGAAAGTAACTTAGTAAATATACTAGCCTAGATGTAGCCGCATCTGTATTTTGTCTGATGTTCCTAACAGCGTAAGCCGCAGAACTTAATTTACCAGCCAATTTTTCTATGTGGGGTTTACTGCCAGTAACCCAGTGCAATTTGCTATCAATGGTTATTCCAAGAAACTTTGTGTCATTTACTAATTCTAACGTATTGCTGTCCAACTCTCTTTGGTTTTACCAGCATTTAACAATAAATTGTTAACTGTGAACGAATTCAAGGTTAAAGATAATACTCCATTGACATCATAAAAATCTTCTTTTTGTCTTTCAATGAGCAAAGAGTTTCGTTAATCTTAGTTAATAGTTGGAACGGTTGTACCTGGTATCTCGGTTGATAGTTGGCCGAATAATATTTTAGGGTTCGGTAAGAAACAAGGAACCTTATAGTTTCGTCAAGTCTGTCTGTCTGTCCGTCCGTCCGTCTGTCCGTCCGTCCGTTCGTCCGTACATCACAGCAACTTTATGCAGAATCTATTAGGACTACACAGTTGAAACTTGGCATGTAGATGTATTCTGTGAACCGCTTTAAGATTTTTATAAAAAAATAGAAAAATAAAAAAAATAAAGGAGGCTTCCTATATGGAACTGAAACAAAAAAATATTTGTTTCATCAAACCTATATATATGTGTGGATGTCTATAGATAGGTCTTTAAAAATGATGCTGAGGTTCCTCAAACCATTTTTCCTCAAAGTCAATCGTTAAAGAGACAGACCCTTCCAAAGTGGAAAAATGTGTGGCCCCCCACTAACTTTTAAAGCAAGGGAGTGAAAAATCTACAAAAAAATATTTGCTGTGTATCTCAATACACACTTTAACGAAAGTTGGTTGGAAAAAAATAAAATAGGCAGTTTTTAAGATATAAAACATTTATTGAAAACCGTAAAGAGAACTTTTCATTCATGCAAACACTATGAAAAACAAAGTTACGACTCACATAAATACTTGCTTCAACGGAACCCTTCATGGGCGAGTCCGACTCGCACTTGGCCACTTTTTTCAATTTCAATTCTTTCCGATTGTCTTGGTAACATCCCATAGTGTATTCTATGTTGTATGTATATAATATAAAAGTGGATTTTAAGAAGCTTTGGGTAATCTGTCATATCACTTCGAAGATTTTATGAACTTAAAAGGGCTCGTCGTATCAATCTTAGCGTTCCAAACTTAGCGATAGCTGTAATGTAAACCTAAGAAATAATCACAGACTATGTGCGCCCCGGTTTAGACTCGCGAAGGTTAGCAATTCTTTCAAGGGTCAGTGCATTCTCTACTACAACAAGATGTCTCTGGAGATTTTGAAATTGCCATTTGAACGATTTAAAAAGCATGTTAAAGCGACTTTGTCGAAAAAGGGATATTACAATGTTCAAGATTACTTAAATGACGGGACTGTATGGGGTTAATCTGGCTCAACACAGACCTTGCTGTTACTAATTTTGAAATTATTTATTATTGTTGGTTAATCATAATAATTACATTTCTAATATTTGTACTAGTTAAGCACAAGCAATTATTCAAAGAGATCTAAATATCAATATCAATATCTGTGGGAGTTTCTACGCCCTTCTTCTCCCACTTGTTCCAATGAAGAGAGAGGCAAAAAATGACGTTTGCTAAGTATATGTAAATATCTACAGTAATGAAGAACTTTGACTTTGACTTTGAAACCCATTGTAAAGGCTCATGTCCTTCGGTATTGCACTCGGGATCGGTTCGCAAGTGATATTATCATACAAGCATTTGTTGTAGTGCGTGCGATACGGTTTCAGGGCGCGGTCCTGGACAGTACCTCCACGCGGAGTCAATCCCGGGTGACACTGAAATCAATAGCTTTATAACCATTGATAGCCGCCACAATGTGCAAACTAGAAATAAACATAAACTTTCTTTTTCAATGTTCAGACTCACAAAAGTTAGTAGTTCTTTTATCTACACACGTATCATAAACCCTCTTTACTGCGTCCAAAAACCACACGTTACGACCAGCATAATAATAAACTTCTTGGTAAAAACTCATTTCTTATCCGAATATTGATCATTATTTCCATAGTGTACAAAAATTTGTCAAATTATGACATTCAAATTTCGAACGCCGACGCCCGCCTGCGTGCCGCCCCTAGTTTGTCCGTGAAGTTGGTACAACTGAACATGCTGAACAACTGCAGAGCAAGGATCAATGCCACAATGCCGGTCGAACTTGCGGTCCTGAACACATCAAAGAGAGCTTATGATATGTGTGTAGATAAACTAGTGTATGTAACTGTACATAATTCGGCATTAACACTCTCGAGTGTTATTATGAAACTCGCCTTCGGCTCGTTTCATAAACCCACCCTTGAGTATTAATGCCCTCAATTATGTAGCAGTCACATAAACTACTATTATGGGTCACTGTATAGTTTCTACAATAAAATTCCGCAAGAATTAAGACACGTAACTGAATCTTGATTCAAAAAATGTATAAAGCACACTTTGCGCACAACTACAAAATTTATGTTTTTTTACAAGACACCGACATCTGGAATTAAAACAGTTCCTTTCACCCTATATATTATGTAATAATTAGGCACCTACTTTATGTTTTATTATGCTTGCTTGATTATATTTTGACATTCATTATATCACAATGTGCTATTATGAATAAAAATGTCTGAACTGAACTGAACTGAAAGAGGCCTTAGTTGAACATCCTGAGAATTATAATAATAATAATACCTTGTACACTATTTACACACATCGATCTAGCCCCAAACTAGGATTCCCTGTATCTTGGGTACTAGACAACGATACACATACTTATATAAATAAATACTATACTTAGATAGATAAACAACCATGACTAGGGTACAAACATCCGTTCTCATCAAACAAATATTTGCCCCCACCGGGACTCGAACCCGGGACCCTCGGCTTCGAAGGCAGGGTCACTGCCGACCCGGCCATTCGGATCGTCCCGCGCTTTTGCGCTCAATCTCTGTGTGTGCTCATGTTTGTCTGTCTGTCTGTCTGCAGGTGCTCGCGTACTTCACAGTGTGCCTGTGGGTGGTACCGTTCGCGCTGTTCGTCTCTCTCTCGGCCAACGACTTTGTACTGCCCACTACGGACGAGCGACAACCGCTCTTGGGTGAGTCATAATATTTATGTTATTGTTTTCAGACAGGTTTATTATTTTATCTACACACGCACCATAAACCCTCGTCCAAAAACCACACTTTACGACCAGAATGATGATAAACTTCTCGGTAAAAACTAATTTCTCATCCGAATATTGATCATTATGATCATAATGTACCAAAATTTGTCAAATTATGACATTCAAATTTCGAACGCCGACGACGCCCTCCTGCGTGCCGCCCCTAGTTTGTCTGTGAAGTTGGTACTACAGAACAAGCTAAACAAGTGCAAAGTAAAGATCAATGCCACAATGCCGGTTGAATATGCGTTTCCTGAACACATCAAAGAGAGCTTGTGATATGTGTGTAGATAAACTAGTGTATGTAACTGTACATAATTAGGCATTAAAACTCTCGAGTGTTATTGCCCTCCATTATGTAGCAGTCACATAAACTACTATTTTTATATATATAAGAATACTACTATTTTTCTATGTATAAAAATAAAAAAATACATATTTTTTATTACTAAAGCTTTATAACCTGTAAGCCCTGACAGACTCTCCATACGAGAAAAGAATATTATAGTCACACCCCCCTGGCTCTGCTAGAGAGACTTTCCATACGAGCAGATACGCATTATGTTCTACCCCGCTGACTCTGACAGAGAGACTTTCTAGGGAAACTCGAGCGCTTGTTTTTTCTGACGAAATGTCAAAAAAACTTACACGGCCCATAAATATGTGAGACCTAAAAACATGAGGTAGTGAATGACACAAAGAAACAAAGGCATTATTAAAGAACTGCTTTTACTTTAGTTCACAGTATAATTCTCAGTAATTTCAAGTAATCCCACATTCAGCAAACATCGTTAAGTATGTTCGCTGGCCGCCATGAAACCTCGATTTTTTATCGCCATATCAACTTACATCTATCGAGTGAGCCAACGGGGCGCACGGTTCGGCTCTGAGATACAAGGCAACAGGTTAAGCTGCTGATTTTAGTACATATCGCGCACCATCACACAACGACCATTTGAAATTATTCACCGCATCGAAGTCATCACGTTTTTTGAAACAAGTAGCGACATCTATTTCGACTTGTTTTACGTGATTGAAAGAATACAGTGCAGCCTACAATCTGCAATGCTTGACAAAGCGAAATATAGTTAGTTGGACCTTTTAGGGAGGGTGAAACGTTATGTTGCTATTCCGTTTCACAAGGTGGATGGATCATACTTTAGCCAGATCCATCTGATTGGTCAATATGGGGCTTCGAACGGGTATCTCCTACCTGACAGGCAAGCATGTATCCACTAGCCAGGGACGCTCTATGAGGACCGAAGTGGAGGAAACTTGGCAGATTATCTGTTTATCTAACTACCTAATCAATAACGCCTTAGGCGGCGTCCATTAGTTACGTGAAGTGTCAAAAAACCATCAAAAACGTCTCACCCACTTAGCCAGGCAAATCAAAAATATTATCAGTGACACTTGACGTAGAACGCCATCTATCCCCCACGGGCGACAACGACTTCTTAATTTACAGCGCCATCTGTCCGCAGGTGACAATAGTTTCCTAACTCACAGCGCCATCTATCCGCAGGTGAAAACAACGTGGTCACAGACTACCTATCGCGGAAGTGCAAGCGGTACAGTCTCCTCTCATTCTTCAGTTACGCGAAGGACAGCGTTCTACCGCAGCGGCACAAGAAGGCGTTCTAAACTTCTACTTGGCTGATTCGAGCCATAGTCTAATGAATTTGGGTCTGGGCGTAGCAGAACCACGCAGGTACAGCGGTCCGGTCACGTGGTCAGACAGCGTTACGTCATCAAGCCTGTGTTACCGGTCGGTAGTATGAACAAAAGTACCCTAGTGCCCAAAATGTGCTGTGTATTGGAAAATACCGCTACTGATTATACATAACTTAGTTATATGTGTTTTTATATATATTTGATATTTATATGATATATATTTGACGACCCGAATGGCCGAGTCGGCAGTGACCCTGCCTACGAATCCAAGGGTCCCGGGTTCGAGTCCCGGTGGGGGCAAATATTTGTTTGATGAGAACGGATGTTTGTACCCTAGTCGTGGTTGTTTATCTAAGTATAATATTTTATCTATATAAGTATGTGTATCGTTGTGTAGTACCCAAGATACAGGGAATCCTAGTTTGGGGCTAGATCAATGTGTGTAAATAGTGTCCAAGGTATTATTATTATTATATAATTTCACAAGTACAATGTAAATAGATGTGTTACATTAAGTATTTATATCCAAATTTGGTCGGCAAACACGCATACGAAGCCCTTAGTTGTAAGTGGGGACTGGATAATGACGTAAAGCAGATATGACAGGACTGGAGCGCTAAACCTGCCTGGTTCAAAGATTCAAAGATTTTCATTTATTTCTCAAAAGTGTTTATAAATTTTTGTGTTTGTGCATGCTGTAAAACTACAAATGGTTTGTCTGAGCTGCACATATTAACCTATTGAACAAAGACAAATATCAAGGTCGGTGTGAAACAAATCCCATCAAGTTCATAATAGTAGTTTATGTGACTGATGCCTAATTATTAGGCTGTTTTGATTAGGTGTAGAGACACACATATACATAGTCAGGTCATAAGTTCTGTCACATGTGCAATATGAAATAATTTAGACATGTTTATTATTTATGTAAACATTTATATAGCAAAATGAACTAAATAAAACATAGATTCTTATGGTAATAAAGTTTATTCAAAATGACCCCCGCGATTTTGAATACAGGCCTTTATTCTGCGCGGCCAGTCGTATATCGCAGCACGAACGAGGTCCATGTCAATATCGGCGGCTGCCTTAATCAAGGATGCCTTGAGTGACTCCAAATCAGGATGAGGCTTTGAGCAGGTCTTTTCCTCCAAGTGTTGCCATATCTTGTAATCTAACGGACTCAAATCTGGACTGGAGGAGGGCCAGTCTTCGTGCCGGATGAAGTCGATTTCACGCGCCGCCAGCCAGTCTTGTGTGCTTTTCGCTCTATGAGCTGGCGCAGAATCTTGTTGGAATACCCAGTGCCTGTTATTAAACATGGTATGAGAAACAGGTTCCACAAGGTTCTTGAGGACTGTATTTTGATACACAACTGCATTCGTTTTTACGCCTTTCTCACAAAAATGTACCTCAGTTAAGCCCCAATAAGAGACTCCCAACCAAACCATGAGCGAGGATGGAAAATGACCTCGTTGGACACGCGGAATACGGTTGCTCGCTTCTTCACTGCTGTGTGCGTACACCTTATCATTTTGTTTGTTGTAGCTCTCTTCCATGGTGAAAATTTTTTCATCCGAAAAAAGAATCTCCCGATGCTTTTTTCCCGCGTACCGCTTCAACAAAGCGCGGCATCTCTTCAGTCTCAGGTCCATTAAACGAGCGTCCCAACGATGTCCTGTTTTTCTTCGATATGCCCTAAGCCCTAAGTCTTCATTTAACACCCTTTTCACCGTGGTCCTGCTTAACCCCATCTGAAGGGCCAACAGTTTCTGCTTACGTATGGGATTTCACAGCTTTTATCACTGTTGGAGTCCTAACAGAGCGAGGGCGACCACTTCTTGACCTTTCATCTACACTAGAGTCTTCATTGTATCGTTTTATGGTACGATAAACGAATCTTTTGGTTATATTCAAATTTTTCAGTAAGTAGAAAATCTGAATTGGCGCGTAACCGCAACGATGCAACGCAATAACTGCGACACGGTCTTCTTTAAGTGTCCACTCCATATTTAAAAATGAGGAAAATTCTAAAAAGTACACATTTTAATTTTCATGAAAAATTCTAAATTCGAATTAAATAAACTTGTTTGTGGCCAGCGTTCTAAATTCAAAAGTTTTTATTGTGTGACAGAACTTATGACCTGACTGTGTAATATGCTCTCTTTGATGTGTTCAGGAACCTCATGTTCGACCGGAATTGTGGCATTGATAATTGACAATTATCAATGCAAAATTTTCGTCAAATTATGACATTCAAATTTCGAACGCCGATGTCCGCCTGCGTGCCGCCCCTAGTTTGTCTGTGAAGTTGGTACTACAGAACAAGCTAAACAACTGCAGAGCAATGATCAATGCCACAATGCCGGTCGAACATACGGTTCCTGAACACATCAAAGAGAGCTTATGATATGTGTGTAGATTTTAACATTAAATACTTAGGCATTAAAACTCTCGAGTGATATCATTATGAAACTCACTCGAGTTTCAAGTCGAGTATTAATGCCCTCCATTATGTAGCAGTCACATAAACTACTATAATGTATCAATATTCAGATAAGAAATGAGTTTTTAACAAGTAGTATAACATTATGCTGGTCGTAACGTGCGGTTTTTGGACGCAGTAAAGAGGGTTTATGTTACGTGTGTAGATAAAGTTATTTATAAAATACATAAGGTTCGTAAAGTCAGTTAAACTGTAAATATTTTTTCAATTTCAAAATTTAAATAAAAAATTAAACAACAATAATTAAATTTAAATTAATATTTTAAATAATAATAATGAAACTATGGGTTTGGTAATCCACCGGCCAAAGTCATACCAGTGCCAATTCCATGCCATTATAACCACTAGTAACACAGGCGTGGTGACGTCATCCGGTTTACTCACGTCGTCGCCCTGATTACCATAATCTGTGTATTTCTACCTCGGTTGGGATTTGCTATTTCGGTGAGAGCGGTGTGTTTTTTTATGGTAACAAAGAGTTGTCTACTCAAAAAGGAAAAATAGGTCAAGTGCAAGTCGGACTGACACATGGCAGGAAGGTTCCGTACCATCGTAGCTTCAAGAAAAAACACTTAATTACTTTACGACTACTTTATTGTTTAAATTGCGTGTAGTTCAATATAAATTCCGATACACATTCTATGAACATTTCAACTCACTCCTTATTACGGATCATGAGAAACAGCCCGCCGCCTGACGGTCGGACGGACAACAACCCTAAAAAGAGACTTAAAAGGCTAGTATTTAATCGCACATCAAAAATACTGATTTTAACAGCAAAAAAGTATCAGCAAAAACACTTTTTATGTTTTAAGTATTTTTGTTCTTACATGTTCAACCTAAAACTAAGCTACCGCAGTATTTTGCCCTGATATTTGCCGTGCAAATCAGCATTTTTGTTGTGCAGTTTAATATTTCCCCTTTTAAAATATGAACTTCAGAAATCGGCAACAGAACTTGCAGTTAACTTCATAGTTGTTCTGTTGAATTAATAAAACCTAATTTTTCATGCTTAATTTTCCTGCTTAAATGTAGCAGAGACATGGCCTCACATGAATTGTAAAATGTGTAATATAATGTAAATAGATAAAGCAGGCCGTTCCAAATGGTCGTACGACTGGGTAAAGTTGAAGGTGTACAGAGAACGGATGAGCCGGATGTGACGTCACGCGTGAAATTCACAAATTTTCCCCCTCATGCTTATGTCCCTCCGTTGCAGTGCAGCGCCCACATGGCGATAAGAAGCCGAGCTGTCTTCGCGGCGAAAATGAAAAAATGCATCGCTAATTTTAACCTTATGCCATTGTAATAGAGTGCCATCCTGTGAAACGTCCATTGAACTGAGGGTGTCCCTGCGCGAGTGTGATATTTATTTGAAATTTGTTTCGAGCAATCAAGTGTGATACACCATAGTGCAGGTAGATTATTCCTCTATTTCCGGTCGGTATTACATGCAACAAAAATTGGTATGTGGTTCATACAGGATCATTTTTTCCAGACGGCGGCTTCCGGTAAGTGCTTTCGTATGGGAGGTGTGCTTGCGTGAGTCAGCGGAGTTTTACATAAATTGTCATCTATCGTACGAAAGGAATCGGACTATGCAGTTAGGGCTATTATAATGAATCGAGGAACATCTCATCCATTACATTTCTAATGAGGGGAGAAATTTATAAAATTCACCTGTGACCTCACTTCCGGCTCATCCGTTCTCTGTACCTATACACCTACAGCTTAACCCAGTCGGCAGTTACTATCCGCCACAGTTAACTAGGCGCCCGCAAGGAATGCGACTCCTGCTCCCTCTCTACAAACGTGCACATTACGGACGCTAAAGGTCAACGCTAAAATATTGAACCTACGCCCACTCGGCAAAAAACAATCATTCAAATAGGGATTGTGCTTTGTAGATATGGGTTCATATTGAACTGAGAAAAATCATTCTTCGAAATACTATTCATCGATGAATGATACTTATTATGCTTGATAGTGCGACGCCTTATTTCTTCGAATATTCATACATCTATGCTTTGTTTGTTAGATGCCTTGTTACAGCGAAAACTACTTCATATATATAATCCATAAATAATACATTAAAGGAACATGTTTATTGATTGATAATGATAACAGACTCGACAACCCGTAGATATACTATCGAGTGATACGTTTACGGCAAGTTTGTTTACAGCCAGCTGTTTGCTAAGTGATGTCAGCAATGCAAAGTATGCCTAAAGAGCACAACCTAAAATCCATATTGAATGAACGTTTTTGCAGGGTGGGAGCGGGGTCGTATAAGTCAGTGATGAGCTTTTGGCTGCCTATAATTGCCGGCAATTTTGTTGAACATCAACCTTTGTTTGTGAGTGAGAGAGCAAGAGAGTTCCCCCACTACGTCAAATCATGCTTTGCTCCCGCTTCGTGGCGCTAGCGTAGTTGGAGGCAAAGAGTTTCATTCATCTGAGGGTAGGTTCAAAAACACGTCACGTGATCTTTCGAATACACGTGACACTGGCAAAATAAACTTCAAATGAGGTTAGGATGCCATGTATTGTATGAAGTAAATAGAATTAGACAACGTTGACAGATAGACAGCCACGATCTAACTACACCAGCGCCATCTGCAATGAGCTTTCCAGATTAGGACAGCGCCTCACCTTGATGCACCTGAGTCAGTAGATACAATCTCTATCTTTGGCATCTAGAAATTTCGATAGCAATCCCTGTAAAGTTGATTCTTCGGAGGGTGTTCGCTTGCTTCAAAGTGACGTTTGATCATTCAGTAGCCTTACCGTTTCTGACATCAATCGAAGCACCAGTCAAATTGAATAACCGGTCTGCGACCCTGGCACCGACGAAACCTGTTGTAGAAACCTATTATTTATGTATGTCATGTATATGGAAACAGTTTGTACATGCTTATGGCCCAACACTAGGATATCCTGTGACGATGTCGTGGTCGAAACAGCTGTCAGATAGTACAAAGTCAGAAAACCCTCGTTAGACACATTGATGTCACATGTATAAACATACAAGATCGGGATTTTATTGTTCTTCCTCCCCAGCCAATAAATGATTAAATCATCACCAGACTGCATATTCATCATAGGCTGTTGTGCACTTACGTGTAGGCAGAATGATTGAATATCTGTGCCTAAATGACGTGACCAAAAAAAGCGATCTTGCTTTTATGAGAATGTTTTGGATTCGACCTCATTTGTCCATTTGAAGCGGCGATTTGAACTAGGGCGCGAAGCTGTTTTGGTTTCTATCCTGAAAAGCCCGTGCTCGACAAAATTCCACGCGTTCCTGATAAAAAGGGTTGTGGCGTACGGACAGACGGACCCTAAAAATCGACAAATCAGAAAAATATTATTGTCCACGAGCTGTCTTTTGGCTACAGAGCGCGTTTATTGGTGGCAGGAGCTGACATTTCAAGCGACTGTCATTGACGAAACGTCAATTTGGAAGTAACCGAGACGTCAAGAGATACAGAATGGAGCTAGAGTAGTCTTACGTAATTCTGACATGTGTCAATTTTATTTGCTTTTGAAAAGTTGACAAATTTAAAAACAACACGATTATTTCACACGAGCTGTCTTTTATAAACCGACTTCTAAAAAGAGGGAAAGGTTCCAAATTCGACTTTATTTTAGGGTTCCGTAGAGAATGGGGGTTATTACAATGTTCAAGATTACTTAAATGACAGGACTGTATGGGGTTAATCTGGCTCAACACAGACCTTGCTGTTAATAATTTTTTAATTATTTATTCCTGCTTATTAACAATAAAATTTTTGATATTTGTATTAGTTAAGCACAACCTATTTTTAAAAGAGATCTAAAAATCAATCTGTGGGAGTTTTTACGCCCTTCTTCTCCCACAGTGGTCCAATGTAGAGAAGAGGCAAAAAATGACGTTTGCTAAGTATATGTAAATATCTACAGTAATAAAGAACTTTGACTTTGACTTTGAAACAAGGAACCCTTATAGTTTCGTCAATTCTGTCTGTCCTTCTGTCTGACCGTATGTCAAAGCAACTTTATTCCTTAACTATTAGGATTACACAGTTGAAACTTGGTATGTAAATGCATTCTGTGAACCGCTTTAAAAATGTATTGGAACTGAAACCAAAAATTTTTTTTTTCAATCACAGCTATATGTGTGGGGTGTCTATAGATAGGTCTTTAAAATTGACGTCGAGGTTCCTGGAACCATTTTTCCTCAAAGTAAATCGTTAAAGGACAGGCCCTTCCAAAGTCCGGGGAACACCATTTTTTTAAAGTTAGAAGGGTCCTCTAACTTTTATATTAAGAGAGTGAAAAATAAAAAAAAATATATATGTAGTTATGTATCTCAACAAACTCTTTCAACGAAAATTGGTTTGAACAAAATACCATAAGGAGTTTTTAAGATATTAAACATTTATTGAGTTTATATTCTACATTTGGTACGGAACCCTTAATGTCCAAATTCCGACACGCACTTGGCCGGTTTTTGTTTTTATGTTTGCCATGAGTTTATTTCGTCAATTATGAATCGATTTTAATGATCTGGTTTCGATTGGTGGGTCGATACTTCAGAGGCGGTCCCGTATTTTTTTTTTCAAAATTGATTTCGCTCTATTTAAAAAAAAAATTCAAACAAATATAAACAGATGTCGTTTCGGTTTGTGGTTCAGCAAAAGTTTTGATGAGGATTTTTCGTGTCTATATAAGAAGTAGGGCATGACCTTGAACTTGTTTTTTTTGTATCGGTGAATTATTGCAGCTTTGCTTGTTTGATTCCTAGATGTCCGAATTATGTGAACAGGCTACTGGACTGCCTCTCAGAGGGACCTATTATTTCTGGAACAACATGTAAATAGCTTGGTTTGATTAGAAATAGCTGTAAATCTAGTCAAAATCCTTGATAGTTTACTATATACTGTTGTAAGAATAGCACGATTAGTTTAACTTTACCGATCAACATTACTCGGCTTTTTGATTTTTTTAAATCGTAAATCAATTAGTCAGATGTCAGATGTTTCCCTTAATATACTCTTCATGATACACCTATGTGCCAAATTTAAAGTTTCCAGGACATCTTCATCACTTTCATCAACTAAAACCGAGAACTGTCCAGCGGTAAAATGACAGTAATCTTAACCTAAGTACGATATTTTATTTAATAATAAAACATACCGTCACTCATTTTCCCGTTAAGCCAGTGATCCGTGAGTGATCCAATAAGCCATTACTAAATTTTACAATAAGTATATTAAGTGAAAAAATTGCAATAAAAACAGCTAATGGCTGCTATTGTAGTAGAATTAATGGTATTAACGAAAGGCTCCTTTGTAGTAGAAATAATGGTGGTAGCCTATGGCTGCTTTTATAGTAGAATTTCTAGTAGTAGTAACTATATTATACCCTTATTCACATGTACACGAAGTAAAATGACAGTTCCAGTGTTACCGCTTTTTGGTAGAAAAAAAAATGTGATGGGATTAAAAATGATTTAGTTCATTCTATTGTCTCAATTATATCTAATATACATAATATGTAATTATTATTAGGTTGTGTGTGTGGTAATCAGTTAAGTCACGTGAGGACACCGGCTGAGCAAACTAACAAAAGAGGACAATGGGACGGTTAACGAGAGGGAGAATAGCATTAGTCAGTGCATAAGTTTTTTTACTCATTATTACTATTACTCACAAAAAGTGGACACAATTTGTTCTGCTACCTCAAATGGAAATAAAGCGTAATGCTATCTAATGTCACAGTAAATTGTGACAAACATTAATTACTAATTCTGATTTTAAAGAATCACTCTATTCTTAATATACAGCTTTTCATTCTATTTAGAATGAATGATAGCATCACTACCAAACTGTACATGGCAACATCATTTCATGAATTGACATTTGATTTTGTCAGGTTACTTCGTTTTTATGTGAATAAGGGTATAGACACATATGTATGATGAACAAATGAAAAATTTCTCACTATAAAAGCAGCCGTTAGCTACTACCTGAAATTCCACTATAAAGCAGCCATTGGCTTCTACCAGAAATTCTACTATAATATGAATACACCTTTCTGTTAGATCCTGTATAGCTCCATCCCTTATTTTCCTACGACATTGTGTTGAAGACATGCTACTATAAAAGCAGCCATCGGCTGTGAACTCTGTTTCCAAATAAACTCATTGACCAAACCTATTATTCGTGTGATCTTTTGGTTTAAATTGTACATTTTGTAAATAGACTTTTATTGTAAACTCGTATTTATTGGTGAATAGGAAACGAAATAGTTTTGTTAAAGAATCTTTCTTAATTTTCTCCCTGTAAGTGTGGTGTTTAACGTAATAGGAAGGTGTAGTTATTTTAATGAGTTGTTTTGGATATCATTCTGAACATCTTTCAATGTAAATTCGATTTGACTACAGGCTTCTAAGGCCAAATTCTTTAGATGTGAAAATTAAATAAGTAAAATAATAGCAAAAATCTGTCAAGTGCGGTTCAGACTCCCAAAAGAAGGGTTTCACACCATTGTACAAAAATAATGGGAAAAAACAAGTCTCTGGTATGGCAAGCTCTTTTTAGGGTTCCAAATGGGACCCTATTACTAAGCCTCCGCTGTCAGTCCGCCCGTCCATCCGTCCGTCTGTCACCAGGCTGTATCTCAGAACCGTGATAGTTAGACAGTTGAAATTTTCACAGATGATGTATTTCTGCTGCCGCTAAAACAACAAATACTAAAAAGCAGAATAAAATAAATATTGAAGGCGGCTCCCGTACAACAATTCTTTCAATACCACACACAAACTTATGAATGCACCTGCTTACGAGCATGGAGTGTAAAAGCAGCCGCATCAAAAACTTTGTAAACAACATTTTGCTATGTAAAATCCAAACTATTCACTCCGCACCATCCCTACCATTGTACTGTGGTAAGGAACCCTTCGTGCGCGAGTTCGATTCGCACTTGACCGTTGTTTTTTTTTCGTTTTTTTTTTTTAATTATTGTATAAGTACGTGACTGGCTGTGTACTCTCTACCTATTGTAGTTCATGAGATGCCCGCTGACGGACGGACTAACAGCGGAGACTTAGTAATAGGGTCCCGTTTGGCACCCTTCGGGTACCGAACCCTTAACAGTACTTTAAAACGACAAAAACAAACAAAGAAAGATACATCCACTCCTTTTCCCATAAAGGTAAAAAGCACTGTAGGTTCGTACAGATCGCTTAACAATAGCTGGCACGTTCAACAAATTTACATATTGCGCTTGTGTAGTGTCTGTGAATAAGCGAGCGGAGTGATGTCGCACTGCATGGGCATCAACATTTCATGTCTGTCTCTCTCGCGCGCGGTCAAACTTATGAATATGAGGGAGACAGTTATTGTTTTGCTACTGCAAATATAGTGTATCATTCTTGCATTCATCTCACGTGTCAATCAACGCGCGTTATTGTGACTGTTTAACTATTTCGAGGTAAGAATCAAATCATTAGTTTTTAAACAAGGTGCACTGATAGTGAAATTGCATTAGTGTGAGTACTGTGAACGTGCCGACTTTAGTTAACCGATCTGTACATGTTGCTTCCCGAATTATGAGCGGTGGCCTTGAATGCGCAGTACCTAGTATTTTTTATTCCTGTATATACGCCCAGTAATTCGCGCCAATGTCGCCCAGCGCTCTTAATTCGTGAGGCGACCTATAACTTGATAAAAATTGTCAACAGCAACGAAGAGTTTCACTCTGAGGTTCTAAACTTACTTCTACTCTGTGATTCGTTTGTATGTAACCTCAGATGAACGAAACTCTTTCTTAACTTACTCTGTGTTTATTATCTACAAACTTGTAGTGCCCTCTACGTGGAACTAATTTGATATTTTTCCCCGCTAGACGAAGACCGACGTCCCTAATTAACCCCATAAATATTATCTACACCTTCCTGTAACACTGATATAATATAAGGCATCTTACTTAGAAACGGACCATTGCTCTTGTGTGTAGGTACCTACTTCTCCTTCAGATTTCTTTTATACGTTGCCCTGTGTGAATAAATAAAATAAAACTTACCTTGATATCTATTATTGTTTGGCCCTGACCTTAAACAGTAGGGACAGGGAGGCAGCGCTCACGTCCGAAGGAGATACTTGGTTCCTACAGCCCTCCACGTCCTCCCGGGTGCTGCTAAAGGGTCGCGGAGACGATCAATTTTGCTTGACAAGCATGCTTGATTCAAGCAAAATTACCGATAGTAACTTAACAAAAATTACAATAATACAGTTCTGCTCATGTTGTATTTATAACTTGAGGGAAACTTGTATTCGTAATATTAACTTATTCTGTAACCCCTGGTTGTAAGAGTGAGTCTTTAACCTAACTTGAGTTTAGATCTAGATTGAGTGTGATGCATGGAAGCTGTATGTAGGTATTAGGATGTCTGATCGTCAAGCCTAACTGTTGGTAATTTACGTGGACAATGTAAGTAGAGTTAGTTAGGTAGTTTAGTTAGTTTCTCAGCGGATTTTCTTTAAATAAAATCCTACCCAAACAAGGGGGATATGTAACGATGCGTTAATTTAATGTCTTCCTTATTTTTAAGTCATAGTTAAGTTTGTGTACATTGCAGTAGAACCTTGTTTTTAGTTGTATCTGTCAATTTTTGAAGTAAAACTTCTTTACGCACGCTTGACTTGGGGAGTAAGCTGGCGAATGCGTGACGAGAGCGAGCGTTACGAAAAGTGTGATCCGTCGAGGCGAACGAGAAGTGCGCGCGCACATTTTCTTTCTCTCTTCCTCTCCTAGCCAGACACAGTGCAGGAGATGTATTTTTGAAGCATTAGAGCTAAAAAAGTTTTACTTTAAAGCACACTCTTTTTTATGTTAAAAGTATATCGTTTCTAATTTATAATAACTTTACCTCAGATTTATTTTATTTTCTTTTGTCACGAGGTCATTCTGGATCTGAGTTCTGAACGACACGGTCATTCTTCTTTAAAGTCTGCAAGAGGTCTGGGCTAAAAGTCGTTGCCGTTGTTTGTGCGTAAAATCTACACACTGTTTTCCCTATTCTACGGGGTCCAAGCCCTTGATTACCAATTACCAAGCCCGTGGTGGCAAATTTCCAAGCCTTAGGGCTGAATGCCCAGCTCTCGGCTAACCTACGAACTGTGAGGCCCTTGGACCAAGACACCAAAGTGGAGACGGAGACCTGCCCTCATTGACGACTGAACGCTAAAATTCATTGGCGCCGCCGCAGGAAACCCAAACCACTCGGCGAGTCACTTTTGGGTGTAATACGTTCTATCAGCGATGCAACCACTCGGCGAGTCACTTCTGGGTGTAATACGTTCTACCAGCAATGCAACCACTCGGCGAGTCACTTCTGGCTGTAATACGTTCTATCAGCAATGCAACCACTCGGCGAGTCACTTCTGGGTGTAATACGTTCTATCAGCAATGCAACCACTCGGCGAGTCACTTCTGGGTGTAATACGTTCTACCAGCAATGCAACCACTCGGCGAGTCACTTCTGGCTGTAATACGTTCTATCAGCAATGCAACCACTCGGCGAGTCACTTCTGGGTGTAATACGTTCTATCAGCAAAGCAACCACTCGGCGAGTCACTTCTGGCTGTAATACGTTCTATCAGCAATGCAACCACTCGGCGAGTCACTTCTGGCTGTAATACGTTCTATCAGCAATGCAACCACTCGGCGAGTCACTTCTGGGTGTAATACGTTCTATCAGCAAAGCAACCACTCGGCGAGTCACTTCTGGGTGTAATACGTTCTATCAGCAATGCAACCACTCGGCGAGTCACTTCTGGGTGTAATACGTTCTATCAGCAAAGCAACCACTCGGCGAGTCATTTCTGGGTGTAATACGTTCTATCAGCAATGCCGGCTACTCACAACCATGATCTATCGATCTTCTCCAAATAAAATTATCCGGTGATTTACAAAAAACTTGTTTCATTGCATGAGTGTATTGGTGAGATGGTAGTTTTAAGAAGCTGTGTAGGTGATTTTACAGATTTGGTGGAGTAGTTGGTTAGTCTTATTATTGTGTCCCATAAGTTTTTAATATTTTTGCTTGCCTTTCCTAGCCCAATAAATAGTCTGGAGGTAACGTACCATAACGCCTTCCAAGGTCAAGAGTGAATCGGGGATTCGGGGGGGAAAATAAGCGCATGCGAATTCCTCGTGGTTCCCCCAGGGGAACATCGCAGGGGGACCACGGGTCCGGAGCGGAAACAGCGATATTTTCGGCACTTGCAGCTTTAGGTATCCCAGGCTCCATACAAAAATGTTAGAACCCCTTTAACTGGTTTTAGTATTTCGCCTAAACGTTAAATACGTACACGGATCATTAGATATTTAATTTACTTATATGTATTTTATTATTGTTTAGATACTGCCTGCACTGCCTACTCTTTCTTGATAAAATTTCCTGTCATGCCTTGGTCTGCTGGAAGAAATCTCTTTTTAGAGATAAAAAATTGTACCTACGTTTTCTCTTAATGTATCTTTTTTAAATAACTGTGTGTAAAGAATTATGAAATGAAATATGTGAAATATGAATCACTGCCATGACGGAACATGTGTTTCCAGTTTGTCACACCCATCTTGGTAACACTGTTACAAACTGGGAATTAAAATAGAATGTGATTCACACCATTGATTGTCTTGATCTACTTATATAAAAATTGGATCGTCAAAATCAAAATGGTTTATGATCCAATGATCCACATAGGGCGCCGATTTCGTACCAAAATCTTACCGGCTGCGCCAGTCAAATCGCTAAGACGGAAAAATACTTTTTTTTTAAACTAAATTAATTACTGAAAGAACATTGCTGAGTCCAATGGTCGAAGTATGACTGCCTTCATTCAATAAAATCTCTAACAACTGACCTCCCGCGCCTATCCCGCGAAGCAACGAAATTTTGATCCCATAGGCCATGGAAATAAAATCAAAACCTATAACGGAAATAATATTTCTAGAAATACCATGGGAGGTGAGTGGAGACGCACGGACTGCCTAAATACTCACTAAGCACAAATATTTTTAGAAGGTAGACTCTGCGACGCATTGATACGTACAATCCCGTCTGGCTCTAGGTGATGAGACATTATAACTACCTTCTTATTACTACTTGTTTATCACCACTCCCTGAATAAACGGTATGGCCCGGTATGCCATACCGCAAATAATCAAGAGCAACTAATACCAGGGGAATTCAGTTATGTTGCCGCTCGCTTG
Source organism: Argyresthia goedartella (assembly GCA_949825045.1). Taxonomy (NCBI): domain Eukaryota; kingdom Metazoa; phylum Arthropoda; class Insecta; order Lepidoptera; family Argyresthiidae; genus Argyresthia; species Argyresthia goedartella. The sequence continues at coordinate 4,094,239 of OX463811.1, read as the reverse complement.
GCTGGCAGTCGCGTCCCGCGGTCGCCGCTCCTCATTTGCAACTTTTCTGTGATTTTTGCAACAACAATGACTTAAGTACCTAACATTTTAGGGTGTCTAAAGGAATTGTTCACAAATAAAATTCGATTCCTTTTAAATTGAATACCTTTTTGTTTAACTAAAAGTAAACACTTTAGACCATGTATAAAACAAATGACAATTACATAAGTAAGGAGGTAGGTATCTACCTAGCCTTAGAATTTACCTATAGCCTGAATAAGTACTAATAACACCTTTCTTTAGACAGAGTGGACTAAAATTCACAAACACAAATCCCACGTAGGTAACCCTACCGTGATCAAGCGAGACAGGAGTTTACAGGACGACCTTGTGATGCGGCGCAATCTAGCCTGCACGGGCGGGACAACCGATTCTGTAGGTGCATAGCGATTGTTGTAGGTAGCGCAGGTGCGAGCTAGATTGCGCTTTATTGTCGCGCAGCGAGAGTAGCTATTTATTTAAGTGTATTTGAGGAGTACATAATCTTTCTGTACGTAGTACTATTGAGTATTCTGTGCTAATACCATCTAATTCTATGAGAATAAAACAACTCCAAGCTTAGAAGAGAAGTAATTTTATTACAAAACCGCGATACATTAAAAATAGCATGTAGGTAGCTTTCACAAGTATAAACCGACACATTAGGGAATGTTGGCCAGATAGTCCTTAACATGGGCGGGCTCGAGCCTTCTGAACCCGGCCGCGTCGCAGATGCCTACTTCGATATTGTCAGCTGTCATCTGACCTTCGAAGCCTTCCTTCAGAGTCAGGATCGCGGTGTGGACTGCATCATCGAGCTCCAAGTCTTCGGTGTACCTGGAGAGGATACCAGAAATGTAGGATGATAGATGAGCGAGTCGGCAGACCACCACCTAGATGGACGGATGACGTCATCGCCATAGCGAGTAGGCAGCAGGGTTGATAAAAATCATGATTTTTATAAAAAAATCCAAAAAATCAGATTAATTTGATTTAAATCGGATTTATTTGATTTTTTTAATTATCTGATTGTTTTCATTATGAAAGTCAGTTATTTATTTAAAAAAAAAACATAAAATTCAACAAACATTATATTCTTCTAAAAGTAATAAAAAAAAACACTTCCATTTTGTAATATCTTACAAAAAATTATAATTAAAATAAAAAAGACTTATTGACATAACAAATAACAAAGAACCACCGCAGACACGTATTTGTTTGAATTTAGTTCTTTCAGAAGAAAGACTAATTTGGCTGCCTTCTCGGTGCCTTGCCTAATCTATTCCGTATTTTGCTGTGTACCAAATTGAATGCTGAAAATAATCTTTCAACCCCAGCGGAAGAAGCAGCTGTACTGAGCAGTTGCTTGATTATATACACAGTCAGGTCATAAGTTCTGTCACACAATAAAAACTTTTGAATTTAGAACGCTGGCCACAAAAAAGTTTATTGAATTCGAATTTCGAATTTTTCATGAAAATAAAAATGTGTACTTTTTAGAATTTTCCTCATTTTTAAATATGGAGTGGACACTTAAAGAAGACCGTGTCGCAGTTATTGCGTTGCATCGTTGCGGTTACGCGCCAATTCAGATTTTCGACTTACTGAAAAATTTGAATATAACCAAAAGATTCGTTTATCGTACCATAAAACGATACAATGAAGACTCTAGTGTAGATGACAGGTCAAGAAGTGGTCGCCCTCGCTCTGTTAGGACTCCAACAGTGATAAAAGCTGTGAAGGCGCGAATTCAAAGAAATCCCATACGTAAGCAGAAACTGTTGGCCCTTCAGATGGGGTTAAGCAGGACCACGGTGAAAAGGGTGTTAAATGAAGACTTAGGGCTTAGGGCATATCGAAGAAAAACAGGACATCGTTTGGACGCTCGTTCAATGGACCTGAGACTGAACAGATGCCGCGCTTTGTTGAAGCGGTACGCGGGAAAAAAGCATCGGGAAATTCTTTTTTCGGATGAAAAAATTTTCACCGTGGAAGAGAGCTACAAAAAACCAAATGATAAGGTGTACGCACACAGCAGTGAAGAAGCGAGCAACCGTATTCCGTGTCCAACGAGGTCATTTTCCATCCTCGCTCATGGTTTGGTTGGGAGTCTCTTATTGGGGCTTAACTGAGGTACATTTTTGTGAGAAAGGCGTAAAAACGAATGCAGTTGTGTATCAAAATACAGTCCTTAGAACCTTGTGGAACCTGTTTCTCATACCATGTTTAATAATAGGCACTGGGTATTCCAACAAGATTCTGCGCCAGCTCATTGAGCGAAAAGCACACAAGACTGGCTGGCGGCGCGTGAAATCGACTTCATCCGGCACGAAGACTGGCCCTCCTCCAGTCCAGATTTGAGTCCGTTAGATTACAAGATATGGCAACACTTGGAGGAAAAGGCCTGCTCAAAGCCTCATCCTGATTTGGAGTCACTCAAGGCATCCTTGATTAAGGCAGCCGCCGATATTGACATGGACCTCTTTCGTGCTGCGATAGACGACTGGCCGCGCAGAATAAAGGCCTGTATTCAAAATCGCGGGGGTCATTTTGAATAAACTTTATTACCATAAGAATCTATGTTTTATTAAGTTCATTTTGCTATATAAATGTTTACATAAATAATAAACATGTCTAAATTATTTCATATTGCACATGTGACAGAACTTATGACCTGACTATGTACAATTGTTCTTCAGTTAGATCAGGCACAGTATCATTGAACTACTATTATAGTAGCTCAATGCGCAGTATAGGCATATTAGCGATGCACACTTATGTATGCGCCGCCGTAGAGACACTTTTGGCTGTTTTGGTTGCAGTAAAAAAGTACTGATTTAAATTATCGATTTTTTTAAAAAATCACTTGATTTTAATCGCGATTTAAATCACTGATTTTAATCAAGTGATTTAAATCATATCATCCCTGGTAGGCAGTGGATGCGGGAGGCTCAGGACCGGAGTGGATGGCGTGGTAAAGAAGAGGCCTATACCCAGCAGTGGGTGAATATGGGCTGATTGATGATGATGAGGATTATAGATGATGAGGTGATACCCCCGCAGAACATAGGCGGGTAATCGTTCCTCTATTGCGACTATTTCACCCGATTCCCAGATGTTTGAGCACCGGTAACTGTTGGTTCAGCCGACTTTTCTCCCCAAATCTGCTCTTTTAGTAAATTCTAGTATGACGCTAAAGTCATGTATGTTATTACGAGAGCCAGGCAAACACGACTTGCCACAGACTATGTACAGCTACGTATCACACGGTCTGTTATGTGATACACCATAGAAAAGGTAGATTATTCCACTATTTCCAGTCAGTATAACCAGCGACAAAAATAGTAACATAATTATCAGAGGAAGGAAGAGGAGCAACAAACAAAACACCAACCTCTTCTCCAAGAACGTCTTGCCATTATTGAAGTTCTTGCCCATGGCAGTAGCCTTCCAGGCGAAGTAGGCGCCGGACGGATCGCACTGGAACAGATAGGGCCGGTCCGAGTCCCAGCCGCAGATCAGCAGAGACACTCCGAAGGGACGGACACCGCTGTAATGAAACATAAACATTTACACATAGAGACATACATTGTTTCTGGCACGACACTAGGTTAACATGTGTCGGGGGTACCAGAAACAGTGACATCACACGCATATAAACTTCCAAGACCTGTGCCTGTAGACAAGTGACAGCGTTAAGGATAGCGAGTCGAAAGGACAACTTTTGTGTATGCGATTTGACATTTGGATTCGCTAGGTGAGGTCACCTTAGCGATTCCAAATGTCATATCGCATACATAAAAAGTTATCGTTTCGACTCGCTATCCTTAGCGACGTCACTTTTCTAGGGGGGCTGGGTTTTTTTTGGATAAATTACTATTTTGAGCAAGAACACACCAAAGACACTGCTGTTGGTGTAAACACAAATGTTCAATTACACAATGGTGTTGGATCTTATAGAATTATGAAAATATTATATTAAAATATTTCATAATTTAATTATTAGTTGATCGCTGTGCTCAGGTAGACCTATGTGTATGATAACTTTAACATAGGGTTACGGTACGATAAGTTTTCAGAGAATGGCCGAGATGCGCCCACATCAAGCTATAGTTCGCGTCAGGTTGAAATGGCCATTTTCTAGTGATGTAGTCTGTCGACAGTTACCAAAAAGGTGAGAGAGAGGTGAGAGGTTCAATATTATCACCTTTTTGTTACTTTTTTATTTATCACAATCAAAATCAAAAGAAACATGCGTTATCTGTTTGTTCCTTTGGCCGTCGTGACCAAGGAAGGGGGTTTGGGATTTGCAGGGTAGGATCTTTACAAAGGACATTGGGCGTCGCTTGAGTGACTGAGGACTTGAAAAATCTCCAGAGGATCTCGCTCGTTGTGCAGCGCAGTAATGCTGCTAGTGTAATAGGGGCGGTTATTTTGTGTAATTAAGTTTGTATAATTTGTATTATTTATTATTTTGTAAACAAGCTTTGTGTGGATATTTGACATTTTGTATTTTATTGTGCATGTTTTTTTTTCAATTATTTAAGCACTGGAGTGACAAATTGAGGTACCACAACAACAACTGGTGGGAGGTAGCCCAGGGGCGTGAAGAGTGGAGGAGGGGAAGAGAGGCCTTTGCCCTGCAGTGGGATGATGTAGGCTAATAATAATAATAATAATAATAATAATAATAATACCTTGGGACACTATTTACACACATTGATCTAGCCCCAAACGAGGATTTGCCTGTATCTTGGGTACTAGACAATGATACACATACTTATATAGATAAATATTATACTTAGATAGATAAACAACCATGACTAGGGTACAAACATCCGTTCTCGTGAAACAAATATTTGCCCCCACCAGGAATCATAGACCAATGAACATATACTGTCATCGCTAGAACCACTGGTTTATCACCGGTTTCTCCAACTTCTATGATAAAATCTTTCATCTCTTTTTCTATTCCTTTATCCCCTTCTAGGAGGGTGTACCTAATCCGTAGACTTAAGTCGCATTATGCCTAAACGTCATACTAAACTAGCATAAGGTGATACCAAAGTGACAGCGTTAATTACTTCCACATATGAAAAGAAAAGAGAGCACAAACAATGCGCTGGATTTAATTAAACTAAAATAACTTAGGGCCAAACCACATGATACAAAAAAAACTAAGAGTAAATGGATTCGAAAAAAACACCTTCTTTTCATATCACCTTAATGTCAATGATTGTATAGCCAAAGAAAAGAGAGTGCAAACAATGCGCTTGACTTTCGTGTTTTCATTTCAACCACTAGGGGACACCCTGTATATGACGCAACCAATGCTATATTATACAACCACAAGTAAAAGCTTCAATGTGAGCAGGATAGAAATTGTCAAATGGGCAATGCAATTTTAATTGTTATGGATGCAAGGCCCTTTGCGGTTGTGACTCCCTCTTTCCCATCCCAACCTGATGCAAACTATACTTATGAATTTTTTTGGTTACTGCCTAAATGTTTTCTCAGTGTATTGACTAAAAACATGTGAAATCAGCATAATTAACCTAAGACCACCATTCATTAAGAAATTTAATTGATTATTAGTTTGGTAAAGAAACGTAGTAAAGTAAAGAGTAGAACTTACCCCGACTGTGTATACTCTTGCATGACAGTCGCGACTCGCTGCACCAGCTGAGCGGTCGGGATCGGCTCGTGGTACATGAGGAAGTACTGCTGAGCCATCTTGCGGGCTTGTGTCACGAGGAGACGGTAGTCGGGGCCCATGCCGGAGTACACCATGCCTGGTGGTGCAAACAGGCTTTATTATTTGTTTCATTCTCTTTGACTAAGGCCACCTCAAGTGAGCCAGGTGCAGGATTTATAGCCACTTCTTTTGTCTGAATTTGGCAGAAATGAATGTCATGTTTCAGTTGTAAATATAAATTCTAAAACTTTAATTGCTTATTATTGTTGCTTGTTCCAGCAGGAATGTGGTGATAGAATAATAATTTCAAGCTCTTTATTGTATATATGGAAAACACTTCGAAATCAAATGGAACCTTTAGCTGGTATTGTTTGATTTGAGCATTTGTAAACACAATGAGTCGACTTACCAATATGGCCCGTAATCATCTCCACTTTATTGACACTGTGCTCATCGTACAAGATGCTTTTGTGCTTGTTCTCAGTCGCAATCACAACACCGTTGGAGGCTGAAAAGACAACAGATATATTGAGATACAATGATTAGCCAAAATGTTGTATGCTGATAACCTCAAAAGAAAAGGAAACTCACCTTTTATGCCGACAGAGGTACCGCCGGCGGCTACTGCGGCTAAGGCATATTCGATTTGAACCAATTTTCCCGAGGGGCTGCAAAGAAATAAGAGAAATTCATTAGTTTATACAAAAAACTTACGTCTTATTTACAAATGCAATATCACCATAATTAATGCACAAAGACGTTTGGAAAAGTCAAGTCTTGGACAAAAAGAAAAGATCTATGTGATAATTTAGTTGTGAGGTGAATTTTACAGCAAATAATCCTTAATTTACCTAAAAGTTGTGAGAGAAAAACTGTAACGCTCGGACGCCATGATTACAAGGCAAATTGTCAAACTTTTTCCTTTTTATTTATTAGTTTTCCAGTTTCTTAGGTTGTCGACACTGTTGATTGAAAAATGTAATTATATATTTTTAATCTGTTGTACGGCCTTTTGGGCCAAATGAATGAAAGAATAGTTTAGGTGTTGTTGTAGTTCACTGAACGATAAATCGAAGAAAAATTATAGTGCTAGCTCAAATAATAGATTATGTCAATCACCACGTCACTAGCTAAGCTTGTGATTGGTTGAATGCCAGCCAATAGAGGCGCAGAATCTTCGCTCGATATTTTGAACTGTCACTTCATGAAAACAACTCGAGCTATTTTTAATTTCATTTAAGAACTTGGAACTTACATACTCAAAATTCTGAAGAATCACGCTGCCCCGATTCTGACGAATTTTAGAGTCGTTTCACCGCTCTCCGAAACCATGTCCGACAACGCAATTGACAGAAATCGCGGTGAAAAGGCTCTCATTACCAAGACCCCAATGAAGAATCCTGGTCTGGTAAAAAACAATGTAAATGGGATAAAAAACTATTCTGACAAGAACGGTAACGATGTGACGAAGTCTGTGCACCGAGGACGCAGGACTTTCGCCTTCTGGACCTTGGTTTGCCTGCTGTTCATCCTCGCAGTCGGTAATTTGGTGTTGACGTTCACGATTTTGGCAATTCTCCGTCTTGGGCAAGGTAAGTCGTACTGATATGATATCACTGTGTACTTTTCACATATAGGATGACAAAGATACAGTTGCTCAATATTTGGCTAGCTCGTCGCCACAGTTATGGAGATACATACTATGTTTATATCATCAGTGGAGATATATACTATGTTTATATCATCAGTAAGTCAGCCGGAATTCACTTATTGCTGGGTATAGGCCTCATGTGTACTGTGCCATCTCCTCCGCTCCTGGGCCTCCCTTTTATAGAACTTAAACATGTTATTTATCTTGTTTTGTAATAAAGGCAAATAAACTTTTTCACAGGCATGGAAAGTATGGAGTTCCTCCCCGAACAGAATGCAGTCAAGTTCTTTGGTGACACAGACTTTGAGAATGTCTACAAGAGGGATGGACTTCTCGAGAGCTTTCGGGATGTTCCCATGAGTTTGCAGAGCGAGAACGGGTCAATTATGATTAATCTGCAGACCAGGTGAGTGGTTGTTAAACATTTTTTTTTATATAGATGATGAGGTGGGAGTCCCGCTGAACACAGGCGGGTGATTGGTCCTCTATTGTGACTATTTCACCCAATTGCCTATGTTTGAGCACTGGTTAATGTTGGTTCAGCTGACTTACCTCACCGAAAGTGAATTCTAGTATGTCACTGAGTTTGAGGTTTGCAAAGTCTTCTTCATTGATGTTATCCATACCTTGTGTTCGCCATCTTAAGGCGAAAGACTAGAAGTGGTATGTAAGATTAAATACCTAGGAGTAACCTTTGGCTGGAGAATGATGTTTTAATCATGTCTAAAACTTACAGGACAACTTAAATTGTAACTATGTACATCTAATAATAATAATAATAATAATCGTTTATTCTTAAAAAAATTACAACATAAATCTTGTTATTACATTAGGTAAGTAATAAGGGATGATCACTACTCCCTAAAATAGGGCGAACCCTGTGGTATAGGTTAAGTAGTAGCACTTCCCTCCAGTAAGTGACACTTAACAATTTTACAAAATGAACAGAGTAAAAAGAACAGTTTTCTAGCAGTAAATAGTTAAGTGATTAAATGTATACAGGTAGTATGTTTTTTATCTAGACATCGTGATTACTAACTTATTTAGAAAAATATAATAAAATGTATAGTGTGTGTGTGTGTGTGTGTGTGTGTGTGTGTGTGTGTGTGTGTGTGTGTGTGTGTGCGTGTGCGTGTGCGTGTGCGTGTGCGTGTGCGTGTGCGTGTGCGTGTGCGTGTGCGTGTGCGTGTGCGTGTGCGTGTGCGTGTGCGTGTGTGTGTGCGTGTGCGTGTGTGTGGGTATGTGTGTGTGTGGGTGTGTGGGTGGGTGTGTGTGGGTGTGTGTGTATGAGTGAGGGTGTGTGTGTGTGAGAGTCGTATGAGTATGTCCATATTTAAAAAATAATATTTTTAATTACCAGTATTACTTTATTACGTATGTGTTTTTTTTTTTTTTTTAATCTTATTTATTTTATAAGCCATACATCTTATGATTAAGTCAGCTTAAAAATAATTAACAAAGCTACAGTGCTTACAGTATTACTTTAACAAAAGAAAATAACATTAAATAAATCTAACATTGGTTAGTTACATAAGTATTTTGTAGTGTTCCATCTGAGATTCAAAGAGGTTTACAGTGCTTACAGTATTACTTTAACAAAAGAAAATAACATTAAATAAATCTAAAATTGGTTAGTTACATAAGTATTTTGTAGTGTTCCCATCTGAGATTCAAAGAGGTTATCAAGAAACTTAAGAATCTGTTACTATACTCGACAGTGAACTCAGAGCTTAGAATTCGATGAAAAAGGAAGAGAAGATCCCCCTCAGAGCACCGAGTTTCTTCGAGGAGGTCCAGCCTTGGTTGTTCATTTATTTTACACTCGAGAACTAAGTGAAGGAGGTCCTCCTCCCTCTCACATCGGGTACAATTAGGGTCGTCTCTTTTATTCATAATGAAACTAAATTTGTTAAGTGGGATGTGGTAGGTTCGGGTTCGGAAGCAAAGAACTAGTTCTCTTCTGTTGAAGCTTCGTGAGGCAAACCAAGGTACGCGAGGTGGATCTTCTACAACGGTTCTGTACCAGATGCCTCTGTTTTGAGAGCAGTCATTGAAATAGGATTTAAATCTAAAGTAGTTGTCAATTTTCAATTTTGGAAAATGATCAGTGTAGTGCGGTACCGTATCGAGAGGTATGCCGTTCCGAAGAGCCTCGGATGCAAGTGAGTCTGCTATCTCATTACCCTTGATGCCCACGTGTGAAGGAATCCATTGTAAACGAACTTCAACCCCGTTACGTATCATTCTATGGATATATTTAATAATGAGGTAAGTTTCGTGTCTACCGACGATACTGCCCTTAGCACATCCCACTAAATGTTGTAGACTGCTCTTAGAATCTGTGAAAATTACAATTTTATTACTTGTGGTCGACTCAATGTAGTGTACTGTTTCTTTAATTGCTGTTAGTTCAACCCCCATTATCGGTATACATCGATCTTCAATTAGAAACTTCACCCCAAAATTCTCAGCTTCATCATAAAATGCGCAACTAGAGCCGTGTCTAGTTTTGGATCCGTCAGTATATATTTTAGAATGGTCTGAGTACTGCATGTTTATCATATCTTCGCTAAGTTGTTTAAGGTCATGAGTGGGTAGTTGAGCTTTAGGTTTAATAATAGTGTCCACTCTATGCAATATGATTTTGTCCCAAGGGAGAGTCTTAATGTCGTGAGAAAGTAAGAATTGGGGTAAAATCTCAGATTTTGACACAATTAGGTTGGAGTACTTTCTGAAACTTTCAAGCAAAAGAGGAAGTTGGTTTTTACGCCAATAGCTAGCGCCTGTATTTAATGTGTTGTCAAAAACTTCTAACTGTTTTCTCAAGGGGTCGGATGCTCTGGAAGAGAGTTTCAGAAAGTATTTGTTACTTAAATAGATTCTTCTCAAATTTAAGGGTAAGATACAAAGTTCGCTTTCCATGGCAAAAATTGGGGTGTCTCGAATGAAACTTCCACAAAGGCGAAGACATTGGTTTTGGATGACGTCTAACCTTTGCAAAAGTCTAGAGTTGGCGTTGCCATAAATAATGCATCCGTAATCGAGTCTAGATCGTACCAGTGTTAAATACAGTCTTCTTAGGTGGATCGGATGAACACCCCACTTTGAACTGCTTAAAGAGCTAAGGATATTACTGAACGCAATACATTTTTCGGCAGTTTCTAAAACATGGCGAGTCCAATTCAAGGGGCTATCCACCCAAACGCCTAAAAACTTTGTACAATGTATCACCTCAATTTCAATGTTTTTTATTCTTATATTTATATGAATGTATTTTCTAGTAAAAAGGCAAAGTTTAGTCTTTGAGAGCGATATTTCTAAACCAATTTCTTCTAACATAGTTATAAAACTGTTAAGACTTGATTGGATAGTGCTAACACAAAAATCAATATTTTGGTTAACACAATACAAAGCGAAGTCATCGGCATATTGAGACACCTTAACTGACTTCATGAGTGTGTTGCATACATTTGTTGTGACTATATTAAATAATATAGGTGACATTGGGTCACCCTGAGCTATACCCTGTCTACTTATTCTTATTATTTCCCTCCCATCCCGAAGCCTGTATATCAAATATCTTTCTTTTAAAAATTCTCTTATATATCTACATAGAAACGGATCCACATCAAAATCAAGTAAAGAGGTAATAAGAGGTTCAATTGCCACATTGTTATAAGCGTTACTTATGTCTGCGTAAGCGCATAAAAGGTATTTTTTGTTGATAAAAGTAGTTTCGGTGTCTACGATAAATCTACTAAGATTGTCCTGGCATGAAAGTCCACGACGGAAACCCAAAGTGCTATCATTAAATAATTTGTTGCTTTCGAAATGGTACTCAAGGCGACGAGTTATCATTAAGTTAAAGGTCTTACAAATACAGTTAATAAGTGAGATGGGACGATACTTAGAAGTATCTGAATTTCTTTTTGGAATGGCAATCAGTTTGATCCTACGCCATTGTCCTGGTATCTCACCTTTTTTATAGATGAAGTTGAATATGTGTAACATATATTCTTTCGCATTATCGGGTAAATGCTTAATCATAGAGTAAGTAATGTTATCTAAACCAGCTGATGTGTCTGCTCTTTTAAGAATCAAGTTAAGTTCTGAAAGTGTGAAAGAGAGCGGACTGGAATCATTAGTATTAAACTCTAGGGGTTGGAAGTACACGCTATCAGGAGTGAGTTCTGTTACAAAGGAGAGTGCGGCGCTTTCCGGTAAGTATTCTTTAGGACTTCGGTAACCCTTAAGCCATCTGAGTTTCCTCCAGATCTCACGACTTGGCATATTGCAGTCTATGCTATCACAAAACTGTTGCCAGGAATTTCTTTTAGCAAGTTTTATTACTTTTCGAGCATAAACAACTTTTTCTCTGTACCTTAAGTAATTTTCAACCGTGCGTGATTGCCTGAATTTTTTAAGAGATAATCTTCTCTCTGCTACTGCCTTCGATAAATCAGGATGCCACCAAGGTTTAGGCTTGAATTTGTTAGGGTTATGACTTAATTTAGTACGAGGAATATATTTGTTAGTACTTTCTTCAATTATTTCTATGAGTTTATCGTAGCTACTCTGTACATTGTCTTCAAGGTGAAGTTCTCCACAAGCAGACTTAATGTGTTGTGTGTACTCTGCCCAGTTGGCCTTTTTGATGTTTCTTTTCGTTTCTTGGCAGTTTTGTGTGTTATCTAACGTTTTAATAGAAATAATAAGATGGTCGCTGCCAAAAGATTCGTTAGTAACGTTCCAGTCAAAATCGAATGCAAGATCATCACTACAAAAGGAGATATCAGTTGATGTACATATTATATCACCATTGAGCTGGGCACATCGGGTAAAATCTCCATTGTTAAGAAAGACGTAATTATGTTCTAAGATAGTATCTGATAAGAGTCTACCCCGTGTGTCAGTTGTATATGACCAAGCCGTGTGATGAGCGTTGAAGTCTCCGACGATTAGAGTTTTCTCAGAAAAGTGGCTGAAAAGTTCTTGGTAGTCTCTAACGCTTACTGCTATGTTTGAGGGAGAGTAGACACCTATGATGTGTTGGAGTTTAAAGCTATTAAGGACTTCAAGACATAGCATGTCAATATTATTATTATTATTTCTTGGAAGGGTTTTGAGTGTACAGTTTATAGATTGGTGAACCAGGATAGCTAAACCTCCGTATCCATCTGCTCGATCTTTTCTGAAGACAGAATAACCTGATAAATTAATAAGATTTTTGCATTCTAGCCAAGTTTCAGACAGAAGACATATATGAACTTTTTCATTATGTAAATATGAGTCCAACTCGCTTAATTTAGGTATTAGGCTTTGACAGTTCCATTGAATAATGTTAAACTTGAAATTTCTCATGAGTGCAATAAAAAATATTAAAATATATATATATATATATAATTTTAAAAAAAGGAAATAAGGGGGGGGGGGGGCTTGTCTACTTACCTAAAACTAACTTACTTATTTGGTTGGTGGTTTTCTTTGCGAGATAGCACTTTGAGTTTACTTACGAGACGTGAGAGTCTGTTCTTAACACTGCGACATGGAATGTTAGGTATCAAGTCAGCGAACATTTCAATCAAAGCATCAATTTCTTTTGTATAACTGTAAGTGATGTCTGCTATGTTTTTAACTCCATAAGTATGTTTGAGGTATTCTTTAACTTCTTTTGTAGACAATGGGTAAGTTTTACGAGAGTTGGTTACATAGCTTTCCAAGAGGTCCCAATCGATTGAGTCCAGATCACTGTGAGGTGTTCTTTTAAGTTTCTTTCCACTCTTAGATTTGTAAACTTCGTCTGAGCTAGACTGGGAGGAGCTCTCAAAGTCTTCGTCGATGTCCACGTTGCTGGGCGTGTTGTCTTTGGCTGTTTCGGACTCCATAAAGTCGGAAGTAGTCGTAGATTCAGTGGGTGGATGTGGGCGTTTGAAATTTTGTGTCTCCGTAGCCGTAGCATCCTGTGGTGTTTGGTCGTTGAAAGCATTCATCTCGACGTAGTTGTTTGGGCATTTAGAAGCTACGTGACCGTCTTTTTTGCACACAAAACAAGTCATAGTATCCGATGAAAAGTAGATCCAGTAATTCGTTTCTTCAAAGTCGATAGAGATTTTTTCTGGAATTCGGGTGAAATCCTCAGGAGTCACGTAAACTTGTCGACGGAAGCTGAGAATGTGGTTGTAGCCCGTTTCATTGACACCAGCACGTAAAAAAGAGATAGGTGACATCGGCGTAATATGCATATCGTGGAGTTTCTTTTCTATTTCGGTGTGCGGTATAATGGGGCACACATTAGATATAATTATGCGTTTGTTTCTACTGATCAACGGTCGAATGGGTAGTTTTTGGTTTAGTATTGTGACATATTTTTTGTTGTCAATTATGTCATCGGCGATTAACTTCGAGGAAACGTAGATACAAATTCTATTGTTTGATATTCTGGACAAAAAGCGAATTTGGGATGGTTCGATTATTCTTCCTAAAGCTTGGGCATAATCTTTGATTTGCACATTTTCTAATGCGTCAATAATAATTGCCTGGTCTTTTTTAGGGAACATTGTGTTTTGTGTCACAGTAGCATAACTGGGGTTATTGGTTAACGTTTGGGAGTTCATTCTGTTCCTGTAGTCAGGAACGCTTCACAAGATTGCAATATTGCCACTTAATGTACTAACAAAAAGTACGATTCCATCATTGGACACTAAGAGGGTAGATATCACACTCCTGAAAAGATAAGCAAACGCAAACTCAGCAAAATAGATGATTTTATAATTATTTTCTAGTTCAGAGCTTGTTTACACAACATGACATTGACATTTTCTGATTACGTATGTGCTTAATAATATGAGTTTTATTAGGATAAAATAGTTACGCATTTTTCAGTATCTTCATATGATTGGGATCTAAGCCATTGGTATATTGTTTTTTTTTGTTTCAAAGTTAGTTTTATTGTAAATTTCGCTTGCTTTACTCAATTTATTGTATAAAAAGGGTCCCAGAAACTTGAAAAACATTTCCATAAAATTAGTACGAACCTTTATAAGTGGGCATACTTTATCTTTTCGTCTTTTTGAATAAATTGTATAGTTATTATAATTACTTGATGAGAGTATATTATGTTGTCTAAGTATAGTGATCTGAAATCTGTCTGACAGTCAGAACATCACAATAATTGTAGAGTTCTGATGTAGGGAAAAGGTACGGTTTGAATGTGCAAACCTTCAACACAGCACGCTGGGCTCTTTCGACGCGTAAAAGTGTAGTCTTATGGGCACCGCCCCAGCTAGAGATACAGTAGCGTATGAGAGATTCGGCTAAAGCCACATAGATGCGTTTCATAATGAATGGCTCTGCTACATGTCGAAGATGTTTAAAAATATATATTAATTTTCTAATTTTAGTGCTGAGACTCTGAATATGGTTTTGAAATTTTAGGTTATTGTCCAGTACTATACCTAAATATTTGATATTAGAAATCCTTTCTAGCACTCTACATGAGCAAACATTATTTTCTAAAATATTGCATGTATGAGCATATAATTTGTGTTCAATGTTTGGTTGTGTTGAGGCAGTGATCGAGAAAGTTAAATATTTAGTTTTTTCAGTGTTAACCGTCAAAATATTTTCATGTAACCAAGAGGAGACAAGATTGAAACCTGTTTGAGCACTTTCAAAAACTTCATCCCAATTTATTCCTGCAAAGAGTAACACCGTGTCATCGGCATAAGTTATAATTTTGGTAATGGTAATGTGAGTCGGCAAAGGTCATTAATATAAATGAGAAATAAGGTAGGTCCAAGAATGCTGCCTTGTGGGACTCCCCAATGGACTAACTGTGTACTGCTCGTGAACTCCCCAATTTTAACACATTGAGTTCGGTTTGTCAGATAACTTCTAAAGAGCTCTAATTGGGTCCCTCTTATTCCCATGATCTCTAGTTTTTTCAAGAGGAGTTTGACCGAGACGGTGTCGAATGCTTTGGCTGAATCGAGGAATATTGCCAAACAGCGTTGGCCATTGTCAAGGTTTTCGGATATGCTGCTGGTTAGTTCGTGTACAGCGTCAGATGTAGATTTTCCTGCACGGAAACCGAATTGATTTTCCGCTAGTAGACAATGTTTTTCCAGATATTTTATCAGCCTTGTGTTCATTATTTTTTCGAGCAATTTTGAAAGAGAAGGGAGGATAGATATGGGCCTGTAGCATTCAACACGATTGCGGTCACCGCCCTTATGAATTGGAAGGACAACTGATTTTTTGAGAGTATCGGGAAAAATCCCTTTATCCAAACATAAATTGAAGACGTGGGTTAGAATGGGTACAAAATAATCTTTATTTGATTTCAAAATCAAATTTGATATATTGTCCCAGCCAATAGAACATTCATACATCTATTCTGCTTTTCACCCTATTATTATTATTATTGGTTAAATATCCAAATAATATTTATAATAAATTTATATACAATAAAGGCTTAAGAGGCAAGTCTTAACTCAGTGGGAAAAACATCAGAAATAATTATGGCATGGGTCCGACATGAACGGATTCAAGGTAACGAAAAAGCAGATTAGCTGGCAAGAGACGGCGCTGATGAGCGTTTTATTGGACCAGAACCAAGATAACCTATATCAGCGACTGTCAGAAAGAACATATGTAACATGATATCTACGTGAGATGCATGAGTGGAAGAACCCCAAAGTAAAAAGTAAAAAAATATTTATTGCACTAACAATGTACATTTAGGTAAAAACTTAAAGATAATACGGGCATTAGGCTGGGCCTGTATCGCGAGGAACCAGTTAATATTGAAAATTAAGAAAAATTATTAACTAATTTGAGCACACAGTAATAATAACAAAAACAGTAAAAGTTCAAAAAAAAAAAAAACTTGGTTCTTCTACATTATATTAAGAGAGAAAGCTAAATATCGGTTTAAATAAAAGATAGTGAAAGTGGTGTGGTTGGGTGGTTCTTAGACTTAAATGCATAGAGTTGTTTATAATAATAGTGATTCTGTATCGTTATATCCTAATGTTAAAAGGTACTTTGTAATCATTGGTTTCGCTTCTATGACTGTGTTTGATTTGAAATTACAAGTTTTAAGACGTTGTTATATGTAGACATGTGTACTGATGTAGGGATGGAATCTGGTAGCAAAGGTTGTTTTTATTGTGGGTGTAGGTATTTTATAGACATGTTTCTCTAGTAGCCGGGGATAGACATTAGAGTTAGTTATTTCTTTATGAGCTGTGAGGCAGACTTTGTGTATGTAAAGTTGGCGAACTGACAGGACTTGTGCTTCTTTGTATAAGCTGTCGGTGCGGTATCTGTAGGGTTTTTTAAACATTACTTTTAAAACTGAGCGTTGAGCCCTTTCTGCGGTAATTAGAACTGATTTAGCTGCATTACCCCACACCGTGATGCAATAGGTCAGTAGAGGTTGACAGATCGCTGTGTAGACGTACTTAATGATGACTCTACTGGCAGCATTTCGAAGTCTTTTTTATTACACCTATGATTGTTCTCACTCTTTTTGATAGGATATCAATATGGTTTTTGAAATTAAGCTTTTCATCAACGGTAATTCCCAGATATTTGATTGAGTTGGCTCACCTTATTTGGTTACAGGAGCAATTTGACAGTAGGTTCTGGCATGTGTGGACTTTGAGGTAACTATTTGGTGACGGCTCAGAGGCAGCTGTTTTGTGCAAACATAGGTAATTGGTTTTATCATTATTAAGATTCAGCAGATTGCTTCGGAGCCATTTTGAAATTGTTAGGAGGCCTGTTTCTGCCGTGCTAAAGGCATTTTCCCATGAGTAACCGCTGTACAGGATTGCCGTGTCATCGGCGTAACATATTATTTCGGCGTTATTGGAATTATGCTGATGGATGCCGTTCATGTAGATGATAAAGAGAGACGGACCCAAGATGCTTCCCTGTGGGACACCAAAGCGGATATTATTTGTGTTACTTGAATAAGTGCTGACTTTGACTAATTGCTTCCTCTCAGATAGGTAGCTGGAGAACCATGATAGGGGTGTTCCTCGAATGCCTAATAACTCCATTTTTTTTTAGTAGAATTGGTATTGAAACGGTGTCGAACGCCTTGGCTAGGTCCAGGAAGACGCCGACACATTTAAGACCTCTATCTAGGTAATTTGAGACTAGTTCAACCAGGAGTTTGACAGCGTCTTCCGTAGATTTTTGTTGCCTGAAGCCAAATTGTCTACTAGAGAGAAGGTTTTGGGATTCCAGAAAGGAAACCAGGCGCTTATTGACAACTTTCTCGAGAATCTTTGATAAACTGCTGAGTAATGAGATTGGTCTGTAGTTTCCAGGAATGTGTTTGGGGCCTGCCTTGTGGATTGGGGTTACTGAGGCTATCTTCCAGCATTCTGGGAAATATCCAGTACTGAGACTCAAGTTGAAGATGTGGTCCAGTGCATAGAGAAACTTATTAATACGTGGCTGAATAATTAGGGGACTGATTTGTTTGATTAGTTTATTATTAATTCCGTCAAGGCCGGGGCAGTGGCGTACCGGAAACCCCGGAGGCCCCCCTGCGAAAATCTCAACGAGCCCCCCCCCCACCCCCCTCATAGACTTCAGATAAGTAATATTTTTATTTATTCGTGTAAATAATAACAATTATACTATAAACATTTTCAAACATTTATTTAAATGAACAAAATTTTATTTTTAAACATGTGTGATTATAAAATACATAAATCAGTTCAGTTATTTAAATCGATACGTGTAGCGGGGATTCTTCGAATGAAAGGATTTTCAGTTTTTTTTCAGTAGGGTTTTTTTATTCTCAGGAGTTTCAGGATTTACAGTGATTCAAAAATAAGATTAGCTGGTCGTCCCCAGTCCGACAAACGTATCCCATAGGACGCACGCAGTCGGCGCAGGTTCGGAACTATACAACTTCCAGCACACGCAGTGTTCGTGGTTTATTTATCTCGTAAGATGCAATAAGCCGATGCACTTGCATATGAGGATGCTAATCCGATGAGATTAGAATTACCAGTTGAGTGGACACAATCAGTTTATATACATTCGGACTGAACAAAGTCATTGCGCGAGGCAGAGTACAGGCAGCGCCCTCTAGTGGTGAGATCGCTAAAACTAGTCGTCAGCCCTGGCCGCCGCAGCGCTAGTTTATATGGTTTGTTACAGTCTCCCCCTCAATCCATGAAGACGTCTCGGCGAGTAGGATTGTTTAGGTTTACTTTGGGCGACCGCGCCCACTTCTTGGTGATGTTTTCTTAGCAACTGGCTTTCGTGGCCTTCCCCTCTTTCTCAGAGGCTGGATCGGTGGTTCTGATTGATCTACACTATAAGGGACCAGAGAAGAAGCGTGATACACGCCTATCGGAAGATCGGGGTTATCAATTGAGGCGACATCGTAGGAGGCTGGCCCATGTGATTTCAATATCGCGTAGGGTCCATCCCTTCGCGGCGCAAACTTAGCACTAACCCCTTGGCTGGCCTTGCTCACTGGATGCGTAGCTATGAGCACCAGGTCCCCTTTAACAAAGCTAGGTAGTAAACGGCGGTGTCGGTCCACAAACAATTTTCTATTTTCTTCTTTTCCTTCTTGAACTTCTCGGGCTTTTAGTAGAGCATCGGCTAAGGTTACTAACTTTGGGGTTATCTCGGGAATTAGGTTCTCAGAGTTAACGATCTGTCTGAAGTCGAACTCATTGTCCCGTGGGCTTCTCAGCTCTCGTCCAAATGTTAGATAAGCAGGTGTATAACTCGTTGAAGCGCACACTGCTGAATTCATAGCAAAACGGATGCTTGGTAGAAATTCAGACCAAGTTCCATGTGAGCCGCCCTCAACCAGCATAGCCAATTGAGTTTTCAAGTCTCGGTTACGACGTTCAACAGGGTTGGCTTGTGGGTGATAAAGAGGAGTGAAGATGTGATTGATCTTCAGACAATAAGCGACTTGTTGCATTACGGCACTTACGAATTGAGTGCCGTTATCACTTGTCATTCTTCGAGGTACGCCATACCTCAGAAACACTTCATTGATTAAGACCATGGCACATTTCTCTGCAGTAGCTGAGTCTAGGTCTAGTCTAGTCTATTTTCTCATCCCCTTCCAACAATATCGCTTGGTTATCCTTGCTATGGTTTTGTCTACTCCATAATGTCCAGCTAGTGGATCGTCGTGGTAAGCCGAGAGTATGGAGGCCCATTGGTGTACTGGTACCATCAACTGAGCGTCGTCATCATCAGCTTCGAGACTATGTCTATAGAGTAGACCATTATTCATCAGGTAACCCTTGTTTATCCAGTACCTTGTATTCTCATCGTTGCCTTCGTTTTCCAAACTCTTGACAATCTTCTCCAGGTATTCATCTTTTAACTGTTCTTCTCTGACTTCCTTTGGGCTTCGAGCGGGTACATCAATAGTGACAGAGCATATGCCACAATTGTCAGAATTGGATTCAACACAAGGTGGTCTAGAAAGTCCGTCAGCTACCAGATTGGTTTTACCTGGCGAGTACTTGATAGTAAGATCAGTGGCTTGAAGTTGTAATGCCCATCGGGCAAGCCTTCCTTTTGGTGACCTAAGTCCCATAAGCCACTTAAGTGCCTGGTGATCAGTCACCACTACCACTGGCAGTCCTTCAATATAGCCTCGAAACTTGTTCACTGCCCATACAACTGCCAGGGCTTCTCTCTCAGTAGTGGTGTAATTACGTTCTGCAGGGGTAAGCAATCTACTTGCGTATTCGACCGGATGTTCTTCTTCGCCCTCCCCCTGGACCAAAACAGCTCCGAGAGCGTAATTGCTTGCGTCTGTCTTTATGACATAAGGTTTGTTCTCATCGGCTTGGCGCAACACTGGTGCAGTCGTCAATCGGCGTTTCAATTCGTTGTAGGCCGCCTCTTGTGCGTCTGTCCACATCCAAGCAGTGTTTTTCTTGATGAGACGAGTCAGTGGTTCTGCGATAGCGGAGAAATTATCAATAAATCGCCGATACCATGAACAGGTCTGTATGAATGATATCAGATGTTTAAGGTTGCTAGGATTTGAAAGCTCGCTGATAACCTTGATCTTCTCTGGATCAGGGCGTAGACCTTCGGGGGTAATCAAATGTCCCAGGTATTTAATAGAAGTGCAGCAAAACTTGCATTTGGCCTCATTATAGTTCAGGTTATATTCTCGTAATCTTTGAAATACTCGTCTCAAATCATCCAGATGAGAAGGGAATGTCTCGGAGAATATCAAAAGATCATCCAAATAAATTAGAACCTTGACGTTATTTAAGCTTGCTCTGAAACCGTCCATCATCCGCTGAAAAGTTGCAGGGGCGTTTTTTAACCCGAATGGCATTCTTTTAAATTTATAAACGCCAAGAGGTGTGATAAAAGCCGTCTTTTCTTGATCGCTTTCTTTAACCTTAATCTGCCAATAACCAGCCTTCAAGTCCAGCGTACTCATAAATGGAGTGGGTTTGGCCTCATGCAGCAGGTCGTCGATTCTGGGCATTGGATATGTGTCAGTGACTGTAATGGTGTTCAGCTTCCTATAGTCTACACATACACGAAGACTTCCATCACGTTTGGGAATCATGACGACTGGAGCTGCCCACGACGTTATGCATGGCTCTATGATCCCTTCGCTAAGCATTTTATCGATTTCGAGACTTAGTTGCTCTTTTCGAGGTTGCGACAGTCTATACGGTGGTACGGCTATGGGGCCCGATCTTGGGTATAGATGGCATGCTCCACATGCAATGCCGGCCCGTGGTTTGATTTGAATATATCTTCATATTCGATCAAAAGTTCTCATAGGGCTCCTCTTTGTTCTTCGTTTACGTTGTAGTCCTCGATGTTTAATGAATTGATGTCGAGAGTGCTATTGTGGGGGAAGAGACTCTGAGAGTATGGGGAAAGGGTGACTTCCCACTCGCTGATAACCCTTTTCGCGTCTTGCATCATGTGATCAGCAAACTCTGGGCAGTAGCCATCAAAGAGAGGTTTGCGAGGTTCTGTAAACTGTATTCGTTTCAGTCTAGGGCCGGCAGTGGCCAGTTTGTCTCTTTGAGGTATCGTTGATGATTCCACTGGCATGTTCGGTGCGAATGTTGCGTTCTTTTTAAACGAAACAAAATCTTCGTCGAAGAGCTCTTGGAGGCGGTGAGGTTCACCTGCAAAGTTCCAGGTGAACTGGGGAAGGTTAAGGACCATCTTGGCATCCTGGATAAATCCAATCCCCAATAGGGTGTCATTGGCTCTTGCCTCGGGCAAGACGATAAAGGTGGTTTCCACTTCTCTGCCGCTGAGGGTGACGGGTACCTTGGTCGTTAGCACTTGCTGCTTCCTTCTCAATCCGTCTGCCAACGAAACGCATACCCTGGCTTCGTTAAATTTATGACCTGCTTCCCGTAGTCTGCGGTAGAGGTCGTATGAGGCCACGCTCATCTTGGCGCATGTGTCGATATGCGCAATTGTTCGGATTTTCCCGATTTCAATGAAAACGACGGGTCAGGCGCGAACGTCTGTGATGCTCAAAGCGCTTATTTCAAGGCGACGGCTGGCACAGGTGGGACATTTACTGCGGACGACTCCAGGTGTACCACAACCATAACAATGAATTTGTGGTTTCTGCTGGATCTGTGTCGGAGCCATGGGAGCTGGAGTCTCTGTCTTTGTCTCCTCCTTTAGTTTAAGTTTCCGACATTCGTCCACAGTATGTCCAAAGTATTGGCAGAATTTACACCTCTTGCCTTTTTGCTTCGATTGCGAAATCGATTGCTTCGATGTAGAATTCGATTGCTTCGATGTGTCTTCCTCCGCAGCTCTATCCTGAAGTAGTTGCTCTACGCCTCTAACTTCGTGCAGCAGTTGGTCGAAGGTTGTGACGGAGCTACGGGGTATTTTCTCGCGAATCTTCAGTTTAACCTGTCCATAGACCATATCAAGTTGCTGTTGCTCCGTGTGCTCCGGTCTCGGTAATTGAGCTAATAACATGCGTTTGTAGGCGATGAACTTGGCTGTTGATTCTTTTGGCTCTTGCTTTACCCCAATAATTTCTTGATAAAGTATGTAGGCAGGTTTCTTGCGTGCAAAAGCTTGGCGTATCTTGCTTTCGAATTCTTTGTTTGGTTAGTTATTTGGTCTCTTACTCCGAGCCACCAGATAGCAGCTTCTCCTCTCAATAGTAGGGGTAAGGCGAGAATTGCATCTTTTTCGCTAATCTTTTCTGTTTGCTTGAATATGGCGATTGTAGCCAGGAAAGATTCAAGCACCTGTGTATCCTTTTCTCCTTCGTAAGTAGCAGTGCAGGTTGCAAAAGAACCCTTGCGTCCATCAGAAATGGTCGATATCATTTGTTGAAACTGTTCAACCGTGAAGGTGATGGCTGGTGCAGACGCTCCAGGTTGCGGTGACGTAGACATCTTCGTTGCCGCTGCTTTGTCCAATTTCTTCGAGTATGTAGTTAATCTTCCAGATCTGGTTCTTGTTGCTACGGCTGATTCCTTTGTATCTACGGTTCGCCCAACGTTGGTCGCCAGTTTGTAGCGGGGAATCTTCGAATGAAAGGATTTTCAGTTTTTTTTCAGTAGTGTTTTTTTATTCTCAGGAGTTTCAGGATTTACAGTGATTCAAAAATAAGATTAGCTGGTCGTCCCCAGTCCGACAAACGTATCCCATAGGACGCACGCAGTCGGCGCAGGTTCGGAACTATACAAATTCCAGCACACGCAGTGTTCGTGGTTTATTTATCTCGTAAGATGCAATAAGCCGATGCACTTGCATATGAGGATGCTAATCCGATGAGATTAGAATTACCAGTTGAGTGGACACAATCAGTTTATATACATTCGGACTGAACAAAGTCATTGCGCGAGGCAGAGTACAGGCAGCGCCCTCTAGTGGTGAGATCGCTAAAACTAGTCGTCAGCCCTGGCCGCCGCAGCGCTAGTTTATATGGTTTGTTACATACGACATTTAAAAAAACGTTCAGTGCGCTTGGCAGATTTCCTTGCAAATTCTTCGACGACCGCATCGATATTATTTTTTTTAACTCTATCACATTCTATGGATAACATAGCTAATCCACTAAGTCGCATTTCAGACATTGTGCTGCGCAAATAATTTTTAATAATTTTCAATTTAGAAAAAGATCTTTCCGCTGACGCTACTGTAACAGGTAGTGTTAAGTACAGTTTCATTGCTACTATAACGTCGGGAATGTTACTTAAAAATGCTGAATTATTTTTTATTATATATTTAGAAAGATCATTTATCGACATTTTTCCTGTTATATTTTTAGATATTAAATTTTGCAATGACAAAAGCTGATGCGAAAAATCGGAGGATAGTTCATAGGAATAAAAGCTAATCAGTTCTTGTGACACGTTAAACAATTCATCATCTTTCATTCTCTGAAGATTGATTGGGAAAAGACAACGGAAACGTTCGACAAGCGTAGACAGCATCATGTCTCGAAGACCATCTTGTCCCACACAATTTTTTTAAAACAGGGTATTTCAGCGAATCTGTGGACATCACATCAATAAGTACTTCCCACCGCTTTATACTAACACTAAAAAATACATATAATTTTTGTAAAATTTCGTAAAATTTTTGCATTTGAACAACAGATTTTACAGAATCTTCCAAAACTAAATTCAAATTGTGAGCAACACAATGAACATAAGACGCTTTTGTTTGTATCGATTTAATTCGTTGTTGTAAGCCAGTGTAAATTCCACTCATTACACTCGCTCCATCGCATCCTTGACCTCGACAGTTTTCTAGTAGTATATCATTATCCTCTAATATTTTTAAAATTTCAATTTCTAATCCGTGAGCACTTTGGTCAACAATATGAAAAAATCCCAGAAAGCTCTCTTGTACAACCAGCTCGCAAAGACGAGACGTTGTAGTATGCGTAAGTCTCGCGACCAATATGTCAAAATGCAAGCTCGAGCTAGTTATCCCATAACAAGCACAAACACACAAGAGTAAGAGAGACAGAAAAATACTTCTTGACGAAAACGCTCAAAACCGCGAAATTCAAAAATGTACATTGTTAATGTATACCTATATTTATGTTAGCATTCATTCTCATTCTCACTAACTGTAACGCTTTATTCAAACAAGATATGACATAAGAATGAAAAAATTATACGTAAATAATAAAATAATAATAAGTAAGCTCAACTTACTGTGTGTGCTGGGTTGAAGTGTTTAAAGTTCTTAGGGTTATTTAACAAATGTTACTTCAATTTTCATTATGTTTTTGTCAATGGGGTTATTATATAGGATTAGGTATTTTTTTTCTTCCACTCAGTGCGGGGCCCTCCAAGGCGTGGGGCCCCCCCGCGCCGCGGGGTCTGCGGACCGTCCAGTACGCCACTGGGCCAGGGGCGCTATCTGATTTGACAAGTTTTATAATATTGTCTATCTCCGAAGCATCGGTTGGTTGCAGGAATAGGGAGTTTGGGACAGTCTTATTTAGATAGGTCGTCTGTGCGAGAGTATCTTCCGTGACGTTCGTCTCCGATATTATTTGATCAGCAAGCTTTTGTCCCACCGAGGAGAAGTAATTGTTGCACTCATTTAGTGACCCAACAGGATCTTTGCTGTTTACAACCAGCTCGAGGGCGTGAGTGCTTTTGCGATTTAGATTGCAGATTATTTTTATTGAATTCCATAGCTGTTTTTAGTTGCGTATGTTTGTTTCAATTTCTTGACTTTCGTAGTCTTGTTTGAGATTTTTCAAAAGTTTGTCGCAAAAATTTCTATAACGAGTGAATGTAAGTTGGAGGATTTCATCCTTAGGGAAACATCTTGCTTTGGGATGGAGCTTATCTCGGTGACGAATGCATCTGAGTAGGCCAGGCGTCATCCACGGCTGAATAGTATATTTCTACCTGCTAACTTTTTTATACTCGGTGTGGTAACCTTTTTCGTGAGGGCTTGCATGAAGAATTCTGCTGCGGAATTTACGTCTGTTTCATCTATCAATGGAGTCCATTTCATGGTTCTTAGAACCTCTGCGATACCCTCTATGTTAAAGAATGCTCTAGTCCTAGTTATGTGAGATATTTTGGATTTACTTTCAAATCCTAAAATAAAATTTTATGATCGGTAATGTCATTGTCGCATGCTGCGGCAATGGTAGGATATTTTGTTTTCACGAAAATGTGGTCGAGACACGTATCTAACCTAGTTGGGACTCGAATTGCTGTTAAGAGTTCGTGCTCAGATAGAAGGCAGAGGTAATCTGAGGGATCTATCTTGTTTTTATCAGATGGTAGCATATTAATATTTATATCACCCGCTACGATTAAAGATTGTTTGTGCTTGAATTTGAGTAGGACATTATCTAGGTTATGTAAGAATAGGTTAATGTTGCTGATGTTACTAAAGGAGGGTGATCTGTATACTGCGAGAATAAGAGCTTGGTTAGTAATGTCTATACCTAGGCAACAGGCCTCATCAAAATTTTGTTCAGTGACGTTAGCATTCCAAGTAGATTTAATGTAAACTATTACGCCACCGTTCTGGTTTATATTGTGTAGAGTATAGTATGAAGTGTATCCAGGTCAATAGTCAATAGTCAATAGTCAAAGTACTTTATTACTGTAGATATTTACATATACTTAGCAAACGTCATTTTTTGCCTCTTCTCTACATTGGACCACTGTGGGAGAAGAAGGGCGTAGAAACTCCCACAGATTTATTTTTAGATCTCTTTTAAAAATAGGTTGTGCTTAACTAATACAAATATGAAAAATTAAATTGTTATGATTAATAAGCAGGAATAAATAATTACAAAATTATTAACAGCAAGGTCTGTGTTGAGCCAGATTAACCCCATACAGTCCTGTCATTTAAGTAATCTTGAACATTGTAATATCCCTTTTTCGACAAAGTCGCTTTAACATGCTTTTTAAATTGCTCAAATGGCAATTTCAAAATCTCCAGAGGTATCTTATTGTAGTAGAGAATGCACTGACCCTTGAAAGAATTGCTAACCTTCGCGAGTCTAAAACGGGGCGCACATAGTCTGTGATTATTTTTTAGGTTAACATTACAGCTGTCGCTAAGTTTGGAAAATGTTGTAAGGTTCTTGCGTACATACATTATATTTTCGAAAATAAATTGACTATAAATTGACTAGCTACTGTTAGGTATTTCCTCTATCAAGGTTGTGTCATTTAGCCAGCATTCGGTTAAAATAACTACGTCGTATTTTACTCCCATCCTCTGCAGACAGACTAGAAAGGCATCGAAGTTTTTATTATAGCTTCTCACATTGAATGCTATAATCGTGAAATTGTAATTAGGACCCAGGACATGTTTACATTCCTCTGCTGTATTTAGTTCATGACATGGGATGTCTAAGGTTGTATCAACCAGTGTTTGTAGATCTTGATTAGCCATTTAAGTAGTTTATATCGTATAAAAATAGTGTGTGATAGTGGGTCAGAAGCGATCATACATAGAGATGTGTAATTTTTAAGTTGATGTTGATAATCTTTGTTACAGGAGTTGGCAAATAATTGTGTTGAATTTGTATTTAGAACCATGTTTTCACTGAGTGGGTGGTGTACAGTTTCACTATAATAACTTATCGGTAGTTAAGAGATTACTCGTAAATCTTTAATTAATGTTGAGAGGTTTGAAAATGTGTGTTTACACTCGAGCGCCACCTGGCGAAAAAACATAGAAAGACTGTAGGCAACCTTAGATGTTTATCTTAAGAAGACCCCAAAAAGGATAAGTATTTATTTAATTTTAGTAGGGAAAACTTAGCAACACTGGTAGGTGTGGTGTGGTGGCAGGTCACTGCAAACTAAATAGACAGCTATAATTATTAAAGCTCGTACAAGGCCCATCATAACCTTCTTCCGCACATCGCCGAACTGGCGCCGCACCACGCGCGCCCGCCCGACCGCCGCCGCCTGCCACGCGACCTGGCTGCCTAGCCGGCGATCACCCACTGCACACCAGCGCCACAAGAAGACCACCGCCCGCAGGGGCCATCCGATGACCTGTCCACAGGAGTGGACAGAGGCGATTCTTCGGGAAGAGGTCCGTCGACCTGACCCCGACTCCCCACGCCCCAGAAGGGGTGCGTGAGATGACTAAGATGATGATCATAACCTCACTGTGGCTTGGAGTAAGTAAGGCAGCTCTTCTTGAGGAAATGGCGAACACTAGGGATGGATAGCATAAAAGTAGATGGCTTATTAATACTTAAAGTTTAACTACATCCTAGAATTCATTGAGCGAACAAGAAGATTTGGCCAGGGACGTCTTTAGTTTTTTCTTTGGTAGAGTAAAAAACAGAATAAAATTAATATTTAAGGGGGCTCCCATACAACAAACGTGATTTTTTTACTCGATATTAATACCAGCAACAGGTCGACGCTTGAAATATTGACAGAATATTTAGTTATTTTATATTCATTTTAAAAATAAATAATTAAATTAAAATAAAACAAATATTTAAGGGGGGCTCCTATATTACAAACGTAATTAATAGTGTAAACCACAAACAAAATTATAAATGCACCTGAAAACGTACATGGAATATGAAGGTAGCCGCACCAATAACTTTGGAAACAACATTGCCATGTAAAATCCAAACTATTGGCTGCGCACCATCCCTACCATTGTATGGTGGTACGAAGGGTTTTGTGCGCGAGTTCGACTCGCACTGTACCGGTTTTTAATATAGATTCAAACTTCAATCTTCTCTCCTCTGGAAGTTAGTTCTTGTAGGTAATTTATCAATTTGTTTGTGAATGGCAGTCTAACAACTGAGTTAAATTTCGCTAATGTCACGTTTATCAAGCCTGGTTCTGCGACTTTTTTGAACTGGTGTAAAACTAGATTACTTGAACAAGTTCTCTCTCAAAAACCTGGAAATTTCAGTGACGATTTGTTGCTCGTTAAACTACCCAGGGGACAGTGCAGGGCTGCGAGATCCAAGTATTTCCTGCAGACGTGAACTAGTTCCCCCCAGGCCATCGATGTCGATGTCTGCCCGCAGATTGTCCCGCGCAGAGAGCAAGCTCACTGTCAACACATCGGGCGTGTTCGTGCGCGGAGTGAGCGCGCTCGAGCTGACGTCTCCGGTGCCGGCGGGCGGCGGGGAGGGCGCGGGCGTGTTCAGTTCGCGCGCGCGGCAGCTGCGGCTGGAGGCCGGCGTGGCGGGCGTGCGCGCCGAGGTACCTCGAGTGAAGGCCCCGCCAAGTTTTCATGCGTATGCGAGACAGAGGAGACGCCAAAAACCTGGCGGGGCTCAACAAACTAACAAAACAAACAATCACGACGTGGAAGAAGCAAAGTTTGGCCCACGTTTAATTATTCTATTTGGACAAGGGGCTAGCCTATCGCCGCAGCTACGCAGATATCAAAGTTTCCTTACAATGTTTTCCATCAATGTTAGGATGACCTATCTTGCATCATCTTACCCATCCTGATCTATGGTTTTGGATTCGACGACCCGAATGGCCGAGTCGGCAGTGACCCTGCCTACGAAGCCAAGGATCCCGGGTTTGAGTCCCGGTGGGGGCAAATATTTGTTTGATGAGGACGGATGTTTGTACCCTAGTCATGGCTGTTTATCTATCTAAGTATAATATTTATCTATATAAGTATGTGTATCGTTGTCTAGTACCCAAGATACAGGGAATCCTAGTTTGGGGCTAGATCAATGTGTGTAAATAGTGTCCAAGGTCTTATTATTATTATTATAGATCTGATTTATAGAGGTTTCATCTCCGGTACAGAAAGAAGCATTTATCTTAAGTACTTCATATGGATGTTCTAACGATGATGGGAAACATCGTGAGGAAACCTTCATATTTCCATAATTGCTGTCCTCGTGTCCCTAAAAATGGAGAATTGAACTATGTTCTAAACATGCACACACTTGTTTCTCTGCCACCCCATGTAGGAAGAGACTTAACACTTTGTTCCTTTTTTCATTTTAATTTTCAGCCATAAATGTCCCCGCCGAGGGCCACAGGCCTTTACCTGGATACGAGTAAGATTAAGCCATACTCCACCACGCTGGCTCAGTGCGGGTTGATGGAGTTGCGACCACTACCACGTAGCGATAGTAGCCGGGACCTACAGCTTAACGTGTCATCCGAAACACTGAACGTCCGATAAAGTACTTAAGATAAATTAATTATCTCATCGGTACATGGTCAGATTTCGAACCTGCATCTCCTGTGTGAGAAGCAAGCGTGAAACCCATTAGACCACGGACCCTGTAGCGATTCTATGATGGTTATATTTTTACACCTTTGAAACTATCACGTACCCATCACAAATCTTTGTGCATCGTTTCTCTTCCCAACAGATGATATCAACAAAACGAATCAGCTCACCAGTAGACTCGGATCTGTCTCTCCGAAGCGAGTCATCAGCTCATCTCAGAGGCGCGGAGGGGACTCGCATGGAGTCGAAGGAGCTGTTCTGGAGTGCCGATCAGGACATCTACCTAAAGTCTATCAACGGATCTGTTATATTGAGCGGTAAGTTACGAATCACTAGTGTAGCGAGGCATTCTAAACCTGCACGAGAAAGAGACTGAACCAGTTGGTAACTCAGGCTAATTACTCGTACATCCTCTGGGTATGCGGGACCGTAGGCCGAGCCACCTTTACTATATATATACATAGTCAGGTCATAAGTTCTGTCACATGTGCAATATGAAATAATTTAGACATGTTTATTATTTATGTAAACATTTATATAGCAAAATGAACTTAATAAAACATAGATTCTTATGGTAATAAAGTTTATTCAAAATGACCCCCGCGATTTTGAATACAGGCCTTTATTCTGCGCGGCCAGTCGTCTATCGCAGCACGAACGAGGTCCAAGTCAATATCGGTGGCTGCCTTAATCAAGGATGCCTTGAGTGACTCCAAATCAGGATGAGGCTTTGAGCAGGCCTTTTCCTCCAAGTGTTGCCATATCTTGTAATCTAACGGACTCAAATCTGGACTGGAGGAGGGCCAGTCTTCGTGCCGGATGAAGTCGATTTCACGCGCCGCAAGCCAGTCTTGTGTGCTTTTCGCTCTATGAGCTGGCGCAGAATCTTGTTGGAATACCCAGTGCCTGTTATTAAACATGGTATGAGAAACAGGTTCCACAAGGTTCTTGAGGACTGTATTTTGATACACAACTGCATTCGTTTTTAAGCCTTTCTCACAAAAATGTACCTCAGTTAAGCCTCAATAAGAGACTCCCAACCAAACCATGAGCGAGGATGGAAAATGACCTCGTTGGACACACGGAATACGGTTGCTCGCTTCTTCACTGCTGTGTGCGTACACCTTATCATTTTGTTTGTTGTAGCTCTCTTCCACGGTGAAAATTTTTTCAACCGAAAAAAGAATTTCCCGATGCTTTTTTCCCGCGTACCGCTTCAACAAAGCGCGGCATCTCTTCAGTCTCAGGTCCATTAAACGGCGTCCAAACGATGTCTTGTTTTTCTTCGATATGCCCTAAGCCCTAAGTCTTCATTTAACACCCTTTTCACCGTGGTCCTGCTTAACCCCATCTGAAGGGCCAACAGTTTCTGCTTACTTATGGGATTTCTTTGAATTCGCGCCTTCACAGCTTTTATCACTGCTGGAGTCCTAACAGAGCGAGGGCGACCACTTCTTGACCTGTCATCTACACTAGAGTCTTAATTGTATCGTTTTATGGTACGATAAACGAATCTTTTGGTTATATTCAAATTTTTCATTAAGTCGAAAATCTGAATTGGCGGGTAACCGCAACGATGCAAAGCAATAACTGCGACACGGTCTTCTTTAAGTGTCCACTCCATATTTAAAAATGAGGAAAATTCAAAAAAGTACACATTTTTATTTTCATGAAAAATTCGAAATTCGAATTCAATAAACTTTTTTTGTGGCCAGCGTTCTAAATTCAAAAGTTTTTATTGTGTGACAGAACTTATGACCTGACTGTGTATATATATAAAGGCTTTGAGTTCTCAAAACTGGCACTAAAGCTTTCGATGAAGGCGAAAAGTTTTTGGAGGCGAAAAATCGATCGACCTCTAGCTCTTTTTACTGTGAAAACGCTTTTTTTCGAGTTTTAATGCTTTTGTCTTTTCCGAACAATTTCATCGGTAATGTCACTTTATGTCAATGATAGTAAGGCAAAAATTCCAATGACAAAAAAAACAATTGTTTCCAAGTTGTCGCGAGACTGTTAATTGTGCCAAAATAAAACAATTCATTCCAAATTGTCGCGAGACTGGTAATTTCACTTTATTTAATTAAAAATAAAGCGGAAATTCCAATCACAATAATAGTAGATTGTCAACCAAGGGTTGTAAGCCACCCATGTCGAGATATTTTGGCGCTCGTTCGTTCGAGCGCCAATAGTTCGAGACTGAAGTGGGTGTCTTCCACCCGACTTAAACACTCTACTTCCACCCGAGTTAAACACACTACATCCACCCGAGTTAAACACTCTACTTCCACCCGAGTTAAACACTCTACTTCCACCCGAGTTAAACACTCTACTTCCACCCGAGTTAAACACTCTACTTCCACCCGAGTTAAACAATCTACTTCCACCCGAGTTAAACACTCTACTTCCACCCGAGTTAAACACTCTACTTCCACCCGAGTTAAACACTCTACTTCCACCCGAGTTAAACACTCTACTTCCACCCGAGTTAAACACTCTACTTCCACCCGAGTTAAACCCTCTACTTCCACCCGAGTTAAACACTCTACTTCCACCCGAGTTAAACACTCTACTTCCACCCGAGTTAAACACTCTACTACCACCCGAGTTAAAAACTCTACTTTTTATTTCGAATAATAGGAAATTAAACAACAAACACCAAATACAACATCAAATTAAAAAAAAAACTTATTTATAAAAAAAATATTACAAAAAAATTACCTAAAGTTTGTAGTCGGACATGACAAGGAGCAGTTACAACCACTTGAGTTGAACCGGTTTGAATTTAACCGGTTTAATTTCGTTTTTTTTTTTGTTTAACCGGTTAATTTTTGTAAGGGTTCCGTACCCGAAAGGTGCTAAACGGGACCCTATTACTGAGACTTCACTGTCCGTCCGTCCGTCTGTCTGTCACCAGGCTGTATCTCATGAGCCGTGGTAGCTAGACAGTTGAAATTTTCACATATGATGTATTTCTGTTGCCGCTATAACAAAAAATACTAAAAGACAAAAGAAATTTAATATTAAGGGGGGCTCCCATACAACTAACGTGTTTTTTTTTTGCGGTTTTTTATAGATAGTACGAAGAAACCCTTCGTGCACGAGTTCGACTCGCACTTGGACGGTTATTTTTATTAGTTTACATATTCCTTACATTTGAAACCCCGAACTATTAACATTATCATGCTGCTGATTCCCAAAAAAAAAATCATAACTTTTTTATTTTTCAATTTTTCGTAAAAAGAAAAAAAATACATACAATTTCTATAATCTATAAAATTTCAAATTATAGTGAATTTTGTCAAAACCGGTGTTTTGACATATACATAGCCCTAAAACTCACAACACTTAAGGGAATTTAAGTATATACTTATCAGATTTTGATTCATAATCGTAAATTATAGTTGTAAGTTTTAGCGCTCAGGAAAATTTAGGTTGTCAAAAGACGCGTGTTGACTTTTTGAAGGATATTTTGGAAAAAAAATAATTAAATGTTAAAATTTTTGGAGAAAATTAAAAAAAACCACGAATTTTTAGTTTTTTTTATATATATTTTTTTGCTATTTTCATATTTTTATTTTATAGATTATAGAAATTGTATATATATATATATTTTTTCTTTTTACGAAAAATTTAAAAATAAAAAAGTTATGATTTTTCGGTGGCTGTTTAGGTTATTGCCATTGGTCATTGCTTTTTTTAATACTTTTCAACCCTAGGGGCGACATGGCTCACTTTCAGCCCGCTATTCAGATAAACAATGACCTACTTTCAGAGTATGACAGATGAAATAGTAGATTGTTAACCGAGGGCTGAAAGGCACCCATTCCTGACGAGATGTTTTGGCGCTCGAATGAAGTGAGAGCGCCAATAGTTCGAGGCAGAAATGGGTGCTATCACCCGAGTAAAACACTCTACTTTTCATTACGAATACGAGGAAAGTAAACACAAGCCAGTTAAAATCAAAATTTATTTCCCAAATCACATCTCGCCTGAAAGTGACTAATAAATACATAAAGTAGTACATTATATTAATTATAAACATCAAAAAGAATTTAAATGTCAACAAAACTAATAAATGAAGAATTAATCGTTTTATGGCTGTATAGGTTACTACCATTGCGTTGTTCAATATAAACTACGATTCATATATATTTTTTAATACTTTTATGCTTTAGAGCAGGCATGTACCACTTTCAGCACGGTGCCTGGATGACCCCCTTTCATAGTATGAGTAATGAAATAGTAGATTGTTAACCGAGGGCTGAAAGGCACCCATTCCTGACGAGATGTTTTGGCGCTCGAACGAAGTGAGAGCGCCAATAGTTCGAGGCAGAAATGGGTGCTATCACCCGAGTAAAACACTCTACTTTTCATTACGAATACGAGGAAAGTAAACACAAGTCAGTTAAAATCAAAATTATTTTATTAAAAACAAAGTCACTTGAAATCAAAATTATTTTATTAAAAAACAAACAACAAACTCAAGTTTAAAAATACTACTCATAAAAAAAGTAATTTCGGTGCCCCCGTTGATGTCTTTTACTTTGAGCATAACATTAAAAAAAATACTTCCGTTTTATGGCTGTATAGGTTACTACCATTGCGTTGTTCAATATAAACTGCGATTCATATATATTTTTTTTAATACTTTTCTGCTTTAGAGCAGGCATGTACCACTTTCAGCACGGTGCCTGGATGAACAATGACCCCCTTTCAGAGTATGAGTAATGAAAAAAATATACCTCATTCCCACCACATTGCTTCTCGCTGAAAAGTCTTCCCTGATACGTTATATTTTGAATGATCTTTTATATCTTACTAGCTGCCCGTGGCGCGGCTTCGCAACACGTTTTTCCTATTCTCGTAGTTGTCCGTCACAAAACTAAGTATTTGTTTATCATTTTCGAGGCACCTTCATAGGTTTCTGAAATCCATATCGACATTATCGGCCCGTTGTTGATTATGATACGCATCCGACGTCAGATTAACGAAACTCTTTGCTTACAAACTGTATGCATCGCACTGTCCTACATAAGTTCCGCTGCCAACAAAGAGGTTGAATGTAGTAAATAAATTAATCAACGACGAAGGAGTTTGAGCGACGT
Source organism: Argyresthia goedartella (assembly GCA_949825045.1). Taxonomy (NCBI): domain Eukaryota; kingdom Metazoa; phylum Arthropoda; class Insecta; order Lepidoptera; family Argyresthiidae; genus Argyresthia; species Argyresthia goedartella. Next base: position 4,059,552 of record OX463811.1, on the reverse strand, counting down.
AACGCCATCTAGCGGAAGAGGCTGGACTTTCCATACCAAATATTTTTCGATGGTTTGGATGTTTTTTTTTGCGTTTTTCGTAATTTTATTTTTGTCTAAACCTCCCCTAGTCTAGAGATTGAGGAGAATACAACCAAATATGAATTATATAAACCGATTCGGGCCATTTTAGAGATTTCATAAGACTAACGTACAGCGATTCATATCAGTATATGGAATAGTAATAATAAATAGCTTGTGTTTAAACGATTACCAAAAACGCACCTATTTTACTACCAATAAATTCGAAATGACTGCCAGAATGGATAAATGTCCACCAAATTGTGTTTGGATAAATGATCACCAAACTTCTTTTTATGTTTTGTGTAATTAAGTTTATGTTTTAAGTATTTTTTGTTGTTCTTACATGTTCAACCTAACACGAAGGATAAAGGGGGCTTCGCTTCGCTCACCCCCTTTACCCTTCACCTAAGCTACCGCAGTATTTTGCCCTGATATTTTTTGCAACATTTGGAGTTCATTTATCCATTTTGGGTAGGAAAAAAATATTTTGGTTATCATTATATTTGTTGCCATAATAAATTGACGTGTGATAGTTTATTCATAAATGGTAGGTACCTGCTAAAATATTTGCCTGGTTGTGGGTGTGTGGGCCTAGTGATAGGGTTCGCTACGCTTACCCCAATATTTTTCTCTTGTGAACGTCTTGACATTGCTTTGTTGCTCGTCAGCTCTACCCAGGGGGCATGTGCAGGGTGTTGGGATCCAAGTATTTCCATAACAACCAAGCATTGGAAACTATGAAGCAGTCAAAAAAGTTTTCGCATAAACGTTCCTCGCGTCTAAGACGACAATTCGCAAAAACGTCGCAATAATTTACGCAACAGCGTGCTTGGCACTGGCGTTCTTCGCAGCTACGTACGGGACCCATTTATTTAAGTGTATTTGCGGAGAGATCTTTCTGTACGTAGTACCATGGACGAATAAGACTAGAGGACAAACAACCGTAGTACTTTGAAGCGTAATTCGATTTTTAGTTTAAATGTATATTGCTAGATAGAGCTACTAGTTCAAAAGTTCTTTCTATTAAAGGTAGTATCGTGGTGGCGCGCATAAATTAGGAAAGAAGGCATTATACGCGTTCATTTCCTAAGAACAAACAAGGCTTACGCTTACGCCATCTCTGTTTTTTCGTCGATATTACGGTGGATTATACTACGCCATCAGCCTAAGCACCCAGCATCTATTGCGTGGTACAGCGACATCAAGAAATAATACTGGATTTTGGCTTTCTAGCAGGGTACGTTTTTTTTTGTATGCGGTGGTCCGTCCTCTAGTCTTAGTCGTCCATGGTAGTACTATTAACTATTCTGGGGCTCGACATACTACTTACTGAATCACAGATGATTCTTCAACCAGTTGCGCAATGTGTCGCATCCCATTTGATCACACAGGTAGCAACTCGAAGTAAACTAGTTAGTAACTCGCCTCACTGATCAGTGTCATTTTGAGGGCCATAATTTTGTCGTGCGGTTTACTAAGCAAATAAGGCTCGTATTTAATCGCTCATCAAAAATACTGATTTGCACAGCAAAAACACTTTTTATGTTTTAAATATTTTATGTGTATTCAAGTTTATGTTTTAAGTATTTTTTGTTGTTCTTGCATGTTCAACCTAACACGAAGGATAAAGGGGGCTTCGCTTCGCTCACCCCCTTTACCCTTCACCTAAGCTACCGCAGCATTTTGCCCTGATATTTGCTGTACAAATCAGTATTTTTGATGTGCAGTTTAATATTTCCCAGCAAATAATAATTTACTAAGTACGATATGAATGGAAAGGTAAGCAGCTGATGTAGTTTTCTACATTTCAGGGAAGGAAGGGGTTTTCGTCGACGTCAAATACCTGCCTATAGCGATGCCGGCGAACAAGAACGACTCCAAGTGGTACAGTCAAGCAGCCGGACAGTTCAAAGTGTGCGTCTGTATGCCGCAGGGAAAGTTGTTCAGAATTGCTGTCCCTAATGGACAGAGGGTGACGTGTTCACATATCAACATGACGGGGGATTTTAATCCTTGTATCTAATTTTAGTCTCGTGTTTTAATATGTGTTGTTTGTGTTGATCGTAGGCGCAATTATGCATGGGAGTTAAAAAACTGTATATTTCTAGCCCATATGTGCACGTAGCTACGTAACTGGTTGGTAACTGTTAACTATAGAAAGGTAACCGTACGTTAATCAGTACTCAATCAGTAGCGAAGTATGTGGCGTCCCTTTTGATTATACAGGAAGAGATTTAAAGTAAACTCTCTCGTATTTAATTGTCACAAAGATTAATGAGATTGTATAGACAAAACAAGATGTATAATTTGGTCAATTGGTTAATAGGACTGAACTGTCTTTCGGAGATACGATATGACGCGCAATGCATATGTGGCAGGCAAATTGTATGATTCCGCATTTTATAAACGGCGTCGTCCGTTTACAAACGCGCGTTGCTATGTAATATGCCGAAGGCAAATTGACAAATTGAAATTAAAATAACAAATTAGCAGGGCAAAACATTGCGGTAGCTTAGGTGAAGGGTAAAGGGGGTGAGCGAAGCGAAGCCCCCTTTATCCTTCGTGTTAGGTTGAACATGTAAGCACAACAAAAAATATTAAAAACATAAAGGAGTGTCAACTTGCCTTCGGCATATTACAGAGCAACGCGCGTTTGTAAAATGCCGACGCTGTTTGTAAAATGCTGAGTCTTACAAATTGCCTGCGACACATACAAGTGATAATTCCCATAGATTATTTGACTATGTTAAACATTTTAATTACATCTTTATTTCATATAACTTTGGCAAAAAAAATTACTGGCAGTGAACATTTTTGCAATAGTTCAAAATATTAACCCGTCACGCGCAACGCCTGGCCAACGAGAACGGTGCATTGAGTGCAGCAGGCTCTTATGGGACCGGTGTCAGGTATCGTCATATTACTCAACTTTTGTAGATGTATGGAAATGCCAATAAATTCAGTGCGGAAAACTGTTAGCTTACATATTGCTGAATGTTTTCATTTATGCTTCTTTTTATTTTTTACTTTTTTATTACGAAAATATAAAAACTTAATACTAATTACATCGTTTCCCAGGCACCAAGGAATTTAGATTACAGCCATGTTATGAATACAGATGTAGGAACAGATCACTTCAAATACTTATTAACATAATGACAATAATAAAAACTTAATGTTAAAAACATGTGAATCATCTTAGGTAAGGTACGAGCCGCGGGCGCGCCGCACTGCTGCTCCGGAGGTGTAGAATTTTTTAAGTTTATTCTTAATGTTTTTCTCGGTGATTTCTTGTTTTAGTTTGAGGGATAAGTTGTTTTTGAGTTCCGTCACTAAGTAAGCTGATGTTCGTTTTCCGTAGAAACTAGTTGTCCTAGGTATAAGTAGATTTTTATTAGTCACTTGTCTTGTTTGTATTTTGTGCCGAATTTCAACCTGAAGGTCTCTTTCCATGTGCTTTTCTGTGTTTTGAATATTTTACTACCTGCTGCAGTGCGGTGGGAAAATTTGCCCTTCCCACTTTTTACACGATTTGATCCAAACATTTCAATAATAATAATAATAATAATACCCTGGACACTATTGACACACATTGATCTAGCCCCAAACTAGGATTCCCTGTGTCTTGGGTACTCGACAACGATACACATACTTATATAGATAAATATTATACTTAGATAGATAAACAACCATGACTAGGGTACAAACATCCGTTCTCATCAAACAAATATTTGCCCCCACCGGGACTCGAACCCGGGACCCTTGGCTTTGTAGGCAGGGTTACTGCCGACTCGGCCATTCGGGTCGTCGAATGAAACTTTACACCCTTGCAATGTTATTTCCACTCATAATTATACATCAAACCATTATAATTAACCCAAAAATATTTTTTCTTTGCACAAAAACAATTGACGCCATGCAAAACAACCCGGCCATTTTGCCGCCGCTTTTCCATAATTCAACTTTTTTTTCAACGCCTTTAGTTTTATCCATACGAAATAAATACAACGCTGTTCAACAAAAATCAACTAATCACAATCCAACAAGCACATCGATACAGTGCTGCGGAACAGCCACAAATATTGGTTTTGAAACGCACCTTAATGTTAAATGTCAACCGTCAGTGATTGGTAAATTCCGTCACGTCACTTCACTTGTCTCTGTTGTGAGCTACTAGTATTATTTTCCATTGAAGTTGTTAAAATACGTTTCGTTGATTTGTCTTTTATTTTTTGTTGTTTTGTTATCTGTTAATTTTATTGTTATTGGAGAAAGTTCTTGTGAAATGATTGACCTGGGCGCCGGTCCTATGAATTCGGGCGCAGGCCCTAACCCCTCGGGTGCAGGCCCTATTCACACGGGCGAAGAACCAAGCATATCCAGCACTGGTCAACAACGTAAGCGTCGCCGTGCTCCAAATGTAAATGATGACGTCATAGTGTCTCCCAAAATGAAAATACCTAATTAAAACCCACTTCATTCCTCTGAAAAGCAAATGGTTCTCCACATTTTCAAACAGTTGAAGGAAGCAAATTTTTCCTCATACAAAACTGGATCTGTGTAGCGGGTGCTCCCCTCCCTCAAATATGGCGAGGGCGGTGATGGCTGGTGCACAAGTCATACTCGTGAAGGGGCATATTACAATGTTCAAGATTACTTAAATGATGGGACTGTATGGGGTTAATCTGGCTCAACACAGGCCTTGCTGTTAATAATTTTGTAATTATTTATTCCTGCTTATTAATCATAATAATTAAATTTTTCATATTTGTAATAGTTAAGCACAACCTATTTTTAAAAGAGATCTAAAAATCAATATGTGGGAGTTTCTACGCCCTTCTTCTCCCACTGTGGTCCAATGTAGAGAAGAGGCAAAATTGATATATGTAAATATCTACAGTAATAAAGTACTTTGACTTTGACTTTGCTGCTTGGGGGGCTGGTCCTGGTTTCTCATAAGTTAGGTTCATTACCAGCATTTGTTTGTTCTTATTGAATTCTTTTGCAAAATTGTCATTTTGCGACATATTGTTGGCCCTTTTAGATATTATATTATAATATAGTCATTAGATTAGATGATTTTTAAATTATACATTGTGGCATAAAAAAATCAGATACTTTAGAAAAATTACCCCGCAGAGATTCTTGGTGCTATCTTTTCTGACGGCCATATTTACTTTTCCTGTGCGAGATTCAGCCATGAAAGCCACTCGAAAGGGAAATTTCCTTTTTTCGAACTCAACCATAATCAGTCAGTTACAGTTTAGTTGATCATATTTGATTTAAATTTTATTTTTCTCTTTGCCGACAGGGTGGCAACTTACGGGAGACGGAATAATAGGCTTGTCACTACATGCTCAGTTAAAGACTTGTCTATTGATTGGAATACAATCTTAGCTTATATACTAGGTTGGTACATGTTATTAATGACGTGCATAAAACATAGTACCTACGAGATGAGATATTTCCGCATATCTGTGGCGGGCGTACGGGCCGGCACATTCTCCATCTATAACTTTGACTTGTAAAAGTGCTTTATTTTTACCTCATTGCAATAAAATATTTGAGTTCGAGTTTGAGTTTGAATTAGTGGACAATTGAGTAATAAGACGACATCTGACACCGGCCCCCTTCCATTTTTATACCCCATAAAAGAGGCTGCACTCAAGGAACTCAACTCCTTGGTCGGACGTTGCACGTGACGGGTTAATAATAATACCTTGGACACTATTTACACACATTGATCTAGCCCCAAATTAGGATTCCCTGTATCTTGGGTACTAGACAACGATACACGTACTTATATAGATAAATATTATACTTAGATAGATAAACAACCATGACTAGGGTACAAACATCAGTTCTCATCAAACAAATATTTGCCCCCACCGGGACTCGAACCCGGGACCCTTGGCCTCGTAGGCAGCGTCACTGCCGACTCGGCCACCCGGGTCGTCTATATATAATATTTTGAACTATCGCAAAAGTGTTGTTGTTTCCAATGTAATATTAAATGCAGTAGCTATCTAGTTAAATAAGTTTACCTTAGAATAAAATTACAGTAATTACAGTATTATCATTATTCTTAGCACCTACCCACATGTAATCATTGTAGAAATTTTATAAACATTACATTAAGTAAATTATTAAATTATTGTTAATCTGAGATATTCTAGTATTGTAATTTTTAACGGCTTATGTTTAAACGATTACCAAAAACGCACCTATTTTACTACCAATAAATTCGAAATGACTGCCAGAATGGATAAATGTCCACCAAATTGTGTTTGGATAAATGATCACCAAACTTCTTTTTATGTTTTGTATGCTTAAGTTTATATTTTAAGTATTTGTTGTTCTTACATGTTCAACCTAACACGATGGATAAAGGGGGCTTCGCTTCGCTCACCCCCTTTACCCTTCACCTAAGCTACCGCAGTATTTTTCCCTGATATTTTTTGCAACTTTTGGTGTTCATTTATCCATTTTGAGTAGGAAAAAAATATTTTGGTGATCATTATATTTGTTGCCTTTTTGAACCGTCTACTTAAACAAGCTGTATCAGCATGCGCATGGAGAGGTGAAATATAAAGTTGCTCTGATCAAATTGGTTTCACAATTAATGTTGTTCAGAATGATGTCTCTAAGAACCCCTTGAAATGTGACTGCACCATTCAGTTACAGCCTTTATAAATGTCAAATTATTGTCTCACACATACACTGACTCATACACTATGTAATGTGTACTTGAGCCTACAGCTGTCTCGTCCTTTTTGACTCTGGCAGAATACCAGCGTCACAGACTCGTCTGTGACTTTGCAGAGTCAGGGCCAATTCATTATCGCGGTACAACCACATCACCACATAGTTGCCCTAATTGTGGGCTTTGTGTTGATGTGCTAATTGTAGTTATTAAAGCTTCAATTTTTTTTTAATTGATCTTTTGTTTGTATTATTTCGATGCATTTATATTTTTATCTACACACTTATCATAAACCCTCTGCTTCCAAAAACCGCACGTTACGATCAGCATAATGTTAAACTACTTAGTAAAAACTTATTTCTTATCTGAATATTGAACATTATGACCATAATGTGTAATTTTTCTACATATGACATTCCAATTTCGAACACGGACGCCCGCCTGTGTGCCGCCCCTACTTTGTCTGTGAAGTTGGTACTACAGAACAAGCTAAACAACTCAATGCCACAATGCCGGTCAAACATGCGGTTCCTGAACACATCAAAGAGAGCTTATGATATGTGTGTAGATAAACTAGTGTATGTAACTGTACGTAATTAGGCATTAAAGCTCTCGAGTGATATTATTATGAAACGAGTCGAACACTCTCGAGTTTTAATGCCCTCCATTAGGTATGTATCAGTCACATAAACTTCTATAACCTAGCTGATGCCGCCAACTTCGTCTGCCTGGACTTAAGGAAATAACAAATGGGGCGGGGTATAACAACTGCAAGATTGGCTAGACGGGAATACCGAGGATAGACGTTGATCGAACAAAAATGATGAAGTCGACGGGACCTCAATGAAATACATACACCGTGACATTTTAGTGGTTTTAAAGCGGAGGTTCGGTGAATCGCCTTGAAAGAAAGAAAGAAAGACATTTATTACACATAAGAAACACACCTTACAGTAGGACAAAACAAAAAAGTAAAATAAACAAAACAAAACATCTGAAAAACACAACTAATTGTAAACAATTATTGGCCAGGGTCACGGTGTGTTCTTGCTGTGCAAAAGGCACTAACTCAGCATTGTGCTGGGGGTGGAGGCCCTCAGCGCTGATTTTCAGTTAGTGCCAGGTAGTGACCGCACGTGCCACAATTTCCGTGTAGTGTGCGTACAATACTTACATAATATTACTTATATTTAAATAAACTATGATCGGTGTACAATATGTACATACAAGGCTGAAATAATATGTGCTGTGTGAATAAACTGAGAAATAAATAAATAATACAATAAATTAATAATAACTTAAAAATGTGTGACAATAACTTAAAAATGTGTGACACAACACAACTGCTTTTTCTGATGCGATTACGTCGTCGTCGTCAAGTTGAGTTGCGGCGAGTTCAGACAGGGAAGGGAAGTTTCTGCTGTTCAAGCAAATATGCCTTGAGCTTTCGCCCAAAAGCATATCTACTGAAAGCTTCGTGGACTGGGGGAGGAATATCATTCCAACATTTGGACGCCGCATACCTGAAACTACCCCGGAATGCCATCGTTTTATGCTGAGGGGTGAGGATTCTCTCCTTGTGAACGCTACGCTGCCTGGTGGAAAACTGGAGCTTCTTGTATAGGTAGTTGGGAGCTTCAGTGCGTATGACACCAAAAAGCAACATGGACAAATGGAGTTTTCGTCGGGCTTCCATGTTCAGGAGTTTTGCGTTGTTCAAATGTGGAGTGACATGGGATCTGGGAGGGACCTTGAAGCAAAAACGTGCGCATGCGTTTTGAACACGTTGTATTAACTTTCTTGTCCGGGCAAGTATACAGCCACCATAAACGACATCACAATAGTTTAATCTTGATAATATAAGCGATTCACTTAGCCTGACACGCAAATCAGTGCTAAGGTAATCGCGTATATTATAGAGAAGATTAAGGCGATAGAAGCAGTTGCTGACTACGTTGCCTATATGTTTTTCGAAACGCAGCTCTCCATCCATTAGTAAGCCGAGATTTTTTGCTTCTACAACCCTTTCCACTGGTTCCCCCTTAAAAGCTATATTATTGCCGGCAAGGGCTTGCACCGTATTATGGATTTGATTATGAGTACCAAGTACCATGTACTTTGACTTGCTGGGGTTCAGCACCAGACAGTTCCTGCCAGACCATGTCGCTATGCGATCGAGATCACTGTTGAACTGCCGTGCCGCAGCTACTGCATCTTCTGATGGTGTTGACAAGTACAACTGCGTATCATCCGCGTACAAGTCGAAAGAGCAGTATTTGATACCGGTGACAATATCGGCGCTGTATAAAATAAACAGAAGAGGTCCTAATATGGAGCCTTGCGGGACCCCCCGCGTCAGCTGCTTTGTTGATGAAAACCGCATCGTACCATCATTCTTATGTATTACGACTGTTTGCGCACGGTCCGACAGGTAACTACCGAACCACCTAACCGTAGCATTATCGAATCCATAATAAGACATCTTTGATAATAAGAGGGCAGTATTAAGACAATCGAAGGCTCTGGAGAAATCTAGCAACACCAAAATTGTGCTCTTCTTGTCGAGCGCCGACAGCACGTTGTCCACGACGTCTAGCAACGCAGTAGCCGTCCCTCGACCCTTCCGGGACCCAGATTGCAATTCCGGTAGAATGCCATTTTCCTCCAGATACCTCGACAGCTGGTTATATACCGTCCTCTCAATTACCTTAGACATGCAAGGAAGAATACTAATGGGACGTAGATCGGATATGTGGACAGGATTAGGTTTCTTGGGGGTTGGTGAGACTTTCGCAGTCTTCCAGTCAGTCGGAAAGATGTTCGTCAAAATGCTCCGATTAACAATCGCAGTGAGGGTCGGCAATGTCGTAGGTAGAGTCAGTATAACCATGTCTATTCCAATTCGGTCAAGTCCTGTCGCATTGGTCTTGATAGACGTCAGTATTTTTGCAACTGTGTGTGCAGTGACGGGGTTCAGAAACAAACTTGTAGCATTGTCGTGTCGGTTAAATTCAAAGTAAGTCAAGTCCGAAATGGGCACCTTAGTCGTTCCTGGTACATTCATGAAATGGTCATTAATGGCGTCGGCATTACCAAAGTGTGCGGGTAACTCAATATTTCGTCTATCCGGTAGAACAGTGTGTTTAAGGTTTTTCCACAGGCGCTTCGGATCTCTAATGCAGCTGTTGATTTTTTGTTCAAAAAAGCACGTTTTTCATTGTGTAGGGCGGTGATGACTAGGTGTTTGAGGTCTAAGTAGTAGTTTTTATGCACATCCAATTTAGACTCTTCATACCTTTTATGTGCCTTATCACGAAGTCGCATCATTAAGCGAACGTTGCTTGTAAGCCACGGTTTATGTCTGTCTGCATGTCTGTCAAAAAGTCCAGTAATGTCCTTATTTGGACGGAAAATTATAGTCCTAGGGATGGGCTTTTGTTTTTTGACGTGTAGGTCAACAGTAACAAAACAATGATTACCTAGGTCCGGTATATGATGCACTTCGACACTACGTACCCGCGCATCCGCGCAAACAAGGTCAATCGTCGTTTCGCTATGGTCGGTAAAGTGGGTAGGTTTGTCAACAATTTGTCTCAACTTCAGAAGTCCCCTACCAGTATAATATTATAGTAGTCAGTCATAGAAGTCAGTGAGTCGGTAATCGCATCAAAAAAAATGTCAGTTCTCACCCATCGATATGCCGTGCCAACTATAACCTTCTTTCCAGCTACGTTGACTCGGAACCACAGGACGGGGGGGGGGGGGGGTGCACGCAGAGCCGCGCACTGGCACCTCGCTTCACGTAGAAGCCCACACCGCCCCCGCAGTGCCGGAAGCCAGGCGGGCGTGGTACAGTGTTGCCAAACGTACGGCAATTGCCGTATGGTACGCAAATTCTGTCTAAAAAGACGATTTGCACGGCGCACGGCAAGGCATTTACTACCGTGCGTGATGATACGGCAATTCGGCGATCGCACCCAAAATGTAAATCATTGACCAATCAGAACGCAAAACATCGATCATGAGATCTCTTTTGCACGCGTTGAATTTGTATTTCGTATCAATAATGAGCGGGCGTCGACGGCTTTATATCCAGTAGCACAGCACAGTATTTTTCAAGCAACCTATAGGTTAGACATCTTCTGCTTCACGTCAGTGGAGTTAGTTTGTTTTGTTAACGTTTTTTCTTCTTCGTGATTATAAAGTCAAAGAAAGGATGTCCTCAACCTCAGAGGAAGATGCTGGGCCTTTCTTGCCAAAAAGCAAGAAAGGCAAAGGCAGAGCCCAATACTATAGTCACCAGTGGGAGTGGCAAATAAAACATAGAAAGCTATATTTTTTATTTAATTTTATCAATAGAGAAGCCTTAGTCCCGATATATATATATATAGGTATGTACAATGTTTACTTCGGGGACAAAATGTATAGTGTAAGCATGCTTTGAGGACTTTTGTATAGTTTGGGGACAGGACTCGAAGTAATTACGTATACAACGGTTACTATGGGGTCAGAGAAATCTTTTATACAAAATTTTAGTAATCGTTTACATTGAGTCTCAAATTTTTTATACGCTACTATTTATATGCTCTACATGTTAGTGTGCATTGTCCCCAAACTGTTTTATACGAAGAAGGTAGGTATATAAATCCGCGTTCTATCCCCAGACAGGCATGAACCGATGAAGGAAACATGGTGAGGAAACCTGCATAACAGATTTTTCTGCTACTTATATAAACATACCGGTTGGGTATAGTGGATTAATGATTCTCCCGAGCGGCGATGGGGTAGCCCCTGTGCCGCTCAAAAAGATATTCACAATGGCTAAATGTGGGTGCAAATGTGAGCCTCTCTCTGCTGGCGGAAACGTGAAATTTTATTAACAACTAACATACCTACACACCTATCTAATAAAGTAGAAAATGAACTACAATACAAAGGTAAGTTGTAACTATAAAAACGTTCCCGTGCTGGTCAGGGACGTTAAAAGAATGCATCAGCTGCATGTCCTCCTGTGCAGTGCATGCCGTAAAAGGCGACTGAGAGAGGCAGGGAGAGCTGGATCGGTTAGGCGATGAGCTAGCAACTTGTCACTAATAGTTCCTTTATACACTTAATAATATTTCATTTTTACACTTGGCCCTTAAACATGGCTGTAGGGTCGCTTATGTGATCCTGCAGCTCTGGCTACCCCTTATGGGAATAATGCTATGAGTATATAAGATAATTAAGTTGTCTCAGCGCAATTTATACCTACTTTATTGCGGTTCCTTTTGGCCTAAAAATTTAGTGATTTCACTTACTCAAACTGAACCTACTAGAAAAACCACCAGCCACTTTGGTGGCTTTTTTATAGGTTATAGGTTATCAATATTTCTCCGCTAAAAGGGGGTCGAAACCACCACCAGGTTGAAAATCCATGAAGTTGGCAACACTGCATCTGGCACGCGAGCTAGCTACCCATGGCCTTCAAAGTATGCTTTGTGGCAGTCAAAGCATTTTCTGAGGACTTTCAAAACAGAGAGATAGGAAATAAGGTCAAAGAATAAGTTTAAATAGACGAGTTTGAGACAGTACAAGTAGGTACGTAGTTACTAGATTTTAGTTTTAGGGGATAATTCCTAGTTTTATCCGTACTGATCCAAAGGCAACACCAGCGTGGATTCTCCTGATGCATAGGTACATAAGACTCGTGGGTAACGTAAGACTCACACTCATGTAGCTATCCCCGTCGAACAAATGCTCGCAAGTGAAAAATATACATGTGTTGGGTCTACCTATATCTTGTGATCGGAATTATGTATCATCAGCCGCATCAGCCAAATCTGAGCATATCCAAGTACAACAAGTGTACCAAGTTTCAACCAAATCGGTCCAGTACATACTGAGCAAATGGACTGTGACAGATAGACAGACAGACGCACGAGTGATAGATATTATAAGGTTTTCTCCTTTTGTGATATGAAACCCCAAAAATAATCCCGTGGCAGCCTAAGCCGTGTCGCGCCTGCCTGCAAGCGATATTAGCGCCAAGGGTTGTGTACTGAAACATTTTTGTCGTTTGCTATCATAAATGATTCTCGGTGACTGTTGTTTAGAATGAAGTAAAAAAAATCTCAAAACATCGAACCTTTCTGGTATACCTAGAACCTGGGGTTGAAATTCCCTAAAATTACACTTTTTCTGTGTACACCTATATGAAATTGTCCCTCGGTAGAGAATTTAATTACAAACAACAAATGTTTTTGAAAAAATGTCGTAAATAGTATAGCATTTCTGAGAAAGTTCAGTTTCAATATGTAAATTAGTCATTTGTTTACACTATTAAAAGTTTTATAGGTGTGTACACGAAAAAGCGAAATTTTACGGTACGCAAGTATCCCAGTATGCCAGTATGCCAGTACCCAGGCACCATACAATAATGTGTAGTGTTATGTTACTTACATGTCATTTTCCAGGATTTTCAGCTGGATACTTGCTGAGCTGTACAGCTTGTTATTTGGTATCACCTTTATTTTCATAGGACCCTGTAACGTTTTAAACCATAAGAACACATTAACAAATCATTTTCGCTATGTATTTTCTTTCACACTATCAGCACTTCTAAATCGATAGCGAAGGGGTTTACCTTTGGTGACCTTGTATTTGGCTTTCTCCGAAACTCTGCAATCTCGGGCTTCGTGCGCGCTGGTGCGCTACCTTTTTTTCTTTCGCTGTTATGTAATTTTGGCTATGTGAACTTGTTAAATTTTATATTACGAGCCTGAAACCAGAATTTGACATTTGTTATGTTGTTGTTTATCTGGTTGTCATGGCAATGTCCATTCAAACTCGTTAGCGGTCTGATATGTTTGCTTCAATACTTTTACAAAAATACTTTTTCTCTCTTGGCGACTCACAAAAATTGCTTTTAATTTAAATAATTTTTAGAACTCTCCAAAAAGGGTATAAGAGCGGAACATTTCTGAAATTCTGGAGTCTCACGTCAGCTTCTGAGCAAGAAGAATCACCTAAAGGCCTTATCCCGGGGTCGCACTACCCCGGGATCCTGCGAGCCGTTACTGCAACGCGATCCTGCGAGCCGTTACTACAACGCGACCCTGCGAGCCGTTACTGCAACGCGATCCTGCGAGCCTCAACCCTGTTCAGCGCTTCGCTGAGTCTCCTCTTCACCTACCCGTTTTCGGCTACACCTGCATCCTGGTCATCACTTCATTGAGTCTCCTCTCCACTTCACCTGGCCGTTCTCGGCTACACCTGCTCATCAGGGACTTCAGGCCGACACGCTACCAGGGCCCCTACTCCTGCTGCTCGTCGGGGTCTCAGTGCCTCCACTGACCGGTCCAGACGTCTACTGCTTCATCGGTCTCCTACTCTCCGTGTCCTCCGCTTCCTTTTTTTATACCTAGACATCTGTATTTTTTTATAAAACCTGTTCTCATTTCATCCACCCTCATCTTCTTATCATTTTTCTATAGTCATCACTGTAAATAGCTCTAATAAACTGTCATTACTAAATTATATCCTGGTTGTTTTCTGTTAGGTTCTGGTTAGGTAAATATCTTTACACGACAAATGTTCGATGTTCATGGCTAGTTAGTTAGCCTTTTCCTTTGCCTATAAAAGGTGGAGTAGAAGAAATTTAAATTTGTATCGCTTAACTAAAGGCTATCCATGAAAAATGTAAGTTTTCGGCCAAAGTTTGTTCTTTTTTAAATAATGCTTCAACGGTTGACTTTATTACAAGAATGTCTATGAGAAGAATAAAGATGATAAAATTTCAATATTTTTTTGCATTTGTATGCCCCTCACGGTTGGGAGGGGAGGGGGGGAAAGTGGGGTTCTCCCGCGCCTCACAAATCATTCTAGCTGACCTAGTTTTAGTACTAGGTCGTGTTGGCTATCGTTCTTTTATAAATAATGAACGTAGATTTTATTTTTGATGACAAAATGTCACCGTTTTGTACAAAAAATTTGGAGTAGCCTTAAAAAATAGAAAAATCGTAACTTTGATTTTGTCTTCTATGGCCTATTAACTAAAATAAAGAATCAATTTGGGATTGTGAAAACTCTAAGAAGTAAGCCTGTTAATTCTAGTTTATGAAAATATATGTATATATTTTCATACTACTTTTATACATATATGCTCTCAGGAATTCTTCAGAAAAAGAACGAAAAGTGTTCGTGGCATTACCATCAGGTGCACTGATGAGTTTGTTAGTAATATAAACTCTACTAAACACAAACCTAGGGTGTAACCCCCTTTTTGTAACAACCTACTTATATAAGTCATGCTGAATTTATCACCCTAAAACCATCCCAAGTCCCAAATCATGCCTTGTATGTACATACATATCTCCCGAAAAGAAAGCATAGATTGAGCACATGTTTAAAGTTATAGCATAGTTTGAGGACATTTACGGAGAAGTCCAGAAATAATCTGCCAGCATGCTAGGAGTCCATTTCCTTTGGCATTGTTTCTCTATCGACTATACAATGTTCATGAAATCTCTCCCCATGTTCATCACTGACTGCACTTAAATTGGGGGAAAATAAATCTAACTGTAAATGTAGAAAACGTATTTTCAGGGACATACCTACTTACTATCTACATCCTTATACCATTAAAGGCTCTGTTATTGGCGATGTGTAGTCATTATCTTCGAGACCGATGTAGTCAGAAGCAAAATTACCATCATGACGTTCTAAGCCACGACTGCCCCATTCAGCTCGAACATTCTTGCAATTTCTCTACTTTTATTCGTTCCAAGTCTGTGGTCGGCATTTGAGGGCGGTGTCGCCAACGTTTATATCTGGCAAATTACCTGAAAATTATCCAACCCTACGTTAGCGCCTCGCCACGGGTAGATTTCACGAATTTTTGTGTCACACGAATTAGACAATCTAAAAGACATGTATTTCGTGTGACGTGAAATCGACCCCCATACTCTCGTGTCGATAACATTGTTTCGCAGTATTTCGTCGACTATTATAAAATCGATCATAATCCTTTCTTGCTGTTTCTGACAAGTATACATGTGAATCTTTTTGTGACAAAACAAAGTGTTTGTCATAGAAAGATTATTTTCCTGACACTCTTCGGGAAGACCTAAGCCATTCTCGTTCACGCATTCATCACCAAACTTACCCAACACTTGATCATATCCATCTCGCTGCACTCCTACCTATGTATTGAAATCCCCCAGCATTATAATTATAACGTTCGCTTCGCACTTCAACAACACTTCTCGCAAATTTTCCCAAAACTCCTCGAACCGTTTTCAGTAGACCCATATCCGGGGCATACACGCCTACCACAAATAGTCGTATAAGCCTTATCTTATCCAGAGGAATCTTGGATCTACATAATATGTAGATGTATATATATACTCACTAACACACTGCGACATACGTTGCTAGAGGACAATTCCTATCTTTAAACATCCTACCTCGGCCTCTGTAACCCCAGACTTGGCTGTAAAGTCAAGTCTCAAGTCCCAATAAAGTCACCCAAAAATATCAAGTCCCTATCTATATACATATCTCAAGAAAACAAAGCATAGTTAGAGGACATGTTGAATGTTATAGCATAGATTGAGGACATTTACGGAGAAGTCCAGAAATAGACTGCCATGCCAATATGCTAGGAGTCCATTTCCTTTGATATTGTTTCTCCATAGACGATACAATCTTCAAGACTATGTACATCACTGACTAAACCTAAATTGGGGGAAAATAAATCCAAGTGTAAATGTAGAAAATGTATTTTCAAGGACATCTTACTACCTACACCCTTAAACCATTAAAGGCTCTGTTGTTGGCGCTGTGTAATCATTATTTTCCAGTGCATCAGTCCAGTGGCGCATCAGTCTTTGTGACGAGTGCACGTTTCTAACATAATTCCGTGTGAAGCAAGTGTGACTCACCAAAACCAGTCCTGCTGCCTTGCGCTCGCCATCACATACTCTAGTGATGGGAACGCCGTCGATACCCGGGCTATCGATAATCTCGTCATATAACCGAGATAGATAAATATGTTACAAGAACATACTCGGCTGAAAGCCTTACTAGTGTAGGCAAAAGACCTGCTGACGATGACGCGGATACCTGGCGTTATCCCAAGCGTCATGCACCAGACCTCGAGCCCAGCAGATGAAGACCCTAAACGTTCCTGTAAGTAATCGTTTTTCAAATCTCCGATTCGAACAAAGTGAAGCCACGTCATCAAATTTCTCCTGTGTGGCGCCCGAAAAGAAGACTAAGTCACCCAAAATTCCACCAATTGTCATTGAGATTCCGGTAGATTGGACTCATGAAACCATCAAAACCATGATACTATCCTTCACCAAGAACTTCCATCTAGCATATAAAGGTCGCAATAAGGTAGCAGTTCACTGTTACACCGCCACAAGTCACCAAGAAATCAAGGACGGACTCATTACTAAAGATGTTGCCTTCCACACATACAGTCGTAAGGATGAAAAACTATCTAAGGTCGTCATACGTGGCCTTCCAGCCTCTGTCGAAAGTCTCATCCCTGATGAACTGGCGAGTCTTGGCTACAAGGATGCCTCAGTCACGAAAATGAAGTGTAAAAATACAGACTCACCTTACCCACCATTCTTGATCCAGTTACCAGCTGGCACTGACATGACAAAATTCCGTCAGTTAAAGCATTTATGTCATTGTGTGATTTCGATCCAACGTTACAAGCCCAACTCAACTAGTGGGACTCAGTGCTATAGATGCCAACGATTCGGACACGCTGCAAAAAACTGCAATCTAACTGCTCGTTGCGTAAAGTGTACCGAACTACATTCCTCGAAGGATTGTCCAAAGACGGATCGTGCACTCCCAGCCCGCTGTTGTAACTGCAACGAGGAACACCCTGCTAATTATTCAAAATGCAAAGAGCGTGTTGAATACATACAGCGCACTCAAAGAAGCCGAGGAACCAATCTCACCCGTGTTAATAGTGTACCCGAAACAACAAAAGCTCCGCCCACATCTCAATTGAATTACAATCAAGCATGGACAAATACTATTACAACGCCAAAACAGAGAACCTACTCGCATGTAACCAGACATCAAGATCCAAACGAGTTCTTAAGGAAGAAAATAGGTTACGAAGATCCTAGTCAAAAACCCGACGATAGTACTTCAGAGATGCTACAAATACTTTCAGTGATTAGGAAAATAAAAGATCAGTTCACTACATGCGACTCAATGGTTGACAAAGTCATACTTGTACTGACACATCTTGGGCAATACATTTAGTGCAAACGCTCTTAATCTAATGTACTGGAATGCAGATGGCATTCGGTCTCAAATTCATGATCTTCTTGATCTACTCCTAGACCTATCAATAGACATTCTT
This sequence comes from Argyresthia goedartella, assembly GCA_949825045.1. Classification (NCBI taxonomy): domain Eukaryota; kingdom Metazoa; phylum Arthropoda; class Insecta; order Lepidoptera; family Argyresthiidae; genus Argyresthia; species Argyresthia goedartella. The sequence continues at coordinate 4,041,412 of OX463811.1, read as the reverse complement.
GCGGTAAATGAGTCAAGACTATCCACTAATGCCCTGCTAAATACTCCCGGATATGTGTGCTATCGGCAGGACAAACACCCCAATAACGGCAAAGGTCAAGGCGTAGCCCTACTAATTAAGTCGGACCTTCAACATACACGAATATCCATTCCAATTACCCAAACGATGGAATCGATCGGTGTTCGAGTAATATTGTCAGGTTATGAGTATTCAGTAATTGCAGCCTACCAGTCACCTAACTCAGAGATCTCTACTTCTGACCTGGATATTTTATTGAAACTAGGCCCAAGAGTTCTTATCATGGGTGATCTCAATGCGAAGCATACAATTTGGAATTGTCCCTCCTCCAACAATCGCGGCAAAACGCTTGTAAACCACATGCTAGATAATGACTTTATAATTCATGCCCCGGATAGTCCAACCCTTGTACATTATAACCCAGATAATATCCCATCTACCCCAGATTTGTGCTTAGTGAAAAATGTTACAAATATCTCCGGCCTACTTACGGTACCTGCCCTCTCCTCAAATCACCTCCCCGTGGTCTTTACCCTCGAAGGCACCCCCTTACGTGAAACTATGAAGCTTTTTAACTATCCCAAAGCTGACTGGACCAGCTTCCGCTCATTTCTTAACGAAAAAAATTTCCTTTCCGCTAAGGTGTATGATTCTATCACCGACTTAGAGGATGCTGTGAGTGATATTACCAACATTATCTCAGAAGCTAGAGATAGATTTGTACCCAAAGTGAAAATTTCTGACAGCCCTACTCCTTTGCCCCGGTTTATCAAAAAATTAATAAGAAACAAAAACCGCCTTCGCAAACATGACCAACGTGAAACAAACCCAAATGTTCGCAGATCCCTTAGAACAGCCATGAATAATCTCCAGGAACAGATTAAAATAGCCATCCAAGCACACAACGACAAAACATGGAATAAAAAACTGAGTAAAGTCGACAATCCCAGCTCCGACATTTGGAAATTAGTTCGTTCCCTAAACCGGAAATCCTGTGTAATACCTCCCCTTAAAGATATTGATGGCTCGTTAACTAAAGATATTCACGACCAATCCAATGTTCTTGCAGAAACTTTTCACAATAACATGCTCCTCACGTCCAGCTGGGTCCCTTCTGCCGATACTGCTGGCATCGTTAATAGATCTGTTAACCTTTTAAGTAATTACAGTCCTAATGATGACCCTATCTTGCATCCCATCCGTCCTAAGGAACTTTGGAAACACGTCCGTAGCCTCAAAAGTCGCAAATCCCCTGGACCCGATAGCATAACCAATATTCTGTTTAAAAATCTGCCTCAAAAGGGTATTGTTTCACTGACGAAAATTCTCAATGGATGCTTACGGACTTGTTACTATCCATCAGCCTGGAAGCTTGCTAAAGTTATAGCGATCAAGAAGCCAGGAAAGGAAGAGTCAGATCCTGTAAGCTACCGACCGATTAGCCTGCTTTCTACCCTGGGAAAACTGTACGAGCGGCTTATCCTCTCAAGGTTAGCACGTTACAGTGACCCTCACCTCTTTCCAGAACAATTTGGCTTCCGCAGAGGACATTCCACTGTCCAGCAACTGGCACGTGTAGCTGAAAATATTGCTGACAACCACAACAAAAACAGCACTACAGGAATGTACCTACTCGATGTCGAAAAGGCCTTTGACACAGTCTGGCATGACGGCCTAGCGCATAAATTAATTGAAATAGGAGTCCCTCTAAAACTGGTCAAGCTTGTAGTGTCCTACCTAGAAAATCGGCGGTTCAAAGTACATATCGGTATCACCGAATCGGATATATACGGTGTCCCAGCAGGTGTACCACAGGGCTCTGTTTTGGGACCCTACCTCTTTCTCGTTTATTTGAACGATATTCCTAAACAACCCCGTACGCAGCTGGCCTGCTTTGCTGATGACACAGCTGTTTTTACTTCATCTGAGGATATTGATCTTGTCATAAGTCGACTTGATATGTCCCTAGAACTCTTACATGAGTACTTCACTAAGTGGAAACTTAAACTTAATGGGTCTAAGACTGATGCTATCCTCTTTACCCGGAAACGTCAAATCCCCACACGACAGCTCACCATTAATGGACACAAAATACCGTGGAAACAAAGTGTTAAATACCTCGGCATTATTCTGGACACAAAACTGAACTGGACGACACAAACAAAGGCACTACATCAAAAGGGAATTAAATCTTTATGTGGGCTAAGCCAGATCCTCAACAGACGATCAAATCTGAGCGCATACACCAAACTTAGGATGTACACACGACAAAGAAGATCGGTTTGCAGGGCACACAAACACCAGTCTTTGTGTGCGTAACGTTGCCAATAGCTACGATTAGCAATGCACACTAACACAGTATTCGTGTTAATGTCGCGTCTGTGTGCGTTTTTCTGATCCCATACATTCATTGATTATGACGCAAGTTTTCACAGCTTTATGCAAAGTAGTCGATAGCCTAGTGGATTAGGTGCTAGAATTACGATATGTAGATAAAGGTTCGATCCCTCAAAGGAAATTATTTTTTAGAAGCTACGAGTATTATTAAATTCACATAGCATCGAATATAAATTGATTACAATTGTTTAACCAAACTAGAGTTCGAAGAGTTGTAAACTTGCCCGGTAAAAAGGCCATAGTCTACCTTCTTTATTTAAAATGTAACAGCTACCCTCTTTAAAATTGTTTTGCGTCTGCGCGCTCTCAGCATTAGTTGTATTGCATTTCGTTCCTTGTAAATTGTGATTGAGATTTGTTATCTATCATGGAAAGTCATCTATCCACTTTTAAAAAGGCGGAAATCATTGTTTTGTATGAACAAAACATTTCAATTAGCGAGATAGCACGACGTTTAATGATATCGGTGAGTTATGCATATAAAAAATAAATTTGAAGGTTTTTTATAAATTATGATTATAATTATACCTTGTGTTACTACTTCATTGTATTTTTTTCTTATTTTACAGAGAAGAACAGTGCAACTGTGGGTTCATAGGTATGCAGATTCTGGACATGTTGAAAGTCGTCGACCAGGCCCACAGCCTGTAGCCTACACAGCTGCATCTGATCGCCATCGCGACATCATTGCAGCGCATAACAGCAATCCGTTTGCCAGCACCCGGTCTACGGCGACACTTCATAATGTAACACTACAAACAGTTCGCAATCACTTACGAGCTGATGGTTTAAGATGTCGGAGACCAGCGAAGAAGATTATGATGTCTAATGAGCATCGTGAAGACAGAGTGCGGTTTGCCCGTGAATATTTGGACTTTGATTGGTGTAATAATGTTGTTGTTTTTAGTGATGAAAAGACTTTTAGATCAGACAAGGATGGGCGTAAAATACTGTGGAGAAGAAATAATGAACGATATAGTTTAGCAAACATTCTACCGTGCAGGTGTAGTGGCCGTATTACTTTGGGATATTGGGGATGGATGTCGTCGATGGGCCCCGGTGAATTAGTGCAAGTGAGTGCTCGCAACACTGCTCAAGGATACTTGGATATTTTACAGAACGTCATGTTACCAACCGTACGAACTGTATATCCGGATGAGCATATATACTTTGTCCATGACAATTGCGCTGTGCATCGCGCCCATATTGTGCAAGAATGGTTTAACAAGCAAGAATCCTTGACAGTTATTGACTGGCCTTCTAAAAGCCCTGATTTAAACCCCATCGAAAATCTATGGGGACATATGGTGCTCAATTGGGATCCATCGAATGTGAGATCTAGGTCTAATTTAGATGAAGTTGTTACTTCAACCTGGGAGATAATGCGAGGCACTGACATGTGTTGGAATATGGTCACTGGCATGAGAAGTAGACTACAACAAATAATAGTAAGAGAAGGAGCTCCACTAAGATATTAAATAAAACATAACCATTAATATGTGAAAGCTTTGTGTTATCATAAGATAAGGTGATTTATATGTCTATGATGTTATTGCTACTTCAGGTTAGAAGTTATCACATAATTTCTAATTGCTTAGCATGTTGATTCATAGCTTATATATCATCAACTGCGACATCTGTCCTTGTCTGACTAAAACTAAAATAAGTAAATTAAGTGTAGTTTATTATAACAAACTAGTAATAAATTATTATTAGGACGAAATATAATTTTGTTTTATTATGAAAAAAATAAGGCTGGTTTCACCACATGCTGATAAAGCCTATCTGTCAAATAACGCCATACAAAAATCTAAGTTTAACTGGCAGATAGGCTTCATCAGCAGTGGTGAAACCGGCCCTTAATCTAGAATAAATATTTGGTCTGATCAATAATAATTAAAAAAAAGTATCTAAAAAAAAACATCACCATGCTTTTTCCCTCCTTGATAGAGGATCGAACTCAATACCTCAAAGTCATTAGTCTGGCATCTAACCCGTTGGGCTATCGTCCACTCTGTAGGAAGCGGTAAAAACTAGTCTTATATTCAACGAAGACACATAGTGATTGTATGCTCAGACAGTATTATAATATCTGTGACTGTGCTGTGACGACCAATGTAACGCACACACATTCAAGTCAGCGATTCGTGTCGCAACGTTACGCACACAAAGAGTGGCATTTGTGTGCCCTGCAAACCGAACTTCTTTGCCGATTGTACATACACTACACTAATAAGGCCCTGTATCACTTATGCTGCTCCAGTATGGAGTAGTACTTGTGACTCAAACTTCGATAAGCTCCAATTAGTGCAAAATAAAGCCCTAAAAACAGCTTTTAATACTCCCTTTTACACCAACCTTTCTAAATTGCATGGCAAAATTCAGCTCCCAAAAATAAAACCTTATGTACTAAACATATCTCGAAAATTTTATATCGATAAAAATCCACACCACAGCAATAGTCTTGTCTCATCTATCGGAAAATCACGTCTACATACTTTATCGTATGCTAATACTTATAAAAGTTATAAGCTGCCCCATCACTATTTTCTAAACAGTGAGTAAACTACGACGGCTCCTACCTATCTCTTGTTGCCATGGCCGGCCGTGTGTCGTCGCCTAGCCGGGCAGTGTGCATTTGTTTTCTACATACCCGCACTTACTCGTATTGCGCGATGTGTTAGTATAGGAATGTCGATGTGAAAAGTATTCAACATATCAAGTTGAATGCACCAGTATTTTATTGATATTTTATTAAAATAGTTGAACACAATGTAAAATATTATATTAATTAAGCTGTTGAAAGTTTTAAGAGGTGCCTTAGCCTAACAAACAATACAATTTATATGTATACTCATAATGACGGTGTCTTATGTTGATATGTTAAAATGTATTTATCTAATAAAGAACTTTGAAAAACAAACAAACAAACAAAAAAGTCATTATTTTCGAGATCAATTTAGTCAGAAGCAAAATCACCATAATGACGTTCTAAGCCACGACTGCCCCGTTCAGTTCGAACATTCTTCTCGCAATTTCTCTACTTTTTTTCGTTCCAACTTTGTTTTCCGCATATGGGGGCGATGTCGCCAACGTTTGAACCGAACATTTATCTGGAAAATTACCAGAAAATAATCCAACCTTACGTTAGCACCTCGCCATGGGTCGATTTTACGAATTTTTGTGGCACACGAATGAGACAATCTAAAAATTCATGTATTTTTGTGTACAGTCATTTGTTTGAGACGAATATCTCATTCGTGTGACGTAAAATTGACCCCGCATACTCACGTGTCGACAACTTTGTTTCTCAGTCTTTCGTCAACTATTACAAAATCGATCATGCTCCATTCTTGCTGTTTCTGCCATTCCAGTGTACCTGTGAATCTTTTTGTAACAAAACAAAGTGTTTGTCACAGAAAGATTATTTTCCAGACACACTTCGAAAAGTCCTAAGCAATTCTTGTTTACTCGTTTATTACCAAACTTACCCAAGACTTGATCATATCCATCGCGCTGCACTCCTACCCATGTATTAAAATCCCCTAGCATTATAATCCTGTCGTTTGCTTCGCACTTCAACAACACTTCTCGCAAATTATCCCAAAACTCCACTCGAACCGTTTTCAGTAGACCCATATCCGGGGCATACACGCCTACCACAAATTGTCGTATGAGCCCCACCCTGAGTCTTATCCAGGGGAGTCTTGGATATACACATTCAAACTCACTAACACACTGCGACATCCGTTGGGAGAGGACAATGCCTACCTCTTTACATCCTACCTCGGCCTCTGTAACCCCAGACCAGAAGGCTGTTAAGGAGCCATGGATTGTTGTTACTGACCCTTTCCTTTTAGTCTCGTTCATACAAGACACATCTATTCACTTTCTATCCATCATCTCACACACTTCATCAATCTTTTCATCCATCGCCCTCCGCACATTCCACGTAGCAAAACGGGGGTGCCCAAATCCCGCTTTTCACACACTTTTAGGTATACTCCGTAAATGTTCTCAAACTATACGTAGGTATCTAAGGTATTATGCAAAAATGTGATAATTTTTGGTCTTGATTCCCTATATAAAACAGATTACAATTAATAAGAAGAAAAGGTTCTTTCTTCTCCCCCAGTAGCTCACTGATATAATGAAGAGAAAAGCATTTTATCCTGTTTATGTTACATATATTTAAATTTTCCATTTTATCATATCCATTTTAATTAAATATTGGCCATTATGATAGCAATGGCCTTTATGCAAATATTACGGTAGTTAAACGTATTTGATTTCAACATGCAGGGTGTTAATTTATTTATTTGACTTCATCTCGGAACTGATCAATCATGCTCATGAGTCGAGAACACTTCTAGTCTAGAATATATGAGTTTTAGAGCATTTACGGAAAATTATTCGCAATTCGACAATTTATAAATACGTAGGTAATCGCCGTATTGCGTCACCTATCTGATTTACTTCCTTAATCTATATTTTGAGGTCTTGTCTCCGTATTAAACGCTACGTTCATAAAAATGCACGTGTGTGTGTGTCTAAATTTACCCACTGTTTAATTTAAGGACATGGACTTCGAAACATACGCTGTGTCCCTAAAATTTCGAAACATACTTTGTGTACTAAAAGTGTAATAACTTGGGTAAATGGTTCATATAAATAAAAATTTCTGCGTCCCCCAACTCGGGGGATGGCAGGCTTTCAATTTATCCCCCCAAACTATCAATTCCCAAATCATGCCTTGTACATACATATATATCCCTAGTCGGTACATAAGTTCTGTCATAAATATTTTGCCGCATAGTAAATAACACCAAGTTTTATTTTATTTAATACTATATATGGTTTGATAGTTCATTAAATACTGATAAATTAGAACGATTATTGGATTTAAATGCTTAAAGCCATATTACACAAATGCTAGTTTCTTCAGAGATTTTGCACTTTTTTACCCAATCAAAAATACGGACGTGATTCACTTTATCTTTTTTCCATGACTCTTAAAACCTTTCAAACTTACTTGAGATTTTAGTCAGAACCCTCCCTGAACCCGTTACCTTCATTTTGAAGCATAAGATAACTAAGTCTGGGTAAAACTAATTTTCATATTCACATTTTACGTAGTGTTGTCTTGTTGCCCACAAGATCATTTTTATACGTTTTTCTGAAAACGTAAAAAGTACGTAAAGTTCTCTTTGGGAGCAGTTGGAACTGCAAGCTAACAGAAAATCAAATGCTAGTTGTTAAGCATGGTCTAAAATCGAGGTTTCAGAATAAATAAAAAAAACCTTGTTGGTTATCTGGAACACTGCTTTTTTATTAAATTTGTGGTAAGTGGTATTTTTGTCAGTTGCGGCGTGTTTTGGGTTCGCGATTGTCTCAAGTTATAAGGTTTTTTGTCATATTGAGATAATCGTACAAAATGTATTGTATTGCAATTTGATTCGTATAAAATAAGCTTTTTAATCATGTATAATACGAATAAGAAAAAGTTTATTGCTGAGTTTTATCTATCAAAAACCTGTATATATGTTTGGTGACCTAAAAACATAAAAGGCCTCTCTTTTGCACATTTTATTTTATTTAGTATTGTTTTTTTTAACGTAACGTGAAACGGAATGTGTCTTAAAGCACCTATCAGCAGAAGTGACGTCACTGAATTTAATTGTCAAAATCATGACACTTGTAAGTATGTACGGCAATTTTGGGGCAAATCCGGCAATCCGGCTGTTTTCGTACGGCAGCCTCGGGATTTACCAACGGCAACACTGGCGCGGTACATGGCGCAGTCGGTAGCCGGGGACGACGGGCGCGCGTCCTTCCTCACCTTCACGAAGCCAAGTTTCATTTATGGCTACTAAGTCGGCCGACAAATTAGTCATGGTGACAGTAAGCTCGTCATGACCTGTCCCTAGAGAACCGGCATTAAACAGACCAACCCGGAAATGTTTTGTTTTAGACATAGTTATAATAATACAAATTACCCACACTTGTATATAATATAAATAATATTTTAAATACTATACTGTGTAGTGTATTTATGAATATACATTCAGATATATAGATATATGACAATTGAATAAACACAACGCAAACACCATCGGCACCAACCAGCACATTGACACACCGCGACCACGGCGCACGCACAACATTAGATATACACAAATTATTAGGCCATAAGGAAAATTACTTTTAGGCAGACAATGAAAGGCTAACTTAGTCCGTTTTAAAAATATTAACAATATCTATCTCCCTCCGTATACTGTATCCGGGCTGCCCCTCCGCGCGTCGCACCTGCACCCGCCCATCCCTGGTCCACACCCATCTCCAGGCGTGAATGCGAGCTTGCTCCTTAGCCTTAGCAAATAGCTGCCTGTTCAGCTTGGTGAGCCGTTCGTTGACGTAGAAACGTCGCGGTCCTTCACTGAGACCCATATCAGCGGTGGTTGCTCCACGACGCACGCGCGCCTCACGTAGCAGTGCTCTCAGCGAGAATGCGTCACGCGTAGCCCTCCGGGCCAGCCGCACCACCAGAGGCCGCGGCCTGCGGTCGTCGGCACCGGCTCCGAGTGGGCCTACCCGCACCGCACTGACCACGTCGCGCTCGTCCATCGGCACACCCAGCTTCACCGCGATGAGCGACACCAGGTGTACAGGGTTCTCGCCGCGCTCCTCCGTGACATTGCTAAACTGTAGGTCGTTCGCCAGCATATCTTGGCCCCGATCATTTAGCTCCATCTGAAGGTTGTTAATGGCTTCCTCCAAGACCTTCGTTCCCGTCGACACCACTTCATCCGTGACCCTCTTCTCGAGATCATCGACCCGCCGCTCCACCTCTTCAATCCGCTGATTGCATGCACCAAGCGTTGAGCGGAATTCATTGGTTTCGCGCCTGAATTCACGCATTTCATCCCGCATACCTTGCATTTCTTCTCTCAACAATCGCACCTCCAGCAACAAACTTTGCAACGGGTCGGCGTCATCGCTATGGTCGAGTCGAGGTCGACGCAGCGTAATATTGCTTACCTCCTGCTGCTTCCTTGTTTGCGCCAGATCTGGTTCCGACACCGTTATCTGGGACTTCGGTGGCAGCTGAGTAGTGACAGGCACTGTAGGGGTATGTGGAGGAGAGCGCTGTATGTTGGGCATCTTGAACGGCACAGACGACAATACAGGTATACCCTTAGCGTGGCGCGGCTCAGGAATGCACGATGTGGCGTAGCCCGTAGCACACAGGAGTTGCGTTACGGCGCGTAGCACTCTCGCGTAGCACTCGTAGGCGTCCACGCAGTAAGCGAAGCGTAAATTCGTCTCGTCGTCCTCACACCGTTTGGCCCAGCGGCACCACGCCCGCCTCGCAAACCCGATGCACAGTCGGGCGAGCGGTTCAAATCTCGGCAGGACCAACAGCGAATTAGGACCAAAGCTTTTGTTTGCGGCGCAACACTTGAGGAATCTATATCCCGCTCTAGGACCGCCTAGTGGGAGGAGACAGTCCATAAGAGGCTCCCAAGTGCGACAAGGAATCAAAAATTTGCGAAATCACCAATCACAATTTAATGACACGAATTTTTCAAAAGAATATTAGAAGTGAGCGTACGCACGTCCACACAGCACCGCGACATACCGACCTTGAGCAGTGGGTATCATATTGCCATATTTTTTTTTAATCGAGGCATTTTTTTTTATTTACGAAAAATATCTCGACCACAGAGCATTGAATAGTAGAGAGAGGGCAAGCAAGCCGCCGCGTACCGGCTGACCGTTGTATGCCCAGTGTGCATACAGTGCATTCAGTTGCTCTCAGCGAGAATTCCCGAGTGCACGCGCCGATCGCCTTAGAAAACTGACAACACTTAGCTTTATTTTCTATAATGCCAGCCTGTGCAGTTGTCCTATGTGAAAATCGCAGTGATTCGACAAATTTCCATAACAAGGGTATAACATTTCACAGGTAAATAATGAAAACACAATATTTCTTCAATAAAACAACACGATTAACGAAATATTCCGAGGAAGTAATGCTATTGAGTCGCATCCAGATTCCGTCTCTCTCATACTCATTAGCGTTACCTACTAGCGAGAGAGACAGGAAATAAATTTAATGTCCATGACACTGTGTGCTGTGTGCGTGCTTTATGAAACAATGTGCGCCTCATGCGCACGTATACGGTTTTTTTTTTGGAGGGGATTTTTTTTTGGAGGGTAGCCTAGCAAGCAATATTAAAAAAGTCTGTCTATCTATTTTAAATTAATTTCATTTAAAATAAAAGTTTAATGTCAGTAATTTTATTATAAATCTAGGCCTGAACCCCTAACATCACTGGGCAAATCACATTTTCCATATAAATACCTGGAATTAATATAACAATGGAGCTCTACACTAAACTGAACCACAATATGGAGAAGATAGTGACCACTTTCAACTCCAGGATGTCACAATATGAGAAGGACCTTCGGGAGGCCGCCACCATGTCCTCGTCCAGCAGCCCACCCGATCTCAACACCATCGCCAGCGAGTTTGTGGAATTTAAGGCATTCACTTGGAACTGCCTTGACTTGCTGCGCGCACAGATGGAGTTGTTGCTTGCTGGCCAGGACCGTCTCGAGATGGCATCCAGACGGAAGGTGCTTCTTCTCCATGGTGTTCCTGAAGTGGAGAATGAGGACTCCGTTGACATTGGTATTGTCCGCCCAATGGAGTTGTCGCCGGAGTGTGTGTCCAACATCAGTTTAGTGCATAGACTAGGATCCACGAAGAAGCCGTCGCATCCCCGTCCGTTGCTGGTGAGGTTCTCGACCTTTAGTGCTCGCTCAGAGGCCTGGAAAGGCAAGACTGCATTGAAGGGATCCAGAGTCACAGTAACCGAGTTTTTAACAAAGACGAGGCATGAGGTGTTTATGGCTGCCAGGAAGCACTTTGGTGTGCAGAATTGCTGGACCACAGAGGGCAGGATCGTCTTGCTGCTTCCTGACAAATCCAGACAGAAGGTGGAGCGTATGTCGGAGCTTCTGGTTCACACCAGCAAGTTCCCTCCTTCTGTTGGGCAGTCGGAACCTGCTAAGATATCTGCTCCAAAGTCGGCTGGGGTTGCTTCAGGTCCAGTGGCTGCCTCTTCGGCGCCCGGCACTGCTAAGCGTCAAATCAGGCGCGCTGGTCCGACTAAAGCCAAGAAATAAACATCTTTTCCGTACTCGCTATCACAATTTGGACGGGTAATACTCATTTTCCCAACAAGGTAGTTTATTTTATTCATTTATTTTTGTTCACCTTCAATAATGTTTATATTTATTTTTCGGTTTCTGTTTCATGCACATTCAATCAATATCATGTTTGTCATTGTGTCATGCTTCTATTCCAACACTGCCCCAACGTTCATCCAACGTTGAGCTGTTATTGCTGTATTGTCGGACGGAACGCAGGGCGTGTTCCTTAAAAATTAATGTAGGTAATTCGTTAATTCTGTATAAAAATAATGTTAGTGTTCCATATTACCTATAATGCTCTGTGTATTAGTGATCAGATATTTTATTGTGGTACGTAGTTTAAAGTAGATGTTACATAGTATGTTTTGTCCTTACGTCCAGCCGCGAGGCGTACAAATAATACAAATAACCAAATAAACAACAGGTGAGTTAAAAAATATAGGCAACAAACAATATATTAAACCATTACAATATTACAATGGTGCCAAAAAAAAAAAATGTCAAATATATTATTATTGTATGTCATATGTAAAATTGTATTTAGTAAAAGGTGATTAAAAAAATTAAAAAAGATGTCAATGGCAATAGTTTAGTAGATATAACATGTCAACACTATGCTAAATATTCACCTACAGAGTAGTATGCTTTATCAGCCAAATAATCTTTTAATCTAAGCTTGAACTTGTTTGGGTTATCTATATTCATAATTGAGACAGGAACCTTATTGTATATTGTCGAGGCCATACCGAATACACTGTTGCTGAACAGTGCAGTTTTGTGTCTGGTAGCGCGTATATTTTTGTTGTTGCGGCGACTCTTCAGGTTTTCGAATAGGGTTGGGTTTATTTTAATAAACATTATTATTTCATATATGTATAAGGAAGGCATTGTTAAAAGTTTATGGCGTTTAAAATATGGTTTGCAGCTGTCTGTTCTTTTTAACGAAAATTTATTTATTTATTTATTTATTTATTTATTTATTTATTATTAGACACATCAACAAAATACATATTTTTACACTTAATTGATTTACAAGTTAATGACAAATTCTGATATATATTTCTTTTATAGACATGCACAACATTTACAGTTTGATCACGCAACAACGTTAAGATAATTAATATTAAATTTAAAAAATAGGCTTATACAATACAATATAATACATTAGGAATTGGGAATTGGGATTGATACAATAGAAATTGAGATTGCTTATTAACTATGTGGTTATTTTTGATTTAAATTTAGGTTGGGTGTCGTGGAAAATATCTATATCGTTCTGAGCGCACAACATATTGTATGAATGAAACATTCTTGGTAGTGGCGAGTGCTGGCCCAAGTTGGTCCTGCATCGCGGTAAGGTGAACGTTTTGGTGATTGGGTTCCGTGGTACATTGTAAGGGACTGAAAGCTGCACCGCACCAAGCAAATCATTACAGTCTATTAGGCCATTAACTAATTTGTACAAGAATACCAGGTCATGAGCTTTCCGGCGACAGTACAGCGATTGCATCTCGAAGAAGGCTAAGCGCTGATCATAAGGGCATCTGTGGGAAATCCCCCGGGCTTTGTAAGCAAGGGCCCTGGTGAACGTTCGCTGCAAACTTTCGATGCGTTGTGAGTGTATACAGTACGTAGGGTTCCAAGCTGAACTTGCAAATTCCAAATGACTTCTGACCAGCGCGTTGTACAAAAGAATTTTGGTACTGACTCTTTTGAATCCAGCTGCGTTTCGCCTCATAAAGCCAAGCATCTGAGCCGCTTTTTTAGAAATCGCATCGACATGAGGGATAAAAGTTAGTTGGCTGTCTATAAGGACTCCCAAGTCACGTATTTCCTTTACCTCTTGCAGACGAACACCGTTGATTGTGTAAACTGACTCGACAGGCTTAATTTTCCGAGTGAATTTTATATGGTAACATTTTTTGGCATTGAGACTCATTCCATTGTCAGTACACCATTGCAACAGTCGGTCTAGGTCACGTTGAACCATGGCGGTGTCGTTGCTGTTGTTTACCACTCTGTAAAGTTTGAGATCATCGGCAAAGAGAGAGCACTTGCAATTTTCCATATGCGATGTAACATCATTGATGAAGATGAGGAAGAGAACCGGGCCGAGGTGCGATCCTTGAGGCACGCCGGAAAATATAGCTCTAATGCATTTTTTCTGAGACTTGAACGCAATTTCCCTATTTATTCCGTTACCCCAGAATATTATTCCGTATCTGAGTGTAGACACTACGTAGCCGTGATAAGCTGTCAGAACTGCGGTAACATCCACAACTTTGCGGAGCATATACAGTGCATATGAAAACCGGTTTAGTTTTTTGCTGACATTTTCAATTTGCTCTTTCCAGTTTAGTTTATTGTCGATTTGTAATCCTAAAAATTTCGTTGATGGTACTTCGTCAATGTTATTGTCGTCGTGTTTGATAGTTAATGGTATCCGTTCTTTAATTTGTTTAAAGTTCATTATATATGTTTTCTTTGAGTTTATTTTTAAATTATTATGCTGTAGCCTGATTGTTCCACAATGTGTCCCGTTTCGTTTGTATTAGTGATTGTTCCACAATGTGTCCCGTTTTCGTGAAATTAGTCCATTTATGTGTATTATTCTTCCTCAATGTTTAAGATGAAATATTTTTCTGATTTTTCCCCGGTAAGCCCAGTGTATGTACGACTGGGTTCAGGCTATTTATTTATTTTAAGTATTTGATTATTTTTTTAGGGTAATATCGAGTTATTATTGGGTTTATTATATATATATATATATATATATATATATATATATATTTGTATATATATATATATATATATATTTGTATTCATTGTATTAGTATATTTATTTTAGACTATGGATACCTACAACTTTAGTAATAGTTTCTTCTCATCTTGTGATAACGATATTTCTGTTAGCGCGGGAAGTGTTGGGTCAACAGCGGATGATTCGCTGTCATCTAACTTGAAACGGGTGTTTTCAAACCTTGGTGCGAACTTCAACGTTGTTCATATTAATGCACAAAGCATTCATACCAGCTATGCTGACCTTCTTGTAGTTTTTAGTGATCTGAACATACATGGCATTCTTGTTTCGGAATCTTTTCTCAAGCCGTCTCTTTCTTCAGCCATGTATGCTCTCCCAGGGTTCAGTCTCTACCGGAACGACAGGATAGGCAAGGCTGATGGCGGTGTTGCTATCTACCTTCGTTCTGACATCCCATGCAAAGTCATCAGCCAGTCGCCAAGCCTGTACTCTGGTTCTGCTGAACACCTGTTCCTGGAGATATTCTTGCGTCACAACAAAGTCCTCCTGGGTGTCTATTATAGCCCCTCTCTTCGAATCAACTATTTTAACTCTTTTGAAACCCTTCTCAGTGACTTGACTCCTCTTTATAGCGACACCCTAATTCTCGGCGACTTCAACACTTGCCTTCTCAAGAACAACGGTCGCTCAGCGAAGCTGAATTCTCTTGTAAGTTCATTTAACATGCATATCCTTCCTCTAGAGGCCACTCACTTTCAACCACACTGCACCCCCTCTCTTCTAGATCTAATGATTACTTCTGACATGTCTAAGGTTGCTGCGCATGGCCAACTTAACGCCCCTTTCTCCTATCACAATCTTATTTACCTCTCTTATAAGATAAAGCCTCCCAAGCGTGCAGCTAAATTCCTTGACATTCGTAGCTTCAAGGGCATGGATATAACCTCCCTTAATTCAGACGCCCCTTCTGTTGACTGGTCGCCTGTCTACGGTAGTGAGACCATTGATGACAAAGTACGGATCTTCAACTCTATTGTCCTGAGCTTTTTTGATAAGCATGCTCCGGTCAAGAGGGTTAGAGTTAAGCATCTCCCTGCACCATGGCTTACTGACACCATTAAGGGTCTGATGGCTAAGAGAAACCGTGCCAAGTCTAGATATAAGAGGGATCCGACCGAAGAGAATCTTTTAATTTTCAAACGCCTCCGTAATCGTTGCACTCGCCTGTGTCGTGATTCTAAACGCCGTCATATCTACGAATGTATCGAGGGCTATACTCCAGCACAGGTCTGGAAGTTCCTGAAGACCCTTGGTGTTGGTAAGTCCCGGGACTTGGCAGCCGGAAATGTCGATCTCCGGGGTCTCAATAGTTTCTTTGCAACTCCCCCTGTCGCGATGGACCCCCTCGTCAAGGATGCAACCCTTCGTAACCTACGGTCCAAGGCAATAGCCCTCAACTCAGCATTTAATTTTATCCCTGCCGGAATCGGCGCAGTAAGGAGGGCAATACTAGCAATCTCGTCGAAGGCCATAGGTGAGGACAAGATCTGTTCTCAGATGATAACAACTATCATTGATGTTCTGTTACCTCTCGTCACCCACATAATTAATGTGTCGCTTGACCAATGTTGCTACCCCAGCCAGTGGAAATTGGCACTTGTGATTCCCCTCCCCAAAACGTCCAATCCCGCCTCCTTTAAAGATTTCCGTCCCATTTCTATTCTGCCTATCCTCTCCAAAGTCCTGGAATCAATTGTTCACTCCCAACTCTCCTCCTACCTTTCCTCAAAAATGTTACTGAATCCCCACCAATCAGGTTTCAGGCCGGGTCACAGCACTACCACAGCACTGCTCAAAGTCACTGACGACATTCAATTAGCTATGGATCAAAAGCAGCTTACGGTCCTTACACTGCTTGATTTCAGTAGCGCCTTCAACTGCGTCGATTTCGATATACTAGTTGAAATTTTAAAGTCACTTAATGTCACGTGAACGTGTGTGAACGAAGAACAACTGAACAAACTCGAACGACTTCAAAACCTCGGGATTCGGTTTGTCTTCGGGCTGCGCAAGTATGACCATGTCTCACATTATCGCAAGGAGTTGGGGTGGCTTCCGATCCGATTTCGTCGTGATATGCACGTTCTCTCCTATCTGTTCAACATTTTGCGAAATCCCCGCTACCCCTCATATCTTCGAGAACGTTTCGAGTTTATTTCCTCCAGGCATAGCAACCGGAGATCCCACACGATGTCTCTTCTTTCTACTCCTCGGCATAACAATGCCGCTTACAAACACTCGTTTAGGTTAACGGCGATCCGACTGTGGAACGCACTTCCCTGCGCTATTAGAGATAGTCCCTCAATTTTCACTTTTAAGACAAGATTGAAAGAGCATTTCCTTTCTCTTTCGTGATAGGTACTTTTATATATGTATATATAAGTAGTATATGTTTGATATATATTTTATTTTTTGCTTTTGTATTTTATTTATTGTAAATCATTTACTATATCATTTATTTTATTTTCATTCATTCATTTTTTTATTATATCATTTATTATGTTTTAGTTGTAAACAATTAGATGTGTACAGTTTTATTGCGCACTAGGACTCTCCTGTTGCACAATTTTTCCTGTCCTGCCTAGGTTTGCTGGTAGAAATCTCTCTTAAGAGATAAGCTCGCCTTTGCTCATAAAATGTTTTGTTACCTTACTATTAAGATTTCTGTGCAATAAAGAATAAAGAGTATACAGCCACGTAACTGCTTTGCCTGTGTTTACCAATACGAGAGTAGGGATAAATGTGTAAGTGGTTATTATGTGTGCGTGTTCGTTGTGTTTATTTAATGATACGTTGTGTGCGTGAATTCAGCTTGCGACAATCGGTTTGCATACAAAATAGGCTGAACGCCCTATCTCCTATGTTGAGATATCTGTGATCTCGACGCAATCTCGAAACAGTGAGAAAGAAACTCTTACTACGCACGGCGAATCGGCAAAGTCAAAGGCCTTCAATGAAGCTAGCCGCCTAGTGCAAGCGCATGCCTTTTTTATTTATTTTTATTTATTTATCGTTTATTCGTAAACAAAATACATTGTGTTCGAAATAAGTTTAAATCACTGTCACATTATTGCATGCAAACAAATCCAAATTATACAAAAATTAAATAGTCATATAACAAGAAATAAAATAAAATCCAACAATCATTTCAAATAATAATCCTTACAAGTCAATTCATAAATTCAAATGTCAATAACAATACAACAAAATCAAACTAGTTATGTCACCTTCAAAATTCATCTAGAGAGTAGCAGCACTTTTCTAACAAAATCTGTTTTAATCTTACTTTAAATACGTCAATAGATTGAATTGTTTTTAACTCAGTAGGCAACTTGTTAAAAAATTTAATTGCTTGATAATAAGCACAATGTGAAACTATATCTAACTTAGGAACTATATCAAAAGTAAGGTCTTTCCTTCTAGTTCCTACTCTTATAATCCTCTGTTTATCTGTTTCACCATTTTGTTTTTTTACAAGTCTGGTAAGCACTACCAAAATATATAGGCTCGGTACCGTCAAAATGTTGAGTTTCTTAAAACTTGGCATACATGATTCCCAAGGCGGAATACGCTCGATAATACGTATAGCTCTCTTCTGCGCAACGAAGGCCTTCTTGATATTTTGCTGATAACTGCCCCCCCACAGCGCTATACTGTATCTTAGTTTGGACTCTACCAAAGCATAATAGACCATTTTCAGTTGATCGGTAGTAAGTTCATCTCTTAAACTTGATAAGGCGTAACATGCAGAACCGATGGAATCCGTAACTGACTCTAGCTCTGCCTTCCAATTTAAGTCGGCATCTATGGTGACACCTAAAAATTTGGTGGTCATGACCGACGAAATTTGCTGGCCCCCTATTGACACATTTATACTATCATTTACTCTAGTAGTGGTTCTAAATAGGATAAGGCTTGTTTTGTGTACATTCAGAGTCAAGTTATTAGCATTAAACCAATTCTTAAATTTAACTGTAGCACAATCAACTCTATAACTAAGCTCAGACAAATTCGATCCAGAAATAATGGCATTAGTGTCATCCGCAAAGAGCACGAGCCGGAGACCATGTTCAACGTTCGACATATAAGAAATAAGATCATTTATGAAGATAATAAATAGAATAGGCCCTAATATAGATCCCTGCGGCACTCCCTGCAAAATCTTGACAAACTTAGATCTAATGCTCTTCTCAGTTGTGTCATCAACTACGCTTTTGATCTCCACAAACTGCCTCCTGTTTGACAAGTAAGATCTGAAAAGATTGTGGGCCTGGTTCCTAATGCCATAATGCTCAAGTTTTGCTAACAATATATCATGATCAACCGTGTCAAATGCCGAACTTAAGTCCAAGAAGAGACCCGCTACCCTTTTTTTAAAGTTTAACTCCCGCAGTAGATCCTCCACCAATGTGTTCATAGCCTCACTAGTACCGATTCCCTGCCGATATCCAAATTGACGACTGTTAATGATGTCTCTACAACTGAGGTGATCTACCAGCCTTGATTTCATAATTTTTTCGAATATTTTCGAAAGAACCGAGGGTAGGGAAATCGGTCTGTAGTTTTTTGAATCAGCTTTCTTTCCTTTTTTATGCACAGGTACTACTTTAGCAATCTTAAGCTGATCTGGAAAAATAGCACTATCCATACATAAATTGTAGAAATAAGCTAAAGGTGCTGCTAGAATTAAAATGTACTCTTTAATTAGACTAATGGGTATCTCGTCAACACCACAAGATGTCTTATTGGCTATCTTCTCTACTAACTTTCTAATCTCAGCTGAGTTCGTGTGCGTCATTCTCATTTCATCGATTTCCCGGTTTGTGTTGCTCTTTAACAGATCCAACGCCATTTCAGGCTCTACCTTGTCGTGTACTATATGCTGACTGAAATTATTGCAAAAAATTTCTGCTATATCTTGAGGGTTAGTAATTAGATTTTGTCCCACTTTAAGTACAATTTTGTCCCTATTAGTTATGTCGTTTTTATTTCTACGTTTGTTGACAACCTGCCAGACAGCCTTTACCGAGTTTCTAGAACCCATTATCTCATGTTGAACAGATAGTGATTTTGCCTTTCGTATGACTCTACGGTATATTCTATAATAATTACGTCTGTATGTGAAAAGTGATTCATCGTTATGGTTAATATTTAAAGAACCCAATACACGCTTCATTAAGCTAGACACCCTGGTGCCTTTGGTCACCCAATTTAATTTCTTGTTTCTTCTAAGATTAATTTTCCTGCGACTAATCTTGAAGCAGTCTTTGAAAATTCTATAAAATCTAGAGATAAAACCATTTACTCCTAAGTTATACCAGTTGGTTGTGAGAGCTAAGTCTGCAAATTTCCCTTTAGATGTTTTATTGATAGCCCTTTTTTCTACATAAACTACTGGTTCCCTATGCCTTGGTTGGCAAAACTTATCCTCTACCAATTTAGTCAAGATTCCCGCATGTCCATCTGAAAGACCATTGTGATCAACCATTACCTTCTTTAAACTATCCTCCTGTATGTTTGTGAGAATATTATCAATGCAAGAATTTACTTCATTTCGAATAAAAGTGGTAGTATTCACAAGATGTCTAAAGTTGTAACATTTTAAAAGGTTAACAAATTCAGTCTTGTGATCTTGTGGTCTTGTGGTCTTAATATTATTTGCACTCATGTTTATGTTAAAGTCCCCGCAAATAACACATTTTTTATCAAAAAAATGCTGCATTAATAATTCAAGCTTATTAATAAATTTACTGTACTGTGTGCCATTTTGATAGATACAAAATATACATATATTTGTGGCTAAATCTTTTATGCCACAAATTTCAAAACACTCATTCTCACTCAGTGATCGACAGTGAGACAAAACCTCCACATTCCTAGTATTTCTGCTCAAAATGAGAGAGCCTCCTCTTACTTTATTAGCTCTAGCAAAGTAACAATCTAACCTATAGTTTTGAAATTGTAGTACGGACAACGATTTTGCATTCAAAAAATGTTCAACTATACAAACGAAGTCTTGCTTATCAGATAGCAATTCTAAGTACATTTCCAATTGATCTTTCTTGGTATTTATACCACACACATTTTGACAGAAAATATTTAGATGATGTGGCTTAACTAACGTCTCAACATCGTACGAAAATTCAATAGAAGCAATCGTCAGATCTTTTGTCGGTTCCTGCGAACAATTTGAAAAAAATTGTTTTCATTTTAATGTTTGTCCGCACTTCCAATTCGTTTTATAATTCTAGATATGTCCTCAAAAATAGTCTTTATGCCATTCCTATTAATATAACCACCATTTTCGTGGAACATAGAGTATGAACACTTCAAGAACCTATTAGAATCAACCAAATATGCATAGTTACAAGTTAAATTATCAAGATTCAAAAGATTATTAAATATTTCTACTCGAGCATTGTATATATTTGCATTGAATGCATATCTGTATGTAGGTGCACATAAAATAATATTAGTGTGTTGCACCAATACTAATTTTTGTCTAATGTATGTTATTAGTTCAGTCAATTCACATGTACTCTTAAAGTCTCTATCACCTATAATTATGATACAGTGATCATTTTTCGTATATCCTTTCAGTTTCACCTCAATACTTCCCAACAACTCTTTCAGTCCTCCACCATTAAATTTATAGTGAATAATGTGTCCTGCTTCCAGAAACTCTTCCGCAATGTCACGTATCATCTTTCCTGTGCTGCTGCTGATTATACATAATTTAGTGGAGCTAGAGCTGCTTGATTCGTTTTTACTTCCTGGAATGTATATATTGCAATACATTTTTCCGTATAAATGTTCAAAATTTGTCTCTTCGTCATAATATAAAAGTATCTCTTTCTCTATGTATTCTTTTTCCCTGTTTAAAGACACGTGAGTTTCTTGTTGGTAATCAGTTTGACATGTTTTATCGCAGTATGCGATGTTCTTGTCGTTCATTCTTAAATCCACTTTTTTATTTTTGCTGAATAATGATTTTGACTGTTTCTTTTTATTGCAAGTAGAAGGTAGAGTTTGAGCAGGTGACGTGCATAAGGATTTCAAGCTGAGTATTATTTTATCTTTTTCCTCTATAGTTTTACGAAGGTTGTAAGTTTCTGACAATAGTCTCTCGATTTCCAGGTCTGCTCCTGCCAATTTTGATTGAAGATCCAATATAGTACTCTCCATTTCTTGATTTATCTCGTGTAGGTTGGAGCCGATATCTGGACAGCTCCTATTAATGTCATTTTCCGGGTATAGTGTATCTCCATAATGTTCATCATCACTTTCTTCTTCGTCAGATGATAGAGACGAAAAACTATTTTGAACAGGAATATTCACTCTATATCCATGGCGCCGTCGTATAGTAACATTTCTAGAAGTATTTGGTGTCTCACATAAGGTTGTAATAGGCGGTGGTAAGGATGGATTATGTAAACATTTGTTTCCTGAATTGGGCCCCAATTGAAGTTTACAGTCAGGACATATCCACGATCTGTCATAATTATGAGCAGTCCTTTTATATTCTTCTGTCGGGATATCAAGACATATAGGGTGAAATATTTTCTTACAGGAGCAACAAGAAATCCTCTCACATACGTTTGTTCTCTTATTGCACACCGATTTTTAACGCAATTTTTATTTTATTTCAGATATTATCTACTTTATGTATGTATTTGTTACTATTCCATATTCATGTAGTGCCATCTATTGTCGAACAAATTAACTATTGTACTGTGCTGCCATCTATTTATATTTAATTGAACTGTGTATACTGCTGCCCTCTATGTAATACTCGTAGAACTAGAGAGTAATTCATAGATTTTCGTTCCTTGATATTGCTGTTCTCCGTAAGTGATTCCACTACTCTTCTATAGGTGGTACTGAATTAGATGTGCCGCTTATCTTGACCAGATGGAGTCACTTTTGCTAGCTTTCTAGTCAGCTGATTGGTCAGCTGTGTGTAATGGAATGATACGTTATCGACGGGTTTCAAAACATAACGACACCATGCACAATTTACAGCTTTTTGACCATGAACTGTTGCTATTTTTGTAATCCGGGATTATAAAAAGTCAAGCACTCACACGTTGTCCTTTTTATGCCGATTGTTCCTCAATTGGTCCACACATTAACACAATAACAGTTATACACAGTCTTGAATCAAAAAGTGTTGTAGAACAGACAGTATGATTTCGATCGTCACACAAACACTTGTGGTAAACTATTAAACTGTACCACACATAATAACACTTAGTTTGTATAGAATTATTGAATTGTTTATTTTTAAATCAAAGATTACTACGGAGCCAATATTTACGTGTAGGTGGCGCCACCGCCTCTTTAGCACAGTCTATAAACCAATACAGTCACTCGACGAAGCCGTCTAGACAGGGCAATCGTGCGGGGTGTGAGGGGCGAGGGGCGGGTAGGGCGAGCCCGAGCTGCGTACGTCGCCATTGTTAGTAGTTCGGGCCCTGACTTTCAGGGCTAACGCGTGTCTTGTTTTAATGTTTTGATTTGTTCACAATTAAAATGGCGCATACGACATGTGCTGTGTGAGAATGCAAGTCGTCATCTCGCATTAATAAAGAACTGCGATTTCATCAATTGCTCAGTAGAAAGGTAAATATATCTTTTTTTAGTGCTTAATTTACAACGTTTTTGTCATATCATGCCAACGTAAACAAAATGGCGGATATAAAAGCCTGTGTTTTCCTGTGTAAACAAATAAATGACATCCCTTGTCAAATTCAAAATGGCGAACATGATTTAAAAAAAACTAGGATACCTAGATAATGACAACCATATCATTATTTAAAAAATATATGATATAGTTGTCATTATCTAGGTTTTTGGGGTTGCTGATTACGAAAAAGATATCCATGTTGGAATCCAAGATGGCGGACGTTCATTTTTCTTGAAAATCGATATTGGTGTCATCTTCTAGGTTTCTCGGGGAGCCGATTACGAAAATGACATTAATTTTGAAATCCAAGATGGCGGAGGTATTTTTTTAAATATAATGATATGGGTATCATTTTCGAGTTTCCTCGGGGTGCCGATTACGAAAGTGACATTAATTTTGAAATCCAAGATGTCGTAGGTAATTTTGTAATATAATGATATGGTGTCATCTTCGAGGTTCCTCGGAGTGCTAATTACGAAAATCCATTTTGAAATCCAATATTGCGGAAATAATTTTTTAAACAAATTTGTGAGGGTGTTTGAATCGAAAATCATAAGCAATTAATTATAGTATGAAAACCATGGAATAGAGGAAGATGTTATGGCGTAACAAAGAAAAGTACATGCATGCATACATACATGCTTACATGCATGAAACTTACAAAACATTACCCTCCTTTTTTGGGCAGTTAAAGTAATGTCTGTGACATGACAACCCTAGGTAAGTACTGTGGCCTTGTGCGGTGTCGGCATTTACGCAAACATCAAAAGCCCACTGTTACTTCTTTACACTGTGCCATTAGCCAATCATCGCACTTGCAGGCCGCAACGCATGCTATCTGGCCCCGCCCCCAACCCTTTGATTTTCGGCGCGCGCGTCTCTAGTAGTCTTGTGCCTGCTCGGTCATCAGAGAGAGCGCTCCGTACTAGTACATTTCAGTCAGTGTACTAGTACACTCTAACAGCTCTATTAGTACTATTAGGACATTGGATCTTATGAATAAAAAATATGCCTGCTCGGTCATCAGAGAGCGCTCCGTACTAGGACATTTCAGTCAGTGTACCAGTAAGATCTAACAGTTTTATTAGTACTATTATGTATGACGTAGGATCGAATAAATAACGCTGCTTAAAAAACGCGCGAAAATGGATCGGCTTACGCATACTCAAATTTGGAGTATCTTAGTATGGTGCACCAATACAACGCAGCAGAAGCTCGACGGCTCTACGCACAACCGGACCACCTGAACCATGTCAGAATGCAGGGCATCCCAAACCCACAGGTTCCTTCAGTAAACACTTCCCTGGCGGCTACTCAACGAGTGATTGATCATCATAGACAGTTTAGGGTACCAGAGCATGCTCAAACCCGAGGTCGACCCCACATCTACAGAGGACATCGTCGAGTACCTCGAACGCGATGCTCGGCGAAGTAACCTATCAGTGTTGCCGTTTAGGAAAAAAAATCCCTAGACCTCGATGCAATAGTCCCTAGATTTTGAAAAAAAAAAACGAATAAAAAATCCGCTAGAAGTCGCTAAATATTTCAAAATATTCCATGGTAACAAAATATGGTGTAAATAAAAGCAAATTTATATAATCAAGTATTTAATCATAATAATCAAATCTCTATAGGTTTAAACAAGCAAAAATTTCGTTATCCATTGCGTCATGTTCGACTTCGACAACTTCTAATGGCGCTGAAGCAGCAGAAGTTGATGGTTCCACTGTAGAAGTACTTGGTTTTTTAACAGTTTTTGTGATTTTGTTCAGGACATCATCTGGCAAGACATAGGTATTGCAATTGCGTTATAAGTCGCTAAATTTATTTTAGTCGCTAGATCGAAATAAAAAGTCGCTAAACACATCTAAAATCCGCTAGATCTAGCGACAAAGTCGCTAAAACGGCAACACTGAACCTAATGGCTGCGATTCAGTTCAACGTGAGCCAGTTGTGGAGAAAACTCAGAAAAGTTACACCCGTACCATTTTAGGCGTGTTCATGCCCTCCACGACAACAACGGACCGGCCAGGATTGCGTTTAGTCAGTAGTCAGCTGTTGGCAAATCAAGATACAGACATTTTGTGGACTGACGAGTAAACTTTCACGCGTGTTGGTCTATTCAAGCAACGCAATGAACATTATTGGGCTTTTAACAACCCCCAATTGATCCGCGTGTGTGCTCATCAAGTGCGTTTTACCATTAGACTTTTTTTTGTGGTCCGAGCTGAAGCTCCAGTACGCTTTGTATGCCACGCTCGAGAAAGGCCCTTGTCTATGAACAAATATCATTTTCTCTATCGAGCCCGAGATCTCTCGGCGTGTCTCGCTCTCGCCGCGACGTGGGAGAGGGAGACGGACGACCAAATTATACACATGGCAAGCTCTCTTTCGACGTCGAGAGAAAGTGAAGAGTACAATGCTAAGCGTACTGGTGTGCACTCGGGAATACGAAACTCGAGATGAATTAAAGACTGCGATAACATAACAGACGCTTTTAATGTAGTGAGACGTGACAGAGACACTTTATTAAAGAAACGGGCACGACTTTGTATTGAACGAAATGCCCTGCACTTCGAACAATTGCTCCGTTATCAGTGAGTGTAAATACCTAAATAAAAAAGTGAGCTGTATGAAAAATATGCAATGTTGGTAAGTACCTACCAAAGGCCTTTACCACTTTAACTAGGCACCTATCTAATCTAATAGCATATCACGATTTTACCTAGGGAATGGTGAGGCGACGCGCTACTACTAGTTCACATTTTTTTGGAAACGAGATTTCTCAATTATTTTTATTTTACGACTAGGGCCGGTATTGATTGTCGAAATGGATAGTACTGTTAATTGCAAATCGCCTCCCTGCGGCATCAAAACCACTTAATTATCAGGGTGTATAGCTCTACCTGTTTCCTGTACCTATTTCGTATGTTTTAAAGGTAAACTACGATAACTTGGCGCGTAAATGACAGTAAAAATGTCTCTTACGAAAAATCACACAAGGTTCATTTGGCCCACTTTTAGCGGATGAACTACTCGCTAGGGCATCCAATCTTTTTTAGCGTAAAATTGGGGTCATTTGATCATCTTCCTGAAAGTTTCAGGTTGCGGAACTCAATAGTTTTTGAGATATGATTTTTTTTTAATTTGAAAATATTTTGTAAAATTATGTAACGAAACGCAAATAATATGTTTAAATCTGGTCTGTGGTCAAAATACATTACCTACGTTTCGCTGTACGCATATTTGAAAAGATGAGAATTCTCTAAAAAAAGGAGGAAATGTGGAATCGTTTTTTAAT
The DNA here is from genome assembly GCA_949825045.1 of Argyresthia goedartella. Classification (NCBI taxonomy): domain Eukaryota; kingdom Metazoa; phylum Arthropoda; class Insecta; order Lepidoptera; family Argyresthiidae; genus Argyresthia; species Argyresthia goedartella. The sequence continues at coordinate 4,014,970 of OX463811.1, read as the reverse complement.
AATACCTATTTTAATAAAAACATTCATTTAACTTGCAATTTATATTTGTTTATTGATTTTACGTCAATCAAAGTAAATTTAGTATTTTTTTCGTAAAATATTTTTTTCGTAAAATAGGGAATAGTAGGGGGGGATCTACCCCCCTCCCCCCCTCTCAAGGTCAAGGTCAGTCTAAATTTTGTTTTATTTTAACAACGTAACCTTAAAACTTTAAAAAATCATATCTCAGCAACTAGGAATTTCCACGGAGGGGGGGGGGGGGGGGGGGTTAGTAGGGGGCCGTCAACGCCCCCCCCCTCAAGGTCAAGGTCAGTAGGTCAAGGTCTAAAGTCCTTCCGTTCATTTTCGTAATTATCTATACCTAGATACATATTTGCAATATTCACAGAATATCCTATTTCGGTTGCCGCTATAGGTAGGACCAAATAATGAACTAGGTAGGTAGGTGGGTAGGTAAACGAGATTTTATAAATTTAAGGGCGGGAAACCCATACAAAGCGACGTGTTTTGATAGCCCCTACAGAATCAACATTATTCAATTACCTACCTACCTACCTTACAACAACACAGCGTCACAACTTTTCCCTACGGGGGGTCGCAGAGGCACGATTGTATCCACTTTTAGCCACAGCTATCATCACAGACGCTGCTAATCACAAAACGTCTTAAATCTTTAAGATCTAGTCTCGAATTCATGATTTCATCAGACATGATATTATTTTCCTTGAACATAACATAACACAGCGTCACACATTTTCCCTACGGGGTGGCAGAGGCACGATTGTGTCCACTTTTAGCCAGTTTATCGTCACTCCACTTTGCAAGAAAAGAGGCTAGCCCATCGCCGCAGCAATGGGGTAATGAAGGTATTTCACGATATTTTTCATCACCGTTAAATTATGGCTTGTGTTTAACCGATTACCAAAAACGCGCCTATTTAACTACCAATAAATTCGAATTGACTGCCAGAATGGATAAATGTCCACCAAATTGTGTTTGGATAAATGATCACCAAACTTCTTTTTATGTTTTGTGTACTTAAGTTTATGTTTTAAGTATTTTTTGTTGTTCTTACATGTTCAACCTAACACGAAGGATAAAGGGGGCTTCGCTTCGCTCACCGCCTTTACCCTTCACCTAAGCTACCGCAGTATTTTGCCCTGATATTTTTTGCAACTTTTGGTGATCATTTATCCATTTTGGGTAGGAAAAAAATATTTTGGTGATCATTATATTTGTTGCCTTAAATTATATGAAGATTGTCTGAGAATTGGAAAATCGGCCGTGACTTGAACGAACTTGATCTATAAGAAGTATGAATTGTGAATTACAAAAATTAGGAAAATGCAGGAGTGCGTTGTTGCGTTGTATCGCTTCGCTAATAAACGAAAAGCAGGCACTGTATGTACCCCATGGGCTATTCAGACGATGAATGAATGTGGCCAATGAAGATTTCTGTGAATGCAGAAAAATTTATGAAAAAAAGTTAGTTTTTTTGTGGAAGTTTTGTGAAAATTGATGGAGTTATTAAAGCTCAAAGTTCGACTCCCCGCGAAACGATCAGCTCAAGCGCGCCGTACTGTACAGAACTCGCCACAATACTCACGAATAAAGACTAAAATGACCCATAAATACTGCATTGTGCCCATGTGCAGTAACTCGAGAGTGAAAACACCAAATAAGTTATTTTTTTGTGTGCCATTACACCCAAAAATTAACAAAAAAATTGGATGAACGCCGTAAGGAGAGCAGATCCTTTTGGAAAGAAAATTACTGCTTACTGTTGTGAATATCATTTTGACGTATCTTAGTTTTACTTGTAATACTTATGTACCTACGTCTATTTGTTGTTAAAAGATGAATTTAGTGTCAATCGGGGATATCGTAAGCCATTAAGGTCATTCACCCACTGTCAAATGTCCATTTTTCCAGCAGTGTCCCAATGTTTTTGCAGAGAGTCCCATCTGTCCCTACTCCTTATTAGACTTTTGCTTATGTCGCCTTCGAGTATTCCCGTGTGCGAATTGCCTCACAACAATGGATCTCATGGATCTTGCGTCACTTGGGTGAAGGTGACGGATTATGACGTCATCTGGGTTAGGCTGCCAGCGAATGCATTGCAGTGTAGACTACGAATGCAATGTTTATTCTTGTTGGAGAATTCTAAGCCGTGGGAAACCAGTCCGACGAGTTTAAACGAGGAAAACAAGATACAACAAACACACTCACAAAGTTACATATTCTGCACACGATGGCGCTACTTTCTACGCAACGTGTGTGTAAATTTGATCAGCTCGCCATGTTGCCGGACGCAAATGCAAAGTTGCCTTGATCAGTGCGGCTTAATGAAGTCAGCCCGGGTCATCTTGAGATTATTAATAATGTGCTGTTTATAACAATTGCTATTTCTTAGTTGATAAGCAGTGGCATAAGTTTTACTGAAGTTTATTATTTTAGGTCAGTTTTTAGTTTTATCTTTTCGAGATAAATTATGATTCCAAGGATTGTGTTTATCTGTGTTGTGTTAAAATGTAGTTTCGGGCAACTTGACGGTAGGTTCATCATTAAATACTACTTGTTTTTACATAGGTACGTGTAATCTGAGCCTGAAATACAGGTTATACCTAGCTCAGGTTCAGATGTTTTCCGTATGATTACTCCAACTATAGCTAAACACATCTTAAATATTGTAACTGTTCTGTTGTATTTTGTTTGATGAATAAACGATTATTATTATTATTATTATAAGTTCCTCGAAAAAATCTGGTAACTATATAATATCCCTTTATTAATTACAGATATTAAGTTGTATTTATTATTAATTCCAATTTTTCGATGAACTTCTAAGAAACCGGAATATAAGTAATAATTGCGGAATTGTCTCAATTCTATATAGAGTCTAGAAGTGCAATTATTTTAGCATTATGTTTAAATAATAATATAGTAATAATAATAATCTTTATTTCAGGATTACAAAAAACCCATATCTATAAATACCTTACAACTAGAGATACATAATGTAATATAAAAAACACACTAAATATAATCTAACCTAGCTAGGGATTTTCTTCTACGTTCTCGCTTCCCTGTAGCGTCGGTAAACGATGCCCTCCGGCCAGTAATCTTTGGTCAGGAACATCGTCTTGAGGTCCGCCGGCACACGCAGTTTGAAGGACAGGAACTCCTTGGGTCTTTCTGACTCCAAAACTTCGATCCGTACATTCGCCTCTTGTAGACCAGACGGCGGATTTTTCTTCAGCTTTTCCAGGATATGACGTTCAACGTCCTGGCAGGTCATTTTCACGTTATTCCTGGAAATGTATAACTGAACGGTGGGAGCGGCAGCTTTGAGGCTGCTCTCACCGGCGGGGGCTGTGCCACGCTGATTGCGGCTGCGTCTGGTGCGGCGCTTCCTGTTTTGGACCAGGATAAAGCCTTCCCCATCAACTGTCGCGTTCGGGCCAAACTTCTCCACCAATTAAACACCAGCCATAAGCCTCAGATAACTTTTGGCAGCTACAAAACCTCGAAATGTTGGGTAAAATTTTGGTTTCTCGCCCACAAATTCTTAACGGTGCATCCTAGCCAAAAGTTATTTCGGAACAAATTAAAGAGCATATCTTTTTGCGTCTGGTGAGTACCAAAACTTAATCATTCGGTCAAACCATGTACTAGAAAACCAAGTCGAAAATCGAAGTTTTTCTCCCCACTTTGCTAATAACTGGAAATGACTATTATTTACAAACAAAAAATACCCATGCATGAAAGCAATGTACCTACGTCATTAGAATCATTCAACCTTAACCCCATAGAGAAGCTGTTTTTTTGGCAATTACCAAATTGAGAAAAAAGTTACATAAAAAAAATAATGTTCATTCCAAATTTACTAAATTTCACCACAATTTTACCACCTATTTTATACTAAACTAGATGGCGTCGCTTCGTTCCGCTCTGTTTCGCTTCGGCTCCAGGTTGTATTACATAGTTATGAACTAACAAAGCTAACCTCAGTAATCGGACAGCGAATGACCTATAGCAACCCATATGGTTCTGTGGAACTACATACATGGGCGCACTCAATTTGTTGAACATTCAGCATGTTTGTGAGTCTAAACTTATATTGGTGAACAATATATATGTCGCCATTGTTAGGACGCGCGCGTCCTTTGTTTTTTTGTTATTTATTTTTTCCCCCTATCCCCCTAAAATTGCGGGATAGTCTCGAATCCTACTAGTAACAACAATTAACTGCTATTCAAGCTAAAATAAGCCAATAGAAATAAAAAAAAAAATTGTCCAGCAAGCATGTACTAGACGAATCAGTGTGGGACGTCAAGTTAAAAAAAGTTGGCACTAAGTTTTGGAGTATGCGGGCCTTACCACAAAAAAATAAACTAATGTTTAACACTTGTTTAAAAACAACAACGTATGGGATTTGACGTTTGTTTTGATGTTAAAAACGCTGTTTAATATTTTTTGTGGTACCACGGTACATGGTTTACTAACACCCGTTTGCACTAAACATAAGAATCGCCTAAGTACTTTCCTAACTTATTTAGGCTGCTCCTAGCAAAAAATAAATATTGCACTAACATTTCTAAGTCCAATCTGTCAGTGCAATCAAATTTTGTAGCTAGGTTCTTAGGCTTATGTGAATCTTAACTAGGACAAGCCTAACTTACGTTTAGTGCAAATGGGCGTAAGTCTTGTTTGTTACTTAGTCTAGGATCGATATTAACATAACAGAGCGTCACGCCTGTTCCCATACGGGGTGGCAGAGGCAAAATTGTGCCCACCTTCAGCCAGTTATTCATACTCCATTTTGCGTGACAGGGGGCTAGCCCATCGCTGCAGCTATGGAGTAATGAAGGTTTCCTCACGATGTTTACCATCACCGTTAGTATGTCTGATAATGTACTCAAGGTAAATTAATTATCGCATTGGTACATGGTCAGGAATCGATCCTGCATCTCCTGTGTGAGAAGCAAGCGTGAAACTCATTAGACCACGGAGCTCTTGTTCTTCAGGGAGATCGATAGAGTCTGGCAAACGAAAGCGTGACCTGAGAAAACGTGGTAGAATTCATAAAACCTCTATGTGGTATCACTAACATAGATCACTACACTCCGTTCAGTTATTCAAAAGATCTTTGCCTCTCTTTCTGATGTACGGAAGCGTTACAGCTAGAAAGAGAGACAGAGGTTTAGAATAACGGAACGGAGTGTGACTATCTATCACTTTGTCGTTTGACGTGCCTTTGACAGCATAATATTGTTGCCATATTGAAACTTTTTTTTCTCATCGTTCAAGATGGATAATATTGTGAGAGTACCCATGGAAATGGTCAAGATCATTCCAGTATTCAAAGGCAAGCTGTAATGAACATAACTTATGAGAAACCAGACTGGACCAGTCCCCCCAAGCAGCACCCGTTCACGAGTATGACTTGTGCACCAGCCATCACCACCCTCGCCATATTTGAGGGAGGGGAGCAACCCGCTACACATTGAGTTCGTGTGCCAAGTTGCCGGGTGCCTCGGTATTTTTACTGTCCTGTGTACATATCCCACCAGGACTCGAACCCGGGACCCTTGGTTTCGTAGGCAGGGTCACTGCTGACTAGGCCATTCGGGTCGTCAAATTATTGTATATTTGTATTAGTTAGTAGAAAACTCCAGGTCACGCTTTCGTTTGCCAGACCTTAAATGGTTTAAAACAAATAGGCTCCGACGTCACCCATGGGTTTGACACCCATCATTCTCATCCAGTTTTCGATTTCCAAATCACGGCTAAAGATGTAAATAATAAAATAAATAAATAGACATTTACATACAGGCACATTGCTTCTGGCCCCACACTAGAATGCCCTGTGTCGTGGGAACCAGAAACAGCGACGTCACACACATATAAACATCCAAGACCTGGGGATTGTTTTTTTTTTCTTTCACCCCCAGCCGGGTATCGAACCCGGGACCTCTCGCATGGTAGGCAGAGCCACAACCGCTGCGCCGCAGAGGTCGTCAAAAGTAATTTACTTCAAAAGGTTGTCGACCTTGAAGTCGATTATCATTTCTTACATATTGCAGTTTTCTGTTGAGTTTCCTATCGCTTCAAAATGAAACATCAAACTTTTTTTTAAACGTTTACATACAGGCACATACATAATAATAATAATAATTTATTTGCATCATCAAAATAGTTACAATAGTTACCAACTAAGTCCTTATAATAATTTCACAGATAAATTGGGAACATCTGAAGCCTGAACTAGGTATAAATAACCTGTATTTCTGGCCCCAGCGCAACTTCCGGATTAAGGTTGGATGCTAAATTTATACAGAGTAGCGACTATTCGACGGATTATCGAGATTAATATAGAACTAAAAGTATTTAATTACAAAAATAAAATTTAAACTTAACTTTTTTGAAGATGTGGAGATTTGGCCTCTCTTTGTGTTGCATGTGTGTGTGTGTGTGTGTGTGTGAGAGAGAGGGTGAGTATTTTGTGAATCCACTGAGTTGAAACAGGTATCGTACACATATTAAAACAATATAAAACAAATGACACAAGCTATGTACTTAAATAAATAAATAAATACTTACTTAAATAAAAACTGATCTATGTCTGTGATTGATACAATATATAAATGTTATTGATTTGATACATACATGTTTTTACATATACCTACACAAGTAGTTTTACAATAAGTCTTCAATATGCTTCAATTTATCATATCAGCAAACTGAAGATATCTTCAGTTAGCTGGTAAGACAGGGGTTTTATATATTTAGATACTGCAGCTTTGAGATGATGGCTGTTAAGGGGATATATATCTATTTGTCGATTTATTCTATTATAAATAAAGGGACCCAAGAAACAGAAAAATTTATGGGAAAACGAGGTTCTGAAAATGCGTGAGGGAATGAAAACTCTGTCTTCACGGCGTTTTTTACGAGATCCGGGGTTAAATGTTGATAGGGAATGTTGTTTAATAACTAATTGATAAATAAACAGTTGGCGAACAGTGAGCACATCACAAAAATCATAAAGTTGCTGAGTAGGATAGAGAAAGGGTTTGAAGGTACAAACCTTTAAGATGGCTCTTTGAGCCCTTTCTAATTTAAGGAGTAGGGTTTTTGATGCTCCACCCCAAGACGTTATGCAGTAGGTCAAAATTGATTGACAGAGAGCTAGATATATGCGTTTCATCAACCCTCCGTCAGCCACATGACGCAGAGATTTAAAAATATATATGAGTTTTCTAACTCTACCGCATAAAAGAAGGATGTGTGGACCAAAGTTAAGGTGATGGTCTATCAGTACACCCAAGTACTTAATGCTCTCAGTCTTAGAAAGGAACGGGCAACAGCATCGAATGTCTTTCGGGTCAGTGCAATTGTGGGCCTGTATTGTTCCGTTGTGAGCCGTTCCAGAAGATCTCATGGAGAAAGTCAAATATTTTGTCTTTTCCGCGTTAAGGGTTAACAAGTTTTTTGCGAGCCATTGGTTTACTGAACTGGTTTACATACATTGCTTCTGGCCCCACACTAACGACCCGAATGGCCGAGTCGGCGGTGACCCTGCCTACGAAGCCAAGGGCCCCGCGTTCGAGTCCCGGTGGGGGCAAATATTTGTTTGATGAGAACGGATGTTTGTACCCTAGTCATGGTTGTTTATCTATCTAAGTATAGTATTTATCTATATAAGTATGTGTATCGTTGTCTAGTACCCAAGATACAGGGAATCCTAGTTTGGGGCTAGATCAATGTGTGTAAATAGTGTCCGACGTTATATTATTATATTATAGAGGTTTGATCTCCGGTACAGACTATGTCCCCATGAAATAAGCATTTATCTTAAGTACTTCATACGGATGTTCTAACGATGATGGGTAGCATCGTGAGGAAACCTTCATATTTCCATAATTGCCAGCCTGGTGTCCCTAAAAATGGAGAATTGAACTATGGTCTAAACATGCACATGTTGATAGCAAATTGCAGTGGGGACCCCACATAGATAAATTGGCTGGTAAATTAAGTTCTGCGGCTTACGCTGTTAGGAACATCAGACAAAGCACGGATGTGGCTACATCTAGGCTAGTATATTTTAGTTACTTTCATAGTATGATGTCCTATGGTATCTTGTTGTGGGGGAAAGCAGCGGATATTCAAACTATTTTTATTTTACAGAAAAGAGCTATTCGAGCAATTTATAATTTAAAACGAACAGACTCCTTAAGAGAGCTTTTTAAAGAAATTGACATACTAACAGTAGCTAGTCAATTTATTTTCGAAAATATAATGTATGTACGCAAGAACCTTACAACATTTTCCAAACTTAGCGATAGCTGTAATGTTAACCTAAGAAATAATCACAGACTATGTGCGCCCCGTTTTAGACTCGCGAAGGTTAGCAATTCTTTCAAGGGTCAGTGCATTCTCTACTACAATAAGATACCTCTGGAGATTTTGAAATTGCCACTTGAGCAATTTAAAAAGCATGTTAAAGCGACTTTGTCGAAAAAGGGATATTACAATGTTCAAGATTACTTAAATGACAGGACTGTATGGGGTTAATCTGGCTCAACACAGACCTTGCTGTTAATAATTTTTTAATTATTTATTCCTGCTTATTAATCATAACAATTAAATTTTTCATATTTGTATTAGTTAAGCACAACCTATTTTTAAAAGAGATCTAAAAATAAATCTGTGGGAGTTTCTACGCCCTTCTTCTCCCACAGTGGTCCAATGTAGAGAAGAGGCAAAAAATGACGTTTGCTAAGTATATGTAAATATCTACAGTAATAAAGTTCTTTGACTATTGACTATTTGACTATTGCACACACTTGTTTCTCTGCCACCCCATGTAGGAAGAGACTTAACACTTTGTAACACTTTGTTCCTTTTTAGGGTTCCGTACCCAACGGGTAAGAACGGAACCCTATTACTAAGACTTCGCTGTCCGTCCGTCTGTCACCAGGCTGTATCTCAAGAACCAGAACAAGAAGAGTTGAAATTTTCACAGATTATGTATTTCTGTTGCCGCTATAACAACAAATACTAAAAAACAGGATAAAAGAAATATTTAAGGGGGCTCCCATACAACAATTCTTTCAATACCACATACAAACTTATGGATGCACCTGGTTACGTACATGGAGTGTGAAAGTAGTTGCTGCACCAATAACTTTGTAAACAATATTTTGCTGTGTAAAATCCAAACTATTCACTCCACACCATCGCTTCCATTGAACGGTGGTACGGAACCCTTCGTGCGCGATTTAGACTCGCACTTGACCGGTTTTTTCATTTTAATTATCAGCCATAAGTGTCCAAGGTATTATTATTATTATTATTATTTATTACTAGGATACCCCTTCGTGGGAACCAGAAACAGCGACGTCACACACATATACTGACGAGCAATGAAAAAGTTCCACCCACAAAATGCCGACAAACACCTTAATATCTCCTAAGACCTATAATAAAGAATAGATAAGAATAGATTTACGGTTTTAATTGGTAATATTCTGATGCGCTTTTAAATGTACTTCAAGCTCAAGTCATTAAGCTAGCCTTTCCCGTTTAGGAGTAATTTGGTGCTATGTCACTGGAACTTTTTCATTGCTCGTCAGTGTATAAACATCCAAGACATGGGTTTTGTTTTCTTTACCCCTAGGCGGGGATCGAACCCGGGACCTCTCGCATGGTAGGCAGAGCCACAACCGCTGCCCCACACAGGTTGCCAATAATATTTTAGAACTTCACTGTCACCTACATCTCGTTTTCGTTCTCGATCATATCAGCATAACGTCAAGATATCTATACCTATGCAGTTATTATTTGACACTTCTCTTAATTATCGCATCGCGTGATTCCCTTGATCAAACTTCCTGTCGAGACCCTGACTCCAATTGCAGAGGCGTCACAAATAATCTATATACTTCTTCTTTATACTTTATTGCACAAAAACAGAAGATACAGACACATCAAAATGGAAACTAGGTGTACAAAGGCGAGCTTATCTCTAAAAAGAGATTTCTTCCAGCAAACCTAATATGGACAGAATACATGAAATAACAGGTAGACCTATGTGCACAACGTTAAAAATATTAAAATAATAAACTAATTACTAATATGTACATAAATACATAATATGAATACAAATAGACAAAATTATACTACATATATATATCAAAGCAATAAACCTACATAAATCTAGTATGGAAGAGAAAGATAGTGTTCTTTTAAGCGAGTTTTAAAAATATAAAGTGACGGGCTGTCTCTGATGGCGCTAGGAAGTTTGTTCCAGAGCCTGATAGCTCGTAGCTTGGACACATGTTCATATGCGGCTGTATTGTGTTGCGGAGTTATAAGCAGTGACCGAGCGTGAGATCTCCGAGGCCTAACCGAGGACAGAAATTCAAAACGATCTCGTAAGAAGACAGGATAGCGAGGATTAAATAAGATGTTCTAGAGGCAGATGAGGATATGAGAATCCCGACCATATATATATATATATATATATGGTCGGGATTACATATACATACATTAGGGTTCCGTACATCAAAAATTATTAACAGCAAGGTCTGTGTTGAGCCAGATTAACCCCATACAGTCCTGTCATTTAAGTAATCTTGAACACTGTAATATCCCTTTTTCGACAAAGTCGCTTTAACATGCTTTTTAAATTGCTCAAATGGCAATTTCAAAATCTCCAGAGGTATCTTATTATAGTAGAGAATGCACTGACCCTTGAAAGAATTGCAAACCTTCGCGAGTCTAAATCGGGGCGCACACAGTCTGTGATTATTTCTTAGGTTAACACTGCAGCTATCGCTAAGTTTGGTAAATGTTGTAAGGTTCTTGCGTACATACATTATATTTTCGAAAATAAATTGACCAGCTACAGTTAGTATGTCAATTTCTTTAAAAAGCTCTCTTAAGGAGTCTGTGTGTTTTAAATTATAAATTGCTCGAATAGCTCTTTTCTGTAAAATAAAAATAGTTTGAATATCCGCTGCTTTATCCCACAACAAGATACCATAGGACATGACACTATGAGAGTTACTAAAATATACTAGCCTAGATGTAGCCACATCCGTGCTTTGTCTGAATCCTGTATCCTAATACCATAATTAAAGTCCAATATGAAAAAATATTGGATGCAAAACGAAAAAAAAAAAACATAGTAAGTCATGTATGGCATTGTTGAAAATGGCTCTTTATAAAAAAAACTTTTTTTTTTTAAATTTTACGTTTGAGAACTTCTGAATTTATGATCAAAAAAGTGCAAAAATTACCATTCCCCCCTTACCTCTGAAACTACATAGATTAAAAATATGAAAAAAATACAGACTATAGAACTTAAGTGAAAGACTACAGAAACCCTATTTATAAACCACACACAAACTCATAAATGCGCCTGTTTACGTACATAGAGTAAGAAAGTAGCCGCACAAATAAATCACTCTACCTAGTCCGATCACTGCTAATTATTTACAGTTAGATAATAATAATACCTTGGACACTATTGACACACATTGATCTAGCCCCAAACTAGGATTCCCTGTATCTTGGGTACTAGACAACGATACACATACTTATGTAGATAAATATTATACTTATGTGTGTAGATACACTAGTTTATCTACACACATATCATAAGCTCTCTTTGATGTGTTCAGGAACTGCATGTTCGACCGGCATTGTGACATTGATCATTGATCTGCACTTGTTTAGCTTGTTCAGTAGTACCAACTTCACAGACAAACTAAGGGCGGCATGCGGGCGGGCGGTGGCAATTTGAACATTATAGTCATAATGTATCAATATTCACGTAAGAAATTAGTTTTTACCAAGAAGTATATCATTATGCTGGTTATAACGTGTGGTTTTTGGACGCAGTAAAGAGGGTTTACGAATAAAAGCTTTTATTTAACATGCAATGCATGTTGTATGTTATGTTATGTATGTTTAGGTCAAATTATACCCACTTACCGACTTGCGATAGAGCTGATATTTTGCACGCATATGTAAATCTGATGACAATACAATATGTTGATAACATGGAGCTGATCTGATGATGGAGCCGGAAGGTGGCCATGGGAGCTCTGTAATACTACGACGAACCCTGTCGAGTTTGGGCGTGCTTGAGTCGTCTTGACAAGTGCTCTGCTCCAAGATTAGATTATTGTTTGAGTCTCATCTAGATCTTATCCACATGTACTGAATTAACGAGAAAACGACCAGTCAGCAATGACGCTTTAAATTAATTGAACAGACTTATAAAAAATTAGATACAATTACACAGATAACAATAACTAAATGATAGGAAATAAATAAAAAAAAACATTAAAAATGGGCTTTTATTTAATTCTCGAAAAAGAAGAAACTTCACTTTAAAGTTAATTTTCTTCTTTTTAGAGCATTTAAATAAAAGTATTTTTTTTACTTATAATTTAATTAAATTTCGTGTAGCATGCATTTCAGCTAGCTTGTCCCTTCGCCGTAAAGATGGTAGCAATGAATCCAGTGTTGCTAGCTTTTGAAAAATGGCTTTCCCAAAAGTTATACAGCAACCGGATATTGCTTTTCCCCATTTTGATGACAGTTGTGCACTACAGCCAACTTAATGGCGAACGTTATCTCAAACGCACTATGGTTTACTACTTATTACTGTAGCGGCCACAGAAATAATCATTCTGTAAAACTTTCAACTCGATCTAATTATTACTGTACGTACGGTTCATGTGATACATCCCGCTGACAACAGACGCACGGACGGACAGAGGAAGCTAAGGGTCCCGTTTGGCACCCTTCGGGAAAGGAACCCTTAAACCCTGAGTTTGAAAAAGAGACCTTTGAATGTCGTGTAGCAAGAGCTGTCCAATTTGCAGCAGTTTAGTAAGTTATCTAAGTTTTAACGCCTTCAGAATCTCACCGACAGTCAAGGTGATGCGAAATAAATATTATACTTAGATAGATAAACAACCATGACTAGGGCACAAACATCCGTTCTCATCCAACAAATATTTGCCCCCACCGGGACTCGAACCCGGGACCCTTGGCTTCGAAGGCAGGGTCACTGCCGACTCGGCCATTCGGGTCGTCATGCCTGTGAATTGTTTTATTTATTCCTGTAATTCTGAAATCCTAACTAATTTCATTGCGGCAATTTCATTCAATACGTGTATATTGTGTAATCGTAAACGCTCCTTAAAAATTATTTTGACAAAAACCTAGGTAGTTTATTTTAAATCAATTTTTATGTGGTTTGGCGCTACGTTATTTTAGTTTGAGTCGAGCGCATTGTTTGCGCTCTCTTTTCTTTCTTATGTGGAAGTAATTAAACCTGTCACTTTCGTTTACATTCTTATTCCTTTAATGTTGGTATATATTTTCGTATAATCTTAATGTTAATGTTTCAGTTCACGATGACTGCTCCTGGAATGGACAAGAGGGAGTCTGCAAATTCGTGATCCAGTGCAAAGTTGCTATCGAGTAAGTACTAAAAGGCTGAACCGATTTTGATGAAACTCTTAAGACTAAACCTTTCTTGTATATTTTGTAACATGTTACGGCTAAAGTAATAAGAGCAGTTAATGCAAAGTTTATCCAGTTCCGTGGTTAAAGCCCGAAGCATACAAAAAGAATACGACTTGGCACCTTAACCGGTTAAACCAAGTTTAATCATAGCTGACTGGTTAATGTTAGGTACAAATACAAATAGAGAATGTTTATTTAACTAATTGAGTTAACTTTGATATAAAATTTCATGACTATGTTAAAAAATATTCCAAAACTTTCAAGTTGGTTTGTAGAACTGCAAAAACTTTACACATTAATAGAAAAATACAAAATTCAAATAATAGAATGAAAACGGTTTGGCAAATCATAAACCGTGAAACTGGCAAAGTTATACCAAGGGATAATGATTTCTGCTTAAAGATAGGTGATGATGTTGTTAAATCCAACGCTGAGGTAGCTCGAGCTTTTGAAACATTCTTCACCAATGCACCCTTACTCACAACAGAGCGTCTAAATTCATCTCCATATGAAGCAGAGGCTTTATTAAAAAATAGCACTAGCATCAGTAATGTAGATTTCAAATTTTATCATGTATGTCCCCAGGATATTGTCAAAACGTATAGATTACTTAACTTAAAAAATACTGAAGACCTGTGTCAGTCAAAGTCATTGGTTCAATAATACTTGTTATAGCCCCACACCTAGCTTATATATTTAATAAATGTGTTGATGATGGAGCTTTCCCAGACCTCATCAAACACAGTAAACTTATACCTCTGTTCAAGTCGGGAGACAAGGGTGATCCGTCAAATTTTAGACCAATATCGGTTCTTCCAGCACTAAGTAAAATTTTTGAAAAGATTATACTCAATCAAATGCTCTCACACTTCAACCGTACAAAATAACTCCACGCCAAGCAATAAGGTTTCACTAGGGGTAAATCGACTACGGATGCAGGTATTACCCTTATATCTCATATTTATTCTGCATGGGAAGCCGCACAGGATGCTATCGGTGTTTTTTGCGATCTGTCGAAGGCATTTGATTGTGTTGCTCATTACACGCTACTAATGAAATTAAATCATTACGGAGTTAGAAATAAAGCGTTGGATCTACTAAGATCATACCTAAGCAATAGAATTCAAAAGACAGAAGTCAACGGCGTTAAATCTGATGGATCGGGGGTAAAAATTGGCGTTCCACAAGGTTCCATATTAGGCCCTAACATAACAAGGTTCCATATTGACTAAGATAGTGTTTTTGCTGATGATACTTCACTGGTCTTCAAAATTGAAAGACAAAAAGAAGATTTTGATGATGTTCTCACTTCCAAATGTCAGGCAAGTTGGGACCAGTTTAGTGTTGGATAGCAATACGTTAGAATTAGTAAATGACTTGAGTTTCTTGGAATAACCATTGATAACAAATTGCAGTGGGGACCCCACATAGATAAATTAAGTTCTGCGGTTTACGCTGTTAGGAACATCAGACAAAACACGGATGTGGCTACATCTAGGCTAGTATATTTTAGTTACTTTCATAGTGTCATGTCCTATGGTATCTTGTTGTGGGGGAAAGCAGCGGATATTCAACCTATTTTTATTTTACAGAAAAGAGCTATTCGAGCAATTTATAATTTAAAACGCACAGACTCCCTAAGACAGCTTTTTAAAGAAATTTACATACTAACTGTAGCTAGTCAATTTATTTTCGAAAATATAATGTATGTACGCAAGAACCTTACAAGATTTCCCAAACTTAGCGATAGCTGTAATGTTAACCTAAGAAATAATCACAGACTACTTGCGCCCCGGTTTAGACTCGCGAAGGTTAGCAATTCTTTCAAGGGTCAATGCATTCTCTACTACAACAAGATACCTCTGGAGATCTTGAAATTGCCATTTGAGCAATTTAAAAACCATGTTAAAGCGACTTTGTCGAAAAAGGGATATCACAATGTTCAAGATTACTTAAATGATGGGACTGTATGGGGTTAATTTGGCTCAACACAGACCTTGCTGTTAATTATTAATTATGATAATGACATAAGTATATATTTTTTGTATTAGTTAAGCATAAGCAATTTTTAAAAGTGATCTCAAAAGCAATCTGTGGGAGTTTCTAAGCCCTTCTTCTCCCACAGTGGTCCAATGTAGAGAAGTGGCAAAAATGACGATTGCTAAGTATATGTCATTATCTACAGTAATAAAGACATTTGGAATTTTGGAATTTTTGAATTTTTGATTTACAAACATTCAGGTTGCTTGTGGACCCCACACTAGGTTTAACCTGTCACGTGGGGTCCTGGCCAATTACAAGTTTACAATATAATTAGTTGCTGACCATCAGTTATTACATTAGTTTAAAAAGACGAAGATAAATATTTAAATTTTAGTTTTAGAAGGAATAATAATAAAACACAAAAATTCTAACTACGTTAGTTGAGTGAGACCAAATAAGAGTGTATGTGTGATATTGATGAAAACAATTAATTTATAATCAGTTAAATAAGTAATATAATAAATTTCATGTGTGTCACCGTAGGATTGTCAAAACCGTTACTTGATAAACTAACGTTTTTTCTCTCGTTAGTTTATCAACTATCGACAATTAGTAAACTGTAGCGTACTGTCTACGATATGAGGCGTTAGTTGTTAAAACCGTTAATAGTAAACTGGTTTAAACTTGAATTGCAAACGAAATACCAGGGCAAACACTGCGGTAGCTTAGGTGAAGACTAGAATATCTTAGAATAGTCTTTGTGTTAGGTTGATATGTAAGAACAACAAAAATTATCGCAACACCTAGTCTGTAGGAATACAGACATTAAAAAATGAGCTATTTGCTAACTTAAGGCTTAAACTAGCGTCAATAATGCCACTTTAGCTTTACTTCTAGGCTAAACTATTTGGGAGAAAAATGTGGGATAAATATATGACGAATCAAATTTATTAGAGAAGAAAAGATATTCATATTCATATTCATTTTATTTGCAAACATGTACACGGGGCTTGGCTACAGGTTTGGGGTGTGTAAATATAGAGTAAAAGTACATGCACCCTGAAAGGGTGCTTAATATCTAGATAAAACATTTCACAAGTAGTTAACATTTCAATTAAAATATACAAAATATCTTGTTTTAATATTCTTAATTATTGCAACGCTGAGATCCTCTATATATCACTTATTTAGAATCAGTCATAAATTCGTCTATAGTGAAGTAGCTTTTTGAAATTAGCAAATTTTTTAGTTTTATGCTGAACGAACTAACGGTTTGTTCGTTTTTTATATTGTTTGGTAGGTTATATTAAGATTGATATATAGTATGGGCTTTTTTTGTAAATTTCTAGTTTAGGTTCTGGTAAAACTAAATTATTTCTCCGTCTAGCGTTTGTGTGGTGGTGATATTGTTCGGGGTGTTTTTTTACGTAGGTGGCTATTTCTAATATGTACAGCGATGGTAGAGTCAAAATCTTGTCCTTTTGGAAGTGGGGTTTGCAGCTGTCTATATGCTGAATATTAACTAAGATCCTGATACATTTCTTTTGCATAATAAACAAGTCGTTAGCATCGACGCTATTACCCCAGAGCATTATCCCGTAACTTAACCATGAATGTGCGTAGGCGTAATAAGCTGACAGAGCACATTCTTTACTGGTGTTTCTTTTGAGGATAGAGAGGGCATATATTAATTGTGACATTTTGGATTTTATTGAAGAGATGTATGATTTCCAGTTTAAGTTAGAGTCTATTGTCAGGCCTAATAATTTGACGTCTGTAACTTCTTCTATGCCTAATTGCTTTTTAACATCAGAGAGGTTTAGGGGTTGTTTTTGGTAGGGTTTGAATTGTATAATTTTTGTCTTTTTCGTGTTTATCTCTAAGTTATGTTCGTATATCCAATTTTGGATAGTTTCGAAAGAATCTTGTATGTAGGGGTTAATGTTATAATCTTTGGGACATTTGAACAATAGTGATATATCATCAGCAAACATAATACATTTAGGTTTTGAAATTTTGGGGAGGTCGTTGATGTAGGCTAGAAATAAAATACAGCCTAGTACACTACCTTGTGGTAATTAACAGTTAGTAGTTATTGTTTGGGATGCTATAGTTTTGTGTTCCAATGTATCATTATTAAATTGGTTAATTTGCACGTATTGTTTTCTGTTAAGGAGATATGATCTTAGCCATTCGTGAGCATTGCCTCGAATACATTTATATAGAATAGAATAGAATATAGAATTTTTACTCGGTCATATGCTTTCGACATATCTAAAAGTAATCCAATGGCATGGTTTTTATATCGTATATATTCTAGGGCTTTTTGTACATATGCGAAAACTGCAAGTGTCGTGGAGCGATGTTTTCGGAAGCCATACTGGTTGGTGTCAATATAGTTGAATTTTTCTAAAAAATTATATATTCGGTTAGCCATTGCTTTTTCGAAAATCTTTGAAAAGGTTGGTAGAGTAGCTATAGGACGGTACTGCGATGGGTCTGTTTGTTTGCCGCCCTTTTTTAGGACTGGTGTTATTTTTGCTATTTTAAGACTGTCTGGGAAACAACATTCTTGAAAAGATTGATTTAAAAGGTCGGTTAATGGGACTGTTAGTTCATTGATACAGTATTTTAATAGTTTTGGTGGAAAGTCATCAAATCCTGCGCTAGTTTTATTTGGAAGATTCCGAATTAGTTGTGACACTTCGTTTATGGATACTGGTGATAGGAATATGGTGTTTGTTGAGTTTGCTGGTGGAGGCTGCTCAGGAGGCTTATTGGCTTTTACCGCTTTGTCATAGGTCTGTGGCGCGGGTAGTTGCGTTATACCGACCGAGGCAAAAAAGTCATTAAACATATTTGCTATCTTAATTGACATTTTTCAATTATATTTGTATCTGAACTTGTTAGTAGTATATTTTTGGTTAATTTATTTTGAGTAGGTTTGGTTGTCTGTTTAATTATATGCCACATTGTTTTTATTTTGTTATTTGACTTATTCATGTCCCTTATGAAATTAAGTTTTTTCGATCTTTTTATGCATTTTTTAATATTTGTGTGTAGAATTTGTAATGAGTTTTCAAAATATTGTTTTTAGATTGGTTAGTTAATATTTTAAGTTGTCTTTTATTTTTACATGAAACATTAAGGCCTTTGGTGATCCATGTCTTTTTACAATTTAGTTTTAATTTAAGTCGCTTTTGTGGTATATGTATGTTCAATAATTCTTGTATTTTTTTATCAAATACAATATAGTTTTCATCAATGGTATTTTCAACTTTAATTATATCGTTCCAATGAGTTTTTTGTAATACTTGTTTAAATAGGGTCATATTTTGGAGTGTAAAGCATCTTTTTTCTATGTATGTTGTTTTAATGATTTGTAAGTCTTTGATTAGAGGTGATTTATACATTACACTTTTGTGGTCGGAAATTCCTAATTCCTCTACACTTACTTCATTATCTCTGTTAGTAGATCTATACATGTGGAGCTAGAGTTAGTAACTCTAGTCGGCTCTTTTATTAGTTGAAGGAGATTAATTTCTTTAAGTTTGTTTGTTAGCTTTTCAGAGTCTTTAGATTTTTGAAGCATATCTATATTAAAGTCTCTTGTTATTATGATGTGTTTCTGTGGTTTATTTTTAAGTTTATCAACTAATTTGTCTAGCAAATTTGCAATGTTAGTTCATGGGTGAGATTTTTGTGGTTTATTTTTAAGTTTATCAACTAATTTGTCTAGCAAATTTGCAATGTTAGTTCATGGGTGAGATTTTGCGTTTCTCTATAGATCTCATCTACTCCATATATATCGTTATCATTCATTGTTGATTCAGGTTTGGAAAGTTTCATAGTTTCAAGTTTTGTCTGTAATTGTTTTATTTCTTGTTTCAGTGTTTTATTTTCTTCTGATAGTTGGCCTACATTTAAATTAATTTGACTTATCTCCGTTTTCCTTTTTGAATTTTCAGGTGTCAAATTATTTATTTCCTTCTTGGTCTCTTCTTTTAATATTACTATGGCCTTATTAATTTCAGTCTGGATAGTACTCTGGAGTTCAGCTATTATGGTCTTGTTGTTATCTTTTAGTTGCGCATTAATCATTTGTGTTAAGGTTCCAAGTGTTATTTCTGTGTTCTTAATGATAGAGGTATCCGGTGAGTTCTGGTACATCGTATCGCCCAATAAAGTTGATTCGTTGGTGTTGTCGAGTGGAAATGTGTCATTTGTGGACGATGGTGCTTTTTTCCTTATTGTTATATTATTATTATCAGGGCAGTGCGTTTCTTGGTTTGGACGTTTGCCATTTTTAGATACGCTTGAGCCGCTGATAGTCATTGGCGAGTTAGCGCTTTGGACTGGAGTAATTTCATTTCTAGTTAGTCGGTCCTTTCCTATGCATTTGGGACATAGCCAAGAATAATCGTAATCTTGTTGATGGGTTTGGAAGTACTCCTTCCCTATATTTAAGCACTGGTAATGGAAGCGACTTTTGCAAGAGCAGCATGATATTCTCTCAGAAATATTTACAGTATTCGTACAAGCTGAGCAACTCATTCTGAAGTTCGAGTAAGAGCAACGTATTCAGATACGTTTGCATACAGTTATATTAGGTTGTAAAACTATAAGCGCCCTCTGCATTGGTTGCTTGGTGCTGCCCCTATATTAATACTGGTGGCGCCTCTGGTGGTGAGTAGCAAGTACTTCTTGTTTAGGATAGGTCACGCCCTCTATTGGTAAGTAGGTGGAACACATCTGTATTTTACTAGCGAGATCTATTGGTGAGGGATATAGCTTTGGTTGCCGCGGTGGCGCCCCTATTGAGGTATTAGCGAAGTTATGAGTGACGCTGTAGGATTTGAACCAGTGTCGTTCAGGGGGATTCTGGTCAGCCAATTGATAAAAATGAATCTTTTTGTTCTTTCCGAGATTTGAACCATGGACCTTCTGAATGAGAATCGACGGTCTTACGAATCACGCCATTCGAGCTGTTTGTAATATCTGCGAATTTGTCGTACAGTATCGTCGATGTTGTCCAAGTAAGAGTTGTTGTAGATAGCGTTGCTTATGCTGTTGTCCTTGATGCGTCATATGAATTTGGTTCTCAACGGATTATAGATGTGTTTTTTGGTTAATTTATTGTTCTGTATTTGGTAATTCTCACCGAAATTTATGTTTATATCAATGAATCCGTTGGTATTCAATCAATTACACTTTATTTATAACTGGTTATACTGCAGTTGTTGATTAATTTTGGTTTATAGCTTCAGATATTTTTGGCACTGATATTGATTTAATTATCACTTCTCCGGTCGAGATAACACTAACGTAGGTCTATTGTCACTTGCACTTTGAATATACATAGTCGGTCCTTAAGTTCTGTCACAAGGTTTTTGATAGATAAAACTCAGCAATAAACTTTTTCTTATTCGTATTATACATGATTAAAAAGCTTATTTTATACGAATCAAATGCAATACAATACATTTTGTACGATTATCGCAATATGACAAAAAACCTTATAACTTGAGACAATCGCGAACCCAAAACACGCCGCAACTGACAAAAATACCACTTACCACAAATTTAATAAAAAAACAGTGTTCCAGATAACCAACAAGGTTTTTTTTATTTATTCTGAAACCTCGATTTTAGACCATGCTTAACAACTAGCATTTGATTTTCTGTTAGCTTTCAGTTCCAACTGCTCCCAAAGAGAACTTTACGTACTTTTTACGTTTTCAGAAAAACGTATAAAAATGATCTTGTGGGCAACAAGTACGAAAATTAGTTTTACCCAGACTTAGTTATCTTATGCTTCAAAATGAAGGTAACGGGTTCAGGGAGGGTTCTGACTAAAATCTCACGTAAGTTTGAAAGGTTTTAAGAGTTATGGAAAAAAGATAAAGTGAATCACGTCCGTATTTTTGATTGGGTAAAAAAGTGCAAAATCTCTGAAGAAACTAGCATTTGTGTAATATGGCTTTAAGCATTTAATTCCAATAATCGTTCTAATTTATCAGTATTTAATGAGCTATCAAACCATATATAGTATTAAATAAAATAAAACTTGGTATTATTTACTATGCGGCAAAATATTTGTGACAGAACTTATGGACCGACTAGGTAGAATAAATGTTGAGGTAAATTGTATTTTAAATTTGATTTAAACGTAGATCGTCTTAGAATTGCTTGTTTACTTGCTGCCTTGATATAGACTTGCTGCCTTTATATTATATTTGTAACTTAAAAACCTTTCTTTCTGATGCATTATTTTCTACTAAATAGGAATCCGAGACTAAATCAGTTTTCTATATGAAATTAACACCCAAAAATCTATGAAAAAATATAAAACTTGTGTTCGTTTTATATCATTAATATTTTATATAATTTGTCAACCCGCATAGTCGCGGGGCTCTGCGGGGCGGTGCAGACAATCTGCTACGACGTGTTGCGACGGGTATTCGGTTTCTTTGTCTAATGCTAAAAACGACCATTGGTGCTTATACCTTATACAACCCTTAATTAATTATGGGGGCAATGTAAAGTATATCCATAGTATATGGTATATCTGCAGACAGAGCACAACCTGCTCTTCTTCCAATTCTGATTCTTTTAATTTGGCGGGACTATATCATTTGTATTAAGTAGGAATATAATACATTTTAAGTACTTAAGAAAGATTTATTTCATTAAACCATTTCAGTCCATCTACAAAAAAGAGCCCTACCTAACTTACTAAGTTAATGTGCGTTGTCAATACCTTTCCATAACTTAATTAAGCAAGCAAGAAAATGAGTCTCACCCCTATTACTGCAATACTTATTCTAGTATGTAGTGAAAGAACGCCTACGCTAAAGGCACGAAGCGGCAACGTCGTGCAACTAGCTTATCGTGGAATGGAAATATGTCAAGATATGAAATTTTGGCGAGAAAAACTGCTTTTGCTGATTGCGTCGTAACCGCAGGGCCTAGTTTTTCAAATGATTTGCAGCCTAATACTGTATTTGTGACCGCCAGTTTGAGATATTACCGAAGAGTCTACGTCCAGTAGTTCTTGATATCGGCCAGGGCTTGCTGTAGGCGTGGACGCCAGCAAGTCCAGGCCTTTAAGGCTTATTATTCAAAAAGTACTTAACAGACGGTAATGATTGATTTGGAGCCTGATGCTCTAACTGTTACCGTCAATTTGAGATATTAACGAAAATTCTGTATTCAGTAGTTCTTGAAATCTGAGGGATGCTCTAGGCCTGCGGAGCCAGCAACCCCACGGATATTGGCTTGTATCTTGCTTAATCTTCAGTCTTCGAAGTTATAAATTTGGCAGCGGAGTGCTTTAATTATGCTTTAAAATTTGAGTAGCACCATTCTAAGGAATCGGAAGATTTCTTCGAGATCCAGCTTGAGGGTGCTGGCGGGATTTTCCCCAGCAAGTCCACAGTTTTTAGCTTGAAGCGCAATTTCTATTGAGGCTCTAATACAGGCACTCGGCTGTCAGAGTGCTCCTTTTGTGCTCTAAAAGCTGGTGTATGTGCCATGTTCCTCCGTTCTTTGGGCTTTCTGGAGGCACGCACACATTCAAATATGGGTTGTGCTCTGTAGATAATCTTTACATTGCCGACACAACTTAGCAAACATCTCGCTGCTAGCGGGCTTGCCGCAACGTCCGCCCATTCGACAGTGTATCAACAGAGCACAAACTGAATCCAATTTTTGATCGATCATTCTCTAACTGAACAGTAGCGGGCACAGTATAAATCTTATAATGAGTACTTTAAGAAGGCTCCTTTTAGAATGATAACTACGATAATTTGTCGTTCCGCTCAGCCGTCAGGCGAGCGTGCGAATGCGAGGGCTATAATAGTAGTTTATCTACACACGTATCATAAACCCTCTTTACTGCGTACAAAAATCGTACGTTACGATCAGCATAATGGTAAAACTCATTTATTATCTGAAAAATTACACTTTATAACCATAATGTGTAATTTTTCCAAACATTATGACATTCAAATTTCGAATGCCGACGCCCGCCTGCATGCCGCCCCTAGTTTGTCTGTGAAGTTGGTACTGACATTCAAATTTCGAACGCCAACGCCCGATGTTGGTGCTAGAGAACAAGCTAAACAACTGCATAGCCATAATGCCGGTCAAACATGCGGTTCCTGAACACATCAAGGAGAGCTTATGATATGTGTGTAGATAAACTAGTGTATGTATCTGTACATAATTAGGCATGAAAACTCTCGAGTGATATTATTATGAAACTCGCCTTCGGCTCGTTTCATAAACCCACTCTCGAGTATTAATACCCTCCATTATGTAGCAGTCACATAAACTACTATTATATACTATTATGTGACTGATACATAATGCCTAATTATGTACAGTAACATACACTGGTCATAAAGCTCTCTTTGATGTGTTCAGGAACTGCATGTCCGACCGGCATTGTGGCATTGATAATTGCTTTGCAGTTGTTTAGCTTGTGCAGTAGTACCAACTTCACAGACAAACTAGGGGCGGCACGCAGGCAGGCTTCGGCGTTCGAAATTTGAACGTCATAATTTGACGAAAATTGATACATTATCGTCATAATGTGTCGTGATTCAGATAAGAAATGAGTTTTTACTAAGTAGTATAACATTATGCTGGTCGTAACGTGCCGTTTTTGGACGTAGTAAAGAGGGTTTATGATACGTGTGTAGATAAAAAGAGTAATATGCAAGTTGACATCACAACTCGAATGGATGTATCTACTGGCCGGGCGAATTGGCAGACCTGTCCTGCGCACTAGTCCTGCTGCACTCCAAAACTCGTCAATACGGCGTGTGGTTACGCGGAACGGAATGTGGCTGGGTGTGTGCGACCGAGCACACTGTTTTCTATGTAGATTACCGGGCGTGGAGCGGGTCCGTATAAGCATGGACGAATAAGACTAGAGGACTGACCACCGTATAAAAAAAAACGTACCCTGCTAGAAAGCCAAAATCCTGTATTATTTCTAGATGTCGCTGTACCATGCAATAGATGCTGGGTGCTTTGGCTGACGGCGTAGTATAATCCATCGTAATATCGACTAAAAATCATAGATGGCGTAAGCGTAAGCCTTGTTTTTTCATAGGAAACAAACGCTTATACCGCCATCTTTCCTAAATTGATACTACCTTCAATAGAAAGAACTTTTGAACTACTAGCTCTATCTAGCAATATACATTAAAACTTAAAATCGAATTACGCTTCAAAGTATGACCTGAAGCCTTCACCCACTCGGACCGCCACAACTTTGCCCGGACAGTTTTTTATTAATCGACCAAATAACGAACATTAGCCAGTAGGCGTGGATTAAACTTGCCGGTTAAAGCCCGAAATCGTATTTATTTTTGTGAAACTTTAGGGCTTTATCCAACGAATTTGGTTATTCTCAAGGTTTGACCAGTAAAACCTAAGATTAACCGTTATTTTGACTATAGCTATGAGTCCGTGACTTAGACAAACATTTACATACAGGCACATGCATTCCTTCTGGCCCCACAATAGGATAACCTGTGTCGCTGGAGCCAGCAATAGCGACGTCCAAGAACACGAAACATCCAAGAACTGTTTTTTGTTTCTGTATCCCCATTGCATTGCCGATGCACTGCAAAAGTGCGGCAACCCCACCAACCTCCTAAAGCCGTTATTAATGTTAGTAATGCTACCAAAGTTTTTAATTTTTATAAAAAAACACCGTTTTTTTTTTCAGGAATATCCGGTCAAGTGGGGCCCACAAACTAAAGCGATGTGGGTTCCTCGGTCTTTCAGAAATAGTTTGCTGTTTAGAATCCGGCTTCGGGGACCGACTGAGTAAGTGTTATTATTGCCAAACCTACCCTGGCCATACACACGCGGAGGTACCTACTGACAAGGAAGTGAGGTACCTACTGACAAGGAATTGAGGTACCTACTGACAAGGAAGTGAGGTACCTACTGACAAGGAAGTGAGGTACCTACTGACAGGGAAGTGAGGTACCTACTGACAAGGAAGTGAGGTACCTACTGACAAGGAAGTGAGGTACCTACTGACAAAGAAGTGAGGTACCTACTGACAAGGAAGTGAGGTACTTACTTACAAGGAAGTGAGATACCTACTGGCAAGGAAGTGAGGTACCTACTGACAAGGAAGTGAGGTACCTACTGACAGGGAAGTGAGGTACCTACTGACAGGGAAGTGAGGTACCTACTGACAAGGAAATGAGGTACCTACTGACAAGGAAGTGAGGTACCTACTGACAAGGAAGTGAGGTACCTACTATTACACCAAAAATATCCATGACTTGTTTTTTTTTTCTTCTTTACTTTAACGGTAAATATTGCCATCGTTCTTTGAAGTTGGCAAACAGCTTTCAAAATATCAAGTTGAAAGGAATACCGATATTGGTTTCAATAATAACTATGTAATCACTTAACATTTATATATATGTTAATTGGTGGTGCCCTAATTATTGTTTGTCCGGGTCTTTTGTCAAAGACAGATCTCAACTCAAAGGATGATTCACCGATAACTGTACAACGTGATTCGCTTCGTGTCATCTTCAATACGTGATATTGGCGGAATTACTGTAGGGATCCACATCCACAGTACGAGCCATTAAATAACAAATTGAATTGATATTGCCTTCAAAAATACATAACTCTCCAAGTTAAAAACTTCGAGTCCTTTTTCTTCCTCACCACAAACACCACTAATAATTCACCAAGTTAAAAACTAAAAAAAACAAGCCCTATTTCTTCCCCCCCGGTCGGTATGCGAATGTCGTCAAATACACGAAAACAATGCTACGAAATCTGTCTGTCTGACTGTCAAGTCCACACATATGACACGATATTTAAACAAATATACGGTACTCATAGACAGAATTCATCTTATGACAATGACCTTAAACACCACTGTTAAGTCACAGTAAAGCATGAAAACGAGGGAATAATCTGCCAACAAACCTCACGGATTGGCAAAACTATGTACCGTAAAATTGTATTGTTTTTTTGGATGTGTTTATGTGTGTTTTTGTATGTTTGTGTGTGTGTGTGTGTGTGTGTGTGTTTGTGTTTTGTGTGGGGATGTGTTCGTGTGTGTTTGTTGTGTGTGTGTACGCACAAACAAATAAATGTGTTTAACTAACTAATAATACGCAATTTCGTTTTCCTGGATGAGATCATAATTCCAGGCTTTATGCTTTAGAAACCAATTTACTGGTTCGATTTCGAATTTTCAAAAAACGGGACCAAACTGGAAAGTCTCCTTTTAATAGTTGTTTAAGTGACTGCTACATAATGGAGGGCATTAATACTCGAGAGTGGGTTTATGAAACGAGCCGAGGGCGAGTTTCATAATAATATCACTCGAGAGTTTTAATGCCTAATTATGTACAGTTACATACACTAGTTTATCTACACACATATCATAAGCTCTCTTTGATGTGTTCAGGAACCGCATGTTTCACCGGTTTGCCAACGTTGTGGCAACCTACGGGAGACGGGATAAAAGGCTTGGAATATGCTCTATTACTGTCTAGTTTTATTTAACAATAACTTTCCTTATATATACCTAAATCGTCTTCGATAATCATCATGTACCAAAACCGGTACGTGATGTCGATTTTCTGTGTCAGCCAATAACTTATCTCACCGATACTTTAGTCCGTGATGATAAGGGATGGCTGGCACAGATACTCCCCCCTTTAAAAAAAATCAATAGTAAGTAAATTACGATAAATGGCTACTAAACTAGCTAGGCTGAGGTAATCCCCCTCTTCCGGAGTGCGGCGCCAACTCTTTCGTTAAAAAAACGGTTGGCCACCATGAAGAACACGATGGCCGCTATTATGATGAGGATCCCGAGCGTCGCAAGAATGATATCCCGATGACCGTTGAACTCTTTTATCACCTCCTGGCGAATCCGTTCGGCGATATTTTCCGTTAATTTGGTGGCGTCTTGTATCCCGTTGTTTTGGGTCATGTTTAGTTGTTCCTTGGAGTTATATCCGCCCATGGTGGTTTCGTTGCGTTTCCTGCTGGTTTACTGAATAGCGAATGATACTCTATGATTTACCAATTCGCTATTTATACCAAACGAGTGTCGTCATCAAAGTTGGAATCTCAACGTTTCTTTGTACTTTCGACCAAACTTGTACGTTGTTGGGCGTGCTGACTCGACAACTGAGTCTTCCGCTTTGCTCGTTGGTTGCGGGAACGTGATGGAACTCGGCTGATCTGCTGGTAGGAAAGCTGGCTTTAATCTATCAATTGAAAATGTGTCGACGGTGTTGTTCTTTTTGATGACGAAATATTTCGCCGTTCGTCGTAGAACTTCGTAAGGCCCTTCATAAGGAGGAATCAGACCTTTGGCGACACCTTCTCTCTTGATGAAAACGTGAGAGCAGGAGCTTAACTCGGGGTGGACGAAATACTTGTTTTGGTGCTTCTCTCTCCTCGGAACGGAGCAGTTTTTTGATATTCGTTGTTTCAAATCTTGCACGTAGTCGTGATACGTTGATCGCAAACCAGATTCACCAAAGAATTCCCCGGGAAGCCTTATTGTTTCTCCATAAACCATTTCCGCGGCGCTCAAACCCGTGTCGTCTCGTAAACAACTTCTTAGGCCAAGAAGGACGATTGGTAATTCTTTTACCCAATTTTCCTTACTGTTCCTTGCCATGAGAGACGCCTTCAGCGAACGATGCCATCTCTCCACCATTCCATTGGATTGCGGGTGGTAGGCTGTTGTTCGTAATTTTTCCGTTCCCATTAACCTCGCCAAGGATTTAATAAGCTCAGATTCGAACTGTTTTCCACGGTCCGAGGAAAGCCGGAGGGGGGGGCCAAATCTGCAGATCCACCCTTGGAATAAACATGAAGCGACTTTTTCCGCAGTAATCTCCTTCAAGGGAAATGCCTCAGGCCAAGAAGGGCAACGGTCAATCATAGTCAGCAGAAATCTGTAACCTTGGCTTGGCCGACGATAACTATATGCACGTGCTCAAAACGCTGAGCGGGCATGAATGTGCCGATAGGTGAAATAGTGTGCCTAGTAACCTTGCATTTCTGGCATGATAGGCATGTTTTACACCACTCGTTTATTTCCTTGTTCATGTTATCCCAAACAAATCTTTTTGAAATCATTTTTCGTGTGGTTCGTTTTCCTGGATGACTCAAACCATGAATCGCGTCGAAAATTTTCTTCCGAAATCCTGCAGGAACATACGGTCTCGGTTGCCCGGTTGAGGTATCGCAATATAGCTGGGAATTACTGCCGGGCACACTGAACTTGGATAATGTCAGATTTGATTTCTTGAAAAGCTCTTTAAGATTTGCATCCGTGCGTTGAAATTCGACCTTTTCCTCGAAGTAAATTTCTGAAGGATTGATTATCTCCTCGATCACCCTTGATAAGGCATCTGCTACCACGTTGTCTGATCCGCTAATATGCCTTATGTCTGTGCTGTACTGTGATATGTAGTCTAGTTGACGAATTCTCCGAGGTGGGTCATCAATATTTGGTTTTTTGGAAAATGCGAAAGTGATTGGTTTATGGTCTGTGTAGTTAGTAAAATCTCGTCCTATCACGAGTCTTTGGAAATGCTTCACAGCTAGGTAGATACCCAAAAGCTCTCGATCATACGTAGAATATTTCTGCTGCGTCTGTGTCAGGTTTTTTGAAAAAAATCCGAGGGGTTTCCATTCACCATCCTCCTTTTGTTGCAAAACGGCGCCCACTCAGTCGTTGCTAGCATCAGTCATAAGCGAGATGGATGTATTATTAGCAGGGTGAGATAAACTTGCCAAATTTTTCATAAGCTCCTTGCATTTTTCGAAAGACTCTTCCCCTGTCTTGGTCCATATAATTACACTCTTATCGTTCTTCTTGCAGCCATGTAAATATTTGTTCAACTCTGCTTGATAAAATGCCGCTTTTGGGATGCTGCTTCTATAGAAATTAACCATACCCAAAAATTTTCGCAACATGTTCACCTTTTCTGGTTTAGGAAAGTTGGTTATAGCCTCAAGTTTTTCTTGAGTGGGGGAAATCCCGTTACAGGATACATGATACCCCAAAAAATATATTTCCTTCTTCATGAATTCGCATTTTTCCAGATTCATTGTAAGACCATGTTCATCTTATTTCTTGAAAATTATCTCCAAATGTTTGCAATGCTGCTCTTCATTTTCTGATGCACAAAGGATGTCGTCGACGAAACAAAATGTGAAATCTGATATGTTTTCATCCTTTGGCTCTTGATTAGATGCTCCGCCGCGTTGTGAAGATATTTGATGTCTGAATATTGAGTCCATAAATCGTTGAAAAGTCTGACCGGCGTTCCGAAGTCCAAATGTCATTCTCGGAAATTCGAAAAGACCGAAGGGGGTGATGATGGCTGTTTTGGAAATATCTTCTGGAGCCATTGGTATGCAATGATATGCTTTCCGGATATCGATTATGCTAAAAATGCGTTTCCCCTCGAGAATGTAAGTGAAATCTAGTAACCGTGGGAGTGGATACCGGTCAGGGACTGTTATATTGTTCAGGGCCCTATAATCTCCACATGATCTCCATTCACCATTTTTCTTCTTCACCATATGCAAAGGACTGGCCCATGAACTGTTTGACTGTAGACATATTCCCATATCCATCATGTCCTGGAAATCCTTTTGAGCCGTCCTGTACCTTTCTGGAGGTAGAGGCCTGGCTCTACAAGCGACCGGAGGGCCTTGCGTCTCTATGAAATGTTGAACGTTGTGCTTGGGACTAATCTTCAAAGATGTGGGTACGGTGATGCGCTGATATCTCCGAAGTAAGTCTGCGATAACGAGACTCCCATCAATGGTACTTAAAGTGGCTTGGTTTGCTATTATGGTTCTACCTCTGGATGATAGTTTGGTAGTGTTGTCAATCAACCTTTTTCTGCGTAAATCAACCCATAAATCTGCTCCAGAAAATCTACTCCAATGATAGAGGTATTGACATCGGCGATCACGAAGTTCCATTTAAAAGTTCTTCGAAGCCCGAGATCAAGGGCACAACATCGTTCTCCGTATGTGCTGATCTTTGAACCGTTGGCAGCATGTAATGAGTAATCTGTTTTCCCGGAATGCTTCAGCTTGCGTTTAAGTACAGATATGTTCGCGCCAGTATCGATCAAATATTTTTCTCCAGTCTTCTTGTCTGTGATAAATAGGCGATGAAATTGTGAAAAAGCACACAGCTCCGCCTCAGTGCATGCCCGCTTTAGTTTCCCTGTTGCTTCCAGGAACACGGAGCCTCGCACTTGAAAGCTCTCTTGCCAAAACGTGAATGATAAAAGCATAATTTCGAGTTTCTTCGGAATGGAAACGGGCTTCCTGACCGTGAACTTGAGAATGGCTTACTGTGATAAAACTGTCGACGATTGTTGTTATTATGAATTGCAGCTAACCCAATCTTTACTTTCGCTAGCTCGGCAGTTAGTTGCGTTACTGGGTCGTCGACCCTGCTTAGCGCATCAACTTGTTCGAAGCTCGAGACTTCGTAAATATTGTCGGCCATCTGGGCTAAATCGTCAATTCCTTTCTCTTTATTTGCCGAAAGTATTGAGGTTAAGGAGGTCGGTAATTGTTTTAGTCAAAACATTTTCGCAGTTTCATTGTTGATTTGACCTTCCCCAAGCTCCTTGATTTTTCTTAATAACTGTGACGGTTTTCTGTCTCCGAGGTCGGTGTCCGTGAATAATCTCTGGAATTTGCGATGCGGGGATCCTTCATATGTTGAAATCAATCTGTCTTTTAACTTCTGGTACTTTCTGCTTTCCGATAAGGAAATCACTATGTCACTGGCTTGTTCGATTTCCTCTTTGGCTAGTTTGGTAAGGACTAGGTGGAATTTGGATTCGTCACCTAACTTCTGGGGAGTGGTTACTGCTTCAAAATGTGCGAACCATAACCGGGGCTTGTCCTTCCAGAAGTCTGCGATTTTAGACGAAGTGCTGATTGCTTGCACTTCGAGGGTAGCTGCACACGGGTTCTGTTTCACAGGCGACGACATGCTGCTGCTTAACCGAAGGATGCTTGATATTCAAACGTCGAGGTCACCACTTTGCCAACGTTGTGGCAACCTACGGGAGACGGAATAAAAGGCTTGGAATATGCTCTATTACTGTCTAGTTTTATTTAACAATAACATTCTTTATATATAAATCGTCTTCGATAAACATCATGTACCAAAACCGGCACGTGATGTCGATTTTCTGTGTCAGCCAATAACTTATCTCAACGATACTTTAGTCCGTGATGATAAGGGATGGCTGGCACAACCGGCATTGTGGCTCTGCAGTTATTTAGCTTGTTCTGTAGTACCAACGTGCCGCAGGCGGGCGTCGGCGTTCGAAATTTGAATGTCAGTACCAACTTCACAAACTTTCAGATAAACTAGGGGCGGCTCGCAGGCAGGCGTCGGCGTTCGAAATTGGAATGACATAATATGCAGAAAAACTACACATTATGGTCATAATGTGTAATTTTTCAGATAAGAAATGAGTTTTAAGAAAGTGGTTTAACATTATGCTGATTGTAACGTGCGGTTTTTATACGCAGTAAAGAGGGTTTATGATACGTGTGTAGATAAAATAAAATAAAGATTTTTGAAATCGGTTCATAGATAGGAGCAGTTTTGAGGTAACAAACATTAAAAAAATACAACCGAATTGAGAACCCCCTCCTTTTTTGAAGATCGTTTAAAATAGAGTTCCTGCCCTCCACACAAGCTGCATTCGCTCACTTACCACTCCTTAGGGGACGCTAGGAAAATATAGGCTTTTAAGAACATTTGGCGAACGAAATTGATCACGTGACTTTGTACGGCTGGTTTTGTTTGAACTGCGAGTTCGCCATTCCCAGATCCGGATGCGGCGAGCGTGCCAGACGTGACGTCACCAGACCACGGGGTCGGAGCGGCGGCGTCACAACCTCCTGCGTCACCGGAGGCCGTCCTGTCCACCAGACCGCTTAGACCACGGTAAGTAAATTCAACGTGTGTGTGTTTGTGTGTACATACACACACACAAAACTGATCAAGTACGAGTTGTACTCGAACACGAATACTATCGTAAAAGATATTCTGGCGCTCGAAGAGATTGGAATTATTTGCAATCTGCTTTGTAGAGCAAGAACATTTCATGTTTCATAACTAGGAATTCCGTTCCGGGATCTTTTTTGCGATCACGGGAGCTCGGGATTGACGAAAAGCAATACCGGGATCCCGGGTAATCCCAAGATTATCGAATTTTGCAAAAAAAAAAGTACGTCAAAACAGTTTTCAGGGTTCCGTTACCGAAGGGTATTAAGCGTAAGCCTCTTCTGTGCTTCCGTCTGTCCGTAAAAGGGCTGTATCCCATGAATCGTAGTAGTAGAAATAAAAAATAGAGTTGAAATTTTCACAGAATGCGAGTTATGTATTTTATCGGTCTATGTGTGAGAACTACACGTATTTTATAAAATTGAATTCTCGTGCGATCCGACGCGCACTTGATCGATTTATTTAATATCTGTCTTTATGGGGATACTAAATAAATCAGCCAATTCATCAGCTAAGTCAGTATTGTGACATGAAGTGGGTTCTGTAAGTAGCACACATAACGCGTGATAAATTATCTTGTCGACATGTTTTCAGATAATGCGTTCTTCAATTAATTTAGAAGCCAATATCGAGGTACTATGTGTTTAAGTGTTTTTTATTTACAGACTTATATATATAGTACCTAGATTTTCTGAAAATCCCGGGTTTACTTTTATGGAATCCCACAAAAGTAAACACGAGATTTCAATCCCAATAAATCAGCCGGGATCCCGGGATCCCGTGTTTCGGAATCATGTTATCGAATTCCTTAGTCATAGCTGTCAAAATCCAACAAAGGCGAATTGCCCGCAATCGAATTGCAGGTGTGCCAGTTCATAGGATTCCATGTAAATAATTCTAAAATTAATTTCGTTCCCCCTGTACGGCGGCGCGATCGTTCCGGAGAAGTATCCGTTCTCATTAAGTCAGATCGTAAAATACGGGGTTGCCATGCTAAGATTTTTTGAATGTTAGCGAAGCCAAGGTCCGGGTTCGAGTCCGGGTGGGGGCAAATATTCGTTTGATGAGAACGGATGTTTATACCCTAGTCATGGTTGTTTATCTATCTAAGTATAATATTTATCTATATAAGTATGTGTATCGTTGTCTAGTACCCAAGATACAGGGAATCCTAGTTTGGGGCTATATATTTTTTAAATACACAACAGAGTAAATATGGTAAATATTACATTGTTTCCTTCTACCGAAGGAATTATATCCTATCTGCGTCATGCACGATATGGCTAATCGTGTCTTATTGTGATTCTACCCTTCGTATGGGTAAATGCGAGATGCTCTGCTTATTTGTAGTTATTTCTAGCCCACCAACAACACCACCATCACCTCAGAGACTACCACTGCCATGGGCCACAGAAGGGACCACCTCAAAAGGGACTTCTAGACCACGGTATATATCATCAATTCATCAATATCAGCCTGTCAGGGAACATATAAGTTGAGTACATATAAGCCTTCTTGCGCATGCTTTCAACTGGTACCTGTGTAACCATTGTGCATTCATTGTTTTTCAAACTCAAACTCTAAAACTTTATTGCAAATAGGCAAAAAAATTGCACTTTTGCAAGTCAAACACTTACTTAAGTATGAGACATACATGGATAAAAATAAAAAATAAATCAAATCAACTAAACTAATAAGTACATGACAGGTCTCCCTTTCAAGAGTGATTCATGGCTGAATCTCGCACAGGTAAAGGAGACTCTATAAACTCTACCAGTGCTCGGAAATACGCCCGCCAGAGAAGATAGCACCAAGAAACTCTACGGGGATGTAATTTTTTTAATTCTCGTTTTTTTTTTGTTTTTATACAATGTACGGTCAACTGCAAAATTGCAATCATAGTTGCAGAAAATATCACTTGCAGCATCACTGCGCGCTAACATTTCCTCGCACAACTACAGAAATAAACGTCTTACATAACTGTTTCAACTAGCTCAGTAACCTGTCTATAATTTCGCTTTGACTCATAAGTGGTCATGTTACGCAGCGGATTACTCTCGGACCCGAAACGCAAGTGTTCTAAAAGGTCAATGGTTCAAATCCTCTGTGATTTGGTATCGTTTGTCATTTAATATTTTGATATGAAACAAAACCATAAACGCAAAACACATCATTAACTTTAGAATGTTTCATTTCGAGGGTTGATAAACACACAAATAGAAATAATGTTTAGCATTTCAAACGCTGCAGATTCATATGGAAGGCAGAAGTAAATATCAGAGGATCAGACAGCTATTGATCTTAATTTTGCTTTGTCGTTACTAGTTCGCTAGCGAGGGTGCATGTGTTGATACATTTGATTACTTACATATTGATTATTACTAGTCGTGATTATGCAAGCAAACATCGATATGCAGGACAGGGTGCGTATAATAATAAGCACCCTGTCGCGTCAATTGCATAGCAAATAGCATTGCTTAATTGACCGAGCGAGCGAAGCGAGCGAAGGGCTCTATTTCGACAAGATAGGAGGCCGATTTTGCTTTCGTCTGTCTCTATACGTGTCTGTCAGTTCCGTTCTTGGGGCCACAATTTTCAAGCGATCCTCACAAAACTTGGCACACGCGTTCCTTGATAAAAAAAAATCGAGAGCTTTCTCGATTTTCCCCTTGGGGGGGGAGTTATGACGTCATGGGTCTGTATGGGATTAATCTGGCTCAACACAGACCTTGCTGTTAATAATTTTGTAATTATTTATTCCTGCTTATTGATAATGATAATGACTAAATATTATATTTTGTATTAGTTAAGCATAAGCAATTTTTAAAAAGAGATCTAAAAATCAATCTGTGGGAGTTTCTACGCCCTTCTTCTCCCACAGTGGTCCAATGTAGGGAAGTGGCAAAATATGACGATTGCTAAGTATATTTAAATATCTACAGTAATAAAGACATTTGGAATTTGGAATTTGCACATGAATTTTTTTAATGGGTTTTTTTTTCTCAACCCTATCGTGAGGGGAATCAAATTAAAGGGCTTCATGAGCCGGTTCTAAAAATATACTACACCATTAACTTCCGGCCGCCTATTTTCTAAAAATCCAAGCAATATTTTCAAAACATACCAAGTTTGGGCTCCTCGAAGTAGGAGACGGATTAGTAAAGAGGATCTATACAGACCATGAGAGTGAGTGAAATAGACTAGAACTATTTTCGTGAAAAGTCAATAGATTGTATTTTAAATCGTAGTTTACAAAGATATTGGTGCCGCTACTTTACTCAAGGTCAAGTAGAAGCACAAAATCAAGTTATAATTGAATCTAAAATACTTACCTATAAACTGGTTCACAGTCCCTCCTGTTAGCGAGGACTCCTGCCCACAGGGCCACTAGTATAGGATATAACATATCTCAAATTTCAAATGAGACTGGATTTACTGTAAGTATGCTTTTTAACGAGTATTTTATCATTCGGTGACTATAATATTTTAGGTTTGTATTTCAATTATTAGGTATTTTATCTTTAGATCTTTAATGTTATTTTTATTTTATTTATGCATTTTTTTTTAATTACGAGACATCTCGGGATATTTATGTAATTCCTACTGTTGTTTTATTTTAGTGAGAAACAGTGAAACGGTGGATAACTCGCTTTCAAGAAGAAGGTGCAGCAAGGAGTCGTCCTCGAAGTGCTCGTCCCCAGCATCTGACTGCATCACAGCGGAGATTCATGGTTGAACAATATGAATCTAATGGATTTATTTCGACTGCTGAGTTCGCAAAAATGTTCAATACTTCAGTGGATACCGTTCGCCGAGTCCTACATTCTGAGGGCATACACCACAGAGGGCCAGCTAAAAAACCCTGTTTTAACGAGACCCACAAACAAAAGAGGTTATCGTTTGCAAGGGAGTATTTAGATTTTGATTGAACCAGTACTAAAGTTACTGATGAGAAGACGTTTATGTCATAACAACACGCAAATATGGAGTCTGGTCGCATATCAGTGAATATGTGGGGATGGATGAGTGCCGCTGGACCTGGTGAATTGGTGTCGATAGCAGGACGCGCTACAACTTCTGATTATGTGCAAGTATTACGGGATAGTATGCTGCCAACTGTGCGATGTGTCTATCCAGCTGCTGATATGCCACAATTATCATTTGTGCAAGATAACTGTCCTGTGCATCGGGCTGGAGCTGTGCGTGACTGGTTTGGTCAACACACCGACATAGCCGTGATTCCATGGCCTGCAAAGTCGCCGGATTTGAATCCGATCGAAAATTTATGGGGTTTGATGGTGCAAAGGTGGGACATGCGGAATGAAAGGACTCCAAAGGCATTGCAAGCGCATTGTATGGAAGTGTAGGAAAATTTAAGAGGGACTGACATTTGTTCTAATATAGTTAGTTCAATGCGGCGGCGTTTGCTTGCAGTTGTAGATAACGGGGGAGGTAATACTAAATATTAAATGAGGGTATTTTTGTATTGAGGCACGATTGTGACGCTGCTATCACATGGGAAAAAGCGTGAGGCCATTTTAAATTGTGTTATATTTTAGCAAAGCTTTTTCAATCATATCAAGTGAAAAAAAAACGCCGTCACATAAAATAAAATGACAAAGTAGTATATTTCTTTTGGTCGGCTAGCTTAAACTATGTTTTCATAACGAAAACGAATACTTAAGCTATAAGTAACCTTACGAAATAGATAGAAATATGATTAAGAAATATTGTATTATTGATTTATATGTAACTGAAAACAATGGTTTATAATGTTATTCATAAAATATTTTTAAAAGTATTTTTATTCATAAGTAGACACAACTATGCCACTGCCACCCCGTATGTTATGTTATATAATGTATTAGCAAAAAAACTTTTTTAAATCGGTACAGCACTGGGTGCATGCGGGGTGTATTCTTATCATCACGAATACTAAAGCTACACCTAACCTTACGAATTAGATAGAAATGTGTTTTTGATATTGTTACTATGTGAAACTGTAAACAACATTATTTAATGTAAAATATTAAATATACATTATGATATTATTCTTACCTCGTGTTATTGTTTTATTTATAGAGAAAGATATTATGTCCCTATATAATACAATGCAACATTCGGGTAACTTTTACTGATAGGTTAGTTAATATCTCTTACTCCACAAAACAGACAAAAAAAAAGCCGAATAGACATAAGACATAAGACATAAGACGTTTATTCGTAATAGGTTAGTATTACATGTCATTTGGTATTAATATCAATACAAAAATAGCAAAAATAAGTCTTAAGTAATCTTGTACAATATGTCATGGTCATCAAAAATATAAAAAATATGTAGTTCGAATGTCTAGTAAGGCTACAACCTGTAGAGGGGGCTGTACCTAATTATAAATAAATTTTACCTAGATCGTGAGTGCGTTACGAATTCCTCGTGGCTGTAGGGCGCCAGCTCAATAAGCCACCGCTTTAGTCTGGCTTTAAATGCCCCGGTACTTGGAGCGGATGTGATGTGCCCCGGCAATTTGTTGTAAATCGACGGACCCATCGCATGTGTCGATTTACATGTTTTCGTCAGACGGCGGGAGATTGTGACTCTATTGGCGTTGCGTGTTGCGTACCTATGGACATCGTTATGGGCGCGATAGGCGATATAGATAGGGAATAGTAATTGATCTGAGCATTCGAACCTGAGTCATTGTGTCCTGAACTTGCGCGCTCACCGCGAGACCACTAGACTCTCTTGTTGATATGACGAAATAAAGAATGTTATTCGTCTTGTTTTGGAAAGCGAAACGGCAACCACAATATTCTATAGAAGTATGTTGATCCTTAAGTCTGTCAACTTAAGGTTGATATTTATATGTGTCAATATGTCAATATATAATAATATATATAATAATAATAATACATTGGACACTATTAACACAGATTGATCTAGCCCCAAACTAGGATTCCCTGTATCTTGGGTACTAGACAACGATACACATACTTATATAGATAAATATTATACTTAGATAGATAAACAACCATGACTAGGGTACAAACATCCGTTCTCATCAAACAAATATTTGCCCCCACCGGGACTCGAACCCGGGACCCTTGGCTTCGTAGGCAGGGTCGCTGCCGACTGGGCCATTCGGGTCGTCTGTGTGTGTGTGTGATTTGCCTGCACGCCCTATTAGTCTTTAACATCTGCAATTTTGCAGTTGACCATACAATGTACAAATATTCTAATCTTATGACAATATTATTAAATGGAATATTAATATTATAACATCGTATCCATAAGTGCCAATAAGATGTCTCAAAATAACCATGTAACAAATTAAATAAATAAGAACAAAGTGAAGCTGTAATGAACATTAAATATGAGAAACCAGACTGGACCAGTTCTCCCAAGCAGCACCCGTTCACGAGTTTGACTTTTGCACCAGCCTCACCACCCTCGCCATATTTGAGGGAGGGGAGCAACCCGCTACACAGAGTCGCCGGAAGAAAAAAAGACATTTTAGTAAGCATGAGCAATAAATTTTTAAGAGTCACCTTACATTACAGTTTTGTATTATTATATTAATTATTTTTATTATATTTTATTATTATTATTATTATTTCTATATTATATTTTATTATTATTTTATTATAATTAATTATTATATTATATTAATTATATACTGCACCGATCAAAGGGCTTTGCAACACCATATCGTCGGCAATATTTAATCCGGCTATATGACACCCAACTCTGGTGGTGCTGAGTTCCTTGATCAGCTTATTTACATATAAATTGAAAAGTTTAGGAGAGGTGAGCCCCCCTTCTCTCACACCACAGTCCAGTCTGTGAGTACCAGAGCATGACCTTGCCCACCTGACACTATTGTTGACATGTTGTTAAATGTACCAGAATCCAAACAAACGTGTTATTTCTGGAGCTACTCTCGTTTCACTCCACATTTTCTCCCACAGTATGACATAATTAACTAAATCAAATGCTTTCAACAAGTCTAAGGAACAAGAAAACACTGTCGTATAGTACTGAACAGTCGGCTTGAGATAGCAAATATGTTAAACCTTTGCATGGGTAATTGAATACCAAAACAGAACGCCATTTGACATAATGCTGTGAAAGTAAATGAAATATGCTAATCTTGCAGTGTATTCATCAGTAAACTGTCTAATATTTTGAACTGCAGAAGAATCAGAGCTCAATCTTCCAACTATAGACGATGTATGAGGACCCCACTGCAATTATGAATCTAGATTAATATCCAAGAATTTAGTCGACTGTACCAGGTCAAAAGGCTCGTCATTTATTAAAATATTTAAAGTGGGATCCCTTCCGACATTGGATAGTGAGAATTTTACTCGGTTGTTTTTTTTTAGAATTTAACACTTTAGTATATAAAATCACTTAAGAACTAGCGTGATTGCTTTATTAACATCGTCAAAATTGTTCAGGGTAATGTTAATCTTAAAAATAAGTGGAGTATCATCAGCAAACAAAACAATATCACATAAGCTTTTTCAAAAAAGGCAAGATCTTTAATATACACCAAAAACAAAAACAGGCCCAATATTTTGAGGGATACCTATTGAGATGAGCAATCCAAATGACCTCTATCCATTCACATCAACTTTCTGGATTCTATTACTAATACATAACACAATTTCGAGAATTTTCCCCCGAACTCCGTAATGCTGTAATTTACAAATTAATGTTTCGTGACTAACGCAATTAAATGTTTTTGAAAGTTCACAGAAGACACCAGTTGCTTCTTGTGACAAGCATCAAAGATATATTTTAAGAACCTTATCCCTGTATCTGTAGTAGAAAGCCCTTTAGTAAAGCTATATTGCTCACTATGGAACAGTCTGTTTATATTAAAATGACTTTATGAAGATATTTTTTTCAAATATTTTACTTAGAGCTTGGAGTATTGATATTGGTCTGTAGTTAATCAGATCATTTTTATTGCCGGATTTATATAAAGGAATCAATTTACAATTTTTCATTACGTCAGGAAAAACTACTTGCACTAGATCCAGTTAAAAACTAGTTATAATTTTTAATAAGTGTGTTGATACACTTATTAAAACGGTGATCTAAACATAAAGAGTGCATCAGTGTCTGTTGCTAATTATTACTGTTATATTCTCAGTGTTTGTAGTTTGTATGAGACGAATGAGGTGATGGATGATCATGGTGGCGTGCTAGATGTGGTGCTTCCGCCGGAGAACGTCCGTAGTGTAACCGTGCGCACCTTCGTGTCAGGCAGCCTGGTGCCACACACTGACGCTTACCACCCGCCTCTCGACGTCATTGTACCGCTGTTGGATGCTAAGGGCTCGGACCAGCAATCCGGCCGCCTGGATCCTAGCAACATTGGCGGGCACAATAACTGGAATTTTGCCAAGGGCTACCACGCAGACCTTTACGATCTCATTTGTAGCGTATCTTGGGAAAATGTGGCGAAAGCTCCGGATGTGGATACGGCGGTTGACCGCTTCTACGATTCCATCTACGAGATCTTCAATGCATCGATCCCAAATAAAATCAGGCCGAGCCAATCCTGCAGACGATATCCGGTGTGGTACACTGGTGATATTTTAAGAGACCTCGCCACTAAGGCAAAGCTACACAGATCATCAGAGGCCAGCCGACTACTTCGCATTAAGTGAGCTGAGAGCCAGCATTAAGTCCCGCGTAGCTACAGCATACATGAAGCACATGAAGAATATAGAAGGCATTATCAGAAATAGCCCACGCGCGTTTTGGAAACATGTGAGTGGCCTCAGATCGAAGGGTGGTTTCGAACCGCGGGTCACTCATCAGGGGCAAGAGTGTGTTGGAGAGGAAGCAGCAGTCGCATTTGCAGATTACTTCTCCGACGTTTTCCTCAATGACGTACCGGCGCTTGCACCGGAGCTGGTAAAAAGTTCCGAACGAACGGCTTACTACGTCCAAATTCTACATGTTTCTCGTAGGGCTGTAGAGGAAGGACTGAAGCAGCTAAGGCCAAGGAGCGCAGCCTGGAAAACGTCCCTCCTTACTTTTTAAAGCGGTAAACCCTTTGAAATAAGTTTTTTTTTTCAAATCAGTTCATCCGTCTTGGAGAAATCGATTAAAATACATAAAATACCGGCAAAGTGCGAATCGGACTCGCGCACCAAGGGTTCCGTACCACCGCACAATGGTAGGGATGGTGTGGAGTGAATAGTTTGGATTTTACATAGCAAAATGTTGTTTACAAAGTTATTGGTCTACTTTTACGCTCCATGTACGTAACCAGGTGCATTCATAAGTTTGTTTGTGGTATTTGAAAGAATTATTGTATGGGAGCCCCCATAAATATTAATTTTATTCTGTTGTGTTGTGTGTTGTTGTTGTGGTTACCCTCCTCCTTTTGTGAAGTCGGTAAAAATAAATAAATATATATCGCAGCAAATTTTGTTAAAGCAGGCGCCACCAAGGAATACAGGCCTTTACCGTTAGAGATTTC
The DNA here is from genome assembly GCA_949825045.1 of Argyresthia goedartella. Lineage (NCBI taxonomy): Eukaryota > Metazoa > Arthropoda > Insecta > Lepidoptera > Argyresthiidae > Argyresthia > Argyresthia goedartella. Next base: position 3,972,853 of record OX463811.1, on the reverse strand, counting down.
TTCAAAGAAACCAACATCCTAACAGTTGCAAGTCAATATATCTATGAAAACATAATGTATGTGAGGAAAAATATCAGTAGCTTTAAAACCATTGATAGCCGTCACAATGTGCAAACTAGAAATAAACATAAACTTTGTTTTCCAATGTTCAGACTCAAAAAAGTTATCAGTTCTTTTATGGGATACTGTATACGCTTCTACAATAAAATTCCGCAAGAAATACAAAACTTAACTGAAGCTCGATTCAAAAAATGTATAAAGCACACTTTGTGCACAAAGGTCTACTACAAAATTAATGACTTTTTACAAGACACCGACATCTGGCATTAAACCAGTTCAATGCACCCTATATATTGTGTACTATGTAATAATTAGGCACCTACTTAATGTTACATTATGCTTATTTGATTATATTATGACGTTCATTAAGTCTAAATTTTTGTGCTATTATGAATAAAAATCTTTGAACTGAATTGAACTGAACGACCCGAATTCGAGTAACACTGAGCTGCGACCACGCTGACTCAGTGCGGGTTGGTGGGGTATCATGCTACCGCACAACCCGACTGTCAGAAATTTTCAACTTTCTATTAGAGCCCCATGAAGCGGTAATACCCGGGATCTATCTAAAACTTAACGTGTCATTGAATCATAGGAAAATAATCATAATACAAATAAAACAATTTGTGATGTCATAAGATGTAGCTGATCTAATCAGTTTCACAGTGAAAGTTGTTAGAGGTCCAGAAACCTAACCCCGCCGTTATTTCGCCGCTAATTCACAAATAAGTATGTTCCGCCAGCCTACCTCCAGCATCGGCGCAGCCGCCAAAGATCTATACCACGACCACCACTACGAAGAAACCAAAATGGCCGCTCCCTCAGGAACAAAATGGCGGCCACGATTTGGGTCCCACACAGTTAGAGACTAATAAACTGAGGATTGCTGACCAAGGTATTTATAATTATGGACGTTTTCATATCGAACTATTACTACCGCTGGCGTAGCGTTAGCGACTCCAAACTGCGATTTTTAACATCGTAAATGACAATTTTGACAATTTTGACGACCCAAATGACCGAGTCGGGTTCAAGTCCCGGTGGGGGCAAATATTGGTTTCATGAGAATGTATGTTTGTACCCTAGTCATGGTTGTTTATCTATCTAAGTATAATATTTATCTATCTAAATATGTGTATCGTTATCTAGTACCCAATATACAGGGAATCCTCGTTTGGGGCTCGATGAATGTGTGTAAATAGTGTCCAAGGTATCATTATTAATTTCACTTACATTGTATTGTATAGCAATAAATTCAAATGTCGCGCTGAGGCGAGGTCGACGATAAGCTCACAGTCTGCCAGCGTAAAGCGCGCTTATAGGCAGGCAGGGCCACTCGATGCGGTGCGGCGCCGTTTTTTTTTTTTTGTTGGAGGGGAAATGTTCGGCTATGTCCGGGTCCCCACATCCGCTCGTGTGCTATACGGACTAAAAACAACCCCTTTATGTTTACAGTTGTCTTACTAAGAATTAATTGTGAGCCATGGCCTCGGTATATGCTGAAAGCTTTCTACCTGCAATTTGCCCTTTTTGGCGATATATATGGGAGGAGTTTGCCTGCTTACCCGATTTTATGAGCGGACATCAGCTCATAGTCAACGGGCATGATAGCGGCATGTTAGGGGGGCAGATAGCCCCCGCTGCTAAGAGGTGGTTATATATAATTTTTAGAAACCTATCCTAATCCTAAACTACTTTATATTTGGGTCATTTAGAGGGGCTCTGACCTCAGTCCGGGAGGTTTAAAAGGGCAGGGGGAGATTTTGTGTTCGTCGAATCAAGACGGCGATCTCTTTCAATCCAGGTATCTGAGACGCTGTAGTGCTTCGGGAACACAGCCTTCGTCTGGTTGACGTGCCTGAGGGGCGGGGTAGGTGCGGCGCCGCTGTGGCGAGGGAGATATATGGGCGGGCGTACCGCCCCCTTCTCCCCGCTGTCTCGTCTTGTTTTTTGCGGTGTGCGGCGCCGGAGGACATGCACAGCAAATATTGCAGATGTTTGCGATGTGACGCCGCAACGCAGTGATATGGCCCGAGCCAAATTCCCTCTCTTCTCACTGACCAGACGCCAGCGACTAGTACAGTCAGCGCGCTCACAGTCGGCGGCTCATAGCTCACAGTTACAGTTACTGAGCGGAAAAATTATATGTATTTGGAAATAGGGTTTGATTTGTCTTTTTAGAACTCGGTACCCGAGGGAACCCATTAATCAGCCTCCGGTGTCCGTCCGTCCGTCCGTCTGTCCGTCTGACCGTCAGTCTGTCTATACGTCAGCGGGCTTTATCTCATGAACCGTAATAGGTCGAGTCGAAGTTTTCACAGAATGTGTATTTCTGAACTAACAATTAAAAAAAAATGGTCGCCGTACACGAGATGTGTTTTTTTGTGTGTTTTCTTTTGGCTCGACCCTAGTCAACATGACAAAACTTTTATTATTGAATAACAAAAAATATTTCTAGAAGCTAAGAAAACGTAAAATGTGTAATAGAAAATTGTTTATTTTACTTGTTCGCCAAAAAAAGCGACCAGAACGATTAAAAGTTGGGAATTTCTCTAATCTCAAACAAAAATGGTTGCAACGATGTCGTATCTTTACAGGAGGATTATTACTGTAAAAACTATTGTAATTGACAAAATCGTACCGGAATCCTAGAGGAAATATCTACGTAAAATGTGATATACAATAATCCTAGCTTTTAAGTAACAAAAGCAGAAAATTTACAACATCACAACAAGCGCACTCTGGAACTTACTTACAGAGTATATTTGTATAGCGTTCGACATTTTTTTTTCGGGGTGTTTTCATGTTATGTTGCAATAAATATTTTAAAAGTTTACGAAGACGTTTAGTAATCTACTAGTGGAGACTTGTGGAACAACACGACCCATTTTAAATGGCTAGTATTTAATCGCACAGCAAAAATACTGATTTTCACAGCAAAAAAGGATCAGCAAAAATACATTTTATGTTTTAAATATTTTTGTTGTTTTTACATATTCAACCTAATACGAAGGATTAAGCGGTCTTCGCTCCGCTCACCCCCTTTACCCTTAACCTAAGCTACCGCAGTATTTTGCCCTGATATTTGCTCTGAAAACCAGTATATTTTCTGTGCATATTAGTATTATTGATGTGCAGTTTAATATTTCCCATTTTAAATTAAACATTTAGCTGGACCGGCCGTCTGTGGGCAAGTTAGGCCACAAAACAGACAAACACCTATCGGCGTGGCACAAAAACTCGGCCACAAAACAGCAGAGTGGTTAAATTTTCGTCGTTTTTTTATCTTACAGAGTGCAACAAAATTCTGAAGTCAGTACCACCACCACTGGATCAGTATATTATTGGTGGGAGCAACGCAGCCAGCGGGGAGTTCCCTCATTCAGTGAGTTAGGCCATTAGGCTCTGTTCTTATTTCATTCGGCCTGACAATCGGCGCCGACTGTACACCGGGTGCAACAGAACAGAAATGTGTAGTCAAATTTTAGGGGGCTGTTAGGGACATCATTCTGAACAACTATGGCATCAGTGAAATTTCAATTTTCACTTCCCCACACATTTAAGCGGGGTGAGCAATTATTTTGTATGGTTTCAGAGTTAAATTTGTTCAGAATGATGCCCCTAACAACCGCCCAAAATATGACTACACCTTTCTGGTACAGCCTGTTTTAAAATTTGACAATTCGCTAGTTTACGGCGTTAGGGACATCATTTGACGACCCGAATGGCCGAGTCGGCAGTGACCCTGCCTAGGAAGCCAAGGGTCCCGGGTTCGAGTCCCGGTGGGGGCAAATATTTGTTTGATGAGAACGGATGTTTGTAACCTAGTTATGGTTGTTTATCTATCTAAGTATAATATTTATCTATATAAGTATGTGTATCGTTGTCTAGTACCCAAGATACAGGGAATCCTAGTTTGGGGCTAGATCAATGTGTGTAAATAGTGTCCAAGGTATAAAAAAAAATATAAAAAAATAAATAAAAAAAATGACAAATTTATATTATGGAAACATGACAGTCGGCGCTCACTGTCGGCCGTAGTGAGAGTATAATCATAATTTCATAATTTATTTATTGCACACAAATAATAGACAACAAGAATGAAGGTGATTTGTAAAAGCGGGACAAAGTAACTAAACAAAGTAACAGCGTTAATTAATGCACACGGAAAAAAAGAAGCGCACACGCAATGCGCTCGACTCAAAACACATAAAAATAGTTAAAAAATAAACTTAGAACGCTATTTTGTCAAAAAAAATATTCAAGAAGAGTTTACGAATACATACATAATAATAATAATCTTTTATTGCACAGAAAACACATTGGACATTATAACATAAACAGTATGCAAAGGTGAGCTTATTTCTAAAAAGAAATTTCTTACAGCTAACCTGTGAAGAAAAGAAAAAAATAAAATATAGAGAGGTAGTCCTAGAGTACAATTAAGAGTTAAAAGAAATAAATAAAATCAATATACTATCAAATAAATCACAATACACCCTACGCAATTACTATAAAATAAATAAATAGAATACAATAAATACATAGATACACATAATTACTATGAGATACTCACTATTCGGAAGAGAGGAGATGCTGTTTAATTTTTTTCTTGAAAGTGACCAAGGATTTGCAATGCAATTTGGCTACCAACGACCATCTAGCAATAGGAAGCTGAGCATTCTCCACCTCCCATAAAACAGATTTTTTGATTTTTGGCTGTTTCTCTACTCTTTAACTTATTTTATTTTTACCTAAACCTTCTCCAGATTAAGGAGGATAAACCTCAATACGAATTATTCAAACTGGATGGGCCATTTAAGAGATTTTACAAGTTGAAATAAAGAGATCGTGGAAAAATGCGAATGCTGAAAGTCACAGCACGGGAAAACGATTCACCGGATGCTGTCTACCAAATCATTTTAGAGATTTAGTAAGACTAACGTATAGTAATTTATTTAGATATTTAGATTTATAGATAGATTTAGGCCAAGACCTGGAGTACCGGTTATAGATTACAGTTGCATGTAGGTAACTAACTCCAGTAATGTTTCGCAGGTGGCCATAGGGTATGAGAAAGGAATATCTGCAGATGAAACGGAGAAAAATGAGCTGAAGTTCCTATGCGGCGGGTCGCTGATATCCAATTACTATGTCATGACGGCCGCACACTGCTTCCGTTCATCCGGCGCAAGGCAGAGGTATGATTCTTCGAGTTCAGAGTCCTGAAGTTCTTTATTCATCAGCAGCCTGATGACGAACCATCTATAGAGTATACGCCATTCATCTCGGTGCTCTATGCAACCTGCGTCCATCATATTTTTTTTTTTTTTTTGCCGGCTGACTGATGTTTCGAGTGTGACTGAATGGGTCGGCACGATAACTGCGTACAGTAAGCGATGTTTCAACTAAATATCTGTCAGCCGTAGTATAGTCATTTTTATTTATTTCTTTATTTTATTTTATTATTTACACTATTTGTTTGCGTCATCACAGCAAATGCCAAATCGATACAAACATACATTAGAAATATTTACAGGATTCATTAACAGCATAAATACAGATTCAGATCCCAAGTAAAATTCACAATAGTATAACAATTAAGTTTCAATACACATCAATTCCAATAATCCAGGGACAACACAATCATATTTTCCTCTCACAGAACCTTCCTCCACTTTCACATTCTCGCACTATATCCCTCCATGCATCACCAAACAGATCATTCAGTGGTGCTGCCGCCAACAGTGCGTTGAGGCAGTACCGCGCCCGCACTTGCGTGGACCGTGCGGTGCGTGCCGCCCGCTAGCAGCCGGTGCCTTCCCTAAGGCCGTGTCCTCACAACGGCTAACCCCTGTCACCGTGCACTAGCGGCGGACTGATTCGTTTCCATTATAAAGACAAGTCGCTAAATACGGAAGTGTCAAATTACAAGGAAGCGAAAAAGCCGGCTGCTCATTTTCTGAGGTAATGGGAACAAAGCCGACATGACCGAAATGTTTATCTTTAGGATTATATTCATCATTATTCATGGTACTTATAGTCTAACAAAGTAGCTCTTCCACATTTGAACATTATCCCCACGCAGTTGCGACTTGATTTGTGACCAAGTTTTGTCGACTTTACTTTGGATCAAAACTTTCAAGAGAAGTACTGCACGTACGCGAGTAGTTATGTCATTATTTCACCCGAAAATATCATGGCTTAGCTTTACAAGGGAAAGTATCGTTCTATGACGACCTCTGCGGCGTTGTGGTTCGAGGCTTTGCATCCTAAGGTCTTGGGTTCGAACCTTAGGCTGGGGAGAAAAAAATCCCCAGGTCTTGGATGTTTATATGCGTGTAACGCCGCGGTTTCTGGTTCTCACAGCTCAGGTGTGGGGCATATACGTGTGACGCCGCTGTTTCTGGTTCCCACAGCAAAGGTTAATGTTTATGTTAATGTTTATCTTTCCTTACAGCGAGGCGAAACTAGTTCGAGTGGGTGTCGACCTCGGTGACCCAAATTCTACTCTTACAAGATACAACCCCGCAGTAGACTTTAATATCTCGACCGTCATCGTACACCCGGATCATATGAAGAACGTTAATGATATTGCCTTGATTCGGTAAGTCAAAGCCCTTCTGCACAACCAGCTACTGGAAACAGTGACCATGACTCGACGACGACGTATCCAATTATTTAATCCGTTGCCCTTTAGTTAGTTGACCAAACCAGCGAAGCGTCTCCGGCCAGCTTGGGAAAAAATGATTGCTAAAATGTACGGACTTCTGTCTGGATTTCTGGCTGTTCTTGTGAGCAGGTTCGATAATTATATTTATTTTTGTCGGTTCAGGATTATGGGTTTTTTCAAAATGGCGGAGGTATGGGTTTCTTAAGTTATTGACGGCTACTTTCATACTCCATATTCGTAACCAGGTGCATCCCTAAGTTTGTTTGAGCTATTGAAAGAAAATGCAGTCCGTTTTTTTTTTTGTTTTTTTTTAAATAATAATTCCACTTGTTCATCCGATAAACTTCAAGGAGTCGGGGCTGTGAGTGAGGGGGTGGAAAATAATGAAAAAGAAACGTTTTCTTACTAAAGGTTTTTAAAATTATGCGTAAAATTTAAATGAACGCTTTATTTAATTTAGAAAACAATCATTTCTAATCTCTAATTATTCCAGATTACAAACACCAGTGCCTACCTCAGAGTTAGTACACCCCGGTTGTCTGTACACGAAGTATGAGGCCCCGACCGGCAATCTCATTGTGATTGGATTCGGCATCACAGACATACGTAAGTAACTAACGACGTCAGTACTAAAATACTAAAAACTTGCTACCATATACTAGGCCCCCCTCTATCCTCATGAATTAATGTTTTGAGCAAGGCACCTACCCGGATAAACTTAAAACTGCCAGCAGAGAACCTATTCATAAATCTGGAGATAGAAAACATATTACTAACTACCGACCTAGTTCTCATTCATATAATAATCTTTTGAAAAGGCTATAAATAATAGACTAAATTCTTATCTAGAAATGAATAACATCTTTATAGAGAAACAAAGATAAAGATTGAGATATTTATTGTTTGATTATGAAACAAAGATTGGTTGGTTGTAATAAAACAGGCAAGTGTATTACGATGATCTGCCGTAAGGCGTTAAGACTTCGGTTTTAGATTTGTATTAAAATGAGAATTATGAATTCCATATTAATTATTGTCTTCATACTGTTAAATCAAGTTTTATAAAATGTCCAAAGGAACATCATTGATCGAGTCGACAAAATGCTTTTAGAAAAAATAAACCCACAATACTAGCGATATACTTATGACCTCGTAACGCGTTTATGACAGGACAAACAATTGACAAAATTTCTCAGTGACCTTCATGGATATGACCAAGGCTTTCGACTTCGTATATTATAAACAGCTACTAATGAAACTCGACATAATTGGTATTAGATTCGTATCTGAAAAATATAAAACTATTCTGCCTTGTGAAAAATATAGATCAAACCGGTACAAAGCAAAGCTACGCATCCAACACTAGGCCCGTTATGTATAGAGTACCACAGGGTAGAAACTTGGGGCCTTTACTATTCTTGGCCTTTATTAATGATCTACCAGAAAGTGTCCCGCATCCATTGGTATTATTTGCGGATTGGTCACTAGTCATAAAATGCAGAGAGATACTTTGAATCCGAGATAAGAAATAAGAAAATTTACTTACGTATCATGGTTTACATTGGTTTTAACTATGTTATTTCAGTTTAACACGATATGACCCTAAATATGTAGGCGAATTGTTTATGTACATAACTGAATTACTTGTTAGTTATTTACATATTTACATGAGAAGTAAGTACTTCATTATCTTATAAATTTAATATTATTAGCTCCCTCCGTTGTAGCAAAGGGCCCAATCGATATGCTGATAAAAGCCGAGCGGTCATGGCGGCGAAAATCGTGAATTTCAACTTTATGCCATAGTAATAGAGTGCAACCCTATGAAAAATACATTGTAGTGAGGATGTCCCTGCGTGAGCAAAAGCCTTTTCTTTGAAATGTGTCTGTAAAATACAAGGAAGCCATCCTTACTTAAATAAAAACTTGAATTTCTAACTAAATTAATTTTTGCTTAAATGTTGATTACCAAATTTGTTTTTTTTTTCCAAAAATATCTAAAAAATCAAGTAAATACCCAGAATCAAAATATCCAAAATCAAAATTTGAAAATACCCGGATATGCCCTCGGGTATACCCGGGTATTTTCAAAACAAAAAATGATACGGGTATCATTTTTTGTTTTGAAAGCAAACCCACCAAAGTTACCAATAGGGTTTTCCGATACTCGATTTTTTTTGATACCCGGGGGTATCAAAAAAAATCGAGTATCGGAAAACCCTATTGGTAACTTTGGTGGGTTTGCTTGAGGCTGGGGAAATTGCATATTTTTTTATTTTTGGAGGGTTGATTATTAGTTCATTATGTTTTGCCATTTTACTAGACGACTCACTGTATGACTTTCCTCTGATTCAAAGTTTAGTGCCTCTGTGCTTGTCCGATGGTTTTGTTTTCAAACAAAACCATCGGAGTACGCTTTATTGTAAGGCAAATAATAGTAGAGGCCCCAGAATACTGCCCTTTGGTACACCATACTTAACAAACATAGTGTTGGATGCGTAGCTTTGCTGTGTAATGGTTTGATTTAAGAGAACAGCTTTGGTATAAGAGACCTTCACAAAACCTATTACATACTATGTATCTGATTATTTAGGTAGTTTAATAAAACCGGTCAGGTTCGCGTAGGATCTCGGACCCGCACACGAAGGGTTTCATACCATTGTACACGGAAAAACGTAAAACGACAGTCTTTTGTTCGAGTGTACCTTTTTAATTTTTATTAATAAAATTTTAAAAAGAGGTAGGACTACACACAAGGCGGTACATTGAAACACTGAAAAAAAGGAGTGTATACTGTATGTTCCGAAAATAATTATTTCCTAATTGCAGTTAATACCATTCGCATTATTTCTCACTTTATATTTTTCTCGTAATCTTTCTTTCCCTATAGCAACTTTAGTCATTCGCATATTTTTCCATTCTATTTTTTTATGAAAAGCTTATTTTCCCGGTATGTTTTGTAACCATTCTCATAATTTTCCATACATTTTTTTTATTAATAGCTTAATATCCCTATATGTTTTATGACCAGCCGAATAATTAAATAAATAAATAAAAAATCGGTTCGGCAGCAAGTACCGTACAAGCAACTTCTCTTGAGAAGAATTCTTTTTTTTAATGTTTCGATACCTAGAAAATCATTTGAGAATTATTACTGGAATCTGCTGCAAATGATTCTTAAGGTCTTAAAACATAAAGAAATTACGAAAGTAACTATTCCCATTTCCTAACTGATCATAACAACTTTCAATTGAAGTTAAAAATTAAAAAAAAAAACAATTTTTTAACATTACACAATAATTAATAAATTTTATCGAATTTAAAGAATTTTCACGAAAAAGATGACGTCATAGTGGGTCCGCCATTTTGAATTTTAAAAAACTGATGAAAGATTCGAAACCAGCACCCTCAAAAACCCACATCTACCCCTCAATACTTGGAATTACATACAAAATTAACGTTGCGTGTTCAAAAAAGTCAGTTTTTTACAAATAAAAAACGAACCGCTGGACCGATTTTTTCTAGACTCCTTTCAGATCTAAGTCATGACGTGGCGTATCGATTGATATGGTCATCAAAGCGATTCGGTCCAGTAGTTATTGAGAAAACGAATTCCATAATTTTGATCACGTACATACGTACGTACACACACACACACACACACACACACACACAGACATCACTCTAAAAATGATTGCAAATGATTCTCCAGGTCTTAAAACGTAAAGAAAACACAAAATTACCTATTTCAATTTTCAGACCTATTATAATAACTTCTCAAGAGAAGTTAATAATAAATACTCAAATATTTTTGTTAGCAAAGAAGTAATAGTAGTCGGTTCGTAAATTGATGATTAGTAAATACTCTAAGGTTGAAAACTAGTTGATTAGGCATAAAAGTTTAAATAATCATAGACACTAGATAATAATCAATATGCATACACTTCAACATACGTATCTATCATTGTCATATGTGACATAACATAATTTAGTCGTTGTGAGAATATAATTCTTGTCTTCTCAAAAAAGTAATTTGTCAGGACTTTCAATGGCATCAAACAATTTGGAAGATAGTGTTGCAACTTTTAGCTTCATTGAAAGCAACCGCAGAGGTAAAATTTTGATCAAGGGCGGTCGGAGGCATTACTTAAAACGCGAAAATCACAAATGCCGGACTTCTGTATGGACTTGCGACAAGGTTGGTCATTGCTATGGCTCAGTATTGCTCAACCCTGACAAAACTGAGATAATTCGAGAGCGCGAACATTGCTGTATACCAGACCATGAGAGCATTGACATAGAGCGCAGCATAATTAATTTAAAAAAGAAGGTGACTACGACATATCAACCAATCCCAACCTTGTTTAAGGAAGAAATGAGGCAGTTTATGACCGAAGAATATGTAGACAAACTGCCGATTCTACGCAACAAAAAAGATAGTTTATATAAAGCCCGCCGCGAGGAAGAATCTTTCGAATGCTGCGAAGACATCCTGTTACCAGAAAGCTTAGCCCAGGACTGGCTTTGTGTCAAAGAAGACGACTTTTTAATATTTGTTACTGAAAAAGCCAAGGAATGGCTCGCAAATTGTAAGAAGTTTTTTGCAGACGGTACTTTTCGGATCGTTCCAAAACCGTTTGTGCAATTGTACACTTTTCATGCGGACATTGGGTCTACTGCTGACCACACAAGAGTACTACTGCCTTGCATTTATGTCCTATTGCCCAACAAGCAGCAGGAGACCTATGAAAAAATGTTTGAAAGTTTTCAACAAAACATTCCTGGGTTTCAACCTGATGAATTAAAAGTGGATTTTGAGAAAGCGGCAATCAACGCGTTGTAGCGGCCCCCAGGGCTAAGGTCTGAGCCGCCGCTAACAGAAGCTATGATCGTCTATTCTATCTATCCCAAAATGAGAGGACCCGATTCAGCTGTAAGATTTGTAAGTAAGAATGATAAGTCTGAATTTCTCGTTCGTCGAGAAATCTGTTAGGCGTACAATAGTCGAACGAAGCTTGGTTCGGAAAGTTACAGTTTCAAGTTAGACAGAGAAAGCATATATGTCCGCGAGCCGGTAATTCGCATCAGTCAGCGGTGTATTGCGCCAAAACGATCGTTGTTATATTTTATGTGATGGCACCATCTGGTTTTTGTATATATGAGCGCATTGGAACATCTTTTTTGTTTTAGTTTTAGTTTTAGTTTTAGTGATCGATCACAGTTATAGTATAGATATCCGTCGTAGTTTTACGACGTGAGTACTCAATGATATTTCATGTGCTCGCTAGTAGCGGCTTGTGGTGGTTCCAATTATGTATTTTGTTCACGGCAATAACGATCCGAAAAGACCGGTTTACACAATTGCGATTTGAGTTCCGAAATGGGTTCTGAACTAGCGGTTACCTCAAAAGGTCCGTAACGTTTTGAAACCTTCAACTCTGCGCAATTTGAGCTGGATGTTATCGAAACGCAAGCATTATTGTTTTAGGATATCTAACCCACACCATAGCGAAGTGCATAGTTCGATAAATACCGAACTATGAATTCCACTAGCCGCAGCACGTCCTGGGCTGAGCCAAATCATATATACCGACTCAACTTACACATTAGATATCCAGCGAAATTTACATTTAATTTAAAAATGCAACTTGAATCCAATCTGACCCAAGGCAATGCAAAACACCTACCCGGACCTAAACAATGAACTTTAGACTGTAAATTGATCTCTTCGCGCGTCCCCGACAATACTCAAATGTCAAAATATGAACAGGATATGTTATCTGTGTTGACACCGGTTTAACTTTGTTCTGAATTTGTTATTTCCATCCGCGGAACCTCATCGATCAAACAGTCTCCCTATGCCCTGACAACCTAGGTTTAGCCGCAACTAAACTCCTGTCTAGCCTAGTCTAAAACCTAGTGTTATACCACGTCCATTATCGACACCACTCGAAAATGGTTGAGTTTGATTTGAATGTGCTTGAATGTTTAACGACTGTGTGTGTGGGAATTACAAAACTCGCTATTCTAAGGAATGAGGAGAGGATTAGCCCGCGAATATCCTAAGAGCCAATCCAGGAACCCTATGGTGAAGGAAAAAGGAATTTAGGGTCGCTCCAAGCCCAGACTCAGACTCAGATCAATTGACTTAAAAGTTCTTTCCTAACGACCCAAGGATAGTTTTGGAATTAGGGGTAGGTTGATATAAAGGTTAGGAACCGAGGTATATCTCGGCGCTTCAGACACTCACGAAAACCCACTGAAACTTCGCAGTCACAAATTCGTATAGTTCTGACGCGTAACACGGCAGACAAAAACTGTTTAGAACTCGTGAAGACGACTGTCACAGAGGCTAGACGCAGAGACTGAAAGAATTCCCCTCCCACGCTCTGGTATTTATATGCCCCACATGCGTCCTTTGCAAATACGCTCTGCCCAAGCGAAGCTTCTTATCACTAACTACACAGGGTCCAATTTCAACCATGCCATGCAGATCCGCCGTTCTACAAATTGTGTGTACGCATATTCACTATGATCAACCGTAGGTTATCACTCAAATCATTTGGTACTGCCGATACACAGAATCTGTTGATCGCTGACCAATAAAAGCTTGTTGCGATTAATTAAGCATTTCCCGACCACTAGCTGCGCGTAGCAAAAGACCACTAGAATGATATTCAATCCAGAGGTGTCAGACCCTCCATATCATACCTCAATCGCAATTGTATATTTGCAATCAACATAATAGCTTTCTCCGTTCCATAATAACCTTTCATTATTTAGTTATTCATAATTTTATTCAACGCGCAGCCAAATCGGCTCTGATATCTACACATCCCGCAGGAATGCGACAAAAAAAACTCGACCTGAACTGAAATTCCACGAATGAACCCACGCGTCTTTTTTGCGAACTTTGCCAGTAAGCTATGCAAAACCCTCAAACGTTATCTGAACCGATTCTCGTATTCAAAACAGCGCGGCGTTGGGCTAGCTCTCTATCACGCAGAATGAAGTATCTAATGTACCGACTCTCGTGTACCATTACAGCTCCCTCCCAGACCTTGAGACACTGTTTATCTCAGTTAACATGGCGCAAGGATCTCATTACCACTATGCTATCCATACTTTGTACATATCTACTCTATATGTACGAACATCTCAAATCATGTACACAGACCGATGAATCTGTCAATTATGTATATAATATTCACACAACTCGATTGAGTTCTCTCCTGTCTTATCTTATTTATCTATCTAACTATACAACCTCGCTTACCCGCAATTTATCCTAATTCGTATTACTATATATATCTACAAATTGTTTTTTTTTTGTTTTTTTTTTTTTTGTTTTGTTTCCAAACCATGCAAGATCCTTAAATCTACAAAGTAGTTACTCAAATTTACAGCTTACAGCTTAATTATATAACCTTTATACACTATCTTATTTATCTACGCCCTTATTCGTCCTCACATAATACCTGGCTATATTTATAGTATTGAAGTTACCTAATATCTCATTTGAACCCGGATCTACTAACGTATAACAGTTAGGATATACCACTGCCGAAATAACATAAGGCCCTTTATACAACAACGAAAATTTCCGCATGATTTTATGTTCTTTATTTGAACGCACAAAAGTCTTAAGTTTTACATAATCACCTATACGATAGACCTCTAACTTACGCCGTTTGTCCGCCTGTCGCTTACGTCGTTCACTAGAACTTTTAGAGTTTTCTATCGCTACATTCCGCACCTGTTCCGAATCTCGCACACTATGGCCTAATAACCATTCATCGCCTAATTCCTTGTCAATAGTTAATTGTCAATAGTTAACGGTTCCCGCCTACCAAACGCTAACTCATTAGGCGCAAAGCCTGTGCTTGTGTGTTCGATATTATTATAGCAATTCTGAATGTCCGGTAACACGTCTACCCAACTACGATTACTTCCGCCGCAATAAGTTCTAATCAGTCTACCTAGCTCGCGATTCACTCTTTCTACGCTATTAGAATTTGGACAATACACCGACGTATGAGTGACCCGAATCCCCAGCTGTTTGAGTCCAAATTCCCAACCTTTCGATATGAACTGTGGTCCTGAGTCCGTGATTATAGTTTCGATAGGTATTTCCCTATGAAATCTCTTTGTACAAGCGAGCACGCTCCTACCTGTCGCTTTTCGCATTGGATATAATTTTATTACTTTACTGTACACGTCTTGAATCACATATATATATTGATATCCGAATTTACCTACGGGCAATGGCCCATAAAGGTCCGAAAAAACTTTCTCACCCAACCTTTCCGCCAACACCGGTGTACAAGGACCAACGGTATTGTTAGTACTTGGCTTGACCTTTTGACATATGTCACAACTTCTTATCACCGCGCTAATCACCCTACTCATATGAAGAAAATAATATCTGTCCTTCATCAGTGCTAATATTTTATATCTGCCGTAGTGACCTATTTCTTCATGTATGTGTAAAACAAGTTCCTCCTGTAGTGATTTCGGAATTACTAGCAACTGTACGTTCCGCTTCGGCACGTGAAAATATAACGTATCACCTACTAGCTTGTAATTTTCAAAACCTCTCGTTCCCGTATCTACTACATTACGTCTGATACAACCGCTAATTCGATTTAACCGCTCATCTTCGCTTTGTAATCTCGCAATGTCCCGTAAACTCGAAATAACACTTGCGGTATTCGATGCCTGAAACCAGAATATTCCCGGCTGAACATTTGTACTGTCAATCATACCTCCAGGTCCCGCTATCTGCCTGCTTAGCGTGTCGGCAATTTGATTATCAGTCCCTCGCACAAATTCTATGTCGTAATCGAATTGCTCTAAAAACATAATCCACCTCGTTACGCGTGCACCCAATAAAGTCCACGACTTAATGAACGTCAAACTTTTATGATCAGTTCTAATAATAACTTTTTCTCCCCGCAAGTATATCTCAAATCGCTTTAAAGTGTATATAACTGCATACATTTCCTGTTCACTGATCGACCATCTAGTCTGGGCACCCTTGAATGCCTGCGAACAGAACCCTATAATTAGTTCCTGGCCCGATTCATCTAATTGATAAACATAGCCCCCAATTCCTATAGCGCTGGCGTCACATTGAACATAATATGTTTTTCCCGCCATTGGCTGACTCAAAATTATACTTTCTGAGAATTGGTTTTTTATCTCGTCAAAAGCACTTTGCATCTGCGCACTCCAGACGAACTTGACTCCAGACCGTAATAAATTGTACAAGGGCCGTGTCAACGTTCCAAAATTTTTTATAAACCTCCTAAAGTAATTTATGAACCCCAAAAACGCCCTCAATTGCTTGACAGTTCTGGGTGACGGATATAATTTAAGTGTTTCAATTTTGTCCGGGTCCATCTGCAAACCTTGTGTAGACAAAATATGCCCCAATAACTTGACCTTTTTTTGTGCAAACTCGCATTTTTTTAGTTTGCATGTGAAGCCCGCGTCTTTCAATTTACTCAGAACCGTGTCCACTTGAGACAAATGCTGTTCGAAGTCACCCTCAGTTAAAATTGCCAAATCGTCAACAAAATTTAAACAATATGACCTAACCTCTGGCCCTAGAATTAAGTCCATCGCCCTCGAAAATGAACCCACACTGGTTTTCAACCCCTGAGGTAAAACGTTGTAAACATAACTTCTGCCTTGATATACAAAACCCGTGTATCGTTTAGATTCGTCTGATAATGGTATAGAAAAATACGCATCTTTGATATCAATAACTCCTATGTAATTTATCCGGCGCCCGGATTGCAATATCTCACTCATTAAAGGTGTGGTTTCAACCTCCCCGACCATTCCAGTGTTTAATTGTCGTGCATCTAGCAGAATACGGACCTCTCCTGATTTCTTTAATGTACAAGTCAATGGACTGCTGAAATCCGTAGATTGCCTGCTAATAATACCTATCAATTCCATCTCTTCCAAACGTTTTGTTACTTTATCGCGATATGCGAACGGTATGGGATAGCTTCGTTTTACGAAAGGCGTTTCATCTCTCATTTTTATCTCATGTATATATTGATTTGTCCGACCTATCCTATCGCTAAACAACTCTGCATGTTTATTTAACACCGGCAATAACCTTGTTTTGTGTTCAACAGGTATTGATGAATTATTCACATATTCCTCTATCATATTTCTACTGGTATCTTGGTTCTGTACTTCCATTGTACAACAGCAAAAATCCTGATTAGGGCCAGTACCTAATGGTATTTCACACATCCGCCCGGCGCTTCGTATAATTAGCCTCTTATTACCCTCACACATTAAACTCGCTCGCGTCTGTTGTATAAAATCAAACCCCAAAATTAAATCTTTAGGCACCCTTGTTAATACTAGCATTGGAGTATCGATAACGCATTCACCTATCGTTAATGGTAACGTTACTAATTTATCAACCTTTTCCTTACTGACTCCAAACGCACCTGTGATTCTCAAACTTGGAATCGGTATTTCCGTCGGTTTTCCCAATTGACTGCATACTTCTTCGTATACTCTCCGACTTATTACACTGATTTCGCTCCCCGAATCAATCAAACTCCTTACAACAATATTCCCAATACGCACATCTATCTCAGGTAATGTCAAAGTACTACATAACTCGCGCCCACACTCAGTCGAATCGTCGTCTCTGAATATCGTATGTAAACGTCTGTCATTTCGATCTCTACAATTCGATCTAGATTTTTCCTCTAAACACACGGCATATCCGTGCGCTTTATGCGCTAGTAATTGAATAAATTCATTCACACCCACGTTCGAATCCAAATTACACAAATCATACAGTCTATGCTTTTTTCCAATTTGATCGGCTGTCCACCCGAACCGTAATAAATATCTGAGCGCGAACGACCCGCGCGAGTCCACTAGTTTTTTGAATTCTGACTTATCGCATTATTCCTGTCACTTGAACTTTGCCCTGCCTCTGTATCTCCTGAACTATCATTGCCCCTCTGAAACTTTATTGCCTTGAAGCTAGGCTGAGGCTGTCTGCTTCTACCGCGAAAATAACCGCGACCACGCGTCCCAAATTCGTTTCGCGCCTTCGTTCCCGCGTTATAAGTATTCCTACGACTCACCGCGTTATAATGTAACGTATTTACCCGCATAGCTCGATATTGCCCACGCATGTAGCTATCCCGCCTCACATTATTCGTATCCATTGTCTCAGAACCATGTATCGCACTTAATTCCCCATCGACATTCCGTTCTAAATGCCGAAGGAATTCGACCGCATCACGTATAGACATTGCCTCTTTCCTAGCAAAAACGCTACCTGAATATCACGCGGCAACTGTCTGAAAATCGTGTTGATTTTCTCCGTATCAGTAAACGGTATCGTAAGCTCATATATGCTATTCAATTGAGAGGCAAAGAATTCTTCCATACTTTGACCTTTCTTAGAATCAAACTTCGCAGTTAGGAATCTTTGCTTAATTAATTCCTGTTCATTATCACCCCAGAATACCTCTCTGAAATCTTTTTCAAAATCCGAATAGGTTCGCCATGAGTCTCTGTATATGCTCATTCGAACTTTTGCAATTCCTACCAAACTATCCGTTGCCCATATCAAAGCCCTAGAACTATCTCCCGAGACTTTAATATAAGCCTTTAAATCTCTTAAGAAAATCATCGGATTTTCCGAATTCCGCCCATCGAATGTCGGCAACTTCTGTGTCATTTTCACAATGCATGATTGACGTTTTTCTACCGATTGTTCAAACGTCTCTAGTTCCTGTCTGTCAGTCTGTCTGTCCGAAGTCCTACTAGCATTGCTCGCGCTGGAACCCCTTTCCAAACTGTCTAATCTTTTCACTATTTCAGATAACAATTGCGTCACCTGCCCTGACGCCATTTCACTTGTGTGTGAAAGTGAATTTTGTGCTACCCGACTACCGTTTTTCCTAGGCCGGCCGGCCATTATTCCTATTAAACCGCCGTAGCTCGTACAAAGAATTGTGAAAACAATGCCCCTTTTTTGCTTATTTCTTATTTACAAACTGAACTGTTTAAAATCGTTTCTACGTTGTGTTATTTTTAAAGTAACGCGTTAGACCTTGATTCTTTTAGAATATCTAGGAATATCTAGGTATCAGACTATCTAGGATATCCTTCCGTCTCGGCACCAAAAATCTGTAGCGGCCCCCAGGGCTAAGGTCTGAGCCGCCGCTAACAGAAGCTATGATCGTCTATTCTATCTATCCCAAAATGAGAGGACCCGATTCAGCTGTAAGATTTGTAAGTAAGAATGATAAGTCTGAATTTCTCGTTCGTCGAGAAATCTGTTAGGCGTACAATAGTCGAACGAAGCTTGGTTCGGAAAGTTACAGTTTCAAGTTAGACAGAGAAAGCATATATGTCCGCGAGCCGGTAATTCGCATCAGTCAGCGGTGTATTGCGCCAAAACGATCGTTGTTATATTTTATGTGATGGCACCATCTGGTTTTTGTATATATGAGCGCATTGGAACATCTTTTTTGTTTTAGTTTTAGTTTTAGTTTTAGTGATCGATCACAGTTATAGTATAGATATCCGTCGTAGTTTTACGACGTGAGTACTCAATGATATTTCATGTGCTCGCTAGTAGCGGCTTGTGGTGGTTCCAATTATGTATTTTGTTCACGGCAATAACGATCCGAAAAGACCGGTTTACACAATTGCGATTTGAGTTCCGAAATGGGTTCTGAACTAGCGGTTACCTCAAAAGGTCCGTAACGTTTTGAAACCTTCAACTCTGCGCAATTTGAGCTGGATGTTATCGAAACGCAAGCATTATTGTTTTAGGATATCTAACCCACACCATAGCGAAGTGCATAGTTCGATAAATACCGAACTATGAATTCCACTAGCCGCAGCACGTCCTGGGCTGAGCCAAATCATATATACCGACTCAACTTACACATTAGATATCCAGCGAAATTTACATTTAATTTAAAAATGCAACTTGAATCCAATCTGACCCAAGGCAATGCAAAACACCTACCCGGACCTAAACAATGAACTTTAGACTGTAAATTGATCTCTTCGCGCGTCCCCGACAATACTCAAATGTCAAAATATCAACAGGATATGTTATCTGTGTTGACACCGGTTTAACTTTGTTCTGAATTTGTTATTTCCATCCGCGGAACCTCATCGATCAAACAGTCTCCCTATGCCCTGACAACCTAGGTTTAGCCGCAACTAAACTCCTGTCTAGCCTAGTCTAAAACCTAGTGTTATACCACGTCCATTATCGACACCACTCGAAAATGGTTGAGTTTGATTTGAATGTGCTTGAATGTTTAACGACTGTGTGTGTGGGAATTACAAAACTCGCTATTCTAAGGAATGAGGAGAGGATTAGCCCGCGAATATCCTAAGAGCCAATCCAGGAACCCTATGGTGAAGGAAAAAGGAATTTAGGGTCGCTCCAAGCCCAGACTCAGACTCAGATCAATTGACTTAAAAGTTCTTTCCTAACGACCCAAGGATAGTTTTGGAATTAGGGGTAGGTTGATATAAAGGTTAGGAACCGAGGTATATCTCGGCGCTTCAGACACTCACGAAAACCCACTGAAACTTCGCAGTCACAAATTCGTATAGTTCTGACGCGTAACACGGCAGACAAAAACTGTTTAGAACTCGTGAAGACGACTGTCACAGAGGCTAGACGCAGAGACTGAAAGAATTCCCCTCCCACGCTCTGGTATTTATATGCCCCACATGCGTCCTTTGCAAATACGCTCTGCCCAAGCGAAGCTTCTTATCACTAACTACACAGGGTCCAATTTCAACCATGCCATGCAGATCCGCCGTTCTACAAATTGTGTGTACGCATATTCACTATGATCAACCGTAGGTTATCACTCAAATCATTTGGTACTGCCGATACACAGAATCTGTTGATCGCTGACCAATAAAAGCTTGTTGCGATTAATTAAGCATTTCCCGACCACTAGCTGCGCGTAGCAAAAGACCACTAGAATGATATTCAATCCAGAGGTGTCAGACCCTCCATATCATACCTCAATCGCAATTGTATATTTGCAATCAACATAATAGCTTTCTCCGTTCCATAATAACCTTTCATTATTTAGTTATTCATAATTTTATTCAACGCGCAGCCAAATCGGCTCTGATATCTACACATCCCGCAGGAATGCGACAAAAAAAACTCGACCTGAACTGAAATTCCACGAATGAACCCACGCGTCTTTTTTGCGAACTTTGCCAGTAAGCTATGCAAAACCCTCAAACGTTATCTGAACCGATTCTCGTATTCAAAACAGCGCGGCGTTGGGCTAGCTCTCTATCACGCAGAATGAAGTATCTAATGTACCGACTCTCGTGTACCATTACAGCGTTCCGCAAACTGTACCCGTTAGCAAAAATCACCGGATGTTATTTTCATTTTTCGCAAGCAGTGTACAACAATGCCGAAAAATTTAATATATTATCCAGACGCGAGGGTTGTACCTATGTAGCAAAATGTGCGGCCATTGCCCATTTGCCGGCCCTAAAAATTCACGAAGCTTGGATCTAAATTTCGTCAGACATGCCACAAATGACAGGCATCAAAAACTTCAATGAATACATGTCATCGCAATGGGTTCAAATAGAAATGATCCAAATAGTATCGTGCTTTAAGTAGCGTCACCGAACGAACAACGTGACTGAGAGCTGGCACAAAAAAAAAATATCATTAGATTTTTTTTTTATATTTTATTAGTGCTCTCAGAAATGAAGGACGAGGCACAGGCAGTGGATTTCCAAGAGCTACAAAATGATGTTCGCCCTGATGTCTTTCGGAAAAGGGCTAAAAAAATACATTGTAATGGATATGAAAATCGATAACATTGTCAATAATTTTCTGCTGGGAAAATATGACATTAAAAAAACCATCTTACTTTTGGCCTGCTTGAAGTATTGATATGCCTAATGAATACTGATTTTAACTTTCACAATTGTCAGTCATATTTATAAAACATAATTTTTAAGAAAAAAAATATATAAATTTCTTTAAGTTTCAATAAACGATATTAATTTATTCATATTTTTTAATTTATTTATTTATATGAGCCTTCAGTGTTCCACTACTGGGCAAAGGCCTCCCTCCTCTCCTTTCAACCATCCTAATCTTGACCCGTCTAAATACATAGAATGGAAAAATATGAAAACGGTTCAAAAACATATCGAGAAAATAAGCTACTAATAAATGCACAGAATGGGAAAATATGAAAACGGTTCAAAAACATATCGAGAAAATAAGCTACTAATAAATACATAGAATGGGTAAATATGAGAATGATTATAATTGCTATTGATAAGTAAAGCTTACGAGAAAAATTAAAAGTGGAAAAATATGAGAATGGTATTAACTGCCATTTAGGAAACTACAGTATACACTCAAAAAAAGTTATGTGCATGTAGCATGTAAGTATTGAATGTATAATATATCTATGATGTGAACAAGTAAGAGATGGGTGTAATGGAAGCTGTTAGTATGTCGATATATTTAATGTGATGAAAAATAATACAGCACAAGATATTATCCAGTGGCACTTTCTGCCACGACTGATTCGAATGGGGCGACTTTATGCTAGGCAGATGAAAATTTGCCATGGGGGTTCTGGCGAAAATAATCATCATTTTCATGCCAGTTTTGCCGTTAACTGTTTTGTTAAAATAAGGAATCTACAGAGTGGTTGGTAGATCGATGCAAAGCCTAAATCAAACAACTTGCTTAAAAGCAGAGGAAATTTTATAGTACTTCAAAGGTATGTAATAACCAAGTTGTGAGTCACAGATACTTAGAACAATTTTTGTTGGACTACTTAAACAGAAAAAACGAAATTATTAACTATTAACTGTAAATTTCTGAATTTTCCGTCAAAAATAATGAAACATCGATAAAAAAGAAACGGTAAAACTTTGGCTCACACAAATTTGGCCTAAATGATCAGCACTATCTTCGATTTAAGGCTTCGCATCGATCTACCAAACACCTTTTGTATTCGAAGGCATATTGCGGCCTTGCTATCAATAGACTATTGCTAATAGTGTTTCATAATAATATGAGACTCGGGGCCCCTGGATGTAATACGCCAGAACTACCATGACTCACCTGCTTGGTATAAAGTCACCCCATTCTACATAGGTTTCTAAAACAATGCAAACAAGAACGACCACAGATATCGAGAGATAGGTTGAGGGGCGTTGCACGTGCTTTTTCAAGCAAGAAATTTTCTTTTCTTTTTCTTTTCTTTTTTTCGTCTAAATGTAAATAACCTACATAGACTAAAATTGTCGCAAACTATTTTAAATGAATTATATGGAAGAGCGGGGTATCCTGACACAGGTACTTTATACTTAAAAGGATGCCCCATCAACTACTGTAATTATTATGTAAGCTTTGCGAAATAAATTATTTGAAAAAAAAAAATGAAATTGAAACATGCGAACAAATCTAGCCCCGATGGTCTTGATATTAAAAATTCTGGGTAGTCACCGGGCGACCGCAGTGACAAATTCATTTCCGCTGTTTTTAGAAAATGCCGACCTGTGCAATACTCTCGATATCTGTGAGAACGACAGTCCGCTGATTCCATAAGTTTCAAAACTAAACTATAATTGAAACAGGGAGAAAAACGTGTGTGTGACGTCACTGTTACTGTTCCCACGACTCAGAGTATCCTAGAGAAGGGCCAGAAGTAATGTATGTGCCGCTCTTTTTGATGGGATTGAAAATGGAATCTATTGCTATTCAAGTAGTCACTCACTAGGTAGTAGTAGTACTTGGATTTACATTAACGAATTGATGATGATGATACGTTTGACGCAGGCGACCGATTGCATCAACATATTCTACAAAAAGCATCCGTCTCATTCTACCCTACGGAGGAATGTCGGGAGTTGTACGAACCCTTCTTTAATAGGCGAATTCAAAGCATCACTGATGACATGCTGTGCGCAGGAGACAAGGACGGGAAGAAGGACGCTTGTCAGGTAAGTACGGGAAGAAAGAGGTTTGTCAGGTAAGTAAGGGAAGAAGGACGCTTGTCAGGTAAGTAAGGGAAGAAGGACGCTTGTCAGGTAAGTAAGGGAAGAAGGATGCTTGTCAGGTAAGTAGGGGAAGAAGGACGCTTGTCAGGTATGTTAGGAGCGGAGCCCGGCGGTCGGTCTGCTCCGTGAGAGAGGGCTAGTTGCCACTTTTTTGTAGCACGCGCGACAGCCCAAATTTAATAAATGAGGTGTCGTTGGATTCTTTTCAGTTGTGGGAGTGTCATAGGCTATATAGCTATATAGTTTTACTGAAAAGTCAATAGGTTGGTAGTTGGATTTTAGATCCCAAAATAAAGTTTACAAAGTTATTGGTGCGGTGTCTACTTTCATACTTCATATACGTAACCAGGTGCATGCATTAGTTTGTGTGTTTGGTACCTATTGAAAGAAATTGCAGTCGGGTTATTTGTTTTTAAAATGATTTAACAGCTGATGGCAAAACACTATTTTACGAATAATTACATACTAGGAGTCAAACCACAGAATGTACGTTTGCCCACAACGGTAAAACCGGAAAAGACTTAAAAAAGTACATATGTTGCCTCACATAAAATAATAATGTTTATGAGCATTTAGCGAAATGTAAACGCTTCCTCACGTGGTTTTCCATCACAGGAGTTTACAGGATAAGAATCCACGCAACCATAGACAAATCCCAGTTATCTATGGAAATTCCCACGATATTGACTGATATCGTAGACATTCACCGTTAGAACATCCGTATAGTTTTTATTGAGTAATTTAAACATGTTCATGTGATTTTCAGGGTGACTCCGGTGGGCCTCTACAAGTGTTGTCCGAAACCGACGGTCAATATCGAATCATCGGTGAGTAATAAAACTAACACATTATCACGCCTTTCCCTTATCAAATCTTATAACTTCTACATCTTTAACTACTAGAGGATGAAATTCCTAAAACTATTATGTCTCTAATTATTACAGAATTAACCTAAATAATTACGAGTTAGTAAAATGCCGGCCGTTTAAACGGCCCAGAAATGTTTTTGTTGTTCTGGTTAACTATTCATTGTTTTGCGGCCCCAATACTGACCATCTTTCGCCACATTTCCGAGCATTCGCTAGCTCTATATCAACACTGTTGTCATTTATAGTGAACTTATCAATAGAGCAAGGCGTCTTTCCAGAAAGAGTCAAGTTTTCCATCGTGGTCCCCTTGCTAAAGAAAGGCAACAAATCTGATAGAGGAAACTATAGGACAGTTACACTGATCCCAGTTATTTCAAAAATTATAGTAAAAGTTATTTATAAGAGAGTCCTAATTTTTTTTAATAAAAATAACTTTCTTGCCCCCCAACAGAATGGTTTTAGGAAAAATAAATGTAAAAAGCTAGCAAGTTTCAATTTAATGTCGAAAATCCTTAATAATTTAAATAATAGAAAACGGGTTATAGCTTTGTTCCTCGATCTTAGCAAAGCTTTCGATTTCGTGAACCATAAACTACTACTGTGTAAATTAGATAAATATGGTATTTGCGGGACGGCTAATCACTGGTTCAAAAGTTACCTAGACCAGAGGAAACAAATAACAAGAATCTCAAAAATTGATAATTTCACAAATGCTGTAGAGATATATGATTCAAATATAAGGTTTAAATACTCATGGTGTACCACAGGGTAGTACATTAGGACCACTACCATTCCTGCTGTATACAGCAGTATATATCAACGACCTACGAGTGCGTCCTTTTTGCAGACGATACCACTATTATAATTGAATGTAAAAACATTGATACTTTTGAACATTAAATTAACATGACGCTAAGTCAAGTTATTGAATGGCTAACAATTAATAAATTAAAAATAAATACATCTAAGACCTAAGACTAAATTAATGAAATTTTCAACTAAATTAGGTAATAAAATAAATTTAGACATAAAACATAATAATATTATTATATGTGTATATGTATTCATAGAGCAAGTAAGCCAGACCAAATTTCTTGGATTTTAGTGGATGAGCATTTTGATTGGGAAGCTCAGGTAGACATAACTTGTCAAAAAATAAACAGGTTCGTATTTGCGTTGAAACAATTAAGACTTATTACAAGTGTGGATACTGCCTTTATGGTCTAGCATAGTCATCTATGCTCAGTCCTGAGATATTGTGTAACTTTATGGGGAAATTCTGCCACTACAAATAAGGTATTTATTTCACAAAAGAAATGCATTAGAGCCATATGGGGCACGTGTTGGAGGGACACTTGTAAGCCACTTTAAAAAAAACTTAAATACTCACATTTCCCTGCTTATACATATTCGAAACATGCAAGTTTGTCAGGAAACATTTAGAGCAGTTTAAGCAACGGGATAACACTTATAGACGAACAGCTACTCAAAGACCACTTGAACTTCCCGGTCCTCGCTTAGAATTATTTAGGAGAAACTGTGTTCATATGGCAACACAGATATACAATAGTGTACCCAAAAGTATTGAGGCTGCACCAACACGATCCTTCTCTACGAAATTATTGAACTGACTCGCTACAGAAGCATTCTACTCTTTTGATGAATTCTTTGTAAAATGCATATAAGTTTTATTTTTATTATTTTGAATTAAAATTTATCTGACATTGTGCTTTATTATTTTGAATCAATTTCTTATGACATTGTGTAAATTGACTTTGATATTATTTTAGTGTTTTGTAGTTAGTTATAAATAATAATTATTTTGAATTCGTTGTTACATGTCATTGTGTTATTAATATTTTAAATCAGATTTTGTTTGACATTATGTAATTTTATTAAAAAAATATTTTAGTATTTTGTGAATTCGCAGCCTTAGCAAGTCATATCTACATATATATTTTTTGTAAATGTACCTTTGCGTGCCAATATTTGGCTAAATGTAACCACATGTATGCAAATAAACGAATCTGAATCTGAGCAGGGGCGGGAAAATGGTAATTTCTTAGTTTTTATTAATCCAATAGACGGCGCGTTGACTATGGATTAGAATGATCTCAAATGTTTATCTTTACTTCAAATTATCCCGCTAACGAGACACTTATTATAAGTATAATACTTAGCATGTTTTTTTTTTGTTAAGGTGTTCCTACCCTACCCATATTTACTCACCATATTTAGAGATAAGATATCCCGCTCAGAAAGTATTATTATATATATGAGTTATGAGTTTTAACCGTCTGTCTGTTTGTGTTTGTGTGTGTGTATGTGTGTGTGTGTGTGTGTGTGTGTGTGTGTGTGTGTGTGTGTGTGTGTGTGTGTGTGTGTGTGTGGCACTCTTGCGCTCAAAGGGGTAGATGCGGTTTTCTCTAAATTGTTGTAGACTTCCTTGTGATGGTTCTCAGCCAAGGTTTATTAAAATCGGATAGTAAATATATACCTCAACTTTATTTCCAGCCATCACCTCTTTCGGCGTGAGCTGCGCATCCAAAATCCCTGGAGTGTACACCCGAGTGGTGCCCTATTTGGACTGGATTGAGAATATAGTGTGGACGTCGAGCTCTGATGATGGAAGACCTTTGCTGGTCGCACCTCCGAAGACTGGGGAGAAGAAACCTCTGTAGCCAGAGCAACGCCCCCCCTTGTTGAAGTTTGAGGGTTGATTTACTTGTTTGCAATGGCGGATCGAGGATTCTCGTTTAGGGGATGAATTGATTTAAGTTTTGCTTTCGCGTCGAATAGACCACGATCTTAATAATAAAAAAAACTCTGATTTATTGCCGAAAAGCGCGGGTTCAAACGACTGTTGACAGTTTCGCGCGGAAAAACCCATCAGCAGAAGTGACTTCCTGAATACAATTATTGGACAGAGCCTTTTTTTCGCCTATCCCTTCACCTTCTTTTGCCTGGAAAGGGAAAGGAGACTGACGCATACAGAGCCACCAAGTTAGCTGTTCACGTGAACAAAATAAGAACTACGGCTCGACATCCGCCATTTCGAAAACATCATTCCGCTGTTAGTGTCTGTCTAATGTAAGTGCTCCCGTGTTTTTTGATCGATTTCAATTCAATTTAATATATTTATTGCTTTCTACATTTTTATAGTACAATAGTAACACATTTGTATATGGGTACAGGTTGTTAGATGACAATGTAGCGACCTGTTGGGGCTTTAAAATTTATCTTAATAACTAAGTAGGTAGGTATCTTTACATATTTATTATTTTTACACAATAAATTTTAAAATAATAATTACTAATTATTATTATTAATTAGTTTCATTATATTATAATTTCATTATGATCATTGATAGCTATTACAGTATTTTATCCTATAATATTGTTTTTATTAATTAATTAATATCTTGAAATAATTCATTCATAAAAGTCATATATGACTCAATCTTTTTTATATTATTAGGTATATTATTATATATTTTATTTATCATGGAGTGTGGGCTAGATGTGTATAGTTTCATTGTAGAAAAAGGGACTTTTAATTATTTTTTACCTCGGTCGTTTCTTTTTATGGTTTTATTAGGAGAGTATAAATGCATGTGTTTTCTTATGAACTTACATGATTCAAGGATGAAGATAGATGATGACGTTATCATTTACTGCTTCCCAAAATGTGGACGACAAGAGTGTGGATTTTAGTGTGGAAAGTGCAAATAAAATGCCGAAACCTCTAAAAAGTGATGCATGGCTAGTTATTTTTAACGTTTTGCTTCTATGAGAGAAAATAAACGCCTCCAAGCTCAAATAAGTGAATTTCTTAAATGGCAATACCCAACTCTCTACTAGCGACGCTATCAACTGAACGGTAAAGATGGTGGAACTGTGGCTCTGTCCCTTACATCGCTTCCGCTGTTGGGTTTTTTGAAACCCATCACTTTAAATTCGTACTTTTGTTGCAAATAATTACTAAATAAAATAGACACCTGCCAAAGAGGGGTACCTATTATTACATTATTTTTATGAAGCCATTTCAACAGCCGGCATAGCCGGAGGTGGCACAGACCAGGGCAGTGTGGGCGAGAATGGGAGAGGCCTTTTCCCAGCAGTGGGATATCGAAAACATATTGGATGTGATAAATATCTTCACTTCTCTTTTGAACCGTACCGTAACAGGTAATATAATGCTGCAATAAAATTAAGTTTTATCAGGTTTGGCTCAGAAGAACTTAGATACGTCTCCAAGATCCGCTATAGCTTGTGTATACTTGTATAATAGTATAGTGTAATGGCAGCTATGTTCGACTTTGCTCCCGCTTGGCTAGTTGGAGGCAAAGAGTTTCATTCATCTGAGGTTACTTGACACTAGAAGTGGGCGGTTCATACCGGATATAGATTCAATATCTATATATTGAGTCGAAACCGAATATCAGATATTGCGATCCACGATATCTATGTATGTAAAAACTATGTATTCGCGGCGCGCGCGTATCGCGTTGAGCGTGTTGTTTTCGTGTACCTGTATCTATGTAGGTATTAGTGTTAGCGAACGGTTCCGGCGCGGCCGGCCGGCGGCCGAGCGCTGAAGAATACTTCCGATTACTCTCGAACACTGTGAAAGTTTACGCCTACACTTTGACGTCTGAATCATGTGTAAAATACATAGACGAAATTTAAACTAATTCCTTTTAAATAGTAGTTTATGTGACTGCTACATAATGGAGGGCATTAATACTCGAGAGTGGGTTTATGAAACGAGCCGAAGGCGAGTTTCATAATAATATCACTCGAGAGTTTTAATGCCTAATTATGTACAGTTACATACACTAGTTTATCTACACACATATCATAAGCTCTCTTTGATGTGTTCAGGAACCGCATGTTTGACCGGCATTGTGGCTCTGCAGTTGTATAGCTTGTTCTGTAGTGCCATCTTCACGAAGGCGGGCGTCGGCGTTCGAAATTTGAATGTCATAATATGTAGAAAAATTACACATTATGGTCATAATGTGTAATTTTTCAGATAAGAAATGAGTTATTACCAAGTAGTTTAACATTATGCTGATCGTAACGTGCGGTTTTTGTACGCAGTAAAGAGGGTTTATGATACGTGTGTAGATAAAAGCTTTTACACTCCAGATTCTCGAGTCAAGAACAATGAATCCGGGTCACTTAAAGAAACCTATATATCTCGGAATTCTTAGATTAAACTTAAAATAAATCTTATTATAAGATAAAGATAAATAATAAATAAGAAAGAGCGTCCAATAGATAATACTTGATAGTATTTAAGGAGTCATTATTTGTCTAATTTGTGTCTAACTTTTCCAAGAATTTTGACTTCTAAGGTTTCTTTAAATGTGGAACCTCCTGCCAGACTCTATCCGTGATAGTTTATCGCTAGCTCATTCGGATCAAGACTGAAAGAATACTACCTATCTCAATTATCGTAGGTTTTATTTATTTAAGTATGAAGTGTTTATGTAGTATAATTATCTTCATAATGTTATATATGTTATAATTTATTAAGTATTTTTGTAATATTTGTGTTTATGTGTACCTCATGTATTCTATTTTAAATTTAGTTCTTGTTTGCATAAATATTTTTTATTAGCTGATCCCGCATTGTCTCACTGCACATAATTACTGGGTTGGCTGTAAGAGATTTCTTTTAGGAATAAAGCCGCCTTTGTACATCTCATTTCCCACTATGTGTTAATTGTTTTTACTGTTGTTCTATGCAATAAAGGATATAATAATAATAATAATAATAATAGATTCGGATTCATTGGTCTCGCTCGAGTGTATTTAATTGCAGCCAGTCCTAAGCCTGGATAAAGTATGAAGTAAAATAATTTCATTTAAATGAATTATGACATACAAACCGTAGAAATCCTCTAAAATAAAAATCCATTTAAAATTTCATAAACATTGTGGTTTGAATCTCCAAATTCTACTGGTTCCGTAACATGTTAGGTAGATTAAACCGAAGCCTCATCAAAATACATATCTAGGTATATCGCGTAAATAATGCATCGTAGGATTCGTAGGAATTCATACCGCGCGCACGCGCCGCATCTCCAGTACATAGATATTACAATATATAGTTTTAAAATCCGGTATCGGTATGCAATATCTGATTTCGGTTCAGTATCGCACAAACGCGTACCGACCCATCTCTACTTGACACTGGCAAAATTAACCTTAAATTAGGTAAGCAAGTTTTATATTATAAGAAGTAAATAGAATTTGACAACTTTGACAGATACACCGCCTCCATCTACACTAGCACCATCTGCAATTAGCTTTTCAGATTAGGTGCCATTTTAAAATGCCTACGATATTGCTATAAAGATTATCTATAATAGGTATATATTCTAATTTATCACTACAATCTTGAATCTGACTGAAAATTATATTAAACGAAGTCTTACTACAAAAATCCCTGTTATTACTTATATGTTCCAGCTTCCTAACCCACCATTTTACTTTATTTAGTATTATATTATTATCTACATATTGTACATAATAATATAAGGGATATAAAAAACTGCACATCAAAAATACTCATTTGTACAGCAAATATCAGGGCAAAATGCTACGGTAGCTTAGGTGGTGAGCGAAGCAAAGCCCCCTTTATCCTTCGTGTTAGGTTGAACATGAAAGAACAACAAAAAATACTTAAAATATAAACTTGAGTACACATAAAATATTTAAAACATAAAGTGTTTTGCTGATCCTATTTTGCTGTGCAAAACAGGATTTTTGATGTGCGATTAAATACTTGCCATAATATAATAGGTCTGACTAAATTCAAATGACATATATGTAATTGATAAAGGCAAGTGATCTGACCAATATAGGTACATCATGTTTCACAGATGACTCAGAGATTGACTGCTGGGCTGATTCAGTTACAACAATGTGGTCCAGCCACCTTCTGCAGTCATTTTCTGCAGCAGATTTACTGACATACGTTTAAGTAGGTATCTGACTTAGTGATTTTAAGTCTATACAAAATAATTTCTGCTCTGTACAGATACTTATAAGATCACGATAGAAAGGTTAATATATGACCCGGGAACAAAACGAACAACAACAAAAAGAACCGGGACAGATATGCCTAACCACCATCGGACAGTTACGTCCGGAGCGCGATCCTAACTCTGACGGCACCTTGATATAGCCCGGGTACCGGGGGCCCTACCGTCGACCTTAACCTACTGACGGCTGGATTTACTCGTCTCGTCAAACCTTGGTACGGGCCCGAGGGACGTAGACGGTGGGAAGCGGAGTGCCACGGCTACCTGGATGAAACCGGGGTGCGGGAAGCGGGGATAAGGGGACGGGAAGTGCCTAGAGCATTCTTGGATTGAGCCCGGAGCTATCGGCGGAAGAAGGGGCAAGCCAGTTAGTGGAGCGAGGGCGCCCACCAACTGTCTCTCGAAGTTAGTCAAGTTTTCTTCTCACGCACCCATTTTGGAGCGTGCGGAATCAGGGTCGGATCATCGGATCTCTTCCCGAGGAAGCGCCTTGTCCGCTTCTATGGACAGGTCATCGGGGGGCCCTCGCGGGCGGAGGTGATCTTCTCACTGGTGGTGCTCCGTTGGGTGATCGCCGGCTAGGAATCTCAGTTTGTTCGTCTCCGAGTACAGGGCATACAATGCCGGGGCCGCGTAGGTAAGGCGGGATCTCATGTATCACTTGTAGATCCCTGGCTTCGCCCTCAGAGGGAGGCTGGAGTCGAGAAGTGGACGCAGCTTGGCACGTGGCACCTTGACCTGGTCGACGACATTGTCGACATGTTGCTTCATGGTGAGCCGGCGATCGATGGCCACTCCCAGGTACTTCACCAGCGGAGACCACACGATGTCCTATCCTTGGAGCTGGAACGATGGTATAAGGGGGACTGGCCTGTGATGAGCGCCTGCGTCTTCCCAACGTTGACGGACAACCGTCACTTGGCGAGCCAGTCGGGTAAGATGTCCAGGGTGCGCTGCAGTTTGACAGCAGCGTGCAGAGCCTGGATCGACGACGCGTAGTAAGCAGCGTCGTCGACGAAGAGTGCCAACTGGGCACCCGGCCTGACGGGGATGTCGTCCGTGTATTGGGCGTAGCAGGCGGGAGACAGGCAGGACCCCTGGGGGACGCCGGCTGCAATGGGGTGCTCCTCGGAGACGGCGTCTTCCACCATCACTCGGAAGCGGTGATTCCTCAGGAAGGAGACGATGATCTGGACCAGTCTTCTTGGGGCTGGAGACTTCGACAATTTGTACAGCAACCCCTCGTGCCATACTTCGTCGAACGCCTTCTCCATGTCTAGGAGTACTGCGACAGTGAAGGCGAATTGTTCCGGGCGCGGTTGGATGTGGGGCAGTCAAGAGATTTAGGGGATTGTGAGACTGATACAGCCTGGACAGCAAGATATCCAGGGTGCGCTGCAGCTTGACGGCAGCGTGATGTGCCTGGATCAACGACGCGTAGTAAGCTGCATCGTTGGCGAAGCTGGGCATCCAGCCCGAAGAGAATGTCATCGATCAGGCAGAACCCCTTGAGGACGCCGGCTGCAACGTGGTGTTCCTCGGAGACGGCGTATTCCACTATCACTTGGAAGCGGCGATTCTTCAGAAAAGAGGCGATGACTTGGACCGTTCTTCTTGGGGCTTTCTGGAACTCTCAGGCACCTTGGTATCCTGGCCCAGCTTGGGCAAAATGCTGACCAAGCCCTCCTTCCACTGGGTTGGGAAGTGGCCCATGTGCATGATACCGAACAGGCGCGTAACCAACGCCACAGTATGTGGCGGCAAATGAAACAGCGTCGTGTTGGGTATGCGGTCTGTGCCCAGGGCTTTCCTGGGCTTGATACGTCAAAATGAACGCATGATCTGGTCGGGCGTGCAACGATGGGATCCTCTTCGTTCTCCACATCATCCATAGGGTTCGGCTTAAACTGCTTCTCGAGGCAATCGGCGAAGATCTCCGTTCGGTCTTGGGCTCAGAATCTTGGTAGGGCGTTGCTGCCCAGGATTGGTCGGACGGGGGGAGGAGGATGACAAATCCCGGCACAGGCGATGCACGGAGGGGACGAGGTCACCTATGGACTCGACGTGGCGTTCGCAGGATATATCGTCGTGGAGGTCTAGTTGGCAATTCAGCTCGGCCATAATGGCCTTGAGCATAGTCTTCATCGTGGGGCAGCAGGGAGAGGTGTGGTTCCCCCCGTGAGCTATGGTGTGCGATGACAGGTCGAGCGCGTCTCGGATCGGGAACGATGCCAGGCAGACAACGTCTTTCGGGTGGTTGACGGGCAGTACATTGTGAAATAGAGCGGTGAGTCTGCCATTATATTATGCCATTATATTGTTACTCCCCTGCACCATCAGCGACAGTCCTAATCTGAATATATTTAAAAGTCGTGTGAATAAGCATTACCTCTCTCTTTAGAATCATAGATAGTATGCATATAATGTAAAGGTATAGGACAGATAGAGGCATCCCTTTTAAACATTATAGCGGACCTATTTCGTAAGTCATAAGTTCCACGATGGTATGGCACGGGAGTGACTCGACGCGACGACGTGCCCTTGACTAACATTTAGACTAACTTGTTCTTGACTGTACTTTTCAATAAAAAGAAACACGACTTCGAAACTGGCAACATTTTTAGGGTTCCGTACCCGAAGGGTTCCAAACGGGACCCTATTACTAAGACTTCGCTGTCCGTCCGTCCGTCCGTCCGTCCGTCTGTCACCAGGCTGTATCTCAAGAACCTAGCTAGCCAGAGAGTTGAAATTTTCACAGATTATGTATTTATGTTGCCGCTATAACAACAAATACTAAAAAACAGGATAAAGAAATATTTAAGGGGGCTCCCATACAACAATTCTTTCAATACCACATACAAACTTATGGATGCACCTGGTTACGTACATGGAGTGTGAAAGTAACCGCACCAATAACTTTGTAAACAATATTTTGCTGTGTAAAATCCAAACTATTCACTCCACACCATCGCTTCCATTGAACGGTGGTACGGAACCCTTCGTGCGCGATTTAGACTCACACTTGACCGGTTTTTAGGGTTCCGTACCCGAAGGGTTCCAAACGGGACCCTATTACTAAGACCTCGCTGTCCGTCCGTCCGTCCGTCCGTCCGTCTGTCACCAGGCTGTATCTCAAGAACCTAGCTAGCTAGAGAGTTGAAATTTTCACAGATTATGTATTTCTGTTGCCGCTATAAGAACAAATACTAAAAAACAGGATAAAAAAAATATTTAAGGGGGCTCCCATACAACAATTCTTTCAATACCACATACAAACTTATGGATCCACCTGGTTACGTACATGGAGTGTTAAAGTAACCGCACCAATAACTTTGTAAACAATATTTTGCTGTGTAAAATCCAAACTATTCACTCCACACCATCGCTTCCATTGAACGGTGGTACGGAACCCTTCGTGCGCGATTTAGACTCGCACTTGACCGGTTTTTATTTTTCAACTTTCGTCTCACCATAGAAGGGCTTAGGATTCAGAGTTCATTTGTCACCTTTACGCTTTACGGTATATAACAAGGTACTCTGTGCATGTGGCTAAGGGGAGGCATTTGACGCTGTGAAATATACCACAGGATCATATGCCCCGCCTCATCACAATACACCCGAGAAGGCGTGAAAGTTATTAAAAAATCCCATAAGCAACTTTGGGGGGGCAGCCGACGGGGCATAAGGGATACATTCAGTCCTTCGCTTTATTCTCGTCGCTGTGATACCGCACCTACACAGTGAAATTTTGCTGCTGGCAGCATTCAATTCAATTACTAACTAGCAACTTAACTCATCTGTCAAATGAAATGAATGTTAATTTTTTCTTGTTGCATGTAAACAATGCAGTATTTTCGCCAAAAAACGGAGTTTTAAATACAAATACCTGTTACTGATAGTTAATTAATTAAAACGTCTCTTTGGAAAGTAGTTCTGGTAAGCTAAATTTAAAATTACTCGCAATATTTGAAATTTGAATTGAAAAAATATTCCTTTTTTGTTTCGCGCTTTTTACCAGCGCCCTGTGAGAAAAATGGCTCAGAACTAGAATATCGATCGTTTACTCATCATCACGAGAGACCTCTAGATAAAGTAAAGTTTGAACGACTGCTAAGTGACAATATCTATGAATGTTTATTACTCTGTCATGACTTGAAAACAAACAAAATTACCTTCCTAGGCTGCTATTTATAATGCACGGTTCTTGTAGTAAACAGAATTGGGTATTGACAAGGTAAACCAACAAATATTTTGAAATTACAGGCATTGAAGTAATATAATTCAAAAAGGGGGTTGTACTTAGTATCTTGGCTCCAACTTTTGCAGATAGGGCTGTTTTTAGTGGTAGAGGATTGCTTCAGGATAACAATAATACCACTCATTCATTCCAAGGTAACTCAATATAAAAAAAAATATATGAGGTGGGATGCCTGCTGAACCACATACGGGTGATTGGTCTTCTATTGTGACTATTTAACCAAATTCCCAGTGTTGGGGCACTGGTTACTGTTGGTTAAACAGATGTCCCTGCCCCAATCTTCTTGTTCACTTAGTGAATTCTAACTAGGTTGTTGCTAAACTTTAAGTTTGACAAGCCACCTACTTTCTACTACTACCCTTTCCTAGCAGACGGTACAAATTTGTACCATCACCTTTCAAGTCAAATATCTTTACTATACGACCACACAGAGTTCACAACTTACTGATGATCCATTCTTGTACCTTTTACCAAGCCAATCAGAGCACGCCATTTAACATGACGCGTAAAACAGCCAATCAAATCAATTGACAAGTTACTGCTTGTTGCGCGAACAACACAAGATACTGTGCTACACTTTGAAAATTTTATAAAAATAGATTCTCGCAAGTAAGTACATTTGTTTTGATTGAATACTGAAAATAATATTATTACTCTCAGTTACTGTGTATCAATGAGTTGTTTTGTTTGTGTTTTCATGCAAAAAATGGTCCAAAACCAGTGAGGACTAAAAAGTACCGTCAGTGATTTACGATCCCATAGTAAATAATTTTGTAGGTAGGTAAAATGTTGTCTTGGTAGGTAGGTAGGTAGGTAAAATGTTGTCTTTGCAAGGTATATTTACTTGATCATATTTAGTTTTAATTTGTTATTGTGTACTTATACTTCGTATGAAAATTTCACGAAAGTTCCTAACATTGTGATACGTAAAGTGACTGACGGTACAAATAGGTCTAGGTCTTAGAATTAGTACTTCTAGGTACAATAAAATACTTAAAAAAAATACCTGTGTTTCATATTGACCTATAAAGTAAACAAACACAGGTAGATCACAACATTTCTCAATGTTTAACTTGCCCCCTAGGAAAGGGTTAATGCTATCCATCCCTAGTGTTCTCCCAAGTGCTGGTGACTTCCCTTCAGGCCACAGTGAGGGCATGATGGGTCTCGTACAAGATTTAATAATGATAGGTGTCTATTTACTTTGCAGTGGCCTGTCACTACACCTACCAGTGTTGCTAAGTTTTCCCTACTGAGATTAAGTAAATACCTAAGTATTTTTGGGGTTTTTCCTTGAGATAAACATCTTAGCCTACAGTCTTGGGTTTTCTTCCACTCTAGGTTTGCATCTCGCATAGCTATCTTGTTAAAGATATCTTTGTGACGGTTGCTGATATAGGTTATCTTGGTTCTGTTCAGTAAAACGCTCATCAGCACCGTTTCTTGCCAGCTCATTTGCTTTTTCGTTGAAAGATTCTGCTTCATGTCCAGGAACCCATTTAATAATTATTTCTGATGTTTTTACCAAAGAGTTAAGACTTGCCTTGCACTCTTTGACTAGTGCAGATTTATTCATTGGTTGCCTAAGCGCCTTTAAGGCTGCCTGACTGGCAGAATAAATGACTGTTATGGCATAGATTTTCTCTTGGAACATGCTGGTGTATAGCAATTGATTTGTCTTGTTTGTTGCCGTCCATGATGCAAAAGCCAGCTCCTGCTAGTTTTGTGCTTTCTCTTCTTGAGCCATCCGTGAAGCAAGTTACAGCCGGTTGGTCTGTTTCTAAATTAATTTAAAAAGTTATATTAAAACCTTACCAAACAGTAAAACACAAAAAATGGGAGGGTGGCCCGTCATGACGGGGTGGGTGAAGGAGGAAGGGGTTTGGGAAAAACTGCAATGGAACAAAAAAAAAACATACACTCAGGCAGAGACTTCCACTTGCTAAGATCCGCCATACATCTCTCGGTCCCTCAAAATTCATAAGTCTTCACACAAGCTCACCGATTATGGGTACTTCTAATTTGCCCTTTCACTAATAAATCGCCGGTATGGTCTTTTGGTAGAAAGAACTAATTTTTAAAATCACAAATTTAGTGCGAAACCTATAGGTTACGTTAGAATGTCTCTGTGCAGCGGAACGAGCTGGTGAGCCAAACTTGGTTTATTTTCGCTGAAATATGAATTTAGTGTGAAATCAGTCTTGTGACGTTAGATTAGAATATTGTTTTACATAATTTTGTAAAAAAAATATGGGTTGAGAGTGCCTGCCAGCATTACAATCGTGAAGTAATCCTCTGCCAACCTAAAAACACTCTTCTCCTCAAAACCTTGAGACCATTTTCTAAGTTTTAACCCAAACGGCTTGTCTCGTCTATATCAAAATTGTAGATCCAGCAGTTATACTTGATAAACATAATTTTGTATAATAAACACCTTAATATGATATATTTAATAGCTCCATGGTCTAATGAGTTTCACGCTTGCTTCTCACACAGGTTGCAAGTTCGATTCTTGACCAAGTACCAATGAGATTATTAATTTATCTTACATACATTATACGGACGTTCTAACGGTGATGGAAAACATCGTGAGGAAAACTCCATTACTCCATAGCTGCGGCGATTGGCTAGCCCCCTGTCACGTAAAATGGAGTATTGAATAACTGGATCAAAGGGGGCACAACTGTGCCTCTGCCTCCTTATATGGGAAAAGTCGTGACGCTATGTTATGTTGTTTATGACGTCACATCACAATGTTTACATACAACTGACGAACAAAGCAGACGACAATTCATAAAACACATCTATTTTATCTATCTAAGTATAATATTTATCTTTATAAGTATGTGTATTATTGTCTAGTACCCAAGATACAGGGAATCCTAGTTTGGGGCTAGATCAATGTGTGTAAATAGTGTCCAAGGTATTATTATTATTATTATAATCATTATATTATTTTGACTATCTTGTCCAATCCCATAGCAAATTAACAGTAATATTGCCTAAACAGTGCTTCTATTAGATTTCAGTTGCAGTTACACTGGGAACCCTATCCATTATCTCAAGCATGGATGTGATTGAGGTTCACAATAATGAATGCATGGCAGAAGGAAAAGCTCAGATCACTTCATCGGTCGGAGACAACATGACATCACAACCAAATAAGTAAAAATCACAACCTATTTCAACCATTCTCTGTACTGTATGCCAATTGCTGAATAAACTACCTTCTATTTCAGCTGAGTCTTGTTAGGTGCTTACCTATGAAATTGGCGAATTTTTCTTACAGATTCAGTTCATAATTCGAGTAATTCAATAGCTATTTCCAGTTTTTTTTATTGTTTTAAAATTAATTTCAATATTTTACATCTACTTATTAAATTTTCTTTTAATTTTCAGTTTGATAACTAAAATGTTATCTTCAAAATCAGTGCCTCCTTAATGTCATCCATTTCCATGATAATATTCGTAATATTTTTTTACAGCTGACACTTTTCAAAAATTATATAAAATTTTCTGTTAGCTAAATGTTGTCTCATTCATACACACAAAGTTTATAAAATTAGGATCTGTCATTCCTTAAAAAAAATACAAAAATGTTTGTACTGAAAATTGAGTTAACTTCAATTTCTCCATACAAAACGCCAATTTCATATGTAAGGACCTAATATCTATTTATTTATGTTCAAAAGTTTTGTGACTTTTTTAAATGGTTTCAAACTACTGTCTGAGTCACACTGTCACTGTCACCTTGAGCAGGCATCAGCTCGACTAAAAATATACATACTAAAAACAACCCATGTTTGATACTAATGCTATTTTTAGGGTTCCATAGAGAAACAAGGAACCCCTTAGAGTTTCCTCAAGTCTGTCTGTCTGTCCGTCCGTATGTCACAGCACCTTTATGCAGAAACTATCAGGACTGCACAGTTGAAACTTGGTATGTAGATGTATTCTGTGAACCGCTTTACGATTTTTATACAAAAATTTTAATAATTAAATACATGTACTGAAACCAAAAAATATTAATTTCACCAAATATGTGTGGGGTCTCTAAAAATGACATTAACACTTTGACAGCCGATCACGACTATGTCGTGATGCTCAATTTGCCCCCGTACGCCGATCACGACACCACGTCGTGACGGCCGTTCCTTGATTTTTCATTAAAAACACGACGCTTCGTAGTGATCGGCGTTTATTGCATTGCGTAGCTACATTCTTTGGCTACACAAACACATGCGATTCATTTAAGTGAGGGCGGAGGTGGGGTCAGGGGGGTGGATGGGAGCGTCGCCCGGTCAAGCGACGACGAGACTTTGTAAGGTTTGCGTCGATACAATAAAAAAGCAGACTGGCAAACGTGGTCTGTTTCATTTAGATTTTTTCAATAAAAAAATATGTAAAATTAATTGTTTTATTTTTTATTACAATAAAACATAACTTATTCCAACATACCTATATACAAAAAAAAACTAAATGCGTAACTATTTTAGTTCTTTTTGTATCGAATATACAAAAATGACCGAAATGGCCGGCGTACGGGGTGATGCGGGTGACAAAAAGCTCGACTGGCAAAGTGTTAAGGTTCCTCAAACCATTTTTCCTCAAAGTAAATCGTTGAAGAGACAGACCCTTCCAAAGTGGAAAAATGTATCCTCCCCTCTAACTTTTAAAGTGAGAGAGTGAAAAATCTACAAAAAATGTATGCTGTTTATACACAATTTCAACAAAAATTGGTTTGAACAACATAAAATAAGCCATTTTTTTGATATAAATCATTTATTAAAAACCGCAAAGATAACTTTGTCATTCATACAAACACTTTGAAAAACAAAGTTACAACACAAACATCCAGTCACATAATTACATACTATAACGGAACCCTTCAAGGGCGATTCAGAGTCGCACTTGGCCACTTTTTTAACTTTTGGACACTAAAGACATGTCAAAAATTGCAACGGTAAGCGAGGAAGGACAGAGAATTTGTCTAAGCGAGACGAAATAGTCTAAAATTACAGTAAATCCATCTTTCGTTTTATTAATCCAGAAATGTGTTTGTATTTCAGACGAAAACGCCCGCGGGGCACGCCAAAGAACCCCGTCGTGTGCCCACACTGCGGTCGGGAGTACCGCTCTGCTGCAGAGATACGGAACCACATCAGAACGCACACTGGAGAACGACCATACATGTGCACCACATGTGGCAAGACATTCACACAGCTGGCGCACCTCAACAACCATAACTTGGTGCACAGCGGCGTCAGGCCATACGCGTGCAGTTACAGCGAATGCGGGAAGTCATTCTACAGAAAAGTCGAATTAAACCGACACGAGAGGATACACACCGGCACCAAGCCGTATCAGTGTGAGATATGTTCGAAAAGTTTCACCCAAAAGAACAATTTGGTGATGCATGTCAAAATGCATAACGGGGAGAGGGATTTTGAGTGTGCGGTGTGCAAGAAACGGTTTCTGACTAAGTGCAAGCTAGCGTTGCATGGCAAAAGGCATAGGGATAAGGACTGTATTGGGATTAATCAACAAATTTTTGTATAGTTATGTGTAATTTTGTATAATTGTGCAAAAACAACATGCAGGGGCGTATCAAGCATTCAATTGAAGGGGGCGGTCATACAGTCCAGGTCTAGTCAGTGGGGGGTTACTGGTCTGTTAACGAAAGCTGGCACGTTCACAGTACTCACAAATGAATGTTTAATAGTAGTTTATGTGACTGCTACATAATGGAGGGCATTAAATTCATAATAATATCACTCGAGAGTTTTAATACCTAATTAAGTACAGTTACATACACTAGTTTATCTACACACATATCATAAGCTCTCTTTGATGTGTTCAGGAACCGCATGTTTGACCGGCATTGTGGCTCTGCAATTGTTTAGCTTGTTCTGTAGCACCAACTTCACGCAGGCGGGCGTCGGCGTTCGAAATTTGAATGTCAGTATCAACTTCACAGACAAACTAGGGGCGGCACGCAGGCGGGCGTCGGCGTTCGAAATTTGAATGTCATAATATGTAGAAAAACTACACATTATGGTCATAATGTGTAATTTTTCAGATAAGAAATGAGTTTTTACCAAATAGTTTAACATTATGCTGATCGTAACGTTCGGTTTTTGTACGCAGTAAAGAGGGTTTATGATACGTGTGTAGATAAACTGTTTAAAAATGAATGATTTTATTCAAACCTCGAAATAGGTAAACAATTACAATAACGAGCGTGGTTTAACAAGTGACAGAAATGCAAAAAAGATCACTCCATATTTATAAGCAGTATCAAAACAAAACAATAACTGTCTCCTTCTTACTCATAAGTTTGACCGCGCGCGAGAGAGAAAGACAGACTATTCTCGATGCCCATGCAGCGCATCGTCGCGCCGCGCGCTTATTCAAAGACAATAAATGTGTAAATTTGATGAACGTGTCAGCTTTAGTTCCCGACCTGTAGTACACCGTCTTAAAACAAGTATTGATACTAGGTTAATAATAATAATAATAATAATACCTTGGACACCATTTACACACATTGATCTAGCCCCAAACTAGGATTCCCTGTATCTTGGGTACTAGACAACGATACACATACTTATATAGATAAATATTATACTTAGATAGATAAACAACCATGACTAGGGTACAAACATCCGTTCTCATCAAACAAATATTTGCCCCCACCATACCATTAAAGCGTATTGGAATGGAAATAATAATAAAGTTTTTATTCCAGAAATACAGAGCATTTCCATATAAAACATTAAAAACTAGGGCAACACATAACATAAATATTTTTATCTACACACGCATCATAAACCCTCTTTACTGCGTCCAAAAACCACACTTTACAACCAGCATAATGATAAACTTCTTGGTAAAAACTCATTTATTATCTGAATATCGATATGACCATAATGTACTAAAATTTGTCAAATTATGACATTCGAATTTCGAACGCCGACGCCCGCCTGCGTGCAGCCCCTAGTTTGTCTGTGAAGTTGGTACTACTGAACAAGCTAAACAACTGCAGAGCAATGATCAATGCCACAATGCCGGTCAAACATGCGGTTCCTGAACACATCAAAGAGAGCTTATGGTATGTGTATAAACTAGTGTATGTAACTGTACATAATTAGGCATTAAAACTCTCGAGTAGGATATTATTATGAAATTCGCCTTCGGCTCGTTTCATAAACCCACTCTCGAGTATTAATGCCCTCCATTATGTAGCAGTCACATAAACTACTATAAAGAGAACTAGTTTCGGTGCAAACATCAGTAAATCTAATAACTTAGTATTAATCAGTCTTTAAATTTGAACATTGCAAGTGGGTAAGTTAAAGTTAATGACTATGTTGCTAGCGTTTGTGATTGTAGTTGGACCCAGTGCATGTGTTCCGGGCTCGCGAGCCAAGATCGCACGGCGCACACGAGAGAAAATAATTAAAGAATAATGACAGCCATGACAGCTTCGTTGACACTAGTACCATGATTTGTACCATGATGGAACTAACTAATGATAATTTTTATCAACACAAGTTCCACTATGAATAGAACTTGAAATAATGGTACTAATGATAACTTCGTTGTCACTAGATCCACTTTAGGTGTTCGATACTTGCGAATTTTTGACGTGATAACGTCTTTAAAATCGTTTTAGTCGGGTGACATGTTCAGAAACTTGTGTCACACCAAAACCTCACGAGCGCGATCGCAGGTATAACGAGAGAGAGACGGACCGATCTCCCGTCTCATCTCGAGCGCTGCCAGTCATTCCGTGAAACTTGTCACGCGGAATCCTCACGAGCGGAGGCTTATCACGTAAACATCTCGATCGTAAACCTACTTTACAAACAACCAATTTTTTTAACAAATATTTACCTGTTACAAATTTATGTTGTCCTGGTACTTTTACACCTAGAATGCTAGAAAGTGGTGGTATTTATAGAGATTTTACTTCAATCATATGAAATTAGCGAATAGGTAAACTGAACAGTGATGCAACAACTCAAAGAAAACTTAAGATTATGTTTAACTTGAATATGTTTTTTATTCTTAAAATCTTAAGTTCTATTTGAGTTGGTGCATCACTGTTCAGATTACCTATGCGCTAATTTCATTCAGTATCGAACACCTAAAGTGGTACTAGTGATAACGAAGTTATCATTAGTACCATTATTTCAAGTTCCATTCATAGTGGAACTAGTGTAGATAAAAATTATCATTATTTCTATCATGGTACAAATCATGGTACTAGTGTCAACGAAG
This sequence comes from Argyresthia goedartella, assembly GCA_949825045.1. NCBI lineage: Eukaryota > Metazoa > Arthropoda > Insecta > Lepidoptera > Argyresthiidae > Argyresthia > Argyresthia goedartella. Next base: position 3,928,562 of record OX463811.1, on the reverse strand, counting down.
CACAAATACGCATAAATAAATTTCATTTCCGTCATAGATATTAAATGGCCAGTTAGGTACTTCAAAGGAGATAAGGACAACATAGAGTCTGGCAAACGAAAGCGTGACCTGGAGTTTTCTTAAAAGTTTCAATATGGCAACAATATTATGCCGTCAAAGGCACGTCAAACGACAAAGTGATAGATAGTCGCACTCCGTTCCGTTATTCTAAACCTCTGTCTCTCTTTCTAGCTGTAACGCTTCCGTACAGCAGAAAGAGAGGCAAAGATCTGTAGAATAACTGAACGGAGTGTAGTGATCTATGTTAGTGATACCACATAGAGGTTTTATAAATTCTACCATGTTTCTCAGGTCACGCTTTCGTTTGCCAGACTCTACCATGTAGGAATACTACAAAGGAGATAGCATATGTATGTACCTATGTAAATATCAATTCCAGACTGTGTACCCAACTTGACTGTATTATTATACTTTAATTTTAATTAACATAACTTTAATTTCAATGTGAACTACTGCAACTTTAGAGTTTCATAATTTCGTTGATTTTCATCAGCCGAACTTTTGCTACAAAAAAGTTGCACTAGCGCCCATTTGCACTAAACATAAGTTAGGCTTGTCCTAGTTAAGATTTACCTAAGCCTAAGAACGGCCTAGCTAAAAACATATATTGCACTAACAGATTGGACTTAGGAATGGCTTAGGGTTAGCCTAAGTTACGTTTAGTGCAAATGGACGTAAATGTTTTTTGCTAGGAGCAGCCTAAACAACTTAGGAAAGAACTCAGACGATTCTTATGTTTAGTGCAATCGGGTGTAGTTCGGTCAACCGGACTGACAACAGGACTACTGCTACTAGAGGGAAGGTGTTGGTTGCCAGGGTGATGTTCAAGTATTTCAAGTATTTATTGCAATAAATTACATGTCATCAAGGTGTTATAATAAAATTGTATCAATGTAATTTTACCCTATTGGGTGAAGCTAGATTGCAGTTGCATTCAGTCACAAAGCGTTACATAGATTTATGTCAAAACAAAGACAACAGACATATATAAGACATTTACACCCATCTTAGCAAAACTTATTTGTTAAATACCACACAATAACTAAATAATACATTTACTTTATAAGTACATAGAGACAAAATAATATTTTTTAATTATAATTATACACCTGGCTCACTCGAAATTACTAGCACTCATAAGAGTAATATTCTGACATGTTCTTGTTGTATACCTGATCTGAATCACTATAAAGTTTGTGGCAACCCGCCAGGACAGCAATTCGTCCCAAGCTCTAGAACAGCTTATTTTCTTTTGAGGCGTCAAATAGTACGCACAATGTTTTGATATACCATTCGTAAATAGGGAAAAAAAACCACCAACCCGCTCTGTGCCGGCGCGGTGGAGTAACGCTTAATCTTACTCGTATCCGGGTAAAGGCCTGTGCACCTCGGTGGGGATGTAGAAGTAGTTTGTGCATATAACTAGCTGAAAAACTGTCCCTCACCACTTGTTTAAATACAAAAATGTATGAGATGTGACGTTTGTTTTGAGGTTAAATACTGTTTGATATTTTTTGCAGTAACACGATGTTTAAAATAAGGGTCTCTGAACCAAATTGAGGGAGAAAATTCCACCTTTTTTCTACAAGTTGGTGGCGTACATTGAAAATTAAAATGAAATTTATTTACTAAAATAAATTACAATTCAATTCAATTCAAATATTTTTATTTCGGATAACTTAGATAGATAAAATAAGATATGCATAATAATAATAGAGATTAGATAGATAGATAAAATAAAATAAGCAAGTCCATAAATAGGACAGACTATCAGACCCCAGTCTACCGGGCTTTTCATGGTCTATTTGATGTCATGTGAATGTTTACCCAGTGACACCGGATCGGACAATCTATCCTATTCGCAATAATGTTCAGGATGGAGTTGGCGCTACCCCGCATACGGTACATCAGGGATGCTGTTCTTGCTCTTATTATGGCGTAAAAATCCGCAGTACGCTCTTCGGCAAACATCCCCGATGCACTGCAATAACGCGGCAGCCCCTACAACATCCTAAAACCATTGTTATATTGGACCCGAAGGGCGTCGAACGATTTCCGCTTGTATCTGACCCACAAAGCACAGGTGTAGAAGGACTGAAAAAATGCCTTGAATAAAGTCACTTTGACAGCCCTCCCACAACGTGCAAATCTGCGGGCCAGCATATTGCATCGAATAGCCACGCCCTTCGCTCCCTTTCCATATCTTGATCATCTGATAAGTCCTCGGTTACCAGATGACCAAGATATTTAACAACACTAACTTGTCTCAATTGAGATCCACACAAAAAAATAGTCGGTACGTGAGATGGAGCCTTATTACCAGCTTTAAATATCATATATCGCTTTTAATTGGGTTGTAACTCAAACCGTGTGCTACCACATAGGTCTCACACACAGACACCAGCCTCCTTAAACCACTAATCGAGGGGCTCAACAAGCACATGTCGTCTTCATAGCTGATGTTGTTTACCAATTTTCCGTCAATAGAGCAGCCGACACCCGCATCGCTCAGCTCCTCGATCAGGTCATTAACATAAAGGTTGAAGAGCGAAGGCGAGGTCAACCCCCCCTGTCTCACCCCGCACTCCAACCTATATGTATCCGAATGCGTGTTGGCCCACCTAACGCAGTTCACCTGGTTGGCATACCAGTATTTAAAAATACTGGTAAGTTCATCTGGTAGTCCTGTTTCATTAACTTTCTTCCACAGAACCTCATACGACACTAAATCAAAAGCTTTGGATAGATCCAAGAAGCATGCATATATTGGTGTTTTTCTATCCGTATAGTATCTAACAGTGTGCTTAAGACTCAGAATCGCACTTTCAGTAGATTGTCCTGGTTGAAACCCAAACTGTGCGTCATTTAGATGTAGATACTTTCGAAACTGAGAATTAAGCACCCCATCAAATACCTTGGCTATAACCGTTACCGTTACGTTAAACATCACCTGTTTTATTTTTTATAATAGGGACAACTATTGTTCTCATCAGATTCTGAGGCAGGTATGAATGAACTACGCATAAATTAAATAACATTGCGAGAACCCTGGGTACATGAACCCCTATACCTATCCTATTTGACCGCTAGTCAAAATAGATACTTTTTAGATCAAAACTGTTATTTTGTTCATGAGTTCTATGAAATACTAGCATGTGACGTCATAGTCTTAAACACAAAAATGAGTTTATAAAATACAACTACTAGAAATATGCAATTCTGATATTGTCAAACGTTTTTGTTGAAACAGGTTCAGCTCTGGTTCAGCTCAAGACACGCTTCTAGATTTATTGGACAACCTTGTCAAATACCGTATTGAAAGATACAATAGCACCTTTAACTAAGTTTGAAAAACCTGTGTTTGAAGGCACATTGAATGTTACATATGTCGCAGGGATATGATAAAATCAGGGATTTGACCTAATCCCTAAATGATTTGATCACATCATCCCGGGAAATGATAAAATAATGACATGATTTTATCTTATCCATAAAAAGATCTAGGGATTTGACCAAATCCATGAACTTTTAGGAGTGTCAATAATATTCACTTAGTCTTTAGTATAGATCCTTTATTACAGTTCAGCTTTACACGGTACACCTGGGATAACACAGAAGAGACAAGTTACTTAGAACGCGATTACGGAACGACTAACTCGCAAGCAGAGCGCACTCGCTACCACTGTTACATATTGCTGACATAAGCATGTCCCTACACTCATCCCCCTCTTAAAAAACAAAAATTTTACTTGAAATTTTTAACAATTACAAAACATTATGCAAAAACTTACTTGACTGACTGTACTTTGAAACGTCCAATACAATGCAAAAATACCTGATACTATCTGTAATGATTCTGCTGACTCTAAGTTCTGAGCAACGCTGCAATGATAAACACTAATGCAAAACTGTATTCTGATTCTGAATGATGAAATATACCTTCTGTTAATATATATCGTGTTTCATTTGTTATTTATAACAATGCTTATGCCTACATCCGTTTAACAAAACATTGTCTACATGTATTCCTTTCTAATTCAAAGATTAGAAATTACACTTGCAATTAAATACGTTAGTTAAAACTTGTTGGAATGAGTACCTCCTTGGCGTCATACTAAGTACACAATCCCACGAAAGTCCTACGTTGATACTCATTCCAACAATTACACATAAGTTGTATATCAATCAATACTTTATCAAACTTACTTGGGACGAAATACTGTAGTTATACAAAACTGAACTGAGGATAACCCACTTAAGTCTAACATAAAATACTTTAGTACATTCCATATTAACTTGTGTGACACAAAAATAAACGTACACCTATTCATTTTTGTGTCCCCAAGCCAACGATACATACATATGCGGTACATGTGTTTCAATGCCCGACTTGAAATTCAATACATTGCAATACAATACAATACAATACTTTGCAAATACAATCAATAGAAAAAAAAAAAACTTACGAGACTACTTCGTAATCGCTACACACTTTGGGATGCTGCATTCATGTCCTTTCTAAACAATTTTCTTAGATGATTCTTGTAAAGTCTGAAGGCCACATACAAATACATAAGCACTACAGCCACTGTCAGCACCATCAACATCACAAAATTACTATTAACTTTTGTTTCTACCTCTGTGATGCGCGGACTCGCGTTAATAGCTCCGTTTTGCGCAATGAGTATTTCCTCGTGCTTGCTTTGATTTCCACCCATTGTGTTCCAAAAAATAGCAATTTTGTTAACTCGATACAATTGATGCGCTATGGGCCCGATAAGTAACTCTTATCAATATTGCGGTAATAATGACGATTTACTCTCGCACAGCTATATTTAAACTATTGACTATTCTAATTAATGGTGCTGACCGCTGAGGTAAACATTTTTCTCACAACAACATCCGTCATTTAACATCTGACAAAATCCGTATTTAAACTATATTATTTTCTATTCAAAACTTATACCTATTGCGTGTGCTCAATTAATGAAGCGCACGGGTCGCTTGACGACGCGGCCGCTACGTGTGCACTTTTCGCTGGCGGGTACTAAATCTGCCGCTGGCTCGAAATTTGAAAAGGGGGGTGGCATGTCTATTGTCTGTTGGTTTGTTTGTCCCCTAACTCTCAATGCTACCCTTGGGTTTCTGCCTAATGTATCTTCGTCTTCCCTAATTAAATACGCCGGTTTAAGCCTGTCTATAGAAACTTGCGTGATTCTGTTGGGCAACTGTATCGAATAATATTTGTCTGTTCTACTTACTATTTTGTACGGTCCGTCATACGGTGGCTGTAAAGGCTTGCGTACGGCGTCATTTCTAATAAATACATACTCACATAATTTCAGGTCCGGATGAACAAACACGGTTCTAGAATTCGAGTGTGAACTGGGCTGGGGCCTATTCTGTGCAATTGACTTACGCAGTGTTTCCAAGTACTCATGTTCATCTAACGATCTCTGAGGACTCTGTACATACATTTCACCTGGTAAAGTGATTGTCTGTCCATATACCAGTTCTGCGGCAATTATCCCTGAATCACTCCGAATGGCTGTTCTCAACCCAAGCAGGATCGTTGGAAGTTCGTCCACCCACGAGGTCTGCGATAACCTTGCCATTAACGCCGCCTTAAGGCTACGGTGCCAGCGTTCTATCATGCCGTTGCTCTCGGGGTGGTATGGGGTTGTTCTGATTCTACTTACCCCTAACATATGCATCAGTTTTGTGAACAAATCACTCTCGAATTGCCGGCCTTTGTCTGTGGTTATTACCCTGCAATTTCCAAATCGACAAATCCAGCCCTCGTATAGCGTTTTTGCAACTATATCTGCCGTTATTGTTTTCAGTGGGAAAGCCTCAGGCCACCTGGTGAATCTGTCTATAACTGTCAATACATACCTGTACCCTTCCTGAGTTGTCTGTAGCGGGCCAACTATATCGACGTGAATATGTTCGAAACGTTCATTCTTCTCAAATTGTCCTATCCCGGAGCTGGTATGACGCACTACTTTGGCTCGCTGACAGGCGATACAAGTTTTGGCCCAAAGGCCTACATCCTTATTCATACCTGGCCAAAAGTACCTCTTAGCTACCATTCTCCTTGTTGTCCTAATACCTGGGTGGCTGATGCCATGAATCGCATCAAAAACTTGTTTCCTCATATTTTCCGGGACGTATGGTCTAATATTTTTCTGAGTTACTTCACAATAAATCTTGCTGTCTGAGTTGGGCATGCTACATTGTTTCAATTCATAACTATTTTTATCGCTCGCTTCATTTAGCAGTAATGTAATCTGAGTATCGGCTTCCTGCGCTCTTGCTAGGTCTGCGAAATCGAACACAGTGGGACATTCTATTGTTTCTACACGGGACAAGGCGTCAGCTACAATGTTTAGGTCGCCTTTTATATGTCGTATATCTGTTGAGAACTCACTTATGTATGCTAATTGTCTAATTCTTCTAGCTAATTCCTTGCCGTTGTCGGGCTTTGTAAATGCGAATGATAGCGGCTTATGGTCCGTGAAGATTATCAATGGTCGGCCTTCGATCATGTTCTGGAAATGTTCGATTGATAAGTATATTGCTAAAAGTTCCCTGTCATAGGTACTATATTTAGTCTGAGTACCGGAAAGTTTCTTTGAGTAAAATCCTAACGGTCTCCACGACTTACCATCCCACTGCTGTAGTACTCCGCCGATACACGAGTCAGACGCATCAGACATCAGTGCTAAAGGAACGCCTTCCAATGGATGAGCTAGGGTAATAGCATTTCTAAGGCTCACCTTACATTGTTCAAATGCTTTACTCGCCTCCTCCGTCCACGTTATTCTGGTCTTATCTCTTTTCTTAGTGTTGTGCAGAAACTTGTTCAGTTCCTGCTGTTGTTCCACGGCTCTGGGCAGATGAGATCTGTAAAAATTAATCATCCCTAAGAATCTTCTCAGTTGTTCTACTGTTTGTGGACGAGGAAAATTCATGATGGCCTCCACTTTACTTTGGAGGGGTGTGATACCCTCCGCCGATACCTCATAACCAAGGAATTCTACTTTATCTTTTGCAAATTCACACTTTGCCATATTGATGGTTAGCCCGCACTCACTATACCTTTGGCAAACCACATCAAGGTGTTTCTTATGGCATTCCACACAATGACTCGATATAATGACGTCATCAATATAACAGAATAGGTTCGATTTTTCGGTACTCGATTCCCTGGTAGCCTCGCACCTAATCTGTTCTATGCCTTTTAATACTACGTCGTTCATGAACCTTTGATACGTCTGGGCTGCGTTACATAGGCCAAACGTCATTCTGGGAAACTCTAATAGCCCAAATGGGGTAATTATTGCGGTTTTTTCGACGTCCTGAGGATTGATTGGGATGTTATGGAATGCCTTATTTGCATCAATATGCGAAAAAAGTTTCTTACCTGAAAGTCCATATGTGAAGTCCTGCAGTCTTGGGATGGGGTAACGGTCCGGCTTGGTCGCCGCGTTCAGCTGCCTGTAGTCACCACAGGGTCGGATTTGCCCATCTTTCTTGGGCACAACGTGAAGCGGGCTTGCCCATTCGCTCTTCGATGGACGGCAAATACCTAATTCTTGCATATTCCTAAATTCCTCCCTGACCTTGTCATACCTATCTGGGGGTAAACGTCTCGCCTTTGCATGAACAGGTGGGCCCTTTGTATCAATGTAATGGTGTACCCCGTGTTTAGTATCATATTTCAGGTTAAAAGGCCTGGTTATGTCTGGGTATCTAGCCAAAATTTCGCTACAGGGGTTTCCGCCATCGAAAGTGCTCACTGTAGTAGCCCCATCATCAACCAAAATTCCTATTGTTTTTAAGTCAGTAATTTTATCTCGCAAACATTTCCCACTTACATCAACTAACAGCTTATAATGCTCTAAAAAATCTGCTCCCAAGATTGGTTTGCTTACATTGGCAATTACAAACACCCATTTCAATGCTCTTCTTAATCTTAAATTTAATTCTAAAGTCACAGTTCCGTAGGTTTGTATCTCCGAACCGTTTGCCGCATATAGTTTATAAGATACATTTCCACGTCGCAAATGTTTGTTCACTTTTGATTTTGGAATAACTGAAATGTTCGCACCAGTATCCACTAACCACCGCAACGCGTTTTTACGATCGTACACACAGAGACGATTTTCTCGCAGCACGGTGGTGGGTCCGGCGGCGGCTCCAGCCTTGTCTTGGCCCGCTCCCTTACTCATTGTTCCACGTTGAAACTCCGGCCAAGTCGTGGTTACTTAGCCGGGAGTCGTCCCGTCGCCGCTCGTTCGTAGGTAGGTATACACTTGTCACTGCACTGATTCCCAGAAAAAAAGAGTCGGGGTCACCAATTTAGGAGTGTCAATAATATTCACTTAGTCTTTAGTATAGATCCTTTATTACAGTTCAGCTTTACACGGTACACCTGGGATAACACAGAAGAGACAAGTTACTTAGAACGCGATTACGGAACGACTAACTCGCAAGCAGAGCGCACTCGCTACCACTGTTACATATTGCTGACATAAGCATGTCCCTACAAACTAAATCTAGTGAATTGGTCAAATCCCTATACGATTTAGCAATACGCCGCGTTAGACAGTCGGTGTCTAACGGCAACACGGCATTCCGCGCCCCTCGGAGCGATCGCGATGCGTGTACGATGCAATCCCTAGTACAGAATTAGGCGCCAGTTCTTGTTTGTTGCCCTGCCCACTTCTTCACCACTGCGCCTAGTTTACATCAGAATTTAGAGCCAAATTGGTTGCTTTTTTTTTTGTTGGAGGGGAAAAAAATGGAATAACCAATTCCCAGGAGTCAGAGCTCTCTGCTATGTCCGGTTTGAGCGGGCATCAGCTCGTGTGGTATATGGACTAAAAACAACCCCTTTGTTAGTTATCGATAATCGATTTAACTGTGAGCCATGGCAAAATTGGTTGCTATAAATCAGTTTCTGTATCCAAATATGAAAGTTAGGTCGTATTAGCCGAGCGAAGCAGAGCACAGCGAGGCGACCCTATGTAGTTTCACAGAACTGTATTAATTGCTTATTTGTCATTTCACTAAACCAGTTTCGGGATTTCATCAAATCCCAAGATTTGTTTAGGGATATGTTAAAATCATGTCATTATTTATCATTTCCCGGGATTTGATCAAATACCTTAGGGATTTGGCCAAGTCCCTGATGTTATCATATCCCTGCAACACATACATCGATGGAGGACCATCAAACGAACAAAAAATGACATATAACATAAAGTCTTTACGGCCTTACTATAAAAGAAGTTATTCACGGTTTAGCTTAGGTATACAGTGTTTTGTCTTGCTTTGACGTTTGACATTTACTCGACATAGGAAAAGGACAAAACACTTGTTAGAAATAGGTAGGATTTGGTTTGAATAACCAACCTTTTATTAGTAACCTGTTATGTTGATTATGTTCTCGTTGTTATGACAAGACTGTCATTGTCACATTAAAATAACTATACAAGGAAAATAACGTGTTTATATTATATCGGTTATGGGCCCAGGCACAATGGAAAAAGAAATATGTGGTATGTTGCAAAAGTTTAGTGGAGTAAATTATCTTCAATGGAAATTTCAATTAAAGTGCGCGTTGAAAGCAAAAGGCTTGGAAAGGTATATAGAAGATGAAGGAAGTGTGAACGTGAACGCGAGCGCAGGTGCGAGTGCTGGAGATGCCGGAGTGACCTCAGCAGCAGCGGCAGCGGATAAGCGAGAACGGGAAGATGCCGCTGTAATGTTTATAGTCACGTCTTCATTGACGTATGAGCAAATGGTGCTGATAGAGAATTGTACAACTTCGAAGCAAATTATTGAAAAGTTAGACTCAATTTATGCTCAAAAATCAGAGTTTAATAAAATGACACTTCACGAAAGATTTTACCAATACAGAATGGGAGAAAATGACGGTATTGCTCAACATATTGCCAAAGTAGAATCCCTGGCTAAGCAAATACGAGAGGCAGGTGACAACATAAGTGATACAGCCGTTATTACGAAAATAATCGGCAGTCTTCCTCCTAAATACAGAAATGTGAGACAAGCGTGGTTATCTATGGATGTTGAAAAACAAAATGTCATTAATTTAACCGCTAGGCTACTAGATGAAGAAGCAAACCTCGCGAATGATAACACCACTGAACCTACTGTCTTGGCTACGGTCACCAAAAATGCGTATGTTGAAAGAAGAAGCTTTCCAAAGGCTCCTATCTGCTACTACTGTCAAAAACCAGGGCATATTGCTAAAGACTGTTACTCAAGAAAAAGAAACTTCAAATCGAATCCAGGAGCAAATTTGACGTATTCTGCGTTTATGGCAGAAAATGTTGCTTTAAATTGTCTAGCTGACGATGAAGATATTTGGCTTTTAGATAGCGGAGCTTCTGCTCATATGTCAAGCAGATTGGAATTCTTTAATAAGCTCTACGATTGCCCGACAAAAACTGTACGTCTAGGAGATGACACTGAGTTGTGTGTAAAAGGCATAGGGACAGTCTATATTAAGAAATTGCTAAATAATCAATGGCACGATTCGGAAATTAATGATGTTCTTTACATCCCAAATCTCAAGAAGAATTTAATTTCGGAAGGAGTTCTAACGGAGAAAGGTTATATTATTAATAAAGAAAAATGGCACGCTAATATTTTTGACATGGATAGAAGGTTGGTGGCATATGCACACAAGCAACCAAATAATTTATATCGAGTACTATTTAAAACGGCAGTATATAAAGAGACACTGACCTGTGATGCCAATCCTGTCACAATAAATAGCAATTTGAAATCGTGGCACGAGAGACTCGGACATATAAACGCTGAATATGTAAAAATCTTGGTATCGAATGGAACTTTACAAGGTATCGCACAAAATGAGTTCAAGGATTTTTCTGTGAAGCATATGCTTATGGCAAACAACACAAGCTTCCTTTTTATGCGAAAGTTGACTCGGAGAAGAGACCCTGCAATCCTGGTGAAGTCATATTTTCGGATTTATGCGGAACTATATCGACAGCTTCAATCTCCGGCTTCAGATATTTCGTTTTATTCAAGGACGCTTGTACTGGGTACAGAATTGCCTTCTTCATAAAACATAAGAGTGATGTTTTAGAAAATTTTATAGAATTTTTACGACTAATACAAAATAAATTTGGGCGACCCATCAAGGTGCTACACACTGATAATGGCACGGAATACTGCAACACAGAATTTAAATACTTTTTGAATAATTTTGGAATAATTCATGAAAAAACAGCGCCTTACACACCCGAACAAAATGGATGCGTTGAAAGGGATATGCGAACGATCATGGAGTCCGCACGAACCATGTTACACAAATCAAAGCGTCCCATTCACCTCTGGGCAGAAGCCGTTAATTGTGCTATCTACGTGTTGAACAGAACTCCTACTAAACAAACGCCAAGTTCAACTCCATATCAGGAGTGGACCGGTGAAAAGGCAAATGTAACCCATACAAAAATATTTGGATGTGATGCATACATGCATATACCAAATCAGTTGAGGAGCAAACTTGAACCGAAAAGTAAAAAAATGATCTTTGTTGGGTATGACGGCAACTCTACCAACTATCGGCTCTATGACCCCGAGACCAGAAGGGTACACATCTCACGTAACGTGCTTTTCAATGAATCGACTTTCTCTGGTCAAATAGAAAATATTGAGGACGCGGACCCTTTGCTGATCACAATGGAAGACAAAACTGTTCCTCTCACTGAAGATCATGATTTGGTTTTAGTAGACGAGAGTACTGGTCAGGGCCCAGACAATAACCCAACAGATACCTTTTATGATACTGCAGAGATTGCAATCGAAGAAGCGGAAAGCGAGGAAATTCCGATTGAAGAAACTTTAACTCAAGAAATTCCAACGACAAGTAGAGTTTTGAGGCCAAGAGAAAACCTTAAAGCACCAAAACGATTTGAGAATTATGTAGTTAACTTCGCTTCTCAAGACCCAAGTACCAACGAAGAAGCAATGGCAAGCCCAGAAGAAGATCAATGGAAAAAGCGGTGATCGAGGAATTACAATCATTAAAACTTAATAAAACCTGGGAACTGACAGAACTTCCAGAAGGCAAGAAACCTATAACATCCAAATGGGTATTTAAAAAGAAATTAAATCCTGATGGTACAGTTTCACTTTTTAAAGCACGGCTTGTTGCTAGGGGTTTTGATCAGAAACTTGGAATAGACTATACTGAGACTTTTTCTCCAACCACCAGATATGATTCCATTCGAATCTTACTCGCTCAGTGTGTCAATAAAAAATATGAAATGGCTCATTTCGATGTGAAGACAGCATTTTTACATGGAAATCTTGCTGAAGAAATATATATGGTACCACCACAGGGACTTGACGTCGATACACAGAAGTTGTGTAAACTGAAACGTTCCTTGTATGGACTCAAACAGGCTCCACGGTGTTGGAATCAAAAATTAGACGAATTCATGAAGGAAATTGGTTTCCGAAGTATATTAGCTGACACATGTGTCTATGTGGGAGTTATACAAAATGAAAAAGTCATTCTGGTCATTTATGTAGACGACGGCCTTGTATTCTCTCAACACAAATCTACACTTATGCTATTTCTACAGTTATTTAAAAATAAGTTCGAAATAACAATTGAAGAAAATCCAAAATATTTCGTCGGATTAGAAATAGATATGAAGAAAGAGAATGGCACTATACTAATTCACCAAGAAAGTTATGTGAGAAACATGTTGAAAAGATTTAATATGAATGAAGCTAAACCAGTGACCATCCCAATTGAGACAAGCACGGTGGTAGTTTGTGACGACATAGACGATAAAGCACCATACAGAGAAGCTGTCGGTTGCCTAATATATCTTGCAACTACAACCAGGCCAGATATCTCCTATGCTGTAGGGGTCGCAAGCAGATTTCTGACAAACTACACTGCATCGCACTGGCATCTTGTGAAAAGAATTATGCGCTATCTGGCAGGTACTGCACAACTTGGATTGTTGTATAGCGGCAGTGCGCTGGCAGTTCTTACTGGTTTTGCAGACGCCAATTATGCCACAGACCCAGAGTCTAGAAGGTCGACGACCGGATATCTATTTTTGATGAATGGTGGACCAGTCACGTGGAGCAGTCGTCGACAGCCCTCAGTGGCGCTCTCTACAACAGAGGCCGAATACATGACCCTATGTGATGCTACAAAAGAAGCAATGTGGATTCGTCAATTCTTAAGCGAAATTGATTTCAATCTGAACAAGGATCCTGTGAATATATATGTCGACAACCAAAGTGCTATAAAACTGGTTAAAAACCCGGAGTTTCATAAGCGCACGAAGCATATAGATACCATTACGTGCGTGAACGGTATGATGGCAGAGACATAACCATCACATACATCAGTACGAATGAGCAACTCGCCGATGGTTTGACCAAACCTCTGCCGAAGGAAAAGTTTGAGAATTTTAAAAACAAAATACTTTTTTGAACTTTTCGGCTCAGTGGGAGAATTTATTTATTTTTATTTTTTTGTTGTCCTTACACCTCGCTACATCCTACCTAAGTGGGAGTGTTAGAAATAGGTAGGATTTGGTTTGAATAACCAACCTTTTTATTAGTAACCTGTTATGTTGATTATGTTCTCGTTGTTATGACAAGACTGTTATTGTCACATTAAAATAACTATACAAGGAAAATAACGTGTTTATATTATAACAACACTGAATAAATTAAACCGTGAATAACTAACTTCTTTTATTAGTAAGGCTGTTAAAGTTTACGCTTACGAAAATTTAGGTTAAATAAAAACTAACTTCTGACACTGTCATCATAAGACATCCATCAAATTCCTCGCTTAAGTGATTCTTTATGACAACTTTACACCTGAGATAATGGGTTAAGAATAATAAAAAAAAACAAAAAAAACTGCACATCAAAAATACTGATTTTTATAACAAATATCAGGGCAAAATGCTGCGGTAGCTTAGGTGAAGGGTAAAGAGGGTGAGCGAAGCGAAGCCCTCTTTATCCTTCGTGTTAGGTTGAACGTAAGAACAACAAAAAATACTTTAAAACTAAAAAAGTGGTTTTGCTGATCCTTTTTGGCTATGCAAACCAGTATTTTTGATGTGCGATTAAAACAAGCCGTAAAAAAAATCTCCTAGTGATTTATTTAAGTTTGAATGTGCAGCGGAAAATTTCTTGAACTTCAAAGGTCTGTAAAAACTGGCCAAATGCATGTCGGACTTCGCACATTGAGGTAACAAATGTAAAATATAAGAGGTTTTTTTTTAGAAAAATCAGATTTTTCAATAGATAGGTATTTGTTAGTATAATATACGTAATAATAAACATTATAAACACTTTTTAATGTCATAGGCCAATGGAAATTAAAAAATCTTCGGTATAAAATTTTGTAAAAAGAAAGCTAACTTTGGCGGCTTCTAATTTGTTTTTTTTTTTTGTATAAAAAAATTCTTCTTAAAAAATGAGTTTTTTCTACTCAATGAGCTCTAAACATCGATACCACATAAATGGAGTAGGTCAATCGTTTTATTTCGCGCCCGCCTTCGCTATTTAGCTGTACGGTACGGGTCCCCCCTTAAAAATATTTGAAAATATTTATTGTTAATGGCTTTGGGTCAACACGATTTTTATACTATAATAAATAATATTAAGACTGTATGTAGATAGTAGTTTTAAGGCCGTTTGGATGTAAAACCGGTTGACAGACGACGACGGTCGGACAGACGGACACGTGAGTGACAGCAATAGGGTTTGGAGCCTTCGTGCACGGAACCCTTAAAACCAATATTCAAGTCACAGATGCCAAGCACTAGTTTTGTTAGGTTACTTACACAGTACTCAATCAAGAAAAACAAATAAATTATTCTTCAAAATCGCAATTATTAAAAATTGACTAGTATTTAATCGCACATCAAAATACTGATTTGCACATCAAAAAAGGATCACCAAAAACACTTTTAATGTTTTAAATATTTTATGTGTACTTAAGTTTATGTTTTAAGTATTTCTTGTTGTTCTTACATGTTCAACCTAACACGAAGGATAAAGGGGTCTTCGCTTCGCTCACCCCCTTCAACTAAGCTACCGCAGCATTTTGCCCTGATATTTGCTGTGCAAATCAGTATTTTTTATGTGCAGTTTAATATTTCTCTTTAAAATTCACTGTAAAATTTTGGGTCTTTTCCCTCAACCACAATAAAACATCGATTGAAACGAAAAGGAAACACAACGTCATCGGATGCATATAGATCGCTCCAATCAAGAGAGGCAAGAGAAGAATATAACTTAGAAAAGTCTGCTTTGCGGAAGTTCCACTGTGGTCTGTCGGGTGGGTCGGGCGACGGCGTCGGCGACAGCGGTGGTAGCGCGCGCGGCTTAGGACGCAGGAAACGCACGCTCACCTCTGGCGGCGGGTGGTACCTGTCCACAGGTCGCGTCAGCGCGCGTTCGCGTCGCGTTCTTCGGCTGACACAATTTCGGATTTAATGGTTCTAAATGGTCTGGTCTATTTTATCTGTTCTAAGGCTTTGCATCGACAAACCAAACACTCTGTACCTAATAATATATAGAACGGGAAATATTAAACTGCAAAAAATACTGATTTGTACAGCAAATATCAGGGCAAAATGCTGCGGTAGCTTAGGTGAAGGGGAAAGAGGGTGAGCAAAGCGCAGCCCCCTTTATCCTTCGTGTTAGGTTGAACATGTAAGAACAACAAAAAATACTTAAAACATAAACTTAAGTAAACATAAAATATTTAAAACATAAAAAGTGTTTTTGTTGATCCTTTTTTGCTGTGAAAATCAGAATTTTTGACGTGCGATTAAATACTAGCCATTATAGAACTCCGAAGTACTGTTGTAGTGTTTGTGTGATATCTGTTTCAATAATAACTTCACATTACGACGACCCGAGTCGGCAGTGACCCTGCCTACGAAGCCAAGGTTCCCGGGTTCGATTCCCGGTGGGGGTAAATATTTGTTTGATGAGAATGGATGTTTGTACCCTAGTCATGGTTGTTTATCTATCCAAGTATAATATTTATCTATATAAGTGTGTGTATCGTTGTCAAGTACCCAAGATACCGGGAATCCTAGTTTGGGGCTAGATCAATGTGTGTAAATAGTGTCCAAGGTATTATTATTATTAGTAAGCATTCATTTTATTGTTTTGCCTCGTGTGTTAGCATCCACATTCATAAATATTTTTGTTTTACACTGTTCTTGTTTGATTACAAAATATATACAGTTTCGTTTTTCGGATGACACGCTGATATGAAGGACCCGGCTACTATCGCTACTCTGTGGTAGTCAAAAACCTGTACCAGAGCCCCTAATAGGGCAGCTTCACACTTCTGACAGTCGCGTTGGCTATTAGCTCGATACCCCTCCACCAACCCGCACTGAGCCAGCGTGGTGGAGAATGGCTCAATATTTACCCTACTCCGGGTAAAGGCCTGTGCTCCTCGGTTGGGAGATATATGGGCTACATTTATTCATTCACTAGCTGATGCCCGCAACTTCATCTGCGTGTTCCTAGGAATTATCATTTTCCAAGATATCTTTACCCTCCTTCTGGTGCAGTCGGATAAAAAGTATCCTTTATGTTAATATGTCTCATAAACTATCTCTGTACTAAATTTCATTCAAATCCCTTCAGCCGTTTTAGCGTGATTGAGGCACAAACTCACAACCTCTAAACATCGCTACTTTGACATTTATAATGTTATTTGGATTAAAGAACTATTTTTAATTTGAGACTAGAAATGTAAACAAACAACTGTCATTTTCTGGAACAAAACCATTGACTTTGACATTCATGTTATATTTTTTGTACTGGAAAATGACAGTTTATTGTTGACATTTCTGGCCTCAAATTAAAAATTCTACTTTAGTTGGATAATAATCAGCGTCAGAAAAAAATGAGTATGGGACAACTTGAACCGAGTCAACTAGACCCGAATAAAAATACCAGATATTGTCACCATTTTATGGTGAATTGTACAGTCAGGTAGAAAATCAATTATTTGAAATAGGTAAATAATATACTTTTATTTTATTTCCTTACAAAGCAGGATAATTATTATTATTTCAATTATGATACCGATATAAAGGGGTGTATATAGGGAAACAAAAATATTTTTATGAAATTCTCCTTAGGTCCATTGAACCTCGGTCCTCACCACTTATCGAGTCTCCGGTACGAATGTGGCTTTAAAAAAGAAAGTCACTTAATACAGTTGATTCTATGTGAGTGTCACCGTAGATTGTCAAAAAAGTTAGTTTATAAACTAACGCGTTAGTCTGTAAACTATCGACAAATTTGTAAACCAGACCGACAGGGTTTAGAATTTACGTTTCTTGTGTTCTGACATGTCAGCCTAACACGAAGACTATTCGGGGGCATCGCTGCGCTGGCTACCGCAGTGTTTGCCCTGGTATTGCTGCCTGGCTTTGCAATTCAAGCCTAAGCCAGTTTACAATTTAACAGTTTTATTATAAACTAACGCGTCATATGGTTAGCAGCACGGTACAACATAAGACTGTGTATATTTGTAGACGGTACCTTTAACCGTTTGATTTTAAAACCTGTGTGACGGTCAACGGACGGACGGACAAACAGTACATTCACAGAAACAGCAATAGGGCCACCTTTGGACACTTCGGGTACGGAATCCTAAAAACTACAACTTGGGTGCCAATCTCCAATAATATTAATCACAATCTTGTCTGAAATGACGCCTGAAATCGTAAAAAAGTGGCAATAGATTGTTGCTATAATACTCAAATTATTTTTTTACAAATGCTGTAGAGATTGAGTTAAATGAGATAGTAAAATACCAATCAGTACATAATGTCGCTAGTTATCGGCGCATCACAATTTTCAGCAAGATTTCACGAAAATTGTCTTAGGTACTTCGAAATATTGTGGTAATCCATCAATATTATAGACGTTTGAGATGATTCTGGCAGCGACCACACTATGCCTTTTCGTCCATTTTCGTAACCAGACTTTGGTAACCTTTTGTAACGAACATGTTTTTTTTTCATTGGTAACTGCGTTACGAAAAAGGAATATTTTTCCACATTCGTAACTATTTTGACAGTTACGAACGTGGAATTTTCCCCTTCGAGACTTTAAATAATTTGTGCAGCGTTTTGTATGGAAAATAGACTTGTTATTTTTTCAGAAAGTTGCGAGAAGGAAAATCTTAGAAAATAACTATTCCAGATGGGGGCACCCCCTTCTCAAAACAATAACATAGCGATACGCCTTTCCCCGTAGAAGCTGGCAAAGGCACATTTGTGCCCAAATCTGCCATCATACAGTCTTGCACTAGTACGGAGAACTTTAAACTTGAATTGCAAAGGAAATACCAGGGAAAACACCGCGGTAGCTTAGTTAAAGACTAGAGGGGGCGAGCGCAGCGAATTTATTTATTATTTTATTCTGTTTTTTAGTATTTGTCGTTATGGCGACAACAGTAATACATCATCTGTAAAAATTTCATCTATCTAACTATCACGGTTCATGAGATACAGCCTGGTGACAGACGGGCAGACAGACGGACAGCAGAGTCTTAGTAATAAAGTCTTTTGGGTACGGAACCCTAAAAAACCAAACGGAGACTGGTGGATATGCCACAAAGGTTCTATCCCCTTTCATATTATTGGATAAAATTATAGATAGGTTTGCCAAAAGCGGCACAAGACGGGTTAATTTTATTTTGTAATTTTATTTTCAAGGTAATAAAAACAATTTTTTTTTGTTTACTTATAATTTCAAAAATAAAAACCAAAAAAAATTTGTTTATTTAAGTAAGTTTACGTAGGACTCCCCTGTTAAGTTAACAAAAAGTTGTTTTAGGGGAGACTCCTTTCACATTTGAACATTAACGACTTACTTAAAAACCAAGTAGGTAATAGTAATTAGGGCACTAAGTATGTACTATCTACGCATAAGTCGCAGTTAGTTGGTTAAATCAGACACTTAACTAACTCTCTAGACCGTTAATTAAATACTGAAATTTAACCAAGTCATTAAAATTCCGTCAGAAAAGTGAGAGAACGAAACGTTTAACGAGTTGTCTAAACGTTCCTAGGCAACAAGATATATACAGTATACTTTTTTATGTGTACTTAAGTATATGTTTTAAGTATTTTTGTTGTTCTTACATTTTCAACCTAACACGAAGGATAAAGGGGGCTTAGCTCAGTCAGCTCCAAGCACTCGTACCAATAGCCCGCGTTGACCCTCTCGCAAACTTTCAGGGGTTCCCAACATTGATTAACCTCAACTAAGTTTCTCGTAATCTGTTGTAATGAATTGTGCGTTGTGTGACGAAATCTTTAATAATGGTGTTTTCTGCACGTACTGTAAGAAGAATTTTGGATTTTGCTGCGCCAGTATCACGGAGAAGGGTTTCCGTAAACTTGGCTCTGAGCGCCAAGCCACATGGAGATGCGCTCAGTGTAAGAGTGGAAGTGTTAGTCCACGCATCGCTGTAGCATCTCCTGTTTCTGCTACTACCAGTGAAATACCTCCAGTCGCACCGGACAACCCAGCGAGTTTTACACCGATCACACCTGGCGTCTCGGCGGAGTCAGTATCGCTGATAACAATACTGGAGGAGATAAAGGATGTTAAGAGACAGCTATTTGGTCTTCCAACTGTTTACAAGGATATTAAGTCGATCAAATCTGATATCTCAGATTTGAAAATGTCGTGTGACTTTAATTCAGCTACTCTCGAGGAACATAGGGACCGCATCATAGCACTTGAAAGCAATTCCTCGGAAATTCAAGTCCTTAATGAAGCCTTGGGGATTACTCGATCTGAGGTTGCCTCTCTTAAAGCTGAACTGGCGGAAAGGGATCAAAGAGCAAGGATGAATAATATCGAAGTTAAAGGTATTCCTCTGAAAAAGTCAGAAAACCTCTACCAGATTGCTGAAGAATTGTGCAAAGCAGTCGATTATCAGGTGCCCAAATGGCAGATTAATTACATCGCCAGAGTCCCAACTCAAAATCCCAAGGAGAAATCTATTATCATTACCTTCAATAATAGATATAAAGGAAGATTTTTTGTTTGCCGCTCGTGCCAAAAAACATCTGACTGCGGCTGATATTCCCGGACTCGACGACAGTGATCAACGCATCTATTTCAACGATCACCTAACACCGCTTAACAAACAGCTCCTTTCTAAAACTAAAGCTGCTGCAAGAGAGAAGGCTTACCAATACGTATGGGTGAAGCATTGCAAAAATGACTCAACCAACGTCTTCATTATGAATAACGAAGCTAGTTTATCAAGCTTATTTAGAGTGTTTCATATTAGTTACCATACCACTATTTGCTACTTATTTACTATTTATTTTTCTAAGTTTGCTTGTCATTGAACATAACCCGCTAATAATTGTCAGTGAAAACATGTTCAACTCCCCTGACATTCGTAACCGATTGACTGTGCTGGTGCGCCGCCGGAGTCATTTGCACCTACCTACGCGCTTTTGTTCCCCATTCACTACTAGGTTACAGTTGCTCTTCATCTCTTTCATGCTCACTATCTCTGCGCAGTTTTGTTGTCTCGCTCGCACTCACAGTGCGCTCATTTATGTTTACTTAAGAATTCTCAATTTTATATCTCCCATTAGGGTTTCAATCGCATTATTTTTGTCTGTGGTTATTGTATTTATTACATTGGTGAAAATCTGTATCTAACAACTAACGGCCTGAAAATGACTTATGATAACCATAATTTAAAAATATATTATCAGAACGCAAGGGGCTTACGTACCAAATCTTCAACTTTTTACCGCAATATTTGTATGAGTCATTATGATATTATAATGATTACCGAGACTTGGTTAGTCGAGGGAATCAAGGATTCGGAGTTGTTTGATGGGAGGTATGTGGTTTGGCGCAGGGACCGGGACTACAGTGTAACTAATCAGAAGTATGGAGGTGGTGTTTTGATTGCCACACGGAGGGATCTTACGATCACGCCGCAGCCCACCTTTCATTCTAGCGCCGAAGATCTTTGGCTAACTTTGAAAAAACTCGATCCCTCTAAATCTGCTGGACCAGATCATTTGCCAGCCATCTTTTTGATAAACTGTGCAGATACTCTTTCGGTGCCAATATCAATATTATTTAGAAAATCTATTGCCTCTGGTACTGTCCCTAATATCTGGAAACAAGCTTTTATCACCCCTGTGCATAAGAAAGGTCCGAAGACTTATGTCACTAATTATCGCCCTATATCTAAACTCTGCATCGTTTCCAAAGTGTTTGAAAGGATCATTTATAATCAATTATATGGAGCATTGAAACAGTCTTTCAGTGATACGCAGCACGGTTTTCTCAAGGGTCGCTCCACAGTTTCCAACCTCGTATTATTTAACAATGCCTTGACGGTTGCTATGGACGGTGGATTGCAGGTTGATGTCGTTTACACCGATTACAGTAAGGCATTCGATAGGATTCAGCACGACCTCCTGTTAAGTAAATTATCTAAAATTGGTATTAGGGGTGACCTACTGCGGTGGTTTGCTTCCTATATTGACAATCGCTCACAGGCTGTTGTTATTAATAATTATATGTCTAGTTGGGTTAATGTTCCTAGCGGTGTGCCACAGGGGTCCTTGTTGGGTCCGTTACTTTTTGTGTTATTTGTTAACGACATTGACTTGTGCTTTAACTTTGCTAGGTTGTTGTCCTTCGCTGACGACATGTAGATTTCTGCCAACATAAGCTCAAATGCCGATGCTGAAGCTATGCAAGCAGATCTATTCCGTTTAGAACACTACTGCGATGTCAATCGGCTTGACCAAAATCCTTCCAAATGTAGTATTGTCTCCTTCTCTCGTAAAAAGAATCCACTTTTCTTTAATTATATTGTGAAGGGTGAGATATTAAAAAGGGATGCAGTCGTTAAGGATTTGCGAGTCATCCATGATGCTAAACTGACATTTAATGCCCATGTTGATAGTATTATAACTAGAGCCTCGAGGGCTCTGGGTTTTGTGATGCGTTCCTCAAGAGACTTCAAAAAAGCTAAAACTTTGAAAATTCTTTATTGTACGTACGTTAGAAGTAATCTTGAGTACGCTTCACAGGTTTGGAGTCCTCGCTACAATATTCATATTAACCGGATTGAAAATATTCAGCGTAAATTTATGCGTTATCTCTGTTATCCGACTAAATTTAAATACAATTCAGATTCTTACCTCGACATTTGTAGAAAACATCATCTGGCTCCTCTTCAACTAAGACGCGAGGTTGCAGATTTGGTATTCCTTCTCAAAATTACCTCTAATGTCATTGATTGCTCTGATTTACTTGCTCAATTATCATTTACAGCGCCCCGTAGGCTATTGCGTCATAATGCGCTATTCTCGCTCCCTAAGTCAAACACTAACTACAGACAAAATACGTTCCTCTGGCGTGCTTGTCAGAGATTCAACAATCTGCGTGGAGATATTGATCTTGACCTGTTTAGCACTGGTGTTAATCCAGCGAAGAGATCACTGTACCGAGACTTTTTCTATGACTAGATTAGCTAAGTATTTCGACTTTCCGTTATTTATTATTATTATTTTTTCTTTTCTAACGTGACTTGTTATTGCATGTCATGTTACAACGTATAGGGCTATGCATAATGCGAACTAATTCTGTTATTTAAGAGTGCTTTAACTGTTCTATTTGTTTATTGTGTCTTTTTGTCGGCGAAAACCTATAATTGGCTTTTTTGTTTTTATATAAGATTCCTATTGTTAATTTAAAGATAGCTGTTGGTTTTCCAATGTTAATAAAATAAAATAAAATAAAATTAGCTTCGCTCACCCTTTTTACCCTTTACCTAAGCTACCGCAATGTTTTCCCCTGATAAAAACTGTGCAAATCAGCTGTTGTTGTGACGCCATCTTGCTTTCCAACACGCAGGCTTCCGGTAAGACCGATTGTTAAACGTTTTCGACGATGCTTTATTTAAATCAAAATGCTTGTAGCTTGGTTAAACGTCGGCATTTAATTAACGGTCTAGAGAGTTAGTTAAGTGTCTGATTTAACCAAGCAACTGCGACACATAAACTTAGTTTGAATTCTTATCATAGAATTAATTGTAGACGCAGATCTTACTGCGCTCAAACTGTAAGTTATCTATATGTCTGTTTTGTGTGGTATAGTCAGCATCAGATATATGTGAGCAGGTTAGCTACTCAAAGAGATCTACACATTTTAACAAATCAGAATTTTGATACAGCCAAAGTGACAAAATTATGTCGACACCCTCAGAGTTAACTTGGATGTTATAATTATTTTGACACTTTGACTGTATCGATATTTCTGATTTGTTAAGATGTGTAGATCTTTTTTGCCAGAGGCAATTATAAGGAGAGCGACATCTTCGGGAGTAAAGTAAAAGGCTTGAGATGCGCGCAAATACGAGACTAGACTAGACTAGACTATACTAGACTATACTAATTTATTATAGGGAATCCTAGGTTATATACTAGGTTGGTACATGTTATTAATGACGTGCATAAGACATAGTGCGTGATGAATATAAATATACCTTATCTGTGACGGTCGTCAACTTATCTTAACATTACGTGAAAATATGACTAACATATTCGACCGGCACAGATACTCCCCCCTTTAGGGAAAAAAATAAATGAATGTACTTATAACAATGGAAAAAATCTAAGTTAAATACTATAACAAACTTATATCAATTACATTAATAACTAGTAGTATTTTAAAAACATAAAACAGACTGTAATCGAGCATACTTTAACTTAACCTAAGGTAAATCTTACACGAATTAGAAAAATAAAGGAACTACGGTTATGTGAATTCTACGTAAGTTTAAAGAATGACTTAATATTTACCTACAGGCGAGCCTTGTATCTGGCCGCACACTAAATAAAATAAAACTAAAAACAGGAAAACAGTAAACACTAGGAAAATGGGGCTTCGCGGTTTATAAACTAACCTAACCATTTACTGGAAAAGATCCGCAGGAGAGTCGTCTGATGTTTTTCAGGAATCGATGAGTCAATTTACATCGCACGTCGTTGAAGTTGTAATCACTGTTTGTTTATAATTGCGACCGTACCTACACAAGGATGATTGTGCTGAATTAGCGTCAGCATTAAATCTGTAACCTTGGCTGTAGGCAGTCAATGATCTCGTACGTCATGTGTACGTGCGTGCTCTTCACTCTTGAGTGAATATTAAGTTGTCGATTGATGAAATTTGTGTGCCTAAAAACCTTGGGATTTGGCAACATAGGGCACATCTTGTACACCAATCGTTTATATATATATATATATATATATCTCTCTTTCTTCAGTGATTTGATTATTCTTCGTGCGATGTTCTTCCTGGATGATTTCAATATTCTTCTGGGGGCTGGAACGGCCTCCTATGTCTTGAACTTGAAAAAGCTGCTTGCTGTGAATGAATTTGCCGACGCGTTTGTTTCTGCTGGTGCGAGCTCCATTTTGATAAATCAGCAGTCAGCTGACTATCGGTTCTTGCGGTATCTTGAGTTCGATGCGGGAAATCTTCAGTTGAAATTTTTTGGTTTCTGGTCCGTTTTCAAATCTGGTCCGGTCATGGCTTGCTTGATGTCGTCTTGGTTTGGGTGGGGTCTTGATTATGGATTAAGGTGGCAGCACACGGAGTTTTCTTCGCGGCTGGGTCCATGCTGCTATTACCGAAGGTGACTGATCTTTAGAAGTCGGGGCTCGGCGATCTTGGACGAAGTGCTTGTTGCTTGCACTTCTAAGGTGACACCACACGGAGTTTTCTTCGCGGCTGGGTCCATGCTGCTGTTACCGAAGGTTGCTGATGTTCAGAAGTCGGGTCACCACATTTCCAGAGGCAATTATATATAGGGTAGGGAATACTAGGTTGGTACATGTTATTGATGACGTGCATAAGACATAGTGCGTGATAAATATAAATATACCTTATCTGTGACGGTCGTCAACTTATCTTAACATTACGTGAAAATATGACTAACATATTCGACCGGCACAAGCAGCTAACCTGCTCACATATATCTGATGCTGACTGTACAATAAAGAAATTAGAAATTAGAACCCAATAAATTAAACTGTATGCTGTTTACAAATAACTAAGATAACTTGTGTGAAATACCTAAATAAACTAGTCACCAATTATGAATTGATCTCAAATAACAACCAAGTATGTTTACGGGAAGGACAATGAGACAAATAAACTTTATCTACACACGTATCAAAAACCCTCTTTACTGCGTCCAAAAACCGCACGTTACGACCAGCATAATACCACTTGGCATTGGCACTTGGCATAACACCACACAAATGATTGGCCACCAAAGAGTCATAGCGTTCCTGATTACTATGAGACAGTTTAAGCAGCTCATCCATGGCCAGGGAGTACTCCTCGATGGCCTCTTGAGAATTTTCATAGCCGGCAGTAATAGATCTCAAGCAGCCATTGACACTGGTGAGTTCAGACTCAAGATTTTGGAGGTCTTTCTCATATTTTGTTTTATTAATTTCTAACTCTGCCATACACATTTTAAACTTTTCCAAAATTATTTATATTTTACTCTTATTATATAAACTTTTATTGAGATTTTTATGAGTTTTTTTTTTTTTTGATGTTTGAGTAATGTGTTTTTAGGGTTCCGTACCCGAAGGGTTCCAAACGGGACCCTATTACTAAGACTTCGCTGTCCGTCCGTCCGTCCGTCCGTCCGTCTGTCACCAGGCTGTATCTCAAGAACCTAGCTAGCTAGAGAGTTGAAATTTTCACAGATTATGTATTTCTGTTGCCGCTATAACAACAAATACTAAAAAACAGGATAAAATAAATATTTAAGGGGGCTCCCATACAACAATACCACATACAAACTTATGGATGCACCTGGTTACGTACATGGAGTGTGAAAGTAACCGCACCAATAACTTTGTAAACAATATTTTGCTGTGTAAAATCCAAACTATTCACTCCACACCATCGCTTCCATTGAACGGTGGTACGGAACCCTTCGTGTGCGATTTAGACTCGCACTTGACCGTTTTTTTTTTTTTTTTAATTTTAACATATCTTTTTGATGCGTTTTTGCTGTATGTTGATCCAGTGCCCACCACTGAGTCTTCATGAGTCAAATCAATCACTGCACAGGACACATCTCTACATGCAACAGAAACTTGGCCGGTCGACTTATCCGCTAACATCAATTCCTCAAATTAATGGGATTCTATTATATACTACTTGGTAAAAACTCATTTCTTATCTGAATATTGATAAATTATGACCATTATGTTTAAATTTTCGACAAATGATGACATTAAAATTTCAAACATCGACGCCCGCCTTCGTGCAGCCCCTAGTTTGTCTGCGAAGTTGGTACTACTGAACAAGCTAAACAAGTGCAGAGCAATTATCAATGCCACCATGCCGCCGAATCGAACATGCGGTTTCTGGAGCTCTATTTTTGAATCACTCGCGTCGTGGCGAACGCTCGCCAAGCGCAACGATTGGTTCATATCACTCGTTTTAACCAGTCTCTACCAATCGTGTCGCTTGGCGAGCGCTTGCTTCCGAGGCGAGCGATTCAAAAATAGAGCTACTGAACACATCAAAGAGAGCTTATGATAGTGTGTAGATAAACTAGTGTATGTAGCGGCTCTCATGAATGTCACAGATGATATCCAGGTAGCCATGGACCACAAACAGCTTTCCGTGCTTGCTTTACTTGACTTCAGTAGTGCCTTCAACTGCGTAGATTTTGACATTCTCGTTGAGCTTCTCAGATCTCTGAACGTCTCCTCCTTCTCTGCTAGCTGGTTCGACTCTTATTTGAGGGATCGGCAACAGAGTATCAGGTCGGAAGAGATATCCACTGAATGGTGTGACCTCTCTACAGGCGTCCCTCAAGGTGGTATTCTTTCTCCTCTTCTATTCTCGATCTTTATCAACACCATCTCGGACGTCCTGTCCTCCTCATATCATCTTTACGCTGATGATCTCCAGATTTATCGCCACTTCTCTCTCAACGATGCACACTCTGCTATGGAGGCACTCAACGCTGATCTTGAGGGAATAAGAAGTTGGGCTTCATCCTTCGGACTCCTGGTCAACCCGAGCAAGTCCCAGGCCATGATAATAGGTACTAGACATTCTCTTAACTTGTTGCAGCAACATCCCATTCCATCTGTCACTTTTAATGGTACCACAATCGTATATAGCGATAAAGTTAAAAACCTGGGTCTAATCTTCGACAACCAGTTGTCCTGGTCATCGCATGTCAATGAGGTAAGTCGCCGAGTATTTTCTACCTTTCACTCTCTCAGGAGACTTCAGTACTTTTTGCCTCGACATACCAAAATCACTCTTGCTCAATCTCTCATTCTACCCCTCATCGATTACGCTGATGTCTGCTGGGTCAGTGCTAACGAAGAACTACTGAACAAACTCGAACGACTTCAAAATCTCGGGATTCGGTTTATCTTCGGGCTGCGCAAATACGACCATGTGTCACAACATCGCAGGGAGTTGAAGTGGCTGCCGATTCGTCTTCGTCGGGATTCACACATCCTCAATTTCCTCTACAACATTTTACGTAATCCACGCTACCCAACTTTCTTACGAGACAGTTTTCAATTTCTTTCTTCCAGCAGACGTCGGAGAACTCACGTAGTTTCCATGCTCACAACTCCACAGCATAACACCGCTTACTATGAGAACGGGTTTAGAGTCCGGGCCATTCTTTTTCAAAACTTTTTTTTATAATGGCGGATTGTGAAGGATTACGGAAAGGTCACCACAGATAAAATATCCTGTGCTACTTTACCAATGTTTAACAATAATCGAATCGAATATTACAATGGTATCGGATATCAATATTTATTTTAAAATAAAAAATAGTTTTAAAAATGATGAAGGAAAACTCTTTGAGTATTGTCAAACCCTTCCGATACACACTAACGTCAAGTACATGCTTCTCAAAGAACAGTTCTTCAACGCTAAACTACAACAAGAAATAAATCATCCTGTACAAACTCGACGCATCACACAAAAGAAACTGGTTACAACACGGGCAAATAACTTTTACGGCGAGCGAACCAGCTCTTATCTTGTACCGCGACTTGTCAACAACCTACCCACCGTAACTAGACAATCACTGACCCAATTAAATATTAAAATCAAACTAAAAAACTATTTTCTAGCGATGCTTTAGTTTAGAGCTATGCCATTGTTTCTATCTTACCTACAAGCAACTGATTCTAGTTGTTGTTCTTATATACTCATATATCTACTTATTATACCTAGTAACTACATATATATTGCTGCCTTAAATTATAATATTTTATTAATAATTACCTACCTACCTATGAATGAATTGTAGCTATAAATTATTACCTATTCTAATTATACGGTTGAAATGAAATTTGTCATACCATTATGTATTACCTAACCTACCTAACCGACCAAAAATGAAAACCCTGCTTAGAGCCTAGATTAAGATTTTTAATTTTATGTTAAATTCTGTTATGTACCCAAATAATAAATAATATTTTAATACCTACTAACATATTAAATTAAGAATTTTGTTATATACTTATAAATCAAATGTAAAATACCTAATTTAATTTGAATAATGTAATACCTACCTACTGTATAACGCAGAATGAAGGTGCTGCGCACAATACCACGAGGATTATGTAGTATCTTATAGATTGTGAATGTGTTATGTATTTCTTACCTATAATTCAATAAATAAATAAATAAAATTACAATAACAGTCATCAATAGTTTTTATTTTAGTAAAACATAATATATTGTGTATTTTTTTAAAAATATTACGAATTATTATGCTTATAATATTACGCGTAAAAAGCCTTTTCCAACGAGTTAGGAATAGAATATTTCCGCCTGAGAACTCAAAATCAAGCGGCGAAGGAGCAATTTTTATCTCAGAAATCGGAAAAAGATATGTTTTTCGCCAACTTGTCCTTACACAAATAAAAATTATGATGACTCACTCATTCGTTTGTGAGTGAGTGAGTGCAGCACCGCACCGCCCATTATTATCTCGGTCGATCGCGGCTCGAGCACAAGGGTGACCGAAGCTAAAAATTAAGGATTTACAAAGCGGTGCAACATGCTAAATTTAAAAAGGATAAGTTGTTATTTTTTTACCGTATTTTTATAGGAAATATTAAACTTCATATCAAAAATACTGATTTGCACAGCAAATATCAGGGCAAAATACTGCGGTAGCTTAGGTGAAGGGTAAATTATGTTTATCCTTCGTGTTAGGTTGAACATGTAAGAGCAACAAAAAATACTTAAAACATAATCTTAAGTACACAAAAATATTTAAAACATAAAAAGAGTTTTTGTTGATCCTTTTTTTCTGTGCAAATCAGTATTTTTGATGTGCGATTAATAGCCTATTTTTATTTATTTACATAAATCTCATTTATTTTTGGCTAGGGGTCCATAAATAACCTTGTGTGGTTGGCAGCCAAGCGTCAGTGTGATGATGACGATGACAAATTTAGTAAAGTAATTAATCAAATAAATCGAACTATTTTGACCCGGGGCCCGATTCTGCTATTGTTCGCTTAAAACAAAATCCGTGATCTTTCAAAAGCTCATTGCAGATGGCGCTGGTATATTTATAGTAGAGAAAGAGAGAGACTGTCTATCTGTCAAAGTTATCAAATTATGTTTACTTTTCAGGGTTCCCTACCCGAAGGGTGCCAAACGGGACTCTATTACTAAGCCTCCGCTGTCCGTCCGTCTATCCGTCCGTCCGTCCGTCCGTCACCGGGCTCTATCGGATCAACTGAAATAGGAAGAGCGCCGAAATTTTCACAGAATGTGCATTTCTGTTGCCGCAACAGCAACAAATAATGAACTACACGCAATTTTCAAAATTAAAGTGGACCCCATACAAGCAACTGCTTTTTTAAATTCCTGCCCCTACGAAATACCTCATAACATCATAATCATCACAGCACCACAAACATCAATATCACCGTAAATTTCGCTGCTCTTAATAACTTTGAGATAGCTCAGTCGGTTTCGTATCGGTTTCGCAATCTTGTAGTTCCGGGTTTGATTCCCAGAGAACACATATATTTTTTCTTTTTGTTTTGGTTTTATTATTTGGGATTTAGTGTTGTTTTTTTCTTTTTTAATGGTCTTATCACGATGGTACAGAACCCTTCGTGGCGAGCCCGACCCGCACTTGACCAATTTTATTATAATATATTTACGTGCTCAACGCATTTGATGTTAATATTAACAGTGTCAAATGCATTTGAAAGATCACGTGACGTGTTTATGAACCAAACCTCAGTTGAATAGATTAGATGTAGATAAGGCATTGTGCACTGCCTTTCATGATAAATCCTATTATGCCTAGGTTTGCTGGAATAAATCTCTTATTAGAGATAAGCAGTATCTTTTTAAATATCTGTGTGCAATAAATAGTTGTGAATTATGGATGAAACTCTTTGCCTCCAACTACGCAAAGGTAGATGTAGCTGGTGATGGTGATATTTTTAAAGCATAAACGACCTGGCTCTGCCCACCATGCGAGAGGTCCCGGGTTCGATCCCCGGCTGGGGGTGAAAAAAAACCCCCAGGTCTTGGATGTTTAAATGTGTGTGACGTCGCTGTTGCAGGTTCCCACGACACAGGCTATCCTAGTGTGGGGCCCGAAGCAATGTATGTTTATGTAGAAATAGAAATAGTTTATGTAACAAATGGTTTACAGATACGCTTAATTTAATACATTGACACCTACTTGCTAATAAATGACTCGTATACAAAGTAAAAGTTACCAGTGGCCCTCACACTAGGTCAGACCTGTATCGTGAGGACCTGGATCTTTGATATAATGTTGGTTCTATTTTTATGTATGATTGGCTGGCCAGAGGTGTTCTAGGTGTAATAATAAAATAATAATCTTTAATAGTGTGACAGGCATGAAGTATTGTAAAAGTATGTAACAAAAAACAAAACAAAAAAAAATACATAGTTAGCTCAAGTGGTTGCAAATTAAGTTATAATTTAATTATAGTAGATATACATATACAATCTAGGGAAAAAGGATGGTGGGAGGGGGAAAGGATGTAGGGACAAGGATTATGCGTCGATTTTCAGGAGATCCTCTGTTTCTCGATATGTAAGGGTTTTTAGCCACTTAAGAATAAGGAGCTTAGAAGTCCCTACCGTACACTGTTTAATGGCACAGTGCTCAAGAACCCTGTTGTATATAAATGCTGATATGAATTTAGGGAAGCGGCGGGCGAATGAGGTTTTGACTTCAGTTATCGGAACACGGAAGACAGATGTTTATGTCATATTTATTTTAAGTACAAATTACGAGTAAGTGAAGTTCTAATCATTTGAGTTAGTTATTCTTCAAATGAAAACGAATTATGGAAAAATTAGTCTACTAATCTTTAATGCAAAAATGCTAAAACAGCAAAGATATACCACCACCCAATCCGCAAGTACTTCACGTTTTTGTTACTGATGACGAAGGTTCGTGGAATTAAATAATGTAGTCGACACCGATATAACTTTCACAAAGGTTTAATTCGCAGAGCGATTAAATTACATAGACTTGATTTGAAAATATTAGACAACGGTGTGCGTGCGCTCGGGCCGAGAGCCGTGGAGGGAATGCCGGCCGGCCGCGCCGGCACCGGCGGGCGGAGCGAGGACAGCCGGCGGGGCGAGCGCGGGGTGCGGGCGCGGGAGGCGGCGAGCCTGGTCCGCGCTAACAAGCTGGCCCCCTTGGACCATCCTGGTCCAATGTTGATGGGAGCGGGCAGAGGCTGTTGTAGGCCCTTCTCAAGGTCCCTGTGGTGGTGGTGACATCAGCGACGCGGGTGACTCCGTCGTCGCCCGGGTAGACTGCTGCGACTCTCCCGAGCAGCCATCTGCTGGGGGGTAAGCGGTCACCCTTGACGAGAACCATCTCGCCAAGTTTCAGCTGACCTCCGTCTCTGCGCCATTTGTTTCGGACCTGCAGTTCTGAAATATATTCCTTATAATATCGATTCCAAAAATGCGCCTTTAGAGCTTCTATTCTCTGATATCTCGTGAGAGTATGTATCGGTGGGTCTTGCACCAAGGGAGCATATCATAGTGAGCATTCGACCTATCAAAAAATGCGCAGGGGTGAGATGGGTGAGATCTGATGGGTCAGATGAAATAGGGGTTAAAGGCCTAGAATTAAGCAAAGCTTCACATTGAACCAAAAATGTTACCATCTCTTGGTAATCTAAAAGTGCCATGGAGGTGACTCGTTTTAGATGATATTTTACCTGTTTAACTGAGCCCTCTGCCAAACCATTAAAATGGGGACTGTAAGCGGGACAAAATTTTAATTCTATTTCTTTTGCTGCTGAATATGACGTTATTTCTTTAGAGTTATTTTTAAGGAACTTTGCTATTTCGTTACAAGCCCCCACGAAGCAAGTACCGTTATCTGATAAAATGGTGGCCGGTTTGCCTCTGCGGGCTATGAATCTATTTAAAGCGGCAATAAAGCCCATGGCTGTCAAATCAGTGACGAGCTCCAAGTGCACTGCCCTCACTGCTAGGCAAACAAAAACAACTATGTATGATTTAATTGGTTGACAACCACGACCCTTTTTGCTCGCTATCAGGATTGGCCCAGCGCAGTCACTGGATGTGTTAGCAAATAAGTATTCAGACTGTACCCTTTGCAGTGGCAAATTGCCCATAATTGGCTGATGAGTTTTACCGGAATATCTTAAGCATGTAATGCAGTGTTGTGAGGTCTGCCTACAAATGTTACGGCCATTAATTATCCAATACCTGTGACGTAATGTTGCGAGCATCAGCTGCGGTCCAGTGTGCAATAACATGCGATGGTGGTGGTGTACTAATATTTTGGTGATGTGATGAGATGCATGTAATAAAATAGGGTATTTTGTGTTATAATCGTAATATGAATTTGCCAGTCTACCACCCACTCTCATGATACCATTATCATCTACAAATGGGTTAAATTTCAAAAGGGTATCTTTCGGAGAAAGTGGGCGTTTACTTAGCAAACGCGAGTGTTGCTCACTGAATTTGTCGGTCTGCACTTGTTTACACAGCATTTGTAAAGATAATTTCAGTTCTGATACCTTTAATGGGCCTGTATACTTGTTTGTTATATTTTTACAGTTTTGAACAAATCTATTTATATATGCTACAATTCGTTGCAATTTACAAAAGTTTGAATATTTAGAGGTGAAATTATCCTCGCATTGTCCAATTGAAACGTGACATTGTGTTTTGACTTCAGGCAACTTTTCTAAAGGTAAGTTTTGAGGTTGGGTAGGCCATTGTATTTCGGTTTTATGAAGGAAGGGCGGTCCTTCCCACCACAAAAGTGAATCCTTGAGGTTGGATGCATTCTGACCCCTACTACCGATGTCAGCAGGGTTCATGTTTGTGGGCACATAGTGCCAATCGGTGGAGTCAGAGTTGTTTGTTATTTCTGTGATTCTATTGTGGACAAATTGTTTTAGTTGTTGTTTACATGTTTTTATCCAGCACAGAACTATAGTCGAATCAGACCAAAAATGCTGTGAGTCAATAGTTAAACGTAGTGAATTTTTTTACCTTTTTTGCCAACTGGGTGGACAAAAGGGCCCCTAGTAATTCTAATCGGGGGGTACTTAATTTTTGTTTCAGTGGGGCAATTTTGCTTTTGGCTATTACTAAATGGACACTAACCTTTCCTTAGTTGGAAATCGAGCGTAGGTATATGCATGATGAATAAGCTTTGTTACTAGCATCGCTGAAAGCGTGTACTTAGTTCAACTTTGATATAAAAGTCACACAATATTCTGCGCGGGATACGAATTTGAATGATTTCAGGTATTTGTTTAGCAAAATTGTTCCACTGTGCCTCGATGTCGGCGGGTAATTGTTCTTCCCAAGAAATGTTTTTAGCCCACAAGGACTGTAAAATTAATTAGGCTGGTAATAAACAAGGGTTTATGAGTCCTAAAGGATCAAAAATAGTGGCAATAGTGGATAGGATGCTGCGTTTGTTAACGGGTTTGGGCTTTAAAGGGTCAGTTACAGAAAAAAGCAGCTCATCAGATTTACATGACCAAAGTAAACCTAAGGTTTTTGAGTGATCTTCTTTGTCTAACTTAAATAGCTCATCGCTGCTGTTTTCTGCAACCAAATTATCTAACAATGTTGGTGTATTTGAACGCCATTTTCGTAAGTGAAAATGGGCGCTTTCTAGTGTTTTAATGACTCCTCTGCATGTTTCTAGCAAAGTGAATTTGTCATCGTTTCCTGAGATATAGTCGTCTACATAGAAATCATGTAAGATTGTTTCACTGACGTTTTTGTCTGAACATTCTTGACCCAACTGTACAAGACACCTGGTGGCAAGATATGGGGCACTGGATGTACCATGAGTGACGGTATTTAGTTTATATTGTTTGATTGGCTGTGAGGAGTCTGAGCGCCACAGAATCTGCTGCAGACTCCGCTGACTTTCAGTTACATAGATTTGCCTGTACATTTTTTGGACGTCTGAAGTTACTATGAATTTGTGCTGTCGAAATCGAATTAATATGCTTAACAAATCATCTTGTACAGTCGGACCAACGTATTGTAGGTCGTTAAATGATTTTCCTGAGCTAGAAACTGAAGAGCCATCAAAAACTGTGCGCAAGCGTGAAGTTATGCTAGATTCGCGCCAAATTGCATGATGTGGCAAGAAATATGAAATTTCGTTAGTATTTATGTCCGTGTTTTCTGACATGTGACCTAAGTTTAGGTATTCCTCGATAAATTCTATGTACTTTTGTTTGTATTCTGGGTTGCGCTTGAATTTACGCTCTAATGCTTGGAATCGAAGTAATGCTTGTTGTTTAGAATCGCCCAAACATTCGGGAGATTCTTTTAGTGGTATTTTAACAACAAATTTACCATCTGGGTGGCGCGTTGTTGTTTGTGTAAATATGCGTTCGCATTCACTCTCACCTTTAGTGTGGATTTGTTGAGTGGATGGAACTGATTCTAGTTCAAAGAACTTGTTTAGTTTTATGTCAAGCTCAATGTTGTTTATTAGATTACAGTGGACTGTATGAGGTTGCTTTTGTTTAGTATTGCGTGTATGTATGGAACCTGCAACAAGCCATCCGAGTGTTGTTTCAACTAAGATGGGTTTTTTCTTGCCCAGGGATATATGATTGAATGTCATTAACTCCCAAAATAGGTGTGCACCCAGCAGCATCTGCACCTCGGATGGCTCGTGAAAGTTCGGATCCGCTAGGTGGATGTGTGGGGGAATAGTGAAAGAATCACAATTTATTTTATTGAATGGAATCATGTCAGTGATCTCTTGAACAATGGAACATTTGACAACTGTTGTGTAGTCTTGTGTACGAGATTTTATAGTTACATCACACTGTTCGGTGATGTTTGACCTTTTCTTTTCTAACCCTGAGACTGACAGGCTGGTAGAATAAGCAGGTAAATTTAGTTTTGATTGAAGATCTTTAGTTATAAAATTTGGGATACTTCCGTTGTCCAAGAGAACTCTAACATGGTGTGTGTGGCCGTCATAGTCGATGACGTTGATGAGATCTGTAGCTAAGGGTATGCTATAACTGCCCAAAGTGGAGCATAAAGAGGTACTAGTTGTGTCTTGTTGTGGTGCTTGTGTATGCTCTTTTGGAGTTTGTAGTGCCACACTGTCATTTGAAAGTGTTGAGGTGGAAGGCTTAGGGTCTGCCTTTGATTGATTATTCATGTGTAACATGGTGTTGTGTCTTTGTGTGCAAAACTGGCATGAGCTCAGCCTGCAGTGTTGCGCGTCATGTCCTGATCGCAAACAATTTGTGCAAAGATTCAATTGTTTCACTTTGTTATGCGTGATTCAACTGGCATTGATTTAAATTTTGTACATTGATAAATTGAATGGTAATTTTTGCAAACAGGACACTTATATTTATACTGAGTCTGATTTTGAGTATGATTTACAAGAAATGTTTTAGGACGATTGTGAGTGATTTTTCTTTAAATTTTTTTCATTTTCATTTTATTGCGATAAATTACAGTATTTGTTACAGATCTTAAGTAATATAATATAATGTGCTAATGTAATTTTACCAATGGCGGCATGGCGATTAAATAATCATAATTATCAATAGAATTAAATTAGATTAAGTAAATTAGATTAACATTAGAGAAAATTTCATAATAGTATTTTCCGCTTGGAAAAACAAAAAAATACATAATCATAAATAATTCTATAAAAACATTATTTTATTGGATTAGAATTGAATTGAATTGTTATTTTGAGTTAATATTTATGTCGCTAGTCAAAAGTATGAAAAATAATAAAATAAAAAGTCTAATCCGTAAAACAGTAAATACCTACTTTCTAAGACAATAATTTGCCGTATTCATAAAACTCAGTCAACGTATAAGGACACATAAGCAGTAAGTACTGCTTCAAGGCCTTCAGAAACTGATCACCCGAGAGAAGCTTTATATTTGACGGTAGTTTATTATAAACGCAGACTGCCATATTACTAGTACTTCTACTATAGGACGTAGTTCTACAGTACCTAGTCTTAAGGTCATGCTTGAACCTATCTCTTAGCCTATTACTATTGCGTTCAGAGCTGATGGGAAACTTTTCAGGATAACGCTTTATTAATTTGCAGAGCTCCATAATGTAAAGCGCTGTGACAGTGTGTATTTTCAATTTAAAAAATAGGCCGCGACAAGTTACTATATTTGATTTGACACCACTTAAAATACGAACGCATCTCTTTTGCAAGACAAACAACTTTTCTATATCAACGCTGCCACCCCACAATGCCAAGCCGTACAGAAGCCTAGAGTGGAAAAACGCATAGTAAGCCTGCAGCATGGCATGTGTTGTAGTAACTGTATGCATCTCAATGCATAGCAAAAACTACTTAGTTTTGTCTCAAGGGTATCTATGTGCTTTTTCCAATTCATGTACTCATCTGCGAAAATCCCCAGAAACTTGGCTTGGTCTACAAGGGCAACCGTAGTATTGTCCACAGTTAGATTTGGTTCCAGTCTAGGGGTATTATAATTTCGGAAATGAATCATTTTTGTTTTTCCTGCATTTGTTTTTAGTCCAATAGATTTTAACCACTTGACTATGGCATTGATAGTTTCATTTATCTCAGGAAACAGCTGTGTTGTATTATTTCTTTCAAATTTAAAGAATACTGAGACATCATCCGCAAACATTTCTTTTTTTTATTTATTTTTTATTTTCTTACTGACTATTTGGGGTAAATGATTAATATATAATATGAACAGCAGGGGACCCAGGACACTACCTTGAGGCACACCTTGCGTCATCTCAGTACTTAGGGATATTTTGTTTGAAAGTGTGTTTGTCCTGGAGTCAAACATAGGGAGCTTAACACTTGACAAGTGATGTCACTATGTCTACGTGGTTTGTTTAGTGTTTGTGCTTCCTCCATAGTTTCTAGCAAATCGGCTCGATTTCTTAAGAAAGTGGTAAATTCCGTTAATGTTGGTAGACTTTTAAGGTCATTGCGCTCGGTCTCCCAATCGCGCATCGTGGCTGAATCGAGTTTGCCAGTCACCATGTGGATTATGAGCATGTCCCAGTGCTCTGTGGGTAAATTAAGAGTTTTCAAGGCCCTGAGATTTTTATTGACTGAATCTATGGTATTTCGTAAGGCCCTTGAAGATTCTTGGAGCACGGGGTTTATGTTGAATAATGCATTTTAGGTGATTGTTTACCAATATTCTATCGTTAGTGTAACATTCACAAAGCAAATCCCACGCGACTTTATAGTTATCAGACGTGAATTCTAGTGATTTAATTACGAGTGAAGCACCGTCCTTTAATGAACTTCGCAAATAATGAAATTTGTGGATAATTGGAATTGATTGATTATCGTGTATGAGAGATTTATAGGTATCATGATATTCTAACCAGTCCTGATAGCGCCCAGAAAAGGTGGGTAAGTGAATCGTAGGTAATTTAATGTTTGGCCCACCTGTGAATGCAGTCATGACATTGGAACCCGTCACCTGATTGTCCTCAGGCGCCGCAGAGGCAGCACCAGCCGCGGAGTGCTTGCTGAGCAGTAGCTTGTCTCGAAAGCTTCTCGTTCTGTGTGTTCGTCACCTGGAATGTCCGTTAAATTTTCGATGTCAGTTTGAACTGAATCAAAATCATTGTACATATCTTGGATTTTATTGAATCTGGTATTTAACTCATGAGTTTGCAAATTATTTAGCGTATTGCATGACAAAAGAGGCTCTAAATATGATTTGAATATGGTGAGCTTTGATTTGTAAGAAGCACGTGTTTTTTTTAAACCTTTTAAATCCATTGTGCGTGAAGTATACAGCAAAAAAATGCAGATTTAGATAAAAATTACTTTAAATGAAGAGTGAGATTGTAATTATTATAGAAATGGCGATAGGATTTAAATTAAGCTGCAAAAATAAAATAAAATTAGTAAATACTTTTAAAGTTTAAGGAACGTGGTATGATCAAGCTTGTGGAACGATACGTAAATTTTGCAATTAGCATGCGTGCGAGGGCTATGGCAATGGCGTGGCAGAGGCAGGCAGGCAAACAAGCGAACGATGACCGAAGCGAATGCACATGTGCACGCTGCAGCTACGCCCACGACACGGCTCGGTTACGTGTACGTGCACATATGAACACGTGTGTATTTCTGAAATATTCCAAGTAAATATTAAAAAAATAGTAATGATGGTACACGGTTGGCACAATGGTTGCAATACAATTAATCAGGCCTTAAAACGTGGCGATTAGTTAGCTTATTTTAAGAAATTGTGGGATAAAAATGTCCAAAATATGAGCGGGAGTGTTATCCTTGATGTAAATGCTTGTAGATAAAAAAGGAATATTGAGAAAATCTTGAAGATTGACTAAGATGCAAACGGATTAATACTTAGGTGACGAAAACAGGAATGTTATTTTAGGAAAACAAAGATTGAAATTAAATTTAAAAAGGAGAAAGTTAGAGAATTCTTAATAAAGAGAGTGGTCAAACTATACTTGCGCAATAAAAAAATAAAATAGGAACGACTCACAAATAATACTGCAAACCCTTTTCCTGGTATGTGGCACCTTTCTTGGTTTAGATTAGGTATGTTGCTGGTTTTCCTTATTTCTCGGCGCGGCGGGACGATAACTTCACTATTTTCCTGTTTGTTCTAGTAATTGCAGTTTGGTTGGCTTGCGGTGATTCACTCCGATGGTAGGTATGTAGTTATGGCGATCGTAGTCTCGGCCGAGCGCGCTGTCTTCTTTGTTTGCTTTTTGACCTCGTCGAAACGGCGTTTATAACGTTCTTTTACGTCGAATCCGGCTCGAAACTTGATGACGAAGGTTCGTGGAATTAAATAATGTAGTCGACACCGATATAACCTTCACAAAGGTTTAATTCGCAGAGCGATTAAATTACATAGACTTGATTTGAAAATATTAGACAACGGTGTGCGCGCGCTCGGGCCGAGAGCCGTGGAGGGAATGCCGGCCAGCCGCGCCGGCGCCGGCGGGCGGAGCGAGGACAGCCGGCGGGGCGAGCGCGGGGTGCGGGCGCGGGAGGCGGGGAGCCTGGTCCGCGCTAACAGTTACCTCTATCCATAACCAGTAAGAAGGGCTAAAAGATGCTATCAAGCGTCTAATGGCCAAGAGAAATCGCACTAAGTGTAGATACAAAAGGGATCCGACGGATGACATCTTTCTCTACTATAAATATACCTTCGCCGCCACATCTTCGAGTGTAAGATAAGATATAAGATATAAGATGTTTATTCATAAATTTCATTACATGTCAATAACAGGTACAATACAATTGTATTAATTATAAAATAGCAACAACACAGTTGTTTAATATTTATGCTTCGGAACGCACCGGTTTTCGTTGCGCGGATCGATCGCGAGTAATCGGGACATCACTAGCGGAAACGGAACCGCAGCTGTCACTCGTACAGAAACGAGATGAAAAATTAGAGGTTACCTTCTTGTCGTGAGAAAAAACATGTCTGCTCATGGCGTCGGGCCTTGACTGTATTTCAATGTAACAATTGTCTAACACGGGTGTCGGGCCTGGTCGGAGTGATAATCATAATAATCGTCGGGAAATAAGTAGATTCGCGTCAGCGGAGTGAGTGATTCGGGTTGTGAAGGTTGAAGTTGTACGGTCCCCAACTCGTCGTATTCGGACAGCGACTCCTCGTGTCGGCAAGCAACACGCCGGCGACAGCATCGGGCTGCGAAGAGAGTGAGATTCGGTTCCTCTCCCCCCACTCGTGCACTCCTTATCCCGTATTCCTGCCTCGAATTGAGCTCTCGAATTCCTGTCTACGGCGACAAAGGTCAGTAACACTTGCGACTCTCCCTCCTGGCAAAAACTCAGCCCCTCAAGATTCCACGCCGTTCGGTTGAGGCGTGGAATTAAACAATTTGGTAGCAGGCGCGGTTTCCTAGTGGGAAATCACCGATTCACGGACGGTTGTAGGGTTGTTTTTTTGCCACATTGTAGTTGGGAGAAAAGAATATCTCAGATTGGCCGGCAATCAGTTGTGAGTGAGTCTGTGGTCGGTATACCACAATTAACTCAGAGTTAACTTGGATGTTATAATTATTTTGACACTTTGACTGTATCGATATTTCTGATTTGTTAAGATGTGTAGATCTTTTTTGCCAGAGGCAATTATAAGGAGAGCGACATCTTCGGGAGTAAAGTAAAAGGCTTGAGATGCGCGCAAATACGAGACTAGACTAGACTAGACTATACTAGACTATACTAATTTATTATAGGGAATCCTAGGTTATATACTAGGTTGGTACATGTTATTAATGACGTGCATAAGACATAGTGCGTGATGAATATAAATATACCTTATCTGTGACGGTCGTCAACTTATCTTAACATTACGTGAAAATATGACTAACATATTCGACCGGCACAGATACTCCCCCCTTTAGGGAAAAAAATAAATGAATGTACTTATAACAATGGAAAAAATCTAAGTTAGATACTATAACAAACTTATATCAATTACATTAATAACTAGTAGGATTTTAAAAACATAAAACAGACTGTAATCGAGCATACTTTAACTTAACCTAAGGTAAATCTTACACGAATTAGAAAAATAAAGGAACTACGGTTATGTGAATTCTACGTAAGTTTAAAGAATGACTTAATATTTACCTACAGGCGAGCCTTGTATCTGGCCGCACACTAAATAAAATAAAACTAAAAACTGGAAAACAGAAAACACTAGGAAAATGGGGCTTCGCGGTTAATAAACTAACCTAACCATTTACTGGAAAAGATCCGCAGGAGAGTCGTCTGATGTTTTTCAGGAATCGATGAGTCAATTTACATCGCACGTCGTTGAAGTTGTAATCACTGTTTGTTTATAATTGCGACCGTACCTACACAAGGATGATTGTGCTGAATCAGCGTCATCATTAAATCTGTAACCTTGGCTGTAGGCAGTCAATGATCTCGTACGTCATGTGTACGTGCGTGCTCTTCACTCTTGAGTGAATATTAAGTTGTCGATTGATGAAATTTGTGTGCCTAAAAACCTTGGGATTTGGCAACATAGGGCACATCTTGTACACCAATCGTTTATATATATATATATATAAACTTATGTATACTTATGTATTTCTGTTGCCGCTATAACAACAAATACTAAAAAACAGGATAAAATAAATATTTAAGGGGGCTCCCATATAACAACACCACATACAAACTTATTTAGGGTTCCGTACCCGAAGGGTTCCAAACGGGACCCTATTACTAAGACTTCGCTGTCCGTCCGTCCGTCCGTCCGTCCGTCTGTCACCAGGCTGTATCTCAAGAACCTAGCTAGCCAGAGAGTTGAAATTTTCACAGATTATGTATTTATGTTGCCGCTATAACAACAAATACTAAAAAACAGGATAAAAGAAATATTTAAGGGGGCTCCCATACAACAATTCTTTCAATACCACATACAAACTTATGGATGCACCTGGTTACGTACATGGAGTGTGAAAGTAACCGCACCAATAACTTTGTAAACAATATTTTGCTGTGTAAAATCCAAACTATTCACTCCACACCATCGCTTCGGTGGTACGGAACCCTTCGTGTGCGATTTAGACTCGCACTTGACCGTTTTTTTTTTAATTTTAACATATCTTTTTGATGCGTTTTTGCTGTATGTTGATCCAGTGCCCACCACTGAGTCTTCATGAGTCAAATCAATCACTGCACAGGACACATCTCTACATGCAACAGAAACTTGGCCGGTCGACTTATCCGCTAACATCAATTCCTCAAATTAATGGGATTCTATTATATACTACTTGGTAAAAACTCATTTCTTATCTGAATATTGATAAATTATGACCATTATGTTTAAATTTTCGACAAATGATGACATTAAAATTTCAAACATCGACGCCCGCCTTCGTGCAGCCCCTAGTTTGTCTGCGAAGTTGGTACTACTGAACAAGCTAAACAAGTGCAGAGCAATTATCAATGCCACCATGCCGCCGAATCGAACATGCGGTTTCTGGAGCTCTATTTTTGAATCACTCGCGTCGTGGCGAACGCTCGCCAAGCGCAACGATTGGTTCATATCACTCGTTTTAACCAGTCTCTACCAATCGTGTC
Source organism: Argyresthia goedartella (assembly GCA_949825045.1). Taxonomy (NCBI): domain Eukaryota; kingdom Metazoa; phylum Arthropoda; class Insecta; order Lepidoptera; family Argyresthiidae; genus Argyresthia; species Argyresthia goedartella. The sequence continues at coordinate 3,885,687 of OX463811.1, read as the reverse complement.
GCTTGGCGAGCGCTCGCTTCCGAGGCGAGCGCTCGCTTCCGAGGCGAGCGATTCAAAAATAGAGCTACTGAACACATCAAAGAGAGCTTATGATAGTGTGTAGATAAACTAGTGTATGTAGCGGCTCTCATGAAAGTCACAGATGATATCCAGGTAGCCATGGACCGCAAACAGCTTTCCGTGCTTGCTTTACTTGACTTCAGTAGTGCCTTCAACTGCGTAGATTTTGACATTCTCGTTGAGCTTCTCAGATCTCTGAACGTCTCCTCCTTCTCTGCTAGCTGGTTCGACTCTTATTTGAGGGATCGGCAACAGCGAGTCAGGTCGGAAGAGATATCCACTGAATGGTGTGACCTCTCTACAGGCGTCCCTCAAGGTGGTATTCTTTCTCCTCTTCTATTCTCGATCTTTATCAACACCATCTCGGACGTCCTGTCCTCCTCATATCATCTTTACGCTGATGATCTCCAGATTTATCGCCACTTCTCTCTCAACGATGCACACTCTGCTGTGGAGGCACTCAACGCTGATCTTGAGGGAATAAGAAGTTGGGCTTCATCCTTCGGACTCCTGGTCAACCCGAGCAAGTCCCAGGCCATGATAATAGGTACTAGACATTCTCTTAACTTGTTGCAGCAACATCCCATTCCATCTGTCACTTTTAATGGTACCACAATCGTATATAGCGATAAAGTTAAAAACCTGGGTCTAATCTTCGACAACCAGTTGTCCTGGTCATCGCATGTCAATGAGGTAAGTCGCCGAGTATTTTCTACCTTTCACTCTCTCAGGAGACTTCAGTACTTTTTGCCTCGACATACCAAAATCACTCTTGCTCAATCTCTCATTCTACCCCTCATCGATTACGCTGATGTCTGCTGGGTCAGTGCTAACGAAGAACTACTGAACAAACTCGAACGACTTCAAAATCTCGGGATTCGGTTTATCTTCGGGCTGCGCAAATACGACCATGTGTCACAACATCGCAGGGAGTTGAAGTGGCTGCCGATTCGTCTTCGTCGGGATTCACACATCCTCAATTTCCTCTACAACATTTTACGTAATCCACGCTACCCAACTTTCTTACGAGACAGTTTTCAATTTCTTTCTTCCAGCAGACCTCGGAGAACTCACGTAGTTTCCATGCTCACAACTCCACAGCATAACACCGCTTACTATGAGAACGGGTTTAGAGCCCGGGCCATTCTTTTTCAAAACTTTTTTTTATAATGGCGGATTGTGAAGGATTACGGAAAGGTCACCACAGATAAAATATCCTGTGCTACTTTACCAATGTTTAACAATAATCGAATCGAATATTACAATGGTATCGGATATCAATATTTATTTTAAAATAAAAAATAGTTTTAAAATGATGAAGGAAAACTCTTTGAGTATTGTCAAACCCTTCCGATACACACTAACGTCAACTACATGCTTCTCAAAGAACAGTTCTTCAACGCTAAACTACAACAAGAAATAAATCATCCTGTACAAACTCGACGCATCACACAAAAGAAACTGGTTACAACACGGGCAAATAACTTTTACGGCGAGCGAACCAGCTCTTATCTTGTACCGCGACTTGTCAACAACCTACCCACCGTAACTAGACAATCACTGACCCACTTAAATATTAAAATCAAACTAAAAAACTATTTTCTAGCGATGCTTTAGTTTAGAGCTATGCCATTGTTTCTATCTTACCTACAAGAAACTGATTCTAGTTGTTGTTCTTATATACTCATATATCTACTTATTATACCTAGTAACTACATATATATTGCTGCCTTAAATTATAATATTTTATTAATAATTACCTACCTACCTATGAATGAATTGACTGAACTACCTATGAATTGTAGCTATAAATTATTACCTATTCTAATTATACGGTTGAAATGAAATTTGTCATACCATTATGTATTACCTAACCTACCTAACCGACCAAAAATGAAAACCCTGCTTAGAGCCTAGATTAAGATTATTTATTTTATGTTAAATTCTGTTATGTACCTAAATAATAAATAATATTTTAATACCTACTAACATGTTAAATTAAGAATTTTGTTATATACTTATAAATTAAATGTAAAATACCTAATTTAATTTGAATAATGTAATACCTACCTACTGTATAACGCAGAATGACGGTGCTGCGCACAATCCCACGAGGATTATGTAGTATCTTATAGATTGTGAATGTGTTATGTATTTCTTACCTATAATTCAATAAATAAATAAATAAAATTACAATAACAGTCATCAATAGTTTTTATTTTAGTAAAACATAATATATTGTGTATTTTTTTTTAAATATTACGAATTATTACGCTTATAATATTACGCGTAAAAAGCCTTTTCGAACGAGTTAGGAATAGAATATTTCCGCCTGAGAACTCAAAATCAAGCGGCGAAGGAGCAATTTTTATCTCAGAAGTCGGAAAAAGATATGTTTTTCGCCAACTTGTCCTTACACAAATAAAAATTATGATGACTCACTCATTCGTTTGTGAGTGAGTGAGTGCAGCACCGCACCGCCCATTATTATCTCGGTCGATCGCGGCTCGAGCACAAGGGTGACCGAAGCTAAAAATTAAGGATTTACAAAGCGGTGCAACATGCTAAATTTAAAAAAGGATAAGTTGTTATTTTTTTACCGTATTTTTATAGGAAATATTAAACTTCATATCAAAAATACTGATTTGCAGAGCAAATATCAGGGCAAAATACTGCGGTAGCTTAGGTGAAGGGTAAATTATGCTTATCCTTCGTGTTAGGTTGAACATGTAAGAGCAACAAAAAATACTTAAAACATAATCTTAAGTACACAAAAATATTTAAAACATAAAAAGAGTTTTTGTTGATCCTTTTTTTCTGTGCAAATCAGTATTTTTGATGTGCGATTAATAGCCTATTTTTATTTATTTACATAAATCTCATTTATTTTTGGCTAGGGGTCCATAAATAACCTTGTGTGGTTGGCAGCCAAGCGTCAGTGTGATGATGACGATGACAAATTTAGTAAAGTGATTAATCAAATAAATCGAACTATTTTGACCCGGGGCCCGATTCTGCTATTGTTCGCTTAAAACAAAATCCGTGATCTTTCAAAAGCTCATTGCAGATGGCGCTGGTATATTTATAGTAGAGAAAGAGAGAGACTGTCTATCTGTCAAAGTTATCAAATTATGTTTACTTTTCAGGGTTCCCTACCCGAAGGGTGCCAAACGGGACTCTATTACTAAGCCTCCGCTGTCCGTCCGTCTATCCGTCCGTCCGTCCGTCCGTCACCGGGCTCTATCGGATCAACTGAAATAGGTAGAGCGCCGAAATTTTCACAGAATGTGCATTTCTGTTGCCGCAACAGCAACAAATAATGAACTACACGCAATTTTCAAAATTAAAGTGGGCCCCCATACAAGCAACTGCTTTTTTTTAATTCCTGCCCCTACGAAATACCTCAAAACATCATAATCATCACAGCACCACAAACATCAATATCACCGTAAATTTCGCTGCTCTTAATAACTTTGAGATAGCTCAGTCGGTTTCGTATCGGTTTCGCAATCTTGTAGTTCCGGGTTTGATTCCCAGAGAACACATATATTTTTTCTTTTTGTTTTGGTTTTATTATTTGGGATTTAGTGTTGTTTTTTTCTTTTTTAATGGTCTTATCACGATGGTACAGAACCCTTCGTGGCGAGCCCGACCCGCACTTGACCAATTTTATTATAATATATTTACGTGCTCAACGCATTTGATGTTAATATTAACAGTGTCAAATGCATTTGAAAGATCACGTGACGTGTTTATGAACCAAACCTCAGTTGAATAGATTAGATGTAGATAAGGCATTGTGCACTGCCTTTCATGATAAATCCTATTATGCCTAGGTTTGCTGGAATAAATCTCTTATTAGAGATAAGCAGTATCTTTTTAAATATCTGTGTGCAATAAATAGTTGTGAATTATGGATGAAACTCTTTGCCTCCAACTACGCAAAGGTAGATGTAGCTGGTGATGGTGATATTTTTAAAGCATAAACGACCTGGCTCTGCCCACCATGCGAGAGGTCCCGGGTTCGATCCCCGGCTGGGGGTGAAAAAAAACCCCCAGGTCTTGGATGTTTAAATGTGTGTGACGTCGCTGTTGCAGGTTCCCACGACACAGGCTATCCTAGTGTGGGGCCCGAAGCAATGTATGTTTATGTAGAAATAGAAATAGTTTATGTAACAAATGGTTTACAGATACGCTTAATTTAATACATTGACACCTACTTGCTAATAAATGACTCGTATACAAAGTAAAAGTTACCAGTGGCCCTCACACTAGGTCAGACCTGTATCGTGAGGACCTGGATCTTTGATATAATGTTGGTTCTATTTTTATGTATGATTGGCTGGCCAGAGGTGTTCTAGGTGTAATAATAAAATAATAATCTTTAATAGTGTGACAGGCATGAAGTATTGTAAAAGTATGTAACAAAAAACAAAACAAAAAAAAATACATAGTTAGCTCAAGTGGTTGCAAATTAAGTTATAATTTAATTATAGTAGATATACATATACAATCTAGGGAAAAAGGATGGTGGGAGGGGGAAAGGATGTAGGGACAAGGATTATGCGTCGATTTTCAGGAGATCCTCTGTTTCTCGATATGTAAGGGTTTTTAGCCACTTAAGAATAAGGAGCTTAGAAGTCCCTACCGTACACTGTTTAATGGCACAGTGCTCAAGAACCGTGTTGTATATAAATGCTGATATGAATTTAGGGAAGCGGCGGGCGAATGAGGTTTTGACTTCAGTTATTGGAACACGGAAGACAGATGTTTATGTCATATTTATTTTAAGTACAAATTACGAGTAAGTGAAGTTCTAATCATTTGAGTTAGTTATTCTTCAAATGAAAACGAATTATGGAAAAATTAGTCTACTAATCTTTAATGCAAAAACGCTAAAACAGCAAAGATATACCACCACCCAATCCGCAAGTACTTCACGTTTTTGTTACTGATGACGAAGGTTCGTGGAATTAAATAATGTAGTCGACACCGATATAACTTTCACAAAGGTTTAATTCGCAGAGCGATTAAATTACATAGACTTGATTTGAAAATATTAGACAACGGTGTGCGTGCGCTCGGGCCGAGAGCCGTGGAGGGAATGCCGGCCGGCCGCGCCGGCACCGGCGGGCGGAGCGAGGACAGCCGGCGGGGCGAGCGCGGGGTGCGGGCGCGGGAGGCGGGGAGCCTGGTCCGCGCTAACAAGCTGGCCCCCTTGGACCATCCTGGTCCAATGTTGATGGGAGCGGGCAGAGGCTGTTGTAGGCCCTTCTCAAGGTCCCTGTGGTGGTGGTGACATCAGCGACGCGGGTGACTCCGTCGTCGCCCGGGTAGACTGCTGCGACTCTCCCGAGCAGCCATCTGCTGGGGGGTAAGCGGTCACCCTTGACGAGAACCATCTCGCCAAGTTTCAGCTGACCTCCGTCTCTGCGCCATTTGTTTCGGACCTGCAGTTCTGAAATATATTCCTTATAATATCGATTCCAAAAATGCGCCTTTAGAGCTTCTATTCTCTGATATCTCGTGAGAGTATGTATCGGTGGGTCTTGCACCAAGGGAGCATATCATAGTGAGCATTCGACCTATCAAAAAATGCGCAGGGGTGAGATGGGTGAGATCTGATGGGTCAGATGAAATAGGGGTTAAAGGCCTAGAATTAAGCAAAGCTTCACATTGAACCAAAAATGTTACCATCTCTTGGTAATCTAAAAGTGCCATGGAGGTGACTCGTTTTAGATGATATTTTACCTGTTTAACTGAGCCCTCTGCCAAACCATTAAAATGGGGACTGTAAGCGGGACAAAATTTTAATTCTATTTCTTTTGCAGCTGAATATGACGTTATTTCTTTAGAGTTATTTTTAAGGAACTTTGCTATTTCGTTACAAGCCCCCACGAAGCAAGTACCGTTATCTGATAAAATGGTGGCCGGTTTGCCTCTGCGGGCTATGAATCTATTTAAAGCGGCAATAAAGCCCATGGCTGTCAAATCAGTGACGAGCTCCAAGTGCACTGCCCTCACTGCTAGGCAAACAAAAACAACTATGTATGATTTAATTGGTTGACAACCACGACCCTTTTTGCTCGCTATCAGGATTGGCCCAGCGTAGTCACTGGATGTGTTAGCAAATAAGTATTCAGACTGTACCCTTTGCAGTGGCAAATTGCCCATAATTGGCTGATGAGTTTTACCGGAATATCTTAAGCATGTAATGCAGTGTTGTGAGGTCTGCCTACAAATGTTACGGCCATTAATTATCCAATACCTGTGACGTAATGTTGCGAGCATCAGCTGCGGTCCAGTGTGCAATAACATGCGATGGTGGTGGTGTACTAATATTTTGGTGATGTGATGAGATGCATGTAATAAAATAGGGTATTTTGTGTTATAATCGTAATATGAATTTGCCAGTCTACCACCCACTCTCATGATACCATTATCATCTACAAATGGGTTAAATTTCAAAAGGGTATCTTTCGGAGAAAGTGGGCGTTTACTTAGCAAACGCGAGTGTTGCTCACTGAATTTGTCGGTCTGCACTTGTTTACACAGCATTTGTAAAGATAATTTCAGTTCTGATACCTTTAATGGGCCTGTATACTTGTTTGTTATATTTTTACAGTTTTGAACAAATCTATTTATATATGCTACAATTCGTTGCAATTTACAAAAGTTTGAATATTTAGAGGTGAAATTATCCTCGCATTGTCCAATTGAAACGTGACATTGTGTTTTGACTTCAGGCAACTTTTCTAAAGGTAAGTTTTGAGGTTGGGTAGGCCATTGTATTTCGGTTTTATGAAGGAAGGGCGGTCCTTCCCACCACAAAAGTGAATCCTTGAGGTTGGATGCATTCTGACCCCTACTACCGATGTCAGCAGGGTTCATGTTTGTGGGCACATAGTGCCAATCGGTGGAGTCAGAGTTGTTTGTTATTTCTGTGATTCTATTGTGGACAAATTGTTTTAGTTGTTGTTTACATGTTTTTATCCAGCACAGAACTATAGTCGAATCAGACCAAAAATGCTGTGAGTCAATAGTTAAACGTAGTGAATTTTTTTACCTTTTTTGCCAACTGGGTGGACAAAAGGGCCCCTAGTAATTCTAATCGGGGGGTACTTAATTTTTGTTTCAGTGGGGCAATTTTGCTTTTGGCTATTACTAAATGGACACTAACCTTTCCTTAGTTGGAAATCGAGCGTAGGTATATGCATGATGAATAAGCTTTGTTACTAGCATCGCTGAAAGCGTGTACTTAGTTCAACTTTGATATAAAAGTCACACAATATTCTGCGCGGGATACGAATTTGAATGATTTCAGGTATTTGTTTAGCAAAATTGTTCCACTGTGCCTCGATGTCGGCGGGTAATTGTTCTTCCCAAGAAATGTTTTTAGCCCACAAGGACTGTAAAATTAATTAGGCTGGTAATAAACAAGGGTTTATGAGTCCTAAAGGATCAAAAATAGTGGCAATAGTGGATAGGATGCTGCGTTTGTTAACGGGTTTGGGCTTTAAAGGGTCAGTTACAGAAAAAAGCAGCTCATCAGATTTACATGACCAAAGTAAACCTAAGGTTTTTGAGTGATCTTCTTTGTCTAACTTAAATAGCTCATCGCTGCTGTTTTCTGCAACCAAATTATCTAACAATGTTGGTGTATTTGAACGCCATTTTCGTAAGTGAAAATGGGCGCTTTCTAGTGTTTTAATGACTCCTCTGCATGTTTCTAGCAAAGTGAATTTGTCATCGTTTCCTGAGATATAGTCGTCTACATAGAAATCATGTAAGATTGTTTCACTGACGTTTTTGTCTGAACATTCTTGACCCAACTGTACAAGACACCTGGTGGCAAGATATGGGGCACTGGATGTACCATAAGTGACGGTATTTAGTTTATATTGTTTGATTGGCTGTGAGGAGTCTGAGCGCCACAGAATCTGCTGCAGACTCCGCTGACTTTCAGTTACATAGATTTGCCTGTACATTTTTTGGACGTCTGAAGTTACTATGAATTTGTGCTGTCGAAATCGAATTAATATGCTTAACAAATCATCTTGTACAGTCGGACCAACGTATTGTAGGTCGTTAAATGATTTTCCTGAGCTAGAAACTGAAGAGCCATCAAAAACTGTGCGCAAGCGTGAAGTTATGCTAGATTCGCGCCAAATTGCATGATGTGGCAAGAAATATGAAATTTCGTTAGTATTTATGTCCGTGTTTTCTGACATGTGACCTAAGTTTAGGTATTCCTCGATAAATTCTATGTACTTTTGTTTGTATTCTGGGTTGCGCTTGAATTTACGCTCTAATGCTTGGAATCGAAGTAATGCTTGTTGTTTAGAATCGCCCAAACATTCGGGAGATTCTTTTAGTGGTATTTTAACAACAAATTTACCATCTGGGTGGCGCGTTGTTGTTTGTGTAAATATGCGTTCGCATTCACTCTCACCTTTAGTGTGGATTTGTTGAGTGGATGGAACTGATTCTAGTTCAAAGAACTTGTTTAGTTTTATGTCAAGCTCAATGTTGTTTATTAGATTACAGTGGACTGTATGAGGTTGCTTTTGTTTAGTATTGCGTGTATGTATGGAACCTGCAACAAGCCATCCGAGTGTTGTTTCAACTAAGATGGGTTTTTTCTTGCCCAGGGATATATGATTGAATGTCATTAACTCCCAAAATAGGTGTGCACCCAGCAGCATCTGCACCTCGGATGGCTCGTGAAAGTTCGGATCCGCTAGGTGGATGTGTGGGGGAATAGTGAAAGAATCACAATTTATTTTATTGAATGGAATCATGTCAGTGATCTCTTGAACAATGGAACATTTGACAACTGTTGTGTAGTCTTGTGTACGAGATTTTATAGTTACATCACACTGTTCGGTGATGTTTGACCTTTTCTTTTCTAACCCTGAGACTGACAGGCTGGTAGAATAAGCAGGTAAATTTAGTTTTGATTGAAGATCTTTAGTTATAAAATTTGGGATACTTCCGTTGTCCAAGAGAACTCTAACATGGTGTGTGTGGCCGTCATAGTCGATGACGTTGATGAGATCTGTAGCTAAGGGTATGCTATAACTGCCCAAAGTGGAGCATAAAGAGGTACTAGTTGTGTCTTGTTGTGGTGCTTGTGTATGCTCTTTTGGAGTTTGTAGTGCCACACTGTCATTTGAAAGTGTTGAGGTGGAAGGCTTAGGGTCTGCCTTTGATTGATTATTCATGTGTAACATGGTGTTGTGTCTTTGTGTGCAAAACTGGCATGAGCTCAGCCTGCAGTGTTGCGCGTCATGTCCTGATCGCAAACAATTTGTGCAAAGATTCAATTGTTTCACTTTGTTATGCGTGATTCAACTGGCATTGATTTAAATTTTGTACATTGATAAATTGAATGGTAATTTTTGCAAACAGGACACTTATATTTATACTGAGTCTGATTTTGAGTATGATTTACAAGAAATGTTTTAGGACGATTGTGAGTGATTTTTTTTCATTTTTTTTTCATTTTCATTTTATTGCGATAAATTACAGTATTTGTTACAGATCTTAAGTAATATAATATAATGTGCTAATGTAATTTTACCAATGGCGGCATGGCGATTAAATAATCATAATTATCAATAGAATTAAATTAGATTAAGTAAATTAGATTAACATTAGAGAAAATTTCATAATAGTATTTTCCGCTTGGAAAAACAAAAAAATACATAATCATAAATAATTCTATAAAAACATTATTTTATTGGATTAGAATTGAATTGAATTGTTATTTTGAGTTAATATTTATGTCGCTAGTCAAAAGTATGAAAAATAATAAAATAAAAAGTCTAATCCGTAAAACAGTAAATACCTACTTTCTAAGACAATAATTTGCCGTATTCATAAAACTCAGTCAACGTATAAGGACACATAAGCAGTAAGTACTGCTTCAAGGCCTTCAGAAACTGATCACCCGAGAGAAGCTTTATATTTGACGGTAGTTTATTATAAACGCAGACTGCCATATTACTAGTACTTCTACTATAGGACGTAGTTCTACAGTACCTAGTCTTAAGGTCATGCTTGAACCTATCTCTTAGCCTATTACTATTGCGTTCAGAGCTGATGGGAAACTTTTCAGGATAACGCTTTATTAATTTGCAGAGCTCCATAATGTAAAGCGCTGTGACAGTGTGTATTTTCAATTTAAAAAATAGGCCGCGACAAGTTACTATATTTGATTTGACACCACTTAAAATACGAACGCATCTCTTTTGCAAGACAAACAACTTTTCTATATCAACGCTGCCACCCCACAATGCCAAGCCGTACAGAAGCCTAGAGTGGAAAAACGCATAGTAAGCCTGCAGCATGGCATGTGTTGTAGTAACTGTATGCATCTCAATGCATAGCAAAAACTACTTAGTTTTGTCTCAAGGGTATCTATGTGCTTTTTCCAATTCATGTACTCATCTGCGAAAATCCCCAGAAACTTGGCTTGGTCTACAAGGGCAACCGTAGTATTGTCCACAGTTAGATTTGGTTCCAGTCTAGGGGTATTATAATTTCGGAAATGAATCATTTTTGTTTTTCCTGCATTTGTTTTTAGTCCAATAGATTTTAACCACTTGACTATGGCATTGATAGTTTCATTTATCTCAGGAAACAGCTGTGTTGTATTATTTCTTTCAAATTTAAAGAATACTGAGACATCATCCGCAAACATTTCTTTTTTTTATTTATTTTTTATTTTCTTACTGACTATTTGGGGTAAATGATTAATATATAATATGAACAGCAGGGGACCCAGGACACTACCTTGAGGCACACCTTGCGTCATCTCAGTACTTAGGGATATTTTGTTTGAAAGTGTGTTTGTCCTGGAGTCAAACATAGGGAGCTTAACACTTGACAAGTGATGTCACTATGTCTACGTGGTTTGTTTAGTGTTTGTGCTTCCTCCATAGTTTCTAGCAAATCGGCTCGATTTCTTAAGAAAGTGGTAAATTCCGTTAATGTTGGTAGACTTTTAAGGTCATTGCGCTCGGTCTCCCAATCGCGCATCGTGGCTGAATCGAGTTTGCCAGTCACCATGTGGATTATGAGCATGTCCCAGTGCTCTGTGGGTAAATTAAGAGTTTTCAAGGCCCTGAGATTTTTATTGACTGAATCTATGGTATTTCGTAAGGCCCTTGAAGATTCTTGGAGCACGGGGTTTATGTTGAATAATGCATTTTAGGTGATTGTTTACCAATATTCTATCGTTAGTGTAACATTCACAAAGCAAATCCCACGCGACTTTATAGTTATCAGACGTGAATTCTAGTGATTTAATTACGAGTGAAGCACCGTCCTTTAATGAACTTCGCAAATAATGAAATTTGTGGATAATTGGAATTGATTGATTATCGTGTATGAGAGATTTATAGGTATCATGATATTCTAACCAGTCCTGATAGCGCCCAGAAAAGGTGGGTAAGTGAATCGTAGGTAATTTAATGTTTGGCCCACCTGTGAATGCAGTCATGACATTGGAACCCGTCACCTGATTGTCCTCAGGCGCCGCAGAGGCAGCACCAGCCGCGGAGTGCTTGCTGAGCAGTAGCTTGTCTCGAAAGCTTCTCGTTCTGTGTGTTCGTCACCTGGAATGTCCGTTAAATTTTCGATGTCAGTTTGAACTGAATCAAAATCATTGTACATATCTTGGATTTTATTGAATCTGGTATTTAACTCATGAGTTTGCAAATTATTTAGCGTATTGCATGACAAAAGAGGCTCTAAATATGATTTGAATATGGTGAGCTTTGATTTGTAAGAAGCACGTGTTTTTTTTAAACCTTTTAAATCCATTGTGCGTGAAGTATACAGCAAAAAAATGCAGATTTAGATAAAAATTACTTTAAATGAAGAGTGAGATTGTAATTATTATAGAAATGGCGATAGGATTTAAATTAAGCTGCAAAAATAAAATAAAATTAGTAAATACTTTTAAAGTTTAAGGAACGTGGTATGATCAAGCTTGTGGAACGATACGTAAATTTTGCAATTAGCATGCGTGCGAGGGCTATGGCAATGGCGTGGCAGAGGCAGGCAGGCAAACAAGCGAACGATGACCGAAGCGAATGCACATGTGCACGCTGCAGCTACGCCCACGAAACGGCTCGGTTACGTGTACGTGCACATATGAACACGTGTGTATTTCTGAAATATTCCAAGTAAATATTAAAAAATAGTAATGATGGTACACGGTTGGCACAATGGTTGCAATACAATTAATCAGGCCTTAAAACGTGGCGATTAGTTAGCTTATTTTAAGAAATTGTGGGATAAAAATGTCCAAAATATGAGCGGGAGTGTTATCCTTGATGTAAATGCTTGTAGATAAAAAAGGAATATTGAGAAAATCTTGAAGATTGACTAAGATGCAAACGGATTAATACTTAGGTGACGAAAACAGGAATGTTATTTTAGGAAAACAAAGATTGAAATTAAATTTAAAAAGGAGAAAGTTAGAGAATTCTTAATAAAGAGAGTGGTCAAACTATACTTGCGCAATAAAAAAATAAAATAGGAACGACTCACAAATAATACTGCAAACCCTTTTCCTGGTATGTGGCACCTTTCTTGGTTTAGATTAGGTATGTTGCTGGTTTTCCTTATTTCTCGGCGCGGCGGGACGATAACTTCACTATTTTCCTGTTTGTTCTAGTAATTGCAGTTTGGTTGGCTTGCGGTGATTCACTCCGATGGTAGGTATGTAGTTATGGCGATCGTAGTCTCGGCCGAGCGCGCTGTCTTCTTTGTTTGCTTTTTGACCTCGTCGAAACGGCGTTTATAACGTTCTTTTACGTCGAATCCGGCTCGAAACTTGATGACGAAGGTTCGTGGAATTAAATAATGTAGTCGACACCGATATAACCTTCACAAAGGTTTAATTCGCAGAGCGATTAAATTACATAGACTTGATTTGAAAATATTAGACAACGGTGTGCGCGCGCTCGGGCCGAGAGCCGTGGAGGGAATGCCGGCCAGCCGCGCCGGCGCCGGCGGGCGGAGCGAGGACAGCCGGCGGGGCGAGCGCGGGGTGCGGGCGCGGGAGGCGGGGAGCCTGGTCCGCGCTAACAGTTACCTCTATCCATAACCAGTAAGAAGGGCTAAAAGATGCTATCAAGCGTCTAATGGCCAAGAGAAATCGCACTAAGTGTAGATACAAAAGGGATCCGACGGATGACATCTTTCTCTACTATAAATATACCTTCGCCGCCACATCTTCGAGTGTAAGATAAGATATAAGATATAAGATGTTTATTCATAAATTTCATTACATGTCAATAACAGGTACAATACAATTGTATTAATTATAAAATAGCAACAACACAGTTGTTTAATATTTATGCTTCGGAACGCACCGGTTTTCGTTGCGCGGATCGATCGCGAGTAATCGGGACATCACTAGCGGAAACGGAACCGCAGCTGTCACTCGTACAGAAACGAGATGAAAAATTAGAGGTTACCTTCTTGTCGTGAGAAAAAACATGTCTGCTCATGGCGTCGGGCCTTGACTGTATTTCAATGTAACAATTGTCTAACACGGGTGTCGGGCCTGGTCGGAGTGATAATCATAATAATCGTCGGGAAATAAGTAGATTCGCGTCAGCGGAGTGAGTGATTCGGGTTGTGAAGGTTGAAGTTGTACGGTCCCCAACTCGTCGTATTCGGACAGCGACTCCTCGTGTCGGCAAGCAACACGCCGGCGACAGCATCGGGCTGCGAAGAGAGTGAGATTCGGTTCCTCTCCCCCCACTCGTGCACTCCTTATCCCGTATTCCTGCCTCGAATTGAGCTCTCGAATTCCTGTCTACGGCGACAAAGGTCAGTAACACTTGCGACTCTCCCTCCTGGCAAAAACTCAGCCCCTCAAGATTCCACGCCGTTCGGTTGAGGCGTGGAATTAAACAATTTGGTAGCAGGCGCGGTTTCCTAGTGGGAAATCACCGATTCACGGACGGTTGTAGGGTTGTTTTTTTGCCACATTGTAGTTGGGAGAAAAGAATATCTCAGATTGGCCGGCAATCAGTTGTGAGTGAGTCTGTGGTCGGTATACCACAATTAAAGTTCATTTTCGGTTAGTGAAAGTATAATTGTCAATTTAGTTAACAATTATTATAAATTTGTAGTCGGAAACAGTCATTCGGTCGGACTATAGTATTGCAGTCGGGTTCCATAGCATTGCAGTGTTATTTCGGATTACAGAGCAGGGTCAGGCTATTTAGGGGGTATTAAGCTGATTTTGCTGACCTCAGTAGAAGTGTGGGTCATATCGGAGGGGCCACTTCTAGAAGGTCACAGCTACCTTCATTATATTAAAAATAGTTTTTTTTTTCCTATAATCAATCTTTGTGGGTTATTTTTGTATTGTGTTTTATGGTGGCATTCTCTAATTGATTTAGAGTGTATAGTTATAAGGTGTATGTCCACAGGGCAACCATATTAAATACGTTTAGGATTTAATTGTTTTAGTGGTTGCCTTAGTTTTGACAAGTTAGTTTTAATTTCTGTGCCCAGCGCTGAGGGGCAAATGCTGGTCTCTGGCTATACTTAGTTCGGTAGTGAAGCATAGGACCAGAAACAATTGAATCGGTAACCATGGCACCTTCGCCCTTGACGGTACTGCGGTATGGTGTCCGTGAGGAGATGAGATGGCTCGCCCATACTCACAAGTATGTGGAGCGACCTGACATGGACGATGTCCTGCTCAAGCGTGTGGAGGACGCAATGACACGCGTCGGGAAGGTGTGTCGGCTGGCTGCGGAGGCTGAAGCCCTCGGGCTTACGGATGAGGCCTCGGTGGCTGCAGTGAAGCAGCTCTGCGCGGATGCTCACCAAGCGATGGAGTGCTTGGGCGACATCGAGCGTCACGCGGAAAAAATTAAGCGGTCGCGACGGAATGACCGCGGGGAGGGTAGCGGAGACCCGCCCCCTAAGGGTGTTGTTGGACGGCTGCCACACCTGGAGATTCCGGCCTTCGGTGGGGCAATTGATGAGTGGCCGGCATTCATCAATTTATTCGATAGTTTGGTCCACGGTCGGGACGACCTGGACAACGCCTACAAGTTGGCCCAACTATTGATGGCACTGCGGGGTGAACCGAATGAGTAACGAAAAGAAGTAAACGAGAAAGAAGTAACGGTCACGGCGGGCAATTATGAGATAGCCCGGTCCATATTGTTTGACCGCTACCAACACAAACGGCGGTTGGTTGATGCGCAGCTGGGGAAGCTGTTTAGCATCCCAAGAGTAACCCGGGATGTTGACATCCGGGTACAGGTGCTCAACCCTGTGCTGGTGGCCACTAAGGCCCTTCAGAACCTTGGTCTGCCGGTAGACCAATGGTCATATATCGTATTATATATGGTTTTGTCACGGTTGCCTGCAGCTGTTCAAAGTCGGTTTGAACAGCTGCATGGGGGCAGTAGCTCGGAACTGCCCACGCTCGTCCAATTAACGGATTTTTTGGAGGGTGAATGCAGGCGATGCGACACATTGGATACGGAGGCCAGTGTGCAGCGCCAACCCGCGCGGATGCGGGAGGGGCCGCGCCCCCCGCCCCCACGGGGGGGTGGGCGGTCAAAACAATTTGGCGTTTTGAATGCCGCGTCGTCGGGTGACGGCTGTGTGCACTGCGACAGTGCCGGTCATGAAGTGACCAGTTGCGCAAACTTTAAGGCGTGAAGCGTGAAGCGAAGAAATTGCCGCTTCGTTTCGAGTGCGTTCTTGCTGCGCGCCACGAAATATATTGCGTGGTTTGCAGAAAATGGCGTCGATGCTTGATTGAAGAATTTTTGCACGGCGATTGCGAATATTAGTCGAAATTCCAGCTTACCCCTTACTTTCTTCGATGCGAAAAGGACCATGAAGCGTAGCGGACTGTGTTATTTGTCGTTAGGTCCCTGGAGGGCGGAGTAATTCGGAGGAAAATTAATAAAAGCGACTTATCGTTTGAACCGTGTATTTCTTGGTCGACAGCCAATACAGGAGAGGAAATGAAAACATTCTAGTGTTGCTAGCCAACAAGGCGCTCGGGGTAGCTGCCCGCAGGAAGGTAGTCTTCCGCCACCGTTTGTGTTTCGGTTGTGTGGGGCCGCACCCGCTGAGCGAGTGCTCACGCGCGTTCCTCTGGGAGTGCTGTGGTGGCAAGCACCACATCGTGCTGTGCCTGAACCGGTCAGGCCCTTCGGACGGTCACCAGGGCCGGACTCAGGTTGGTCGGCCACAGGGCCCAACCAGGGCCGGACCCAGTCCCCCTCCGGGCAACGGGAGTCACCAACGGGGTGACTGGGGTACCCGCGGACGAGACCCCCCCCCCCGAGGGGAAGGGGGCAGCGCGGGGGGTAACAGGCGGGATAGCCGGGGTTCGGTCGCCGCTGTCCAGGGTCAGCGAGGACTTCGGGCCGCTGGCTCACCGCGTGTTACGGGCGGGTGTCAGATGGCACCCTCGACCCTCCCTGGCATCAATCGGATTTCACTGCCACGGAGGATGGTCCCCACCTCCGTACCTCCGTATCTGCGTACGGTCGACTCCTCGGGGGAGGTTGATGTGCGGTTGGTCATGGCCAAGAGCAAGGTTGCGCCGTTGCGCACTCGCCTGACCATTCCCAAATTAGAGCTTTCGGGAGCGGCTCTCCTGACTCGTCTGCTCAACCACACGATGACGGTTCTTCGTGGGTCAATAGCGTTAGAAGATACGGTCTACGCTTGGACGGACAGCCAGATCGTGTTATGCTGGCTGAAGGCTTCAGTTCACAAGCTGGAGATTTTTGTGGCGAATCGGGTTTCGCAGATTTTGAATTCGGAGGTTCCCTTAATCTGGAGACATGTTCCAGGGGAGATGAACCCAGCAGACTGTGCGTCTCGTGGGTGTCACGCTCCGGAGTTGGTTGGACATCCCTTGTGGTGGGGTCCAAAATGGTTGACTCAAGCCGAATCGGATTGGCCAATGAGTCCACGCGTTACCTCGGCGAACGGCGCCTTGACAGTCGGTGTCTGCACGACGCAACCAGAGCCGGAAGAGGAGTTCAGCCTGCTGGAACGGTACAGCTCGCTCGACAAGCTGGTCAATGTGACCGCCTGGATCTTCCGAATTGCGCGGAATTGTCGCAATTCTGAGGCGCAACGGGTACGGACACAGGTCCTGACACCACGGGAACGGAACCATGCGTTGTTCGCATTGGTACGGAACGTGCAAACGGTGCACTTTAAGTCCGAATTGGACATTCTGAGACGCGGACGCGTCCAACTGAAGGGAGCAGTGGCTCGGCTCAACCCGTTTATTGACCCTCACGGATTACTGAGGGTAGGAGGTCGGCTGCGGAATGCCAACCTGCCTTATGCGGCTCGCCACCCGTTGTTACTCCCTAGGAAAGGGAAGTTGGTCGAACTGTTGATACAGGATCGACACATTCGGAATGGGCATATCGGATGCCACGCCTTGATGGCGTTTCTCCAGCGCGAGTTCTGGATTCTATCGGGAAGACGCTTAGTGCGTAGCGTCGTATTTCGGTGCCTGCCTTGTTATCGGGCCAAGGCGGCTACGATGCAGCCCCAGATGGGCGATTTGCCCTCGGATAGGGTTAACGAAATCCGGCCCTTTGCGGGTGTCGGAACGGATTTCGCGGGACCATTCATGGTCAAGTCTTCACAGCTACGGATCGCCAGATTAGTGAAGGCATACTTGTGCGTCTTCGTGTGCTTGGCCACGAAGGCAGTCCACTTGGAGGTGGTCAGTGACCTCACTACAGAGGCATTTATCGCATGTCTAGATCGGTTCGTCTCACGAAGGGGCCTCCCGACATTAATCCGTTCGGACAACGGCACAAATTTTGTCGGAGCCAGGCGATATCTGCAGGAGGTCACTCAATTCCTTAACGGTAACCAGGACGCCATCGGTACGGCTGGCTCCCAACGAGGGATTGAATGGGTTTTCAGTCCGCCGGGATGTCCTCATTGGGGAGGAATTTTTGAGGCTGCGGTTAAATCGGCTGAACAGTGAAATGTCACATTAATAAAATTACACAATGTCAAAAGAAAAAAGAAAATGATGATGTCAATTAATGAAGTTCAAATGTCAAATTATAATATCAACATCATAGATTTTATTTAATCTCTATGTCAAAACAAGTACCTATAGGAATCTAGCGAGTTATACGCTTTGCTGCGTAATGAAGTCATTATAGCTGTAGAACGTTTGCTCGACAAGCCAGCGTTTTAGTCTATATTTAAAAATATTGATATTTGGGGCGGAGGTGATGTTCTCCGGCAGTTTATTGTAAACAGTTGGTCCTGCGACCTGAGTTTGTTTTGCGGCCTTCATCAATGAGTGGGCTACTGGGACGAGTTTGTTGGCGGCCGCGTTGCGTGTGCTGTATCTGTGGACGTCCGCGTGCGTTCGGAACGAGTTGAGGCTTTCCCTCACGTACACCGCGATCTGGAAGATCAGTATGGATGGTAGCGTCATGATACCGAGCGCCTTGAAGTGCGGTCTGGCGTGCGTATCCCGCGGCACTCGTGATATTATCCTTACGGCCCTTTTTTGCATTCTGAACACGCGCTCCCAGTCGGCAGCGCGTCCCCATAGCTCGGTGCCGTATTGCAGTAAGGAGTGCACAGTCGCAAAGTAGCACGAGCGTACGACATCGGTGGGTACGGTCCTGGCTAGGCGTCTGAGCGCGAAGCACGCAGCTCCGAGGCGCCCGCATATCTTGTGAATGTGGTGGGCCCAGGATAGACCTCTGTCCAGCTCGAAGCCGAGTAACGTGGTGACCTGGACTTGATCGATCAAGACTCCATCCACCGAGGTCGACAATGCTCTAGGCTGGCGGCCGCCAAAGTAAAAGTGGATGAATTGAGTCTTTTTCAGATTTAAGGCCAGGCCGTTCCTGCTGAACCAGTCGTACAGGGCTGTCGCAGTGTCGTTCAATCGTTGCTCCAGTCGGTCAATGCTGGGGGCGCTCACTAATGCCGCGACGTCATCTGCGTACATGAGTACCTCCGCGGTGTTGATAGTTTGTGGGAGGTCATTAAGGAGCAACGAGAAGAGTATGTTTGACAGGGAGGAGCCCTGGGCCACCCCCATCAATGTATGAATGGCATCAGATCTGACGCTACCTCCATCGCCTGCCACGATCTGTGATCTTCCGACCATAAAGTCGGTCAACAGCGAGTGGGGGGCGCCAGCTATGCCGTAGTGGTGCAGCTTCGCGGCGAGCACGGCGTGGTTTTCAACATCGAACGCCTTGGACAAGTCACAGAACAGCACAGCGACCTGGAGTCTCTGTTCGCGAGCACTCACTATACGTCGCGTCACCTCGCGCGCGAGCGCGGTTTTCGAGCGGCCTGCGCGGTAGGCGTACTGACGGTCAGTGAGTGCGGACGTCGACGATAAATAGTTGATTAGTCGCGAGCTGAGGCCGTTCTCAAACACCTTTGCTACAGCTGGTATGACCGCTACGGGTCTGTAGCCGTCAATTAGCTCCCTTTTCCCCTTTCCTTTGAAGATTGGGGAGATTTTGGTATTTTTTTAATTTTCCGGGTATGCGCCTTCTTTTCTGCACTTATTGTAGACGTCGGAAAGTAGTTGTGCAAGGGGAACAGCACCGAGATGTGTTATAGACGTCTTTAGTCGTCTTACGAGGTATTCGTGCTGTAACGATTCGATGGACCTCGGGTGGTGTGAACGGCCTCAGTCTCAGCGAGCGGTCGGAGGGCGGGCGGGCGAGTGTCAGGGCGGCGCAGGCGGCACGCAGGTCCGCGGGGGGTGCCCCGCTGGCGACGGCAGCCCCGCAGAACCTGGAGTTCATCGCGTTGACCGCATCCAGCTTTGACTGAAACTTGTCACCAGCGGAGTCCCTCACAACGTCTGTAAAGTCGATGAAGTTTTTGGTATTTTTACCACATTCCTTATTGACTACAGACCACATAGCCTTATTTGCATTGGAGTTATTATTAATTAAATTGGTATAGTATGTCCGTCAGTCAGTCCGGCAGTCTTGTCCG
Source organism: Argyresthia goedartella (assembly GCA_949825045.1). Lineage (NCBI taxonomy): Eukaryota > Metazoa > Arthropoda > Insecta > Lepidoptera > Argyresthiidae > Argyresthia > Argyresthia goedartella. The sequence goes on along the minus strand of OX463811.1, from coordinate 3,865,596 downwards.
TCAGTCAGTTCTATTAAGTCAAATAATAAATGTTTAATGTTTTTAATATCATGAGATATCCAGTTTTGCTTCCTGGGCGGATTTAGTTTTTTTAAGGGGAAGCATTTGTCGATGCTATTCGAGATTAGTTTTATCACAGACGCTGCTAAGTGCTCCGCTGATGAGTTGTGAGGACAACGCGAACGTACTTCGTCCCAGTCGATGGCAAGTATAGCTGCAATAAAGCTATCGCGGTTTAGAGCACCGTACTGCCTACCCACTCGAGCGACTCTGGCGCAGTATTGGTCAAGCGGTCGAGCGAGGTGGACACGGGCACGCACGGCACGATGGTCGCTGAAGTTAGTAACGACGGGTTCCGCGTCCACCTCATCCGATGCCAGGTTGGAGTAAACGTGGTCTAGTGCGGTTGACGAGTGAGATGTAACTCGTGTTGGGAAGTCTGTGAGGTTGGTAAAGTTATGAACTGCAAGTATATCATTTAGGCGATGTAGGTCAGGAGTTTGGCTACCAATGCAGTCAATGTTATGATCGCCTACGATTAGGCAGTTTAAACTGAGTTCGCTGATTTTGTCGAACAATCTATCTGTCGCAGTTGGTTAGTTAAATCAGACACTTAACTAATTCTCTAGACCGTTCATTAAATACCGACGTTTAACCAAGTCACTAGCATTTTGATTTAAATAAAGCTCGTCGAAAACGTTTAACAATCTGTCTTACCAAAAGCCAGCGTGTTGGAAAACAAGACGGCGTCACGGCAACAGCTGATTTTCACAGTGAAAGGAACACCCCAGCGCAGTAGTGGAAAATTCTCAGGAACGTGGTATTGGCCAGTCCCAGGACATGCATTCGGGTTATGTTGATCTGAGCGCTCTCAATCAATACCTGTCTGCTGCGCCAGTTGTAACGGACTCTTCTACCAAGAAAGCCACTCTTCAGAGCCTGCGATCTGAGTCATTACATTACCCAACACCACTCCTATCAACCTGAGTAATGTTGGAAGTGACACGGTTAAGAATGCACTTCTAGCAATTAGCACCAAAGCTAGGAGATGATAATATCTGCCACCAAAAACTTGACGACCTCTGTAGCGCAGCGGTTATGGGTCTGCCTACCATGCGAGAGGTCTCGGGTGCGATCCCCGGCTGGGGGTAAAGAAATGAAAAGTTTTTTTTTTCATGTTCATATGTGTGTGACGACGTTGTTTCAGGTTCCCACGACACAGGGTATCCTAGTGTGGGGCCAGACGCAATGTGCTTGTATGTAAATGTTTATGTTTATGTTTAAATGATTCTCACTATCCTTGATGATCTGCTTCCGGCCATAACACGTATTTAAAATTTCTCCATTTCGAATTGTTATTTCCCTACTGCTTGGAAACAAGCATTAGTTATCCGATAGCATTAGTTAAGGTACGGTCTGAAAACCAGCGCTGTGAGTTAGAACATGTTTGTACTACTCACAGCAAACGCTGAGACCGTCCCTTTTTGCCCTTATAAACGAATGTACCATGTAACTGTATTTTTATGTATTTTTTTTAAGGCAAAATAAACGATTTCTATTCTATTCTATCCCACTCCCTAGAAGGTGGGTGACCTTGTATTCGGAGTCTGAGAAATGGATTCTTTTAATTTAGGTATCCTGCGCCCTGTTTTTATACCATCTACTGAAATGGCAAGGACTATCTTGAGTGATATCTGTTTAAATAACATTGTTTTTAGGGCATCGTAGTTAATCAAAGAGCATGTGTTTGTTTCAAGAGGACAGCATTTTTTTTTAAACGTACGTTGTTTTCGAAACATTTAGTTTTGATATTTGGGCCAACGTTGACGCCCATGGGTATAGGCAAAATCCGAGTTTACTGCAACAGTAACTGAAAACATCCCTCGTCCCGACCACGCAACCTGGTTGGGACGAGGGATGTTTCTTGAGATCTTGAAATTTCCATTTGAGCAATTTAAAAACCATGATAAAGCGACTTTGTCGAAAAAGCGATATTACAATGTTCAAGATTACTTAAATGATGGGACTGTATGGGATTAATCTGGTTCAACACAGACCTTGCTGTTAATAATTTTGTAATCATTTATTCCTGCTTATTAATTATGATAATGACTAAATATTTATTTTGTATTAGTTAAGCATAAGCAATTTTTAAAAGAGATCTAAAAATCAATCTGTGGGAGTTTCTACGCCCTTCTTCTCCCACAGTGGTCCAATGTAGAGAAGTGGCAAAAAATGACGATTGCTAAGTATATGTAAATATCTACAGTAATAAAGACATTTGGAATTTTGGAATTTTTGAACCCTTCAGTGTGCGCGGTCCGTCACGCGCCTAGCCACTTTCATTTCATTAGTTTTCCCGCTCAAAAAGTGCAAACAAAATGGCGGTTGCAAAGAAATTGCATTTTGCGGTTCGGAGAATGGTATTGACAGCAGCTCTTAATGGAAACGCATATCTACTGCGGGATTTCTTTTTATATTTATAAAAGTCTCGCGAAAAGCTATTTCAATAATGCTTCACTTCCGGGATGGCTTGGCAGAGGCAACACTTAATCAGACTAACACAGAACAATTTTCCACGCTAAAGAAAAAAACACCTACGCATCTATCCTTCCTCTATCGTTTCGATAGTTTCGATTAATCTATAAAATATGATTGCTTTTAGTTCATTTTTAGGGTTCCGTATCTAGCCGAAGGGTGCCATTACGGAAGTGCTATTGAGCCTCCGGCTCTCCGCCTGTCTGTCTGTCAGCGGGTTGTATCACAGAACCGTAATAGTTAGAGATCGATTTTCACAGTTTCCGCTATCCACCTGTGTGTAGTTTAAAGAGGTCCCATTATAAGGGAAGTGTTTTTTTGCCTTATTCACTCGATGTTAAAATGAATCATTAAGAATTAAATGTTTATGAATTAAGTAAAAAGTTAGAAAATCGCTTCGGTTCCAGGTTGTATTATAAAGTTGTGAAGATTTATATCTAAATTTTTTATATCTATTTTATTCTGTTTGTTAGTATTTGTTGTTATAGCAGCAACAGAAATACATCATCTGTGAAAATTTCAACTGTCTCACTATCACGGTACGTTTTTAAATATGACTCACTGAAGTTGGGTCCAGACATGTTCGTTTGTCCGCAGCATACCTCCGTTTCGTATCAGCGTCGCGATACAAGAACGCTAGTTTGGACGCCCGTTCGGTACGTACGGTGGCATGGGGCGTCTCGATCGCAGCCGATCCGGCTTAACCCGGATCGGACCCACCTTATCAAACCTAACTTTAATATTTGGACACAAAGTGACCTATACATACGTCCCGCTTTGGAATGGAAAATTCCCGCTTTCAGGCTTCTGTCCCGCTATCCATCGAAAGAGCAAATATTTCCCGCTTTAGCAAATAGATAGATTATTTCAAACGGTCCTACTTTTAATATTTTACCAAGTTAAAAAAAACAACTTAGAAAAGACACTAAACAAATATATATTTTTCAAAAAAAGTAACCCAACTGGAAAGTCACATAGAAACATATTTTTTGAAACCGGTTTAGGAAAGAACTAATAAGATATATATTTTTTTATTTACTTGATACTGGCATTGAAATCAAAACCTGGTACTTCTCGTAGACCTAGAATCTTAAAATTTGGCAAGAACGAATGTATAATAGCACAATTAAAGAGTAATCCTAAAAACGAAAATTTGTAGTTCCTTCACAAAAAATACGATTGTTGCGGAACCCCTAGTACTACTCGCACTTGGGCGTTTTGTTTTTTTTCTAATATCCGCATGAGTCCCGCTCCAACGAAAAAATTAATGGTCACGTGACTATACTACTCGAAGGAACCAATGGGGTTCTCTGAAACTACCTGGGAGAAATTTTGCTAGTCAAAACTTGTATTGGTAAACAATATACATATTAGTTACCTTTTAATAGTAGTTTATGTGACTGATACATAATGGAGGGCATTAATAATATCACTCGAAAGTTTGTATGCCTAATTATGTACAGTTACATACACTAGTTTATCTACACACATATCATAAGCTCTCATGTGTTCAGGAACCGCATGTTTGACCGGCATTGTGGCATTGAGTTGTTTAGCTTGTTTTGCTTCACAGACAAAGTAGCCGGCACGCAGGCAGGCGTCGGCGTTCGAAATTTGAATGTCATAATATGTAGAAAATTTACACATCATGGTCATAATGTTCAATATTCAGATAAGAAATGAGTTTTTATCTACACACGTATCATAAACCCTCTTTACTGCGTTCAAAGACCGCACGTTACGATCAGCATTATGTTAAACTACTTGGTAAAACTCGTTTCGTATCTGGAAAACTACACATTATGGTCATTATGTGTAGTTTTTCTACATATAATGACATTCAAATTTAGAACGCCGGCGCCCACCCGCGTGCCGTCCCTAGTTTGTCTGTGAAGTTGGTACTGGCATTCAAATTTCGAACGCCGACGCCCGTCTGCGTGAAGTAGGTACTAAAGAACAAGCTAAACAATTGCAGAACCACAATGCCGGTCAAACATGCGGTTCCTGAACACATCAAAGAGAGCTTATGATATGTGTGTAGATAAACTAGTGTATGTAACTGTACATAATTAGGCATTAAAACTCTCGAGTGATATTATTATGTAACTCGCCAACCACTCTCGAGTTTTAATGCCCTCCGTTATGCAGCAGTCACATAAACTACTATTACAAAGTAGTATAACATTATGCTGATCGTAACGTGCGGTTTTTGAACGCAGTAAAGAGGGTTTATGACACGTGTGTAGATAAAAGTACTTAGTGTTATTTGTAGGTACGAAAGCACGGAACCTGTCATGTCCAGTCCGACTGGCACTCTTGGAAGGGACTCAACGATACTTAAAAGTCAGCCATCTCGGATTTTTTTGCGAATTTCGCACGCGATTAAAAGTTTATTGCTGTCCAAGTACTCATGCCAGTATTAAATAAAATAGTCAGAAAGCTGAAACAATGCCGAATTGGTATTGTAAATAGTTAATTACCTGCTTTGATGAACAGAGCGTCGAGAAGGACTAAAAGTTGGCGATTTCTAAATGGCTAGTATTTAATCGCACATCAAAAATACTGATTTTCACAGCAAAAAAGGATCAGCAAAAACACTTTTTATGTTTTTTCAAGTTTTTTTTGTTGTTCTTACATGTTCAACCTGACCCTAAGGATAAAGGGGTTTTGCTTCGCTCACCCCCTTTACCCTTCACCTAAGCTACCGCAGTATTTTGCTCTGATATTTGCTGAGAAAATCAGTATATCTGATGAGTATATCAGTATTATTGATGTGCAGTTTAATATTTCCTATTCTAAATTTGCCTCGTTTTTTTTACTGTCCGATTTCAGGAAAGATATCAGTTGAAAATTAGAAAATTATACTTGAATCTTGCAGGAAATATCATTACGGTCAATTTGATATGCAATTATCCCTGACTTAAGTAGTAAAACTCACTTCAAAAACAAGATGTTCTATGCAACCAAAAGCTGCTTTACCTCTCAGTCGCAATAAAGGGACCGATCACCCGCTTTTAATAATAATAATAATAATACCTTGGACACTATTTACACACATTGATCTAGCCCCAAACTAGGATTCCCTGTATCTTGGGTACTAGACAACGATACACATACTTATATAGATAAATATTATTCTTAGATAGATAAACAACCATGACTAGGGTACAGACATCCGTTCTCATCAAACAAATATTTGCCCCCACCGGGACTCGAACCCGGGACCCTTGGCTTCGTAGGCAGGGTCACTGCCGACTCGGCCATTCGGGTTGTCGGTCGTTTGTGTTTCCCACATCATGGTGTAACTTGACCTTCAACCGTATACCATGTTAAGTAATGAGTATGAAGCTCCATTAAGCAATACCCCTTAAGAAACAGTTAAGCTATCGTTAGCCAGTATGAGAGCGCGCAAATGATCTGTGCGCGCCAAGCTAAGTGCTCTAATGCGCCAAACGCATTTCCAATCGCCATTACTTATAAGTACCACGGGAAAAGCGGTGTCGGCTGACTTGTACCACACTTTTGAAAGCCGCTGAACTAAGCTGAAATTATATTTACATACGACTTGGCCATGTTAAGTGGGAACCTGGCTGACTAGTTAAGTTGTGTTTAGCGTGTCAAAATTCTGGTGCAAGCCGACCCGTAAGGCGGAGTTGTACCACACTTTGGCTGCCGCTGAATATAGTTTAAATATAATGCTATTTTACTGGCAAAATCGGGTGCCAGAAGATAACTACAGTAAAGACTAGTATTTAAAATAGTAAACAAAGAAATGTAATGAGTGTCACTTGACAATAGATCCACTGTTAGGGTTCCGTACCCGAAGGGTGCCAAACGGGACCCTATTACTAAGCCTCCGTTGTCCCTCTGCCTGTCCGTCCGTCCGTCCGTCACCTGGCTCTATCAGATCAACCGAAATAGGTAGAGAGCTGAAATTTTCACAGAGGGTGTATTTATCTTGCCGCTATAATAACAAATAATGAAACATATCGGTTTTTAAGAATGAAGAGAAGTACCCATATAAGAAATTATTGGTATGGCCATTTTTTAGCCATTTTGTTTTATTTGTTTATTGGTGAAAATTGGACTCTCCCGATATTATCGGAAAAGATTGTTAAATGCAGATATTAAGTTTTGTGCTTAGTTATTTGTCATTATACGATTAATAATTGCTCCAATTTTAATAAATAAAATTAAGTTATTTATCATATTTTATTTTATTTCTGTAAATAAGTTACTCAATTTCTATCAAAGTCAAAGTCTAGTCAAAGTCAAAGTACTTTACTACTGTAGATATTTACATATATATATACACATATATATGCACTTCCGGTTTCAATGAGCAAAGAGTATCGTTCACTGAGTATATAGTTCATTACTTACATACTACATACCCAAACTATTTTTCAATGTTTCGACGGCCTTGAATGTAGTCCTACTATTTAATATTTTATTATTACAAATTGTAAAGGTATACTCGTGCAAAAGACTGTCGTTTTACGTTTACCCGTGCACAGTGGTACGGAACCCTTCGTGTGCGGGTCCGACGTTCGCACTTGACCGGTTTTCAAACTTAGCTGCGGAATCGGCAGACAGACATTAATGACTGTTTACTTACATTCTTTTAAATACCTACTCGTCTCTCGACTTTAGATGCAGTTCGGTTTATCTGTGGATAGATAAGGAACATTACAACCGTGACGTGCGACGCCACTTTTAACAGTTTTGTTTGCTTCACATTTAATTGTAACTGCTCTTAAAAGTTTCAATCGCAGTCGGTACAGTAGTGCCACGTTACCACTTTCGGATTTTGCACGTACCCCACGCGTTAAGGTATATCGTATAAGGTATATAAGATATATCGACAAAATCGACACTTTTTAAAGTTATTTCTCTGCTGTTCCAAAGAAGTCACAAGTTAAATAAATTAATATAATATATTGTTATTTTGTTATTGTTAATTATTGAGGTCTAAATTTACACTTTTTTTTTATTTTATGACAAATTAGAACAGCCCACAGAATTCATAAATATGTAAGATGGGTTTTGACAATACCTAAATTACCTAATAGAGAAATTTTCATAGCTATTTTAGTTAATTTTATATCAATTAAAAATCGGCTTTTTGTAATTGTTACCCGATTCCGTCACTCTCACACTGCGGGTCATTCCGCCTGGAGTAACGGGAACCTTTGCACGGACGAGGTATCCCCTAAAGGGGGACAACGGACAGCAGGGGCCCAATTATGTACTGGAGATTACATCGTGATCGCATCTCGACCGCTCCGGGGCCCAAAATGACGCATTTGACAGTCAGTCTCCAAACAAAATAGGTGCCGCCGACAAGCCAAACACGGCATTCCGCGCCCCTCCGAGCGGTCGCGATGCAATCCCCAATACAGAATTGGGCCCCTGGGCGTGCGTATGGTGTGACTTGAGGCCGACTGTAAGATACTTACACTTCGGCCGTTTTCAGAATGCGATTATGACATTTTCTTAAGGCTCAGTTCTGGCTGTTGAGATGAGGGGCGCCGCACTCGCCCGTCGTCTCCTGGCGGGGTAGCGGAGCTGATGGGGCAGCGGGCGGCGCGGAATAGCATCGGGCCGCCCGGATACTTTAAAAATTAGGTGTTTTTTCGAATTTACTGAAAAACGGAAATAAACTGATTGAAAAAATTTAAGGATTAACCCGGAGCTCTAAAAGAGGAAAATTCAGGTACAAAATTATGAGAAAAATCAGTTGTTTTATATTAAAATTATTGAATCTCCTTTTAAATATAGACTATGTTCAGAATTTTTTACGATCGAGCCAAATTAATCCAATCGCCTAACGACATAGTATTTAAACTAGATTATCTCTTTGTGAATAACATATAATTTTTTGAGACCTCTGAATTTATCTTTTTTTTTTGCCAAAGCTCTCTTCAGTGGTTTTATGTGATCTTGGGCCTTAATGCGTATGTCGGAGTTGGTTAGTTAAATCAGACACTTAACTAAGTCTCTAGACCGTTAATTAAATGCCGACGTTTGACCAAGTCCCTAACATTTTGATTTAAATAAAGCATCGTCGAAAACGTTTAACAATCGGTCTTACCGAAAGCCAGCGTGTTGGAAAACAAGATGGCGTCACGACCACAGCTGATTTGCACAGCTTATATCAGGGCAAACATTGCGGTAGCTTAGGTGAAGGGTAAATGAGGTGAGTGAACTGAAGCCCCCTTTAACCTTCGTGTTCGGTTGAACATGTAAGAACAACAAAAAATACTTAAAACATAAACTTAAATACACATAAGTACGACCATGTCTCCCAGTATCGCAAGGAGCTGGGATGGCTTCCGATCCGTCTTCGCCGTGATATGCCCATTCTCTCTTATCTATTCAATATTTTGCGAAATCCCCGCTACCCCACATATCTTCGAGAACGTTTTGAGTTTCTTTTCCCCAGGGATAGTAATCGGAGATCCCACACGGTGTCTCTCCTGTCAACTCCTCGGCATAACGCTGCCGCCTGCAAACACTCTTTTAAGTTAAGGGCAATCCAACTGTGGAATGCACTTCCCTGCACTATTAGGGATAGTCCCTCAATTTTCACATTTAAGAAAAGATTGAAAGCGTATTTCCTTTCTCTTCCGTAATCGGTATCATATTATGTAAGTATATGTATGATATTTTGTAGTTTATATATGTGCATGTTATCTAGTGTATTTTACAGAGTCAGAGAGTCAGAGTCATTTTTTTATTGAATATAAATAAATAAATTATCTTATTCAACGTCAAAACTATACTTACTTATAACTACAAGTAAATTTTTTTTATATAAAAAAAGACTACACCGTTTCGGAAGGTGGGCCTCGGGGTTAAGAAGAAACGGCAAGAAACTCCCCCATACCTTTTTTTTTTAAAAAGTGACTTTACAACAGGTACTGGTTTCGGTCTAAGGAAATTCGCCGGCGAGTGATAGACTTGATCCATCGCCCCTCGTCGAATTTCTGTGCGCTGAGATGGTATGGACCATGCAGTTTTGTCATCTAAGTATTCCTTAATACTATAATAGGACTTTCTTATCAGCTCATTTTTAACATAGTTTTTGAACCTCTTTTCAGGAAGTATCAATGATTCCTGTGGTATTTTATTGTAGAAGCGAATACAGTGCCCCATGAATGATGTGCCTACTTTACTTAGTCTAAATAATGGTAGTGCTAACCTATTTTTATTTCTAGTGTTAATTGTATGGCTATCACCTACAATTTTAAATAAAGCTATGTTTTTTCTTACATGCATGATATTCTCGTATATATATTGACAGGTAACCGTAAGTATATTAATTTCTTTGAATTTTTCTCTTAATGATTCCATCTAATTGATATATCGCCCTGATCGCCCCTTTTTTGTAAGAAAAATATCGTATTTATATCTGCTGCTCTCCCCCAGAGCAATATTCCATAAGACATAATACTGTGAAAAAACGAAAGTAAACCAATCTGTCAGTTTCAACATCTGTAAGATATCTGATTTGTCTGACCGCAAAAGCGGCTGAGCTAAGTCTTCGTGCGAGATTAGTTATGTGAGGACCCCATTGAAGTTTCGAATCTATAGTGACTCCGAGAAAGATTGTGACTTCAACGAGGTCCATCTTTCAGATCCTATTCTAACACTGCTTTCAACCTGTCGTACATTAGGCAAACAAAATTTGATACATTTAGTCTTCTTTGAGTTTAATAACAGGTTGTTTACATTGAACCAACTTAACACATGAGAGAGTGTACTATTTGCGTCGTCTAGAATTTCTTCTTGTCTTTTCATCTTGAAAATAATAGATGTGTCATCAGCAAATAGAACAATCTGAGTCATTTTTTCCACCATATAAGGCAGGTCATTCATGGACACTAAGAAAAGGAACGGACCTAAGATAAAACCCTGGGGTACACCAATATTCATATGGGTTCCAGTGGACTTGCATCTGTTTATATCTACTTTTAGTAATCTTTCCATTAAATAAGATTCCATTAATTTTAACGCATTATCTTTGATACCATAGTGTTGAAGTTTGAGCAAAAGAGTTTGATGGTCCACACAGTCAAAGGCCTTGGAAAGATCACAGAAAATACCAACCGCATCCTGTGATCCTTCCCACGCACTATAAATGTGTTCTACTAGCGCTACTCCGGCGTCTGTTGTTGATCTGCCTTTAGTGAATCCGAACTGTTTTTTGTGGAGTAGCCCAGATGCATGGAAGTGAGAGAGTAGTTGACTCAATATGACATTTTCAAACACCTTGCTCAACACTGGCAATACAGATTCAGGTCTGAAGTTGGCAGGGTCTTGTTTACTACCGGATTTGAAAAGTGGTATTAATCTGCTCATTTTCATGAGGTCAGGAAAAACTCCGTTTGCTATACAACTATTGAATGTGATTGCCATGTATGGTGCAATCACATCGATTACTGATTTAACCACGTTAACCGACATGCCCCATAAATCTTCAGTCTTTTTCATGCTTAGAAGTTTAAATGTTTTAACTATAGTTATAGAGCCTATTGGCTTGAAGTTAAAGCCATCCTTGTTTTGGGGCACATTTTCAACCAAGTAATCTAAAGACTTTTCAGAAGAGGATGGTAGTGCTTCTGTTGTTATTATTGGTATGGTACTGAAGAACTTTTCAAATGCGTTAGCAACGTCCTCGTTTGATGAGAGTAATTGGTCGTTAACTTTTAAATTATAATAATAATAATAATAATAATAATACCTTGGACACCTTTTACACACATTGATCTAGCCCCAAACTAGGATTCCCTGTATCTTGGGTACTAGACAACGATATATATATATACTTATATAGAGAAATATTATACTTAGATAGATAAACAACCATGACTAGGGTACAAACATCCGTTCTCATCAAACAAACATTTGCCCCCACCGGGACTCGAACCCGGGACCCTTGGTTTCGTAGGCAGCGTCACTGCCGACTCGGCCATTAAAACTAGATTCACTAGACCTAACCTTGCCTGTCTCTTTTTTAATAATGTTCCATGTAGTTTTAATTTTGTCGCCAGAAGCTTTGATTTTATTGTTAAGATGTAGGCACTTGGCTTTGTGGCAGTCTTTCCTAAAATTTTTAGAATAATTTTTGACAAAGACGTTAAACTCAGGACTGTGATCATAGGATTTTTGCTCATACAAATCATATAGTCTGGACCTGCTCTGTCTTAAATCCTCTGTTGCCCATTCAGAGAATTTTGATTTGTTGTCCGGTCTCACTTTTGTCAGATTGAAAACCTTTTCAAATTCCGCAGATAAAGATTTGAAGAAGCTGGAATATTTTGTGTTCGGATCTTCACAGTAAGGTGTTAACGATAGACTTGACACTAGTCCACTACGAAATTTTTCCATTTTCTTCAAAGTTACTGGTCTACACAATACTTTAACGGGCTTTATAGCATTACTTTCTTCAAATACTACAATCTGACCAGTGTGGTCTGAACTTAATGCCTTAACTATTTGTTTATCGTGAATACTACATTCACAGAATACGTTATCTAGACAATAGCGGAGGTAGCCGTTATTCGTGTTGGCTCCAGAAAGACATTGCACATATTGTAAGACTTCAATACTGCTAGGATCCTAGTGCGAATAGAGCGGTTTGCGGTGTCTAGTAAATCTACGTTAAAGTAATTCGAGGCGTAGCGTTGACCTGGCTAAGAAGTTTTCATAGACAACAATGCACTGAAATAAGCATAATTCATAAAAATAACAGCATCGTCACGACGCAAATTTATAAATAAAATAAAATAAATAAATCCCCTTTTACGTTAAATAAATCAGGTGTACCACAAGGGATTGTACTGGGACCATTACTGTTCCTATTATATTTCAATGATCTTCCAAAATCGACCTCACATGACTGCTTGCAATTTACTGATGACACCACGATAATAATACAGTGTAAAAAACAACAACAAGAAGAAAAACGTAATTAATACTGCGCTTGGGTATAATTAAATGGCTACAAACCTATAATTAACAAATTAATATTAACAAAACCAAATTTATTCCATTTCTCTGAGATAATTAAATGTATGTCTTATTTCTCTTACTTATAAGAATGAAACAACTTCTGAAGTAGACAATTTTAAATTTATATGCATTATAATTGACAAAAATCTAAATTGGAAAAGCCATGTGGAATCGGTGTGTAGCAAAATAAATCGCCTTGTGTACGCTTTATACAAACTGAGGCAAACCATTTCTATTGAAACCGCTCTACGGCTCTACCACGGATATAATGTGTCTCCTCAGTACTTAGCTAGGTCTGATTCTGTGGGGAAATTCGGTGGAAGTTGGGAGCAATTTTCGAGGCTAAAATTCATGAAAGCTGTAAACCACTTTTTAAAAAATTTAATATTTTACCCTTCCCTCTAGAGATGTTTGTGTTTTTGTTGATTCCCATTGAGAAATCTTAAGAACCAGAGATGAAGGGCGGCAAAGACAAACAAGAGCAAAATATATGAACTTACTAGACCAACCTCCAGAATTTAAGGAAATAAAATAGTTATATATATTTTCAACACACCTGCTCGTAAAGTAGGTCTTATTACAGCGTATTTACAGTGATAATGCAGAATATTACCCATGCCGTGCCTTTTACATTACATTATCGCACTAGTGCCTTTTCATTACATATCTTTTTAAATATTAGCAAGAAGTATTAATGTTTCGAAAACAGCTAAGTAGTTATTTGCGTAAATATAAAATTCAATTCAAAATGTGATAAATAATTAAAGAATTTCATGAAACTGCTTGTTAGCTTGTTGGTATTTATATTTTGACGGTGTATTTTTACCTATAAATACCCAATTTCAAAATTTATAAATATGTGGCTGATTAGCTACTTTGCCGGTGCCGTTATCTCTGACTTGCGCGCGCATGCAGCGCTGAGCGCACGAAAAAATAAAATTACGGCCGCCATCTTTTAAATGGGTTTCTGTTTGTTAAGTTTATTCACAGTATTGCATTTCGTTAGTGTTGTTTTGTAAAATGTCGAATTTAGATAACGAAGAATTACTTATCGAGTCTACGCCGCCAGATATCATAGTTGAAGCGCAAAATGCGAGTGATAGTCTTTTGCCCTCAAAATCAAAAGATAAATACATGCAAGCCTACGCAAATTTCATTCAATGGAAAAATAGCAAAAATGCAAGCTCTTTCTCAGAGAACGTGTTCATGGCTTACTTTAGTGAACTGGCGAAGAGGTATAAACCTAGTTCGCTTTGGTATATATATTCTATGTTGAAGAGTACCGTGCAGAATAAAAATGCAATTGACATCAAAGCGTACACCAATCTAACTGCATTCTTGAAAAGACGTTCAGACGGCTTTAACAGTCGAAAATCCAAGGTTTTAACACATAATGAAGTGGAGAAGTTCATTAAAGAAGCACCGGATAATCAATATCTAGCGACAAAGGTCAGTTCCACTATTTAGTTTTGTATTCATTATTATAATATTTGTAGGCGGTATTGTGAGTGTTGATATAATAGGAACTAAGTACGATTATTATAACTTAATTATGATTTTATTTATTTTCAGGTCGCATTAATATTCGGAATTACTGGTGCCTGTAGGCGTCAGGAATTAAACAACATTACGACAAAAGATATAGAGAATCACGGAGAGATGCTACTTGTCAAAATTCCGAACACTAAAAATAAAATTCCTCGGTCATTTACTATTCACGGACCATTTTATGAAATAGTGAAAAAATATGAAACTTTACGTTCAACAAAAGGAAAATCTGACCGGTTCTTCCAAAATTTTCAAAACGGCAAATGCACGAGTCAGCCTATCGGAGTGAACAAATTTGGATCGATGCCTAGAGAAATTGCCAAGTTTTTAGGCTTACCACAGGCTGACGCTTACACCGGACACAGTTTTAGGCGGACTTCAGCTACATTGCTGGCTAATTCAGGAGCCGATATATTGACTTTAAAACGCCATGGGGGATGGCGATCTAATAATGTCGCCGAGTCATATATTGAGGACTCCATCCAAAATAAAGCCGACATAAGTGCCAAAATAACACAAGCAATCCATTTGGAGCCACAATCCAAGAAGTTCTGCCCTGAACCGCGTCCTTCCACCTCATATGCCAATGATGATTTGGGATTTCATACGTTTGCTAATGATGAAACGCAATGTTCTTCTACCTCCTTTCAGAATGTTGCATTATCACCGACATTTACAGTTACCCAAGAACAAAGCAATGAAATAATTAATAATACGATTAAACATACAGTACAAATGCCTCATAAGGCGGTAGCATATCATTTCAATAATTGTACTTTTAATAACTGTTTCAATAATTAAAGTTTTTAAATAAATGTGAACTTTTATTTACTTTTCCTCGCAAGTGTGTTGAAAAACGTCGTATGAAACACGTGAGCATTGGTCATTACACTTCTCGTCTCCATTAAGCTGAGCCGAACTCGAGTGTAATGACCAACATACCACACTTGTATCATAATGTATCATAATGTATCTTCACACGTATCATAAACCCTTTTTAATGCGTACAAATCAGAATTTTTAATGTGCGATTAAATACTAGTCATTATTTACTTCTACATATTATTCTACATATTATTTAAGTTTCAATAAAAAACTATTTACTATTTTAGCTATAAATTTAATTTTTAATAATAAGTTAGAATAAAAAATATGCAAAATTTGTATGACTTTTACAGACGTCACCTGATCACTGAAGATTATATTGTGGGATTTGTGGGCATTTGCGGGGCAACAACATAAAATTTTCCTTAATTGTTATGTTATTATTTTTTCTTTTCCTACCAGCAAAGAAGTGAAAGGAACATAACCAATTTTCAAAAGAGATCCAAAAATCAATCTGTGAGTGTTTCTTCGCCCTTCTACTCCAACAGTGGTCCAATGTGAGGCAGAAAACAGATATACAGAAAATTAAGGGTAGTGTTTAATCGCACTTCAAAAATACTGATTTGCGCAGCAAAAAGGATCAACAAAAACACTTTTTATGTTTTAAATATTTTATCTACACACGTATCGTAAACCCTACTGCGTACAAAAACAGCACTTTACGATCAGCATAATGTTAAACTATTTGGTAAAAACTCATTTCTTATCTGAAAAATTACACATTATGACCATAATGTGTAGTTTTTCTACATATTATGACATTCAAATTTCGAACGCCGACGCCCGACTGCGTGCCGCCCCTAGTTTGTCTGTGAAGTTGGTACTGACATTCAAATTTCGAACGCCGACGCCCGCCTGCGTGAAGTAGGTACTAAAGAACAAGCTAAACAATTGCAGAACCACAATGCCGGTCAAACATGCGGTTCCTGAACACATCAAAGAGAGCTTATGGTATGTGTGTAGATAAACTAGTGTATGTAACTGTACATAATTAGGCATTATGTAGCAGTCACATAAACTACTATTAATTATACAAATGGTAATTTATTTTGAAAAACTTTTACATTAATATTGAGCTATTTTATCAATTGCAATCTGATAAGTACTCTAATAACTAATATAATTTTGCATGAAAACACTGCACATATTTTAATGTTAAGATCCTATAATGTACTGTTTTCTTGCAAATAAATTTCATTTAATTTCGTTATCAAATTCTATGATGTGTGGTGTGATGAATAGTTCTGAAACGAGACTCCTTTTGCTGAAAATCGATGGGATTTTTGAATTTTTGATTTTCACGACATATATGGGAATAAATCTTAAAATATCAAATATTATGAACTAAGAAACAACACTATTCATGAGGCCTCACTTAGCGACTAATACTTTTCTTAAGATTCCAAATCAACAATGTTTTGGCACGGAAATGACAGCAGACAGTTTGTATACAAAGTCGAGCTTATTAGACATGAAGATATTCTGAAACTTATAAAAATTATTGAGGATGCTTAAAAAACTTTAACACTTTAGGACACTATATGTCCTAAAGTGTCAAGTTTGCTAAATAATACAATAAACAGAAAATAACTTTCCCATTGCATATCTCGTATACATGACTTTTGTGAATTTTGAGAAACTCTAAAGCCAAAGCCTGGTTGGTGTAGACAGTCGACACTATTGAATGGTGGCACAAATGCCCAGATCGGGTGAAAAAAAACTCGAAAATGAGCAACTCCTAGTTGCTCATTTTCGAGTTTTTGAGCAATTTAAAAAGCATTAAAGCGACTTTGTCGAAAAAGGGATATTACAATGTTCAAGATTACTTAAATGACAGGACTGTATGGAGTTAATCTGGCTCAACACAGACCTTGCTGTTAATAGTTTTGTAATTATTTATTCCTGCTTATTAATCATAACAATTAAATTTTTCATATTTGTATTAGTTAAGCACAACCTATTTTTAAAAGAGATCTAAAAATCAATCTGTGGGAGTTTCTACGCCCTTCTTCTCCCACAGTGGTCCAATGTAGAGAAGAGGCAAAAAATGACGTTTGCTAAGTATATGTAAATATCTACAGTAATAAAGTACTTTGACTTTGACTTCAATTTGCGAGAAAACATAGGTGCGCGCGCGCTACGTTCTGTGATTGGTCCGCGTCATCTTGACAGCAGAAGTTTCTCTACGTTATCACCATGGTATCGCGATTAAATTGATATTTAGTCGAGATTAAATTACAAATTAAGTGCTCCAATTTTAAAATGGATACTGCCATTCGATATTGCTTTTTGTGCAGATAAACCATGTTTCAACTTTAGAGGGTCTCAAAACTCACGGTGTATATACCCCATGAAATTTTTGTTCGTCTAAGGGTCTTCTATCAGTACATATGTCGCCGGCCGATTATCATTTTCGGCACATCATAATGTGCCTCGGCATATGATGATATGGCGGCATTTCATGATCCGCCATGTAAAATCCGCCTTATTGTTTCAAGACCAAAGTTCGACGATCTGCCAGCCTATAACTCCGCTAGCCTATAACTGTCGTTGCTAATCTTAAGATAAATTAATTACCTCATTGGTACATGGCCAGGATTTGAGCCTGCATCTCCGGTGAGAGAAGCAAGCGTGAGAGCCATTAAAGTGAAGACCACAGAGCTATCATTGATAAGAAAAAATAGATGAATAATAATGAAGTAGTGAACAGCGTGGGTTTGCCCCCAAAACCCTACGCGATATAGAAATAATACAATAACACCGGTCAAGTGCGAGTAGGGCGTCGGGACCGCACACGAAAGGTTCCGTAGGATTGTAATCAAATCAAATCAAATCAAATATTTTATTTGTCAAACATAGGTTTAGGTTGTTACAGTCGGTGAAGATCGCTATGTTTCGCTGTAAGGCATACAAATATTTTATAGTAAGATTAAAGTGCATGCAACATCATTAAATCATTTTCTATGACAAATCATCCCTGTATTTTGAATTAAGTATAAGTCAGTACCTACCTATAATTAAATGTATATTTATTATCATTATTAAATAGTTGGATCATTTATGTATTCATTTATTGTATAATATGTCTTATTCATAAGTAACTTTCTCAATTCCTTCCTAAATAGTATTACATGTTCTATATTGCGCACAGTATGTACACGGAAAAAACTTAAAGCGACAGCCTTTTTTACGAGTACATATACCTATTTAATATTAGGTATCCTATTATGTAGGACTACATTCAAGGCCGTACATCGAAACATTGAAAAATAATTTTGTGTATGTAGTATGTAAGTATTAAACTATGTACTCAGGTTAACGAAACTCTTTGGTCATTGAAACCGGAAGTGGATAGAAATTGAGTTACTAATTTACAGAAATAAAATCAAATATGATAAAAAACTTAATGTTATTATTTAAAATTTTAATAATAAAATATTAAATACTAGTATTAAATAGGTAGTAGGACTACATTCAAGGCCGTACATCGAAACATTGAAAAATGGTTTTGTGTATGTAGTATGTAAGTATTAAACTATGTACTCAGGTTAACGAAACTCTTTGGTCATTGAAACCGGAAGTGGATAGAAATTGAGTTACTAATTTACAGAAATAAAATCAAATATGATAAAAAACTTAATGTTATTATTTAAAATTTTAAAATAAAAATATTAAATACTAGTATTAAATAGGTAGTAGGACTACATTCAAGGCCGTACATCGAAACATTGAAAAAGAGTTTTGTGTATGTAATATGTAAGTATTGACCTATACACTCAGGTGAACGCAACTTTTTCTTAATTGAACTCGGAATTATCATATACAGAAATAAAATCAAATATGGTAAAAAAACTTAAAATTATTTAATACAATTCGAATGAGCAATTATTTATCGTATAATGACAAATAAGTAAGCACAAAACTCAAAGTCCAGCTTTCACCGATAAACAAAAAAACAAAATGGCTAATAAAATGGCCATACCAATAATTTCTTGTATGGGTACTTGCTTATTAATTATGATAACTCATATTATGTTTATATTTATATTTGCACAAGAATTTTTCAAAAGAGATCTAAAAATCAATCTGTGGGAGTTTCTACGCCCTCCTTCTCCCACAGTGGTCCAATGTAGAGTAGTGGCAAAAAATGATGATTGCTAAGTACATATATGTAAATATCTTCAGTTATAAAGACATTTGGAATTCGGAGTTCTTTAAAGTCTTAAAAACCGGTATGTTTCATCATTTATTGTTATAGCGGCAATGAAAATACACCCTCTGTGAAAATTTCAGTTCTCTACCTATTTCAGTTGATCCGGTAGAACCCGGTGACAGACGGACTGACGGACAGCGGAGGCTTAGTAATGGCGACCCGTTTGGCACCCTTCTGGTACGGAACCCTAAAAAAAACAAATCTCATTTTCCTAAAAAACATTATAGAAACGCGATTACGCCTAACATTCGATACCTAAAATGTTCAGGATATTTCATACTTTGTGTGGTTTCTTGGCGAATTTTCTTATAAGCTTGTTTGTAGTTATGAAGGTTTTTGAGTTGCAAAGTAATAAGATCTTGTGGAGAGTCGCCCTCTAAAAAATACTTTCACCTGCCCCAAAGTTCTGCAAACCCTCTCTTCATCAAAAGTATGCCGTTTCAAAGACCTTCAAAAAGTTCTGTAGGGTTGGATAAAAATGGCTTTAGATAAAGTTCTGAGTAATAGGTAAATTATTGTGGAGGCAAAATTAGAGGTAACATTAGACACTTTATCAAAATTAATGAACGTAACCTTGTAACGGAGTGCACACATTATTATTTATTTTTTCAAAATCAAATCTACACAATTGCTTAACTTTTGTCAGTTATTGTAGTCATGACAAAAGAAGGCAATTTTACGATTTATTTAGACCAATTAATCCATTCTATAAAGGTTACGTGACAATACGTAATAATAATATATAATACAAGAAAAATTTTATGGTCTGACTTATCAATTATCATCCATAACTTAACAAAAAGCGAAGCGTCCGTTCGCACATAGGAATCGATCGTGCGCGGGTAGCAACATCTGGCCGAGACGGCACTGGATGGGTGTCCGTTTCTATGTGGCATTTGTTTCGGGCGCTTCCGTGTTTCGGAGGACACGCCAAGCTAGAGGTCCCGGCTGCTGTCGCTACTTGGTGCTAGTAGTCGTAAAGCTGGTCAGAGGCCCTAATAGGGCAGCTTGATAACTTGTTACAGTCGGGTTGGCCACTAGACCGACACCCCTCCATCAACCCGCACTGAGCCAGCGTGGTGGAGTATGGCTCATTCTTACTCGTATCCGGATAAAGGCTCGTGCCCCTGGGTGGGGACATTAATGGGCTACATTATTATTGTATATAACTTAACAATATAAATGTGGAAAGGAGAGAACTTTTAAAGTATTTGTAAACCTAATTGCTTAAACTTATCCTTTTTTTTTAAATAAAGGTAATAATAGTGTTAGTACTTAATGTTTAATCATAATGATATTAATGATTCACTACTAAATACTAGGGATGCAACGATACCGATGCCGATAATCGTAAACCGCAGGTTATCGTTATTTTTGACGATCATCGGTATCGTAAAACGTATTACGAATTATAACGATTCTTAAAACTAGTTTGATGTATTTTTTTTCGTGAAAAGGAATGTAAGACAGCATGGATGTTTGCGCTGGCAACACTAATGTCAGCCATCTTTCATATTTTTGACGTTTGACACTGACATTAACAACAATTATTTTGTGATATTTGTTTTTCGCGCGAGTAAGGTTGTGGTGTAGTATTTATTGTTTTTTACGTCTTGGTGTGATTTTTAATAGAAAACAAAGGCACGAACACAGTGAGATATGGAAGCATTTTTCTAAAGGCCCACCATACAGAATAAAGCTGTTTGTAACTACTGCAAAACTGAAATTTCGCGAGGTGGCCAAAATGCTGTATCCAAAGGTTTTACTAGGTACCACAAACATGTGGACACATATGCGACGTTCTCATCCTAATGCTGTTGAACATGTTAAAGAGAGATTAAAGGAAGAAATGCAGTCGGTTGCTTCTACCACATCATGCATTAATGAAATTCAAACGAACCCTGGACCATCTACTTCAAAAAAATTATGGAATGTTTGTCAACAGATGATATTATCTGTTGACAAGACAAGGAGTTTGAGGAACCTCTATCAAACTTTTCAATTTCATCAAGTGATTTATGGGTTTACAATTTTAGATACTACTGATTTACTTATTTATTATTTAGGTATAGGTAGTTCTAACCTGAAGGAACTTAGAATAATACAATACTTACCAAGTACTACTTAGTTTAGTTATCAAATATTATTTCTAATTTTAATGAAATAAAATAATGTGCCTAAATAATATTGTTTTTTTTTTATTTATTTTTTGTTTCAGATCGTAACGACATGGATGAAATTAATGCTTATTTAAATGCACCCAATGCAGAGATGGATACAACAAACTATTCAAGCTATTGGAAAAAAAAATACAGTATTTCCGAATTTGAAAAAATTGGCTCATAAATATTTGTCCATCAAACCAGCTACCGCCGATTCAAAAAGATTGTTTTCTACAGCTGGTTTGATCCATATGGATATACGAAATAGGCTAAAACCTGATAATTTAAAAATGTTATGTTTTCTAAACAAGAATTTAAAAGAAGTTAAAATTAATTATGTTACATAAAGGTGGTAAATTGTCTAAAATTTAAATAAATGTTGATTTTACTCAATTGTCTTTTGATTCTTCTCATGCACTGAAAATATGTTTTGATAGTTCAACACCAGCATCTGTGGTACAACGTCCTTTTGTAAAGCCGAATTGATGGTTATGTAATAGGTTATTGCGATTAAAATGGGAACGTATTTGATTGTGCATGATCTTCTCAAACACTTTATTAAATACCTGTAAAACAGATTCAGGCCTATAGTTATTGGAATCTTTTTTGTCATCGGCTTTATATAGAAGAACTACCTTGTTAGTTTTCATTAAATCGGGAAATGTACCTTGATCAACGCATTCATTAAATATGTTAGCTAAATATGGTGCTAATATATCTACAATTGAGCTGCACACTTTGACTGACATCCCACATCTTCAGTGCTCTAAACTTTAATGTCTTTAAAAGTCTTAATAATATATTGGGGACTGGCATGACTAAATTTAAATTCAGTTCCGCAGGCGTCCACGTTTTCCTTAAGCAATGTATCTGAAAGGAATGGTAAAGAATTTTGTTGTTCAGTAGTTTAGTAAAAAAAGTCTGGAATAAATTTTTCACGACTGTCACTTACTTAACTTAGCTAAGGGCTAAGGAGCGACTTCTGAATTTATATTTAATAATTCCGCGATTTGTCTTTAGTGAAAAGTTAAACTCGCGTAGCTTTATTATACCTGTTTCGCTATTTATAACTTTCCATACAGTTATCATTTTATCATCGTTGTACAAAGAGTACAAAACGCTACTGCTAGATTTTGTTTTGTAATTCCTCCCCGGACCCACGTCACCCCGTTCCTTAACAATGCTAATATCATAAAGATGAAGGCTAGACAGGATTTATATTTTTCTACGCTGTTGTTTGAGGTGGTACTGAGGAGGAAACCTTCTTATCTTCACGGCAAACTTACCTGGCGTCTATCCCACAGAGTAGCTCCTTTCCTCTCTATGCCGCGACATAAAAGTGCTGCATTCCGTGGCAGTTTCAAATATCGTGCCACCAAGTGCTGGAACAATATTCCGCCTCCCATTCGGCAGTTCACTAGTAAAACTGGTTTTATAAATGCTTACAGAAAATTTTTAATTCTCCAGCAGAAGGCCGAGGAAACGGTGTGCATCTAAAACGGAAAGTTTTTTACGACTGCCTGCATATTGATTCATTGATAAAATCTATTAAAATTAAATCTTATGGATATTATTATTCATTCTTAATATGATAAAATAATATATACAATTCAAATTTTATTACCAATTCAATTCCAATTCAAATTTTTATACCAATTTTTATTTTATTTTTTTATTTCATTGATATAATTAATATTATTATGCCAGTCATTACAATTTCATTTGAATGATTTATAATAAATTACACATATAATTTGTGTACTTGAGCCATTGTTGTGCGTCCGTTTTGGCCCTGGCAGAATACCAGCGTCACAGATTCGTCTGTGACATTGCTGAGTCAGGGCCATTTCATTGCCGTGGTACAGTCACATAACCACACAGCTGTACGTACTGTTAATTGCCTATCTATGTTTGTGAAAAGTAATTATTTTATGTGCGTGTACCATGTCACCTGAATAAATGATTTATCTATCTATCTATCTATCTATCATCGGCAGATTTAATTTTACTGCTTTCGCTTTAATAATAATAATAATAATAATATATCTTTTATTTCAGAACACAAAAGGATCCATATTTTGTTAGTATCAAATAAAATTAGGTACTTAATCTATGTGATTTACTTATTACATAGGCTCGACGTGAATATGACCAAAGAGGACATTGAGCGTCACATCCAGGAAAGGGTAAAGAAAGTCCAGGTTCCGCCTTGCAGTCAGAAGACGATTATGCTGCAGATAAGTCCTTTAGAGTCAGAAAGACCAAAGGACTTCCTGTCGTTTAAACTTCGGGTGCCGGCCGAACTCAAGAAGATGTTCCTGGCCAAGGACTACTGGCCGGAAGGCATCGTATACAGACGCTATAGGGAGGCGAGACCGACGAGGAAGAAAATCCCTAGCTAGGTTTAAGTTAAGTTAAAGTAAGTTAGATTAGGTTCATAAAATGTTATATATCTCTAGTTTTTAAGGTATTTGTCAATATGGGTTTTTATACCTGAAATAAAAAGATTTATTATTATTATTATTATTATTACACTTAATTCTAATACTAAACTAATTCATATAAATAGGCCTGTCTGTGGTACGGCTCACTTTTCCACACACTTCCAGAGTGCCAGTTACTACACTCACCCAGTGTTGGAGTATAGGCCCGTCGAGCCGACCCGCAATGACCTCTTAAGACACACTCACTTGAAACTTTTGGAGTAATCTTTGAGATATTCTTTAGACCTGTCACTATTTATCATGTTTCTTTGTTCATAAAGTGCAAAAAATCAATCCCTGCTAATCCGCAAACCTGTGGTCGCCCAATCACTGATCTTAAATCTAGTATAAATTTATTTGAAAGAAAACAATAATAATCCCCAGGACTGGGATGTTTGTGTGTGTGACGTCGCTGTTTTTGGTTCCCACGACACAGGGTATCCTAGTGTGGGGCCAGAAGCAATGTATCAGTATTTTATGTAAGTTTAAATGTTTAATGTGCCTAACTTTTATGTACAAATAACATTTATTGTAATTTTTCATGATAAACTTACACTACGGAATATTTATTCAATTGTAGTATTTTTCAATTAAAATGGGTAGGAGATAGAATAAAACTAGTTTACGAAAAAACCAGTTAAAAATCGATAGCAGTATCTGTGACATTGGCATGTGTAATCGCAAACAGCCAAAGAACATCGACTCATAAATCGATGTCCGTTGACTGTTTGCAAATTCGCATAGGCGAATATAGATCCGCAGCATTCAAAATTAAAAAGATACTTTGTCTCACTCAGTGAGCAAGATGCAACTTTGCCCACTGTTTACTTGAAGCAAAAGCCTCTTGTTCGAGCTGCTGAGGTGAAAAATATGTTTACTTACGCTGCACAATGATATTTATAAACTACTTTATATTCTATTTTATACTTGTTGCATGATGTAACTTGCCCTACTAGTACCACGCCACTGGCTTGGCGGGGGCCCTACAACCGAACGCGCCAGATCAAATAAACATTTCCCACTGTCCAGCCATCGACAATCAACACGCTCTCGCGTAAAAAATAACGGTTATTTTATTGTAACTGGCAATGCACATTGCAGCTTGTACTTACATTCAGCACCATCCCTGTATTAACTTACTTGGATTGATCGAACATTGTGGAAAATGACAGTGTTCTTTCCAAATTCAAACTCAAATAATGTATTATAAGTTGGCAAAAAGAATGCGCTTTTACAAAACAAACAATTCATTATTATTATTATTATTAGCCTACATCATCCCACTGCTGGGCAAAGGCCTTTCTTCACCTCCTCCACTCTTCACGCCCCTGGGCTACCTCCCACCAGTTGTTGTCCTGGTACCTCAATTCCTCGCTCCAGCGCAACCTGGGTCGACCACGTCCCCTTTTCGCGGTTGGGATAGAGTTGTTAGTTTGGCCCATCGGTCTAGTTGCAAATGGGCGACGTGGCCTGCCCAGCCCCACTTCAATTCAGCTGCCTTTTCCGAAACGTCCCATATTTTCTGGAGCGTATCTCAGTATTCCTGACTCGACCCACCAATCGGACCCCCAGGATACTGCGCTGTCAGTCATAGACCAAGTCTGGGCTCCGTAGCTAAGGATGGGAATAATAATAATAATAATAATAATAATAATAATAATAATAATAATAATAATAATAATACCTTGGACACTATTTACACACATTGATCTAGCCCCAAACTAGGATTCCCTGTATCTTGGGTACTAGACAACGATACACATACTTATATAGATAAATGTTATACTTAGATAGATAAACACAACCATGACTAGCGTACAAACATCCGTTCTCATTTAACAAATATTTGCCCTCACCGGGACTCGAACTCGGGACCCTTGGCTTCGCAGGCAGGGCCACTGCCGACTCTTGAGTAGACAAAAGTAAGAAGGTATTACTGTGCCAGGAGGACCCGATTTTCCTGACTGATTCATAAAAAATAAGTGGGTTCTACATAAGTAGGTAATTCATTCAACATGGTTCTATAAAACATAACGAAAACATCATGTAAAATTATTGAAAATGAGCTAGCTGATTGTTTACATAGTATTAAAAAATTATATTGGTATTACTTAGGTATTTAGCCTTGATAATGAATAAGTTATCATTATACTTATTCATCGATAGCCAAGCAAAAGATCATGCCTTTTCAACCGACTTAAAAAAGGAGGTATTGTCAATTTGGTTATATTTTTTAAATTTTTATACTATTTGTTATCTCAAAAGTTTATGAACCGATTTCAAAAATCCTTTTTTATTTGAAAAGGTGACCTTCCAGTTTAGTACCATTATTTGAAAATTATAAATCGGTCCAGTAGTTGGGTTTCTAAAGCAAAAACACTGGAATTGTGATATCATCCAGGTAAACGAAATTGCGTATTATTGCTTTACTGTTTAATAAGTGGTGTTTAAGGTAATTGTTAAGATGAATATAAGATAACTTCTGTCTATAAAACAGACATAGAAGATAACTTCTGTCTATAAAACAGACATAGAAGATAACTTCTGTCTGTTCTTTTACGTCGTGTAATACGTGTGGACTTAACTATTAGACAAACAAATTTCGTAGCCTAGTTTTCGCGTATTTTGACGACATTCGCTTCCCCATGGGGAAGAAAAAGGGCTGTTTTTTTTTAAAGTTTTTAATTTGGTGAATTATTAGCGGTGTTTACGTTCTTTAGCATGAAATGCAATCTGTCATTTTTCACTTATGTGCTTTTTATTCGTATTGTATTAAGTAGACAGGTTTCGTAGTATCATTTTTGTGTGTATGTATAGACGACATTTGCGGAAGAAATAGGAATTGAAGTTATTGTTTTTAACTTGTTGAATGTAGTAACAAATTAACCCATATTTGGTCTGCATAACGTACGACGTAAAGCAAAATTTATTTATTTATTTATTTATTCGTAGAACAGGCAGGATACATGAGTGGTAATAATATGAAGATATTTATACATGAAAGATTGAAGTAACTCAGTCCCTATGGACAATTCTTACTACAATACAATTTGTTATATTGCCGCCCGGCAGTGAACTCAGGGAAATTTTTAATTTAGTTTAGTGCAGTATAGTTTAGTTTTATCCAATGACAATATAGCAACATCGTATCTATAAGTGGCAATAAGATGTCTTAAATTTTTATAAAATAAATAAACATTGTGTAAGTCAGACATTTGTTATTGTAGGAAACTTACGTACTAACATGCGGATATACGGGGATACATTGTTTGGTTTAAATACGCTTAAATTCTTATATGATTGTATGTAATGTAGCCCATTAATGTCCCCACCGAGGGGCACAGGCCTTTACCCGGATACAAGTAAGATCAAGCCATACTCCACCACGCTGGCTCAGTGCGGGTTGGTGGAGGGGTACTTCGACCACTACCACG
The DNA here is from genome assembly GCA_949825045.1 of Argyresthia goedartella. Classification (NCBI taxonomy): domain Eukaryota; kingdom Metazoa; phylum Arthropoda; class Insecta; order Lepidoptera; family Argyresthiidae; genus Argyresthia; species Argyresthia goedartella. The sequence goes on along the minus strand of OX463811.1, from coordinate 3,838,316 downwards.
TAGCGATAGTAGCCGGGACCTGCAGCTTAACGTGTCATCCGAAACACTGGACTTCCGCTCAATGGTGCATGGTCAGGAATCGAACCTGCATCTCCTGTGTGAGAATCCAGCGTGAAACCCATTAGACCACAAAGCTATTTTTATAAACAATAATTATTTATGATATAATGCGATATGCGGGGTTTAGGTGGGGAACAGTTTGATTTTACTTATAAATGGGTTTGTGTGTATTTGGAGAAGAGTAAATTATGTAACAGCTTTTTATATTTACTAAGCGAGTTATCGAAGACGTCGACCGAGGGAAGGCTTCTGTTGTAGTTGTCACAGATCCTACGCAAGAATCAGCGAGCGAGATTAAAATGAAAAGCAAATTAAAGGTAACTCAAATAAAAATTTCCAGAAACAGTTCCAAAATTCCTCGGCGCGTCTGCGAGCCCACGCACCATCGTCTACTTCGCGCAATTCGGCGAGCGGCTAGGGCGGGCTTGTAGGGCGGCGGCACTTGGGCAGCGCCGGGCGGAACCATGCTGGGCGGTGGAAGACAGGGCGGGGAGTGGAGTCGCAGTATGTTTAAATTGATATTTCATTAAGTTAAAAACTTTAAAAAACCTACTTCTAGTTAGAGCCCCATTTATTGTCGTCTTTAAACACGAAACGTTCTCATCAAAACTCTTTCTCAACGGAACCACAAAACAAAACGTTATCTGTGTTATTTTTGGTTTTGTTGATTTTTTCAAAAAGCGCTCAATCAATTTTGATAAAATATATATAGGACCACCTCTGAAGTATGGTCAAAATCAATTCATAATTGACGAAATAATCGCTTAAAAAACAAACAAAAAAAAACAATCGAATGAGAATTTCCTTCTTTTTAAAGTCGGTTTAAAACTGTGGGTCTTACCACAAAAAAAATAACGCCTGTTCAACAGTTGTTTAAAAACAAAAATGTGTAGGATTTGACGTTTGTTTTGAGGTTAAACTATGTGTAACATTTTTTGTACTAACACAGCACTTATTCTTAATCAAGTATTTTTTGTTATCGGGTTTCTGTAAATAAAACATAGATTTATTTTACAAAATCGATTTTTTTTTGTCTCGTTGAAGTCCATGTTTCTAGAAATTTCCTATTAGGAAAAGACTTAAAAATGTCTATAATCACTTGTCGAGGTTCCAAAGTAACTAACAATCATACAAACTTAATTATTATTATTCACATAGTTGCAAGTCTAGCTTATGAAATTTTATGACCCTTTATATTTTATAAACCATATATATAAAAACATTGGGCGTTTGAGCGCTAGGGTGTCACTGATAGACACACACACAGACACACCCTTATAATCATCATAATGGGTAGTTACATAAATTATATTTAATATCAAAATACACTAACATATGTATATTAGTGGCAAGATACAATTGATGTTAACCAAAATTACATGCTAAGTCATAATATTACATAGGTAAGTACCAAATAAGGTACATTATACTATTATCCATTTATTTATTGTCAATTAAAATATTATTAAATGTTCATAAGAATTATCATTATAACACATTGGCTTCAACAACAAGGAATTCATTTACAGGGTAATATGCCTTCTTAATAAGAAAGGATTATAGTACGCGTGTGAACGATTGATAAGAGATTTTACTTACGAATAGAAACCGGGAAATAATAATAATAATAATACCTAGGACACTATTTACACACATTGATCTAGCCCCAAACTAGGATTCCCTGTATCTTGAGTACTAGACAACGATACACATACTTATATAGATAAATATTATATTTAGATAGATAAACAACCATGACTAGGGTACAAACTCCGTTCTCATCAAACTAATATTTGCCCCCACCGGGACTCGAACCCGGGACCGTTGACTTCGTAGGCAGGGTCACTGCCGACTCGGCCATTCGGGTCGTAAATGGGCAAATATCACTTGCAACATTGGCTTACAGACTGGACATGTGAAACTAAGTAAAATAGCTACTAATAAAGTTGCTCAAGTCATGATCAAATCGGTTTCCCTCAATATCTCCCTAACTTGACTTTTATTATTATTATTACGAGCCCACCATGTCCCACTGCTGGGCAAAGGCCTCTCTCCCCCTCTTCCACTCTATCCGATCCTGAGCGGTCTCCCTCCACTCCTTGTCCCATAGACCCAGCTCATCACTCCATCTCTTCCTGGGTCGGTCGCGCTTTCTCTTTGCATTTTCTGGGAGCCAGTCTGTGGCTCTCTTAGCCCAGCTATTCGGCAGCATCCGAGCAACATGGCCGGCCCAGTCCCATTTCAGTTGGGCAGCCTTCTGAGCTACATCTATTATCTTTGTTCGGAAGCGCAGCTCTGTATTCCGGAACCGGTATAAAAGCCGAACACCGAGAATACTGCGCTCCATTTTTCTCCGGCAAACCCCGAGTTTGAACCTTTGCGCCTCAGTCAAAGACCAGGTTTGGGCTTTAACTTGACTTAACGCTTGAAAAATCTACTACACCGTTTCGTTCCACCCTGTATTCTGCTATAGGGAGGCGAGACCGACGAGGAAGAAAATCCCTAGCTAGGTTTAAGTTAAGTTAATTTAAAGTATGTTAGTTTAGGTTCATAAATGTTATATATCTCTAGTTTTTAAGGTATTTGTCAATATAGGTTTTTATACCTGAAATAAAAAGATTTATTATTATTATTATTATTATTTCTCCACAGCTTTCTGTGTCCGTTCAGTGTCCGCTCCGTGTGTATAAAGCTCCACGCTTCACCTCCGAGCTTTCATTGTTCCTCGCGAGCTTTAAGCTGAACAACCCAAGTGCCGCTTCAACCGACCACTGAGGTATGTACCACACTATTATTCAACGTTTAAATACATACATGCTCTAAAGAAACTAACAGGCGTATCGTCACGGCATTTCCGAAGATACTGTGGCGCTGCTGTTGTGGTTCTGCCTGCCATGCGAGAGGTCCCGGGTTCGATCCCCGGCTGGGGGTAAAGAAAAAAAAGCCCAGGTCTTGGATGTTTATGTGTGTGCGACGTCGTTGTTTCTGGTTCCCGTGGCACAGGGTATCCTAGAGTGGGGCCAGAAGCAATGTATGTGCCTGTATGTTGTGTTCATGCGGCGTGGAGGAGGTACAATTGTGCCTACTTATAGCCAATTATTTAATCCTTTGAAGCCGAGAGAAATAAAATTCAAAAAGAGTTTATTTCCATAAGAAACACATAGGTAACATTTGGAGAATGTCAAATCTTAAACTAACACATGTATAAGGTACAGGGAAATATAGAACTCAATTTGAATTCCGTCACCTCAATGTTTTAGATGCTGGAGGCAAAGAGGCGACTAGAAACCTCCAGCTCTAAACGTTATTTTTTACAGAATTGGAGCAAACACCTTCCCAAGCTTTCTTGTCTTCTACATAATCTGATATTTTGTAGTAACCTTTTTTACATAAGTGATTTTTAACAACATTTTTAAATTTATTTACAGACAATTCTTGTAACTCAGTCGGTATTTTGTTGTAAAAGCGAATACATTGCCCTTTAAAAGATACATTAACCTTATGGAGCCTAGTAGTAGGTATAGCTAGTTTATTCCTATTTCTAGTGTTGACATTGTGCTTGTCGCTATTCTTAGGAAATTTATCAATATTTTTGTGGACGTACATTAGGTTTTCATAAATATACTGACACGGCACTGTCATAATGTTAAATAAATTGTGCAGGCGACTCTGTACTAACTTTCTCGCATGATGCTTTCGGTGTTGTTATTTAAATAATAGTTTGTGGATATTCGTGTGGTTTAGGAGACGTTTTAAGAAGTTCTAAGATAAAATATACAGGGTCTAACAGAAATGGAGTTTCAAGCCGAAGGGTGGTTCTTAGGGGCATCATTCTGAACAAGTTTTACTATCAGAGCAACTTTATTTTTCTTATTTCAATACCATTTATATGGTGGAGTTGAAAATAAAGTTGCTCTCATCAAGTCGGCCCCATATTAAAAGTTGTTCAGAATGATGTCCCTAACAACCACACCACCATACAAAACAACTCTTTTCTACTTTAACCATGCCCCACACTCTGAGCTTATTCCGCCCGCCGCCGCCTAATGTACGGGATATATGGCACTGTGTGCATATTGTATGGGAGCTACCATTTTTTAAGTTTTGCGGTAATAACCGAGTGTGCCATGTTATAGATGATATTAAGAGATACTATGAGGAGAAGTTTGAAAAAAATCATTTGTCCCGATTTTGAATAAACGCAATAAATGCGTTTGATTTGTATGACAGGTACCTTAATAAATCAAGTTATCCAAAAATTTAATAAAATATCCTAAAATTTCATCCAATCCGGTTCAGTGGTTTAGGCCCTAGAGAACCTATCCTCATCAAAATCTCAGCCTCGATTTTTTTTACTATTATAATATGTACTCACTTAATTTTCACTTCGTTCAACTCGAAAGTAAAAACTTAAATTATCCCCCGTGCGACATATGGGTCTGACTAGTCATTACTTATGTCCTCACGATTAAAAGTATATTCTGCAATTTGTGAATAAGGGACGAATAAGTGAAGGATTCTGGACGACCGTAGGGAGTGAATGCATTTTCCATCGATTTATTATTATGTAAACTAAACTTTGTGTTCGTACATTACCTATTCAAAATAGCGCCAATTTACTAACGACAGCGAATAACACAAAACAGTTTTAATTCTAATGCTAAACTCCTTGTCGAAAATGTCGACCAATCAAATCTCGAGAAATTATTTGCACAAGGAGTTTGTATGTCGAGTATTCTTTGCACAAGGATTTTGTATGGTGTATTTTTTGTGCAAGGAGGTTGTACAGCATTGAGATGGAGGTCGAATATACTGGTGTGATGTAAATTCAAACTCCAAAATAGTGCTACAAAATCACTGTATTCAGTGAATAAAATGAGATTTTTAGAGGGGGCATGGTATCAAGTATTTCTGAATGCTCCCTGATAGAGTCAAGATGTATCGAAGCCGCCCGGCTTCACAAAATAATACGGTGCACATTTCTTCCCGTCAAGATTTTATCTAAGTCAAAACTAACGATCGTATACTCGCTAGGCGTGTAACTTTATCAATAAGCTTCAAAGTTCAAAGTTCAAAGTGTTTATTAACCAATAATATTAATTATAGGTTTACTTATATCTAAAGTGTATGTAAGTTCTAAATATTATTCAGCGTATGACATTAACTTCTGCACTGGTCAGAGACCGTCTCGCAGTAAGTTAAGATCAAAGGAATAATCTACAAACTAATTGCAGACTAAAACAGTTTTTAACAATATACCTGTTTGCAGAATGGACAAATACAGAATGGAAAAAAAAGTTATTATACCTAGGTAGCCTATGGTTAAATTATCATCGAATTGAGTTGTGTGTGTCAATGTTTGTGTATGTTGTGTGTGAGGAGTGTGTGTGTGTGGGGGGGGGGGGGGGTTTGAATGAATGAATAAATGTTTATTTACCATAAATGAATTACATTTCTATTTCTTATTTAAGTTGTATTCTAAGTTATAACATTTTATGTGGTCTCGTTGATCCATACACTAGGAAGACCTGTATACAATTATATATTATTATAATATTAACAATATCTTAAGTTTCTGTACTTAAGTATTATTCGCACTAAACAACATCAGTAATAATTTATTTATTTGTGTATGACTGCTTAGCCCTATGAAAAGACTACCTTATCTTGGGATCGGGACCACTAAGCAGCAGATTTGTGTTCAAACTCACGTTTTATCACTCGTTGACTTGACTTTGTCGAAAAAGGGATATCACAATGTTCGAGATTACTTAAATGACAGGACTGTATGGGGTTAATCTAGTTCAACACAGACCTCGCTGTTAATAATTTTGTAATTATTTATTATTGCCAGCTTATTAAATAATATAAAAACATAATTGTATTAGTTAAGCACAACCTATTTTTAAAAGAGATCTAAAAATCAATCTGTGGGAGTTTCTACGCCCTTCTTCTCCCACAGTGGTCCAATGTAGAGAAGACGCAAAAAATGACGTTTGCTAAGTATATGTAAATATCTACAGTAATAAAGTACTTTGACTTTGATTTTGACTTTGACTTTGTCTTGGGATCGGATACGGGTACGGATACCACTAAGCAGCAGGTTTGTGTTCAAACTCACGTTTTATCACTCGCTGATACTATTTGCTCAATATCGTCGTAGGCTTTATCCATCAACCACTTCATTAAGTATATAGGATCACATTTTGGTTAGCAAAAAAGATAAAGAACAATGTAACAAAAATTATGAGAAATTATATAAAGTTTGTAAAATCATACCAGTTGACAAGAAAGTAGAATATCAAATTGCTTTAGATACATTTGGAATGCAGAACCAAATGAAAAGGAGAGCCATGGCTACCCAACTCGTAGCACTAAAGGTAATAAGATCAAATACATTATTCCAAAACATATAAACTATTATGGGTCTAGAACTGCGTGTAGGGTGCTGCCTAAGATACTAAATAGTATGCCAGATGAGTTCCATATAGATACAGATATCATGCCCAAGAGGAAGTTCAAAAGTATGCTTAATAGTAGTTTATGTGACTGTTACATAATGGAGGGCATCAATACTCGAGAGTGGGTTTATGAAACGAGCCGAAGGCGAGTTTCATAATAATATCACTCGAGAGTTTAAACGCCTAATTATGTACAGTTACATACACTAGTTTATCTACACACATATCATAAGCTCTCTTTTTGATGTGTTCAGGAACCGCATGTTTGACCGGCATTGTGGCTCTGCAGTTGCTTAGCTTGTTCTGTAGGACCAACTTCGGGCGTCGGCGTTCAAAATTTGAATGTCAGTACCAACTTCACAGACAAACTAGGGGCGCACGAGGCGGGCGTCGGCGTTCGAAATTTGAATGTCATAATGTGTAGAAAAATTACACATAATAGTCATAATGTGTAATTTTTCAGATAAGAAATGAGTTTTTTCCACGTAGTTTAACATTATGCTGATCGTAACGTGCGGTTTTTGTACGCAGTAAAGAGGGTTTATGATACGTGTGTAGATAAATATTATTATATAAAAAAAATAAGTATATATAAAAAGAGACGGGGGATGGGTTTAGTGTTAGTGTTCGAAATAAAGTACTGTAATAATTAAGAGCCAAACTAACCTGCCGACAAACTGCCCAGCAGTTTGGCAGACTTTATAATTGTATATTAGGTGCTTTATTTATGAATAAAGGTTATAAAAAAATGGACTCTATTGTACCTTCAGTTTTGTTGAATATATGAGGACCAAGGAATGATCTAAATCGCCTAACAAATGTAGTTCTGCTTCTAGGGAGGGAAGCTAGTTTAAATTTTCGATTAATAACTTTAAGGGAATCGGTGGCTCAGCGGTGTGGCGATGGCCTTGCCCTCTGTCATGCAAATTGTACGATTGTATGATTGGCTCTGATGGAGACCTCTGTGGTCTCCCCAAGCAAGAGGTCTCTGTTTAAATCCGAGCTGGGAAGGTAGAAAAAAAGCTCCCCAAGGAATTCGATGAGTATTGTGACGTCGCTGTTTCGGGTTACCACGGGTATCATCCTAGTGTGGGGCCATAAGCAATGTATGTGCCTGTTTATGAATGTATTTGGGAAAATGTCCATAGTTGCGGCGACGGGCTAGCCCCTTGACTGTGCCTCTGCCACCTCGTAAGGGTAAATGCAGGACGTTTGTATATTTGTGTATGGAAAAAAGGGATTTTTTCAAAAATGTATAACTCGAAAACCATGATTTTTCTGATAGTTTATTATTCTAAAATCTGCTGGAAATAAACTCTGCATAAAAATCTGTAGGAGTTTGTTAGTCCTCCTTCTCCTACAGTGGTCCAATTTAGAGCAAAGGCAAAAAATTGCATTGGCTAAATTACAGTACTAAATAAATTTTGTCTTTTTGATTTTATTTTATAGTGTTGACGAACTTCCACAAACCGATAGGCGATATGTTTTTTAATCGACTTCAAAATAGGGTATTCTGAACTCGGTCGTAATTTTTATATTTTTATGTACGTTCCCTCGAAATTAGTATTAATTAAAAACCGAGTAAAAATAATAGAGACCAGACCTCCAGTAGAAATACATCAACAACAACAGGTCCAAGCAACAGTTTGGTTTCTGAATAAAAATACTGGAATTATGATTCCATCCATATCGATATCCATATCCAGACGAAATTACGTGTTATTATTGCTTTCCGGTGACTTTTCTGGATGAATTCTGGCTTCTAATGTATAATCGTTTAGGCTGAATGTTCAACCTCAGATAACATTTATCTCACAGGTACTTGAAATGTCAAATAAAGATACCAGTCTGTTTATCTGGGGATTGAAAAATCGCCTCTATGTCGTGTAGTATGCGTGGAATGACTGTCGGAAGTCAGACTTCGTACCTCGTTTTCGTGTCGTAGAATAGAATAGAATATAACGATTTTTTTTAGAATAGAAATCGTTTATTTTGCCTTTAAAAAATACAGTTACATGGTACATTAGATTATAAGGGCAAAAAAGGGGCGGTCTCAGCGTTTGCTGTGAGTAGTACAAACATATTCTAGCTCACAGCGCTGGTTTTCAGACCGTACCTGGAAAAGGGAATAGAGAGAAAAAAAAAATAACAGTAATAACGAAAAAAGTAACAAAACAATAAAATTATTAAATATGACACAGTCATCACACGCACGCTCAAATTCAAAATCAAAGCAATATATCGAATTCCCAATCCCCAAGACCCACTCAAAACTAATCGAATTAAATCAAAGTACCGAACAACTTGGCACGCAGCTTCTAACTTTCTTCACTTAGTTATAAGTAGTATTTAGAGGTAACTTAGCGTTAACAATAGTCCCATTCCTCCTGTATACACAACTAACTAAGTACGATACTCGTAGTTAGTTAGTTAGTGTTTGCAACTCTTGTAGTAACAAATACACATAAGGAATGTGGTTTTCACTTGTAATTAATTTATGCATTAAGCTCTGTTTAGTCCTAAGTCCTATTTATGTAAGTAATCAATGTTCAAATGGTTAGTGAACCATATAAAGAGAAAAAAAAAATAAAAAAACTAATTTGCTGTAAGAGATTTGTTGAGAGAAATAAGCTCGCATTTGTTCGGCAAGACACAGAATCGGCCGACCCAGCGTTTTCCGTTTATTACTGTACAATTCAAGTGTTGATAAGAATCCGTGGTCCAAAGGAGGACCACCTACAGGATATGTAGGTTCGAATCCTGACCATGTACCAATGAGATAATTAATTTATCTTAAGTACATTATTATGTTACTGTTTTTGACGTGATAACGTCTTATAAATCGATGAACACCGGCTGCACGCACGAAAAAGTGTTATGTTCCGCCTGAGCCGAGCGTGCAAACGAGAGCGCGGAACAAGCGATAGAGAGGCACGATCGGCCTAATCGTTTCTTATGACGTTATCACGTAAAATTATCGTCCGTAAACCGACTTTACAGACAACCAATTTTTTATTATTATAGATTAGCTAGGAATAATCATTAACCCAGAAAACTGATGCAGTCGGATAAAAAGTATCCTATGTGTTAATCTATCTCATAAATTATATGTGAATTAAATTTCATTCAAATCCGTTCAGCCGTTTTAGCGTGATTGAAGCACAAACACACAAATATCCAAACATCGCTACTTCCACATTTACAATATTAGTTGGATAGTTGATACGAGCCGTAATAACACCTATTTTTTAAAAAGCAAAATGTTACTAAAAGCGTTGTGACGTATGTCATTCGAAAGCTCTTTTGACGCAACATCATCATCATATTCAGCCCACATCGACCCACTGCTGGGTATAGGCCTCTTCTCTAAAGCGCCAATCTCCCCGGTCCTGCGCTAATCGCCCCCAGTGGTATCCCGACGACCTGATGATATCGTCGGACCATCGGGCTGGTGGTCTGCCCACTGGCCTCGTCGCTCTCCGTGGACTCCGCTCTCTGTGACTGCTGTGGTCCACCGTCCGTCTTCCCGTCTAGCTATGTGTCCCGCCCATCTCCACTTCAATCTCGTCATCCGTTTGCATACATATGCGACCTTCGTTTTCCATCGAATTTCGACGTTTGGCACACGTCAACGAAAGAAATACCCAACATGACGCACTTTTGACGCATATCAATAGTTATTATAGCAGCTCATGTCAGATAACTATTGATGTGCGTCAAAAGAGCATTCGAATGGCATCTTTCGCGTCGATATTGGTTCCAGGACCAAGGTTCATGATTATTTATTTGGTGATCATTTAACATATTTGGGAATCAAGTCTTATATTGGTCTACCCCTGCTTGGCTATCGACGTTTCCCATCCTAATTTGGTGAGCTGGAAGAGATCTCTTTTTAGAGACAAGCTGTTTGTTAGTTTTGTGCAATAAAGAAATAATGAATTATGAAACGATGTATTTGCCTAGCGGGGCGTCCAGGGACGCCATTTTGCCTTTATAGGTTTTTAATTTTATAACCATGGCAAGCGGTTCAAAACTTGATGCCTCAGAACCAGGTCTAGGTCTCCAGCGGTATTATTGGAGCTGGTATAAGTATTACACTTAACCAGATACCAATAGGGTGCCACGCCCTTTTCAAAACAAACTTAGGATCAAGGTTCTTTCCTTTACAGCCCAGAGGCGGAGTTGTGCTCGCTTTTAGTCAATCATAGAATAATAATTATACTCCTTTTTGCGTGACAGGGGGAAGTCCATCGCCGCAGCTACATACTAACTCAGGTTTCCTCAGGATCTTTTCCCAATGCCGTAAGATCCCAGAATTGTGGGAAATGGGAACGTACATTCGGTGAATGTCCACCTCAGCCCTCAGCATTGTTATAAGTTTAGAAACGTGTAAGCGAATCTATGAGAGTTATTTTATTTGTACTCAGTGTAATAGAAAGTTGCAGTCTACCATTAGAGGGTTGATTAATTTGACGACCCGAATGGCCGAGTCGGCAGTGACATTGAAGCCAAGGGTCCCGGGTTCGAGTTCCGGCGGGGGCAAATATTTTTTGATGAGAACGGATGTTTGTATCCTAGTCATGGTTGTTTATCTAACTAAGTATAATATTTTTTAATTTATTTATTTATTAAAGAAACAAACATTCTCACATAGTTTTAAGTAATACATAAAAACCGGTCAAATGCGAGTCTAAATCGCGCACGAAGGGTTCCGTACCACCGTTCAATGGAAGCGATGGTGTGGAGTGAATAGTTTGGATTTAACACAGCAAAATATTGTTTACAAAGTTATTGGTGCGGTTACTTTCACATTCCATGTACGTAACCAGGTGCATCCATAAGTTTGTATGTGGTATTGAAAGAATTGTTGTATGGGAGCCCCCTTAAATATTTCTTTTATCCTGTTTTTTAGTATTTGTTGTTATAGCGGGAACAGAAATACATAATCTGTGAAAATTTCAACTCTCTAGCTAGCTAGGTTCTTGAGATACAGCCTGGTGACAGACGGACGGACAGCGAAGTCTTAGTAATAGGGTTCCGTTCTTACCCGTTGGGTACGGAACCCTAAAAATTCTTATAAATGTAGACTTACAGTTTCCTAACAATAATATTACAAACCAAAACATTTAATATATATATATATATATATAAATGAAAGAATTGCTTGACAACTTAAAAGGTACTTAAAGGCGATTTTTTTATATTTTTTTATTTTTGATGTTTCAAATCTAAAATAAGGGTACATTATATCCAAAATATACATTACATACAAATATACATACATTGTATCTAAAATACATACAATGTATGTCCAGATGTAAATATGTGTCTATGTTATGTGTTATCTATATAATTATATGTATCATTGTCTATTACCCAAGACACAGGGAATCCTAGTTTGGGGCTAGATCAATGTGTCCAAGGTATTATTTTTATTATTAATTACCTTAAGTGGTATAATTAACAAATATTTTTCGATAGTGATAGCGAATATTTTTAAATAACTTTGCGTGAATTTTTCGTTGCTTTTCAACCAACTTCAAGAAGGAGCTTCTCAATTCGTCTGGTTTTTTTGCATGTTTGTCACGCGATTACTCCGTCAATTATGAACCGATTTTGATGATTATTGTTTTAATACGTCAGAGGACAAATAAAATTACATATTTTTTTATCAAAATTGATATAGCCCTTTTTGAAAAAATCAACAAATACAAAAAATATACACAGATGACCTTTTGCTTTGTGGTTCCATGCAGCAAAAGTTTCGATGAGGTTTTTTCGTGTTCACAGACTTCATTCGCTTCTCTCCGGGGAGGAAGGAATAGGGGTTGAACTTGAGGTCGGATTTTTGAAGTTTTTAACTTGGAGAATTATATAGAACCGTGTTGAGTGATGAGTTACCTACCTACTTATGTGTTACTCGCCTATTTTTGTGTGAATCGCTCAGAAAGAGCGAGCCCTCCTGGCACAGGTAATTTAAGCTCGTATATGGGTTAACCCTTTATGTGGCAGAGGCATGCAGAATTTTTCATTGGTTTTAGACTTTATTCCCAAGACATAAGGTTGAAAATATGACGGCAAAAATATATGGCTTCCGCCACATAAAGGGTTAAATTAGCCACTCGGATTCGTGGTAGTTGAAATTTTGATACAACAAAGTCAAAGTCAAAATTTCTTTATCACTGTTGTTATTAATTATTCATTCGTTCATTCATATTCTTTATTGTACCGATAATATAAAGTTACAGACAGTTAAAAGAAATGTTATAAGCAAAGGCGAGCTTATCTCTCAAAAGAGATTTCTTCCAGCAAACCTAGGCAAGACAAGAGAGTTAATTATACAGGAACATCCTAGTTCGCAATAACACTCTATAAATAAACTAAATCAAATATAAAATAAAAATATAATATGTACTTCAACTACAGAAAATACAATATATAGCATGAACATACATAACCATAATAAGTCACACATATAAACATTTACATACAGGCACATACATTGCTTCTGGCCACACACTAGGATACCCTGTGTCGTGGGAACCAGAAACAGCAGCGTCACACACATATAAACATCCAAGACCTGGGTTTTTTTTACACCCAGCCGGGGATCGAACCCGGCACCTCTCGCATGGTAGGCAGAGCCACAACCGCTGCGCCACAAGGGTCGTCAATACATAGATATGGTACCTTTTACGGAAGAGACAGGAAATGCACTTCAATCTTTTCTTAAAACTGAAGTAATTAATTACATTTATTTAGCGAACGTGATGTTTTGCCTCTTCTCTACATTTGACCACTATGGGAGTAGAACCATAAAAAAAGTTTATAACAGTTTAAACTGCAACATGACTGTTACGTTAGTGCCGCAAAACATTGCGAAAATTGTGGTTTTTTCAAATATTTATTTCTTCAAAACTACAAATTATTTCTTAATTTCAAACACTGAGTTTTAACATATTTCGAATACCTATTTGTGACACAAAAACCATATCAATATTCTTTTATCTACACACGTATCATAAACCCTCTTTACTGCGTTCAAAAACAGCACGTTACGATCAGCATTATGTTAAACTACTTGGTAAAAACTCGTTTCGTATATGGAAAACTACACATAATGGTCATTATGTGTAGTTTTTCTACATATAATGACATTCAAATTTCGAACGCCGACGCCCACCCGCGTGCCGTCCCTAGTTTGTCTGTGAAGTTGGTACTGACATTCAAATTTCGAACGCCGACGCCCGTCTGCGTGAAGATGGTACTAAAGAACAAGCTAAACAATTGCAGAACCACAATGCCGGTCAAACATGCGGTTCCTGAACACATCAAAGAGAGCTTATGATATGTGTGTAGATAAACTAGTGTATGTAACTGTACATAATTAGGCATTATGCAGCAGTCACATAAACTACTATTAAAATACCAATAAATAGCAAGTTTTGGCAAGGGTTAGGTGAAAACATCTATTTTATTTTTATCATTAGTTCTATATTTTCTTATTTGCCAGACAGAACCTTCTAATGTAAAAGGTATTAGAAAATATAGTCAAATAAATCTAGGAACATGCCTGAATTTGAAGCATTGTGTACAAAATGACTTCGCAAAATCAGAATTGTATATTTCCAGTAGTTGTATTTTATAAACTCAATTTTGAGTAAAACAAGACAAATTTTTATTATGATGTAATAAGCTTGAAATTCAAAGAACTAAAGAGCAAAATTGCAGTTTCGACTGTTCCTAATAATCTCGCTCGCTCGCCCACAAAGGGTTCCGTACCATCTTACAAGAGAACTTAGCTTAAAAGAATAAATAAATAAATAAATAAATAAATAGATAAATAAATAAATAAATAAATAAATAAATAAACAAATAAATAAATAAATAAATAAATAAATAAATAAATAAATAAATAAATAAATAAATAAATAAATAAATAAATAAATAAATAAATAAATAAATAAATAAATAAATAAATAAATAAATAAATAAATAAATAAATAAATAAATAAATAAATAAATAAATAAATAAATAAATAAATAAATAAATAAATAAATAAATAAATAAGTAAATAAATAAATAAATAAATAAATAAATAAATAAATAAATAAATAAATAAATAAATAAATAAATAAATAAATAAATAAATAAATAAATAAATAAATAAATAATAATACCTTGGACACTATTTACACACATTGATCTAGCCCCAAACTAGGATTCCCTGTATCTTGGGTACTAGACAACGATATATATACTTATATAGAGAAATATTATACTTAGATAGATAAACAAAAACAAAAAGAGTATGATGTTGTGGCCGAGCGTGGATACGATACCAGAACCCCTAGATTGCGAAACGGATATCAAACCCATTGCGCCACCACAAGTATGTAAGAAGTTGCGAAATCTTTGATGATATTTGAATCATTATTTCTTTACCATTATTTCTGAACCACGGCGGAATGGCGGGGCTCCTGCAATACAGGTCGCGAGACTTAGCATAGGGCCTCTATACATGCATGTTATTATTTAAGTCAGGCAACAAATATAATGATCACCAAAATATTTTTTTCCAACCCTAATTGGATAAATGAACATCAAAAGTTGCAACAAATATCAGGGCAAAATACTGCGGTAGCTTAGGTGAAGGGTAAAGGAGGTGAGCGAAGCGAAGCCCCCTTTATCATTCGTGTTAGGTTGAACATGTAAGAACAACAAAAAATACTTAAAACATAAACTTAAGTACACAAAACATAAAAAGAAGTTTGGTGAAAATTTATCCAAACACAATTCGGTGGACATTTATCCATTCTGGCAGTCATTTGGAATTTATTGGTAGTAAAATAGGTGCGTTTTTGGTAATCGTTAAAATACCTTTAAGTAATGAATAAGCATTTCAATTTCAATTTCAATCATTATATCGTTTGTTATATGTCGGGGGGTATTAAAACACGTTTCTTGTATGGGGCTCACTTTTGATTTAACCCCTCAAATTTTTATTTTTTGAGGGGTCGCGATTTCTAACCTTATGCCGTGTTAATAAGATTTAAAACCTATATCGGATTTTTGGGTACTACAGTACCCAAGTGTACTCAAGGGAACAATCTCGCGTAGTTTCCATAATCGTTGCTGTAGCCGCAACAGAATTAAATACACATTCTGTGAAAATTTTAACTCGCTACCGCTCTGATTTCTCTCTCTCTCTAAATGAGATCCGCTGACGGACAGACGGACAGAGGTCCCGTTTGGTAGCCTTCGGTTATGGAACTATAAAAAACCGGTCAAGTGCGAGTCTAAATCGCGCACGAAGGGTTCCGTACCACCGTTCAATGGAAGCGATGGTGTGGAGTGAATAGTTTGGATTTTACACAGCAAAATATTGTTTACAAAGTTATTGGTGCGGTTACTTTCACACTCCATGTACGTAACCAGGTGCATCCATAAGTTTGTATGTGGTATTGAAAGAATTGTTGTATGGGAGCCCCCTTAAATATTTCTTTTATCCTGTTTTTTAGTATTTGTTGTTATAGCGGCAACAGAAATACATAATCTGTGAAAATTTAGTCTTAAGTCTTAGTAACAGGGTTCCGTTCTTACCCGTTGGGTACTGAACCCTAAAAAAACGTTGTCTAGCATTCCACTAACAAATACACCAATACACTAACTCCTTTCCGGTCATAAGCATATGAATGTTTTCATTGGTTTTGAACTTCATCACCAAGACAATTTTTTTATATATATTAGAGGACAATCTTTCACAAATCGAACTAGGCCCACAGTAAGCTCTACAAGGCTTGTGTTATGAGTACTAGACGACGATATATTTAATACAGATAAATACTTATGTAAATACATAGAAAACATCCAAAACTAAGAAACAAATATTCATGCTCATCTCACAAATATTTGCCCTTACCGGGATTCGAGCCCAGGACGTCAGCTTTGTAGGCAGGGTCACTACCCGCTAGGCTAAACGCTCGTCAACGATAAATATTTCGTGAGAATATATTTCCCTCTAACAAGAAAAGGGTTCCATTTTGTGTCACAGAGGGCTACCTCATCGCCGCAGATTAGATTGAAGATATGAACTGATTACACCAGTCCTTCTCAAAGTGGGCGATAACGCCCCCTTGTGGACGCTGGAGGTCAAGAGGGAGGCGGTAAGAGGCCCGGAAAAAATAGGGGGCGTTGGCGTGGTTTAGGGGGCGATGGTGGATAATTTTATTTAAGTACTTTCTAATTTTACAAATCATTAAAATAAAAACCTACATACTACCTACATACTGAATATTGATTATTTACTTTATATTTATTGCTTTATGATTGTATTGAAACTAAAAATAACTAAGCTTTTGTAGGATAGCCAAAACGCAATTAAGTTGTAACAAGTTTTTGTTAAATAACGCGATTTGTGCAAACCTGTAGCAATCAGCTGGTTCATCGATACTTAGTCTTGTTCTCATTACGGTTGAGCATCGAAAGGGATAAATGAGTTTGTGCATGTTTGTCTTATTCCTGTCGGGCGTGCTATATTTCTATTATATTTAGGCTTGTCACATTTCTTATATTTTTTTAGATATTTCGCGCGCAATCTTTTAAAAAGTATTTAAGTTCAACACTTTACTTACATATTTGCAAAAATAAAACCATGTCGGAAGCAAAAAAGAAGACGGGAGTACAGTGCAGAATACATTAAATATGGATTCATAGAAAATCTTACAAATCCATCGTTGCCTTTGTGCCTTCTTTGTTCAAAAATATTTTCAAAAGAAGCGATAAAGCCTTCATGACTGAAGTCTTGAACTCTTGAAAGAGTTATTTAAAAAACTAAATTCCAGATGTGCTCGCTATACATTGCGTCATTCATCTACAACATTTGGTTGCTAGAAATATAAGTGCATCAAAGCAGTCAATAAAAACCCAAACAGCGCTTTAAATGACATATTATTTAATCAGCTTTGTGTTTCTAATGACGAAGATTTCGACTGATTGATCTTTTACACAGAACTGCATTAGCTATCAAAATTTAATTGTCTGACTCGATTTCACAATATGTTAGACTCTATCATAGAGTTCTTGGGAAACAAAAAAAGTTGCGCGACAAGCTCATCACATCAAAGAATGATATCGCATACCTGACAGACCTTTATAAATTGTTTAATGGTATGAATCTCCAACTTCAAGAAGATGACTTGACTTAATAAAAACAAAAAATGTCGTTGCTGCTTTCGTAGCCAAGCTGCTCTTACACAAGAGGAATATCGGCAGACGTGAGGTCCACAATTTCCTCAATTTATCAGCATCCTGCAACAACGGCGACTTGCTTGTCTACTGTCAACATTTGGAAAATCTCCACAATTATTTCAATGAAAGTTTCCAGGACATTTTGAAATTGAAAATACGGACTGGGTGTTAGATCTTTTTTTAAATGGCAACAAAAATATCACCCCTGCTGAAAGAAGAACTTATAGAACTGGCAACGAACGAGGAAATAAAAATCCAATTCAAAAATGGATACCAAGAATTTTGGCTACAAAAGCCATTCGCGAAATTGTATCCTGGTTTGTGGTCGATTGTTCAACGATTTTTGATTGCATTCCCATCATAATATATATGTGAACGTGGATTAAGCGCTGTGGCAACGTTGCTTACTAAACAGAGAAATCGTTGGCATGTTACCGAACGCGGCGACTTACGACTGCTTTTGAGAAAAATCGAACATGATATCAACAAACTTGTTAAAAGTCATCAGATTTATCCCTCTCATAGATTAGTTTTAAAATTAAAGTTGCAGTACCTATCTAATTTGTTGCTTTTAATTTGAATAAAACATATTTGAAATGTTATTGCAAGTTGCGTTGCAATTACTCTCACTGGTAAAAATGTCTCGTTTAGAATGTCAGTTTAAACTCCAGACCAGCCTGATATAGCATACTATAATTAAATTAATTAAAGTATGTATGTAATGAGTGTCATTATGGTTTTTTAAGCTTTAGGAATGTAAAGGGGGCTTAAAAATAATTGATATTCAAAGTGGGCGGCAGACGAAATAAGTTTGAGAATCCCTGGTCTACACTAATAAAGTCTTCATTAGACAAAATTTAACTAATTAAGATAAATAATCAGAAATTACCAGCCCATCCTTTATTTGACATAAAAGGTTATGCTTGTAGTACCTACATATTTTGTTAGTTTAATAAAGTCAGGTATATTGGCGAGTTATTTGCAATTAGGATTGTATTAGGTATCTTGACAAGATATTTCTGTAAATAAGATATCGAAAATAGCACAGTTATCAGAGCAAAATAATGGAATTTTCCTCTTTGTAGCAATTCTAATGAATGTAGCCTAATTATATCTCTTTGCACGGATTCGATTAAGATTGAGCCATACTCCACTACCCTGGAATAGGGCAGCTTGACAGGCTTCCGACAGTCGGGTTGGCCACTAGCCCGACATCCCTACAGCCTGAACAATACAATATGCAAATTTATTATTTTGTCAGTAAATCAGGGGCTTAGAGCTCTGACAGGTGATGAGCTAGCATATCAACTAACATTGGTGGAGCATCCTTTGCAACTTAACAGTAAGGGGTAACAGGCGGGATAGCCGGGGTTCGGTCGCCACTGTCCAGGGTCAGCGAGGACTTCGGGCCGCTGGCTCACCGCGTGTTACGGGCGGGTGTCAGATGGCACCTATGAGTGGCGCGAAGGCTGGGAGCCCACCACCTTCTGCGCCACCCTGCCCGTCGCTCTGGGAGGCGAACAGGGAGGCGAACAGTCGGATGTCGCCCCCATTCCTAGAGCGCCCCAGGTTGGATCCGCTCTTCCCCCTCCATCCACGGTGGCCACCGGGCACACCGTACACAGTCCGGTATGGTCGGATACCGGGACAGCGAGGGGCCTATTATGCGGGTTGGGACCCCCTGATGTACATACGGTCTGATATGCCACCGGCATATCAGCAGCCGAGTTACTCCAAGGCCGACGGAGGTCTCAGCGGGTTCGGATCCCGCGGAGGTTCCCGCTAGGGACACGCCGCCCACTTACAGGGTGCCGCCACTCCACAGACGGTCATGCTCCCCACCGCCTCTGTGATAGCGTGGAGTTCGGACGGCAAATCATGTGTGGCACGAGCACTATTGGACTCGGGGACCCAGGGGTGCTTAGTCTCGTGCAACCTTGTAAGACGGTTGGGCATTTCGGTAAGGGAGTATCCACATTCCATTCGGGGAATTGGGAACACGGAAGTCGGTTCCGTTAAGGGAGTATGTCGGATTACTCTCTCGTCACGGGTGGATTCATCGGTGAATCTGACGGTCACGGCATTAGTCATGCCTAATGTGATGGGCTCACACCCTCACGTACGGTTGTCGCCCTCGGTGCGACAGTTGGTCGCTGGGTTGTCACTGGCTGACCCGGAGTTCGATATTCCGGGCCCAGTAGACATTTTATTGGGTGTCGATGCCTTGGGATACCTGTTAGTGCCAGGTGTCCATGTGTTGCAGGCGACTGGTCTGGTTTCGGTCAACACCAGACTGGGCCATGCGGTAATGGGTCCGGTCATGCCGGCTGCCCCACGCCTAGCGACTCGTAGTCCCTTATTCGGTTCTGTACTCTCGGAGGTGATACAGAAGTTTTGGGAGGTGGAGGAACCACCTACGGTCCGCCGGTTGGACCCGGTTGAAGAAGAGTGTGAACAGTTTTATCGGAACAATAC
Source organism: Argyresthia goedartella (assembly GCA_949825045.1). Lineage (NCBI taxonomy): Eukaryota > Metazoa > Arthropoda > Insecta > Lepidoptera > Argyresthiidae > Argyresthia > Argyresthia goedartella. The sequence continues at coordinate 3,818,069 of OX463811.1, read as the reverse complement.
TGGTCGCCATCGGTCAGGTCGATTTCTCACACGTCTTCCATTCCGGAGTGATCGCCCACCGCTGGGCAGTTCACACCATGCAGCCGAGAAGCGGCTTCTGTCGATGGAACGACGCATGAAGCGTGACAGGATTTTCCGGCAGAAGTACGTCGACTTCATGCGGGAATACGAGTCGCTCGGCCACATGTCGGTTTCGGGTATCGACTAGAAGCGTCTTGAGGACCCCGGAGGGCAAAATACGGGTAGTGTTCGATGGATCGGCATCAACATCTAACGGCATGAACCTGAACCAGTGTTTGCATTCAGGGCCGAAGTTGAACCATGACATCGCGGATGTTATCACACGGTTCCGTCGACACAATGTTGTGTTTGTAGCTGACATCCGGATGATGTTTAAATAGACGGTCATTCACCCTGACGATAGACGGTATCAGCTGATACTGTGGCGAGAGAGCCCAGATCAGCCCATCAGGGTGTACGAGCTGAACACCAACACGTACGGGCTACGGTCTAGTCCTTATTTGGCGATTCGCACTCTGCGGGAGTTAGCGGATCGAGAACGGTTAAATTTCCCTAGAGGAGCAGCGATCCTGGAGCAGGATCTCTACGTGGACGATATCTGTACCGGTGCAGATTCCGTAGAGGAGGCGCTCGCTCGACGGGACGAGCTAGTTGAGCTCTTACGGGGTGGAGGTTACGAGCTCCGGAAATGGATGTCGAACTCTCCAGAGTTACTGACTGGTCTTCCGGATGACTACCAGCAGGATCCCCACATTTTTGAAAATTTGGAAAATCCAAATATGTTGTCGGTATTAGGCGTCCAGTACCAGCCGGTGTCAGACATGTTTTCGTATCGGGTCGAGTTGGACTCCCCGAAGGTCTGGACGAAACGAAACGTCCTTTCAACGGTGGCTAGGACATTTGATCCAAACGGGTGGATCACCCCGGTAACATTTCAGCTCAAAACACTTGATGCAACACATGCAGCAATTGTGGTCTGCTGAGCTGAAATGGGACGACCCGATCGGCGGGTCATTGAGCTCAGAGTGGGACTCGTTCTTTTCGACCCTCCCTGGCATCAATCGGATTTCACTGCCACGGAGGTTGGTCCCCACCAAACGATACACCGCCACCCTGCATGGGTTTTGCGATGCCTCGGAGAAGGGCTACGGAGCTGCGGTATATCTGCGTACGGTCGACTCCTCGGGGGAGGTTGATGTGCGGTTGGTCATGGCCAAGAGCAAGGTTGCGCCGTTGCGCACTCGCCTGACCATTCCCAAATTAGAGCTTTCGGGAGCGGCTCTCCTGACTCGTCTGCTCAACCACACGATGACGGTTCTTCGTGGGTCAATAGCGTTAGAAGATACGGTCTACGCTTGGACGGACAGCCAGATCGTGTTATGCTGGCTGAAGGCTTCAGTTCACAAGCTGGTGATTTTTGTGGCGAATCGGGTTTCGCAGATTTTGAATTCGGAGTTTCCCTTAATCTGGAGACATGTTCCAGGGGAGATGAACCCAGCAGACTGTGCGTCTCGTGGGTGTCACGCTCCGGAGTTACTTGGACATCCCTTGTGGTGGGGTCCAAAATGGTTGACTCAAGCCGAATCGGATTGGCCAATGAGTCCACGCGTTACCTCGGCGAACGGCGCCTTGACAGTCGGTGTCTGTACGACGCAACCAGAGCCGGAAGAGGAGTTCAGCCTGCTGGAACGGTGTACCGCAGCGGCTCGACAAGCTGGTCAATGTGACCGCCTGGATCTTCCGATTTGCGCGGAATTGTCGCAATTCTGAGGCGCAACGGGTGCGGACACAGGTCCTGACACCACGGGAACGGAACCATGCGTTGTTCGCATTGGTACGGAACGTGCAGACGGTGCACTTTAAGTCCGAATTGGACATTCTGAGACGCGGACGCGTTCAACTGAAGGGAGCTGTGGCTCGGCTCAACCCGTTTATTGACCCTCACGGATTGCTGAGGGTAGGAGGTCGGCTGCGGAATGCCAACCTGCCTTATGCGGCTCGCCACCCGTTGTTACTCCCTAGGAAAGGGAAGTTGGTCAAACTGTTGATACAGGATCGACACATTCGGAATGGGCATATCGGATGCCACGCCTTGATGGTGTTTCTCCAGCGCGAGTTCTGGATTCTATCGGGAAGACGCTTAGTGCGTAGCGTCGTATTTCGGTGCCTGCATTGTTATCGGGCCAAGGCGGCTACGATGCAGCCCCAGATGGGCGATTTGCCCTCGGATAGGGTTAACGAAATCCGGCCTTTTGCGGGTGTCGGATCGGATTTCGCGGGACCATCATGGTCAAGTCTTCACAGCTACGGAACGCCAGATTAGTGAAGGCATACCTGGGCATTTTCGTTCGCTTGGCCACGGAGGCAGTCCACTTGGAGGTGGTCAGTGACCTCACTACAGAGGCATTTATCGCATGTCTAGATCGGTTCGTCTCGCGAAGGGGCCTCCCGACATTAATCCGTTCGGACAACGGCACAAATTTTGTCGGAGCCAGGCGATATCTGCAGGAGGTCACTCAATTCCTGAACGGTAACCAGGACGCCATCGGTACGGCTTGCTCCCAACGAGGGATTGAATGGGTTTTCAGTCCGCCGGGATGTCCTCATTGGGGAGGAATTTTTGAGGCTGCGGTTAAATCGGCTAAGTCGCACCTGACGAGGATCATCGGTGAGACCTCTCTACGCTTTGAAGAGCTTACGACGCTGTTCGGTAAAATTGAAATGACACTGAACTCGCGTCCGTTGTGCCCGCTCAGTTCGGATCCAAATGATTTGGAAGCGTTGACGCCGGGTCACTTCCTGATAGGTCAGCCCCTTAACGCCCTGCCAGAATACCCAGTCGGTGATGTTAAGTTAAGTCGGTTAACTAGGTGGCAAATGTTGCAGCAGATGGCTCAAGATTTTTGGAAACGGTGGTCCCTTGAGTACTTGCACATCTTGCAGCAGCGCCTTAAGTGGACTGACCGGACGAGCCCCCCTCAAGTCGGTGATTTGGTGCTGATTAAGGATGCGAACCTGCCATCATTGAGATGGAGACGAGGACGGATCGTCAATTTGTACACGGGTCGGGATGGCACGCCTCGATCAGCAGAAGTCAAGGTGGGGGACTCGGTCCTCAAGAGAGCGGTCGCAACACTTTCTCGCCTTCCTATTGATTAGGGACAGGTTCGGGCCTGTCCGGGCGGGTGACTGTTTAATATTTATGCTTCGGAACGCACCGGTTTTCGTTGCGCGGATCGATCGCGAGTAATCGGGACATCACTAGCGGAAACGGAACCGCAGCTGTCACTCGTACAGAAACGAGATGAAAAATTAGAGGTTACTTTCTTGTCGTGAGAAAAACATGTCTGCTCATGGCGTCGGGCCTTGACTGTATTTCAGTGTAACAATTGTCTAAATTGTGAAGGTTGAAGTTGTACGGTCCCCAACTCGTCGTATTCGGATAGCGACTCCTCGTGTCGGCGGGCAACACGCCGGCGACAGCGTCGGGCTGCGAAGAGAGTGAGATTCGGTTCCTCTCCCCCCACTCGTGCACTCCTTATCCCGTATTCCTGCCTCGAATAGAGCTCTCGAATTCCTGTCTACAGCGACAAAGGTCAGTAACACTTGCGATTCTCCCTCCTGGCAAAAACCCAGCCCCTCAAGATTCCACGCCGTTCGGTTGAGGCGTGGAATTAAACAATAATATTTACAGTAACTATCAATTAATTTTTTTCAATTCAAATTGTTCAGGCCTCTCGGCACCCGATGACCTCGCAGGGGCCCATAGCTACGAGGTAGCGTAGCTATCAGATGCCAAGAAGCAAGAACGTCGGCGATTCACCGAGCTTAAGTAAATAGATTCTATCTGACCTGGTCTGTGCTTCGTTCCCGTCAAACTCCTGTCTCTCTGCAAGGCCTGGGTGCACCCTAGGCTCTTCTTGGTAGACAGGTTCTTCAGCCAACCAGGTATGGCTGGCAGGCCAGCTTCGACGCGCACAGTTTTACGTAAATACGAACTTTATCTGGTTCGGAGAACCACAATACACTCAGCTATAAGACAATCCTGAGGGGAGCCCGAATACAATTCCAGATGGCTTACGATTTAATTTCAATGCCCAATACCAATACGCGTTCCATCGCGGGGGCTTGTCGTCTGTCAGTTGTCAAAAACTGCTCTGTGGCAGCTCCGTCAAATTCAAAATGGCCGTTCCGGAACCATAGATCGAGTATCGATTTTGAATCGAACAATCACCCGCCCGGACAGGCACCCACCTGTCCCTTAATCTACGGGCAGCCGAGACAACGTTGCTACCGCTCGTTTTAGTACCGAGCCTCCTACTAGAACCTCTGCAGACCGGGGGGTCCCGTCCTTGCCAGGGAACAAGTTAACAATGCGCCCCCTGCGCCAACGTAGTGGCGGTAGGTTAGCATCCTTAACCAGCACGAGGTCACCAACACTAGGGGGGCTGGTTTTGTCAGTCCACTTAAGGCGCTGTTGTAAGATATGCAGATACTCGAGCGACCAACGCTTCCAGAAATTCTGAGTAAACTGCTGCAACATCTGATACCTTGACAACCGATACAATTTCACTCCCTCGAAGGGGTGCTCGGGCAACGCGTTAAGTGGCTGTCCTATCAAGAAATGGCCTGGGGTCAGAGCCTCCAGGTCATTTGGATCCGAGCTGAGCGGACACAACGGTCGCGAATTGAGAACGGCCTCGTTCTTACAAAACAATGTCGCGAGCTCCTCAAAAGTCAGCGCGGTCTGACCTACTATACGCCCTAAGTGCGTCTTAGCTGACTTAACTACGGCCTCAAAAATCCCACCCCAGTGGGGGCAACTCGGTGGGCTGAAGGTCCACTGTATACCCCGACGGGAGAGGGCCGTTCCAATATCCACTTTATTTACATTCAAAAAGTTGACTATCTCTCGTAAGTATCGTTCCGCACCGATGTAGTTAGTGCCGTTATCAGAGCGGATCAAAGTTGGAAGTCCCCTTCGAGAAACAAACCTATCCAAACAAGCAATGAAAGCCTCTGTCGAGAGATCAGCAACGAGCTCGAGTTCAGGAGCCCGACATCCCCTGGATGCACAATAAGACGGGTTCAATTCTCCTGGTACATGTCTCCAGGTCAGTGGGACCTCAGACGACACAATCTGGGAGACACGGTTCGCAACAAAAACCTCTAAGGTATGGACCGAAGCCTTCAGCCAGCACAAAACAATCTGGCTGTCCGTCCACGCGTACACCGTATCCTCCAAAACCACTGACCCACGCAACACTGTTAGAGTGTTATTCAAAACCTTGGTCAAAAGAGCAGCCCCGGACAGTTCCAGTTTTGGAATCGTCATCCTTGTCCGAATAGGCGCTACCTTGCTTTTTGCCAAAACCAAACGCACGTCGACCTCCTCGGTGGAGGTGACGGTTCGCAAATAAACCGCTGCCGCAAACCCTCGTTCAGAGGCATCACAAAACCCGTGAAGGGTTGCCCTGTAATCCCCAGCAGGGACCAATTTCCTCGGCAGCGATACATTATTTATGAGGCCCAACCATTTCGCTAAATCGTTCGATACAATGCAGCCCTGAGCTCCAGAATCTAATAGGGCGCGAACGTATGTTGGGTTGCCCGCCAAATCCCAAACAAGCACAGAGGCGATCGGTAACACCACCGTCTCCGGTTGGGGGGCAACAAATTGTTGGGCTGCAAATTCCTAGCGAGGGCCCCCGGGGCCCCACTGTGCCTGTAACCGATCAGGTAGGCAGCTATACGCCAGAGGGTCCCATTGTACGAATGGCCCACGCGCCGGTTCCATTGCCACCCTACGACGCCCCCCGAAGGGTTGTGGGCGTGAATTCAACCGTGGCCGCTCCATGAGCGGGGGGGACATCACATGCGACCGACGAGGACGAGGCGACGAGCGGGGCGACAACTGAGGCGGTGTCCGAACCGCACCCGCATAGCTCGAAGTTGTCCCATGCCACCCGCCCGTTACGGCCTGCTCAACACACCCAATGTGCCGCTGAGTCGGATGCTGAGTCGCAACCGAGAACTCAGGGCCCCCCATGTGATGACCCTGAGTGCGGCCCTGCACCCCTGGGTGGCCGCGCGCTTGTGGCCCCATTGCCCGCTGAGTCGGATGCTGAGTCGCAACCGAAAACTCAGGGCCCCCCATGTGATGACCCTGAGTGCGGCCCCGCACCCTAGTACTACCCTGTGCACGTGGGGACGCCGGCCCCTGAGTTGCGCTCCAAGTCGCAAACGAATTCTCAGGGCCCCATTCCGTATCACCCTGGGTACGGCCCTGTGGACGTGGGGACGTTGGCTCCTGAGTTGCGCTCCGAGTCGCAAACGAATTCTCAGGGCCCCATGCCGTGTCACCCTGGGTACGGCCCTGTGGTGGCTGTTGGCCGGACCGGTTCATGCACAACAAATTGTGGTGGGCCCCACCACAATATCCGCACAATTTTGTGCGCGTGCAGTCCCTAGCAATGTGTGGCCCGAGGCACAGGAAACACCAGCTCCGCTGCTTGGCCATCCGGCGCCGTCCCTCAACCCTAAGTTCCCCGAACTTATTGCAATCGGCCACAGCATGGCCAATCTGCCTACAACATGGGCAGGTCTCACTATGTGGGGTCAATGCACTCACAGTCCCATACGACTGCCGGTTGGTGCGGTCCTTCCTCGTCGGAGGGCCCCTACTCACAGCGCTCCCGGCAGCTCTCTGTGGCTCCGAAGGATGGGTGGCCGTCAACCCCAAATTCTCCTCTTCCAAAAATCCGACCAAGTCGGAGAAGGCGGGCAGGTCCTCGGCCGACCTCCCGTGAGACTGTTCGAAACGAGTCTGCACGTCAGCGGGTAGGCGGGAAAGTACAATGTACAGCAATAGGTACGACCATTCACCAACCGGAAGTCCAAGATTCTCTAGGGCCTTGGTGACGGACAACAACGGGTTCAAAACCTCCGTCTGTATGGCCCCGACCTTGTTCACAACCGGGATGCTAAACAAACGGTTCAGTTGGGCATCGGCCAACCTCCGTTTGTTGTGGTAACGTCTGACCAGCAATTGCCTGGCCGTTTCATAGTTACCCTCCGTAACTGTCAAATGAGCGACCAGCTCCCTGGGCTCACCCCTCAATGCTGCCACCAGCTGAGCCATTTTGACAGACTTGGTAATGTCCGATCGCATGTGCACCAAACTGTCGAACAGATTGATGAAGCTCATCCATTCACCGGACACTCCGTCAAAAGTAGGCATAGTTATAACGGGTAACCTGGTCCCCGATCCCTGATGCGGCAGAGGCGCCCCAATGTCACCACCATGGCTGGACTCGCGCTGCCTACGTATGTCCGCAGCCCTCTGCGTGATAGCAGCCGCCATCTCCATACACTGGTCGACATCCCCTAGCAACCGTGACAGCCTGTCAGGTGCGCAACCATCAACTGCTTCCGCCTGCGCGGACAATTCGAGCACCCTGTTGTAGCGTTCCTTAACGTCCATAGACCGCTCCAACACCACATCATGCCTATCTAAACGGTCTATCAGACCGTGTGCGGAGGAAAACCATCTGAGCTCCTTAGAAACACCCTTCTGTATTTCAGACAACGACATGATCGGAACGATACTTACTCACAATTTGCAATAACTCAATTATATTGGACCCTCCAGTCTACAACACAAACGAGGGAACCCTAATCTATAACTTAAACAATGCTGATTTCCCCAAACAATAGAAACCGAGTTTTATATCTACACAAATTCTGTAAACAACAATTTAGTTTCCCTATATCATATAACACACACAGATAGTCAATATTAGTTCAAGTTATAAATTGCTATAAACTGAAAACAATGTCCAAACATTCATTAGCATTACTAGACCACTAATAGATTGACTATGCAAACTTCAAACTGCAAACATGATATGACTTCAATGCAAATTTCAATTCACCTACAATGTACCTGTAATGTAATTACTATTCTGAGTCACATCTCAGTACAACTGGTCATTTAGGGAAAACTGTTATATCTGTCTGTCTACTACCAGCAGTAGACTTATAACTTATAATACTACCAATCTATGTGGATACAGGAACAAAACCAAGTTAGCTAATAACCGCCTATACCTACAGATTGATAGTCCCAAATCGTGGGTTCCTGGAGCCCTTGACGGCTGCAAATCTCAGGAAACCACGCTCTGCTACCAAAATGTTCAGGCCTCTCGGCACCCGATGACCTCGCAGGGGCCCATAGCTACGAGGTAGCGTAGCTATCAGATGCCAAGAAGCAAGAACGTCGGCGATTCACCGAGCTTAAGTAAATAGATTCTATCTGACCTGGTCTGTGCTTCGTTCCCGTCAAACTCCTGTCTCTCTGCAAGGCCTGGGTGCACCCTAGGCTCTTCTTGGTAGACAGGTTCTTCAGCCAACCAGGTATGGCTGGCAGGCCAGCTTCGACGCGCACAGTTTTACGTAAATACGAACTTTATCTGGTTCGGAGAACCACAATACACTCAGCTATAAGACAATCCTGAGGGGAGCCCGAATACAATTCCAGATGGCTTACGATTTAATTTCAATGCCCAATACCAATACGCGTTCCATCGCGGGGGCTTGTCGTCTGTCAGTTGTCAAAAACTGCTCTGTGGCAGCTCCGTCAAATTCAAAATGGCCGTTCCGGAACCATAGATCGAGTATCGATTTTGAATCGAACACAAATAATTAATTTATGATTGAGGAATTCGTCTATTGAGTAAAAGCATTTGACCATTAACCATTTAAACAGATCTGTCCTAAACATATTTACTGGGAGCTGTTTTATGTGCTCGGGTATCTTATTAAATATTTTAACACACATTGCAGAACAATTGTTTAGATATAGCGTTGTTCGTGGAATGTGGTTATATACTAATCTAGTAGAGTTTCTTGTATTTCTCGAGTACTTTTCCTTAGCCGTATAAATAATTTTGGGTTAGTTTTTACAAATTTTCCAATTTCGTGGATGTATAAATACGGTAAGGGTAATATATTTAACTTGATGAACATAGGTTTACACGATTCAAAGGGGCACTACCCTACCTTGACTACCGCTCTGGGGCATTTCTGATGCAAAGGACCTCCCTGGCTGTGCAGCGGAAAAATGCTGTCAGCGTCATGGGAACCTTAGCCTCGGCAATTTCGCGGGGTGGTTTATTCGCGTCATTGTTTCTTTTTGTGTTTTTATTTTATTTTTAATTTACATCTTAGTTCTCACACTTTGACATCTCAGTCAGTATCTAAGGCTTGTCAAATTAGGCTCGAGTTAAGTGCTAACTCGCTTTTTATCTTTCAGACCTACAGGAAATATCCGTAAGTTGATCTGCTTCTAGTTCCCTGGAGGTATCCTAGTGTGGGGTTGTTGACTGTGAATGTCGTTTACATTCAACAAACCCAAACTCAAAATGTTTAATGTAAATAAATGTACAAGATGTTACATGTTTATAGGAATGAGTGTAAGACTTAGTACCCTTTTCAAGCATTACACAATAAATAATCGCATAAATTAGTACATATCTATATTATGACTTGTTTTTTTTTTTAATCGTTTATATTAGTAAGTTGTAGCTTTCAATATAAATGCGTTATGAGGCATGCTATCGAAAAAAAACTATTGATCTGTATTTTTCTTTTGTACTGGAATATCTGAGAATTATTCATTTACGGTATCAACACATAAAAATTTACAGGCACATACAGTGCTTCTGGCCCCACACTTGGATACCCTGTGTCGTGGGAACCAGAAACAGCGACGTCACAAACATACATATAAACATCCAAGACCTGGGGATTTTTTTTTCTTTACCCCCAGCCGGGGATCGAACCCGGGACCTCTCGCATGGTAGGCAGAGCCACAACCGCTGCGCCACAGAGGTCGTAAAAGCATTTATCTAATACATGTCTAGGGAATAATGTATTATATATGTCTAAACTGAAGTATATAAGCCTGTAATAGAGTTTGGTAGTCTCTTATAGATTTTATCTACACACGTATCATAAACCCTCTTTACTGCGTACAAAAACCGCACGTTGCGATCAGCATAATGTTAAACTACTTGCTGAAAACTCTTTTATCTACACACGTATCATCAACCCTCTTTACTGCGTACAAAATCGCACGTTACGATGAGTATAATGTTAAACTACTTGGTAAAAACTCATTTCTTATCTGAAAAATTACACTACATATTATGACATTCAAATTTCGAACGCCGACCCCCGCCTTCGTGCCGCCCCTAGTTTGTCTGTGAAGTTAGTACTACAGAACAAGCTAAACAACTGCAGAGCCACAAAGCCGGTCAAACATGCGGTTTCTGAACACATCAAAGAGAGCTTATGATATGTGTGTAGATAAACTAGTGTATCTAACTGTACATAATTAGGCATTAAATCTCTCTAGTGATATTATTATGAAACTTGCCTTCGGCTCGTTTCATAAACCCACTCTCGAGTATTAATGCCCTCCATTATGTAGCAGTCACATAAACTACTATTCTTATCTGAAAAATTACACATTAGGACCATATATGTATAATTTTTCTACATATTATGACATTCAAATTTCGAACGCCGACGCCCGCCTGCGTGCCGCCCTACTTTGTTTGTGCAGTTGGAACTACTGACCAAGCTAAACAAGTGCAAAGGAATTATCAATGCCACCATGCCGGTCGAACATGCGGTTCCCGAACACATCAAAGAGAGCTTATGATACGTGTGTAGATAAACTAGTGTATGTAACTGTACATAATTAGGCATTATGTAGCAGTCACATAAACTACTATTGATTGCCATGTTTTATGGACTGCAGTTTAACATTTTAATTTTAGTCTAGAGTGTGGTAAAAATGGTTTTTCATTATTTCTTGTGTTTCAATCGTGAATATGTTTTGTTAGTAAAAAAATATTTTTGTTTTAGTATACAAATAATCTTATATAAAGTATATATATATATATATATATATATATATATATGTCATCGGAAGATAGTCAAAACCGTTAGTTGATAAACTAACGCGGCAGTTGATCAACTATCGGCAGATAGTAAACCAGACCGACAGGTTTTAGAATTTACGTGTCTTTTGTTCTTACATGTCAACCTAACACAAGTGTTTGCCCTGGTATTTCGTTTGCAATTCAAGTTTAAACTAGTTTACTATTTAACGGTTTTAACCTTTAGTTTATCAACTAACGCGTCATATAGTAAGCACAATTTACTATCTATCGACAGTTGACCAATTAACGAGCAAAAACGTTAGTTTATCAACTAACGGTTTTGTCAATCTTACGGTGACATATATAAATATAAAAAAAATATAAAGACGAAAAAAAAAGGCATGACGTATATATGTATACCTATATAAATCGTTAGATGAATAACCAGAAAATACCTCAAGACGTCGATTTCTTGTTTGGGGTCATTGTAGAAATCGACTATATGTATCAATGGGAAAGAAGTTCATAAGACGGGTAGTAAACTAGTATTTCCCATTGTTTAACACTTAAAAAATACATTTTTACACATGTACATACATTGCTTCTGGCCCCACACTAGGATACTCTGTGTCGTGGGAACCAGAAAAAGCGATCGACTTCAATCCCTATCTACTCCCCTGTCAGGATGCGAAAGTCGTATATAAACACGAAAACGAGGCTACGAAATCTGTCTTCCGACAGTCAAGTGTATGACTGTGTGTGTTGTGCTTATATTAATAAAAATAAACTTGAAACTTGAAGTTTAAAACTAGTGGCTCTGTGAGCTGTAGACCTCGCGGGTGACACTTTCTTTTAATAACGCATACAAACTTGAATGCACCTGGTCACGTACATGGAGTATGAAAGTAGCCGCACCAATATAGTCAATAGTCAATAGTCAAAGTACTTTATTACTGTAGATATTTACATATACTTAGCAAACGTCATTTTTTGCCTCTTCTCTACATTGGACCACTGTGGGAGAAGAAGGGCGTAGAAACTCCCACAGATTTATTTTTAGATCTCTTTTAAAAATAGGTTGTGCTTAACTAATACAAATATGAAAAATTTAATTGTTATGATTAATAAGCAGGAATAAATAATTACAAAATTATTAACAGCAAGGTCTGTGTTGAGCCAGATTAACCCCATACAGTCCTGTCATTTAAGTAATCTTGAACATTGTAATATCCCTTTTTCGACAAAGTCGCTTTAACATGCTTTTTAAATTGCTCAAATGGCAATTTCAAAATCTCCAGAGGTATCTTATTGTAGTAGAGAATGCACTGACCCTTGAAAGAATTGCTAACCTTCGCGAGTCTAAAACGGGGCGCACATAGTCTGTGATTATTTCTTAGGTTAACATTACAGCTGTCGCTAAGTTTGGAAAATGTTGTAAGGTTCTTGCGTACATACATTATATTTTCGAAAATAAATTGACTAGCTACTGTTAGTAAGTCAATTTCTTTAAAAAGCTCTCTTAAGGAGTCTGTTCGTTTTAAATTATAAATTGCTCGAATAGCTCTTTTCTGTAAAATGAAAATAGTTTGAATATCCGCTGCTTTCCCCCACAACAAGATACCATAGGACATCACACTATGAAAGTAACTAAAATATACTAGCCTAGATGTAGCCACATCCGTGCCCTGTCTGATGTTCCTAACAGCGTAAGCCGCAGAACTCAATTTACCAGCCAATTTATCTATGTGGGGTCCCCACTGCAATTTACTATCAATGGTTATTCCAAGAAACTTCGTATCATTTACCAATTCTAACGTGCTGTTGTCTAACACCAAACCGGTCCCAACTTGCCTGACATTTGGAAGTGAGAATTTGATACACTTGGTTTTACCAGCGTTTAACAATAAATTATTAACTGTGAACCAATTCAAGGTTAAAGACAATACACCATTAACATCATCAAAATCTCCTTTTTGTCTTTCAATTTTGAAGACCATTGAAGTATCATCAGCAAACAACACTATGTCAGTTAATTTCTCCACCATGAAAGGCAGATCATTAATATATACCAGGAATAAGAAAGGGCCTAATATGGAACCTTGTGGAACGCCAATTTCAACATCCGATCCATCGGATCTTACGCCGTTAACTTCTGCCTTTTGAATTCTATTGCTTAGGTATGATCTTAGTAGATCCAACGCTTTATTTTTAACTCCGTAATGATTTAATTTAATTAATAGCGTATTATGATCAACACAATCAAACGCCTTCGACAGGTCGCAAAAAACTCCGATAGCATCCTGTGCGGCCTCCCATGCAGAATAAATATGAGATACAAGGGAAATACCTGCATCCGTAGTCGATTTACCCCTAGTGAAACCATATTGTTTAGCGTGGAGTTGTTTTGTGCGGTTGAAGTGTGAGAGCATTTGATTGAGTATAATCTTTTCAAATATTTTACTTAGTGTTGGAAGAACAGATATTGGTCTGAAATTTGAAGGATCGCCCTTATCTCCCGATTTGAACAGCGGTATAAGTTTACTGTGTTTCATGAGGTCTGGAAAATCCCCATCGTCAACACATTTATTGAATATATAAGCTAAGTGTGGGGCTATAACTAGAATTACTGAACCAATGACTTTGACTGATATACCCCACAGGTCTTCCGTATTTTTTAAGTTAAGTAATTTAAACGTTTTGACAATGTCCTGGGGATATACATGATGAAATTTTAAATATACATTACTGACGCTAGTGTTATTTTTTAATAAAGTCTCTGCTTCAAATGGAGATGAATTTAGACTGTCCGTTGTGAGTACGGGTACATTGGTCAAGAATGTTTCAAAAGCTCGAGCAACATCAGCGTTGGATTTAACAACATCATCACCTATCTTTAGGCAGAAATTACTGTCCCTTGGTATAACTTTGCCAGTTTCGCGGTTTATTATTTGCCAAACTGTTTTCATTCTATTATTTGAATTTTTAATTTTTCTATTAATGTGTAAAGTTTTTGCAGTTCTACAAACCAACTTGAAAGTTTTGGAATATTTTTTAACATAGTCATGAAATTTTCGAACAAAGTTATAGGTTTTTTGATCATAAAGGTCATACAAGATAACTCTACTTTTATGAATTCCAAACGTTGCCCAGTCATTAAATTTAGATTTACCGTTGTAGTCACTGACTTTCTTTAATTTGAAAACTTTATTGAATTATGTCTGAATAATGTTGAAGAAGTCTGAGTAGATTTTGTTTGGGTTCTGTTCATTAAAATCCGGTACTGGCAAATTTATATCTAAGTTTTTCGTATATGTCTCTAGTCTATGGGATGTAATAGGCCTATAAAATGTTGGACCAGTCTTATCCTTAATACTAATTGGGAATGAAACTGTTTGACCACTGTGATCGGAGGGTAAGCAGTTAATTACACTTTTAGTTGTGAATGCACAGTCACAAAAAACGTTATCTAAGCAAGCTTGGCTTGTAAGTGTAATTCTAGTCGGCTCTAGAAATACATGACATAAATTAAATGATTTGAACAGAGTTATTAATCGTCGCTTCAGTGTTGTATCTACAAGCAGATCTACATTAAGATCGCCACAAATAATTAACTTTTTTCTGTTATTACAAAGTCTAATGAGGGCTTCCTCCATAATTTTCTCAAATATTTCGAAATTGCCATGGCCTTTTTCATCCCTCGGTGGCCTGTAGACACAAACAATAATATGGCTATCTAACTCAACACAGGATACCTCTATTTGTCTTTCAACAGTAAGTGCAAGAATATCTTTCCGTTGTTTCACCTTAATATTATTCTTCACTAAGATTAAAGAACCACCTCTATCAGCAGTCTTTCTATTGTAACAACTGACAATTTTGTAACTATTTATGTTAAAAGACATCATATTTTCCTTCAACCAGTGTTCAGTAACACAAATAATATCAATGTCAGAATTTTTTAGAAATAATTCTAATACAAGTTCTTTGCCAGGTAGCCCCTGGATGTTTTGATGGGCAATATTTAACTGGGGCTTACATTTTGACATATTTAGTGGCTCTTGTATGCTAGAGATTTCCTCTATTGTCTTATGAACTAATTTAAATTACTTGGAACAGATTCCAATGTTGCATGCAAAGTATAATTAACAGGTGAATTCCCAATAGGGGTGCATGTCATATTACTCTTAAAATAAGCTGATGTCAAGTTGAACTTAGTTAAACCAACTATAGCTGCGTCGCATATATTATAAGCTAACAATGTAGCTACTAATTTTCTATATTTATTAGACAGGTACAATGTATCCCGTGTCAGAGTAAAGTTATGAATAAAATTATTCATGTCGAAATATAAAATAGCATCGCTGTGATGACATGTTAAATTAAATAAATGAATATTCATTCTATGCACAGATTTGTTCTGTAGTTCTGTCAAATTACAGGCATATGGAAAATTGCATAGTATAAACTTGCATTTCATCCTACTATGTAAGTCTAGAAGTGTTTCAACACTTTTATTCAAATCATTCCGACTAATGTTTGAATGATTTCCTACCATAATTACAATAGTGCTGTACTCATCATAGATACCGCGACTAATCATCTTCACTAGATCTACAAATGAACAATTTGGACAGCAAATGTTCGTTACTTTTTGGTTAAGCCGGTTATGTAATAGAGTCCCAAATCCTGCACCTACTTTGTCGGAGAACAACAGAGTTTTTCTCTGAGCATTTACTTTGTAAGGTACATTTTGAAATTTTTCACTAAAATGATATAGTCTGTGTCACTCTCACGGTCACCGCCAATCCAACGACATGACATTTGTAAAAATCTGTCAAGCAGTTTGGGCTGTAGCGGCTTTTTTACATTTTCAAACCCCATATCGCCGCCATTTTGAAAAAAATCCAAAAACTGAATCGACTAAAACAATCTATTTAATTATCCAGGTCACAAAATTTCACGAGAATCGGTTGAGAAATGCGACCTGTAAAGGAGAACAACCGGACAGACAGACATACGAAAGCATTTTTGCCCAACCCTGAAACGGAGACGCTTCGCACGCTTAGCTCGCTCGGTCAATTATAACACGACAAAAACGAATATTTTTTCCCCTATATTATTTTCCTGACTTTGATGCTATTTTTATTTATCCCGTATTCGGGATCTTCTTACTGGCTTTACCACCCAAGATCTTACTACTGGCTTTACCGCACGAGATCCTCCTACTGGCTCTACCACCCTAGATCTTCCTACTGGCTCTACCACCCGAGACCTTCCTACTGGCTTTACCGCGCGAGATCTTCCTACTGGGTCTACCACCCGAGATCTTCCTACTGGCTCTACCACCCGAGATCTTCCTACTGGCTCTACCACCCGAGATCTTTCTACCGGCTCTACCATCCGAAAGCCATCTTCCAACCTCCCGGATCTACGCCGACGTTCTTACCTTCCTCTGGCTCTGCATTTCTCAGCTCCCAACACCGACAACATCCGACTTTCCTACATCCTGCCGGATTCTTGCTGAAGATCCGAAGACCAGGGGAGTGCTCGTGTAGTCAAAATGTGTCCATTCAAAACCAATGTGTTCTGTAAACCCACGACCCGTCTATCCTTCTCTATTTCATTAAATCTCTTAAATATCAGACAAATCAGATATCTTACAGATGTTGAAACTGCCAGATTGGTTTACTTTAGTTATTTTCACAGTATTATGTCTTATGGAATATTGCTGTTGGGGAGAGCAGCAGATATAAATACGATATTTGTCTTACAAAAAAGGGCGATCAGGGCGATATATCAATTAGATGCTAAAAATTCATTAAGGGATTAAATATGGCCAGAAATGCATCTTTAGCTTCAATTCTAGGCTAAACAAGACACCATAAAAATGTAGGATAAATATATGTTATAAAAGGTCTATTAGAGATAAGAATGGACTTTTAAAATTACCGGATATCTGTTATATTTAATACTTAAAAATATTTTTCACAATGCATTATTATTCAACTAAATGAACAAGCGCTCGGAGACGAAATCGGTTTCCTATATGTAACTTACACGCAAAAATAGGTAAAAAAAAGGGAAATTTTTTGGTTGTTTTATTTTATTTTTAATGTTATTATTACAGGAGTTTAGTAATATTTTCTATAAATTTCTTGGTCTCGGAGCTCGGGCTGCCCCGCGGGGCTCTGCGCGGGAGCATGCGTCAGTCTGCTTCGACGCGATGCGACGGGTATTTGTTTTCTTTGTCTAATTCTCAATGCCATTGGCCTTTGTTCAGCCCTTAAGAGAAAACTTCAAAGAAATTCATATACTTACGGTTACCTGTTCTGTCACATGTGCAATATGAAATAATTTAGACATGTTTATTATTTATGTAAACATTTATATAGCAAAATGAACTTAATAAAACATAGATTCTTATGGTAATAAAGTTTATTCAAAATGACCCCCGCGATTTTGAATACAGGCCTTTATTCTGCGCGGCCAGTCGTCTATCGCAGCACGAACGAGGTCCATGTCAATATCGGCGGCTGCCTTAATCAAGGATGCCTTCAGTGACTCCAAATCAGGATAAGGCTTTGAGCAGGCCTTTTTCTCCAAGTGTTGCCATATCTTGTAATCTAACGGCTCAAATCTGGACTGGAGGAGGGCCAGTCTTCGTGCCGGATGAAGTCGATTTCACGCGCCGCCAGCCAGTCTTGTGTGCTTTTCACTCTATGAGCTGGCGCAGAATCTTGTTGGAATACCCAGTGCCTGTTATTAAACATGGTATGAGAAACAGGTTCCACAAGGTTCTTGAGGACTGTATTTTGATACACAACTGCATTCGTTTTTACGCCTGTAAAACGAGACGTCGTCGTCTCGTTTCCGTAGTCTTTGGTACATTTTGAAGGTTGTCAAAGATGTCGGCAAGATTCAGAAATATGTGAATAATTAAGTGAATAATAGCTTTAATTGTTGTTTTTCTTTCAGGTAAGTCTTATAATAACTTACCTTTAAACTGTACTTGCCATAATGGTGAAATACTGTAATGGATAAACCAGGGTTTTAATAAAATGTCTTTCTTTCAGAACAACGCAATTTGATTTTTATTTCATTATCTGTTGTGAGGATACAAGCTCTCCAAAACACACATTATAAAACAAATATTCTACAGCTGTTTATCGACAATGGATAAGTTAAAATTTGAATTTATGGTGAGAGCAGGTGAAGATCCAAAAACAAATATCATGTGCATAACCTCAATCACGGATACCGACATGAGCTCGTTTCTGGTCCCGGAAAAGCATCAGCCGGCAAGGCTACGCGAATCAGTTTTAGCAACTCAAGCATATCAAAACGTAAAGAATACTATACAAAAAGACACGAGAAGAGACAGGTGTGGATATCATTAACACCAGAGATGAGCAAAGTCTATAGAGATCAAGATGGAAATATGCAGTTTCAAGGGTATTTGCTGGAAGAAATCCCACAGAAACCACCTTCAGCGGGAATCTCAGATGAAATTTTAACGAAGATTTTGAAAAGTGTGACTGAAACAAAGAAAGATACACCTAAACCACATAGTAATGTAAAGAAATTGGCAGAGAAATTGGTGATCGAAAAATTCAATACAAAAACATCAAATGTGTCGCAATGGATGACTATTTTTGAAACGGAATGTGCACGTTTAGAAATAGTTGAAAATGTGCAGAAAATTGAATGTTTCAGGTTATTTTTGATGGATTTTTGTCTAGACTGGTATGGCTCCATGCTTATAAAACATACAGTAGATTCTGAATGGTCGGTGTGGAAAAACAAGTTTTGTGATACTTTTGCGGACAAAGGTTGGTCGCCGGTCAGGTATGCAATTTTATTCAAATATAGACAAGGCTCATTATTAGAATACGCTTTAAAAAAAGAAAGATTAATATTGGAGGTAAATAAATCAATAGATAAAATCACTTTAATTGATTTAATTGCCACGGGGCTACCAAATTTTGTAGCGGATAAAATTGATAGGAATGATTTGAACGAAACCGAGGACTTATTTAATGCTATAAGAGGTTTAGAATACTTGGTGAACAAAAAGAATATCGAAAAAAAAAAGAGATAGGCAGTTCCGAAACTAATTTTAGAGAAAGAAATAAATACATTCCGTGTAAGATTTGTGAAAAAGAAAATAAAGGAAATCGCTATCATCCGGAATACTCGTGTTGGTTTAAAATCAAAAACAGTGACAGACCAAAAACAGAGCACATAAGAAGCGTTAACAATTCGGAATTAGAGACAGAATTAAATGATATTAATCCAAAAAACTAAAAATAACACCATTAATTAAAATAAAATTAATGATAAATGATACATTGGAAACCACGGGAATCTATGATTCCGGCTCTAATGCTCTTTAATAAATTCCAGATTATTGTCCTTGAAAAAAAACACTATAAAAGACAATAAAAATAATGCGAATTTGAAAACGATTAATGTTGTTAAAAAACCTATAGGAATGGTTAACTTAAAGATAAAAATATTTGCTATTGAGAAAAAAATTAATGTTTTTGTCATAGACGAAAGTTTTGACTACGATTTCCTAATTGGGCTAGATTGCATAGAAACGTTTCAATTGATCCAAAGTGAAAGATTAGAAATTACGCAAAATATAAAAAAAATGAAAAAGAAGATAATAAAGATGATATAATTATTAAAAACACAAAGATTCCTGGCTATACAGGTAGTGTAAAGGAAAAAGAAAGCATGAACAGTAAAAATGAGGATATGGATGTGGAGTATAAAATAAACTTCAATGAGAACATAGAAGTTGAAAACTTTAACATTACTGTAGACCATCTAGACCAGCAGAAACAATCACAAATCGATGATCTGATTTTCAAATACAACACCCTTTTTGCTAAAGATAAATATGATATAGGCACGGTAAAAGGCTATGAAGCACATATTGATCTATTAGTAGATAAATACTGCAGCAAAAGACCATATAGGTGCACTTTTGAGGATATGAAGGAAATAGAAAAACAAATATCAAATTTATTGGAAAAAAATTTGATTCAAGAGTCGTATAGTCCTTTTGCCGCCCCAGTAACACTGGCATTTAAAAAAGAAGATGGAAGGAGATCAAGATTATGCATAGATTTTCGTGACTTAAATAAAATTGTGGTTCCTCAATCACAACCCTTCCCTCTGATCGATGACTTAATGGTCAAGACAAAAAGATGTAAGTTCTTCTCAACACTCGATATCAACTCAGCATTCTGGGCTATACCGCTTAAAATTCAAGATAGAGAAAAGACAGCATTCATTACTCAGGAAGGTCATTTTCAATGGAATTGCTTACCATTCGGCTTAAAAACATCGCCTGCAATTTTTCAGAGAATATTAAGCAGTATCATAAGAAAACACAAATTATCTAATTTCACGGTAAATTACATAGATGATATTTTGATATTCTCAGAAACATTCGAAGAACACATAAAACACCTCTCCTTGTTATTGGAAGCGATCGCAGAGGAAGGCTTTAAATTAAAATTCTCAAAGTGTAACTTCGCACAGGACTCTGTCAAGTATTTAGGTCATGTGATAAAAGATAATACAATCACTCCATTGAAGGATAATTTAATTGCTATAAAGAATTTTCCTATTCCAAAAACACAAAAGAATGTTCGACAGTTTCTAGGTAAAATAATTTTTTACGAGAAATATGTTCCAAATATGTCCATCACATTGGATCCTTTACATAATTTGCTAAGGAAAGAACAGAAATTTATTTGGTCGGAAAAATGTCAAGAATCATTTGAGACTATAAAAAAACTACTATGCTCTAAACCTATTTTGGCAATTTATGATCCAGATCTGCCGATACTTATTTATACAGACGCTAGTATACAGGGTGTAGGCGCGATCTTAAAACAACCACAACTTGATGGCGAAGAAAAGCCCTGCGCATTTTTTTCAAAAAAACTAAACGATTCCCAGAAAAAGAAAAAAGCCATATATCTGGAATGTTTAGCAATAAAAGAAGCTGTAAAATATTGGCAGCACTGGCTAATGGGTAATACCTTTACGGTCTATTCGGACCATAAACCGTTAGAAAAAATGAATATTAAGGCCCGAACAGATGAAGAATTAGGCGATCTCGCATACTACCTATCACAGTTTAATTTTGAGGTAAAATATTCTCCAGGGAAATATAATTTAGAAGCAGATAGTTTGAGCAGAAACCCTGTATTAGAATCATACGAAAATCAAGATGACTGTTTAAAAATAGTTAACTTTATAAAAACAGAAGACATACAAGGTGATCAAAATATAAATGAAGATGTAAAACAAAATATAAATAAACTTATACTTAAAAATACAATATACTATAAAAAGATTGGAAAAAGAGAGAAGATTGTATTAACCGAAGAATTTAGTAAGAAAATTATAGAACAAATACATTATCTCTACTGTCACATAGGAATACAACAGATGGAAAATAAAATAAAACGATTCTACATACCAAAAAATTTAACATACAACATCAGAAAATTTTGTGAAAACTGTGGAATTTGCGAAAAAAACAAATCTAGAGCAAAATTTAAATTTGGCCTGATGTCTCACTTAGGTCCCGCTACTTATCCCTTTGAAATAGTATCGATAGACACCATTGGTGGATTTGGTAGCTCACGTTCTACAAAAACATATTTACATCTTCTAGTAGATCATTTCACAAGATATGCCTACATTTTAACATCCAAAACTCAAAACTCAAATGATTTTATAAAGCTTATTGAAAAAATTCCACAGGGAGATAATAAAATAGGCCTTATTCTATCTGATCAGTATCCAGGCATAAATTCGAAAGATTTTAAAAACTTTTTAATAAAAATGAAGATACCCATCATCTTTATTGTGGTCAACGCTCCTTTCTCAAATGGTTTGAATGAAAGATTAAACCAAACAATAGTTAATAAAATTCGATGTAAGATAAATGAAAAGAAAGATAAATTGGCCTGGACAACTATTGCTCAGGAATGTACTAAACGATATAATGAAACGGAACATACTGTGACAGGTTTTTCCCCAAAATATTTGTTGGAAGGAAAAAATATAGATATTAATTAAAACAAAAAGTAACAGAACAAAGTTTATTTAAAGATAGAAGAATTGCATTAGAAAATACAATAAAGTCACACAATTATAACAAGAAACAATTCAACAAAAATAGAAAACATTATGAACCAAAAGTAGGAGATTCAGTATATGTTGAGAATGGAAATCGAATAAACCGAAAAAAACTAGACGAACGAAAAGTTGGTCCATTTAAAATTTTAGAAAAGTTATCAAACTCTATTTATAGAATAGACACAGGACATAAAAAATCGGAATCCAACCTTTTCCACATAACAAAACTTGTCCCTTTACCGGAAAATAGTTTTTAGGAAAACGCGTGCGTTTTCAATTTTGGTGGGGAGATGTAAAACGAGACGTCGTCGTCTCGTTTCCGTAGTCTTTGGTACATTTTGAAGGTTGTCAAAGATGTCGGCAAGATTCAGAAATATGTGAATAATTAAGTGAATAATAGCTTTAATTTTTGTTTTTCTTTCAGGTAAGTCTTATAATAACTTACCTTTAAACTGTACTTGCCACAATGGTGAAATACTGTAATGGATAAACCAGGGTTTTAATAAAATGTCTTTCTTTCAGAACAACGCAATTTGATTTTTATTTCATTCTGTTGTGAGGATACAAGCTCTCCAAAACACACATTATACGCCTTTCTCACAAAAATGTACCTCAGTTAAGCCCCAATAAGAGACTCCCAACCAAACCATGAGCGAGGATGGAAAATGACCTCGTTGGACACGCGGAATACGGTTGCTCGCTTCTTCACTGCTGTGTGCGTACACCTTATCATTTTGTTTGTTGTAGCTCTCTTCCACAGTGAAAATTTTTTCATCCGAAAAAAGAATTTTCCGATGCTTTTTTCCCGCGTACCGCTTCAACAAAGCGCGGCATCTCTTCAGTCTCAGGTCCATTAAACGAGCGTCCAAACGATGTCCGGTTTTTCTTCGATATGCCCTAAGCCCTAAGTCTTCATTTAACACCCTTTTCACCGTGGTGCTGCTTAACCCCATCTGAAGGGCCAACAGTTTCTGCTTACGTATGGGATTTCTTTGAATTCGCGCCTTCACAGCTTTTATCACTGCTGGAGTCCTAACAGAGCGAGGGCGACCACTTCTTGACCTATCATCTACACTAGAATCTTCATTGTATCGTTTTATGGTACGATAAACGAATCTTTTGGTAATATTCAAATTTTTCAGTAAGTCGAAAATCTGAATTGGCGCGTAACCGCAACGATGCAACGCAATAACTGCGACACTGTCTTCTTTAAGTGTCCACTCCAAATTTAAAAATGAGGAAAATTCTAAAAAGAACACATTTTTATTTTCATGAAAAATTTGAAATTCGAATCCAATAAACTTTTTTGTGGCCAGCGTTCTAAATTCAAAAGTTTTTATTGTGTGACAGAAATTATGACCTGACTGTGTATATACGAGAATATCATGCATGCAAGAAAAAACATAGCTTTATTTAAAATTGTAGGTGATAGCCATACAATTAACACTAGAAATAGAAATAGGTTAGCACTACCATTATTTAGACTAAGTAAAGTAGGCACATCATTTATGGGGCACTGTATTCGCTTCTATAATAAAATACCACAGGAATCATTAATCCTTCCTGAAAAGAGGTTCAAAAACTATGTTAAAAATGAGCTGATAAGAAAGTCCTATTATAGTAATAAGGAATACTTGAATGACAAAAATACTTGGTCCATACCAACTCAGCGCACAGAAATTCGACGAGGGGCGATGGATCAAGTCTATCACTCGCGGGCGAATTTCCTTAGACCGAAACCAGTACCTGTTGTGAAGTGACTTTTTTAAAAAGAAGGTATGGGGGAGTTTCTTGCCGTTTCTTCTAAACCCCGAGGCCCACCTTCCGAAATGGTGTAGTATTTTTTTATATAAAAAAAAATTGGCTTGTAGTTATAAGTATAATTTTGACGTTGATTAAGATATTTTATTTTTTTATATTCAATAAAAAAAAAAGATTCTGATTCTGATTCATTCCTTTCTATTTATTATCTATTCCAAATCATTAAGGTTATAATTATACTTATATCCAGAATTCATCTCATGGCATAACGGTTAACAGAACACAGCTGAAAAGTCGTTTACTTGAATAATAAATAATACCTTATATAGATAAATATTATACCTATACTTAGATAGATAAGCAACCATGACTAGGGTACAAACATCCGTTCTCATCAAACAAATTTTTGCAGCCACCGGGACTCGAACCCTTGGTCTCGTAGGCAGGGTCACTGCCAACTCGGCCATTCGGGTCGTCAATGACATTATAATTACATTTTTTTTGGCAAAGAAATCAAACACGAGCGCCGATTTCTAACTATAAAAAAATTGAGCAAACTGGAAGGTTCTAATTTCAAATAAAAGCATTTTCTTGAATCAGTTCATAGATAATACCAGTTTTGAAGTAACAACCATTAAAATTAAATAGATACAACCGAATTGAGAAATTAGTCCTATTTTGAAGTCGGTTAAAAAGATGTCACAGGTGATCCTGCAGAGGGAGTCCCGACACGTTTCACTCAAATATTTCCTTACGGACCCCAAAAATATACTCTCGTCTCGACGGAACAATTAAACAATAGCAAAGACACCAGGCATTCCACATAACATTGCGTGATCTGCACAGATCTCTGTTCAAATATCCTACCTGGCTTGGACGAGATCATTCGAGCTTTAAGCTGTCGCCTCAGCTTCCGATTACATCGCTTTTTCGTATAATGTATTAAATATTGGCTTATTTTACTACCAATAAATTCGAAACGACCGCCAGAATTAGTAAACGACCACCAAATTGTGTTTGGAACTTCTTTTTATGTTTTGTATAATAATAATAATAATAATACCTTGGTCATTATTTACACATGCTATATATCTAGCCCCAAACTAGGATTCCCTGTATCTTGGGTACTAGACAACGACACATACTTATATAGATAAATATTATACTTAGATAGATAAACAACCATGACTAGGGTACAAACATCCGTTCCCATCAAACAAATATTTGCCCCCAGCGGGACTCGAACCCGGGACCCTTGGTTTCGTAGGCAGGGTCATTGCCGACTCGGCCATTCGGGTCGTCAAGCTTCTCTCATTGGTACTTGGTCAGAACCCGCAGCGGCGTGAGAAGCGAGCGTGTAACCTCTAGTTCGCGGAGGCCTTTTATTACATCGTATTAGGGATGTTATGACTTATTATAGTATGATGTAAACACCGTGGGACGGAACAATCATTTTGGGAGCCATATGAGTATTGTATACAGGGGTGCGGCAAACTAACCTAATTGGCTTCAGCTTAGAGACGTTCTATTGTAATTGTATGGTGTGTTTTTCATTGCCTCCTGGCGACATTGCGACGATTTCTCAACGCCTTAAAAGTATGGGCAAATCGAACTAAACTGTGCTTGAAATCCGACAGATCTTGCCACAAATTCATACTGAATCTCAAATATTTTAGGGAAATATTAAACTGCACATCAAAAATACGGATTTGCACAGCAAATATCAGGGTAAAATTCTGCGGTAACTTAGGTGAATGGTAAAGGGCCTTCGTATTAGGTTGAACTTGCAAGAAAAACATAAAATACTTAAAGCATAAACTTGAGTACACATAAAATATTTAAAACATAAAAAGTGTTTTTCTGTTCCTTTTTTGCTGTGCAAATCAATATTTTTGATGTGTGATTGAATACTAGCCAATATTTTATTGTAAGTAGGCAAACATAATGCACTTTTACAAGTCAGACACCTATACATGGAGAAAAATAAAGAATAAATCAAATGTGACCAACTGAACTGATTATTGTTTGAGTTTGAAAAGGAATTTTCCCTTTCGAGTGGTGATTCGTGGCTGAATCTCGCACAAGAAGAGGAAACTCCACATGAACTACCAGTGCTTCGGAAATACGCCCCACAGAGAAGATAGCACCAAGAAACTATACGGAGAAGTAATTTTTTCAATTTTCGTAATTGTTTATGCTACAATGTACAATAAAAAAATAATAAAAAAACGGTTATTTGTGATAAAAAGGTGATACATGGGTTGGTAAAAATCTGGTTAAGATTGACGTTTTGTTTTGCTTCGCTATTTTCAGCCACTTGGCATAAAAATATTTGGTTACACAATAGATAGGAATTAATATTTGGTTACACAATAGATAGGAATTAATATTTGGTTACACAATAGATAGGAATTAATATTTGGTTACACACACATTAATTAATTTTAACATAGTAGATAGGAATTAATAAATCGATCGGACGGGGTAACGTGTGCTATAAAAAGAAAATATCACAGTTCATATCATTTATATAGACCTTGATGTTGTAGTATGTTTTACCTAGAAGAAATTTCCTCACTTCTTTTTTAAATTGGTTAATGTTCACCATTTTACTTTTTTCTAATTAATCGAATCTAATGACAATATTATAACACCGTATCTATAAGTGCCAACAAGATGTCTCAAAAAACAATTTTACAAAAGAAATAAATAAGAACAAACAAAAGCTATAATGAACATAACTTATGGGTAATTTTAAAACAGCTAGTATTTAATCGCACATCAAAAATACTGATTTGCACAGCAAAAGAGGATCAACAAAAACACTTTTTATGTTTTAAATATTTTATGTGTACTTAAGTTTATTTTTTAAGTATATTTCGTTGTTCTTCCATGTTCAACCTAACCCGAAAGATAAAGGGGGCTTCGCTTCGCTCACCCCTCTACCCTTCACCCAAGCTCCCGCAGCATTTTGCCCTGATATTTGCTGTACAAATCAGTATTTTTGACGTGCAGTTTGATATTTCCCATTTGTAAGTATTAAACCTCTATTCGCATGTTATGCCTTTATGGCTGGATATACAAGCAGAACTGCTAGAGTTATTAGTTGTATTTTTTATTAATTAAGTTAAATATTGTATCAAGGAATGTTCTTCCTTATGCTGTTAATAGTTTTGTAATTATTTATTCCTGCTTATTAATCATAACAATTAAATTTTTCATATTTGTATTAGTTAAGCACAACCTATTTTTAAAAGAGATCTAAAAATAAATCTGTGGGAGTTTCTACGCCCTTCTTCTCCCACAGTGGTCCAATGTAGAGAAGAGACAAAAAATGACGTTTGCTAAGTATATGTAAATATCTACAGTAATAAAATACTTTGACTATATTTGACTATTAGTAATGGATATAAAATAAAACTCGTGAACAATGATACGTTCATGTCTTTTTAAAGATTTATTCAAACGTTTCTTGAATTATTCCTCATTATAAGCTACTTACAATAAAATTAGATATAGCTTTTCGACAAATATAGCTCAAGATTGTTATTTTTGGTATAAGTAGATACTTCAGTAGGATAAAATTCTCTAGAAAAATAAAATACAAATTAGTTATTTCGTTTTCTAATACAATATGCACTTTGTTACAACTATGTACTAGAAAACAAGGTATTAACTTAAATCAGTATTTTTGATGTGCAGTTTAATATTTCCTCTTTAAAACTCGTTTAGTTATCTAAACTGTACCCTATCACTAAGCTGCTCTCCGTCCGTCCGTCCATCTGTCTGTCGGTCTGAATGCTGCTGTAACTTATGAACCGTGTCAGGCAGAGAGTTGAAATTTTCACAGAATGTGTATTTCTGTTGTCGCTATAACAACAAATAATGAAACATACCGATTTTCAATTAAAAGAAGTACCCATAGAAGAAATTATTGGTATTGCCATTAACTTAGCCATTTTGTTTTATTTGTTTATCGCTGAAAAATGGACTCCTCCCGATCTTATCGGAAAAGGTTTTTAATTGCAGATATTGAGTTTTGTGCCTAGTTATTTGTCATTATATGATCAATCATTGCTCATTCGAATCATCATAAATAATATGAGGTTTTATATGTAGGCCTTGAATGTAGTCCTACCCAGTATTTCATATTTTATTATTAAAAATTAAATAGGTTTATGTTCTCTTACAAAAGACTCTTGTTTTACGTTTTCCCGTCTACAATGGTACGGAACCCTTCATGTGCGGGTCCGATGTCCTACTCGCACTTGACCGGTTTTATTTTATTATGCGGTAGTTAATTAACGCTGTCACTTTCGTTTAAATTCGTATTCCCGCTTTTACATAACACCAGAGTTAAGGTAAAAAGGAAAAACCGGTCAAGTGCGAGTCTTAATCGCGCACGAAGGGTTCCGTACCACCGTTCAATGGAAGCGATGGTGTGGAGTGAATAGTTTGGATTTTACACAGCAAAATATTGTTTACAAAGTTATTGGTGCGGTTACTTTCACACTCCATGTACGTAACCAGGTGCATCCATAAGTTTGTATGTGGTATTGAAAGAATTGTTGTATGGGAGCCCCCTTAAATATTTATTTTATCCTGTTATAGCGGCATTTGTTGTTATAGCGGCAACAGAAATACATAATCTGTGAAAATTTCAACTCTCTAGCTAGCTAGGTTCTTGAGATACAGCCTGGTGACAGACGGACGGACAGCGAAGTCTTAGTAATAGGGTTCCGTTCTTACCCGTTGGGTAAGGAACCCTAAAAAAACAGTGCTACGGAAATACGCCCGTCAGAGAAGACAGCACCAAGAAACTCTGCGGGGATGTCATTTGATGAGAAGATGAGAAGATCGCTAATTGTTCAGCTAACAGTGTTTATCTGTCTTTTACATAAGTTGGTGAAACTGGACATAACTGAATTATCCCTTAATTAAAAGTAAATAACGAAGTCAGAGAACAAATTGCAAGGAATTGGCAACAACTTCGTAACTTACTTAACCTTGGTGTGGGGTAACTTTCGAGTCCTTAAGTTCTGTGTTTTTGTAGTAGTTACTGCGAAGAATCAAGAACGCACGTAGAGTCGGCGACATATCACGCGTACTTTATAGAGCAACATTTCTTTTTACGCTCAGTTGTTTGTTCTTAAGGGCTGAACATAGGCCAATGGCATTGAGAATTAGACAAAGAAAACAAACACCCGTCGCATCGCGTCGAAGCAGACTGACGCATGCTCCCGCGCAGAGCCCCGCGGGGCAGCCCGAGCTCCGAGTCCGAGAAAATTATAGAAAATATTACTAAACTCCTGTAATAATTACATTAAAAATAAAATAAAACAACAAAAAAAATTCCCTTTTTTTACCTATTTTTGCGTGTAAGTTTCATATAGGAAACTGATTTCGTCTCCGAGCACTTGTGCATTTAGTTGAATAATAATGCATTGCGAAAAATATTTTTAAGTATTAGATATAACAGATATCCGGTAATTTTAAAAGTCCATTCTTATCTCTAATAAACTTTTTATAACTTATATTTATCCTACATTTTTATGTTGTCTAGTTTAGCCTAGAATTGAAGCTAAAGATGCATTTCTGGCCATATTTAATCCCTTAATGATGGGTACCAGAACCATTCATCATTATCATTGATTTTCCAGTTATATTTAAAGAAAGTCCTATATTAAGTTTTTGTTTATTAGGATCGGTAGTTTCGGAGATTAGGGGGCTGAGGGGGGGGGGGGGGGGATAAATGTGTCAGGGTTCCTAACCCTAAGGGTGCCAAACTGGACCCTAATACGAGCCTCCACTCCGTCCGTCTGTCGGTTGGTACTAGGGCCTGGAACCGGGTATACCCGGGTTTAGACGGGTTTCCCAAGATATCCGCAGACACGGGTCCGAAGAGGCAAACCCGGTTCCCCCGGTTCTTAAGAAAAATCAGAAATGACTTAATTTTCCCTCTACATAAATTCCTCTGTTTTCTCGATGCGGGCAGTGTGACCAAATGTGACAGTTTCCTGACTTTTTGGCAGTATTACTCCAGTAATTTAACCTCTGGCAGATTATGGGGACGTTTTATGAAACTGGCAGTTTTCGGCAGTATTGCAAAAAAATAAAATATAAAGATAAAAATACCCAATTTTGAAATTGCAACATCCACTTTGCCTATTGTCTAAGACAGGGACTCTCCTTTGTAAGTTGTGGTGTTTATAGTTAATTCAATTATGAACCGTAACAAAATGAACATTGTGTTCACAATAATCTTAATTCAGTTTATTTTTTTGTATAATCATTGCACAATATTTGGTTACTTTTATTTCTGCCTTCTTCGAAACCATTCCCTTCATTTTTTTGAAGCCAGTATTTGGATGGAAAAAAATACTCCTTCTCAATTTTTGTAGACAGTTTCAATAACAACTAACTGAAACTTTGTTTTTATGTCTTCAAGTTGGACGTTAAAGTTTTCAAGTTTCTGTTTTTCACTTTTCTAATTCAATCTATCAATCAATCAAATCTCTTTATTACTGTAGATTTTTACATATACTTATCAATCGTCATTTCTTGCCACTTCTCAACATTTGACTACTGTAGCAGTAGAAGGGCGTAGAAACTCCCACAGATTTATTTTGAGATCCCTTTTGAAATTGCTTGTGCTTAACTAATGGTAACAAATATTTCAATATTAATTATTATAATTAAAATCAAGAATAAATAATTACAAAATTATTAACAGCAAGGTCTGTGTTGAGCCAGATTAACCCCATACAGTCCCGTCATTTAAGTAATCTTGGACATTGTAAAATTCCTTTTTCGACAAAGTCACTTTGACATGGTTTTTAAATTGCTCAAATAGCAATTTCAAGATCTCCAGAGGTATCTTGTTGTAGTAGAGAATGCACTGACCCTTGAAAGAATTGCTAACCTTCGCGAGTCTTAACCGGGGCGCAAGTAGTCTGTGATTATTTCTTAGGTTAACATTACAGCTATCGCTAATTGCGTAATTCAGTAGTTTCAGTTTGACGCTCAATAGGGAATTTTATCAGGCAATAAGTATTTTGACAATCAAAAACTGGATTTACGGTCATACGTTTAAATTTTAAATAACGTCGTATTCTTTTAGTTTCTCTGTGATTTATTTGATCATTATACAACTTATAGTTTTAACAGTCGGAACCGGGTAAACCGGGTTGCCCGGTTTCAACTGCTCCCAGAGCCGCGTATATAAAATCTGAAACCGTGTCCGACCGTCATCAGCATATCATGCACCGCAATAGTTAGAGATTTGAAATTAATTAATAAATAACTTGGACACTATTTACACACATTGATCTAGCCCCAATCTAGGATTCCCTGTATCTTGGGTACTAGACAACGATATATACTTATATGGATAAATACAGATAGATAAACAACCATGACTAGGGTACAAACATCCGTTCTCATCAAACAAATATTTGCCCCCACCGGGACTCGAAACCGGGACCCTTGGCCTCGTAGGCAGGGTCACTGCCGACTCGGCCATTCGGGTCGCTGGTGGTGTTAACACATGTCTCTTGTAATGGGACCCCTTTAACTGTGTGACAATTTTTGACGACCCGAATGGCCGAGTCGGCAGTGACGCTGCCTACGAAGCCAAGGGTCCCGGGTTCGAGTCCCGGTGCGGGCAAATATTTGTTTGATGAGAACGGATGTTTAGGGTACAAACATCCGTTCTCATCATCATATTTTTATCAACTTTTGTATAAAAATCATAAAGCGGTTGACAGAATACATCTACATACCAAGTTTCAACTATCGTATCGTTGTATCGGCCACAAAAATATCGCTGATGCCGATATATCGGCATACCCCAAATTTCGCCGATATATCGGTATCGGTTGCATCCCTAGTTCAAAAGAGGTCGAATCCAAATAGATCCTCCTTCATCCTCTTTGCTTGATACACCAAGTATGCTATCTTTTTGCTACTCGGCCATTCGGGTCGCTGGTGGTGTTAACACATGTCTCTTGTAATGGGACCCTTTTAACTGTGTGACAATTTTTGACGACCCGAATGGCCGAGTCGGCAGTGACGCTGCCTACGAAGCCAAGGGTCCCGGGTTCGAGTCCCGGTGCGGGCAAATATTTGTTTGATGAGAACGGATGTTTGTACCCTAGTCATGGTTGTTTATCTATCTAAGTAGATTTATCTATATAACTATGTGTCTCGTTGTCTAGTACCCAAGATACAGGGAATCCTAGTTTGGGGCTAGATCAATGTGTGTAAATAGGGTCCAAGGAATTATTATTATAACAAACTATAAATAAATAAATATTAGAGGACAATCTTACACGTATCAAACTAAGCTCAACAAGCCTTGCGATATGGGTAGATACTAGAAGACGATATATTTAATAGAGATAAATACATAGAAAATATTCAAGATAAAGTAACAAATATTCCTGCTCATCACACAAATATTTCCCCTTGTCGGGATTCGAACCCAGGACCGATGGCATCGTAAGCAGGGTCACTACCCGCTAGGCTAAACCGGTCGTCACCATCAACATATCATGATTAAAATATGATCGCAGATTTCGCCACTTATCACATGGTTGTGGTGGCGCAATTGGTTTGATAATGGGGTCGCAATCTTAGTGTGATGGGTTCAAATCCACGTACGGGCGTAATGTTATTCCATTTTTTTTCTTCTACGATGGTACGGAGCCCTTCGTGTGCGAGTCCGACCCTCACTTGACCATTTTTTCATTGTTTTTTTTTCTCAACTATTTGTTTAACTTAGAATTTCAAAACTATTAAAATTATATATTATATTATTAAACGATACAGTTTGGAAAACTTTTTTATTTTATTTCTGATTTGCCCCCTTATTTTTAAACCATAACATTACCTATTATTTTCTCTTTAATATTTAAGCAAAGAGCTTATTTTTACGTAATTTTTATAAATTTTAGGATCAATAGTTGCGGATGCGCGGGGCAATGTTCGTTTTTGGCTTTTTGGCTAAAAAATAATTGAAATCCACGCAGCAAGCCCTTTCATTAGACATGTCACACGATACAGTTTTTTGTCACACGATACAATTTTCCTCAAATTCAAAGTTTTTTGCTTACGTAACAAGCTCGTGTTTAGGTCACATATATAAATAAGGCTTGTGTTTAAAAGATTACTAAAAACGCATCTATTTTACTACCAATAAATTCGAAATGATTGCCAGAATGGATAAATGTCCACCAAATTGTGTTTGGATAAATGATCACCAAACTTCTTTTTATGTTTTGTGTACTTAAGTTTATGTTTTTTTTTTTGTTCTTACATGTTCAACCTAACACGAAGGATAAAGGGGGCTTCGCTTCGCTCACCCCCTTTACCCTTCACCTAAGCTACCGCAGTATTTTGCCCTGATATTTTTTGCATCTTTTGGTGTTCATTTATCCATTTTTGGTAGGAAAAAAATATTTTGGTGATCATTATATTTGTTGCCATTAAAAATTACCCTTAAAAACCATGGGCCGTTTTTCCTTCGTAAGGTACGGAACCCTAAAAATCACTTTGTAGGTAGTTATAAGGGAAACATTAAACTGCACATCAAAAATACTGATTTGCACAGCAAATATCAGGGCAAAATAATAATAATAATAATGCAAGAACAACAAAAAATACCTAAAACATAAACTTGAGTACACATAAAATATTTAAAACATAAAAAGTGATTTTTGCTCATCCCTTTTTGCTGCGCAAATCAGTATTTTTGATGTGCGATTAAATACTAGCCTATTCATAATACCCAGATATATTGATATTCGCCGCGGGTGGTGCTCTCATTATGATGATACG
This sequence comes from Argyresthia goedartella, assembly GCA_949825045.1. NCBI lineage: Eukaryota > Metazoa > Arthropoda > Insecta > Lepidoptera > Argyresthiidae > Argyresthia > Argyresthia goedartella. The sequence continues at coordinate 3,784,335 of OX463811.1, read as the reverse complement.
ACCGGCCCCGATTCCACTAACGCGATGATAGCTCAGTGACTTGACACAGGCTGTGCGGATTCTACAGGAATCACGACAGACGATTTCGTCCGAGTAAGTATTCCCTTTTTCTCTCCAAAAAGCTATTGTCACGACATTTTTCCGTCATTAGGCTAGTGGAATCGAGGCCTGGATTATTTATGGTACAGTCGAACAAATTCACTCTTCCACATTTTAATCTTTAAGTCTCTAAAAGCAGTATTACCATACCAAGATTTGTGACGACCCGTATGACCGAGCCGCAGTGACCCTGCCTACGAAGCCAAAGGTTCGAGTCCCGGTGGGGGCAAATATTTTGTTTGATGAGAACGGATGTTTGTACCCTAGTCATGGTTGTTTATCTATCTAAGTACAATATTTATCTATTTATGTATGTGTATCGTTGTCTAGTACCCAAGATACAGATAATCCTAGTTTGGGGCTAGATCAATGTGTGTAAATAGTGTCCAAGGTATTATTTGTCGATTTTACTTTAAGTCGAAACTTACAAGAAAAGCCAGGAGTTGTTATATCATTATTCAAAAATTCCTTAGGTCTTGGATGTTTATAAGTGTGTGACGTCTCTGTTTCTGGTTCCCACGACACAGATTCTTCTCTAATAAAATCTATCTATTACTGCCTGTGTCAATCAATAGTTTCCTATGCAATTACTTCATGGGGAGGGACTGATAAGACAAATCTGATGAAACTAGAGAGAGCGCAAAGAGCTGTCATAAAAGTTATTAATTGTAAATACTTCCTCTATCCCACGACGGAGTTATACATGGAATTTGCAGTGCTAACTGTCCGGCAGTTATATATCAAGGCAATAATAACCAATATCATATCTTACCTGGTCTTAATACAAATGATAAAAGACGGAAAGATCTTGTTTACGAAGTACCTTGGTGTCGTACTAGGTTTGTACAATCCTTTCCATACTATCGCGGACCGTCACTTTACAACAACATGTGTCAAAAAAATCTACAATCAAGGATAGTAACTCTTATGTGTGTGCTGAATTGCTTGACAAGTATCTGTTGACGATTGATTATAACCGAACGGAGCAGTTTATAGAATCCATTGTGTGCCAACATTCTATCCACCTTGTTTTTTTTAAATCATTTCTTATCTGAATATTGAACATTATGAAAATAATGTGTAAATTTTCTACATATTATGAAATTCAAATTACGAACGCCGACGCCCGCCTGCGTGCCGCCCCTACTTTGTCTGTGAAGTTGGTACTACAGAACAAGCTAAACAACTCAATGCCACAATGCCTGTCAAACATGCGGTTCCTGAACACACCAAAGAGAGCTTATGATATGTGTGTAAATATCTAGTGTATGTAACTGTACATAATTAGGCATTAAAACTCTCGAGTGATATTATTATGAAACTCGCCACTCTCAAGTTTTAATGCCCTCCATTATGTATCAGTCACATAAACTACTATTAAGTAAACTTTACCCACCAAAAAATTTTTCATGTAAAATGTTGCTAAGACGAGACCATGGCTTTACATCATCATACCCGAGAGATTCCCACCCGAACGTCTCGCACGTGACACTATTTTGTTTAGGATGTCGGAGGGAGAAGCCTTACCGAAAAGTTTCGTTCAATTAGGGGTGCAACGATTCGCCTTTTTGCTGATACGATACCGATACGCTTAGAAAAAATATCGGCTATACCGATACCGATACCGATTCACTTATTGAATTAGAAAATGAAGGATAAAATACAAGTCAAGTTTTTTTATTATTACGCTATACCAAAAATATAGACAGGTTGATACAGTTTTAGTAATTAAAATTAATTTATAAATAGAGCGCGGGGTTTCCCCGAGCATAGTTCGTGCCTCGTTTGCAACGAAATAGACGAGACAACACGCGCGTTTAAATTACATTTTTAAAGCGCGAAATTTTAAAAGTATCGTTGTATAGGCCACAAAAATATCGCTGATGCCGATATATCGGCATACCCCAAATTTCGCCGATATATCGGTATCGGTATCGTATCGGTTGCATCCCTAGTTCAAAAGAGGTCGAATCCAAATAGATCCTCCTTCATCCTCTTTGCTTGAAACACCAAGTATGCTATCTTTTTGCTCACATGTCAAAGGTATTTAATCATTCAGGCTGATGATTTGTTATCGGCGCGACCAACTGCACCAACCAACCTCCAAGCAGGGCGCGGTCCCCAGATATTAAAATTGCAGGCACAGATAAACTATACTCTTTGCTTAACACCTCCATGGTTCCAGGACTCGGCCTGCCAGACGTTCGCGCGCCGTGCCAACTGTCACGCCCCCTCCTCCCGCAACGTCCCGCACCCCCCGCCGTGGCCATGTCGCGGGTCTGCGTGCTAGTCGTTAGCGTGCTACTGGGCTTGGAATGCTGCCAAACAGCCGCCGTAAGTTGTTATATTATGCTTGATTCACATGCTTTCCAATGCTCTTCAAAATCCCGCTAGCACAAACTTGTAAACTATAAAAAAAAGTTTTTAAATTGTTTTTGATTTTTTATTTTATTTATTAGGTTTAATAACAGTTTGTGCACGAGGTACATATATATATAGGTATAAGCTTAATTAAACAATGCTAGGTACACAAGCTAATTCAAAGTAAACACAACATGCAATTGGCAAACAAAGTGCTTAATTACTTAAATAGACTATGCTATAAGTGCTATTGTAAGATTCACTAGTGTAAGGAACATAAATTATATGGAGAGTAAAACTAATTAAATATGAATGAAACGGGTGCCAGTAACAAGAGCATGATTACTTCTTCAGGATCAAGGTCTTTATTTTAGTGGATGCATCGTGGAAGACGTCGATCATGTCGCTATGTTGGTTTAGTGATTTGCAGAGGCGAGGGATAGCTGAGTTAGCTCCAAGTACCGTTCTACGAAGTGGAGGACATAGTGGCGTGATTGGTAGGCGGGGGTATCTGTGTGGTACCCTGATTCTAAATTTAGACAGTAGTTGTGAGCAGTCAATTTTGTTATTAAGAATTTTATGCACGAAAACTAAGTCAACGAAGTCATATCTACTTATCAAGGAATTCATTCCAAAAGTTTGAGTCTGTCCTCATAAGTCGGTATGGTTTTAGACACTCCTTTGGAGTATGCCAGGTGCCACATAACCCTCTTCTGTATGCGTTCTAGTTTCAACATGTGCCTTGCGTAGTGTGGATGCCATACTACACTGGCGTACTCTAGTATGCTGCGTACGAGAGTGTTGTTATAAAACTTAATCAACAAATGGTGCATATCAGGTTCATACTTGTTGACTCTTAAACTAGATTCTTAGGAACCTGTGTATGTCGAGAGTCAAACTGTGAAACTGTGCGTTTGAGTTTGGCCATTACTAGAACCTCGACCGCTACTACAGAGGTCGTTTACATCTAACTAATATTACAAATGTGAAAGTAGCGATGTTGAGATGTTTGGATGTTTGTGTGTTTGTGCGTCAATCACGCTAAAACGGCTGAACGTATTTGAATGAAATTTAGCACAGAGGTGGTTTATGAGCTAGATTAACATATAGAATACTTTTTATCCGACTGCACCAAACGGAGGGTAACGTTATCTCGGTTAATGATAATTCCTAGGAGTCACGCGTCAATTGCCAGTACGGTGAGTCCAATCGCCAGTCAAGTGTTGTAATTGTAAAAAGCCGCTGCCAAATAAAGCAAAATTAAGTTGTACAGTAGTTTCATTACATTGCATTACATCATACACACGAAAAATTACATCTGTTGTGTAGCAAATAAATTCCGATAACCAGTTATCACAAAAAGAGTCCCAGAAATTAGTCGATCGTTGAAAGTGGCAACTGACTAGCTTTCACCGGCCAACCCCTATTGTACCTCTGCAACACCGCATGAGAAACGGCGTGACGCTATGCAATGCAATCAGGGTTCGCGAAAATCCGATTTTTACTAATAAATATTGAAAAAATCCGATTTTCGATATTTATCGGATATGTATAGGATATACTTACCTATATAATGAATGTAGCCCGTTTATGTCAGCGAGGGTCGCGGGCCTTTACCTGGATGCAAGTAAGATTAAGCTAAACTCAGCCACTCTGGCTCATGGAGCCATTCAATTAAATTCAATTCAATTTAGAGTTATTCGTCAACTCGCGAGTGTTAAACTCGCGAGTGCGCGCGAGTTGGCACCTTCCGTTTTTACCTATTTTTTATGTCGTCAACTCGCTCGACTGTGAAAATATGTAGAGTCAGCCTCAAAAGTTTTAAATTTATTACCTGGTACCTACGTAAAGGTGGTACCTGGTACCTACTGGCGCTCTTTGGGAGAGGCCTATATTAATAAACACAGTTTACAAGTCACATTCATAGTACTTAATTTAAATTAACAGATATTTTTTTCTGTAAGGATTTTATATGTTACAAAAACAAAATTGTTTATTATATTAAATAAGTTTATAATAATTTTTATTTAATATATTATATATTCTAATTCATTAATTATGATATGTTATTGTTTCGACCAGCGATTTTGTAGAAGTCGTCTATCGAATAGCACGCATTTGACATTAGCAGTTATTTTATGTTTCGGAGGTTGATGGAGAGGTGTCGGGCTAGTGGCCAACCCGACTGTCAGAAGATGTCAAGCTGCCCTAGAAGGGCCTCTGACACAGCTTTAAGACTACGAGTAGAGAGTAGAGATCTCGCTGCGCTCGCTCCCTCTAGTCTCCACCTAAGCTACCGCAGTGTTTGCCCTGGGCCCCGATGCTTCTAACCACAAGCCTATCGCAGGCTCGGAAGTCACGTTTCATCGAGTCGGGAGAAAGAGAGATAGCGCGAGCCTGCGATAAGCTTGTATGAGGCTTGTGCTTAGAAGCACAGAGGGCCTGGTATTTCGTTTGCAATACAAGTTTAAACCAGTTTACTATTTAACAGTTTTAACCGTTAGTTGATCAACTAACGCGTCATGTAAGCAGTACGCTACAGTTTACTATCTGTCGATAGTTGACCAACTCACGAGAAAAAAAAAGTTAGTTTATGAACTAACGGTGACATATATGTCGGAGTTAGTTGGTTAAATCAGACACTTTACTAACTCTATAGACCGTTCATTAAATACCGACGTTTAACCAAGTCACTAAAATTCCGTCAGACAAGTGAGTGAACGAAACGTTTAACGAATTGTCTAAACGTTCCTAGGCATCAAGACATTCAGTATAAATATTTTTATGTGTGCTTATGTTTATGATTTAGTATTTTTTGTTGTTCTTACATGTTCAACCTAACACGAAGGATAAAGTGGGCTTCGCTTCGCTCACCCCCTTTACCCTTCACCTAAGCTACCGCAATATTTTGCCCTGATATAAGCTGTGCAAGCATTTTCGTCGATGCTTTATTTAAATCAAAATGCTAGTGACTTGGTTAAACGTCAGCATTTAATTAACTGTCTAGAGAGTTATAATAAATAATAATATTAACCTTGGACACATTTACACACATTGATCTAGCCCCAAACTAGGATTTCATGTATCCTTTAGTGTCTGATTTCACCAACCAACTGCGACATATATATCCGCATAATAAATATCAAGTGACACAAATGGTGATATAAGTATATCACGATTTATCACTATTTCCGATTTATATCCGATATATACATACACTGCGAACCCTGAGCGTAATACAAGATCATCTCCTGCCAAAAAAAAAAAACAACATATTTTTTGTTTCAGATTCCACGAAGCTTCGACCCCCGACTCAGCGATGACGTAATCATGACTCCAAAGAAGAGACCCTTCTGTAATGCATTTACAGGTACGATATCTGTAATAAATTATCGCTGTACATTAGTCTTACTAAATCTGTAAAATGGGCCGATCGGTTTTGTATAATTCCTATTTGGTTTTATTCTCCTCAGCCTAGAGGAGGTTCAGCTAAAAATAAAATTACGAAAAATGCAAAGAAAGAGCCAAATATCGAAAAATATTTTGTATGGAAAGTTCAGCCTCTTTGGATAGATGGCGTTGGTAGCCATTGATCTAGCATCACTCAAACTCCTTCGTCGTTGATTAATGTATTTGCTTCATTGCGTGGGACAGTGCGATGCATAAGCAAGGAGTTTAGTTAATCTGAGGTCGGATGCGTATCATTATCAACAAGGGCCTATAATGTTGATATGGATTTCCAGAAACCTATGAAGGTGCCTCTAAAATGATAAACGAATAGTTTTATGACGGGGACTATGAGAATACGAAAAATGGGTTGCGAAATCGCACCAATAAAAGGAATTGAAAAAAAAAAACGGCCAAGTGCGAGTCTAACTCACGCACGAAGGGTTGCGTACAAGCATACAATGGTAGAGATGGTGTGGAGTGAATAGTTTGGATTTTACATAGCAAAATGTTGTTTACAAAGTTATTGGTGCGGCTACTTTCACACTCCATGTACGTAATCAGGTGCATTCATAAGTTTGTATGTGGTATTGAAAGAATTGTTGTATGGGAGCACCCTTAAATATTTATTTTATTCTGTTTTTTAGCGGCAACAGAAATACATTATCTGTGAACATTTTATCTGTATAACTATCACGGTTCATGAGATACAGCCTGGTGACAGACGGACGGACGGACGGACGGACAGCGGAGGCTCAGTAATAAGGTCCTGTCCTGTTTAGCACCCTTCGGGTACGGAACCCTGAAAAGTATTGTATTCTCGTCATAATGCATATGGTGAAGTGGATGTGATGGTCACGTACCAACAGAGCTTCTCAACAATTTGTCAACGTCAGTCAGGACCTGATGGTGGGATCATGGAGAAATCGAGGGAACTCTTCATATAATAAATGCACACCTATATCTATTTGCGTATTTTGGTATAGTATCATAATACTAGTGGCCCTGTGGGCAGGAGTCCTCGCTAACAGGGGGGACTGTGAACCAATTTATAGGTAAGTATTTTAGATTCAATCAAAATCAAGTAGCAAAGCAGCCGCACCAATAACTTTGTAAACTACATTTTGCGATTTAAAATACAATCTATTGACTTTTTACGAAAATTGTTATAGTCTATTTCACTCACTCTCATGGTCTATATAGATCCTCTTTACTAATCCGTCTCCTACTTCGAGGAGTCCAAACTTGGTATGTTTTGAAAATATATCTTGGATTTTTTGAAAAAAGGCGGCCGAAAGGTAATGATGTTGTATATTTTTATAACCGGGTCATTAAGCCCTTTAATTTGATACCCCACACGATAGGTTTCAGAAAACAAAAAAAAAACATACAAAAAATTAATTATGTCATAACTCCCCAAGGGGAAAATCGAGAAAAGCTCTCAACAAAAATCTTTTCATTAAAGGAAAACGTGTGCCAAGTTTCGTGAGGATCGCTTGAAAACTGTAGCCCCTAGACCGGAACTGACAGAACAGACACACAGACATAGAGACATAGAGACAGACGAAAGCAAAATCGGCCTGACGAGGGTTTGGATACTTTTGCCAAAAATCTAATTGGGTTTAACTAAAGTCTGTTTTTTCTTTTCACTTTCTGTTTAAATTATATTTTATCGAGTGTCTTAAAAATATTTGATGATATGTTTTGGTTATGCAGGGTGTGGACGAAAGCGATCTCAAATAGCGCCCCAGATGCCGTTACAGGAGCTCATGAAGCAACGACAGGTGAGTGGATTCGAGACAAGTACAATTTGAATGACCACCAAAATATTTTTTTCCTTCTCAAAATGGGTAATGATCACCAAAGTTGCAGAAAATATCAGGGCAAAATACTGCGGTAGCTTAGGTGAATGGTAAAGTGGTTGAGCGAAGCGAAGCCCCCTTTATCCTTAGTGTTAGGTTGAACATGTAAGAACAACAAAAAATACTTAAAACATAATAATAATAATACCTTGGACACTATTTACACACATTGATCTAGCCCCAAACTAGGATTCCCTGTATCTTGGGTACTAGACAACGATACAAATACTTATATGATAAATATTATACTTAGATAGATAAACAACAATGACTAGGGTACAAACATCCGTTCTCATCAAACAAATATTTGCCCCCACCGGGACTCGAACCCGGGACCCTTGGCTTCGTAGGCAGGATCACTGCCGACTCGGCCATTCGGGTCGTTTGGGCTAACATAAACTGAACATAAACTTAAGTACACAAAACATAAAAAGAAGTTTGGTTTGATCATTTATCCAAACACAATTTGGTGATCGTTTACTAATTATGGCGGTCGTTTCGAATCATTGGTAGTTAAATAGGTGCGTTTTTGGTGATCGTTTAAACCTAAGCCATTGCAGAAAACATATTTTGTTTAAAACGGTCAAGTGCGTATCGGACTCGCACGCGAAGGTTCCGTACCGTTCCGACAAAAAAAAATAGAACGAATACAAAAAACATGTACGAACTGGAGTTTCGATACCAGTCCCTATTGATTGCGGATTCTCCGTCAAACCAATTAAGCCACTTTACGCGAAATTTATGTTTACAATATCATTGTCGCAGTTGGTTGGTTGAATCAGACACTTAACTAACTCTCTAGACCGTTAATTAAATGCCGACGTTTAACCAAGTCACTAGCTAGCACTTTGATTTAAATAAAACATCGTCGAAAACGTTTGACAAACTGTCTTACCTAAACAACATCATGTCGTGACACCATCTTGTTGGAAAACAAGATGGTGTCACGACAACAGCTGATTTGCACAGCTTATATCAGGGAAAAACATTGCGGTAGCTTAGGTGAAGGTAAATTATACTTATGTGTTATGTTGAACATGTAAGAACAACAAAAATACTTAAAACATAAATTTAAGGACACATAAAAAATATATATATTTGTATATTTCTTGTTGCCTAGGAACGTTTAGACAACTCGTTAAACGTTTCGTTCACTCACTTGTCTGACGGAATTTTAGTGACTTGGTTAAACATCGGTATTTAATTAACGGTCTAGAGAGTTAGTTAAGTGTCTGATTTAACCAACTAACTGCGAGATCGATACATCTCTTGTATGGGGGATATGAACATGCATCTTGTCTAGAAACCGCCTTTATTTTATTAAATGTCATGTAGTTCATGTCGTGTACATTAATTTTGCAACTGGAACGAGCTCAACGAGCACTACTTAAAGTTATGTTCTTTAAACCCAGAATGTTTCCCACTGAGAACCTGTACGAAGAGTGTTCGGTGCTGACAGTGCGACAACTCTACATTCAATCAATTCTACTCAAACAACACACAACTATCTCAACGGCTAGTATGGAGGAAAACACACAAAAAAGGAGGAAAAACATTATTTTCAAAGTTCCACCATCTACAACATGCTTTGGTGCAAAACATATATCTAAAATGGGGCCTTTTATATACAACAGAGTCAGTAAATATATCAGCATATTAGCACTGAATCGGCACGAATGCACCAGAACAATCACACGGTACTTGTTGCAACTTAATTTTGAGGAAACAGAGAAATTATTTGCTATACCTAACTAATTAGCTAAATATTTTATCTTACACTTCACAACACACGCACACACACACTCACACACACTCTCACACCCATGGCATCTAAGATCCAAGCTATAATTAATAAATTTATATTATGTACCTACAAATTTAATTAATTAATGTGTAAATTTAATTCATACTTTCATTAAATAAAATCTTGAAATGTACCACCTAAATAAAATAATTTTAAATAAGAGCATAAAACACAGCCAAAGAGAGACGCTGTAACCCTACTATACAAGTTTCACTTAGTGTAGGGGACAGAGCTTCCCTGAGGTACGCAAAACAAATATCAGCAGTGTAATAATTAAATGCTATACCTACTTATTGTACCTACCTATGTAATTTTTCAGCACGAATAAATAAATTTGATTTGAAAAAAAAAAAAAAAAAAAAAAAAAAAAAAAAAAAAAAAAAAAAAAATTGTTGCTTTAACGGCAACAGAAATGCATATTCTATGAAAATTTCAGCTACTGTAACTATTACGGTTCATGGGCCGTACAGCCCGCTGACGGGACAGACAGACGGACGGACGGACAGCGGAGGCTTAGTTAGGACCCGTTTGGCACCCTTAAGGTACTGAATCCTAAAAAGTTAAATACTTGGTCTTGTCTTATCACGCTCGCCTACCACGCGGGAGATACCGGTTTGAACAAAGGTGATGCTGATGTTTATTTCATATGAATTAACATGGTATTGATTGGCCTCATAATAAGTGGTCCGACCGCATTCGGTCACGGAGACCGCTTCATGAGCTTTGAACTCGCTCGTGTGCTCGCATGTGGCTTGGGTAGCCAATCTTCCTGGTGAAGAACCTCGCGCATTGCGGACATGTGAGCACATATACTGGCCTCATAGAAGAAGTAGTAGTTTATGACCTCATAGAATAAGAATAATAACCTCATCATTTAACTAAACCTAGAACAAAACCTACGAAGCCAAGAGTCCCGGGTTCGAGTCCCGGTGGTGGCAAATATTTGTTTGATGAGAACGGGTGTTTGTACCCTAGTCATGGTTGTTTATCTATCTAAGTATAATGTTTATCTATATAAGTATGTGTATCGTTGTCTAGTACCCAAGATACAGGGAATCCTAGTTTGGGGCTAGATCAATGTGAGTAAATAGTGTCCAAGGTATTTTTTTTTCTTTACAATTCCGTCGTCGACCGTTCAGTATTATTAACTTCAAAGTAAGCGCAAAGTAAAAAATGTCTTAATTTTCGGGAAATATTAAACTGCACACACAAAATACTGATTTGCACAGCAAATATCAGGGTAAAATGCTTCGGTAGCTTAGGTGAAGGGTAAAGGGGGTGAGCAAAGCGAAGCCAACTTTATCATGTAAGAACAACAAAAAATACTCAAAACATAAACATACACTTTTTATGTTTTAAATATTTTAAGTACCCATAATAGTAGTTTATGTGACTGCTACATAATGGAGGGCATTACAACTCGAAAGTGGGTTTATGGAACGAGCCGAAGGCGAGTTTCGGCACGTTTCATAATAATATCACTCGAGAGTTTTAATGCACAGTTACATACATAATTATGTACAGTTACATACACTAGTTTATCTACACACATATCATAAGCTCTCTTTGATGTGTTCAGGAACCGCATGTTTGACCGGCATTGTGGCTCTGCAATTGTTTAGCTTGTTCTGTAGTACCAACTTCACGCAGACGGGCGTCGACGTTCGAAATTTAAATGTCAGTACCAACTTCACAGACAAACTAGGGACGGCACGCAGGTGGGCGCCGGCGTTCGAAATTTGAATGTCATAATATGTAGAAAAATTACACATTATGTGTAATTTTTCAGATAATAAATGAGTTTTTACCAAGTAGTTTAACATTATGCTGATCGTAACGTGCGGTTTTTGTACGCAGTAAAGAGGGTTTACGATACGTGTGTAGATAAAATATTTAAAACATAAAAAGTGTTTTTGTTGATCCTTTTTGCTGCGCAAATCAGTATTTTCGAAGTGCGATTAAATACTACCCTTAATTTTCTGTATATCTGTTTTCTGCCTCACATTAGACCACTGTGGGAGTGGGCGAAGAAACACTCACACAGATTGATTTTTGGATCTCTTTTGAAAATTGGTTATGTTCCTTTCATTTCTTTGCTGGTAGGAAAAGAAAAAATAATGACATAACAATTAAGGTTGTTGCCCCACAAATGCCCATAAATCCCACAATAGAATCTTCAGTATAAAGTTATCAGTGATCAGGTGACGTCTGTCAAAAAAATTTCTCTGCGTCTCAGCAGGTTAACTCATACAAATATTGCATATTTTTTATTCTAACTAATATGTAGAAATAAATAAGGGCTAGTATTTAATCGCACATTAAAAATACTGATTTGCACAGCAAAAGAGGATCAGCAAAAACACTTTTTATATTTTAAATATTTTATGTGTACTTAAGTTTATGTTTTAAGTATTTATTGTTGGTATTACATGTTCAACCTAACCCGAAGGATAAAGGGGCCTTCGCTTTGCTCACCCCCCTTACCCTTCACCTAAGCTACCGCAGCATTTTGCCCTGATATTTGCTGTGAAAATCTGTATTTTTGATGTGCAGTTTATTATTTCCCATAAATAATTACAAAATTATGAAGCGAGTTCTGTGTGATGTTAGATTAACACCATGCTCTCTCGTAGATTATGTAATCTTGAATATTTTGATATCCCTTTTTAGACAAAATGGTTTTTAAATCATCCAGAGGTATCCTGTTGTATTAGAGAATGCATTGACCATTGTAATAATTGTATGCATCCGAAAAACCGATCTCCATGACACTATAAATGTAACTATAACACCCCTCTTTATCGTTGGGGGTTAAAAACTGACTTGCCTTTCTGCAGCCATATCCATGTTTAGTCTGACGCATCTTATACGTCCCATTTATAATAATAATAATATAATGATACCTTGGACACTATTTACACACATTGATCTAGCCCCAAACTAGAATTCCCTGTATCTTGGGTACTAGACAACGATACACATACTTACATAGATAAATATTATGCTTAGATAGATAAACAACCATGACTAGGGTACAAACATCCGTTTTCATCAAACAAATATTTGCCCCCACCGGGACTCGAACCCGGGACCCTTGGCTTCGAAGGTAGGGTCACTACCGACTCGCCATTCGGGTCTTCAAAAAGTTGTAAAGTACCTATTACACCATGTAATTTCTTGTACCTAATAATATCATGTAACTTTTTGACAGTACATCGACGACGACTCCCTCGGTTCTCTGGTGGACTCTGAGATTGCGATCGACGAACTCTCCCGCCAAATCCTCTCCGAAGCGAAACTCTGGGAAGCCATACAGGAAGCCAGCGCTGAAATAGCCAGGAGAAAACAGAAGGAGCTGGTCTACAACCAGTAGATGGAAACCGAACAACAATAAATAGCTTTGACCTGTCCGCGGCATGATAACATGAAATTGCTCTGTCATGGCTGTCCATAAATGGGCGTTCCTTGATTGTAATTAGAATCACATAAATAATTACAGATATTGCAATACCTACTTATTAAATTAGAATGTTAGTTTGTAAGACGCACATACAGACATCAGAGTGCGTTTAAAATTATGGTACGATAACTGGCGCTCACAATAAGGGTATAACCTTTGCGTCGATCTCCTTGTCCCTGTTTCCCTGGGAAAAGGAAACAGAGATTGACTAGTAGCACTCTCCCTTGTTTCCAGTGTATCATGAAGATATCGTAGAAACATTAAAAGCCCACTGGGTGATAAACTGTGCGTATAGTCATCGTCTTTCGGCTTCTGCCGTGGACGGGTCCGGAATGGTATTTGACTCCTCACTGCGTGAACCTCATCTTTTCCGTAGCGTTTTTGGCTCAATTTGGAGCGGTTTGAAATTAGCGTTTTTTTCTGCGCGTTTACGCTGGCACTTGCTTGTGGATAAACGAGCGTATGTTTCTTGATACGCGCCGTTTGTAACTGCGTGCCGGATCGTATAGGTAAGCGCGAGCAACGATTGACTTTTTCCTGGTTCGATCGAACACGCCGGAAACATCGGGTGTACGCGAGTTCGGTTTTTTGAAGCGCGGAACGTTTCGCATATGCCTAACTGAGATTATACGCGCAAAGAACAACGCTAGTCTTTTAAACGTATATAATAGGGATATTAAAGATCTCTGTTTAATGTTAGTTGTAAGACTTAAGGTTGGTGTGAAATATTATTCAAATAAAATCTATTTTATTGTAAAGATAAATCAAGAAGGGGAGCTGAGACTCAAAAATACGCTTTTGAGAAGCATTCCTTTATGTCTGGGAGGTGACATTGTTGGAAAAGTTCTATGCACTTAACTAAAATTCTATGATTTAAGTTAATATCTTGTTTTATAGTACATAGTAGTAACAGAGTGCATATTATGTTAGAAAACGAAATACCTAATTTGTATTTTATTTTTCTAGATAATTTTATGCTACTGAAGTATCTACTTATACCAAAAATAACAATCTTGAGCTATATTTGTCCATAAGCTATATCTAATTTTATTGTAAGTAGCTTGTAATGAGGAAAATATTTCAAGAAACGTTTGAATAAATCTTTAAAAAGACATGAAGATATCAATGTTCTCGAGTTTTATTTTATATCCATTACTCATAAGGAAGAACATTCCTTACAATATATAACTTAATCAATAAAAAAATACAACTAATAACTCTAGCAGTTCTGCCTGTATATCCAGCCATAAAGCCAGAACATGCGAATAGAGGTTTAATACTTACAAATAAGAAATATCAAACTGCACGTCAAAAATACTGATTTGTACAGCAAATATCAGGGCAAAATGCTGCGGGAGCTTGGGTGAAGGGTAGAGGGGTGAGCGAAGCGAGGCCCCCTTTATCTTTCGAGTTAGGTTGAACATGGAAGAACAACGAAAAATACTTAAAACATAAACTTAAGCACACATAAAATATTTAAAACATTAAAATTGTTTTTGTTGATCCTTTTTTGCTGTGCAAGTCAGTATTTTTGAAGTGCGATTAAATACTGGCCTTTACAAATTGACAAGTCATTTACATCAGTAGGACCTGAGGGTTCGAATGATCGAACCACCAGGACTTTTTTTCTTGAGTCGAACCACCAGGACATGAAATTCAGGACCGAGGAATACTAGGCCCATAAATAGTATAAATGGTATTACAGCCTAGGATATCATTATTAATAAATAGTATAAATGGTATTACAGCCTAGGATATCATTATTAAATATGACAATATTGCCGACAGATAATAAATTAAGTTATCTTGTTTAATCCGTAATTAACAAGAAGTAAAATATCTCGTTTTTTTTTAAACCAAGATAAGGACGACTTGCACCAGACTTTCGACAGCCGCCAATATAGTTTAAACATAAACATTTACATACAGGAACATACATTGCTTCTAGCCCCACACTAGGATACCCTGTGTCGTGGGAACCAGAAACAGCGACGTCGCACGCATGTAAACATCCAAGACCTGTTTTTGTTTTCTTTATCCCCAGCCCGGGATCGAACCCGGGACCTCTCGCATGGTAGGCAGAGCCACCTGTGCCACAGAGGTCGCCAATAGACGACAAACCTAAGAACTACACGCTCAAGTTCTGGTAGTCAAGGACTGTAACGTTATTACCTGTTAGCCAGTTCCCACCTTAGCCGAGTTGTATAGAAGAAGTTTTTAATTTCCATGGTCTAATGGGTTTCAAGCTTGCTTCTCACACTGGAGATGCAGGTTCAAATCCTGACCATGTACCGATGAGATAATTAATTTATCTTAAGTAATGGGGCGCTTCAGTGTTTCGGATGACACTTTAAGCTGTGGCTTCCGGCTACTATCGCTACTTGGTAGTAGTAGTCGCCAAACTCCTCCATCAACCCGCACTGAGCCAGCGTGGTGATGTATGGCTTAATCCGGGTAAAGGCCTATGCCCCTCGGTGTAAAAAGTCTGGCGCAAGTCAGCATCAATATAAAAAGCCTCACACCTTTTTCCCTTACTGAAATTCCGAGGCTTGGTAAATTATTTTTTGAGTTTTCATTTACGAGTTTATTTTCAACCAAAACCAAAATATTTCATCACATTGCGGAGTCAAGTGAGCAGTTTTTCCAATTCACATTTCATAAGGGATCGGTAGGTGATTCTCGTAGTTGTCTTCAAGGGGGTAGGGTTCGAAGTCGCTTGCCACGACGTTGCTCATCCACGGCTCGGGAACGTCCTCGATGGCGAAGATGGGGATTTTCTTGATAGGCTTCGGATGCTCAACGGTTTTGCCAACGTTGGGCTTGGGTGGCCACATCTGAAAGGGAAATATTAAACTGCACGTCAAAAATACTGATTTGCACAGCAGATATCAGGGCAAAATGCTGCGGTAGCTTAGTTGAAGGGTAAAGGGGGTGAGCGAAGCGGAGCCCCCTTTATCCTTCGTGTTAGGTTGAAGATTGTAAGAACAACAAAAAATACTGAAAACATAAACTTATGTAGACATAAAATATTTAAAACAGAAAAAGTGTTTTTTTCTTTTCTTTTTTTGCTGTGCAAATCAGTATTTTTGATGTGCGATTCAATTCTAGCCTATCTGAAACATTAGATGCTCAGAATGGTGTTCATGTACATATGAAACATATATGTACATAAACATTGAACACATAACAATGAACTAAATCGAGTCACTAGATTTATGTACTTTGGACACATTGTGACAGATGACCTTAAGGATGACGAGGATATTGAGCGGGAGCGCAGGGCGTTGGCAGTCAGGGCGAACATGTTGGCTCGCAGGTTTGCACGCTGTACAAGGGAGGTAATTACTAAAGCAATTGAGATTTGAACACCCTGCGGAATTCAAAAGGGCTCTGAGAATGGCTCCGCATATTGAGCGGGAGCGCAGGGCGCTGGCAGTCAGGGCGAACATGTTGGCTCGCAGGTTTGCACGCTGTACAAAGGAGGTAATTACTAAAGCAATTGAGATTTGAACACCCTGCGGAATTCAAAAGGGCTCTGAGAATGGCTCCGCATATTGAGCGGGAGCGCAGGGCGCTGGCAGTCAGGGCGAACATGTTGGCTCGCAGGTTTGCACGCTGTACAAAGGAGGTAATTACTAAAGCAATTGAGATTTGAACACCCTGCGGAATTCAAAAGGGCTCTGAGAATGGCTCCGCATATTGAGCGGGAGCGCAGGGCGCTGGCAGTCAGGGCGAACATGTTGGCTCGCAGGTTTGCACGCTGTACAAGGGAGGTAATTACTAAAGCAATTGAGATTTGAACACCCTGCGGAATTCAAAAGGGCTCTGAGAATGGCTCCGCAGAATTTTGACGAATTGCTGTCAATGATAACAAGCTTTATTCAACGCCAAGATACATTTATGAGAGATGCCTATTCAGGGCGTACTGACAATCTTTCTACACATGCATCCTGTGGGTCAGCTACACGCAAAAGGCTTTAAATGCCCTGCGTTTCCAGTGCCTTTAGGATGCTGTTATGTTTGTTGAGGCACGCGTGGACGGCTTCCATGCCATCATTAGAAAGAGGACGGCCTCCCTGCTGAGCAGAGTTCGTGGCAGCTCCAGCACCATCCTAGCAGTCATCGCGGGCCGGCTCGACGGCCCAATACTGACGCACTGGGTGAGTGTAATCATTGGTACACTAACCGTATGTGGGAAGTCGAGCCGTGCCATAGCTAGCTTACCTTGAATCTTATATTGTTTTATTTTGATTTTGATTTGACTTTTTTGAATGTAATTTATTTTGATTTCATTTTAAATTTATTTTATTTTAATTTAATCTATGTATCTATGATATCTGAAAATAACATTTTATTATTATTATTATTATCATACAGGTACATACAATGCTTCTTGACCCACACTAGGGTATCCACATTAAACATACAAATATATAAAAATAAATGTAGGAACAGGCCTTTATCCGGATACGAGTAAGATTGAGCCATACTCCACCACGCTGGCTCAGTGCGGGTTGGTGGAGGGGTGTCGGGCTAGTGGCCAACCCGACTGTAGCAACTTATCAAGCTGCCCTATTAGGGCGTCTGACACAGCTTCACGACTACTGCCACCGAGTAGCGATAGTAGCCGGGACCTACAGTTTAACGTGTCATCCGAAACAAAAATCAAATAGAACGGACACCCATCCAGTGCCCGTCTCGGCCAGATGTTGTTATCCGCACGATAGTTTCCGATGTGCGAATACCGCTAGGCCACGGACACGTCGTAAAAAAACAAACAAAACCTAGGGTTTTTTTTCTTTAATCCCCGGTCGGGGGATCGAACCCAGGACCTCTCTCATAGTACCCAGCGCCACAGAGGTCTTCCCTAAACCTAACTTAAAAATAAAATAAACTAAACTAAACTATAAAGATAAAAATCTTTTCCCCACGTCGCTGCCGGATGGCAATTAAGGTGCCTAATATGCTGGCACCATTACATCGTCTTGTCGCTAAGCTGATGCTTTGAGTGAGGTCAAGTTGAGCCATGCTTAGAGGTAGTATTTGACATAAAAATAATAAGACCTTGAACCTATTTACACACATTATCTAGCTCCAAACTAGGATTCCCTGTATCTTGTGTACAAGACAACGATACACATACTTATTTAGATAATTATTATACTAACATAGATAAACAACCATGACTAGGGTACAAACATCCGTTCCAATCAAAAAAATATTTTCCCCACCGGGGCTCGAACCCGGGACCCTTGGCTTCCTAGACAGGGTCACTGCCGACTCGGCTATTCGGGTCCCTTCCTTTTCTACGCGAAACAAGGAGAAGGAGATTGGCGCATAGCTCTGTCCCTGTTGACAGATCTCAAATGATACCTCTAATCTTGGCACTGCTGTAGGTGCCAGCTCTACGGTCCCATGACGTCTCGACGAGTCGATGACGCTCAGAATTGAGTTTTCTTTGACTTTAGATTAACCATTTTATTTACACCTCTGGATATTTTATTTAGACTCTAAAGACAATGGCCGACGCCGGGGACAAACTTTTAAATTTACTTGCTTTTCGGGAAGAAGGACATGGTCCATTATCCACTTATTTAATGAGGACATTTTTGGTGGATTGCATATGACTTGACGCTGTAGACTAACGGTAGGTTTCTTTGCTGAGTTCGCTAGATGGCGCTACAGGCACTCGCTTCCGGTGCAGGTAGTTGGAGCAGCACGACCGGAAGTGACAAGTTGCACACGCTTTTCCACAGTTATTCATTTTACATAAATACATTAAACAAATACAGGTTTTACGTTACTTTGTTACTCAGTTCCGCAGATGGCGTCACCCGCTTCCGGCGCAGGTAGTTGAAGCAGCAGGACCGGAAGTGACGTGTTCCGCATGCGGATGCGCACTCGCGGCCGCAGCTGTCACACGAGAGGCCTGCCGCCCACAGTGTGCTACCTGAGAGAGAACACGCAGAACATTAAGTGTGTAACCCTGCTCATGTATCTTTATATAAATAAATAAATAAATAAATAAATAAATAAACACGCGGTCATGCAATCAGTCTCAGCTGAAATAACATCTGTCACAGGCTTATTTTCAACACCCCCCCCCCCATGATCAAAAGAGTGCTATTATAAGTTTTCTGCGTCTTTTGGTCGGTGTTTCGGTGTGGTTGTAGCGTTCAAAAGGGTAAACGGATTTTAATGTGTTTTTTTGTAAATGGCAGCAGACTTCTCTGTTTCATGGTTTTTAGATTTTAATAAAATTTGGGACAGTAGTTCGAAAGTTTACTTTTTTTATATCTGTTTTGTAAAATATTTGTATTAAATTGAATTGAAAGTTACCTGCTTAATTGTTTTGTAGTTGGTAGTAGAATTTACAGCGACGATTCTTAGAAAGGTTTTGTTAAAATCGGCTCTCTAGTATGAAAGTCAAACGGGTGAACAAGTTTTAATAAAAAAATATGTATTTTGTAGCATTTTCTAGACTTTACTGCAACGGTTCTTAGGTATATTTTACTGAAATCGGTTCAAAAGTTAAAAAAAATGCCTAAATAGGTAACAAGTTAACTAAATTTTCATGATGTGTCGGGTCTAAGTCGGTGATCTACTCATAATTAAAGGCGTGTCATCCACTATTCAGGTTAATTTTATAGCTCAGATCATAGTTTGGTCTTTGGGAAATCATCGCCTTGAGAATGCTTTGTTATTCGTTGCACTAACCAAGGGAAATGAGCAGAGTGGAGGTATTTAATTAATGGGTGGGCCCGTTTTTCCTGCGGAAGTGAGTTATGAATATATGTTAAATACATACCACCGCACAATGATGATCAGATCTATAACATTGAATACTACGACGATTATCTAATAAAGAGAGGCTTATAACAGAAGTAAGTATGACTATGCTACCAAAGAGGAGGCATTTACAAACAAGACGTGCAGGATTGCTACATATATGGATATATCAAAATAATGAAATTTACATTCTTAACGATTGAAATATTACTTATGCTTATGACTAAATAAATTTCTTTTATATGTCTAAGTATCATGCGCTCAAGAAGATCATGCATGACTGAGTCATGCATGAACCATGTAAGATTCATGCACCATGCATGCACCGACCTGAAAAGTCTGCAAAGGCCGTGGCGTCCTTTTTAAACCGTCTCGAATCAGCAGGAGGCCAGGCTGATACCAAAATTTAGCAAATCCAACTAATTAAATCACATTAACTATTAAGTCACTCTTAATTTATACATTAAATATTGAATAATAACACTTGGGACGTACTATTTATACAAAATAACATTAACCTATCATATGTACAAATTAAAATTGAATAAAAAATGACCCTGAGATCGCCGCCGTCGGGTGGCAGGGTGCCCAACATGCTGGCACCATTAGCACGCTGTGTGGCCAGGCTAATGCGCTGGGCAAGGTAAGTTATCGATACAAATTGTATTCATAGTCTATACTTAAATACTGAACTGTGAAGTTCAAAATCACGATTCAATTTTCAAAAAACCCGCTAAATCTGGGTAGACTCGCCGAGCGTCGGAGATCCACGGCCCGAGGGACTCCACGCCAAACGGCACAGTTGTCCTCTGGCTAATTAATTGGCTGAACGTGGGCACAACTGCGCTTCTGCCACCCCGTATGGAAAATGGTGTGACGCTATGAGTAACTGATATTTAATTAATTACTATTAAATCTATTTATATTGTTTTATTGCACAGTAACACTAAGTAGAAACTTAGGCGCTGAAAAATATTAAAAAGATTATTATCATTATTATTATTGATTGTTTCTTAGTTTTTTCCACTCCTCTTCTATAGGAGGTTCAGTTAGTCCTGAGCACGGGCCGTAGCCAAGTGCTAAGCATCTATGAGTTTCCTAAAAAAATCGAACTATCCTACACGGATTAAGAATCACGGCTTTTTGCAGCAGGATGAAGGCGGATGGTTCCATATTTAGCAAATTGGGGCTATTGTTTAGTGACTTCGGTATGATTCCAGTTGTTGAGATTATGAACAATACCGGTTAGTACTGTGTCGACTTTCCATTGAGTCTTCAGTTCTATTATTATTATTTGCTTATGATTAAAGAGATATTTCATTTGAGTCGAACTTTTTTCCTGCAGGTTGTTCGTCTAATCGATAGTGGGGTCCCATCAAGCTAGCGATTAGCATTTTAGTCCAATTACTCGATTCGTTCGCCAATATATAAAATTCTACCGATGTAGGTTACCAAAGGACTACTATCCGCCGGGTATCCTAAAATACCTAGTCTTCAGAAAGTAAAAGGCCCCATGACAGCGTCCGTGTTATGATTGAATTTAGTTTGAGCCACCACCGGGCCTTTTATTTTGTAAAGACTGTATGCGTAGTCGCGTAGAACGCTGTCGCCAAAAAAATGCTACGTTCGAAAACGTGTTAAACGTTCATAGAGAGTAGGTACATAGTTCGCGCTACAGTGAGCATTCGGAACTTCGACGCAGTACTTTTCTTGCGGCAGCGTGCTTCGCGATAGTGTTTTTCAAGACATTTTTTTCTTTTTAACAATAATACCTTGGACACTATTTACACACATTAATCTAGCCCCAAACTAGGATTCGCTGTATCTTGGGTACTAGACAACGATACACATACTTATATAGATAAATATTACACTTAGATAGATAAACAACCATGACTGGGGTACAAACATCCGTTCTCATCAAACAAATATTTGCCCCCACCGGGACTCGAACCCGGGACCCTTGGCTTCGTAGGCAGGGTCACTGCTGACTCGGCCATTCGGGTCGTCATCAACGTAGGAGGGCTTTCAATTATACGATTTAAATCGTAATTGTACGACTTTTTGCAGATTTTGTATCGAAACGTATAAATCGTACGGTAACCGTACGATATTTTTCATTCAACCCATTTAATTAGGTCTGACAACAATTTTAAGGGTCCGTACCCGAAGGGTGCCAATCGGGACCCTATTACTAAGCCCCGCTGTCCGTCTGTCTGTCCGTTTGTTACCGGGCTCTACCGGGTCAACCGATATAGGTAGAGAGCTGAAATTTTCACAGAGGGTGTATTTCTTTTGCTGCTGTAACAATAAATAATGAAACGTACGGTTTTTTTTACAAGAAGTACCCGTATGAGAAATTATTGGTATGGCCATTTTCTTAGCTATTTCGTTTTATTTCTTTACCGTTGAAAACTGGACTCTCCCGATCTTATCGAAAAAGATCTTTTATTACAGGTATCGAGTCTTATGCTTAGATATTTTAGATTATTCGATGAATAATTGCTCATTCTAATAATAGTAAACAATATTAAGTTTTTTATCATATTTGATTTTATTTCTGTTAATAAGTTACTCACTTTCTCTTCACTTCCGATTTCAGTGAGCAAATAGTTTCGTTATCCTGAGTACATAGTCCAATGCTTACATACTACATACACAAAACGTTTACAATCAAAAACGACGACTATTTCAAAAACGACGACCGATCTAGCCTGGCGGGTAGTGACCCTGCCTATGAAGCTGACGGTCCTGGGTTCGAATCCCGGTATGGGCAAATATTTGTGCGATGAGCATGAATATTTTTTCTTAGTTTTGGATGTTTTCTATGTATTTACATAAGTATTTATCTCTATTAAATATATCGTCGTCTAGTACCCATAACACAAGCCTTGTTGAGCTTACTGTGGGCCTAGTTCGATTTGTGAAAGATTTTCCTCTAATATTTTTTATTATATTGATTTATTATTACAATGTTTCGACGTACGGCTTTGAATGTTATTCGACTTCGTTAGATTTATTTATTTATTTCTTTAATATTTTATTAAAAGCATCAAAAAGGTATACTCATACAAAATACTGTCGTTTTACGTTTTTCCGTGTACAATGGTAAGGAATCCTTCGTGTGCGGGTCCGACTCCTACTCGCACTTTACAGGTTTTATTTGAAGTACCCAACAATGTCTGTTTTAGCATTATCTTTAATTATTCGAAATATTCTAAAAAATAATGTGAATTCGGAAACAGAAATTATGCTGAATTTCAAACTTTAATTCCGAACAATATTACTTATGAAATCATACGTATATGTTAATTTAATTAATTTTGTAATAATAGAATTACATACCTACCTGCTTCTTGTTTGTTCAACTTATTGAAAAAATTACAAAAATCTAAAACTAAAAGTGTAGCCTAAAAACTGCTAGATATCATTTAAAGTGAGCAACCTTAAAAACTGCTAGATATCATTTACAGTGAACAACCTCAAAACCAAATTAAGAACCTGCTTTCGCAAAAGTTACTTAGGAGCTTTATTTTAAATGGAGCTTGCAAAGCACCGAAGCCCCAAGCAAGAAACACCGAAACCTGCAGTGATTTACAGTCTTCACATGATATGATAGAATGTGATGGACACGAAAACATTGTACAATAAAAAGTGATTTTTTTTTCTGTTTGGCATCCATTTTATAAATTAAATAAAAAATAAAACAATTTCACCGGAGAATACGCCTTTTTATGCATTGGTAGGAGGCTCTTTTCCACCACGCTGGCTGAGTGTGAGTTGCTCACAAAAGGTATCGTACCATCGTACAAGCAAAAACGCAAAATCTCGTCTATTGTATGGAACACCCTAATTTTTTAAATTAAGTGTAGTTTATTATTTATTTCTGTAGCGATAAACGAAATACAAACTCCACGCCTATACGGTTCTTGACAGACATACAGTCAGACAGACGGGCGGATAGCGGAGGTTTAGTAGAACGCTAAAACACTTAGTTACACTTACCAATAAGCATCAAAGAGACAACCGCGGCGATTTTCAACATGGTGGGCAGAAAAACTAAAACAAATGACGCTGGCAAGAAGGCGCCAAACTTTTTACAGCTGACCTCCTTGTGACAGTCGATACTCAAATGATGGCGAGGTCGAGTCAACCCCTGCTTTATATAAAATTGTTATTTGAGCACTTACTATGCGTGGGATGTTGAGGACGTGAAGGAAATAGCATCCTACTACTTACAGTGAAGAAAATAAGTGATCTATAGAAAAACAGGGTGTCAGTTTGGCTATGATACAGATCAGCAAGCACTGACAAAAAAAACATAGCATTAAGTCTTCTCCCCAACGAGCTAGCAGAGGCACAATTATGCCCACGGGAGATAGCCCATCACCGCAGCAATGTATGGCTGAATATATCATCATTTCACCAAAAACATAGGCTACTTGAGCCATTATTATGGAACAAGGAAAAAGAAAATGATCAACATTGACAAATTGACGCAATTTTGAGTTATCGAATAATATCGATTTTTAAGTCGTGCGGCAGTTTTGCGGCTGAGAAAAAGCGGATGGATGTTTCGTTGGAGAAGCAACCTGTGAAAATTAAATGCGACGTAGAGGGGGCTAAAAATAAATAAACAATGAGTAAGTTAGCAAAGAGTTTCGTTCATCTGTGGTTACTTACCAATAAATCACAGAGTAATAGTAAGTAGAGCTAAATTATGCAGAGTTTCGTTATTCAGAGAAATGAATAGTCAATATCTAGATATCCATAGAACCTCAGATGAATGAAACTCTTTGTTGCTGTGGTCAAGTTACAAACATCAGATGAATGAAACTCTTTGTTGCTGTGGTTAAGTCACAAACCTCGGATGAATGAAACTCTTTGTTGCTGTGATCAAGCCACAAACATCAGATGAATGAAACTCTTTGTTGCTGTGGTCAAGCCACAAACATCAGATGAATGAAACTCTTTGTTGCTGTGATCAAGCCACAAACATCAGATGAATGAAACTCTTTGTTGCTGTGGTCAAGTCACAAACATCAGATGAATGAAACTCTTTGTTGCTGTGGTCAAGTCACAAACATCAGATGAATGATACTCTTTGTTGCTGTGGTCAAGTCACAAACATCAGATGAATGAAACTCTTTGTTGCTGTGGTCAAGTCACAAACATCAGATGAATGAAACTCTTTGTTGCTGTGGTCAAGCCACAAACATCAGATGAATGAAACTCTTTGTTGCTGTGGTCAAGCCACAAACATCAGATGAATGAAACTCTTTGTTGCTGTGGTCAAGTCACAAACATCAGATGAATGATACTCTTTGTTGCTGTGGTCAAGTCACAAACATCAGATGAATGATACTCTTTGTTGCTGTGGTCAAGTCACAAACATCAGATGAATGAAACTCTTTGTTGCTGTGGTCAAGTCACAATCATCAGATGAATGAAACTCTTTGTTGCTGTGGTCAAGTCACAAACATCAGATGAATGATACTCTTTGCTGCTGTGGTCAAGTCACAAACATCAGATGAATGAAACTCTTTGTTGCTGTGGTCAAGTCACAAACATCAGATGAATGAAACTCTTTGTTGCTGTGGTCAAGCCACAAACATCAGATGAATGATACTCTTTGTTGCTGTGGTCAAGTCACAAACATCAGATGAATGAAACTCTTTGTTGCTGTGGTCAAGTCACAAACATCAGATGAATGAAACTCTTTGTTGCTGTGGTCAAGTCACAAACATCAGATGAATGAAACTCTTTGTTGCTGTGGTCAAGCCACAAACATCAGATGAATGATACTCTTTGTTGCTGTGGTCAAGTCACAAACATCAGATGAATGAAACTCTTTGTTGCTGTGGTCAAGTCACAAACATCAGATGAATGAAACTCTTTGTTGCTGTGGTCAAGTCACAAACATCAGATGAATGAATCTCTTTGTTGCTGTGGTCAAGTCACAAACATCAGATGAATGAAACTCTTTGTTGCTGTGGTCAAGTCACAAACATCAGATGAATGAAACTCTTTGTTGCTGTGGTCAAGTCACAAACATCAGATGAATGAAACTCTTTGTTGCTGTGGTCAAGTTACAAACATCAGATGAATGAAACTCTTTGTTGCTGTGGTCAAGTCACAAACCTCAGATGAATGAAACTCTTTGTAGCTGTGATCAAGCCACAAACATCAGATGAATGAAACTCTTTGTTGCTGTGGTCAAGTCACAAACATCAGATGAATTAAACTCTTTGTGTTATAAAAATGCATTCAGTGCCGTCTGCATAAGTTTTGCGTTGCCGCCGCTCACCGGCTGAACAATAACAACACAGCGTTTGGCCATTATTGAAGACCTCCGCAGCATTGCCTCTCAAGCGATAGATCCCCGGTTCGAGCCCCGGCGGAGAAGGAATAAAAAAAACAGGTCTTGGATTTTTATATGTGTGTGACGTCGCTGCTTCTGGTTCCCACGACACAAGGTATCCTAGTGTGGGGCCAGAAGCAATGTACGCCTGTATGTTGTTTGACGACCCGAATGGCCGAGTCGGCAGCGACGCTGCCTACGAAGCCAAGGGTCCCGGGTTCGAGTCCCGGTGGGGGCAAATATTTGTTTGTTGAGAACGGATGTTTGTACCCTGTTGTTTATCTATCTAAGTATAGTATTTATCTAAATAAGTATGTGTATCGTTGTCTAGTACCCAAGATACAGGGAATCCTAGTTTGGGGCTAGATCAATGTGTGTAAATAGTGTCCAAGGTATTATCATTATGTTAATGTTTATAATTATGTTCACTTTCGAGTGCTGTCGTTCATAAGCAAAGCCAAGCGCGGTGAAAAGTCAAGCGATAAAATTAAAGTTCCAAGAAACTTTTTCTATAAAAATATTTAAATTATCCGATCGAAGTTCGAGAACTCGTGAGGTGTTTTAATTTGGTTTAACTTAATTTGTTTATTTTTATTTCAATTTAAAAAAACGAGAAAGAACTTTGTGTCGAAATGTCTTTGACTGACATGAAAAAAAATGCGACAAGAGCGAGCGTGCTTTTTTTTTTTGTCGGAGGGGATAAAATGGAGTCAGACCTCCATGCTATGTCCGGGTCCCTAAACATATTGAGCGGGCATCAGCTCGTGTAGTATACGGACTAAAAACAAACCCTTTGTTGTGTTGTGTGACAGTTATCGATAATCGATTTAACTGTGAGCCATGGCATCTGTGAGCCATGGCATCTGTGAGCCATGGCGTCTGTGAGCCATAGCATCTGTGAGCCATAGCCAAATTGGTTGCTATAAATCACTTTCCTATTCAAATATGAAAGATCGTGATAGCCGAGCGAAGCGGAGCACAGCGAGGCGACCCTATGTAGTTTCACAGAACCGTATTGATTGCTTATTTGTCATTTCACTAAACCAGTTTCGGGATTTCATCAAATCCCTAGATTTTGTTAGGGATATGTTAAAATCATGTCATTATTTATCATTTCCCGGGATTTGATCAAATAACATAGGGATTTGGCCAAGTCCCTGATGTTATCATATCCCTGCAACACATACATCGATAGAGGGCCAATTTTTGCTTTTGAAGTTTCCATTTGAGCAATTTAAAAAGCATGTTAAAGCGACTTTGTCGAAAAAGGGATATTACAATGTTCAAGATTACTTAAATGACGGGACTGTATGGGGTTCATCTAGCTCAGCACAGAACTTTGTTGTATTTTGTGACAGTTATATCGATAAAATCGGTATAACTGTGAGCCATGGCCTCGGTATATGCTGAAGGCTTTCTACCTGCAATTTGCCTATTTGGGCACTATATAATATATATGGAAGGAATTTGCCTGCTTACCCCAGCGCGCTCATGTGACATTATTGTCACCGTGTCGGCTCATTGGTACTAGGACGAATTGCCTTTTTTCACGATTTGTATTTTGTTAATGTTAAATGCATTTTAAGGGCTCCGCATTACTGAGCCTCCGATGTCCGTCCGTCTGTCCGTCTGTCCGGCTGTATCTCGTAAACCGTTATCGGTAGAAAGTTGAAATTTTCACAGATTTTTTATGAATATTCCTGTTGCCGCTGCAGCAACTTTTTTTTTTCATTTATGTACGATGTTAAAACACCCCTTGTGAGCGAGTCGGACTCGCACTTGGCCTATTTTTAAACGTCACACGAATCGTGAAAAATGACGGATACGGCTTAATCAAGAATCGTCTTTTAAAAATCACGGTTCGTCAAACCAATAATAATAATGATATAACAATACCTTGGACACTATTTACACACATTGATCTAGCCCCAAACTAGGATTCCCTGTATCTTGGGTACTAGACAACGATACACATACTTATATAGTTAAATATCATACTTAGATACATAAACAACCATGACTTGGGTAAAAACATCCGTTCTCATCAAACAAATATTTGCCCCCACCGGAACTCGAACCCGGGACCCTTGGCTTCGTACGCGGCGTCACTGCCGACTCGGCCATTCGGGTCGTCAAATCAAGACGGCCTCTACCATGCGAGAGGTCCCGGGTTCGATGCCCGGCTGGGGATTCAGAAAAAAAATCGCCTGGTCTTAGATGTTTATAAGTGTATTGGCAAGTGTGTGTGTTTGGCATTCTAATTGGACGAGGAGGATGATACCAGCAAGGAGGATGACACCAGCAAGAAGGATGAGCCCACATCACAAACTCTGGTCTTGACCCCCCTCAACGTGAGTGTTGCAACGCCCACTGCTGTCCCGACCAAGAAACAGCGTCGCCGTCGTCGTCGAGGAGGCACCTCACAGCTCATCAGCGCGAGCGCCGCGCCGCTAAGTGACGCGCGTGTCGCGCTGCCTGCTGAGTCATGCTGCACGCTGCCGCGAGGGCCGCGCCGCTCGCCATTACACGCGTTGCACCGCTCGCTACCGCGACTGCCGCGCCGCCCGCTGGCACGTGCATCGCACCGCACTCCAACACGAGTGTCCCGCCACTCACCTCAAATCGTGCTCCGAGAAGAACAATAGCAAACAAAAGAACTGTAGTTTATTCAGATAAGATAGGTGTAGATTTTGGTATGTTTTTGCATTATGGCCAAGCAACAAGTGACAAATAATTGTTGTCCTAATAGTTCCTTTGAGGATATTATAAAATAGCTATAATAGATAGCTGTAGGGAATTTTTATGAAAATACTACCATTGTTATTATGGTAGGAAACCACTCAAACATTAGTCGGAGTGCATTAGATACCGGTATAGAGGTACTGCTCAATTTATATAATAAGACGAAGTGCAAGTTTATTCTATGTAACTTTCCTTATTGTTCTAATTTATCGGGGAAACAAAATAAAAGTGTACATAGAATGAACATGCATCTATACAATATAACGTGTCATCATAGTGATGCTATTTTATATTTCGACATGAATAATTTTATTCATAACTTTACTTTGACTCAGGATACTATGTACCTGTCTCATAAAACAAAAAAACCGGTCAAGTGCGAGTCTAAATCGCGCACGGAGGGTTCCGTACCACCGTTCAATGGAAGCGATGGTGTGGAGTGAATAGTTTGGATTTTACACAGCAAAATATTGTTTACAAAGTTATTGGTGCGGTTACTTTCACACTCCATGTACGTAACCAGGTGCATCCATAAGTTTGTATGTGGTATTGAAAGAATTGTTGTATGGGAGCCCCCTTAAATATTTATTTTATCCTGTTTTTTAGTATTTGTTGTTATAGCGGCAACAGAAATACATAATCTGTGAAAATTTCAACTCTCTAGCTAGCTAGGTTCTTGAGATACAGCCTGGTGACAGACGGACGGAGGGACGGACGGACGGACGGACGGACGGACGGACAGCGAAGTCTTAGTAATAGGGTTCCGTTCTTACCCGTTGGGTACGGAACCCTAAAAACGAGAAGCTACATTGTTAGCGTATAATATATGCCACACAGTTGTAAATACTATAACGCAGTCGCCTTCAGTTTTAGTTAGTATTAGTACTAATAGTAGTGTTTTAAACTAGATAGTTCGACAAAAGAAGACCCCTCAAAACATAAGAAAATTTTACAAAATAAGCAGGGGTTTTCTGGCAATCCAATGAAAAATACTAGGACAAAGGGTAAGCCCCACTTAAATATTTCCCATCAAAACATGCAGGGGCTACCTGGCAAAGAACTTGTATTAGATTTATTTCTTAATCATTCAGACACCGATGTTATTTGTATTACAGAACACTGGTTAAAGGAAAATATGATGTCTTTTAACATAAATAATTACAAAATTGTCAGTTGTTACAATAGAAAGACTGCCGATAGAGGTGGTTCTTTAATCTTAGTAAAAAATAATATTAAGGTGAAACAACGGAAAGATATTCTTGCACTTACTGTAGAAAGACAAATAGAGGTATCCTGTGTTGAGTTGGATAGCCATATTAGACCTCCGAGAGATGAAAACGGCCATGGCAATTTTGAAATGTTCGAGAAAATTATGGAGGATGCCCTCATTATACTTTGTAATAGCAGAAAAAAGTTAATTATTTGTGCCGATTTTAATGTAGATTTGCTTGTAGATACAACATTGAAACAACGATTAATAACTCTGTTCAAATCATTTTATTTATGTCATATATTTCTAGAGCCGACTAGAATTACACTTACCAGCCAAACTTGCTCAGATAACGTATTTTGTGACTGTGCATTCACAAGTAAAAATGTAATTAACTGCTTACCCTCCGATCACAGTGGTCAAACAGTTTCATTCCCAATTGCCAGTAAAAATAGGACTAATCCATCATTTTATAGGCCTATTACATCCCATAGACTAGAGACGTATATGAAAAAGTTAGATATAAATTTGCCAGTACCGGATTTTGATGAACAGAACCCAAACAAAATCTACTCAGACTTCTTCAGCATTATTCAGACAGAATTCAATAAAGTTTTTAAATTAAAGAAAGTCAGTGACTACAACGGTAAATCTAAATTTAATGACTGGGCAACGTTTGGAATTCGTAAAAGTAGAGTTATCTTATATGACCTTTATGAACAAAAAACCTATAACTTTGATCGAAAATTTCATGACTACGTTAAAAAATATTCCAAAACTTTCAAGTTGGTTTGTAGACCTGCAAAAACTTTACACATTAATAGAAAAATTCAAAATTCAAATAATATAATGAAAACAGTTTGGCAAATAATAAACCGCGAAACTGGCAAAGTTATACCAAGGGACAATGATTTCTGCCTAAAGATAGGTGATGATGTTGTTAAATCCAGCGCTGATGTTGCTCGAGCTTTTGAAACATTCTTCACCAATGTACCCTTACTCACAACAGACCGTCTAAATTCATCTCCATATGAAGCAGAAACTTTATTAAAAAATAACACTAGCGCCAGTAATGTATATTTAAAATTTCATCATGTATATCCCCAGGACATTGTCAAAACGTTTATATTACTTAACTTAAAAAATACGGAAGACCTGTGGGGTATATCAGTCAAAGTCATTGGTTCAGTAATTCTAGTTATAGCCCACATTTAGCTTATATATTCAATAAATGTGTTGACGATGGGGCTTTCCCAGACCTCATGAAACACAGTAAACTGATACCTCTGTTCAAGTCGGGAGATAAGAGTGATCCATCAAATTTCAGACCAATATCTGTTCTTCCAACACTAAGTAAAATATTTGAAAAGATTATACTCAATCAAATGCTCTCACACTTCAACCGTACAAAACAACTCCACGCCAAACAATACGGTTTCACTAGGGGTAAATCGACTACGGATGCAGGTATTACCCTTATATCTCATATTTATTCTGCATGGGAGGCCGCACAGGATGCTATCGGAGTTTTTTGCGACCTGTCGAAGGCGTTTGATTGTGTTGATCATAATACGCTATTAATTAAATTAAATCATTACGGAGTTAGAAATAAAGCGTTGTATCTACTAAGATCATACCTAAGCAATAGAATTCAAAAGGCAGAAGTTAACGGCGTAAAATCTGATGGATCGGGTGTTAAAATGGGCGTTCCACAATGTTCCATATTAGGCCCTTTCTTATTCCTGGTATATATTAATGATCTGCCTTTCATGGTGGAGAAATTAACTGACATAGTGTTGTTTGCTGATGATACTTCACTGGTCTTTAAAATTGAAAAACAAAAAGGAGAATTTGATGATGTTAATGGTGTATTGTCTTTAACCTTGAATTGGTTCACAGTTAATAATTTATTGTTAAACGCTGGTAAAACCAAGTGTATCAAATTCTCACTTCCAAATGTCAGGCAAGTTGAGACCAGTTTAGTGTTAGACAACAGCACGTTAGAATTAGTAAATGATACGAAGTTTCTTGGAAAACCCATTGATAGCAAATTGCAGTGGGGACCCCACATAGATAAATTGGCTGGTAAATTAAGTTCTGCGGCTTACGCTGTTAGGAACATCAGACAAAGCACGGATGTGGCTACATCTAGGCTAGTATATTTTAGTTACTTTCATAGTGTGATGTCCTATGGTATCTTGTTGTGGGGGAAAGCAGCGGATATTCAAACTATTTTTATTTTACAGAAAAGAGCTATTCGAGCAATTTATAATTTAAAACGAACAGACTCCTTAAGAGAGCTTTTTAAAGAAATTGACATACTACCAGTAGCTAGTCAATTTATTTTCGAAAATATAATGTATGTACGCAAGAACCTTACAACATTTTCCAAACTTAGCGATAGCTGTAATGTTTACCTAAGAAATAATCACAGACTATGTGCGCCCCGTTTTAGACTCGCGAAGGTTAGCAATTCTTTCAAGGGTCAGTGCATTCTCTACTACAATAAGATACCTCTGGAGATTTTGAAATTGCCATTTGAGCAATTTAAAAAGCATGTTTAAGCGACTTTGTCGAAAAAGGGATATTACAATGTTCAAGATTACTTAAATGACAGGACTGTATGGGGTTAATCTGGCTCAACACAGACCTTGCTGTTAATAATTTTGTAATTATTTATTCCAGCTTATTAAATAAAAATAAATCATAATTGTATTAGTTAAGCACAACCTATTTTTAAAAGAGATCTAAAAATCAATCTGTGGGAGTTTCTACGCCCTTCTTCTCCCACAGTGGTCCAATGTAGAGAAGAGGCAAAAAATGACGTTTGCTAAGTATATGTAAATATCTACAGTAATAAAGTACTTTTGAGTTTGAGTTTGAGTTTGTATGACGTCGCCGTTTCTGGCTCCCACGACACAGGGTATCCTAGTGTGGGGCCAGGAGCAATGTTAAAAAAAAAACATGTATTAGGATATTTTGACGGTTGGTGAAAACACATGATTCCGCGTGCAATTTGAACTTCCATCATTCATGTAGATATCATCTTTTTGCCGAATCGCCAATGTCGGATTCCGTGTGAGCGAGTTCTAACTAGAGATCGGCACTATGAGTAAACACTCAAAATAATAGATACTGAGTAAATACCATATGGGTAAATACCGCGTACTTATTTACTCGAAACCAGGAGATATGTACATAGTCAGGTCATAAGTTCTGTCACATGTGCAATGTGAAATAATTTAGACATGTTTATTATTTATGTAAACATTTATATAGCAAAATGAACTTAATAAAACATAGATTCTTATGGTAATAAAGTTTATTCAAAATGACCCCCGCGATTTTGAATACAGGCCTTTATTCTGCGCGGCCAGTCGTCTATCGCAGCACGAACGAGGTCCATGTCAATATCGGCGGCTGCGTTAATCAAGGATGCCTTGAGTGACTCCAAATCAGGATGAGGCTTTGAGCTGGCCTTTTCCTCCAAGTGTTGCCATATCTTGTAATCTAACGGACTCAAATCTGGACTGGAGGAGGGCCAGTCTTCGTGCCGGATGAAGTCGATTTCACGCGCCGCCAGCCAGTCTTGTGTGTTTTTCGCTCTATGAGCTGGCGCAGAATCTTGTTGGAATACCCAGTGCCTGTTATTAAACATGGTATGAGAAACAGGTTCCACAAGGTTCTTGAGGACTGTATTTTGATATACAACTGCATTCGTTTTTACGCCTTTCTCACAAAAATGTACCTCAGTTAAGCCCCAATAACAGACTCCCAACCAAACCATGAGCGAGGATGGAAAATGACCTCGTTGGACACGCGGAATACAGTTGCTCGCTTCTTCACTGCTGTGTGCGTACACTTTATCATTTTGTTTGTTGTAGCTCTCTTCCACGGTGAACATTTTTTCATCCGAAAAAGGAATTTCCCGATGCTTTTTTCCCGCGTACCGCTTCAACAAAGCGCGGCATCTCTTCAGTCTCAGGTCCATTAAACGAGCGTCCAAACGATGTCCTGTTTTTCTTCGATATGCCCTAAGCCCTAAGTCTTCATTTAACACCCTTTTCACCGTGGTCCTGCTTAACCCCATCTGAAGGGCCAACAGTTTCTGCTTGCGTATGGGATTTCTTTGAATTCGCGCCTTCACAGCTTTTATCACTGCTGGAGTCCTAACAGAGCGAGGGCGACCACTTCTTGACCTGTCATCTACACTAGAGTCTTCATTGTATCGTTTTATGGTACGATAAACGAATCTTTTGTTTATATTCAAATTTTTCAGTAAGTCGAAAATCTGAATTGGCGCGTAACCGCAACGATGCAACGCAATAACTGCGAAACGGTCTTCTTTAAGTGTCCACTCCATATTTAAAAATGCGGAAAATTCTAAAAAGTACACATTTTTATTTTCATGAAAAATTCGAAATTCGAATTCAATAAACTTTTTTGTGGCCAGCGTTCTAAATTCAAAAGATTTTATTGTGTGACAGAACTTATGACCTGACTGTGTATATGGGTATAGTAAATATGTTTTAAAATGGGAAATATTAAACTGCACATCAATAATACTGATTTAAATAGCAAATATCAGGGCAAAATGTTGCGGTAGCTTAGGTGAAGGGTAAAGGGGATGAGAGAAGCGAAGCTCCCTTTATCCTTCGTGTTAGGTTGAACATGTAACACAAACAACAAAAAATACTTAAAACATAAACTTGGGTACACATAATAGTAGTTTATGTGACTGATACATAAAGGAGGGCATTAAAACTCGAGAGTGGGTTTA
The DNA here is from genome assembly GCA_949825045.1 of Argyresthia goedartella. Taxonomy (NCBI): domain Eukaryota; kingdom Metazoa; phylum Arthropoda; class Insecta; order Lepidoptera; family Argyresthiidae; genus Argyresthia; species Argyresthia goedartella. The sequence goes on along the minus strand of OX463811.1, from coordinate 3,749,420 downwards.
TGAAACAAGCCGAAGGCGAGTTTCATAATAATAACACTCGAGAGTTTTAATGCCTTATTATGTACAGTTACATACACTAGTTTATCTACACACATATTATAAGCTCTCTTTGATGTGTTCAGGAACCGCATATTTGACCGGCATTGTGGCATTGAGTTGTTTAGCTTGTTCTGTAGTACCAACTTCACAGACAAAGTAGGGGCGGCACGCAGGCGGGCGTCGGCGTTCGAAATTTGAATGTCATAATATGTAGAATATTTACACATTATGATCATAATGTTCAATATTCAGAAAATAAATGTGTTTTTACAAAGTAGTTTAACATCTGATCGTAAAGTGCGGTTTTTGGACGCAGTAAAGAGTGTTTATGATACGTGTGTAGATAAAATATTTAAAATATAAAAAGTGTTTTTGCTTGACCTTTTTTGCTGTGCAAATCAGTATTTTTGATGTGCGATTAAATACTAGCCTTTAAAACCCTCGTGGTAGGTGCAAACAATCATAAATAAGATAAAATAAATGTAGCCCATTAATGTCCCAGTAAGATTACGTCATACTATTACTATTAAACCATACATATACATACAGAAAACATTCATAGGGAGATAAAATATATTTAAACATGTAACGATGATGCAAAATAAATGCGGAATAGTATTTTTTTTGCTACTACTTCGTCACTTTTGGATATTTATGGATAGAAACGACTGCTTATGAGTATTTATCCTTCGACGGGTAAATACCCGTGTAGAAAACCATCTCTAGCTCTGACGTGGCAGAGCTATGCGTAAGCGTTACTTCCTTCGAGCATGGCTGTCACTGTCACGGTGAAAAAAAAATCACTCATGCGCGCGAGCGGCACTCTGAGAAAATTGCTAAAACTAGTGGTTTTGTGAGCTGTAGCCCTCGCGAGCTATACAGGAAATTTGTGTTTTTTTATTTTATCCCCCCTTACAACTCCGACCTTGAAGTTTATCGGATGAACAAGTGAAATTATTATAAATACAAATATTCCGATTGCATTTTCTTTTAATACCACATACAAACTTATGAATGTTGTTGGGTATGTACAGGGAATATTAATGAAGCCGCACCAATAACTTTTTATAACTTATTAATAACTTTTCACCAATAACATTTCCGGTGGTAAAATAGGTATTCTATATAATCCCTGGGCATTGTATACGTCACTGTAAGATTGTCAAAACCGTTAGTTGATAAAGTATACTCTGTCCAATCCTTGATTTAACTTTTGACATTTCCTTATTACATATGGTATAAGACATATTTTTCGTTGCAGATGTCAAAAGAGTATGGATTGGTTAGTTGGTCAACTATCGACAGTTAGTAAACTGTAACGTACTGCTTACTGTATGACGCGTTAGTTGATAAACTAAAGGTTAAACCCGTTAAATAGTAAACTGGTTTAAATTTGAATTGCAAACGAAATACCAGGGCAAACACTGCGGTAGCTTAGGTGAATACAAGAGGGGGCGAGTGCAGCGAAGCCCCCGAATTGTCTTCGTGTTAGGGTGACATGTAAGAAAAAGCGTCGCAAAGATAAAATATGCATATTCATCTGTTGCAAAACAAGTTTTTTGCAGCGATTTTTGTATTTCTGGGCCCACATTTCTATAATAAAATCTTCCAATCTGAACATATTTACTCAAAAAATACGTATGATTTCAAAATAACTATTTACAATTGGCTGAGGTTAAATAATTATGATGCAACAGATAAATTTATAACCATTCTTGGTCAATAATATCTCTCATTAAATTCTCAGTAAACATGTAGGTGATACGTATATTAAATACACTATAACATTCTTTGCACACCACACTCTACATACATGCATTACACCTATCAACTTCTCTTTTATACATAACTCATACTATAAACACTCTCCAATAGCTTTTAGATGTTTTTTCAATAATTTTTGTGTCACAAATGTTAAAAAGAATCTCATTTTATCAAATCAACTGTGTACTTTTATATAAGATCCTTAACTTTATAACTTAAAATTTTACTGTAAATTTGAAATTCAGTCAAATATTTTAACTGTATTATGTATAATTACAGAACATTTTTTGTCAGACAATATTGTTGCATATAAAGAGTGTATGTTACTTATCCCAAAACACAGGGGAAACTCTACTTCCAGGGGAGTAACGACTCTCATATTGTCTGTACAAATGTACGATAACACTGTAGCAAAATTACTGAATAAACATGATTTATTATTTATTATTTTATTATTAAGAACAAATGAAACGTAAATTCTAAAACCTGTCGGTCTGGTTTACTATCTTTCGACAGTTGATCAACTAACGCGTCAGTTTATCAACTAACGGTTAAGACACATACAACAAAAACGTTGAACGCAGTTATTTTAAGTCAGTACCAAGCATGACGATGTTCTTAAATCCGCACTCTTATATCAATCTTAGCGACATTACAAGCACACTTAGATACATTGCAAACATATTCCATCTCACAACGCTTGGTTTTGATAAACATACTACGCCATGGCAGTATATCAGAAGTGTATATTCCTGTGAGAGACTAGCATTAGTCTCGTAATTTCGTAATTTTCGTAATTTCTTTATTGTACTACACAAAACAGACATACAGATAACTTATAATAGAAAAAACATGTACAAAGGTAATCTCTCAAAAGAGATTTCTTCCAGCAAACCAAGATGATAGGAAAGGTGATGGTTGAGCGGGGGAAGACCTGCGCGTACAATATAACTCTATAAATATTACGAGTAATATATACTACAAACAATATTATACTGGTAACCCTAATTGCAAAAAATAGACTGCATACACAATTACTTAAATACAACGTAAAAATATGAATAAACCGTATAATAAACTGATACATACCAATATATAAATCTAACTGGAAAGGGAGAGATAGTGCTTCTTTAGCCGGTTTTTGAATATATTTAGAGATCGACTGTCGCTGATAGTGCAAGGAAGCTCATTCCACAGTCGTATGGCTGGGATTCTGAGCCCGTGCTCGTAGGCTGCAGTGGAGCGATCTGGAGTTTTGAGTGTAGACGCCATATGAGTTCCCCGAGGCCTGCTGGAAGAAAGAAATTCGAAGCGATCTCGTAGGAAGTTAGGGTAACGAGGGTTCCACAAAATAATATGAGGGATTCACAGGATATGAGAGTCCCGTCGAAGTCGAATCGGTAGTCTCACTGGATTTAAGAAAAGTATCACGCGATATAGATCTCAATGTCTATAGACTATTACCTATAGACTATCTCTTCCCGGGGATAAATAAAAACAAACCCGCAGGTTTTGGATGTCTATACGTGTGTATCGCTGTTTCTGGTTCCCACGACACAGCGCATCCTAGTGTGGGGCCAGAACCAGTGCCAAATGCTGCCTAGATGGTCTGTTAGTTGCTTTAGAGTAAAGTGTAGTCTTGTCTTATCTCTGTCTATAGCCAACTATCTTAACTCTATCTTGTAAGGTATAAGGTTGTGCCCGCTTTTACTATCAGCAATCTTAACGATATCTTGAGGGATAATAAACCCTTCTGTAGACAGTGATATGCTCCTTGGGCAGGCTCGAACAAAGCTTACCCTCCTTCTTGTTTAGTCGGTTAAAAACAACCTTCTATTTTGCTTGAGAGGTTAACAGTCGCCCTACTTCACAACACTCGTCGTGTTCAACAGAACACAAGATCGCTTTTACTTACAGCTCGTGTTTCATTCAATTGACGCAGTGAGAGCTTTATTTATTTGTGGAACGCAATGTTGTATCGACAACAAAACAAACATACAAATACTGAGGGTGTGTCTAAGGCACATTTGTGTGTGCCCGATGAGGCACTTATTCAAAACTCTAATTTTTCGTGACAGGGGCCTAGCCCATCGCCGCATTTATGGAGATTCAAGGTTTCTGATTTTTTCAACATCGTTAGAACGTCCGTATCCAAGGTAGATGGTCAGCACCGGATTCGAACGCGCTCTCCTGTGTGAACAACTAGGTTCCCGCTAGGGGGCGCTGGTGTAGTTGGAGACAAAGAGTTTCATTCATCTGAGGTTAGGTTCAAAAACACGTCATCTTACAAATAAACATGTCTCTGACAAAATTAACCTCAAATGAGGTTAGGATGCCATTTATAAGAAGAAGTAATTAGAATTTGACAACTTTGACAGATAGACAGCCTCGATCTAACTACACCAGCACCCACTTTGTCAACCAAGCATATTAAATTGACGACCCGAATGGCCGAGTCGGCAATGACGCTGCCTACGAAGCCAAGGGTCACGGGTTCGCGTCCCGGTGGGGGTAAATATTTGTTTGATGAGAACGGATGTTTATACCCTAGTCATGGTTGTTTATCTAAGTATAATATTTATCTATATAAGTATGTGTATCGTTGTCTAGTACCCAAGATACAGGGAATCCTAGTTTGGGGCTAGATCAATGTGTGTAAATAGTGTCGAAGGTATTATTATTAATATTATTATATTAAATAATGGAATAGTGATTGTCGCCTATATTACAGGCTTCTTTTAGCTTAGTTTAAGTGGCAAAAATCAGGTCGTATAAGTGGTTGATGTAATTTAATGTAAGTACTCGTAATATTTTTGTGTGTATTGCTTTATTTTTAACGGAAATAAATGAATCTGCAATAAGCTTCTCAGATTAGGTGCCATTACATCACTATGCAGCGTTGAGATTGGGTATTGCTATTAGTATTGATATTGCCATATGCATACAATAACTCATTTTCACAAAGATTGTTTTCTTTTCTTAGTGTTTTAATTATTAATATTAATTATTTTTCTGTTGATTTATTTATAATTAAGCACTTTTTGACTAATTTAAATAACTCAGCATTTTCATATAAGTACATAATGTAGGAAACTAAATGTAAAACTGGCGAAGCTTTGATTTGATTTGTGATAATGTAAAATAATTTAACTGTGATTTGATTTGTGATAATGGTAAACAATTATAATAATTATTATAATTGTTATCTGAAATAAATTGATTATTTTGTCTTATTACTTTTTTCTTTGACAGTACCACCTCGATGATAAAGTAGATAATTTTCGGGGGGAAACGAAAACGGGGACAAACGCCAGTAACCCGACATAACGACCTATTCAAGCGAATAGGATGAAAATGGTTGTAATAGTTGAAATGTTTGACTTATTATACTAATCAGTATAATTAATAATTGATAAAGTTTGCCATCATAATGTAAATAAAACATTAATAATGCAAATATAAAAAGAAAAAAGCGATAAAACACACAAAAAACAATATCAATAAAAAAACAGCAAGATAAGTGTTAGATATTGAGAGGGCAACTACAAAATGTGATTATCAACGCGCGGGCGGCCCGGCCCAGGGTTGCCAACCATACGAAGTCCCTCGTACAAATACGAGATTTGTGGTCTTTTGTACGAGGTACGAGGACACTATCAACCTCGTACAATTATGTATGAGATTTTGACAATATGGCCATACAACCAACATTTTCCATCACCAGTCTGCGCGCGCGCGCGTCACGCGGGTGTCTGTTACGTTGTCGCGATTACGATTTCGTCATCGCCGCCGAACAAAGTAAAGTGCGCGAACTGTAATATCGTCATCGATGAATGGGGTTGGCCGGTGAAAGCTATCATAGGTGGCGCCACGTGCATTTGGTACCATTATCCAGTTGCCAATTTCAACGATCGACTAATTTCTGGAATTTTTTCTGTGATAATTGGTTATCGGAATCTATTTACTACACAACAAAAGTAATTTTTCGAGTAGGAATATGATATAATCTCATGTAATTACTACTATACAACTTAATTTTGTCTTTTTGGCAGGGGTTTTTACTATATGCGCACATGACTGGCGATTGAACACACTGTACTGGCAACACAGAAGCGTGACTTTGACGTTAGGGGAACCAACGGATACTAGCGCCACTCTGACAGTTGCCAACCCCAATACTTGCGTTCATGCAGAACAAGCTTGATGTCATGGATGAACGTCTGGAAAACAGCTTTGGTTTGCCCAATCCATAAAGCAGGGCCAAAAGATGAACCCTCTAATTACCGTCCGATCTCGTTACTTCCTACTTTCTCCAAATTACTGGAAAAGGTAGTTAACAAACGGCTAATTAGTTTTTTGGAACAAAACAGGTTGCTCTACCACCGTCAATTCGGTTTTAGGAAGGGTATCTCGACTGAGGACGCAGTAAGTTCACTAGTGAGACGTGTATGTACCTTGCTAGATGAAGGTAGACCCTGAATTGGTGTCTTCCTTGATCTGGCAAAGGCGTTTGATTTGTCTCTACACCCATACTGCTAAACAAACTACATAACATGGGGATTCGAGGTACTGTTCTTGCTTGGTTTAAAAGCTACCTCACAAATAGACTCCAATGTCTAAAAGTGGGCACACATATTAGCCCACTTGAACCCGTTAGCTTTGGTGTTCCACAGGGCAGTATCTTAGGCCCCACTCTTTTCTTAATGTACATTAATGACATATATAGTATAAATCTACCCAAAGCTGACCTATTTTGCTATGCTGATGACACCGCCATAATTTTTAACGATACCTCCTGGAACAATGTCTTTGCTAGTGCTGAAAACGGTATGTCCAATGTAGCAACATGGTTACGAAAAAACTTGCTTACTCTGAACACTGCAAAAACTAAGTACCTGTGCTTTTATAAGACCGAGGCCTCCGGGCCACCAGCGTTGCCCAACATTAAAGTTCACAAATGCGGAAATATCTCTACCCAATGTCAATGTCCTGAGATACAAAATACTACATCGATTAAATACCTAGGAATAATACTTGACAAAAATCTGAACTTTAGAGACCATATAAAAGCATTGACAGCCAGAATACGTAAAATTATTTACATCATGAAACAATTGCGAAACTGTGCCGACTATGGACTCCTAAAGGGAGTGTATACGGCTATATGTGAGTCGATTCTTACCTACTGTATTTCGGTATGGGGTGGATGTAGTAAGACAATCTTAATAGACGCAGAACGAGCTCAACGTTCGGTATTGAAAGTTATGTATAGGAAACCAAAAAACTACCCCACTGATCTAATACAAGGTGAAAATGATATACTTAGTATCCGTAGGCTGTTTATTCTGAGGTCTGTTATTTTAGTTCATAAAAATATAACCAACTCTCCTGTATACAACAAACTTCTAATGAAACGGACCTACAAGGTTCCTATTAACACTGTCCACACTACCTTTGCGCAAAGATTCCCTGATTTTCTTCATCCTTACATGTACAACAAGGCCAACAGTTTTTGTAACTTTAGAAATTGTAGTAGTTTTGAAGTCAAACGTAGGTGTCAAAAATGGCTTCTGTCCCTCACATACGATACCACTGAAATGGTCTTAGGAGTCCTTCAATAGAAATTTTAGTCATTATGCAAATACTGTCGATATGTCCCACATGATTATATGCTGTAGTACTCTTAAGTTTTAAAATAATGTACTGTCTTTGTTTTGTTAGTCTGTGTTTTATCTTTTTGTTTATATTTTCGGTTATAATACCCACTCTTTCCTGTTGTTTTTGTGTCCTTAATAATTAAATTGTACCCACGCTGAACTCCCATCTCCTATCTGTGAATCATAATTATGGTACCCACGATACAGGTTCTGCCTAGTGTGGGGCCACAGTTAATCATACTTGTAGCGTTTAAGGTTTTTATTTCTTTATTAATGTTCTTTTGGAAACCTGCTTATTTTTATTTTTTAAATAAATATTTCTATTTCTATTTCTATTTTTAAGTAAGCCTCATCCAGATATGTGCTTCGTCGTTCTCGGCGGAGGAGATTGTGATATACAGTCACTTCTATTTGAATCCTTGCCAACGGACAAACGAAAAATCACACGTAAGGGTGATAACAAGCATCATCACAATCTCCAGGACATTATTTGCTTGATGAAAATCACCGAGCCCCACGTCATGCCGCTGTTTGTCGCACATCAGTTGCAAAAGTTGCCTCCAGTAACGTTTGATCATGTCGACGTGACGCAACTTTTGAAAGACTTACTCAAACTAAAGGAGGAAACGGCGTTCATTAAAGAGAACTATGCCACGAAATTCCATCTTAGTGAACTACGTGAAGATTTGCAGTACCAAAGGACAGACTCTATAGTCAACACAAACTATGTGAATACCCGTCTTCGAGGTGCATCGTATATGGACAGCGGCCCTATGGGCTTGGTGTCAGACCACTGCCTGTCCACCGAAGATAGACGCGGATTGCATCAGCCAAGCTGGCGGCCTATCTCATATGCGGCTGTATCATCATTCGACCTAAATGTTGAGAACAACAACAAAACGGACCATGAAATTCCGCTACTACCCTCATGTAGCTTACCGAGCGCCGAGCCGCTGATGTCGTCACCCCGCCCAGTACAAACAACGGAGTGCGCATTAGTGGTACACACACCCACTGATGAGCCAACTACATAAACCGGTTCAACATCACAGCCTGAAGTCGTATCAGCTGATTGTGTGATAACTATAACTGCATCTTTTGCCGAGGCCCTAAAGTCATCTTCTTCGAAAGATGAAGAATGGACGAAGGTTCGAAAGAAGAAGAAGAAGAATAAGTCTAACTCAAAAAATCGTTTCGTGCGTCAAATGGGTCAGGCGCCTGTGGAGTCCGACGGGTTGTTTAGGGCTGTCGAACCAAAAGTACCTCTCTTCATTACTAACATACACCAAGACTCGAAGGTGAAAAACATAGCGGAATACATATTCAGAAAGACCCAGGAAAACGTGTTCTTAAGGCAAATAGACATACAGGTGAGGATAAAGATCACAATGCTTTTCAATTGTATGTGACCAAAGAAAAACTTCCCTTATTTTTGGATAATAACTTGTGGCCGAACAGAATATACTTTCGAAGATTTGTTCATTCCAAATACAAGTTGGTAAACAGAGAAAACCCTGTCTCTGTTGAAACGAAGCCTCTACCTTCTAAATGAGTAATACACCCTGTACATACCATTGTAAGCTGACCAGCTTTAATTGTAAAAATGTGACCACATTTGTAAACTGTGTGAGGAGACTGTGTCACACATCCGATATAATAGCGATGCAGGAAACATGGCTGCTTTCTCCACGACCTCCCATCACTCGGCAATATTGACAGTGAATTTGCATATTTTGGGAAATCAGCTGTGGACACTTCGGCGGGTATTCTTCGTGGCAGACCCTACGTGGAGAAAGTCCCTGTTCCGGTCGGTATCTGTGATAGCGTGTGATAGTGCGCGGCTATAAAAATAGTAATTCAAGACCGGTCTATTGTTGTGTTTTCTGTTTATATGCCTACGGATAAGACCGAGAACCTTGTATTATTTACATCATGTTTGAGTGAAATACTTGCGGTAATTGAAGTGAACAATGCGGACTCCGTATTTATCCTGGGGGATTTTAATGCGCACCCTGGTGAGTCATTTTGCAACGAATTTTTAGACTTTTGTGCTGAGCTGTCTTGGTACTGTGTGGATCCATATCCACACAGTACCAAGACTGCTCAGCACACCTGGACCTACTCCCACCGGACTCGTATACATTTGTGAGTGACGCCCACGGATGTAGGAGATGGCTGGACCATGTAATAGTGACAAGTGCCGCACGTCAGACTGTTCTGGGAGTCTCAGTATTGTATGATGTCTATTCGTCAGACCATATACCAATACAACTTGAGTATAATTTTAATTTGGTAAAACCTAAACTAGTCACATATAGTCATGGTTGTAACAAGGTCAAATGGGGCGTAAGAGACACTAGTCAAATCATGAAATACTCTGATTTTTGTAATTTACGTCTAAAATGATTGATTTTCCTACTGAATTCACAAATTGTGCGAGTAAATATTGTTCGGACGAGCATCACAAACATATTATAGACAAAATGTATGAAAGCATTGTTGGTATACTAGTAGAGGCTGCTAGCATCAGTCATTGTAAATCTAAACTCAAAAGGGGCAAACATGTAACAGGCTGGAACAGGCATGTGGGGGACGCTCACAGGCAGGCCCGGCTCTGTTTTAAAACCTGGCTTCAGTTCGGCAAACCCACTTTTGGTCCAATATATCAGGAAATGCACGAATCACGAAAGAAATTTAAACTAAAATTAAAATGGTGTCAGGCTAACGAAAAACAAATAACAATGGATATTATTGCAAATCAACATAGAGACAAAAACTTTTAAAAATTCTGGAAATTCGCAAATAAATTAAACCCTAAACCAAGTCTTCCTGTGAGCGTGGCCAGCGTGCATGATCCTGTCGACATAGCTGAGACCTTCCGAGCTCACCTTAAGGTGGAATCACCTTTGGCAACTCCGTCGTCGTCGCCGGTGCTCGATGCCGGGGAGCGTACCGGAGACCTCAGTGTCAGTATCACCGCCAAGGAGGTCAGAGAGGTGATAAAAAAGATGCTTCGAGGGAAATCCCCCGGCCATGACGACCTCAGCATCGAGCACCTGCAGCATGTGGGTTTCCATATAGGGAGGGTATTAGCGCTGTTCTTTAGTTTATGTATGAGTCACTCTTATCTCCCTAAAGATCTGATGTACACCCTAGTCGTTCCAATCATTAAAAATAAAACTGGTGATGCTTCCGACTTAAATAATTATAGGCCAATATCACTCGCAACTGTTATTGCAAAAGTGCTGGACAGTTTGCTTGATAAACAACTGACTAGGCAAATAACACTGCATGATTTCCAGTTCGGACTGTCAACGGAGAGTGCCATCTTTAGCCTCAAGCAAACTGTTCAGTAGCTCAAGCAGGAAAAACACTTCAGACGATAACGAGACCTCGCATCGAATACGTAACCAGTCTTATCGGCAGCAGGAACCACTGTCTAGCGACTAGGATGTTGTACGGCTAGGATGGCACAGTTGAACGAACAACACAGTCTATTGAATGAAGGAAACGTTCCAAATATTACTTTATCTGTACATCGATTTTAAATGTAGGTTTTGTTGTAATATTTCAGTGAAATATAATCTTATTCTAAATTACTTTTATTTCATTTTAAACATGTGTTAGTAGTAGAGTCGTATTACTTTAGCCCTGGGGGGTAACTTTGGCCCATGACCAACAAAAAGTTTGAAACTCCCGCCATATTATTTTCATAGCAGATGGCGCAAAAGTTCATATGGCATCCGGTAGATGGTATCTAAATATGTTGGTAAAACAGTGATTCATGCTCACAATCGAAACGTTTATTGTTCATTTGGAGTCAGGTTTCAACCTGTTACTTCTTCACTGAATATTTAACGTGCAAACTTCTATCTGAACAGGAACAATTAGGTAAGTTTGAGATCTAACTTGTGTTATGTAGTGTGTAGAATACATTCGGGACTATGTGGCTAGTGAAATCATGTAGATCAGTTCATTTTTGTATTAGTTATATTGAATTGAAACGGAGGAATTACTTTGACCGGGGTTTTGGTTTGACTTTGGTCCAGGGCCAAAGTAACCTAACCTAATTAAGCAAATAACCTTTAATGATGTGGTCTTCTCTTAATTGCAGGATTACCTTAGGTTTGCAAATAATATCAAGAAAGTGCGTGCCCAAGTTTCAGAGACCGTTATAGAAGATTTCATTGAAAATATAAAACCAGAGTTAGAGAATGTTCCTCCTGAGAACCTGTACAATTACGACGAAACCAACCTGACTGACGACCCCGGAAAGAAAAGGGTGATTTGCCGTTGCGGAAGTAAGTACCCAGAGTCAATAATTAACTCTTCAAAACTCAGCTACTCCGTCATGTTTTGTTGCAATGCTGCTGGAGATTCCATTGCGCCATACGTCATATATAAAGCAGATCACTTATGGACTACATGGACTGAAAACGGTCCATCTGGAGCCCGATATAACAGGACAAAAAGTGGTTGGATGGACGCTGTTACATTCGAGGATTGGTTTATCAATTACTTATTGCCAAGGACGAAAAGTTGTGATAGGTGATAACCTTTCATCCCACATAAACCAAAGTGTACTCAAAGAATGCGAGGACAACAATATAGCTTTTATATGTTTGCCTCCCAACGCGACACACATTCTACAGCCATTGGACGTGGCATACTTCAGGCCGTCGAAGATTAAATGGCAGCAGGCTTTGCTAACTTGGAAGCAGAGTCAAGAGGGTCTAAAACTTCCAACGCTGCCAAAGGATAAATTCCCTGATATACTCAAGCAAGCATTAAATAACATGACTGCAACAAAGGAAAACATAATTGCCGGTTTCGAAAAAACTGGAATATATCCGATTGACAAAGCCATACCAATAAATAGGTTGCCTCGACAGGATCGCATCTTGCATCTGGATTTAATCGCTGATTCGTTTATGCAAAAACTGCAGCATGCAAGAAATGACACAACTTCCCAAACAAATACTGTAAGAAAAAGAAAACTAAACGTACCTGCTGGCCGTTCAATTATAGCGCAAGATATTGCTGAAGCAGGTCCATCCGGTGTGACTGTCACGAAAAAGACGAGACAAAAAAAGACCCAAGCACTGCGACGACGACAACTTCACAAGAATTCTACAACTAGTTGCAGCTCCAATATGAGTGACGTTTCATCTACAGAAGATTTGCCAGACGTCGAGTTCATGCTAGATAATCAAGAAATGACACGGGAGTTTCCGATCAGCCCGAAGAATAATGAAACCAAAGTGGACTTAAATGCTGTTGAATGTGGAGACGATCTTTCAATCGTGTCGATGTCAAAATTGAGACCCGAGTCAAACCTGAAAGATATTCTTCAAGTGGATGATCATGTCCCGAGCAAATGGAAAAATCAGCTGTATCCGGGAAAATTACTTTCCTTAAATGAAGAGGGTGTTATGGTAGGTGCAATGAAAAAAGGATAAAAGTTCTGGAGGTGACCTCTTATAAAAGATGAACAGTTGTACTCTTGGGAAGATATTGTAAAGAAAATAAAACCGCCTAAATTAATGAAAAAGGGCTGCTTTTCTGTAACTGAAATTGATGAAGCTAAGTAGAATACTGACTTCGTGCAGTAGTTAAGTTGATTCCTATAAGAAATATTAAAAAGACTAAAAGAGATTTACTAGATCTATGAAGAAACAAAATTATCCTGTGGCATAAATTATGGTTACTAATAATATTTACCCTTAAATGAGTACCTATATGTTCTAAGAAAAGCTATAATTTGTTATTATCCAAGAAGTTAGCACTTTGAAGGAAGCCATAAATGTTTAATTGTTTGTTTTTATTGAAAATTTTCGAAGAATTTAATAAAATATGTTTTTTTTCCTGTGTACAATGGCTCTTTTTTATACAGAACAACTTAAATGTGATTACTTTAATCCATAGTCGTTAAGTCAAGCGATTAAGGTACAAAATAAGCAGACGGCCAAAGCATACATCTCCGAAGTCAAACTTTCGCCCAAACTTTGCAAAAAAATAAAAACTATAATACTGTACTTTGATGACTTTTTTCATTCCTAGCCTTTCATTATATCCCCTTCTATACACTGAGTTCATTAAAACAAATAATAAGCTGAAAGGATCAAATATATTCACAGAAAAAGAAAAAAAAGAAAATTTTGGCGCAAAGTAATACGTACTCAAATAGTGTTGTAAATTATTCATTAAATATTATCATAATGTTTTTGATCTTCGAGATAGAGGTTAGGTTTTTGATTGTCACATGGCGTGACATTACAAATGCGGACTTTTCGAGTTCACTTTCTTAAACTTCTCAAAACTATATGTTGCTGAAGTAATTAAAAATGAGGACGAGCCACATGCAATATGCAATCATGGTAGAATTCATGGAAAGGTAAGTTTATAATCATCGATAACGATAGATTCAAGTCTGTTTTCTTAACAAAGTTCTTTACGTCCCTTGTAAAATTGAGGAGCACAGGCCTTTAGTCTCATTTAAATTCTTAATCAATATGTTGATGGTGGTCATCAAGGTGGATTATGGCACGATGTTTCATGCCATAAGCCACCATGCTCCACTTTGGTCTTACTTAAGACATATTTTATATTCTTTCATTAAGACTCGTATCCGTAGTTATTCGACTCGTTCGTATGAATTTAAGTACTGTGATGTATTGAGCACTACCTACAATGGCCTATACTTGAATTTGCTAGCCCTACAGATTAGGTATATTAGGTAAAGACTTTTATATATGAATTTGAACTTTTATTTTTGAATATATGGTTACAATTTGTATAAAAGGGATCAAACTGGCTCGACAGCCATAACGCTAATCCTCACTATATAATTTAGCTCAGTCGCTGGCCGAAGCCTAAGGTGAAGTGTGTCACATTGACTTTTCACATCCAAGCCTCTTTCTTTTTAAATTACAAACTAATTAACAGTGTCAAAGTGAACACCCACTCTAAAGAGGCCCGTATACAATATTATCGCATAGACAAATATCGAACCTTAAAATCATTCCCCCCTCCCTTCAAAAAAAAATTCTCCATCGGGTTTTTTTTTTTCAAAGTGGCAACCCTAACTCAAAGTCTAAAATCAAAAATGACAACCCTATCTCAAAGTCTCAAACCTAAAAAACATTAAATGTTAACATTATGTGAGTTTGCTATGCTTGAAATCTAAAAAACAGTAAATATGCCGCAAGCATTATTTTAAATAACATCGAGTACCCTAATCCTTATCTGTCCAACCATCCCATTTAACCTACTTAATTAAACATTAAATACCCTAACATTAAATTCTGATCACGCATAAGACCAGTACCAAAACAAAACATTGACATGAATAAGAATAAATTGACAAGAAATAGAATAAACTGACCGAAGGTCATATCGCACGCTTAGAATAATAGTGTCCTATTCCGAAATTTTGATGAATTGAGTTACAATACAACACCGACCTAAAAAAGCGTGCTCTACAATCATGTAGAGCACGAGCCTATCAAGGCATGAAAAAACACGCGTTTTCCTAATGGAAAAAGGTTCAATTTCGTTTGGGTCTATCATTCCACGACCCATTCAGTATTGCGCCGACGCTCGTGGATTATGGACGTAAACAACGAAGACCTGTTCATATTTACGTCTTTGTTTCACTCAAATAAGGTAAGATTTATTCAATATGATTAGAACAACAACGACCGAATTATGAATTCGGTCTATGTTTTACTATTTTTTTTTCCCTTTTTGTTTGACGTATTTAATGATTGAGTCTGTATCCTACCAAACGGTGCTGCTGCACAGTGACAATATACGAGTTAAGTCTATGTAGTTTTAAAAATCGTCCAAATTGATCCAAATATAATAGAAAAGGTCTATCTCCTAATAGATTTATTGTGATTCTTACGGCAGATTATTTTGTAAGTCTATATTTTACAAAATTTGTGTTAATTAACGTTAAATTATCTCTTAATGAGTCTCTTTATCACAAATTAATAAGTAAGTTAGTAGTAACTTTAATAATAACTGTTTGTTAATTTTGTAGTATTTATGACCTCGGTACTTAACCTACTTTGAATTTTGTTGCAGATCTCAAAATGGATAAAAGGCGCATGGCTAAAATATTCTCAAACATAAATTTAAAAGTACCAAAAGTACCCGTAAATTGTCAAAGGAGTACTCGCCGGCGTCTTTGTTATAACTCTGATGAAGCTAACAATATTGTCCAGCCACACGATGCCACCGTCTCTGCTCCCCACAACTCTCTACCAGCCACCGTCATGCAGGATCTGCCTCTTGATGCCGCCGGCACTGCTGACTACAACTCACCACCAGCCGCCGTCATGGAGGATCAGCCTCTTGATGCCGCCGCCTTTGCTGATCACAACTCACCACCAGCCGCCGTCATGCAGGATCTGCCTCTTGATGCCGCCGCCTCTGCTGGCCATAACTCACCTCTGGCCGCCGTCATGCAGGATCTGCCTCTTGATGCCGCGCCTCTGCTAACCACAACTCACCACTGGCCGCCGTCATGCGGGATCTGCCTCTTGATGCCGCCGTCTCAGCTGACCACAACTCACCACCAGCCACCGTCATGCAGGATCTGCCTCTTTATTCTGCCGCCTCTGTTGACCACAACTCACCACCAGCCCCCGTCATGCAGGATCTGCTTGCTACTCGTTGCTACTAAATTATCTCACAACCCCAAAAGGGCATGTCAAGCTAAAAAGATTCCAATAATAACCCCAATAAATTCCGACGAGAGTGATGCAGACATAAGCGATGACGACCCCACTTACCGTAAGGATAATGGAACCAATCAAAAGATACCGGGGCTCTTGCAAGCTCATCGCAGAAGCAGGAACAGTGCATCATCTAGCAGCTCAACCTCCAGCAGTTCACCCTCTAGAAGTTCTTCCGATGAAGAAGCCTTTTCACCAAAGCTTTAGGAGAGCGCCCTGCTTCACAAAATCCCACCACTTCAGGAGAGCGCCCCGCTTCACCAAAGCCCACTACTTCAGGAGAGCGAACTGCTTCACCAGAGCGAAAGCGAAAGCGGAAACGAAATCCTGAGGCATGGAAGATTAACAGTGCCAAACGGAAAAGAAACAGCGGCCAGTCCTATGTGTCTGTAAAAACCAATAAAGAGGTTTCAGCGCGATCTGTAAAAGCGCCGTGTAAATGTCGTCTAAAATGTGATTAAAAAATATCTGTAAATGAAAGAGAAACTCTATTTCAAAAGTATTGGGGATTAAAAGATATTGAATTACAAAGAGCATTTCTCAGGAGTTGTATGGTGGAAGTAAAACCTAATTATAAATATACGTGGGCTGAAAACCCAAGGAAACCTAATACTGCATATTATTTGATGAATCAAAGGGTGTGCAAGACTTATGTAATTGCCACATTCGAAATATCAGACCGGGTACTCCGTACTGTAAAGGACAAAAATGACGAAACCAACATCTTAGATACAGACAAAAGAGGAAAACATGACAACCACAATAAATTAGACCCAAATCTGGTCAGAGACATCAATAATTATGTTGCGGCAATTCCAAGAATTGAGTCCCATTACACCAGGGGAACGTCTTCTTGTGAATACATTTCAGCTGACAAATTGATCGCAGATATACATAGAGACTTCGAAATGTCGCAAAAAGCTCTCGGTCGTCCGGCGGGAAAGTTCTGTAACTTCTATGACATTTATAAGCAGACAGGACTCAAAAACCATCCACCTAGAAAAGATCTTTGTGATATATGCAGGGACTACAAACTCACGCAAAGAGAGGATCTGAAGGCGAGTTATGAAGACCTTTTACAAGAGAAGAACCTGTCCAGAGAAGAAAAACGACAATAGTTCAATAGTATTTATTCATAAACTGTTCGATTCCAAATCGATATTCGATCGATGGATTCTGAACGGCCATTTTGAATTTGACGTTAGCTGCCAACCAGGCAGTTTTGACAACTGACAGACGAAAGCCCTCGCAATGTAAACGCGTTTTGGTTAGGGTATTGAAATTAAATCGCAGGCATCTGGAATGTATTCGGGTTTCCCTCAGGATTGTCTATATAGCTGAGTGTGTTGTGGTTCCCCGAACCAGATAAAGTTCGCATTTACGTGGCCGATTGGTTTTACCACGTAACATAACCTGTGTTGGAACACTGTGCTCATTGAAGCTGGCCCGCCAGTCTACCTGGTTGGCTGAAGAACCTGTCTATCAAGAAGAGCCTAGGGTGCACCCGGGCCTTGCAGAGAGACAGGAGGTTGACGGGACCGAAGCACAGACCAGGTTAGATCGACCCCAATTACTCCAGCTCGGTGAATCGCCGACGTTCACACTTCTTGGCAACTGAACGTTACGCTACCTCGTAGCTGATGGGCCCCTACGAGGTCATTAGGTGCTGAGAAGCGTGAACATTTTGGTAGCTAGAGCGTGGCTTCCTGAGATTTGCAGCCGTCAAGGGCTCCAGGAAGGCACGATTTGGGACTATCAATCTGTAGGTATAGGCGGTTAGGTACTTGGTTGTTCCTATATCCACATAGATTGGTAGTATTGTAAGCTATAGGTCTATTGCTGGTAGTAGATAGACAGATATTGAATTGAATTACCAGTTAGTCAATCTATTAGTGGTCTAGTAATGCTATTGAATGAATGTTTTGGTTAACATAGGTAGTTACATCTATTGATAGCAGGCTATTACATTGTTTTCAGTTTATAGCAATTTATAACTTGAACTAATATTGACTATCTGTGTGTGTTATAATGATAAAGGGAAACTAAATTGTATTTACAGAATTTATATAGATATAAAACTCGGTTCCTATTGTTTAAGGAAAACAACATTGTTTAAGTTGTGGTTTAGGGTTCCCTCGTTTGGGTTGTAGACTGGAGGGTCCAATAAAATTGAGTTACTGCAAATTGTGAGTAAGTATCGTTCCGATCATGTCGTTATCTGAAATCCAGAAGGGTGTTTCTAAGGAACTCAGATGGTTTTCCTCCGCACACGGTCTGATAGACCGTTTAGATAGGCATGATGTGGTATTGGAGCGGTCTATGGACGTTAAGGAACGTTACAATAGGGTGCTCGAATTGTCCGCGCAGGCGGAATCAGTTGATGGTTGCGCACCTGACAGGCTGTCACGGTTGATAGGGGATGTCGACCAATGTATGGAGATGGCAGCTGCTATCACGCAGAAGGCTGCGGACATACGTAGACAGCGCGAGTCCAGCCATGGTGGTGACATTGAAGCACCTCTGCCGCTTCAGGGTTCGGGGTCCAGGTTACCTGCCATAACTATGCCTACTTTTGACGGCGTGTCCGGTGAATGGATGAGCTTCATCAATCTGTTTGACAGTTTGGTGCACATGCGATCGGACATTACCAAGTCTGTCAAGATGGCTCAGCTGGTGGCAGCATTGAGGGGTGAGCCTAGGGAGCTGGTCGCTCATTTGACAGTTACGGAGGGTAACTATGAAACGGCCAGACAATTGTTGGTCAGACGTTACCATAACAAACGGAGGTTGGCCGATGCCCAACTGAACCGTTTGTTTAGTATCCCGGTTGTGAACAAGGTCGGGGCCATACAGACGGAGGTTTTGAACCCATTGTTGTCCGTCACCAAGGCTCTAGAGAATCTTGGACTTCCGGTTGGTGAATGGTCGTACCTACTGTTGTACATTGTACTTTCCCGCCTACCCGCTGACGTGCAGACTCGTTTCGAACAGTCTCACGGGAGGTCGGCCGAGGACCTGCCCGCCTTCTCCGACTTGGTCGGATTCTTGGAAGAGGAGGCTCGACGGGCAGAGAATTTGGGGTTGACGGTCACCCATCCTTCGGAGCCACAGAGAGCTGCCGGGAGCGCTGTGAGTAGGGGCCCTCCGACGAGGAAGGACCGCACCAACCGGCAGTCATATGGGACTGTGAGTGCATTGACCCCACATAGTGAGACCTGCCCATGTTGTAGGCAGATTGGCCATGCTGTGGCCAATTGCAATAAGTTCGGGGAACTTAGGGTTCAGGGACGGCGCCGGATGGCCAAGCAGCGGAGCTGGTGTTTCCTGTGCCTCGGGCCACACATGGCTAGGGACTGCACGCGCACAAAAATGTGCGGATATTGTGGTGGGGCCCACAAAAATCTGTTGTGCATGAACCGGTCCGGCCAACAGCCTCCACAGGGCCGTATCCAGGGTGACACGGCATGGGGCCCTGAGAATTCGTTTGCGACTCGGAGCGCAACTCAGGGGCCAACGTCCCCACGTCCACAGGGCCGTACCCAGGGTGACACGGCATGGGGCCCTGAGAATTCGTTTGCGACTCGGAGCGCAACTCAGGGGCCAACGTCCCCACGTGCACAGGGCAGTACCAGGGTGCAGGGCCGCACTCAGGACCATTACATGGGGGGCCCTGAGTTTTCGGTTGCGACTCAGCATCCGACCCAGCGGGACATTGGGTGTGTTGAGCAGGCCGTAACGGGCGGGTGGCATGGGACACCTTCGAGCTATGCGGGTGCGGTTCGGACGCCGCCTCAGTTGTCGCCCCGCTCGTCGCCTCGTCCTCGTCGGTGACATGTGATGTCCCCCCCGCTCATGGAGCGGCCACGGTTGAATTCACGCCCACCCCCCTTTACGGGGAATCGTAGGTTGGGAATGGAACCGGCGCGTGGGCCATTTGTACAATGGGACCCTCTGGCGTATAGCTGCATACCTGATCGGTTACAGGCACAGTGGGGCCCCGGGGGTCCTCGCTAGGAATTTGCGGCCCAACCATTGGTTGCCCCCCAACCGGAGACGGTGGTGTTACCGATCGCCTCTGTGCTTGTTTGGGATTTGGCGGGCAACCCAACAGACGTTCGAAATTGAAGGGAGCCGTCGCGCGTCTCAACCCCTTTGTTGATTCGACCGGGTTACTTCGGGTAGGAGGAAGATTGCGCAATGCGAATCTGTCGTATTCGGCTCGTCACCCACTTCTGCTCCCCAAGGGGGGACAGTTAGTTGAATTGCTGGTGACTGATCGTCATATTAAAAACGCGCATGCCGGCTGTAACGCGTTGTTGGCCACGCTCCAGCGGGAGTTTTGGATCTTATCTGCCCGCCGTGTCATACGGAACATCGTGTTTCGGTGCATGCCTTGTTATCGACTTAAGGCTGCCACGATGCAACCTCTCATGGGGGACTTGCCCCCTGATCGTGTGAATGAGGTCAGACCGTTTTCAGGTGTTGGTACGGATTTTGCAGGACCGTTTATGGTGAAGAGTTCACGATTGCGTACCGCTAAGCAATACAAGGCGTACCTATGTGTGTTTGTTTGTTTATCCATCAAGGCGCTACATCTCGAGCTCGTTGCTGATCTCTCGACAGAGGCTTTCATTGCTTGTTTGGATAGGTTTGTTTCTCGAAGGGGACTTCCAACTTTGATCCGCTCTGATAACGGCACTAACTACGTCGGTGCGGAACGATACTTACGAGAGATAGTCAACTTTTTGAATGTAAATAAAGTGGATATTGGAACGGCCCTCTCCCGTCGGGGTATACAGTGGACCTTCAGCCCACCGATTTGCCCCCACTGGGGTGGCATTTTTGAGGCCGTAGTTAAGTCAGCTAAGACGCACTTGGGGCGTATAGTAGGTCAGACCGCGCTGACTTTTGAGGAGCTCGCGACATTGTTTTGTAAGATCGAGGCCGTTCTCAATTCGCGACCGTTGTGTCCGCTCAGCTCGGATCCAAATGACCTGGAGGCTCTGACCCCAGGCCATTTCTTGATAGGACAGCCACTTAACGCGTTGCCCGAGCACCCCTTCGAGGGAGTGAAATTGTATCGGTTGTCAAGGTATCAGATGTTGCAGCAGTTTACTCAGAATTTCTGGAAGCGTTGGTCGCTCGAGTATCTGCATATCTTACAACAGCGCCTTAAGTGGACTGACAAAACTAGCCCCCCTAGTGTTGGTGACGTCGTTCTGGTTAAGGATGCTAACCTACCGCCACTACGTTGGCGCAGGGGGCGCATTGTTAACTTGTTCCCTGGCAAGGACGGGACCCCCCGGTCTGCAGAGGTTCTAGTAGGAGGCTCGGTTCTAAAACGAGCGGTAGCAACGTTGTCTCGGCTGCCCGTAGATTAGGGGACAGGTGGGTGCCTGTCCGGGCGGGTGATTGTTCGATTCCAAATCGATATTCGATCGATGGTTTCTGAACGGCCATTTTGAATTTGACGTTAGCTGCCAACCAGGCAGTTTTGACAACTGACAGACGAAAGCCCTCGCAATGTAAACGCGTTTTGGTTAGGGTATTGAAATTAAATCGCAGGCCATCTGGAATGTATTCGGGTTTCCCTCAGGATTGTCTATATAGCTGAGTGTGTTGTGGTTCCCCGAACCAGATAAAGTTCGCATTTACGTGGCCGATTGGTTTTACCACGTAACATAACCTGTGTTGGAACACTGTGCTCATTGAAGCTGGCCCGCCAGTCTAACTGGTTGGCTGAAGAACCTGTCTATCAAGAAGAGCCTAGGGTGCACCCGGGCCTTGCAGAGAGACAGGAGGTTGACGGGACCGAAGCACAGACCAGGTTAGATCGACCCCAATTACTCCAGCTCGGTGAATCGCCGACGTTCACACTTCTTGGCAACTGATCGTTACGCTACCTCGTAGCTGATGGGCCCCTACGAGGTCATTAGGTGCTGAGAAGCCTGAACATAAACAATAGTACAATTGTGTCTGAAATAAATCGATTAAAACTAAAATATTATTTAAATGGTATAACAATTCTATACAAGTGAAATCATTATAAGCCAGAAATATAATAAAATGTAACTTAATTGAAATTAAATTAAATGATAGGTGGTAGACAAACAAAATAACAAAACACATTGACATGTCAAAATAAATTATTCAATACAAATACACATCACATACCTGGCATAACAGTTATTAGTAATCATAAGTGAAGTACGTCTAATTAAACGTCAAAACTAAAATAAATCATGCGCATGTCACAATAAATAAATAAAAAATTCATAAACATAAATAACAGGATAGATATGCCATAAATGAAACTAATATAACGGCTGCATATGACTTGGAGGCGATTTTATAGGCACCAAAAGGACGAGATAGCAGTTTTTATTACAAAACTAAAATGAATTGCTACAATTTCTCAGTCGCAGAGTTAGCAGTCAAGTCCAAAACTGAAGAAGAAAGTCTAAAAGCATACTCAAAAGTACATTGCTATTTTTGTGATGAAACGCAGGGACAGAAAGATTCTGTAAAAATAGGAAGCTGTGTCTATTCTTTCCTAAAAACAATTAACGCAAGAAGTAGTAGTCCAGTTAATGTTACCTTTTACTCCGACAATTGTTGTGGTCAAAATAAGAACAAGTTTATAACGACTATGTATATGTACGCCTTGATCCAACTAGAAAACATAAAGACCATCACACATAAGTACTTAATCAAAGGCCATACCCAAAATGAAAACGATAACGCCCATAGCCTAATTGAGAAACAAATACAAAGGCGTTTAAGAGCAGAAAATATATATACTCCAGTTGAATACATATCCCTCATCAAAGGTGCCAAGAAAACAGGAAAGAAGTTTGAAGTGCAGGCACTCACGTTTGAGGACTTTTTGGACATCAAGAGCTTACAAACGGAATAGGGACTCAACTACAGCAGACATGGATAGAAACGCAATCGTATGGAACGATATGAGAATTCTGAATTTTCAGAGAGATTCGCCATTTGTATTCTATTTCAAAATGGCTTACAAAGAGATGGAGTATCGTAAGGTGAATGTGAGGGCAGGTTTACGAAAAACATTGCCTGCGGTCGAAGATATTGTTCTTAAGAGGGCCTACAACAAACGATTCGAACTCGATGCTAACAAGAAAAAGGATATCGCGAGCTTTATATCAAGTAAGGTTATACCGCCTTACTTTGCAAATTTTTATAATGGCATAGTCTGAATTCAGCCAAATTAATTTGACTTTGTGATTTTATTGAATTTATGTGATTACCTAGCTTAATTCCTATTCTTACCTCGTAAAGATGAGGTGTTTTATATGAGTATATAGTGATAATTATACTAAAAATACATTGCTAAGCATTGTTGAGTCCAAAATGTGATAAACATGTGCCTAAGGTTTCTCTAGTTTTATAGTATCATTAAGAAAAAATATTAGTCTTTATTAGCAGTCCTCATAAGTGTAGTTTGAAACATACAGATGCCATATTATGTTATCTGATTATTTTTATTACTTTTGTACATTAACAGTACTTACGACATAGTCAATAAGACTGATTTTTGTAATGTTGATCTCAAATTGTGTCATTAACAGCCTTATTGTTTTTTGTAACTTACTGTTTAAATGTGTACGTTTTATTATTTATTGCTACTATAAGTTAGCTTTACTTAATTTGAATTTTGTAACGATTTAGATATTTTCTCAATGTCCAGGACTGATTGTTGTAATTTTTATCCGATGTTTTTGTTCTTGATGTTTAATCAATAACTTTTCATAATTTTTGTGTTTTATTTCTTTCTATTCCTTTTAAAAGTCACTAGTTTAGTTGCACTCTTTAGCTTAACACAGACTTATTTATTAGTTATGTCGACCAATTTATCCCATATTTGGTAAAACAGTGACCTATTACGTAATAAGTTGGAAATAGGTAAATATTTTCCGAATAAAATAGACATATTCATAGTTACAACCTCTAGTGCTTGTTTATTTTTGTGAAACATAGACTCGATTCTGAAGGGTTCAGTTTAAATGCATTTCTTCGGTACTTCTGCTTAATGTTGTTTATTTTACTGCATAATTCTTTAAAGTTAACATTCCCAGGAGCACGCTGGTAGTTTTACTTTTCAGTTACGTGTCTTAGTTGCTGCGCTACAGTCAATTGAAAAAAGACAAGATTTTTGCGAAACGTTTTTCGTCGATTCCCAACATTTAGTTTTTTTGAGATAGGTCACTATTATTCTAAGCGTGCGAATATGTTAAGTTACACACCTAACTACACTTAGGGTGTAGATCCTACCTAATATAAACCTAACTACACTTAAGGTGTAGGCTATGCACCTTAAAAAACTTAAATTATAACACCCTATGATCCCATCATACAATTATTCGCGGCTTAACACTAACCTACCTAACGCTAGAAAACTCTTTATTACAATACGAAGGCAAACAGCTGAATCTAGCTAAGATTTAGCTTCTCGAATGGTTATCATTCGACAAACTTTCTGACAAAAAAAACTAGCGAAAAACTTATCAGACAACTATAATACCTCCGTTCTTAAAATTAACACAACTCCATCTTTGCTTAAAAATTCATTTTAAAAATTATTTTTTTCCACCGAATGAAAATATTTCAAAAATTAACGCAGGCAAAGATCAAAGAAAAAAATATCATTTTCAAATATAGGAAACGTCAACCATATTAACAGGATTAATCTATAGAACCGTATTACTAAGCCACAGCTTAAGAATGAGTTCATTAAAATACGTTCCAATAATACGATGAAATCAACTAGCTCTAAAACCGATACTACAACTTACAAACATCTCAACTAATCCAATGGAATCCAGCAAACTATCTTTTACTATTAACAGTTTAAGATAATCGCCGTGAGTTGCAACCAATTACCCAAGTTAAAACACTACAAATAATCTCGAATGTGTATCGAATACCCGAGTTATCCCACATCAGAAATTACTTTCATTGAGAAACCTTCGTTACCAACTTTATGAACAACCCTTACTCTCCCCTTACCAAATCATCCCAACTCTCTACTTTAAGAACGCAGGAACCAAAACAGAACCCTATGACGAATAGCTATTGCCTCGTCATACTGCTCTCAAAGATAAAACCAGGCGATCGGTTCAAACAATTATTCGAACTGTCGTTTATAAAAGTTTCTCATATAAAGGTAGTCTACCACGGAAATCTAGTATGTTTCAGATATTTCTTGGGTCTTTGGTGAACGGACCTCATCAAACATCATAGTTCAGCAACAACATGAAAAGAAACACCGGTTAATAAACAATTCATAACAATACCGCATACATAAACTACAAACCAACAACCGGGATAAAATTATATTATACTCCTAATGTATAATTATTTAATATCAGACGAACTCCTCAACGCAGCACAAAGCGTTTAAACGATTTGTGTTAACAATTACGCCCCGTGACCGTGAGTTCAGACGACGAATCAGCACATTAGACCTCCCAACGATCTCAATGACCTTGTATGGTCCTTGATACAGACGTGCCAACTTCATACATCTTCCCGTTATCCGCCTTGGTACGTATAACAAAACTGAGTTATTCACCCGAAACGATCTGGGTTTTGATCTCATATCGTAATACCGTTTTTGTACACGCTGTGCGTTCGCACAACCGCGTTTAATCCTAATGATCGATCCACCACTGAGCACGGTTCCCTACCAAATAAAATATTATACGGCGACACTTTCGTTGACGCCTGCACGCTAGTGTTATACGCATGTACTACCAAAGGTAAAACTGAGCACCATTGCCTTTGATTACTACCTAAATATTTTGATAACATCGAAGTTAACGTTCTATTCATTCGTTCTACCAAACCGTTACTCTGTGGGTAAAACGAACTTGTATGTATCATTTTAGCCCCAAAGTGCTCTACCGTTTCTTTTACAATTCCCGCCGTAAAAACTGTTCCTCTATCTGAAATAATTTCCCTAATCGGCCCGAACCTACAGAAAACGTCCTCAATTAAAAACCGCACTACATCTTCCGATGTAACCCTAGGTAACGCCTTACATATCGCAAACCGCGACGCATACTCTACCGCGACTATAATAAAACGGTTATCTCTCGACGAACGTGGAAACGCTCCTAACACGTCCTACCTTCTCAAAAATATCCGAGACCCTAATCGGCATCAAATCTGCTACGCTTTTAACTAATTTCCTTTCTTGACACGGCACGCACGAAGCTATATAACGCTCTATCTCCTTATCGGCTTTCGGCATGAAATATTTCGACCGAAACCTCTTCAACGTCTTTGCGAGACCCAAATGACCTCCTGTCCACGCCTCATCATGTAATTCGTTCATTACATTTTGAAACAAAGACCTAGGCAATACCTCCTTAATTTCTCCATCTCTACGTACGCTTTTATGTAATAAATTATTTCTCAAGCAACAACCGCTACGCCACGCTTCCGGACGTTCGCTCAACCGCGTTAACCATCTACTACAAAATGAATCGTTCTCTTGATCCGCCTGTAACGACTCTACAATAATACTAAAAACTTCCAAACCATCATCATCAGGTTCAGAACGAGAAGAAGACTGAGGTCCTTCTGTTTCCCGTTTCCCTTCTTCCATTAGCGGATTCCTACTCAAAAAATCTGCCACTACATTGCTTTTCCCCGAGCAATGAACTATCTCGAAATCCCATTCTTGTATCGCTAACGCCCATCGCGCTAACCAGTGTTGCCAACCCCCGTCTGGACTAAAACAGCAAATATGCTTTCAAAAAGCTGTAGAAAACTGTAGATTTCTAATTAAAGAGCTGTAAATCTACAGCTTTGCTTATTTTGTATTATTTTAAAGCAATAATCAATAAAACAACATAATAAAGAAATAAAATTATACTTTTATTGTTTTTGTATT
Organism: Argyresthia goedartella; assembly: GCA_949825045.1. Classification (NCBI taxonomy): domain Eukaryota; kingdom Metazoa; phylum Arthropoda; class Insecta; order Lepidoptera; family Argyresthiidae; genus Argyresthia; species Argyresthia goedartella. Next base: position 3,722,295 of record OX463811.1, on the reverse strand, counting down.
AACAAATCAACTTGACAAACAACAAATCTTGACAATTTTACAATATTTATACCAAAGCTGCCTCGTTTTCAATTTGTACATCCTCTTCATTTTCAGTCTCATCTTTATTCTTAAAATCGTACATGTTTTTGTTAAATTTCTTTAAATGGTCATCGGTAGCATTGAACTCGAAACAGTTTTTAATTTCTGATTTTGTATGTAAATTACCTTTTATGGTGGTGGTTGACAGTTTATTCCTAAGTTTGGTTTTCATGAGATTTATACTTGAAAACAAACGTTCAACTGTTGCTGTACTGTGCGGTGGACACAAAAACTTCTTGGTTAATTTTGATTGCAAGGGAAATCGTGCAGATCCATCACCCTTCTTCAATTTGGAGACATGATACCAAAATTCTTCTACATTTTGGGTCTCAGGTTCATTCAAATTCAAATTGGTGTTGCGAAGAGTTCTCCATTCCCTATCCAATTCTGTTACGTCTTGAGGACAAATATTTGGAAAATAATACAATAATTCAGCAATTGAAGTTTTTGGTTTCTTGCTCAAATCGTGATTTAAAATGTTTTGTGGGTTCAACATTTGTAAATATTTCAGAGCTTGCCGATCCTTGTCATCAAATGGGAATCTTTGTTTGATTTGGACTATTGCTTCAACATAAAAGTCTTTACATTTTTGTAAATTCTGTGAAGTTGGGCGTCGTTCTTGAGTTTCCTTTTTCAAGCGGATTAAATTAGGCACCATTCCGCCTACATATGTTTCAAATAACGGCACATGGGTTTGAACGTCATTTACATCAACACTTAATACTTTCTTTTCTTTAGCGTTCGAAATGTCTTGGGTGTTGTTTTTTTCTTCCTCTGTCAATTCTAAATATACCGGCTGTATAAAGCATTCTAAAATTGTTAGATAGGCTTTGTAAATCTGATCATACAATAAGTACAGCTTTGTTTTTTCTGTCTGCATTTCTTTATTCAAATCTGTAAATATTGGTAATGCAAATCGAAGGAATTCCAAGTATAACTCAGTTGTCGGTTCCATAGCTTTCGTTAAAATTCCTTGAGCAGAAAGAAGACGATCTGTGTAAACTGCTGATTGAAAATACAACTTGATAGCTGGAAGTTGCTCTAACAATCGGTTCACAACTTCGTTCAAGGATAGCCATCTGGTTTGGGCTGGGTGCAGTATTTTATGAGGTTTTATATTTGTAAATGCCTGAAATGTTTTGTAATCACCAATGCGTTTAGGTGAATTTTGAATGTGATTAAAAACTTCACGACAAAAATCTTCAAGACCCCTCGGTAATTTTAGACATGCGTACGATGCGCAAAGTGCAAACGAGTGGCATATGCATTTCATTGTGAAAAGATTAGGTATATCGTTTTTCAAATGAGTAACCATCGAGTTTTTTGATCCAAACATTACATTGGCGCCATCGGACGCAAATCCTAACATCATCTAACATTTCTTTCTCGTCGAAATATTCGATAGTTTTATCAAACAAAACTTTAGCTGAACCTTCGGTGATTGGTATCAGAGTCAGAAACTTATCTTCTACTTCGTAATTTGTGTTGACTATCCTAGCTATTAAAGCTAAATGCTTAATTGCCGACTTATCGGTGCTTTCATCTACTAATAATGAAAAATCATTTTCTTTTAATTTTTGTATCATGTTTTCTTCAGCCGTTTTTCCTGTCACATTCACAGTGATAGCTCGAGCTTTTGTTCGGCTCATAGACTAATTTTCAGCAATTTTTGAGTCTGGACACACTGATTTAACTAATTTTGTTAAATGGGAGGCAACATTAAACGCAAGATTATGTTCTGCAATAAAACAAGCTAGTTTTATTTCACCAGCCTTTGCCATTTGCTGTGGTTGTTGCGATTTTGATGATGATGCCAACAGAGATGTAAGTCTAGGTTGCTTTTGCAATTTTTTACAGTTCACTTCATGTTTAGTTGAATTTTTGTGTCGCATCAGTTCCGTAATTCCACATTTTCGATCACAGTCGCATGCAGAACAGTAAAAATATGTGTCACCTTTTTTACTTTTCGCGAGCCACCCCTTGAATTTGTCATCTTTGAGCCAAGAATTAATAAATTTTTGCTCGTATCTTACCTTCTTCTTTTTTGGTGGCGTTTTATCACAATCTGTCTCAATATCGCTGCTACTGCTAACCATTGTCCTGATATTTTTGATAATGTTCGTTATCGATCCAATTCACAGCTCGATGGAAAAACAATCAGAGTATAGTCGCGCCGCCGCTGACAGAATGCGTTCCTGAGAGGTCGTGATTGATTTGACAACGTAACTTAAGGGCGAAGCCCCGCAACTCGATCGATAAAACAGTTTTTGACTAAACGCATCGATCGCCGCGCCGTACCGGTCGAAATAGTTTAGATCCACTAACGCCACCTGTGCAATAAATGAAACAAACTGCACAGTAGATGTTGCTAAAACTGTGTTGTATCAGCTAGTAGGTACACAACCCTTACAACTTGTATGGGTTACGCAGCGAATATAATAGATGGCGCTAGAATTTTAATAACAAAATTGTAGATTTGGAGGTCTGAACTAAAAACTGTGACGATATTGAAAAAACTGTAAATCTACAGTTAAAACTGTAGGGTTGGCTACACTGGCGCTAACCTACCAGACATATCATTTTTCGACTGTAACCAACATAACGCGCTATGGTCTGTAACAACCTGAAAATACGATCCCCAAAAGATAGTGCCTATAGTGCCTTAACGCCCATACTAACCCCAGACACTCTTTCTCCGTCGTACTATATTTTTTCTCCGCATCCGTTAACTTCCTAGACGCATAGGCAACCGGACTCATTTTTTCAACGCCCTACATCAATACTGCACCCAACGCCTCGTTAGACGCATCCAGATAAACTCTCGTAGTAACCGACTTCTCCCCCGAATAATAGGAAAGTATTGGCGCACTACACATAACCTTCATAATATACTCGAACGAATTCTGCAATTCTTCATTCTATTGAAACTTTACCCCCTTTTTCAATAATTTAGTGAGAGGCAACGATATTCTCGCAAAATTCGATACAAATTTTCTATAATAAGAAAATAAACCTAATAATTGTTTCTCATTTTATTTATTTATTTTATTTTATTTTCTTAGGGAAGCTTACAGCTGTAATTTTTACATAACATTGGAAATGGCATACTAAAAGCTAATTACAAGCATCCACATATGGTCGTCTATATAATATATTATATAAATAAATCATTTTAACAACTAAATCTACTTAAAATTATATAAAATCAGTACCTTTTGATAAATAACAAACCAATTGAGACGTGGAGTTGTTATCCAGTGATAAAAACAGTACAATCAATAAAACAACAGAGTGATTATAAGTGAGTGCAAAGTAACAATAAAATCAAGCAAAACCTATGTATATGTGACGACTCTGACAGCATTAATCCTGCACAAATCATTACAGTGACCAAAGTGACCAGTGCCATTCTTAAATCTACTGGTAATAAATAGAACATATTGTTGCTTCTTACAATCTACATTCCTTTGTTGTGGTGAATGTGTTACATAAGTGCAAAGTCCGCTAACGGTCACCGACGATTGATCACCTTCACACGTCTAAGAAAGTTCACTGGATCGCTAGCATTCACATATTTCGCAAGTCAAGTAAATTGAAGTGATAGCTTGCGGCGAGAGACACCCGCCTATTACGCATGAGATCCGGGTTCGATCCCACACGGCGCCCATCAACTTTTTGTTTTTTAACTACCACACGGCGAAGAAAGACACTTACTTTTAATATTTAATTTTTTTATCACGTTTTTAATCGTGAAACAAAAATAAAAACCTTCACACGTCTAAGAAAGGTCACTGGATCGCTAGCATTCACATATTTCGCAAGTCAAGTAAATTTAAGTAATAGCTTGCGGCGAGATACACCCGCCTATTACGCATGAGATCCGAGTTCGATCCCACACGGTGACCATCAACTTTTTGTTTTTTAACTACCACACGGCGAAGAAAGACACTTACTTTTAATTTTTAATTTTTTATCACGTTTTTATTATTATTATTATTATTTATTTATTGTCAGATAGGTACACATCCATAGTAAATTATAAAAAGACAAAATATTTTGTACATTAACACACAGGTAACCTAAACTATTTTTTATTTTTGTATAGGTGCACATCTATCCAGTGTTTCAGCAAGGGACTATCGACCCTATCCCCTAACGCACTGATGATCCCGTTCGAGCTGCCGCGAACACGACTCATCATAGAGGCTGCTCTCTTACGCAAGATGGCAAAAAAGTCATCCACTCTTGCCTCCATGAACATCGATGAGGCGCTGCAGTATCGCGGCAGCCCCAACACAATCCTCAGCGCGTTATTGTATTGGACACGCAGAGCGCTGTAGGCCCTCTGCGTATAGCGAACCCACAGACTGCAGGTGTAGAAGGTTTGACGGTAAGCTCTGAAAAGTGTAAGTTTCACTTCTTTAGTGCACCGTGCAAACCTGCGGGCCAGCATGTTACAGCGAACCGACAACGCCCTGCGCTCTCTCTCCATGTCCAGATCATCTGTGAGTGTCTCCGTGACCACATGCCCTAGGTACTTAAATTTTGCGACTCTATTCAGGGCGATGCCACATAATTTGACAGGAGGCACAAAAGATGGTTTTTTAGTGCCGGCCTTGAATACAAGCATTTCGCTTTTTTTGGCATTGTACCTTAGGCCATGCGACTCGGCGTATGACCCACAGACGTCCAGTAGCCGCCTGAGGGCTCGAATCGAGGGGCTCAGCAGCACCATGTCGTCAGCATAGCTTATGTTGTTCACCATGACGCCGCCGACTGAACATCCGACCTTGGTGTCGCTGAGCTCCCCGATCAATTTGTTCATGAACAGGTTGAACAGCTTAGGAGACGTCAGCCCCCCCTGTCTCACTCCACAGCTCAACCTGTATTCTTGACTTAATGAACCGGCCCACCTGACAGCGTTGCGTTGATTGCCATACCAATATTTGAACAAATCAATGTACTCATCAGGTAGGCCAGTTTCAGTCGCCAACTTTTTCCATAACATGTTATAGTTAACTAAATCAAACGCCTTGGACAAGTCTAAAAAGCAGGCATACACTGGCGTTTTTCTGTCTGTGTAGTACCGGACAGTTTGCTTCAGGCACATGATGGCACTTTCAGTAGACAGCCCACTCCTAAAACCAAACTGGGCATCGTGCAAGATTAGATGTTTATCAAGTTGCTTGTCAAGCAAACTGTCCAGCACCTTTGCCGTTATAGTGGCCAGTGATATAGGTCTATAGTTACCTTTGTCACTAGCATCACCTGTTTTATTTTTAATGATAGGTACAACAATAGTTCTCATTAGCTCCTCAGGCAGATAGGAGTGTCCAATACTGGCGTTGATAAAAATCTTAAGAACCCTAGGCAGATGTGCACCAGCATATTTCAAGTGCTCAACGCTCAACCCGTCGTGTCCCGGCGACTTCCCTCGTTTCATTCCACGTATCGCCCTATCTACTTCTTTAATAGTGAAGCGAGTGTATTGGCTTGAAACTGCCCGCCGGGTATGAGCATCTGACACTACAGTGCCTGCGGTTGGCATAACTGCAGGCACTACATTAAAATATTCTTTAAACATATTGGCAATGTCGATATTTTCAGACAGACCCGCCACGCCCAGAGGCAGTCTCGACCGGGGGCTCAGCTTGTTTGTCTGTTTCCAAAAATTTTTGAAGTCCTTAGCTTCGTGACTAGTAGCAAGTATGTCCATTTTGATACGCTCATTGTTATCCTGGCACCATTTCAATTTATTTTTAAATAATCTTTTGGTCTCTTTCATATTGTCATAAACTGAACCATTGGCGGGTTTTCCCGAGAGTACCCATGATTGAAACCCAAGTCGAGCCCCCCTATGGAGCCCCGCTACATGTTTGTTCCAGCCCACAATGTATTTCTTCTTATTATTAACATTTTTGACTATGTAACTGCCGATAGCAGCCTCGCTCAATGCGTTAACTATGCGTTTATACAAATTATCTATAATTATTTTGTGATCAGTATTTGTACATATTCCATCATCGCAGTGTCTCAGCTCTGGAGGAAAGTCTATATCTCTTAAACGGCTATGACATACGTTATAGTACATATCTATTTGTGCAGCGTCTCTATTTCCCCAAATGACATGAGATGGAGTGTGATTCGCTACTTTTATTTTAGGTGAAAGAACCGTGAAATCACACTCAATCTGCAAGGGAAAGTGATCCGACCATGACACATCATAACGCACTTCAATTTTACTAACAGATTTATATGCTACACTACTAGTTACACAGTGATCAAGCCATCGACAGCAGCCATGTACGTCACTAATATACGTATAAGTGTCTGAGTCAATACCTAGTGATTCAATGTCCGCACAGATCCACTTCCGGTCAGCACAGAATTGCAGTAGTTCATAGCAAAACAACTCACCAGGGTGAGCGTTGAAGTCCCCGAGTACGTACACATTGTCCACAGTGTTATCCTCAACAATGGCACTCACCTCCGATAGGCATTCAGTGAAGATTGGAAGGTTTTCTTTCGAGTCCGTAGGCATATATACGGAGAAAAACATAGCAGACCGACTAGCCACTTCGCACTTTATAGCCACCAATCGCACACTTTTACAATTGATAACAGTTACTTTATCAAACGCGGTTTTACGCCACAGAATAGCTACCCCACCGTAGGGCCTTCCTCGCAACACTCCCGCCGTCATATCCACGGCCGATACTCCAGTCGCAGCGAAGTCAGGATGGATGCCGCTCAGGTAAGGTACGTCGTGGGGCAACAGCCAAGTCTCCTGCAGTGCAATTACATCCATCGATAAGCATAGCTCTCTGACATGGTCCGAAACACGCGTCACGGACTTACAGTTGAAGCTTGCGGGCTTACAGGTTCTGCGGCTCAGTTTCTCCTTGAAGCTAAAAGTTTATCAGTGTCTTTGATAGCCATCCGGCTAAATATAAAATACCTACGGAAAAAAATCCCGTCTGGCCATAGGTCGTCGTTGTAGAACACCGGTAGTTTGTCCTTAGGTATGTAGATTTTATATGAGTTGTACTCTTTTTCCTCTTTCATACCTACTCGCACTGGAGACACAACAATCTCAGTTTTCGCCTTTATGTACTCAGCGACATCCACTTCCGAGGATTCTAAAGAAACGTTGTAGATGAAAAGTGGTATTTTCGGAGCCGCGGCTCTAAATTTAGATGTTGGGTCAACAGGGGCTCTTCCTTTTCTTCCTACAAAACGAGATTTAGACTTTCGGTTCTCCACCGTTATCCAGCCATCTTGCTCATATTGAGATTGCTCCTTTTTATTGTTTCCGACAGCTGGTTCCGTTAGTGTCTGAAACCGCGGTAGGGCCTCACCGGCGGTGGCGTCCACTGGTTGCCTACTGTTCGAAACCGCGGTACTAATACGGGCCTCCACGCGTGAGTTAGTCGGTTGCGCAGGCACCGCAGCCGTCTCAGCCGCCACGCTTGCGTAAGACAGAGACAGCGGCTCGCGCGCCTCAGTCGTTTGCGAAAGTGTTTTTTCCGTTGGCTTACCCTCCGGACTTGATGATGAGGATATTGATGACGCATCTTGCTGATGAGTATCTGACACAGCAAGGAAACCCATAGGGCCACTATTGTTTTGGTGGCTGTCTTCCAGGCAGAAAGCGCCTCTTTTTGTGTTGACATTAGAAACAATGCACTGTCGTTTCATCTCGTCGAGCTCGGATTTAAGTTGTTGAAATTGATGAATAGTAACGTACTCTGTTTCCGCCGCCTTTGCGCATTTCTGCTGCATCGCACCAAGCTCCCTTTGTATCAACACAATGTCTTTTAGAAGTCTAGTGACGTCTACATGGTCAAATGTGACCGGGGGGAGTTTTCCAAGATCCCTGGCCACGAAGATCGGCATCTCTTCGGGATCCGTTTCCCTGAGGAGGCAGATGATGTCATCCAGGTTGCGTTGAGTCTTCCCATCACGTCTACGTGTAGTTTTCTGCTGTGAGACTGACTCAAACAGAAGGATTTTTGCTTTTTCGATTTCGTCATCAGAAAAAGCCGTTGCACAAATCTGCACTAAACTTTCATCCACCATAACATCCATTTTGTTTTGCACAAAAGCAAGTAACTCGTTTATCACGATGTTGCAGGACTTGCATTTTAACACGTAAGAGGCCATCGCCCCTGTATTTAACAATAACAACAATAAATCACGTGATATCGACCAACTGCACAGAGCAAGCGCGCGCAAGCGTTTTAATCGTGAAACAAAAATAAAAACATACGGAAACCAAAGATTTCCTGCAAGATGAATCAAGATAGAGACAATGTCACCTTCCGAAACAAATATAGAAGTAACTCAGTGAGCGACCTGTCCAAGTCATCCCTATTTAAAGATGGTAACATGAGTTTACCCCAAACATCCTTTACGTGTAGCCAAGATATTATGTTAAATGAAGAAATCGGAAAATTAAAAAATTACCTAAAAAGCGCAGAGACTGAAATAGAAAACTTAAGCCTAGAAAACCAAAAACTAAAATGTGACCTAGAAAAATCACAAAAACTGATAGAAACATATAAAGTCTTCAAGTTCTCCGACACTCCATCAACGCCGATCTCAGCACGTCGTAGGAAAAAGCCAAGGAAGGCGCTTACAGAAAAAAATGAAAGGCTACAGTTTTGCACTCAAGTCAACAACAGTGTTAAAGATGGACCTGCAAATTTGGACAAACAGAATAAAGAAAAAACACAGAAAAATACGGAAGCTGAAGAACCTGACAAGCAGCTCAACATTGACAAGGATGATAGCAGTGACCCTAAGGGACGAGAAAATATGGAAGGTCATCACCCTGACAAGCAGCTCAACATAGATAAGGACGAAAGCCGTGACGCTAAGAGACAAGAAGAAATCACAAACATTGGACATGAAAATCAGACACGAGTATCTCAAGAGACTATAATACACACACAGGAGGCAAAAATCGACACAGAAATAAAGAAAACATGTAAAGATATAAAAAAGAAAGTCATTATCATTGGTGACCAACAAGCTCGCGGACTTCAAAAAGCGCTGCAAATATTACTGGGCTCTCAACATTTGGTTACATGCTTTTGGAAATCTGGTGCAAAAGTACGCGACCTTACAAACGTGGATAAAAATGAAATTTCTGCATTAAGCAACAAAGACTTTGTTATTATATTAGGAGGAATGAATGAGGTCAATCCTTTTGAATTTAAAACTCATGGAGCAATTTGGTTGCACTCAATTGAAAAGGCTAACGTAATTGTGTGTGAAATTCCCCATAACAAAAACCTTAGAGAATATAAACTTAACTATGAATTGAAGCTGATCTGCAACCAGTTCCAGAATGTTTCATATCTGGAGTTGAATTATAGTAGGTTTATTCCAGATAGAATGCATTTCACAAAACAATTGAGTAGATCTCTCTTAAGAAAACTATTGCAAATCGACTATACAATAAAGATGAACCAATATACAGAACACATTAACTTACAGAAAAAACACAAAGAAACAGCCAAGGTAATGATAAATATGTCCACTCAAACTAATAACGACACAAAACACATTGAACTGGAACCTGAAATAAAAAATATCAATAAAAATTTAAATAGCAATACAAACAATGACGTAGTAATAAATAGTGGTACCAATAACAAAACTGACATTAATCTCAATGACGACAACAATGTTTTTTTTCGTATATCACAATAAAATACAAATCCTGCATCAAAACATCAACGGATTAATTAATAAAGTGGATTTACTCTCTGTTCACTTGGATGACCTTCATAAAAACAATAAACAAATAGACGTTATATGCATTACTGAACACAACATGGTAAAAACTGACGAATCTCAATTGTGTATACCAAACTTTACTTTAGCTTCTCAATACGCAAGAAAAAATAGAAATGGAGGGTCGTGCATCCTTGTTAGAAGAAATCATAAATACAAAGTCATCAATGAAATTAAAAATATTAATATCCCAAACTTAATCGAATGCTGTGCAATTGAGCTTATCGAACATAAAATTATTGTTATGTGTATGTATAGAGTACCACCCCAAACAAATAAGAGTGAAAAATTAGAATCATTTTTCACCAAATCAGAAGAAATACTGCAACTAGTTTGCTATAAAAATAAAAAGTTCGTTATAGGTGGTGATTTCAATATCGACATGCTTAGTAACACCGTTGCAAAAAGAAAATTTGTGGATTTACTAAGTAACTATAACTTAAAGAGTTTATTTAATGAACCAACTCGCCTAAGCAGTCGCACATGTCTCGACAATTTCTTAGGGCTCATTTACGGAGACGCGTGGCTTCGCGCGGCGCGTGTAGCGTGGCTTCCCGCGGCGCGTGGGGCGTTTTGTCCGTTCATAGACAGGCGGTGTGTGTAGCGGCCCGCGTCATAGCACGCGCAAATACAAACGTATGGCAATATACGAAGTCGTTCATAGAGATGCAAGACGGGAAGAGTGGCGGAGCATGCTGCGTCGGAAGCGGCGGCGCACGCGGCGTCGTAAGCGGGCGGCGCACGCGGCGTCGTCAGCGGAAGGGAGAGGTGCGGGGGATGTGGTGTCGTGTCGTCGCGTGACGCATGCTAGTTTGCAATCGGCAACGAAAGCGAGCGAGTGTGTATTTTGTGATGCAAAATGAATGACGAAGAAACAGAACTTTTCATAACAGCAGTCCAAAACCGACCTGTGTTGTGGAAAGGTTGTCATCCACTACATAAAAATAGGATCGTGGTGAAACGAAAGTGGACAGAAGTGTCTGGAATTGTTGGTAAAGGAGGTAGGTAGATAAATAAAAAAAATTATATAACATGACCAGTACTCGTTTATTAATTTTATAATCGATTCTCCCAAAAGTAAGACTTAAATGTGTTACGCACATTGATTGCATTGGTGGTAGCTGCGTTGTACCTTCTATGATATCGGTTTCTACTACTTTGTATCCCTATTGTATTATTGTACTCCTTATCGATGTCTCCATCTACGTCTCGTATTATATTATGCAGAACACATATGGCTTTAAGAATGATACAAGAATGCTCATAATTGGTTTCTATAGGTTTGTTTAAAATTCGCCATTTTGCGTTTATTATGCCAAAGGCACACTCAACACATTTTCTAGCACGACTAAGACGGCTATTAAAATATTCTTTGTGGGTATCTAAATTTCTTGATGGAAATGGACGTAATAAATGAGTTTTCAAAGGATACGCCTCATCCCCTATAAGTGCGTATGGTAAACAATAAGATGTTTCTGGTATATTTGTGTCCGATGGTATGTTGTATCTGCCACTTTCTATCAGATCATTTATTACTGAGTAATGAAATGTCCCACCATCACTTTGTCGACCCCTGCCACCTATCTCCACTGCGATGAATCTCTTATGAGCGTCAACGATGGCTTGTAAAATAACCGAAAAATATTCTTTGTAATTGTAGAAACTAGATCCTGTATTTGATGGACACTTTATTTTGCAATGTTTTCCATCTATTGATCCAATACAGTTAGGAAATCCCCAGAGATTAAAATAGTCGTTAGCAATCCTTTTATGGTCTTCTTCTGTTGGTTGTGGCATATGAATATTAACTAACTCTGTCCAGATTGCTAGACAGGTCTCGATTATTATCTTTGATACAGTTGATTTTCCCATACGATACTGATATGCCATCCTACTAAATTGAATGCCGCTGGCTAGATAGCTGAAATAAAAACAAGTTCCATTAAAATATTTTTTAACAAGTACTACCTTTTTTTAAATACAGGCTGCCCATAATCTTTCTTATTGGTTTTTTAGTTTTTTTTTCTGTTTTTCAGTGGATGATATTAAAAAAAAATGGAAAAGTCTTCGTGACAACTTTAGAAAGGAATTAAAAAAAAAGCCCACTAGGCGATCTGGCGCTTCAAGAGAAGAAACGGAATGGGTTCCCCAGTGGAAATTTTTTAATTCAATGGTTTTCCTTCAAGATGAAGTTATGCCAGAACAAGGTTCTGGTAACCTGAATTTGCCACTAGAAAATTCATCTGAAGATGGCATATCGGCTCGTAGTGGATCACCTACAGCATCGCTCTCACACCACAATTTCCTAGAAGACGATGAGAATACATTGGCGTCAAATCAATCTCTTGGAAGCAACATGTCATTGTCAGTTGATGGAAGCGCACATTCAACAAGACCTCGTCTTGCTGAACAAAGACAACAAATGCTGAAATTAGAAGAAGAGAAAATTGCTTTACTTAAATCACGCATTGCAGACTCTAAAAAGGAAGAACAATTAAAAACTGATGAAGATTATTTGTTTTTGATGAGCATTCTGCCATCAATGAAAAGGCTATCAAATTATCAAAAACTTCGATTTCGTCATAAGATTACAGAAATAATGTTAGAAATGTCATCTTACAATGAGTATCCCCATAATATGTTCATTGATAATAACATATCTGTGGGTAATGATAATAACTTATCTGTGGGTGATTACACTACACATCAGCCACGGCCCCAATATTTCACGTCTAATTCAACCAATGTGCCTTCTGCGTCAACAACTTCATCTCAACCACAATATTTCACTTCTGACGCAACCGTTATGCCCGCAACGTCAATAACTGTGCCCAGATCCGAGCTATCATTATCAGAAAATGAAAATCAAGAAGAAGAAACACATAACCCCAAGGAATATCAAACCAATACTTAAGAATAATGATACCTACACATAAATATTTTTATAAACGAATATTTTTTTATAACATGTAACAGCTAATTACTTAAACTAAACTGTTCATAAAAATTTGTGATAATACTGATTATTAAATAAATTAAAAACTTAATGATGTTTTTTACTTACCCAAGGGTTATGAATAGTTTTTCCTCTGGGCAAATATTGCTGTTAGGAGCTGCTATTCGGTATTGTATTTTATTTAATATATAATCAAAGGCTTTAACAGACATTCGTGTATATCCATGAAATATGTCATAACCTTTTGCTCTTACTGAGTGGTAAAGAGTTGCATACTCTCCAAATTGTTCCCGTTCTGCTACTGTAAATATAGGTTCTGCTCTGACGGTAAATAACAAACTTTTTAAGTAATTATTATCTTCAAGAAAAAATAAGTCTATAAAATCGCCCATATTTACAACCACTTAATACACACGTTTGTTCGTTGTTACTATTCGAGCAAGACTGGCAGGATACAAGAAAGCCGCGGTGGCCGCAGCGACCGACGCCGCGTGCGGCGCTGCTACCGACGCGTCGTTGGCATCCGCGTGTTCCGCCACAAAATACGCTCCATTTCAAACAAACGCGCGAAAACCCGCTTCTCCGTAAACGCTTGAAAGAGCGCCTATACGTTTGAATTTAATGCGGGCCGCGCCGCCCAACGCGACGCGCGACGCCACGCGTCTCCGTAAATGAGGCCTTACATAACGTGCATGGTTGCAAGGGTGAAATTGTGGAGTTAGCACTATCTGACCACACAGCGCAAATAATTGCGTTACCCGTAAAAAAGTTTTTCTCGCTGACACACTATTTTATCATGCGACGTGATGTAAGCGAGGTAAACATGCAAAAATTTCGGAACTACCTAGGTCAGCTTACTTTTAGTGATGTATACGACAGCACTAAACCCAATGAAGCATTTAATTGTTTCCATGATGCTTTCACGCTTCTGTACTCACTATGTTTCCCTTTAAATAGAATCAAAGTGAATATAATAACTAAGAAAACAAAATGGATATCAAAAGGCATAAAACGATGTTGCAAAAGGAAAAGAAAAGTACTGTGGGACTATAGATTAAATCCAAGCTCTACCAACAAACAACTTTTTAAGCAGTACTCCAAACGCCTGAAGAGAGTGATAGTTTCGACACAAAAGGCGCAAAATGACTACTACATCAAAACATCGTCAAACAAAAGCCAAGCGGTTTGGAAAATTATAAACAACACAAAGAATCACATACCCAAAGAGAGTATTAATTGCATAAAAGTCAATGGAAATTTGTTAACAAACCCCACAGAAATAGCCCAAGCTTTTAATAATAATTTTATTGACCAAGTTAAACCTCTTTGTGACATTACTGCTAATAATACTAATAATAATAATCCAGCTTTGACATATAATCAATCAATTCAATTAAATAATTCTTATAAATATATGTTTATGTCACCGTCAACTCCAGCTAACGTTTATCGACTAACACTATCGTTGAAGAACACTAACAGTACAGGAAACGATGAAGTTTTGACAAAAGTTATAAAATATGTTGCTGATATTATCTGCCCGATGTTATGCTACATAATAAATATCTGCATCGAACATGGTATTTTTCCGGATCGTTTGAAAACTTCTATCGTCAGACCACTCTTCAAAAAAGATAACAAGGAACATATTAATTGCTACAGACCAGTGGCTCTTATCCCAATATTTTCCAAAATAATTGAAAAAGCAATATATGAAAAATTATACAGATATTTAGAACTTAATAATATACTTGCGGATGAACAGAAGGGATTTAGAAGAAATAAGAACATTAATATGGCTGTCTTCGATTTTTTAACCACGATAATGAAAAACCTAGATAACGGCAAAAGAGTGTCATCGATATTTATGAACCTCACAAAAGCATTTGACTATGTCGATCACAAAATCTTAGCTCAAAAATTAAATAGTTACGGAATAAGAGGGAATGTTCTTAGTCTACTAGAATCATACTTGAATAACCGGTCACAATTGACACAAATAAACAAAATCTGCCCTAAGACAAAAACAGATCAAGTGTATTCTTCTGACGTAAAGGAAATTAAGTATGGTGTTCCACAGGGATCCGTATTAGGACCTTTACTGTTTATTTTATATATAAATGACATCCCAAAAGCTATAAATCATCCAATAGTTTTATTTGCTGACGACAGCACAGTGACATTTATCGGTAATAATTTAATTAACTTAGACATATATGAAAATGACATTAATAATAATTTAACACATATAATTGAATGGCTAACAAAAAACAATCTTTTAATTAATCTGGGAAAAACTAAACTAATGAAATATAGGCTAGGGCACGGACAGCAATACGCATTGAATATTAAATACTTGAATGAGCAAATTGAATGTACAGAGACAACAAAATTCTTAGGTCTCCATATTGATTCCAACATGTCGTGGAAGACACACATCGAACACTTGCAAAAGAAGCTAAATCAATATGCGTATGCGTTACACATGCTTACAAAAATCGTGAACACTGATGCTGTACTTGTCTCGTATCATGGTTTTGTAGAGTCTTCCGTGCGCTACGGTATAATCTTCTGGGGAAATGCGACGGGTAGAGAGACTATTTTTAAAACGCAGAAGAAATGTTTGAGGGCTATGTGCAAGCTGGTCCAAACTGACAGTTGTAAACCCTACTTCAAGAGTCTCAACATTCTTACGATGCCGTCTATTTACATATACGAAACCTTGGTTTTTGTCAAAAGTAATATGCATCTTTTTCAAAATGTCAAAAGCAGGCGTCACCATATGATGCTCAAAATGGAGTGCCACAAGTCAGCCTATTTTAATAAAAGTATATTTGTCATGGCTATTAGAATATATAACAAACTCCCACAGTCTGTAAAAGAAATACAAAATATACACACATTTAAAAAGAAAATAAAGGGTCTTCTAACAAACAAGGTTTATTACAGTGTCGATGAATACCTCAGTGATGTTTTATAAAGATGGCGACAATGTGTTATATGCCAGATGCCTAATATAGTCATATATGTAGGTAATTAGTAATTCTACGCTAATTTTTAATGTTTATAATGTAATTAATACTTATAATGTAAATAATATTCATATGCCCTCCCATGGCAGAGCATAGAGACCCATCACTCAATGTCATTGATTAGATCTACATATTACCTATGTTCCTGAATAAATGATTCTTTATCTTTATCTTTATCTTTATCTAAATAATAACAGCACGTAACATAGTTCTTAAAATAGATTAAATCAAATCACACAGAAGGGAAGATTTTAAGGATTATACTGTTCACGCACTCCTCCATCTACGTTACCACGACTCGCTTCAAACCTCCTAATGATAGTATTACCTAGTGATTGAACGCTGCTGTTAAAAATATCAATGTCCTGATCATCATCGATATTCGTTTTGAAGAGACGATTAAATGTCGAGCAGGCTCTGACGAGAAATGAATTTTCCCTGTAGTTGCTATGAACCAAGGGTAGTTGAAATAGTGGACGTCTACGAGTACTACGACTGGGGACCTTAAAATTTAATTTGTTGAGTAGATTTGCACAGTCTACGGTACCCCTAGCAATTTTCATGAGGAATGCTACGTCGGCAATATCCCAGCGCAAATTCAGAGGAAGAAGATGGAGCCGTGAACATCGGTCTTCATATTCTAATTTAGGCAGCTTGAATTTAAATCCGAGATACCGAGTAAACTTTCTCTGAATTTGCTCAAGTCTACCGCTATAATTGTAATAACAAGGGTTCCATACCTGAGATGCGTATTCAAGGTGACTACGTACATAAGTACAATAAAGAACTTTGACAGTTTTCATATGATTGAACGACTTCGACAATCTCATAACAAATCCCATAGCCTTCGAGGCTTTACTAACGATGCTGTTAATATGCTGGTCAAACATCAGTCTACTATCGTGAATAACCCCGAGGTCCTTACTTTCAGACAGCCTAGTCAATGGTATGTTTTACATATGATAGTTTGATATATATGGTTTAAGCTTGCGAGTAAAGGTCACAAAGAAACACTTTGCAACATTAAGGTCAAGTTTGTTTGTCAAACAGTAGTTGTCAAGCCTGATTAAATCCTGTTGCAAAAGAACGGCATCCGAAGCCTTGTTAACTACTCTAAAAATTTTCATATCATCGGCAAATAGTAATACATTTGAATTAACAAAGCTTGAGTCGATGTCCTGTACAAATATAATGAATAGTAGTGGGCCAAGCAAGGATCCCTGGGGAACACCGGATGGTATACTTGCCCAGGAAGAACTAAAACCATTAAGTACAACAGCTTGACAACGGTTTGATACATAAGAGTTTAACCACGCAAACAGACTGCCTCTGACACCAACACCCCTGAGCTTTTTCAGCAGTAAACTGTGGTCAATGCGATCAAAAGCCTTACTGTAGTCTGTATAAATGGCATTCACCTGGTCACCATCATCCATACGCTCGGTAACATAATCATTTAGAAGTACCAAGTTTGATACAGTTGATCTACCCTTTAAAAATCCATGTTGCAAAGGACTAAAACTCGCTTTGAGACTATTATAGAGCTGGGCATAAACGATTCGTTCGAGAACCTTAGCGATTAGACATAATTTGGAAATAGGTCTATAATGCTCGACACAATCCCGGGAGCCCTTTTTATGAATTGGTGAGATATAAGCGGTTTTCCAACGAGCTGGCATTACACCCTCCTCCAGCGAGCGTTTGAACAGGATAGTTACGGGACCGGAAAGTTCTTTGGAACATGAAACCAGAAATTTAGCAGGGATTGTATCGGGACCCGCGGACTTAGTGAGATCAAGAGCTTGCAATTGTCTTTGAACAAGCGATGCGTTAACCTCGATGCTGGCGATGTCACACAGACTGGCAGACTCGTCGGTATGTGAGGCAGTACTGCTGTCAGTACTTTGAGTAGCTGGACTAGATGGCGCTAGGAAGGAGGAGTGGAAGTATTTATAGAAAAATTCGCATATCGATTGGCCACAGTTTGATGACAGACCATCATGGGACATATTCGTTGGGAAAACACCGCTATTCCTTTTTGATTTTACAAAAGACCAAAATGCTTTTGGGTTGTCAACGATAGATTTTTCAATATTAGAAATATATTTTCTGTGACAATCCCGTTCCATTCTGCTCACTCTATCACGGAGGATTGAGCAGGATATTTTGTCAGACAAATTTCCATAAGTTTTAAACTTTTTGTGATATTTGAATTTCTCTCTAATCATCTTAATCAAAGCTGGACTGTACCAAGATGGGTATTTACTTTTAGACGATTTGCGGATTGGCACATAGGTGTCACGGATTTTAAAAGTAATTGGTAGAATAGCTCGACCACATCATTCACACTACCCTCATATAAAATATTAGACCAGTCGATTTTATTTATCTCCTCTCTTATCAATTTGTAGTCTGCTTTAAAATAATTAAATGATTAGTGAAATACTGTTTTGAGGGGGGTGAAGTGTGCTACAGGAATTTCAATAACAAGAGCTTTGTGATATGGGTCCTCGCGAACCAGCGGATCGAGGCAAGGCATTGTTATTGTATTGTTATTGTATCGAATGCATTATATTGGCGGAGACCACAGACATGCAAGGCATCAACAAAATTCTTAACCTGGGAACTGACTAAGTTAGATGGCTGAAGTTGACCGTTCCGTAGTGTCCATTGTATGCAACTCATATTAAAATCGCCTACAATAACAAATCTATCCTGATTATTATGAGTCATAAGATTAATTAAATTACTACAAAAAAAATCCAGTTGAGTTTTTAAACTGTTACCGTGGTTTTCATCGCAAAGATATAGTGAACACAGATGCAGTGTGGTTAAATGTTTGTTATTACGTTTTAAGGGGATAGATACCCAGATGTCCTCGGCCGAGGATTGCCAGCCAACATTCATGCTCGAGCATAATTCCCGCTTCACCGCTATCAGTACACCACCTCCCTTTGTCTGCTGAGTCGAAACATAGTCGCGATCACGCCGCCACACAAGGTACCTGTTATCAAATAACTCATTGTCAGCGATAGAATCGAGAAGCCAGGTTTCCGTCAGAGCAATTATGTCGTAGTCGTTCAACGTAATATTCCGCACAATAGTGTCAGTCTTAGTTCGTAGCCCCCTTACATTCTGGTAGTATACAATAAGATTATCCGACGGATACGTTACAATTAAATAATTGCAGATAGTAAGAAATTTGAAGACACTTTAAAGAATTAGGCAATGATAATGACACAAGCCATTCCCACATCATTATTAAGTTAAATATACTTATACGGCAGCGCCAGAACAGATTCCGTAATTGTAATCCGTACCAGCTAAATAGTATGGAAATATTAAACAATACTGCCAGACGAAGGCAGCAAAAAACGGGTTGCAAGCCTGCGCGACTCATATTCAAAGCATATAGGGACAAATTAGCAGCGAGATGATCGGCAATAATAAGCGGTGATAAGTTACGGTCACATAGCAAATTAGTTACTAATAACCGTGCAGCAGAGTTCAAAATAGGCAGTAGGAAAAATAGGTAAGCGCGTACATCCTTCGTACATGTGGGAGTTGGAACTTGTTGCATAGCCTTCAGCTTTTCCTCACTAGGTTTTACTCCTTCATTAGAGATTCGATAACCTAGCATCCCAATCTCGCAAAAACCGAATTTACATTTGGATGGCTTGAAGGTCAAGTTCGCTTCTCTAAACCGCCCAAAAACTTTCTGCAACATATCGGTATACTCCTCGAACGTTCTACCATACACAATTACATTTACTGCGCAAACCATAACCCCTTTAAATCTTAAAGCCGCTAAAACTTTATCCATCATCCGTTGGAAATCCGCTTGACTCGTTGCCAAACCGAACGGAACAACGTTCAATTCATAAAGACCCGTGGTCGTGACGAAAGCCGTTTTATGCCTACCTTCCGTAATAACCGTCTGCCAATAACCTGAATTGAGATCTAACTCCGCAAAATACTTGGCCCCGGCCAAACTATCGACAATGTCTTCTATCCGCGGAATAGGATAATTATCCCTACAAATTTTCTTATTAAATATCTTGACCGATATTCAGGGCCTAATTAAAAACATGGAGAAGACATCCTTGATTTTCAGTGCTAAACTAGTAACGTATATCCGGTACGTCCGTTCCCGCCCGGATGTTCGGTTAAGCCGCGTGGTACCTTGTTTGCGCGCGCGCCCCACCACACCACCGAGGCAGTTCGGATTGTTGAATTCGAATTTAGCTTCATTGGCGTCTTGATTTTCGCACGGCACAGTCGCTGCTCAGCTCCTGAGTACGGCCCGCCAAAAATCTATACATCGTGACGTGAGAACTTGTTTTGCATATTATAACCAACTGTTCGTTAAAGAATTTCTTAGAATTTTCTGATTTATTGCAGGCAAATAAAAGATTCCCAACGGTGTGACCGTTCGTTTGTGTAAAATGGAGCAAGAAACCCCGGAGGTTCCGTCCAGTGTGGAGCACGTGGCATAAAGGCAAGAAAAGGCGGAAACCGGTGAGCTCTTCGGACTCCGATAATTCTAGTTCGTCCTCGTCGAGTTTCTCGGAAAGCGACGATCGCAGGAAGCGGTACCGACGGCGCAAACGCATCAAGGAACGTAAGTTCGATCTTCTTTTTAACGAGATTAAAGATCTTAAAAGCCATCTTGCTGCTACACAGGAATTTCAATTTATTTGCGCCGGGTTTCACTAATCTTGAAGCTAATGACGAGATAAAGAGGTACGATACATGTTTAATTCCACGCCTCTCCGAACGGCGTGGAATCCTGAGGGGGATGTGCCTTTTCCACGTGAGAGAAAAGAATTGATGAATTTGGTTACTGACCTTGTCTCCGTAGGCAGGAAATCGAAAGCTCGATTCGAGACGGGAATTCGGGAAAAGGGCAGAGTTTGGGATAGGATATGGGGTGAATCTCACTGTCGCTGCCGACGCTGTCGCCGGCGTGCTGCCTGCCGACGTGGAGTCGCCGCTACCGATACGACGTTGACCAATCCACACGGATCACTTGACCGCTGACGCGAATCTAATTACAATCAATAGCCCGACGCTATGAGGTAGATTTACACTTCGACCAGGCCCGATGCCTGTATGATAATTGGTACACCGAAATACCATCACGGGGCCCAAGCCGCCATGTTATTCTCATCGATGAGACAGACCAAGAGAAAAATTAACCTTTAATTTTACATCTCGTTTCCGATACGAGTGACAGCTGCTAGTCCGTTTTCGCTAGTGATGTCTCGATTACTCGCGATCGATTCGCGCAACAAAAAACCGGTGCGTTTCCGACGCATAAATATTAAACAGTCACCCGCCCGGACAGGCCCGAACCTGTCCCTAATCAATAGGAAGGCGAGAAAGTGTTGCGACCGCTCTCTTGAGGACCGAGTCCCCCACCCTGACTTCTGCTGATCGAGGCGTGCCATCCCGACCCGTGTACAAATTGACGATCCGTCCTCGTCTCCATCTCAATGATGGCAGGTTCGCATCCTTAATCAGCACCAAATCACCGACTTGAGGGGGGCTCGTCCGGTCAGTCCACTTAAGGCGCTGCAGCAAGATGTGCAAGTACTCAAGGGACCACCGTTTCCAAAAATCTTGAGCCATCTGCTGCAACATCTGCCACCTAGTTAACCGACTTAACTTAACATCACCGAATGGGTATTCTGGCAGGGCGTTAAGGGGCTGACCTATCAGGAAGTGACCCGGCGTCAACGCTTCCAAATCATTTGGATCCGAACTGAGCGGGCACAACGGACGCGAGTTCAGTGTCATTTCAATTTTACAGAACAGCGTCGCAAGCTCTTCAAAGCGTAGAGAGGTCTCACCGATGATCCTCGTCAGGTGCGACTTGGCCGATTTAACCGCAGCCTCAAAAATTCCTCCCCAATGAGGACATCCCGGCGGACTGAAAACCCATTCAATCCCTCGTCGGGAGCAAGCCGTACCGATGGCGTCCTGGTTACCGTTCAGGAATTGAGTGACCTCCTGCAGATATCGCCTGGCTCCGACAAAATTTGTGCCGTTGTCCGAACGGATTAATGTCGGGAGGCCCCTTCGTGAGACGAACCGATCCAGACAAGCGATAAATGCCTCTGTAGTGAGGTCACTGACCACCTCCAAGTGGACTGCCTTCGTGGCCAAGCACACGAAGACGCACAGGTATGCCTTCACTAATCTGGCGTTCCGTAGCTGTGAAGACTTGACCATGAATGGTCCCGCGAAATCCGTTCCGACACCCGCAAAGGGCCGGATTTCGTTAACCCTATCCGAGGGCAAATCGCCCATCTGGGGCTGCATCGTAGCCGCCTTGGCCCGATAACAAGGCAGGCACCGAAATACGACGCTACGCACTAAGCGTCTTCCCGATAGAATCCAGAACTCGCGCTGGAGAAACGCCATCAAGGCGTGGCATCCGACATGCCCATTCCGAATGTGTCGATCCTGTATCAACAGTTCGACCAACTTCCCTTTCCGAAGGAGTAACAATGGGTGGCGAGCCGCATAAGGCAGGTTGGCATTCCGCAGCCGACCTCCTACCCTCAGCAATCCTTGAGGGTCAATAAACGGGTTGAGCCGAGCCACAGCTCCCTTCAGTTGGACGCGTCCGCGTCTCAGAATGTCAAGTTCGGACTTAAAGTGCACCGTCTGCACGTTCCGTACCAATGCGAACAACGCATGGTTCCGTTCCCGTGGTGTCAGGACCTGTGTCCGCACTCGTTGCGCCTCAGAATTCCGACAATTCCGCGCAAATCGGCAGATCCAGGCGGTCACATTGACCAGCTTGTCGAGCGAGCTGTACCGTTCCAGCAGGCTGAACTCCTCTTCCGGCTCTGGCTGCGTCGTACAGACACCGACTGTCAAGGCGCCGTTCGCCGTGGTAACGCGTGGACTCATTGGCCAATCCGATTCGGCTTGAGTCAACCATTTTGGACCCCACCACAAGGGATGTCCAACCAACTCCGGAGCGTGACACCCACGAGACGCACAGTCTGCTGGGTTCATTTCCCCTGGAACATGTCTCCAGATTAAGGGAACCTCCGAGTTCAAAATCTGCGAAACCCGATTCGCCACAAAAATCTCCAGCTTGTGAACTGAAGCCTTCAGCCAGCATAACACGATCTGGCTGTCCGTCCAAGCGTAGACCGTATCTTCTAACGCTATTGACCCACGAAGAACCGTCATCGTGTGGTTAAGCAGACGAGTCAGGAGAGCCGCTCCCGAAAGCTCTAACTTGGGAATGGTCAGGCGAGTACGCAACGGCGCAACCTTGCTCTTGGCCATGACCAACCGCACATCAACCTCCCCCGAGGAGTCGACCGTACGCAGATACACCGCAGCTCCGTAGCCCTTCTCCGAGGCATCGCAAAACCCATGCAAGGTGGCGGTGTATCGTTTGGTGGGGACCAACCTCCGTGGCAGTGAAATCCGATTAATGCCAGGGAGGGTCGAAAAGAACGAATCCCACTCCGAGCTCAATGACCCGCCAATCGGGTCGTCCCATTTCAGCTCAGCAGACCACAATTGCTGCATAAAACACTTGAGCTGAAATGTTACCGGGGTGATCCACCCGTTTGGATCAAATGTCCTAGCCACCGTTGAGAGGACGTTCCGTTTCGTCCAGACCTTCGGGGAGTCCAACTCGACCCGATACGAGAACATGTCTGACACCGGCTGGTACTGGACGCCTAATACCGACAACATATTTGGATTTTCCAAATTTTCAAAAATGTGGGGGTCCTTCTGGTAGTCATCCGGAAGACCAGTCAGTAACTCTGGAGAGTTCGACATCCATTTCCGGAGCTCGTAACCTCCACCCCGTAAGAGCTCAACTAGCTCGTCCCGTCGAGCGAGCGCCTCCTCCACGGAATCTGCACCGGTACAGATATCGTCCACGTAGAGGTCCTGTTCCAGGATCGCTGCTCCTCTAGGGAAATTTAACCGTTCTCGATCCGCTAACTCCCGAAGAGTGCGAATCGCCAAATAAGGACTAGACCGTAGCCCGTACGTGTTGGTGTTCAACTCGTACACCCTGATGGGCTGATCTGGGCTCTCTCGCCACAGTATCAGCTGATACCGTCTATCGTCAGGGTGAATGACCGTCTGTCTAAACATCATCCGGATGTCAGCTACAAACACAACATTGTGTCGACGGAACCGTGTGATAACATCCGAGATGTCATGATTCAACTTCGGCCCTGAATGCAAACACTGGTTCAGGTTCATGCCGTTAGATGTTGATGCCGATCCATCGAACACCACCCGTATTTTGCCCTCCGGGGTCCTCAAGACCGCGTGATGGGGCAGGAAGCAGTGGTCTTCACGCTTCCAGTCGATACCCGAAACCGACATGTGGCCGAGCGACTCGTATTCCCGCATGAAGTCGACGTACTTCTGCCGGAAAATCCCGTCAAGCTTCATGCGTCGTTCCATCGACAGAAGCCGCGTCTCGGCTGCATGGTGTGAACTGCCCAGCGGTGGGCGATCACTCCGAAATGGAAGACGTGTGAGAAATCGACCTGACCGAAGGCGACCAGTATTGTTCCGATAAAACTGTTCACACTCTTCTTCAACCGGGTCCAACCGGCGTACCGTAGGTGGTTCCTCCACGTCCCAAAACTTCTGTATCACCTCCGAGAGTACAGAACCGAATAAGGGACTACGAGTCGCTAGGCGTGGGGCAACCGGCATGACCGGACCCATTACCGCATGGACCAGTCTGGTGTTGACCGAAACCAGACCAGTCGCCTGCAACACGTGGACACCTGGCACTAACAGGTATCCTAAGGCATCGACACCCAATAAAATGTCTACTGGGCCCGGAATGTCGAACTCCGGGTCAGCCAGTGACAACCCAGCGACCAACTGTCGCACCGAGGGCGACAAACGTACGTGAGGGTGTGAGCCCATCACATTAGGCATGACTAATGCCGTGACCGTCAGATTCACCGATGAATCCACCCGTGACGAGAGAGTAATCCGACATACTCCCTTAACGGAACCGACTTCCGTGTTCCCAATTCCCCGAATGGAATGTGGATACTCCCTTACCGAAATGCCCAACCGTCTTACAAGGTTGCACGAGACTAAGCACCCCTGGGCCCCCGAGTCCAATAGTGCTCGTGCTACACAAGATTTGCCGCGCCGAACTCCACGCTATCACCGAGGCGGTGGGGAGCATGACCGTCTGTGGAGTGGCGGCACCCTGTAAGTGGGCGGCGTGTCCCTAGCGGGAACCCCCGCGGGATCCGAACCCGCTCAGACCTCCGTCGGCCTGGTAACTCGGCTGCTGATATGCCACCGGTGGCATATCAGACCGCATGTACATTAGGGGGTCCCAACCCTCATAATAGGCCCCTCGCTCTCCCGGTACCCGACCATACCGGACTGTGAACGGTGTGCCCGGTGGCCACCGTGGATGGAGGGGGGAGAGCGGATCCAACCTGGGGCGCTCTAGGAATGGGGGCCAAATCCGACTGTTCGCCTCCCTGTTCACCTCCCAGAGCGACGGGCAGGGTGGCGCAGAAGGTGGTGGGCTCCCAGCCTTCGCGCCACTCATAGGTGCCATCTTACACCCGCCCGTAACACGCGATGAGCCAGCGGCCCGAAGTCCTCGCTGACCCTGGATAGCGGCGACCGAACCCCGGCTATCCCGCCTGTTACCCCCCGCGCTGCCCCCTTCCCCTCGGGGGGGGTCCCGTCCGCGGGTACCCCAGTCACCCCGTTGGTGAATCCCGTTGCCCGGAGGGGGACTGGGTCCGGCCCTGGTTGGGCCCTGTGACCGACCAACCTGAGTCCGGCCCTGGTGACCGTCCGATGGGCCTGACCGGTTCAGGCACAACACGACGTGGTGCCTGCCATCGCAGCCCTCACAGGGGGACGCCCGTGAGCACTCGCTCAGCGGGTGCGGCCCCAAGCAACCGAAACACAATCGGTGGCGGAAGACCACCTTCCTGCGGGCAGCCACACCGAGCGCCTTAAAGTTGGCGCAACTGGTCACCTCATGACCGGCACTGTCGCAGTGCACACAGCCGTCACCCGACGGCGCGGCACTCAAAACGCCAAATTGTTTTGACCGACCACCCCCCCGTGGGGGTGGGAGGCGCGGCCCCTCCCGCATCCGCGCGGGTTGGCGCTGCACACTGGCCTCCGAATTCATGGTGTCGCATCGCATGCATTCACCCTCCAAAAACTCCGTTAATTGGACGAGCGTGGGCAGTTCCGAGCTACTCAGCTGCAGGCAACCGTGACAAAACCATATATAACACAATATATGACCATTGGTCTACCGGCAGACCAAGGTTCTGAAGGGCCTTAGTGGCCACCAGCACAGGGTTGAGCACCTGTACCCGGATGTCAACATCCCGGGTTACTCTTGGGATGCTGAACAGCTTCCCCAGCTGCGCATCAACCAACCGCCTTTTGTGTTGGTAGCGGTCAAACAATATGACCCGGGCAATCTCATAATTGCCCGCCGTAACCGTTAGGTGACCAACCAACTCCTTCGGTTTACCCCGCAGTACCATCAATAGCTGGGCCAACTCGTAGGCGCTGTCCAGGTCGTCCCGACCGTGGACCAGGCTATCGAACAAATTGATGAATGCCGGCCACTCATCAATTGCCCCACCGAAGGCCGGAATCTCCAGGTGTGGAAGCCGTCCAACCACACCCTTAGGGGGGGGGGGGGTCTCCGCTACCCTCCACGCGGTCATCCCGACGCGACCGCTTAATTTTTTCGGCGCGACGCTCGATGTCGCCCAAGCACTCCATCGCTTGGTCAGCATCCGCGCAGAGCTGCCTCACTGCAGCCACCGAGGCCTCATCCGTAAGCCCGAGGGCTTCAGCCTCGGCAGCCAGCCGACACACCTTCCCGACGCGTGTCATTGCGTCCTCCACACGCTTGAGCAGGACATCGTCCATGTCGGGTCGCTCCACATACTTGTGAGTATGGGCGAGCCATCTCATCTCCTCACGGACACCATATCGCAGTACCGTCAAGGGCGAAGGTGCCATGGTTACCGATTTAATTGTTCCTGGTCCTATGCTTCACTGCCGAATTAAGCACAGCCAGATACCAGCACTTTCCCGTCAGCGCTGGGCACAGAAATTAAAACTAAGTTGTAAAACCCAAGGCAACCACTAAACAATTAAATCCTAAACAATATTTAATATGGTCGCCCTGTGGACACAAACCTTATAAATATATACTCTAAATCAATTAGAGAATGCCACCATAAAACACAATACAAAAATAACCCACAAAACTTGATTATGAAAACAATACAAAATAATAAGTGGCTTCTTATGAACCACACTTCCTTTGAGGTCAGCAAATCAGCTTAATACCCCTTAAATAGCCCGACCCTGCTGTGTAAACCGAAATAACACTGTAGGACTACAGAACCCGACGTTCCACCGTAAGTAATACAATCTAGGCTTCGCAGAATGACCGTTCAATCCTTTATGCGCTGGTAACAGTAGTTTCCGACTACAAATTTATAACAACTGTTAACTAAATTGGCACTTATACTTTCACTTACCGAAAATGAACTTTAATCGTGGTATACCGACCACAGACTCATTGCCGACTTGAGCCAATCTGGGATATTCTTTTCTCCCAACTACAATGTGACAAAGGCAGCCCTACAACCATGAATCGATGATTTCCCACTAGGAAACCGCGCTCCTGCTACCAAAATGGTTAATTCCACGCCTCACCGAACGGCGTGGAATCCTGAGGGGGTTGTGCCTTTGCCACGTGAGAGAAAAGAAGTGATGAAATTGGTTACTAACCTTGTCTCCGTAGGCAGGAAATCGAAAGCTCGATTCGAGACGGGAATTCGGGAAAAGGGCAGAGTTTGGGATAGGATATGGGGTGAATCTCACTGTCGCTGCCGACGCTGTCGCCGGCGTGCTGCCTGCCGACGTGGAGTCGCCGCTACCGATACGACGTTGACCAATCCACACGGATCACTTGACCGCTGACGCGAATCTAATTACAATCAATAGCCCGACGCTATGAGGTAGATTTACACTTCGACCAGGCCCGATGCCTGTATGATAATTGGTACACCGAAATACCATCACGAGGCCCGAGCCGCCATGTTATTCTCACCGATGAGACAGACCAAGAGAAAAATTAACCTCCAATTTTACATCTCGTTTCCGATACGAGTGACAGCTGCTAGTCCGTTTTCGCTAGTGATGTCTCGATTACTCGCGATCGATTCGCGCAACAAAAAACCGGTGCGTTTCCGACGCATAAATATTAAACAATACATCTAAAACTACCTTAAACATGGAAAAGGCTTTTGCCGGCAATTCCTATGCATTGCTTAAACAGCGTGACACGCTTTTGAGTGAATTACAAGCCTTTCTAGCCTGGGCGCATCAGGTCGAAAACCTACGATTCGACGATATCCATACAAAGCTCAAAGAAATGTTGGCCAATGGTGAGTATAGCAAGATTTCAAACGACGCTCTCCAGCTCGTCTGTGGACACCGGGCTGAACTTATTCAATACCGCAGAGAAGGCATACTCTCATCAGTAAAAGACCAGTACCACAAAAATACATTACGCAAAATTGCGCCGTCAGGTTCTCATCTATTTGAAGCCGACAAATTTAATGCATTATTGGAAAAAGCGGGTGGAGTTAAAAATGTGTTTTGGGTGGAAGGAATGTCTCGCTACAATACTGCGCCACAGTACGAGCCTTCAACTTCTACCCGCAGTCAGACGCAGAAACAGGCCGCAACTTATAACAATCGCGCGCAATATCATAATCAAAGCCAGTATCATACTTCGGCCCGAGGCAGGATAAATAATAATTTGTTTCGCGGGCGAGGCGCGCGGGGTTCACGCGGCCGTGGTCTCCCCGACAGGTCAGGAAGGGATTATCAACCCAGACGTTCTCCCTCATCCCACCGGGATAGGAGACATCAAACCCATAAACGAAAATATTGACTATGCCATGCACATGCATGCAAAATTTCACGCCGGACAATTCCGCATGTACTACGATCGTTGGAAACAGTTGGGAGCTCCCACATACATTCTAAAAATTATACAAGGATGCCGCATTCCTTTTGTGTTGAAACCACCATTGCACATTCCAAACAGTCGCAGTGTGAAAACACCAGAATCAGAACAAATGTCGAAAATAATGAAAAACATGATCTCGCAGGGTGTGCTAGAAAAGGTGCGCCCATCGCCCAGCTTTATTTCCCCGATATTCCTGCGCCCCAAGAGCGACGGCACATGGAGGCCCATATTCAACTTAAAAAATCTGAACCAATACGTCAACACTCGACTTTTCAGACTAATAAATGTTCATCGGGTAACGGATTTTCTACAACCCAAGGATTGGTTGGCCAAAGTGGACATTCACCAGGCATACTTCCATGTCCCTGTATTCGAAGGCCACAGAAGGTTTCTCCGCCTTCTGTACGGCGACAAAAACCCACAAATACTGGAAATGACGTGCCTACCCTTCGGCCTTTGTTCAGCACCGAGAATATTCGCCTCAATTACCAACTGGATAGCACAATACCTCCGCGATCACGGTATCCGGATCATCGTGTATCTCGACGATTTTATGCTGGCTCATCAAAACAAAGCCACTCTCATAAATCAAGTGTCGTTGACACTGAACACGCTCTCCCACCTAGGCTGGCAAGTGAACACAGACAAATCTGTTTGCAACCCACAGAAGGCAGTGGAATACCTGGGCATTGTGTGGAACACATGGCAGAACGCGAAATACATTCTTCAGAGGTTAGTAGCAAAAATACATTGCACGGTATCCAAAATCTTGACAACACGGACAACGTCCGTCAAAGAGTTACAAGGTCTCATTGGCCTGCTGAACTTTGCCAGTTTTGCTGTACCGAGGGGTCGTCTAAATTACCGGTATTTACAGTTACAGGCCAACAAGGCCTTGAAACTAAAGATGACAAAAACCTTTCCTCTAGTTGCGAAAGCCCTAGTCGAGTTAGAATGGTGGCAGTTGAATTGTCAGAAGAGTACTCTACTTCATGTCCCACTAGCGTCTCATTACCTAACAACAGATGCCAGCGACATCGGCTGGGGGGCCAAATTAAACGAAATCTCAATAACAGGCTCATGGCTACCCTCACAGCAGAACCTTCATTGCAACTACAAGGAGATGTTGGCCATATTAAATGTTTTACGCCATCATTATCAGCTCCTGAGCTCACAGTCGCTGCTAATACAGTGCGACAACAAAACTGTCGTCTCTTATCTAAGAAAAGAGGGAGGGGCGAAATCTATAGCCCTTACGGAGCTGGCAATGAAAGTGCTACAAGTACTGGACCAAAACAACATTCACATGTCCATCTATCACATAGCAGGGAACTACAACTGCGAAGCAGACCATTTATCACGTCTCAAAGACCCACCAGAATGGCATCTCCTGTCAAACATAACAAATGTCGTGTTTGCCAAGTGGAGAACCCCCGTAATCGATCTTTTTGCTTCCAGGAGAGCTCACGTGGTTCCAACGTACTGTACACTGGACAGAACCGACAACCAGGCGAGCATGTACGATGCTCTAGGCAGCAAGTGGGATTTCAAGTTGGCATGGCTGTTCCCGCCGCCTTATCTCATTCCCAGAGTATTGACGCACTTAAACAATGCACTGGGTGTGTACCTGATCGTAGCCCCGAGATGGCACAAAGTTTACTGGAGACCAGACCTGAAGAGCCGCGGATTGTCACCCCCATTCACGATAAGGAACCTGTCGCAGGTCCTAGTCGATGTAACGACGGGACGTCCGCCCCCCAACATATCGGAGATGACGCTGGAGATATGGAGATGTGGGGTTGGCAAGAACACCTAAGTGACTGGAGCGAGGAACAAAAAGCTCTGCTCCGTTCGAGCTGGCGTGTATCCACTCTTAGAACGTATAAACCAGCTTGGACCCGTTGGCGAAACTGGATCATAACTCACAAGGTACATACACATAAACCTACAGGCTCAGACCTGGCCCGATTCCTCACTGATCTACATCAAAAGGAAGGCCTTTCATACAGCACTATCCTTGTTCATAAATCTGTAGTGTCTACTCTTTGTGATCCCAGTGAAAGTAATAAGCTAAGCTCACATACACTTGTAAAACAAGTCCTAAAGTCCATTGGGTTAGCTAAGCCTAAACCTATCAAAGCCCCCATCTGGGATATAGACTCCCTTGTAAACCATCTTTCTAAAAGAACCTGCAATTCATCAAGTTTATTTGCCACCTATCAAAGAGCGGCTGCTTTACTCCTACTATGCTCGGGAAGACGTGTACACGATTTAACTTTACTTACCGTTACTCAGGAACACTGTATTATTTCAGATGACAGCATAATCTTATGGCCATCTTTTGGCTCCAAAACTGACTCCATTACCCATCAACAATCGGGATGGAAGCTAAATAAGAATAAGGACAAGTCACTGGATCCTATCTATTTGTGAGTACTACAGGCGACCCCAAAGCTGCTACACGTACAATCATAGGGGGCTGGCTGAAGAAACTACTTCAAGATGCAAACATCAATGCTACGCCTGGCAGTTTCAGATCAGCTGTTGCATCCAAAAACTGGATCGAACACTTTCCCATTGATGACATACTATCCCGAGGCAACTGGAAGTCTGCTAAGACCTTCCAAATTTTTTATCAAAGAGAAGTAAAATCTGGAGATAGAAGAGAGTCATTGATTACGAACCTATTCTCCCCTGTCGAGTAATTAAGACAATTATGTATTGTATTCTTCTTCCAAAGTTCTTTATTCCAAAGTTTGATTTATATTTGCTGATTTTAGTAATACCTACCTAATTTATTTACTGGTTTGGTACCATTTCTACGCAGGTTCTATCAAGATGAATAATAATACCTGTTTATAAGTTACAAGTTAATTTTATATCTTTAAACCACACTAATCACCTCATCTTAACAGAAAGCAATACAGAACAGATACAATAATGTCATAAGTCATAGTACCTAACCTACATACAGTACATGTAAACTTTAGGTTTCTTCCTAAGGGATCATCGATCAGTCCGAATAAATTATAGATAGATACTTACTTGTTTATCAAAATACCTGAATCATTCATAATTTCTGTATGTCACAACATATACATACCTACTTTTATTTAAATATGTATGCTTACGAATCACATTAGCGTCCACCAACACCAGACGATATCAAACACGTCTCTCATGTTTTTAATTAGGCCCTGAATATCGGTCAAGATATTTAATAGAGACGTTTAACCTGAAAATAAAACGTTTATTAAATACTTACCATATTCAGGGCCTAATATTTTTTAAATCTGCCTGGTGGACATGAGAGATCCAATGAAGCTAAATTCGAATTCAACAATCCGAACTGCCTCGGTGGTGTGGTGGGGCGCGCGCGCAAACAAGGTACCACGCGGCTTAACCGAACATCCGGGCGGGAACGGACGGACCCGATATACGTCACTAGTTTAGCACTGAAAATCAAGGATGTCTTCTCCATGTTTTTAATTAGGCCCTGAATATGGTAAGTATTTAATAAACGTTTTATTTTCAGGTAAAACGTCTCTATTTAATTTCCGATAATCTATACAAAACCTCCATGAATCATCGGGCTTTTTAATTAACACTACGGGCGCAGCATAAGAACTAGTGGATTCCCTAATAACACCTAGTTACAACATCTCCGCGACGTGCTCCTCAATAATTTCTCGTTGCACCGGCGAAACGCGATACGGGTGACAATGAACCGGCTCTTCATCATAAGTCTTAATATCGACCGACACTATCTCCGACCTACCTAACTGGTCAGTTGCAAACGCAAATCTATCCGCATTCCTATCCAACAACGCCAATGATACCCGCTTATCATTCTCACATAAATCCTCATTTACGATAAACCGTTTATCTTCTACCCCAAACGCAAATTCGCACGAATCCGATAACCCCGAGAAATAAACGTAATCGCCCTTTCTTAGCTCCTGAAAGTCGATAGAATTTATCACGTCACGATCCTCGATAACCGTGGTTTCCCCAAAGTTCACTTGTTTCCTTCTAGAACCGTCTAGAAAGTCCGACCCTATCTTTTGTTTTGAAAGAATCTCTACGCACATGACATTTCGTTTTACCGGCGTCGTGTTTTGTTTCGTATGGAAATTATTGTAAAACGGTATTTTTCTCTGGAAAAAACGCATACACGAATGAACAAAATCAATATTCATACCGTTCTTTATTAAAAAATCCACCCCTAAAATAATGCTACAATTCAAATCAGTTACTACTAAAAATTCCTGTGAAAAGCTAAAATTGTCCAAACTAAAATCTATAACACATTTCCCTACAATTTGCAGCAAAGTTCCATTTACCGCCTTAACCCGTCTATTCTCTTCTTGAATACATCTCGCACCCACTTGACCTGCAACGGCTGGGCTGATGCATGAAGCTGTAGCGCCTGTATCTAAAAGAGCTACCACTTTTACATTAGATGCATTTAATGTAAGGTTCCTATTTTATTTCCCTAATTTTCGGGTATTTTGGCTATAAGCATTACTGGCAACACAGTAGATACTTGGCAGAGCGTGGGCTCGGGCGTCGACTGACTTTGCTTTCAACGACCGAAACGCGCGGACGTAGTCTAAGCCGGCAGTGACAGCTGTTCACGAGTAATACATCTACTTTAATTGTGAGAACCTTGTGTGTTTTAATTATATGTACTACCGCTGGCGCCTGCAATAATATCCAGGCAGTTTACATCTCAGAAGCCGGGGGATCAACTAAAATTGTAAGTACACGCCTGCACCTTATTTTTATCGTGATAAGTTACATGGTTAAAGTACTAAATTGTCTGAGAACTTAACTCGTGGTTATAGCATCCAACGTCTGAAATATTATAGCTCTGTAAATCATAGCATCGATAAACATGCTCGGTTTCCCTATGTTTTCCTATGTCCCGAAGCACGTGGTCAACCACGTGCCGTAACCTTATGAATGCTTCCGGTCCCGTGACACGTGGTCAAACACGTGCCGTAGTACGTAACTTACAAGTAACTTGATTATTTATTTTATTATTAGATTCATTCAAATTTAATTTTAAATAATAAAAAAGTGGCATCCGAGTCTGCTGCAGAGTGCTGCAGTTTCGGGGTTTCACAGGGGGTCAAAATTTCGTTATTTTTTGTGTAGGATGCACCGTTTTCTCTCGACTCTTAAATAATGTTAAAAAAAATATATATTGGCAACCGGTTCATGGAGCTGCAGTGGGGGGGCACAGGAGGCCAAAATTTCGTTATTTTTTTGTGTAGGATGCACCGTTTTCGAGATATTTCAGATTTTCTCTCGACCCTAAAATATTTTTCCTATGAACCGAACTCACTTCTAATGCACCCAATTTCACGACACGAGTTTCAGAAGATGGAACCGGGAGACAATAACGCAAGGAGCCTAGAAACTCCTCGACGCAACCGTTCGCGCTCCAGGCGTAGCGTTGGTCACGACAGCAGCCGCCGAAGTCGCAGCCACAGCCGAAGCCACAGTCGCCGTTTGCTGGAGCGCGAAGTGGCGCTGAGGCAAGAGCAGGAGCGGGTTCGTCTGTTGGAGCTCGACCTACAACAAGAACGAGACGCCGAGCTACGCCGAAAACAGAGTGAGCTGCGTGGGTCCGGGACGAGGCGCGACAGCCGCAGCCGCCGCCGCGACGGTTGCAGCCGTAGTCGTAGCCGCAGCGGCAGCCGTAGCCGCAGCCGTCGCCGCCGCAGCCGTCTGCCTGACGCAGACAACGAACACCGAGAAAAAAGGTCACGTAGCCCTTCTTTTTCCACCAAAGATATAACCCAAATTATTCAGTCTATCAAAGAAATCCTTCCATCGCAGCCGGGCCAGAGCACACAGTTTTCGAACAGAGACAGTAAAAACATTATTCCTGAGTTTAACCCTTCAGAGAAAAACCAGCGCATGGATACCTGGCTCAAGAAGGTAAACGAGTGTGCAAAAGTCTACGGCTGGGATGGAAGGACCGTAGTCCATTTTGCTATGCAGAAACTGTCAGGGTTAGCTAAAACCTGGTACGAGAGCCAGAGTTCGATTTTATTTAATTGGGAAGAGTGGCAAGTCAAATTATTAAGCGCCTTTCCGTGCGAACAAAACTACGGACAGACGCTTGAGGACATGTTAAAGCGCAAGAGTAGGATTAACGAACCCGTGCAGAACTATTTTTATGAGAAGCTGGCGCTTCTCAATCAGTGCGACATTACCGGTAGACGTGCCGTCGACTGCATTATCCACGGAATTAGTGATAGGACCACAAGATCAAGCGCTTTAGCGTTGCGATGTGATGACCAATTGGTGGGGGTAACCCAAACGAGCAACATTGGCTCCACGTTAATTTACTGATAATAAATCACAATGTCGATAAAATCCCTCGAAAGTTTAGTGCGCGAGTTAGTGACCACGGTAACAACGCTGTCAAGTAAGGTCGGTACACTGGAAGCCAATATTGAGGCACAAAATAGCCTTATAATAAAACTAACAACTGGTGCTCCAGTAACAAGCAAAGCATCATTACCAACGGCCCGAAACAGTTTAACTCCTTTGGTGGCATCACAGGCAACTCCAACGACCGTTGCAGCAGCGATGCAGCGTACAGTAAGGACAGCCCGCACCAACGCTTCATTAAAAATCAACGGTGGATACAGCGGTGCAGCCAAGAAAAACACTGTTGCTAAAATCGCCACCGAGACAATGACTCAGCTAGCGCCAGCGGTTGCGGCCACAGAACCGGAGATTGACGCGCAGATACCACCAGCGTCCCTGCCTATACCTACTAAACTGCTAAAACCCCCTATCATGACTGACGATCTTACTAATCAGACTCAATTAAATAACGACGGAAACTGGACCGAAGTAGTTTCCAGCCGCACCGCTTCGAAACGCCGAATCAACCGAGTTACAACAGGGACTGGGAGTGAAGATTCAGAGTTGCAGACCGTGGATCGCGTGAGGTACATACAGACGTGGGGACTGCGGCCTGAAACGACTGAGGATGCCCTACGTAAATTCCTTAATAAAATAACAGTTTCAGACAAATACTCAGAAGAAAAACGGATCCTGGTAACAGACACTCATGCATCATTCGTCGTGGGTATACCGGAAAGTATCTTCGAATGTGTAACATCGCCAACTGCGTGGCCCCCGCGTGTGAAGTTTGCGAGCTGGTTTCCCGCACGTCCCCGCAGGCAGCGGGGAGGAGATCTCGTCGACATCAACACAGCAATGCAATGATTCTAGTGAACACTGTGATACTATTCGTCTCTGGCATCAAAACATTCAATGCTTACGGCACAAGACTACAGCGATTGAAAGTATTACACAGTCAGACTGAAAATGTGACATTCTTCTTCTGTCTGAGCATTGGCTGAAAACGGATGAGCTCCAGCATGTAAACATTATGAACTATGAATTAGCATCATCATACTGTCGGCCCTCTCGTAACAACGGAGGGGTCTGTATATATGTAACCAAAAATATGACGACTTTCGAAAGAAAAGATTTAGTTGATTTATCAATAGAAATGCACTTTGAAGTAGCAGCAATTCAATGTATAAGTCTTAACCTAACGATAATATGTTTATATCGCTCTAGTAGTGAAGGGGATTATGACATATTTGTTAACCAGTTAGGCCGTCTCATAGACGTGTTACTAAACGAAAACTGTAATATTCTAATTGCAGGTGACATTAACGTCAATCTTCTTTGTAACTCAAAGGAAAAACGCAACTTACTTTGTCTACTATCATCTCTAAGTCTAAAGTCTGTGGCGAACTTCCCTACCAGGATCCAGGGAAGCTCAAAGACATGCCTGGATCATGTTTACACGGACCTATGTGCTATGTGTGCCCATTACACTGGAAGTCACGTAAAAATCCCAACAACGAGGTATTAAAACTAACCTACTCACGTTACAGAAACTTCTGCAATAATCTTCTATACCAACTGAAACATGATCATGAGAGAAAAACACTACAAGAAAACAAAAACGATCCAAAAAAACTGTGGAGTTCTATTAAAGATTTGCTATTCAAAAAAACAAATCTCAGCAGCTAATGAACTTTTAAACATATCTGGTGATCCTATTTCTTCCTTGAACCAATGCAATGAGTACTTCACTAGCGTAGGTAAAAACTTAGCAGTACGTATTTTAGAAGATATGAACGAAACGGAGGACAGCCTTGTATCTAAAATATCAATTGATCAATCCCCGGGAGACACCATATTTCTACAACCAACCTACGGTGAGGAAATTGGATGTTTAATTCAGCAACTATCATCTAGTAATGCGTCAGGGACATAAGGTATCAGCAACTGCATCCTTAAGAGTCTAAAGGACTACGTGGTTAAACCCCTAGCACATATCATCAATCTAAGCATGTCAACAGGCCAATTTCCGGAGGTCTGGAAATCTTCTCTGGTGTGCCCGATCCATAAAGCAGGACCAAAAGATGACCCCTCCAACTACCGACCGATCTCTCTGCTACCAACCTTCTCGAAACTATTGGAAAAGGTAGTAAACCAACGACTAGTAGGCTTTTTGGAATAAAAGAATTTACTTCATCACCGTCAATTCGGGTTTAGAAAAGGTATTTCCACAGAGGACGAAGTGAGTTCCCTAGTGCGGCGTGTATGCTCCCTGATGGATGATGGAAACCCCTGTATAGGCGTCATTCTCGATCTTGCAAAGGCGTTTGATACGGTATCAACACCAATTCTGCTGGAGAAGCTACACAAAATGGGAATCCGTGGTACTGTTGAAACAGTGGACTCTAACCTGACCAAAAGATTGTTGGCAGGCTCAAGATATGTTTATTAATCACAGGGTCGTGAGTCGAATATTGGTGATATAGTTGAAACGCTGGATAGGGACTCGCCGGGAATTTGTAGATTTCAGCTCCTTGGTAGACTCAATCCGACTGGTCCACTTCTCCAGACGTCAACAAGTGATTATGCGGTTAGCGCCAGGAGGATATTATTCCTCGGCGTGGAACCGATTCAGAGCTCCGTTAGCGCCAGGAGGATATTACTCCTCAGCGTGGAACCGATTCAGAGCTCCGTTAGCGCCAGGAGGATATTACTCCTCAGCGTGGAACCGATTCAGAGCTCCGTTAGCGCCAGGAGGATATTACTCCTCAGCGTGGAACCCTGGAAAGAGACCAGTGTGAATGATAGGAATACAAAAGCGCTACAACGCCCAGCTATCAGGCGACGGCTCCCCACACGGAGACTTCCGACGAGGGCCCTAGGGTAATTAGGATCTAAGAGTGCCGCAGTCCAATAGACACTGTATAGAAAAGGGAAATACATAGAGAGTATAAAATACACGAAAATAAGAAAGACTAACTACGAACCAATGCTTACCCATGGATTGGGGATAGTAGGGAAGTTTCATATAAACTACTGCACTTTACAGCAACTAAACATTCAGCTCCATTACAGTACTAAAGGGACTAGCCCATCGCCGCAACTAAAGGCGTGACTTAAAAATTATTGATGCAGAAGATACAACCTCACGTTTCAGAGCTCATACAATGTCTGCCTCAATAAAACAATCAGCTGCCAGACGAGATTCCAGATCCGAATTTCCGAATTTCTATAGTTGTACTTTTTAACTGGCTAATCCGCCAGTAGCCAATATGGTCAAGGAGGTAGTACGTTACATACCCGTCTTGTTTGGGTAGGATTTTACCTGATAAAATCCTCTAAGATACTAACTAAACTAAACTAACTTACCAAATTAACTACTTAAGATAAAATTCTCTAAAGCTCGCCATCTACAATGTCAGAGAAATATATAACTAACAGTCTAGCTCAACTACATACAAACATCACACATTCGTACCAACAATCAGACATCAGAATTCATACTAAGTTCATACAAGAGTTCACACTAACATCGTGTAAACACAGCCTTACACACAGGGTGCCATTATTATAGCCAAATGCACACCCAGACTAACTGTCAGAAGTTGAAAAATAAGCAAGATCCCTTGAACTAAAATAAGAACCTTAGTACATAAACGCCCCGATAGCTTAGCTACTATCGTAACGCAGAATAACACCATGAGGGGCAGCTCCCTCAAGTGTTCAAGACTTCCTGCACCGTTAGTGGGTACAGAAAATAATAATAGAGTAGAATATCTATTCTACAACAAAGAGTAAAAAAGTAGATAATTATAGTTCAAGAGGCCATACGCTAAAGTAACAGACATTGCAGAGTAACGTTACACAATAAAGAACTTTTACATAGCTGTAGATATAGATGGTTTTTAGAATACAAGGGTCAAAATACTTATTACATACATAAAGGAATCGTTAACTACTATTGAATAAGACAGAACGCTGTCGCAGCCTATCTTCAGACAGAAGGTGCTCTCAGACAGTCACAGATCGCTCGGTACAAGTACAGAAATTTATAGGAAACGTCATGTTTACTACCTATCTAGTAAACTGTACAAGTTTACATGAAAGTAAGCAGAGTACACGACTAACGCCCGGTTTCTGGTACAAAATCAAGCCATTGATCTACCGTTTTGACAGCTGAAATTGATAAAGGACTGTCAACAACAGATTAAATGTACGAGAAATCGGCCGTTTAACACTAACCTTATTTATTATTTAATAGTCCGAAAAGTTTCCCTACTAAAATCTTCACAATTTATTAATTTATTTTTCGTACTGAGAATTTGGAGGAGAATATTTATCAACAATTATAATATGACAACGGCCGTCAGACTGCGACCATAAATAATGTAGAAATGAGGTAGGTACCCAGATAAACGATCACATATACTCCTGTCAGACAAAAATAAACAACAAAATATACAAGCTACGAAAGAAATCTAGCGTTCTACGGCGCTCTTATGGCCTAACTACTCTGACCAGACGTAAAACTCTATCACCAATATTCCCTTAATCCGGGCGCCATTGAAACAGTGGACTCTAACCTGACCAAAAGATTGTTGGCAGGCTCCAGATATGTTTATTAATCACAGGGTCGTGAGTCGAATATTGGTGATATAGTTGAAACGCTGGATAGGGACTCGCCGGGAATTTGTAGATTTCAGCTCCTTGGTAGACTCAATCCGACTGGTCCACTTCTCCAGACGTCAACAAGTGATTATGCGGTTAGCGCCAGGAGGATATTATTCCTCGGCGTGGAACCGATTCAGAGCTCCGTTAGCGCCAGGAGGATATTACTCCTCAGCGTGGAACCGATTCAGAGCTCCGTTAGCGCCAGGAGGATATTACTCCTCAGCGTGGAACCGATTCAGAGCTCCGTTAGCGCCAGGAGGATATTACTCCTCAGCGTGGAACCCTGGAAAGAGACCAGTGTGAATGATAGGAATACAAAAGCGCTACAACGCCCAGCTATCAGGCGACGGCTCCCCACACGGAGACTTCCGACGAGGGCCCTAGGGTAATTAGGATCTAAGAGTGCCGCAGTCCAATAGACACTGTATAGAAAAGGGAAATACATAGAGAGTATAAAATACACGAAAATAAGAAAGACTAACTACGAACCAATGCTTACCCATGGATTGGGGATAGTAGGGAAGTTTCATATAAACTACTGCACTTTACAGCAACTAAACATTCAGCTCCATTACAGTACTAAAGGGACTAGCCCATCGCCGCAACTAAAGGCGTGACTTAAAAATTATTGATGCAGAAGATACAACCTCACGTTTCAGAGCTCATACAATGTCTGCCTCAATAAAACAATCAGCTGCCAGACGAGATTCCAGATCCGAATTTCCGAATTTCTATAGTTGTACTTTTTAACTGGCTAATCCGCCAGTAGCCAATATGGTCAAGGAGGTAGTACGTTACACTGTACTTGCATGGTTTCAAAGCTATCTATCCCATAGACAACAATATCTAAAGGTGGGGACGCATTGCAGTTCACCTAGGACCGTCAGCTTCGGCGTCCCACAGGGGAGTATTCTGGGTCCCACATTATTCTTGATGTATATTAATGACATTTCTAGCATTCATTTACCCAAAGCTGATCTCTTTTCCTACGCTGATGACACAGCTATAATTTTTCACGATAAATCCTGGAGGAAGGCCTTTGACAGTGCTGAAAACGGAATGTCTAATGTAGCGAGTTGGCTGAGGAAAAATCTGCTTACATTGAATACGGCAAAAACGGAATACTTGTGTTTCTACAAGACAGAAGCCTCCGTACCAACATCGCTGCCTGGCATAAAAATCCACAAATGCGGAAATAAACATAACCAATGTCAATGTCCCGAAATATCTAATGCTGCATCTATAATATATCTCGGCATAACCCTGGATAAGAATTTGAACTTTCGAGAGCATATACAAGCATTGTCAGGTAGGGTTCGCAAAATAATTTATATCATGAAAGAACTAAGAAACCGCGCAGACTACGAGTTATTAACAAATGTGTATACCGCGATTTGTGAACCAATCCTGACCTATTGTATCTCGGTGTGTAAAGTCTATACAGTTCTTCTTAACGTGGAGAGAGCACAGCGTTCACTACTAAAGGTCATGTTCAGGAAACCAAGGATGTACCCCACCGATCTTATTCACAGTGAAAATAAGATACTCAGCGTCCGTCGGCTTTATATACTGAAATCTGTCATTCTGATGCACAAAAACATAACAAAATCATCACTCTATAACAAACTTTTAACGAAACGTGTGTACCAGATCCCCATCCATGCTGTCAATACCACATTTGCCCAAAGATTCCCTGATTCTAGCCACCCACATATATACAACAAGGTTAACAGTGTGTGTGACTTTAGAAATTGCAGCACCTTCGAAGTTAAACGAAAATGCCAGAAATGGCTTTTGTCCCTCTCATATAATGAAGCTGAGTCGGTGCTGAGTATTTCAGAGTAATTTTATTATACTCAACTGAGTAAATTATTGATATAGACCTATGTGTCAGTTATGTCTGTACAATATCTATTACAGTCACCTCTCTACTAATTTTGCACTGTGTATGTTTTATATATTTTTAAATGTGTATATTTTAAATTTTTCTATCTAACTTTAATTTTTGTTTGTAAATTACTACTAAGCACAAGAACTCTCATTCTGCTAAGCATACGATGGCACCCGCGATACAGGCTCAGCCTAGTGTAGGGGCCGCAGACAAACACATGTAGCTGTTAAGAGATGTTTTGGATAAACTATAACATGTAAACCTAGCTTTAAGTCTTTCTTACTAAATAAATTTATTCTTATTCTTATTCTTATTCTTACAGTGATGAAGACATAGTATATTTCAGGTAAAATTAATAAAGTTGATTGATGTAAAGTTAATAAAGTTGTCGTATTTATTTTACTTAATGCTTGTGTGTGATCTCACCCTTTCATAATTCGATTCGTAACAATTTATCAGTTTCGTTACAATCTCAGTTTACTAACGATTTCGTTACGGTATATCTAGTCTGCATTTCACCCTTATTGCCTCGAGGGGCTACATCAAAGGTACGCTAACAAGACTGTATAATTTTGTCAAAAACGATTTGTCTCAGTTGCCGCTGGAAACTCTTACCATTAAGTTAGAAAGAGTAAACTCTGCTTTTCAAGAATACGAAAGTCTTAGCAAAGAAATTATGGGTTTAGACCCGCAAGACCTTGAGGATTTCGCAATTGTTGAAGATCAATATTATGCTATTTCGACAGTATTGAACCAAGAAATAAATTCACGATCAACAACTCAGGTTCCAGCCGCAATTGTAGATGCCAGCCCACCCACGAGTGTCATTAAGTTACCTCCAATAGACATTCAAATTTTCACTGGTAAATTTACTGAATATGTGCCCTTCATAAACATATTTATGTCACTAATTAACAACAATTCAAAGCTAGATGATATTCAAAGGCTGTATTACCTAAGATCCTTTGTAAAGGAAGAACCTTTCGAACTAATTAAAAATCTGCCATTAGTTGATGAAAGTTACCAAGAGGCTCTTAGGCTGTTAAAAAATAGGTATCAAAACAAGAATAGGATTGTTAGTGAGCACATATGCGGTATACTAGATTTAAAACATGTAGGTAAATCTACAGCCAGCAATTTAAGGGAATTCGTATCAGTTATTAGGCAACAAATAGCTGCAATTAAAAACCACAACGAAAACATAAAGTATTGGGATCCCATCCTCATT
Source organism: Argyresthia goedartella (assembly GCA_949825045.1). Taxonomy (NCBI): domain Eukaryota; kingdom Metazoa; phylum Arthropoda; class Insecta; order Lepidoptera; family Argyresthiidae; genus Argyresthia; species Argyresthia goedartella. The sequence goes on along the minus strand of OX463811.1, from coordinate 3,679,182 downwards.
TGCATACTTTTCCGGAAACTAGATGGCTACACGGCTCGAGCGTACCAACTCTAGCGAGACCAAACAGCAGAACCCAGCCTCGAGGATTTCCTTAGTTACTTGTAGAAGAGAGCTCTGGCGCTGGAGGGCTCCGACCAGGGTCTTCATAATCAAGCACAACCGAGATATGGAAAAGTAGCAGCCCATGCAGCCGTTGGTACAGCTACCTGTCTAAACTGTAAGTCGAAAGAACACAAACTATGTAATTGCAAGAAATTTCAGTTAATGCCTGCCAAGGAAAGAGTTGAATTTGCTAGGCAAAATAAGCTGTGCAACATTTGTTTGGGTGTGCATTACTCAAAGTGCAGGTTCCACTTCAGATGTGCCGAGTGCAGAGGTCCTCACAATACATTGGTTCATTGCAACGAGCCTGCCCTCGCACCTCCTGTTACTTTAACAGGCAACAATAATAATAATGTTCTTTTACCTACAGCTAGAATAAAATCCATCGCAAAAGATGGTACAGAAGTATATTTCAAGGCGCTACTGGACAGTGGATCACAAGTCTCTATTATAACTTCAAAACTTGTCCAGGTCTTGGGTTTAACTCCCAAGCAAAGTGCTACAAACATAATTGGTATATCAAATGCAAAGAATCATTTGAAATACTGTGTACCATTGGAGATACATTCTTTAAAAACTCTTTTCAAAACCACTGTAAACTGTAATGTGGCAGACCAGATAACCTCTCAATTGCTCCAATCTAAGATTAACTTAGACGACATTTTGCTACCATCTAACATTGACTTAGCAGATGACCAATTCAATGTCCCGAGTGACATACACATGTTAATGGGTGCCAACTTGATGTTTCAGGTGCTATTGCCGGAGAAGCAGTCAGCCAGCCATGTGATACATGCCAACACCTGCGGCGAGCAGTCTACAGCTGTGAGCGCCAGCCAGCTGGCATCACCGCATAGTGATCTGCACATCATCAATACACAATTCGGGCACATCATTGGGGAAAGTCTGCCGCAAGCTTTACTACAGCGTCAAACATGCAATAAGGTGGCTTTAAAATGTGAATTACATCTTAAAGAAACACTTGCCCAATTTTGGACTAATGAAAAAGTACCTGAAATATTACCTGAAAAATCTTCAGAACAAGAACTGTGCGAGCAAATCTTTCAAAATTCAGTAAAACTTAATGATAAACAATTTCAAGTTGCTTTGCCTTTAAAGTTACCTTTGTCTGAAGTTACAAAGAATCTGGGTGAATCATTCAATTTTGCTCTAAAAATATTTCTTAACCTGGAAAAGAAATTAATGGCAAACCCAACATTATTCATGCAATACAAACATTTCATACATGAATACTTGTCTCTTGGCCACGATCAGTATGTTGACATTGTACTCTATGAAATTAATAAGCAAGCAGCCTACTACATGCCCCATCATGCCATTGTTAAACCAGAAAGCAAAACGACTCAGGTTCGTTCAGTTTTTGATGCGAGCATGAAAACAAACAAAAAAATATCGTTGAATGATTTACAATTGAATGGGCCAGTGGTCAGAGAGATCTTTTTGACATTATATTGTTATTCCGATTAGGTACTTATACTATAACCACGGACATCAAACGCATGTTCAGGAATGTCCTGATAGATCCAGCGTTCACATCGCTGCAAAATATTCTCTGGAGAGATGAACCTAATCAAGCAATAGGGTGTATTAGGCTGAATACAGTTACATATGGTCTCAAGAGTTCTAGTTATTTAGCAACTAGATGTTTAATTGAGTTAGCCAATAGATATGAGAATAAGTATCCTCTAGCGGCATGCATACTTGGAAATAATACTTATGTCGATGATGTTTTGTATTCTCACAATGATTTGGACATAATTAATCAGTCAAAAGAACAGTTGCGCTCTTTTGAGTTTAGGCAGTTTTGCCACTCACAAGTGGTCCTCCAACAATGAAACGTTACTCTCTGACATACGAATGGAGGATCAGCATTTTGATAGTATAGATTTACAAAAAGACAACTTCAATATGAAGGCATTAGGCCTCCAAATTAATACTAAAGAGGATTATTTTATAATAACTTCTCCAGGAATGTTTGATCCAAACCTGCTCACAAAGAGAGGTATACTTAGTTATATAGGTAGATGCTACGATCCAATGGGTTTCATAAGCCCAATTATAGTGGTGGCTAAGTCTATAATGCAAAAGCTTTGGATGACAAACAATACAAACTGGAATTCAAGCCCACCAGCTGAGGTAGAAAGGGAATGGATTCAATTTACCGAGGATTTAAGGGTCATGGAACCAATTCATTTCCATAGAAATATAAAGTTTTCAGAAACCGACACAGTGGAGTTAATCGGGTTCGCAGATGCATCCAGTTCTACTGCCCATGGGTGCTGCATCTATCTGCGAGTAACTACCCAAACAGGTATTGCTATGTTACATTTACTCTGTTCAAAGTCTAGAATAAATCCTATTCAAAAGAAAGAGATGACAGTGCCAAGACTTGAATTAAATGCTGCACTATTGTTATCTAAATTAATGTCTAAAACACATGACACATTAAGCCTAAAGCTCAATATAAGCAAAGTTTACTTATTCAGCGATTCTCAAATCGTGTTAGCATGGCTTAAAATGGAAATAACTAATTTACAAGCATATGTTGCAAACAGAGTAAATGTAATTCGTCAGCATACAGCTAATTGGCAATGGTTGTATGTTAGTACTGATATGAACCCGGCTGATCTCATAAGCAGGGGTGTGAGGCCGCATGAGTTGCCAAGCTGCGAGCAATGGTGGCGAGGCCCACGTTTCCTGCGGGACAGTAAGTACAATTTTCCTACAAGTGAAGCAAACACTTTATCTCATTTGCCAGAGGCGAAGCACTGCTTGGTGCTCTCCAGCGACCACGAGCCTCATTCTATAGGCCCGCTCGAGTATGTGTTGGAACGCTTAAGCAACCGCTCGGATATTTGGAAAATGGTCAAATTTTTTTTACATATATATTGAGGTTTTTAAATAATTTTAACAAAAATAAAACTAAAGTAAATGGCAACTATTTGTCTAGCTCGGAATTAAATTCGGCACTGATGCTCATAGTGAAATACGAACAACATAAATATTTTAAAACTGAGATTGATACTCTACGTAAAAATAATAATTTAAGGGGAAACTTGTTGAATTTACACCCTTTCATAGACAATGAAGGTCTCCTCCGCGTAGGTGGTAGGCTTGAACATGCTGATATAACTTATAACCAAAAACACCCGGTTATATTACCGAAATCATCTCACATTACCACTTTGCTTATTAGGAGTGAGCATGAAAGGCTACTGCACGCAGGTCCTAAGCTTTTATTGTCGAATTTAAATCAAAGATTTTGGATTTGTAATGGGTTGTCAGAGGTTAAAAAAGTAACTCACAAATGTATTGTATGTTTCAGGCAAAGGGCCAAAGTAGCCAAGCAACTAATGGGTTCCTTGCCAGCTAGTCGAGTAAGGTCTAGTGATAGAGCCTTTCAAGTAGTAGGTGTAGATTTTGCTGGCCCAATTGAAGTTAAATTGTCGCGCGTGAGACGCTCAGTTATTGGAAAAGGTTACATCTGCGTTTTTGTATGTTTTACAACAAAAGCTATACATCTCGAGCTAGCTTCAGATTTAACAACCGTTTCTCGCTTGCCTAAGAAGACAAATTTCGAGGCGGGGCCTTATGTCTGAAATAAATTGTGACAATGCTAGTACATTCAAAGGTGCAACGAACCAATTAGTTGAACTCTATACATTGCAGAATTCTCAGAATCATCGCGACAAAGTTTATAATTTTGCTTCTAAACAGGGAATTCGATTCCATTTCATACCAAGTTATTCGCCTACCTTTGGAGGATTGTGGGAAGCTTCGGTGAGGAGTACAAAATACCACCTGAAAAGAGTTATAGGTAAAAATGTGTTAACCTATGAACAGTTAAGTACTGTGTTGTGTGAGATTGAGGCGGTCCTTAATTCGAGACCGTTGTTACCTTTGACCTCAGATCCAACTGACTATTCTTATCTAACGCCAGGTCATTTCTTAATTAGGAATCCTTTAATGATGTATCCTGAAGGCGATATCACTAATATCCCGCAAAATAGATTAAAATTTTGGCAAATTTGTACCCAAATTAAACAATCTTTTTGGAAAGTCTGGTACAAGTATTACTTAAACGTGCTTCAAAATAGACCTAAATGGCAGTCTGATGTATGTAATGTTAAACTAGGTAGTCTAGTTATTTTAAAGGAGGATAACGCACCTCCAATGATGTGGCCCATGGCTAGGATTATAAAAGTCTTCCCGGGGCATGACAGCAAAGTAAGAGCTGTAGAAGTGAGAACTCCAAATAAAAAGTCTCCCATTAGGGCTATAAATAAAATATGTATCCCTTTCGCACCTGAATGAAACGATCGTGAGTTTCTTCTTTGAAAAATTATAAGTTCGCGCCAAATCCGTTTCTCCGCGTTAAACCGACATCGCGTGATCGTGCGCTCATCAATATATCCAATAGGGAACAGTTTAAGAGGCTAGTACGATCAGTAGCAGCGAGCGCACCGGCAAGATGGCTGCGTTTCTTGACCCCGTCACTGGACGCCGTAAGTTATATTAGTTTTTTTACAAATTTCGTAAGAATTCATTGATATTTTGATTGTATTACATCATTAAGTGTATGATACATCTGAATGACTATAACTTTCGTCTATATTTTTAGTAATTACCGACTGAATTTGCGACAAAATTGTCAGCTCACTGTTGTGATATCTGGGTTGCAATTGTACCAACGCATGATCGTGAGTTTATTCATTTTTAAGTTATGTTTCAATTTATTTCATTATCTACAGGCATGGAATTGACCAGCGACCTCGTCTTGGGCATCCTCAATGATGGTAACAGTTCCGAGTTGGACTTAGACGACAACGACGAAGAGTTTATTCCTCTGCAGCTGGAAAATGACGAAGAAGGTGAAGTTGAGCTATCCTCTCCGCCTCGCCCATCTGTGGCAGCTGAGAAATCGAAAAATAACAAAGGTAAAGCATCTAAAAGGAAGTCTACGTCTGATGACATGAATGATAGTGAAGCAGGCCCATCTTGTTCTCAAAAGTCAAAGCAGACACCTTGTTCAAAAGTAACAAAAAAATTAAAGTCTGTTAAAGTGAAATTGCCTGCTCGTAAAAGGTTATGGAAGAAAATTGATTACGTTGATAAATCACATAACTTCTCAGGTCATCCACAACCAAATGAAATAAGATCGCCAGTGGAATATTATAATGATTATTATGACGATATTTTTTACGAGCGCATGGCACTGTGTACAAACTTGTACTATTTAAGAAAAACTGGGCGAGTTTTAAATACCACCAAACAGGAAATAAAAAAACTGATTGGTATCCATCTACTGATGGGTATACTTTCATATCCCAGGATCGCAATGTACTGGCGAAGAAATATTAAAGTTGAGATGATTGTTTCTACAATGACAAGAGATAGACTGACAACTTTAAGAAACAGTTTGCACGTCGTGGATTCCGACTCTCCACCCGTCTCGGAAGCAATAAATCCTCTCTGGAAAGTTCAGCCAATGATCGACATTGTGAGAGAAGGCTGCAACAAAATTCTAAGGGCACCGGGCAGGTATTCGATTGATGAACAAATGATACCTTTCACTGGCAAGTGTCATCTTCGCCAGCTAGTAAAGAACAAGCCTCGCCCAGTGGGTCTGAAGAATTTCGTGGTTACTACCAGTGAAGGGCTAATGGTGGATTTTGAAATTTATTACGGCAACAATCCCGCCCTTTCCCATACTTTGGGACTTGGACCGGCTGTAGTTCTTCGCTTGAGTCAAAGTGTTCCACGCGGGAGCTGCATGTTTTTTGACCGATATTTCACAACGATTCCCTTGTTGGAAGAATTGACGAAAATGGATCATCATGGCACAGGGACAATTATGCTTAACCGGGTACCAGATCGACAGCAGCTTAAGTTCAAAGATGACAAAAAAATGACACGAGGAGAAATTGAACAAAGAGTGTCAAACGACGTAGTTTTGGTCAAATGGAAGGACAGCAAGGCGGTATTGATAACATCAAATTGTACTGGGGGCACGGCAATTGACATAGTAAAGCGGTACAATAAAACAGAAAAATGCTACGTTGATGTTGATGCTCCAAAAATTGTAACATCCTACAACTCTTTCATGGGCGGGGTGGATGTTCTAGACCAATCTATGGAATATTACAGGACATTCATGAAGACCCGAAAATGGACTCTCAAGGTCATATTACACTTTATAGACCCAGCAATGGTAAATTCGTGGCGTCTCTGCAGATCTGACTCATTGGCTAAAGGCATTCCTAAAAATCGAATTCAAGATCTCCTTTCATTCAGATTTGAAGTAGCTGAGACTCTCATCTGCACTCCTGACAGAGATCGTCGCGATTCATCCCCATTACTTGAAACGCAGGCACAAACTTCGGGCAGATACAAACCCGCTAATCATCCGTCTGTGGGAAAGAGGTTTGATGGATATGGACATTTGCCTATATTTGACAAATTGAAGGATCCTCGCAAATGCCGCTCAGAGATTTGTTCATCTCGCTCTAAAATTAGGTGCCGTAAATGTGATGTTTACTTATGCTTGAGTCGTGATAAAGATTGCTTTTTTTTGTATCACCAAAGAAACTAGTCTTATTAACGTTTCCTATGATAATACTGTGATTTAGAAAGATATTTCAAAAGATTATCTAAGTTAAGTTTTATGTTATTTTTGTTCAGCCAGAAAGGCTTTTGAGTTGATTTCTATGTTTTTGTGTTAAGTTTTTTTTCCTAAGAAGCATGAGCTTATCTCATTGTTTATTTCGTAAAAATATTTTTGTTTCTTTTCTTTTAATTTCTAAGTTGTCTGCTCAAAGAGCATTTGTATTTCAATGAAAACAAAAGACTGAAATTTTGTACCTAAACTATAATGTTGGAAATAATTAAATAAGTCTTTTCTAATAGCCAGATGCGTTTTATTTCATTATAAATAGTTTTTCAGGTAAGCTGACACCGTCATTGCATTAAAATCTCATCAAAACTTATAAACGCACGATCGTGAGTTGGAAGAAGTCAGCCCTAGAGCTCACTATCGTGCTATCGACTTTCCAGAGTCCTGGTATACGCTGGATTTTTTTTACTATTTTTTACATGAATATTACCACTTCTTTGCCAAAATATTATAGTTTTCATTTCAAATCAAAGGAACGAAAATCTCAGGTGCGAAAGGGGTATATTACCTATTGAGGACAACTCTCAATAATTAATTTTGAGCCTAATGTACTTACCTAACTTAGATTAATTAAGTGTTTACAATAGTTTACATAACTAATTGTTTTTGTAATTCCTTTGTTGTTTTTGTACCTAACAGTGGTTTAGGCACTTTATTGTGTTATTTCTATAATATATAGGTAATAAGAGGATGTAAAATTTGTTCTTATTATTAAACTAGGGTCAAAGTACCATCTCAAGATTGTGTCGTAGAGCTAGTTTAATAATGTAGTATGTGTTATTTCTCTTTACATTATACAAAGATGTAAATTTAATATTGGACTAGGGTCAATGTACCACCCCAAGAGTGTATCGTAGGGCTAGTTTGATATCTAGTATGTAAGTACAGTCCCATATGCTGATGTTTGCTAACATTTTAACTTTGGTTTTCTCAGTTTGTGAGTCCGCAGCATGTTGGCTAGCAACACTAGAATGTTTTCATTTCCTCTTCCGTATTGGCTGTCGACCAAGAAATACACGGTTCAAACGATAAGTCGCTTTTATTAATTTTCCTCCGAATTACTCCGCCCTCTTTGTCGTTAGGTCCCTGACCTAACGACAAATAACACAGTCCGCTACGCTTCACTCCCAACACCCCCCACCCTGGTGTTCCTCATCCCGTATTCCTGCCTCGAATTGAGCTTTCGAATGCCGGTCCACGGCGTCAAGGTCAGTTTGTGACATTCCAATGAAAAACAACCCTACCAAGATTCCACCCGCTTTCGGTTATGGCGTGGAATTTAGCAAAAGTAGTCAATAGCGACAAGCAGCAGAACATTCTTGACTTCCGAATAATTCATAATTTTCTTTCACTTGTCAACAGTGTCAAAACATCTATGTGGCATAGATGCTGTTCACCACTCAAACTTCTCACGCAATTTGAGGTTCACTCCGGGCGATTTTTATCTTGTCTTGCTCTAACTTGCCAAGAGAGACAGAGAGAAACCGATCACGCACGTCACGGTGGTAAATGATTTAGTTTGACGTCTGACTGTTTTGAGTTAGTAATTTCGAACTTTTTGTCGTGTTAAATAAAGGTTTTGTGACTGTAAAAGGTTCAACATTTTAAGTGATTCTGATAAAAACAGTAATGAAACTACAATGAAGCATTCACGAGGAAAAAAAATACTTGCATTTGTTGTAAACTCAACGGATGAACAACATAACCTCCAAAGTAAGTATTTATGAACTAAAAGCCTAACTATTTATGTTTTTATTGCTACATACTTACACACTTTAGTTGTTATTTAACTAATTATAATAGCAATGGTCTGTGGTTACGTGGTAATTTATGTAGAATACTTACCCCTTTTGCACAGATTCCAAGCAGCGTACCGTAGGACGACAAAATGTTAAGCTTGGTATGATAAAAGATTTTTATGAGAATCCTGGACAAGCCGATTACATAGAGCTTCGTGATGATAACTCTCCAAGCATATTATATTATGTTAGAGGTGAGACCAATTTGTTTTATTGCAAGTACTTACGTACAGTAGGCACCACATCAACTTTTTCCACACCACATCAAAATTATCTAACTGCAGTGTGTGAGTCCGACCCAACTACCGTATATTTTTGTTTATTACTGCGATATAGACCGTGTCACCGTGGTGGACCAACGCAGTCACAGAGTGGTGGCCACGGGGAGCGACAAGGCCAGTGGGCAGACCACCAGCCCGATGGTCCGACGATATCATCAAGTCGTCAGGAACCCACTGGGTTCGTTTGGCACAGGACCGGGGAGATTGGCCGCTATAGAGAAGAGGCCTGTGCCCAGCAGTGGGTCGATGTAGGTCGAGGATGATGATGATGATGATAATGACTGCGATAGTCAGGAAAGTGCCAGGTAGATTTTTTTCTTTTCTAGGCAGTGTGGAGAATGTGCCACAGGATGTATGTGCAGAACTCGACAAGAATTTTCAAAATGCATATGTTTCTGAAAAATCCAATTATGCAGAGCTCCAGAATGTCACTCCACATACCAATGTTGATGGTATGCAGTTTTTTCTTTAACTATGTTTAGAAATCTCAATGTTTTAACCAAATTACATGCTTAACTGAATGTGCAGTCTGATATTTATTTTTATTTATAGTAAAAAGTGCGTAAATAAATAAGTTTTCTTTCGTTTTTAGGCTGTGTGGAGAATGTGCCACAGCCTTTATGTGTAGAGCTTGCCATGAATTTGCAAGATGCAGATGTTCCTGAAAAAGCTAATTATGCAGAGCTCCAGAATGTCCCTCCACATGCTAAAGTTGATGGTATGCAGTTCCAGAATATCATCCTTGACACGAACATTGAAGGTGTGCAATTTTGTTTATAGGCCATTACATTAATTCATAACTTAGCTTGAACAAAAATAAAGATTACACTTACTTGTAAAGTACAGAATCACAGGAAGAATTCGTTTTACAAACGAGCGTTAGTTGTTTAAGTTTTTGCTTTGAAAAACCGCAGAGTTTATACTTATACCGGCATGGTGCCCGCGACTACGTCTGCGCGGTTTAAAAATTCATCCATGCCAAAATTCATCAAACTCGGTTCAGCCGTTATCGCGTAAAAGAGCAACATACATCCATACATACATCCATACACACTTTCACATTTATAATATTAGTGGGATTTTTCCAGGCCAAACGGTGAAACAGACGACTGCGCCTATAAATTCATACGAGTCTGGCCAGCAGGAACTGGCAAGTCAAGACTACGTTAGTTGCTCAGAAACAATATCGGACAGCGATAAGGTTTTCATTGTTTTAAATCGGAAGCGCAAAAACCTTAACCATAGCGTGTTTATTGCAGAAAGTTCTGATTCTGAAACAACAGAGAGTGACAATAACAATAACACTGTACCAAATACAGCCACTGCTTCAGGACACACTACAGATGGCTTAAGTAGGAAACGCAAGCGAGACCCAAAAAAGTTGAAGCGCAATTCTCAAAAGATACTTCGAATGGAAGGCAAGGAATACCAAAGCAGATCCGGAAAAAAATGTCGAGCAAAGACTGTTAAAGAAGTGAACTGTAAGTGTCACTATAAATGCACGACCAATATAGATAAATCACAGCAGAAGCAAATCTTGGCCGACTATTTGACTCTAGATTCTGAGAGAGCAAGGTGGGCCCTCATTGGTAACAGTGTTAATCGCGTTGAAGTAAAAAGAAGATACAGTGGAAGCAGCGATAAACGTCAGCATACCTTTCAATACATGATAATATGTAATGACCAGAAAGTCCAAGTGTGCAAACAATTCTTTTTGGCAACATATGGCATCTCGGGCAAGAAAGTCGAGACGGCTTTGAAAAAGTTGACTCCTTCCGGTGTTACTGAAATAGATCACAGAGGCCATAAAGAACCGCCAAACAAAAAATCCGAGGAAGTGAGGAATATAATCAGATATTACATCAAAAATTTGCCCGTAGTTGCTGCTCATTACAGTCGGAGCAGCAGTAAGATAATACTTGTCACCTGGTTTGAGCGAGACCCGTATCTACCTGGACTACAAAGAGTTTTTCAAAGATAAAAACATTCAACCAGAAAAGTACAGCTTATAGTAATCAATCTTCGTCTCTGAATTTAACTACGGCTTCCATGTTCCTAAAAAGGATCAGTGTGACTATTGTATTCAGTACAGGAACAAGTCAGATGAAGAGAAAGGAAGAGGAATACAATTTACACTTGATGCGAGAAAAAAAGGTCGAGGGAGCACAAATAACTCGACAAGGATCAAGCTGAAAGTGATCCAACCTTATGTTGCTTCACCATGGATCTAGAAAAAGTATTGGTGACGCCTAGTTTAAAAGTAGGACAGTTGAATTATACTAAAAAACTCAAAACATACAACTTCACTCTTTATGACATGGCTACTACACAAGCGACCAACTACATGTGGCAAGAAGGTGTAGGTGGAAAGAGCGCTTCAGAGATCGCTACGTGTCTGTGGAACCTCTTGGTTTCACTAGGCCCCAAGAAATAAGTTTTTCTGTATTCTGATACAGCATCAGGACAAAACCGTTACTCCGTTGTCTCTACAATGTTACTAAGGGCCGTGGAAAAACTACCTATATGTATACTGTATCAACCAAAAATTCATGGAATCAGGGCATTCAGAGATGGAATGCGATACAGTGCACTCCACAATAGAATGTCGAGGAGGACAAGTGGACGTGTTCACACCAGAAGGATGGTACATGGTCGCTCGTACTGCCAAAGTGACTGAACCCTATCACAAAGTAATAGTAATGGAGCATTCTGATTTCGTAATTCTGATTTCTTCAATTACAAACAATAGACCGAAAAAAATATGACTAATAAGACTCAATCATAAGATGGGAGCAGAATGAAGTGGCTGAAGGTAAAGTGGTTCCAATATCGAAAAGGTGAACCCACAACGATATACTTTATGTATCAGTTGAGCGATAATGACTTCGAGTCACTAAAAATCCAGCGTAGAAAGCTACGAAAATTGTCTACGCTGCCGCTAGATGTTCCAAGACTGTACAGGTCTAAACCAAAAATAGACCCTGGAAAAATTAAAGATCTGTTAAAGCTATGCCAAAAGAGTAGCATTGCGTCCACTTATCATGACTTCTATAAAAGTTTAAAGCCTGAAGACGGATATGCACAGGAAAACAGCAGCAGCTCAGAGAGTGATGGAGATGATTAGACTAGTGCGTATATTATTAATTTCCGAAAGCTGTTTTTTATTTTATTTTTAATAAAAGCCTGCATATTTTTTTTACTGAAAAATTTACTGATTATTTTGACTGATAAACTGATAAGTGATTAAATTAGTATTGTACTGCCGTAATCAGGGAGTACACAACAACAGTTATAAAGTAAACCAAATACACACACACACACTCACATACACACATGTTACATACGTACTTTCCACGGATACTGTCGACCATGACGATGACCTGATATTCGTGCCTCGTGTAAGCCAAGACGGCTGACGGTGCATTTAACGTCACGTAGCTACTTTTTAGAATTTAGGTTTTTTCCATTGTATAGAGTCACTTTATATCTTACATCGATTGAAGTCGCAACTCTGTAGAATTAATTAATAAAATAAGTCAAAAGCATTTTGATTTTTTTTGGATCCTTCGTTGCGACCAAACGTAATTGGCGCAGCCGGTAGGATAGCTGAGTCAGTGCTTCCTGGTTCCTGCCAATCCTGGTTCCTGTGGCCCGGGAAACGTCGTCAGCTATCCCGAAACCTACAAATAAATCACGTCGGTCAGCCAGCGGAGGAGTATCCAGACATTGATACGCCCAGAGATACCAAGATGCTAATGTGAGTACACTTGATTCTTTCTTGTGATTGCTCATCCCCTATTTTAATCCTATTTTTAGCCCTGTATAATATAAATTTTCCAAAATTTTCCACCCACGCGTCCAACGACGACAATCGGCGACTTACTACCCCAGTAGTGTAGTAGGGAACCGTAGAGTAGCCCAAGATTTTCTTAGACGAATAGACGAAGTGGAGGAAGACGAACAAGTACAAAGTCATAGATCACGTAGAAGAATGGAAAACACAGGCGTAGATACCATTTACAAGGCCTTAAGGCTCCTTCCCGAATTTGACGGCAACCCCAATGTACTAACTAGGTTCATACAGTTATGCGACCAGCTAGTTAGTGTATATGTGAAACCAGGCCCTGATAATGAGTTAGCGAATTTATGTCTGCTGAATGGTATTTTAAATAAAATCACCGGTGCCGCAGCACGAACGATCAACTCCAACGGCATTCCAAATAGTTGGATAGGTATTAAAAGTGCCCTTATCAATAATTTTGCCGATCAACGAGACGAGACCGCACTTTACAATGACATGTCCCTCCTATCACAAGGCCAAGGTACCCCACAAGATCTCTATGAGCGATGCCAAAGTCTTTTTAGTACCATAATGACCTATGTAACATTGCATGAGAGTGTCGAAACAACGGTCGAAGCGAAACGAGAGTTATATAAAAAACTTGCATTGCAATCTTTCATCAGAGGACTGAAAAAGCCGCTAGGTTCCCGTATTCGGTGTATGAGACCCGAAACTATCGAAAAGGCTTTAGAATATGTACAGGAGGAAGTGAACGTCATGTACCTTCAAAATCGAAATGAGTCCCTATCTGATCGAAAACACCCCCATTATCAGCCCATTATAAAAATGAGCCCTATCCATAGTGCCCCTTCTGTGCCACCTATGCCGATGGCACAACGTCACAACTTCGCTAACCCGTTGCCCAATTGGCAACAGCGCCCTGGTACTGTGCCCTTATGGAAACCGAATAATAATTATTCTCATCCCCAATTCAGTGCACCCCAACGCATGGCTAATATGCCCACGCGCACGCAACAAATGTTCCGAGCGCCACCACCGAATTATAACCCTCACAGTAATGTCTTCCGTATGCAACCGCGGAACCCTAATCATTTTGGTGCAAACCATAATACCGCACCAAAACCTATGAGTGGAGTTGTCCCTTATGTACCTAAACCATTGCCACCCTCCGGTCATGATTGGACCCGACATGGCAATCCACCTCCGAATAATTATTTTAAATCGCGAGAGACTAACTTCAATAAGTGCTATGGCTATGATGACTATGAATATGGCCCCACGTATGACGTAGATTATTTCCCGGAACAGAGCAACGACTACTATGAGTACAATCCTTATCTCTCAGGCGAGCCCAAGTCAAGTTACTCTTATCAACCTGTCCCCGAGGTGAACTCCAATACCGATGATATGTTTCCACAGCCTTCATCCTCCATACCTGAGGATTTTCCCAAATCATCCAAGTCAGACAGACTAAAATAGAAATTAATTTACAGACCCAACGGCAACTACCGTTTATTCAGATCGCGAACCCCCCACTTAAATTATTAATAGACACTGGTGCCAATCAGTCGTTTATAAGTCCTGAAACTATTGAAAAATATTTTCAGCACATTCCACTGAACTATGATCCATTCGAAGTAACTAATGTGCATGCTACTAGCCGCAATGACTATTCTATAACCCTGCCAAGCCCCGAATTCAATGACAGAAATGATATCACGTTCTTCGTATATAAATTTCATAATTATTTCGACGGTCTTATAGGATCAGATTTACTGACCAGTTGGGAATGTAACATAAATTATAAGGACAAATTTCTTGAAACACAAAGTACTAAAATTCCCATTATCATGTACGACTCATGCAACGTGAACCTCTACGAAGATATCATTCCAGCGCATTCATCAAAATTGGTGCGAATACCGGTCAACATGCATGACGGTGATGCAATTATTTCACAGCAAGTAATATCTAATTGCATTGTAGGTGATTGCTTGACATCAGTTATAAATCGTCGTGGTATTTTAGAAGTAACTAACCCGAGTCCAAATGACGTCATCTTTTCTATGTATCAACCCGTTCACGGTGAAATTTATAACAACGAATGCGAACGGTCCCAGCAATTATCGCCGCGATCGAAAGAAGTACTTTCTCGCTTACGGACGAGTCATTTGAACGCGGAAGAACGCGCTAACTTAGAATCACTTTGTTCTCAGTACGCCGATATATTTTATATCGAAGGCGAACCGCTAACGTTCACAAATAAGATCAAGCACTGCATTAGAACTACAGATGAGGTCCCAGTTTACACAAAAAGCTATCGATATCCGTTTGTTCATAAGCAGGAAGTTAGTGACCAGATTGGAAAAATGTTAGAACAAGGGATAATTCGTCCTTCGGACTCCGCATGGAGCTCGCCAATCTGGGTCGTTCCCAAAAAGACAGATGCGTCTGGCAAAATGAAATGGCGCATTGTTGTAGACTTCCGGAAAGTGAACGAGAAGACCATAGACGATAAATACCCCATACCTAACATAACGGATGTCCTTGATAAATTAGGCAATTGTCAATACTTCACCACCCTAGATCTCGCCAGCGGATTTTATCAGGTGGAGATGCAGGACGAGGATATCCCAAAAACAGCTTTCAACGTGGAGCATGGGCACTTTGAATTTTTGAGGATGCCCATGGGTCTCAAAAATAGTCCTTCTACCTTCCAGCGAGTGATGGATAATGTCCTCAGAGGCCTCCAAAACGTCATCTGCCTGGTTTATCTTGATGATATAATAGTTTTCAGCACATCCCTTCAGGAGCATATTGTTAACTTAGATAAGGTTTTTCAGCGATTGCGTGAATCGAATTTTAAGGTTCAAATGGATAAATCGGAGTTCTTGAAACTTGAAAGAGCTTATTTAGGTCATGTGATAACTCGAAATGGCATCAAACCTAATCCTGAAAAACTAGCAGCTATTGAGAAGTACCCCATTCCTAAAACTCCTACTGAAATTAAGCGATTCCTTGGACTTCTCGGTTATTACAGAAAGTTTATTCCAGACTTTGCCAAGATAACCAAACCTCTCACGCAATGTCTGAAAAAGGTTCAAAAATCAGATTAGATGAAAATTATGTATCCTGTTTCGAAAAATGTAAAACACTTCTGATCAATGATCCGATTCTCCAGTATCCGGACTTCTCGAAAGATTTCATCTTAACAACTGACGCGTCTAATCTAGCCATTGGTGCTATTCTCTCCCAAGGTCCCCTTGGTTCAGATAAACCTATCTCTTACGCATCTAGAACACTGAACGGTAGTGAGATAAATTACAGTACCATCGAAAAAGAACTCCTAGCCATCGTATGGGCAACAAAGTACTTTCGTCCCTATTTATTCGGCCGCAAGTTCCAAATTGTAACTGACCATAAACCTCTTCAATGGGTTATGACGCTAAAAGAGCCAAATTCACGTTCAACCCGATGGAAAATGAAATTAAGTGACTATAACTTTACCGTTGTGTATAAGCAAGGTAAAGCTAATACGAATGCAGATGCATTATCCCGAATAGAAATCAATAATGAGGAAATAAGTTCAGTTGTAGCTAACCCATCAGAGAAACCACCTTCAATTTCTGGGTCAACTACAGCAACAGCTCACACCAGCCAGGAAAACCCCATTCTAGAAGTCCCAATAACCGACGAACCCCTCAATAAGTTCAATAGACAGATTTGTTTCAAATTAGTTGGTGATATTAAAGGTCGTACTACAGTAACTAAGCCTTTCGACACACATACTCGAACCACTATCCAAATTTCAGAATCTAATCTTGAGGAAGATGTGGTTAATGCTATTAAGGAATTCGTTAACCCTAAAGTTAAAACCGGTCTTATTATTCATCCACCCTTGGCTATGTATTCGATCATCCCCATCATACAGGAAAAATTCAAAAGTTCAGCAATGACTATGGTCTTAACTAAAGTCGAACATGAAAATGTAAAGGAATATTTACGTCAACAGGAAATCATTCAGAGATACCATGAAGGTAAAACTAACCATCGTGGCATTTCTGAATGTTACTTAGCTCTGTCTAATAAGTTTTACTGGCCAAAAATGAAAGAACACATAACCAAGTATATTAATGAATGTTCTATCTGTGGTCAAGCTAAATATGACCGCAGTCCTATCAAGCAACGTTTTCACATTGTTCCACCCCCTTCTAAACCATTCGAGATCGTTCATCTAGACCTCTTCACTGCTCAAAATGAGAAATACCTTACCATAGTTGATGCTTTCTCGAAATATGCTCAAGCATATCATCTCAGAGACGGTACCGCAGTTAGTGTGATTCAGGCCCTCTTAAACTTCTGTACTCATCACGGTATGCCCCTGGTAGCAGTAACAGATCGTGGTACTGAGTTTACTAACCAGTTATTCTCAGAATTCATTAGACTCCATAAAATACAGCATCATAAGATCTCAGCACACACCCCTAATGAAAATGGAATGGTTGAACGTTTTCATTCAACTTTATTAGAACACTTACGTATCTTAAAATTAAATCAGAAAAACGAATCCGTAGTCAATCTCATGCCGTATGCTATTCTAGCTTATAACAGCTCAATCCATAGTTTCACTAAATGTAGACCCCTAGATATTATAACAGGACACTTCGATCCTCGTGATCCTCTCGATATAGATCTTTCTGAACACTTACTCCAACAGTATACCCAGGAACATCGTAGCAAAATGTCTAAAGTCTATGAGATGATAAACGAGACATCCCTTAGCCGTCGTACCGAGCTAACGGAAGCTCGAAATAAAGATCGTGAGCCGGAAGTAGAGCTTATACCTGAACAGCAGATATTCATTCGAAACCCATTAGCAGCTCGCCAGAAACTAGCTGCCCGCTATACTCAAGATACAGTCCTTGCTGACTTGCCTATTCATGTCTATACTAAAAAGAAGCCTTGCCCAGTAGCAAAATCACGCCTTAAAAGGGTCCCTAATAGTGCACAATTGTTGCAGGACACTATTGATTCTGCTACTTCACCAGACCCACGCACAAGAGATAACACTTGACTCCTTAGAAGAAGGACCTGGACTGCTTCCCTTTAAACTAGGACCAACCCGAGTAATATCTCACTATCACTCATTCGTACAAAGTATAAGTCTATCGGATATTCACTCTAAAGTCGATTTAGTTAAAAGTCAAATCGATAGTTTTAGACCTCAGCTAAATAATAGGACCTTATCTCTATTTGAGCCCCACCTTGATTATCTCAGTAGTAAGCTAGGTAAAGTAGCTGAACAATTATTAACTTTCGAACCCAGTCGAGCTAAAAGGGGACTCATTGATGGTTTAGGTTCCATTATCAAAAGTATATCAGGAAATCTCGATTACACAGATGCTGCTTATTATAACAATGCTATTAAAGTATTACAAAATAACGAAGATAAATTAGCTTCAGAAATTAATAATCATATTACGATCAGTAAAGAATGGATGTCCCAGCATTCAGTTATTTTAAACAGTATCATAGAAAACCAAGAGAAAATTAAAAACGTCCTTAATAACGTAATGAAAGGAGAGAGCTACCAATCAGCTGATTTTGTTAGCTATGCCCATTTAGCACAGCTTCTTTTAATCTTAGGAGATAATATAGATAGTTTAACAGAAGAATTGATTAAGTTAGAAACTACTTTAGCCTTCATTCGTGCATCGAGCACTTATCATTCGGCTTTAACCATAGGTAGTTTAAAATATATGTTAAGTAGGTTAAGATATATATATCAGAAGGATAAACTTCTAGATATAGATTTGAGGGAATATTACGATATAATAAAAATAGGCTCATATTATAGTAACAAGGAAATTGTCATAGTCTTCAAGTTACCGATTGTCGTATCCAAAATCTATTCCCTTTATAAATTATCTATTGTACCCAATAAAAATCACGAGTCCCTTATTCCTACATCCCCTTACATAGCAATTCATGAGAAAGATTTCATGTACATAGAGACAGAATGTCCGAAGACCACTGTATGGTATCTCTGCGAGGAACAATTCAACTACCAGCTTCGAGACCAACCAGATTGTATCCAGCAACTTATTACGGCCCAGCGAATCGACGAGTCCTGCAAGCCGACCACCATCAGTCTCACCAAAGAAGCACTTGAAAAACTCGACGATAAGCACTACACCCTAAGTTTCCCGAAACCTACCAAAATTCAGACGTCCTGCAGACAGAATAAATACGAAACACTCCAAGGCAGCTATCTCGCAGTTTTACCACATGGCTGTTTCCTCCAGACTCCAGAATTCACCATAACTAACAGTCACGACCGTACCAGAGGACAAGTATTGAAGATAACTGAATTACCGTCCAGAAATGAATTAACCAGCACTGCAGGGTTGCAGTCGCATACACTTTTGGAATTGAACTCTATCAACTTGGAAAATCTACACGCTAGCAGCACGAAGATATCCCTACAGTCACCAGTACATTTGAAGAAGGCTACAGATAATAGTCTGTACCATACTACAATACCCATCTATACGATACTATTCAGTGCATGTGCACTCGTTATAGCAGTCATAATTCGGAAATATTACACCAAGACGGTCAATATTAAGAAACAAGTTGGCAAAGCAGAGTCCGATAAACCTAAAGAGATATATTCTGAGATTTCAGAAAGAACAAGATTTGATCCTAATCTTGTCTCAGCAACATTTTCGAAGATACCTCTCAAATAGTTCCTGATCTTCGGTGGGAGGTGTTACATACGTACTTTCCACGGATACTGTCGACCATGACGATGACCTGATATTCGTGCCTCGTGTAAGCCAAGACGGCTGACGGTGCTTTTAACGTCACGTAGCTACTTTTTAGAATTTAGGTTTTTTTCCATTGTATAGAGTCACTTTATATCTTACATCGATTGAAGTCGCAACTCTGTAGAATTAATTAATAAAATAAGTCAAAAGCATTTTGATTTTTTTTGGATCCTTCGTTGCGACCAAACGTAATTCACAAGTAAATACATATTTTTATGGATCAATTATAATTATTATAAGTTTCTGAAATCCAGTATAATTCGTTCAGTTTCTTTACAGTGTTATCCCACAATAGCACGTTTACAATGTTTGCAGTTTTTTCCGCAAACTCAGTGGTCAACAGTGGTCAACAGGCCCAGCTCTTTTGACTACTAATGAATTAAACCAAATCTACATTGAGTTTTTACTGGTCAAGAGAGTTATCACACATAACTATTGGAATGCTTACTTTTTTAGTTATTTCTAGTTTATTTTATTTAGATGGTATTACAAACTAGCTAAGTTTAAAGTTTCAATCCACTACCATAAATAACAAAAAACTTAAAAACAAAAATGCAACTTTTTTGTAGCCAAAAATCTTTGCGCGTTTTTTTTATTAAGATTTATGATTTTGTGGACTACACCTCTTGACTTCCAGGGCGACGGCATGCAAAGTATGATTAACAGGTTAATTCCCAATAGGGGTGCATGTCATTTTACTCTTAACATACAAAGGTTTAGTATAATTATTTCTACATTCGTCATTTCCTACTGGCACCCTCATATTTTCTCAAGAATAACAGGGTCATAAATATTGTATACCAATAATTTGGCAATCTGTCGCTTAGATGACGCACCTGCGTCATCTAAGCGACAGATTGCCGAAGGGATACAATGTATGTACCTACATACATTGTATCCCTAGTCAGTATAAAATTTCGAATAAACTTATTCGTATCAAAATATAATACTCGGTCCCGATGACCAAAGAATAAGACTGGTCCATCATTTTATAGGCCTATTACATCCCATAGACTAGAGACATGTACGAAAAACTTAGATATAAATTTGCCAGTACCGGATTTTAATGAACAGAACCCAAACAATATCTACTCAGACTTCTTCAACATTATTCAGACAGAATTCAATAAAGTTTTTAAATTAAAGAAAGTCAGTGACTTCAACGGTAAATCTAAATTTAATGACTGGGCAACGTTTGAAATTCGTAAAAGTAGAGTTATCTTGTATGACCTTTATGATTAAAAAACCTATAACTTTGATCGAAAATTTCATGACTATGGTAAAAAATATTCCAAAACATTGAAGTTGGTTTGTAGAACTGCAAAAACTTTACACATTATTAGAAAAATTCAAAAGACAAATAATAGAATGAAAACAGTTTGGCAAATAATAAACCGTGAAACTGGCAAAGTTATACCAAGGGACAATGATGTCTGCCTAAAGATAGGTGGTAATGTTGTAAAATCCAGCGCTGATGTTGCTCGAGCTTTTGAAACATTCTTCACCAATGTACCCTTACTCACAACAGATCGTCTAAATTCATCTCCATATGAAGCAGAGACTTTATTAAAAAATAACACTAGCGTTAGTATATTTATAAATATACCTACAAATATATAGGTATATATATAGGTATATTTAAAATTTCATCATGTATATCCCCAGGACATTGTCAAAACGTTCAAATTACTTAACTTAAAAAATACGGAAGACCTGTGGGGTATATCAGTCAAAGTCATTGGTTCAGTAATTCTAGTTATACATTTAGCTTATATATTCAATAAATGTGTTGACGATGGGGCTTTCCCAGACCCCATGAAACACAGTAAACTGATACCTCTGTTCAAGTCAAATCAAATCATTTATTCGATACATTATATCAGCTACAAATCAAGCGATGGGGCCTTGTACATAGGCTTGTTGAAAAAATATCGATACATCGATATATCGATATTTTTATCCAATATATCGATATATCGATATAAAATATCCAATATCGAAAATTGTATCAAAAACGATATTTTTATTTTATTTATGGATCTTGGAAGTGCCTCCACAGCCGATGCCGGCTACCAATTCTAAAGTCACTAGAATCCAAAGCCGTAAAACAAACGGAAAAATAACTGTATAGTCTATGACTTGTAGGTTGCTTTGCGTCCGTCACTCACTTCACACCACACTTCACTTCAGTTGTTCTTTTGTGTCAAGGTTCGCGTCGCGAGTGATCAAAATGACGAGCCGAATGGCCGAGTCGGCAGTGACCCTGCCTACGAAGCTAAGGGTCCCGGGTTCGAGTCCCGGTGGGGTCAAATATTTGTTTGATGAGAACGGATGTTTGTACCCTAGTCATGGTTGTTTATCTATCTAAGGATAATATTTATCTATATAAGTATGTGTATCGTTGTCTAGTACCCAAGATACAGGGAATCCTAGTTTGGGGCTAGATCAATGTGTGTAAATAGTGTCCAAGGTAGTAGTAGTAATCTAAATCTCTTATCTCGTGAATTGTTTACTGTTTTCCAAATCAGAATTTATGTTTCACGACGTAAATCATGTCATCTTCCAGCAGCAGTGCTGTGTGGACCTTTTTTAAAAAGACCACTAAAGGTAACGTTACCTGCAATCTGTGTGGTAAAAACTATAAAACGAGTGGAAACACAACAAATTTAGCAGCACATTTGCGAAACAAGCATTACCATGCATTCTCAGAGTTTAAAAATGCTGCTGGTGGCAAGTCGATCTTGGACTCGGAACCTAACTCGGAACCTAAAACTAAAAAATCCGCATTAGATCAACAACGAAGACTGCCATTTACAACTAGTTCTCCTATGCCGTCAACTTCTTCAGTTGGTTTATCTCATCATGAAGTCGAAGTTGAAAATGTAGCGGATTTGTCTGAAACCAATCCCAAAAATTATGATGTAAGTATAACTAGACTAAAATAAATATCAGTAACGAGTGATGTGAAGTTGCCAAAAAGTATCGATATCGATAAATTCAAAATATCGTGTATATTTTTTCAGTCTGAATTAACTACTTCCGTTCAAAATCAGTATAAACAAATAACAAAACAACCTACACTCATGGACATATTGGAAAGAAGTTCAAACTACGAAGGTATTTTTTTAATTGATGTTGCCTTAGTCTGATATTATTTATGGCTATATTCTCTAAATCTATTTTAAATTTGTTCTTATCTGTTATCACAGAAGGGGGCCAAAAAACGAATAAAATAAATCAAGCGTTGATTTACATGATTTGTAAAGACAACATGCCTTTTTCCTGCGTGGAAAAATCTGGATTGCGAAAATTCGTGCGCGTTATATGTCCACGCTACAAGCTTCCCTCGCGGGCTAAGGTAATTAAACAAAAATATTTTATTTAGTTTTATATTGTCTATATTAACATTATCATATTTATTAATTATTCATTGTAGGTAACCAGCTTAGCAGATCAGCGATATACTACTACTAAAGCCATCTTAAAAAATAAACTCAGTGAGACTGAAAATATAGCATTGACAAGTGATATATTAACACTCACCAACTCGACAAGGAGTTTCATAGTTATGACAGCGCATTTTTTGAACGCCACAGAAGACTCTGTTCCAGAGCTAGAGTCGGTGACGCTAACAGCACAAAGAATGTATCAAGTAAGTAAACCATATAAACAAAATATTTTTTTAAATAATAAAAATATTAACATTAACACCGTATCCACAAAAAATATCGTGTGCTTAGCGCGTGTTTCATTTTTGTGGTGAAGTTCATAATTTCTTTTTTTTTCTCTAGGCGCACACAGCTGATTACATACGGGAATGTTTTGAAGACATTATCAAAGAGTTTTCAATAGAAAAGACAAGTATCCATTCGATGACCACTGATGGTGGCAGTAATATGGTATCTGCAGTGAAGAAATTCTTGGGAGACAACAAGAGAATCCCTTGTATGGCGCATCTAATTAATTTAATAGTAGATGCCACATTGACGAAAGATAATGCACCCGTTCTGGAAATTGCTAATCAAGTCAAATCTATTGTGACATATTTTAAGCAATCTGTCAACGCCATGGACGAATTAAGAGCAGAGCAACAAAGTCTTAAAAAAAAAGAAGGGGAAGTGCTAACACTCATTCAGTCGGTCAGCACTCGATGTAATTCGTGCCTAGATATGCTAGAAAGATTTAATAAGCTGTCAGCTATAGTGGATAAAATTTTATCTGGCAGGAGAAATGCGCCAGATATGCTAACATCATCGCAGCTGAATATCATCCGAGAGCTAATAACACTGCTTAAACCATTTAAGCAGGCCACTGAAGACATCAGCGGTGATCATTATGTGAGTTCTAGTCTAGCAATACCAATTACTAATTTGCTGGCGCAAGGACTGGAACACGAAAAACCCTCAACAATATTAGCTATTGCCGTAAAAACCAGTTTGTTGGAAGGGGTTACTACACGACAAAACCCCTGGAGGAAAATGTATACTTGGCAAAAGCTACAATTTTAGATCCGCGTTTCAAGAAGATTCACTTGAGTTCCGCACTGGCCGTTTCAAAAGCAATAACTGAGCTTTCAGATGAAATACGCGCAGAAAAAAGGCGACGAGGACAGCTTTCGCCTAATCTTAATACTGACACAATGACTGAAACACAAAATTCTTCAATGTCAGAATCATTATGGTCTCGACACGAAAAGCTCCTAGCTGCTGCAGCCAGCAACAATGCAGCTAATCTAGTCTCTCGAAGTAACAGAATGCCGGACGAGTTGAAGCAATTCCTAGATGCTCCAAATCTATCCCGTAAGGAAAACCCGATAAAGTTTTGGATAGACACGAGACATTATACCCCAGTTCTTTCGAATCTGGCACTTAAATACTTGATACCTACGGCTTCCTCTGTACCTTCAGAGAGAGTGGCGTCTGCCGTAAATCTTGCGGTTCCTAACAATAGAAGCCGGCAGACAGCGGAACATGTAAAGAGCAGAGTTTTTCTACTTTCACTACCGGACAAATACTGGTTTCAAAATCAAAATCAAAATCAAAAATCATTTATTTCCATAGGATGTTGTTACATCACTTAGATCCGTCATTACATTTTTTTGGGTGAGTTCACTAACACAATGGCGGAATCTGTGGAGAAGAGCTCACCGAAGAAACTCCACAGTCGTCGCATCTTTTGCGTTTCCTTTTTTAAATAAAATATTGTCAAATTACAAAATGAATGCTAATTATATATCGAAACAGCCTGTTACTCAAACAATCTATTCCCATGGACATCTGTCCTCTAAGTAATCAGATATCCTATAGTAACCTTTTTTATACAATTTCTGTTTTATTATTATTTTAAACTTGTCTAAAGGTAAGTTTTTAATATCAGTAGGGACCTTATTGTAATAGCGTATACAATTGCCTTTAAAAGAATTACTAATTTTATGTAGTCGGCTTACATAAGCAACCAACTTGACTTTATTTCTAGTATTAAAATTGTGTATATCACTGTACTTCTGAAAATTAGTTATATTTCTTTTTACATACACAAGATTGTCATAGATATATTGAGACACAAATGTCAGAATATTGATTTCTTTAAACTTTTCCCTCAGTGACACTCTAGGCCCTAATCTATAAATTGCACGAACAGCCCGTTTCTGCAGAATAAATATACTATTAGCATTCGCAGCGTGACCCCACAATAAAATACCATAGGTCATTAGACTGTGAAAGTAACTAAAGTAGACTAGTCTAGCGGTCTCTACGTCGGTAAGAGCTCTAATTTTTTTAACTGCGAACGCTGCCGAACTCAGTCTGTTCGACAATTTATTTATATAAGGATCCCATTGTAGTTTGGCGTCTAAAGTAATGCCCAAAAAGACAGTCGACTGTACAAGGTCCAATCTCTGTCCTTTTATAAATATGTCTGTAGTTACCGGGTTCACATTGGGTAACACGAATTTAATACATTTAGTTTTCTTTTCATAAAGTAATAAATTGTTAACAGTAAACCAGTTCACTATACTAGAGATAGCATTGTTTACCTCGTCATAATTTGATTGCTGTCTTTTAACTTTAAATATCAAAGAAGTATCATCGGCAAACAATACTAACCCATGTTTTGCTTTAACAAGGTAAGGTAAATCATTAATATATACTAAAAACAAGAAAGGACCAAGAATTGAACCCTGCGGTACGCCCATACTTATTGAAGACCCAGGTGATCTTTTCCCATTAACATCGACCATCTGAACCCTATCTGTAAGATATGACTCCAGAAGGCCAAGTGCCTGATCTTTTACACCATAATGGCGTAACTTCCTGACAAGAGTGTCATAATGGACGCAATCAAAAGCCTTGGATAGATCGCAGAAGACACCTATTGCATCCATTGCGTCTTCCTAGGTATCAAAAATATTGTCGATTAGTTCAACACCAGCATCGGCTGTTGAACGACCCTTTGTGAAACCAAACTGAGCAATATGAATTAAATTATTGAGATAAAAATGACTTTGCAATTGATTAAGTATGAGTTTTTCAAATATTTTGCTAAGCGTTGGTAGAATCGATATGGGTCTAAAATTGGTGGGGTCTGATGTACTACCAGCTTTGAATAAAGGTATAACTTTACTTAGTTTCATCAAGTCAGGAAACACACCATTATCTATACATTGATTAAATATACAACAAAGGTGAGGTGCAATACAATCTACAATGGAACTAATAATTTTTACTGATAGACCATGGGCGTCAGCTGTCTTTTTCATTTCCAGGGATTTAAACGCTTTTACAATGTCTTCATTATTTACGTGCCTAAATTTAAAATCTGTTTTACATTCCTCAAAGTTTTGTTTAAGTATAGATTCAGCAGCAGCGGGAGATGAATTTAAAGACTTGGTTGTTGAAACTGGAATGTCCGTAAAGAAATTTTCGAAAGCTTTTGCTACTTCTAGGTCTGTACTTAGCAATTGATTATCTATCTTAAGCTTGAAGTTATTATGTGTAGCTTTGGCCTTTCCAGTCTCTCTGTTTATAATTTGCCAAGTCGTTTTCATTACATTGCTACTAGATTCAATTTTGTTTTTAATGAAATTAGATTTAGCTACGGCACAAACGCGTTTAAACATTTTTGAATAACTACGAACATAATCTAGAAAGGCCGTATTTTTGTTATATGATTTCTCTTCATAGAGTTCATATAATCTTCGTCTGCTCCTATGAATTCCAACTGTCGCCCAATCACTAAACAAAGCTTTGTTATTAACTTTTATAGTTTTTGATTTAAATACCGTATCATATTCATTTTTGACAAGGTTAAATACTGAGTTGTACAACAAATTTGGATCGTCACTGTATGGTATTTCCTATAGTTTATCTAAAATATTATTCCTGTAGTGTTCAAGCCGAGTGTCACTAACGGGCACACATGTAATATCCTCTTTTTGGTCCTTTTTATTTTAATATTGAATATACCTATCTGACCAGAGTGATCAGAGGTTAATTTATTGATGACCGATTTGAAAATGGGCGTAATGTTAGTAAATATATTGTCAGTTTGCCTGATTTATTAAAAGTTAGAAGATAGCTTTCTTATGTCTGATATGTTTGTTATTTTGTCTAATAAAAAAAATAATATATAAATACATTCGTTTCTATTGAGATATTTGTACATTATAATAATTTACATTTTGTATAAAAATTACTATTGATATGATTGCGCTAGGCTAAGCTAAATACACTGTTATGTTAAAACCACAAAAATTTATTTAAAATTTTGCCGATATTGATAAATAAATCGATATTTTTTCCGCGATATATCAATGCCGATATTGATATTTTTTTAAATATCGATGTATCGATATATCGATATATTTTTTCACTTTCGACATCCCTAAGTACTAGATTAATAAAATCTGTATTACAAGAACCCCGCAATTCCCAATTGCTAAACACTTTAATTTAACCTTTTATTTCGCAATGGGACAGGGATGGTACACTCAAAACAAAAAAATATTTACGGAAATCTGGTCATTATTTAAAAAAAAAACATAATTCATAATTCTTTATTGAACACAGTTATTTAAAAAAGATACATTAAGAGAAAACATATGTACAAAGGCGAGCTTATCTCTAAAAAGAGATTTATTCCAGCAAACCAAGGCATGACAGGAAATTTTATCAATAAACGGTAGGCAGTGCACAATATCTAAACAATAATAAAATACATACTCGTATATACCAAACTACTAAATGAGTAATACATACAGGCTTGTTCAAGCTAAATAACTTTGATTATATCTGAAAATAGCAACATATATTATTTTTCATCTAATTAACACTAAAATACAAAATACAAAATACAAAAAGCTTTATTCAGTAACAAACTTAATTTTAGAACACAATTTAATTGGAGCTTCCTTTTAAGTAAGAAATACCTGTGTCAGGAAGCCCCGCTCTTCCATATCTGGGTAAAATTATATTAAGTATGTGGGTAGCAATCCATACATCTTTTGATTTTGAGTAGATAAAGTTAATTTTAATTAATAAGTTTATATAAGTTTGACTTCAAATGCGACGTAACAAAATTAGTAGATTGTGAACTACTTAGGTACCTACCTACGTTGAAATTCAGGTAAGTAAGTATTTTTAAGTTTAAAACTAAAATAAAGATAAAATAATGTAATTATTCTAGGCTATATAACTCACATTCGTGTTTGTGTGTAAGTGTGAGGAAGGGTGTGTGTGTGTGTGTGTGTGTGTGTGAGAGAGAGAGGGAGGGGGTTTGTGTGTGTATATGTGTGGGTGTGAGTGTGTGAATATGTGAATATAGGTGTCTGAGGGTGTGGATTTGTAGTGTGTATGTCTACAAATTTGGGTTTGCCAATTAAGAGTTAATTTCTCATTTTGTTTTATTTCTGATTAGAACTTCTGTTTCATCATAACTTTTTTCCATTAGCCAATCAGTTATTAGTTTTTTACAGTGATAAAATGACATCGGAAATATGTTAAATTCTTTATTTGCCAAGTTATATAGTAGCGATGATTGGTTTTTATACTGCCTATAGGCATATTCTGTGCTCACTATGTGTACAGGGGCAACATTATGTTTTCTCCTTCTAAATGTAAAATTAGGATCAAATTCCAGCTTTCTGTGTATTTGCATTATAATGTTAAGTATATAAAGCTTCCTTACTGTCAGTTCCTTACAGGATTGATAGAGTTCGTTTGTGGGAAATAAGCGAGATTTGAAGTACATGATTTTTAGAAGTGATCTCTGGGCTCTTTCTATCTCTATAAATTTTGTTTTAATGGCACCTCCCCAGACAGGAATACAATATATTAACACGGATTGAACTAGAGAAACATAAATTTTACTTAGAATCTTTTTTGTAGAAATGTGTCTTAGTATTTTAAAAACCCAGGTTAGTTTACGTATTCTGCCTATAATAAGATATATGTGTAACTTCCAGGTCAATGTTTGGTCAAGTATAACACCAAGATATTTTATGTGAGACACTTTGCTAATCACAGGGCAAGAGCATGGGAAGTCGTCGTTCAGACAGTTTGTGGACTCATGAATTTTTATATAAAAGTCAGTTTCAGGTTGAGTTTTGGTAGTTGTTGTAAAACAGATATAATTTGTTTTAGATGAATTTAATGTTAGCAGGTTAAGCTTTAACCAATTACCTATTCTGGAAAGACCCAATTCTGCCATCTCCTTGACCTCACTCCAGGAGCTCCCTGAGAAAACAATAGCTGTGTCATCTGCGTAAGTGAATATCTGGCCATTATTTATTTCCATGTTACACAAATCGTTAATATATATTAGAAAGAGTGTCGGGCCCAGAACACTTCCTTGTGGCACACCATAGGATATAAAAGTCTCCTCACTAATATAAGGGCCTATTTTAACACGCTGGGTTCTATCATGTAGGTAGCTAGTTAGTAAATCAAGCGGATTACCCCGTATGCCAATATTTTCTAGTTTCTGGACAAGAATGGAGCCTGATACGGTATCAAAAGCCTTTTTTAAATCCAGAAAGACTGTAAGGCATTTATTCTGTTTGTCAACATTTTCCACAATAAGTGAGGTCAAAGAGATGACAGCGTCTTCAGTTGATAAACTTTGTCGGAAGCCATATTGCTTCTCAGAAAGGATGTTGTACGCATTTAAATATTTTAGTAGTTTATTATTTATAATTTTTTCTAAAATTTTTGAGATAGATGGCAGGACTGAGATCGGCCGGTAGTTTGTGCAATCGTCTTTGTCACCTTCCTTGTACACAAGGGTGATAATCGATTTTTTCAGTACTTTTGGAAACAGGCCTTTAACAAAACAAAGATTAACTAGATGGGAGATAATTGAGACAACAAGCCTACTTGCCATGTTGAGGAATTTCACCGTAATACCATCCCACCCCGGGGCACTATCTAGTTTAAGGCTCACAAGAACGGAGTGCACTTCACTTGGATCTGTTTCAAGAAGTACAAAAGACTGTGGTTGAGGGTCAGGTAAGATCGGTTCGTTGTTTATAGCCCTGCTTTGAATGTCCTCAGCCAGATTCCTTCCCACATCTGCAAAGTATTTGTTTGTATGGTTGACTGACAAATCAGGAGATGAATGAGAGTTTAGCAAGTTTGTATTTTGTGTTTTTTTTTGTTTGAATTTTGTCATGTTGTTTATAGTATTCCACATAGATTTCGGGTTTTTTGTAGATTTCTCTAGTATTTCTCTGTCGTACCTGCGTTTTAATTTCTTTATGAGATTGTTACAGAAATTACGGTATCTTCTGAACGTAATCCTCAGAATTTCATTTTCAGGGTCAGAACTTAATTTTCGCTGCATTTTGTTTCTATTTCTGATGCATCTTAGTATGCCTTGAGATATCCAGGGTTTGATTATTCTTTTGCTTTTAGGAATAAGTATTTGTTTGGTATTTTCTTGAAGAGACTCAGTTAGTTTTTCGATAAGTTTATTTGCCACGACATTAGGATCCTTTTGTAGAAATAGCTCCGAAAGACCTTTGCTCTCAAGACTTGAGAGTGCATTATCGTATTTAATGACTGTTTTCCATTTTTTAATAGTTTTGTTACTGTTTGAGAGTTTTAGGAGAGTTAGCAAGTGATCTGTGATAGAAGTATTTAAAACTGCGATAAAAGCTGATTTAGTAACCCTATCTATTTTCAAAATAAAATGATCCAGGCAGTTTTCTTCTCTTGTAGGGAAGTAATGGCCGGGTAATAGTCCATGATTAATTAATGTGTCTAAGTAGCTTAGTCTATTTTTCTTGTCTTGAGATCGTTCAATTAGTTTAGGAATAATATTAATATTTATATCGCCAGCTATAACAATATTTTTATAGGCCTTAATTGAGTCTAGGTGTTTGCTAAGGGAGTCTAAAAATGACTCAGCATCTTCATTCGAAGGTGAACGGTAAATTCCCAAGATAATGATATTATTGAAATGTATTTGCATGCATGATGCCCCAGCAAGAGTTATTTCCTCAACATCATCTATATGGTTATTTTTGACATAGACTACAACCCCATCATTTTGGTTCAGTTGATTGGTCGAAGAAAAAGTCATGTAGTTAAGGATATCGGGTACGGTTTTGTTTGGGTTAAGTCTACATTCTGACAATTGCCATGCTGACAACACTGACAATTGCCACTAGGTATATACCTAAGACACAAATAGAGATACTTATTGTTTTACTTAATAACTTACGCACTAGACACGAGTTCGATCCCAAGCCTTACCATCGTTTTTTGTTTTTTGTTTGCGTTGCACGTAGTTCGCCACGAGTTCGAGTCCAAGCCACACCATTCATTTTTTTTTTTTTTTTTTTTAATTTTTTATTGTTTTTTTTTTTTCTTTTTTAACTGAATATATTACTATGCCTGCCAAGTGCGATGCATGTGGTAAATTTATTGCTGCAGCCGAAACTATGGGCTGCTTAACTTGCACTCGAGTTTACCATTATCAGTGCATCAATGTATCGCCAGAGGATTTCAAAAAATTAACTAAAGCTGACCGTACCCAGTCACAATGCGTCTCATGCAAAATCGAGGAGAGGAAACTGCGCCGGACTTCACAAGGCACCCAAGACCCCGCTGTCGTTGGAATCAGAACTACAGTCACCGACTCAGCTGTCACCACACCCAACTTCAAAGATGTTGACTCGGCCGCCACTACAGATGTCGCCTCAGCCGCCACTACAGATGTCGCCTCGGCCGCCTCTACAGATGTCACCCCGGCCCTCAACTCCATGCCGGTCACCAGTACAGCCGATGCTGGCGCCACCAATACGCCGCCGCCCGCTGCGTCTCTACTCCACCCCGAAACCGAGAACTTCAGCAATACGTCCACCTCGAGGAACATCGCAGCTAATGGAGTGTTTCTCGCGGACCTGGAGACACGCCTGGAGAAACTAATTCTTAAGGGTAACGAGACGTTGAAGGCGGAAATACGCGAGATACTCAAGGCAGAGATTGCTACTCACGTGGCAAGTCTTACCGCTGAGCTGGATGGCAGAATAGCGGAGGTGGAATTCCAATGCAGTAAGATCTGTGAGCTCGAGAAGAACCTCCAGGCCTCACAGGAGCGGGTTGCTGTGCTTGAAAACGAGTTCGGCACACATCAGCAGTGGCTCCGAATGAATAACCTGGAGATTTCGGGTGTTCCGGAACTAAACAATGAGTCAGTGTCTAACGTCGCCATTCAAATCGCAAGCCACGCGGGAGTTACGCTGCAGCCTGGCGACATAGAGTTCGCGCACCGCGTTCAGCCAGTGAAGACGGTCCCTGGGCGCCCAAAAAACATCATTGTGAAACTGAGGCAGCGCTTACACAAGGATGAAATAATGTCCGGCCTGCGAAAGACTAAAGGCGTAACAAGTTCGGACATTGGATTTGCTGGAGAAGCCAGAAAAGTCTATGTCCATGATCACCTTACACCGACTAATAAAAACCTGCTTAAGGACTGTAAAGACTGGTGTCAAAAACTTAATTACACTTATGTTTGGGTTAAGCATTGCAATATTTACGTCCGAAAAGCTATTAATTGTCCTCAGATACATATAAGAAGCTCAAGGGATTTTGTCAAAATAGTATGATCAGCTATTTATTTCTAGGTCAAAATATTTCTTTTACCGAAAATTATACCCACCAACTCACTACACTTTCATACACACAACCACCACTCCTTACACATCCTTATACAACACACACAAACCCATCCGTCTCACACCCCTCCCATCTAATTAATTATACTACGACGACAAACGAGTATTTCCAGCAATTACCTGACTCCATCTATACTATAATCTTTGTTCTATATATACCAACTTATATTCAATTCTAATCTCAATATTTACTATCAAAATACTCGTGGACTTAGAAGTAAACTACATACCCTTTACCAAAACATTCTAAGCGATGATTTCGACATTATCTCCATTACCGAGACCTGGTTATTAGATAGCATTCTAGATACAGAAATCTGCGATAGTAGATACGACGTATTTAGAATCGATAGAAACCGCACTCTCTGTGGAAAACGAGATGGAGGCGGAGTTATGATCTTGGTCCGGTCTTCGCTAGGCGCCAAAGCTCGCCCAGAGTGGTCACAGGATGGAGTTGAATGTCTCTGGGTGACGATTCCGGCCGACAACCTGCGAATGCACGCTGGTAGCATCGACTCTGCTATCTCCAATCAGGATCTACACATGTGTACCGCATATGCCCCACCTGATTCGCGGTTCTCTAAAACTTTAGCGAATGATTTACGTCAAATCAATTTACTACTAAATAAGGTTCTCTCTCAATCCCCTAATGCACATATTTTAATAACTGGCGACTTTAATATGCCCAACATTGTGTGGAGCTCGGACGGCTACACCACACAACTTCATCAAGGCTCCGTAGAGATTCAAGATGCCAGTGCCAGTCTTTTAGAGACATTCTCTATCTGGAACCTACAACAATCAAACTTCATTAAAAATTCCAGTGGCAATATCTTGGATCTGATTGTTTCTAGTTTTCCGGCAGATGTCAAGACTTCTCAAAACCCTCTTAGCAGGGTTGATAAATATCACCCGCCACTTGAAATCACAATTAAGGACATCTTTGCTGGACCACTGGTGGAATCGAATTGCACTAAATATAGATTTCGCAAAGGTAACTATGATGAAGTCAACAGGTTGCTAATGGATGTTGACTGGGATAAATCACTCTGTGTTTCTGACTTGGACCACGCTATATCCATTTTTAACGACAAACTTACCGATATTATTACAAAATGTATACCGTTAGACACTCGTCATAAGAAATGTAACTATCCAGTTTGGTATAGCACACCGTTACTTAAAATAATACACGAGAAAAGCAGAGCTCACGCAAAATGGAAACGTTTCGGCAATCCCCGTGATTACGACGAATTCTCTTTGCTTCGGAGTCGACAAAAGTTCTTTCACGATCAATGCTTTAAAAAGTATATCGCATCAATTCAACAGAACATAAAATCCGACCCGAAACAACTATGGGCGTACGTCAGAGCACGTCGTGGCAGTTCGGCCTATCCGAAGAAATTCGAGCACAACAACAGCACTTACGAAAAGGGTGAAGACATATGTGCCGGGTTTAACAATTTCTTCTCTTCAGTATTTATCAAACCTGCAGCCACTTACGTGGATAAAGAGTTAGATCCTCCTTATTGTGATGATGGTAGTATTGTGAGCACCATACAAAGTACACCCGAATCGGTGGTAAAATACTTGTCACTCTTAGATCCCAACGGTGGGGCCGGTAGTGATGGAATCCCCCCATATTTTATTGTCAGGTCCGCCAAGAGTCTCTCCATTCCACTTAACATTCTATTTAACATTTCCATTAAAAAGGGTACATTCCCAACCAAGTGGAAAGAGGCTCTTGTGGTACCTATACATAAGAAAGGTTCTAAGCTACCTATTTCAAATTATCGCCCCATCTCAATTCTTAACATATTCGGTAAGGTGTTTGAGAGAATTGTTTACGACACTATCTATGGAACATTAGCAAAAGGAATTCCCCCGCAACAGCATGGCTTTTTGAAGGGCCGTTCTACCGTCTCGAATCTTGCAGAATTTGTACATTATGTCCTCCGAGCAATGGATGGCAGGATGCAGGTTGACGTGGTCTACACGGACTTTGAAAAAGCTTTTGATCGTGTGGACCACGTCATCCTGCTCCGTAAGCTTTATAGGTTGGGTCTTCGTGGAGATATTTACAGGTGGGTCTCGTCCTATGTGTCTAATAGATGTCAAGCGGTTGTGCTTGGTGGTTTCAGGTCAGATTTTGTGAGCGTTTCTTCTGGTGTTCCACAAGGATCACATCTGGGTCCGTTATTTTATAATGCATACCTATACGATATATATACAGTATTTAAAAATTGCCAATTTATAATGTATGCTGATGACAAAAAGATATTTGCTAAAATACGTAGCGTTAATGACTGCATTGGATTGCAGGACGATCTGGACCGGCTCTCTGAGTATTACTTCAACAATCGCATTAATGTCAACATCTCCAAGTGCCTTCAGATCTCCTTCACTCGCAGTCCAAACCCAATTGTCCATACATACTGCTTTAAGGATCAAGTAATAGCACGCGTTAACACTGTCCGCGACTTGGGCGTGACCCTCGACGCTAAACTTACTTTCGATCAACACATAGACGACATCGCCAACCGCGCCTACAGAAATCTGGGATTTATATTTCGTACGTGTGCTGCGTTCAATGATATTACATGCATAAGGGTCCTCTATTTTGCCTACGTGCGTAGTATTTTGGAATACGCCAGCGCTGTTTGGTGCCCACAATACATTACACACAAAGATCGATTGGAGGGTATCCAGAGAAAATTTGTCCGTTATTTGGACTACCGAACTAAACGTAAAAACTGCGACTACCTTACCTCCTGTAAATATCATCATGTGATGGATCTTAATAATCGTAGAATGGCTCTTGATATGTCTGTCCTGCACGACATTCTCAGCGGTCGTATTGATAGTACCACCCTTGTCGAATTGGTTGGCTATCGCGCTGCCACCACACGCACGCGCCACTCGGTAAACTTAATGTTCCACACACCCAACGTTAATACTAAATACGCCCAAAACTCCCCTTTACTTCGTATCCTAAACTTATACAATAAACGGTTCAGTTCTATTGACCCATTTGATTGTACAAGGAACACATTCAAGAGTCGAACTATGAAGTTACTCAGTCACTCAAGCACTTAATATTATAATCCCCATCCCTTTCCCTCCCCTCCTCCCCTTCCTCAACATTCAAAATCACTAGGGCTACATATCTCACTATCTTTCTCCAATACACCATCACATACACTCCACATATCACACATCACACTCGTCCAACACTCTAATTCTAATCTTACTTAATTATATTTTGTTTTGTTTCTCCTCAATAACCAAATTTATACATTGTTCTTGCTTTCACTATCATTAAATAAATACATGTTTAAACCTTTAACCTTATAAATTGCAAACGTTTTAGTTCCTAAACTTATATATATTTGTATATCGGTGGACATCTGTTATTGGCCTGCTTCACTGTACTGTTTTGTATTGTTATATTTTTACTGTAATGTGCTGTTGATGTCCCAAATAAAATAAATAAATAAATAAATAAATAAATAGCATTTTTTAACTCCAAAAATCCCTTCGGTGGATTGTTCGAATCTTAAGTTTCTATGTTTGGCAGGGTCCAACTTTATGTTAGAATGCCCTAACAAAAGATATCACTCATCGTTATATTTCTTGATCGATAGAAAGGTAATTTTGGCATTATTTGATAATATTTTCTATAGACTTTTTAGTAACCAGAGCAAATAAACAACCGGTTACATGAAAATGGATCCATTCGGTGGACCTTAAAATACTACACAAATAAAATTCTACTAAAACTACCATAGCTCGAACAAATGTAATACTGGCAACAATGAACAGCTGTCATTCGCCATTGTGGAGTGATCTGGTCAACGAGTGCAAATATATTTAATTTTACGAAAAAACTATAATTTTGTGAATTGGTTAGACATCAGTGATTCTTTTCGGTTCCTAACATATTTTGGTAAGTAACATTATATTACAATGATCTATAGATCTCCGGCATGTATGTTGAGGAGTATTTTCCAAATATAACCTCGAAAATGTATAACCTTAGAAAATAAAAACATGCTGCTTAATTTTTTCTTGAAAGTCCCTTCGGTGGACATATTTTCGGTGGACTCATAAGTCCACACGAAAGACTAATGTCCACCGAAAAGACTGTGGCTTTATAATCTATTTTTGATATTATCAAGTCTCAGATCTACTTGTGCCTTAACCTCTCCTTTTCCGCCGTCAGCATAAGCAGCGCGGCCCCGGTCACTCCCTGTACCGCTGTCAGCATAAGCAGCGGGATGACTAATATTTTTGAAACCGGTATTTTTTATCCAACGGTTGGACCAATTTTTACGGTTCGATCATGTGTGGACACCCAATTAGACAAACTTTATGGTCTGTGTGCTAGTTTATGCTTTTCCGTAGAAAAAAATAATTCAACCGCGTTTTGAAAATCACTTTCTTCCGGACGCTCCCAACGTATTTGGTGGTGAAATTTTATTGGGAGAAAAGTGTAGTTTTTTTGGTGAATTGAGGTAAGTATTTGTTTTATTCATATTTACAACTCTATTTGCGATAAACAAACCACAAATCATAGTAAAATTCATCAAGATGTCCAGAAAATCGGCAAATTTACATGATACGTCATGCAACCAGACGGATTCCCCCCAATGCTATTTGTAATTCCAATGAGAAATACAGTTAGATTTCAATAAAAAATACACATATCTTATTGGAAATCTTATAAGGAATCCATTTTTATAGGTTTCTTTATCAAAATAATGTACCAATTTGCTGATTTTCCGTCAGAAACGTGATCAGGCATCCAATTCACATGCTTCACCCGCACACATAAGCATTCCGCGACGCCATTTTACTCACACACAGACAGAATCTCACTACAGGGTGCGGGTGTTTTCAGTCATATTCGGTGAAACTCCATATCATAGGTTTCGGGGTGATGTGATGATTGGGGTTTCCATATCAAAGGATCCGCGGCTTTATGATTGGAGTTCAGTGTCGATAAGGGGGCGGAAGCCCCTTTTTTTTATCAATGGAAAAATCCAGCATCCAGCGACTTAGACAAATTGTGTTAAAAAATATTTTTTTTGACTGTTATTTTTTGCTTCGGAATCGTGTAGTGCTGCTTTTTGCTATCACTTTTGGTTATAAACATTTTCCTCGTGCACCTCACCGATTTCGAGATATACGTCATATTATGTTTGTAATATCGATATCTCTATAAATATTGGTCCTAGGGAAAACATGCATATGACATAAAATTATGCTCGTAAGACACCCTACACGATGCCCAAGTGGAAATATCAAAATAAAAAAAAATAAAAATAAAAATAAAATAAAAAAATAACAAATTTGTGTCATATTGTGTTAACTTGTCTTTTTAGGCGGATTCGTTTGCCTGCAAGTTCAGATATGTACTTTTGACAATTTAGTGTAAAATGACAAAAAAATGCAAAATTACACAAATTTGTAAAAGTGCACAGAGTGTACGTTTTGATCCTAATGCCTTAGCTACTTTTTTCAGAATGGATCATGACTACCATGCCCAGCTTGATGAGAAGCTGGTGTATGTGCGCTCCCGCTCCGGTCGGATGAAGGTAAATAATTGAAATTTCACTCGCATCGTTTTTGCTTCGTTTCCTTTTATATTTATATATATACATATCCATTAATTTGTTCCATTCAGCAGCCTAAACGGTCTGAATATAGTTTTACCAAGTATAATTAAATATTTACCTGGGAAATGTGAAGTTTTATACTAAAAGGACACAAATAATTATACTGCAAATGTCACTGACTGCCAGTCTGGTATTTTGTTTATATTTAATTTGCCTATTTTATTTATGTTATAGATGGTGAAGCAACCAGCTTCTCTGGGCCGGAGCGGGAGCGAGGGCGACTCCTCCCCGCAGCCGTCGACATCAAGGCGCTGCCGGCGCTCGCTGGCTGAAGAAATGGTGGTAGGTATTCTGATTAGCAAGCAGATAGATCACCGGTGGTATCATACCATTCTTCTCCTCCAACAGGGTATGGCCTGCCTGCAGCTGGCCCATTTGAGCGGGGCCTTTGTGCATTTCTCCTGCACCTACTCTTCTATTCCAGCTATCCTTCCATGCTTTCTAGTACCATACCATATACAATAATGTATTTTTCTATTTTCACAGTCATCAGCAGCTGGCAGCAGCTGGCAGCGGCCGCCGACGTCGGGAAGCGGGGAGGAGCCGGCAGCCAGCAACCTCCAGCAACGCAGTGGGAGTGAGCTGGTACGTATTTTGATCCAGTACTTTTAATTAAAAAAACTTTACAATCCCCCTCTGTTGTTTCATTTGTTGCTAAAATCGTGTGTTTTTTTTTTCATAACAGTTGGGCACGGCTGCCACAGCCACGGCGGCCTCCGTGTCCACCGCAACAACAACCACTGCATTAAATATTGTTAGAGAAACATCCGGAGCGCGTAAACGCGCTGCAGCTCCAATGCCTGGGTCGTCATCGTCATCGTCGAGAATGCCAGTTCACTCCCGGGTTCTCAATGAAAGTGAGATAGAAAATATTGTAAATGAACATTTCATTGAGGACTCCTGAAGTGAACTGGATATCTCTGATAGTGACGTTGACGATTTCGACGCGGTCATTGCAACTTCGTCTGATACGGGCAAATTAGAGCGGAGTTTCGCTGTAGCGGAGGCGGAGGAAATAGAATGCATGCGACCAGAAAGTTTGTTTGATTTGAATGTTAGCCCGCTGCCTGTTCTAGGAGAGTATGCCGAGATGCAGAATGTTCAAGCAGAAGAATTAATCGGATTTTTGAGAGGACAATTGCAAGGAGAGCATGAGGTGGCTGTCGATATGGAAGGTGATGAAGTATCTCTGCCGGATGTTGGGGCGGAAACTGTGGTCAGTGCGCCTGACAGCCCGGTCGCTGTGCGCCCGCGTGCTGTCAGCCCGCCTGCTAGCCCGGACGCGAATGTTTTTTCTTGGTCGAGTGATTTTTCGAATTTCATTGGCCAAGCAGAAACATATCTGCGTTCACCGGGCCCGCAGTCTATATCCCAGGATCCTACGGATATCTTTTTGAGAATGTGGCCTCGGTCAATCATTGAGATGATTGTCACCGAGACAAATAGATACGCATGGCAAATAATAAGTAAATTATCCGAGACAGGTCATATTCCCGCCAGTCTGGACGACTGGCGAGAGACCACAGTCGACGAAATTTATGTATTATTTGCCGTGCTGATCTATATGTCGCTGTGCTTGAGGACGAATGTCCATGAATACTGGAAGTCTGGTATGTTGGAAATGGCAAACTTCAGGAAGTTGATGAGTCGCAATCGCTTCTTCATGCTCACGCGTTTTCTCCATTTTGTGAACAACGAAGAACAACCTACTGGTGTGTCTTCGTATCACAAAAAAATCTTCAAAATTACCCCCATTTTGACACATTGCAACGATATATTTCCGAGTTTGTATACGCCACGAAGAGAACTCAGTTTGGACGAGTCGTTGCTTCTATGGAAGGGACGCCTTTCTTGGGTCCAATCCATACGCACCAAAGCGGCCAGGTTCGGGATCAAGTCCTACGACCTGTGCGAAGCAACGACTGGTTACTTGCTGAAGACTCTCTTGTACGCGGGTAAAGATTCTTCGATGCACCAGACGTCCATTCATGGGTTCAGCAACGTTACCGCGAAGGTCGTTCTTGAAGTCATGGATGGGTATCTCGATTTGGGGCATTGCCTTTTCATGGACAATTGGTATAACCAACTGCCCTTGACGAGGTACCTCAAATCCCGTGCAACTGATGTCATTGGGACGATGAATCGCAATAGGGCACACGTCCCTGCTGAGATTAAATCGCTCAATGACCGCGTGTTGCCGCGGGGACAGCAGGTGGCGAGACATTGTGGTGACATCACTTTGATTTCCTGGATGGATGTCAAACTTGTCACCACAATTTCTACATTCCACACCGATGAACAAGTTCCTGGCCGCCGAGCTGGGGTGGATGTCGTGAAGCCACTTCTTGTAAACTACTACAATCAGTACATGGGCGGTGTGGATCGTAAGGACCAAATGCTGTCCATGTACTTGATTGAGAGGAAGCGTAAGAAGAAGTGGTATGTCAAAGTATTCCACAGGCTGCTTAACAGCAGCCTGTTGAATGCATACATCATTCTCTCGCGTAACCCAACATTCCGGAACCTTACGCACCGGGAAACAAGGGTTAGCGTGGCTCAGGGGCTTGTTGATCGGTTCTTCTGTCCGGGACCGATGCAACGAGAGAATCCTCCAAGCAACACCGCTTTCCACCGTCTGGACAACCACCCGCAACATTTCCCGATTCCTGCTCCGACTTATAGCAATTCCAAGAAGAAGAAGCAGGGGAGATGTTGCAGGTGCTCGGCCCTTGGAAAGCGCACGTCCGTGAACAGTTTCTGCCGTAGGTGCAACGTCAGACTCTGCCTCGGACAGTGTTGGTTGGAGTATCACACGTTGGCCAATTTGGGGCCATAGCACTTTTAATGTTATGGGTACCCATTCTCGTTTCTACAGTTTATCTGTTCCTCTTCGTCTTCCATTGAAAGTGTTATGTAACTTTAAATTGTGCAAGAAGCTCGAAACGGTATTGTTGTAATGTTAGCTTTCCTCTTATTCTAGCATGCCTACTGACTGATATCTGACTGTGTACTGATGGCTGGTTAATATGTCTCTGTAATAGGGGTTTTAAAACTACGCACACCTCGCTTTGGACCGGTTTCGGTCGGGTGTATCGCTTGCTTGAGTGGGTAACTAAAACTACTAAAATATGCCATATCATATAACTTCCACGTTGCAGCATCAAACTGGTGGAAGACTGGTGTGTTGGGAATGCCTGCCTTCAGGAAGTTGATGAGTCGCAATCGCTTACATGGACAATTGATATAACCAAATGCCCTTGACGAGGTACCTCAAATCCCGTGCTACTGATGTCATTGGGACGATGAATCGCAAAAGGGCACACGTCCCTGCTGAGATAAAATCGCTCAATGACTCCTGAGGGCATTTATGTCTTGCTAGACACATCTAAATCAGCCATCAGTGTGTGATTGTAATTCTCCTCCTTCATAGCGTTAGCGATCCGGATGTTTCTATCTTTTTGTGTGTAATTTTTATGTGTGTATGTGTCTAATGTTTATGTGTTTGTGTAAATAACAATTTCTATTTGTGGCCAACTACCTAACTATCTTATAACTTGTATAGAAATTGTTTACTTTAACAGTTGCAATGTTTCTATCTTTTTGTGTGGAATTTTTATGTGTCTAATATTTATGCGTTTGTGTAAATAACAATTTCTATTTGTGGCCAACTACCTAACTATCTTATAACTTGTATAGAAATTGTTTACTTTAACAGTTGCAACAAAATTCTTTTTCATTTTTCCGTAATTGTGTACTTTATTCCATTTTTTATACGGTAAAAGTTACAAATATCAGTCAAACAACTATCTAAGAACTTGTATAGAATTGTTTACCTACTTACTTACTGTTTACTACTTTTCCATAATTGTGTACTCGTGTGTGTGTAAATATAATGTATACAGTTTCATTGTGCATTAGTACTGTCCTGTTTTTTAAACAATTATGTCTCGCCCAGGTTTGCTGGAAGAAATATCTTTTTAGAGATAAGCTCGCCTGTTGTTATAAAATTTCTTTTAAGTACATTTTTATGCACAGGGCAATAAAGAATAT
Source organism: Argyresthia goedartella (assembly GCA_949825045.1). Taxonomy (NCBI): domain Eukaryota; kingdom Metazoa; phylum Arthropoda; class Insecta; order Lepidoptera; family Argyresthiidae; genus Argyresthia; species Argyresthia goedartella. The sequence goes on along the minus strand of OX463811.1, from coordinate 3,636,772 downwards.
GAATATATAACTATATAAATTTTGCTGGAAGAAATATCTTTTTAGAGATAAGCTCGCCTGTTGTTATAAAATTTCTTTTAAGTACATTTTTATGCACAGGGCAATAAAGAATGTGAATATATGACTATATAAATTTTTGTTCTTTTTTATTTTTCCAAAACCTAATTACACAATTACACATTAGGTAGGTGGTAGCTAATTACTAATTACACATTTCAAATAATTGTTTATTTTTTACAAATTTGTGTAATCTTACACTAAATTGTCAAAAGTACATATCTGATCTCGCATAACACTAGTTAACACAATATTACACAATATTACACTTTGTAAGAACAGTAGGTATCTGTACTTGCGCGTGAACGGAGCCGCGTGGAAACACTTCATATACACATAACAACTAAATACTAGTTAACTCAAACTTACACCATACCTACACGAACGAAACACCAGTTTAGCTATTTTACCTAGAATCAAATCACGGCGAAACATTTTCTTCGTTCCATCTTTGCACACTCTGTATAAACGCATATCGTACACCTGCCGAGACCTTGAGAAAGCCCAGAAACAACACACCGTGACACGAAATAACATGCATGATTTTGAATTATTTTTGTATGAAAAGGTACATAGTACGATACACTGTTAGAAAGCCTAGTTTGTCTTCTACTTAGAACCACTAATTCTAGAATGATAAGTATCACCTATTGCCTATAAATTCAATAATAGTACAAAGTGTTGATTTCTACCTATTTTATACTTTCCTTGCGAGATATGGCGTCCTCACACTTATCATTTATGATTTAGTGGCAAATACCACTTGTTTTCCTCTTATTGAATAAATTACCTATCCTAGGAACTAAGAAATATAACGCTAGGTAGTCTAGTCTCTTCACAAATAATTTCACAAGATTTGCATAATTCGCGCGATGCGTCAGTTTACTTTCCGTATTTTATGAAAATTTGAAACGCTGAAATATTCGAAAGTTTCTATAAGAACACCCTAATGTTTTTATTGTTTTGAAAAGGTTATTTTGTGTAGATTACGTAGGTATCAAACAACATGTACATGTTGTTGATAATTTTCTGATGTCGGCTAGATTTGTGTCGAGAGGGAGCATTTTCATAGAAGTCTGTGTTTCTCATGCCAGTACAAAAATAAACTAAGGTCACAGTGACATTTTCTACACATTGTGTAAAAGAGGGTTTCATTAGCTACTCAGATATACAACTCCCATAATTCTAAGTGTTACCATTCCAACAGAATCACTTGATATATTAGTCAAGTGCCGCGCAGCCCGCACGCTCAAAAACACTCCGGTATTTGTCGTTTTTGACGTCTCGAACTCCCGGGAAAGGAGAGGTTAATAGGTTATGATTATGATTATGATAATATGCTATGATTATTATGTTAATACATAATAATCATAGCAATGGAGTTTGGAACACTAAAAAGTTAAAATCGGAGTGGGAGCGGTTTTCGTTTTGTATTAAAGTATCCTATGGGCATTTTTTAAATTTAAGATTTAAAGAGTTTCTTACTTGCTTTTTGGGTGAAAAATATGCATGAGGCTTATTTTGTTTCAGTGAATTTTCACTGAACGAGTCGAGCTGAGTCGAGCCCTACTTGAACGGGGCATTTGCCCCGTTCAAGTAGGGCTCGACTAAAACTAAGCGAAGAAGAAAAGAAGAAACGGCGACGTGAGCAAAAGAAAATGAGTATGCGCCGAGCTCGTGCAAAGATGGACGCGGCTGCTCTTGAAGAAAAACGAAGAAAAGATAGAGAGAGATATAAAAAAAAGAAAGAAGATGGTTTGATTAAGACAATCAGAGACTTAACGACCAGGGAACAGCGTCAGATAAGAAAGATTTGGCGACAGAAGGCTCAGGTCAAACGAGAAAAAGAAAAAACGAATAGACGAACACAAGAATTTTTAGAGATTAATACTCCACCATCTAGCCCAGGTTCATCTTATTCGAGAATTGCCGCAGGAAGAGCAGTAAGTGCCAAGTACAGACGGATATTGAAGATGAAGAGTGCTTATTTGACCGGAAGATTGACTGAGTTAGAGAAAAAATTGGCGAAATACAGGATGCGAGTTTTGCGTCTCCAAAGGAAGAAAAATCTTACTGACGATGATACAACCAAGACCAAGGACAAAATAAGAGAGTTTTTAGTTGATGACGAGAACAGCAGGCTGACAGCAGGCAAAAAAGAAACAATCACACGTCGGCGAGTTAAAAAGCAAATACGGTTCTTAAACGACAGTCTTCTTAATCTACACAAGATATTCATGAATAAGACTGGGATCAAAGTTTCGTATGAGACTTTTCGACGATATCGACCTTTTTGGGTAATTTTCCCCAAAGCCGCTTCAAGACAAACATGTCTTTGTGCTCTGCATACCAACAATGATTTTGTTGTACGGGCCTTACACCAAGCCAAGATATTGCCGTATTCTACTGCCACTGAAGTTGCACGATTTCTTTGCTGCAACCAAATTCTCAACGTCGAATACTTGGAACGTAAATGTTCACTTTGTTCAGAAAGAATGGTCAACATAAATGAATATATTGGAAATGACACAATTGTTTAACAAAGGTGGATTACAAAAAATGTAACTGTGGTGATAAAAAATAAAGAAAAGCAGTGTAAGAAAACGATCAAAGAAACAGTTAAAACCACAAAGCTCTTGCTTGTTAAACAATTCCAATTAAACTTACCCAAATTTGCAGCATTGCAGCATTTGGCAAATATAAACAACCAATACAGAGTCATCAGGTTCATAAAAGAAAATATGTCCCCCGAAGTTGGTCTTCTCCACATCGACTGTCAACGAATGATTCTAACTATCCTTGATGATCTGCTTCCGGCCATAACACATATTTTAAATTTCTCCATTTCCAACTGTTCTTTCCCTACTGCTTGGAAACAAGCATTAGTTATCCCTCTCCCCAAAACATCCAATCCCACCTCCTTTAAAGAGTATCGCCCCATTTCTATCCTGCCGATCCTTTCTAAAGTCATCGAATCCATTGTATGGACAATCCATGGATCCATGGCGACCTGAATATCATCGGTCACTTTTAATAAAGCCGTAACAGTACTATGACCCGTTCTAAAGCCATATATATCCTCTAAAAATCTACTTAATCCTTTTCAGTCTGGCTTTAGAACGGGTCATAGTACTGTTACGGCTTTATTAAAAGTGACCGATGATATTCAGGTCGCCATGGATCAAAGGCTGCTCTTGGTGCTGGCTCTGCTGGACTTCAGCAGTGCTTTTAACTGTGTTGACTTCGACATTCTCGTTGAACTTCTCAAATCTCTTAACGTCTCCTCCCTCTCTGCCAGCTGGTTTGACTCTTACCTAAGGAACCGAAAACAGCGTATCAAGTCGGAGGATGCTTGTACGGAGTAGTGTGACCTCTCTTCCGGTGTCCCCCAAGGTGGCATTCTCTCTCCTCTTCTATTCTCAATATTTATCAATTCCATATCCGATGTCCTCTCTTCTTCCTATCATCTCTACGCGGATGACCTTCAGATCTATCGTCACTTCTCTCCTGATGATGTAAATTCCGCTGTGGATGCGTTAAACGCTGACTTGGCTGGTATTAGTGGATGGGCATCGTCATTTGGGTTGCTGGTTAATCCGAATAAGTCCCAGGCCATGATTATAGGTACCAGACACTCTTTAAACACGTTGCAGCAATTGTCTGTCCCTTCTATAACTTATAACGGTACTGTAATCATGTATAGCGATAAAGCTAAAAACCTGGGTGTCATCTTTGATAATCAATTGTCCTGGTCAATGCATGTTAATGAGGTCAGCAGGCGAGTTTACGCAACTTTTCATTCCCTCAGGAGACTTCAGAACTTTCTTCCTCGCCAGACCAAAATAACTCTCGCTCAGTCCCTTCTTCTCCCCCTCATTGATTATGCTGATGTTTGCTGGGTGAGCGCAAATGAAGAACAACTGAACAAACTCGAACGACTTCAAAATCTCGGGATTCGGTTCATCTTCGGACTGCGCAAGTATGACCACGTATCTCAGCATCGCAGGGAGCTGAAGTGGCTACCGATTCGGCTTCGACGGGACTCTCATATCCTGTGTTTCCTTTATAATATTTTGTGGAACCCTCGTTACCCTAACTTCCTACGTGATCGCTTCGAATTTCTTTCTTCAAGCAGGCCTCGGAGAACTCATATGGCGTCTACGCTCAAAGCTCCAGATCGATCCACTGCAGCCTACGAGCACGGGTTCAGAATCCGAGCCGTACGACTGTGGAATGAGCTTCCTTGCACTATCAGGGACAGTCGATCTCTAAATATATTTAAAAACCGGCTAAAGAAGCACTATCTCTCCCTTTCCAGTTAGATAATATATATATATATTTGTATGTATTAGTTTATTATACGGTTTATTCATATTTTTACGTTGTATTTAAGTAATTGTGTATGCAGTCTATTTTTAGCAATTAGGGTTATCAGTATAATACATACTGTTTGTAGTATATATTAGTCGTAGTATTTATAGAGTTTTATTGTACGCGCAGGTCTTCCCCCGCTCAACCATCACCTCTCCTACCATCTTGGTTTGCTGGAAGAAATCTCTTTTGAGAGATAAGCTCGCCTTTGTACATGTTTTTTTTCTATTATAAGTTATCTGTATGACTGTTTTGTGTAGTACAATAAAGAAATTACAAAAAAAAATACTTTTCAGAAAATTATGGTAGCAAATATGAGTCTGAAATCCAGTCGGCCCATTTCGGTGGATCAAAATCCCAACTTTCTTTACATACGTGCGTTTACTACTACAGCGTTTCTGAGCCGCCACTAAACCCGGTTAAAACAAAATCTATATGTACGGTATCGGAAAACCTCAGACATGATCCAGTCCTTATTTGCGCCCATTTGAAACCAGTTTTAGACGAAATAAAAATCCTCACGCCAGGTTTAAAGGAACTCCATATACTCAGCGATGGACCTTCAACTCAATATAGGAACAAAACCATGTTTCACCTACTTGTTAATTATATTAGCAAAGAATCAAATGCTGAAAGAATAATTTGGCACTTCAGTGAAAGTGGTCACGGTAAGGGTGCTCCTGACGGTGTTGGTGGGTGTATAAAGCGCACTTGTGACAAAGCTGTTGCTCACGGAAGAGACATAACCAATATGGATAGTTTCATTGATTGCTTGAAAGTCAATTGTAGGGGTATTCAAGTAATTCCTATAGATGACGCGCATGTCCCAACAATCCAAGCTCTAACAGACAACAGTCTCCGTCCCTTCAAAGGGACATTTCAGGTTCACCAAATATCTTGGAGCGCGATTGAACCAAACGTGCTTCATGCCAGAAGGTTGAGCTGCACGATTTGTGCTGCTGGCGCTAAGTGTCACCACTACGAAATAGGACAGATTAATGTTAAAATCGTCACAAATTCCTCCGAAATTCAATCTTTGCCAGTTTCGCTACCATTTCATACTCCACCTCTATTACCCGTATCGAATCATACCGTGCCAAGCACATCAACTTCTACACCGAGAACAACAACACAATCTTTGCCAGGTACGCCACCACTATCACCCATATCATGCCAAACTGTGCATAGCCCAGATTCTACTTCTACACCAGGCATAGCTACACCTGATGCGTCCACTGTCACTGGACCAAGAACACCACCAACACCAGAACCAATTAAAAATATCCGCCAACCACTTGCTCCAATAAAGAGGCTTTACTTTGATAATTTTGATTCTGATGACTCTAGATCCTTGTCACCACCTAAGAAATGTAAAATACAAAAACTTTTCCATAATAGCGATGAGAGTGATGAAAACATTTTCGATTAAATAACTCTCTTTGAGTTTTCTCTTTTCCGTGGACATAGCATAATCTTTTCTGTGGACCACTATTTTTATTTTTTTATAATTTAAGTTAAAGTATGTAAGTTAAAGTGGATTTGTTAACGCTGTGTTTGATGACACTCATACAATTCTTATATTCAAGTTATTGAACTTGAATATAAGAATTGTATATGTAATAGTAATCTATTGAGGTATTCGTAATTTCAGCAGTTTTTGTTGTTATTTTCGGTGGACGGATTGGTCACTTCGGTGGTCTCAAAAAACAAAAAATCTAGGAAATTGTTCAATTATACTAAAAAACGATCTACTTTCGCATTGCCATATTGTTGATTTAACTAATTTCTTATAAATAAAAAATACTTTGATCAAATACAAGACTTTTTTTTCATAACGATTTTTCCAACCCGATTTGTGTAATACCCAAATACGTATCAATACATACATAAACCTGTATATAAAGTTTACATATAATAATAATACTACAACTATCACAAAAGAGAGAGGAAGTGCTCTTTTACCCAGTTTTTTAAAGCGAAAAGAGTGGGGCTGTCTCTTATCGCACAAGGAAGTGCGTTCCACAATCGGACCGCCTGCAACCTGAAGGAGTGCTCATATGCGGAAGTGGTATGCCTTGGAGTGGCTAAGAGTGAGACCGTGTGAGATATCCGTTGCCGATCTCCTGAAAAGCGATACTCAAAGCGGTCTCGAAGGTAGCTGGGGTAGCGCGGATTTTCAATATATTGAAAAGATAAAAAAGAATATGGGAGTCTCGGCGACAGTAGCTGTTGTTGCCCTATTAACGATTGGATTTATTTTTTGATAAGTAGATGTTGTTGATCTATTAACGATTGGATTATTTTTTGATAAGTAGCTGTTGTTGCCCTATTAACGACTGGATTTATTTTTTGATAAGTAGCTGTTGTCGCCCTGTTAACACTTGGATTATTTAGTTGATATTTTTTTCCAGCTGTCTTAACTTGTAACTTTCTTTTAATATCTGTGCATCTCGAACGTCTTTTTTTCTTAGAGGAGGATGGATGAGAGGCCGTGTTCTGGGTAAAATGTGTAAATGTGTTTTCTGACGTTGGTGTGATGTTTTTCTGAGTGAAAGTTGGCGATTCTTTCTCCTCAGTGGAAGATGATGATGGGAAAATCTGGGAAAAAGATGCTGCAGGTGTCTGTGTGAAAGTTGGCGATTTTTTCTCCTCAGTGGAAAATGATGATGGGTAAATCTGGGAAAATGATGCTGCAGGTGTCTGTGTGAAAGTCGGCGATTCGAGTAAAGGAACTGGAGAATATATTTTTTCAGAAGATGTATTGGGGACGGGTTTCATGGACTGTGTTGAAGATGACTGTTCAGTGAATTGTGATGTGATGCGACGACGTTTCCCTGATTTGTGAAAGGAAACTACAGAACCAGTCGGAGTAAAAGTCGGTGAAGGGAGTTCGTCGGTAAATGTAGGCGAGATTACTAACTGCGATTGAGAGATGAGCGTATTATTGTCTACGAATTTGGTTGAATCTAGTTCTTGTGTGATAGGCAGAGTTTCTTGATACTCATACACATCAAAATGACCATTTGATAAATCATTAGAAAATCGAAGCCTACCGACTGGATTGCTTTCGCTTCCAAATCTTTCGAATATTTCTCCATTTCGGTACACTTAGAACTGGTGTCCGTATATTTCGCCGGCAGCTACCAGTTCACATAACCCACCGTAAGTGAATGGCATCGACATGTCTTCTAAATATGCGTTAGCGGTACTATGATTATCTCCGGCTGCATCATGGGACATAATTGAAAATCTTTCCCAGTTTTTCACGACGTGATCAACTACTTGTTTTCTAATCGCTCTAGCTCTATCTTGTGTAGAAAACATTATGTACGACAGGGCCCGAAATAGGCATGAGCCATCACCTACGATGGAAACAATCTTATGTTCCACCAGTCCACGAATATTTATCAGTTCAGTCATTGTTTGTAGGTACAACAAACAATACAAAACAACGACAGAGAATACAAAACCTTTTTTTCCACTTTTTATATGGGTTTTATGTTGAGCACTTAGCCCTCCAGGGGTTTGTTGAGGGAAAGAGCACAACACCTTACCCTACACAAAAAGTGGTTTGACTAATTTTAATAAGTAGATCAAAATCAAAATAGAAAATAAATACAAATAGTTACTATAAGTGCAATAGTTTCCTTATTTGAGTTATTTTCTAAGTTATTTATGTACTTATTGGGTACCATGCAGGTACGTTTACCACTCAGACAAACTGAATTATCAGTAGTAGGTATGATGGGAATAGAAACTGAGTAAAATTTTAGTCTGAAAAAACTTGCTCGTGACGACGACAGAGAATACAAAACCTTTTTTGCCACTTCTTGGATGGGTTTATGTTAAGCACTTAGCCCTCTAGGGGTTTGTCGAAGGAAAGTGCACAACACTAAACCTACTCAAAAATTGGTTTGATTAATAAGAAGAAGTTAGATTAAAATCAGAATAGGAAATAAAAACAAATAGTTACTACTTATACAGTAGTTAACTTATTTGATTTATTTTCTAAGTTATTAGGTAATTAATTACCTATGGGGTAGGTACCATGCAGGTACATTTACCACTCAGACAAACTAAATACCTACTTATTAGTAGTATGATGGGAAAAGACTGATGGAAAGTAAAATGTGTCGATGTAAATTGCGAATTATCAAAGATGGAGATAGAGAAACTAACACGTAATAACGAAACAAACTTACTAAACCAGACAGAGGTAGAAAGAAACAAAGTACTAACAAAAACCTGAGAATTATACCAAACAAATCTGAAAAAACTTTTTCGTGATCGAAAGAATACAAAGCGAGTGGCGCCAAATGTTATTTTTTTAGACGGTCTGTTTTTTATCAACAATAGATAAAATGAACTGGCCAGTTACACTGACAACATAAAAAAGTTCGCATCGCAAAATTCGCTAATTCGCAACTCGCATCCAAAGACGTTTTTCCATACGCCGCCGCGCCGGCCGGGCACCGGCACCGTTTTAGTGAATAAGTGAGGGATGGAAATATAGCTCTGTCCCTCACTTACGCACTTAACCGATGCTGTCGCCGTTGCCGGGACGGCGCCATTTAATAATGATAAATAACTCGTGCTCAGAAAAAATACTAGACATTTTAAATGATGGCAACATTGAGGGTACTGCGTATTTTTTTATGACATTTGGTTGGTTTGTTTTGTCAATCAAAACAAAACACGCAGACTCATGCTGGGGTATCTTAGAGTATGGTTGTCAATAAAGTTCGGTCGCGCTATCTACCGGCTAGGCATAGGACTAACATGTCATTGGCACAACGTGGTCTTGCCACTATACAATTATTATTTTCTAGGGTAGAAAATATTACATACGTTTTTTTAATGTTTATGTTGTATTTAATAGATCTCTAATCTGAAGTTTATCACAGTTTATTCATGATTATTTATTTGTTTTAGCTAACCATATTTTGAACAAGATATCGTTGGGTAATAAAAGTTTAGGATAATTTAGTAGTAATTCTGTTTTATGTTCCTGCTTTGTTTCATGTATTAGTCAACGAGAAAAAACGGAAAAAGTTTGAAAGTTTTGTTTGGCGATTTTAAATTTTTCATTATATTTTATTATTTGGTGTTGAGCAGTTTGTTCCTCCAGTACAGCGTTTTGATTAAAAACAGGAGTTTCGGTTGGGGTGTAGATAAGGCGGCGGTAGTTTTGAGACAGGATTACCCGTGCAGTGCAGTGCAGCGTAAATACTTTTATTAATAAAGACAAGTCTCAAATTATGTCTAGGAATAAATGTTGCATGCCTGGTTGCACAACCAGCAACTCTGACGGTATGTACATACCTACAACATATTGTAACGTAGTAACAAATTGAACCCACTGAATTCATCGTCACCACTGATTTTTCCTGGACTCAGTGGGGGCTTCCGCCCCCTTATCGACACTCTGACCCAGGTTCTTAACAACAACATTATTTCTGTTCAAGGTGTCCCGATGCATTATTTTCCTCATCCATCTAATGATGGCGACCGTTTTGAAACTTGGAAGGCAACATCAGGATTGGTCGGTTTTGAAGACTCCTATATTTTCTCGGACAGAAAAGTGTGCCACAGGCATTTTGAAGATAATTACCATGGCAGCAAAAACAGACTTGTTAGAAGTGCTGTACCAACATTACATCTAACAGGTTAAACAGCTATTTTATTTTATTTAAGTACCTGGAGCGCTCCTAAAAAGATGCAATTAAATGATAAATAAACCGAGTTTCTATCTAAGTAAGTTGCTATTCCCATTTTTCAGGAAGGAGCTTTAGATACCCCTATGGATGTTGTACAAGCAAACACTTCTGATATTCATCAAACCGCAGCTGGAAACAATAAAGGTATTTTTTTACAATAATAATAAATTAATTTGCCTAATTTAAAGGAACCCTAAAAATAAAACAATGATATAACTGTTCTTGTTCATTTAATTTCAGGAATTAACCGAAGATCCAAGGCAACAACGGCACAGGGGAGACAACTTATGAAGTCAATCTGTAAATTGAAAAGGATGTTGCATAAAAAGGATAACCTAAATAGGTCATTTAATAGAAGATTAAAAATTGCAAAAAAAATAAGCTCTTCTACAGCATTTAATATCTTGAGCCAGAAAATGACTAGACCAGCGAAAATGTTTTTTGAAATGCAAATAACGCAATCTGAAAAAAAGGAAAAGGCAGACAATTCACACTGGATCAAAAAATTTTGGCACTCTCGCTATATAAGCCCAGCCCAAAAGCATACCGACTTTTGAGTCAAATGTGTATTTTACCAAAAAGAAAAACACTGCAAAAACTCCTGGCGCAAGTAGAGCTAAAGGCAGGCATTCAAGACACAACATTTGACCAGTTAAAACGGAAAGTCGCAAAAATGCCTAGAGCGCACAGGTACTGCACTCTAGTTTTTGATGAGATGGTGATAACCCCAAGTGTCAACCTGGACAGGAAAAACGATTTTATAAATGGTTTAAGCGACAATGGAGTAGAGAGGAAAAAGACCTTTTGTGACCATGCTCTAGTTATGATGGTTAGAGGTGTTATTGAAAAATATAAACAGCCCATTGCTTATACATACTGCCAAAGCTCAACATCGTCGTTAGATATGAAAAAGATCATACAAGGCTGCATTAAAAAATTGCAGGAGACAGGCCTTAAGGTAGTAGCCACAGTATGCGACCAAGGGGCGACTAATGTAGCCGCAATCAATTCCTTAATACGCGACACGAAAGAAAAATATCTAAGAAGGGAAGAAGAATACAGAGGAGGGTTCTTCGAAATAAATGAAGAGAAAGTATTCCCCATTTATGATCCACCTCATCTCATGAAAGGCATAAGGAATAATCTTCTTACAAAAAACCTCGAGTACAAAATTAATGGTCAAGAAGGTGTTGCAATGTGGTCAGATCTCCTAAAACTCTATAGGAGGGCACCAGGTTATAATGGAGTACGCATGGTGTCAAAGCTAACCGGCCAGCATGTGGAACCTGTAACAATTCCGAAGATGAAAGTGAAATACTGTACTCCAGTCTTCAGCAAGTCCGTGGGAGTAGCACTTGGTTTTATGGCTAGTAAGTATAATAATTCTATAACTAGATAATTATAGCAGTAGTAAGATTTACCTTTCTATGACTTCTAAGCATTGGTCGTCGAAATGTAGGATGCTCTTAAACAAGAGATTAGACAAAGAGAATGATATGGCATTGGGTCAACAAGATGCACATAATGTGAACATTTGAAGACTGTAGCTCTAACCGTTTGGCTGTAAAACCTATGTGACAGAATGATGGACACATGGTGGTGACTAAGCCCAAACTCTCTCTCCGACAAAAGGCCTGAGCCCAATGGTGGGACCCATATGGGCTTAAGGAAAAAAGACCCCCTTTTTCAAATTTTTTGTTAATATGTTTTTGTTTTATATTTCAGGTGAGGGATTACTTCCAAAACGTTCTAAGGAGACTGCTGATATACTGCTGTTTTTTAACGATTTATTTGACTCTGTAAATGGGATTTTTAGTGAGCCAAGAGGAGGAAATTATTTGAGAAGTGCAGTCACTCCACGTTCTCAACATCATAAATTGTGGCAAAAAAGCCTGCCCGTCCTAAAATCCATGCGGTACATTGCAAAAAATAAAAAAGTAGCAGTGCCTACTTTGTCAAGCTGGGTGAAGACGATTGAAAGTTTTCAATTGATTGTGGAACATTTTCACAAGCTGGGTCACAGATCTCTACTACTACGCCACTTCAATCAAGACCCATTAGAAAACTTTTTTGGTGCTGTAAGATCACATGGTTTTAGCAATATCATGCCCAATGCAGCGGCATTCGAATCTGCATACAAAACGTTGTTGATAAACAATCTCACGTCTGCTCACTCTGTGGGAGCAAACTGTGGAGAAGACGAAACCGAGTGCTTGCATAGTTTAAAAATATACTTCAACCGACAAAACTGCGCTCCTAAGGCAGAAGCCATCATTTTTGAAGAAGATTTAAACATAAGGTTGATAAATACTGACTTATTGCTAAAAAGCCGAGAACGTAATGACGTTGAAAAATGCGCGGCAGTTGCATATTGCTGTGGCTGGCTTATAAAAAAGCAAATCAACGCGTCTATAAATCATGCAAGACTTGTCAAAAATCAGTGGAAGCAGAAAAGCTTGAACAATTTCACTCCTTTATAAAGTTGAGCGAATTTAACAAAGAAAAAACCTGGCTTCTATTGAAGCCAGGTTTTTTCTTGCCAATGCCCAAACAGGCATTTTTTGACGTCTTCATCCAAATTGAGAATGTTGTGCAAAACATTTTAGAAACGAAATGTAATATAAAAGACATTACTAATTACCTAGAGATTGTGGTTTTGACTAACATTGATTTCACCTTTATAAATTGTAAAGACCACAAAAATGCACTAACCGAATATTTAATAAAAAAGTCAATAGATTTTTTTGTTACAAATTGGTGCAGAGAAATCAACAAAATCCTTACCAATAAGGTGATTGTCAGTACAAATGAAATTCACGACGAGATGAAATTAGCCGCAAAAAAATATGTGGACAACAAAAAAGGGAAAAGGCTAAGCAAACGGGTGTTGCACTTGCAGTTTGACCGACTGTATTGTTTTAATTATTTTGATTTTATTATTTTTATTTTTATTAATTGTTTTGGAATGTGATTGTCTAAATGCTTGGATATTATTGTATGAAATACCTCATAACTTAGATTTGACTTTTTGGTGTTGTGGAAAATAGTGTCCCAGTTTATTTCTTGTAAAGATTTTTTAAATGCTTGTATTTTAGTGTTTGATAATATTCTCCTTTCAGTGTATAGAGTTTTATTTTTCTGGTCTTTATTATATATTATTTATTTATTAATAATATTTACATTTCCGTTTACTGATTTATGATCGGACAGGCCATGATCCTCTTCGAAAGACTTGCTTATGAGCGATTTGTAATTTGTGAATATCAGGTGTTGGTTCATTTATTAATTGTGTTAGATTAAAGGAGCGCATTATGTTTTGGAGCTCTTGAGCACTTGTATGAGATATCATATTAAAACACAGAAATATAGATTTTATTTGCTTAACATGGTTTGCAATTTGATCTTAAATATGTTACTTTAGTTTCACATGATACAACCTTAGATGGGTATAAAAATGATATATTTACTTAACTAGTAGTTATCAATAATATTTACATGAGAATTTTGTGCATAAAGTTTAAAATGTTAGAGACCATATCAGTTTTGATTATGTATTAGCTTGCAAAAGAGGAAATTAATTTTATTTTGTCAGGACTGCGATTTAAAAAATGTGTAAATGTGTAACCTTCATAATGTATTAAACAAATACATCTTGTATATATCCAAACCAATTTGTTTTATTAACTATACAGTTTTTTAGTAATGTGGTGCTTCAAAGTTATACTGAGATGATATTTGTAAGAAAGTTTATAATTAATCTCAGTACCTATAACTAGAGTACCATGTTTATAAGTTCCATAACGGTTATGTTAAGATAAGGAACTTATAAACGTGGTACTCTAGTTATACTGAAAAAATACAAAAAACTTTCTTACAAATATCATGTTAGTGTAACTTAGTAACTAGTTGAAAAAAAAACAAACAGTCAAAGCTTCCTTTTCGCTTTTCGCGCAAATTTTTGTTTCATGCCGGTCCGCCGTCAGCAGCACTGTCTACGTACCACTGAAAAATGTCAAGATGCCCATCTATTTCCTACGATACATTTTTATCTATGCGCAGACTCACGCAGTCATAGAATCTGAGCATAGAATAGCGCAATATGTCATAAAAACTACGCATTTCATGGTTTCATCACAAAAAGAAAAGCTCTGCTGTCTGTCGGAGGCTTGGGAGCTGAAGCTACTACTTACTGAGGAAGTTGTTCTGAACACCAACCAACCAATAAGTTGTTCATGAGCGGCCGTCATCCGTGTCAAGACCCAGATCATAGTACTTATCTCTTTGCCCAAATGCTCAATCTGTGACTTCAGTAGCTACTCCATGGATAGATAGATAGATAGATAGATAGATAAAATCTTTATTCACTTTCTACAATACACATTTGACAGAAAAACAATTAAAATAAGCAGTAGTACATAGGTAGACAAAAACTCAAACATGCATTGCAAATAGAGAAAAGGCTCTGACTCAGCAAAGTGTTGCAGAAGATCTGCAACGCTGATATTCTGCCAGAACCTTGATACAATTTACTTACAATACAAACTTAAAATAAGTAAATGATTAAAATTATCTTAATTAATTAATTTTACAAGAAGGAGAAGAACTTGTGATGCATAAAATAAATTTGCTACAAAGAAAGAAGAAGAGAGCATCTTTGCCATCACATTGATATCACTTGCTAAGTGGGTTAATTAGGATAAAATAAACCAAGTAAGTGAGAAGTTAGGTCGCCGAAAGGTCGAGTTAAATTAGGGTAGGTGCCATAATTGTTCATTCGGGAATTAAATAGGTAAATAAATTGATAAAGTATATATATATGTAGGTATTCATATAATTATTATTTTGGATGGTATTAGGATGAAATATGAAACTTATTAATGTTAAAGAAAAATTTTGAAGAAAAATGCTGTCATAATGATTATTTGGAACATACACATGTCTTCTGCAAATTTAATAGGTATTGATAATATTGGTTCTTGAAAACTTGTTTGGAACCTATTTGTCGAAGAGGTGGCGGCAAGTTATTCCAACATTTTGAAGACAGGTATCGAAAACTTCCCCGGAAGGCAGCAGTTTTATGACGCGGGACAGAGAGACGATATAGTGCGGCTCGAGTGAAGTGCTGGTGACGTGTCCCGCACCACGTTAGCTTTTCGTACAGGTAGTCAGGGGTCTTAAATTTAATGATGCCAAATATATATATAATAATATAATAATACCTTGGACACTATTTACACACATTGATCTAGCCCCAAACTAGGATTCCCTGTATCTTGGGTACTAGACAACGATAAAACTCAAAACTCAAAACTCAAAACGTTTATTCTGTAAATAGGCCACAAGGGCACTTTCACATGTCATTTCATTTCATTTTTTACAGAACATTTGGTATTATTATCATATTATCAGAAAAAAAAAAGTACTTAATTATTGTTTCTGAGAGATGTAAAGAGTCTCAAATGTCATAATAAAATAATTAAAATATAAATAACAGAGATGTATAGTCTCTTTAGTCAATAATACAATGATAATAGGAGATGTAAATGGTCCCCACAGTCAAGAGTTGTATAATTAAATTAATCTTTGGAGGT
This sequence comes from Argyresthia goedartella, assembly GCA_949825045.1. Taxonomy (NCBI): domain Eukaryota; kingdom Metazoa; phylum Arthropoda; class Insecta; order Lepidoptera; family Argyresthiidae; genus Argyresthia; species Argyresthia goedartella. Next base: position 3,621,036 of record OX463811.1, on the reverse strand, counting down.
GTAAAAGGCCTCCAAGTGTCCAGTAAAAGAAACTCTGGCAGTGTGGATGCTCACAATTAATTAGAACAGTTCAGTCCCAAGCATTTTTATCGTCTATGTACTCTTTAATACTGTAGTAAGCTTTAGAAATAAGCCTTTGCTTGATGTATTTCTTGAACTTATTAATTGATAGATCTGTCAAAGTGCTTGGGAGTTTATTGTAAAACATACTTATATAGATAAATATTATACTTAGATAGATAAACAACCATGACTAGGGTACAAACATCCGTTTTCATCAACAAATATTTGCCCCCATCGGGACTCGAACCCGGGACCCTTGGCTTCGTAGGCAGGGACATTGCCGACTCGGCCATTCGGGTCGTCCCGAATGGCCGAGTAAATAAAAGGTTAGCAAGATAAAGGCTTTGCCGTTGCTCCATTTTAAGCATATTGGCCTCATTTAAATAGGGTGTGATGTGAGAACGGGGGGGTAAACGAAAGCAGTAGCAAGCACAAGCATTCTGTACACGTTGGATCAGACGTTGTGATCGTTGGAGTAGACACGGTCCGTAAACTGAGATGCAGTAATTGAGTTTAGACAGCACCAGAACTTCACATAGTTTTATCCGCATGTCAGTGCTTAGAAAGTCTCTGATACTATATAAGACTTTTAACCTATAAAAGCAATTCCGTGCTAACTCGAGCACATGACCCTCAAAAGTGAGCCCACTATCCATTAGTACACCCAGATTTCGAGCTTGTTCAACCCTTTCAATAGGGACTCCCATAATGGCAATTTGGGGATTAGCATTCGATATACATATGATGTACCTGATTTTTAGATCCGAGGACCATGAATTTAGACTTGGAGGGATTTAGAACAAGTGAGTTTTTGGTAGCCCATGACGATACTGCATCTAAATCCTCATTCATTTTGTTTACAGTTACCTCTACGCTGTCATTTTTTGCTGATATATAGAGTTGTAGGTCGTCAGCATATAAATGATATTTGCAGTGAGTCAGCCCATGGACAATGTCGGCGCTGTATATAATGAAAAGAAGAGGGCCTAAAATAGATCCTTGTGGTACACCTCTGTCTACTGGGCTTAATCTGGACGACAGGCGAGATCCATCCAGTTTGCGTAATTCGACTCTCTGATGACGCAACGTGAGGTAGCTGTCAAACCATCTAAGTGTGCCAATGTCGAAGCCATAGTAAGAGAGTTTGGACAACATAAGAGAGGTATTGATAGAGTCAAACGCACGGGAAAAATCCAAAAGGGTAAGGATAGTGCCTTCTCCTGCATCCTGAGAATGAAGAATGTTATCGACTACGTCGAGCAATGCGGTGTTTGTGCTGCGTTCTTTTCTAAAACCAGACTGGTAGCGAGGAAGAATCTTTTGCTCCTCAACATATTTTGCGACCTGATCATAAACAACTTTCTCCAGAATTTTCGATAGGTATGGCAGTATGCTAATTGGCCTTAGCTCACTTATACGTGCCGGGTCATTATTCTTAGGTATAGGTTTAATAATAGCTGTTTTCCAAAGATTAGGAAATGTGAAGGTGGTTATTGACTTGTTTACCATTGTTGTGATAACGCCAAGCGTATGCGGGAGGGTCAGTAGAATCATATCTCTGGAGAGTTCATCCAGACCTCTAGCATTTGAGCCCATTGATAATATTATTTTAGCTACCACATTTTCAGTGACAGGCTCAAGTTTGAATGAACTACCAGCCTTGTGTGAGTGAAATTCATAGTATGTAAGAAGGGACAGTTGCACCCGATTATCACCTGGGACGTTACTAAAGTGTTCGCATATCTCATCTGGGTTATCAAAACAATCAGGTAAAGCTTCTTTATTTTTAAAATCGGGCAAGATACTTTTCTTAAGGCGTTGCCACAAAAGCTTTGAGTTGTGGCTCTCATTATTAATTTGATGATCAAAAAAGGCTTTATTTTCATAAAACATCGCAACATTAACAAGATGCTTAAGATCTTTGTATTCCTTTTTGTGCTGATCTGACTTGGATTTCCTGTATGCGTTATGCGACTCATCACGGAGCCGCATCATGTGACGTATAGTACTGGTGAGCCAAGGTTGAGGCTTGTCGCGTAATACAATGGTCTTCTCAGGTGCGTGCTTATTTAAAAGACTTAGTAAGTAAATTTTAAAGTTATCAGTCATTTCGTCTACGCTACCGAGATTATCAAATGTATTCCACTCAAGTAAATACAAATCATGATTAAAATCGGCCATATTTATGTCTTTGAGTGCTCTGATTGAAATTTTATTAGGGGGAATGCGTTCTTTTTTAATTTTAAGTTCAGCTGTCACAAGAGCATGACCTCCGAGTTCACGCGAGTGATAGTTCTCAACATGTTTGACTGTTGCGTCAGTGCAGACTAAATCAATGAGAGTTACGCTTACACTTACATCCGTAAAGTGGGTTGGCATTGTGACGCAGTTTTTTAAATTAAAATATAATAGAAATTGGTTTAATCGGATTGATTTACTATCATTAGGTTCGAGCACGTTAATATTAAAATCTCCCAACAAGATGATTCTGTCATAATGCGAGAAAGAAGCTATACTTTCAGTCAGCGAGTCAAAAAACGTATCCACCTTGAACCACTGGGGTCTATAAGCTGTACCTATGATAATACGGAAGGATTTGACATGGAGAGATAGCCACATCTGTTCAGTGACATCCTCTCCAGGGGGGGAGGGGGACTGGACTTAGTAGCTACTCGGAGAGCCTTCCGGATCATGAGTTGCTGCGCCAGGCCGTCAATATCCTTCTCGTACTTGACCATGCGCTCCGTGAGAGATTATGTCACCCATGCCTTTTGAGAAGGAAAACTGAACCATGCTAAGATTTTGAGGGTGTGTTATGTTAACTGGTCTATATTAAAAGTAAGTATTTGTGAGTAATTGGTATGTTATAAACTATTCAGACTGATGCAGGCTACAGACCAAGAGCTAAAGCATCTATTAGATTGCGCTAAATGAGTGCACTTTCTGCCTCATTTAAGCCAATATAATAAGCAAAAGGGAATAAGTTTCTTTGAAAACGGGGAAAGGGTCTCTTCCACAAGGGCGCAATGAAATAGATCCTTAATCTGGTTTAGCTTAGCTCAAACAGCTGATGCTCTTTTTCATGCTACAACATAGTAGAAGTAGTAGTAGGTAGGTAATATGTTATGTACTGCAGCATGATGAAAATAATGATTCTACCAATAAATCTATCTAACTAAAATAAGTCAAAACTTCTTTATAATAAAAATATATGTTTTATTGTAAAGTATTTATAACTCAAAAAACCGACGGAATTAACCTTTGTGGCTTTTACTTGTTAAACTAAGATAAAACAATAGCAGATATTTAGTCTTAAACACAAACAATGGTTTATAATAAAAATTTTAGGTTTACCTATTTATATTTTTCATAGGGCCGAAGCCAAGTCATTCACTGTCAATATTTGATTGAAGGAAGCTAATAGTCATAATAATAAGCCAGCAGGGCCACAGGGTAACTTGTGGCGAGCTGTTGGGAACATGATGATGAAGGCATGCAGAACGGGACAGTTCTACATCTAGATATAAATTGTTGCATGTCTTAAAAATATTTATTAATTATGAGTACACTTGACTACACTTAATATAAATGAAATAAAAAGTACAACTTTTAGGCAATCTCCATCAGCCACGCATAGTGTATTTGTATACCTAGTATTGAGCAGCTATACTTTCCTTTATTTAAAACTATACCTTTATATCATTAAAATGATAAGCTTGACCTGAATAATAAATAAGCTTTAATTATTCAGATGATGAGGAAATTACAAAGATGAAGGATTTACATCGTGTGTTTCAAACTTGAAAAGCAAACTGTTTCAAGAACTGCTGTTGCATAATGTAGAGCTTCAGTGCCACCTTTAGCTAGGACTCTTCAGGTTCTGTGGAACAATGAATAAATGAGTGTATAATCATTTATTTTTCCTGATATTGTTTTTTTTTTCAACAAACAAAATATTAGATAAGTATTCCATAGATATTCAATAATATCAACAGTCAAACATTTCAATGAACTACTGTTGTTAGTCAAGCTACCTGCAGACTGACTAATTAAACCCATAAACAGAAAGTGATTTTGAAAGTTTCAGTTAACCTGTTCAGTGGCTTGTGGAAGGTGATATTTGATTAGCTGACCATATTTTGGCGAATGATAGTACCCATCATTAAAACAACTTTCCCCAAGAAACATATAGGTAGTCGCAAATTTTGCTCTCCCATTACATTGCCTCGATCAGCTAATTTCAAGTTACTATGGGAGACCCAAAAATATTTTTCGTTTGCGACCATATGTTCCTTGGGGAAAGTTGTTCATATGTCACCCGTATATGTTCATGCATGACTGACCGTGGGTACCAATACCAAGACGTCGATTAATTCATGTCTATTGCAAGGGGATGAGAACTTTCACCTAATTTGAATGTCAAATCAATGACAATCTTTGCAAAAAGGTAAAGCTTAGCTCTGAACAAAAATAATACTTGCCTCGGGTAGGATAAAGATAATTGTTAGTTGGCTAGTTAGATAGATAAGGTTAAAGACACAATCATTTCTATTGATTGGTTGTTTTTATGTAGCTAGGTTGACTTAAATTTTGTTGGCTTGGTTATGGTGTTACAGACACGAACATTTTTATATTGTAAGTACAGTCACCATCAGATAAATCGTAGCGTTGGAGGTAAGTAATCAAATACTTCTGAGCAGCATAGCATAGCAATTTCAATAAATTCGGCACACTAAAAACCACAAAAACATCAGAATATCCAATTCGTCATAAATATAGAGCAAGCAGGGTGGTCATAAAGATCTGAACATTTGAGGAAAACATACCGGTAGTCGGTGTAATACAGTTTAAATTCGTTACTTCGTATAACCTCCTTCCAATCTGCAACCATCTTAGCATGGAACAACCGTATGACACCGACTTACGGTATGTTTTATGTGTACATATTGGATACCTGGGTCTGGCCGCGAAAAGTTGTACTTTTGAATTGAAGCCCGATCTTATTGTCTCATAATATTTTTTTTTTGTTGGAAACACTGCGAGACTATTAAATTATGTATGAATCTTACACACATACTTACATGGCGAAATAATAAAATTTTAACAAATTATCGTAATATAGCAAAAATCAAATACATTGTTTGTGAGCTACGTCAAAAAATGCGTATTTTTTTGTTACCCTTCTACTCATAACTTCACAAAAAAAATTAACGCAATAAAGAACGGAAATAAAACTATTTGCAGCGTATTCGTTGTTAAATTATGTGTTAATTAATTAAATAATTACAAACATAAACGAATATTTAGTCATAAAAATGTGTTTTAAATTCTTGTGTCCAAACAATTTTCCAATCGTAACGCACTTAATTTTGTCATTGGTAATTTTTTTTGCGTCAACTTAGCAACATTATCTCTAGTTATTTGGTAGGGCAACACTATAGAGGTTTGCTGTCAAATGTTATGAACTGCGTTGTGTTTTTATTGTCAGCACAATTTAATACTTTTTAACGTGAAAAGGGAGAATATTGGAACGATAAATTCTTCGAAGCGACTTTTTGTCGCCGCGGCCAGAAAAAGCGCTTCTAAAAGGGTTAGCCCGCTAGCCTATGATTGGGATGATGCTGGATGAGGACATGAGGTGATGCTGGATGAGATGATGCCGGGTTGGGTGACGCCGGGTGGGGTGATGCCGGTTGGGGTGATGCCGGGTTGGGATGATGCCGGGTAGGGTGATGCCGGGTAGGGTGATGCCGGGTGTGGTGATGCTGGGTTGGGGTAATGCCGGGTTGGGGTGATGCCGAGTGTGGTGATGCCGGTTGGGGTGACGCCGGGTTGGGGTAATGCCGGGTTGGGTGATGCCGGGTGTGGTGATGCTGTGTGAGGTGATGCCGGTTGGGGTGATGACAGGTTGAGGTCCGAGAAAATTCAATCCCATTAATAACAGCAACAACGCAATTGTAGTTACACACTTTAAAATGCATTCCGTGACATATGCACTGCATAGTGGCACTTCAGTAAGATTCAGGTTCATGCCCAATGTTTTGGAATCAGTAGTTAATTAGTTTCAGGATCTTATGAAATTCTATCTCTTGTGCAGATGGAGCCTACATCTAGAGCTGCTGAACGCCAAAAAAAGTATAGAGAGAGGTTGAAAGCTTCACAGCCTGAAAAATACGAAGCAGCTAAGAAGCGGAACGCAGAAAGAATGGCCCGAAAGAGAAAAAAAATATCAGACTGTAGTAATGAAGAAAAAGAAAGTCTTCGTAAGTCATGGAGACCAAAAAAAAAAGACGATGAGGAAAGAAGACGCTAAGTGTGAAAATGAAAATCCGTTAGCGGAAGATGAAGAAAAGATTCAGAACATAACAAAAGTGCCTTCCCTTGTCACACTGGCCTATTCAAAATGGAAACTCCACTTTCAAGCAGATTTTGAACAAAATACAGCAAAATCGAAGGCAAGCTGTGAAGAAAATATTTTATTACATCAACAGTCTAATGGTGATAAAACTACAAGTGTTCCAACAGAGGAAATTGAAGACTTGCGAAAAAAATGGCGGGAATATAAGAGAAGACAGAAAGAGAAGCAAAATGAATATGAAACCCAACTGGAAAAGTGGAAAGACTATAAGGGAAAAACAAAGGACGAAGAAGATATTAAGCAAAAAATTTTGTCTGAAAATAAAATATTGCAAAACGAAAAATTTCAGTTAAAAACAGAAGTAATTTCTATGAAAAAAAAAATAAAAAAATTTAGACAAAAGTTACACCGTATGCAGAAGAAAAATGAGGAACTAATCGAGAAAATAAATAAAATAAAAAATGAAAACTATGTTGATTTAGCTAATACAACCCCTATTGCCAGAAACGAAATGACTCCCATAACAAAATCTGTAGATATCTTTATGAATGAAAATTTGCCCAGCATATCAGCAGTAGACAAAGAAAAAGTAAAAAAAAAGTTAACAGAGTACAATGTTTTTATAGACTCGATAAAATCTGGCTACCAAAATGCGAAGGACTTTGAACCTAAACAAAAGATAAAATCTCTTATAATTGATAATGAAAAAGTCAAACAATACAAGCTAAAAACTAAGTTGGCTGGTTACATAGGCCTGAAAGGGAAGATAAGACATATCAAAAAAAAAGAAAAATTCCTTGCTACAAGATGAATTAACGAAGTTTTACGAGCGCGACGATGTTAGTAGAGCCACGGCCGGGAAGAACGAAGTCAAGGTACAGAAGAAGAATAAAAAGCAAAGAAGGTACCTGTTAAACAGTTTGAAGAATTTATACAAAAAATATAAATCAGAAGGTGGCTTATTGTCATACTCGAAATTTAAAAAGTATAGGCCTTTTATGTTTTATCTCCGAAAACAAATAGTCGCAACACCTGCGCCTGCATAAAGCATGAAAATTTGTCATTGAAACTTAAAGTTCTAAGATCTATGAAAATGATCGAAAGTCAAACATTAGACGACTTGCTTTCTATAGTTGTATGTGATCTACGGTCAAAAGAATGCGCATACGATGAATGCGTAGTGTGCAAGAACAAAAAAGTTGAATTTCATGATTTCATGCCAGATGAAACAGTCTCGTGGGATGAATGGATAACGAAAGTACATGAATATAAAGAAAAAACAAGTGAAGACACTAAAACCACCAAGAAGGTAATAAAAGAAAAGAAGACAGCACCTCTAAAAAATCTAATTTATGCATTTTCACAAGAATTAGAGCAGTTTAAGAAGCATGCCTATAACATAATTCATCAATATCGTGAGTACCGGAGATGTATAAATAATTTAGATGACCACTCAGTTCTGTTCCATATCGACTATTCAGAAAACTATGGCTGTAAATTAGGTACTGAGATACAGTCTATGCACTTTGGTGCCTCGAGACAACAAATAACTCTCCATACTAGAGTGATGTATCTCAAAGGAAAGAAACCAGTAACATTTTGTTCATTATCAGGGAATAACTACCACGGACCCGAGGCGATATGGGCGCATATGAGCCCTGTACTTGAATTTGTCAGAAATGAGTATCCTACCATTACCAAAGCCCACTTTTGTTCTGACGGCCCCACCACACAGTACCGTCAGAAAAAAAAAATCTATTTCCTATTTATATGAAAAAATATGGATTCACCACCTCAACATGGAATTTTTCGGAGGCAGCCCATGGAAAAGGGGCAGCTGATGGTGTAGGTGGGGCAATCAAAAGAAAGCTGGACTCTTTTGTCAATTGTGGCTTCGACGTTGTGAACGCGGATGTAGCATTTCAGCTCCTTGCAGAATCTGATACTGCAGTCAAAGTTTTTCTCATTCCAAAAGACACTATTCAGATGCTGACAATGGAACTTAACACGATACCCGGGACAATGAAGATTCACCAAATAATTAATACTAACAATGACGAAATCTTTTATAGAAGTCTGAGTTGTTTCTGCTATTTAGAAAACTCAGAAGCATCATATTGCAAGTGCTTTGATTTGAAAAAAATGTGTCTACAAAAGCCAGAAAAAAATCCATGGAAGAGAATAGGAAACGTGTGGCAATTCTATCAGATATAAAAAATACAGAACAAAACAGGAAATATTATGATTTAAAAAAAGATTTTGACCCTTTTAACACAAAAAAAGTGAATATAGACGATATCCTAACACCCACAACTTCTAAAATAACTAAAGAAATAAAAGCGGAAAAATTGAAGCGTAAACTAAATAAAGCGAATGAAATAGTGAAACGCAAGAAACCAAAAATTGATGACGATAGTTCTACAGAAAATGATGATGATTATTCATTACAAGATTCAACGGAAAATGACATTTTTATTCCCCAAGATGAGACGGATGAGGAAGTTCATGACGATAACTGGACTGATAAGCAACCAAATATAGTAATAGAAAATGACATGTTGCCGATGCAAGAAAATGTAGAATTCTTAGATGAAGACTTGCTCAGCCAAGAGGATAATTTAAATATTCTTGAAGAAAAAGAAACAATAAATGCCAATGATTGTGTACTTGTAAGGTACTATAAAAGAAATAATTGGCAGTATTACATAGGATTTGTCGAAATTATAACTACAAAAGATGAAGCTAATAATTATTTGATTACATTTTTAAAAACGGTCAAAAAGCCTACACTAAAATTTGTGATACAAAAAAAAATAGATCTATTGCAAAATGAACAATGCCCAAAAGAATATTTACTTAAATATAATAGTGACCATATTTATTTTAAGTGAAAAATTTAGTTTATTAATGAATAATATTTAGTATTTTCCTTACATTTCCAGATTTCAATTCTATTATTTTGTTGTTTTTTCGTTAAGAGTTATGCTAATACTCAGCGTTATTGCCACTTATTGTTTTTTAGTCATTTGATACTTTGATTGAAATTAGATAGGTAGTAGATATAAAAATAATGCTATTTAGGAAGATGTTAAACACATTTTTCGACTTATGTTCCTACTTAGGATTCTTAAAAATTTATTGTCATGTTTGTTCTTTGTTGCAATTGTTATCATGTTCCTACTTAGGATTCTTAAAGATTTATTGTCATGTTTGTTTTCAAAGTGTTTACCTATAGCTGAAAATAAATAAATAAAGAAGCATAAATCTTAAGATATATTTTATTTTTAACCTACTACCATAAAAAAATACCAACATGTAAACCCATCTTTACTAATTTCTGCCTCTTTCCAGTGTGTTAGTGTGTTATGTGTGTTACATGTTCCAATGTGTTATGGTACAACTTTTCGCGGCCAGACCCACCTATACTAATGTTTTAGTGATATATGTATAAGTGTGCCGAATTTATTAAAATTTAAAGCTGCTCAGATATATTTGAGTAAGTATCTTTACTGCTACGATATATCTGATGGTGACTGTACCAGTTAGGTACCTACCTATACCTATTACAGTTTTCACAAATTCTTATTGAAAGGTTAGGTGTTCCCTTCTGTTCACTTCATCCTATCTGTCTTTGGGTTTATTACTTTGGGATAGGTATGTAGGTAGGTAGGTAACTATACATAAACTTACTTTCATCCTCACCGTCACTTCTCTGCTCCTGGGCGGTTATCATTATCAGCTTCCGCCCCCTTAACGACACTCTGACCCAAATGGGTCCACAGCCTGTCTCAGCGTAGCCCACAATATTGCCACAGTTCCCGTTCTCTGTCCACCTTAGCTGCTAGGTGCAATGTTCTCTCTCACACGTCCACGATACCTTCTTGATGATCTCGATGATGTCAAATCCACAGATATATTATTATACTTAGAGTCAAATCACGATAAATAAATATAAATTCAGTCGCTAACCGAAAAAGGTCCATCCAAGGAACCAATGCTCATTGCATCTAGGAACAGAAAATGAAAAATAATGGTCAAACTTAATTTTAAAGCAAGCTTCCTTTTGCTTTCCAACGCTCTTTTGTTTTAGCGCATCCGTGTGTGTCGTTCATCAGCTGATTTCTAAGAAAAAGAAACATTCGAAAAAATCGGTTCAAATTAAGAACACATCCCCGTTCATTGAGTCCTTACATTCCTTACAGACTTCCCATACAAAATTTCAAACTTTAGAGGTCTTTTTGACCCACTTAGGGTCCGAATATTGCAAAATCGCTTCTTAAATGACGCCTACACCATAAAAGGAAGCTACCCACCAAATTTCAGCCTTCTAGCTTTAGCCGTTTGGGCCCTGCGTTGATGTGTCAGTCAGTCAGTCAGGACTTGTTCTTTTATATAATACATACTTCGCTATACGAAAAGTGAGAAAAAAATTAAGCCACTCCGGCGCACTTTCTGCCATAAAATTGCAAAATGGCGCCGCCACGTCGTGGAGCTCGCGGACGTTCGGTAAGTTTTAATTCATAAATAATATAATAGTGAATATTTTTGCAACGTTTGTTTGTCAATTGTTTTTTATTAACTGCATTTATCTGAAACATGTAAAAATAGTACTAGTTTGTGTTTTATTTTCATGTAATCAACACGAGTTTGTGGACGTGACACCCGTGGTACAATGCGCAAGATACCGAAATCTAGTTCTAGTTTTCTTCGTATTACCGGTGTCACATTGCGCAACCACTAACAAAATAGGTTGACTGGCATTTTAAGCTTAATTTTTTAACTTAACCCTTATAAGGTATGGTTTAGGTAATAAACAATAGAATAACCTATAATGGTATGGGTCAACTATGTCTAGATATGCATGTCTAGTTTAGACACAGTTGGATGTCATCTAGTCAATGTTTTTGTGTGGTGGGTGCTGATGCGCTTTTTATACGCTAGTGTTAACACCTATTAGAATGACACGAATAAAAGCACTTCAATACACCAGTTATAATCACATTTATTTTTCAGAATTAACCTACACCACCAGAAACTCTTATTTATTTATACTCAACACTTTTACAACGATCTACATATTTAAATCTAATCTATACAATAGCATTAGCAATAGCAGTCTAACATTTGGGAACATCAAATTCAAAATAACTTTTGAGAACAGAAAATATTTAACCGATTACCAATATATTTTATCGATCACCAAAAGTACGAAACCAAAACCTAATTGTAACAATAAAAAGAGATAAGCTGAATACTTTGAAGCACTTATTACACAGGTAGAACAAAGTAATTAACCATAGCAACTTTACATAACCAGGCAAAACTAAATTTAATTTCAAACAGAAACACGTTTGCTTCTAACCAAATTAGGCACCAAATCTAAGTTGTGCAAGGGAAGGATTTATCACTATCAATTTCTAATTTTAGCAGCACAACACATAGCTTTGTATGCAGTCCGACGAATATGCAGAAAAGAGGGCGCGTGAATGGCCTACACTTCCTTTTATACCATCTTGCCACCGCCGCTCCTTGAATGGCTTAATGGCTTTTCTGTCTGGATTTGGCGCGATATCCGCGCGCTATCGAACACGTTCTATTTTCGAAGCTGTGATTGGTCCGCTCCACGCATGTTATCCAATTTCATCGGAACACCACCGCCGTCAAGTTGCCTGTTCTGACAGCACTGAGTGTTGCTATAGGCAATTATTCACACTAGAGTTAATATACCTATAGTCTTGTCAGGCTGCAAAAATCACACAATTGTAGTTTTCCCGGGTAAACCTAGGTTTACCCGGCCTCCTAGCTCTACCCGTAACATATACACTAACAAGCTGCCTACAGTTCCTATTACGAGTTTTTCGTTAATGCACTTAATAGTGGTTTTTTGCTTTGGGTGATGTTGCATGTTTTTTCTATTTGCTTATACCAGAGGCTATAGTGGGAGAGAACCAGAAAGATCCTCGCGTTAGTTCCTCCGCAAGGTGCATCACCTATGGACTCGTCGGCCTCAGACGATGAGGTCATTATTGAAGATGCCTCGAATCTTCGTCGTCATCGTCTTTCTGAAGACCATGATTCAGATTGCAGCTCCGAACCGCCATCCATTTCTTCGTCACTTGGAAGAATGAACATACTTGATAGTTCAACGTCAGAACAGGAGCATGACAATTCATTTTCCTTACTTTCTCAAGAAGAACCAGCTCAGAAAGAACCAGCTCAGAAAAGTCCAGATCAGAAAGAACCATCTCGGCGTAAGTCAGATGACAATTAAAATGTATTTGACAAAGAAACGGCCCCCCTCACTCCAATGGTTAATGAAATGTTCCCACTAGAAACACGATATGATCACGGGCAGCCTTCCAACCGCTCAAACCTCATCCATTAATACTAATGTGACTCAACGTATACGTCCCTCTCCCTCCATGAATGACGAGTTCAGAGACTCACTGCGTGCTGACATACTTGACATCGTCAGAGTTGATCTGTCAGCAATGATTCGCCAAGTCATGTCATCTGAACTCAAGCACTTGCGTGACTACAATAGTGAGCTTAAGAAGTCTCTGGAATTCTCACAAGCAGAAATATGTCAGCTGAAGGACGAACTCACTAAGGTGCAGACAGTGAACAGTGTCTTAAACAAGAAATGCACTGAACAAGAGACCCGTATGATGACCCTGGAGAGAGACTTTGCCAAACAACAACAGTGGGAGCGTCTTCAAAACCTCGAAATCTTCGGTATACCTGAAGTCGAGGACGAGTCCCTAGAAGACGTGGTAGTGAAGCTTGCCAAGAGTGCAGGCGTCGAACTTCAGCGCCAGCAGGTCGACTTCATCCATCGTATCCAGCCTCGAGTCCCAGTCCCAGGGCGCCCGCGCGCGATCGTCATTCGTCTAAAGAACCGCCGTGTAAAGGACTCATTATATTCCGCATTCCGTAAATGCCGTGGGATCACTACCGGCGACATTAATATGAGTGGGGAGCCAAAAGTTTTTCATGTAAACGAACACTTAACACCACGTAATAAAGATCTTCTAAAAAAATGCAAGGCGAAAGCAAAAGAATGCAATCATAAGTTTGTTTGGACAAAAAACTGTCAAATATATGTCCGGAAAATGGAAAAAACCCCCTTCATAATGATCTCGTCGGAAGCAGATCTCAAAAAAATACAAAAGTAGCTAACTATCTTATGCCTCTTAGCTTCATAGTTCGCCGTAATTTGTTATTTACAATTAGTTTGCACAGGGAAACTCACACACACAAAACCCACCAAATACTCCCACAACAACACCCAACACACAAATCCTTTTACATACATGACTACTCACTAAGGCCTGCAGTAATCCTTCAACTGTCTACAATCACTCTAACGATATGTCCGTGTTGCTATTCTTACAGTTATCGTTATCACAATCGCATTTATATCTTGATCAGAATTAAATCACCAGATTCCCAACTATTGCTTCCGGCCTAAACATAAAGAATAATCTTGGAATTTTCTATCCAAACGTTAACGGACTCAGAACTAAAACTTCAACTTTTGCGAATAATGTTTCATCCTGTGACTATGAAGTTGTTTTGATAACAGAAACATGGCTTCATAGTGGTGTACTTGACTCGGAGCTAGCCGATCTGGATCGCTACGATCTGTTCCGGAGCGACCGGGTGACTCGGACGAGGGGCGGCGGAGTAATGGCGCTCTGCGCATCGCGGCTCCAAGCGCGCCCCCGGCCCGAGTGGACACCGGACGGCCTTGAAGTGATATGGTTAACTATCGATGCGCGTGCGCTCAGGTCCACTTCTAATTTACATATTGGCTTAATTTATATTCCTCCCCACAGCGAAAAGCATGATTTAGCGTCAACCACACAGCAATTTCTCGACTCCCTGGTGAACATCCTAGACTCTAATAGAGAAGATCACTTTTTATTGGCGGGTGATTTAATAATCCCACTATCAGTTGAGAATCCGGGCAACCCAGATACTTGAAGAGGGGTTCAGTAGAGATACAGAACAGTGGTTTTAACCTGATTAATCAATTAAATGTACATGGTTTTCAGCAATACAACTTCATAAAAAATTCATGCAGTAATACTCTGGACCTCGTCTTTACAAATTTCAATGTAGAACTCCACGGAACTACTACAGAAATGGTGCCATTGGACATTTTCCATCCCACTTTGGAAATTGACGCTACAGATATCACGGTTCCTTCAATACCGATAGTAAAACAGTTTAAGTACATATTTAGAAAAGCTGATTATGAAAGTATTAATAATTGTTTTGAAAAACAAGACTGGTCCTTTTTAAACAGTCCTAGTCCTTATATTGATGATGCTATTGGAAGTTTTTACGAAGTTTTATATAACGTAATTGATAAATATGTACCGCAATCTATCATAGGACTTACTCGTCGTTACCCAATTTGGTATGACCGCGCACTTATCAATATTATCAAGGAAAAAACCAAATACCACTCTCTCTGGAAAAAGTATAAAAACCCTATCGATTATGATGCATTCAGCTTGCTAAGACATCGCCAAAAAACTATTCAGGATGAATGCTATAAACTTTTTATCAAGTGCTCACAAGATAGTATTAAATCTAATCCTAAATTGCTATGGTCCTATCTAAAATCAAAGCGCAAAAACAGCTCAAATAACCCTAAAATCATGAAATATGAAAAAACTGAATTAAATTCAGAAGCTGAAATCTGTACTGCATTCAATACTTTTTTCGAGCGCATGTTTATCCAACCAACTAAATCATATGATAGCGTCAGTTGTAAGCCGGATGATGGCATTGGGCTGCTCCACTCCGTGGTAATTTCTGAAGCACAGACATATAAGTTGTTGAAAACACTTGACGTTACCACTGCCGCGCTAACGATATTCACAGTAAGTCGGGTTTTTAAAAAAAATGAGTTACATACAGATTCGGAATCAGCGTAGTGAGCTCTATCATATAAAATTGATCCCGCGTTTAATATTTAGCTAGATTCTTATATTTTGGTAAGCATATCAGCAGTAAGTCATAAACTTTGATAAAGATACTTAGCATAACCACAGTAAGTATAGTTACTGTAAAAAAAATAATGCTTTCCTTTAATCAGGTTTTAGTGACGCTTAGCACATGAACAGTAACAACACATACTGCAGTAATAACAAGTAAAGCTCATTCACATTTACCTTGATTAACTTATTATATCAACAGTAACTAAGCATACTGTGAATAAAATAAGCAAAACAATTTCATGAAATAATTGATTACTTAGCATATTAGCAGTAACTAGACCTACTGCATTTGTACCAAGCAATTTAAAAATTCTAAAGCATTGAGAGCTTAGCATAATCACAGTACTGGGTGTTTCTGGGGTTGCGGTGCCCGCGGGGTAGCGGGGGGTGTAGGCGCCTAAGCAAGGCATAAAGCGCTTTCGCCAAATATTAGTGCGGCGAGCAGTGGTTCAGGAGAAGGTTGTGTTGAAGCGTGTGCAGCTCTCGCCGTGCTTCGTATTTTGGCGCCAAAGTATACGTAAGTGATATGATTTTTCCCCGCGTCTTTATAAATTATCATGTTGTATGCATTGTCAAATATTATTATAAGTTTGCTGTGTAAAAGTGAAAGAAATACCTAAAAGTGTTTTTGACTCACGGACCAAATGATTTGATGGTCAGTTCGGTGCGATAGGTCCCTTTCCGCGCTATTTAACGGCGGGGGGCCCAACGAAGGCAAAAGGGGTGTTATGAGTGTGTGTCTCTGTGTCTATGTGTCTGTCTCTCAGCACGAGGAGCGTAAACGGGTGAAGCGATTAGAATGTTATTTTTTAACACGCTTTTATTAGCTTTACTTGTATGTTTGTATGTAACGGATTCTGTGAACGCTCTAAACGAACGAAATCTTAATTAAGTATAAGTTTATTATATTGAAATTACAACTAATATTATTGAGTAGGTATGTACGTTACCCGAGTGTGCATCTTTAGTCTTTATGGAAAAGGCATGTTTAATCGTTATATTTCGTTTTAGTTTTTGTTTTGTGTGTGTATGTGTTTATTGCTATGATAATTTATAACTTTGCTTGCGAATGTGTATGCCCTTAGTGATTAAATTGCATGACAATATATTTTTTATTCCAGATAATGGGCACCAGAAAAGACAAAATTATTGACAAGGCGAAAAAAACAGCACAAAAAAGGAAAATTACGGATATCGACACTATATTTACCCGCTACTGTGACTTCAATGAAAACATGGCCATTTCGGATTATCGTAATGAATATTCCGATAATTATAGATTTGCACAAATGTATAACTTTCCAAACTTAGAAACCTGGTTCAAAGAATATGCTACACGCAAAGTAAATACCGATCCTTTATATAGACTGCCACAAAAAGATGATAGAAAACGAGTAACACGTCAACTAGAAGTTATATATGAACATGTTGAACTAATTAACATGGGATATGATGATGGCTCAAATAATAACACTTCTAATCAAGTAGAAAGGGTTTACCCTACTGAAAAACATCTTTTAACTGAAGTTGAGATTGCTGTTGAATCTGAAATAAACTTGCAAGACGATCTAAATGCAGTATGCGACGAAGACGCTATGCATAATATGCTGTCACAAACAGACGATGGAAAACTAGTAACATGTCAAATAGATGATAAATATAACCATGTCGGATTAATAAATGATATGAACGGATACGATAACGGCATGAATAACTGCATTTCTGTTCCAGCAGAAAATTTAATCTGCAATGAAATACTGCTTCCTTCAGTTGAGCCTGAAGAAAACAAGCAAGATTATGCATATGAAGTATCCGACGACAGCCGAGATAAAGACTACTTACCAGAAGAAGACTTACAGAGTCGACACCGCAAACAAACAAATTGGCCAATAACAGAGGATGAGAATGTGAACTGTGACGTTTTCCAACATTGTGAATTTGAAGGTTGCAAGAATATGGCAATCAGCTGCTGCGTCAAATGTCTCTGCCTGCTGTGTTCAGAACATTTTGATCAGCTCATAGCTTTTGACAACTGCAAAAACCACAAAGCATATTCAACAGGAAATAATGCACTACCCGAAAGTCAGACCGAAGACAGTCACAATTCTCGTTGCCAATATGAAAATTGTGATAAAGAAATATTTAGTACTTGCGGAAAGTGTCTATGTTTTCTTTGCTATACTCATTTTGAAATGGATGATACTTATAATGACTGCAAAAAACATATTATCTTTACTTCGACACTAAAATATACAAAAATTGAAAAACAAAAGAAATTTGCTAAAAAGCAGAAACCGAAAGAAAACAAGGGACTAACAAAACAAAGAATCCCAAGAAAAATTGATGAGGCATTAGAAGAAGAGAAAGAGAAATCACAAGAGTATGCATCAGAAGCAGAAAAAAAAGGACCTACAAAACAGGGAAACTCAGGGAAAAGAAGGAAATGTGAGGAGACATTAGAAGAAATAAAAGAGAAAAAAACAAGAATGGAAATTGGCAAGGTCACACAAGAGAAAGTACCAGAAGAAGAAAATAACGAACTAACAAAAAAGGGAAACCCGAGAAAAAGAAGGAAATGTGAAGAGACATTAGAAGAAAGGAAAGAGAAAAAAAAAAGAATGGAAATTGACAAACTAACACTTAAAGATCCATGCAAAGAAAATTGCAAAAAAAAATGTACCAAATACATTGATAACGAACGTCGGAAAGAAATAAATGCAGAATATGTAGCTTTGTCTTGGTCATTAAAAGGTTGTTTTATAAAAAGTCTAGTTGAAACTAAACAAGTTGCCTGCAGAAAAACCACTAACATTGAAACACCGAAACGCGATGTAACGAACATCTATCATTTTTATCATAATAGAAATAAGATTGAAGTTTGCAAAACATTCTTTTTAGCAACTTTGGGTTACAATCCAAAAAATGACACAAGGCTTCTTTTAGCATTAAAAAGACCTATCAATGCACAAAATTATCAGAAAGGAAGTTACACAAGAGAGCAAAAATATGACAAAGAATTGGTAAAACAACATATCATGTCCTATGGTCCAGTGAATTCGCATTACAGAAGGGAGCATGCCCCCAAAAGGCTTTATTTACCAAGCGATATCACAATCACCACAATGCATCAACACTTTTGTGCTAAACACCCAGAACAAAGTGTTTCTTTTGAAGTGTATAGAAAAATTGTTCGACATGACATGAATATTTCTTTTGCACATTTAGGCAACGAGGAGTGCGAGATATGCGAACATTTTCGATTTCACTTAAAAACACATGAATCACAAAATGAGGATTGTGACATCTGCAGAAATTTTGAAATACATCAAACGAGATATAGAGAATCACGTGAAGCATACCAAAATGACGTCGAAAAATCTAAAGCTAACAAGACCACTCATACAATCTACTACTCAGTAGATTTACAAAAGGTGGTGATGCTGCCTCGTATGGACCAGTTCAAACGCGCAATATTTTGCCCACGCATTATAGCTTTTAACGAAAGCTTTGTACCTTTAGGCTGTGCTAAAAACAACAACATTCCTTTTGCAGCCGTATGGACTGAAGTCACTACCGGGAGAAAACAAGAAGACATCATCTCCACATTCAATGCATTTTTATTAAGAAAACGAGATGTCGAGAATATTGTACTCTGGATGGACAATTGCTCCTCACAAAATAAAAATTGGGCGCTCTTGTCTTATTTGGTGTATATTATCAACAGCGACGAAATCAAAGCTGACACCATAACTGTAAAATATTTCGAGCCTGGCCACACATATATGTCTGCAGATAGCTTTCACCATCAAGTAGAGCAGGCCTTGCAAAGAAAGAAAAAAGTATATGATTTTGCTGACTTTGTTGATGCAGTCCAGCAAGCAAACTCACGAAATACCTTTGTAAAAACAATGGGAGTCGCTGATTTTTACAATTTCAGTGATCTCTCTTCCCAGCATAAAATGCGCAAAACACAACCAAGACTCTACCTTAAAGATATCATGGTTATACAGGCAAAAAGGGGCGAGTTCATGCTACGTTGCAAGAAATCCCCTAGAGAAAGCGACAACATGCTTGGGTTAGATTTTTTGCAAAATAAGTACTTAAAGTCACGGAGTTTTCCCGAATTCACTCAAAAATGTTCTAACAGAGGAATACTGGCGCATATTAAAGATGGCATACTGACCAAGCTATTAGATTTAATGCCACACAACCGAAGGAGCTTTTGGCTCAATCTGGATGTTACCGATGAGGTTGAAAATTTAGAATAATAAAACAAAAGTTTTTATTTGCAAGTGATAATTTTAAGTATAAAAGTAACCTGATGATCTCAATTTCGTGCCATTTGTAATACCAATGTATTAATCTATGCATAATTTTAGTTCTTAGAATGAAAGTTTTCAATATACCCTTAAAACAAGAAGTTGTTTCAATTGTACCCAACCCATGCTTTAAAAGTTATGTAGACTTTTTACCATATTGACAGTAAATATGCTTTAATTATTACACTACTTAGCATATTGACAGTAACACAAGACTTGCTGCGGATATGCTAAGCGATCATGCTTGAAAATATTGAACTCTTGCTTAGGATAAAAGCTTTTGTGTCATTTTAAAATATAAGCAAACTAAATTTAAGATAAATAGTTATATTGATTTAAAGTACGTCAGATATGCTACACGTAAAAAATATCAAAAACTTATATCGCTCAGTATTCAACTCAAGACAAGTAAAAATGTGATTAAAACTTTGAACGCCATTTTCTCGGTTTCATTTCCAACGTACTTACTGCTAATATCGTTAGCGCGGCAGACCAAGGGACCCGGAAGTGATAAGATTCCATCCTTGTTTGTCCAAAGGTGTGCCAAAACACTAGCACTACCCTTATCCATCATTTTTAACCGATCTTTTGGCCTTGGTATTTTTCCTACGGCATGGAAGGCTGCACATATTATTCCGTTACATAAGAAGGGGTCTAAAGCTAATATAGAACACTACAGGCCAATTTCTATACTAAATGTATTCAGCAAAATACTGGAAAAGATTGCTCACGAGCATCTTTATCCCGTCCTGGCCAAAAATATTCCGACAGAGCAACATGGATTTTTCAAGGGGCGCTCCACGGTAACAAACTTGACAATTTTCACAAGTGATGTGCTTACTGGTATGGACAACGGGGGACAGGTTGATGTGATCTACACGGATTTTGAAAAAGCTTTCGACCGTGTGGACCACTTCATACTTCTGCGTAAACTATGTGAGCTTGGTATAAGAGGAGACTTACTTAGGTGACTAGAGTCATATATAAAGAAGAGAAGCCAAGCTGTCATAGTTGCGGGACACCGTTCTGAGTTTTTCGCCATTCCATCCGGTGTTCCGCAGGGATCTCTGTTGGGACCTCTACTCTACATTGCCTTCCTCTATGATATTTGTAGCTGCTTCAGACACTCCAAATATCTTTTATACGCAGATGACAAAAAGGTGTATAAAATAATAGTCTCTGTTTATGACTCTGTACTTTTGCAGGAAGATCTGACTAGGCTGGGTACTTACTACAATGAAAATAGGATAAGTGTTAATTTGAAAAAGTGTCAACACGTCAGCTTCACAAGAAAGACCTACCTACCAACTTAATAACACCCCTATCGAGAAGGCTGACACAATAAGAGACCTTGGAATTCTGCTCGATTCAAAGTTAACCTTCTCATATCACATAGATGCTATAATAAATAAGGCCTATAAGAACTTAGGCTTCGTCCTCCGAACTAGCCAGGCTTTCACTAACCCACTATGTCTAAAAGTATTATACTACTCCTACGTACGTAGTGTTCTTGAGTATTGTAGCCCAATCTGGAGACCACAGTATAAAACCTACTCTGAATCAATTGAAAGTATACAACGTAAGTTCGTCAAACATCTTCACTATCGTACCGCTTACTGTTATGGTCATAGTGATTACACTACCTTATTGGATCATCACAAGCTGCAGACACTTGAGGATAGACGGAGTCTCCTGGATATGTAGCTGCTCCACGACATCTGCAATGGACGTCTCGACTCACCGGAGCTAACTGCCTCTGCGCTACGTCTGAACGTTCCAACTAAGAGAACCAGACACACATCTCTTTTCCACGTCCCCCGAACCCGATCTAACTATGCACAAAACTCCATTATAAATAGAATTCTTTCTAATTATAATGGGGTTTTGAAGGAAAGGGAAGTAGACATTTTTCATTCTTCCAAACAGGCTTTTAGGACACAATTATTTTCTGACCCGAAACCCATGCACCCTGCTTAGTGGTAAATGCTGCCAAAGATCCGATCCCAAGACTACGGTCATAGGGCTAAGCAGGGGCGTACACCACCACACTATACTACACTGCACACTACACATTTTACCGGTGCATTCAACAATCAAAATTTATAATTTAATAATTGAATTTGTTTTTAGTAACATATTTTACTGTTCTCTGTGTATATACTTATTTAACCACCTTAGTATAATGTCATGATGTTTAGCTTAAGGAATTTAAATCCATTATTGGCTTAAGTTAAGGTTTAATTCGCTGTTTAATCATGCATATATTTAGCTGTGGATTTTTTTAAGATAAGAAAATAAATAAATAAATAAATCAATCAATTGCCAGTCTTGAATTCAGTATCATCTGTTTTGTCTCCAATGATTACACCTGTCCACAAGAGGACACGATCCAAACGGAATACAAACCAAGAACCTAGACTTGTAACGAAGAGAGCAAAAAAATACCAGAGACCGCCTATCACTTTTAAATTGAAAGCAGGTAAATTCAATCACGCAGCAACCATCGAAGAAAGTCCTTCTATCCGTGCCACTGAAACAACAACATCGCCGCTAGATTACTTCTACAAGTTTTTATCTGAAGACATAATAGAATACGTAACAGAACAGACAAATTTTTATTCCGTTCAAAATGATCCAACCAAATGCATCAATGTCACTACTTCAGAAATGCGAGATTTCTTAGCTGTGACAATACTAATGGGTTTTATAAAAATGCCTTCATATCGAGACTACTGGAGTCAGGATTACAGATACCCACTGATTGCTGATGTAATGCCTCTCAAGAAGTACGATCAAATTAGGCGCTTCTTACACTCTGTAGACAATAGTCAGGTGACTGACGACCGTTACTTCAAACTTCGACCTTTATTGGAAAAAGTCAGAAGAAACTGTCTGCAACTAGTTGCACTTCTTCTAGAAGAAGAATGCAAATACAGCAATGATGAGATGATCATTGCCTATAAGGGTACCAGAGCCGGTAACAGACGCCAATATATGCCTAAGAAACCAAAGAAGTGGGGAATCAAACTTTTTGTTCGCGCAGGTGTCTCGGGATTAGTGTATGACTTTATCCCGTACGGTGGAGAGGATACATTTTCTTTCAGTTCTTCTCAGAATATGAGAACAGTCTTGGGCTCGGAGCAAAAGTGGTTTTGGCTCTTTGCAAGACAATCAAGAAAGAGCCAGTTAACGTCTATTTTGACAACTTCTTCACATCGCTGGAGCTAATCCACTACTTGCGCGAAGAATATGGCTTATTCAGTCTTGGGACAGTAATATCTAATCGCCTAAAGGGTTGTGACAAATTTTTGCCGTCGGATAAAGAGTTGGCGAAGAAAGGTAGCAAACAGATTGTTTGTAACGAAAGAAAAGTTGCAGTCGTGAAATGGATGGACAATAAATCTGTCTTACTGGCGAGCTCTTTTGTCGATTCGTTCCCAATGGGAAAAATCAAGCGATGGTCAAAAGAGTCTCGGTCGAAGGTCGATGTCGACTGCCCTGCAATAGTGAAAGAGTACAAGTCATTCATGGGAGGAAAGGCTCTCGGGGACATGCTAGTGGCCCTGTATAAGACCAACTTCCGAACGAAAAGGTGGTATACGGCGATATTTTCACAGCTAATAGATATATGCGTGAATAATGCGTGGTTGCTCCATCGACGAGAGATAAATGGGCTTACCATTTCACTGAAAAAGTTTAGAAGGCACATAGCTAGTGAACTCTTACAAAAAGAGAGAGCTCCAAACAATCTGCCGAATAGTCCCATGCCAAATAAAAAACACGATCCTAAGGTTGCTCGACCAAACGACGCCATACGATATGATAAGATAGACCATCTTCCTGTATATAAAGAACGTGGGAGGTGCCGATTATGTAAGGACGGGAAAACTAATGTACAATGTGTAAAGTGTCACCTCAAGCTCTGCTTGGTTCCAAACAGAAACTGTTTTCTAAATTTTCATGTTAAGTAAATTAGTATATTCTGTTAATTCTGTAATTCTTTCTCAATTCTCAATTCTTTATTGCACACAATAATTAAAATGGTTACATTAATATAAAACACATTATTTTGTCGTCATATAGACTTAAATAAAAGTATTTTTTAAGAAATTTTTCGTTTTAATTAATCCTTGACTCAAGAGCAATGTGACAAATATGGTACATTGCCTTTTCCAGCCACTTCTCCGTAAGTTGGGCAATGTGACGTATTTGGTACATGACATTTCTAAAAAACTAAAATAACTGGATTTTTTCAAGTATTTTTTTACGTCTTTACTAACCGTATAATACGTACTTAAACCAAAAAAACACTAAAAACAGTGAAAAAATACCTTGTCCTTTAAAGGGTTGATGAATGATACAAGTAGACAAAGCGTATTTTTAAATTAATTAGATTGAATAATATATTAAAGTATTACAATTTCAGTTAATATCAATTGTATGCATACAGATTCTTAAAAAACAAATATTATTAAAAGCGAATTATTTTTGGTAAATATTAAATTGGGGTTGTTACTATTATTGTAGAGTGTATACTTATAGTGAGTGTGGAGAGAAGATGTGAGTGTTGCGAGTGTCTGTGGGGGATGTAGTGTGTAGTGTGTGTATATGTGTATGGGACGAGGGGATGTGTCTTATCTGCGTAAGTTCATGTATTTATTAATATTTTTACTATCTCTGCACATAATATAATAATGTTGCAAATATAAATTATAAATTGAAACATCGCGTAACGTATGTATGTAATTTTATTTAATTTTTTTGTTTACCTAACAATAACTAGTAATTTTTCCGTGTGTACATAATCTAAAGTTTTGAGCCATTTTGTAACTAATAGGGTTGAGGCGTATATACTAGAACAGGTACAAATAATAGGTATTTTTAAATACTAGCCCATACCTGATCCGCAAACGTACGGACTAGATCCAACGAGTATCAAATTTCGAGTATCGAAGCCGAGTTTATCGAGTATCTAGTATCAGTAATACCAACTCTCGGGTATCGATACGCGTAACGCGTGCTAATAAGCGTACGCGGACTTGTTCTCAACGTTCCAATCCAAGGTATTCGGGGGATTTCGAGATGATTCGGAAATGTTCGATGTTGCTCGTCAGCAGCCGTGCTGATTCTGCGTTTAGTACGATTCATTGTGGGTTGGTGTATATTACTATCTCTTTTTCGCTTCATAATGAGTGAGTGAAAAGGACATCTTCTTTTCGCGAATTTGAACTTCGAAAACAAGGAGGTCGTTGAATCCAGTAATGAACGAGTGATTGTATACCTACCTATGTATTTTGTGCTTCGTACGTTTTACCATAAGCGAGTGTGATTGCGTGTATATAACTATCTCTTTTTCGCTTCATAATGAGTGACAAGGACATTGTCTATTTGCCAAATCAAACTTCAGAATCACGAAGGAGGTTGAATCTAGCAGCGTAACTAGAGCAATTAGACGAATTATATTGACATCTCGCCGAGATTCAATGATTCGAGATTCAATAAGGTGATTGTTTAATTAGTCGGGTAATAATACTTTCTACTTTTTACGTGTTTCTCTTTCTTGCTCAAATAAAAGTCAGTATCTGCTATCTCTTTCTATAAGCGAATAAATGAAAACATAAATTTTCTATACTTTTGGCGCGCAAATTGTACAACTTTACTGATTGATGTGTTCAATCAGTTTATGATTTGACCTAACATACCATTGTAGATTTTCTCCTTTGAGTAATAAGGTAATACCTTATTACTCAAAGATTTTCTCGGAGAGTAAACGATAAATCATTTTCAATTAAGTTTTAACCAGCATGGCCCCAAAAGGGAGAAGTGTTGCATGGGACCACTTTATTTACAAGGGAGATTCCATAGCGCAGTGCAAAATTGGCAAGAACTCTTTATCGTTCAAGAGTTCGGTGTCCAATTTGACAAAACATATAAAGAAAAAGCACCCGCTTGTGGATTTAGTTCAAAGAAACGAAAGTGAAGAAGAAGTTCAATTACCATCTCAGATTCCTGCCGCTGCCGCTGTCGTCGCTACTGCTGTGCCCGCATCTTCGCAGCAATCAAGTTCAAGTGGTGCATCAGGTACTGTCCGTGTACCTCAAGGGGAGCGCAAAAACGATTTCTTCTTATATATACAAGAGAAATGCGGACAAAAGCAAATCAGACATCGATGAACTGATAATGGATTTATTCATTCTGGATTTCCAGCCTTTTAGATTAGTGGAAATGAAAGCTTCCGAAAACTGATGAATACTGCTTTTCCGTTTTATATAATACCGTCCAGAAAATATTTCGCCAACAATTTGTTGCCAGGCAAATACGAAAGTTTACGGGCTGAAAAAATGGAAGAAATGAAACGGGTGGAGTCTGTGTGCATAACTGCTGACATGTGGACGTCGTGTACTTGCGATTCTTACATGGCTATTACTGGACACTACATAAATGAAAATGGTGAACTGACGTCCGTAATGTTTGAGTGCGTATTGTTAGAAGGTGCACAAACCAGTGCCTATATAGCTGTCGAAATTCTAAGTATCTTGGAGGAGTGGGGAGTCAAAGACAAAGTGATTTTGGCAGTGTCAGATAACGGTGCAAACATCAAAAAAGCTCTCGAAAACGATCTCGGTTTAAAGCATTTTGGGTGTTACGCATACACTCTAAACTTAGCAGTGCAAGAGGCTTTGTCGACGTCTGAAATCACTGATTTAATAGAAAGACTCAAACAAGTGGTTCGCTACTTCAAAAAATCGACGCTAGGTTGGACAAAACTCAAGAAATATCAAGAACAAGCTGGCAAAACTCCAAAACGGCCTGCAAAGCGTGCCCACCAGGTGGAACAGCACCTACTTTATGGTGCAGAGGTTGTACGATCTAAAGGAAGAGATAAACAGTGCACTATCAAATCTAAACGTTAATAAAGTGCGTATAAAATCAACGGATTGGGATGCATGTGCCAACATTTGTACGATTTTAAAACCGTGCGTAGACGTCACTAAAGAAGTGAGTGCGGAAAAATATATAACTGGAAGCATTGTTATCCCGATCACCACAGGACTTCTTTCGACTTTGGACAATATAACCAGCAATAATTATTCAAACATTGGTCAAAACTTGCTTCAAGTCTTGATCAGTGCTCTAAAACGTAGATTTGCTAACCTACACCGAAGCCGCACATTTACAAAGTGTATGTTTTTGGACCCTCGGTTCAAACTATACTTCGAGGATCAAAATTTAGCCGATTCCACAAAAAAAAACATAATTCAATTAGTGACTTCACTAATTCACAAAGAAGATGACCAAGCAGTTGCCGCAGCGCCCGAGACCATAGTTGCCGCAACGCCCACGCCCACCCTCTCCACGACTCCCTCTACTTCAGCTTTGACTACAGTGTCAGTTGAACCAACGACTTCTGTCTGGGCTCATTACAGAGCTCGGATGCTAAACATCCACATCGCGAGCCATTTTAGAGGTGCAACGATACCTAGAAGAAAAATTGTTACTGCCAGAAGAGAAAACTTCACCCTTGGAATGGTGGAAAGAACGTAGAAATATATATCCTCATCTTTTTCATTTGGCGATGAGAAATTTGAATGCAATAGCCACAAGCGTACCATGTGAAAGATTTTTTTCCACTTGTGGTCGTTTAATAAACGAAAGACGAACAAGGCTAGCCTGTCGAAAAGTTCAGCAACAGATGTTTTTACACCAGAAATATTAATTTATCAATAGTGCTGCTGGTGTAAAAACAGCAGTTGCTGAACTTTATATACATACCTAGGTGTAACTGCTTCTGAAGATTTATTTTTAGAGTAAATAAATGATATTTAAGTTGCGTCACCAAATGAAAAAGATGAAGATACTTATGCTTTATTTATACTTGACTTCCACCATTATACTGTGTAAATATTAGATGGTTACAATAACATAAAAATAACAAAAAATATCGGCAATAATATTAAAATATAAGTACCAAAAAAATATAATTCTAAGTATGTCGATGATGCTATGGAAGTAAGGTTACGATTATAATACATTTACCAATCACCAACGTATTGTTACTATTTGCGTAAGCCTGCTGGATAGCGCTTTCAATAGAGTTGCATTGATTTGAGACGCGTTTTCGACTACCAACGCCCTCCTTTGGCGAAAAAATAAAGGCAATAATATTAAAATATTAGTACCAAAAAAATATAATTCTAAGTATGTCGATGATGCTATGGAAGTAAGGTTACGATTATAATACATTTACCAATCACCAACGTATTGTTACTATTTGCGTAAACCTGCTGGATAGCGCTTTCAATAGAGTTTCATTGATTTGAGACGCGTTTTCGACTACCAACGCCCTCCTTTGGCGAATAGCGAGTTTATCGATAAAATATTTATTCTTCTCCCACGCCATCTGTTGGCGAGTAGCGTGTTAATATCTTAGTTCTTCTTTATGATACTAGGTAGAGCTACTTTGTTTGGAGCTATATTTTTATAGTTTGGTTCACTTAGTCGGTATAGTCTCCTAAGGACATAGGCAGAACAAACTAACAATGAAGAACAATAGATGCTGGAACGAGAGCCTTATTTAGTTATTGTTAACCGACTGCATTCGTTTCATTGTCTTTATTTAAATCACTATGGTTAATGATTTTATTAACACGATCGTTTAGTTTAACCTGTCGATTGTCCTTGTGCCACCCCGTATGGGAAAGGCGTGAAGCTATGGTATGTTTGTTTAGTGGTTATCACTGATATCGTCCTAATATGTAAGACGTGACTTTACTTATTACTTTACGACGATACCAAAAGACTAGGGCGCCCCCTGATACTAGGACTAGGTGATACTCGAAGAACAGGTATTTGGATCAAGTCTTTTTGAGGACTAGGAACAGTTGGACTAAGTACCAAATTTACCTAGTACGAGTCATCTCTAGTAACTAACGACTTGCACTCAAGCGGGAGCATAGGATTTATATATACTACAGATTTTGTTTACCTTATTATACAAAAGTGTTGATTGAATGGTAAATTGTTTTCTTGCGAATACTGTTTCAAAGCTTGGTATTTTGAATATCATGTCATGTCTTCTCTTGTGATTATTGCTTGGATTGACACTGCGGTGTCTTCTGAGAACTGACGGGAGTATATAGAGTTGTCTTACACTCAGTACATTGGCAAGGGAAAAGAGATCCGCTGTGGGAAATATGTAGGACTTGAAGAACATCACCTTCAGGAGCGATCTCTGGGCTCTTTCAAGTGATAACATTTTCGTCTTACAAGCACCACCCCAGACAGTTACACAGTAACATAGTACAGACTGAACCAGTGCAATGTATGTCGCTCTAAGAACATCCGGAGGTGTAGCGTGTCTAAGGTTTTTAAATACCCAGGTTAACTTTCTTACACGTGAAATGACTGAGTCAATCTGGGGAAGCCGGTTTAGTTGTTGGTCTATCACCACACCAAGATATTTTATTTTATCGACCCTCTCAATTCTCTCACAAGAGCATGTGGCGCTGGTCGGGTCAGAGCAAGAGTGGGCTTTTATTCCGACGTGGAGGGGCGGAAGATTTGTTCTTAGTATAGAGAAGAACATAATTTTTGTTTTTGTAACATTCAGAGTGAGCAAATTGTTTTCCACACATGTTTTTTCACGCAAATTGTTTCCCCGTATGTCACACTTTCGCGAGCCACCAACGATTACCACACACACACTAGCACCCGAATTTGCTTACAAGCCATGTAAGACGAAATCTGACAACCATGTCTCTGCGATCGCTCCTGCAACAACTGTAAAGTCAAATAACTTTTGTCTAAGATGCCGCTCTAACACTCACGATCTTCGTCAGTGTAAGGTTAGTCGTGACGTCATCGTCTGTTTTGGGTGCGGTAATAAAGGTGTAAAGAAACCTGAATGCCCTAAATGTACTCCTACCGTTCAAAAAAACTAATTAGCCAGAATTGGGACGGTTCTAAGGGTCATTTCGATAGAGTAGATTTTGAAAAATGGCTACAAACCCTTAGAAACTTCTTCTCTAGTTTCAGAGTCGCCTCAATTCTGGATAGTAAACCAACAAAGGACAGTAGACCCTATATTTCCGTTAGAATCGGGGACATCCCTGCTTCTGGTCTACTCGATTCTGGATCTGCTGTCACTATTCTCGGCAATGATTCTCATAAATTATTGTCGGACCATGGTCTAAAAGTATTTACCGATGATTGTATCTCCGTGACTGCTGCTGGAGGCCAGTCCCTTCAAAGTATTGGCTACATCAATCTTCCCATTCACTTTGAAGAACAATTCCACATTATTAAGGGTTACGTGTTACCAAATGTGGACAGCCCACTTATCCTAGGCATTGACTTTTGGCGGATTTTCAATATTTGTCCCAAATACTTAGGTAGCATCACCTTGTCCAACTCTTCTTTGGCAGAAATAAGTATCGACAAAAATGAGACTTTTATACAGTCTTACGATAATCTCTCTGATTCACAAAAGTCCACAGCCGATTCAATTGTCAGTCAATTCCAGGAAATCTCCACTGACAGTATGGGCCTTGGTAGAACTAGTCTTATAACCCACCATATCGATACTGGTGACTCTCAACCTATAAGACAACGTTACTATCGAATGTCACCTGAGAAGCAGCGAATTTTGGTAGAGCAAGTCGACGAAATGCTAGCGTTAGATGTAGTTGAACCTTGCGAGAGCGCTTGGTCGTCCCCTGTCCTCATTGTCTATAAAAAGAATGGACAACCTCGCTTTTGCCTCGACAGCCGTAAACTGAATTCGGTCACAAAAAAGGACGCATATAACCTACCCTATATAACTGAAATATTAGACAACCTACGCGATGCAAAATTCTTATCTAGCGTAGATTTGTCGAAAGCGTTCTGGCAAATTCCAATAGCTCCAGAAGATCAAGACAAAACTGCATTCTATGTTCCAGGCAGAGGAACTCTCCGTTTTAAGACCACTGCTTTCGGTCTCACCAATGCCCCTGCCACTCAACAAAGGCTTGTCGATCTTCTGTTCGGGAATTTTGATCTAAAGGCGTTCGCATATTTAGATGATATTATTATCATCAGCAGCAGCTTTGAGGAACACGTGTCCTTACTACTAGGCGTGCTGCATAAATTAAAACAAGCGAACTTATCCATCAACCTTGAAAAATGCAAGTTCTTCAGAAATGAGTTGAAGTACTTGGGTTATGTTGTGGATGCGCATGGCCTTCGCACTGATCCTGAAAAAGTCGAGGCTATCCTTAATTTCCCAACACCCACAAAAAAAAAAGATCTTAAACGCTTCCTTGGAACAGCCACGTGGTACCGCCGTTTCGTCCCCAACTTTAGCACTATTGCCGGACCACTCAACCAGCTGACTTCAAGTAAGAAGAACGCACCCAAGTTTCAGTGGACAACTGAAGCTGATGATGCTTTTAATAAGCTAAAAGAGTGTCTTGTATCAGCCCCGGTTCTCTCTTGTCCCAATTACGATTTACCGTTCGAAGTACACACGGATGCGAGCAATTTTGGGATTGGTGCCATGCTCACACAAACGATTGATGGTAAAGAACATCCGATTGCATACATGAGTAGGGCGTTGTCGGGATCTGAGAAGAACTACAGTATAACCGAGAGGGAGACGCTAGCAGTTTTAACCGCTCTAGAACACTGGCGGTGCTACTTGGAAAACGGAAAAACCTTTACCGTTTACACCGACCACTCCGCGCTCAAATGGTTCTTGTCACTGGACAACCCTACCGGAAGACTAGCACGCTGGTGTGTGAGGTTGTCTGCCTTTAATTTCGAACTTAAACATCGTCGTGGGGTCGATAATGTCATTCCAGATGCACTATCTCGTGCTTTCCCATGTGCTTCTATCAGTACGGTCAACTCTAATTTGACTACTACTGACACATGGTACAAAAACATTTATAACGGTTGTTTAGAAAAGCCGAACCTCTTTCCTAACTACTTGATCGAAGGTGGTGCTCTCTATCGCCACTCCAAAAATAAGTGCGAAATGATTTCGGAGTTTTCCTGGAAGGAAGTGGTGCCGAAAGAATTGCGTGACAGCGTCATAGAGGAGAATCATGCTGACCCTACTGCTGCTCACTTGGGTATTTTCAAGACCTATCGACGCTTACTTCTTCGATACTACTGGCCGGGCATGCACCAAGACGTCGTACGTTTTGTTGGTTCTTGTTCAAAATGTCTCACTTACAAACCACAAAACCATCCGACGCTGGGTACGATGGGTCGACCTAAACAATGCTCACGGCCGTTTCAAATGATATCCATTGATTTCATAGGTCCACTTCCGGTCAGTCGAAAGCAGAATAGTTATATTTTGGTCGTAACATGTTGCTTCTCAAAATATTGCCTTATTTTTCCCATGCGACGCGCTACTTCGGAAGCTGTCGTCAAGGCTCTGGAGGACTCTGTGTTTCTGGTCCACGGAATCCCACAGACAATATTCCTTGACAATGGTACCCAGTTTATTAGCTCGGTAACAAATACCCTCTTTAAGAAATACAAGATACCTAACGTATTCTTCTCTCCGAGATATACTCCGCAAGTAAACACTGTCGAGCGCTATAACAAAACAATAGTTACATGTATTTCCACCTACGTGGACAATGACCACAGAACCTGGGACACTAATATTCCCAAAATACAGTATGCCATTAACAACTCCGTCAATGAAGCAACTGGCTACACTCCATCGTTCCTCGTGTACGGACGAGAAACGGTTACTTGTGGTTCTCATTATACAGATAACGATCTGGGTGAGGAACTACTATTTCTGCCACGCGACATTTACGCTGAAAATCTGGGTCACCTGTCAAAATATTTTGATAAGGTACAGGCATCTCTTTGGCACGCACATAAAAAAAATACGGCGCACTATAATCTTAGGCGGAAAGAGGCAGAATTCAGCGTAGGCGACATTGTCCTAAAACGTGCTTATGTCTTGAGTGATAAAGACAAGTACTTTAGTAAAAAGTTAGCGCCCAAATATACCAAATGTCGCGTCTCCGCTAAGAAATCACCCTTGGTATACATTTTAGAGGATATGACGGGAAAGGACTTAGGCACCTGGCATGTTAAGGATCTAAAACTAGTTAAGAATATTTAGAATTAGGTTTTGGATTTTCATTACGTATGAAAACCCTTTACTGGGCGAGGGGGTATTGTAACGTTGTAAGTTACCGTTGTCTTCACTCTATCATTAACTGGTCTTATTTTAAATTTAAGTAGTAATTCTCTTAATAAAACTACCAAATGAGGCTAGTAATCACAGTATTAATTTTCACGCGCTGTACTAGCAACATTCCACTGTTGACAACTCACCCGCTCTGCTATGATTGGCCCGTTTTAAACTAACTAGCCGTGACCGCAACTTGACTTTGCGGCGCCGGGTCATTCCGAAAACTCACTCAGCACTGTGCGCACGTCCGTCCTACTGGCGCTCTGTAACGGTCCCTTTTTACCGTACGCCGACGAACGACTCTAAGCAGTGGTTGCTTACGTTTAATCATAACGTACTACTGGTGGTTACGTTTTAGTTTTGTCTGTGCTTCATATTAACCCCGATTGAGTTCGGGGTTCCTGGCACCTCTTCGGGATCACCGCTTTTTTTCCTGACTACCCTACGGTTCCCCGGTTCCTGACACCGCTTCGGGCTAACCTGCTTCCCTGCTCCGGCTGCATTCGGACCGTTACTTCTCCGACGTCAGCGGCACTCCGACTACGGCAAAACCCGCAGGGAAGATTCGTTGCTGCGTAACCAGGGTCAGACTACATTTGGAGAACCCACGTTAAATAAAATTTCTTGTTGGCTACCTATTTGGAATCTTTTTATTCCTCTCCAAGTAGGGACGCCACACCTAATTTTATAAACTTTGTGTGTATGAATGAGACAACATTAAGCTAACAGTATTTTTTTTTTTTTTAAAAGTGTCAGCTGTAAAAAAATATTACGAATATTATCATGAAAATGGATGACATTTAGGAGGCACTGATTTTGAAGATAAAATTTTAGTTATCAAACTGAAAATTAAAAGAAAATTTTATAAGTAGATGTAAAATATTGAAATTAATTTTAAAACAATAAAAAAACCCAATATATGGATATTCTTTCTTGATTAATAAAAAATATTTGTTTAAACTCCTAACAAGTAAAACAACAAAAAAGGCTATTAATATTTTTATCTACGCACGTATCATAAACCCTCTTTACTGCGTTCAAAAACCGCACGTTAGGATCAGCATCATGTTAAACTACTTGGTAAAAACTCGTTTCGTATCTGGAAAACTACACATTATGGTCATTATGTGTAGTTTTTCTACATATAATGAAATTCAAATTTCGAACGCCGACGCCCAACCGCGTGCCGTCCCAAGTTTGTTTGTGAAGTTGGTACTGACATTCAAATTTCGAACGCCGACGCCCGCCTGCGAGCAGTTGGTACTACAGAACAAGTTAAACAATTGCAGAGCCACAATGCCGGTCAAACATGCGGTTCCTGAACACAGCAAAGAGAGCTTTTGATATGTGTGTAGATAAACTAGTGTATGTAACTGTACATAATTAGGCATTAAATTTCTCGAGTGATATTATTATGAAACGAGCCGAAAGCGAGTTTCATAAACCCACCTCGAGTTTTAATGCCCTCCATTATGAAGCAGTCACATAAACTACTATTATCTACACTACACACGTATCATAAAGCCTCTTTACTGCGTACAAAAACCGCACGTTACGATCAGCATAATGTTAAACTATTTGGTAAAAACTAATTTCTTATCTGAAATGTGTAATTTTTCTACATATTATGACATTCAAATTTCGAACACCGACGCCCGCCTGCGTGCCGCCCCTACTTTGTTTGTGAAGTTGGTACTACTGAACAAGCTAAACAACAGGTGCAAAGGAATTATCAATGCCATCATGTCGGTCGAACATGCGGTTCCTGAACATATCAAAGAGAACTTATGATATGTGTGTAGATAAACTAGTGTATGTAACTGTAACCCTGTTTACTGCGTCCAAAAACCACAAGTTACGACCAGCATAATGATAAACTTCTTGGTAAAAACTCATTTCTTATCTGAATATTGATACATTATCACCATAATACTGTACCAAAATTTTTCAAATTTTAACATTCAAATTTCGAACGCCGACGCCCGCCTGCATGTAGCCACTAGTTTGTCTGTGAAATTGGTACTACAGAACAAGCTAAACCACTGCAGAGCAATGATCAATGCCACCATGCCGGTTGAACATGCGGTTCCTGAACACATCAAAGAGAGCTTATGATACGTGTGTAGATAAACTAGTGTATGTAACTGTACATAATTAGGCATTAATCACTCTCGAGTATTAATGCCCTCCATTATTTAGCAGTCACATTATATATGGGTGTGCCCCATGAAATGAATTTAAAAATGATACTAATAATGTAATTTTAAAGGTTTGACGATACGAAACTATAATGAGTGTTATTTTATTGACTTTTGGTACAGATACAATCTATCGGGTAAAGTAAATAGTGTAGTAAAAATATACCTATACATTGTTTGAAGGTATTTTTTTAAGAATTAGTGAAATGAGTATGAGAGATAGTAATACACAGCTGAATAAGTATAGTTGGTGAAGTATACACAAAGGATTTTTTTATTGTGAATAAGAGAGGTATGTAATCGTAAAAGTAATTTGCGTGGTAGGTACGTTTTGAATACCGGTTTAGTATAATGTAAGATTATTATTGATATAACGAGGGAATGACTATGGAGAGATGGAAATGGAAGCAAACGAAATATTCACGATTTAGCTGAGAAGTTATCACAAAATGGATTACAAGTTGCTAAAGAACTAACATTTTGACGTAAGTAATAATAGTGTATGTTTTGCTTGATTGTTTATGTGTTTTGAATGAATTTCATTCGAACAATTTTTCATTACCATAATGATAATGCGGAGACATAAACCTTTCAAAGAAATTGCGATGATGTATCAAGTAACAATCAAACAAATCTATAATATATTTATCACTTGGCTCAGGTTTATTTCGTTGGTATGGAAAAATTTGGACTTTGGTTAGAAAGAGATAGCGTAAGAGCGTTGGGCGAGCCTTTAGATATTTATGATAAGTATCCATCAACACAGGTTATACTTGATGCGACAGAAATCCCTATTAAAAAACGTAAACTACCTTTTGCGC
Organism: Argyresthia goedartella; assembly: GCA_949825045.1. Taxonomy (NCBI): domain Eukaryota; kingdom Metazoa; phylum Arthropoda; class Insecta; order Lepidoptera; family Argyresthiidae; genus Argyresthia; species Argyresthia goedartella. Next base: position 3,585,062 of record OX463811.1, on the reverse strand, counting down.
AGCAAGTCACATTATCTTCCTATAAAAACAGGAACACGTTAAAGATCCTTGTTGGAATTACCCCTAGTGGTTTCATTAGTTATGTGTCTCCATGCTAAGGCGGCTCTGCTACTGATAGGCGAGTTATAGAATGCAGTACAATACTTAGTAGATTTGAACTACAACGATGACATAATGGTGGATAAAGGCTTGAATGTCCATGACATTTTTGTTCCCTATGGTGTCAAAGTGAACATGCCATCGTTGTTAAAGACATATAAGATTTTGACTCAACCTTTGAATCAAACAGAAATTGTGTTGTCGAGCGACATTGTGTTTATATGCGCAATGTTTGTTAATTTTAGGTCTAGCATAATAAATAAAGATGCTTAAATGAATCAAATGAAGTTTTATTAAGCAACAACAATGATGTGTCGAAGGCCTCCTTTACACTTAGTTAAGTAGGTACTTAGCTTTTACGTTTTGTATAGGCACTAGGGATTTAGATACAAATCAACCTCTTCTCTGCATGCTTTTATGCTTTGTCCTATGAAAAAAAAAACAGGTAATACACCTATAGGGTCATTATTTTTTATTATAAATAAATTTATTAACAATAGCTTTTTTTTGCAATTTTCTTTTTAAAATTACTTATATAACTTTCTGCAGATTCCGCAATTGGGCTTGGATCAAACACTGCCATTTTCTTATATTGTTCGTCTCTGAATTTGAATGTGATATCTTCAGCCTTGTAAGGATCTCCGGAATGTATTTTACTTGGCTGATGAAATGTTTGAATATTGGTACTAACGCTTTATTTAGTTTTGATTGTTTTATTTTCACTGATATCTATATTTCCCAGGATCCCCACCAAAACATGCTTACACTGGGAATATGGTCCCATTCCAGCAGCACATTCACATTGTGCCTCTATTATTAGGTGATCTTTCACTTTGGTTGTGACATTATATGTAATGGTTTTTCTCATCTCTGAAGCAACAATTCCGGTGACTTAATAATCATTATCCACTATAGCTATACGGCACGACATCAGAAAGTATTCTTCGTGCATGTTGTGAGATGTTACTACACTTTCTGTGACCTGACAAAACAACTCTAGGTCCTCTGAACTCAGTGCCGGCATTTGAGGTGCTGGTACATTGATTTTGTAAACTGATTCGGGATCAGATACAAGAGGCCCAAAGAGTTTGTCATAATCTTCAAGTCTGCAACAATGAATAGTATAGTTATGTAACATATCTATATATATATATATATATATATATATATATCACTATAATTATGTAAAGCGTCCATGGCCTAGAAGTATTAGCACATTGGAAACAATTATGCGGAGAGCAACATCTGGCCGAGATGGGCACAGCGTGTCAGTTTCTGTGTGGCATTTCTTTCAGGCGTTTCAGTGTTTTGGATGACATGTTAAAAGCTGTAAGTCCCGGCTACTATCGCTACTTGGTGGTACTAGTCGTAAAGCTGTGTCAAAGGCCCTACTAGGGCTAAGACAACAAGATTGTCAATAAAGGTTAGGCCACCACTCGCCAGACACCGGTCGACCAAAGTTGTCAAGCGACCAGGCCAATATGGTGTGGCTGTGCTACATACATCTAATGTCCAACCATGGCCAACTTTAGACTGGTGTCTCGCTCGGAGGACATAGCATTTATTTTTGGAGATATGGACTCTACATATGTACCTCTGAATGAGCGTTGCCTTTTTCCCAGAAAGTTTCGCATTTCGTTTTCGAAGCTCGTTTTTCAGGTCTGTCAGAGACCAAGAACCGTAATCCTTTTCCACTGCCGGAAAACTCACGATGACAAAATCGAAGTTCAATACACAGGCAGGGGTCAATGGTAATGGCAAGCAAATGTCCAGGGTGCACGCGAAGGTCAGTCGAGGAAAGAAGCTACAAGAGTCCGAAAGAACAGCCAGGGTCTTCGTAATAGTCACAAAACAGAGGAGAACAGGAAAACAAAACATCGCGTAACCACAGGAGAAACGGTTTAAAACGGATTTCAATCCGTTTTGATCCGTTTCTGCTAATGTCCGAGCGTGCCTCGGCCCGAGCCATGCGTCGGTTCGACGGCAGCAAACTGAGGGACATCTTTTATTTGTACGAGTTCACATGTTCTTAGGTTATTTTTGTTTGTCGATGCTCAAAGGCGCCTCAGAACGATTGCCGCGCGCACTCTGGACGGTGGTGTCGCCTGTTTTGCCTCAGTCTGTTGTGTAACGTTTTTGTGATGGAAAAAGAACAGTGCGGTACGTTAAACTGAGCGCTTGACTGTAGCTCAGCCTTTATTTTTCTACTTTTTTAATTGTACTCGAGAAAATGGACCTATGCTTAGGAGCTATCACACACGAATGACTTCAACGTAGATTGGTTTTTCAAGAAATTTATAATGGAGATAAAAGCTCATATCAGCAAAAGCTTCCTGGCAGAGGAATCTCCTTTTAGGATGATGATGATAGAGGAGATGCTCTACTACAATATACATGCGGGAAAAGAGCGGAGATCATACAACAACAAAACGCTTGGTGAGCTTTCTACACTCGATCCCGCCTACAGGAACCCACCTGTTCGCCGAACCTCAGCTCAGCGAGCTTATAAAAGAACAGGGTGGCATGAACAAGTTTTTTCCCGGAAATTTTCGTCCAAGGAACAAGAATGCAACCCGAGTCTATCGATCAGACATAATCAAACCGTTACCGCGAGCAATCGATAACAGTAACTACAAGAGACCAACCTACAAAGCTGGCGAGAAAGGTCGACCCTCCTTTCAAACAAAAATTAAATATAATACCAACGCCCCGCCATCGGGAAAACCAAGGAGAGGGAGAAGATATTAAATTTTAGGCAGGCCAGGTAATCGCACGCTTACACCTTTAGGAGGCCCTTGGTGCCCCTAAGAGCATTTTATCCATTCTAACTCGCTATCGAATTCCATTTACTTTCGACTCTCCCTTTATCTAAACTGAGTGAACAAAATCGCATAAGATTTCAAGTAAAAGCAACTCCTGACATGGAGCATGAGATAGGCAAACTATTAAAGTGTGGAGCCTTAGAAAAGTGCACCCAACAACCTGGACCAACTTTCGACAATCAGGACGTTTTGGGTTAAAAATTAATCTCCGTCTCTGAACAAAGGAGACAAGGAAAAGAACGTCTAACTAGTATTTTTATGTCAACAATTCATTTAACAACCAAAAATATATTTTTCTTATCAAAATGGATAAATGATCAGCGAAAGTTGCATAAAATATCAGGGCAAAATACTGCGGTAGCTTAGGTAGGTTCGCTTCGCTCACCCCCTTTATCCTCCATGTTTGGTTGAACATGTAAGAACAACAAAAAATACTTAAAACATAAACTTTACAACACAAAACATTAAAAGAAATTTGGTGATCATTTATCCAATGATAATTGGTAGTAAAATAGGTGCGTTTTTGGTAATTTTGCTTGTGTTAAAAACAAGCCTATTTTTATTACTACCCGAGGAAATTTCAAAACTGCTTCTTGTTCCGTTATTGCGGGATGGATTCAAACCTTGTTGAAAGAAGCCCAAATTAACGACTCACCATGAAGCTTTAGAGCGGCTGTAAACTCTGACAACTGGTCGAAGCAAAACCTTAACATTGATGAGGTTATTAAAAAAGCAATTGGAGGAGTGAAACACGTTTCTGAAATGCTATTTTATTTTCGATTCGACCAACTATACTTTATACCAAGAATAACAATTCTCGATATAAATTTACTCACTCAATTTTACACTTGGTATAATTCGTTGCGTTCTACCAAACTATTTTTATTCTGGTATAGCTACTCGTAAGATTTAGAACGGAACACAGACCATATTAAACAGAATGTGAACGAAATTGATTGACTGCCAGATGAACGTATAAACCGACAGAATTACAGTGTTGATATTACTTAGACCAAGGTACTAAATATTACGTCAACTGAATTTCGCCGGCTTACATGCAGTTGTCACAAACGTCAGCCTTCAGAGGTTATTTGAATTATTTATGAATTTTCGTCTGGTGAGTGTGGTGATTGTTGTTTTGCTTCGTCGTGTGTTAATTGTGTTATGATTTGATACCTACGTTCTAAATGATGGAAAATGAAAACGAGAAACATAAGCGTAGTCCTAACTGGTGTAGTGATAAATAAGTAATAAAATTCACTGACAAAACACGTATAATTTATTTTAATTATTGGTCCTGGACACTTTGTCCGATAAACGGTTGTCATTCAATATTTTGTTATAAACTTTTGATATTATTATATCAAAAGTTTATAACAAAATATTGAATGACAACCGTTTATCGGACAAAGTGTCCAGGACCGAAAATTAAACCTGAAAGAGATCACAAACCGAGCTTGTCTACGTTGCAAAAGAACACTGAATTTGCTGGTTCGTTTAAAACGAAATCAATATCTTCGTAACGCGCTTTTGACGCTGTATGCGCACTTTGACCAGGTCTCGACGTGAAAATGGAATGATTGTATGAGGAGGTTATGAAGTGCGTATGGAATGGATGAGGGGTTATATGAATGATTGCCCAATAAGTATGTCGAAAATATCTTTAACGGTGGCGTGCAAATGCCTTTAGGAATTTAGACGATTAATGATGAACAGACGACATAATCCTGATCAAAGATTGAATGTCGTCCAAAGAGAGCAGCCGCGTTAAGAAACAAATTTAAAATTAATTTACCTACGACAGTTCAGACAAACTAAAATATGGTTTGGATCAAAATATGGGATTTCCTGAATTTCGTGAACGAGGAAGTAGGACACTTCCTCGTTCACGTACGCTCTAAAGAACGCCTTGGAGAGGATTACGCGTCCGCGGTGTCGGTATCAAATATGAAGTTATGGCTCGATGCGCAGCTCTCCACTAAAAGCTACAAATACGGAAAAAATATAAGTACCAGAATAACGCTAACACGACAAAATGCCACCACGGAATATAAAAACCAAATACATACCCAGATCGCTTCCAATGTCTGGCCTTTGACTTCAGATGAAATATAGGAATAGGAAAACGCCAGCAATCGTTTAGGCCGGCGTCAATTCTTGACGACAAGGACAGACCATTATTCCTGTGGCCACAATTCCATAAAACTGCCCAAAACACAGATCACACGATAACTCTTAAAGTGAAAAAAACTGGCTAAAAGAAAAAAATGTGTTTCAAAATGCCTTTGACTCGAACAGCTCAATGAAATGAATTTTTCACAGTCCTGTCAAAAATGACAACTACCAATAAGAATCTAGAATAATTCGTATTTTCAATTTCGCACAAACTTATAAAATATCAACCAGCCTGTATCCCAATAAAATTGAAATAAAAATTAGCATTACAAAGGAGTCTTAAAACGACGTCTGCGAGTTTACGCTGCACTGGCTACATTCCGAGAAGCATTTATTGCCAGACCTTGGAAGAACATTTTAGCGTCATAGAAAACAAGAAGACCGATGGTGTTACTACGAAAAAGAAGCTCGCTGAATGGAACAAAATGCAAGAGGAATACAACGCTCGCACTGTCAACTGCAGCAGGTCTGCAAACAACCTTAAAGCCCAGTGGGAGTGCTTAAAAAAAGCTGCTAGAAAAGAAGCAGCAGAAAATAAAAGCTGTTTGACCCAAACAGGTCAGTTTACTTCTGAGAAAAAAGGCTTGCATAATTTCACCTTTTGTTATCTCTCTGTACCATTCACCGATCAGTATCTACTGACTATCGTCACGGACTTACGTATGAATATTCATAATAATTTGTTTAAATTATTTATATTGCATAAAACATAAACATAAACATTTACATACAGGCACATACATTGCTTCTGGCCCCACACTAGGATACCCTGTGTCGTGGTAACCGGAAACAGCGATGTCACACACATATAAACATCCAAGACCTGGGGATGTTTTTTTTTTTTTTTTTCTTTACCCCCAGTCGGGGATCGAACCCGGGACCTCTCGCATGGTAGGCAGAGCCACAACCGCTGCGCCACAGAGGCCGTCTATATGCAGGTGGTGGACCTCCGAAAACGAAAAAGGACGACTTTTTTTTTGAGAATACTAAGTCTCATTAAAAATACTGCTGTTGGTCTACATAATCCTTTCGACAGTTACAGTGTTGGGCCTTCAGGATCTCAGGATAACTCAGACGCAATAGCACTAGAAAGTAAGTAATTAGCGACACGACGAGAATGGCTAGCCAGTAAAAAGATCCAACATCACAAGTATTTAGTTGCCTAAATACTGGCATAACTAAAAAGTCAGTAAAGTACAAACTTTTCTGTATTACAGATACGGATTTAATACAAACAGAGGACAATTCTCTGGATGAAATAGTTTCAAAGGATGAATTTAGGATTGAAGTTCCCGAGAAAAAAGATTACAAGGTAATTTCAGTCCTACAAATGTTATTTAATTTACCCTATACTTGGCAGAGTGCATTTAAATGCACACCCCACTATGGCAAAATCCAGAAAGGAAACAAAACAATTTTTCTTAGTTTTTATCATTGATATCTATAGTTGGTAGAATAAATAATTGGTAGAAAAATACTATTTCGTTACTGGCAACACCAAATCACGTGTAGACCGCAAGATGGCGAGCCGGGCAGATGCGTCTGCGCGCAGAAAGGTAAATATAGCAATAATTATTTACTTTTTGGCTGAAAATGTGGCAGGAAGTGGCTAATACAATAATTGTGATAGTTTTACTATACAGATACGCATTTTTACATAACAATTACCACTAATGTACTCCGTTATAATACAATTCATTTCGATGTAACTAGAAATGACCACTGCCAGCTTCGCGACGTTGTATGTTCATTTTATAGTGTAACTAGAAATGCACACTGCCAGTTGCGCGACGTTGTAGGTATATTTTATAGTGTAACTGGAAATGCACACTGCCAGCTTGGTAGCATTTATGCTTCAATCATATTTTTGCTTTTTTTACCAGATTTCACAACTGCAACAGCAAAATCGAGCTCGCAGGCTCGTTGCCCTTGTTCCAAAATCTGGTGCCAGATCTGAAGACGATGAAAGTGATTCATCTGTGGATGAGTTACAATATGTTCCTCGAACACGTTCGGATAGCAGCTCAATTGCCCCGTCTTTGCCATCTTCTCTGGAAAATCTGAATATATCCGGTACCGATGATGAGTTCATCGAAGAGATACAAAGCACCACAGTATTGCAACCCTTCATACAGTCACCGCAATCATATTATAATGCTGGATCGCCGTCAATTCTCTCATCAAATCAACCCGTATATCGACCGCAACTAGTTGCCAGTACATCATCACCATCTGCAATCTCATCAAGACCTGTACCATCTCCAATGGTCAGATTATCAACGAGCATTCCATCTCCTGCGATGTCTTCATTGTCACATAGTGTTCCATCGCCAGCAAGAGCTACTCATTCCCAAAAGAAGAAGATTGTAGTAACAAAGAAAAAGGTCAAAAAGCCTGAAAGGCTACAACCACCATGGCGTTGTCAAAAGTTTACTGGAACTGTTGAGTTAAACAACGATTTTGAGTGCCCGATTGAAGAAGAGAAGAGTCGTTTGGAATATTTCATGGATTTCTTTTCCTATGAAATAATATCCATGATAGTACAGGAAACTAACCTCTACAGCGTGCAGGTGAGGGGCACATCGATTAATATAACATAAGACGATGTAAAAGATTTCTTTGCCATAAACATCCTGATGGGAATCGTTAACATGCCGGCATATACAGACTATTGGTCTACAAAGTTTCGTTATGAAAAGATTGCAAAAATCATGACTCTAAAAAAGTTCCAACTAATGAGAAGATACCTGCACTTCAGCGATAATTTGCAAGATGATGGGGACCGATACTACAAGGTTAGACCACTCCTTCAGAAAATACGTGAAAACTGTTTGAAAACCGAGGAAGAACCACGTTTCAGCGTTGACGAAATGATGGTGCCATATAAAGGCACTAGAGCGGGTTCCCGAAAACAATATATAAAAAATAAACCGAAAAAGTGGGGGTTCAAAATCTTTGTACGCGCAGGTGTCTCCGGTATTGTGTACGACTTTCTGGTGTATGGAGGAGAAGAAACCTTCAGACATCATCGCTTTACAGACCAAGAACAAAATATGGGACTGGGTGCTAAAGTTGTCCTGGCATTGGCCCAATCAATTCGCCAGCCCGCTGGCAAGGTGTTATGTTTTGACAACTTTTTCACCTTAGTTGAGCTTTTGCAATACCTGAGAAACCAATATGGCATTTTCTCAGTGGGGACTATTAGGCAGAACAGACTGCGAGGAGCCCAGGATAAACTCCCAACAGATAAAAACCTGAAAAAGTAGGGCAGAGGATCACACGCTCAAGTCGTTAGCAACAAAAATAAAGTTGTCGTTCTTAAATGGTACGATAATAAATGCGTCACGGCTGCAAGCACATATGTGGACTCAAACCCTATTGAAACTGTGCCAAGGTACAATAAAGAACAAAAGAGGAAAGTACCTGTGCCATGCCCACGTATGATCAAGGAGTACAATGCGTCAATGGGAGGCGTGGATCTTGCAGACATGCTGGTGGCTTTGTACCGAACAGAATTCAGGGGCCATCGCTGGTACCTGCCCCTTTTTTCTCAGATGATAGACATCTGCATAAACAACGCTTGGCTTGTATACCGGCGTACGTCTGGCACATCCAAAAAACAGAAGCTGAAGTGTTTTCGATATGAAATCAGCCAAGGTCTTCTGAGTTATGATAGATCTGTTACAATCAAAGAAATCAAACCTATGGCAACAAACAGAAAGGTAGAGAGGCCCCTAGATTCCATACGTTATGACCAAGTGGGGCATGGCACTCCGACGTTTACCTCTAAAGGTAGGTGTATGTACTGCTCAAACGGACGTACCAAGTTTTTTTGCAGCAAATGCAATGTAAGGCTGTGTTTTGTAGAAAACCGTAACTTCTACATGGCATTTCATAAGAAGGAACTGATAAACCGATCTCAATAAATTATTTTAAGTGATAGGCAGGTAATCATACAAGGATTTCGTTTAATAGGTATCCCAGACTGATCCTAGGTAAATTATTATCGATTAAATTCCCATCTTGTGTCTTTGTTGATCTGACTGATTATGTAGGGGTAGTAATGCTAAGTATATAAGTAGTTAAAAATTCAGCAGGGTTGTAATTTAAGAGATGATTTATTTATTTATTTATTTGTATATTAACGAAACAAACAGTTAGCAAAATTACTTAAGAAAAAGTTAAAGTTATGGTGTTAAAATAAACCTACAGTTTCGATTAATTACTAGTTCAATTTGAATTTTTACTGATCGTCAGCGTTTGAATTTTACATAAAAAATGCATAAAACAAATTAATCAACCTACTTACATAATTTCACCATCCCAATTTAAAATTCTAGTGGCACTTTGCTTAAACACATTAAGAGACATATTAAAAAGATCTAAATCAGAAAAGCTTTCATTGTAAACTTTAGAGGTTCTACGGACAAACGAATTACCAGTATAGTTAGTACTACTTGAAGGAACAACTAATAGGTGTTTTCTATTTCTAAGACGAGGGTTAGGCACACGAAATCCCACACTCTGTAATAAGACTGGACAGTCGGTAACATTATTTACAATTTTATATAGAGTTAAGGCATCTGTCACCTTGCGACGTATCTCAAGTGAAGGTATATTATAACGTGAGGAGCACATTTTATAATTATCGAAGGCATGGCGCACACGATAGTCAAGAGATTTAAGGAACTTGTTCTGAATTTTTTCAATTCTATCAATATGAATTTGAAAGAAAGGGTTCCAGACAGAACTGGTAAATTCTATTATACTTCTAACATAGCTAAAATAAAGAATCTTGTATGAGCCTGCTAAGTTGAAAGGCTTACCCATCCGCAGGATAAAACCAAGTTTTTTATAGGTATTATTAACTATTTTGTTTATGTGAGGAACAAAACTGAACCGAGAATCCAAAGTTATAACGAGGTCACGGATTTCATCAACCTTAGCAAGTTTGGTGTCGCTAATGCTGTGACGAAACAAACATTTGGTTTATTTCTCAGTAGGTAGAAATATATTTTTTTTAAAATCTCCAAAATGTGGATAAACTTTAAGAGCTATGAAATAAGTTGTGAATCATAAATTTAAAATGAATATGGTTTAACTTCACCGTTGCTTTCAGTGGATGTCGAATTATGACCATTTTACACATTTGTGATGTTGTTTTGAAGTGTCGCATTTGCCATGGCTCATTCAATCGAAACTCATACGTAAGGGTGTTTAGTTACGATATAGTTTGGTGGGTCAAACAGATGCGTAGTTAGTTCAATGATGGAGGTACAGATGGCGGTCGATCGCCTTTAGATTCCAGATGGTTTGACTCAAAGTAGAACTTTATTCACTATAATCAGTTCCGCGCGGATCGTGCTACGGAAGGGTCGTTTTGTGCGCGTGCGATACGCGACTGCGCGGAAGCAACAATGTTGCCGAACCTGCTAAAATGTTCTAGTTGTAACATCGTTATTAATGAAGTGTTGGCATTTGTGATAAATAAAGTGGACGTCATAGACGAGGAGAGTCTAGTCCGCATTTGCTCAACTGCTTTCACGGAGGATGATATAAACCAGGCAAAAGTATTGCTATTCGAGTCTGTGTCAAAACGCAAGACAATCAGGAAACGAGGAGGTAAAACTAAGCGAGATTTGGATGACATAATCACCCTGATAAAAGAAACTGATCCCGTAGATCTTCCCATATTTGTGGCGCGGGAACTACACAAATTGCCGCCTGTTTCTTTTGATCATGTGGATGTCACCAGGCTATTGAAGGACATCATTGTCATTCAAAAAGATCTTCGTGACATACAGGAGAACTGCATCAATCAGACTCAATATGCAACTGTAACCGACATTGACAGTTTAAAAGCAGAAATAGAATTGCTAAAGAAGAACGAAGCCCCCAATAGTGCGCCCTTTGTCAATCAAAAAACAGGCGCTTATTGCATGCAGGACAGCTTTGTATATAATTCTAGCGGACCGGAGGGCCTACCCCACACTGCAAATATTAAGTCACCCGAGAGCATAACATCGAAACAAAGTGTCGAGAGTAGGCGATCACCGCCGGCGCAGCTACCGCCGCCGCCGCCGCCGTCGCTCCCCGTGCCACCGCCGCCGGTTACCTATGCGTCAGCAGCGTCGCAGTCTGTCTCGCTCGCTCCAACAGCTGTTTCTAAGCAAGCGATTTATGATATCACTACGCGAACCACGGCTGGCGCCGCCAGGACATCATCATCATGCACTGATAGCAAGACGACGACGCTAAATACTCAAAACAGTGAGTGTGGTGGAGACTGGATACAGGTCGTGAGGCATAGAAAGAAGCCTAATAATCAGTCACGGTTCACTGGTAGAAAAGGCAATGCTCGTGTCGATGAGACGTGTTTGTTTAAGGCGGCAGAGAAAAGAGTACCCTTGTATATATACAACGTTTCCAAGGAGACAAAGTCAGAGCATATTAGTAAATATATACTTGAAAAGACAAACGTTGTGGTCCGACCGGAAAAAGTAGATACGAAAGAGTCAAAGGACTATGATTCTTATAAAATTTATGTACCTCACCAAAAACTGTCTTTGTTTGACGACGATGAACTATGGCCCTGTGATATATTCTTTCAAAGATATTTCATTTTCAGAAAAGTAGTCAATGACAACGTAGATGAAGGCACGGTTATAATTAACGAAACTAAAAATGGCCAGTAACAATACCACAGTAACAACAACAACGGAATTAAGCCAGACCAGGATAATTAGTTATAACTGCAAATCGGCCAAAGCGCGACGTTTTGTCTGCAATCGCTATGTAAGGAGGCAGATATAATAGCGCTACAAGAAACTTGGCTGCTACCGTACGACATGCCTTATCTAGGTAACAAAGAAGATTTTGAATTTACGGGGAAATCGGCGGTCGACTTATCTACAGGCATACTGAAAGGAAGACCGTACGGTGGTGTGGCAATTTTATGGCGAAAAAGTATGTTTCATCATGTTCAAGTAATTAACAGTAATAATGTGCGTATAACCGGTATTAAAATAACTACGTGTAACCAATCTATAGTAATATTGTGTGTGTATATGCCGTATGAGGCGCCGGACAACCTAGCGGAATTTAGCGACTGTTTAAGTGAACTTAGTGCAATTATAGAAAGTTGTGAAAGTGAGTCAGTATTTATCTTAGGTGACTTTAACGCGCATCCTTATACATCCTTCTGTAACGAAATGCTGTCATTTTGTACCGAACAAAAATGTCTTTGTGCGGACTTTGAGTATTTAGGTATAGACTCGGGAACTTATACATATATCAGTGAGGCTCACGGGACCAGACGGTGGTTAGACCACTGTTTAACGACGCAATCAGCTCACCGTACTATTACTAAAGTTGAAGTGAAGTATGATGTGTTTTGTTCTGATCACTTCCCTATAATGTTATATTGTAATTTAGGTGTGATAAGAAAAAAGCTAGTTAATAATAGTTATGATGAGTGCACTGGGGTAAGATGGGGTAGCAGAGAACCGGGGGAGATAAGTGCATATTCTAGTTTGTGTCACACTAAACTACGGGAAATTGACTTTCCGGAGGAATTTAGGCAATGTTGTGATAACGGTTGTGATAACATTAGTCATAGAAATATTATAGACGATATGTATAGTTTAATTGTAAATGTTCTAAGTGAATCAGCAATGCTCAGCCGTAATAAAAATCCAGTTAAGAAAAAGTATGTTACAGGATGGAATAGACATGTTAGAGAGTCACATTCACTTGCCAGACTGAAGTTTCTACAATGGATTGACTACGGCAAGCCTAAATTAGGGCCTATTTACCAAGAAATGTGTGACAGTAGAAAAGTTTTCAAATCCAAGCTCAAATGGTGCCAAAATAATCAGGAACAGATCAAAATGGACCTAATAGCTACACATCGACAGGCAAAAAACTTTTCTAATTTTTGGAAATGTACTAAAAAGTTAAACCCCAAAACTAGTTTACCAGTATCTATAAATGATATAGTAGAACTGAAGGATATAGCTGACCTATTCTGTAAACATTTTAAAGTGGAATCGCCATTAGTGCCAAAGCAAAGTGTGATCAGTGTTGAGCGCTGTTGTGAACGGGACAATAAGACTAGTTTTACAACCAAACAAGTGGCTTTCATTGTAAACAACATGACACGTGGAAAATCACCCGGGCATGACGGGCTCAGCATTGAACATATACAGCACGCGGGAGTTCATCTCCCCAGAATTTTGTCAATGTTCTATACGTTTTGTGTGAAACATGAATATCTCCCACAGGATATGATGGAGACTATCGTGGTACCTATAGTAAAAAACAAGACAGGAGACGTATCAGATACTAACAACAACAGACCTATCTCACTCGCAACGGTACTGGCTAAAGTATTTGATGGCTTGCTTGACGACCAACTGGATAAGCATCTCCAGCTTAATGATGGACAATTTGGGTTTAGGTCTGGATTGTCTACAGAAAGTGCGATACTGGCTCTCAAGCACACTGTAAGATACTATACTGAAAGAAACACTAATGTATATGCATGTTTTTTAGATCTCTCGAAGGCTTTCGATTCTCTCTCTTATGATATCCTGTGGGATAAGTGTCGAGAAGCAAACCTACCGATGGAAACTGTTAATATACACTTAAATATTGGTATGGCCATCAGATGAACAGAGTCAGGTGGGGGAGTGCTTACTCTGAAAAGTACAAATTGGAATGCGGAGTGAGACAGGGGGGACTCACGTCTCCGAAGCTTTTCAACTTATATGTAAATAAGCTCATTGGTGGGCTCAGCAGCATGCATGCGGGTTGCTATGTAAGTGGGAAAAGTGCGAATAACATAAGCTATGCCGATGACATGGTGCTGCTGAGTCCATCAGTGAGAGGATTGAGAAATCTTTTAAGTACTTGTGAGTCATATGCTGAGACCCATGGATTACGATATAATGTTAAAAAGACTGAAGTAATGATATTTAAGAAGGGAACTAAGTCGCCTAGTAATGTGCCTCCTATAAAATTGTACGGTCAGGAGTTATTGAGTGTTACAAGCTTTAAATATCTGGGACACATTGTAACCAATGACCTGAGAGACGACCTGGACATTTATAGGGAACGGAGGGCGTTGGCGGTGAGGGTGAACATGCTGGCGCGCAGGTTTGCTCGTTGCACACATCAAGTAAAAATTACTTTGTTTAAGGCTTACTGCCAATCCTTTTACACGAGCAGCCTGTGGGTCAGCTATACTCAAAAGTCCATAAACGCCCTTCGAGTCCAGTACAATAACGGATTTAGGATGCTGCTGGGGTTGCCGCGATTCTGTAGTGCGTCAGGCATGTTTGCAGAAACCCGCACGGACGGGTTTCATGCAATAATAAGAAAACGCGTGGCCTCACTAATGCACAGAGTTCGCGGCAGCACCAGCGGTATCCTGACTGTTATAGCAGATAGGGTCGAAGGACCTATTTTAAAGCACTGGATCAAGGTGGTGACCGGCACCTCGCCGGATAAATAGGCTCATCATCATCTTCAATCTGCCCACACCTACCCACTGCTGGGTACAGGCCTCTTCTCTACCTCGCTATCCACCATAAGTTGCTTACTTATTTATTTTAATTTTATTTTAAGGTGTAACATAGATGGATTAGGAAATTCTCTTTTTGTACTAACAATACTATGGAACCGTGTTTTCTGAAAATAAATGTTTTATTATGATATTATTTTTATTATAATTGCAATAAGATGTTTTATATAGAAAACAAATGGGTATTATTTTATTTAGATTATTTTATGATGTTATAAAGACTATTTTTGGTTGAACTGTGTGATTTAAAATATAAAGTGTGTATACGGTGTGGACCAGTGACCAATCATAGCACTGAGTTTCGAAAGGAAATGAAACGAACCAATGAAAATGACTCGCGGAGTTTTGGCGAGCATGCCTGGGAAGGACGTTTTGGTGGGAATAGAGGATATAAAAGGGATGGGTCGAGATGAGAGGGGGCTTTTTTTTTTCTTTTTTTTTTTTTTAGCCCAAAAGGGCAAATTGCAGGTAGAAAGCCTTCAGCATATACCGAGGCCATGGCTCACAGTAAAGTCTTAGTAGGACAACTGTAAACACAAAGGGGTTGTTTTTAGTCCGTATACCACACGAGCTGATGCCCGCTCAATATGTGGGGACCCGGACATAGCAGGGAGGTCTGACTCCTGGGCATGGGTAATTCCATTTTTTTCCCCTCCAACAAAAAAAAAAAATAAAAAGAGGGGGCTTTTTGTTGCTGGTCGTCGAGTGAAATGTGAGTTTAGACTCAGAGGGGGAGCCATTCAGTCTCCGCGTCAAACTACTGTGAAACACGTCTTTCTGGAATTCTATACAGTTCGATTCGCCGTTTTACGCGTCTTGAACTGGGATAGTTGTGATTGCGTGTTGCAGTGGATTTTCGTGAGTGTCTGAAGCGCCGAGATATACCTCGGTTCCTATCTTTTAAATCAACCTACCCCAAATTCCAAAACTATCCTTGGGTCGTTAGATAAGAACTTGTAGGTAATTGATCTGAGTCTGAGTCTGGGCTTGGAGCGACCCTAATTTCCTTTTTCCTTCACCATAGGGTTCCTGGATTGGCTCTTAGGATATTCGCGGGCTAATCCTCTCCTCATTCCTTTCGTGTAGCGAGTTTTGAAATTCCCACACACACAGTCGTTAAACATACAAACACATTCAAATCAAACTCAACCATTTTCGAGTGGTGTCGATGATGGACGTGGTATAACACTAGGATTTTAGACTAGGCTAGACAGGAGTTTAGTTGCGGCTAAACCTAGGTTGTCGAGGTAATGTAGTTAGGGAGAAAAACACGATTATTTAGGTTTATGTAACAAACAAGTATCTGAAATTCGTATGACTACAAATAATTACGTTATTTTCTTCTCACTCTTGAAATACCTAAATACTTAAAAAACTATCTAACAAACTAAATTTTTTTTTATTGTGGCTGTTTTGATCTTTCTTTTTTTGACCGTATATCATGTTGGTTGGCCTACCTAACTTTACATTAAATGACAAACATATTCTAATTCCATATAGCATGTAGATTGACGTGGTTACTTGGTCATTCACAAAACACACACATACAAATTTACTCTACAAGAAGCTGACATTACTATAAGAACACTCTACTAGATTCTACACGGCCTAAGGTTTATTAGCAGTCATTGTCCCCTTCTGAAACGCCTCCGATTCAGAAGGTCGATCATTCTTACTGCATTGGAATTCGAACGAACTTGTGCTTTCCATTTTCCAAAGGCTGTCACTGCTTTGAGTACTATCTGGTTCATACCTTTGTCGTAAGCACGTAGTGCCTAGACTTCTTCTAACTCATGGACTGGAGAACTACTCGCATACCCCGATTAAAAGATGGATTTGTACAATTCGGATTGATTTGACATTGTAGTACAGACCCTGGTCGCATCATTCAGGGACGCTCATCGCCCCTGTTTAGAGTAAAGTTTACTTCGCTGTAGAATGCCTGTGGATGGCCTGAAATCCGATAGAATCAAACCTACACACACGCTACATTATCAATCTAGTGACCTAAGTAGTAACGCTGAATTTACATGTCTTAAAACTAATTTATATATAAAATATCTGGATGAACATCAACATGGTTACGGAACAAAACTTAAGAGACGGGTAGGTGCAAATAAAAATATCCCGTAACCGATCAACAAACATGTTGGACTGATGGATGAGAGATATCACAATATCAAATCATTTGATTGGCAGGTAAACTAACTCGAGAGGGATTTGAGTAGATTCAGGCGGTCTCTAGGTGCTGGTGTATTCAGTTGGCTAATTCCAGGTCTTCAGCAGTCTTAAAATAATGCAGTCACGTAGATTGTGTATGGGAATGTGTGGGAGGAGGATAGCCCCAAAAAAGGTGAAAGATAACGCCAAAAGCGTACTAATGAACGCATAGTTAACCCTCTGTTTAATTGTAAATTGTGTTTTGGTTAACAAAAACCACTCTAAAAAAGAACTTTAGGTTATTACTATCACAACGTCTGCTGTCCTACCCATAGACGATCAGCCACTACTTTGGTCAAATCATCTAAATAAGATAATCGCAATCGTTGGTATTAGAATCTTTCCAATTGGAGAAATATTCCAATAAAAATGCGTAAGAGTTAAATTCCGTCCGACATTAAATTAATGGTTAGCTGGTTAACTTTAAATCTTTAAATTTAATCTTTAAATTTACTTTTCATAGAATCGCTCGGTTAACTCGTGGGGTTTATTCATATTAATTCAATTAACTCGAAGGGGGGTTGTTACAATTTGGTGTCGTAGTGACCAGGATTTTGGGACTTGTTTGTTTAAGACTGATTTTACTTTCTAACATGTTATATTGAAGTAGTTAGTAAGAAATTAGTACAAAAATGTAGACTATAATGTCTACAATTTGATGTTTGTGAAAACGGAGTAGAGTCTAAAAGGTTTTGGTTTCAGTATTTTCGTGAGGTCTATCAGTTTAGTGTTGGTTTATAAGGGGACTAATACCTAGTATATTTAATATGTTATTTTATATTTTATTGCATTGAGAAGGGGTGGATAAATAAATGGAGGAACTTTTAGACACAAAATCAGGCCAGCAATGGACAGAATATTTTTGACAATGGGTAGACCTGTCTGCATTTGTGAAAAGCGGTGCTATGGTGTAAGATATCCTAGGCCTGCTCAAGGACGGACGCATATATATATTTTTTTTCATTAAATTTAAGGGGACTAAGGTACGTACGCATAACCACACCACATGTGGTGTGGAGGGTTTTCTTTTTCTCTCCGTCCGAGTCTCGTAAGTGCCCAGCCCACATTCAGCTGGTTGGTTATATATATATATATATTGCGTAATGGGTGTTGTTGGTGTGTGGGCAAGTTCTCAGAATGGTTTCAAGCATCGTTACAAAAGGGGCACTTATCTTTGTATAATATATGGGGCATAATTAAAATGACACAAGTATTTTTAACAGTCTGTTAGAATAAAGAAAATTATAAATAGGGATTATATTTTATTGGAGTGATGTCTGGTTGAGTTGTTTTGCAAGCGAGTGACAACGTCACCGGGGTCTGACCCAGATTTAACTTTCGATGCTAGTCCCTACGAGCAACCACGGTGTGCGGGATCGATGATAATAGCAAACAGTTACAGCATTGCTTCCACAAAGCCTAGGTCCGCTGTGATGAACGGATTATCAGAGGTCTCATAACTCGCGTACTAAATTTAAACCCTGCAGGATGGATGTCTTGACTGTAAAGGTCAAGATTGTCTACGGTGTGGAAGGTGAGAGCTCTACATCGTGGGTCTTTCCCGCTCTGTTCTGGAGGGCCACCGTTAGAACAGAGTGAACAAGGGTGACAATGGTCCATTTGTATCTTGCCTTATTTTATGTGTCAAACGTGGGGGTGAGCATCCGTAGGGAACAAAATCATATTGAGCACTGGCTTGTCAATTGAATGCAACCATGATCATCACATCATTAAATCATACTATTAGGTTGTAGAACTCTTGTGTCATTTTAGGGATTTATCTTTAATGAGTTATTTCAATTATGTACGATAATGAAAAAAGTGGGGAAAAAATAATAAAAATTATTAATTTCGCTAAACTTCTTAAAACTTTAAGGGGACAGTTGACAAAACCAACCTTAAAATTAAAATTTGTGATTTATTTTTCTCTCACTCTCTCTCTCTCGCGCACTCTGAAAACTTAAGTAGCTTTTATTATGGATTTGAATGGGTTGCGATATTGTTTAATTTAGTAAATAAAATTTTATTCCGGTTAACTACTTAAAATTTTAAGGGGACATTGTGACGAAACAAACATTTGGTTTATTTCTCAGTAGGTAGAAATATATTTTTTTTAAAAATCTCCAAAATGTGGATAAACTTTAAGAGCTATGAAATAAGTTGTGAATAATAAATTTAAAATGAATATGGTTTAACTTCACCGTTGCTTTCAGTGGATGTCGAATTATGACCATTTTACACATTTGTGATTTTGTTTTGAAGTGTCGCATTTGCCATGGCTCATTCAATCGAAACTCATACGTAAGGGTGTTTAGTTACGATATAGTTTGGTGGGTCAAACAGATGCGTAGTTAGTTTATTTATTTATTTATTTATTTGCATAAGCGCACACCCACACATAAAACATTGCAGATACTTAACAAAAAATAACATTGGTACCACTTAACAAAAATAACATCGCAGAAAACAAAAATACTTATAAACATTCAGAAACAACTAGAAACTATAGTTAAAGTAATTACACCGTGAGACAGGTAGGACATAGGTACCAAAGTAAGTGTGGCATCTGCAAAAAGGTTCTGACTCAGCATGTGCCTAAGAAGTAGACTCCTCAGGCGCTGCCGTGTGGTCTGCGGAGTGTGTTCTCGCGCGGAGCGCGAGGACCACTACGGTTGCGGGGTCGAGGACTTATGGTTGCCTCATGCCCGCGGCGTCAACTCGGGGGGTAACGTCCCCCCCGGTCTTGGGTGGCCCCTACTTGTCAGGGGCCTCGCGTGGTCTTCGTTGCGCTGTGCTTTCGCCGTCTATTGGCATACACTGGCGACAACGGTGCGGGAGCTTCTTCTTCTCCACTGTGCCGTGCTTTCGCCCTCTTCTGCGGGCTTACACTGGCGACAGTGGGATGAGCAGCAACTCTCTTGGGAGTGGTCTGCCTTCAGGCGGACGTGCGTGATGTGGAGCAATGTCGTGGAGATGTGCGTGGCGGCTGTTGTCGGCGCAGTCGTACATGCGCCGTGCGAGCCGCGCGACGAATTTCTCCACGGTGGGCATCCGGGTATCTCTCATGATGGTGGTGTTGCGCACGTACCGCCCGGCTCCTGTGATCACCCGCAGGGAGATGTTCTGGAACCGCTGCAGCCGTGCCTTCTGGGTCTTCGACAGCAGGGCGTACCATGCTGGAGCCGCGTAGGTGAGCCGCGAGCGCACATAGGCCTTGTACACCCGCAGCTTGGCTCTCAGAGGCAGGCTGGACGACAGGACAGGCCGGAGCATTGCCCGCGCGGCTTTGGCCCGGTTGATGCAGTGTTGCACCATCGGGACCATGCGCAGCGAGCAGTCGATGTTGCAACCGAGGTATTTCACCGTCGATTGCCACTCGATGTCCCGGCCCCTCAGCTGTAGCGGGGTCGGACGGCGGGAGCGGGTGGTCAACAGGGCTGTTGTCTTCCCGACGTTCACCGCGGTCCGCCACTTGTCCAGCCAGGGCGGCAGCAGGTCCAGGAGTCGCTGCATCTTCCTGCAGGCGAGCTCAATTTTGCGCGACGACGCGAAGTAGGCGCTGTCGTCGGCGTAGAGGGCGAGCACAACGTCTTCCACCCCCTCCTCGAGATGGCCCTCGAGTGTGGGGATGTCGTTGGTGTAGAGCGCGTAGAGCACCGGCGAAAGGCAGCTGCCTTGCGGGACTCCTGCGCTGTGCGGGACTCCTGCGCTGACCTCAGGCGCTGATCTTCCGTCAGTACCGGAACAAGGGAGACGGCGTGCTCAACTGAAAGCATTAACAGAAGGTACCTGACTTATTTGTTAGTATATACTTTTAGTTTAAAAGGTATAAGTTTATACTATACAAATTGATAATATTAGTAGGATTAGTTTGTATTGGTTAATTGAATACGATATAGAATACTGTTATGTAGATAATAAAGAATATAGAATATAATAATAATAATAGAGTATAGCTGAATTTATTTTATAATTAGTTGATTACAATTTATTTATGTATTAATAATGCAGGCGGGACTAGGGGAGCATCTTTTGTGAGCCCAAAAGAGTTTTTTTTAATGAATTCTTAAAGGCTACTCTACTTTCAAGCTGTCTAAGTGGCGGAGGTAGGTCCTTCCAGCACTTAGTAGCCTGGAACCGGAAGCTACCACGAAACGCAGAAGTCCGGTGCCGCGGCATACTAAGCGGCTTTGTGCATAGTCTGATACAGTTGCGATCTCCCTTTAATGTCCAGCGCCAAACAAGTTTCTTATATAAATACTCTGGCTTATGATGTTTCATGACTCCAAACATAAGTGTTGCCATAAATAGCTTAAGTCGGTTTTTCATTTTTAGCAAGTTTGCATTATTTATGAAAGGAGTAACGTGAGTGCGAGCAGGAATATTAAAACAAAATCGGGCACAGGCATTCTGAACGCGTTGAAGCAGTTTATGGGATTTAGCATTTAAGCAAGGGCCATAAGCAGTAAAGGCGTAGTTAATTTTGGACATCACCAAAGAATCACAGAGAAGTATTCGTGTGTTTACATTGAGATATCTTCGGAGCTTGTACAAGACTCTAAGCCGGAAGAAACAGTTTCTTGCTACCTATACCACATGCTTTTCGAATCTTAAGTGACAGTCCATAACCACACCCAAATTACGCGCTTCGCTTACAAAGCTCAGCGGCTCCCTCCCAATCATAATCGCGGGATGTAGTGCCATTATTTTATCGGTTTGTGTTTTTGTACCCAAAATCATTGCTTTAGACTTGCTTTTATTTAGTAATAAGCCATTTTGTACACACCATCTGTAGATACGATCTAAGTCCTCATTCAAAGCGTGTACTGCATCATCGATGTTACTAGTGTTTGCAGAGACAAATATTTGTAGGTCATCTGCATAGAGATGGTAACTACAGGATTTTATGCATGTAACTATGTCAGCTGTGTAAATGCTGAAAAGGAGCGGACCCAAGATTGACCCTTGAGGAATTCCCCTTCTTACTTGTTGCAAATCCGACTTAACTAAAGATCCATCTGCCTTGCCAATGACCACTTGCTGCACTCTATTGGATAAATAGCTTTGGAACCACCTGATCGTTTCATTATTGAACCCATAATAAACTAACTTAGAGATCAGCAATTCTAAGTTTAAGGAGTCAAACGCTTTAGAAAAATCTAGAAGAGCCAGAATCGTACCATTTTTGTTATCTTGATTTCCCAAAATGATGTCGATAACGTCAAGCAAGGCGGAGGACGTGCTATGATGCTTACGAAACCCAGATTGGCGTTCCGGCAGGACATCGTTTTCCTCACAGTAGGCGATCACTTGCTTATATACAACCGTTTCCAAAATCTTCGAAAAATAAGGTAATATGCTTATTGGCCTAAGGTCGGTATAATCTGAGGGGTTGTTATTTTTGGGAAGTGGGTTGATTGTCCCTATCTTCCATTGATCGGGAAAACTACACGATAGAATGGACCCATTTACCACAGTAGTAATATGACTCAGGGTGAATGAAAGAGACAAAATGATCATGTCTCTATTTATTTTGTCGCAGCCCATGGCATTTGATGGTAAATCCAAAATTATTTTCAAGATTTCTGATTCATCAATGGTATTTAATTTGAGATAAATATTATCGCGATGTCTATTAGATTCAAGATATGTCAAATAAGTTAAGTTAAAATTATAATTATTGTGAATATTCAAAAAATGATTGTTTATATTGTCAGGATGTTGGAGATTTTCTGGAAGCGGTGCATATTTCTGATCCGGTAACACAGATTTTTTTAGATATTTCCAAAGCGCCTTACCATTAGTCACATTGCGATTTATGTGCTGTTCATAATAGGCCTTTTTCTCAAAAAACATGCTGGAGTTGACCAGATGTTTAAGATTTATGTAGTATAGTTTATGTGCATCTGATTTTGTTTTGGACCAATTGACATGCGCTTTATCACGAAGGTATATCATGTGGACAATGTTAGATGTGAGCCACGACTTATTTTCCTCCCTAATTGTTTTTGTTTTTTCAGGCGCATGACGATCAAACAAGGCTATCAAAGAAGAGGTAATAAACGATACAGCGGCATTTACATCGATATTAGAATCCGCTTTGACATCTAGACAGGGTAATTTCGAAATGTCCTCGTTAAATTGGGCTACGTCTATATTTTTTAAAGCTCTAAAAGTAACTGTTTTGGGCGGTATCCTTTCCCTCCTTATCTTAAGGCTGCACGTTATCAATGCGTGACCACCAAGCTCTGGGATACTTAGCACTGAGACATTGCCTACGGGCGCATCCGTACAAATCAGATCAATCAAAGTTTGGCTGTGAGAGGTGTAGTGTGTTGGCTCTGTAACACAGTTTTTAAGATTTAAAGAGTCGAGAAATTGGTTAACTTTGCTCGTAGTATTGTTGTTACAAAGCAGATTTATGTTAAAGTCCCCCATCAAAATAATGTAGTCATAATTTGTAAAAGACGAGATGGATTCGGTAATCGCATCAAGAAAAACATCTGTATTAACCCATTGAGGCCGATATGCTGTTCCTACAATAAGTTTACGCGTATTTAAAGTCATTCTAAGCCAAAACTGTTCAATGGAATCTGGAGCAGGAGGATGAGTACATACTCGTGCAGAAATCCCCATTTTGACATAAAATAGTTCAATGATGGAGGTACAGATGGCGGTCGATCGCCTTTAGATTCCAGATGGTTTGACTCAAAGTAGAACTATATTCACTATAATTGCAATAAGATGTTTTATATAGAAAACAAATGGGTATTATTTTATTTAGATTATTTTATGATGTTATAAAGTCTATTTCTGGTTGAACTGTGTGATCTAAAATATAAAGTGTGTATACGGTGTGGACCATGGACCAATCAGAGCACTGAGTTTCGAAAGGAAATGAAACGAACCAATGAGAATGACTCGCGGAGTTTTACATGGTGTTTTGGCGAGCACGCCTGGGGAGGACGTTTTGGTGGGAATAGAGGATATAAAAGGGATAGGTCGAGATGAGAGGGGGCTTTTTGTTGCTGGTCGTCGAGTGAAGTGTGAGTTAAGACTCAGAGGGGGAGCCATTCAGTCTCCGCGTCAAACTACTGTGAAACACGTCTTTCTGGAATTCTATACAGTTCGATTCGCCGTTTTACGCGTCTTGAACTGGGATAGTTGTGATTGCGGGTTGCAGTGGATTTTCGTGAGTGTCTGAAGCGCCGAGATATACCTCGGTTCCTATCTTTTAAATCAACCTACCCCAAATTCCAAAACTATCCTTGGGTCGTTAGATAAGAACTTGTAGGTAATTGATCTGAGTCTGAGTCTGGGCTTGGAGCGACCCTAATTTCCTTTTTCCTTCACCATAGGGTTCCTGGATTGGCTCTTAGGATATTCGCGGGCTAATCCTCTCCTCATTCCTTTCGTGTAGCGAGTTTTGAAATTCCCACACACACAGTCGTTAAACATACAAACACATTCAAATCAAACTCAACCATTTTCGAGTGGTGTCGATGATGGACGTGGTATAGGATTTTAACACTAGGATTTTAGACTAGGCTAGACAGGAGTTTAGTTGTGGCTAAACCTAGGTTGTCGAGGTTATGTAGTTAGGGAGATAAACACGATTATTTAGGTTTATGTAACAAACAATTATGTGAAATTCGTATGACTACAAATAATTACGTTATTTTCTTCTCACTCTTGAAATACCTAAATACTTAAAAAACTATCTAACAAACTAAATTTTTTTTTATTGTGGCTGTTTTGATCTTTCTTTTTTTGACCGTATATCATGTTGGTTGGCCTACCTAACTTTACATTAAATGACAAACATATTCTAATTCCATATAGCATGTAGATTGACGTGGTTACTTGGTCATTCACAAAACACACACATACAAATTTACTCTACAAGAAGCTGACATTACTATAAGAACACTCTACTAGATTCTACACGGCCTAAGGTTTATTAGCAGTCATTGTCCCCTTCTGAAACGCCTCCGATTCAGAAGGTCGATCATTCTTACTGCATTGGAATTCGAACGAACTTGTGCTTTCCATTTTCCAAAGGCTGTCACTGCTTTGAGTACTATCTGGTTCATACCTTTGTCGTAAGCACGTAGTGCCTGTTGGCAACACCAACACCAATGTATTAAATGAAGTATAATATTGTTATATGGCAACATTGTAAAAACTCTCTTCCTTCGATGTCTGCTACAAGGTGTAAGCGTGCTGCAATAAATTATTCAGTTATCTGGTAAAACAAGGTGTTTTCCTGCATCAACAAGTCTCCCGTGGCCACTGCTTGCCACATGGTCCTTCGAGCAAAGAAAATCCAGCCCCTACAATAACTTGGAGACAGCAAAACGGGCGAGACAGGATACACGCCACATCACGGTTCGCCAGCAGGATCGCATTACAAAGGAAGCAGCAACAAGAACGTTCGTCAGAAGTGCACGGAGAAAGTGGTAACAAACAGTGTGCAGTGCAAAAATAGTGTGTTGGTGCATCATTCCCATCAATATCTATCACCGCATTTTTACTCGTCATCCGCCATTTTATCGCAAGTCGTGTACGTACGATACGAGTATCGATCGCTCAATCGATCGAGGACATCGCTAGAAGTCGGTAAAGGAGTGCAACGCCGTCAGCCAACTTTGTCGGTAAAGCAGCGCAGAGCAACTCAACTTCCGGCCAGCGCACGAATGAAAATCGATCTACGCACCGGGTTTCGTAGCATCGCCGCGGGAGGGCGCCACCCGCTGCGTTTTCGAGAGCTGCACCATAGCCAGCCCGCCATTTTCTTTCTATTTGTCTGTTCTGTTTGTCAAGGAAAGGCGGCACGTGGTTTTAGTTTTTGTACAATAAGTGTTATACTGTGTAACAATTTTAGTCAAAATGTCGGAATTAGAGATAAAAAAGCTGATAGCGAAACGAGGATATCTAAAAGGTTCCATCACTCGCTTATGCGGCTCATTTGAGATGAGTGATGACGCCTCGTACGATGTGTTGGTTGCTAAACGGGACAGGCTAATGGCGGCCTTTCAAGCATACGAGGCCATAAATCTTGATCTAGTGGAGCAGCAGGAGCCCTCCACAACATTGGAGGACTTGTGTGAGGTCGAAGACAAATACATACTGGCCTTGGCCACCATAAGTAAGTTGATCAATGTTCACAAACAAAATGTGGCTTCACAGCCTCCACCTCACAAGAGCAAGGCAAAGTTGCCACACATCTCCATAGCAGTATTCTCTGGTAAATACAGTGATTACACACCGTTCATGAGTTTATTCACCTCACTCATCCACAATGACCAGACACTTGACAGCATTCAAAAGCTCTATTATTTACGAACATACGTGACGGGTGAGCCCTTAGATATCATCAAAAACCTGCCTCTTGCCATAGGCAGCTATGAGCAAGCAATAAAACTTCTAAAAGACAGGTATGATAATAAGTTTAGGCTAGTGAACGAACACATCTCGGTGTTACTCGACATGCCATGCATTGTAAAATCAACGGCCAGTAACCTGAGAACATTTATAGCTACACTAAAACAACATATTGCTGCACTCACAAACCTAGATAGCAACGTAATACACTGGGATGCTATATTACTTTGCATTATTTGTCGAAAATTAGATTCATACACGGCCAGAGCCTACCAGACCGAGAGAGACGCCAAGCTGGAGCCGACATTAGCCAGTTTCATTGAGTACATGGAAAGACGGGCACTGGCACTCGAGAACTCGGACCAAGGAGCCGCAGCCGCGGTGAAGCCGGGCATTGCGACCAGGGTAACGAATGTAGCTGCGGAGTCCAGGATTACAGGTACGGCATGTGTATTTTGTTCAAATAATGACCATAAGCTGCATAACTGCAAATCATTCATGATGCAAGCCTCATCTGCTCGTGTGTGCTTTGCAAAGGCTAATAAGTTGTGTTTCACTTGCCTGCGAGCGCATTCAGGCAAGTGCAAGTACCATTTTCGCTGCAGGCAATGCAAAAGGGCACACAACACAGTCCTGCATGATGATGATGCTGTAGCTCCCGTGTCACTTTCATCTAGCGAGTCAACGGCCACAAACAGTGACACTGCTTCGAGTGTTTTGCTTCCAACTGCACGAGTGAAGCTGTTTGCAAAGAATGGTCAGGAATATTGGGTTAAGGCTTTGCTGGACAGCGGATCACAAACATCCTTTGTTACAGACAAACTAGTCAGACTTCTAGGGATTGAGACAGACCAAGTCAACGTGAATATTGTAGGAATAGCAAACACAGGAAAAAGGTTAAAGCAATGTGTCTCCTTAGAAGTGCACTCTCGGGTATCTGCTTTCAAAACCAGAATGAGGTGCTATGTTGTGGAAAACATAACCTGCCAGCTACCACAAAAACAATTTCAGACGTCTGCCATCAAAATTCCTGCAGGCGTCCAATTGGCTGATGAAGAATATAACATACCAAGTGACATTCATATTTTAATGGGTGCCGATGTCGTATTCCAGGTGCTACTACCGAGGAAGAGCAACACTGCGAGTTCGGGCCAGCCAACAACTGATGCTGAGCAGCCACAGGTCATCAACACTCACTTCGGGCACATTGTAGCAGGTAGCATTCCACAACATGGTGATCAAAAGGTGGTTTCGTTATTTTGTCAACAATGCTCCTCTGATATAAATGAAACTATACCTAAGTTTTGGAAAACTGAACAGATACCAGAGATCTATAACGAAAACCAATCTGAACATGAGTTGGCAGAACAGAATTTTAAAGAGTCAACCCAGCTAAAGGACAATCAATTCACTGTAACATTGCCCACAAAGGTGCCTCTCGCAGATGTAAAGAAAACGTTAGGAGATTCATTCAATCAGGCTCTAAAACGGTTTCATAACTTAGAGAAAAAACTACACAAAGATGAAGCGCTGTTGTCAGCGTATAGGAGCTTCATCCAGCAATTCATATCGCTAGGCCATGCTCATTATATAAATATTGAAGACTTAGATTGCACAGATAAACCAATCTATTTCCTGCCTCATCACGCGGTATTGAAACAAGATAGTAAGACTACAAAATTACGAACAGTGTTTGATGGGTCTATGAAAACGGATAAAAGGGTTTCGCTCAACGATATTTTACTAAATGGGCCGACCACACAAAGGGACCTTTTCGATATCGTCCTGTTATTCAGGTTTGGTGACTTCACATTCACAGCAGACATCAAACAAATGTTCAGATGTATAAAGGTCGATGAAAAATACACTTCGTTGCAATTAATATTGTGGCGTGACAATCCCAGCGAAAGTGTCAAATGTATATGTTTAGATACGGTAACGTACGGTCTAAAATCATCAAGCTTCCTAGCAACACGCTGCCTGCTAGAACTTGCAACAAAAAATGAACGCGAATATCCTTTAGCTTCGTTCATATTAAAGAACTGCTGTTACGTAGATGACATATTATACTCAGGTAGCAATATAGACACCCTACTTGAGGCCAAACGTCAGATACGCGAATTATTAGGAACAGCCAACTTTCAGACCCATAAGTGGGCCTCAAATAGCCAAACCATCTTGGCAGATATCCCTACTCAGCAACAACAATTTGATGAAATTGATCTGCAGAAAGGCGAGTACGATATGAAGGCGTTAGGGTTGAACATAAATGTAGGTGAGGATTGTTTTAAAATAACTAGCCTTGAACCTTTCAACTCCCAGTCAGTAACAAAGCGCGAAATTCTCAGTTACATCTCGAGATTTTATGATCCAATGGGTTTTGCCAGTCCAATCGTGGTGGTTGCAAAGACCATCATGCAGAAGTTGTGGTCGACAAAAATGGACTGGAATGAAAGCCCTCCCACAGATGTCAAACTGCAATGGTTAGAATTCGCTAATAAATTGGCTAACATGAAGCCGATACACTTGAATAGGAATATTCACGTAGACGAATCATGCACTGTGCAACTGATAGGATTTGCAGATGCCTCGACCACTACGGGCTACGGTTGTTGCGTATACCTACGGGTAACTGATTCTACAGGTAGTACAATACTTTACCTACTATGTTCGAAGTCCAGAATCAACCCGCTAAACAAAGGTCTAACAATACCGCGATTAGAGCTAAATGCGGCCCTATTATTGTCGAAATTAGCAGCTAAAGTGTATGATACGCTTAAACTACGCATTAAGATAGATGATGTGTACCTCTTTAGTGATTCGAAGATAGTATTAGCTTGGATAAACACCGAGACAACTAGGTTGCAAGCTTACGTGGCAAATAGAGTAGCAACGATACACCAAGCCACTTCTGAATGGCGCTGGGCTTATGTAAACACACGTGACAACCCTGCTGATTACATCAGCCGCGGACTCGATCCCGAGGAGCTTGCTGGCTGCACCATGTGGTGGAATGGTCCCGAGTTTCTTCGCAATGGTGAGTACAACATTGATGTCAACATAGAGTTACCTTACGAGTTGCCTGAAATGAAGGTTTGCCCAGTGGTTTCCAGCATCGCCACCAACTTAGTCGCTACTCAATTGGAACCAGATTTGTTTCACACTCTGGAAAAATATTCAAGCATACATAAAGCTACTAGAGTTCTTGCATACGTGCTTAGATTTTGCAACAATGTCAAGTCACACACACACAAAGTGAAACACAACTACTTAACAACCGAGGAATTACAAACTTCATTGTTTACGATAATTAGAAATGATCAACGCAAACATTTCCAAACAGAAATAGATTCTATAAATTCAAAGAGTGCCACAAAGGGTAGTTTAAAGCCTCTACATCCCTTTTTGGACGATCAGGATGTACTCAGAGTAGGAGGTAGGTTACATCACTCTGACGTGCCATATTCACAAAAACATCCTGCAATACTATGTAAAGGTTCACCCGTCACTGAGCGTTTGATACAAAGTGAGCATGAAAGGCTTTTTCACGCTGGTCCTAGGCTGCTATTATCAAGTCTGAACCAAAGGTTTTGGTTAGTTAACGGCATGAGAGAGGTAAAAAAGATAACTCATAGATGTGTAACATGTTTCAGACTCAAAGCCACTGCTTCGCATCAGCTGATGGGCTCCTTGCCGAAAGCCCGAGTGACTGCTTGCCGACCGTTCCAAAAAGTAGGAGTGGACTTCTGTGGACCTATAAGTATTAAAAATTCTCGCGTTCGTCGGGCTGTAATAACAAAGGGATATATCTGCGTGTGGGTCTGTTTTGTTACGAAAGCAGTCCACCTGGAGCTATGTTCTGATCTTACAACAGATAATTTCCTGGCATGTTACAAACGAATGATTTCAAGACGAGGGCTAAGCACAGAAGTCTACTGCGACAATGCAAGCACGTTCAAAGGCGCAAGGAACCAATTAGTTGAGTTATACGATTTAGTCAACTCCCAGAGTCACCAAACACAGGTACAGGCCTTTGCTTCCCAACAAGGTATCAATTTCCATTTCATACCGAGCTATTCGCCAGTGTTCGGTGGACTGTGGGAAGCGGCTGTCAAAAGCACTAAGTATCACTTAAAACGTGTCCTGTTAAACTCAGCTTTGACATACGAGCAATTGAATACTGTGTTAAATCAGATAGAAGCTATTTTAAATTCTAGACCGCTCTTGCCATTGTCTTCTGATGTTAATAGTTACGATTATTTAACCCCGGGGCACTTTTTAACTGGCTCCGCATTAACTTCCTTCCCCGAGAAGGACATTTCGAATGTACCCATGAATAGGTTAAGGTTTTGGGACATATGTACAAATATTAGGCAAAATTTCTGGAAAACCTGGTACAAACAATACCTCAATGTCCTCCAAAGTCGTCCGAAGTGGCGAGATGATATTGCAAATGTAAATACTGGTAACTTAGTTATATTGAAAGAGGCTAATGAACCGCCTCTGTCATGGCCAATGGCCAGAATTGTTAAGGTTTTTCCTGGTAGCGATGATAAGGTCAGAGCTTTAGAAGTTATGACTTCAAATGGAAAAACTCATCTACGTTCCATAACAAAGGTGTGTATTCTACCTATAAATGATAACAATAAGTAGTAATAGTTCTTATTGCATTTGTGATGTATTGATATAGGTATACTCCTAGATGTTTGTTAATATTATGTAACCCTAGGTAGGCTAGGCGCTTCTTACGCATATTATTATAACTACTTACATGTACTGTTTCCACTTTAATGTGTCAGTAGTTTGTATTAAAGTTTAATTAGCTCATAGTGTGAGGCATACATGTAAATGTAGCTAACTAGTACACTCTTATAATTGTACCATTTGTATGTATGGTTAAGCAATTAATACTGTCATTAATTAGTTAGATTAGAGCTCTTATGAGTTAGTGAGTAGGCATCAGATATGCATGAATTTTGTGTCTAGCCAGTTTATTTTTGTTATCTGCCTTAGGCCGCAACATGTTGGCAACACCAACACCAATGTATTAAATGAAGTATAATATTGTTATATGGCAACATTGTAAAAACTCTCTTCCTTCGATGTCTGCTACAAGGTGTAAGCGTGCTGCAATAAATTATTCAGTTATCTGGTAAAACAAGGTGTTTTCCTGCATCAACAAGTCTCCCGTGGCCACTGCTTGCCACAGTGCCTAGACTTCTTCTTACTCATGGACTGGAGAACTACTCGCATACCCCGATTAAAAGATGGATTTGTACAATTCGGATTGATTTGACATTGTAGTACAGACCCTGGTCGCATCATTCAGGGACACTCATCGCCCCTGTTTAGAGTGAAGTTTACTTCGCTGTAGAATGCCTGTGGATGGCCTGAAATCCGATAGAATCAAACCTACACACACGCTACATTATCAATCTAGTGACCTAAGTAGTTACGCTGAATTTACATGTCTTAAAACTAATTTATATATAAAATATCTGGATGAACATCAACATGGTTACGGAATAAAACTTAAGAGACGGGTAGGTGCAAATAAAAATATCCCGTAACCGATCAACAAACATGTTGGACTGATGGATGAGAGATATCACAATATCAAATCATTTGATTGGCAGGTAAACTAACTCGAGAGGGATTTGAGTAGATTCAGGCGGTCTCTAGGTGCTGGTGTATTCAGTTGGCTAATTCCAGGTCTTCGGCAGTCTTAAAATAATGCAGTCACGTAGATTGTGTATGGGAATGTGTGGGAGGAGGATGGCCCCAAAAAAGATGAAAGATAACGCCAAAAGCGTACTAATGAACACATAGTTAACCCTATGTTTAATTGTAAATTGTGTTTACAATTTTGAGTGGTTGTAAGCATTATTTTATAAAATTTAAGCTTATTTTGCTTAGCTAAATCTAACTTCGTCTGTCTTGGGTCCGTAGAACTTGGTTGACCTCCACTGGGTGGGGCGGGGTTAAGGGGCCCTACCTTAGGGCCCGGGTCCCTTCTGGACGCGAGCTCTAGCACAAACCCTCCTTTATAAACTCATGTAATCGAAATGTCTTTTATATGGTTATTTACTAGGAATTTATTCTAATAAGCTCGGAATCGATGCTTATCAATATTTTTATGTCACTTATATTCATCACTGACTGAGGAACCTCGTGACGATACTGTTAACCATAACCACTCTAAAAAAGAACTTTAGGTTATTACTATCTCAACGTCTGCTGTCCTACCCATAGACGATCATCCACTACTTTGGTCAAATCATCTAAATAAGATAATCGCAATCGTTGGTATTAGAATCTTTCCAATTGGAGAAATATTCCAATAAAAATGCGTAAGGGTTAAATTCCGTCTGACATTAAATTAATGGTTAGCTGGTTAACTTTAAATCTTTAAATTTAATCTTTAAATTTACTTTTCATAGAATCGCTCGGTTAACTCGTGGGGTTTATTCATATTAATTCAATTAACTCGAGGGGGGGTTGTTACAATTTGGTGTCGTAGTGACCAGGATTTTGGGACTTGTTTGTTTAAGACTGATTTTACTTTCTAACATGTTATATTGAAGTAGTTAGTAAGAAATTAGTAAAAAATGTAGACTATAATGTCTACAATTTGATGTTTGTGAAAACGGAGTAGTCTAAAAGGTTTTGGTTTCAGTATTTTCGTGAGGTCTATCAGTTTAGTGTTGGTTTATAAGGGGACTAATACCTAGTATATTTAATATGTTATTTTATATTTTATTGCATTGAGAAGGGGTGGATAAATAAATGGAGGAACTTTTAGACACAAAATCAGGCCAGCAATGGACAGAATATTTTTGACAACGGGTAGACCTGTCTGCATTTGTGAAAAGCGGTGCTATGGTGTAAGATATCCTAGGCCTGCTCAAGGACGGACGCATATATATATTTTTTTTCATTAAATTTAAGGGGACTAAGGTACGTACGCATAACCACACCACATGTGGTGTGGAGGGTTTTCTTTTTCTCTCCGTCCGAGTCTCGTAAGTGCCCAGCCCACATTCAGCTGGTTGGTTATATATATATATATATTGCGTAATGGGTGTTGTTGGTGTGTGGGCAAGTTCTCAGAATGGTTTCAAGCATCGTTACAATAGGGGCACTTATCTTTGTATAATATATGGGGCATAATTAAAATGACACAAGTATTTTTAACAGTCTGTTAGAATAAAGAAAATTATAAATAGGGATTATATTTTATTGGAGTGATGTCTGGTTGAGTTGTTTTGCAAGCGAGTGACAACGTCACCGGGGTCTGACCCAGATTTAACTTTCGATGCTAGTCCCTACGAGCAACCACGGTGTGCGGGATCGATGATAATAGCAAACAGTTACAGCATTGCTTCCACAAAGCCTAGGTCCGCTGTGATGAACGGATTATCAGAGGTCTCATAACTCGCGTACTAAATTTAAACCCTGCAGGATGGATGTCTTGACTGTAAAGGTCAAGATTGTCTACGGTGTGGAAGGTGAGAGCTCTACATCGTGGGTCTT
Source organism: Argyresthia goedartella (assembly GCA_949825045.1). Classification (NCBI taxonomy): domain Eukaryota; kingdom Metazoa; phylum Arthropoda; class Insecta; order Lepidoptera; family Argyresthiidae; genus Argyresthia; species Argyresthia goedartella. The sequence goes on along the minus strand of OX463811.1, from coordinate 3,551,246 downwards.
TCCCGCTCTGTTCTGGAGGGCCACCGTTAGAACAGAGTGAACAAGGGTGACAATGGTCCATTTGTATCTTGCCTTATTTTATGTGTCAAACGTGGGGGTGAGCATCCGTAGGGAACAAAATCATATTGAGCACTGGCTTGTCAATTGAATGCAACCATGATCATCACATCATTAAATCATACTATTAGGTTGTAGAACTCTTGTGTCATTTTAGGGATTTATCTTTAATGAGTTATTTCAATTATGTACGATAATGAAAAAAGTGGGGAAAAAATAATAAAAATTATTAATTTCGCTAAACTTCTTAAAACTTTAAGGGGACAGTTGACAAAACCAACCTTAAAATTAAAATTTGTGATTTATTTTTCTCTCACTCTCTCTCTCTCGCGCACTCTGAAAACTTAAGTAGCTTTTATTATGGATTTGAATGGGTTGCGATATTGTTTAATTTAGTAAATAAAATTTTATTCCGGTTAACTACTTAAAATTTTAAGGGGACATTGTGACGAAACAAACATTTGGTTTATTTCTCAGTAGGTAGAAATATTTTTTTTTTAAATCTCCAAAATGTGGATAAACTTTAAGTTATGAAATAAGTTGTGAATCATAAATTTAAAATGAATATGGTTTAACTTCACCGTTGCTTTCAGTGGATGTTGAATTATGACCATTTTACACATTTGTGATGTTGTTTTGAAGTGTCGCATTTGCCATGGCTCATTCAATCGAAACTCATACGTAAGGGTGTTTAGTTACGATATAGTTTGGTGGGTCAAACAGATGAGTAGTTAGTTCAATGATGGAGGTACAGATGGCGGTCGATCGCCTTTAGATTCCAGATGGTTTGACTCAAAGTAGAACTTTATTCACTATAATTGCAATAAGATGTTTTATATAGAAAACAAATGGGTATTATTTTATTTAGATTATTTTATGATGTTATAAAGTCTATTTCTGGTTGAACTGTGTGATCTAAAATATAAAGTGTGTATACGGTGTGGACCAGTGACCAATCAGAGCAGTAAATCTTTAAATTTACTTTTCATAGAATCGCTCGGTTAACTCGTGGGGTTTATTCATATTAATTCAATTAACTCGAGGGGGGGTTGTTACAATGCTGTAATCGAAATCTGTTTTTCGAAGTTTCCTAGTAAAAGATATAGTATAACATTTTTTAGGATTCATGAACAGATTGTTTTCTGTACAATAACTTAACATACTATTTATATCACTTTGGAGTAGAAGACAGTCATCGATGTTTGATATGTTTTTGAAAATTTTAGCGTCGTCAGCATAAAGGAGAAATTCAGAGTGTTTAGTGGCAGATCCAATGTCGTTGACATATAAAATAAAAAGCAGAGGTCCCAAATGAGACCCTTGTGGGACCCCCGAGCTAATAGTCTTATAATCGGAGACGAAACCCTTTAGTGCAACTGCTTGCATTCTATTCTCCAGGTAGGAGAGAATCCAACGGAAAATATCACCGTGTATACCAAAGTTCCAGAGTTTGGAAAGCAACGTAAAGTGACTAATTGTATCAAAAGCTTTTGAAAAATCGGTATACACGGCATCTACTTGCATCTTTTGATCCATAGAATTAAGTAAGAATTCAGTAAATGTTAAGAGATAAGTATCAACACTCAGACCACTACGAAAACCATGTTGAGCCCCAGATATATGATGCGAAACAAGTCGAGACAGTTGATCGGTGACAATCTTTTCAAAAGTTTTTGCTAGTGAACATAATTTAGATATGGGTCGATAATCAGTAATACTATACGGATCATCTCCTTTTGGAATAGGAGTGATTAGAGCCCGCTTCCAAACGATGGGCATACACCCCTCACTCAGACTTTTTAAATAAAATTGTAATGGGGGCTGAAAGATGCTCGGCACATTTAGAAATGAATAAAGGATGAAGCCCATCGGGGCCAGCTCCCTTATTAGAATTAATACCGCTTAGATATTTGAATACCAGTTTTAAATCAATGTTAATAGAGTTTATGTCAACTACAGTACAAGAAGGAGGGGGTAAAGTCAAAGAATCGCGGGACAAGCGCGCAGCTGGCTCAAATACGGAGCCAAAGAGCCTATTAAAGAGATCACAGATTTCGGAGCCAGTGTTAGCCGAAATGTCACCTAAGCTCATCTTGTGTGGTATGTCGTTACATGAGGAAACACTCTTTATGTAAGTCCTGATCCTGACAAATGGTGAAAAACTCGGATAAACAATCAGTATGACAATCTCCATGAGGCGAATAGAAGCATGCTATATTTAGTATTGTATTTGTATTGTATTTATTCATAAACAATATAAATTGTGTGTGAAATATTAACATTATGTCATACATAAGTATAGGTAATACAATTACATTAAATATCTAATATCAAAATCAAATAATTCAAATAATATTAATCAAATCAAATCAAATAATACCTAATGTCAAAATACAAAGTAAAGTGGCAATTGAATATAAAAATAATTCTGTCAAATGTCTATAAGGTCAACTAAAATTTTCTACAAAAGGCACCATACAATACATGTCATATACCATAAAATTATGTCAAATGCTTACTATAAACCGGATGTCAATTCAACTTATTCACTTACAAAATTCTTCAATGCTATAGGGGCACTTCTTCAATAGATATAATTTGAGTTTTTGTTTGAAGCTACTGTGTGTAACCAATAATTTGAGCTCAGCTGTTAGATGCTTAAATAACCGTAATGACTGATATCCAGCTGAATGTCTGGATATCTCTAAGCGAGGAGCGGATTCTATTACGAACTCCATTCTGCGCGATGTTTCTCGTTTCATCCTCTGTTCCGGGGTTTCTATTTTGTGAATGTTCTTAGCCAAACCAACCATCAGAACAAGTATGTAAAGCGCTGGAACTGTGAGTATACCAAGTCGAATGAAATGTGGCCTGCACGATTCCATCTGTGGAATGCGAGCTATCGTGCGGATTGCTCTCTTCTGAAGGACGAATGCTTTTGAGATATTGTAACCATAGCTATGACCCCATAGTTGTATACTATAGCGCAATTTAGATTCGACCAGAGCATAGTATACCATTTTCAGGTGGTCTATATCAACGACGTCCCTAAGACTTCTCAATGCGTAGCAGGCTGAGCTGACACTTCCTTCAATAGCCGTAAGTTCTGGTTTCCAGTTTAGGTGGGAATCAATGTGTACACCCAAAAACTTGAAAACATCAACCATAGTCACTGTGTCACCGTTCAAGGTTGCATTTATCGTGTCGCTATTACGAGCAGTGGTCTTAAAAATAAGAAGATTTGTTTTACTAGTATTAATTTTCAAGTTGTTTACTGTAAACCAGGAATGGAACTTTGATAGAATTGAATTTACTTTTGATTCAAGCGATGCCAAGACGTTTGCCGAAACGACTGCATTAGTATCATCCGCGTATACTACTAGCTGACTATCGGGCAAAGATTTTCCTATATATTCAAACAAGTCGTTTGTAAAAATAATAAAGAAAATCGGGCCTAATATGGATCCCTGAGGTACTCCTCTAGCTATTGGGAGTAATTTCGACTTAGTAACCGTTTGCTGTCCACTGTCAGTTATGCTCAATTCAACAAACTGTTTTCTGTTGTGTAAGTAGGATTCTATCAGTTCTAAACATTTACCTCTCACGCCATAATGCTCCAGCTTAGAAGTTAAGATACCATGGTCTACAAAATCAAAGGCAGAGCTTAGATCTAGAAACAGTGCAGCAACTTTCATTTTCTGATCTAATTTACTTATCACATCGTCTACCAGTGTGTCTATAGCGTCGGTTGTACCAATGCCCCTCCGATAACCGAATTGTCTGTCACTCAGTATTTTGTTCATTACTAAATGTGCAAGAAGTCTGTCCTTGATAAGTTTTTCAAAAATTTTAGATAAGGTGGGCAATAGCGAGATGGGCCTATAGTGGGACGGATCTGTTTTTGATTATTTTTTATGCACTGGCAGAACACGAGCTATCTTAAGTTGATCTGGGAAAATTGATGCCTTTAAACAGTTATTAAAGAAATTTGTTAGAGGTTCCGCCAATATATCAATATTGATTTTGATTACAGTTATTGGAATGTCGTCAAAACCACATGATTGTTTGTTCTCAAAGTGTCGCACTATTTTAGTAACTTCGATTACGGTTGTCGGTCTAAACTCCATGTCACATGTGATTTTCGGACAGTTCGCTGTAAGAGAATCAGCTGCTCTCTGTGCCCCGTCAAATAATCCTGAGGATTTAACATCAAATTGTTCAGCCAATACGTCTACAATATCTATAGGCTTATGAATTAATTTATCGTTAACTTTTAGCAAAAACTTATCTCTTAAGGTAATAGTTTTTTTATTCCTATGTTTGTTCACGACATTCCACAAAGCCTTTGTGGACTGCTTTGCCTTGTCCAATTCAGATTTGACTGCTAGTTTTTTTGCTGCGATTAGAACTCTCCTATATATTCTAATGTAATTAGTGTGATAGTTCCTCACTGTTTCATCACAGCAGTTTGTATTTGCTAAGACCCTCTTCATATTACTAGAAATTTTTATTCCCGGTGTGACCCATTTTATTTTACCTGACTTTTTTAATGAAACTTTTTTCTTCTTTTTGGCAAAACACTTTTCGAAAATGTTTGTGAAGCTAGCTATGAAACCATTTATACCCTTTTCATTCAGGTTGACCTGTAGAACTTCATTTCTGTACATTTCATTGTTTTGTTCTGAGAACTGTCTACGTTCTATTATAAGAGTAGGGTCTTCCTTATGCGCTAAAAGTAGTACTTAGATGTTCGAGCCCGAATAGGTATCGCAATCCACAGGCACTGGGAGCGGGCGCGGGCCGGCATAGGCCATGCGCGCCTCTCCGCCGCCAACTCCCGGTGGGTCGCAATCAGCACTCCGCCACCACACTCCGCTCCGCTAGCCGCCTCGTCCCTGTCGCATCTATGTACTGTAAAACGTTCATCAAAATACTCCCTACTATGAAATCCATCATTGAGCCAAGTCTCCGACAAACAGACAACATGGTAATTACAATCTAATACGTTAGAATGAAAGTCGTGAGATTTCGTGCGCAGCCCTCTTACATTCTGGTAGTAAAAGGATAAATTAGACATTGTTGTGACGTCGTATGCTGCAATTAGCTTCGCATCTCGTCATCAGGCGCATCGTTGATTGGTCGCTGATCACGTCATCACGCAATGGACTAATAGCATCGGGTTTAGCTACGTAGCTCGATTATACGCATTCGAACCATACGAGGATACGCACCTTACCTTGTAAAGTTATAATTAAAAGTCAAATATTGAGAAAACCACGGCGTTCTCATTCCACATCATCACACCTGGGGTATCAGCAACAGGGACAGAGCTATCGAGGGAACATCTGGACCTTCTAAGCCGAATACCGCGAAGCTTCGCCCTGTGGATGTGGCGCGTATGCAGTTTAACCCACAAAGGATCTACGCTAAGGATCGGAATCCATCTCATTGGAAGACGTCGCTTCGTTCCTGAACTCGTGCAAGGAAATCGGCGATCATCGTCAGCAGTTGAATTGGCAGCGAACAACGCAAAGATCGCATCGACGCATTATTCTTCGGTACGGTCAGCCATCTTGTTCGCCTATCCCAACCTATTCGCTTCATCTGTGTAAGAACGTGTGTTATAATATTTTCAGTGATTTGCCGCATCATTGCATCGCTGAGCCGAAGTCGGCAGGTTTGTCTGCGCAGTGCCCATCAGTGTACCGTGTGCAAGTGCCTCCTGAGTGTCACAAAACCAATCGTAAGTAAACCTAGTTCTTACCCATCAAACACACCGAAATGGTCTTATTAGGGGATGACGATAAGCCCTCTAGGTCGAGGTCTCCATCAAGTGCGTCTGTCGAGGGCAATGAACCAGGCGCTCAAACGATGTGTCGCGATCTTGTTAAAAAACGAGGCATAATTAAGGGACGTTTTACTAAATTTTCTAACCACCTTAATACGTTAGATACTACGATTCCCTTATCACAAGTAGCTAAGGCAGATCTCAACTTACGCATTCAAAATGCTCACAGCTTGTTCAAAGAATATAATTCGATTCAAACATTGATAGAAGAGAAAGTGCCTGAAAGAGATATCGAAGATCAGTTAAATCATCGCGAGCAGATGGAGAATAATTTCTATAGCTTTGTAGCTCAGGCCGAGTGTTTGTTGGGTGCTAAAGAGGCCAAGATCGGTGACAGTTCGGTAGGGTCAAAGGTCGATTCGGTAAAGCTTCCCGCCATAACGCTTCCTAGCTTTGACGGCTCGTGTGATCACTGCCTCGAATTTAGAGACACATATCTTTCTCTGATTCATGACAATAGGCAGCTATCCGAAATACAGAGATTCCACTATCTAAAATCATCGCTTAAAGGTAGTGCTGCTTTGGTTATTGACCAGCTAGAATTTTCTGCAAGTAACTACAACATTGCTCTTGAATTGCTTCTAAATCGCTATAATAACAATAACCTGCTAATTCATAATCACGTGAAGGCCTTATTTTCAATTCAAAGGTTAGGTAAAGAGTCCCCAGTTTTGCTTAGGAAACTTATTGAAACGATATTAAAAAACATACGCGCACTAAAGTCATTAGGGGAACCCACCGAGCACTGGGATACTCTGATTATCTTTATTGTTGTTTCCAAACTCGACGAAATAACCGAGCGAGAGTGGGAGCAGCATAAAACCACTACCTTAAAATCACAATGTAACCCTAATTACAAGTGCAGGACGGACGATTTGCTCAGTTTTCTAAAATCGCGAGCGGATATGTTAGATACGATAACAGTAACGCACTGTAAGTCGGTGCCTAGCTCGAGTAAACTTATTCCTTCTCACAATAACAGCAAGGTTCTTTGTAACGTGACTGTGGATAAGGACGAGCGTCGTCGTACGCCGCGAAGTAGGCAGTGTTACATGTGTAAGGCAAATCATCCACTATACTCATGTAAAAAATTCCTTGACGCGTCGATTAATTACAAACAGGATTTCATACGCGATAATAAGTTGTGCGAGAATTGTTTGCGATCAGGACACTCGATCGGAGATTGTCGATTTGGACCATGCAGATTATGTAATCAAAAACATAATTCCGTGCTGCATGAAAATGTAGGCACAGGTGAGTCACACATAGATGCCGCGGTCAGCGCTAATTATGCCGTAGACTCCGTAGTCGTAAACAACGCTCACACAAATAATAATACCATATCTTCACAGTCGATCCTGTTATCCACAGCGCTGGTCGAAATCGCTGATGTAAACAATACATTTCACTTAGCCCACGCACTTCTCGATAGTGGAAGCCAACGCTGTTTTATAACACGATCTTTATGCGAATCATTGCAATTACCTTTAGTACAGTCCACACAAGAAATAAAGGGAGTTGGTGATAATGTCACACAGTCAGCGCTTAAATGTGACATCGTAATACGGTCACTTTACGATATATTTAGACAGCGCCTTCAATGCATTGTTTTGCCCGTCATTACATCATCGCTACCAACTGTACCTACACAACGCGCGCAATTTGACATTCCCAAGGAATGCACATTAGCAGATCCTTCATTCTTTGAAACGAATCCTATAGATATTCTATTAGGCGCCGATTCGTTCTGGGATCAATTGAAGATAGGTAGGATTCGGTTGCATAACGGGCCCTACCTACAAGAAACCAGGTTAGGTTGGATAGTTTCGGGACCAATCTATCATATAGCGTACAAAGATGGCATTATCCAGTGTAACTTTGTTCAAACTATAGACGCACAATTACGGCAGTTCTGGGAACTAGAGGAACTCCCTAAGCTTCATGATACGCGCAGTGAGGCCGAGAAGGAGTGCGAATCCCGCTTCGTCGAACAAACAAAGCGTAACGACGACGGCAGGTTCATCGTAACTATACCTTTTACATTACCTCTAGAAGCTTTAGGTGATACGCATGTCCAGGCCGAACGCCGATTCCTCGCTTTAGAAAAACGTTTAGACCGCGATGAAACGTTCAAAAAACGCTACACGGAGTTCATGCGTGAATACATTGAATTAGGTCACATGTGCCGTATAGACTCGTACCTAACCCCACACTATTTCATGCCCCATCATGGGGTATTTAGAGAACAAAGCACGACCACCAAACTCCGTGTAGTATTCGACGCGAGTGCTGCTTCCACGTCTGGAAAGTCGTTGAACGATCTTCAGCTTGTGGGTCCGCCAATATAGGGTGATCTGCTTTCAATTTTATTGCGATTTAGGTTATATAAGTATATTGCTTGTGCCGACGTAGAAAAAATGTACATGCAGGTACTCGTAAACCATGACCAACGGCAGTTCCAGCTGATCCTGTGGCGCGAGGAGCATACGCAGCCGCTCGGCGTGTATCAGCTGAACACCGTCACGTTCGGCACCGCGTCAGCGCCATTCTTGAGCGTGCGCTGCATCAAGCAGCTCGCCGCCGACTGCGCAGACGTACAGGTGCGGCGGTCCATCGTGGAGGACATGTACGTCGACGATTACATTACTGGCCACGATGACAAGGATCAGCTGTTAGCATTATGTAAAAAAGTGTCATCGGTTTTAATGGACGGCTGTTTTCCTTTACGCAAATGGTTATTCAATTTTGATTGCGACATGGCTCAGGTACCGTTAGATTTTTCTAAATCGCTTGCGCTTTCAGAAAGCAGTCACGATAATACGTTAGGTATCAATTGGTACAATTCGAGCGACAACCTTTATTATGATACGGAATTAGCAAGCGGCGATAGTGATAAGATCACAAAGCGCTCGATTTTATCTTCCGTCTCACAGATTTTCGATCCACTAGGGTTGTTAAGTCCTACTATCATGATAGCAAAGGTTTTGCTACAAAAACTATGGCTCGCTAAAGTAGATTGAGATGATCAAGTTCCGCGAGACGTTGTCAAGATATGGGGTCGCTTTGTAGATAACCTTAAGCACCTTAATTCGCTGCGCGTGCCGAGACACGTGATTGGATGTGAGACAGGGCATCTTCAACTCCACATTATTACAGACGCGTCTCAAACTGCTTACGGTGCATGTGCTTATATCAGATCTGTAGGTATTAATAATAACACAACGACAGTATCAGTCAGGTTGCTATGCGCTAAGGGCAAGGTCGCGCCTCTCAAATCTGTCAGTATACCACGCTTAGAACTATGCGGCGCTCTGTTAGGTGCTAAATTGTACAGTAAAATTAAGGAATCTATGCATTGCGAGTTTCAGTCAGTAACCTTCTGGTCCGACTCAACCATTGTGCTAGGGTGGTTGCGCATGGAACCTTATAGGCTGCAAACTTTTGTGCAAAATCGTGTGGTTGAAGTACAACAACTAACTGGGGGCCTACCATGGAATCACGTGAGGGGGAAAGAAAACCCAGCCGATTTAGTTTCGCGTGGCGCTGGGCTAGATTCGCTAACTTTGTGCGAACTATGGTGGGAGGGACCAGAATACCTACGTGACCCTAATTACAATGTCACCAATTCACAGTTGGAAATCGCGCACGATGATTTGCCTGAGATAAAACCTGCAAAGATTCATTCATTTGTTGTCAAGCAGAACGCGAAGGTTAATGTAAACAAAGAAAACTCGCTTTATCCTTTTCACAGATACTCTCAATACAAACGCATGATTCGCGCCTGTGCGTACCTACTTCGATTTGTTTACAATACGCGCAATAAAATCGGTCGTCGTAGTGGCGCACTACATGTGAGTGAATTGTTGGAGTCAGAAATGGTTTTGGCTAGATTGAGTCAATTAGAGTCATTTCCTACAGAACACAAAATATTAAGCGCTAACGGTGTTCTAGGTAAAATTCATTCTTTATCTCAATTTAATTTATTTATTGACGAAAATAATATTATCCGAATAGGCGGTCGCATATGTAATTCTAGTAGGTTTTCACACGATAAAAAACACCCTATTCTACTGAGTCACAAGGCTCATTTTACATTGTTGTTAGCGAGGTATGAACATACACAGCTGGAGCACGCGGGCCCTCAGGCCATGTTGTATAGTTTGCGTGAGCGTTGGTGGCCGATAAGAGGCAGGGAGCTGACGCGTAAGATAGTGCATGAATGTGTGAAATGCACACGGCTTCGAGGAAAATCAGTGTCTCCATTGATGGGTAATCTTCCTGAGGAGAGAGTTGCTGCTAACTTTCCTTTCTATCATTGTGGTGTAGACTACGCGGGCCCAGTTATAATACTGAATCGCAAGGGGAGGGGAGCAAAAACGATTAAGGCTTACATCTGTCTCTTCATATGTTTTAGTACTCGCGCGATACATTTGGAGCTCGTCACTGATCTTTCTTCAGAAGCCTACCTACTTGCACTCAAACGTTTTATCTCGCGGCATGGAAAACCTTCGAAAATATTTTCGGATAATGGAAAAAACCTTGTAGGCGCCAGGAATTAATTTGAAAGGTTTTTAAGTAACTGTTCTTCAAACATCATAGATAACGCAACTGAGAATAGGATAGAATTCAGCTTTATTCCCCCCTATGCAGCACATTTCGGTGGTTTGTGGGAGGCTGGGGTTAAATCCTGCAAACATCATTTGCTTCGCATGATGGGCACTGCTAATTTGACATACGAAGAGTTTGGTACCGTTCTTGCACAAATTGAGGCGATCCTAAATTCCCGCCCATTGTCTCCAATGTCCTCAGATTCAAACGATTTCCTACCACTAAGTCCTGGTCACTTCCTGGTTGGCCGTCCGTTGACTGCTCCAGTATACGCTGACTCCCAGATCGCCAATGCCAACACAAGCCAGCTCTCGCGGTACCAGCGTGTGGAACAGCTCCGTCATGACTTCTGGACACGCTGGAGCAGCGAGTACATCTCGGAGATGCAGCGCAGACCTAAGTGGAAGATCAACAGCCAGGATTTGCAGCCAGACACGCTGGTCATCATAAAAGAAGACAACACCCCCCCGCTACGATGGCATCTCGGACGAGTCGTCTCTGTGCTGCCAGGGAGAGACGGTATCGCCAGGGTGGCGGACATACGCACGAGCAAGGGGGTGATTCGACGTGCCTTCTCCAGGATATGTTTATTTATTCCCGTTGGAAGCTGCTCCTTCCAAGGCCGGGGGCATGTTGTGACGTCGTATGCTGTAATTAGCTTCGCATCTCGTCATCAGGCGCATCGTTGATTGGTCGCTGATCACGTCATCACGCAATGGACTAATAGCATCGGGTTTAGCTACGTAGCTCGATTATACGCATTCGAACCATACGAGGATACGCACCTTACCTTGTAAAGTTATAATTAAAAGTCAAATATTGAGAAAACCACGGCGTTCTCATTCCACATCATCACACCTGGGGTATCAGCAACAGGGACAGAGCTATCGAGGGAACAGACATAGTCATTAATGAGGTTAGATTTAATAAAACCAGTAACATTATTAAGAGCCTCCTTCAGACATAAGCAGGGTATGTAGGTTATAAAGATAGTTAAATAAGTAGGTACAACCAATACAAGCTACTAGTACTAATGGTGAGTAAGCATAACAAGTTACATTAATAAGGGCCTCCTTCAGATGGTTTGCAGTACCTAAGGAAAATCTAATAAGAGAGGTATTTAGGTAATAAAGATGGTTAAATAAGTAGGTACAATCAATATAAGCTACTAGTACTAATGGTATAAAAGCGTAACAAGTTACTAGGTGCAAAAATAATAAATTAGGTTTTAAAGGTAAATGTTTAACATAAGTGGTTGTTTTTACATTAATTTTTTGTGCATGTATAAAAGCGTAACAAGTTACTAGGTGCAAAAATAATAAATAGGGTTTTAAAGGTAAAGGTTTAACATAAGTGGTTGTTTTTACATTAATTTTTTGTGCATGTGTAACGCAATTTTGTCACTTAATGAGGTTGTTAACATCGTCTTGAGATCGGATCGTAACTATACGGTGATTAGCAGATTTGCGGGCCTTGATAACGCCATTTGCACACCAGACATTAATGAAATTGTGCTTTGTTTTCAAGGTTCTTGCCTCCTTGAACAATAATTTGTTTGCAGGCGTAAGATGTTCATTCACAAATATGTTACTTGGGGTACCGGGAATACCTAGTTGGGCCGAGGTGACTCCACGTCTGGAACGAACCGCACTAATTAAATCCATCTTGCAGCGACGTCGAGTAAAACGCACGATGATGTTTGGAAAGCGGGGAGAACCTGAACCCCCAGCCTCGACGTTAGCATCAGAGGATGATGGCGTAGGTAAAAACATTCGCAAACGGTGCACAAAGTCAACGTCGCGCTCGTCAAGTTTGAAACCGACAAAAACACACAAGTCGTGCAGGATACTATTAAGGTTTTCTCCAGGTTTCATGGGCACACCACTAAGCTCGACATTATTTAGACGCGCATATTGATCACGTGCATTGAGTTCCGCCTCCAGAGCCAGGATTTTGACGTTTGCATCAGCCACAGATTTTTACATGTTTTCGACGAGTGAGAGACGCTTGTTGAACTCGTCAAGGCGCTTGGCGAGGTTGTCGATGCAGGTCACTAGCTGAGACTTCATCGAGACTATTTCCTTCATGATGTTAGACAGCGTCGGCGAGCCCTAGCCACCACCCCCGGCCGTGGCATCGGTTACGCAACTTGCACATCGCCACGAGGATTTCTTCTCTAACGGCATGCGCCTGTACTTGCTTTCGGTTAAACCTGCGCAATCAAAGTGCAGCAATCTCGCACAAGAAGAGCATGATATGCCATCCGTCACCTCGTCGGAACACTTGGGACAAACACTAGACATTTTATGTTGCAATTAGGTTATGTGGACGGTGTCGACGCTATGTTCAACGCAGTAAGGCCTGGTTCACACGGCATTGTCCTGCACGTTTTTTTGTAGTATAACGGCTAACGGATAAATAGTGGCTCATACGTCGTACATAGAACCATTCACACGACGTCTGTACCGCAAAAAAACGTATACCGTTTATACGTTTAAACGGATACTCAACGGACTTGTCAAGCAAAACGGATGAACTGTAACGTATTCGGTTTGCAGTGGCTCATAGTGAAGCTCTGTCTCGTTCACACGGCACGATGATTATACGTTTTTCATCGAATAGCAACCGAACAAACAAGCGCAGTGTGCGTCTGAGCGTCGTTTGGAGAGGTTGCGCGTATTTTTGTCAAAATGGTTGACGAATCTTCTGTAGATAACGAATTATTGATTTCTTTAGTGGAACAAAAGCCTATTTTGTGGGATAAAAATATGGATCTTTATAAAAATCGCGTCGCAACTCAAGCGGCTTGGAAGGAAATCTTGATAATAATAGATCCAAATTTCGAGGAAAAGGAAGAAAAAAGGAGACAAGCCTTCGGTATGTATCTTTTATTAGGTATTATTAATCAAATTGTTTTACAACATGTTTTATTGTCTATTTATGTTTCACTTAGTTCTAAATATATTCGTTTTGCCATGGGACAGAACCTTCATTTGATAAAAAGTAGTCACTAAAAGTAGATCTTACGCTGTTCGCTTGAACGTTTCGAATTGACATACTTTGAAGATTTTCAAATAATAGAGGATTTGCCATATTATTATCTTCAAAATTGTGTCCATCATGTTCACGCACATAATTGTGTAATACGATGCATGCTTTTACGATTTCTATCATTAGAGTTGGCGAAACATCAATAGCCTTATGTAGGATTCTCCATTTTCCTGCTAAGATACCAAAAGCACACTCCACGTATCTTCTTGCCCTGCTCAGGCGGTAATTAAAGATTTTTTTACGTAAATCCAAATGTGTTCCTCCAAAAGGACGTAGTAAATTATTATGTAGAGCAAATCCCTCATCACCAATAAATACATAAGGCATACTGTCTTCACCTTCTAATAATGGTCTTGGTTTGGGTATATGCAGCGAACCATCATTAATTTTTTTCCATAACACGGAGTTTTTCAAAATGGTTGAATCACACTCTTTACCATATGATCCTATGTCGACATATATAAATCTGTATTCAGAATCAACCACTGCAAGTAGCACAATGGAAAAGTAATCTTTATAATTGAAGTACATCGATCCACTATGAGCAGGCTTTAAGATTTTTATATGTTTCCCGTCAATGGCACCTAGACAATGAGGGAAATCAGTCTTCCTTTCAAAACCTTTCACTATTTTCATCCATTCATTTTCTGAAGAAGGCGTTTGAAGATATTCTCCCTGAAGAACATCCCACAGCGTCCAGCAAACATCCCAGATGATCCCACTTATAGTCGATACTCCAATTTTATACGCATAGTGTAAATCTTTCATGGAACACCCTGATGCTAAATACCTGGAAAAAAACACGCTAATATTAACACCTTAATATTTTCTCTTTTTCAGCGAAACTGATTATTCAGAGGTGGACCCATATAAGAGATAATTATAAACGGTCATATGACAAGATAAAAGATCAAAAGAGGTCTGGAAGTGGCGCCAAAACAGCAAAGCCTTATGTTTACAGTCAACAGTTATCTTTTCTGCAGAAAGTAATGCAACCTAAAGAGACCATAAGCAATGTTATCACCGAAAATAACAACAGAGATGAACGACAACACGAATCCGAAAACAAGAAAAATTATTCTGAAGAAAACGAAACATCGGAAGCAAACTCTATACAGACACAAAAAAATAAGGCGACAATGAAGCCAATACCTAAAAGACCTATGAAGAATACAGTTAGTCCTCTAGATGCGAAGATAATGAAATTTATGGATTCTTATGCAAATAATGAACCTAAACCAATGAATCGACATGCTTCATTTTTTAATGGGATAATACCAACACTCGACAAGTTCGACGACGATGAAGTCATAGATTTTCAAATGGGAGTGATGCAATTATTGAAAAAGATTAAAAGTAGTCGCTGCCGCCTTGAGTCGTCGTCTTCCAATCTCGCATCAACGTCATATGGACGCGGCGGATTTCCGACCGAGGAATACCAAAATTATAATACAATAACACAAACTACAAATGTATCCCCAACCTATGCAACAGCTTCGCTGCAAAGTCCGATCTCTGTCGATTCCCCTTCTGTCACAGAAATTGATTTTAGTGACTTTTAATACAAAATACGATGACATTATACAGGTGTAACAAAAAAGAGATTACAAGCCAAAGGGGTTTGTTAGGGACATCCTTTTAACCAACTTACACTATGGGACCAACATAAACAGAGCAACTTTACATATTTTTGTCGTCTCAGTAAATTTCGGGCCGAGCACTCAACTGATTTGTATGGAAGAGTGAAAAATCAAGTCGGTCCCATAGTGAAAGTTGTTCAGAAAGATGTCCCTAACAACCCCCTTTCTGTTACACCCTGTATTGGCTAAATAAAACTTTCGTTTAATAATTTAAAAAAAATTACATTAATAAAACTTTAATAAATTCAACCTGTGTATTTTTATTTGTGTACTAACCTTAAACAGATGGCTAATTTCATTTTAGTACTGATGCACTTCCGCATATTCGTATTTGTTTTTGGTAGGCTTGAATTTTCCAGTCGTTGTAGTAAGTTTTCAAAACTTTCGACGGACATCCGAAAGTAATTAAAAAACTTCTTGTCATCGTTTCTAAGTTTATCGTATAACTTCTCAAATAGTTTAGTACGCCCTGATTCTTCATTTATAGGATGTACCCAAAACCTTCTTCTTTGTCGGCGGCGAATCCGTTGGCGCCACCAATATAAAAGCACAACCAAGCGTGGATCCATCACTGACGTCTACTCACTGTGAGAACTGTTTGAATACTGCGGCTATTCGTTTTTTTCACGAATGAAAATCTACCGTATGAACACCCTAGTGACTGTACGTTAAAAAAACGCATAAATAAAAACGTGCGGGACAATGCCGTGTGAATCCAGCCTAAGGGCTAGAATCAAGAGAACGCGCGACACGGTAGGTAAAGTCGTGCAGCGTCGATGGAGCCGCGATGACAACTGATATGATATGTGATAATGTCCTTTGTATCTTATTATTTATTGCCTGTTTATGTTTGAATGTAATTATATGTGCGAAATATGACGTACTATGTCATGAACCTAATAAAAAACATATAAGTAAAGTTAACGTTATGTTCATGTGACATCAGAGATGATTTAAAATATCGTGTTGCTTATTTTCTAATTTTATTGTTCACTAGTAATTCACTATGCAGCAAAATAATACAGTAATAAGTAATGTACCTGATGATCTAAGTATGCCTAAACTATTAGGAATATTGATTTGTTTTACATCTTCTCTTGAGCAACTGCACATGAAGAAAATAGAAGCCTTCGAGGTTCAGACGAGGTTGGCATGTGAAGAAAGAGAGGAGATGAAGGAGCTCAATGCTAAAGAGCCTGAAATAAAAAAAAGAACAATTGAAAAAAGAAAAAATTGCTACCAGAATTTTATTACTCGATTTAAGATTAAAAAAACAACAACTGAAAATTAATTTGTCAGAGACGAGCCCGTAAAACACCTAAGCAAGCTTACGGACATCTGATGACCATCTTCAACAGCGGCGTTGGGCTCATTAGAATATATAAGGGTAAGGCCGCGAAAAGTTGTACTTTTGACCTGAATCCTGATATTCAAATTTCTCTAAAAAAATGAGTGAGTAAAACACCGCAAGAGTATGAAATATATTTTAACGGTGTCACTCATGCCATTTTTCAGGTTCTCTACTTAACTATAAAGTCACATAAAATATTTATGGAAGTTAAATTACGGATAAAACTAATCATACTGTGTTACTATGGTAAATTACCTATTAAACAATTCAATAAACATTGATATAAAATGAGTAATAAGGTATCAAAATGTGTTGTTATTATATTATCTAAACAATTTTCCAATCGTAACGCACATTTTTTTCTGAATGGTATTTTTTTTTTGTTGTAATTGTATCAACACTGTCATCCTATTTATTTGCAAGGGCAACACAATACGTATGCCGTCAAATGTCTTGGACCGGGCTATCTTTGCGTTTGTCGGAACAATTTATTACTTTTTAGTGTGAAAAAGGCGATTGTTGGAACGATAGAATCTTCGAAAAGACTTTTTGTCAAGGTAAGTGTCAAAACTAGGTGATAATATTGTTCCATTCAACAGTAATACCAATATCATTTGTTTTAAAGGGCCCTCGCAATGGTAGCATAAAAAATGGCAGCGTCAAACCAATTATTATTTTCTTCCAGTGTGTTATGTGAGTTATGTCGTGCGTTATGTGTGTTACGATGTTTGTTATGGTAACACACTGGAATCTAGTTAGGGATTGGTTACAAGCACGAGTATTTTTTTTGTAATTTATTCAGAGAGGCATCTCAGGTGTGGTGTCTTTGTATAGAGTGTGTCAAAATCCCGGTCCTTTCCGAAAAGAAGGGATACGGACAACTTTTACTACGGGGACTTCTTATTTTTAAAAATATCAACAACTCCATAAGTTTTTTTTGTGAGATTGAACTTTTTATTAAATTTTTATTCTTTATTACACTTTTAAAATTCTACAACACGGGCGTAACACTAATTAGGATTTTATTCTAGCCGGACGAGCTGGGTGCCGTGAACTGACGTGGAAAGGGAAAGGGTGAAGTAGAAAGGGAAAGGGTGACATGGAAAGGGTAAGGGTGACTTTTGTATGAAACAGCAGATTTTTTTAGTTGTTCCAGTAGTAAACGATCGTCTTTACGATTAGGTGATTTTGATACATCCTGTATATATTTTTATTCTGTACTGTAATCGTATGGCGCCTCCTGGAGCTGCTGAGCGCCAAAAGAAATATAGAGAGAGGCTGAAAGCTTTAAACCCTGAAAAATATGAAACAACTAAGAAGAAGAACGCTGAAATAATGAAACTAAATAGGAAAAAAATGTCTGACTGTAATGATGAAGAAAAGGAAAGACTACGACAGTCGTGGAGAGATGAAAAGAATAAGAGACATGGGAAAGAGAAGACAAGCGAAGAAAAAGAGCTAACATCAACACTAAAAGATTATAAGACAGAAGGTAAAGATGAATAGAGAAGACAAGCGAAAAAAAAGTGATAACATCAACAATAAAGATTATAAGATAGAAAGTAATACATCGATAGAGAAGACAAGCGGAGAAAAAGAAATATCATTAACAATAAAAGACTATAGACAGAAGGTAATCGATCAATAGAGAAGTCAAGCGCAGAAAAAGAGATAACATCAACAATAAAAGGTTATAAAACGGAAGGTAATAGATCAATTCCTTCCCTTTTTGAATTGGCCTTTTCGAAATGTATCCCCCATTTCCAAACCAATTCTGAACAAGGTACAGTAAATGCGAAGAAAAGCTCTGATGAAAATGTTCTACCACAACATTACTGTAACCTTATCGATGGCAAGCAAATTGAAAGTAAATCTACGGAAGAAATTGAAGAACTGAGAAAAAAATGGCGGGAATCAAAGAAAACAATAAAGAAAAGCTGAAGGAACGTGACGAAAACTTGTAAAAATAGACGGAATATAAGAGAAAAGCTAAAGAAGACGAAGAAAACATAAAGCAAAAATATGTCACTACAAAAAAATTATAAAAAGAAATATTGGCGTTGAAAACCGAAGTAATTTCCATGAAGAAAAAACTGAAGAAAAATAACGTTGATTTAGCTAACACAACTCCTGTTGTTATAACTAACGATATGACTCCTGTGACGAAATCTGTAAATAGCTTTATAAATGAAAATTTGCCCCGCATATCAGCAGTAGACAAAAAAAAATGTCAAAAGAAAGTTAATGGAGCATAATATTTTAATAAATTCAATAAAAGACGCCTACCAAAGTGCAAGGGACCTCAAATCTAAACAAAAGATTAAGTCGATTATAGTAACACGAAAAGGTCAAACAGTACAAACTAAAAACTCAGATGGCTTCTTACATAGGGCTGAAAGGAAAAATAAGACATTCACGTAAAAATAATAAAAATTCGTTGCTACAGCACAAATTCAAGGAGTTTTACGAAAGGGACGACGTAAGTAGAGCGACGGCCGGAAAAAAATAAGTCAAGGCACAGAAACAGAGTAAAAAACAAGTTAGATATTGTAGAAGTGTTGAGGTAAGCTTGGTGGTAAAATGACGATAATTTCACAGTAAAAGGAATTTATTTGCGTGAGCACACACGTTACATGTAATGGTAGGTAGAAGAAGCAACAAGAAGTGTTGCTATAATAAAATTAAATCTCCAACATGCATGGGGGCCCAGAAATTATGCAAGTAACAAATACAAAGGCTACAACAATAGTCATTTTTCTTATAGTTAATGGGACTGTAAAAACAACTTGTAATTTAAGAAATACTTATAACACATTATTCTGCTTAAAAAAAACTACAAGACGCACCAGCATGAATGAACATATTATAAACTAGTTAACTAAACAATAACATAGTTCTTATTTTAGTTTCTTATATTATCTAAGTTATTATAAGTCACATTTTACCTTATCAAGTAAAAAAATGGAAAAGCATAGGTAAGTTTGAAATGTAATGTTTCATTTTAAGCAAGTTTACTTATCAAACTAACACCTTAGTTGTAACTTATTCTAATCAAGATGTTTACTAACGTTAAAGGTAAGTACAACATATCTAATTTAACGGTAATACACATACTTTAGTAACAGATCTAATATGAGTTTTTCTGTTAGGAGTCATAACTTCAAACGCTCTCACATGATTATCCTTTCCAGGAAAACCTGCGTCACACGAGCCATCGGCCATGTTAGTGGGGGGGTACCATTATCAATTAAAAGTACTAAAGAACCAACTGCAATATTACTTTGAGTTGTTTGCCACTTTGGTCTACTCTGCAATACATTTAGGTAGTGTCTATACCAAAGTTTCCAAAAGCTTTGAACCATATTATTACATACATTCCACATTTTTAATCTATTTACAGGGGTACAAGATACATCATGATAAGGATAAGTTGTCAAGCTAGTACCTATTAAGAAATGCCCTGGCATCAGGTATGTAAAATCATCATTATTCGAGGTCATTGGTAAAAGTGGTCTTGAATTTAGTATTCCCTCAATTTGCACTAACACGGTATTTAGTTCCTCATATGTCAAAACACTCCTTTGGATAACTCGTTTTAAATGAAACTTAGTGCTTTTTACGGCGGCTTCCCATAGCCCACCAAATACAGGGGAGTAAGCAGGGATAAAATGAAATTTAATCTGATTTTGTGACGCAAAATTATTTACCTGCATTTGATGATTTTTTGAGCCTAATAGTTTATACTGTCATTTAACTGAGAACTTGCGCAACGAAATGTACTAGCGTTATCACAATAGCAGTCACTTGGTAAACCTCTTCTTGAAATAAACCTCCTAAAACACGCAAGAAAGGTGGCAGTACTTAGATCAGAGGCTAGCTCTAGATGCACAGCTTTAGTACTGAAGCATACAAAAACGAGAATTTACCCTTTACCTGTGACTGAACGACGAATACGGGACTGTTTTACCTCGACCGGTCCTGCAAAATCCATGCCCATCTTCTGGAAGGCTCGTAGAGGCTGAACAACTCTATCGCTAGGTAGAGACCCCATGAGTTGTTTTGCTGCAGAGGATTTTAATTTAAAACATGTGATACACTTGTGGGTGATCTTTTTTACCTCTCTTATGCCATTCGTAATCCAGTATTTTTCGTTGAGGCTTGACAATAGCAACTTGGGACCAGCGTGTAGTAATCTAGCATGTTCGCTACGTATAATCAATGTAGTGATGTAAGAACCTCTTACTAAAATTATAGGATGTTTTTGTGTGTAACTGATGTCAGAGTTCTGAAGCCTTTCGCCTACTCTTAAAATATTTTCTTTATCTATGAACGGATGCAAAGGCTTGAGAGAGCCACTAATATCTTTGTTTGATTTTAAGGCATGAATCTCGTTATGAAAATTAATACTCTGATCATATCTAATGATAACTAACAAAGCTCTCTGTACTTCATTTGCAGAAAGATATCGTTTTTTTTAAATTGAATATTTTTATCACCTACTTTTAGTTTCAAATTATCGCAAAACCTCAGAATGTAGGCCAAAATACGTGTCATTTTATGTATATCTGAATACTTGTTTTTGAAGGATTGAAGAAACTCATTTTCTTTAGCTGTGATAAGCACAACATCGCTGGAGTTTGTCGGACAGGCGGCAGTCTTAATTTCAGGTAAGTTTTCCACTGGTAAGTATACTTCATTATTTTCAAACGTATACCCTTTTTTTGCAGGAACGCCGGACCATTCCACCAGAGGGCGTAGCCGGGAAGCGCTTGCGGATCCACGCCGCGACTGATGAGATCTGCGGGATTGTCCTGTGATTGTACATATAGCCATTTCCAATTACCTGTTAACTCCTTTATCATTCTCACTCTGTTGGAAGCATAAGCTTGAAGCCGTGAAAGATCAGTGTCGATCACAATTGCGAGAACAATTTGTGAATCACTGTGCCAGAAGACATCGTCAATCTTGATTTTTTAAATTAGCGTAGAATATACTTTAGAAGCAAGTTTTGCTAATAACAGCGCCGCATTTAATTCCAGCCGGGGGATTGTAAGTGGCTTCGCGCGGGGGTTTTGTGCGTGACTTTGAGCATAATAAGAAAGTCCTTACATTACCTTCTTTCTCCACCACCCGTAGATATAAGCAACACCCGTAGCCAGTCGAAGAGGATGCATCAGCAAACCCGATCAGTTGTACTGCAGTAGCTGTACTAGATATAGGAATATTCAACCTAAGTTTTCAGAAAATTGTAGCCAGTCATATATAATTTTTTAGACGGCGTAGCATTCCAATCCAATTTGTCTTCCCAAAGTTGTTGCATGATTGCCTTTGCCTTGACTATGATAGGGCTAGCGAAACCTAAGGGATCATAAAATCGAGCAATGCAGCTTAGAATGCTGCTCTTTGTAATGTTTTTGTTGGGCGTTTGATTTTCAGAACTTGAAATAGTAAATGAGTCTTGTTTCAAATTTAATTGCAAGCCTAATGTTTTTATATTAAAATTACAATCCTGTTCAAAGTATAAACTCTCAAAATGCTGTTTTTGTAATGGAATGTCTGACAGCACACTGGCTTGATTCGAAGACCATTTATGTGTCTCTAAACTCCCAAGCTTAAGCTTTTCACACAGCTGACGCTTTGTTTCCATTAAAATACCCAAATCTGCATTACTATATAACACGTCATCAATATAAGTGCAGTTTTTTAAAACAAAGGATGCAAGTGGTATGTCATGCTCATACCGGTTAGCCAATTCAAGCAAACAGCGAGTTGCAAGATAGCAAGAGCTTTTTAAGCCGTATGTTACAGTGACTAAGCAAATGCATTGAATTGGCTCTTGAGGATTATTTCGCCATAGAATGTTTTGAAGTGGTGTGTGTGTAGGGTTCAAGTTAATATTCCTAAACATTCTCCTGATGTCAGTGGTAAACATATAATCGCCAATTCTAAAGAGCATTAAAATTTCAAAGAGGTCACGTTGTACCTTTGGGCCATTAAGTTGTATGTCATTAAGAGATACACTTTTATTTGTAGGCATGGAGCCATTGAAAACAACCCTAACTGGTGTACTCTTGCTTCCCTCATTTATCACTGGGTGATGGGGAAGAAAATATACAGGGTCTTTTGTAAAATCATAAGAGTTAATGTTAACATAGTGAGCCTGCCCTAACTCAATGTACTCATCAATAAACTTTTGATACTGTGTTAACAAATTAATATTTTTGTGCAGCCTTTTTTCCAAACTAAGGAATCTAAACAAAGCCAGATCAAAAGAACTTCCTAAGGTCTTATTAACTTGATCCAAGTTTACCTTTAAAGGCAGATCAACCTGGAATTTTTGATTTTCAAGTTTTACTGAGTTTGAAAAAAATAATTCAGCCTGTTCTGTTTCACTGCACTGTTCGTTAACTAACTGAGGAACATCCTCTACCTTCCAAAATTTTTTTACTGTTTCATTAAGTTCACTGATATCATTATCGCATGTGTGACAGTGTAGTGATATTACATTATTATTGTTAGTAATAGTTGGCAAAGCCCCCGCAATAATTTTCCCAAACCTGGTGTTAGTTACGACATATGATGCTTGTGTCTCCTCATGCTGCTGCTGGCGGCGAGTCTGAGCGCGCTGCTCGCTGGACGCTAGCGGACTCGACTCCTGATCCGACTGAGGTAGCAACACCTTGAAGAAAATGTCGGCACCCATTAACATATTGATCTCAGATGGGGTGTTGAATGTACTGTCGGCCAGGTCTAAACCAGGGGGTAAGTTTAATTTTGACATATCAATCGGCTGTTGGGGAAGTTTGCATGTAATATTACCAACAACATGAAAATTTATAGTTGTTTTGTAATCCGATGTCAATAAACACACTTCTAAAGGAATAGAGTATTTTATATTATTAATTGAGCTTGTAACTCCCACGATATTAGTGTTAGATCGCGTGGGTGTTAATTTTAACACTGCTATAACTTTGCTTGTGACTAGAGAAGCCTGTGACCCTGAGTCCAAGATTGCCTTGACATGTACTTCCTTGTTGTCCTTGGAAAATAATTTGAACCGAACTGTGGGAAGTAACACATTATTGTTCACATTAGAAAACAAAGTAACAGGTGTATTCGCCTCCTCAGGATGCACCAATGAGTTGTGATTATTTTTGCAATGGCTACACCTGAAGTGGAACCTGCACTTTTCTTTGTGTTGATTTAAACAAACATTACACAAGTTATTTTCAGTAACCAATTTAATTCTTTCTGCAGAAGGCAGTAATTGGAAGCTTTTGGAAGCATAAATTTTATGAGAAGTAGACTTACAGCTTGCACAAGGTGCTTCCTGAACCGCTATATTGACAGCCAGCTTGCCAGTAGACTTCCAGTTGCTGGTAGAAGCCGGTGCATCAGAATTTTCTGAAGCTAATGCCCGCTTCTCCAGAAATTCCAACAACTCCGCAACCGTTGGCTCCTTGTCTATGTCACGTTCCAGTTGGAATGCCCTCGCTGTGTATCCATCTAATTTCCGGGTGAAAATAACAATTAAGATTGGATCCCATTTACCTACATCAATTTCTATGTTTTGTAACGCTGCTAAAGACTGTTTAATTTGTGAGATAAACGCTCTTATGTTGCCACCCTTCACTAAAGCAGGTAAATCTAACAGTGAAGAAACATGTTCTTTTACAATTTTTTGCTTATTGTAATACCTGTCTTTCAATAATTTCCTAGCTTCCAAGTACCTGCTTTGATCAAGCGGTAATTCTTTTATAATATTCAAGGCTTCGTCTTTTAAGAACGAACGTAAGTAGTGTAATTTTTGTATATTGTCCAAGTTTTTGTCATTGTGGACTAATGAATCAAATAAGTTTATGAATGTTACATATTTTGCACTGGACTTACCATCAAACGCATCTATTCGAATCGTAGGGAGTTTAAGTTTCCTATTGTCCCCTGTATTTGGTGGCGGAGGAGAAGACGAAACGCAGTCTTACTGTTTGGCTATGGAGTCGAGGAAATTGGCTTTCGTGAAGTAATAATTTTCTTCGACCTTCCCGATATCTTCCATGTCATCGGGATTCAAAGCAAGAATCTGACAATTTTGCCTCTCATATTCTGTGAATGCAGTATTTAAATGGTTCAACTTTGATTCTAATTGTAATTTCGAAACCACTGATAAATCATCTTGGCAAGCACAAGTGTACAATCTCGTAAGCGTACCTTTTAAGTAGCCCCGTTTAGCCACCAGAGTCTGCAGCTTCTCCTTGTCCTTTCCGTCAACAGACATTTTTGAAAACACTCATCGTAATTCGTATACAAATTACAACGTAACTTATCACGCAGTACAATATTTTTGCAACAAATTCTGCACAAATCGGTATAAATAATCAACTCGTGAGAAAATGGCCAACAAAATGGCGATCGATTGAACTAACAGCGTGATCCCAATGAGCCAGACGCAGACGCCACGCGGTAAAATTGCTTTGTTAGTAGTCCCGCTCACTCTCGCGAGGGATCTGATGCCGCGTCTCGCTCTTGCAAGCGCACTCGACAACTTCAGACTAGATATCAGACGCAGATGTCACGCGACAAATTTTCTTGGTTAGTCGTCCCACTCACTCTCGCGAAGTGTCCAATGCCGCGTCCCGCTCTTGGTAGCTTGCTCGATGACGTCAAACCCGGATGACGTCGTGGTTATTATGTCGTCTCGCTTACTCTCGCGAAGTATCCGATGCCGCGTCTCGCTCACGGTGAAATATATTTGTTAAGTTGTCGTACCTGTCGTAGTGTAGCTAGAATTAATCTTGGAATCTCCCCTAAATGCGTTTGGTAACCTGTACTTGCAGCGAAGCCGAATGTTGATTTGCAGCTTGCCGAATATGAATAATATTACCCAAACGATGGAATATCGACGTACTTTTGCACTTTATTTAGTGAAATATGTAGATATCTTGCATGTTATGCTCACGATTCCGATGAACTCGCTGTGAACTCGCAGCGTGGTCGGATGACGAAAAATGGAGTCGCGTCTTGCCGCCCGCCGAAATTGCGTCTTTTTACCTTCTTTTAGTTGAAACTCGCGCTGATTCTCTTGCAAACGTTCGAAGGACCATATGTAGAAGTGTTGAGGTAAGCTTGGTGGTAAAATGACGATAATTTCACAGTAAAAGGAATTTATTTGCGTGAGCACACACGTTACATGTAATGGTAGGTAGAAGAAGCAACAAGCAGTGTTGCTATAATATAGGGGAGACCGGGGCTGGAAGTTCCCGGGGTAAATTGTTCCGACAGCAATAACATAACAAGGAAAATATATAGCAATACGTCTGAAGTTAGCCGATAGAGCGATAGGTGACGCGCAACGCTAGCGGCCATTTTAGTTACTCCTGCGGCGGCGGTTGTGTGGCTGTGTGCAAGGTGCAGTCAAAACATCACGTAAGTAAATATTTTCGTATGTAAACTATTTGGTCTATCTCCGTTCATTAGGAACCGATCCACGTGTAGCTTTCCCAGTTAATAGTGACATTAGTAGGGTATCTTGTGATATGACTATAATTTTAATTGATTGTATCAGTTTGCCAGTATGACAGCTTTCGTATATTAATCAGCGTTGCCAGAAGGTTACTTTTGTAACCTTTTGGGTGATTTTTGAACTACTGAGGTTACTTCTAGGTTACTCGAATGAAAAGGTTACTTTTGGGTGATTTTTCGGAATTTGTAGAACTAACTTTTAATTTCTTACATAAAAGCAAGCAACGTGAAACGGAACGTTCGTTTTAGAAATCATAGACGAAAAAAAAAAAGTCACCTTGTAGGTTGTACTCTTTCTTTCACACTTACTTACACCACTTGTATCTCGCTCCACTCCGCTCCTCATTCGCTCGATCGGCTCGGCTTCATTCATTCATTCCTTCCTCATTCGTTCGTTGTTGTTTTGTTGCCGCCCGGCCCGCCGCCCGCCACTTTTTTACTTACTTTGGTTGTTGTCACCGAAAGTTTAGTGTTTAGTGTTTGTATTTTGTTTTGTGATTATTATAACAATACTGTATTGTAATAATATACCTATACAACAATTATTTCCAACTGGACATTTACTGGAAGCTTGGTAAGTGTATCTACAAATTACAGTGCATATTTGTGAATGTTTCTGGAATCTTACTTTCATACTAATAACTTGGTGGGTGTGCTTATTAATTTTATTTGTTTAATTTCTTTTCATGACTTTGGTGTTGGTGGCTTGGCATGGTTTTAACTTAATCTACTAAAAATATTAATTCAGTCTAAGCTAAGCAAATGGACAAATTCTTGACTTCTTCCAAGTCGTCGACTTCAAGGCAAGAGGAGAGGAGAGATAATGACAATGACAATGATTGCGATAGTAGTACGATGCGTGAGGAACCTTCGGCAAAAAAACCAAAACGACAACGCGATTTTAATGAAAAATGGCTTACTAACATTACATTTAAAAATTGGATTGCTAAGAGGGAGCAAGACTGTGGCATGGTTACCGCTTATTGCAGAGTTTGCGATTGTTCTGTTCTAAACCATAAGCCAGCACTTGTCAAGCACATGAGTACAACAAAACATGTCCAAAATATTAGCTCCAAAAGCCAAATGATGCCTATTCAACAAATGCTGAAACCCAAACCAGAAGATGAATTAAAAAAAAGAGCAGAGCTTAAAATATGCGCTTTTCTTGCACAGCACAATTTGTCGTTGTCTTTGGTAGATGATTTAGTCCCATTTTTAAAAAATACAATAAAATCCATTACTTTAGGCAGGACGAAAGCAACAAATACTATAAAAACTGTCCTTGGCCCGATTTCAACCCAAGAACTGGTAGATAAGTTGAAGAAAAATCCATTCAGTATTATAATGGACGAGACAACTGACATCAGTGTCAAAAAACAATGTGCCCTCACAGTTATATATAATGATGACAAAGTAGACTGTGTTCGCACACAGTTTCTCGACATGTATGAAGTGAAATCTGGAAAGGCTGAAGATCTTTGTAATAGTTTATTAACTTGGCTACAAGACCGGCAAATTCCTTTAAAAAAGTTTGTAGGTTTTGCATCAGACACTACTAATAGCATGGTAGGCGAACACCACTCTGTGTTTAGTCACTTGAAACTAAAAGTTCCGCACATTGCATGCATCAAGTGTAGCTGCCACATGATTCATCTTGTGGCATCCAAAGCGTGCCTGAAGCTGCCAAGATCTGTAGAAGATTTGTTAAGAAGTATTGGAGCTCATTTTAGCCGAAGCACTAAGAGGCAAAACAAATTGAAGGAGTTCCAGGATTTTTTGAAAGTTGACATTCATAAGATATTAAGCCCGGCAACAACAAGGTGGCTATCATTGGAGGCATGTGTCAATAGAACCAGGAACAATATGAGGTACTCAGTGAGTACTTCAGAATGGAAGTATTTGAGGATCCAAGCAAAATAACTGAAGACATACTTACAAGTCTAAATAATAAATTTACAAAAATTTATTTGGAATTTATGTCTTACATACTTAATCTGTTCAATGACTTCAATAGACTATTTCAATCTGAGAAACCATTGCTACATCTATTAAAACCAGAAGTACACAAATTAATTAAAACAATAGCTAGTAATTATATGGATTTCAATTATTGTAAGACTACTGATGCCTACAAAATAGAGTATGCCAATCCAAGATTCTATTTGCCACTTGAGAAGATATATTTAGGTGTGGCAGCACAGGCATCAATTGATGAATTTTCGAGAGAAATACCTTCAACACAAATTGCCGATTTCCGAAAAACATGTTTAGCTTTTTATATCGAAGCTTTAGCACAAATAAGAAAACGCTTTAGTTTTGAAGATCCTCTTTTTGATTTATTAGAAAATGTTCTAAACCCAAACAAAGCGCAAAAATTTGAAGTAAAAGACTTATCATGCGTGATAAAAAGATTCCCAAATATTGTTACTGATACAGAAAATTTACACAAAGAATGGAAGAAACACGCTTTTCTCGACTTCAGCGAATTAAACATGTCGCCTGACTTGCCGGTCGAAGAATACTGGACTAGAATCCTAAAAATGACAGATGGGACAGGAGAACCCATGTTCCTAAATTTGAAGGAAATAATAATAGTTTTACTCGTTTTGCCATTTTCCAATGCAAGTGTGGAACGAGTTTTCAGCCAATTAAAACTGACAAAATCGGACAACAGAAACAGACTAAATACGGACACAATTGCAGCTTTGATGGCTACCAAAGCGGCTGTAAAAGATGCCACAACATTTGAGCCATCGAAAGCATTAATGCATGCTAAAATAAAACACAGCAAGGATAGTGATGATGATGGTGAAGGCCGGTACTTACTGCTTTTTCTTATTTTTTCACAAACCAGCAATTTTCTTTCAGGATAATATTTTCGAAAGTTTTATTTGAAAACGCAGAAATAAACATGATTTTAAAATTTCAGATGCTGATGGGCTGTCTTCGCTCATGTAATTCTTCAGTATAATTTTTTGTACCTACTTAATATCTATGGTGCAGTCAGACATACAGGTAATACTCAGTAAAAAATATTTACATTCTGGCAAAAAAGTCTAGAAATTAAAAAGTGGCAACACTGTATGGGATTTTGCTTTTTTTCTTCAAATCTCCATACAGTATTGCCACTTTTTAATTTCAAGACTTTTTTGCCAGAATGTATAGTATCTCTCTTAAATCTTAAATTGTAAGCTTACGAGTATGTACTAATTAATTTTATTTTTCAGGATCATTGATTATATAAAATATAAATTTTGGAATTATAACAACTAATAAAGAAATTGAAATTCATATTTAGTATGTATCAATATGAATAAATCAAGAAATGCGGGCAATACTCATCGATTTTTCTGTAAGTCAATACAACTAATATTCTATTCGGTCAACTTGTAATACCTTTCCAGTAAAAAAATATGTAAGGTTACTTTTTATACAAAAAGGTTACTTTTTTATAAAAAAAAAAACTCAAAAACTCAAAACGTTTATTCTGTAAATAGGCCACAAGGGCACTTTCACATGTCATTTCATTTGTTACACAACATTTGGTATTATTATCATATTATCAGAAAAAAAAAAGTACTTAATTATTGTTTCTGAGAGATGTAAAGAGTCTCATGTCATAATAAAATAATTAAAATATAAATAACAGAGATGTATAGTCTCTTTAGTCAATAATACAATGATAATAGGAGATGTAAATGGTCCGCACAGTCAAGAGTTGTGTAATTAAATTAATCTTTGGAGGTGTAAAAGGCCTCCAAGTGTCCAGTAAAAGAAACTCTGGCAGTGAGGATGCTCACAATTAATTAGAACAATTCAGTCCCAAGCATTTTTATCGTCTATGTACTCTTTAATACTGTAGTAAGCTTTAGAAATAAGCCTTTGCTTGATGTATTTCTTGAACTTATTAATTGATAGATCTGTCAAAGTGCTTGGGAGTTTATTGTAAAATCTTACACAATTACCCTTGAACGAGTTTTTTATTTTATGGAGCCGAGTAGTGGGCACTGCAAGTTTGTCCTTGTTTCTAGTATTAAAGTTATGTATATCACAGTTTCTTCGAAAGTTAACAATGTTCTTATGGACATACATAATATTCTCGTAAATATATTGACTATGGACTGTCAATATATTTACTTCTTTAAACTTATTTCTAAGAGAATCTCTATTATTCATTTTATAAATCGCGCGAACAGCCCGCTTCTGCAGCACAAAAATAGTATTTATGTCAGCAGCACTGCCCCAGAGCAGAATACCGTAGGACATAATACTATGAAAATAACTAAAATAAACTAATCTGGCTGTTTTTAAATCTGTCAAGTGACGGATTTTCCTGCATGCAAAAGCTGCAGAGCTCAGTCTGTTCGATAGCTTATCAATATGTGGACCCCATTGGAGTTTGGAATCCAACGTTATACCTAGAAACACTGTGCTGGTTACCAATTCCAATTCCTCATTTTTAATTGTTATACATGTCTGATTATTTTTAACGTTAGTAGTAAGAAACTTAACACATTTAGTCTTTTTCTCATTTAATAGCAAATTATTAACATTAAACCAATTTACCACTCTTGATGTGGTATTGTTCACGTGATCATCAGTAGCGTGTTGGTTTCGCTTTGTTTTAAAAATAAGTGAGGTGTCATCAGCAAACAGTACCATATCATGACAGTCCCTTCCTAGATAGGGTAAGTCGTTTATATAGATGAGGAACAGGAAGGGTCCCAATATTGAGCCCTGTGGCACGCCCAAAGAAACCAATGATCCTGGTGATCGTTCTCCGTTTACGTCTACCCTTTGTATTCTTCCGTTCAGATAAGATTTTAACAAATTCAATGACGTGTCTCTAACTCCATAATGATGTAATTTCCTGATCAATGTTTCATGACAAACGCAATCAAAAGCCTTAGATAAGTCACAAAAAATGCCTAGGGCATCTTGTGACTCTTCCCAGGCATCAAAAATACTTTCAATGAACTGAATTCCGGCATCTGTTGTTGAACGACCGCGAGTGAATCCAAACTGTTTGTTATGCATTAGCTTATTTGATTCAAAATGATGTAATAGCTGTGATAAGATTAATTTCTCAAAAATTTTACTAAAAGTTGGTAGTATTGATATAGGTCTGAAATTGGTGGGGTCTTGAGTACTACCTGCTTTGAAGAGGGGAATTATCTTACTTTGTTTCATTAAATCAGGAAATTCACCGCAGTCTATACAATTGTTGAAAATGACCGCTAGGTCAGGTGCAATTAATTCGATCAGGGATTTAACGACGTGAACAGAGAGTCCCCAAAGATCATTCGTTTTCTTAACATTTATCAATTTAAATGCCTTTACGACATCTGAACTTGTGACGTGCTTAAAATTCAAGTATGAAGCACACTCTGAGACATTATCTTTTAATATTGCAACAGCAGACAAAGGTGACGAATTTAAATACTTAGTCGTGGAAGCCGGTGCATTAGTAAAAAACAATTCAAATTCAGTTGCAACTTCTAAGCTAGAACTCGTAAGCTGTCCATTGATTTTTAGTTCGTTATCGTGACTCGCTTTTTTACTACGACCGGCCTCCTCATTAATTATTTTCCAAGTCGTTTTTATAACATCGGAACTATTCTTAATTTTACTACTCAGAAAATTACGTTTAGCTGTATGACAGTCTAATTTAAATTGTTTGGAGAACTGTTTGACTTGTTCTTTAAATTCGTCACTCATGTTGAACCGTCGTTCCTCATACAATGCATACAATGCTTGCCTGCGTTTATGCAACTCTGCAGTAGCCCACGTACTAAAGTCGTTTGAACCACTAACCACAACCGATTTTGAAGTGAATATCGCGCTGTACTGTTTCATAAAGGTTTCAAAGAATAAGTTATACATTATATTAGGAGACTGTTCAGCAGCCAAAAACGGTAGTTCCTGGGCTAAAGAGTATCTCATTCTTTCTAACCGGTCAGCAGTTATTGGCACAAACGAAATTTTCTTTTTAATGACAGGTTCTCTAATAGAATCAAATTGAAATAATTGACCTAAATGATCTGAATCCAATTCACTGATAACACTTTTACTGATTGGAATAACATCAGTAAAAATGTTGTCAATGCATGTAGCACTAGTAGCAGTCACACTTGTTGGCTCCATAAATAAATGGCTAAGCCTAAATGATGAGAAAAGATTTATTAATCTAACGCTGAGAGTAGTTCTTTCTAACAGATTAACATTAAAGTCACCACATATAATTAATCGTTTCGTACTGTGTGATGAAATAGTTAGGACGGATTCCATTATTTTCTCGAACATTTCAAAGTCGCTCAAGGGTGGCCTATAGACACATATAACGATGAACTGTTCTAATTCCACAGCTGCAAGTTCTATAGTTCGTTCAACAGATAAGGAAACAATGTCCTTACGTTCCTTGAATTTCATATGATTGTTTAGTATGATTAATGCCCCACCATGTATTGAATTAAGTCTGGTGAACGAACTACCAACCTGGTGATCTTTAAAGCTAAACATAATTTCATTAATAGTTAACCAGTACTCTGTTATGCACAAAATGTCAATTTTATTACAATTTAAAAATAACTCTATTTGTAGATCTTTGCCTCTAATACATTGAATATTCTGATGAACCAGGCTTATATACTTAGCATGTGAGCTTCCCTTATTCTTAGGGTTTTCTAATATACTAGAACATATGTTGCCAGAGCCTGGGTCCTCTGTTGTCCTATGAACTAATTTAAATGCATCCTGTTATTCTGGTCTGATACCAGATTCATATTAGGCTGCTCAGTAAAAGCAGAGTTAGAAGCCAAATTTTTGGCTGTAATGTCATATAAATATAATAGTGACATAGCTATTTGTCGTTTACAATAATTTGAAAGGTAAAATGTACCTTTAGTCATAGTAAAATAATTACTAACATAATTGTTAGTGTCAATAATATCAAATATATATATAATATATATTTAAGGTATATATATAAGGTAATATATATTTAAGGTAATTTCTGACAAGATCAGTCTGGCAACACTGATATTAATGTAATTTGGGGCTACAAGTTCCGTCCTGGAGGGGCTGGTTGTTCCCCGGAACAACTTACCCCAATTGACCTGCAATCATACCTAAAATTATTTTGACCACATTTTCATTTTTTTAAGGATGCGAAACTACAAACGTAAGACGGAGAGAGGTAAAACATCCGAAACACTATTGCGTCAAGCTGCAAATGCTGTCATCATCGAAGGAAAACCTATAAAATCTGTGGCAAGAGAACTTGAAATTTGTCACATGACGTTACAAAGATTTGTTACAAAATTGAAAGCTGGTAACGTTCCTACTGTAGGTTATAAATCCAGGCAGGTGTTTACCAATGAACAGGAAACAGAATTAGTGAGTTACACTTTAAAGTGTTCCTCAATATACTTCGGTCTTCTGCCAGAAGAGCTGCGAAAACTCGCGTATGAATGTGCAGTAAGATTTTCTTTAAAAAACATTCCTCCTTCATGGCACAAGAATAGACAAGCTGGAGAAGACTGGTTCACTGGATTTATGAAAAGAAATCCTGAATTGTCTATAAGAACCCCAGAAGCGACTAGTGCTGGACGTGCATCAGCATTCAACAGGCATAATGTCAATGAGTTTTTCGCTAAGCTCGGCGAAATTCTATTCAAACATAAATTGACACCATCCAAAATCTGGAATCTGGACGAGACTGGGGTCACGACGGTATTGAAACCAAAGAAGATAGTGGCCCAAAAAGGTATAAAACAGGTCGGTGCCGTAGTGTCTGCTGAGCGCGGGACTTTGGTTACTGTGGAGCTAGCAGCCAGTGCTGCGGGAAACACGATGCCGCCAATGTTTGTATTTCCCCGTTTAAAGTTTAAAGACTTGTTTTTAAATGGTGCCCCTTCTGAGTCAATTGGGGCTGGGAATATTTCAGGATGGATGACTGCCACTGAATTCCTCATTTATATGGAGCATTTTATAAAGTTTACGAAACCCACACCAGATGAACCAGTGTTGCTGTTACTAGACAACCACTCATCGCACATTGACATCAACGTAGTTGAAAAAGCCAAAGCAAACTCGATTATAATGCTATCATTCCCCCCTCATTGCACCCACAGGCTGCAACCTCTGGATGTTGGCGTCAATGGGCCTTTTAAAGATTAATGTGCCAAAGCCCAAGATTACTGGCTGCGTAACAACCCGGGAAAAACAATGTCCATATACGAAATTCCTGGAATTGTTAAAGAAGCACTGCCTTTAGCATCAACTCCTAGAAATATTATGAGCGCTTTCAGAGCGGCTGGAATATGCCCCCACAACCCTGAAGTTTTTACCGATGCAGATTTTTCTCCATCTTTCGTGACAGATCGCCCAATGCCAGAAGTTACTTCATCTCAAGTTGTGTCAGCAGAAGAGCCCCAACCTTCTATGAGTAGCAGCATAACTTTGGCACAGCCAGGACCATCCAACATTCAAACACTGCCTCAGTGTGATGTGCAGCCTCCTCCTGAGCCAGAACCTGTGTTTAGCCCGGAAAGAGTAAAACCATTCCCAAAAGCACCTACAAGAGTGCAGAAGACCACAAAACGTCGCATAAGAAAGACGGCTATCCTAACTGACACGCCAGAGAAAAATGCGTTAGCTGAAGAACAAGCAAAGAAGACAAAAAAGAATGAACACATTGGAAATAAGGGCAAAGGGAAAGGAAACGGCAAAGGGAAAGGAAACGGCAAAGGGAAGGGAAAATCTCAAGGAAATGTTAAACGAAGAGTTTTACTGGAAAGCGAGAGTGATAGTGATAAGGATCTGGAATGGTATTGCATAATTTGCTGTGATTCATTTTCAAATTCTCGTCCAAAAGAACAGTGGATTGAATGTATCATGTGCAAAAAATGGGCACATTACAAATGTTTAGATGAAGGTGATAAAGTCACTTATGTTTGTCCCAACTGTGAGTCAGATGACGATATGAGTGATGAATAAAAATGTAGATTGTCAAAGAAATTATAAGTCCGTACGAAGACTGATTGAAGACTGATCATAATTATAAATTCACTATAATGGAAAAAAGTTATGTTTTAATTAACCAGTTAAGTTTAGTAAACGTTATAGTTAACCAGTTATGTTTTGTTGATTGTTATGTTTAAGTTATGCATAGCATTAACAATAAATATATTCCACTGTAAACAGGGTTCTTTTATTTAATAAAATCTTTGTTATTATAATAATTAGTTTTCATAATCAAATCGGAACAATTTACCCCGAAGGTGGAACAACTCGCCCCACAGCGGGGTTCAATAGTTCAATAGTATTTATTCATAAACAATAGTACAATTGTGTCTGAAATACATCGATTAAAACTAAAATATTATTTAAATGGTATAACAATTCTATACAAGTGAAATAATTATAAGCCAGAAATATAATAAAATGTAACTTAATTGAAATTAAATTAAATGATAGGTAGACAAACAAAATAACAAAACACTTTGACATGTCAAAAATAAATTATTCAATACAAATACAAATCACATACCTGGCATAACAGTTATTAGTAATCATAAGTGAAGTACGTCTAATTAAACGTCAAAACTAAAATTAATCATGCGCATGTCACAATAAATAAATAAATTCATAAACACAAGGAATAAAATATCATGTCATAAATAAAAATTGTATAATGTTATTTTGATTGATTGCAGAATTCGTCAATACTGTATGGACTCATTTCCAATAAGAATTTTCTTAGCTTGTCCTTAAAACTGCTGTGCGTAACCATGAGCTTAAGCTCTGTCGGGAGCTGGTTAAATAACCTGAGTGACTGATAACCCGCTGAATGTCTTGCTACTTCTAACCTAGGTGCAGATACTATCGGAAAGTCCTTTCTACGCGAATTCTCTCGTGTATGTCTCTGTTCCTGGTTTTATATTTTGTGAATATTCTTAACTAGAACATCCATCAGCACAAGCAAGTAAAGCGCCGGAACTGTCAGTATACCCAACCTGATGAAGTGCGGCCTGCACGATTCCGTCTGTTGGATACGAGCTATCGTGCGGATTGCCCTTTTTTGTAACACGAATGCTTTAAAAATATTATATTCATAGCTATTTCCCCACAACTTGATGGGCTGAATGTTCCGCTCCGAAATTCGCCAAAAAAATGCTTCTGTGGAAAAAACTATTGATATATTAGTATAAACTACTCTAATAACACTAAATACGATAGACATCTCTGTAATATTTCAATGTCATAGACATGTAACCTTTCATATATACAATAAAATTTCATGTTATTTGAAAATCGGAACGTCCAGCCCCGGTCTCCCCTATAACGCTCGAAGGACTATATGTAGAAGTGTTGAGGTAAGCTTGGTGGTAAAATGACGATAATTTCACAGTAAAAGGAATTTATTTGCGTGCACACACGTTACATGTAATGGTAGGTAGAAGAAGCAACAAGCAGTGTTGCTATAATAAAATTAAATCTCCAACAGATATTTACTAAACACTTTGATGAATTTGTACAAAAAATATAAATCGGAAGGTGGAACATTGTCGTACTCGACTTTTAAAAAGTATAGACCGTTTTATGTTTTATCGCCTAAAGCAAACAGTCACAACACGTGCGCTTGCATAAAGCATGAAAACTTAACATTCAAACTGGAAAGCTTAAGATCACTCAAGATAATCTAAAGTCAATCTTTGGATGATACGCTCTCCTTAGTTGTTTGTGATCTGCAATCATAAGAATGCGCATATGGTGAATGTGAAATGAGTAAAAACAAAAAAAAATAATTTTGATAATGCCTTGCTAGATGATACAGTCTCTTGGTATGAATGGACTGTTAAATAAAGCTCATGAATATACAGAAAAAAACAGTGAAGTGACAAAAACCACCAAGAAAGTAGTAAAGGAAATGAAAACAGCACCTCTGAAAATGCTAATTGATGCATTTATTCAAGATCTAGAGACGTTTAAGAAGCATGCATACAATTTTTGTCATCAATATCGTCAGTATAGATATTGCATAGAAAATTTAGACGACAACTCAGTTCTGTTCCACATAGTTTTTCAGAAAAATATGGGTGCAAATTGACTACCGAAGTCCAGTCTATGCACTTTGGTGCCTCTAGACAACAAATCACTTTACACACTGGAGTGATGTAAAGAAAAGGAATAAAACCCGTAACATTTTGTACTTTATCAGGAAGTAACTACCACGGACCTGAAGGCATATGGGCCCATATGAGCTCGGTGCTCGAGTATTAAAAAAATGGGTGTCCCAATATTAGCGAAGTCCATTTTTATTCAGATGGGCCAACAACACAATATCGGCAGAAAAAATAATCATTTATTTTCACTTAACATGAAAAAATATGGGTTTACCACGTCAACGTGGAATTTTTTCTAGGCCTCACGCGGTAAGGGGGCAGCTGATGGTGTGGGTGGCGCAATCAAGAGAAAGCTGGACTCTATGGTTAATTGTGGCGTTGACGTTGTAGACGCGGAAATGGCATATCAGCTTCTTCAAAAATCTGACACCACTGTCAAAGTTTTTTCTAATCCCAGAAGACACAATTCAAATGCTTGCAATAGAACTTACAACCATACCAGGGACAGTGATGATTCATCAAGTAATTAACTCTAACGACGATGAACTTTTTCAGTACAGAAGTCTGAGTTGTTTTTGTTATTTAATAAATTCAGAAGACACATACTGTAAGTGTTACGCTTTAAAAAAAATGAGCCTGCAAAAGCCAGAACAGAAGAAAGTGAAAGAAAGTACGAAAAGTGTAACAATCTTATCAGATATACAAAATACAGAAGAAAACAAGCGTTACATTGCTATAAAGAAAAATTTTGATCCTCTCAAAACAAAACATCTTAATATTGCCCATGTCATTCCATCGCGTTATAAAATAAATGAAAATAATAATAAATCCACCAATGTTCGATGCTTAAAGGCTAGGAAAAGCATTGTCGATAACCAAGCACCCACAACTTCAGGAATAAAAAAAAATAAAAAATCTAACATTGACCCGTAAACGTAAACTCCTGCCAAAGAAAGGTGTGAAGTCTAAGAAACAAAAAACTAGTGATAAATATAGTTCTACAGATGATGAAAATGAA
This sequence comes from Argyresthia goedartella, assembly GCA_949825045.1. NCBI lineage: Eukaryota > Metazoa > Arthropoda > Insecta > Lepidoptera > Argyresthiidae > Argyresthia > Argyresthia goedartella. The sequence continues at coordinate 3,513,028 of OX463811.1, read as the reverse complement.
GATTATTGTCTACAAGATTCATCAGAAGGTGAAATGTTTGTTAGCCAACATGAGAGGGACGAGATCGATTATGATGATAAGTGGGGCGATAGAATACCAAATATTATAGAGGAGGAAAATGAGATTTTGATGCAAGATGTAGAATTCTTAGATGAAGACTTGTTCCTTATAGAGGATTTAGAAGAATATAAAAGAGAAGAGGATGAAAAAGAAACAATAAATGTCAGTGATTGCGTACTCGCCAGTTATTTTAAAAGAAATAACTGGACGTATTACGTTGGATTTGCTGAAAGTATAATCACCAAAACAGAGGTTGACTTTTATTCAATATCATTTAAAAAACGGTCAAAAAACCAGAGTTGAAATTTGTGAGTCTGAGAAAAAAAGATTACGATACTGTGCCAATGCTTTCTGTTGTTAAAAAATTTTAACTTTATCAACATGAACAAAGTTCAACAGAATATTCACTAAAAAGTAGTAATGTTTATTTTTTCTAATCTAGGTTTACTGTCTTAATTTTGCTACTAATGCCCGATATACGTAGTAATAAAAGTAGACATAAGATTTGTTTGTTTAGCTGTAGTTTAATAAATAATATTAAAAATTATTTATGATTTATTCATGACTATTCGCTAGAATTATATCCATCCAACGACACTTCTTTTGTTAAAATTCGTCATGCCGTTTGGGGTGTAGCGAGTCCTAACGAAATGGTCATACATACAAACATACACTCGAAAAACATTACCCTCCTTCTGGTTCAGTCGGGTAAAAATAAAACTACCGACATGTAAACCAATCTTACCCATTTTTAGTGTGTTATGTATGTGTGATATGTGTGTTACATGTTCCAGTGTGTTAAGGTACAACTTTTCGCGGCCATACCCATTTGTTGTTATTTCCTAAAGTATTAAATATTAGATATCATGATAAAAATGTATTCGACCTGTAGTGTAGCTAAGTTAAAAGACGAGCTTAGAAAACGGAGAGCGTCTGCCATTGGTAAAAAAGCAGCTTTTGTTGAAAGGTAAGTTAAAAACTGGAATTGTTATGATTTAAAGGTTTAGTTGCGTTTTTTTTGTAAAGTCCATTTTTTTGTTATAGATTACAGGCGTACGACAGAAATAAGCTTTTCGGAGTTGAAGACGAACTTGAGGATGAGACTCCCGTTATTCCTGACTTAGAAGAGTTCAGGGATGAGAATGACAGCACTAATCTTCCAGGTCTGTCTAGACGCCATATTCAAAAGTTTTCACAAATGTAATAGAGCATTGAATCTCGATATCTTTGTCTTTTAGAATATTATTACTAAGATAGATTATACATAGGTATCAAATTATCAATATGTTGTTTCAGGTTTCAAGTACCGAATAAAGGAAGACTTCTGTACGAAAGTAGAAGCCTGGTAACTCTTTGTGTTGCTTATGTTGCTCTTCGTAATTTCATCATTGTCATGAAAAACTGATCTTCAATAGAAATATGTGACTGTGTCTGGGAAAAGGGACCACTTTGGCGGTATGAAGTTATTGATATCTCCTAAAACTAGATAAAATTTATTATTCAGTGTAAAAGGAATCATTTTTCTAGGTGCAATCATAATTTTTTTATAATTTTTTAAATATGCAGTAGCAAAATGTGAGAGTTGAGAAAATTGAGATTAAAGTTTATGTTCGTGAAAAATACACTCCTACTAGGAAGTTATGGAATGATTGGTACCAAGTTAATCTATCATCGCAGATTAAATAAAGACATTAATGGTCTCAATAACTATAATTATTTGTAAGATAGTCAAAGAAGAACTTGCACGAGTGGGAAAAAATCAAGTACCTATCTTAATTGCTCATAATCTTATGAAAATACCTTTAAAACAATGAATGATTAATTATGGTAATATATTTTAAACAATAATAGAAGGGAAAAACAAAAACGACTGCATTTTCTTTTTATTTTATAATGTAAAATACTAACATTCTTATAAATCAGTTCTAATAATTCTCATAAACAAAAATCAACTAAATACTTATTATTTTTTAAGTTATATCACAAAGTCAGCCAAAATATACTTGAGAACAGAGATCCAAACATAATTAGCGATACTTAATGCTATATTTAAAGTATTTATCGTGTTTTAAGTTTAGTGGTTTGACGATCATTTTCGTATGAAAGTATAATAAGGGTACCACTTGGGGGACTTAGTAAAGTTTAGTATCACAAGTAAAAATACTTCTATTTAACATGTATAATAATAAAAAATATCGTGTTGTCACTATGTTAGACAGTAAAGTAAATAGTTTTCAGCATAAAAGTAAGTTTTTTCTACATTATATTCATTTCTAAGGAAAATATAATTAATATTCTAAGACAGGTACCACTTTGTCACTAAACTTTATTGTTTACAAAAAAATAAAATACAACTTGTCAAATTAACATAATTTAAATACAAAGAAATCTCATTTTTTATGGGAAGCCGGCGTTTCGGACACCATTTTTTCGGACACTGTCCGAAACGACAAATTTAAAAATAAGTACTTTTTTACTGACGATTGGGACACCATCATAATATTGATGGTGTTTTGTATAGTCAGATAAAAGAACTTAAAAATATAGACAAGGTAACTGGTTTGGAGGGGGGTCGGAGAGGGGTTGGGAGGTTTGGAGGGAGGGTTGAGGAGAGGGTTGGAGGGGTTAGTTGAGGGGGGTTGTGGGGGGAGTTGAAGGGATGGTTGGCGGGGAGGTGAAAGGGGAAGCGGGAGGGTGTTTCAAATTCCAGCAGGTGTTTGCTCGTTTGGATGGTTTTTGCAACTTAAGCTTTTTATCTTACTGTACAACACCATTATTTTTCATGGTGTCCGAATCGTCACTAAACATATTTCAATTTGTCGTTTCGGGCGAAATGTCCGAAAAAATTGAGTCCGAAACGTCAACAGCTTTTTTTGTAAATACAGTTTACTGGATTCAAGGAGCTCATCAAGTTCCCTTTTTATACAAAAATAAACATTATTTCTTTTATGATTTCTTTGGCCCATTTGACCACAGTAGCCGCATTAGGGTGTTTTTCGTTGTTGGCTTTCCACTTCCGTGAGCGCCGACGTCGACGGGGTTGCTGGTTCTTAGTTGGCTGGTTCAGTATTTATGAGCGGCATTTCGACGTCATGTAACGGATCTTCCGTAGCACCTATTGCAACGATTTTTATAGGTTCTGGACACAACACATTTCGAGCCTTAATGGAAACATACTGGCGAATTTTTTGGAACAAATACAAATTGTCGCTCAACAGTAGGACAGCCTTGTAGGAGGTATTACAATCGGACTAGTATTTTGTGCGAAATCACAAGTGGAATTAAAAACTGCGATGTTTTTGTCCTACCTCAACGCTCTAGGTACTTCCCCGCATGACAGCGATCGCGGTAAATGAAAATACTTCACCTGTAAAATATTACCTCAAAGTGGTACCCTTGGTACTAAACTTCGTGACCTATTAGGATACTGAAATATTATAATTATACATGTATTCTTTTACACAAAATGTCATTTAAGGTATTGTTAAGCGATTAGTAACAAAAACCCATTCTACGTAATTTTCAACTACTTCAAATAAATGCAGGTATATCGGAAACTAAAATCCTCAAAGTGGTCCCTTTTACTAGACACAGTCACATATATTGAATTTGACTTCCATAGTATTTAATTAAATGAGCCATGGGACTTAATGTTGAGAATACAAAATAGAACTTTGCATAGGTTTCAAAGCCAGTATAGAAAGCAATTACACTATCATTGTCTTTATATCTCTCTATAGATCCATAAATGTGTTCTAAGTTCACTTGAGTGCTCTTTGATTCAGCTGATGAACTAGATTCTTTACTTGTAGGCAGCTCAGCTTGTGGGCCAACGGGACTGTACTCTGTACTGTACTGTGAATTTTTCATCTCTAAATTGAACTTCACACTTATTTTGGGTTTGGATGCCACTGGGGCCAGGTATTTGAACACCACAAGGTGTTTCAAAACAGTTTCTTGAGACTTCTCTGAAGCTGTCTATCCGATCGTTGTTGTGTTGTCTGTTTGACTGTTTTGACCTTAGAATATGAAAATATTGAGGGTACAGCTGTTTACTTCAACACTTTGTGTATAGATTTATCACCTGTATACGAATTGGGTCCATAATAATCTTCAGGTAGAAAATGGGCAGCACATAACCTTGACGAAGTACTGACATTCCATTTTTTTCTACGAAGAGCTTTCTCCCAGTTTTCTTCTTTTAGCTTCTTTGGGGAATAAATTAATCCCCATATTTTTGCAATCAACAGCTGCACAAAGAGTCATTATAAGCAATTATTCATTCATAAACCAATTGGTTTGTTTACATAATTAGTAAGGAGAACTGTCAAATTCATGGAACACTCAACACTGGTGACCCAGTGCTGCCATTTTAGCGCTTTCGGCGCTAGATCTAGCGCTTTTTTGCTATGTTCAGCGGGCACTTGATAATTTTAGCGCCTAACGGATAATTTAGCGCTTTCTTAATTTTTAATATGGCAGCACTATTTCCGTGGAGAATAAAATTATTGTCTATGTTCAATTTTGTGCTCTATGCCAGCTGGGTTTTAATATGGCAATAGAGCACGGGGAATCCCATGAACATTAGTTACGGTTTGTTTCATGTTTGGTTGATTGACTTTGCTTCTTTCATTTTCATTCTGTCTATGTGAACGCACTGAAGTTCAAGTTTAGAAATAACGTTTTAAGCACTGATTTTATTAGTTACTCTTGTAAGTGTTCCATCGTGTTGTGTTGGTTAACTCTTTTGAAATGGATTTACCATTATCAAAAAAAACTGTGTACAAACAAAGATATAAAGTCGAATGGGAGAAATCGCCCAACTTTAAACAATGGTTGAAACCTGTGTCTGGAGATGATACAAGGGCAATGTGTTTGTATTGTAGGAAGGATTTTCTTGCCAAGTTAAGCGATATCCAGAGATGTGATTCAGTTCATCACAAGAAGCAGGCGAAACCTTTCTTGGACAAAAAAAAAACACAAATCTCTCCAATGCTGCAAAAACCCGTCGATAAGCTCTGTGTTGAGGCTGAAGGTGCTTTCTCAATGTATGTTGCAGAACACACAGCTATACAAGCAATTGATCACCTAACCGAATTGTGTAAGAATACAGAAGGCAGAAGAGTATATGAACATGGCACCACGGAAGAAGACTAAGAAGGTGAAAACCACAAATAGAAGACACATCATAGAAGGAAATGATGAATCAAAAAGTACGTTAAAGAAGAAGATCTCTGCGCAAGTCGAAAAAGCTTCGCAGATGATTGCAGTGGAGGAGACCGATAATGACCTGGGCTTTATTCCCAAACTCTCAACACTGCCGAAAATCATGTTTCAGTGGTACGAAGTGAATGCTGAAGAAGATAAGGGACTTGCTAACCAAAAATTGTATATAGAGTTGATGGTATTCCTACACCTAGAAGAAGACACTCTAGACCATGAGGTCATTTTCGAGATATACTTAAATTTAGTTGCTCTGGTCTTCCCAGAGATACAACCAAGACTATCAAACCTTCTCGTTAGAGGAGGATACACAACACGACAAACTCTATGGGAACACAGAAAAGAACAACTTGATACCACTGATGAGGAATTAGCAATTGATGGAGATGATGAAATTAGCCTCAGGACAATCAGAGCCTGCGTAGGGCTATACCTGATTTTGATCGGGAAACAACTGAGTTCCCAAAACTATAACGGGTGGATGAAAGGGAGGATCAAGTCTTTTACTCAGTCCTGCGGAGTTGTAATGAATGATGTCTTGATGGATAAGCTCATCCCGAGCTCTCTCAATTGTAATGTAATATGCTCAATGGTTTCGAGTAATTGGGAGATAAGGAGGGAGATAGTCATCTTCATTCGAGCCCTCTCAAATTCCTCCACTCCTTTCTCGGCAATGGCAATGGCCTACATGGTCCTCTTGAACGGAGCTGAACTTGGCAACTTTAACCTAACAAACAGGTACATAGTGGTAGAAAACCCTATCCTGTTATGTTGGGCTGAACTTGCAAAGTACGCCCCTCATCTTATAGCAGCAATTGATAAATACCATTCACTGGGAGAGGATGCTCCCTACTGTAAACTGCTATACCATAGCGAAGATCTGCCAGAATTTAACAGACACGCTCTCAAGATCTATTCTACTGTAGCCAGAGAAATAGCTATCCATGAGGGGCAAGAGTCCTTTAGACATTATGCAGGCACCTCCAAATCATAAAACATCACTGAGCTTGCTAGCAAAGTTCTGTTTTTGGTGAAGGCAGCCGGAGGAATCAATACCAAGACTACACATGATATTCGAAGAAATCTCCTCGCCGATACACCCGACAATGACGCAATAAGACATGACCTAACATTCGGAGCCCATATAGACGTTAGACAGGAGAAAGATAAAGAAGAGACGGATGAAGAGGAGAATATTGGGGCCTAACAGTAGGGAGGACCCTTCGAATGAGACAACAGTGTTCGGATGATGATTCTAATATTTTTAGATTTAAGATATTTAACTTTACAAGAATAGTAATCGAAATCTCTATTGATTGATAATCTCTATTGATAAATTATCGGATTCTAAGGCTACTACAGAAATGAAATTGCACCGAACGAAATGTACAGCAATAATTCAGGAAGTATTAGCACCTCATTTTAAAGATTCTTTTAGAAATGATATTGGTGATAATTCGTATATCTTGATTATAGATGAATCTACTGATGTTTCTGTTCGAAAATATCTCGGTATTGTTGTTAAATATTTTAGCAGCAGTCGCAGCGAAATAGTTTCCACATTCTTAGGGCTGGTTGAATTGGAATCTGCAGATGCCGAAGGAATAGTTTCGGCGTTAACAGCACAACTTGTAGCTTTTAAACTTGGTAAAAGCAAGTTAATTGGAATCGGAACAGATAATGCTTCGGTTATGACTGGAGTAAACGCAGGTGTCCATAAAATATTGCAGGAAAGGTATGCTTTACCCAATCTAGTGTTGATAAGATGTGTCTGCCATTCGATTCAATTGGCAGTGTCACATGCGTCATGTGAGACTATACCAAGGAATTTAGAATTTATGATAAGAGAAACTCACAATTGGTTCAAGCTTTCACCGAAACGAAAAGATCTTAAAAGCTTGTGATACACGATGGCTGTCAATTGACCCCCGAATTGTCAATAGAATTAAGTTAAGTCAATGGATAGAACTAAAATAACACTTTCAAATAATGAGAACTCGTGAAAATTGCTACCAAGCCGAATTATTATATAACATGTACAACGATGAAAGAAACAAAATTTATTTGCAGTTTTTGTGTGGAATACTTAATAATTTACAAGGGGCAATAAAAACTTTTGAAAACAAAACTTCTGACCCATGTCTGCTCTACAATACGCTACATGATTTGATACGAAACATGTGCACGAAAATAATAATAGCGCAACCGAGAATGCAATTCGAAAGCATTAATGTGAAAGAACATCTGTCTATGTCACCATACCTTGGTTATTTATTTGAGAAAGAGATGAACGAGTCTTCATTAAATGAGGATGAAAAAAATGCAATGAAGAAGAGGTGTGTTGATTTTATTATTAAACTAATAAATGAGCTGCAACAAAGACTGCCTGGAAATTTAAAACTACTTAAAAACTCTATGGCATTATCTGTAACCGTCATTTCAAACCCAAACAGAAATATTGATAACTTTATACAAGTTTTGGAAAGTCTGGGTTACACAGAAAATATGGATAATGTTATTCAGCAGTGGCAAACTGTTATCCTACAGAACTGGGAAAATACCGAAGATACGGTGAAGTTCTGGACAGAAGTTCAACAGTGGAGGGACGCAGCTGGCTGTTGTCCACATAAAGACTTATTCAATGTCGCGCCAAAAATAATGAGTTTGCCACATTCAAATGCTGATATTGAGCGGGTGTTCAGCTTAATGAATGTGGTTAAAAGCAAGTTGCGAAATGCATTGCATTTGAAAACTATTAACGCCATCCTATTAATAAGAACAGGATTAACCGCGGTTAACAGCAACTGTTATAATTATCAACTACCAGCTGATATTTTAAGTAAGATAGGATCATCCGAAAAATATAATGTATATGTCACCGGAAAATAATACGATCCGCAAGTTTATAAATTTCCTAGGAAATTTATAAACTTCCTTCTAGATTATATTAGGCTAGGTTAGGTTAGGTTAGGTTATGTTAGGTTAAGTTAGTATGTTTATAAACTTGCGGAAAAAAAATTAGGAAATTTATAAACTTACGGATCGTATTATTTTCCGGTGACATATATACTACTGAACTAAACCAGCCTGGACCCTCGAGTTCAGCTGTGATGCAAGAAGAATTTTAATTTTTTTTTACTTGTTTTTTACTTAAAGTTGAATTTACTATACCCAAACCCAATACCCAAATAGAATACTATTATTATGTTTTCTCTTCTAAATTTTATTATTGTAATAAAAAGTTGCTTTTCATTACATATCATCATATCAGTCTGCGCGCGCGCGTCACAGCGAGCGGTTAGGCTGTTACGTTTCGCGACCAACATGTCGTCGTCGAATTTAGTGAAATGTGCAAATTGTAACATCGCTGTGGATGAACTCCTAGCGTTCATGCAAAACAAACTTGACGTTATGGATGAGGTGAGCCTTATCCAAATCTGCGTGTCTTCTTTCTCGCCGGAAGAGATCGTAGCGTCCAAGACGCTTTTATTTGAATCGCTGCCAACGGATAAGCGAAAAATATTGCGTAGAAGAGACAAGAAGCAACACCGTGACCTGCAGGACATGATATGCCTTCTGAAAGACACGGATCCCGAAGTAATACCGCTCTTTGTTGCTCATAATTTGCAAAGGCTTCCGCCAGTAACTTTCGATCATGTGGATGTGACCAAAATTCTTAAGGATCTTGTCATCTTGCGAGCAGAACTCAATCTCGTGAAAGAAAACTATGTTACTTCAAGCCAGCTCAGTGAAGTGAGGGAGGATCTACAATATATGAAAACCGCCTTTACTTGTGAATACGGATTTTAACGTAAATATGCGACGAGGTGCTTATCTAGACAGTGGGCCCATGGGTATGTCACACAATAATGTGTCAATAGAAGATGGAAGTACAAGGGTAGAGCCGTGCTGGAGACCTATATCTTCTCTGGCAGCTGCATCATATGGGGAAAATCTGCAACCAAAGCTACCTACAACAAAATCTGCGGATATTTGTCCTATACCCTCAACTAGCTCGCCAATCCACAAGCCGGCACAAAATCGTACGGAGAAAGAGACAGCAGGCGGCCACGAAAGCGAGAGCAATGAGACACCTGCTCAATCCACTTTGACTACGCCACAGTTGAGCGCGGATCGAACAGCGACAGAGATAGCCAACGGAGGCGACCGCGGGTGCAGTGAGACAGATGCTAGAAACATCACGTCTCCTTATACAAGCGCGCAGTCAGCTGACTGTGAAGTGAATAGGGTAAATAAAAACATGACCCTTGCTGAAGTAGTTAAGGCCCAGGCCAGTGTTAGTACTAGGGCCACAGTAGTTAAGGTTGGAACCTCAAATGACCAAGAAGAGAACTGGACCCTAATAGCAAGAAGAAAAAAGTCCAAGTCAAAAAATCGCTTTGTGGGCCAGATGGGTCAAGCAGATGTAGACCCGGGCGGGCTTTTCAAAGCGGCGGATCCAAAAGTAGCACTCTTCATTACAAACGTGCACTTGGAAACAAAAGCCAAAAATATTGCTGACTACATATTTACAAAAACGCAAGAGAGAGTGTACTTAAGGCAAATCGTAACGGAGGAAGGTACGGACCATAATGCATTTAAAATGTATGTTTCTAAAAATAAACTTCATTTATACAAAGATGTTAACTTATGGCCAAAACGAATTTTCTTTCGCCGTTTTGTAAATTTTAAGTACTCTTTTTTAGACAGAGCACATAACTCTGATGACCCGAAGCCGAAAACTTAGATCATGTGTAGTACACCTGCAAGCAAATTAAGTCAACTTGTTAGCTTTAACTGCCAATCGTTAAAACCTTCTATGTTCAGCATCAGAACGATATGTGATAAAGCGGGTGTTGTCGCACTTCAGGAGACTTGGTTGATGCCGTACGATATTCCACTACTGGGAAGCATACATGAAGATTTCGAATACACAGGAAAATCAGCTGTCGACTTAGCTACCTACAGCACGGGGAGACCGTATGGGGGCGTGGCCTTGCTGTGGCGCAAACATGCATTCTCGACAGTGTCGGTGATTAACTGCAATAGTAATAGAATAGTGGCTATTAGAGCGAAGGTATGTGATCGTGAAATAGTTATAATGAGTGTGTACATGCCAACGGATAATATTGATAACTTAACAGAGTTTACGGACTGTCTAGGTGAGGTAAACTCCTTAATTGAAAATAATGAAGCTGAGTCGGTTTTCGTCCTTGGAGACTTTAATGCACATCCGGGTGAACTATTTTGGACAGAACTGATGCGGTTCTCGTGTGATCAACAATGGGTGTGTGCAGATACTGAAAAGTTGGGTATGAATTCTGGATCTTATACTTACATCAGTGATGCGCATGGCTCTACAAGATGGCTCGATCATTGTATTGTAACTTCTGCTGCATGGTCAAGTGTCAAAAATGCAAATATTTTATATGATGTGACCTGGTCAGATCATAAGCCACTTTTATTAGAATGTGATTTAAACATTATTATTCCTAAAATAATTAATAATGATGCAACGTGTAACAAAATTGTTTGGGGCCAAAGAGAGGCTGACCAGATAAAGCAGTTTAGTTGTACTTGTAATAAAAAATTTAGAGATATAGATTTTCCACGCGATTTTCAAGAGTGTTGTTCTGGTCTGTGTAAAAATTTAAAACATAAACTTATATTGGATGATATGTATAAAAATATTGTTTGCATTTTAGAAAAAGCATCCATTGAAAGCTACAAGGGAGTTGAAATCAAAAGGGCGCAGAGAAATAGAATTGTTGTAGGCTGGAACCGTCATGTACAAGAATTTCACAGGCAGGCCCGGCTCAAATTTCAGCTCTGGACCCTTCAGGGTAAACCGCGTTGTGGCAGGACGTACGAAGAAATGTGTAGCAGTCGCTACATATTTAAAGCTAAATTAAAATGGTGTATAAAAAACCAAGAGCAAGTCAAAATGGACATCATAGCCACACACCGTAGTAATAATGACTTTAGCTCTTTTTGGCGAGCAACTTATAAGTTAAATTTGAAGCCTGGCCTGCCAGTGAGTGTTGACGGTATCAGTAAGCCCAGCGAAATTGCCAATATTTTCAAGGACCACTTTAAAGTAATTTCACCACTCAGGCCGCAATCGCAACAGGTGTGCGATGCTGAGACCGAGTCAAACCATGATGTTGACAGTGAAATAAGTAGGATAACAGCTAAAGAGGTGAGGAGTGCTATCCGGGGTATGAAAAGAGGCAAATCGCCAGGTCACGATGGACTCAGCATCGAACACCTGGTGCATGCGGGTTTTCATATGCCGAGGGTGCTAGCTTTATTTTATTCTATGTGTATTGTTCATTCATACTTACCAGAGATATGATGAAAACGATTGTAGTGCCGATAGCAAAAAATAGAACTGGCGATATATCGGATAAATCAAACTATAGACCTATATCCTTGGCTACTGTGATAGCAAAGGTTTTTGATCGTTTATTGGATGCGCGCCTAAATAAAACTATTAAAATTGGGGATGCTCAATTTGGTTTCCAGCAGGGCCTCTCTACCGAAACTGCTATTTTAGCCCTAAAGAGTACGGTAAGATATTATACTGATAGAGGCACTCCGATCTATGCTTGCTTTCTCGACCTATCGAAAGCTTTTGATATGGTTTCATATGATATCTTGTGGACTAAGCTAAAAGAAGCTGGAATGCCACCTGAACTACTATCTGTCTTTCGATACTGGTACAATCATCAGATAAACTATGTTAAATGGTCGGATCAAGTGTCAGATAGCTATAGACTACAGTGTGGTGTGCGACAGGGAGGTCTAACGTCACCAAGATTATGTAATCTGTACATAAATGGCCTCATCAAGGGGCTCAGCAGTATGCATGTTGGTTGCTATATTGATGGCGTTTGTCTAAATAATCTGAGCTATGCCGATGACATGGTGCTGCTGAGCCCGTCGGTGAGTGCCTTGAGAAAACTATTGGCTATATGCGAAAACTATGCAGATAGCCATGGTCTAATTTACAATGTTAAGAAGAGTGAATATCTGGTTTTTAAAGCAGACTCAAGAACACTTGATAATGTTCCACAAATAAGTCTTAAGGGGTGTTGCCTAAATCGGGTAACCGAATTTAAGTATTTGGGGCACGTTGTAAACGAATATTTACAAGATGAGTTTGATATAGAGAGGGAGCGTAGGGCGTTGACAGTCAGAAGTAATATGCTGGCTCGTAGATTTGCTCGGTGCTCAACACAGGTAAAGATAACTCTTTTTAGAGCATATTGTCAATCTTTTTACACCAGCAGTCTGTGGGTCAGATATTCACAGAAGACTTACAGCGCCCTACGCGTCCAATATAAGAACTCCTTTAGGATGCTGTTGCGGCTGCCGCGCTTCTGCAGTGCTTCAGCAATGTTTGCAGACGCGCGCACTGATGGCTTCCAAGCGATCATGAGAAAAAGAGCTGCGTCATTGCTGAGCAGAATACGCGTCAGTAGCAACGGCATTCTAAAGGTGTTTTCTGAGAGATGGGATGGCCCATTCACCCACCATTGGGTAAAAATGTTAATTTAGTTGTAATTATGTATGTATATGGATCCTGTTATCTGAGCTAAATAAATAATAAAATAATAATTACAATCACTTCGCATTTTATTTTATTTTTGTCGTGCGTATGACGCTTTTTCCACGATCAATGTGATTACACAATCTACCATACTAAACACATAGAGCAAAACAACGGAGGCATAAACGAGATGCGTTTATACAAGTCGCAATCTGCGTCTCGCTTCCAAAACTTTATCGAGATTGTTTTAAGAGCCCATGTTTAGTATGGGAGATTTATTTAATCACACTGATCGTCTAAAAAGCGCCTTAGTTAAAAGTTCGAATTTAGCGCTTTATTGACGCGTTTGAGCCGATTTAGCGCTTTAATGGCTCGTGAATATATTCGAATCTAGCGCTTAGTGCACCGCTGTCAGCGCTGATTAGATTTTTTCATCTGGCAGCACTGTGGTGACATCTGAAGTGAGAAAAAGGAAGTTTTTAACCCCATTTGACAATTGGCCATGTTATCAAGGGCTATATGAATGTAAAATCCAAAGATGGAGGTCATAAAAAACAAGAATCTTACCAACAAACAAAAAAAAATACCGAAATTATGAAATGGCCGGATTTTAGATTACACAGATGGAACGAAAAATGACAAGCGTTGGTCAAGCATTTTATGGTTCCCATTTGAAATCTGGACATGGCAGAAGACTGAACAAATTCAAAATTGCCGCTGCGTTTCACAAACGTGCGCAGGCGCGCGCACACACTCGCGCGATGATCGCGGCTAAGCGGCCGATCGGGGCCGGGGCGGGGAGGGCGGGAAGAGTAGCCTATCGATGACGAAACGACGCGCTGCGCCGCGCCGGCCGGCCGGCTTGCTTCATTCATTCATTCGCCGGTCGTTACTCGTCTGTTGCGCGCGTATTATGTTGTTTGCTGCCTGCCGCCTGCTTTACATGCTGTCGTCTCGTCTTGTTCGGTGTTTTACTAGCGGAAATCGTGCAAGAATACGTTGATTTTGCACATTTATTGCTGGTAAGATTATTTAAAACTTTTATAAGTGAGCTTTTTTGATGCAAATTGTATGTTGTTCGCACAGAACATCGTTAATTTTATTAATGAGAACTTCTAATAACTTTATTTTATTTATGTTCTTTATTTGGGACATCAACAGCACAATACACATACATTTATACAAAAAACAAAATACAGTAAACAAGGCCAATGACAGATGTCCACAGAAGAGCAGTTAACATAATTAAAATAGGAGCTGACGACGTTATGCTTAAAATTTGTGTGTGTAGGGTGAGTGGTTGTGAGGGTGTATATGTGTGTGTGAGGGTGTATATGTGTGTGTGAGGGTGTGTTTGTGCTTGAAAGGAAAATTAATTTAAGTTGGGGAGCAGTAGTAAAGGAATTATATGCTTAATTATTAAGTACCTTCATTATGCGGTTTTTGAATTCATTTCTAGTGCAATCAAATGGGTCAACACAGCTAAATCGTTTATTATATAAATTCATTATGCGGATAATAGGGGAGTTCTGGGCATAGTTGGTATGTACACGAGGTGTGTGAAATAGAAGATTTGCTGAATGGCGCGTGCGTGTGGTAGAAGTGCGGTAGCCGACCAGTTCGACAAGATTGGGACTATCGATACGGCCGCTCAGGATATCATGTAGGACAGACATATCAAGTGCTATTCGACGGTCTTCAAGATTCATTATATGGTGACGAGTGCACGATGAATAGTAGTCTTGTCCTCTACGTTTGGCACGATAATCTAAAAATCTTACAAAAGACTTTTGAATGCGCTCTATTCGTTCCTTGTGCGTAATATATTGAGGACACCAGACAACGCTGGCGTATTCCAAAATACTGCGCAAGTAAGCGAAGTAAAGTACCTTAAAGCATGTAATGTCACTAAACGCAGCACATGTTCGATAGATAAATCCCAAGTTTCTGAAAGCGCGGTTAGTGATGTCGTCAATGTGTTGGTCAAATGATAATTTTGTGTCAAGAGTGACGCCCAAGTCACGAACAGTATTCACGCGTGCGATAATCTGATCCTTAAAAGCATACGAATGTACAATTGGTTTTGGACTACGAGTAAAAGAGATCTGAAGGCACTTGGAAATATTTACCTTAATTCGATTGGTTACATAGTACTCGGAAAGCCGGTTCAAATCTTCCTGCATTCCAATACAATCAATCGCATTACGTATTCCAGTAAAGATCTTTTTGTCGTCTGCATACATTATGAATTTACAATTATGGAACACTGTGTATATGTCGTAAAGGTATGCGTTGTAGAATAGAGGACCGAAATGTGATCCCTGGGGTACCCCAGAGGGGACGTTGACATAGTCAGATCTGAAGCCACCCAGTACTACCGCTTGGCATCTATTGGTTACATAGGATGTCACCCACCTATAAATGTCTCCACGCAGACCCAATCTATGGAGCTTACGGAGCAGTATGACGTGGTCCACACGATCGAACGCCTTTTCAAAATCCGTGTAAACCACGTCAACCTGCACCCCTTTGTCCATTGAGCGGAGAACGTGATTGACAAACTCTGCAAGATTCGACACGGTGGAACGGCCTTTCAGGAAGCCATGTTGTTGCGGTGGAATTCCCCTTGTTAATGTACCGTATATATTGTCATAAATAATTTTCTCAAAAATCTTTCCGAATATGTTCAAAATTGAGATTGGGCGATAGTTCGGAATTTGTAATTTAGAACCCTTTTTATGTATGGGTACCACAAGGGCTTCTTTCCATTTTGTCGGAAATGTACCGTTAGTAAGGGACCTGTTAAATAAAATATTAAGCGGTGTGGACAGGCTCTTGGCGCATTTAAAAATAAAATATGGGGGAATCCCGTCACTCCCAGCTCCACCATTAGGATCCAAGGATGCCAAGTATTTTTCAACAGAATCTGCTGAGAGTTCCAATGTACTGACAACACTACCATCGTCACAGCAAGGTGGGTTCAACTCTAAATGATCGTATTCAGGTGCGGGTTCGACAAATACTGATGCAAAAAATTGGTTAAACCCAGCAGTGATATCTTCGCCCTTTTCAAAACTTAATATAAAATGTCTTATTAATCCATATTAGGATGTAAAAAATATAGTCGTAAATGAAATTTGTCTTATGGTGGTATATCATATCATCAGTATGTAGAATTTTGTAATTTTTCAATTAAAAATAAATAATTAACAATTTACTCATCGGCTCTCATTTTCAAAGAGTAAACAAAAATTTTTTAATACAATTCCCGTCAAACTTCTTAAACTCAAGAAGTTTGACGGGAATTGTATTTTGTTTACTCTTCTAAGGACCAAATTCTTTGCATATTTATGAAGGACTCGTTTGTCCAGCTCGTTTGAGGTAAAAAAATACGATATATTTTATATTGAACCGTATTTTTTGAATACTCAACATGAAAATCAAACTTGGTCCGTTTTCAGTAGGTAGTTAATTAATTAATCGTTTTATTTTATAATTTCCCTGTTAAATTTAATTAAATAATAATAATGAACTTATTTTTTTTTCATAGCACCATAGAATATTTGATTGTCCTACTTACTCTCGCCAATAACTTTTACGCTTTACACGAAAATTAAACATGGTATCATAAGTTACAATACTTATTATAACTCCTGAGTATCAATATATTATTCTTATCATTAAAATTACATAAGTACATACAATAATATTGATAATTATGATATTTTAAGTATGTCCTAAATTTTCATCCGGTGTGCGACTCAGTTGTGCGACACCTTAGGCAAAACATTTCTCTAATTTATGGTAGGATTTTGATTTAATCTAGCTGGCAACAGCACAGCTCAACCTGTCGCCAACTTCAGGATACTTCCGCCATATTGTTAGCCTGTCATTCACGAGAAAGAGCATGTTCCATATCACAGTGTCAGTATAATTTTCTGTATACTTTTGGACATTTGAAGTACTTTGTGACGCATTCATTGAACTAAAAGTGTTTTAATACAGCGCTTGCTTAATATAGTATTGAAATACACCAACGAGTACACATTTTCAACTTTATTTTACGAAATGTGCAACTTTTAGGTTAGGTCGTGAAGTTTTAAATTCTCGTGTGCGACGATCGACACGAAATTGTGCTACGTGTCACAGCGGAAATTTCTAAAGGTAAGTGTACACACGTTATATTCATATTGAAAAAGTCCATCCGTCTGTCTGTAACTGTTAGAACGAAATTACCTACATCATTCATTATCATCATTGGCTGCTTCCTTCCGACCACTGCTGGGTATAAGCCTCCTCCATATTGTGCCAACCTCTCCGGTTCTGTGCCAGTCGAAATCAGGTATTCCCCGCGATGTTGATAATATGGACGGCCCATGGCTGCACCTACGCTCCTTCGTCCTACCACAGATACTATAGATAGACCACGTAGAACAAAATATGTCACCGGCGTAAACTGAGATACTACGGAAGCTACTTTAGTTCAAGGCCTTTATCGCTTGGTGCAGCACCATCGAAAAATTGCAAATATAACGAGATGGCGTTAAGATATATGGGATTTATTCTAAGATTAGCGCCACCTAGCATATGTACTAGATAGGTACCTATAAGCAGAAATTAAAATTGTAAAGACGCACCTGTACCTGCGATCTCACTTTCCGCAAATAAACCGCATGCGGTTTCCGCGGTTAGTCATATGTAAACAAATATAAGTTTTTGTTTTGGATAAATAAATAAATAAAATGTCTATTGGAAAAATGGCGTTTAAAGTACATATATTATTCTTAACGCCATCTCTTTATTATGAACGGTTACTAATTCTAAGTTGTATGGAAAGAGCAGCGTTGGTCCTATATAATTTCATCATATTATTTCCAGATGCCATTAACTTCAGCGGAACGATGTCGGAAGTACCGCGAGAGGTTGAAAGAAAGAGATCCTAAGAAATATGAAGAAATGAAGAAAAAAAATGCCGAGAGAACGAAGGCCAAGAAAAGGAAAATTGAAAATATGGATGAAGATGAAAAAAAAGAGGTCAGAAAAAAATGGCGGGATGCTAAACGTAAAAAGAAACAACCAAAAGAAGAAGAGCTAGCAGTAGCCGAAGAAAGGTCACGTCGACGCTATCGTAGTCAAGTAGCAAGAGAAAATTTGAAATTAAAGAAGCAGATCGATCTGTTGAACAAGCAGAAACAAAATTTAACCCCTCGCACCCCCAGCCACTTGGCGCCGACACAGCTCGTCCCCCAGGCACACTTAAGCCCGCGCGGCGCGCGACACTTGACTGACGTATCAAGTGATTATGTTGAAATGGTAACTCTTAGAACTATGAGAGTGCTAAATATGAGTAGCTAATGAAACCCTCTCTTAGTCAATGCAAAACTAATGTCACAGTGACCTTCCTTTATTATTGTACCGACATGAGAATCACAGACATCTATGAAAATGGTCCTTCTCGACACAAATCTAGCAGACATGAGAAAAACATCAACAACATATACATGTTATTTGATACCTACGTAATCTAAATAACATTACCCTTTCAAAACAATAAAAACATTAGTGTGTTCTTATATAAACTGTTCAATATTTCAGCGTTTGAAATTTTCCAAAAATACGGTATAAATAAAAGTGTTTTTTTTGAGGCACGTTTGGAATATTTTTTTCTATGAATGACCATAGACAATTGTATCGGATTATAGACTTTGTCTTATTGAGCGTCTGGAAAATATTTAACAATACCAACATGACAAAAATTGGCCAAAATATACCGGTTTAAAAAAGCGCGGGAGCGAGAGCGTCATATGACGCTTGGGGGACGGACGGTACTCGAGGCGAGCGTCATATGAGGCTTGGGGGATTGTAAGGTTAAGGAAAACATTAACTCGATGTAGAAAAAAGATAAGTATACTTACTGGCCAGTTGCTTGAGTTGAAATCAGAGAAAGAGTCAAGAATGAGTGGAACAAAGCAAGAGACAATGAATGAAACCACTGCAGAGATAGAGACAATAATGGATGAAACTACATCAGAAAACCGTCAAGAAGAATCGACAGAACTTACTCCCATGACAAAATCACACAACTTTATCGAACAAGAACTTCCCGACATATCAGAGGAAGCTAAACTGAAGGTCAAGCGGCAGCTTTTACAGCATCATGTCATAGAAGAGTCACTGAAAACAACTTACCAAGAAAGCAAAACATACAAACAGAGAAAAATATTGAAGAAACTTGTAGAGAGTGTTCCAGTGACAAAATACAATATGAAAACCAAATTAACAAAATGTTTGGGATTAAAAGGCACCGTACGACGTTATTACACTATAAAACAAAAGAGAATGAAGACAGCTAAAAGAATTAAAGAATTCTTCGAAAGAGATGATGTCAGTCCCATGACTGCAGGAAAAAACGAAACAGTTAACCGAAAAAAAAAAATATACAAAAGCGATTTTTGTTAAATACTTTGTCGAAATTATATAAAGTATACAAAAATGAAGGAGGAACATCATCTTTTACCACATTCAAACGCTACCGACCATTTTAAATAGTGCATCCGACTATAAGCGACCGAAACACGTGTGCTTGTGTTAAGCATGCAAACCTGACTTTTAAAGCCGAGGCTTTGAAGAAATTGGGACTTATACAATCAACTGATCTAAACGATTTGGTGTCTGAGATCGCATGCAATGCTAGATCCAAATATGCAACATTTGGAGACTATGGAGACGTATGGAGACTGTAAAGTATGCACTAAGAAAAAAGTAAACATTAATAACGCCGAAATATGCCAAGAAGACGTGTCCTGGTTTCAATGGACCACAACAGCACATGAATTTGAAAAAGCTGGTAAACTTACAGTGACCAAGAAAACTGTAAAAGAAGAAAAAACTGATAATGTAAATACCCTAATAAACCTATTCCAAAATGATCTCTATAAATTTAAAGAACATCATTATAATATTCATCACCAGTACAAAGAGTATAAAAATGCAACAGAAAAAATACAAGAAAACGAAGTCGTGATACACTGCGACTTCTCAGAAAATTATGGATGTAAGATGGCCGAAGAAGTCCAGTCTATGCACTTTGGCGCCTCAAGGCGACAAATTACATTGCACACTGGCGTCGCCTATATAAAGGATCAGGAACCTCTATCGTTCTGCACCATTTCTCCGTCACTGAAACATGGACCTGAGGCCATATGGGGACACTTAGAACCAGTTCTAAGTTTTTTAAAAGAGCGGTTTCCTGAAATTGACCGTGTCCACTTTTATTCCGATGGACCAACCACGCAATACCGACAGAAAAAAAAAACTTTTTTCTGTTTAGTAAAAAAACCAAACAAGCAGGTTTCGTTGAATCAACGTGGTCGTTTTTCGAGGCGTCGCACGGAAAAGGTGCGGCAGATGGTGTTGGTGGGGCAATTAAAAGAAGTTTAGATAGCCTAGTCTCATATGGCGATGACATAGTAAATGCAGAGTCAGCATTCAAACTTTTGTCTGAAACGGAAACCAATATCAAAATATTTTATGTTACTGAGAAGCATATTGAAAACATCAAAATATCTAGTCCTGAAAGAATCCAACCAATTCCTGCAACCATGAAACTCCATCAAATCATTGCTACTGAAAATACAAATGTCATCAAGTACAGACCATTAAGCTGTTTTTGTAACAGAGGAAACTGTGAATGTTTTTCCACAAAATCCCATCTACTCAAAACCACAAAGAACATGAAAAACAAAAGAAAAATTAAGAATCATACGAAGATTTAAAAAAAAAAACAACTAAAGAAAACTTTGACTCTTCCTCTGAAAATACAGATACTGAGGTTCAATATGCTGAAAGTGATGATTCTGATTGGATGGAGGTCGAATCAGTGAATATGGAAGTGGATGAATTACAAAATAACAAAAGAGGAACAAACAGATCACGTCAGGTTACAGATAGACTTACAAGAATTACAGAAGAAGAAACAGAAGATGAAATAAAGGACAGTGAAAATATGCACAATTTAGTGGAAATTAAATTAGAAAACAGAAAAAATAAAGAGAAAAACGAAGCAGTGAAGGTTTTGTCTGACATTCGGACGCCGGAAAATCAACATTATTTCGAATCGAAAAAAATTGGGCCACTGACCCTTACACCAATAGACAGAGAGAATATGTTGGTCTCTACAAAAGACAAAATAGACATGGGCAATTTTATCCTGGCGAAGTTTTCTTCGTCATCCAAGGGCAAGCATAGTTACCAATATGTTTGCGTTGTAGAAGAAGTATGTGGCGAAAAATTGGTGGTCCAAGGACTGAAGTCGATCAGGAAAGACAAAAGCAAATTCCGCATTGTGGAGAACGATGTTTCTATAATCGATGAGACAGATATTTTCACGGTTCTCCCGATGCCACTGTACGAAAATGACTGTTATACATTCCCTGCTGCCATTGCTGTAAAAGAAATTTAAGGTCTGATTTCTGTGTAAGTTGTTGATTAGTATTAATACAGGGCATTGTTGTAAACAGCCGTCGAATATTTAAGGTAGTCTACTCATTATTAAACATATAAAACAATATTAATTTTAAAAAAATACGGCTGTTCAAAACAACATATTCTTCCTTAAGGTAATTTGACCTCAATGTGTGCCTAATTATCTAAAGATAATTAGGCACACCTAGGTAAACCTCTATCTAGTTATTTGATAATAATGTGTGTGTGTGTCATAACTCAAGTAAATTGATCTCAATGTGTACCTACCTACTTGTCTATAAGTTAATTTAGAAAATATAGTATGGTACAGTAAACAGCCGTCAAATTTTAAAGGCAGTCTACTCAATATTAAACATACAATTTATATAATAATAAAAAATACGGCTGTTTAAAACAACATACTCTTCCTTAGTGTGATTTGACCTCAATGTGTGCCTAATTATCTTTACCTATAACTTTAAGTTATTTGATTACAATGTGTGTATCTCTTAGTATAACTCAAGTAAATTGATCTCAATATGTAGGTACCTAATTGTCTATAAGTTAATTTAAAAAATATAGTATGGTGCGTCTCTTTCATCCGTGTTCTTTTCTATATTTCCCTCCCTCATATTTAGTTCCAAATCAATGTAATATTAGCCCCATATTTATAAAAATACATCAAATCGTGTTTTTTTATAATACCCTGCCTAATATCTATATGTACTTATATATTACCCAAAGACCTTTGACCCTATCTATCTGCAGATTGAGGATAGAAAAAGGAAAGGTTTTTAATTCTAAAGATACTATACCTAAAAATATTTACACATGTTAGCCTTTTAGGACTTCTCCGAACGAGTTTACTTTCGTAAATAAATAAATGTAGTCAAATCCCTTCTTAGTGGATCTCTACGTTATCTGATGATTATGTCATTCAGGCAGTACTTTGGATTTTATAAGTACAGATTTTAGCGCGTGCGAAGCCGCGGGCATCTGCTAGTCTTGACGTAGCAACCTACTCATTGTGTATGCACACCTTTACAAATTCTGTTGTGCTACTTTTTTTCCAATGTGACACTTTCCGTTGTGATTTCCGTTGTGCAACGTAACGAAGAATTTGGTCCTGACTCTGGGATAATTGTTTTAATTAAATTAATTTTTGTTTTAGATAATGTCGACATCCTCTGCACCATCGCAAAAGGATCTACAAGATGATGAAAAGGAGACTGGCCCTGGGCCATCCAAGAAAACAAAGCGTTTTACAACGTATTCTGATAAATGGGAAAACAATCCACAATTCTCAAAGTGGTTAGCAAAAAAAGATGATTATACCGCTATATGCAAGTTGTGTCAGATCGAAATTTCAATAAAGTATGAGGGAATTCGTAGTCTAGACAAACACAATCAATCAAAGAAGCACATGAAGTTTCATGTGCTTCTTGAGACGTAATCAGTTGATTACGTCTCAAAAAATATCAGGCAAGCTTCAAAACTTTGTTGTAAAGCAGGATAGTAGCGAAGAAAAAGAAATATCTAAAGCTAAACTTATAAGTGTATTTCACAACGTAACTCGTGGCTTAAGTAATAACAGTCTCGATTGCCAAATGAAAATAGCTTCTAAAGTTTATTCAGACAGTAAAATTTCAGCTAAAATGTCTTGTGGGCGCACAAAAGCTGCAGCAATAGCACCATACGCTCAAGAACAAGTCATTTCAGAACTTAAAGATGCTGAGTATTTTTCAGTCGCTAACGATGCTTCGAATGTTGGAAATATGAAAACATATCCATACGCTGTGCAATATTTTAAGACAGAAACAGGAATTTCAAGAAAGATTTTGGATTTCTATGAGGATCCGTTTGAATCATCCAAAGATATATTTACAAAAATCAAGCAAATAACAGAAGAAAATGGCTTAAATTTAAATCAGCTGAACGATCAATCAATCAAATTGTTTATTTGCTGTTAAATATGTGTGTGTGTGCAGATAATGCATCTGTTAATTACGGTGTAATTAATTCCGTATTTCAAAAATTAAAAGAGGAAAACAATCATTTGGTAAAAGCCAACTGCAACTGTCATGTGATTAACAACTGTATTAAATACGATCATAAGACGTTGTCAGTAGTTATTGAGAGTATTGTTATAAAAACTTTTAATGAGTTTAGCTCATCATCGACCAAAACCGAAAAGTTGAAAGAATGCTGCTTGTTTGCAAGGACAGAGTACAAAGAACTTCTACGTCATGTACCAACTCGATGGCTATCTTTATTGCCTGCTCTTGATCGTCTTCTGAATTGCTGGCCAGCAGTCAAGCAGTATTTTTTGTTAAAAGGAGAAACAGATTGTAGGAAGGAGATTTGGGAATTCGTAGGAAAAAGCTTAACCTGCTTTGATAACAATGAAGAGATCGATGAATGTAAGCATGAGGGGATTTCAGAAACGTATTTGTACTTTGTGCACAATGTCATGAGTGAGTTCCATACGGCAATCTTAACACTTGAAAGTGACTCGTGTACGATTCTGGAGATTGATCAGGTCATGAACAAACTGCTCCTTCATCTAAAAAGCAGGATGGAAGACAAGTTCTACGGGAGCAAAATTAAAACGGTCTTGAAAACGGTTTCTCCTGAAGAAAAAGAAATATTTTGCGCCGAAGCAGATGATTTTTTAAAACGTGCGATCCAATACCTAGCAGATCGATACGATTTCACAGAAAACTGTTTATATAAGAAGTTAAGTGCACTGTCTCTAAAAAATGAACGTTTGTTTTCTTGGGATATACTGTCACAGTTACCAGAATTACTGAATATTCCAAATGAAATTGACCAAGACGCGCTCTATATGGATTACTGCCAAATTAAAACCATATACGAACAGCTAGATAAAGACATGAGCAGTGACAAAATTTGGGCCCAAGTTTTTAAATAATATCGTTCGTAACCTTGCTGAACCAACTATACACTAAAGAACGGAACAGGATGGGAGTTGATTTGATAAAAGCCGAAATAATGATACGCCTTAATTTTGAGACTACGTGCACAAATTTCAAGTCCTTCTTGGGAACACCGCAAGGTCTTAAACTGGTTGATTCAGTTAAATCAAACACTAAATACAAGTGGCAAAGTAAAAAATAAAGTGTTTGATTTAGCTGATTCAACCAGCCATTCTTGAACGAGTTTTACGGGTCATTTTTGGTATAAATATGTCTTTATATTGTATTAAGAAAATAAAT
The DNA here is from genome assembly GCA_949825045.1 of Argyresthia goedartella. Taxonomy (NCBI): domain Eukaryota; kingdom Metazoa; phylum Arthropoda; class Insecta; order Lepidoptera; family Argyresthiidae; genus Argyresthia; species Argyresthia goedartella. The sequence continues at coordinate 3,488,494 of OX463811.1, read as the reverse complement.
TTGAAAAAATAATATTTCTGTTTCATTTGTCCCGGCGAGTCCCGGAGAATCCCGGAATTTTCTGACTTTGTCCATTTTTGCTGTCCAGCCATCTGGCAACCCTAACTTAGGCACTAGCTATAGTCAGCTCCTAATGTGTCATCCGGTCAGAATGTTGATAAGGGGACGGATTTTATCCTTGGCGCCCCTTATCTACAATTCAACCTATCATCCAACATCAGAATGAATCAAATCACTGGCTTGTGGCAAATGTCAGCGTGAGTGTTCTGATCTACAAAATCCCAGATTAGATACTACCACCAATTAAGCACATCATTTGTAATATCAAGAGTTTGTGGCACAATTTACATTTGAAAAACAAAGCAGTAGTTTTTATATGGATTCCGGCACACAAGGGTGTGAATGAAAATGAGAATGCCGATTACCTCGATGATTGACTTTCTTATGAATGTACCCCATACCACAGATACTATAATACTATACAGTACTGTACTACTACTACTACTACGTACCTGCGGGTAAGAAGAGCCGTCGGGTAACAAGGGCCACCAATACAAAAACACATTTCCAATACTCTTATTAGATTCCAATTACGCACACATAAAGGACCAATAGAAAGGCTTAAATCTGCGCGCGCGACATCGCGTGACCCGCCATCTTGTCAGTAGCCACGATTCCGTCCAAGGTGTTAGACTGCGTCACCTCATAGTAAAATTTTCTCCACGAAACCGCGAAATTGTAGTTAAAATAGACAGTATTTCATTAAATTGTCTGTTTTGGTGTGAATGTTAGAGTATTGCGTTGTCTAATCAAGGTAAGTTTAATAATTTTGTTAATATTTATCAATTTTATATTCATTTATGTAATGAGTGGCTCAAAGTGTAATAAGGGCCACGTACAGTGCGGGTATAAAGGACCGGCTCTTATTAGACTTATGAATTATGTAGCAATTACTAAAATGTTTTAAATTATTAAACAGAATAAAGCGAATTTATTATGCTGATAATACATAGAAGCGAAATCCATATTTTTGTTTTTATTTTCTGCAGTTTATGTTAACTTTTCCTGGTTATTTTCCACTGTATTTTTTTGGCATCAATATTTACAGCCAAACTTTGAAAGTTTCTTCTTAGTTCAAGTACTTGTTGCTAAAAATTTATCAAGCTGTAGCTTTTACTGCTGTATTTTCTTTTCTTTTTTGCTTAAGGTTGTTAACCTTTTCAGGATAAAATCATGGAACCTCCTCCCGCTAAAAAACGTCGCGGGCTTTGGTCGCTGCAACAAGTACAAGCCGCAATGGCTGCAGTACAAGGAGGAGTATTGTCGCAACGTGGGGCGGCCGCGCAGTATTCTATTCCCAGAAGAACATTAGTGAACCATTTGAAAAGTGGAAAAATTTAAAAGCAAATGGGACGTCGCACAATTTTAACTACAGAGCAAGAAAATGATTTGGCAGCAAGAATAAAAAGACTTGCTAGCATAGGATTGCCTTTAACCCCAAAATTTTTGCGCACTCAGGCTTATGTATTTTGTCAGCAATATGCAATCCCAAACAATTTTAACCACAAAAGAAAGCGTGCTGGAAAAGATTGGTTAAAATTGCTTCTAAAGAGACAACCTGACATATCAAAGCGAAAGGTTCAGATCTTGAATCCAGGTAGAGCGCAAAAACTAAACAGACCGATTGTGATGCAGCATTTTGAACAGTACAAAAAAAATTACGAAGAGTTAGAGCTCAGAGACCATCCCCATCGCTTGTACAATATGGATGAAAAAGGCTGTAGGTTGACTATTCATAAACAGCCAACGGTACTGGCCCAAAAGGGAACCAAGAGAGTGCATATGGTTGCAGCAGAACATGCGGAAAACGTTACCGTGGCTGCTTGTGTTAATGCATCAGGTAATGCGATCCCCCCGATGATACTATTTAAAGGAAAACGATTGAAACCCGAATTTCAAGATAATTTACCTTCAGGGTCCTCAGTGAAAATGGCACCGAAAGGTAGCATGACTTCATCACTATTTGTAGAGTTTATACATCACCTGGGAAAATACAAAACGGCTGGTAAGTGTTTACCAGTATTTGATGGTGCTTCATGTCATTTAGATTATCGTATTGTTGAAGCCGCGGACGAAGAAGATATTGTACTATATTGCTTACCGTCGAATACTACACATGAACTCCAGCCATTAGACAAAAGTGTGAATAAATCATTCGAACACCACTGGGATGAAGAAACTTTATTGTTTTTCTATCAGCACCCAGAGAAAAAGATAACCAAAACACGATTTAATTCAATTTTTAGTAAAGTCTGGTCAAAATGCATGACTCATGGAAACATAGTTAGTGGGTTTAAAGCTACAGGGCTATACCCATATAATCCGAATGCAATCCCAGCTGAAGCCTATGCACCTTCCGTACTGACCCAAAGATCTACGGAACAAGATAATGTTTCCACATTAAATGATCGCTCTCTGCAAAAATCACCAACTCCTGGTCCATCCGGTATAAATAGGCGTGCAACACAAAGTCCTGGTGCTAATAGTTCCGATTCCAATGAGACGTTTGTTGAAGACCAGACTCCTGGTTCACCATCATTGCTGCAACAACGGAATGATTTATTAACAACTGTTTCAGCTAGCCCTGAAATATATTGTAGACGTTTAGTCGATTACAGCTCATCAGATTCTGAGACTCCAAAATCAAACTCTGACAGCGTGATTCGAAGACCGATAATTTATAGTTCTTCGTCTGATACATCACTTACTGAAACATGTATTTCCCGTCAGAGGCTTCAATTTAAACCAAATTTTAATATATACAGTTCATCTGAAGATGAAAATGCTGATGCTTTACCTCAAGAACATACTCCCAATAAACAGAAAAATATGTCTAGTGTCAACTTCAACACAATAAGGCAAAGACATGATGGCTCTGCAACAAGCGATGATGACTCAGAAGACAACATACCACTAGGCAGGATAACAGACAAGACATCCGAAAAATCGCCTTTTCATCAATTAATACCAACGCCAAACATGGCAGTGGTAAAACAAAAACCACGACGTAAAGCACTCAATTATAAAGCCCAGATTGTAACGAAGGACTTGTTCATAGAAAGAGACATTGAAAAGAAATTACAAAAGGAACAGCAAAAAAAGTAAATAAAAGAACGAAACGAAAAAAAAAACAAAAGCAATTAGTTCTTAATAAAAATAAACGAATAAACGAAGAAAAAAGACAAGAAAAACAGAAATCAAGCAGGAAAAGCAAGAAGAAAGAACAGACAATCCAAACAAAGAAGTCTCGTGCTAAGACGATAAAAAGTAAAGAAAAAGAGAACAACAGCGCTGTTAGTGATGATAAATGGTACTGCTATGCATGTAACACAGAAAGTTTTGAAGACATGCGACAATGCCCAGATTGCCAAAGATGGTTCCACGAACAATGTTTGGGCTTAACAAAAGAAGATCTTGATTTTGAATGCCCAATGTGCGGTTAGATGGCCAAAGACAAATTTAAACTTTAGATCTCATGAAACTATCTCGTCGGTATAATTATCAGATTAAGATTTTCCTAATCTCATTTTTATGTTTTTTACTTAAAATACTCTTGTTTTCTTTTAAAAGTTCATTGATTTTTTATATAGATAGGTAGGTATAGTAAGTTGAAACATTTTGTTCGTTATTTTTATGTTGGTTTAAAATTGAAACTGATTTTGATCTCATGAAACTATGTCGTTTATGTTTGAGTAGTTTTCTAATCTCATAAAAAAATTGTATTTTGTTTTTATTACGTAGTTTAAATAATTAGTAGCAAACGCTTCTTATTATTTTGTAGTGCCATAATTGTTAACTATTCTATAACTAGTAATCTACTATCTTAATTTTTCCTACTTGTTCCTATTTTTCAATAAGTTTCTTAAGTGATATTAGATTTGAGAAATACATACTTTCAATAAGGGCCACTGATTACTTTAAAAAAATAAAAATATTGTATTTCTTTGTTTTTTATTCAGAATTATATAGTGTTACTAGAGTTGTTTTTCATAAATATAAAAATGTTTTCGATCTTAACGCAATAAGGACATTTTTACAAACTTTTTGTTACCTTAGTTTATTTAGGCCCATTATATTTTTTTTTAATAGTTATGGTTTATTGGAAGCTTGATTCAAGGTTTAAACATTTATTAAAGCTAAACAGAACTAGAAAACCTTATGTTCCTGATGATTATTGCAAAAAAAAACAAATTAAGATGTGGTCCTTATTAAGCTACCTTATTTTAACAAGGGCCGCAGAGAAGGTTTTTAAAAACTTTATTTTCTTAAAAAGTTTCCAATAAGGTCTTGACAACTGTTTTTTTTCTGACTGATAATAAAGTATTTTTTTTAAAAATAACCTGTTTTTTATTGATATTCCAATAATATTTAAAATATTTAAATTTTCATTAACGTGGCCCTTATTTACCGCAAGTACCAGTGTGTACTAGCTCAGTATGGACTGAGCTAAAAAATCATAAGCTCGCCAATAATCCGTATGAATGATAGTACCAACTTCGACATGTTTTTATATAAGTGGCACTAAGATTTCTGCACTTCTTATATTGTCTGGGCACGCGCTTGCGACTGGTGACTGCAGCAATTACTGGCCATGGTTTCTTTAATAAACATCTATACTGCCGTCATACCGAAGAAGGCGGCATCTACAAAAAAATAAAAAATGTGTTTTTGGTACCGTTAGAATCAGTAAAAAAAATCCCATCTTTCTGTATATAAAAAAGGCGGTAACTACACTGGAACTATGGTTTCGAGATGGGAAAATGGCGGTTTCTGCAAATAACCTGTACTCGATAAAAAGTAAAAAGGCGGCGTCTGTAAAATACAAGGCAAAAAAGCGGCATCTACTGTAGATGCCGCCTTTCTTCTCTGTTTTTGTACATGCCGCCTTGTTACCTTTTAATGCCTCCGCTGTAATTGCAGATCCGGCATTTCTCATGTCAGTCAGTTCCCGAGCGACACGTGATGAACACGTGTCGATTTCTTGCCGTGACTTGTTGTACTTTCTTTAGCTGGCCGAAGCGCAGCCCGTACGCTGAATTGTAATCATTCAGTAATTGCAGTGCACTGCAGGCGAAGTTGTGTGATGCGGTGAAATGGCGGCTAAAAGATACAGATTTTTGAACAAACTAAGGCAAAATTTGCCAAATACTTCTGAAGCTACGTATGCTAAAAGTTGTGAAAGAATTCCTCCCCCACCGAAAACGAATAAAAACTTATTAATGACACAAAAAAACGTTGAAGAAGGTAAGATTTTACACATTGATTAATAACCTACTAAGTACCGACCTAATCTAATCATATTGTTAATTCCATATAACAAACTCTTATTTGATGAAAACTCCTTACTTTATTTACTACCAATCCTCTTCCCCACTAATAGGTATTATTAAATCTGAAGTGTGTTTATTTGTTTTTTGTTTTGTCCTTCTTTCACGCGGCAAAGAGTAAAGAGAGGCAAGAGATCCGCTGCCTAATAGAGTGGAGCGAATTTCCACTTTTTCACAAAATGGATAATGCTCTGGTCACAAAAGATGCGTATAAGGAAAAAAATATATATACTTGTTATTGATTTTCATAAGCATCATTTGTGACCTGAGCATTATCCATTTTGGGAAAAGCTGGAAATTCGCTCTACCCTATTAGGCAATGGATCTCTTGCCTCTCTTTACTCTTTGCTGCACCTATTGCCTAACATTGCTCTATTTCGACTAACCAGCCCAAGAATCACTCTACTAACAATTCACACCTTTTATCTGCCCGACAGTAAATCCAGTAGATTTACACCTTTACGACGACAGCGCGGCCGTTCTATATAATGAACTGCCTCCCGACAACGCTGAAATCGAAAAAGAATTAGACGTCCAAAACACACCACCTGCAGCTGTGCCACCAGCAGATGCGCCACCAGCAGATACATCGAACGTGAAGAGACTTATGGTAAGGGATCCGTTGCCTGTGTATTTATTGCTCGATTCCGTCAAACCAGCCTAAGAGTCATCTCTACTAACAATTTACACATTTTATTTGCCCGACAGGAAATCCAGTTGAAGATATGAACATATTGCAAGATAACTCGACGCTTATGTGCAGCAGTTTGGGCAGTACATTCGACGCCATTATCAATGTTCTCCTCTCAGAACAGTTGGATATGGAAGAAGTACAAGGAGCTGATATCATCCAAAATTTACAAACAACGAAGAATTTCTATGAATTACAAACACCAGAATTCCGAACAACGGGGGATGGGCAGGAATTACAGGCAGAGGAAGTTATACAGGAAATACAAGTAGCAGAGGTTATGCATGAATCACAAACAACGGGGCAGCTCCATGAATTACAAACAGAGGGTGTTCTCCATGAACTACAGAATAATACACCCACTGAAGTTACAAAACGAGGCACAACTAGAAAAAGAAGACTAACAACAGAAAATGCAAAAGATAAGAAGAAAGCCGGAAAAAATGGCACAGTCACATAAGATATTGGAATCCTGTACCGACGCCTGCAAAAAGAAATGCAAAACAAAGATTGGAGAGGAACGACGAGAAATAATAAACCTGCAATTCGGCTGCACTAAGCTAAATTCAAGTAACTCTAATTTTTTCATTTTTTTGTTTTTTACACCGTCGGATTCCTTTTCATTCGGCGCATATTTGTACATCAAAAAAACCTTATAATACCTTTTAATTTTAGAGCTATCGTGAAGTATCACTGAAGAAGTATTCAAGTATCTCAAATCAGACATTAAAACTAAGCTAAAATCAAGTATCTCGCCATGACAAAGTTAAATGCAAGCATCACAAACGCAACATACTTGATTTATGGTTTGTTTGGCAACTTGCTTGTTTTTAGCTTTGTATCAATATCAAGATACTTGACTTTAGCGTAGTGTTACAGCAGTGATTTATTCAAGGTCACTTAAGTATCTCAAACATGACTGTTGTAATACAATTGGCGTTTCGTTTTATCACACGAAACGAAAATGCTTTGAATGTTACTGTCTCATAATAATAAATATATAAATATAAATTTTGTATATTTGAATGATTTTGATATTTACTTTTAAGAGTGAAGTATTTTACTCTTAATTTTATCCATATTTTATCTATTTTACATTCTTGTCATGTTTAGACGAAAACCGAAACGAAACGTGTTTCGCGCGAGTTTGGACATTTGACGTTTCGAGCGCGTCTGTCGTACAGTTTTTTATAACTGAAGTGTGTTTGGAACTATTACGAGTGTTTCTCATTAATTAATATTGGTTTTATTCGTTCCTTTGAAGTACGAAATAATTAAACGCATTGCTATTAATGCCAAAGTGAAAAAGAACTCATACATTATGAAGAGAGGACGGAAACTCGTGTCTCTGTGTTTGCAAAATAAATGATGGTGCAATGTAAGTATGAGTTTAAACTTTTTAAAACGCTTGAAAGTTAGTCTTTACTTTCTTTCCTGAATAAATACAGGATAATAAGCCATTCGTTTTGTATTGTAAATATGTCAAGGCGTGGTGGGACTCTTTTCAATAATCTTGGCATGAATTGGTTTTTGCGTGATTTTTCTGAACTTGAGCACTTTGATTTTAAGTGAGTGGCTCTTGGTGTGTATGTGAAAATGCCTGTCAAACTGCACTCAGTAAATTTCTGTAACTAATGACCATTACATAAAGGTATTCTTTAAAAATAAATAGTGATAGATCTTTATCACGATGGTTATTGGTAATGCATGACTTATATTTTCTTTTTAGGTCTAGGACTGATCCAACAGAAAAAAGCAATGTCAAAGAGTTTCAAGCGGTAGGAAACCAACAGTTGATTGAACCTGAAGATTTAGGATTTACTGTGACATTGCATAAGAGCACAATATTAAGTTTAGATGATTCAGAACTGGACTTATTTGAAGACTTCAATCAAAACCTATTAACACCGTGTAACATAGCTAGACAAATAACCTATTTAAGTGATGAAGACTCTTACATTGAAAACAGTCAAGAAGTTAATTACACAGAGTTGCAATGTAATTTTTCAAATACAATAATTAGCCAGAGCAGCAGCAGCAGCAACTGCTGCCGCAGTTCATTAGCGGAGAACGAGTCAGTAAAACCAGCAATAACCATACCAGAATCACCTTGTATCTCGGAATCTGAGACTGATACTAATGACGCAATGTGTGATACTCAAGTTGACTATGACATGTTTAATTTAACTAACACTTCATCTCCTATACCTGATACGACAACAACAACAACTAATGCTATAATTTTAAGCCCTGAAACTAGCACTACTATACAAAATTCAGAAATTACAACAAACAGAAAGAGAAAGAAGAGCCAGCCACGAAAACAACAAGTTAAATTTCCAAAATATTCTAAAGAAGAAAGAGTAACAAAAAGTAAAGAAAAACATCCTTTTATAAAAGATAACTGTGGGTTTAAGTGTCGCAGGGAATGCCGCGCATTCGATAATACAAAACGGCGGACTGATATATGGAATGCATATTGGACCCAAACACATGACAAACAAATCAAATGGTTGGCAAGGTTCATTCACCTGCAACCAGTACAGGCCAAACGGAGTCAAACAGATGGAGATTAAAAAAAAATTGAAAGCAGACATTTTTATCTTCCATACTCTGGTGGTACAATGAAACAAGTCTGTAAGAAGTTTTTCCTAAATACTTTAGGATATAAAAATGATTCTATAGTAACGACTATCTCAAAGAAACTGAAAGCAGATCATCTATCATTGTCTTTATCTGACAAAAGAGGTACACACAGTAAACCAAAAGTGGATACTTCTATAATTGAGGATTTTATTGGTTTATATAAACCTTGTGTCGCGCATTACCGCAGACATAATGCCCCAAATATGAAGTATTTATCACAAGATGTGACTCTTGAACAAATATACAGAGACTTTCAACAAAAGCATCCTGATTTTAAATGCTGTAAAGAAATCATCAGACGTACGCTTAAAGATATGAATATATCTTTGCATAGACCTCAAAATGATAATTGCTTTGATTGTTTATCATTCGAGGTATCTTTATCCGAAGACAAAAAAGCAAATAAAGTTCCTAGTTTAAAATTGTTATCTTCAAAAATATACCATAAAAACAAGGCAAACACTGCCACAAATTCATACAATAATGATGCTAAAAGAGAAAAGATGATTAATGAAAGAGTTTATTCTATGGATTTACAAAAATCGGTATTGCTACCTATGATGCCGGAAGTTAAGGACTGCTTTTTCACCAATAGAATGATAGGTTTTAATTTAACTTTTTGTGGCTTAAGTAAAGATAGTACAGAAGACTCTAAATGTTTAGTATGGCATGAAGCAACTGGAGGAAGAGATGGAAAAGATATGGTTGATGCCATTTACAAGTTTATTCTGAGTGAGAGGGACGTAAAGCATTTCATTTTTTGGGCAGACAATTGCTGTGCGCAAAACAAAAATTGGATTTTGTTCACAGCACTTGCCACGATTGTAAATGTTCATGACATTGAATCCATTACACTTAAGTTTAGACCAAGGGTCACACTCATATGAGTGCCGACGGAGTTCATGGAAACATTGAAAAAAACTTTAAAAGGGTCAAAAATATATATGATTTTGAAGACTACAAAAATTGCCTCCTGACGAGTCGTAGACAAAATCAGGTGATTGAAGTAACTTCTGAAGACAAACACATGTGGGAAAAGAAAAAAAAGTAAAAATGGATCCTATAAAGCTGTCAAATATTGTAGAAGTGAAATTTATGAAATCTCAAAGTTGCATGCTGTATAAAAAATCATTCAGTGATTCTTATAAAGAACTAAATTTTCTTCAAAAACGTTCAGCCAACTCCCAAAAAAATCTGTGAGAGTCCGAGGTATTCGATCTTCAAAGAAAAAGGAAATAATGGAAAAACTTGTGCAGCTAATGCCATGTAACAGAAGATCGTTTTGGGAAGATTTGCCGGAAAACGACCATTCAGTAGACCTTATCAACAGTGGTCAAGAAGAGACTAGTAACAGCTGCTGCTAGTTTGATCACTAACCTTGTCAATGTATAAAATAATCTTTTTTGTCTGATGTAGTGTGTTTCAATAAAAATCTACCCTGCCATTCAACTTAGGTTGTATGATACTTGACTCAAATTATAGAAAAATTAATATTGATAATCAGCAAATTTCAAAGTAACCTAAGGTAAATTCAAGTATGTCGTAAGTTACTTGTTTTTAGTTTTCGCCAGCGCTTTAAACACAGTCAAGTAAGTTAGTTGCTTATTTTATGCTTAGTATAACCAAATAAAATCTCATTGGTAAACTAAGCTAAAACCAATTTCCCCTTGCATTAACCCTTTATAGGACAGGTCATACAAAGTGGCTAATAAAAAGGCCACCTAAAATAAGGGTCATAATAAATAGACTTTTAATCGTAGTCTGAACCTTATTGATATTTACGCATCAAGATAAAGCACACCGTCCAGTAAACTAACCATCAAACGCCGCTTACGCATGATAAAAAAGTTTCGCGCCCATTTTTGACCTGGCTAGTATACAAGCCACCGTGTACTCAACGAATTACATTTGAAGTAACCACGTGCAAGTGCAGTTTATCTCTGTGTTTTTATATCAAATTATTATTTTTACCGGTAAAAGTAAGTAATAATAGTTTTTTTATTATATTTTGCTTCTATTTTACTCATAAATATAAAGATACAAATAAATAATAACTGTTTTTCGTGTAATCAAAATCTTGGTAGCGTGAAAAAAAAACTAACCTAAAAATTACATACACCACTTTGACACGACTTTATTGTTATAAATATTTTCATAATCCGCTTGATACATACATGATTACAAAGGTTATTTTGTTGTATTTTGAATAGTTTAACCTAATTTATGGTGTAACGTTTGGTTTGGTTATTATTACATAGATAGTGAAAAATATTGTTTGTTTTATTTACGTATTTTGACCTAAAGTAAGTGGCGTATATAAAATGAAGCTCGTTACGTTATATATTTTGTTTATTGTTTTTTTTAGAATGTATCGTGGAAATCTGGACTTAGAGGCGCTAACTGAGGATGATTGGCAGGAATTGTTTGCCATAAATGACGACCAAGCGATGAATTCAGACGCTGGTGGTGATTCAGACGCTGATGATGTTCATAACGTGACGGTTACTACTGAAGGGAGTGGACCGAGTACTCGAAGTGTATCTTCATATCAAGATATTCAGACACATGAAGAGTTACCTACATATCATGAACCGACGCCTCAAGATGTGCCACCCATAGCAAATTTAGATTCAGCTGAGGACAACCAACGATTACTCACTAAATGGAGCAACAAACGATTCCGAACTCCTTCTGAATACAAAAATACTGTTTTCAACCAATACACAGGTATAAATGCTGAAGTTGACTTATCATCACCGCTGAATATACTTTTTCTCTTTTTTACGACGGGCTTCTTCAATCTTATGGTTACAGAAAGCAATAAGTATGCCACTCAAAACGGCCAGTCTTTGAACCTTTGTGAAGATGAACTCAAGAAGTTCATAGGAGTTTTGATTATTATGGGTTTCCATAGCCTGCCTTCTATGAGGCTTTACTGGTCACAAGATCCCAATTTTCATGTTCACCGTATTAGCAGGGTAATGAGTATGCCCCGATTTCTAAAAATATTGAGATTTTTGCATGTCAATGACAATGAGAATATGGTTTCAAGAGGACAGCCAGGATTTGATAGGCTTTTCAAGATACGCCCGCTGTTGAGACATTTTTCTGCGGTTTTTAGATCTGCTTTCAGTCCTCATAGACAACTATCAATCGATGAAAGCATGATAGCCTTCAAAGGTCGCTCTACACTCAAACAATACATGCCTCTCAAACCAATCAAACGTGGCTTCAAGGTGTGGGTTATTTGCTGTGCCGTTACTGGTTATATGCTTGGCTTTGAGATATATGAAGGAAAAAGTTTGACCGGTGGTAAAGAAGTAAGTCTTGGGGAGTCTGTTGTGATGAAGTTGGCCGTTATGTTTGAAGGTTTTGGCTACTGCTTATTTTTTGACCGCTTTTTTACTGGTGAAACTCTTGAAGAAAAAAATATTTGCTGTTGGTACTATTATGCCATCGCGAAAACATTTCCCAACTGACAAGCTACCGCTGGATAAAACCATGGCCATGAGTGAGAGTGCATGCGCTATGACAAAATCTAATATATCTGTCACCAAATGGAGAGATCGCGGTAAAAAGGCTGTATGCGTCGCATCTAACATGCATAATCCTAATATGAAAGGTCATGTACGTCGCACTAATTCCCATGGTGAAAAAGAGCGCGTTTCTTGCCCTAAGCCTATAATTGATTATAACAAATACATGGGGGGGGTTGACAAATTTGACCAGCACATGTCGTCATATAGTATTTCCTGGAAATCACGCCGATGGTGGATGAAGATTTGGTTTTACCTCATAGACGCTGCGATAGTAAATGCATACATTATATACAAGGATACATGGACAAAAGCTCACCCTGTAGGTAATAAGCCAATCACTCATTTGCAATTTAGAAGCAAACTAGCTGATGAATTGATCGGAAAAGTTGAACAATCATTGCCTATTTTTCAATCCCAAGAAGGAGGTGATCATAAATTGATAAGATCTGTAAAGAAAAATCCGCGCAAATGTCGATATTGCAGTACAACAGCTAAGCCAAAGAGAAGTGTTTACGATTGCATTAGCTGCAATGTCGCTTTGTGTGTAGAATGTTTTGTGCCATTTCATGAATCAGGAAAAGAGAAGAAACCAAAATAATCAGTTTTAAAATTTACAGTACCTACCTAACTAAATGCCCGAATAGTTATTGTTTATTTTATGGAAGAAGTTCCTAATTATTTTTTTCATATAATTAGTTTTAATAATAAAAAGATCTCAATAAATCTGGATCTCAAAATGAAACAGGAGAAGAGTGATTTTGTTAACATTACTAAAGAAATGTTTTTGTTTTTGTTTTTGCTCATAGTGTAAGAATAAATGTTGATTAAAATATATATTTTTTTTTTCATAAAAACACATTATCCTTAACAGAAATAAAAAGAAATGGGTGGTCAGTATACTAGCCAGTGATTGCAACCTGACAGACATATATTCCTAACAGTCACTAGTCAGTTTAATAGCCACAACATTTTTTTAATTTTCTGCAAAACTAATATCAATCATGAGTGCTACCCATAGTAAAAGTTTTATAATTTAGTTCAAAGAATAATAATTAACAGGAAAAATAATGAATTTTCAAAATATGTAAGGGTGTGCGTTAAAGGGTTAATGAAATGGGGGGGATTAGGATGCGAAAAACACTGAATTATATTATAAAGCTTTGTTATCTATAACATATCAAAAAGAGACATCGTTCGGACTATTAATATCGGAGATAATCGAATTTGAAGCAAAAAAACGTTTTTTCGCTCTCCTGTAAAATTAGCCAAAATAGACTTACTTGAATTTAGCTTAACGCAGCCGAATTCTGGATACTGGAATCGATAGAAAGAAGAACTTTCATTTTAAACAATTGTGAACGTTTACAAGTTGCACGACGTACGGCCAACAAAGAAAACTTTCAAAGACAAAATACATTTAAATATTTCTTTAAAGCCTCTGATGGAACAACTCAGGAAGTTTGCAAAGTATTTTTCCTGACGACGCTCGGATACAAAAAAAGTAATGACAAAGTTCTCCACTCTGTGTTATCGAAAACCGAGAATGGTGATCTTCAACCACCCAAAGATGGCAGAGGAAAAGGTAAAAACCCAAAACATATTTCTGATGCAGAATTCGAGGAACACGTAAATTCATTTCATCCTTGTGTGCCACACTACCGTCGCGAGCATGCTCCCAATGTAAAATATTTGCCATCAGATATGAAATAGTATGGATGCACGAAGACTTTGAAAAGAAATATCCACAAGTGAAGATGACATACGAAACGTACCGACAAAAATTGAAAAAAATGAACATATCATTTGCCAAGCTGGGACATGAGGAGTGCGCATATTGCGAAGCATATAAACTGCATCACCATAATCAGAAAGACTTGCAGGAAAATTGCGACGAATGAAATTCTTGGAGAGAACACCATGAAAAATACACCAAAAGCCGAGCCCTATATCAAAAGCAGGTTGGCGACATAAAAAAAGGCCTAAAGCGGTTCACTTTTCTGCCGATCTTCAGAAAGTGATCATGCTACCTCGCGCTGAGCAGTTCAAAGAAGTGATATTTGCTAAAAGGCTTACAGTGTACAATGAATGTTTTGTGCCTATCGGAGAAAAGTCAACTACTCCACCCTTTACAGCTATTTGGCATGAAGCTATAGCTGGACGACGTAAAGAAAAAATAGTTAGCACTTTTTACGATTTTTTTTTGACGCAAAGAGACTCCGAAGAGTTGGTACTTTGGTTGGATAATTGTTCCAGCCAGAACAAAAATTGGTGTCTTCTCGGTTTTTTCGTGTACATGGTATATTCAAGTGAGTTTACATGTAAAACTCTAACAGTACATTACTTTGAACCAGGCCATACATTCATGAGTGCTGACAGCTTTCACCACAGGATAGAGTTGTCTATGAAGCAAATGAAGAAAGTCTTCGATTTTGAAGACTTCGACAAAGCTGTGCGGAAAGCTAGCAAAAACACCGCCACAAAGAAGATTTGCCTGAAAATTTTCGAAAGTGGCTGGACAATTCTTCTTCCCTGAAGCTAAAGAACCCGAATCGCCCACATCTCAAAAAAATTGTGTGCGTTAAGGCTACTCGGGGTGAATTCAGGCTTAAATTTAAGCTAACCTATGAGGACGATGAGGTATATAAGGACTTAAACTTTCTGAAAGCCCCCTGTATGAAAAAGAATGGAACACCATTACCGGATGTGCAAAATGGTCCAGTTGGCTTTCCAAAAGAAAAAAGTAAAACATCATCCGCAGTCTAGGGAAAATCCTTCCAGAAAACCGAAAGGAGTGCTGGAAGAATTTGCCTGAACCGTCACCCAACTCTACAAAAAAAAAACGACAGCGACGACGCCGCGATTGATTAAGGGAAAATAATGCTTTATTTTTGATCTCAATAAACCTGTGATTCTATTCCAAATATTGTTTTATTGAAATTAATGCTATTTGTTTAATTGAGGGGTATAGATGCAAAAGCGCCTCTATCCCAATTTTAAGCTTAGGATGTTTTATTATTACTGGTAACCCACTTCTACTTATCTTTGATTTTGTTAATAAAACTAGAGCAAATGCGCCTCTATTCTATATTAAAATTACATGTGAAGTATGGAGTTAGCTGCAAAACCGCCTCTATTTATTTGTAAGAAGCAAAAGCGCCACTAGTACGGCTCAGCCAATCACAGCAATGTATTTTGTTTGGAACCGTAATGGCCGTTAATGGCGTCCGGCTGTTGTTGTGCTTCACTGTGTGGTACATTTTTCCTGTTTTTAATTAGAAAAAGTGTAGAAAATGGAAATCAATATCGCCCCAGTACAAGGAAATAAGTCAAGAAAAAGGATTAGAAATGAAAATCAGTGGAAGCGCAACGTACAAAAGCGTCAAAGGTAAGTTTATTCATGCATGAGAATTGGCCGTGTTTATGCCACAGTTCCGACCCGGATAGTAACCTATTACCAATTTGTCAGTGTAATTTAAAATATATCGTCATTATTAGGAGTCCAATGTTCAATTACTAAGCCTTTACTGAATGTACCTCTCAGTGAAAGTCAGTCCGTCTGTCGGTGTATCTGTCTGTCTGTTAGATATATTTTTTGTACTATTTCAGGTACAATGCTAAGAGGCCACCAAATATATCGAGTGTCAAAAGTTGCGTGCATAAGAAATGTAAGAAATTGAAATGCAGTACTCTTAATCCTCAAGATATAAGAAAATTTCACGAAGCATTCTACGCCACATCAGAAAAAACCTACCAAGACAATTTCATATTGAAATACATGAAAGTCCATTCACCGAAACGTCGAAGACGTCAAGTGGGAAGTAGAGCAGAATCAAAAACTTACACGAAGTTTTATATGCGAACATACACTAAACCATACAAGCTAATAAGAGTTTGTCAACAAGCCTTTTCGAAGGCTCTCAGCGTTGGTGTTCATAGACTTCGTAATATATCCAAAAAAATCTTATTAAATGGGACCATGCCACAAGAAAATCGAGGCGGTGATAGGGTTTCGAGAAAGAATTCCGCTAAAAAGAAAAATGTGATGCAATTCATTGAATCATTCAAATGCATTGAGTCACATTATTGCAGATCAGCTATTGCCGAAAGAAAATATGTATCATCTGATTTAAACATTCGTAAAATATGGAGAATGTATCAGGATAAGCAAGAGAATGAAGATCTCAAAGTTCGAGAATGTTTCTTCAGAAACATTTTCAATACAAAGTATAACATTGGATTCAAAACACCAAGAGTAGACGTTTGCTCCAAATGTATGGAACTGACAGGTAAAATTAAAAAGGCACAGAATGAAGAAAAAGTCCCATTAATGGCTTTATTGCGCGTCCACAAATTAAAAGCTCAATGTTTTTATTCATTTCTGCGAGAACATGATGAACAAATGTTTTCAATATCATTCGACTGCCAAAAAAATCAAGTATTGCCGAAAGTTCCCGACCAGATTGCTTATTATTCAAGACAACTTTATATTTATAATTTCACTATTGTAATCGGCGCAAGTACAAACCAATTTCCAAAGGAAAATGTCCGCATATATACTTGGAGTGAGGATGTACATGCTAAGTCATCGAACGAGATTGCATCAGCTGTCTTCGATTTACTTTCGAAGACTGATTTGTCTGGCAAAAAGACGGTGCGCATGATGGCAGACGGATGCGGCTCACAAAATAAGAACAGTACAATGATTGCTATGGTTGGTTACTGGTTAACAAATTGTGCCCCGACGAATGTCAAGAGCGTCGAAATAATTTTTCCTGTGCCTGGACACTCGTTCATGCCGGCTGATCGTGTTTTCGGACATATCGAAAAAGTGATCAAAAACAAAGAAGTGATTGTAGATCCAATCGAGTACAGAGAAGTGTATGATAGTTTTGGCATGGTTTACAAATTGGGCGAAAATTGTATGGTAAAAGATTGGAAAGCCTATGCGAGTGAAACTATTACACCCCCTGGCAAATTCCATTTCAAATTTGCAGAGTGCAAGAGGTACTATGTGACTCGAGTCAAGAACAAGCCTGGACGGTTTCTTCTTAGGGGAGAAGTGCATTATAAAAGTGACACAGGAGTTGCTAAAAGCGTTATGAAACGAGGCGTTCATTCAACCGCAATGTTTGGCATCAGAGAAGTGCTTCCATTTCAAACAAGCGTATCTCCTTTGAAACTTGCTGATGTTAACAAACTATTGTCAAAACATTTTGGCGAAGATTGGAAATCAGAATTAGGGTCTAATAAGCTTCTTTATTACAAAAATGTTTTAGAAAAAACATTTATTGATGCGCCTGAAGAGCAAGAGCAATGTGAATATCTTGAAGAGGTTGGAATTTCTATATAATTTTAAGAAAATATCTTAGTACTTAATGTTAAACATATCTAATAAGTTAAGTAGTGTAAAAGAAGACATTAAAATATACTTAGGGGAGCGGAGGGTAGTACCGTACAGCGGCCAATTCCGTACAGCATGTTTTTCCCAGAAGGAACCGAGATATAACTGTTTGTCTCTGTCACACTTATTGGTTTTAGTGTAGCATCGTATTCTGTCAAGCTTTCGCGTCAGTGACGCAGCGTGCAGTGGCGAGATCGGACGTTTTGTGTCTTTACGCTCGTTGTTACAGATTTCTAACGTCGGAAAATAAGCCGTAAGTACATATTTTTTACATTTTCTCTAGTGACAGCTTTCAATTTCATTTTGTAAGCATATTTAGCAGAGTACCATGGCATATTTTCCTTTAGATACAGCATATTTCTGTGACCACAAGCCGTTAAAATTTAAAATTCTGTTTCGGGTTATTCCGTACACTGTACGGTATTGGCCGCTAATGTATCACCATGATCTCTTAATGGATATAGATCTCTCTCAAAATATACCTACCATGATTCTTAATTCTTGGCTTTCCTCCATCTATAGTTAGATAAATGTATTTTTTCAGATGGCTCCTAGAAAAAAATGTACCTGGTCGCCACGAAAAATGAAAATAGCAGTTAAAGCGGTGCAAGGCGGAGCTAAATTACGCCAAACTGCTGCCCTTTACAATATTCCAGTGATGACACTCTCTGATTATGTGAAACAAACAGGTACCAGTAGAACAGTGACTTTTAAAAAAATGGGTAGAAAACCTGTTTTTACGGCACAGCAAGAAAACGAAATGAAAGAACACATTTTACTCCTTTGTAGGAAATTTTACGGAATGACACCAGATTCACTAAAGCATTCTGTATTTGAATATGCAGAACGAAATAAAATAAAAAATCCTTTTAATAAAGCTTTAAAACAAGCTGGAAAAGACTGGATGTATGGTTTCCTTAAAAGAAACCCCGAGATCTCCATCAGACGCCCTGAAGCTACAAGTATTAACCGGATCCTTGCATTCAATTCACAAGAAGTCAAATTATATTTTGACAACTTGACCCAGGTTATGAATAAACATAAATTCCCTCCACATCGAATGTTTAACATCGATGAAACTGGAATAAACAACGTTCACAGGCCAGGCAAGATTCTTGCTGCGAAAGGAGAAAAACAAGTTGGAGCTGCAACGAGTGGGGAAAGAGGCAAAACTATCACAATATGTTGTTGTGTCAGTGCTACAGGCCACTACATCCCTCCTATGATAATTTATCCTCGTCAGCGTATGCAAGCTCATCTAGAAAGAGGAGGGCCAAGTGGGACCATATACAAATGCTCAAAGAGTGGGTGGACGAATGAAGAGCTGTTTCAGGATTGGATGGTCCATTTTAAGGAACATGCAGGAGCTACACCGGAAAACCCTTTGTTACTGATCCTCGATAATCACAGTAGTCATATTTCACTAAATGTCTACAACTACTGTCGTGAGAATGGTATAAATATGGTGACTTTGCCCCCACATACGTCCCATCGAACACAGCCTCTAGATTTAACTGTGTTTGGTCCACTAAAAACTGCGTTGCACAAGGAGTGCCAGACATATATGAACTTGAATAAATATGAGAAGCTTACAGCTCTTGAACTCATTCCCCTTTTTACCAAAGCGTACCAAAAAATTGCAAACGCGGAAAAAGCTGCAAGTGGCTTTCGAGAGGCGGGAATTTGGCCGTTCGATCCAAATGTGTTTGAACAGTTGGCTGAGGAAGGAAACGATGAACCAACAAACGAATATATTTCAGCAGAAGAAGCCATATATGATTTATATTCACAACACGTACCTACAAACAATCCTGATAGCCCCCAGCCCAGTACATCTGCTCAAAATAATCCGATCCAACTTGAAGATTTTAACATTTCACAGGCTAGTACACCAAGTCCGATTAACCAAATCTACAGCACAGAAGAAGAAGTAGTAATATATCCAGAGCCAATAGACGATGAGATAGAATGTGTAAGCAAGGGCGTTGAAAGTCCCAGTACCCTTGAAGACAACACTCCAACTGTATTAAACACAAGAGAAGACGAAATTTCAATTCAATTTCGTGAGTCCATCAATGTTGAATTCACAGATATTGAACGAGTTAGGAGAAAAATCTTGATTTCTCCCGGACCTGCAGCTGAAGTAGCTTTCTGCACAATTTCTCCAATGCCGGATAAAAACATAGTGCGAGAAAAAGGGAAAGGGCGAGGCAAGAGAACTAAACAACATTCAATAATTCTGACGTCTACTCCAATGAAGACAGTCTTGGAAAACAAAGAGGAGAAAAAGACCATAAAGAAAGAAAAAGAAGCTAAAGCAAAGGACATAATAAAACAAAATAAAAAGACGCTAAAGAAAGAAAAAAATAATTCAAAATGCGTGAAGAAACAAAACGTATGTGTGAAAGGAAAAAAATACTCTAAGGAAGCTATTGAAGGAAAACTAAAAAATCGGTGTAAGAAACGCAGAAATTATTCAACTTCTTCTTCTGAAGTTGATGAAAACATCTTATGTGACGATGATGATGATTTTGATGGTCAATTTTTTGACGAAGGCGAATCAAGAATTGATGAATTGTGTGTAATATGTGGCGAATTTGGAAAAAATCGAGAGTTATGGTACAGATGTGTGTCATGTGGAAAGTGGGCACATGCTTTGTGTAGTGGAGAAAACTCTGCAAATAATTATATGTGTGCATTTTGCAAATAATATGTATTTTAATAATAATTAAAGTTTCTGTAACTAAAAAATCATTGTTTTACTTGAAAAATACCTGCAACCATTCGGTTTTTTATACTTACGAGAATGTACGAATTTAGACGAATGGTGTACGAAATTACCCTCAAGTGTCGGGTAATTTCGTACTTAATATGTTTTTAAATACTAAGTTTTTAAAGGTTCAATGGTTGTTGTATTAAATTGTGGTTGTCTTACATAAATCTATACAAAATTTAGAGTTACTTTATAAACTAAACTTGAACTTGGGCGTAACAGATTTGGAGAAAAATGCTTTCAAAGTTAGGTGTACGGTACTACCCTCCGCTCCAGCACAGTTTTGAGTTTTTTATAACATTACTTTTTTATATCGGGCGAACTCATAGTGGACTTTTACTACAAATAAAACCTTTAATATATTATTGTTTAACCTGAAATATTTGTGCATAAAACCATCCACGCAATATATTGAGGACCAAAACCACTACTATCCTATTGTTGCAGGTGCAAAACCGCCTTTATCTACTGTTTAGATTCAGAATGGCCTCTATCCAAATTTCAATGTTTATTTAAAAAAAGTGCGCTGTTTTAAGGACTAAATAAACCTTATTATTTGAAATAGTATTAATTTGCCATGATTCCTAATTTAATTGAGGGATTTTCCATAATGTTTAGATAGTTAAATTGGTTTTTGTGGAATATTGGCTAATTAAAAAAAGTGGATACAAGCGCTTTTGCATCTATACCCCTCAATTATGGTATAAAACGAATTAAATTAGGGATATTTTCTATGCAGATACCGTCTTTTCGGTAGGATTGATATAGTGTAAGTTTATTAAAATGAAAATTCTAATAGCGGCAAATAGGTTTTTTCAAGATTACTTCTTTGATTTCTACAAAATTTATATATATTTTTTATTTGTAGAACAAAAGAGTTAGTCCCTTCCCACCGGTACTAAAAAATATAAGTATTTGCATCTCAAAGCTACGAAAGATCGAAAACTAATGTTTTGCTAATTTATCTCAAAACATCGTCATCTGTAGATGCCGCCTTCTTCGGTATGACGGCAGTATATGTCCTAGGTGTTACCAACAGCCCTCTTTGCAGAGCCTGCTTGGAGGCAGAAGAAACGGCTGCTCACGTCCTCATGGAGTGCACAGGGAGTAGCGGACTACAGGGCTAAACACCTCGGTCAATCGAGGGACCTTCCAGGGATAGCCGGTAACGTAAAGGGCATGCTGGCGTTCCTGGAGGAGTTGGGTTGGCTCAAATGATATCGCATTCCCACCCACACGCAAAATAGGCGCTTTCGTCGTCGAGTTGCGGAAACCAGCCCGTCTTACAATTGACAATTGACAATTGTCTGGGCACACCTCCAATCTTAAATCTTCACTCCCATCTTCAATTAACCCAAGTACCCAGTGTCCCTCAATACTTCTTCCTAGAACAAAGAAAACACAAATTAATTAGTAAAAAAACTTATGTATCATGATGAGATAGGAGGGAAAGGCTGAACTTAGGATTGAAACTGCTCCGGCTCTGCAGGAAGGGCAGCATATTTAGACTCGCCTTAGCTCCGGCTCATAAAAAACACTCTAGAGCGTAGCCACAAGACTGCCTAGGAAGGTCTGCCTAGTAAGTGGGATGCCCTGAATCAGATTTTCCAAATCTGTCAAATAACAATTATGATACTTAAAGTAGATTCTGTGTATATGATCTAAAACAATATGCTGTTTGATATTTACCTTTTACAACCACCTTTCTGCAATAACTATACCAGTCGCACATGGTGGCAGATGATAAACATTGCTCTTCACGGGTAAAATCTTCTGTTTCGCCATATCATAGAAAAAGTGATGTGCATATGCATTCATCAGAAAATATACTTGAGACAAAATAATTTTCACATTCTCAAACCATGTTCCTTTTGCTCTTGATATTCTTGAATCGGCAAGGCAGTTGCCCTTATTGCAAAAAAAGGCGCCAACAGTTTATTGGTTCCACATTCAATACTCATAGTAAATGAACAATGAATACTACACTTTTTAGCAGCGGGAATCAAGCCATGCTCTTCAGAAAATGCCACACATTGTTCGCGAGTTCCCAACATAGCCAAATTCCACATAGCCAGCACCCCGGTAACATAAAGATGCCGTTTCACATGGGGCTCATCCTCAGAACGCCCCAATCTAGAACTGGTAGACGGTTGAGGGTCCATCTCGGAACAATAATCAGTACGACCAAATCCAAACAGCAAAGAATATTCCGAAGTCCAGTATGCGTGCGAGAGTTCAATAAAAAGGCTGTCAATCAAGATCCTGGAAAGTGCCAGTCATCGTAAAAATCCACAAAACCACACAGGAGGGAGAGAACATTCTCAATAGGTACCGAGACAGAAACGGAATATCGTATTTTTTAACACCATAAATTGCCAACGGTGGCCTTATGTTCAAAAACTAGAAAGTAAGAAACCAATGATTTCTGTGTTATGAGCACAAATAATCTATTTTGACACAGTCTATTGAAACGAAACAACCAAAACTCAGTTGGGTATGTTTTTAAACGCACTCATATTGTGTCAAACACATCAAGTTACAAAAATAAGCTTAAATCTCGAAAAGTAAACATTTGCTCGGAAAAAGAATGGAATGGAATGGAATGCTAATAATTTTCTTAATCTTACAGTATGAGATATACTGTAAGATTAAGAAAATTATCAAATTTGTGCCGCAGTATTGTTGTACACACACATTGTATTGAATTGCGAGCACTTAGCATATCAAGCCTTTTGCAAATGGACAAATTAATGGAATACTTCAGGAAAGCTGAGTGTATCCCGCGCTCTACTCAGCACATGTTGCAGTTTGAAGAGACCTACATGCCTTTGTTTGACTTCATACTAAATACGGGTCAGTGTCGATAAGAGGGCTAGGACTAGTAATATTAGTGTAACTTGAATTGAAACTGAGACAAATAAATGAATAATTTACAAATGACTGAAACCCGGAAAAGAAAACTTGTGAAGATTAACAACGTGAGATATGGACATGGACACCAAAGACTTAAAATTAATTGAATAATAAAATAAGAATTTACTGTAGGTATGGCCGGAAACAACAAGATCAAACAACATTTGACATTTAAAAACAAACAAAATAAAAGCCCATTCACACAGGGATTCTACCTAGCAACGGCCGCCGGATCAGCCACCCCCGGGATCTTTAAATGGGATTTACACGATCAGGTCTACCGCATCCGTTCGCAAGCCAACGCATGGTTTAAACCAAGGCTGGGTTGGAGTGTAGATAAGGGGGCGCCAAGGAAAAAAAAACTTAGAAATTTTTCCTCCGCCCCCTTATCGACACTCTGACCCAAGGCTGGCCATTAGATTTTTCAGGTGAGCAACATTTCTTGGATTGTGGCGGCGCCGGGCCACCCTACTACTATATTAATAAAGAAATGTATGTACAAAAAAACGTTCAAGTGCGGGTTCGTACCATCACACAAGAACTAAAAAATAATAAATATAATATATATATTTAAAAAAAAAAAAATGTCCAAACTTCGTCTCGGTACTAGATCCTGGATCCAACGTCAAACTAATTGTGCCATCGATGACGGTAAGAGCTACCGCGAACGTTTTAATCAGGCATTATAAAACGTCTTTGTATGGGGAACCCCTTTAATTTATAAAATCTCGTGTAGTCATTACTTGTTGCCGTAGCGGCAACAGAATGACGGTAGGACGGACAGCGGAGGCTTAGTGATAGGGTTACGCTTGGCACCTTTCGGGTACGGAACCCTAAGAAGGCAAAATGTGCTAGTCGGCCGACCGAAGTGCTGGCGGGCAAATTCAAATGTCATAGTGGGCCACATCGTGGCCCGCGGGCCTGGGTTTGGCCAGCCTTGGTTTAAACAGTCAATGAGCGAGCCGCCCTCAGAACGTATCGGCGACCGGAGCAGTCGCCGCGCTAGGTATCTGCGACCGGATAGGTCGCCGAACGGCGGCTGGGCCGAGTCTTCTGAAAAGCCCGTGGGGTACAACGCTGGGCCGCGTTGTGCCGCACGGGCTATTCGGAATTTCGAACCTCTTGAAAAGCCAGAGCGCTACAGCGCGACGCTGCGTTGTACCACACGGGGTTTTCAGCGGTCACATTGACAATTCATTGTCTGAATAGCCCGTGGGGTACATACAGCGCCTGCTTTTCGTGAATTAGCTTCTGGTTAAAAAACAACAACTATATTTCCTAATTTTAGTAATTTAAAATTTGTACTTCTTATAGATCAAGTTCGTTCAAGTACGGCTGATTTTCCAATCCACAGACAAACTTTATATAATTTAACGGTGATGGAAAGGGCTATCCCCCTACTTGCGCCTCTGAAACCCCATATATGGGAAAAGACGTGACGCTATGTTATGTTGTTAGGTAGGTAGGTATTTGAATACTGGTGATTTGGTAGGGGCTAATAAAACACGTAGATTTTTATTGGTCTCCCGCCCTTAATTTTATAAAATCTCGTTTACCTATCTACCTTCCTACCTACCTAGTTCAGTATTTAGTGCTACCTATAGCGACAACCAAAATAGGACATTCTGTGAAAATTGCAAATCTCTCTCTAATTACGAAAATTAACCTGATGTGGTTGTTCGTAAGAGACATTTTTACTGTCATTTACGCGCCAAGTTATCGTTGTTTACCTTTAAAACATAAGAAATAGGTACAGGAAATAGGTAGAGAAGTGAAATATACAAATAATAGTGAAATTATGGGTTGTTGTTGTTGATATGTGCATGTTGACACACATTTTCTTTTCTGAAAACGTAATGCATTGGGTTAGAATATCGTCTCTTCCTTATCCAGTTGTGGGTATTGGGAGATAATATTTTGATTAACTTATCCCACTGTTTTTCGTAACATTCGCTTTTCAGTTTCCACCGCAACCCGCTCGAGAAAATTTGTTCTCCACTATTGCGTATTGTAATCTAATCAATTCAAAATCCTCATCCGAGAATAATAAAAGGTACTTTATTGTTTCGCACATCTCTGTTACGATACTAACAATAACTGCATCAAAACAAAATTACCACAAATCACCGGTGAGAAGTTGTGACCTTGCACCGCACGCGCTCGATGCGCTAATCCACTTCCTCTTTCACGCCTAGTGCATGCATGGGTCGCAGCGTTTTACCCCACGGGCTATTCAGACGATGAATTGTCAATTTTAGCGCTGGAAAACCCCGTGTGGTACAACGCAGCGTCACGCTGTAGAACTCTGGCTTTTCAAGTGGTTTGAAAATCTGAAAAGCCCCTGGGGCACAACGCGGCCCAGCGTTGTACCCCACGGGCCTTTCAGAAGACGCGGCCGGGCCGGATGCTTACTTGTTTACTTGCTCATAGGGTTAATGCGCCTAATTAATAGTTTTTAGTTTCATCGTTCATTTTTATTAGGATAGAGGTCAAATAATTATGTAATTAAAATGTGGTCCAACGTACTGTCTGCCTTTTTCTTTTAATCCTGGTTAGTAATAATAATTATTATTATTACGAGCCCACCATGTCCCACTGCTGGGCAAAGGCCTCTCTCCCCCTCTTCCACTTTATCCGATCCTGAGCGGTCTCCCTCCACTCCTTGTCCCATAGACCCAACTCATAACTCCATCTCTTCCTGGGTCGACCACGCTTTCTCTTTGCATTTTCTGGGAGCCAGTCTGTGGCTCTCTTAGCCCAGCTATTCGGCAGCATCCGAGCAACATGGCCGGCCCAGTCCCATTTTAGTTGGGCAGCTTTCTGAGCTACATCTATTATCTTTGTTCGGGAGCGCAGCTCTGTATTCCGGATCCGGTCTAAAAGCCGAACACCGAGAATACTGCGCTCCATGTTTCTCTGGCAAACCCCGAGTTTGAACCTTTGCGCGTCAGTCAAAGACCAGGTTTGGGCTCCGTAGGTAAGGATGGGAAGAATGCACATGTCCATGAGCTTGCGTTTCAGGGACAACGGAAGTTGTCCCTTCATGAGCTCCTTCATAGACCAAAAGCTCTTCCAGGCATTGTCGACGCGTCTATCGACTTCCTTGTCTTGTCACGCCTGGAAAGAGACTATTTAGCCCAGATAGATATATTCCTGGACATATGCAATTCTCACCCCATCCACGTCTACCGCATGCTCCTTGCTGTTAGACATGACCTTGGTCTTTGACATGTTCATGCTAAGTCCAACTTCGAGGCTTGCATGGCTGAGTTGTTGCAGCATAGTTTGTAGCTCAGAAGGTGAATTAGAAAACAGGACTATATTATCGGCGAAACGAAGGTTTGTAAGCTTCGCCCCGCCGACGTCTATACCCCTGCTCTCCCAATCTGGCTCTAGTGTCTTGAAGACCTCTTCCAACACGCTCGTAAAAAGTTTAGGGGAGAGAGGATCGCCCTGCTTGACGCCTCTTTCAATTGGAAATGATGGACCCGGAAACTGTAATTTAATTGATGCTGTACTGTTTCCATAAATTTCCTTGATGAGGCTGATGTAGTGTGTATTTATATCTTGATTATGGAGTCCTGTAAATATGGATGTGTGTGTCAAACTATCAAATGCCTTTGAGTAGTCGACGAAGGCAATATATAGAGGGAGGTTATATTCGTGATACTTCTCAATAATCTGGTTCAGTGTAGTAATAATAGTAAATAATAATAACCCCGCCATAAATGCTTTATAATAATGTTCAATACCTATGAAAAAAATTATCCCGCTCCCAGTCGCTTGCACTATCAAAACATTTACTGTGAAATAACTTCACAACTTTTATTTTTAGGGAATCTCTAGACCCCACACTAGGATTTCCTGTGTCGTCGTGACTAGTCTCTTTCGCTTATTTACTTACCTTAAAGTTATACCTATATATAAATAAATTAAAATGAAATTATAGTAGTTTATAGGACTGTTACATATTGAAGGGCATTAAAATTCGAGTGTGGGTTTATGACACTTGGGATTACTTCAATTGTAACGATACGTAAATACCAGTACGTCAAAATCGGTTTAGTAGTTTAGTAAAAATCTCACTCAGATATATATATTTACCTACATCCTTAAACGTCATATAGGTACATGAACCCTGAAAACATTATGGAAAACCGGTCAAGTGCAAGTCGGACTCGTGCACGAAGGGTTCCATACAACCGTACAATGGCAGAGAGGTATGGAGTGAACAGTTTTACACGTTGTTTATAAATATATTGGTGCGGCTATTTTCATACTCATTGCGGTTTACACATTAATAAAAAACCTTGACAATTTTGGGAAGTGTTTTCTGTAATCTTTGACTTAAGTTATATGTTCTGTATTTTTTCTGTAGTACGCACCTAGGCAGGTATTTACGTATTGTTGGAATCGAAGTTAAGCCAAGTGTCATAGGAAGTTAAAAATATGGCGTCATCAAAGGAATAAAACAGCAGATTATTAACGCCATATTGTATGGCAAAGAAAAAAAAACTTCTGATCCTATCAAGTTCAACTTGATACCTACACGGTAGCGTCTTCTGAAAAGCCCGTGGGGTACGCTGGGCCGCGTTGTGCCCCACGGGATTTTCAAAATTTCGAACCGCTTGAAAAGCTAGAGCGCTACAGTGCGACGCTGCATTGTACCACAAGGGGTTTTCGGGGGAAAGTGGATTAGCGCACCAAGCGAGTGCGTCACAACTGCGGTAGAAAAAGGCCTTCAGTTTCTATTTGCACGTTGTGGAGTGAATATTATCAGAAAAAGAATAAAAATGCCTCATTGTGCTGTGATTTGGTGTCATAATCAAAGTAAAAATGTGAATAAACAAAATTCTGGCATATCATATTACCAGTAAGTATTAAAAAGCAATTTTTAGCTATTTGAAAAATGCGATTTGAGGTTGACTTGGAACACAAAACCTCAACCAACCCGATGCGGTTAAGGATTTGTTTTGCTAGTGAATGAGTTAGTGATGTGTAGCGTTGTGTGGCATCATATCGATAGAGTGCATCAATATCCTTAAAATACCAATGTATTTTTGAATAACCATTTAAAATTGTTAATTTGGCATATTTTTTATTCATTTTTCTTTTTTTCCCATAATTTTTAGGTATCCTATGATGCCTACATAAAAGATAAATGTATATTAGCGACTGGTTTCCTTAGAAACATGGTAAGATTTGTTCAGAACATTTCGATGCTGAAAGTTTCATGAATAGCATATTTATCTTCCGATTTTATTCCAACATTGAAACTCCACCTTATTTTTAAGGAGGTAATTTCGTATATATATTGTTATTTAGTTTGGAGCTTAAAATATTGACAGCAAGTGTTTGGCATCGTAGAGAAAATGATGTACTTTTCAGATGAATCCGTCCACAAATACCAATAAAATGAGCCACAATGTTGATATAGTACCAATAAAACGTAAAAAGGTAGTTTATTTATATATACGTAGTTAATTTTGGATCTCTTGAACACCTCATATACACGGTATGTAATTCTCTCAGATCACTGGAGAATATCAACACGAAGCTGTTCAAAGTGATTTATCTCAAAAAGCACAAGCAAAACGAATAATGGTAATTAAATGTACACAATATTGCGTCTAGTGTTGTGTAGCCCCTTAAAATCCACTGGTTGCGTCTTGATTGATTGGTTCTAGCCAGGCGCTCTTCAAATAGAGCCATTTCCAGGAATGAGATCCACACATTTGTGTCATTTATCGGCTTAAGTATAGAGACTGGTTTATACCGAATTTCAAATAATACATAGAATTTCAGATAGAACTCATCATGTTCCTGTTATATTTTCAGATCACTGAACTGATCATTCACGAGTCAAGCCACCGAATGAAGCTTTTGATGCTGATTAATTATATATATTTTTTTTAAACTTCGTTGCAAGCCCAACCCGAACAGACTTCTACACAAAATATCCGGGACACATAATGAAAAAATATGTGGACATCAGACTTTACAAAAAAACGCAACTCCTGTTTATCGATATGAAAATATTTTAACAATTTATTTTTATTTTTAAGGCAGTGATGGTGCTCCGGCACAAGATTTGTACATAATTAATTGACTTATTATGAACAATATTGAATACTAAATAACTCTTATTGTTGTATAAAACATTTCAACTGTCTAACTATCATGTTTTATGAGATACAGCCTGGTGACAGACGGACTGACAGGCAGACAAACAGCGTAGTCTTAGTTATAGGGTACCTACCGTTTTTACCCCTTGGGTATGGAACCCTAAAGAAAGCACGATGAAACTAAAAACTATGATATAAGGCGCATTTAATTTATGAGTAAGCAAACGACAAAGCATTCGGCCGCCCTCAGAACGCATCGGCAACCGAACAGGTCGCCGGTCGAGGTCGGCTCGTTGGAATTTTACGCTATGCGTTGGCTTGCGAACGGATGCGATAGACCTGATCGTGTAAATCCCCTTTAAGAATTGGCTGTATAGTCGAAAGACTTTTGTCTGTTTGTGGATGGATGGACAAAGAAAGACGAAAAAATAATAATGACGGGCGGGGCGGCGGCGGGCGGTCGGACTTCCTCTATCCACTGACCCCACCTGAGTATTTTCCCCTAGATTTAGGGGATTTTTTAAGGTTTAGGGGATTTTTAGGGTATTTAGGGGAATATTGAGGGTAAAAAAATATGCTGGGGATTTTTTAGAGAAAGTTTTGATTTTCAGTTCGTAACTTTGTGTGATGATGTATCGTTCTCGATGTATGATTGTAAGGAAAAAAACACTGAAGAGTTGGAAGAAATGGAAACCCAAACATTGGACACATTCCATGAAATAATATAGTGTGTAATTCTCCTCAATTTGTGTTATATTTTTAGAATAAATTATTAGGGGATTTTTTTTTTGAGAAGTGCTTAATTTAGGGAAAATTCACGAGGAGTCCGGGGAAAATCTAAATCAGAGGGTGGCAGCACTGCTCCATCTTTAAAAAAATGTCTGTGGTCCGTCCTCCTCCCTCACGCAAGTCGCAACTCATGATGGTCTTTCAGTTTTTTCTTTTCATTTCTTTCTGCTGGTGTCCTTCCTTGTTCTGTCTCTGTGTCTGTATTCAGTGAATAATAACAATCGTGTTCATAAGTAATAGATTGATTTGATTCGTCTTCTTGCTTTCCTTGCATGTTTTGGTTCGATAAGGGGGCGGAAGCAGTAATAGCCCGGCTAAGATTTTAATCCAGCACGAAATTCCCAGAATGGTCATTACAGATAAGTAAGAAGTGCTATTTGACCAAACAAACCTTTTTTGTCAAGCTGTATTCACATATTCCAGTCATGATAGCAGACCCGAGATGAATGTCCCAACCTCAATTATTGAAGTTGACAAACCCAACTTCGACATTTGCGATTCGACAAAAGATCCAAATCGCTTTAAACAGATGTTGTACTTAGGTCTATGCGACGCGATGCTGACCCTCAAGGATCACCGCGTTTTGTGACATTCTCATGATTGAGCGTAATCTCGTGTCGGTGTTGTGTTCCATAGTTTTTTCAGTAAACCTCTGATGGCGACTTGTACTCTCACCTGGGAGTCTTATAAGGGGGCGGAAGCCCCCACTCTACACTCCAACCTAATATTTAAATAAAAAAAACAGTTTTCTGGCCTTTTCAATTCCCAGTCGGTTTCTTACTTTGCTCTGAACAAGTCCAAAGGTGGAAAACACTCTTTCGACAGCAGCTGAAGAAGCTATTGCCCCAAACAATTGCTTCACCACTGGAAAAAATTTCAACTGTTCCTCTTCACTGAATATATTTTTCTGTGACATCCACCACTCAAGTGGTGTCACATTTTTTACTATTTCTTCTGAGAACATCACACCTTTGAATGGATTTGATTTTGAAGTTTTACTATCAATGGTAGGAAAACTGAACCATCATAAGATTTTGTGCTTCCTCCATTCATCTGCCAGTGTGAATTCTGTTCGGGTTGGGTCTAATAAAAATGCCTAAAAGTGATCATTGCTTGCTTATATCTCTTTTGAAACTTCGACATTTGGCTAATGTTTAAATCAGTCAAATTTAGCTTCAAGTTTCTTCCAAGCCGTCACAGCAGTAGCCAGATTTGCATTATTTCTTTGTAAAGTATCCAATGTAATAGATATTGGCTTAAAAATTCTTAGATAAAGAGGTCTTTACGACCATGTTTCAACTTTTGCTCTAATAACAGGATCTATGACGTCCCGGTTCTCTTCGCATATTTTTAGTAGTTTTTGCCACTCAGACACACAGACTTCGAAACAGTCAGTTACAGTATTCCAACGAACATCTTGTGGCACTACTAACACTTTCCCTCCTTTCGGTTTGTACATTGCGTTAGCTGCATGATTGTTTCTGAAGCATTTTATTATTTGTACAACATGCTCCTTTATGCTGCCAATTTCTAAATCTTTGGAAAGTAAGTTCAACAAGTGTGCAGAACAGCCGTATGTTATTATTGTACCACTATTATTTAATTCAACAAAACTTGCAACTTTACAATTATATTCAAACTTTAATCTTTCTATCAAACCCTCGGCAAGTTCGTCTAGGTATTCACCAGTGTGCGGCTTTCCTGTGGTATCTATTGAGTCAAAAAGAATTACTTCAGATTGCTCCGTCGTAACAGTGGCGCAAATGTTCGGTTCATTGTGTACGTTAGACCACCCATCTATGGACATATTCACATAACTGCCAGATAAATTACAGAAACACCATTCTTTTTCTTCAAGGTACCTATATTTGATCCATTAATTTGCCTCATATATCCTTCCGAGATGGTGGGATATACCTTGGGCCCAAAATTGAAATGGCTTTCTTTACTTCTCTATTTTCAATAGTTCTGAAACTACAGTTTGTAGCAAACATGGCCTTTGCTATTTGTCGGTCTATTATTTCTTTTGTAGATTTTGGCGTTGATACTATAAAGGAGCTTAAGTTTCCAGCTAGTTTTTTCTTTTTAAGAGACGGTTCCGCGCATTCGTCATCTTTTGCCGAAGAAGTTGCAGATGAGCTAGGTTCAGAAAGTAAAGCCAATTGAGGGGCCCAAAAGCAAAAGCTCCACTGTCCGTTCGCTTTATCCGAAACAATTAACAAAAAACTAAATAGGAAATGTACTACTATGAGAAGTGGTATATAATTTATGTTGTTTTATTAGATATATTTATATTTCTTGCACAAAATATCCTTAATATTTTGAGTATTGTTGTAAAATCAAGAGATATTTGCCAATATTTGTCTGGACAGTAGCGTGTTTGTTTCTTATAATAGGACAATGGCATATTTGAATCTAAAGCATTGGCCAGTGTCAATTTTGAACCTTACATCAGCCGGCAATTTTTTAATCGAAATCGAAGTAAGGTTGGCATAATAAGAGCTTGTAAAAATATTTAATCTTATAAACATCTTTACTATCTTTTGGTTCCATAATTTAAGTCGATTTTAGAAAACTCTTCTGCTTAAATAAGCATATATTTTTTTTTGTCCATTTTACTTTTTTAACTAAGGTAGATGTTAAAAGAAAAGGATTAATTTTATCATGTTGTTTATTACAATTAAGTCAATTAATTACAAATCTTGTGCCGGAGCACCATCACTGCCTTAAAAATAAAAATAAAAATAAATTGTTAAAATATTTTCATATCGATAAACAGGAGTTGCGTTTTTTTGTAAAGTAGTTCAGTCTGATGTCCACATATTTTTTCATTATGTGTCCTGGATATTTTGTGTAGAAGTCTGTTCGGGTTGGGTCTAATAAAAATGCCTAAAAGTGATCATTGCTTGCTTATATCTCTATTGAAACTTCGACATTTGGCTAATGTTTAAATCAGTCAAATTTAGCTTCAAGTTTCTTCCAAGCCGTCACAGCAGTAGACAGATTTGCATTATTTCTTTGTAAAGTATCCAATGTAATAGATATTGGCTTAAAAATTCTTAGATAATCTTCCACTGACCTCTTTACGACCATGTTTTCAACTTTTGCTCTGATAACAGGATCTATGACGTCCCGGTTCTCTTCGCATATTTTTAGTAGTTTTTGCCACTCAGACACATAGACTTCGAAACAGTCAGTTACAGTATTCCAACGAACATCTTGTGGCACTACTAACGCTTTCCCTCCTTTCGGTTTGTACATTGCGTTAGCTGCATGATTGTTTCTGAAGCATTTTATTATTTGCACAACATGCTCCTTTATGCTGCCAATTTCTAAATCTTTGGAAAGTAAGTTCAACAAGTGTGCAGAACAGCCGTATGTTATTATTGTACCACTATTATTTAATTCAACAAAACTTGCAACTTTACAATTATATTCAAACTTTAATCTTTCTATCAAACCCTCGGCAAGTTCGTCTAGGTATTCACCAGTGCGCGGCTTTCCTGTGGTATCTATTGAGTCAAAAAGAATTACTTCAGATTGCTCCGTCGTAACAGTGGCGCAAATGATCGGTTCATTGTGTACGTTAGACCACCCATCTATGGACATATTCACATAACTGCCAGATAAATTACAGAAACACCATTCTTTTTCTTCAAGGTATATTTGATCCATTAATTTGCCTCATATATCCTTCCGAGATTGTGGGATATACCTTGGGCCCAAAATTGAAATGGCTTTCTTTACTTCTCTATTTTCAATAGTTCTGAAACTACAGTTTGTAGCAAACATGGCCTTTGCTATTTGTCGGTCTATTATTTCTTTTGTAGATTTTGGCGTTGATACTATAAAGGAGCTTAAGTTTCCAGCTAGTTTTTTCTTTTTAAGAGACGGTTCCGCGCATTCGTCATCTTTTGCCGAAGAAGTTGCAGATGAGCTAGGTTCAGAAAGTAAAGCCAATTGAGGGGCCCAAAAGCAAAAGCTCCACTGTCCGTTCGCCTTATCCGAAACAATTAACAAAAAACTAAATAGGAAATGTACTACTATGAGAAGTGGTATATAATTTATGTTGTTTTATTAGATATATTTATATTTCTTGCACAAAATATCCTTAATATTTTGAGTATTGTTGTAAAATCAAGAGATATTTGCCAATATTTGTCTGGACAGTAGCGTGTTTGTTTCTTATAATAGGACAATGGCATATTTGAATCTAAAGCATTGGCCAGTGTCAATTTTGAACCTTACATCAGCCGGCAATTTTTTAATCGAAATCGAAGTAAGGTTGGCATAATAAGAGCTTGTAAAAATATTTAATCTTATAAACATCTTTACTATCTTTTGGTTCCATAATTTAAGTCGATTTTAGAAAACTCTTCTGCTTAAATAAGCATATATTTTTTTTTGACCATTTTACTTTTTTAACTAAGGTAGATGTTAAAAGAAAAGGATTAATTTTATCATGTTGTTTATTACAATTAAGTCAATTAATTACAAATCTTGTGCCGGAGCACCATCACTGCCTTAAAAATAAAAATAAAAATAAATTGTTAAAATATTTTCATATCGATAAACAGGAGTTGCGTTTTTTTGTAAAGTAGTTCAGTCTGATGTCCACATATTTTTTCATTATGTGTCCTGGATATTTTGTGTAGAAGTCTGTTCGGGTTGGGTCTAATAAAAATGCCTAAAAGTGATCATTGCTTGCTTATATCTCTATTGAAACTTCGACATTTGGCTAATGTTTAAATCAGTCAAATTTAGCTTCAAGTTTCTTCCAAGCCGTCACAGCAGTAGACAGATTTGCATTATTTCTTTGTAAAGTATCCAATGTAATAGATATTGGCTTAAAAATTCTTAGATAATCTTCCACTGACCTCTTTACGACCATGTTTTCAACTTTTGCTCTGATAACAGGATCTATGACGTCCCGGTTCTCTTCGCATATTTTTAGTAGTTTTTGCCACTCAGACACATAGACTTCGAAACAGTCAGTTACAGTATTCCAACGAACATCTTGTGGCACTACTAACGCTTTCCCTCCTTTCGGTTTGTACATTGCGTTAGCTGCATGATTGTTTCTGAAGCATTTTATTATTTGCACAACATGCTCCTTTATGCTGCCAATTTCTAAATCTTTGGAAAGTAAGTTCAACAAGTGTGCAGAACAGCCGTATGTTATTATTGTACCACTATTATTTAATTCAACAAAACTTGCAACTTTACAATTATATTCAAACTTTAATCTTTCTATCAAACCCTCGGCAAGTTCGTCTAGGTATTCACCAGTGCGCGGCTTTCCTGTGGTATCTATTGAGTCAAAAAGAATTACTTCAGATTGCTCCGTCGTAACAGTGGCGCAAATGATCGGTTCATTGTGTACGTTAGACCACCCATCTATGGACATATTCACATAACTGCCAGATAAATTACAGAAACACCATTCTTTTTCTTCAAGGTATATTTGATCCATTAATTTGCCTCATATATCCTTCCGAGATGGTGGGATATACCTTGGGCCCAAAATTGAAATGGCTTTCTTTACTTCTCTATTTTCAATAGTTCTGAAACTACAGTTTGTAGCAAACATGGCCTTTGCTATTTGTCGGTCTATTATTTCTTTTGTAGATTTTGGCGTTGATACTATAAAGGAGCTTAAGTTTCCAGCTAGTTTTTTCTTTTTAAGAGACGGTTCCGCGCATTCGTCATCTTTTGCCGAAGAAGTTGCAGATGAGCTAGGTTCAGAAAGTAAAGCCAATTGAGGGGCCCAAAAGCAAAAGCTCCACTGTCCGTTCGCCTTATCCGAAACAATTAACAAAAAACTAAATAGGAAATGTACTACTATGAGAAGTGGTATATAATTTATGTTGTTTTATTAGATATATTTATATTTCTTGCACAAAATATCCTTAATATTTTGAGTATTGTTGTAAAATCAAGAGATATTTGCCAATATTTGTCTGGACAGTAGCGTGTTTGTTTCTTATAATAGGACAATGGCATATTTGAATCTAAAGCATTGGCCAGTGTCAATTTTGAACCTTACATCAGCCGGCAATTTTTTAATCGAAATCGAAGTAAGGTTGGCATAATAAGAGCTTGTAAAAATATTTAATCTTATAAACATCTTTACTATCTTTTGGTTCCATAATTTAAGTCGATTTTAGAAAACTCTTCTGCTTAAATAAGCATATGGCTCAGTCCGCGGTGACGGGTGTGACATTTTAACTTCTAAAAATGCTCACTTATTTTTTATTACTGTAGTTAGTATCACCGTTTTACTGGCGCTCTTTAGATCTCGACATAAAATATGTCTGCGAGAACTAACCGTCCATTGCTATTAAAAAACAAGATACAACAGTTAGAAGCCCTGTGACGGGTGTGACCTGAACTATTGCAAGTATTATGACCTCTGTCCAATATCTAGAAAGTTTAGCGAAAATACTTGCATTTGAATATAAAATTGTACTTAAACATGTTGTCAAAAAGGCATTATTTCATATCGCACTAGCTTCAGGCTCCTGATATATCTATTTTATTCGCCATTACTAAACAAAGAATGTGACGGGTGTGACAGGACACTGTGACGGGTGTGACCAATTGAATAATGAAATAAAAAAGGTTCTTTAATTGCGGTTAGTTGCTGTTTTATTTATTAGAGTCTTACATTACTATAACTTATTTACATGTTTTATTTATATTGAATAATTATTTCTCGAATACGTCAACAGGTTCATTGAAATTATAATATATGCGATCACCCTTGTTGACTATGGTTGGGGTGGGCAGTTTTTGGAGAATTTGGTCGTATATCACATCTGATATGTCGTTTTCTGCAACTCTGTATAATTTGCCAGTATCGTCACATAACCTAAGGTAGTTTATTGTAGCCTCACCTTCCTCATTGTCGAATCTGTTTACAATCCCTACATAACGAAATTCCTTTTTGCCACTTGGGAATTTCACGAGCACATAATCACCGTTCTGGTACTGGTTTCTACATTGGCCGCTACTTTCTGCTACTATTTCGTTTTCATTTATAAATAATATGTTCTCTGTCTTTTCTTGTGTGTGTTCTCCATGTTTCCTTTCTTCAGATTTTTTTGTACTTGGCTTCAATCCTTTCTTCTTTTTTCCCTGTACTTTTTGGAATTCTGTCTCTAGTTTGTCTTTTTCTATATTATCTGCTTCGTTGTTTTTATCTTCTATTTATTTTCTCCTTTTGTCTTCACTTTCTTCATTGCTTTCTGTTTCTTGTCTTTCATTCCAAACATTGTCTTCATTAGTTTCTCTCCCTTTGGCATTGTCTTCTTCACTGTCTGAATATACGTCCCGATAGTTTACTTTGTTTTTAAAAAGCGATGTGGTATTCGGCGCTGAATCTGCAGTCAGGCTGTAAGATATATCTTTGCCGCCGCAATACTTGAAAAAATGGGGTTTCTGTATTCCAGGAAGCTGTTCCAACTCTTCCCAGCAAAGTTTAAGCTCTTCTTTCATGTCTTGTAAATGAAAATCATCAGTACTGATGAACATGTATGTGACTTCTTTCGGATTGCTGACTAGGTACTCAAAACAGTCCCATGGCGTGTTGATGCAGACTTGTCTAGATTTGATGGCATTCCAAAGTTTACGCTTTGCAACTGCACCTAGCCCATCCACGGCACCTTTGCCGTGACTCGTGGCGAAAAAGGCCCAGTCAATCTTTACTCCCTAATCCTCAACACAGTAATAGACACAGGACAAAGTATATCTATTCTTAAATTGGGCTGCACAGCCATCAGAAAATATTGTTAGTTTTTCCAAGCTTGGAAACTCAGTCTTTGCATGTTCGATTATCCTTTGAAGGTAAGCCCAAACCGATGTTTTGTCATGAGACAAATCATCACTCACTACCACATAACTGGCTACCTTTTGGGATTTTTGTAACCATATACAGCAAGTGAATAGTGTCACTTGTGGGTGGCGCCAGTGAGCGCTCTGAATTTCATCTTGGGAAATGATTGAAAAGTTTTCTGCGAAATCTATTTGCATAACACCTTCTTGTTCTGATGTTTCTAGTCTCGATTTCTCAAAAAATATTGACTGCTTATTTTTAACATAGCAATGCGTTTTGTATTTTGGTGTCTGCAGATCGATTTCATCCATCAGTTCCTTCCTTGTACCCTGAAATTTCTGAATTTGCAGCCATCCGTCTGTTGATTTCCCCCATTGTTTCCATTGCATTTGAGCATTAAGGTCGGCATAGTTTAAGCTTATGACATCCGAAACATCATAGCACAATTGACACTTTCCAGACATACAATTCTCGTTATCTGTGTCACAACATATTGCTTTCAGCAGTTCTGAAGGTGTCCTTATGGTTGCATCTAATTGGTCCTTCATTGCCTCTACGAGAAAATAATAATTAGCATGGTAGATACACACGCAGACATTATGCGGCATTTCTGACATGACGCGAATGTGAAAAGGCCTCAATTCGAAGAACTTGGTTCGTTTCACCTTAACATCAGGATATTTTAGCTGGAATAATTCGTAGACTTCGGCGACAGTCATGATAAGATGCTTTTTAGGTAAAGTTTTCTGTTCACCATTGTCGACGACCCGAATGGCCGAGTCGGCAGTGACGCTGCCCACGAAACCAAGGGTCCCGGGTTCGAGTCCCGGTGGGGGCAAATGTTTGTTTGACGAGAACGGATGTTTGTACCCTAGTCATGGTTGTTTATCTATCTAAGTATAATATTTATCTATATAAGTATAAATATCGTTGTCTAGTACCCAAGATACAGGGAATCCTAGTTTGGGGCTAGATCAATGTGTGTAAAAGGTGTCCAAGGTATTATTATATTATATTATTGGCATCTTTAACACGAATCACATCTTTTCGGTTTGGAGTTTGACGGCTTATTTCATCAGACTCGTAAAAACATTTAACTAACGTTATAGTCTCATCAGACAGAGCGTCAGATCTTTTTGGACCTTCATTCAACAGTTTTATCTTTGTTATCATGCCTAGTGGCAATGCATGTTTCGCTAACTCTAGGACCACCGCTTGGGATTTTGTTGGGCTTAAAGGCAATGTCCTACGAGTTTTCTTAACAGCTTTGCTGAAACTTTGTTTGCTTTTATAAGAACCCAAAGGTGACATCACCATGATTTGTTGTACTAATTCAAGTTTCTTTTTCTCTCTACATTTTCGTTGTCTAGTCCTGTTAGCTTGTCTTGTATTTTCCAATTTAGTTTTATTTTTCATTAAGATAGACCTATTCTTTTCTCTTCTTTTTTTATCTCTTTCTTTTTCCTTATCCAGGTGTGCTTTTAATTTTTCTGGATCACCCTTCAACTTCTCCCGACTTTTCCGTTTCCTCGCCGCCGCATCCATTCTACGACGGAAAAAATATAAGTCAAGCAAAGCAACATACAAGCATACCACGCAAAACGTAAATTGTGCCTTATTATGACAAAGCATCTAACGAGAATGAATACAATAAACAACTTCAATTTAAAACTATGTACAATATGAGCAAGCAGTTTTGTGACGGGTGTGACATGTGACGGGCGTGACCAAAATAAATCACCTTATATATCACTGCGAAGCCGTTTCTCAAACACCAAAACGCTTTTTACGCATTGCTAAACTACATAG
The DNA here is from genome assembly GCA_949825045.1 of Argyresthia goedartella. Lineage (NCBI taxonomy): Eukaryota > Metazoa > Arthropoda > Insecta > Lepidoptera > Argyresthiidae > Argyresthia > Argyresthia goedartella. Next base: position 3,448,587 of record OX463811.1, on the reverse strand, counting down.
CCTTACTTTTAGAAGGTTGGTACAACAGAAAAAGCTTAGTAGCAAATGCAAAATTTACTTTTCCATGTATTTTGTGACGGGCGTGACACAAGCCCCAACCATAAGATACCTTGAAATATAATTAATGCCATTTACCTGATAGATTCCAGTGTTAGCACAATGAATGCTCAAGAAACGAAACAACGACTGACAATGGAAATAGCGCGCTGTCACTGAGTTTGGCGCACAAAAAAGTGTTGCCAGTATCGACATTTTATTTTCTACTATTGCCAACTGTGTACTCTATGAGTTTAAATTAAGAAATTTCGAAAACTAAGCTAAATTTAAAAATTTTATTCGGTATTGTGAAAATTGGGTTTATTTAGACTCGTAATTGTTTATTTTGATACAGATAATTGTATACATTTTTTTCATGTGTTTGGTATCGATTACCGCGGACTGAGCCATATATTTTTTTTTGACCATTTTACTTTTTTAACTAAGGTAGATGTTAAAAGAAAAGGATTAATTTTATCATGTTGTTTATTACAATTAAGTCAATTAATTACAAATCTTGTGCCGGAGCACCATCACTGCCTTAAAAATAAAAATAAAAATAAATTGTTAAAATATTTTCATATCGATAAACAGGAGTTGCGTTTTTTTGTAAAGTAGTTCAGTCTGATGTCCACATATTTTTTCATTATGTGTCCTGGATATTTTGTGTAGAAGTCTGTTCGGGTTGGGTCTAATAAAAATGCCTAAAAGTGATCATTGCTTGCTTATATCTCTATTGAAACTTCGACATTTGGCTAATGTTTAAATCAGTCAAATTTAGCTTCAAGTTTCTTCCAAGCCGTCACAGCAGTAGACAGATTTGCATTATTTCTTTGTAAAGTATCCAATGTAATAGATATTGGCTTAAAAATTCTTAGATAATCTTCCACTGACCTCTTTACGACCATGTTTTCAACTTTTGCTCTGATAACAGGATCTATGACGTCCCGGTTCTCTTCGCATATTTTTAGTAGTTTTTGCCACTCAGACACATAGACTTCGAAACAGTCAGTTACAGTATTCCAACGAACATCTTGTGGCACTACTAACGCTTTCCCTCCTTTCGGTTTGTACATTGCGTTAGCTGCATGATTGTTTCTGAAGCATTTTATTATTTGCACAACATGCTCCTTTATGCTGCCAATTTCTAAATCTTTGGAAAGTAAGTTCAACAAGTGTGCAGAACAGCCGTATGTTATTATTGTACCACTATTATTTAATTCAACAAAACTTGCAACTTTACAATTATATTCAAACTTTAATCTTTCTATCAAACCCTCGGCAAGTTCGTCTAGGTATTCAACAGTGCGCGGCTTTCCTGTGGTATCTATTGAGTCAAAAAGAATTACTTCAGATTGCTCCGTCGTAACAGTGGCGCAAATGATCGGTTCATTGTGTACGTTAGACCACCCATCTATGGACATATTCACATAACTGTCAGATAAATTACAGAAACACCATTCTTTTTCTTCAAGGTATATTTGATCCATTAATTTGCCTCATATATCCTTCCGAGATGGTGGGATATACCTTGGGCGCAAAATTGAAATGGCTTTCTTTACTTCTCTATTTTCAATAGTTCTGAAACTACAGTTTGTAGCAAACATGGCCTTTGCTATTTGTCGGTCTATTATTTCTTTTGTAGATTTTGGCGTTGATACTATAAAGGAGCTTAAGTTTCCAGCTAGTTTTTTCTTTTTAAGAGACGGTTCCGCGCATTCGTCATCTTTTGCCGAAGAAGTTGCAGATGAGCTAGGTTCAGAAAGTAAAGCCAATTGAGGGGCCCAAAAGCAAAAGCTCCACTGTCCGTTCGCCTTATCCGAACCAATTAACAAAAAACTAAATAGGCAATGTACTACTATGAGAAGTGGTATATAATTTATGTCGTTTAATTAGATATATTTATATTTCTTGCACAAAATATCCTTAATATTTTGAGTATTGTTGTAAAATCAAGAGATATTTGCCAATATTTGTCTGGACAGTAGCGTATTTGTTTCTTATAATAGGACAATGGCATATTTGAATCTAAAGCATTGGACAGTGTCAATTTTGAACCTTACGTCGGCCGCCATTTTGTTATCGAAATCGAAGTAAGGTTGGCATAATAAGAGCTTGTAAAAAATATATAATCTTATAAACATCTTTACTATCTTTTAGTTCCATAATTTAAGTCGATTTTAGAAAACTCTTCTGCTTAAATAAAAATATTATTTTTTTTGACCATTTTACTTTTTGTCTTAATTTTTTTATGTAATTTCCACTCTAAATCACGGGCTCTTTTCACCCAAATAAAAAAAAAGCGTCCCAATTTTTTTTTCTTGTTTGTTACGATTCGTCCATACGATTTGTATCGTCGTACAGCTCGCGCGATAAGAGTTTGGCTTTGTCCTTCGGGTGGAGGGGATTACTGCGCATGGGTACTGTCACGCACACAATACTGTTCCCTTTTTATGTACCAGGTTGGATATTTGAGAGGGTCAAAATTCATGTACAGTGGTAATAATGTTAGAAAATAATACGAAATAGATAAACTTCTTCATTTATTAAAACTATTGATAGTTATTTTACTTATATAAAATGTTTATTTCCTTTTAAAGTTTACAGAGACAGCGATGAAAATTCTAAATAATTGTTTTTTTAATAAAATTATTTATTCCAAGATACATGTAATATTGGTACATACAAACAAAAGAAAACTTAAAATAATTATTAAATACAGTGTGTCCCTGGATAATCTGCAACCCCAAAAGGGGGTGAAACTACTACACCAAAATGTAATTAAAAAAAAGTTAACATTAAAAAAGTCTTTAGCAGCAGTGCTATTCAGATTCTGAATCAGTTAAAGGTTTAACGCCTTCTATGAAATCACCGCATGGTCCAGTGGTGCTGCCGCGACATGAAATTGTGCAACGTCTTTTGCTTGTTGAGGGTCCGGGTTCAGGGTTTCCTCGGTCGCAGTTGTCATCATCATCATCATCTTCATAACCATCATCAGAATCATCGTCTTCGGAACTATCATCGACGCGAATTATTAATTGTTCAGTAAGTAAATCAACTACATGGTCACTCTTGGCGTACTCTTCTTCTATATCTTTTACCTTTTTACATATTTTTTCACATTCCTGGGCACCCATTAAGGATACTTTTTCTTTGATAAGTTTGGTACATTCTTGTAAATTCCATTTAACATTTTTGCTAGCTACATATTGTTTAATAGTAGCCCATGCCATTTCTATAGGGTTGAGTTCTGGATGGTAAGGCGGTAATCTCAATATGCTATGGTTTGCTTCTGCTAAAATTTGATCTATTGAAAAAGTTTTAAATCTTTCTTTATTAGCTTTTATCAAGTTGTTCAATTGTGGCTTGAGCATTGTTGAATCATATTGTATGCCTTTATCAGTGAGCCAATTCTGCATATCGGCTTTTTTGGTATTGGAGGACGGCGCTAAATCCCATTGTTTATTGTGGTATGAGGCGTTGTCGACAACCACTACAGAATTGGGTGGTAGGTTGGGAATTAATTGTGTCCTAAGCCATTTTTCATAATTCTCGTAATTCATGTTGTCGTGATAGTCCCCTGTTTTGGTGCCGGCTTTAAAAGTTAATAAAGCATTTGGTATAAACCCAGCTTCAGATCCTGCGTGGACTATCACGACTCGTTGTCCTTTAGAAATGGGTTTTTTAGTCCTTCCGTAGGGCCGTCGCTCCAGGCTTTGGTTGTTGAGTGCGATGAATCTACGTAGGATTCATCTGTGTAAACAATGGGTCTTCCTACTTGTCGATATTTTCTTATTTTTCTTAAATATTCAATGCGTTGTAATCGGATATTCGATGTTTCTATTAGTAATTTACGGTTGTTTTCTGTTTTTTTCCAGCGAAATCCTAACTCCTTTACAATTACACGAAGACTTGTTTCTGACCTAAGAGGATCTAAGTGATGTAACAACATCCTATGGAAATAAATGATTTTTGATTTGATTTGATTTTATTTGATTCACAAATAATCATTTGGGGCAGGCAGTCTTCTTTTTGTGCTTCAGCAGCTGCTGATAATGTGGAAGTAGAATGTACATTTTTTTTCGTGATGGTCTTTATTTTATGTAGTAGTTCATCTTTGAAACTGAGGACTGCTTGGTTCGATCCTTCTGACGACGATTTCTCAGCTTCCAACATAACTTCCCGGCCAGTTGTACCAGTTTTGTTCTTATCAGCAACCAAAGACATAATAACATATCTGATTGTGTCAGGGGAAGGCTTTTCGAAGATAGAGTCTACTATAGCTTCTTCAAAGAATGTTTCTGCATTGTCCAAATATTTCAGGACACCTTGAACAATCAGATATCTATCTCCAATTCTTTTTCGCAGAGATTTTTGCAGCGCGTTACTCAATGCACCATCTGTATTAGTCAGCTTCATGAACATATGTTTCAATGCTACGTCAGCTGTTAGTAGTGTGGCATCTTCTAAGCATAACACTTCTACAACACTTTTGAGAACACTCAAAACTTCGTGAATATGTTTTAGAGATGAAATTTCTTCTTCCGTGAATCGAATGTTTGACTTTAAATCTATCAATGACTTTTGAATGCAATGATATAATTTTATGAACCTCTGCAACATAGTACACATGGAGCTCCACCTTGTTTTACAGTCCAACTCAAGAGAAAGTTGTTTACCAAATTCTTCCAATACATATTTTTGTAAAACTTCATCGTTCTTTGTCGGTGATTTTCTGAAGATTTTGCAAGTTTTTCTAACTTTGTCAATTAAAGTCTTGTAGTTCGGGCATAATCTTACAACGGGTATGTTTTCTTGTTCAAAAGAAATTCCATCTTCTGACTCATCAGAATCAGACTCACTGTCGCTCAAATCATTGACAATTAAGTGCCCCATGGCCTTGTGTTCAACAGGTTTGTCTTTATAAAGCACATCTAGGATAGCTAGTTGTATAGCATGGGCGTAGCACAATTGATGATAAACAGGCAAACCTTTTCCCATCTTTACCATAACACTTGCAGTGTTTGCTGATGTTGGCAAGGATTGGCCGTTCTTTTTAAATAATCGAATAAGATCTGCTGAATTAGCAAACACTCTAAATGTCAGCCCATCAAGTGTGACCATTCTCGATATGGTCAACTCCATAGAGTCCTCCTGCCTTGGAAAATATGTAGAAATCTCCAACTTTTGTGGCTTACTGCATACTTCCATCTGTTCAGTTGCTTTTGTATTAACTTCTGTAAGTGATATTAAATGTTTCTTCAGATGGTTTCTAAGACTGGATGTTGAGCCACCGGAACACATGAGAATTTTGTTGCAATGCTTGCATTTAGCTGATGAATTTACTTTGGATCTTAAAAAGTGACTCCATACGCTTGATCTATCTTGAGATTTCTTTTCGTGTTCTGTGTATTCCTCCATTGTTAACTGTAGAGAGCAAAAAAATTTATCTTAAATAGAGTAACTAAATAATTTTCCATCATAAATTGCATATCCTAGGTAGTCTCTAAATAAGCTTATAACAAAAATAAAAAACACAACTGCCATCCGTAGAAAAAAGTACTAAGCGCCTGATAAAAAATAGACAGGCAAACCTACCATTGCCATTTAGATAGATACAAAGCATCAATTATTTGATCACAGAATTGCGATTTTAAACATTAGGTACCTAACTAGCGTATATTACAGTGTGCGACACAACAGTTTTAACAATAATAGGGTCGCCACTTTCTTTGGTAAAGCAGATTTAATATGGTAACACTTAAGATCTTTCATATGGAGAAATTAGGTGTTACCAGTAAAAAATATTTATTTTTATTTCAAGACTTTTGTGTAGCGCTGTACCCGGTGTGTGTATTGTAAGGATTCTAAAGATACATCTCAACGAAATAGGTTAACGCGTTTAAAGTTCTACTGAATTTAAGAAACTCAGAGACATACATACAAAAAGCCTGAAAACCATTTTTTTTGGCAGCCTCGTAAAAATTCAAATAGAAAAACACATGCTTAGAATATCCACGTGTAAATTTTGAATTATTTTAACGTTTTTATAACCTACCTAGGTATTAAAAGAATAGCTATTAGCTAGTATGTTACCGTTCTAATTGATTTCTTTTAATTTACTGACGCGAACATTGCTTTAATTTATAAAAATCAACAGGAAAAAACGGCTCTTACATCTAAATTATGTTGTTAAATAAATGCAAGTAGTACTTCAATCAAAACATCCCATTTTTTGTGTAATTATTAATTATCTAACAAGTAGCGTAAGACCTTAACCAAATTAAAAGTAAAACAAAGAAATATCAAAGTCAAAATTGACTTACCTGCTCATTAAAATAACCACGCACAACACAAGTAACACAACACGTCCGATTCACAGAAAAGTAGGTGACAAACAAAACTGAGTAAGTCAAAATGGCGGCTGTGCCTTTTTTTTTAAGTGTTGCCAGAGCAAAACCGAAAACTCGAAAAAATCGGTTTTGTGAATTTAAAAACCGGGTTATTTTTGGAGGTAAAAAAAACCGAAAACCCGGTGTTTCTGATTTCGGTGAAACCGGTTTGCATTCTCTAAAACAAACTCAACAAATAATAAGAATCGACAAAAATAAACAATTAACGAAAATAGCAATTCACTTGTGAACGTGATTGTACAACAGGAGTGCGCGGTACGTCGTATCGATGCGAGAGGCAGGGAACGACTGGAGCGCCAATCAGAGCACCTCTTCGCCTACACACCCGCCCCGCACCCCGCTAATTGCCCGTTGATACCCAATTTCTGATTTCTGCGCAATAACGGTCAAAGCCAAACTCTTATCGCGAGAGCTGTAACAAACATGGACCTCTGAATATACGAAAAAATGTATGGAAATTTTGGGTTTTTTTAATTTTTGGGGTGAAAAGAGCTCGTGATTTTGAGTGGAAATGACATAAAAAAATAAGAGAAAAAGTTAAATGGTCAAAAAAAATAATGCTCAAATAACGAATGTCCGCCTATGCTAAAAAAAATGTGAAACTTATTTGCCGGACTTTGTTTTGTTAAATGAATTATATTAATAATGTAGTATGAAAGTAAGAATGAATAAAAAAAACCTATTACAATATATTATATTAAACTCTAAATCTACAAACTTAATTCAGGCTGAGGGTCTGGTCTACAAATTTCTTCTTCTTCATTATCATTTTGTTCCTGAGTTTCTGCTCTCCTGAGGGTTTCTCTGTAATAATTCAAATCGTTTGTGCTTTTCCATTCTGGTCCGAAATGTTTTTGCAACAAATTGTCCACATCATTAAGCTTTGCCTGTTTCACAACGACAGAATTTTTTTCAATCGGTCTCGGTTTGATATCGCTAAACGCCTTCTTTTTCTTTAAAATGCTTTTGTAATTGACCATCTCATGCATTTCGCCTCGAACCAAAATGTTATTTCTCGATCTTTTTAGGTAGAACCTCTTGGTTTGCGCAAATTGAAAATGCCATGACGCAGGTGGACGAATGACATCATTGAGCGCAGATTTCCAGTCCATTACATTGTTGTCTAGCCTCATTACACTGACCCATATTTTTCAAAAAATTGTATGTATGTCTCCGGAACAATAATTTCTTCCATTTTTTTAATCTCCTTTTCTATGTTGCCAAAGACTCTGTCTGGTGGTAGAAATGAATGTCCCGGTACTGGGAAAACTATTTCTATCTGTTGAATTTGAGGCGGCGCATTCATCAGCCAAAATGCACACATTCCAACCATTATCGTCTTTTTATTTTGGGCTCCACATCCGTCAGCCACCAGTCTGATACACTGTATGTGTTCACTGATTTCCAGATTCTGTAATCGGTGGTATACCGCTGAAGCAATTTCATTTGCCCCCTTTCGATGCTCATCTTCAGTCCAGGCATACAAAACAACATTTGTGCTATTTAACCTCTGCTTTAAAACCACTAAAATGTTACGGTGTATAGAGCTGCCGGCTGTAATATGCACTTTGGTCAGGGATTTTTGGCAACACCTGGTTTTTTGACAATCAAATGAGATTGTTAGCATGTTATCGACTTTTTCTTTGAGTAGACGGTAAAAATAGTTGGCTTTGAGCATGTGTACTCGCTTTTCAGTCATTAGTCTTAGTTTTTCCTGTCCATCTTGACACTTCTTAATGTTCTCTAAAAGTTCTGTGCATTTGGAACATGTATCAGTTCGTGGCGTCCCGAATCCTAGATTGTAGCGTTTATTGAATACTTGCCTGAAGTAACAGTGCCGTACTTTTAATGATTCTATGTCTCCACACTGAGCTTTATACATCCTCCACATTTTCTTAATGTTGAGCTCGGCAGGTAAGTATCTTCGGACGATCGTACTTGACCTGCAGTAGTGTGATTCCAAGCACTTGAATTTTTCAATAAATGTCTTGACTGCTACAAGTTTATGTGCATATTTTGCCGCCTCTTCTTTCCTGAACAACTGTACCTGTCTCTTCAAACACCGAGGGAGCGTTTTTATGTTCGCGGAATGGAGGGCAAGGGGTGAAAATAAAAAAATCTAATTATTTTTCCTTTTCAATTTCACCTGCAAGGCGGATACATTTTTCAGATCTTTCAATTAATTTATTTATACCCTCATAAAAAAATGTTTTGTCTTTGTCCTCAAAATACGCTGAAACTGCCTCCTTAACTTCATCATCGGTGGTATTTTTTTTAACCCGCAGCTCTTTTTTCGGTTTTGGAAAGATGTAATAATCACTCGGGGCCAGGTCTGGGCTGTAGGGTGGGTGGTTCAAAATATTGAAGCCCACCTTATGCAGGGCAGCCAATGAAATGCAGCTCTTGTGGACGGGCGCATTGTCGTGCAAAAGCAGCACACCATTCGTCAATTTTCCCCGTCTTTTTTGTTTAATGGCTTCTTTTAGGCGCTCTAATATTGAAGCGTAGTATTCTCCGATTATAGAAACACCTTTATCTTTATAATCAATCAATAATATTCCTTCTGAGTCTCAAAAGACCGTTGCCATGAGTGTCCCAGCTGATTGTCACACCTTAAACTTCTTGGGGTGCATAAAAAGGGCACAGCACTTGTTTCGAGTCAGGTTCATAATGATGAACCCAAGTTTCGTCTCCAATAACAATTCGACTCAATACACCATCCTTGTCTTCATTGCAGAGGTCCAAAAATACACGTGAACACTCTACGCGGTGTTGTTTTTGCGGCGGCGTGAGCATTCTCGGTACCCATCTTGCGCTGACCTTAGTCATGCCAAAATGATCGTGCAGGATTTTAAAAATAGTTGTATCGGATACTCCAACTATTTCTGCGAGTTGTTTCTTCTTTAGTCGAGCATCGTCGAGTACAAGTTTTTCGACTTTTTGGATAAGATGCTCCTGCCCGGCTTAAGGTCGTCTTCAAGGGATTCCCTTCCTTGTTTAAACAAACTGTGCCACTTTTACACCATGGTTTTTTCTGGACAAGAGTCGCCGTAAACCGATGACATCGCATCCATTATGATCGCACTGATTTTCCTTGATTGGTAAGGAACTTTATAACGGCACGATATTCGTTTTTTTCCATATTTCACTTTTCACTCCTGATTATGTTGCTTGGTTGACGATAGCTCAAAGACTAATAGTCTAATAACAATGAAACCTCGTATTTATACTAGTTATGAGTCAATGAACACGTTACGATCCTAATAAGCCTAATTACCCCCCTCCAACCCTCTCATTCCGCGAACTTAAAAACGCACCCTCGTATATCCAAAAACGATTTTTGGCATACTGGAACCAGCATCCTTATGGCGTAACTCTCTGAAGTACATAGCGTGTGTCTGTGGTTCATCTCATGCTCATACAATTTCATCGATTGCGGGGTATCACCGAAGGCTTCTAGGCTTCATTCAATGAGCTTGGGTTTGGCCTCCATTATGATGCTACTTGCGTGATACCAATTTGACAGATGAAGCTGTTGCAAGGTGTCAAACGTAAAAGTCTATATGAAGTTCATAGCTTAGACGACTTACGCCATAAGGCTCCAGCTTTGGGGAATTTCTGCGGCGGACATACAATTTTGTTGTGAATTTTAATGGCTTTCGGAGTCCTACCCTTGGGCGACGTCTTTTTGTTTTTACAACACTGCAACGTTTAAGGAGAAAGCCGTCTTGATCTTTTTTATTCGGATGACGGTAAAACTCATCATGGATTTTTTTCACATCTTGGATTGATAAAGTGCCGCATTTGAAATGTTTATTTGATCCAACAATATGCTTACACTGAGGCGCTGTAGGTAACGATTTTGCTGAGTACCTATAAAGAGAAGAAATAACTTTCATAAATTTACGTCAAATAACTATAAATATAGTAGGTTAGAAAAAACAATTAAAAAATTTCACATTTGCAATTTTTTTATGTAAAATATCTAGCACAATACATATGAAATAACGAATTTTCACCGTAGTGTCCGTTTATTCTAAAACTATTTATAGTCCTTTTTAGAGTTGAAAAGGGGCATGTTTTTCTTGAATTTAATTTCGAGGCAATAAAACCTTCTCGACCTTTGTTTCCTGCTACACACATTGAGGCTTCAGTGGTTAGTTTCACCCCTCTTTGTGTGTGGCAAGGAAATGAACATTTGTAGATTTCCCTCTCGTACCATAGCCTCAAGTTCAGTAGTTTTCAAAGATTGCAGTATAGGTGGTTCTGTGAACAGGTGCTTCTCATCATGCCAGTTATCATTTCATAGTATTTATTACACTCAAATAATATTTTCGGTATAACAAAAGGTCTCACTTTGTCGGTTTGCTTTGAGGCTCGAGCTTTAAGAACTCTTCTGCAACCAAGTTCTCTTATTTGCTTGTTGTCATCAGTCAGCATGGACAGAAGCAGGTTTTCAGGATGCGCATAATAGGCGTTACGCTGTATCACTGGGTCTATCACAGCCTTCATCTCTTCAGGCAAGAACCTTGACGTCACAATAAGAAACCACAAGTTTCTGGCACCATCTTTGCAAGAGCTGTTAATTTTAATTTGAAACCAAGTCGGGCTGTAACTCTTGGAAATATATTTTGCTAGCAAAACCAGTTCATTTGATGGCCGCTCCGTCGAGACGTAAAGCCGTAGTATTCTATTGGCAGTCGTAAGCCACCTTGCATGTGACATTTTCCCCGGATTCCGTTTAGCCAACTCAGGACTCAGGACTCCAGTCGACACAGCCTTGCAAATATTGTAAAGATATAGTTGATCTGTACTTAGTTCGACATTGGTTAGATCAGGCAGCTCCGCAGGTATTTATTCAAATGATGTGATCGGTTTATTTTCGCAAGTTGCCAGCAGTTTGCCAATCGGTCCGGAAAAGGACTTAGGTCCCGTCGTTTGTCCGTCTAAATGTTGTATCAAATGTCGTAATGGTAACTCATTAGCGTGCAGCAGACAGATAAACCACTGTAGTGGTTTCGAAAGCCGCTTTTCCAGTGCTACAATGACTCCATTTTTCCGCCCAGTATTGACGTTTGTACCGTCACAGCCAACCACAATCAGAGAAGTTAGATCTATCTTCTTTTCGGTGAGATAGGAAAATACAGCTTCTTCAATTGATCGAGATGTTCCAGATATTGGAGTCACGTGCCCTACATACACTGATCCCAGTTCTTGTATAATCGTTATGTATTCTTCTAATCAAATACGACGATAAAGCTTGTTGCCATCTTTAATATAATACAGAGTTTGATCTTTTCGTCCATCGAAATAACATGCTTCTGAAGATTGTATTGATTGCTTTTGTAATAGCATTTGTCTCTGTTTGACCCTTGCTCGTCTTAGTTTGCTGTGGTCAATTATTATAGGAGGATCAACTGGGGCAGTCGTATTTGTCACTCTGATATCACTTAGTGCGGCAGACGCGACAGCAGCACCTGCTCTGTAGGATATTCCGTAACGATCACACATATCTGCTAGTTTTCCTAAATTCGGCTTAGGGAGTTTCCTCTTCCTGGACTTCAGTGAATGATTTGTGTGCTGCCAAATATCATCATTATCTGACGACTTATCATTTTCAGAATATTCAATCATAATACTTAAGAAGCAGTACCTGAAGTTGATGGTCGGGGTGAACGCGACTTCACTAAATCCTGTTTCTTTTGCTGACGTCCAAGTTTCTTACAAAGTTTTTCAGTCGTTTCTTTATCAACTGTGCCAGTCGTCATACGTCTCACTGTTCTTTGCTCATCAATAAACAGGCGTTCCGCATCGACCGGTATTGTCTTGAATCTCCCACATTTGCATGAAACTAAATCTTTGCATTTGCATGAAGCAATGTCAAATAGGACGGTAGATTTGTCAACAAAGTTGCGTATTTTATCCAAGTAGGATTTATTTTTCGGCTCCCTGTTACAATTTTGTCAAAAAACTGTCTGTACTGATTGCAATAAGTCATTATCAGTTGACTCACCCTGTTCTCAGAAACGGTCGGAATTGTCGCAGTTATCCACACTTCAATAACACCTCGGACAACTTCAGATGTGATAGTCTTTGCTTGAGGTTCCAACTGATTTTCATTCTTCAATTCATGACGAACCAATTCGTAATGTTTCAACACATCTCCATAAGTTGGAAGCACATAACTTTTAAATTTTTCCGGGAATTTGTCAATAAACAATATTTTGTTTTTATTTCTGGTTGCAATACTGTGTTGTGAAGTCATTTCAATACTTGATTTATCTCTCAATGCTGAACGATAACTAAATTAGCTAAAAGAGTGAAGAGTAACAAAAATCTAATTAAGTGGGTACTTGAAATTTTAACAAAACTCAAGCGACACTTTCTGATAAAATGTATGCTGTGGCGTCTATTACAGAATGTTTTACAAGAGGTTAAAATGTGATGGTATTTGTACATGTACATAATGTAATATTGACTATATAAACGATATATATACATAGACACAGAAAATTATTTTTTTAAATAGGAAGTGTATGAAATCGTTGTTACGATACCTAACTGTTTAAGACATTTTCGCGGAACTTCAAGTTCATTGAGCGAGCCATAAGTACCTACCAAATAAAAAAGTGAAAATGTAGAATTTCATTTCAGTCAACAATGCAACTTTTGAAAGGTATTAAAGTGAAAAAAAACAAAAGTTGGAAAAATCGACACATCCTATTGCTCAGTGAAACATGAAGTCGCCAAGCATTAGAAATGGCCATATCTACTAGGTAGGTAATATTACCCACCACCATTTTTCCTTTTATACCAACTCTGTAAAGGCTGATAGACTGATCCATTTTGTCTACGCCTCCCATACCTTTATTGTAATTAGCGGAGCAATAATTTTAACAAGGTTTCTTAACAGCGCCTTCCCTAAAAGCAATTTACATACCTTTATTGTAATTACGAACAATTGTGGTGTACTGACATCAACCTTCTGCTTCCTTGTGTTGCACCATCTTTTGACTTTTCCTAGAGGTTCTATGTTATCGAAATTAGATCCCATCGATACCACATTATTGTTTCCATCGTACGATTGTTATTTAATTTTTCGAGTCAAATTGGTATTCAGCTCTCGGTTGTTTTTTCATTGCTTTGACATCGGTAAGTGGACATTTTTTTGGTTCTATTATCGCGAATCGTGTCTGTTGCTCTATAGCCTAATAGTCTAAAATCATACAGCAGCTGATAAGTAGTGAAAAAATTGACAAAGTACAAAATATGCTCGTTGGGAGCAATGGGCATCTTCAACAGCAGTGATTACACAACTCTCGCACCGAGAGTATCTACAGTTACTACACCTGTACCCATCTGAAATTATGGCAGCGCAGTTTCGATATCCGAAACGTACAGGTTTTCCCATGATAAACTGTTTGGTAGGATGTCAATCATAATATTTTTTCATTGCTCATCAACAGACGGGCCCAATTCCCGTACGGGACAAGCATCGCACGAGGCCGTCACGCGGACACGAATGGCTTCCCAACGGCTCAATGCGATTCTGCTAAATGAATCGGATCGAGCAAGCGGGCCGCACGCATCCGATCGTCAAACTTCGGATTCCACAGATGACAAGTGCCAGGCTGGTCCCATCAGGCCGTATTCGCTTAATATTTGACGTTTAAGAACGCTGGCTCTACGGCGGCCCATCTGTCAAAATAACGTTTCTGACTCGATTTTGCAACTTGTGCTTTCAACGGGTATTCGCAAGGTGGAAATATAGTGAATAATTTTTATTTGAAGATGTCCCGTCGTGTTTTGTTGAGAATGGGTCTATTACGACTCCAAGCCGAGGAATACAGGAGACAGGAGCTGAGACAGCGCCGGCAAATGCGCACCGAGCTGAGGCAGACCGTCGATCCTTTGGTGATTATGACTGAGGCGGAGTTTGTTAAAACTTTTCGTCTTTCAAAGGATGCCGTGTTAGAGTTGGTCGACGAGTTGTCGTCTATTATCCCCCAGGAGCTGAGAAGCGACGCCATTTCCGTCAGAATGAAAGTAAGTTTGTGTTTCCTAACCTCAAAAATATGACCCAAAAAACTAATTAAGTACCTATAGAAAAATTTTACAGACACTTATTGCACTGGCCTTCTTTGCAACCGGCTCCTATCAAACGTTGGTAGGACAGAGTGCATTTCACCACGTGTCACAGGCGACGGTTTGCAGGGCCATAAAACAAGTGACCGAGGCGCTCAACAGCCCTGCCATGTTTGGCCGGCATATAAGATGGCCATTGGAGCTTTCTGACAGGATTGCAGTTAAATCTGCGTGAGTAAATACAAAATACCAAAAAGTTAAACTTATAGTGTTTTTAGGTCCCTAAGTACTTACAATAAACATGCATTGATGTTTCAGATTTTACCAGAAGTTTCATATTCCTGGGGTATTGGGGGTTGTTGATGGTACTCACGTAGCCATCCTGAGACCCATTGAACATGAGGAGAGATACTATAACAGAAAGGGATACCACTCTCTTAATGTTATGGTTGTAAGTACCAATATTACCATACTAACTAACTTATTAGCCATGTTATAGATAACATAGTGTATTTATGTATTGTTTACGAGCAGCAAGTGATGATTCATTTTATGAATGGATAAATTTACTAGATAGTGTAATTAACATTCCAAAAGTGGTGACAGACCATTCTCTTTTGCACTAAAGTTTCTGAAACTTACAGCAACTAACTACCTAAGTTATAATATATTATAGAGTATTGTCTAAGTACGTAAGTGGTTGGTTACAGATCTGCGACTCAACTGGCATCATTCAGTGTGTTGATGCTAGTTCACCTGGGTCAGCTCACGACTCATTTGTATGGCAGAGTCATCCACTCAGCCGTCATATGGAGGATGGGGCGAGACGAGGTCAAAAGGAGTTTTTATTGGGTGTGTTTTATAAAAATCAAACTTATGTGTATTAATATTATCTTGTAGGTACAGGTCATTGAAAGAAAACTTGACAGGTGACAGTGGATATCCTTTGAGGACGACTATGGTGACCCCAATTTTGAACACGGTGGTGGGCACCCCGGAGCATAATTATTATGACCACCAGGTTACTGCGCGCAACTGCATCGAGCGCTGCCTCGGAGTGCTGAAAGCACGCTTCAGGTACATAATTGTGCCTTTACCACCCCTTATGGGAATAGGCGTGACGCTATGTATGTGTGTGTATGAGTATTTATTTTTTAGATGCTTGCTTGTGGCACGTGCTCTCCACTACTGTCCCACAAAAGCTGGGAAAATCGTCAATGCCTGCTGCGTGCTGCATAATATTGCAACTCGCTCAGGTGCCCCCGTCCCAGTGTTGACCCCGGAGGAAGCCGAGGCAGAACATAGCCGGCAAATACAGGCAAGTATTTATGAATTTCGAACCCTATAAACTACTAGGGACCTACTCATTTGTCTTTTATAGGCGCCAAACAATGGTTATTTACTAGCCCTATTTACATCATTTTCAGATTGACATAGAACTTGCAGCTGAGGCTGAACTGAATTTGACACCCAGAGATGGGCAACACAGTCGGGTCAATCCCGATCTTGCGCTAGGCCGAGCTCTTCAACAAGCTCTTGTTGCTAGACTGTGGGAGACAAGGCGAATATGAAGGTAAATTGATGGGATTTCAAACAACTACTATTCCAAATACAATGCATGGTGCTGCGAATGACCCCCTTCTACCGAATGTAGGTAATCTGTCTATGTAACGTTTCGGCGGAACGTAAGTTGTAGCACAGTGGTCGCGAAGAGTGATGCGTGCAACAGTCAGAATGTATTTTTTATAATATCGATCAGCTTGAAACATTTTCGTTTAGTCAGAAACGGTACGTACACAGAGAACCTACATTCGGTATGTGGCTACAATAAACCTTCCCAGAAATGTCATTAACCGATTGGATGTCCAGGAACATTGAATTTCTCAGAGGCTATAATGTCCAGGATTTTCGCGGGTAACAATTTGCAATTGCGTTAGATATTTGTTTTTTCGGTTAGGTTATTATAAATGTTTTCTAACATATTATACACCAGAATAATCCTCATGAAATTTCCTATCATATAATGTAAAATACTTACCTATGATAATACAAATGATTAGCTTTTTCTTCGATTATGTTTGCAGAATTTATTATTTTCACAGCAACTTCTAATGATATTTCGTCCATAGAGCCCACTTACACAAAACTGACACTATTTACTGCTTTCCACATGACCACCATTATTTTCCGCGGCGATTACATCTAGTATTGTATCACAAAACATAGTAATTACTTCACAGTAAACAAAAATAGACAATCACGAAATATCATGGCTCGTGCCGGTCGCCTTTCATTCAGTAACTGAACCAACCGAGGTAGCGTTCGCAAAGGAAGTTGAAACACGTTCGTAATTTTATATAGAATATTACGAACTTTATGAATAAATGGGTAATTGTTGCTCAATTCATTTTGACTGGTTTGTTTGTTAATAATTATTATTTTTACTTATTCAGTACCTAGTAACTATCATAGTTTTTTAGTAGGTATAAAAACTGAGTCATAAGCTGATACGGCAGAATAAAAATGTACAAAGTGAAGTCCTAGGAGCAAACAGGTGGTTTTATTTATTACTACTAATTTACTCCCTCACTACAATAACTCCCCCGTCAAACCACCTGGCCAAAAATAGTGATAAATACCTATTATGACTCCGTTTTCTGATTGATTAATATGAGAAATGCGGTCTCGGCCTCGCCGCCATTATGCGGCTTCAAAGTCAGGCTGTTATTGACTACGGCTCACTACTATATCTGTTCAATGATCTTTTGGCGTGTGAGTGACGTTTTCAGGGGGGCGCCAGTTCTACGCAACCTAATGCAATGATCCTGTCAAAAAGCGATAGTTTCTATATACCCTGTGTTTGTGATTTTAACCCACATAAATTGATTAACCTGCCTATGTTATTGTCATTTTGTGAGGATATTCTGGTGGGATTCGAACCCACTTATTTGATCACCTATGTTATTGCCATTTTTTGACGATTATTCTATCGGGATTAACACCGTTATTTGATTACTTGCCTAGCTGTGTGAGGATTATTCTAGTGGGATTTGAACCGACATTTGATTACCTGCTTATTTATCTGATTTTTATACATGACTATGGCGGGATCTGATATTCTGATCCCACGCATTTGGTCACATGAGCTGCGGGGTTTGAAAAGAAAACGAGGTAGAAATACACAGGAAAAATATTTTATTAAAAAAGTAATTATTTTACAACTATAAAAACCACGTAGGCCACATGAGCTGCGGGGTAAAAGAAGACTAAATATACAGACATACTTATTTTTTTATAAAAAAGACCACTTGAAATTACAATAAAAAACAAATGTACTAGGTATTTACAACAAAAAATAAACACATTTTTATTCATATATAGTATATTTATACCATACATATGGATGTATGGTATAAATATACTATATATAAAATATAGTGGATGATCACTTATATCTGAAATAAACTAGATGGTTGGGTTGCCCAAGAAGCTATATGTACGTACTTTGCAAAATAATAAATTCGAATGTCAGGGCAATGAGAGAAATGTATGAAATAAACAGGAAAAAAGGCACTTGTATATTTTGATGAGACTAGTGGAACGAACATCTTACATGAATACTAAGACATATAACAAGCACGAGCTTGTTGATCAAGCCAAGAATTCCGCCTAGTACAACTTACACCATAAGAAAAATATCTGGTTTTTACAATACGGTGTCCCTGATAATTGCCCTATTTATTGAAAGAACATTGTGTGAGTACGTTACATGCAATTGCAAAAAATACCAGCTAGGCACATTCAAATCCCCCTAATAAAAACCTTATATTCATCAACTCCCACGCTCAAGTATTCGTAAAAGGGTACATTCTAAACGCGCTTCCGTGACTGGACTCTGATTTGTTTATCCTTGCCAGGCAATTGTTGAGAACAGTGCCAATATGTCCAACAAGGTTCAAAGCACATAAACTGGTCGCAAGTGACGCATTTTGAAGCTACCGTTTTACGAATATCTTGCCGATGACAGACTGGCAACGCTTTCGATCTTTTGACGAAACATGTTGTGGTTTGTGCAATATATCCTTATTCAGACGCGTCTCCACTAAAAGACCTAAGCTGACAGTTGGTTCCGATTGACGGTGAACTTTCACCAACGTTTCAGCCAGATCTTCCCTGAATAGGCGGTGCGTCATCGGGGACAAACCGCGACGTCTCCTGGAATCCGACAACAAAACGAAAGCGTTGTGCACACTGACGTTCAGTAACCTTTTAAAAATTTTCATATACCATTTCAGGCATCTCTTTCTTTCCAACAAATACATGGAGAGTTTTTGATCTTTTAGATCAACACCTCCCATAGTATTGTTGTAGTCCTGTACTACACAGGGCTTCACCAGTTCCTTTCCAGCCTTTTGACCTACGACGGTGTCCGCATTGTGGTAAGTGGAGATCATATTTACCGTTCTAGTGTCTTGCCATGCGAGATACCTATGATAATACAAATGATTAGCTTTTTCTTCGATTATGTTTGCAGAATTTATTATTTTCACAGCAACTTCTAATGATATTTCGTCCATAGAGCCCACTTACACAAAACTGACACTATTTACTGCTTTCCACATGACCACCATTATTTTCCGCGGCGATTACATCTAGTATTGTATCACAAAACATAGTAATTACTTCACAGTAAACAAAAATAGACAATCACGAAATATCATGGCTCGTGCCGGTCGCCTTTCATTCAGTAACTGAACCAACCGAGGTAGCGTTCGCAAAGGAAGTTGAAACACGTTCGTAATTTTATATAGAATATTACGAACTTTATGAATAAATGGGTAATTGTTGCTCAATTCATTTTGGACTGGTTTGTTTGTTAATAATTATTATTTTTACTTATTCAGTACCTAGTAACTATCATAGTTTTTTAGTGTGGTGACGCCACTCTGGTGACGTGTCATGCGAGGCATGACACGTCACCAGAGTGGCGAGCAATGATTGTCCCCTTTGCCATCTTCTTCGGAGCCTTCGCGATCGGAACTGGTACGTTTTTACGATTAGCACGCAACGTCCCCACACAATCAAATCCTTTACTCTTAAGGTACCTTGCCAACGCTGGAGAATTATAATAATTATCCATCGTGACGCAGTGACCTCGATGTTCAAGACCTTTCAATAAATCGAGTACCACTTGGGTACTCTTACCAGCCAAGTCTGCACTAAGAGTCACAACATCGCTGCGAACGGAATTCGTATCCTTCCCCGTATAGATTTGAAATCTAGACAAATACCCAGTCCTTGATTCGCACAGCTCAAATGATTTGATGCCAAAACGCGCAGCCTTTGACCTTATCGCTTGGACCCAGGACAAGCGGCCTTTGAATAAGGTCAACGACTCATCGATAGCGACATCTTGGTCGAGGTTATACATTGAGAAAAATTTATCATTGAGGTGCACGATCAGTGATGCTATCTTTCGTAGCTTTGCAGAGAGCATAACCCCTCCAATTTGCGGCAAATTTTGACTTATACCAACATTGTCCGTAAAGTGGAGGAATTTGTTCAGCAAAACAAAACGATTGAAAGACATCACCTGCCTGAAGTAGGGCAACTGTAGGATTCCGGTCGTTTTCCAGTATTCATGCTGAGATGAATGTTTCAAAAATCCCATCATCATATACAAGGCTAGAAGCACACGCATCTCATTTGCATCGGTGTCAATCCATCGATCCAAACGAGACGTCCTCTTCAATTTTCTTGCTTCAAGTAGAGCGTTAATCGTCTGATGAGCATATCTATTGGTTTCCTCAACCATACGACCAATGATGTCATCGCTCCAGATATCACAAAAGGCATCATAGGGCGTATCGTAGTCTTTGACAGCTCCAGGGCGTGGGCCGGAAAAAATCTCCTGCACACCCCTGAAAGTGGCAAAGTCTTCCTGCCAAGTAAAACCATCAGATGGGCCCACCAGACGGTCAATGGCTGTATCCATTTCCCTCTCAACCGAAGTTACTATTTCGCGAGTACGTACATCTAACTCCCTGTTGTCAGGAATAATCCTAAGCATGGGATCACGAGCTTCAATGATCGCGTCAAAATCGAACTCGTCGTCGAAATCTGAATCGAGATCACTGCCGTCGTTGACCGGTCCCGCAGCATTCTTGATGGGTGATACTGCTGTCATCCCTGAACATGACGGAACAGCATTCATCTGCTGAACGGTAGACACTGCTAACCCACTGTGATTGTCACTGCTTGTTGCCGGTCTCTGCTCATCTGACTGAACACTATAACTAAAGCTAGTTCCCGGTATCGGGAGATCAGCATGAGCACGAACACTAGCGGTGACCAACGACAGATTATCAGGTTCTACCGCTGGCCCAAGCATGCTGCGAGAAGGGCTCATGCTTTCTGGAGTTCCCGACTGCAACCCATCCACCCATTTTCTTACATGATCCAAGTGATCCTCTACAGCCGCTTCTCCCTCTTCGGCGTCCATCCCACACTCTTCGATAATTTCCTCAGGGCGAAGGCTGTAAAAAATAAATAAAAATTAGCTATCTATATGTGTAATATAATAACTGGCCAAGTGCGAATCGGACTCGTACCATTATCTATAAAACCATTCCGTTTCCGGTTCCGTACCATTATCTATAAAAAAAACGAAAAAATTACGTTTGTTGTATGGGAGCCCCCCATAAATATTAAATTAATTTTAATTAAATTATTTATTTTAAATGTGAATTATTATTAACCTCAATATTTTGTAAATATTTCAAGCGTCTACATATGTATCATTCCAACTATTATCAATATCGATCAAAAATTAGCAAAAAACACGTCTGTTGTATGGGAGCCCCCTTAAACATTTATTTTATTCTGGTTAATTATATTTGTTGTCATAGAGGCACCTGAAAATACATCATCTGTGAAAACTCTCTAGTTATCACGGTTCATGAGATACAGCCTGGTGACAGACGGACGGACGGACGGACAGACGGACAGACGGAAGGACAGCGAAGTCTTAGTATTAGGATCCCGTTTTAACCCTTTGGCTACGGAACCCTAAAAAGCGGCGGTAACTTAGGTGATAGGATGGCGGCTTACAAAATCGACTGCTCCAACTCCTTCTTGCGCCGGATAGAGCCTCCGGGAGTTGCGACCACAGAAACCTTATTGGTGACAAGTACTGTTCCTCCCGGAGAAACTTCCACACCCAGAGCGACGGTGGGTAGGTGATGAGGTCGTGGAGGTGGTCGAGCACTGGAAGATATAAAAAAAACAACATATAAGGACTAATAAAAAAATATCCCATTACATTACTGATGATGAGCCATAGATTAAGTGATATAAAATAATGATTTTAAATAAAATACTCACGGAATCACCGGTCTCCAAATTCTCGGTTCTATTTGAACTTCGGCCTCCCTCTCAGTGAAGGTTGTCGCGGCTAACACCATATCCAGGCAACGCCTGGCCCGTAGCTCATCGGATACTCGCTGAGGCACAGGCGTCGCCGACCTTGACCTCGAAGTGGACCGCGAAGATCGACTGAACTTACTAGAAATACAAAAAATAAGATACAGAAAAAAGACAGTTTAAGAAAGAGTTTGATTTTCAAGATACATGTACGCAAACAATTTCTAGACATTTTTCCTCAATATACATCTGATACATATTCGTTTCAAATGTTTTTATTTTATTTATTTATTTAATTATTTACGCTTTTTTTTCATCATCGTAAGGAAACCTTCATTACTCCATAGCTGCAGCGATGGGCTAGCCCCTCTGTCACGCAAAATGGAGTATTGGATCACTGGCTGAAAGTGAGCACAGTTGTGCCTCTGCCACCCCGTATGGGAAAAAAGGCGTGACGCTATATTATTTATTTATTTATATTTGTTGATGTTGCATAGCATATTATTTTAGCTAGACTCAATCAGTCAAATACAAGCATCGAAACAAGTGCTCATACTGAACCAAAAAAAAAAATGTAGGTACATATATAAAAAAAAACTCCTGTGGTTACTATAATATTTGTGAGTCGATTCCCTTTGACACTATTTGTGAGACAAATACCAAATACCATAACCCAATTTTAGAAAACAAAACATTTTTTTGCCTACGGTACTTACATCGAAGATTTGGACTTATTTGTTTGCCGGGAATCTGAGGTAAACGTGAAACCTGGGCATGTTAAGCCTTCAATAGATGTTGAAAAACTACTAAATGACTCCAGGGAGCACCTTACCGAGGAGGAATTCCCTAAGGCGCGTAGCTTACTGCTACGATATCGCAACGTCTTTTCTTCGCATGATGATGACATTGGAAGAACTGGAGTGGTTCAGCATGAGATCGACACTGGGGAAACTATGCCTATCCGACAGCGCCCTCGGAGAGTTCCAGTAGCTCGGGAGAAGGAGGTTGAGGGCATGATCGAGGAAATGCAAAGAAGCGGCGTTATTGAACCTTCAACAAGCCCGTGGTGTTCTCCCGTAGTTTTGGTTAAGAAGAAGGACGGCACCATGAGATTCTGTATTGACTACCGTCGACTTAATGATGTAACCAAAAAAGACAGTTATCCACTTCCACGAATCGACGACACTTTAGACACATTGAACGGAATGAAATGGTTTTCAACGTTGGATCTGAAAAGTGGCTATTGGCAAGTCGAAATCAAGGACAAGGATAAGGAGAAAACGGCCTTCTCTACTGGCAAGGGACTCTGGCAGTTCAATGTTATGCCATTTGGACTGTGTAATGCACCAGCCACATTTGAGAGATTAATGGAACAAATATTAGCTGGACTTCTAGGAGAAACTTGCTTGGTCTATTTGGATGACATCATTATCGTTGGTAGAGACTTCAACGACCACTTGAATAAATTGGAGCAGGTGCTAGGCAAACTACGAGGGGCAAATCTGAAACTCAGTCCGAAGAAATGCTCGTTTTTCAAACGTAAAGTGAATTACTTGGGACACGTGATTTCGAAAGACGGCATCCAGACAGATCCTGAGAAGATTAGCGCTGTGAAGGATTGGCCGACACCAAAAGACAAGACTGCAGTACGTGCCTTTTTGGAGCTTTGTTCATACTACAGACGTTTTGTGAAGAACTTCTCGGATATAGCAAAGCCTTTGCATCAACTAACGGAAGAAAAGCGATCATTTGACTGGAACGAACAATGTGAGTCAAGTTTCAACGAGCTTAAAGGAAGACTTTGTGAAACGCCAATATTGGGGTATCCAGACCCGGATGCGGATTTCATTGTGGATACAGATGCTAGTAATACTGGAATTGGAGGTGTCTTGTCGCAAAAGAAAGGAGATAACGAAGTTGTGATTGCATATTTCAGTAAGTCATTGTCAAAACCAGAGAGAAATTACTGTGTAACTCGGAGGGAATTGCTAGCAGTTGTCAAGACGTTACAACATTTCAGCAAATACCTGCTGGGAAGAAAGTTTCGTATCAGAACTGACCATGCTGCCTTAAAGTGGTTGCTAGAATTTAAAAACCCCGAGGGACAAGTGGCGAGATGGATTGAACAACTGCAGGAGTATGATTTCATCATCGAACACCGTAGTGGGAAATCACATGGAAATGCTGACGCCCTATCACGTAGACCTTGTGCGGACAACTGTAAACATTGCTCAAGACAAGAAGGCAAGGAATGTGTTCGAATGATGAGAACTGATACGGTTAGCGACGAGTGGAGTGATGAAATCATGCAGCAAGCGCAACAAGAGGACCCTGACGTGAGACCCATTTTTGATTGGATTAATGCTGGCGCACCTAAACCAAGATGGTGTGATGTAGCTCCTATGAGTGCGGTAACAAAAAGCTACTGGGCACAATGGGATAGCTTGGTTATGCATAATGGCGTTCTATGTAGAAAATGGGAATCAACAAATGGGAAGGATGCTTACCTGCAAGTCGTTGTCCCAAAGAAAAGGGTGAAAGAAGTTTTGAGAAGCTTTCACGATGGAACATCCGGTGGACACCTTGGAGTAAAAAGGACCCTAATGAAAATTCGGCAACGCTTTTATTGGATTCACTGCCGAGAAGATGTTGAAAATTGGTGTAAACGATGCACTAACTGTGCATCAGTCAAGGGACCGCATACCCGTAGCCGAGGAACACTCAAGTTGTACAACGTGGGAGCCCCTTGGGAAAGGGTTGCATTAGATGTCGCAGGACCATTCCCAGCATCGGACTCCGGAAACAAGTACATTCTTGTCGTGATGGATTACTTCACGAAGTGGCCTGAAGTATTTGCCATTCCTAATCAAGAAGCGGTAACCATAGCTGAAAAGTTAGTGAACGAAGTATTCTGCCGGTTTGGGGTACCACTCGAAATCCACAGTGATCAAGGAAGAAACTTGTCGCATAATGGGAATTCATAAGACAAGGACTACGGCGTATCATCCACAGTCAGATGGAATGGTTGAGAGATTTAACCAGACACTGGAGAGACATCTAGCCAAGGTCGTTGAGAGCCATCAAAAAGATTGGGATTGGCATATCCCCCTCTTCCTGTTGTCTTATAGGTCGGCAACTCATGAAAGTACGGCGGTTACTCCATCGTATGCGAATTTTGGAAGAGAACTCCGTCTGCCTGCAGATCTCCTGACTGGACGTCCGCCCGATACACCAAGGACCATCACGGAATATGCAAGTGATTTGCGGGATCGGATTGATGATGTTCACAGCCTGGTACGTGAACACGGGCTCCACGCTAGCATAAAGATGAAAACCCGATATGACCGGAAGTCTTATCAAGCGGGTTTTGAGGAAGGTTCGTTGGTGTGGCTACATAACCCTATGCGACGAGTAGGAAAGTCCCCGAAACTATCTCCGAATTGGGAAGGGCCTTACAAGGTAGTCACCAAAATAAACGACGTCACGTATCGAATCCAGCGGAATCCTCGTAGTCCGAGCAAGATTGTTCATGTTGACCGGCTGGCCAGATACCACGGAAATAATGATGCTCGGGACGAGCATGTCTTAGGAGGGGGTAGTGTTACGCCGGTAGGTTAGGTCAAAAACTTTGAACGTCAATTTCAGTGCTTTAGAGGCGTTTTCAGTGGTGGTATGAATGGCGGAGGAGGAGGAGGGAGAGGAGGTGGAGGTGGTATGGCTGGAGGATCCTGTCCTAATAGGTTAATGTTGCCAGGTGCGGATCTTAGAGTGCAAGTTTGGCAACTCCTAGTAGCGAGCAGGCCCGCCTTCGTCTGACTCGCTCTTAGTTTTCCGCTCCTGATGCACACTCCTCATCAAGAGCTGCGGCTTGCTCTCCAAGGTGCAGTGCTCTGGTGACGGCGACCACTGCTTCCCTGTAGGATCTATCCTGATAATTCAAGAATCTCCTACAAGCAGCCAATATGACCTGAACCCTAGGTGTCAGGCCACCTGCAGCTGTTATTATTTCTGCCGTCCGCAAAATCTTCTCTTGTACAGCACTCGTACAGATGCTACCAGAGATTGCAGCCATAACGAACTTCCTTGACTGCTCCTCCAGCTCCGAGATGTCTTTTCCTTCCATCCTCCTTTTCTCTTTAGGGGTCTGGAGCATAACTGTCATCTCCAGATTTAGGGCTACAGCGATCGTCTGCAAGTCTGCCTGGGACGGGTGCTCTGCGGGTATTATGGCAGCGTAGATTGAGTGCTGCATGAGTAGCGGGAGTTGCTCCCCCATGAGCCACTTTGGTCGCAGTTTGCCAGGGATTCTTTTGCCAATGATCGCAGCGGCTGTCACCTGAGGGAATGTCTGTGAGACCCTGGCCAGAGTTGCTGTTGTCGAAGTCATCCTCCGAGCCACTTCCTTCGTGGTGGCTATCCCCAGGGCGGAGCACTTCCTAGCAATGACCGCTTTCACTGCTTCATCGGTCGTGGCTAGGATTTTGGGAACTGAATTCCCTCGGACCAGGAACAGTGTTATGAGAAATGGGATGTCCAACGTTGTGGACTCATCGGTGTATTGGCATGTCACACCATCTAGTGTCAGGTCTCTCATTTGCTGAGCTTCGTAGTTCACCAACTTGCCCACTATCACCTTGGCCAATGCCCTAGGATCAAAGCCTTGATACGCCACGACCTTGGCTACGTTGCCCAAGTTTTCCCACTGCTCGTCCGTCATCATCATTTTAGCAACGTTGCTCATCTTGGCATGATCATCACCTACGCCTATCCCCAGGATGAGGGCTTCCATCTCCGCATCCGTCACTCCAAACACACCGATAACGCGTGACTGAGCCATATTATGTTCAATATAGAAAGTTTTTGCCTCGTCTTTGGTGTCAGAAGTGGGATAGAAAATGCCGTTAATGCCACGAGAAACCGAGCCAAAAGGAGTGACGACGCGAAGCCAAACGTCTGGGTCTGGAGACTCGAAGCCTGGTACGTCGGAATCACCTGCTCCAGCTGCACAAGGAGTAGACCTCAACGTTATATTCGTCCTCCTAAAGGAACAAGCGAGAGAGCTAAAGGAACAGTCGCGAAAACAGGAGGAACGGGCCAGGAAACAGGAGGAACAGGCCAGGAAACAGGAAGAACAGACTCTAATCCTCCAGAATGAGCTTAGGGAACAAAAGGATCACCAGGAGGTACAGGCACGAATGCTTCGTGAGGTACATGAGTCCACGACCGAATGGAAGAGAGAGTTGTTCGAGGTCCAGGAAAAACTGGCCGATATGGATGAAAAACTGGAGAGTCGAGTCCATGATGTCGATAAAAAAATTGAGACCTGTGAGAGCCGTCTCCAAAAACTTGAGATCAAAGTGGCTAATGGTCCAAGTACCTATGTACCCAACGCATCGGTGTCCGGAGGCGGCAGGTTCAAAGTGCCCCCCTTTGACGGTAGCTCATCGTGGACTGCCTATAAGCTGCAGTTCGAGTCTGTTTCCCAGGCTAATGGTTGGAGTAAGGAGCAAGCCAGGACAGCACTGACGTTGGCGCTGCGCGACGAGGCTCTTACCATACTAGAGGCTCTGGGAAACGACCGGACGTACGACCGCCTTCTAGAAGCCTTGGAGGCACGATACGGTGACAGTCACCTGGAGCACGTGTTCCGAGCTCAGTTAAAGGACAGGACACAAGGACGTAACGAGTCCTTACAACAGTGGGCCCTGGAAATCGAGAAGTTGGTTAGGAAGGCCTATCAACGTACGTCAGCATCCTTTGTGGACAGTATGCTGGTGCAGGCCTTCATCGATGGGATCCGGGATCTGGAAGTGAGGGCAGCCGTGCGATTGGGACATCATGGCAGCCTAAAGGATGCAGTAGCCCACGCTCTCGAGGTGGAAGCTGTACGACAGGATTCATCCAGGCCTTTCAGGGTGCGAGAAGTGTCGACTACGAAGCCAGTAGATTCCCGCCGCGAATTTGGGCCACGTTGCTACCATTGTGGAGAACGTGGTCACCTGCAGTCAGGCTGTCCAAAAAGGACTAGGAGGGACAGAGACCCCGCTCCAATGGCGAGGAAAATAGGCTCTGTGGAGTCAGAGCCCCAACAGGGAAACGAATAAAAGCCAGGACTATGGGACGAGTGCTGGCTGGCGGTCGAAATGTCCCAATTATGATATCACAGGCAAACGACGGGAATAGTCTGGTTGTCAATGGAGAAATCTGTGGAATACCATGTCTCCTTACCATAGACACTGGAGCTTCTCGGACTGTGATTAGCTCTCGGCTACTGAGACACCTGACCAGAGATCATCTAGTCCGACCTAGGCATCTCCAGCTGCAAACTGCTACCGGCCAGTACATTTCCGTCCAAGGAGAACGAGAGTTAGCTGTGAAAATAGGTGAAAAAGAATACTGGCATAAAGTGATCGTTGCTAACATCGTCGACGACTGCATTATTGGATTGGATTTTATGAGGAGACATGACTGTAAAATCGACTTGAAGGTTGGAGTTCTAAAGTTTGGAGTTGATGAGATTCCTATACAAGGTGGAGTAAATGGAAATGTTTACTGTACCAGGAGAACCATTCTTCAACCAAGGTCACAGGTTTTAGTTCCAGTGAAATTGCCGAGCTCCACAAGGCCGCAATCTCACCGCTGTGTGGTGGTAGAGAGGTTGGATGCTGATAAACCGTGGATAACAGCCCGTACATTGGTAACCACGGCATCTACAGCATTTATAAGGATCCTTAATCCAAGCAACACGGAATGCGTCCTCAATAAAGGAACGCTGGTCGGATCATGCCAAGAAATTTCTTGGGTAAGAGGCTGCCGGGAATCTGAGGTAAACGTGAAACCTGGGCATGTTAAGCCTTCAATAGATGTTGAAAAACTACTAAATGACTCCAGGGAGCACCTTACCGAGGAGGAATTCCCTAAGGCGCGTAGCTTACTGCTACGATATCGCAACGTCTTTTCTTCGCATGATGATGACATTGGAAGAACTGGAGTGGTTCAGCATGAGATCGACACTGGGGAAACTATGCCTATCCGACAGCGCCCTCGGAGAGTTCCAGTAGCTCGGGAGAAGGAGGTTGAGGGCATGATCGAGGAAATGCAAAGAAGCGGCGTTATTGAACCTTCAACAAGCCCGTGGTGTTCTCCCGTAGTTTTGGTTAAGAAGAAGGACGGCACCATGAGATTCTGTATTGACTACCGTCGACTTAATGATGTAACCAAAAAAGACAGTTATCCACTTCCACGAATCGACGACACTTTAGACACATTGAACGGAATGAAATGGTTTTCAACGTTGGATCTGAAAAGTGGCTATTGGCAAGTCGAAATCAAGGACAAGGATAAGGAGAAAACGGCCTTCTCTACTGGCAAGGGACTCTGGCAGTTCAATGTTATGCCATTTGGACTGTGTAATGCACCAGCCACATTTGAGAGATTAATGGAACAAATATTAGCTGGACTTCTAGGAGAAACTTGCTTGGTCTATTTGGATGACATCATTATCGTTGGTAGAGACTTCAACGACCACTTGAATAAATTGGAGCAGGTGCTAGGCAAACTACGAGGGGCAAATCTGAAACTCAGTCCGAAGAAATGCTCGTTTTTCAAACGTAAAGTGAATTACTTGGGACACGTGATTTCGAAAGACGGCATCCAGACAGATCCTGAGAAGATTAGCGCTGTGAAGGATTGGCCGACACCAAAAGACAAGACTGCAGTACGTGCCTTTTTGGAGCTTTGTTCATACTACAGACGTTTTGTGAAGAACTTCTCGGATATAGCAAAGCCTTTGCATCAACTAACGGAAGAAAAGCGATCATTTGACTGGAACGAACAATGTGAGTCAAGTTTCAACGAGCTTAAAGGAAGACTTTGTGAAACGCCAATATTGGGGTATCCAGACCCGGATGCGGATTTCATTGTGGATACAGATGCTAGTAATACTGGAATTGGAGGTGTCTTGTCGCAAAAGAAAGGAGATAACGAAGTTGTGATTGCATATTTCAGTAAGTCATTGTCAAAACCAGAGAGAAATTACTGTGTAACTCGGAGGGAATTGCTAGCAGTTGTCAAGACGTTACAACATTTCAGCAAATACCTGCTGGGAAGAAAGTTTCGTATCAGAACTGACCATGCTGCCTTAAAGTGGTTGCTAGAATTTAAAAACCCCGAGGGACAAGTGGCGAGATGGATTGAACAACTGCAGGAGTATGATTTCATCATCGAACACCGTAGTGGGAAATCACATGGAAATGCTGACGCCCTATCACGTAGACCTTGTGCGGACAACTGTAAACATTGCTCAAGACAAGAAGGCAAGGAATGTGTTCGAATGATGAGAACTGATACGGTTAGCGACGAGTGGAGTGATGAAATCATGCAGCAAGCGCAACAAGAGGACCCTGACGTGAGACCCATTTTTGATTGGATTAATGCTGGCGCACCTAAACCAAGATGGTGTGATGTAGCTCCTATGAGTGCGGTAACAAAAAGCTACTGGGCACAATGGGATAGCTTGGTTATGCATAATGGCGTTCTATGTAGAAAATGGGAATCAACAAATGGGAAGGATGCTTACCTGCAAGTCGTTGTCCCAAAGAAAAGGGTGAAAGAAGTTTTGAGAAGCTTTCACGATGGAACATCCGGTGGACACCTTGGAGTAAAAAGGACCCTAATGAAAATTCGGCAACGCTTTTATTGGATTCACTGCCGAGAAGATGTTGAAAATTGGTGTAAACGATGCACTAACTGTGCATCAGTCAAGGGACCGCATACCCGTAGCCGAGGAACACTCAAGTTGTACAACGTGGGAGCCCCTTGGGAAAGGGTTGCATTAGATGTCGCAGGACCATTCCCAGCATCGGACTCCGGAAACAAGTACATTCTTGTCGTGATGGATTACTTCACGAAGTGGCCTGAAGTATTTGCCATTCCTAATCAAGAAGCGGTAACCATAGCTGAAAAGTTAGTGAACGAAGTATTCTGCCGGTTTGGGGTACCACTCGAAATCCACAGTGATCAAGGAAGAAACTTGTCGCATAATGGGAATTCATAAGACAAGGACTACGGCGTATCATCCACAGTCAGATGGAATGGTTGAGAGATTTAACCAGACACTGGAGAGACATCTAGCCAAGGTCGTTGAGAGCCATCAAAAAGATTGGGATTGGCATATCCCCCTCTTCCTGTTGTCTTATAGGTCGGCAACTCATGAAAGTACGGCGGTTACTCCATCGTATGCGAATTTTGGAAGAGAACTCCGTCTGCCTGCAGATCTCCTGACTGGACGTCCGCCCGATACACCAAGGACCATCACGGAATATGCAAGTGATTTGCGGGATCGGATTGATGATGTTCACAGCCTGGTACGTGAACACGGGCTCCACGCTAGCATAAAGATGAAAACCCGATATGACCGGAAGTCTTATCAAGCGGGTTTTGAGGAAGGTTCGTTGGTGTGGCTACATAACCCTATGCGACGAGTAGGAAAGTCCCCGAAACTATCTCCGAATTGGGAAGGGCCTTACAAGGTAGTCACCAAAATAAACGACGTCACGTATCGAATCCAGCGGAATCCTCGTAGTCCGAGCAAGATTGTTCATGTTGACCGGCTGGCCAGATACCACGGAAATAATGATGCTCGGGACGAGCATGTCTTAGGAGGGGGTAGTGTTACGCCGGTAGGTTAGGTCAAAAACTTTGAACGTCAATTTCAGTGCTTTAGAGGCGTTTTCAGTGGTGGTATGAATGGCGGAGGAGGAGGAGGGAGAGGAGGTGGAGGTGGTATGGCTGGAGGATCCTGTCCTAATAGGTTAATGTTGCCAGGTGCGGATCTTAGAGTGCAAGTTTGGCAACTCCTAGTAGCGAGCAGGCCCGCCTTCGTCTGACTCGCTCTTAGTTTTCCGCTCCTGATGCACACTCCTCATCAAGAGCTGCGGCTTGCTCTCCAAGGTGCAGTGCTCTGGTGACGGCGACCACTGCTTCCCTGTAGGATCTATCCTGATAATTCAAGAATCTCCTACAAGCAGCCAATATGACCTGAACCCTAGGTGTCAGGCCACCTGCAGCTGTTATTATTTCTGCCGTCCGCAAAATCTTCTCTTGTACAGCACTCGTACAGATGCTACCAGAGATTGCAGCCATAACGAACTTCCTTGACTGCTCCTCCAGCTCCGAGATGTCTTTTCCTTCCATCCTCCTTTTCTCTTTAGGGGTCTGGAGCATAACTGTCATCTCCAGATTTAGGGCTACAGCGATCGTCTGCAAGTCTGCCTGGGACGGGTGCTCTGCGGGTATTATGGCAGCGTAGATTGAGTGCTGCATGAGTAGCGGGAGTTGCTCCCCCATGAGCCACTTTGGTCGCAGTTTGCCAGGGATTCTTTTGCCAATGATCGCAGCGGCTGTCACCTGAGGGAATGTCTGTGAGACCCTGGCCAGAGTTGCTGTTGTCGAAGTCATCCTCCGAGCCACTTCCTTCGTGGTGGCTATCCCCAGGGCGGAGCACTTCCTAGCAATGACCGCTTTCACTGCTTCATCGGTCGTGGCTAGGATTTTGGGAACTGAATTCCCTCGGACCAGGAACAGTGTTATGAGAAATGGGATGTCCAACGTTGTGGACTCATCGGTGTATTGGCATGTCACACCATCTAGTGTCAGGTCTCTCATTTGCTGAGCTTCGTAGTTCACCAACTTGCCCACTATCACCTTGGCCAATGCCCTAGGATCAAAGCCTTGATACGCCACGACCTTGGCTACGTTGCCCAAGTTTTCCCACTGCTCGTCCGTCATCATCATTTTAGCAACGTTGCTCATCTTGGCATGATCATCACCTACGCCTATCCCCAGGATGAGGGCTTCCATCTCCGCATCCGTCACTCCAAACACACCGATAACGCGTGACTGAGCCATATTATGTTCAATATAGAAAGTTTTTGCCTCGTCTTTGGTGTCAGAAGTGGGATAGAAAATGCCGTTAATGCCACGAGAAACCGAGCCAAAAGGAGTGACGACGCGAAGCCAAACGTCTGGGTCTGGAGACTCGAAGCCTGGTACGTCGGAATCACCTGCTCCAGCTGCACAAGGAGTAGACCTCAACGTTATATTCGTCCTCCTAAAGGAACAAGCGAGAGAGCTAAAGGAACAGTCGCGAAAACAGGAGGAACGGGCCAGGAAACAGGAGGAACAGGCCAGGAAACAGGAAGAACAGACTCTAATCCTCCAGAATGAGCTTAGGGAACAAAAGGATCACCAGGA
The DNA here is from genome assembly GCA_949825045.1 of Argyresthia goedartella. NCBI lineage: Eukaryota > Metazoa > Arthropoda > Insecta > Lepidoptera > Argyresthiidae > Argyresthia > Argyresthia goedartella. The sequence goes on along the minus strand of OX463811.1, from coordinate 3,415,378 downwards.
GGTACAGGCACGAATGCTTCGTGAGGTACATGAGTCCACGACCGAATGGAAGAGAGAGTTGTTCGAGGTCCAGGAAAAACTGGCCGATATGGATGAAAAACTGGAGAGTCGAGTCCATGATGTCGATAAAAAAATTGAGACCTGTGAGAGCCGTCTCCAAAAACTTGAGATCAAAGTGGCTAATGGTCCAAGTACCTATGTACCCAACGCATCGGTGTCCGGAGGCGGCAGGTTCAAAGTGCCCCCCTTTGACGGTAGCTCATCGTGGACTGCCTATAAGCTGCAGTTCGAGTCTGTTTCCCAGGCTAATGGTTGGAGTAAGGAGCAAGCCAGGACAGCACTGAGACCTCAACGTTATATTCGTCCTCCTAAAGGAACAAGCGAGAGAGCTAAAGGAACAGTCGCGAAAACAGGAGGAACGGGCCAGGAAACAGGAGGAACAGGCCAGGAAACAGGAAGAACAGACTCTAATCCTCCAGAATGAGCTTAGGGAACAAAAGGATCACCAGGAGGTACAGGCACGAATGCTTCGTGAGGTACATGAGTCCACGACCGAATGGAAGAGAGAGTTGTTCGAGGTCCAGGAAAAACTGGCCGATATGGATGAAAAACTGGAGAGTCGAGTCCATGATGTCGATAAAAAAATTGAGACCTGTGAGAGCCGTCTCCAAAAACTTGAGATCAAAGTGGCTAATGGTCCAAGTACCTATGTACCCAACGCATCGGTGTCCGGAGGCGGCAGGTTCAAAGTGCCCCCCTTTGACGGTAGCTCATCGTGGACTGCCTATAAGCTGCAGTTCGAGTCTGTTTCCCAGGCTAATGGTTGGAGTAAGGAGCAAGCCAGGACAGCACTGACGTTGGCGCTGCGCGACGAGGCTCTTACCATACTAGAGGCTCTGGGAAACGACCGGACGTACGACCGCCTTCTAGAAGCCTTGGAGGCACGATACGGTGACAGTCACCTGGAGCACGTGTTCCGAGCTCAGTTAAAGGACAGGACACAAGGACGTAACGAGTCCTTACAACAGTGGGCCCTGGAAATCGAGAAGTTGGTTAGGAAGGCCTATCAACGTACGTCAGCATCCTTTGTGGACAGTATGCTGGTGCAGGCCTTCATCGATGGGATCCGGGATCTGGAAGTGAGGGCAGCCGTGCGATTGGGACATCATGGCAGCCTAAAGGATGCAGTAGCCCACGCTCTCGAGGTGGAAGCTGTACGACAGGATTCATCCAGGCCTTTCAGGGTGCGAGAAGTGTCGACTACGAAGCCAGTAGATTCCCGCCGCGAATTTGGGCCACGTTGCTACCATTGTGGAGAACGTGGTCACCTGCAGTCAGGCTGTCCAAAAAGGACTAGGAGGGACAGAGACCCCGCTCCAATGGCGAGGAAAATAGGCTCTGTGGAGTCAGAGCCCCAACAGGGAAACGAATAAAAGCCAGGACTATGGGACGAGTGCTGGCTGGCGGTCGAAATGTCCCAATTATGATATCACAGGCAAACGACGGGAATAGTCTGGTTGTCAATGGAGAAATCTGTGGAATACCATGTCTCCTTACCATAGACACTGGAGCTTCTCGGACTGTGATTAGCTCTCGGCTACTGAGACACCTGACCAGAGATCATCTAGTCCGACCTAGGCATCTCCAGCTGCAAACTGCTACCGGCCAGTACATTTCCGTCCAAGGAGAACGAGAGTTAGCTGTGAAAATAGGTGAAAAAGAATACTGGCATAAAGTGATCGTTGCTAACATCGTCGACGACTGCATTATTGGATTGGATTTTATGAGGAGACATGACTGTAAAATCGACTTGAAGGTTGGAGTTCTAAAGTTTGGAGTTGATGAGATTCCTATACAAGGTGGAGTAAATGGAAATGTTTACTGTACCAGGAGAACCATTCTTCAACCAAGGTCACAGGTTTTAGTTCCAGTGAAATTGCCGAGCTCCACAAGGCCGCAATCTCACCGCTGTGTGGTGGTAGAGAGGTTGGATGCTGATAAACCGTGGATAACAGCCCGTACATTGGTAACCACGGCATCTACAGCATTTATAAGGATCCTTAATCCAAGCAACACGGAATGCGTCCTCAATAAAGGAACGCTGGTCGGATCATGCCAAGAAATTTCTTGGGTAAGAGGCTGCCGGGAATCTGAGGTAAACGTGAAACCTGGGCATGTTAAGCCTTCAATAGATGTTGAAAAACTACTAAATGACTCCAGGGAGCACCTTACCGAGGAGGAATTCCCTAAGGCGCGTAGCTTACTGCTACGATATCGCAACGTCTTTTCTTCGCATGATGATGACATTGGAAGAACTGGAGTGGTTCAGCATGAGATCGACACTGGGGAAACTATGCCTATCCGACAGCGCCCTCGGAGAGTTCCAGTAGCTCGGGAGAAGGAGGTTGAGGGCATGATCGAGGAAATGCAAAGAAGCGGCGTTATTGAACCTTCAACAAGCCCGTGGTGTTCTCCCGTAGTTTTGGTTAAGAAGAAGGACGGCACCATGAGATTCTGTATTGACTACCGTCGACTTAATGATGTAACCAAAAAAGACAGTTATCCACTTCCACGAATCGACGACACTTTAGACACATTGAACGGAATGAAATGGTTTTCAACGTTGGATCTGAAAAGTGGCTATTGGCAAGTCGAAATCAAGGACAAGGATAAGGAGAAAACGGCCTTCTCTACTGGCAAGGGACTCTGGCAGTTCAATGTTATGCCATTTGGACTGTGTAATGCACCAGCCACATTTGAGAGATTAATGGAACAAATATTAGCTGGACTTCTAGGAGAAACTTGCTTGGTCTATTTGGATGACATCATTATCGTTGGTAGAGACTTCAACGACCACTTGAATAAATTGGAGCAGGTGCTAGGCAAACTACGAGGGGCAAATCTGAAACTCAGTCCGAAGAAATGCTCGTTTTTCAAACGTAAAGTGAATTACTTGGGACACGTGATTTCGAAAGACGGCATCCAGACAGATCCTGAGAAGATTAGCGCTGTGAAGGATTGGCCGACACCAAAAGACAAGACTGCAGTACGTGCCTTTTTGGAGCTTTGTTCATACTACAGACGTTTTGTGAAGAACTTCTCGGATATAGCAAAGCCTTTGCATCAACTAACGGAAGAAAAGCGATCATTTGACTGGAACGAACAATGTGAGTCAAGTTTCAACGAGCTTAAAGGAAGACTTTGTGAAACGCCAATATTGGGGTATCCAGACCCGGATGCGGATTTCATTGTGGATACAGATGCTAGTAATACTGGAATTGGAGGTGTCTTGTCGCAAAAGAAAGGAGATAACGAAGTTGTGATTGCATATTTCAGTAAGTCATTGTCAAAACCAGAGAGAAATTACTGTGTAACTCGGAGGGAATTGCTAGCAGTTGTCAAGACGTTACAACATTTCAGCAAATACCTGCTGGGAAGAAAGTTTCGTATCAGAACTGACCATGCTGCCTTAAAGTGGTTGCTAGAATTTAAAAACCCCGAGGGACAAGTGGCGAGATGGATTGAACAACTGCAGGAGTATGATTTCATCATCGAACACCGTAGTGGGAAATCACATGGAAATGCTGACGCCCTATCACGTAGACCTTGTGCGGACAACTGTAAACATTGCTCAAGACAAGAAGGCAAGGAATGTGTTCGAATGATGAGAACTGATACGGTTAGCGACGAGTGGAGTGATGAAATCATGCAGCAAGCGCAACAAGAGGACCCTGACGTGAGACCCATTTTTGATTGGATTAATGCTGGCGCACCTAAACCAAGATGGTGTGATGTAGCTCCTATGAGTGCGGTAACAAAAAGCTACTGGGCACAATGGGATAGCTTGGTTATGCATAATGGCGTTCTATGTAGAAAATGGGAATCAACAAATGGGAAGGATGCTTACCTGCAAGTCGTTGTCCCAAAGAAAAGGGTGAAAGAAGTTTTGAGAAGCTTTCACGATGGAACATCCGGTGGACACCTTGGAGTAAAAAGGACCCTAATGAAAATTCGGCAACGCTTTTATTGGATTCACTGCCGAGAAGATGTTGAAAATTGGTGTAAACGATGCACTAACTGTGCATCAGTCAAGGGACCGCATACCCGTAGCCGAGGAACACTCAAGTTGTACAACGTGGGAGCCCCTTGGGAAAGGGTTGCATTAGATGTCGCAGGACCATTCCCAGCATCGGACTCCGGAAACAAGTACATTCTTGTCGTGATGGATTACTTCACGAAGTGGCCTGAAGTATTTGCCATTCCTAATCAAGAAGCGGTAACCATAGCTGAAAAGTTAGTGAACGAAGTATTCTGCCGGTTTGGGGTACCACTCGAAATCCACAGTGATCAAGGAAGAAACTTGTCGCATAATGGGAATTCATAAGACAAGGACTACGGCGTATCATCCACAGTCAGATGGAATGGTTGAGAGATTTAACCAGACACTGGAGAGACATCTAGCCAAGGTCGTTGAGAGCCATCAAAAAGATTGGGATTGGCATATCCCCCTCTTCCTGTTGTCTTATAGGTCGGCAACTCATGAAAGTACGGCGGTTACTCCATCGTATGCGAATTTTGGAAGAGAACTCCGTCTGCCTGCAGATCTCCTGACTGGACGTCCGCCCGATACACCAAGGACCATCACGGAATATGCAAGTGATTTGCGGGATCGGATTGATGATGTTCACAGCCTGGTACGTGAACACGGGCTCCACGCTAGCATAAAGATGAAAACCCGATATGACCGGAAGTCTTATCAAGCGGGTTTTGAGGAAGGTTCGTTGGTGTGGCTACATAACCCTATGCGACGAGTAGGAAAGTCCCCGAAACTATCTCCGAATTGGGAAGGGCCTTACAAGGTAGTCACCAAAATAAACGACGTCACGTATCGAATCCAGCGGAATCCTCGTAGTCCGAGCAAGATTGTTCATGTTGACCGGCTGGCCAGATACCACGGAAATAATGATGCTCGGGACGAGCATGTCTTAGGAGGGGGTAGTGTTACGCCGGTAGGTTAGGTCAAAAACTTTGAACGTCAATTTCAGTGCTTTAGAGGCGTTTTCAGTGGTGGTATGAATGGCGGAGGAGGAGGAGGGAGAGGAGGTGGAGGTGGTATGGCTGGAGGATCCTGTCCTAATAGGTTAATGTTGCCAGGTGCGGATCTTAGAGTGCAAGTTTGGCAACTCCTAGTAGCGAGCAGGCCCGCCTTCGTCTGACTCGCTCTTAGTTTTCCGCTCCTGATGCACACTCCTCATCAAGAGCTGCGGCTTGCTCTCCAAGGTGCAGTGCTCTGGTGACGGCGACCACTGCTTCCCTGTAGGATCTATCCTGATAATTCAAGAATCTCCTACAAGCAGCCAATATGACCTGAACCCTAGGTGTCAGGCCACCTGCAGCTGTTATTATTTCTGCCGTCCGCAAAATCTTCTCTTGTACAGCACTCGTACAGATGCTACCAGAGATTGCAGCCATAACGAACTTCCTTGACTGCTCCTCCAGCTCCGAGATGTCTTTTCCTTCCATCCTCCTTTTCTCTTTAGGGGTCTGGAGCATAACTGTCATCTCCAGATTTAGGGCTACAGCGATCGTCTGCAAGTCTGCCTGGGACGGGTGCTCTGCGGGTATTATGGCAGCGTAGATTGAGTGCTGCATGAGTAGCGGGAGTTGCTCCCCCATGAGCCACTTTGGTCGCAGTTTGCCAGGGATTCTTTTGCCAATGATCGCAGCGGCTGTCACCTGAGGGAATGTCTGTGAGACCCTGGCCAGAGTTGCTGTTGTCGAAGTCATCCTCCGAGCCACTTCCTTCGTGGTGGCTATCCCCAGGGCGGAGCACTTCCTAGCAATGACCGCTTTCACTGCTTCATCGGTCGTGGCTAGGATTTTGGGAACTGAATTCCCTCGGACCAGGAACAGTGTTATGAGAAATGGGATGTCCAACGTTGTGGACTCATCGGTGTATTGGCATGTCACACCATCTAGTGTCAGGTCTCTCATTTGCTGAGCTTCGTAGTTCACCAACTTGCCCACTATCACCTTGGCCAATGCCCTAGGATCAAAGCCTTGATACGCCACGACCTTGGCTACGTTGCCCAAGTTTTCCCACTGCTCGTCCGTCATCATCATTTTAGCAACGTTGCTCATCTTGGCATGATCATCACCTACGCCTATCCCCAGGATGAGGGCTTCCATCTCCGCATCCGTCACTCCAAACACACCGATAACGCGTGACTGAGCCATATTATGTTCAATATAGAAAGTTTTTGCCTCGTCTTTGGTGTCAGAAGTGGGATAGAAAATGCCGTTAATGCCACGAGAAACCGAGCCAAAAGGAGTGACGACGCGAAGCCAAACGTCTGGGTCTGGAGACTCGAAGCCTGGTACGTCGGAATCACCTGCTCCAGCTGCACAAGGAGTAGACCTCAACGTTATATTCGTCCTCCTAAAGGAACAAGCGAGAGAGCTAAAGGAACAGTCGCGAAAACAGGAGGAACGGGCCAGGAAACAGGAGGAACAGGCCAGGAAACAGGAAGAACAGACTCTAATCCTCCAGAATGAGCTTAGGGAACAAAAGGATCACCAGGAGGTACAGGCACGAATGCTTCGTGAGGTACATGAGTCCACGACCGAATGGAAGAGAGAGTTGTTCGAGGTCCAGGAAAAACTGGCCGATATGGATGAAAAACTGGAGAGTCGAGTCCATGATGTCGATAAAAAAATTGAGACCTGTGAGAGCCGTCTCCAAAAACTTGAGATCAAAGTGGCTAATGGTCCAAGTACCTATGTACCCAACGCATCGGTGTCCGGAGGCGGCAGGTTCAAAGTGCCCCCCTTTGACGGTAGCTCATCGTGGACTGCCTATAAGCTGCAGTTCGAGTCTGTTTCCCAGGCTAATGGTTGGAGTAAGGAGCAAGCCAGGACAGCACTGACGTTGGCGCTGCGCGACGAGGCTCTTACCATACTAGAGGCTCTGGGAAACGACCGGACGTACGACCGCCTTCTAGAAGCCTTGGAGGCACGATACGGTGACAGTCACCTGGAGCACGTGTTCCGAGCTCAGTTAAAGGACAGGACACAAGGACGTAACGAGTCCTTACAACAGTGGGCCCTGGAAATCGAGAAGTTGGTTAGGAAGGCCTATCAACGTACGTCAGCATCCTTTGTGGACAGTATGCTGGTGCAGGCCTTCATCGATGGGATCCGGGATCTGGAAGTGAGGGCAGCCGTGCGATTGGGACATCATGGCAGCCTAAAGGATGCAGTAGCCCACGCTCTCGAGGTGGAAGCTGTACGACAGGATTCATCCAGGCCTTTCAGGGTGCGAGAAGTGTCGACTACGAAGCCAGTAGATTCCCGCCGCGAATTTGGGCCACGTTGCTACCATTGTGGAGAACGTGGTCACCTGCAGTCAGGCTGTCCAAAAAGGACTAGGAGGGACAGAGACCCCGCTCCAATGGCGAGGAAAATAGGCTCTGTGGAGTCAGAGCCCCAACAGGGAAACGAATAAAAGCCAGGACTATGGGACGAGTGCTGGCTGGCGGTCGAAATGTCCCAATTATGATATCACAGGCAAACGACGGGAATAGTCTGGTTGTCAATGGAGAAATCTGTGGAATACCATGTCTCCTTACCATAGACACTGGAGCTTCTCGGACTGTGATTAGCTCTCGGCTACTGAGACACCTGACCAGAGATCATCTAGTCCGACCTAGGCATCTCCAGCTGCAAACTGCTACCGGCCAGTACATTTCCGTCCAAGGAGAACGAGAGTTAGCTGTGAAAATAGGTGAAAAAGAATACTGGCATAAAGTGATCGTTGCTAACATCGTCGACGACTGCATTATTGGATTGGATTTTATGAGGAGACATGACTGTAAAATCGACTTGAAGGTTGGAGTTCTAAAGTTTGGAGTTGATGAGATTCCTATACAAGGTGGAGTAAATGGAAATGTTTACTGTACCAGGAGAACCATTCTTCAACCAAGGTCACAGGTTTTAGTTCCAGTGAAATTGCCGAGCTCCACAAGGCCGCAATCTCACCGCTGTGTGGTGGTAGAGAGGTTGGATGCTGATAAACCGTGGATAACAGCCCGTACATTGGTAACCACGGCATCTACAGCATTTATAAGGATCCTTAATCCAAGCAACACGGAATGCGTCCTCAATAAAGGAACGCTGGTCGGATCATGCCAAGAAATTTCTTGGGTAAGAGGCTGCCGGGAATCTGAGGTAAACGTGAAACCTGGGCATGTTAAGCCTTCAATAGATGTTGAAAAACTACTAAATGACTCCAGGGAGCACCTTACCGAGGAGGAATTCCCTAAGGCGCGTAGCTTACTGCTACGATATCGCAACGTCTTTTCTTCGCATGATGATGACATTGGAAGAACTGGAGTGGTTCAGCATGAGATCGACACTGGGGAAACTATGCCTATCCGACAGCGCCCTCGGAGAGTTCCAGTAGCTCGGGAGAAGGAGGTTGAGGGCATGATCGAGGAAATGCAAAGAAGCGGCGTTATTGAACCTTCAACAAGCCCGTGGTGTTCTCCCGTAGTTTTGGTTAAGAAGAAGGACGGCACCATGAGATTCTGTATTGACTACCGTCGACTTAATGATGTAACCAAAAAAGACAGTTATCCACTTCCACGAATCGACGACACTTTAGACACATTGAACGGAATGAAATGGTTTTCAACGTTGGATCTGAAAAGTGGCTATTGGCAAGTCGAAATCAAGGACAAGGATAAGGAGAAAACGGCCTTCTCTACTGGCAAGGGACTCTGGCAGTTCAATGTTATGCCATTTGGACTGTGTAATGCACCAGCCACATTTGAGAGATTAATGGAACAAATATTAGCTGGACTTCTAGGAGAAACTTGCTTGGTCTATTTGGATGACATCATTATCGTTGGTAGAGACTTCAACGACCACTTGAATAAATTGGAGCAGGTGCTAGGCAAACTACGAGGGGCAAATCTGAAACTCAGTCCGAAGAAATGCTCGTTTTTCAAACGTAAAGTGAATTACTTGGGACACGTGATTTCGAAAGACGGCATCCAGACAGATCCTGAGAAGATTAGCGCTGTGAAGGATTGGCCGACACCAAAAGACAAGACTGCAGTACGTGCCTTTTTGGAGCTTTGTTCATACTACAGACGTTTTGTGAAGAACTTCTCGGATATAGCAAAGCCTTTGCATCAACTAACGGAAGAAAAGCGATCATTTGACTGGAACGAACAATGTGAGTCAAGTTTCAACGAGCTTAAAGGAAGACTTTGTGAAACGCCAATATTGGGGTATCCAGACCCGGATGCGGATTTCATTGTGGATACAGATGCTAGTAATACTGGAATTGGAGGTGTCTTGTCGCAAAAGAAAGGAGATAACGAAGTTGTGATTGCATATTTCAGTAAGTCATTGTCAAAACCAGAGAGAAATTACTGTGTAACTCGGAGGGAATTGCTAGCAGTTGTCAAGACGTTACAACATTTCAGCAAATACCTGCTGGGAAGAAAGTTTCGTATCAGAACTGACCATGCTGCCTTAAAGTGGTTGCTAGAATTTAAAAACCCCGAGGGACAAGTGGCGAGATGGATTGAACAACTGCAGGAGTATGATTTCATCATCGAACACCGTAGTGGGAAATCACATGGAAATGCTGACGCCCTATCACGTAGACCTTGTGCGGACAACTGTAAACATTGCTCAAGACAAGAAGGCAAGGAATGTGTTCGAATGATGAGAACTGATACGGTTAGCGACGAGTGGAGTGATGAAATCATGCAGCAAGCGCAACAAGAGGACCCTGACGTGAGACCCATTTTTGATTGGATTAATGCTGGCGCACCTAAACCAAGATGGTGTGATGTAGCTCCTATGAGTGCGGTAACAAAAAGCTACTGGGCACAATGGGATAGCTTGGTTATGCATAATGGCGTTCTATGTAGAAAATGGGAATCAACAAATGGGAAGGATGCTTACCTGCAAGTCGTTGTCCCAAAGAAAAGGGTGAAAGAAGTTTTGAGAAGCTTTCACGATGGAACATCCGGTGGACACCTTGGAGTAAAAAGGACCCTAATGAAAATTCGGCAACGCTTTTATTGGATTCACTGCCGAGAAGATGTTGAAAATTGGTGTAAACGATGCACTAACTGTGCATCAGTCAAGGGACCGCATACCCGTAGCCGAGGAACACTCAAGTTGTACAACGTGGGAGCCCCTTGGGAAAGGGTTGCATTAGATGTCGCAGGACCATTCCCAGCATCGGACTCCGGAAACAAGTACATTCTTGTCGTGATGGATTACTTCACGAAGTGGCCTGAAGTATTTGCCATTCCTAATCAAGAAGCGGTAACCATAGCTGAAAAGTTAGTGAACGAAGTATTCTGCCGGTTTGGGGTACCACTCGAAATCCACAGTGATCAAGGAAGAAACTTGTCGCATAATGGGAATTCATAAGACAAGGACTACGGCGTATCATCCACAGTCAGATGGAATGGTTGAGAGATTTAACCAGACACTGGAGAGACATCTAGCCAAGGTCGTTGAGAGCCATCAAAAAGATTGGGATTGGCATATCCCCCTCTTCCTGTTGTCTTATAGGTCGGCAACTCATGAAAGTACGGCGGTTACTCCATCGTATGCGAATTTTGGAAGAGAACTCCGTCTGCCTGCAGATCTCCTGACTGGACGTCCGCCCGATACACCAAGGACCATCACGGAATATGCAAGTGATTTGCGGGATCGGATTGATGATGTTCACAGCCTGGTACGTGAACACGGGCTCCACGCTAGCATAAAGATGAAAACCCGATATGACCGGAAGTCTTATCAAGCGGGTTTTGAGGAAGGTTCGTTGGTGTGGCTACATAACCCTATGCGACGAGTAGGAAAGTCCCCGAAACTATCTCCGAATTGGGAAGGGCCTTACAAGGTAGTCACCAAAATAAACGACGTCACGTATCGAATCCAGCGGAATCCTCGTAGTCCGAGCAAGATTGTTCATGTTGACCGGCTGGCCAGATACCACGGAAATAATGATGCTCGGGACGAGCATGTCTTAGGAGGGGGTAGTGTTACGCCGGTAGGTTAGGTCAAAAACTTTGAACGTCAATTTCAGTGCTTTAGAGGCGTTTTCAGTGGTGGTATGAATGGCGGAGGAGGAGGAGGGAGAGGAGGTGGAGGTGGTATGGCTGGAGGATCCTGTCCTAATAGGTTAATGTTGCCAGGTGCGGATCTTAGAGTGCAAGTTTGGCAACTCCTAGTAGCGAGCAGGCCCGCCTTCGTCTGACTCGCTCTTAGTTTTCCGCTCCTGATGCACACTCCTCATCAAGAGCTGCGGCTTGCTCTCCAAGGTGCAGTGCTCTGGTGACGGCGACCACTGCTTCCCTGTAGGATCTATCCTGATAATTCAAGAATCTCCTACAAGCAGCCAATATGACCTGAACCCTAGGTGTCAGGCCACCTGCAGCTGTTATTATTTCTGCCGTCCGCAAAATCTTCTCTTGTACAGCACTCGTACAGATGCTACCAGAGATTGCAGCCATAACGAACTTCCTTGACTGCTCCTCCAGCTCCGAGATGTCTTTTCCTTCCATCCTCCTTTTCTCTTTAGGGGTCTGGAGCATAACTGTCATCTCCAGATTTAGGGCTACAGCGATCGTCTGCAAGTCTGCCTGGGACGGGTGCTCTGCGGGTATTATGGCAGCGTAGATTGAGTGCTGCATGAGTAGCGGGAGTTGCTCCCCCATGAGCCACTTTGGTCGCAGTTTGCCAGGGATTCTTTTGCCAATGATCGCAGCGGCTGTCACCTGAGGGAATGTCTGTGAGACCCTGGCCAGAGTTGCTGTTGTCGAAGTCATCCTCCGAGCCACTTCCTTCGTGGTGGCTATCCCCAGGGCGGAGCACTTCCTAGCAATGACCGCTTTCACTGCTTCATCGGTCGTGGCTAGGATTTTGGGAACTGAATTCCCTCGGACCAGGAACAGTGTTATGAGAAATGGGATGTCCAACGTTGTGGACTCATCGGTGTATTGGCATGTCACACCATCTAGTGTCAGGTCTCTCATTTGCTGAGCTTCGTAGTTCACCAACTTGCCCACTATCACCTTGGCCAATGCCCTAGGATCAAAGCCTTGATACGCCACGACCTTGGCTACGTTGCCCAAGTTTTCCCACTGCTCGTCCGTCATCATCATTTTAGCAACGTTGCTCATCTTGGCATGATCATCACCTACGCCTATCCCCAGGATGAGGGCTTCCATCTCCGCATCCGTCACTCCAAACACACCGATAACGCGTGACTGAGCCATATTATGTTCAATATAGAAAGTTTTTGCCTCGTCTTTGGTGTCAGAAGTGGGATAGAAAATGCCGTTAATGCCACGAGAAACCGAGCCAAAAGGAGTGACGACGCGAAGCCAAACGTCTGGGTCTGGAGACTCGAAGCCTGGTACGTCGGAATCACCTGCTCCAGCTGCACAAGGAGTAGACCTCAACGTTATATTCGTCCTCCTAAAGGAACAAGCGAGAGAGCTAAAGGAACAGTCGCGAAAACAGGAGGAACGGGCCAGGAAACAGGAGGAACAGGCCAGGAAACAGGAAGAACAGACTCTAATCCTCCAGAATGAGCTTAGGGAACAAAAGGATCACCAGGAGGTACAGGCACGAATGCTTCGTGAGGTACATGAGTCCACGACCGAATGGAAGAGAGAGTTGTTCGAGGTCCAGGAAAAACTGGCCGATATGGATGAAAAACTGGAGAGTCGAGTCCATGATGTCGATAAAAAAATTGAGACCTGTGAGAGCCGTCTCCAAAAACTTGAGATCAAAGTGGCTAATGGTCCAAGTACCTATGTACCCAACGCATCGGTGTCCGGAGGCGGCAGGTTCAAAGTGCCCCCCTTTGACGGTAGCTCATCGTGGACTGCCTATAAGCTGCAGTTCGAGTCTGTTTCCCAGGCTAATGGTTGGAGTAAGGAGCAAGCCAGGACAGCACTGACGTTGGCGCTGCGCGACGAGGCTCTTACCATACTAGAGGCTCTGGGAAACGACCGGACGTACGACCGCCTTCTAGAAGCCTTGGAGGCACGATACGGTGACAGTCACCTGGAGCACGTGTTCCGAGCTCAGTTAAAGGACAGGACACAAGGACGTAACGAGTCCTTACAACAGTGGGCCCTGGAAATCGAGAAGTTGGTTAGGAAGGCCTATCAACGTACGTCAGCATCCTTTGTGGACAGTATGCTGGTGCAGGCCTTCATCGATGGGATCCGGGATCTGGAAGTGAGGGCAGCCGTGCGATTGGGACATCATGGCAGCCTAAAGGATGCAGTAGCCCACGCTCTCGAGGTGGAAGCTGTACGACAGGATTCATCCAGGCCTTTCAGGGTGCGAGAAGTGTCGACTACGAAGCCAGTAGATTCCCGCCGCGAATTTGGGCCACGTTGCTACCATTGTGGAGAACGTGGTCACCTGCAGTCAGGCTGTCCAAAAAGGACTAGGAGGGACAGAGACCCCGCTCCAATGGCGAGGAAAATAGGCTCTGTGGAGTCAGAGCCCCAACAGGGAAACGAATAAAAGCCAGGACTATGGGACGAGTGCTGGCTGGCGGTCGAAATGTCCCAATTATGATATCACAGGCAAACGACGGGAATAGTCTGGTTGTCAATGGAGAAATCTGTGGAATACCATGTCTCCTTACCATAGACACTGGAGCTTCTCGGACTGTGATTAGCTCTCGGCTACTGAGACACCTGACCAGAGATCATCTAGTCCGACCTAGGCATCTCCAGCTGCAAACTGCTACCGGCCAGTACATTTCCGTCCAAGGAGAACGAGAGTTAGCTGTGAAAATAGGTGAAAAAGAATACTGGCATAAAGTGATCGTTGCTAACATCGTCGACGACTGCATTATTGGATTGGATTTTATGAGGAGACATGACTGTAAAATCGACTTGAAGGTTGGAGTTCTAAAGTTTGGAGTTGATGAGATTCCTATACAAGGTGGAGTAAATGGAAATGTTTACTGTACCAGGAGAACCATTCTTCAACCAAGGTCACAGGTTTTAGTTCCAGTGAAATTGCCGAGCTCCACAAGGCCGCAATCTCACCGCTGTGTGGTGGTAGAGAGGTTGGATGCTGATAAACCGTGGATAACAGCCCGTACATTGGTAACCACGGCATCTACAGCATTTATAAGGATCCTTAATCCAAGCAACACGGAATGCGTCCTCAATAAAGGAACGCTGGTCGGATCATGCCAAGAAATTTCTTGGGTAAGAGGCTGCCGGGAATCTGAGGTAAACGTGAAACCTGGGCATGTTAAGCCTTCAATAGATGTTGAAAAACTACTAAATGACTCCAGGGAGCACCTTACCGAGGAGGAATTCCCTAAGGCGCGTAGCTTACTGCTACGATATCGCAACGTCTTTTCTTCGCATGATGATGACATTGGAAGAACTGGAGTGGTTCAGCATGAGATCGACACTGGGGAAACTATGCCTATCCGACAGCGCCCTCGGAGAGTTCCAGTAGCTCGGGAGAAGGAGGTTGAGGGCATGATCGAGGAAATGCAAAGAAGCGGCGTTATTGAACCTTCAACAAGCCCGTGGTGTTCTCCCGTAGTTTTGGTTAAGAAGAAGGACGGCACCATGAGATTCTGTATTGACTACCGTCGACTTAATGATGTAACCAAAAAAGACAGTTATCCACTTCCACGAATCGACGACACTTTAGACACATTGAACGGAATGAAATGGTTTTCAACGTTGGATCTGAAAAGTGGCTATTGGCAAGTCGAAATCAAGGACAAGGATAAGGAGAAAACGGCCTTCTCTACTGGCAAGGGACTCTGGCAGTTCAATGTTATGCCATTTGGACTGTGTAATGCACCAGCCACATTTGAGAGATTAATGGAACAAATATTAGCTGGACTTCTAGGAGAAACTTGCTTGGTCTATTTGGATGACATCATTATCGTTGGTAGAGACTTCAACGACCACTTGAATAAATTGGAGCAGGTGCTAGGCAAACTACGAGGGGCAAATCTGAAACTCAGTCCGAAGAAATGCTCGTTTTTCAAACGTAAAGTGAATTACTTGGGACACGTGATTTCGAAAGACGGCATCCAGACAGATCCTGAGAAGATTAGCGCTGTGAAGGATTGGCCGACACCAAAAGACAAGACTGCAGTACGTGCCTTTTTGGAGCTTTGTTCATACTACAGACGTTTTGTGAAGAACTTCTCGGATATAGCAAAGCCTTTGCATCAACTAACGGAAGAAAAGCGATCATTTGACTGGAACGAACAATGTGAGTCAAGTTTCAACGAGCTTAAAGGAAGACTTTGTGAAACGCCAATATTGGGGTATCCAGACCCGGATGCGGATTTCATTGTGGATACAGATGCTAGTAATACTGGAATTGGAGGTGTCTTGTCGCAAAAGAAAGGAGATAACGAAGTTGTGATTGCATATTTCAGTAAGTCATTGTCAAAACCAGAGAGAAATTACTGTGTAACTCGGAGGGAATTGCTAGCAGTTGTCAAGACGTTACAACATTTCAGCAAATACCTGCTGGGAAGAAAGTTTCGTATCAGAACTGACCATGCTGCCTTAAAGTGGTTGCTAGAATTTAAAAACCCCGAGGGACAAGTGGCGAGATGGATTGAACAACTGCAGGAGTATGATTTCATCATCGAACACCGTAGTGGGAAATCACATGGAAATGCTGACGCCCTATCACGTAGACCTTGTGCGGACAACTGTAAACATTGCTCAAGACAAGAAGGCAAGGAATGTGTTCGAATGATGAGAACTGATACGGTTAGCGACGAGTGGAGTGATGAAATCATGCAGCAAGCGCAACAAGAGGACCCTGACGTGAGACCCATTTTTGATTGGATTAATGCTGGCGCACCTAAACCAAGATGGTGTGATGTAGCTCCTATGAGTGCGGTAACAAAAAGCTACTGGGCACAATGGGATAGCTTGGTTATGCATAATGGCGTTCTATGTAGAAAATGGGAATCAACAAATGGGAAGGATGCTTACCTGCAAGTCGTTGTCCCAAAGAAAAGGGTGAAAGAAGTTTTGAGAAGCTTTCACGATGGAACATCCGGTGGACACCTTGGAGTAAAAAGGACCCTAATGAAAATTCGGCAACGCTTTTATTGGATTCACTGCCGAGAAGATGTTGAAAATTGGTGTAAACGATGCACTAACTGTGCATCAGTCAAGGGACCGCATACCCGTAGCCGAGGAACACTCAAGTTGTACAACGTGGGAGCCCCTTGGGAAAGGGTTGCATTAGATGTCGCAGGACCATTCCCAGCATCGGACTCCGGAAACAAGTACATTCTTGTCGTGATGGATTACTTCACGAAGTGGCCTGAAGTATTTGCCATTCCTAATCAAGAAGCGGTAACCATAGCTGAAAAGTTAGTGAACGAAGTATTCTGCCGGTTTGGGGTACCACTCGAAATCCACAGTGATCAAGGAAGAAACTTGTCGCATAATGGGAATTCATAAGACAAGGACTACGGCGTATCATCCACAGTCAGATGGAATGGTTGAGAGATTTAACCAGACACTGGAGAGACATCTAGCCAAGGTCGTTGAGAGCCATCAAAAAGATTGGGATTGGCATATCCCCCTCTTCCTGTTGTCTTATAGGTCGGCAACTCATGAAAGTACGGCGGTTACTCCATCGTATGCGAATTTTGGAAGAGAACTCCGTCTGCCTGCAGATCTCCTGACTGGACGTCCGCCCGATACACCAAGGACCATCACGGAATATGCAAGTGATTTGCGGGATCGGATTGATGATGTTCACAGCCTGGTACGTGAACACGGGCTCCACGCTAGCATAAAGATGAAAACCCGATATGACCGGAAGTCTTATCAAGCGGGTTTTGAGGAAGGTTCGTTGGTGTGGCTACATAACCCTATGCGACGAGTAGGAAAGTCCCCGAAACTATCTCCGAATTGGGAAGGGCCTTACAAGGTAGTCACCAAAATAAACGACGTCACGTATCGAATCCAGCGGAATCCTCGTAGTCCGAGCAAGATTGTTCATGTTGACCGGCTGGCCAGATACCACGGAAATAATGATGCTCGGGACGAGCATGTCTTAGGAGGGGGTAGTGTTACGCCGGTAGGTTAGGTCAAAAACTTTGAACGTCAATTTCAGTGCTTTAGAGGCGTTTTCAGCAGGCTGAAAAGTCATTTCAGGCCGTTTCAGAAGTTACTCTATCACATATCTAAAGATCGAAATTTCACCCAAGTTGCCGTCGTTTTCAGGCGCCTGAAACATGTTTTCAGTCCGTTTCAGGGCACCCTCTATCAGATGACGCCATAACCTGAAAACCCGTTTTCAGGCGTTTTCAGGACCCCTTATGGGCCTCTGAAGCACAAATCGTTATATGGCGAAATATCCGGTAGGAGTGACAGAGATAGCACTACTAGAAAGAGATAGCTATACTCGGAACATTCGAGAAGTGTGTGACAGAGATAGCACTACTAGAAAGAGATAGCTATACTCGGAACATTCGAGAAGGGAGTGACAGAGAGAGTGCACCATTAGAGAGAGACATATATGGTCTCGAATGTTCTCGGCCCGCACGCTGGTCCTTACTAGAATATTCGCGATATGTGTGGACAATGTGTCCAGAGCGGCTCCGCGGGATATAAAAGGCGCCGACGTCCGGCGCGAGTTAGTTACATTTTAACTGCGATCGAGTGCTAGTACAAGGATAATCGGAGAGAACGACTCTTCGTGTGAATAGTGAGTGCATAATTAGTGAAATAGTGTGTGTGTGATTTAGTGGATTTTATGTACAGTTCGTGTGAATTGTAAGTGCCTAATTTGGGTAATAAAGTGAGTGTTTTAATTAGTGGATTAATTCGTGTTTTTTCTATCAAATACGAACCCCACGCTCGTAACAATATTAAGGGTCAAATTTATAAGTTATTCTGTATAATGCATAATATTTAAGGTCAAATTTGTAAGTTAGCCTGTATCTCTTAATATTTAAGGTCAAATTTATAAGTTAGTCTGTATATCTCATAGTATTTAAGGTCAAATTTGTAAGTTAGCCTGTATCTCTTAATATTTAAGGTCAAATTTATAAGTTAGTCTGTATCTCTTAATATTTAAGGTCAAATTTATAAGTTAATCTGTTCATTATATTTAAGTTCAAATTAATAAGTTAATCTGTTCATTATATTTAACCCTTTATAGGGCAAACATTTTTTTTGGAGGATTTGAATTTTTGGTATCGGGATAGGTTCAGGGGTCCATAAGAACTAGAATTAGTGTGATTTTGACTAGTTGACTCTTTCGGGTTTGGCTGGAGGGGGTGGTTTCATTTGAAACCATGACCATTCAGGGAAAAAGATTGGTGGTTTCATATGGAACCATGACCATTTATGGATAAAGTTTGTTAATAAAACTAAATCATTATTTGACCAGTATTATTTATTCTAATCACAAAACCAATAATTATGTTAATAATTAAAAGTACGAATTGTACTATGATAACAAAATGGACATATTCGTGTCATAAATGTTACAAAAAATCACTTCTAAATAATATTTTTTCCATAAAAAACTAATAAAAAGCTCTCATGACAAACTATAACTATTTGTTAGAATGTTTCATAGCATATCTAGGTATTTCTTACTACAAAATCAACAACTTTAGGACTTTAGTCTCAAGCAAAATCAGTCTTACGATTTACTAATTCAATAATTAACGAACACCATCATCATTGCGAGATTTCCCTTTTCTTACAGTCTTAGTTTTAGGTATCTATTACAGCATATTCAGTCTTACGATTTACTAATTCAATAATTAACGAACACCATCATCATTGCGAGATTTCCCTTTTCTTACAGTCTTAGTTGTAGGTATATATTACAGCATAATCAGTCTTACGATAAACTAATTCAATAATTAACGAACACCATCATCATTGTGAGATTTCCCTTTTCTTGCATTCTTAGTTTTAGCATAATCAATCTTACGATTTACACATCTAATAATTAACGAACATCAAAATAATCAAATCTCTCTTTTCTTACACCCATTCATATGGAACGGCTTGAAACAGCCTATACAGAGACTTATTTTGCATACATCACACCCCACTCTACTTCGAACTGGTCTTGATTTAGTGCTACAATAGGCACATCGCTTACTTGTAGCTATCTCAGGAAAATGAGGTGTGTCTGTTGTGAACTGATACCTATTACTTTCAACAACAGGATCACGTTGTCGACTTTGATAGGCGCCGATAAGTTCGTTTGCTAATAAGCTTCTGAACATAAGGTGTGAAAGTACTTTAGATCTCGGGAGAACCAGCTTTGCAGTTTCACGGTAAATAATGTAAGAATTTACAATTGCTGCATCTAGAAGATAATAAAATACTTTCATCCACCATCTACGACTTTCCCATGAAACTGCGTACGCAGCAAGTAGTTGATCAAACCGATCTACTCCACCCATATAACGGTTATAATCTGCTATCGATTGCGGACATTTCACTTCTTCTCTCCTGCCAACTCTGTTAGTACGCTTCACGCTTGTAATCGAAGCTGGGTTATGCATGTTAGATGCAATAATTACACTATACATCTCTGTTATTTATATTTTAATTATTTTATTATGACATTTGAGACTCTTTACATCTCTCAGAAACAATAATTAAGTACTTTTTTTTTTTCTGATAATATGATACAAATAATAATACCAAATGTTCTGTAAAAAATGAAATGAAATGACATGTGAAAGTGCCCTTGTGGCCTATTTACAGAATAAACGTTTTGAGTTTTTGAGTTTTTTTTTTTACACATTTTTTACCCCTATCTTTCCATTTGGTAACAGAAATGCTTTCATCCATAACACTGTCAAAATCACCTGTGGCCAGTTGCCTATCATCACGAAGCTTTTCACTCGGGAAATATTTTCTAGAAGCCATTAGAGTTCCACATGCAAATATTTTTTTCTGAAGAAGATTTGTAAGCAAGGTCAATGAATTAAAAAATCTGTCGAAATAAACGCAAAACCCGAGGCCAACGAAGGTTTGCGTCAATCTCATTACGACTTTTTCGCCTAAGCCAACATCAGCAGTTGTTGTGTTGTCCTTTCCTTCATAAATATCCATTGAAACCATATAGCCAGTTACAGCACAGCATAAAACCCAAACTTTGAATCCCCTTTTTACCGGTTTCAAAGGCATATATTGCTTGACACTTGATCTGCCTTTGAAGGGTATCATGCTCTCATCTATGCTCATATAACGTGATGGACTAAAAGCAGTTTTAAAATGTTCCGAGAGCATAGTCAAAAGTGGTCTGATTTTGTGTAATCTGTCATATTGTGGATCACCTCGAGGCTTCATTGTAGAATTATCATTCAAGTGCAAAAATCTCAATATTCTTAGGAATCTTTTGAGACTCATCAATTGAGCAATTCGACCAAAATGAAAATTAGGAGTACTAGACCAGTACATGCGAATTGATGGCAATTGGTGAAAGCCCATTATTATCAATATTCCTAAAAATGCTTTTAGTTCGTCAACTGATAAATGTAGGGTATTATTTGAGTAAAGATTACTCTGATCTACTATGTGCTGATGCAAAATGTTTGTGAAGAACATTGCAAATATCTGTAATGGTGAGGATATATCTACTTCTTCATTTATGCCGTGGTATGCTTGAAAACGGAAATTTTTATGTTCTTGTGGTGTCCGGAATATTTTACGAAATCTGTAAGGATTAGGTACAGACCTATTGTGTCTTCTACTTCTGGCACCTCTAGCAGCTGCCCTTGATCTCATAGGACCCCTGGTACGAGCTCGACCCCGTCCTCTTTGTTGAGGGACTGTTGACACGGGAGTTGAGCGATGTGATGAATCTTCGTCCATGGTGTCGTCTTCGGAATCTTCAGTGGGTATTATTCGTCTCGTCTCGCCTCGTCCTCGTGACACTGCTGGTGAACCACTGATGCTCGGAGCTGGTGAGTGATGAGGAGGCGTGACGCAAAGAATTTCATTCCCAACTGACAACCCTCTTGCCATAATATTCAGTGGTAGATCATCGTCAGGATCGGAGTCCCCCCCTATATCAGAATTTTCGGCCTGATCATCACCTATACCCTCGATCAACTCCACCAGCTGATCATAGGGCATAGTGTCTAGGTCTATTGTCCGAAAAGACATCTGAAACAAACAAAAAATACTGTACTGTAACGCTTCAGTTAGGTCGCACTTATCGCACAAACCTCACCGGTCTCCATACCTACACTTTGGTACCTAATAACATCTTTGTGCAAAAACATGTATATAATCTAACTGTTGTCCGGCCTTTAGTAATAATACAACTATGCAAAAGTTTACCGTATGAGTCCCTAATACATAAAACAAACAAATGAGAATCTAAAATATGAACTTGTTGAAATCCTAACCTAAAAGTCGGGTTTTACAACCTCTTCAGTTCAAATCGATATTGTACTTTCAAAATACAAGCTGAGATTATAATTTATATACCAAATGAAAGGGGAATAACTAAATTATCTATTTACTTACCTTGATACACGTAAATTGCACTTAAAACCACTAAAATAATTAAAAATATACGAGACGAAGTCATTATCGCAAGTCGTAATGGCTTATGAGGCAGAAGTCAAATATGAAACCACCTTTTCGTTGCAGCCTACCAAAGTCTTGTGACTAACTTCACTTTGGTGGTTTCAATAATTGCTTGCGCCCATTCATTGCCTACTCATATAATCAATAAGGTTGAATACCAATGCAATCCTAAATGAATTATAATCCTTATAGTCAACCTTGTCGGGTGGTTTCAGCCGCCATACAAATTTGGCTTATGCCCTATAAAGGGTTAAGGTCAAATTTATAAGTTAGACTGTATAACTCATAATATCTGAGGTCAAATTTGTAAGATGTTAGACGATGTAAGATGTGTTGTAAGACGTAAGTCTGTAAAACTGTTTATTACTGTGTATGTTGTATGGAAAGACTGAATCTAAATTGGGCTGGCCCGAGTTTTCTTGCCGTTTCTTTCTCGGCCCAAAAGCCCACGGCTTTACGAAACGGAGTAGCATATCCTAATAATTAGACTACCTAATTTTTGAAATAAATTAAAAACAAATTCAAGTTATAATAAATTATAATATCCATAATATCCTAATAATAGACTACCTAATTTTTGAAATAAATTAAAAACAAATTCAAATAAGTTATAATAAATTATAAAATAATGGATTTGAAGTATTTATTAATTTGCGCATTCTCAGAGGATAAGATATAGTTAAGCTCCTATAAAGGTACATAACATCATGACAACCTATATTTGCAAATGCCTATGAATCTGAATCTTTGAAGGAAATAAATAATTTTCTTTCAAATTCTAATCCGATTTTTTATTTGTCTCATAAATACGCATATGATCAATGTCCGAGAATCCATCCTAAGCAAGGCGGGTTCCTGCAGGATGAATACTCTGGCATTACTGTTGTCGAGGTTAAAAATATAGTAAAATCTATTCTAATGTGTTTTTCAATAACTTAAGAATTCGTCATTTAGCGACATTTTAATCATGAACCATTTACATACACGTGTAAGAAGATCTAATTCGCTAAATGACTGAATCTTAAAATTTTAAAATATATATGACTAACAAGATCAACACTGTTAAATATTTCAACAATAAAAAGCTTATTTTGGTAGGCACATGATTAAAAAGGATAACAAATGTTAACAATATGAAGGATAACAATATTCAATATATTAATAAATAGTACATAGTATATTGATTAAGAAAATTATAAATGTAAGATGTTATACCCTTCTTGGAAATATAATGATTACATCGAGAGGATGAGTTCTCTTTGGTAGGAGTAGATTCAGTATCTAAGGCACTGATTGTAATAGAGTATCCATTTTGGAAAATTATTACTCTTCTAAGAGATTTCTGATTCTTTCTGGGATAGTATTTTCTTGTTGGGACCCACCAGTACTACTTGGAGGGGTAAGTCTTTCAGGTATCCTCTTTCTGCCGGGGCATATTACAGCAGCTTTTTTAGATCGTGGAATGGCTGGTTTTTGGGGCTGATAGCTATGACTAGTCGAGGGATGGATATTGGTCGGTTGAAGCATGTGATTCCTTCTGATCTGGGAGCGAGGGGTCGGAGCCAATGCTCTTTCTTGAGTTGGTTCCTGTGAATAGCCTTGAAACGTTAGCAACTGCCTCAATTTCATATCTAGGTTAGCTAATCTCTCATTCATCTCCATATTAAGAGCTCCAATCCGAGAGTCAATCAAATTCACAATATTGTGAGGGATCTCTTCTTCATTTCTCCGAGTCTGTAGTTGGGTCTTGAGTGTCTCGGTCCTGTTGTTATTGTTTCTTAGGGGAGGACTAGCAAAAGTGACTGGTTTTTTTCCTTTCCCTGGTTGGCTTAGCAATTCTGTCTTTTTTGCTAGATCTTTGCCTAAAACATTTTTCCCTTTATCTATGACATTAGTTACTGCCTTTAGTATCTTGCTTGTTTTGGGAAGGTTGGTGTTGGAGCTAGGAGGACTTCTCTTGTTAGAGGTTTTGTAGGGGATGTTGGCATTGGGGTATTGGTTTTTAAGTAACGTTAAGTCTTCTTCTTCTTTGCTTAAGGATTTGGATTTGGTCAGAGACAACTTTGAAAGATCTGTTGAACAATTATCATCTAGAATGGTTCGTATTATAGAAGATGGTCCCTCAGAGGAACCAATTTCTTGAGAGGGTGGCGAATTTGTAGATTTTGTGGAAATGACTGAAGCTGTAAATAGATCTTTCATCTTAGGTGCTATGATCTCTTCTTTGTTTTGGAGTATATCTTCCATGATATTTTCGTCAATGAAACTGTAGTACGGTTCTGGATCGAGGGATGTAGGACCAGAGTTCTCTGAACTATCATCAAACTCTAAAGTCCAGTTGGACCTTTCCAATACTTCTGGTGGTGTGCTAAGCTTATCTGGATCCTCTGCCAGCTCCTCTTGTGCTTGCAAGTTAATAGCAGGGATATCTCCTGTTAACAACTGGATAACGGTGGGAGGATTCTGATATATGTGTTGCTCTATACTCGCTTCAGTTCTTCGAATGTTATCTTCTTTTCCAGTAGGTACACAGCTGATAGAGACACTGTCTCCTTGTCCTTGTTCAAAGTGTTTGTTCTCTTCTTGAATGTCAGCAAGATCCCGCTCGCTTCCAATATATGTTTTCTCTTTTATTTGTTGTACCTTTTGTATTGTCTTAGTGTAGGTCACCTGCATAGTGTAGGTCACGTTTATCTAAGAAATAGACTAGGACGATTTGACGACTGATATTTTTATTTATTTTATTTTTTTATTTTACAATTTTAGGGAAGCTTACAGCTATCTTAACTATTTAATAACATCATATTGCAGACTAAAAGCTAACAAGCATCCACATGTAGATTGGGTACCATATAACTAGTGATAATGTATAAAATTAAGTTTATTTTGTCGCTACTCACTCACGCCATCACCGTCACAATACTCCTCCTCAACAATCCCGTCCTCGGTATTAAGAAGTGCTAGAAAGTTCTTTATTATGGCTTTCCGCAATGAGAAAAAACTACTGCAGAAGATATCAACATCATTGTCGCCATCGCTGTTGGAGCTGAAAAGTCAGTTAAATAGTGCGCATGCTCTGTTTATAAAGGAGTTTTGTCTGTAATTGCTGTGAGCTAAAGGAGTCTGAAGCAGTGGACGCCTACGGACACTGTGTGTAATTTTTAATTTACATGGCAGTTCAGGACAGTCAATAATACCCCTAGCCACCTTCATCAGGAATGTTAAATCTGCAATGTCATTGCGCAGGTTCAACGGAAGTAGATGTAGTTTAGCACATTGGTTATGGTATTTGAGTTTAGGCATTTTAAACTTAAAGCCAAGATATCTGATGAACTTCCGCTGAACCCGCTCAAGTCTTCCTCTGTAAATGTCATAGCAGGGGTTCCATATTTGCGATGCATACTCGAGGTGGCTACGAACATAAGCACAGTAGAGAATTTTGACGGTTTTCATTTTCCTGAATGATTTAGACGACCTCATGACAAAACCAAGAGCCTTCGAAGCCTTACCGATTTATGAGTGGAGCGACACACAAAGCGGTATGCAGAGGCAATAATAGTGTTACAGCGCGAATACAAGTGGTTTCCAAACTGTGAACATTCAAAAAAATAAACATTTAAAAGATAAACATGCGACACAAGAACAGAACGGAGGGCAAGTCATTTAATTTTTGATAGGTCGTTATTGGAGCGAATCTGTATAAAGGGCGACGTTTCGTTTCGTCGCACCATTAACTTGCCGTGCTTTACCCAGCAGAACTTATAGGCTTTATCCTTTACCAATTTCTTCGCCAATGTTAGTAGCTGTTTTTGATTGATGGTGAGATGATCGTTTACGAAGATCCTATCTTTACCGTCAAAGCCAATATCAGATACGGAGAGGTTCCCAAAGGCTCGGGCTGCTGCAACAAAATTTTCCTTGTCATAACGACTGTTGAAACAGACAATTATGGGCTTGATTCTGCCCTCCTCACGTGTAGGGACGCGAGCAATGAAGTTAATTTTGTCCCGCGCCACCGCATTGCTCACCACGACTCCGATCCTGGATAGAACTTCAAATAGGTTTTCGTTCGTCTTTTGAGGGACGCCCTTTAATTCAGCGTTTGAGGCCCGGAGCCATTGGTCCCTCGCTTCGGATGAATTCTCCAGCGCCTCCACTCGCGCCTGGAGCTCGGCAGCGGCGCCCAGCTGTTTTTCGACCGCTACGACTCGACGCTCCACCTCATCAATCCTACCGACGATGGACCCAATTGCAGTTTTTAGGTGAGAGACGTCACTCCTAATGTCTTCCAGATTCTTCAGTGGCTCCAGTTGCATGGCCATTGAATCAAGTCTCTTCATGATGAGATCTAGGGACAGCACGGTAGCAGTGGATTCCGACGCAGCTGGCAGGGGCGAAGGCACAAAAGCAGTCTTCGGATCCTTAATAGTACAAGTAGGACACATCCAGTCCCTTTTCTTCTCCTTTGGCAAACGCCTATACTTCGCCTCTGTAATACCAGCGCAAGTATAATCGTAGTGGAGCCCACATTCGGAGCAAAGGATAGCATCGCCCGCCTCTTCACTACACCCACCACACACTACCATTGCGACGAGTTCGAAGTACGAATAATGGTACAAAACTTTGAGAGGCTCTGGTTGTATCGCACAGGAGTCGACACGTCCAACCGATAACGTATCTCAGACGGAACTGACGGATATATGACTACGCCGTGTTGTACCCTGTAATAATAAAAAGGTGGAAAGTAGGTAGGTACACAATATCAAATTTACTATAATTAAGGCCTAAGTACTTCGGTAGATACACAAGTCAAGTTAAAAACTTTAAAAAACCTTCTTCAAGTGCAAGCCCTATTTCTTCCTCCCTGGTCGGGGTGCGAATGAGGTCTATGTATGTACAAGAAAAGTCCTCACCAAAACTTTTGCAGCACGGAGCCACAAACCAAAACGTCATCAATGTTTATGTTTTTGTTAATTTTTTCAAAAAGTGTGATCAATTTTGATAAAATTTATATGGGACCACTCTGAAGTATGACCTACCAATAAAAAAAGAATCATCAAAATCAGTTAATAAACGACTAAGTTATCCCTGAACACACATAAAAATATATATATATATATATATTGAAGTCTTCTTCCTTCCTTCCTTTCCGAGCACGTGGATGTACTTAAATAGTGTCACCGGCCTGCATCTATTCACTGCTGGATGAAGACGAGAGTCTCCGCTGGCATCTTGATCGGTGCTGAAAGTGTTTTACATGACGTTAAGGGTAACGTATTGGCGCCTTTAATATATAACATTCTAGATTTCAACTAAGATCATAATTCTAATGTGTTGGTCATTCATACATCTGTACAATATTACCTTTGCCATTGAGCGTATAGCCTCCGACAGCTCTCTCAAGGCAGAGACCATAGCCATCTGGCCCTCCTTCAGGTCTTTTAATCCAGAGGCTACCTCTTTTAGGCTACGGGCTACAGCCATATGGCTTGTCGCCAAGTCAGCATCCGAATCCTGCAACTGGCGCTGTACATTCTCGAGCCTATCCAATGTGTCTGATGAATACAGAAAATAAGATTAACATAACATTCATAACATTTACATACAGGCTCAAACAAAGCTTCTGGCCCCACACTAGGGGCACCTGTGCTGTAGGAACCATAAACAGAACCTGAACCCGTTCATTATCACTCACCGTTTTGGGTAGGCTGTCGTGCCTGACTCATTCGTCGTCGCTGTGATGGAGGCTCATATGCAGGCTCAGCAGCAGCAGCACGAAGCCGTGGCGCCGGAGGCGGTGTCAGCATCGACTGAGTGTAGGTGTACTGACCCTCAGGAGTGAACTCTACCCAGGGATCCGGAGAAAGCGACCCCCCCGTCCTGCAAAGATAAAATATATAGGTACATTATAAGAAAAGTTTCATATTGAGCTAAAAACAGACAGCTAAACAAAGACGTCAACAAACGTCAAAGTTTCGTTTCAGGCTCGTAATACGGAAAACCAACATTAAAACCATGAAGTAAATGAAGTAACCATGAATATAAAAAAGTAGCGCACCAGCGCGCACGAAGCCCGAGATTGCAGTTTCGGAGAAAGCCAAAAACAAGGTCACCAAAGGTAAGCCGCTTCGCTATCGATTTAGGAGTGCCGATAGCATGAAAATGCAGAGCGAACATGATTTATTAATGTGTTCTTATGGTTTAAAACGTTACAGGGTCCTATGGAAATAAAGGTGATGACAAATAGTAAGCTGCACAGCTCACTAAGTATCCAGCGTAATAGAGCAAGCACCCTGAAGGACAAACAAAAAGGACTGATTGTGGAGCTGGAGCTAAGGGAAAGGAAGCAAGAATAGCATGTAAGTAGCATAACACTACATTTTCCCCCCGACCCTGGAAAAATTTTTGACTCAGCAAAAATTTTGATATGTACAAAAATAAACCAGAAAAACACAGCTTTGCAGAAACAGACATTCACCAGGCAAAATCAGATATACCATCTCTTACATTCATCATCTTCATTCAGGTAAGGGTGGAGTTCACATTCAATGACTACCACTCTAAAAGTGTGTTTTCAAAACGACATTCAGGCTTACTTAAGGAGTTGTCATCCGCTCCTGCGTGGAAAAAAAAAATTAAGTAGAGATAAAGAGAAACAAATTAATCAGGTAGCTTTAGTCGCTACGACTTAAGACAACATTAAGAGCGGTCAGAGCGGTAGAGCTCGAAGCCAGAGATCAGCCACATCGCCAACGAGATGTGTCTGAAATAAAGATTAAAAAAAATAGGTGAAGACTAACCAACGAAAATTCGAGGTCCTAAAGTAAAATGTGTTGAAGAACACTGAATTAAAGGAAAAATAAAATAATAAGGTGAAAATGATGGTGATATTTATACATATATACAAAGTAACAGTTAATAGAAGTTAAGAAAATTTAGGATTTAATGTCTTTAATGTGCCGCTTGCCTCTAACTCCGTTAGGGTCTTCTAGAACGTATACCAATGGTGAAAGTTTGGTTACTATTTTACACTTAATGAATTTAGGGGCAAGTTTAGCATTAAAGTATGTGCCAGCATTGCTTAAAACATGGTTTTTACGCCAAACAGTATTTCCCACATTAAATTCTTTAAAAGTCCGGCGAAGATCATAGCGAGCGCTATTTTTAGCGTGAGCTATGTGAAGTTTAGTTTGAACTCTGTGAAAGATAGATGAGAGGAGACCAGCATTAGACGCGTAAATATCACGAGGCATAAATATCAATTCCTCGAGATTCTGAGTTGGAGTATAGAAGGAACCACAAGGTATTGTTTCCCTACCAAAGACTAAAAAGTTTGGAGTAAAGCCAGTAGCAAAGTTTGTAGCGCTGTTCATTGCGAACTGAATCTTAGTAAGATGGTTGTCCCAGGATCTATGATCGTCTCCTACTAGGGATGCTAGAGCTGTAATAATCGTACTATTAAATTTCTCTGTAGGATTAACCTGAGGACAATATAAAGCTGTGTGAAAAATACAAGGAATGTTATAAGAATTTAAGAATGAATGGAATTCTCGCGACTGAAATTGAATAGCGTTGTCCATTATTATAGTTTGGGGAATGCCATGAACTAGAAACACTGAATTTTCTAAGACATTAATGATATTAGCTGAAGTAGCCCGTTTAAGGGGAAAAATAATAGTATATTTAGTAAAATTGCAGTTAATTACCAGAATATACTGATTTCTTCTCCGGGTCATAGGCAATGGACCCATAAGATCCAAGGATATAGTTTGAAAAGGTCTGGAGCAAAGTTTAGGTTTACCCATAAGACCATAGGGAGAATGATTAGGGTGTTTGTAGGTTAAGCAGGTTTCACATGTCGAGATTAAATTGGCAATGTCCTTAAACATACCCGGCCAATAGTATTTTAAAGATATTTTCTTGAATGTTTTGAAGATACCAAGATGGAGTTCTGAAGGGGAACTTCAATAAGTGTATGTCTATCTTGTGGCAGTGGAACTTCTTTCCAAATAAAGTCGTCGTTCAGACAATCGGAAGAATGGATGCAGCGGTAAAGTTTGTTATCCCTGATAGTGTAGTTGGGATATGCGTCTGGGTTGTTGGAGCATCCAAGAAAAATCTTGTTGCAGTGTTCAAGTTCACGATCAGGTAGTTCTTCAATCGTAATAGGATGTACACCTTGAGGTAGAGTTTCTTGTGTATCAGGACGTTCTTTATGCTTATGCCTTGATAAAAGGTCAGGAACAACGTTATCCTTTCCTTTTTTATGTTTCAGGACAAAATTAAAACATGATAAGCGTAGAGTCCAGCGAGCAAGTCTTCCAGATGGATTCGATAAGTTCTGAAACCATTTAAGTGCAGCGTGGTCAGTATATATTGTAAATTCCTTACCATTGTCTAGGTAACATCTCCAATGTTCTAGCGCAGTTATTACAGCTAATGTTTCTCTTTCAGTAGTTGAGTAGTTTTGTTGATTTTTGTTTAGTGCTTTACTCATGTAAGCAATCACGACTTCTTTGTCATCTTGATGTTGAGTAAGCATTGCTCCTATGCCATAATTTGATGCATCACAATGTACAGAGAAGGGTAGTTCGAAGTTAGGGCAAGCAAGGACAGGAGCAGTTACCAAAGCTTCTTTAAGTTTCTGGAAAGCAGCTGCAGCCCTGGAATTCCATAAAAATTTAGGAGCGTTCTTTCCGGAACAGGTTAGTTGGTTGAGTGGGGAGGCAATAGTGCTGAAGTTTGGAATGAATCGCTGCAAGTGCCTATGAATCTTCGAACTTCTTTTCTGCAAGTAGGTACAGGATATTCTAGAATAGCCTTTATTTTATCTGGATCAGCACGTAGACCATACTCGTCTACTAGAAAACCAAGGTATTTCAGTTCTTTCCTGAAGAATTGACTCTTTTCAAAGTTAATAGTCAGATTAGCATTTGAAAGTTTTTCCAGAACTTTCATGAGAAGCGATATGTGCTCCTCAAAAGTCTCGCTAATAATAATGATGTCATCCAGATAGCAAAATACCTTGTTCTCAAATTCAGGACTAAATAGCGTATCCATTAATCTTTGTTGAGTTGCAGGTGAGTTAGTGAGACCAAAAGGCATTACTTTGAATCTGAACATACCTCTTCCAGGAACATAAAATGCTGTCTTATCTCTATCAGGAGTATTCAAGGGGATCTCCCAAAATGCTTTCGCAATGTCGATGCTTGATAAGTGTTTGGCATTTCTCAGGTTGTCCAAAATTTCGCTTATTAGAGGCAGACTATAAGCATCACGACGTGTAACTGAGTTAAGCTTCCTGCTATCTACGCAGAAACGCCATTCCCCATTCTTCTTTGGAGTGATGAGGACTGGAGATAACCATGGACTTTCGCATTGTTGAATGACGTTCCATCCCAGCATCTTGTCAACTTCATTAATTAAAGCCTTTTGTTTTTCAGGAGACAGTCTGTAACATCTTTGTTTGATCGGAAGAGAATCACCAGTGTCAATCTTGTGGGTGATTAAGTGTGTGTTTCCCAGAACACCTTTTTCTTCAAAAGAGATTGTCTTGAAGCGTTGGATGATGTCATTAGCGATGTTCTTTTGATTAGGAGTTAAATGCTCATAAGGTAAAACTTAATAGAAGTTAAAACACTAGGTAGAAGATTAAATTTTCTCCAAAAGTCGATACCTAGTATTAGAGAAGGGAATATTTCAGGGAAAACATAAGCTTTAATCAAGTGAGTTTCGTTATTGAAATGGACAGGTAAGTCAAAATAACCCAAGGAATTAATTTTTTGATTATTAGCAGTAGAGACAGTAATAATATCTGACTTGAAAAGTTTGCAGCCCAGTTTAAGAATTTCCAAATGAGAATTATTACCCAGAATAGTTACTGAGCTGCCAGAATCTAGTAAACCAGATAAAGTTAAGTCATAAATTTTGACATTAACGAATGGACGATTAAGATCTTGTTCTTTGGAGTAGAGTGTAGAAGAGATTTTGTAGCAAGCAAAGAAGTTTTGAATTGTTTTGAGCCAATTAGTCCACTCGTCCTTATCAAAATTTGAGTTACTCTTCAAGTCAGCAGTTAGTTTTTTGTACTAGTATTAGGTTTGGGAGAACAAGTAGGGCACTCTGCAGTTTTAACACCCTTAAGACCACATCTGAATCAAATCACGAATCGTGGTTGAGTGCAACTGTTCAAAGTATGACCCAGTTTACGACAGCGAACGCAAAAAGAACTTTCTTGGGGAACTGCAGTTTGAGAGAGACTATTAACTCTTTGCGGCACAGATTTTTGTTACCGATAAAAGTAAAACAATTTTCAGAAAAATGTAGTCTCTAGGCCTAAAATAAGTCATATCTGTAATTTTTTTTTTTATTCCTTACCAGGGGGGTCTAATATGGGGTGGTTACCTAGGGTGACCACTGTGAAATAAACGTACACATTTTTACGAAAAATAATGTATTTATTTAAAATCACAGAGATGAGATCAGAATCAAATTAGGAACATTAGTATTACAAATATTCATGATGATCATTAAAACAAGTTTTTCCTTCTCGGTAGCAGAGAGGTACCTTGCATATCCTGCAGCTCCATACAGTACGTACAGGCATGTCTTTTGTGCTACATACACTGCAGCGTCTTGAAGTGCCTCTTACAGGCAGATGGTTTGCTAGAGAAACCCTTATTGCACGTGGGACTTCAGGCTTGTGCTTCTTGATGAAAGAGCAGGTAGGTGAGTTAGGTTTGCTGGAGGACATATGCCGGAGCCAACATATCTTGGTAAACATGTCGCCGAAAATCTTTCAGGCACAATTCATCTAAACAAGAGTTGGGGTCTTTTTGGACATCTTTATAGATGATAAAAGCGTTTACTACTGTGCAATCTAGAAAATGAAAGAATATACGATGCCACCACTTCTTTGACTTGCGATCGATTGCGTAGCTCCCTTTCAGCTGGTCAAATTTATCCACGAAATTCATGTTCTCGATGTAGTCCTTCAAGGTTAAAGGACATGGAACTTCAACCTTCTCTCCAGTTTTCTCAGTTCTTGTCACATGAACCTTATTTCGTGGGTCATGAAAGTTAGTCAAGATGAAAACAGAACGATTGTCTTTCCACTTCATATAGGAAACCATCTGATTGTCGCTAACTCTATAATCGTACTGCCCGCGTTTCAATTGCCTGTCAGTTTTCAAAGCAGGAAGATGCTTACGAGTATAATTTACCGTACCACATGCATAAACGTATTTTAGTCGTAAATCAACCTGCAATTCATAGCTATTGAAATAATTGTCGAAATATACCCTGTGGTTCTTGTCCTCTAATCCCTCACAGAATCTCTTGACAACATTTCCTCCTAAGTTAGTTTCCGTTTTATTCCCTATCTTTCCAGTATAAATTTCAAAATCTAAACAATAGCCAGTAGAAGCACACTTCGTCCACACTTTGTACCCTCTCTTTGTAGGTTTCTTGGGCATGTACTGCTTCAAAGTACTCCTGCCTTTGAACTTTATCATGGATTCGTCAATAGCAATTTTTTCTGTGTGACTGTAATTTACTTTATAAGCTTCTCTAATCATCTCTATGAATGGTCGGATCTTGTATAATTTGTCGAAATGAGGATCGTTTCGCGTAGGCTGTAGATTATTGTCATTCAGGTGTAAGTTACCGAGGATCCAAGAGAATCGATTGAGTGACATAAAAGATGATATGTACTCATCACGTAAATCAGGTGAAGATGACCAGTAGTCTCTGTAACTTGGACTTTTTTTTATACCCATCACTAAGTTCAGAGCAATGAACACCGACATTTCATCCGTAGTAACTGGTTTATAGGTATTTCCTTTTTGTTCAGCATATAAATACGTGTGAAATGTTATGTGATGTATGACGTCGTCAGTCCAAAGCAATTGAAAAATTCTAAGAGGGCTCAACTGCTGGCGTGCTGCTAAACGAGATATTTCTTCAGGTAAATGGACTGATGGTGTATAGTCGTCAGGAGCTAAAATTGTGTAAGCTCGTTTCCATTTTGGAGGTCTTATGGCAGGGACTGACGGCGTAACAGCGACGGCAGCGGGCTGTCTATTCTGTACCAGCTGAGCTAGGGGAATCTCATCGTCAGAATCAAACTCCTCATCAGATGGCAAAAAACTCTCACCTAGTGTAATTTCTTGCGAATCATTTGGCCCTTCTTCAATTTCGAGTAGATCTTCTGTGTCTGAGCCATCACCACCAGCACAGCTATCACTATCTGAAGGTATCTCTTCAAACAACAGCTCGTTTTCAATATCCCGGTCTGATAACTTCTTTTTAGGCATTTCCTGTAAAAATAATCAGTTTTTTTTTTTGATCAAAACTTCGCAAAAAAATGTTAGTTGTCTCACAGTGGTCACCGCCGCTAACCACATTGAATAAGCTCACTTTTAACAAAAAGTACGGCAGCCGGACATTTATTTTTGCCCAACATGTATTTAGATAAATATACTGCACACAATAAAACAAAAATTAGAGTTTAAATGATAATATTTACTTACCAGCAAAAAAAAACTCGCACGCACTATAACAACCTCAAATATGACGATTTTGAATGAAAGTTTAGTACAGTAGATGACCGTGGCGCTAGTAACAATTAATTGTCTCTGTGCCGTTTAGGTTCCCTTGAACGATCGTAGTACACAGCACTTCCGTAAGATGACGCCATTCTTAAATACGCGCCAAAATATAGGTGGTTAACTATGATGACCACCGTGAAGAAAAGAGTTAACTTGTCTAGAAGGGTATTTGTAGGTTGGAGTGAATTTATTCATGAAGGGAGGAGAAGGTCGTGAGTTATTAGAAGAGTTTGGAGAGTCAACAGAACTTGAATTGGAATGCTTGTAGTTGAATTCCGAAACATGAGGACTTTGTTGCAAATTTGGTTCTTTAAATTGTTTGTCTCTGTCTAGGAACTTTTCGTAGTTTTGGCAAGTGGCCAGAAGAGAATCGGTAGAGTCAATGTCTTTTAGAGCTACGAAGACTGAATAACATGGGCGAATATTTCTCAAAATAATCTCCAATTGTTCTGTTTCAGAAAGTCTTTTTGAAAGGCGAGCGAACATTCCAGACATGATGGATATGAAGATGACGATAGGTTCATCACGACCTTGAGTACGATTCCTAATCGCTTCTAAAAGTTTATGATCATAATCAAAACCACCAAAGTCTTTGATTAGTAAAGAAGAAAGTTCGTTCCAAGTTAAGTTTGGATTCTGATTATATTTAAATCTGAACCAATGAAGGGCATTGTCGGTGAAAATTTCGAACGCCTGAGAAATCAATAAGTCCCTGGACAAGCCACGAGCTAAGCTATATTCTTCAAGTTTTTGAAGGAAGGATCTTGGACAGCTTTTACCATTGAAGGTGTGTCTTTTCAGATCCTTGAAGACGTTAGTTGGAGGGAAAGATTGAGGTGGTGGTGGAGGATACGGGGTATGGGTCTGGACAAGAGGGGGTTCCATGACAGTCGGTTCAGCAGGAAGGTCCAGTGATGGAGAGTGATTTGCAGTTGAAGGTAGAGCCAAGGATTCGAACTGTTTAGAAATATCGTCAAATTTCAACTTCAAAGTATCGAAACTAGCTTTAGAGTCTGGATATAAGTCCGTATCTATTCGCTCCAATCTGTAAAAAACATGATTAATAAAAGTGTCTATTAATCGTAAGTATTTGGTTTCCCCTTGTAACAATTTTTCTATTTTACAATCCAGGTAAGTTAGAGTAGAACCAATTTGAGACAAGTCATCCTCAATCGGAACTGGAGAAGTCAGAATATCTTCGGGGTGAGAATTCGCAACTAAACCCAAAACCTGTTTTTTAAGAAGCAAAACAGTATTCATCTAATCTTTACTTCGTATTCGAGCTCGGCCTTGTTAAGGAATTCGTACTTAATAACCCTTTCCATTGTTATAGTTAAGTGTAGAGTCAAGTGTTATAGTTAAGTGTATAGTTAAGTGTTATAGAAGTGAAGTGAAGTGAAGTAATGTAAGTTAAATGTAGGCCTAAATATAATCCAGATAAGTTGAAAAACTAGATGAAGTTTTGTTTTAGAATTTGGAAAATGTGAAAAGGATGAATAGATAAAGATTTAAGAGTGAAAGAGAAAGCAAATCAAAGGGAAAGAGACAAGGCGCAGAAAAGGAAAAGAAAAGAAAACTTATACCGATTATTTATTCTTTAATCACAGATATTCCTACAATTGTCTCTATCTATGTTTGTGCTTACGTTCCAAATCAGTGCATAATAAGTATTTTATTATTGTTTTGGTGTTTATAATGTATGATGAACTTACACAGGCATTGAGGACGGCCCAGCCATAGGTGTCTGAGTGGATGGCCCAGCCATCGGCGATTCCGTTGAGGACCCAGCCATCGGATACAGCATTGACGTATCAGAGACCATCCTCAATGGGTCCATGCTGAAATAAATGTTTTATTTTTTACAATAGGTTGAAGCATGTTGCATAAAACTTTTTATAGTGTGTAATTAATTGATCATCGAGTCTAGATACATATACCTTGCATTATAATCCCAATCCATAGTCCAATTTATCATGAATAGAGCTCAAGTACTACCATCCATAGTCCAATTTATCATGAATAGAGCTCAAGTACTGTAATTGCAGAACTAAGCCAATAAATAATAGGAATTAATTGAAAAGCATGCAAATGAAAAATGCAAGCAACTCACATGCCATCATTCAAACCATGATCACTGTGGCCCATCTATAAAAAGTGCAAATTAACTTAGATGGTGATGGTGGTTGGTGTTAGTCTAGGTAGGAAAGAATGCATTCACACAAGTAGGCAGGCAGCCCGAGCCAACCTTATAGTTAGTTGGATCACACACCATTCACGTGTAATTATTGTATTTCTCATGACAAGTAACTTACATTGAGCGGGTTGTGGCGGACACCAGGTAACTGTTCTCCCACATCCCGCCCCAGGATTGCATACAGCCTATCCTGGAGGGGCGTCAACTCAATGTGACAGTTGCTTCCTCCCCCTGAAACACATTGAATTAGTTATTGTTTAGGGTGCAATTTGGGATTTACAAGCGGGCTAGCATACCACGTACCGGTTGCTGACTTCTCCTTCTTCAAAGTCCTTATTTTTTTTAATGTTCTTGACTTAAAGTCCGTGAAGTACTGCAATAGAAAATAAACCAAATAGGTATAGGTGCGACGTCACAACATGTGGATAGTTTTGTTTTGAGGTAGCCACGATTAACAAAGCAGGAGTAGAAGAAAATACAGAAGTAGGTATGTACTCACATTTCTCCAGGATTTGGCGTCGCGCGTGGGGCCGTCCACGCCTAATCCATTTAGAAGGGAGGCGCATCTTTCCCAAAGTCTCTTCGTCTGCGCCTTCCCCTCTTTGGTTCGGTTTAAATGGCCCAACGCCAACTCCCGGTGATCTTCCATGAAGGTAATAAGGCACTCCAGTTGCTCCAAGGATGCACCCGTGTTGCTCATGATTAAAACCAAATAAATAATACGTGCAATGAGCAGTTTTAAAAACAACACAAACATAACAAACTTTGCTATTTGACAGGAAGTCGTGTTTTCAAAAGTAAAAACCAGAGACAATGCCTTTTAATTTTGTCGAGCACGAGTTTTCTAACCTGTTTACAGTCGATTGTATTGATAGGGAATATCCTTTTCAAGAAGTAGCAACACTTTGGCCGATGCCAGCCCGATGCTAGCCCGATCCCAGCCCGTTACTGCGAACGGCGAGCGTGTGCTTTGTAGAATCCCGGCTTTGGTCTCAACGGGGCTAGCCTCGAACCACTATGGGCCGACCGCCGGCCGACGCTTGAAAATAGTAGCATCAGGGCCAAGTTTTCATGAAAAACTCCCGACTGGCACGAGTTTCGCTATATGAAGTTGCACAAATTACTTACTTTGAAAATTTTATCATTTGAACCTTCAGCTTGAGCATTGTCGGCAAAGTGTAGGTTTGTCTTTATGTCTAAAAATCTATTACGTGCCATGCTGTTGGCTTTAAATGGAACGCCTCGATCGTCATCCAAACTCCAGTAAACACGTTCACTGGACAATTGATGATATCCTGAAAGTATTAGTATGCCCAAAAATCTTTTCAAATTCTCACAATCCAAACTAAATTAAGTAAATTACTAATTAATTCACAATTAAACTAATTATGTCTATTGTTTTGACGCGCGTATAAAACACTGTTTTGTCAGGACCAAATTCTTCGTTACGTTGCACAACGGAAATCACAACGGAAAGTGCCACATCGGAAAAAAGTAGCACAACAGAATTTGTAAAGGTGTGCATACACAATGAGTAGGTTACTATGTCAAGACTAGCAGATGCCCCCGGCTTCGCACGCGCTAAAATCTATACTTATAAAATCCAAAGTCCTGCCTGAATGACATAATCATCAGATAACGTAGAGATCCACTAAGAAGGGATTTGACTACATTTATTTATTTGAAAGAAAACTCTTTCGGAAAAAGTCTGCCCGTGAAACAACGTAAACAAGAAACGATAGTCGATTATAATTAATAAAGTGTTCAAAAAGTGCAACACCACGTCGGAAAACTGATGAAGTCACTACAACATAACCCCAACAAGTGAGTGATCAGAAAAACTTACCATATAAAAGCGCATATAAGCTGTAATTTGAAAGACAAAAACATTTAGGATATATATAACTACACCTATATGCCAATCCAAGCGGCGAAAAACGAACAACACATTTAAAAAATCCAGAAATCAACAATTCAAAACACTACAATCAACAGCTGATTGGACACTCATTTGACACTGACATCTCACGCACGCAAACAAGTGAAGCCGCCGCCGTACCAACTTAACACACCGAATGGATACGTTCAAGAAAGTATTAATTGATTGATTTATGCGATACTGGCGACATCTGGTTGATAAGCGGAGGCTTATGTTAAACTAGCGACATCTGTCATCGCGGTCCGTGAATAATTAGCACATTCAACTTTTGATGCGTTACGAGCCCTGCGATGTCGTAGCAGCTACATCCTTTGCTACGAATTATCTGCTACGAGCTACGAACTGATTGACTAGCAAAGTGTCTTATCCACTTCTTATCATTTCCAAAATGAATTGGTCTGTGTGTCGTAAACAAATAGCGCTAAGTGATTTGTTAAAATGCGTAGCATGCAAAAAACACTTTCATTATCAATGCCTTAATATTACTTGTGCTAAATATTCGGCACTCTACCCAACGAAGAAACTGTGGAGGTGCGATTCATGCTCAAATGTCTCTACAAGTCGCGGAAAGAATTCAATAAAGAATACCCAGGCACGAGGAGCACCTGGTTGCGAAGATAAAGCTTCCTCTAGCATTGGGAAAACATCTGAAAGAAAAGAATCAACGGTGACGGGCCGGATTACTGAAGATAAAAAAAGCATATATTTATTAAGTAATTCAATGGAGGATCTTTCTAGCCATGATTTGGATATGAGCTCGACCCTCCTTGATACAACTGCAAGAAGCCTGCCGAATGTGACACAAGTGAATGACTCGTTGGTACAGGGTCTAAATGAACAAATTTCTGCTTTGAGCATAGACCTAAACAGCGCACACGAGGAAATTATCACCTTAAATGAAGAAAATACCAAACTGAAACTAGAAGTTCAAGAGCTCAAAAAGAAAATTATATTCGTGACGAAACTTAGCTCTAGCATCACTTCCACACCAGTTTCAACGATTTCACTAAATTCAAGCTCTACGCAGAGGAAGTCAAAAAAGAAAATCGTATTCGGAAAATTAGAGTCCACTCAAAAGTCCTGTCTAAATATTAACAGCCCTAAGACAATTGAAATAGACACTGCACAAATGCCTGACCAGAACATAAACATTGTCACGGTAGAGGAGATTAACAGTAATAACAAACTTTTACTAGAATCAAACGAACAAGACAAGTCCTATCTCAATGTGAACAGCCTTAAAGCAATTGAAAAGGACATCGTGGAAATGTCGGATCTAAACATAAACAAACCTTTACATCTATCAAATGACCCTGCCAAGTCCTCAGTAGAGAAGAACAAAATTAAATCTACACCTAAGATGGGCATACCTATGATCCATATTATAGGTGATGAAAGCGCAAATGGAATCGCTAGGCAACTAAGAAATATAAGATACAATAATTTTAATGATAACTATAGAATTTCTGCCTTTTTCAAACCACAGGCTTTGTATTCTGAAATTCTTAAGGACCTTAAGGAACTGATCACACGGCTTGCTAAAAATGACATTATAATCCTTACCTTAGGCTCAAACGAAAAAGCATCAAATTTGAAATCAGATGTAGAAAATCTTTTGCAGAAATATGACATCGAAAATGTTGTATTTCTATGTGTAATACAAGCTAACAAATACTCAAACACAACCAAACTGCACGAATCTCAAAAAGATTTCAAATCAGTTATTTACAAATTCCACATAAAAAACGTCACAGAGATGCACAGTCTGTTGAATCTTGTACACAAACTTAACATAGAGATCGATTATCTTGATTACAAGGAAGAATTTATCACAAATTTTGGCAAACACGTTAGAGGCAAAACTGCACCACAAACTTGTGACATTCTAAAGGTTGGCACAATACCCTACTATTTCCACAAACAAAAATTAAAAATTGAACAAAAATTACTGGAAAACAACTCCAAGATCCCTAAAATAGGTACCATTCCCTATTATTTCAAACAAACAACAACCACCACTGAAACACAAAGAGAAGTTTTTTTTCGCAAACAAACAAACCCAAAGAAAAACTTAAATTGTAAAAGGCAGGCACAACAGTAGCACATATAAACATACAAAGTTTTAATGATAGGAAACAAGCGCTACTTGAAAATTGGCTTCAATCAGAAGAAGGCCGTAGTGTAAAAGTTTTATGCCTTACTGAACACCATAGAGTGAAAACGGATCTAGAAAGAATGTCTTTTAGGGATTTTAGTCTGGCATCGTCCTTTTGTCGGGATACTCGAAAAAGTAAAGGCGGAGTATGTATTTTTGTTCACAACAGCCTGCATTTTGATGAGCTTCCCTCAATAAGGCAACGCACAATTTCAAATATTTTAGAAGTCTGCGGTGTCAGCTTGCTCGGGGTTTTTGTGATTTGTGCTTATAGGCCAAAAACTATTAAAAATGATAAGTTTGTTGAACATCTTGAAAATGTTTTAAACACAGTAGGAAACAGAATCGTCAAACCATTTTTGCTGTGTGGAGATTTCAATGTAAATTTAATGGAACACGGAAGGGAAAAGAGCGAGTTTCTAAGTCTACTGAAATCATTTAATGCTAAACCGTTTGTACTGGAACCCACGCGCTTAACAGCCCATAGTAGTACTTGCATCGACAATATTATTTCCAACATGAATTTACGCAATGTGAAAGTAGTTGAGCCAGGTTTATCTGACCACAGCCTTCAGCATGCTACACTTGATATAAAGATTAAATCAAATCCACGTAGTATTTATAAACAAGTGAGAGACCTCAATAAATCAAATACAGACGAGTTCAAAGATTTTTTGAGTTGCGTATGTTGGGAGCAGATATACTCGATTTCAGATACGGATCAGTCTTATAGCCTCCTAAGGCCCAAGGCAAAAATGGCTCTTTATGCATAACTACCCAATGTGCTTAATTGAGAACATACACATTCGAAGTGCTTCAGACCCACACATATTTTATAGAAACAAACAACCTTAGCTATATCTTAATAGGTTCCCCTATTAGTTACATGTGTAAATAGGTTATGAGAACATTTTCACATGTGCAAAATTGCGTTTTTTTTTGTTCTCAATTGAGTACATTGGGCGTTAGTTGTAAAAATAACCTTGATTTTTATGTCATCATTCAAGAACAGTGGGTATTAATAAAAACATCACAAAGTAAATGAAAAAGTGGTTTATTCTTCTTTTATTATTTATAATCTTATTAATAGCAAACAAAAATATAAAATCAAAACACAATAACATAATCAGTCTCTTATAATCGTCATAATCAGTCGAATACTTATTTTAAAAAACTTGAAATAGTAGGAACAGTAGTACGTTTCTCAAACGCTAGGAACAATCTTAATCTTATCATTAATTATACATATACTTTTATCTATACAACTCTATCAAATAAAGTGCCTTTCACAACCAGATTGTAGGAACTTAAAATCCTCTTAGTACCATGACTAGTATCAAGGAAAAAAATCTACTCATGAAATTCTTTGTAGCAATTTCTTTGTTTGTTGAGACACAAGAATACCTTGATACAAGATACAAGATTTCAATTAAATTAGTCAAAATTGCTTTTCTGCACGAGTAAACTTAATTTAAGTAGTAATTAGTGATTAAATAATGTGTAGATAAGAAACAGCTGTGCAAACATACAAGCTTTGGAAAAAACAAGACCGATTGTACCGGCCGATTGAACTGTCAAAATCAGTTCAAATAGCAACGACGTGAACGGGGGAAGTATTGTTTTATTTCTGTATTTATATCAATAATCTCACCTTTCACACCCGTAACAAACTAAACAAACCTTCATATAAGTGAAACACTTGCCGTACACTCACTCAGGTACCGTTTTGTCTCTCTTTACTTGGCAAAAGCGGAAGCAAAGTTGAAGACGCAACATTCTGCCACATTCAACAAAAACACACACCTAACACCTTCATTGTGCAATAAACTCCCTAGTGTTCGCTAGTATTCCACCCGGTCATACACTGACACCTATTCGCGGTTTTTTTTCAGGCGAAAAAGGGTGCAATGCTGACACGAAGCAAGATGAGCGCACGCGATGTGGAGTTGAAGCTGAAAGCGACCTTGCTGGAGCTCAAGAAGAGCCAAGAGCTTTGTGAAATACTTCTACGAGAGCGAGATGAGTGTGAAGAGGAGATAGATAAGCAAATTAAGAAAAATTCGGCGCTAAAAGAAGAGCTCAGTGAGTTGGACATCCAATGCCAGGATCTCAGTGCCCAGAGAGATGAACTACAACACCAAGTCGACTCATTTTACAAGTGTCATGATGTCCACCACGTAGCATTGCAACACATAAAATCACTTGAACAACAGCTTGCAGAGGCACACCACGAGCTTCAAGTTTTCAGCGAGCGGGAGGAACAGCGAGACAGTGCTACAACCACAGGGCCTTATATAATGAGGTCATGAGCCAAACTGGCATACCAACTATTGACCTAACAGCTTGTGATCTCACGTGTGATAGTCCTAATAGATCGCAATCAGTAACCACTATGAGCTGTAGTAAAAATAAATTAAAGAAATATGTTAAATTGAATAATTATATAAAAAACACAAAAACTAGCTAATAGAAATAAAATATTTTGTTAAAATGTAAATTGTAGCAAGGAACGTGTCGAATTAATTAAGGAAATCGATGATTGTAGATTATGTTTGGAAAAAACTACAGAAAAGTACGAATGTGACACACGGCGACTCCAGTCAGATATGCATATTTTAAACTCATAATTACAAAGTATTACACGTAAATATGAGTCAGCACAATACGAAATTAAGGAACATGTGTCGGCTATGAATAGTTTGTTGGAGACGTGTAAGTATAATTATGACACTTTCATATCTTTGACCGACAATCACATCTGTGATTGTAAACAAGCTCCAGCGGACTGTTCCGTGCCGACCGTGTGTCCCGCCGAGCAGCCGGCCGAACAGCTGATACTGACCCAGGCGCCGCCGTCAGTCGACTTGAGTACTAATAGTGTTATCAATAACGCCTCCTTCTCTCGGACAAAGGATAGGTATATAATGTACAGCGATGAACTTGGAAAAAATATGGGTTTACAACTTAGTCAGCGCGTGGGCCAGGCAATATTAAATAACTGTATGCCTGGCGCCACATATTCACAAATATTAAACAAAGTGTTGTCATCGCAGTTTTTAGAACCAACCACCCTAATTATTTTAATTGGTAGAAGGGAAAATGTATCTAAAAAACTGATTACTAAATACTTTTCCAAATTAAATTCTTTACAAAATGTAGATAGAATTATCTTGTTTGCGTTTCCCTTCAGCCAATCTTTGTCACAACATGAAAATCATATAAGACATGCTTATAATACATTTATACACACATTGACATGTCGTCAT
Organism: Argyresthia goedartella; assembly: GCA_949825045.1. Lineage (NCBI taxonomy): Eukaryota > Metazoa > Arthropoda > Insecta > Lepidoptera > Argyresthiidae > Argyresthia > Argyresthia goedartella. The sequence goes on along the minus strand of OX463811.1, from coordinate 3,371,569 downwards.
ACTGAAAAATTTCATTTCATAGACACCAATATTTGTATTGGAAAATATTTTTATTTGACTAAGGATAGGTATTACCTATCTAGGTTTTATACAAAACAGATAGCACAGTCACTATCTTATTTTATTTTGAACTCAGTCAAGTTTTTGACTAATGAAACGCCTGCTTCTATTGAGCAGTGTATTAATAATGACATGTACTCCTTGGAATCTGTTCCAAGCTCTTTAAATTAACCCATAAGACAACAGAGAGTAACTCTGGCAGTAATATTAATATTTGTATAAATATACCTTCATCTTGCCCATTAAATCAAGTTACTAGTAATGAAAAATGTAAAAGTAAGAATATTTTAAACGTGGTTCATCAAAATATACAGGGCATGTTAAGTAAAGAACTGGAAATTGAGTTATTCATGAACTGTAATAATATTGATATTTTATGTATAACAGAGCACTTTTTAAAGAGTTATCAGTTCATGTTCAACTTTAATAACCACCACGTTGCTAGTTCGTTCAACAGAAAAACAGCTGATCGCGGTGGCTCCTTAATACTTGTAAAAAATAGTTTTAAATATAAGGAACGAGTTGACATAGTGAGCCTGTCTGTTGAGCGTACCATGGAAATAGCCTGTATTGAACTTGAACAACTTATTGTAATGAGCGTATACAGACCACCAGATTCATCCTTTGATTTATTCGAAAAGAAAATGGATGAAGTGTTGATTAAAATCAGCGATAAAAACAATTTTTTTATAATTTGTGGTGATTTTAATGTTAATCTGTTAGAGGATAATAATATTTGTACTAGATTAAAATCTTTATTTTTATGTCACAACATGAACTATCTGTTTTTGGAGCCTACTAGAATTACTGCAACATCTGCTACCTGCATTGACAATATATTTACTAACATTACGCCCATTTTCAAATCGGTCATCAATAAATTAACCTCTGATCACTCTGGTCAGATAGGTATATTCAATATTAAAATAAAAATGGACCAAAAAGAGGATATTACATGTGTGCCCGTTAGTGACACTCGGCTTGAACACTACAGGAATAATATTTTAGATAAACTATGGGAAATACCATACAGTGACGATCCAAATTTGTTGTACAACTCAGTATTTAACCTTGTCAAAAATGAATATGATACGGTATTTAAATCAAAAACTATAAAAGTTAATAACAAAGCTTTGTTTGGTGATTGGGCGACAGTTGGAATTCATAGGAGCAGACGAAGATTATATGAACTCTATGAAGAGAAATCATATAACAAAAATACGGCCTTTCTAGATTATGTTCGTAGTTATTCAAAAATGTTTAAACGCGTTTGTGCCGTAGCTAAATCTAATTTCATTGAAAACAAAATTGAATCTAGTAGCAATGTAATGAAAACGACTTGGCAAATTATAAACAGAGAGACTGGAAAGGCCAAAGCTACACATAATAAATTCAAGCTTAAGATAGATAATCAATTGCTAAGTACAGACCTAGAAGTAGCAAAAGCTTTCGAAAATTTCTTTACGGACATTCCAGTTTCAACAACCAAGTCTTTAAATTCATCTCCCGCTGCTGCTGAATCTATACTTAAACAAAACTTTGAGAAATGTAAAACAGATTTTAAATTTAGGCACGTAAATAATGAAGACATTGTAAAAGCGTTTAAATCCCTGGAAATGAAAAAGACAGCTGACGCCCATGGTCTATCAGTAAAAATTATTAGTTCCATTGTAGATTGTATTGCACCTCACCTTTGTTGTATATTTAATCAATGTATAGATAATGGTGTGTTACCTGACTTGATGAAACTAAGTAAAGTTATACCTTTATTCAAAGCTGGTAGTACATCAGACCCCACCAATTTTAGACCCATATCGATACTACCAACGCTTAACAAAATATTTGAAAAACTCATACTTAATAAATTGCAAAGTCATTTTTATCTCAATAATTTAATTCATATTGCTCAGTTTGGTTTCACAAAGGGTCGTTCAACAGCCGATGCTGGTGTTGAACTAATCGACAATATTTTTGATACCTGGGAAGACGCAATGGATGCAATAGGTGTCTTCTGCGATCTATCCAAGGCTTTTGATTGCGTCCATCATGACACTCTTGTCAGGAAGTTACGCCATTATGGTGTAAAAGATCAGGCACTTGGCCTTCTGGAGTCATTTCTAACAGATAGGGTTCAGATGGTCGATGTTAATGGGAAAAGATCACCTGGGTCTTCAATAAGTATGGGCGTGCCGCAAGGTTCATTTCTTGGTCCTTTCTTGTTTTTAGTATATATTAATGATTTACCTTACCTTGTTAAAGCAAAACATGGGTTAGTATTGTTTGCCGATGATACTTCACAATTCTTTTCAGAATTCTTTATTGCGCAGAACATTACACCAATACAATTATACACGAAATTAAAAGGCAAAGGCGAGCTTATCTCTCAACAGAGATTTCTTCCAGCAAACCTATCTGGATAGGATACATATAAAATGAAAAGGGTAGTCTAGTGCAATTAAATACTTACCAAATACCAATAAAATATGATACTTACTATAAAAATACATATAATCAAAGAAATAGTAGATAAAATAAGAATAAACAAATAATAATAATAAATAGATAAATACAATTACATACTTATATATACAATACCTATGATGAAAGAGAAAGTAAGTGCTTTTTCAAGCGATTCTTAAAGGAGAAAAGAGTGGGACTGTCCCTTATAGTGCAGGGAAGTGCGTTCCACAGCCGAATGGCCCTCAGCCTGAACGAGTGCTCGTAGGCGACGGTGTTATGCTGCGGAATACATAGAAGAGACACCGTGTGAGATCTCCGCTCCTTGCCTCTGGAGAAAAGGAACTCAAAACGTTCACGAAGGTAGGAAGGATATCTGGGGTTTCTCAAGATGTTAAAAAGTAAAGTCAATATGTGGAAATCACGGCGAAGACGAATCGGGAGCCAACCCAGTTCCTTGCGATACTGCGAGACGTGGTCATACTTGCGCAGCCCGAAGATGAACCGAATCCCGAGGTTCTGAAGTCGTTCGAGTTTATTCAGTTGTTCTTCGTTCGCACTCACCCAGCAAGCATCGGCATAATCAATTAAAGGAAGTAGAAGGGACTGGGCTAGAGTGACTTTAGTATGCCGTGGAAGGAAGTATTGTAATTTCCGAAGAGAGTGAAACGATGCAAAGACTCGTCTGCTGACCTCGGAGACATGGGGCGACCAAGACAGCATGTTATCGAATACAATTCCGAGATTTTTAGCTTTATCGCTGTATTTGATTACGGTTCCATCAAATATTAGAGGAGCGATTGGAAGTTGTAACAGGTTAAGAGAGTATCGGGTTCCCAAGATCAAGGCCTGCGACTTTCTCGGGTTGACCAGAAGCCCATATGAGAGGGCCCACTTCCTGATATTCTCGAGGTCAGCATTCAGAGCCTCCACAGCCGGAGTCACATCACGCGGAGAGAAATGCCGGTATATTTGGAGGTCATCTGCATAAAGATGATATGAAGAAGTAAGTACATCAGAGATTGAGTTGATAAAAAACGAGAACAGAAGGGGTGAAAGGATGCCACCCTGAGGAACCCCAGTGAATAGATCGCACCAATCGGTGGATGTTTCCTCAGAATTGATGCGTTGTTGTCGATCTCTGAGATAGGAGTCAAACCAGCGGGCGGCATGAGAGGAGACATTAAGTGAACGGAGGATCGCAACCAGGATATCAAAATCCACGCAGTTGAAAGCGCTGCTGAAGTCAAGCAGTGCCAGCACAGACATCCTCTTCTGATCCATCGCAAGTTGGATGTCATCTGTCACTTTGAGTAGAGCGGTGGTAGTGCTGTGACCCGGCCTAAAACCCGATTGGAAATAATTAAGGAGATTCATGGAGGAAAGATAGGTGGATAGTTGAGTGTGTACAATGGATTCAAGGACTTTGGAAAGGATGGGCAGGATAGAAATAGGACGATATTCTTTGTAGGAAGTTGGGTTGGATGTTTTAGGCAAAGGGATCACGAGAGCACGTTTCCACTGACTAGGGAAGTGACAGTCAGAGAGTGAAGCATTAATTATGTGAGTGATAACCGGCAGCAATTCTCCAAGAACACTTGTCAACATTTGAGAGCAGATTTTGTCATCGCCGACGGCTTTTGATGAGATTGCTAGCACTGCTTTCCTGACTGCAGCGATTCCAACATGACGCAGATTGAAAGAAGAGTGGCAGGAGACGGTCCTGGAAAGCAAGTTACGGAGTGTGGCATCCTTGACAGATGGATCCATCTGGACGGGGGGGACAGCAAAAAAATGATTGAGACCGTTAAGGTCGATGTTACCAACCGTCAGGTCCTGGGACTTACCAATACCAAGGGTCTTCAGAAATTTCCAAACTTGTGCAGGGGCGTAGTTTTCGATACATTCAAATATATGACGGCGTTTGGCATCTCGACACAGACGGGAGCAGCGATTACGAAGACTTTTGTATGCTAAGAGATTTTCTTCGGTCGGATCCTTTTTGTATTTAGTCTTGGCACGGTTTCTCTTAGCCATCAGACCCTTAATGGTATCAGTAAGCCATGGAGCGGGGAGATGTTTAACTTTAACCTTCTTGACAGGAGCATGTTTGTCAAACAAGCTCAGGACAATCGTGTTAAAGTTTTGGACCTTATCATCAACGGACTCACTTCCCAGAACAAGGGACCAATCTATGGAAGAGGCGTCGGATTTAAGGGAAGTGACATCAATACCCTTGAAACTACGAAGTTCAAGAAACTTAGCTCTACGTTTGGGGGGCCTAATTTTGTAGGATAGGTAAATTAAATCATGGTAGGAGAAGGGGGCACTGAGTTGACCATGTGCGGCAACCTTAGTGGGGTTAGATATTATCATCAAGTCAAGAAGAGAGGGGGTACAGTGAGGCTGAAAGTGAGTGGCATCAAGGGGAAGAATGTGTAAATTCAAGGAGTTAACAATGGATTGCAGTTTGTCTGATCGAGCATTGCTTTTAAGGAGGCAGGTGTTAAAATCACCAAGAATAAGAGTAACAGGATAAAGAGGAGACAGGTCATTAAGAAGAGTTTCAAAAGATTCAAAGTAATCTATGCGAAGAGAGGGGCTGTAGTAAACACCCAGAAGAACTTTATTGTGACGAAGACATATCTCTAAAAATAAGTGTTCCGCAGAACCAGAGTATAGGCTGGGCGAGTGGCTGATAACTTTGCACGAGATGTCAGAACGAAGGTAGATGGCAACGCCGCCATCAGCCTTACCCGTTCGATCATTACGAAAGAGCGTGAACCCTGGCAGAGCATACATGGAAGAAGAGAGGGATGGCTTGAGGAAAGATTCGGAGACAAGAATTCCGTGAATATTCTGGTCAATGAAGGCATCAAGAAGATCAGCGTAGCTGGCGTGAATGCTCTGGGCATTAATATGCACGATGTTGAGATTAAAGCCAAGGGTCGAGAACACGCTTTTCAGATTATCTGACAAAGAGCCATCCGCCGACAACCCACCTCCCGCACTAAGTGAAACATCGCTATCAGAGCTAGAAAAGAAGCTATCGTTAAAATTGTTTAAGGTATTCATAAACTAAATAGATATAGGTACATATAAATTATAAAATAAATTTATATTAATAGGATCTACTTTAAAATACTTTTGGTGCCAAGCCTGAACTCAATCTTTCACTGGGCATGCTGGGAAAGAAATCAAGGTTAACAGAAATCAACTTGCAATAATTATACAGCAAAAAAGTAAAAACAAATAAAACACAAACAAACGGCAAATATTCAAGCAATATCGAAATCTCGCTATTGCGTTTCGTTACGCGTCATACGGAATGTTTGTACAGAGACATGACAGTAACAAGAAAAAAAAAAAAAACGTCGCTGTCAAAAATGACAGTTGACAGTGAGTTGGTGGATTCAATTACCTACCAAGAAATTATGAATTAAACGAGGAAATACTTCTTTGATATTTAAAGTTAAAAGACAGCAATCAAATTATGACGAGGTAAACAATGCTATCTCTAGTATAGTGAACTGGTTTACTGTTAACAATTTATTACTTAATGAAAAGAAAACTAAATGTATTAAATTCGTGTTACCCAATGTGAACCCGGTAACTACAGACATATTTATAAAAGGACAGAGATTGGACCTTGTGCAGTCGACTGTCTTTTTGGGCATTACTTTAGACGCCAAACTACAATGGGATCCTCATATAAATAAATTGTCGAACAGACTGAGTTCGGCAGCGTTCGCAGTTAAAAAAATTATAGCTCTTACCGACGTAGACACCGCTAGACTAGTCTACTTAAGTTACTTTCATAGTCTAATGACCTATGGTATTTTATTGTGGGGTCACGCTGCGAATGCTAATAGTATATTTATTCTGCAGAAACGGGCTGTTCGTGCAATTTATAGATTAGGGCCTGGAGTGTCACTGGGGGAAAAGTTTAAAGAAATCAATATTCTGACATTTGTGTCTCAATATATCTATGACAATCTTGTGTATGTAAAAAGAAATATAACTAATTTTCAGAAGTGCAGTGATATACACAATTTTAATACTAGAAATAAAGACAAGTTGGTTGCTTATGTAAGCCGACTACATAAAATTAGTAATTCTTTTAAAGGAAATTGTTTACGCTATTACAATAAGGTCCCTACTGATATTAAAAACTTACCTTTAGACAAGTTTAAAATAATAATAAAACAGAAATTGTATAAAAAAGGTTACTATAGGATATCTGATTACTTAGAGGACAGATGTCCATGGGAATAGATTGTTTGAGTAACAGGCTGTTTCGATATATAATTAGCATTCATTTTGTAATTTGACAATATTTTATTTAAAAAAGGAAACGCAAAAGATGCGACGACTGTGGAGTTTCTTCGGTGAGCTCTTCTCCACGGATTCCGCCATTGTGTTAGTGAACTCACCCAAAAAAATGTAATGACGGATCTAAGTGATGTAACAACATCCTATGGAAATAAATGATTTTTGATTTTGATTTTGATTTTGCAAGTGCTGCATTTGGTCCGAGATTTGTTATAGTGGCAATGACGGCATCGTGATTGTTTTGTTTCATGTAGAGGCATATGTTTTGAGCTTTTCCGACGGCGTTTCTTCGATGAAACTTCAGTAGAAGGTCTTCCTTTCTTCCGTTTTAAGATTGATTCTGATTCCTCTTCGTTGATTGAATCAGTGCTGTCTTCTTCTGTATTCTGCTCAATAATTTTTTCGCCTAATTCCATTTTATAATTGCGCAGTTGCTGTATATTCTTTACTGGCACGCCTTTTGTAATCTGCTCATTTTTATGCTGTATCCATGAATTAGATACCGCTAAATCCAGCATGTGCGAGAAAAAACGTTGAGTCCATTTTCTTGTCCTGTATCGAAAAGGACAGACAGATAACATTCTGTCAGCCAAATCAACGCCCCCCATGAAAGCGTTGTAATTGCGAATGACTCTCGGCCTGCTGACATCGACATACCTTTTATCGCGCTTGCACCACCGTCGGCATAGATCTTCAGGATCTTTAGCCTCAACTGTAGACAACATTAGTACCGGTTTGTTGTCAAACCATTTAGTTATTGCAACCTTGTCGTCTTTCCTAACAATTGAGCTCACACTTCCTCTGCCACGTCTTTTTAGGACTTTGTCGTCAATCAACTTATCTCTGGCAACAGCTGGTACTCTGTTTTTTTGGATAGTTCCCGTACACCCAATACCATTTTGAAGGAGTCTATCAGCCAATTTGACTGTGGTAAAGTATCTGTCAATGTATAGTGTATGTCCAGGAACAAGAGACTCGGCTAAAGACAGTACTGCCTTATCTCCTAACCCAAAACTTGTAGATTCGAATTACGGATAGGTCGTATTCCCTTGATATACGTCAAAGTTGCAAACTAACCCATTAGGATTGGCAAGCACAAATGCTTTTACACCTACTGGATTAGGTTTTCCAGGGCAATATTGCTTGATTCCACAAGAACCCGTGAAAGGAATTATCATTTCGTCGATTGACAATTTATTTTCTTTATGTTGTCTTTTGCAGCCGGCTTGAATTTTGTCAATTAGTGGTCTCACTTTCCAGAGTTTATCCTTAGCCCGAGCGCCAGCAGCAATATCATCGTCATAAACAAATTTAAGGGCGTTTCTCAATTGCATGTAACGATTACGTGGCATATTGTCAGCGATCACAGTTACTCGCCATTTTCTTTCCCAATATTTCCTCAACCAAGGATAGTTTATAGTTGACATCACAAATGATATGCCAATGTACACACGACAAAGAAGATCGGTTTGCAGGGCACACAAACACCAGTCTTTGTGTGCGTAACGTTGCCAATAGCTACGATTAGCAATGCACACTAACACAGTATTCGTGTTAATGTCGCGTCTGTGTGCGTTTTTCTGATCCCATACATTCATTGATTATGACGCAAGTTTTCACAGCTTTATGCAAAGTAGTCGATAGCCTAGTGGATTAGGTGCTAGAATTACGATATGTAGATAAAGGTTCGATCCCTCAAAGGAAATTATTTTTTAGAAGCTACGAGTATTATTAAATTCACATAGCATCGAATATAAATTGATTACAATTGTTTAACCAAACTAGAGTTCGAAGAGTTGTAAACTTGCCCGGTAAAAAGGCCATAGTCTACCTTCTTTATTTAAAGCTACCCTCTTTAAAATTGTTTTGCGTCTGCGCGCTCTCAGCATTAGTTGTATTGCATTTCGTTCCTTGTAAATTGTGATTGAGATTTGTTATCTATCATGGAAAGTCATCTATCCACTTTTAAAAAGGCGGAAATCATTGTTTTGTATGAACAAAACATTTCAATTAGCGAGATAGCACGACGTTTAATGATATCGGTGAGTTATGCATATAAAAAATAAATTTGAAGGTTTTTTATAAATTATGATTATAATTATACCTTGTGTTACTACTTCATTGTATTTTTTTCTTATTTTACAGAGAAGAACAGTGCAACTGTGGGTTCATAGGTATGCAGATTCTGGACATGTTGAAAGTCGTCGACCAGGCCCACAGCCTGTAGCCTACACAGCTGCATCTGATCGCCATCGCGACATCATTGCAGCGCATAACAGCAATCCGTTTGCCAGCACCCGGTCTACGGCGACACTTCATAATGTAACACTACAAACAGTTCGCAATCACTTACGAGCTGATGGTTTAAGATGTCGGAGACCAGCGAAGAAGATTATGATGTCTAATGAGCATCGTGAAGACAGAGTGCGGTTTGCCCGTGAATATTTGGACTTTGATTGGTGTAATAATGTTGTTGTTTTTAGTGATGAAAAGACTTTTAGATCAGACAAGGATGGGCGTAAAATACTGTGGAGAAGAAATAATGAACGATATAGTTTAGCAAACATTCTACCGTGCAGGTGTAGTGGCCGTATTACTTTGGGATATTGGGGATGGATGTCGTCGATGGGCCCCGGTGAATTAGTGCAAGTGAGTGCTCGCAACACTGCTCAAGGATACTTGGATATTTTACAGAACGTCATGTTACCAACCGTACGAACTGTATATCCGGATGAGCATATATACTTTGTCCATGACAATTGCGCTGTGCATCGCGCCCATATTGTGCAAGAATGGTTTAACAAGCAAGAATCCTTGACAGTTATTGACTGGCCTTCTAAAAGCCCTGATTTAAACCCCATCGAAAATCTATGGGGACATATGGTGCTCAATTGGGATCCATCGAATGTGAGATCTAGGTCTAATTTAGATGAAGTTGTTACTTCAACCTGGGAGATAATGCGAGGCACTGACATGTGTTGGAATATGGTCACTGGCATGAGAAGTAGACTACAACAAATAATAGTAAGAGAAGGAGCTCCACTAAGATATTAAATAAAACATAACCATTAATATGTGAAAGCTTTGTGTTATCATAAGATAAGGTGATTTATATGTCTATGATGTTATTGCTACTTCAGGTTAGAAGTTATCACATAATTTCTAATTGCTTAGCATGTTGATTCATAGCTTATATATCATCAACTGCGACATCTGTCCTTGTCTGACTAAAACTAAAATAAGTAAATTAAGTGTAGTTTATTATAACAAACTAGTAATAAATTATTATTAGGACGAAATATAATTTTGTTTTATTATGAAAAAAATAAGGCTGGTTTCACCACATGCTGATAAAGCCTATCTGTCAAATAACGCCATACAAAAATCTAAGTTTAACTGGCAGATAGGCTTCATCAGCAGTGGTGAAACCGGCCCTTAATCTAGAATAAATATTTGGTCTGATCAATAATAATTAAAAAAAAGTATCTAAAAAAAAACATCACCATGCTTTTTCCCTCCTTGATAGAGGATCGAACTCAATACCTCAAAGTCATTAGTCTGGCATCTAACCCGTTGGGCTATCGTCCACTCTGTAGGAAGCGGTAAAAACTAGTCTTATATTCAACGAAGACACATAGTGATTGTATGCTCAGACAGTATTATAATATCTGTGACTGTGCTGTGACGACCAATGTAACGCACACACATTCAAGTCAGCGATTCGTGTCGCAACGTTACGCACACAAAGAGTGGCATTTGTGTGCCCTGCAAACCGAACTTCTTTGCCGATTGTACATATACAGTTCTGCTTTGGTCAGATTCAAGCTTTTGCCGTGTATTTTTACGGATTTTCGATTTGTGCATTGAACAATAGTATTGATAATATCATCATCAATATACTGCCTAAACAAACTCATCATATCGGTTGCCTCTAGAACGTTGGGTAAGTAACTAGGTTGTAGCACTTCTAATTCCTGAGGAGCGAAGTTTTTATGTGACCAACCTGTATTCATGGAATGGTGCTGAGCTGGTATATTATGACCTTGACGTCCTCTGTTTGAAGAGCAGCTGCCCCTGGTCCTACCGCGTGCTGGTCCCGGTCGTGTGACTGTCACGTCATGTACAGATTCAGGTTCAGGTTCAGAGTCCGATTCGCTGGTGTCATCACGTTCCTCGGTGGGTTGAAACTCTGGGTCAGAATATATGTCACCCCCATATTCTTGTCCAATATCTTCCAAATCTGATTGATCCAGCAGCAGCTCCTCAACGTCTTCATCTCTCATATCTATAAAACAAACGAAAATATTAAACCATACTATATACTAAAGTACAACCCAATGTGATCAAATAATCACAAAAATAACACAACATGTATGATAAGTAATGCCCACAGTGAACAAATGATCACATAATTTTACGATGCAAAGTTTTGACCATTGAAAACTTATTGGTGATAAAACTATTCCTAATACAATAAACTCCTACATTTTGTCTCCCAAATTAATGCATTGGATGTCTTGGCAGATCAAAGATTTCACGGATAAATCACGATAAATACTTACTTCGTGTGCGCCGATGCTCCCGGTTCGCCATTTTGCAAGGAAAAGACAGATTTCACGTGATTGGTAAATAAATTTACTCCTGTTAAACTGACGTATACGTTCCAACCAATCAGGAAATGATGTTTCGAGTAAGATTTACGCGCCAATTTTCAAATTGTCTTTGAATGATTTATTTGTTATCAAATGATCACACTGGGTCTTAACTCGCACGAAAAATAAATATGCCTTGGGTATGAGGGATGTCTTTAATTTAGGATCAAATGAGTACATTGGGTCTTAGGAGGGTATTCTGTTTCACGATATACTCGTTAGTGCGTTTGACAGGTTTTGTCCGTTGAAAACAGTACAGGTTAAGAAAAAATATCCTAAGCCAAAATGGATTACACCGGGTATTCAAAAATCCTGTGAAACAAAGCGTGAACTTTTTATTGAACTTAAAAATTTAAACCAAGATTCCATAGTTTCAAAAAAATATAAATCCATACTTTCGAAACACTACAAAATATACTGTTCGTTTTTGCACAGGGTGGTATCGTATGCAAAGAAAAAAGACAACGAATGTCTTATTCTAAATTCAAAAAATAAAATTCAAACTGTCTGGAATATAGTAAATAAAACTATCAAAGGGGAAAAATCTAAAAAAATTGAAAGTTTTTCGGGACTCACAGATGGTGTCAAACGATAATCAGTGAGCTAGAGGCGCCAGACTTATTTAACGCTTATTTCAGTACAAGTAGCACTCCTATAAATAAAAACGAGCTACATAGCATTGAACTTCCCAGCTTTCAAAACAACACCATGTTTATCAATCCCATATCTAGACATGAAATTCTAGTACTTGTGTCTAGTTTCAATAATAAAAAGTCGTGTGGTTTTGACGGTTTACCAATCACTATTATTAAAGAAATTATAGAGGTAGTTGCCGATCCTCTGGTCTATCTCATAAATCGATCAATAGCCACAGGTATTTTTCCAGAAAGGCTTAAAAAAGCTCATATTATTCCTCTGCACAAAGGTGATAGTAGACTGGAAGTTCAGAATTATCGCCCCAATGCGTTGTTGCCCTGTCTTTCAAAGATCTTCGAAAAATTTTATTCAAACCGTTTGACAAACTTTTTATTAAAATACAAAATACTGTCCAAAAACCAATTTGGTTTTCAAAAGGGTAAGTCAACTATTGATGCTGTTTTCGATATGATGGATTTTGTGGCGGACTCTCTAAATATAAAGTCAAACGTGGTAACTGTTCTACTGGACTTATCAAAGGCTTTTGATTATGTCGATCATCACGTGTTGCTATGCATCCTAAATCGGTACGGTATAAGAGGAAATTGTCTAGACTGGTTAAAGTCTTATCTGACAAACCGCCAACAAAGTGTTAAGCTCCCTATGTTTGACTCCAGGACAACACACACTTTCAAACAAAATATCCCTAAGTACTGAGATGACGCAAGGTGTGCCTCAAGGTAGTGTCCTGGGTCCCCTGCTGTTCATATTATATATTAATCATTTACCCCAAATAGTCAGTAAGAAAATCACTATGTTTGCGGATGATGTCTCAGTATTCTTTAAATTTGAAAGAAATAATACAACACAGCTGTTTCCTGAGATAAATGTAACTATCAATGCCATAGTCAAGTGGTTAAAATCTATTGGACTAAAAACAAATGCAGGAAAAACAAAAATTATTCATTTCCGAAATTATAATACCCCTAGACTGGAACCAAATCTAACTGTGGACAATACTACGGTTGCCCTTGTAGACCAAGCCAAGTTTCTGGGGATTTTGGCAGATGAGTACATGAATTGGAAAAAGCACATAGATACCCTTGAGACAAAACTAAGTAGTTTTTGCTATGCATTGAGATGCTTGTCAACAGTTACTACAACACATGCCATGCTGCAGGCTTACTATGCGTTTTTCCACTCTAGGCTTCTGTACGGCTTGGCATTGTGGGGTGGCAGCGTTGATATAGAAAAGTTGTTTGTCTTGCAAAAGAGATGCGTTCGTATTTTAAGTGGTATCAAATCAAATATAGTAACTTGTCGCGGCCTATTTTTTAAATTGAAAATACACACTGTCACAGCGCTTTACATTATGGAGCTCTGCAAATTAATAAAGCGTTATCCTGAAAAGTTTCCCATCAGCTCTGAACGCAATAGTAATAGGCTAAGAGATAGGTTCAAGCATGACCTTAAGACTAGGTACTGTAGAACTACGTCCTATAGTAGAAGTACTAGTAATATGGCAGTCTGCGTTTATAATAAACTACCGTCAAATATAAAGCTTCTCTCGGGTGATCAGTTTCTGAAGGCCTTGAAGCAGTACTTACTGCTTATGTGTCCTTATACGTTGACTGAGTTTTATGAATACGGCAAATTATTGTCTTAGAAAGTAGGTATTTACTGTTTTACGGATTAGACTTTTTATTTTATTATTTTTCATACTTTTGACTAGCGACATAAATATTAACTCAAAATAACAATTCAATTCAATTCTAATCCAATAAAATAATGTTTTTATAGAATTATTTATGATTATGTATTTTTTTGTTTTTCCAAGCGGAAAATACTATTATGAAATTTTCTCTAATGTTAATCTAATTTACTTAATCTAATTTAATTCTATTGATAATTATGATTATTAAATTGCCATGCCGCCATTGGTAAAATTACATTAGCACATTATATTATATTACTTAAGATCTGTAACAAATACTGTAATTTATCGCAATAAAAAAATGAAGTCCTAAAAGGCTAACATGTGTAAATATTTTTAGGTATAGTATCTTTAGAATTAAAAACCTTTCCTTTTTCTATCCTCAATCTGCAAATAGATAGGGTCAAAAGTCTTTGGGTAATATACATAGTCGGTCCATAAGTTCTGTCACAAATATTTTGCCGCATAGTAAATAATACAAAGTTTTATTTTATTTAATACTATATATGGTTTGATAGCTCATTAAATACTGATAAATTAGAACGATTATTGGATTTAAATGCTTAAAGCCATATTATACAAATGTTAGTTTCTTCAGAGATTTTGCACATTTTTACCCAATCAAAAATACGGACGTGATTCACTTTATCTTTTTTCCATGACTCTTAAAACCTTTCAAACTTACGTGAGATTTTAGTCAGAACCCTCCCTGAACCCGTTACCTTCATTTTGAAGCATAAGATAACTAAGTCTGGGTAAAACTAATTTTCATATTCACATTTTACGTAGTGTACTTGTTGCCCACAAGATTATTTTTATACGTTTTTCTGAAAACGTAAAAAGTACGTAAAGTTCTCTTTGGGAGCAGTTGGAACTGAAAGCTAACAGAAAATCAAACGCTAGTTGTTAAGCATGGTCTAAAATCGAGGTTTCAGAATAAATAAATAAACACTTGTTGGTTATCTGGAACACTGTTTTTTTATTAAATTTGTGGTAAGTGGTATTTTTGTCAGTTGCGGCGTGTTTTGGGTTCGCGATTGTCTCAAGTTATAAGGTTTTTTGTCATATTGCGATAATCCTACAAAATGTATTGTATTGCAATTTGATTCGTATAAAATAAGCTTTTTAATCATGTATAATACGAATAAGAAAAAGTTTATTGCTGAGTTTTATCTATCAAAAACCTTGTGACAGAACTTAAGGACCGACTAAGTATAAGTATAGATATTAGACAGGGTATTATAAAAAACACGATTTGATGTATTTTTATAAATATGGGGCTAATATTACATTGATTTGGAACTAAATATGAGGGAGGGAAATATAGAAAAGAACACGGATGAAAGAGACGCACCATACTATATTTTTTAAATTAACTTATAGACAATTAGGTACACATTGAGATCAATTTACTTGAGTTATACTAAGAGATACACACATTGTAATCAAATAGCTTAAAGTTATAGGTAAAGATAATTAGGCACACATTGAGGTCAAATCACGTTAAGGAAGAGTATGTTGTTTTAAACAGCCGTATTTTTTATTATTATATAAATTGTATGTTTAATATTGAGTAGACTGCCTTTAAAATTTGACGGCTGTTTACTGTACCATACTATATTTTCTAAATTAACTTATAGACAAGTAGGTAGGTACACATTGAGATCAATTTACTTGAGTTATGACACACACACACATTATTATCAAATAATAGATAGATGTAAAGATAATTAGGCACACATTGAGGTCAAATTACCTTAAGGAAGAATATGTTGTTTATAACAGCCGTATTTTTTTTTAAATTAATATTGTTTTATATGTTTAATAATGAGTAGACTACCTTAAATATTCGACGGCTGTTTACAACAATGCCCTGTATTAATACTAGTCAACAACTTACACAGAAATCAGACCTTAAATTTCTTTTACAGCAACGGCAGCAGGGAATGTATAACAGTCATTTTCGTACAGTGGCATCGGGAGAACCATGAAAATATCTGTCTCATCGATTATAGAAACATCGTTCTCCACAATGCGGAATTTGCTTTTGTCTTTCCTGATGGACTTCAGTCCTTGGACCACCAATTTTTCGCCACATACTTCTTCTACAACGCAAACATATTGGTAACTATGCTTGCCCTTGGATGACGAAGAAAACTTCGCCAGGATAAAATTGCCCATGTCTATTTTGTCTTTTGTAGAGACCAACATATTCTCTCTGTCTATTGGTGTAAGGGTCAGTGGCCCAATTTTTTTCGATTCGAAATAATGTTGATTTTCCGGCGTCCGAATGTCAGACAAAACCTTCACTGCTTCGTTTTTCTCTTTATTTTTTCTGTTTTCTAATTTAATTTCCACTAAATTGTGCATATTTTCACTGTCCTTTATTTCTTCTTCTGTAATTCTTGTAAGTCTATCTGTAACCTGACGTGATCTGTTTGTTCCTCTTTTGTTATTTTGTAATTCATCCACTTCCATATTCACTGATTCGACCTCCATCCAATCAGAATCATCATTTTCAGCATATTGAACCTCAGTTTCTGTATTTTCAGAGAAAGAGTCAAAGTTTTCTTTAGTTGTTTTTTTTTAATCTTCCTAAGATTCTTAATTTTTCTTTTGTTTTTCACGTTCTTTGTGGTTTTGAGTAGATGGGATTTTGTGGAAAAACATTCACAGTTTCCTCTGTTACAAAAACAGCTTAATGGTCTGTACTTGATGACATTTGTATTTTCAGTAGCAATGATTTGATGGAGTTTCATGGTTGCAGGAATTGGTTGGATTCTTTCAGGACTAGATATTTTGATGTTTTTAATATGCTCCTCAGTAACATAAAATATTTTGATTTTGGTTTCCGTTTCAGACAAAAGTTTGAATGCTGACTCTGCATTTACTATGTCATCGCCATATGAGACTAGGCTATCTAAACTTCTTTTAATTGCCCCACCAACACCATCCGCCGCACCTTTTCCGAGCGACGCCTCGAAAAACGACCACGTTGATTCAACGAAACCTGCTTGTTTGGTTTTTTCATTAAACAGAAAAAAGTTTTTTTTCTGTCGGTATTGCGTGGTTGGTCCATCGGAATAAAAGTGGACACTGTCAATTTCAGGAAACCGCTCTTTTAAAAAACTTAGAACTGGTTCTAAGTGTCTCCATATGGCCTCAGGTCCATGTTTCAGTGACGGAGAAATGGTGCAGAACGATAGAGGTTCCTGATCCTTTATATAGGCGACGCCAGTGTGCAATGTAATTTGTCGCTTTGAGGCGCCAAAGTGCATAGACTGGACTTCTTCGGCCATCTTACATCCATAATTTTCTGAGAAGTCGCAGTGTATCACGACTTCGTTTTCTTGTATTTTTTCTGTTGCATTTTTATACTCTTTGTACTGGTGATGAATATTATTATGATGTTCTTTGAATTTATAGAGATCATTTTGGAATAGGTTTATTAGGGTATTTACATTATCAGTTTTTTCTTCTTTTACAGTTTTCTTGGTCACTGTAAGTTTACCAGCTTTTTCAAATTAATAATACCTTGGACACCTTTTACACACATTGATCTAGCCCCAAACTAGGATTCCCTGTATCTTGGGTACTAGACAACGATATATATACTTATATAGAGAAATATTATACTTAGATAGATAAACAACCATGACTAGGGTACAAACATCCGTTCTCATCAAACAAACATTTGCCCCCACCGGGACTCGAACCCGGGACCCTTGGTTTCGTAGGCAGCGTCACTACCAACTCGGCCATTCGGGTCGTCAAATTCATGTGCTGTTGTGGTCCATTGAAACCAGGGCACGTCTTCTTGGCATATTTCGGCGTTATTAATGTTTACTTTTTTCTTAGTGCATACTTTACAGTCTCCATACATGCAACATTTGGATCTAGCATTGCATACGATCTCAGACACCAAATCGTTTAGATCAGTTGAGGCCCAATTTCTTCAAAGCCTCGGCTATAAAGTCAGGTTTGCATGTTTAACACAAGCACACGTGTTTCGGTCGCTTATAGTCGGATGCACTATATAAAATGGTCGGTAGCGTTTGAATGTGGTAAAAGATGATGTTCCTCCTTCATTTTTGTATACTTTATATAATTTCGACAAAGTATTTAACAAAAATCGCTTTTGTATTTTTTTTCGGGTAACTGTTTCGTTTTTTCCTGCAGTCATGGGACTGACATCATCTCTTTCGAAGAATTCTTTAATTCTTTTAGCTGTCTTCATTCTCTTTTGTTTTATAGTGTAATAACGTCGTACGGTGCCTTTTAATCCCAAACATTTTGACAATTTGGTTTTCATATTGTATTTTTTCACTGGAACACTCTCTACAAGTTTCTTCAATATTTTTCTCTGTTTGTATGTTTTGCTTTCTTGGTAAGTTGTTTTCAGTGACTCTTCTAGGACATGATGCTGTAAAAGCTGCCGCTTGACCTTCAGTTTAGCTTCCTCTGATATGTCGGGAAGTTCTTGTTCGATAAAGTTGTGTGATTTTGTCATGGGAGTAAGTTCTGTCGGTTTGACGGTTTTCTGATGTAGTTTCATCCATTATTGTCTCTACCTCTGCAGTGGTTTCATTCATTGTCTCTTGCTTTGTTATTGTTCCACTCATTCTTGACTCTTTCTCTGATTTCAACTCAAGCAACTGGCCAGTAAGTATACTTATCTTTTTTCTACATCGAGTTAATGTTTTCCTTAAATTTTGTTTCTGCTTGTTCAACAGATCGATCTGCTCTGCTTCTTTAATTTCAAATTTTCTCTTGCTACTTGACTACGATAGCGTCGACGTGACCTTTACTACTACTTGCTACTGCTAGCTCTTCTTCTTTTGGTTGTTTCTTTTTACGTTTAGCATCCCGCCATTTTTTTCTGACCTCTTTTTTTTCATCTTCATCCATATTTTCAATTTTCCTTTTCTTGGCCTTCGTTCTCTCGGCATTTTTTTTCTTCATTTCTTCATATTTCTTAGGATCTCTTTCTTTCAACCTCTCGCGGTACTTCCGACATCGTTCCGCTGAAGTTAATGGCATCTGGAAATAATATGATGAAATTATGTAGGACCAACGCTGCTCTTTCCATACAACTTAGAATTAGTAACCGTTCATAATAAAGAGATGGCGTTACGAATAATATATGTACTTTAAACGCCATTTTTCCAATAGACATTTTATTTATTTATTTATCCAAAACAAAAACTTATATTTGTTTACATATGACTAACCGCGGAAACCGCATGCGGTTTATGTGCGGAAAGTGAGATCGCAGGTACAGGTGCGTCTTTACAATTTTAATTTCTGCTTATAGGTACCTATCTAGTACATATGCTAGGTGGCGCTAATCTTAGAATAAATCCCATATATCTTAACGCCATCTCGTGGTATATGCAATTTTTCGATGGTGCTGCACCAAGCGATAAAGGCCTCGGAACTAAAGTAGCTTCCGTAGTATCTCAGTTTACGCCGTTGACATATTTTGTTCTACGTGGTCTATCTATAGTATCTGTGGTAGGACGAAGGAGCATAGGTGCAGCCATGGGCCGTCCATATTATCAACATCGCGGGGAATACCTGATTTCGACTGGCACAGAACCGGAGAGGTTGGCACAATATGGAGGAGGCTTATACCCAGCAGTGGTCGGAAGGAAGCAGCCAATGATGATAATGAATGATGTAGGTAATTTCGTTCTAACAGTTACAGACAGACGGATGGACTTTTTCAATATGAATATAACGTGTGTACACTTACCTTTAGAAATTTCCGCTGTGACACGTAGCACAATTTCGTGTCGATCGTCGCACACGAGAATTTAAAACTTCACGACCTAACCTAAAAAGTTGCACATTTCGTAAAATAAAGTTGAAAATGTGTACTCGTTGGTGTATTTCAATACTATATTAAGCAAGCGCTGTATTAAAACACTTTTAGTTCAATGAATGCGTCACAAAGTACTTCAAATGTCCAAAAGTATCAGAAAATTATACTGACACTGTGACATGGAACATGTTCTTTCTCATGAATGACAGGCTAACAATATGGTGGAAGTATCCTGAAGTTGGCGACAGGTTGAGCTGTGGTGTTGCCAGCTAGATTAAATCAAAATCCTACCATAAATTAGAGAAATGTTTTGCCTATGGTGTCGCACAACTGAGTCGAACACCGGATGAAAATTTAGGACATACTTAAAATATCAAAATTATCAATATTATTGTATGTACTTATTTAATTTTAATGATAAGAATAATATATTGATACTCAGGAGATTATATAATAAGCATTGTACCTTATGGTGGTACCATAATTAATTTTCGTGTAAAGCGTAAAAGTTATTGGCGAGAGTAAGTAGGACAGTCAAATATTCTATGGTGCTATGAAAAAAAAATAAGTTCATTATTATTATTTAATTAAATTTAACAGGGAAATTATAAAATAAAACGATTAATTAATTAACTACTGAAAACGGACCAAGTTTGATTTTCATGTTGAGTATTCAAAAAATACGGTTCTATATAAAATATATCGTGTTTTTTTACCTCAAACGAGATGGACAAACGAGTCCTTCATAAATATGCAAAGAATTTGGTCCTTACAAGTACGATTGATCGATCCATTACATCGCCATCAAATATCTTTCCGAACTACAATACGGTATTATGATCTTGCAAAGCATCCACAACAGTTTTTAGCCTGCTCTGAACAACATCAGTAACTTCATGGGTTGTATGTAGTGTAAATAGGTAATATTTTTTTCCATACTGGTGCATCGTAATCGCTATTTTTAGGTCGCTTAGGAGGTCTTTCATAATTAGCTAGCGGTTCATCATCACTATCATCCCAATCCGATATCGTGATTTGAATGGCGAGCACGAGCACCTCTCTGGTGCCTAGTACATCCCTTGGAAGAGTTGCAGAATTCAAGTCGTCTTCGTTCCCTTCTTCTCCATCACTCACGATAGCAGGATTAGGTGGAATTAACACCATATGATACTCCACATCATCATCCTCGTCAGCCATTATATATAGCTTCAACGGCTTCCTCAGGCCTGGCGCAGTTGTCACAGCTCATAAAAACGCGTTTACTTGCCATTTTTAAGACTTCGTTATGGCCTGCAAATTTATCGTGGTTATTATACAGATGCGCCCACTGTACCTGCTTGTGTACAGTACAACAAAACTGACCCTAGCATACCAGAACAGATAGTTATATTGATTATGTCATAAGGAACTATATAGTTCAATGTTGCAGTGTAATGAAAAAAATATCGAAATCGGTAAATATTCCTAATAACTAAGACAAAATAATCCTCACCTCAATTGTCTTGACTGTAATCCTTGACGCGAAGCGAAATGATGTTGTTTTTTCTCGTTCTACCCTGCATTTCTGTGTTTTTTTCATAGACTTCTGGATTCTATGTATATCATGCCCTGTTTATAAAATTACGAATATCGATGCCTACTATCAAAAATAAGTATCAGGTGTACACAAGCGTGTACAACGAGCGTTAATGGGTTAACCCGGGGATGGGGAAACTTTTTCCTTCGCGTGCCAATATACTAACGAAATATAATTATGCCGGGCCAAGTTATTTTTGCTATGTTACTACTGCAATAAAAATATTGATATGTATTTTCTGAAAAACTAATTTATTGTGCAATATTACAAAATAACTATTGGAATAAGAAAGACTTTTGAGTTAACTGCGAAGTAGAAGGTTGAGGAGTGCTGGGGACATGTGTGTGTGTGTGAGCTTTGTGGGGACATGTGACATGTGGAACTGTTTTTGTTTCTGCAGGATTTCATCATAAGCCGGCTCCATTTGTGATGCTGAAATTGTTAGGAGTGAAAAAAGGTGGTTAGCCTATTTCGAAGACAATTTTTTCTTAATTTCATTATTGAAAAGGTTTGTTCGCACAAATAGCTTGTACCAAACATAGCCATTATTTTTTGGGCGTGGGCAACTACTATATTTGGGTATTGTGTCCTAGATATGGACTTATAAAATTCCAATTTGCTGGTGTTAAGAAATATTTGCTTCAAATGGGTATTGAATTGCATCTCAATTAGTTCAAGTTGGAGGTTGGCGGGTGTTTCTTCGACGTTGACGTTAAAAGGCATAGAAAAAATATTTAGTGACGGCTCAATTCTCTTAAAATCTTGAAATCTCTCCTCAAATTCTCGTGCAGTTTCTTCAGTTGTTGAGCGAACCTATTTAAGTTGTCGTTTGAGACGGGTGATATACTGCTCAGATTGGGAAAATGGGTATGTTAATTTTTCTCTACACAACTGCAAAACAATATAAGCTGCAATTTGAAGGCTCTTAAATGTCCCCATAGCTCATCTAAGAATTGATTCTTGCCTTGAAGCTTTGTATTTAATTTGTTTAGGTGTGATAGCAAATCTGTGAAAAATGCGAAATCAGTAAGCCAATTTTCGTCTGACATTATCTTAAAGTCGTCGCATTTGCCTTGATCCGTCAGAAAGCCTTGAATCTCCTTTCTTAAGTTCCACACTCTCTCAAATGCATTACCACAGCTTAACCATCTCACTTTAGTATGGTAGAGGAGATCAGAGAACTCGCTTTCGTTGGATTTTAGAAATTCTTGGAATTGGTTAAATTAATTGGTTAACCGTTAACCCATATACACAAGAACCTGACGTCCAACTGGATTGCCATGATGCCCCAAGTTCCAACAGTACTCAGAAAAATATTAAAAAAAAACCACCCCATGTACTTACAGAATTATAGTGATTTCAAAACAAAAGGGGGAAATGAGCACCCTGTGACATACTTTTGAATGCTGTGACTGCTAATGCTGATAATGTCGATATTTCTTTGAGGTTTTGTAATCTAGGGTATTTCTGTGTCTAAATGGAATGTAAAAATAAAGTACTTGTTGTAACATTTTAAAATAAAATGATATTTTAATTTAAGGTGACATGGAAAACTATTGAATTTCGCAACTTTGACCGACTGTAGTGTAAATAAAATGTACCAAAATATTATGGCAAGTGGCGTCAAATTTTGACGCGTTTATTCCTCTTTTTAAAATGGTATAACACTTACTCATAAATTAGTAAAAAAAATAATATAAATATTTTTAATCAACAACCTACTTTTTACCTACTTACGGTACCCGTCGGACCTTTTCTTATCTTAGAAAATGTTATGTTACTACTATTACCACTTGGGTTCCAAGAGTGAGCGAGACGGAAATACATACAGGTAGATTGGACCCCAGTCAAATAAAAGGCAAGAATGTTGACTAAAGATGTTTTATTACAACAAATGCTCAAAATGTTGACCACCAACAGCAATGCAAGCCCTCACCCTTCTTAAAAATGACCGTTTTATGAAAATATAAAACTAAACCTTAATTAACGACACCCGCTCAATGGGTGGGTTTTAAGAAATTGGAAAAATAAAAATTTAAAAGAAGTCAAATTTGGTCATTGCCAATGAAGACCGAAATCCAGTTCGAAAGATGCCCTATCATAAATGAAGTCGCGCTGCGCGACTTGTGAGATTATAGAAGTACAAGCGTTGTAAAACGCCACGCAACTGTCGTTGGTGTCGCCAGACGTTGTGGCACTGGATGGACCACCTCGCTGCTCTTTCTCCTTGTAGGCCAAGGAGGTACGCAGTTGTTGCAACTTACGTACCCAATCGCCTTTTCCGGCGCACACATAGTGTACACCAGCCGGAAACTGCAGCGTGGCCGAGTACGGACAATTGTCGGCCAATCCGTTGAGCGACGTCAGCGCCTGCTGACGTTGTTCCACGATACTGAAATTTATTTTGTTTATAGACCTAACAGTAGTCATTAGGTCGCGCACGTTGTACCAGGAAGTGTTCTGCAGGCAAGCCGCCTGCGAACGGTCGAAATTTTGGTACGCCATCCTTTCAGGTGTGGATTCTCTTGAAGACGCGGAAAGCGACGACGGGCTCGACGGATTGTTCGGAGGAGGTGTTTGCCTTGATGAAGTCGACAAACTAGGTGATCTAGGTGTTTCACGACTATTCCCTCTAGGTGATCTGGTTGTTTCACGACCTCTTCCTCTGACTGATCCGGTTCCGCCAGCCAATCGTTGAGATTGTCTTGTTCCTCGCATTTCAATTTATGTTTCGCGAGTGTCTTTTTTGTCGTATCAGCTGCACTGATTGTGTAATCTTCTCCCGAAGGTCAGCGATGTCCTCAATGGGCTTTGCATACATGAGCTCCTTCATTGTTCCCCAGAAAAAAAAATCCAGCTGATTTAAATCAGGTGAGCGAGCTGGCCACGGGATTGTTCCTGATCGCCCAATCCATCTGTTCGGATATTGCTCGTCCAAAAATTCTCTGACAGTCACACGAAAATGTGCTGGGCAGCCGTCGTGCTGGAACCACATATCTGGTGGGGTCTCTTGTAATAAGTTCGGCAAATCATTTTGGAGAAAATATAAGTATGATTCGCCAGTCAAATTCTCGGGCATCTCAAATGGACCAATAATGTTCCCACAGAGAATACCGGTCCACATGTTTACTTTGAACCGGTACTGGGATCTATCTTCTCTCATCAAGTGGGGATTTTGCACATGCCACTCGTGCAAGTTGTGCAAGTTCATGTAGCCATCCTTCTTAAATGTTGATTCATCCGACCACATAATTTTGTCTAAGAAGTGTTCGTCTTCTCTATGTTTTTGCAGGATTGTTTCGCAAAACGCTACTCGGCTTGGATAGTCTCGAGGTAGAAGACTTTGCACTCGCTGTACGTGGTACGGATGGTATTTTTCTTCTTGGAGAATACTGTGTGCTGTGCTCTTTGGTATCCCCGTATCAGCTTCTATTCCTCGCACAGAGATGCTAGGATTTGCCGACACTGCCTCTAAAACTTCATCACGATATAACTCATTTCTGAGTCGTCCTTCACCAGCTACTTGATTGGGGAACCGCCCGTCACATAGTGATCTGTGCACATTAATGAAAACTCGATGGTCGGGATATCGAGAAGTACCCGGATACCTTTCTCGGTAAAGTCTCGCTGCAGCATGTCCATTTCCTCTACATTCTCCATAAATGTAGTGCATATTTGCGTATTCTTGCGGAGTGTAGGTTGCCATGGTAGCACACACAAAACACAAAGTATCCAGAACAGTCCAAGCACAGCCATAGGTCGTCGTAAAGTGTTCGTTCGAAAGTCCAGAGCACAAAGAAAAATCGAGTCCAATAAACAAAGCTTTAAGTAGTAGTTCGTGATCAATGGTAACAATAACAGAGAGGCGCGTAGTAACGGCAGGAGGCAGAGACGCGTACTGTTATCACGATGCCTTACATAGCGTCACTATCTATCTCACTCGCAGCTCTAAACGTTATCTCCCTCACTCTTACCTGAATAATGGGATAGCATAAAAACAGAACCAGCAAAGGTAGTTTCTGTCTTGCTCCCTCCTGTTGAAATAACGAATCACTATTGAGAGATGCATGCACATGCTGTCCCTTACGGTGAAAACTGTTTTTTGGGAGTCCTATTGTTGTTTTTCTGAGCACACAAAATAGTGGTTAGATGCAATTCGTCGTAATTGTTTCCTTTTAAGAATTCTGTAAGAAGTCGTGAGAAAATGGAATTGTTGATTAAAAATATTTATATATTATTTTTTTACTAATTTATGAGTAAGTGTTATACCATTTTAAAAATAGGAATAAACGCGTCAAAATTTGACGCCACTTCCCATAATATTTTGGTACATTTTATTTACACTACAGTCGGTCAAAGTTGCGAAATTCAATAGTTTTCCATGTCACCTTAAATTAAAATATCATTTTATTTTAAAATGTTAAAACAAGTACTTTATTTTTACATTCCATTTAGACATAGAAATACCCTAGATTACAAATCCTCAAAGAAATATCGACATTATCAGCATTAGCAGTCACAGCATTCAAAAGTATGTCACAGGGTGCTCATTTCCCCCTTTTGTTTTGAAATCACTATAATTCTGTAAGTACATGGGGTGGATTTTTTTTAATATTTTTCTGAGTACTGTTGGAACTTTGGGCATCATGGCAATCCAGTTGGACGTCAAGTTCTTGGACACCCTGTATGGCTCTGTCCGCAGTGATGGGTGTCACATTTCCATAAAAACACTCATATATTTTTTATTACCTGCTATAGTTAGTATCAACGTGTTAGTGTTGCTCTTTAGATCACAACATGAAATACAAATTACCAGACAGATAAGAGAAGTAACCGTCCAAAAACAAAATTGAACAGTTAGAAGCCCCATGACGGGTATGACCTGAACTATTGTAAGTATTGTCCCTTCTTCCACGTAGTTAAATTGATTTGACCATGTGGAGAACTCTTTCCTCATGATAAAATAAATATAATGTCCTCTCTGTATAAGTGTTGAGGTGCAAAAGATAACAGTCAAACAAATGACTCAAATTATCTCAATTTAGTTAAAAAATAATTCATCTATTTTGCCGTGTAAAAGCTGCATTTGACATTTTAGTATAAAATCATCACGATAAATATGCTCATTCCTTCAAGGAGCCGCCGGTTCTTGCGGACCATTTCTTTCTTTATTCAATAAGGTTTTCAGCAAGCGAGCAGGTGTTATAGGATTGTCTCTTCATTAGTTTATTTAGTTGTGCATTCCAGCACTGTATAACATTGTTACTGAGGTGCTTTTGTCCGTCTACAGACCACTGCTTCCTAAGAGATTTATTTTTTGCGAAGTAGTATCAAAATAATTGAGATATTTTTAAATTTTAGGAGTTCTTGGAATGTCCAAGTTGATATAGTCCCAACTATCCTCTATTTTATCGTCCGGCAGCTAAGCAAGTGTCTAGTATCATCTTTGGATTTTACTTTCAGTGCTTTGGCTCTTTTCCACAAATAATTAGTGAAGTGGTAATAACACTTCACTTCAGTTTCAGGAAAAATTGATACTGTTGCATGCTTGTAGCAGTTTCGAAGTCACAGTGAAATTTTTTGGGTAACCATTTGGCTATTCTAGACTGTAGCATTGAGAATAATAAAAAGTAAGATTCTTCAGTTGTACCAGTCATCAATGCATAAGCAACAGGTGCAACGTGTGTATTTGCTGCGAGTTCCCTATTGTATAGCAACAATTGGAAATGTCAACATTTATCCTACAAACACCGTTTGATCAACGTTTTACTCATGCAAGCAAATGCTTAAAATGTCAGTACCTACTTCAAAATATCAACAATTTACTAGGACAACTGTTTACATAGTCAACGGTTCAAAATGTCAACACTGCCTTTATGAACAAATTGCAATTTCGGTTATCCACTTAACTGCGTCGTGCTGAAATCGTGACAAAGGCCCAACTGCGTCAGCGAGTTAGCGGTGCGCAACTTTCGTCGCGCGGCGCGACCTTTCTGACAAAATCAGTCATTGCTGAACAACTAGCAGTGCTAGATGAAAATAAAAAAATACTTCCAGAAAACCATGAAATGCTGTTTAAGTCTCTGTAAATACCTTACTACTCGTTTGACAAACAAAATCTCCAGCACGATTAAAAGTTGGAATTTTCCCTAAAATGTCAGTATTTTCTTCCTATTTTGAGTGAAATCACTAAGTTTCGGCAGTAGCCATAATGTTATTATTTTTATTTAGAAAGTAGACAATCTAAACTTTCAATTGGTACCAAGATTTCTCTGTAATTCATCTAATTTATATCAAAATTTAATTATCTAATCTGTATCCTCATTACAAGGTAATTATCATCTATGGGGCTCTCAAGTGCCATCAAATTCTTACAAGATGGCCGCCCGGCGTAAGATGCGTTTACACGAGTATCGGTTTGGAAATCGGTAAACTAGTACCGGGAATCTCATACTGTACTACTAAAGTTATTTTTTGGTATGAAGTATGAAATGCGTAAAAATAATTTTGTAATAATTGTACCTACTATGGATGTACCACAGTGGCGTGCGCAAAACATTTTATGGAAATGCAATCAGAAGTCTTCTGAAGGTCAAGATTGCAAAAAAAAAGTATTTAATTTACTTCAATAAAAAATTCTAAGGCAGGCAGATCATAAAAAAATATATTGTTTAGTATTTTTTTGCAAATCAAATCAAATCAAAAATCATTTATTTCCATAGGATGTTGTTACATCACTTAGATCCGTCATTACATTTTTTTGGGTGAGTTCACTAACCCAATGGCGGAATCTGTGGAGAAGAGCTCACCGAAGAAACTCCACAGTCGTCGCATCTTTTGCGTTTCCTTTTTTAAATAAAATATTGTCAAATTACAAAATGAATGCTAATTATATATCGAAACAGCCTGTTACTCAAACAATCTATTCCCATGGACATCTGTCCTCTAAGTAATCAGATATCCTGTAGTAACCTTTTTTATACAATTTCTGTTTTATTATTATTTTAAACTTGTCTAAAGGTAAGTTTTTAATATCAGTAGGGACCTTATTGTAATAGCGTATACAATTGCCTTTAAAAGAATTACTAATTTTATGTAGTCGGCTTACATAAGCAATCAACTTGTCTTTATTTCTAGTATTAAAATTGTGTATATCACTGTACTTCTGAAAATTAGTTATATTTCTTTTTACATACACAAGATTGTCATAGATATATTGAGACACAAATGTCAGAATATTGATTTCTTTAAACTTTTCCCTCAGTGACACTCTAGGCCCTAATCTATAAATTGCACGAACAGCCCGTTTCTGCAGAATAAATATATTAGCATTCGCAGCGTGACCCCACAATAAAATACCATAGGTAATTAGACTATGAAAGTAACTAAAGTAGACTAGTCTAGCGGTGTCTACGTCGGTAAGAGCTCTAATTTTTTTAACTGCGAACGCTGCCGAACTCTGTCTGTTCGACAATTTATTTATATGAGGATCCCATTGTAGTTTGGCGTCTAAAGTAATGCCCAAAAAGACAGTCGACTGCACAAGGTCCAATCTCTGTCCTTTTATAAATATGTCTGTAGTTACCGGGTTCACATTGGGTAACACGAATTTAATACATTTAGTTTTCTTTTCATTAAGTAATAAATTGTTAACAGTAAATTGCTTGATTTTTGTTACCTTTTGATTGCTTTTACGCCAAATTGTCAAATGCACGCGACTGTTGAACTCCAAAATTAATTTTAAATAAAATAAGCATGTAAATGAGTGAAGACTTTTATTTAAACATTTCACAATAATGGGCAGGGTTGATAATTTTTTTTTTTAATAAAAAAATCTGATTTTTGACTTAAACAAAAAAAAAACCGAGTTTTTTGATAAAAAAAATTGGAATGAAATCACTTTATTCTTTTTTTAAATACTCAGATATTCCCATAGCCTTTGTTTTATAAAGCAGTTTCAGGCCATTTATTACAGCACATTAACAATTTCTTTATTGTAAAACACATTACAAAACATAGCAAAACACATTGTAAAATAAAAAAAAAACAAAATTTCACACCTAAATTAGGTTGTCAAACGATGCATACAGCCTTGGTTTTATAAAGCAGTTTCAGGGCATTTATTACAGCACATTTACAATTTCTTTATTGTAAAACACATTACAAAACATAGCAAAACACATTGTAAAATAAAAAAAACATAATTTCACACCTAAATTAGGTTGTCAAACGATGCATACAGCCTTGGTTTTATAAAGCAGTTTCAGGCCATTTATTACAGCACATTAACAATTTCTTGGACCGAAGTGGATGGCATAGCAGAGAGGAGGCCAATACCCAGCAGTGGGTAGATGTGGGCTGATTGGTGATGATGATGAAAACACCTTTCCTCTTCTTAAGACACCTCAGTAATAATGGACAGTTATAAAAATTGTCCATTATTACCGCGGCTGTCCAAAAGCAAAACCTAGCAAGCGCCACTGACAAAATTTTAGAGGAGAAGCAAAACTAATATTTTTATTAATTATTATGAACTTAACATACTTTTTGCACTGTTCTTGTTCCATGTCGATGAAGTTAAATTTGCTCTACGTCACCAGCTAGTTAAATAAAACTTAAGTCTACTTCTACAAGTTTTATGTGCCTTACTGATGTTTGGTTAAGGAAATTCAAGTAATAGGCCGGTCAATATCGACATCAAACATTGCAAACGCGCATGTAACTACGATTTTGTTATATGTTGTTAGGTCCCTTGAGAGTAGTTAACACCCAAGTTTGCAACCCTGAAAACCCTGTGCTGTCAATTTCAATGTCAAATCAAAATCCGTTCAGTAGCTTTTGCGTGTGTATCTCATGAACCGTGATAGCTAAAGAGTTGAAATTTTCACAGGTGATGTATTTCTGTTGCCGCTATAACAAAAAATACTAAAAACCAGAATACAATAAATATTAAGGGGGGCTCCCATACAAAAAACGTGATTTTTTTGCTGGTTTTTGTAGATAATGTTTCGGAGGCTGTTTCTCATAAACCGTGATAGCTAGAGAGTTGAAATTTTCACAGGTGATGTATTTTTGTTGCCGCTTTAACAAAAAATACTAAAAACCAGAATACAATAAATATTAAGGGGGGCTCCCATACAAAAAACGTGATTTTTTTGCTGGTTTTTGTAGATAATGTTTCGGAGGCTGTTTCTCATGAACTGTGATAGTTAGACAGTTTAAATTTTCACAGATGATGTATGTCTATTGCTGCTATAACAACGAATACTAAAAACTGGCTAAGTGCGAGTCGGACAACAGATATGATTTCTTTTCCATTTTTATAAATGATGGTACGGAACTCTTCGTGCGCGAGTCTGACTCGCACTTGGCCGTTTTAAATAGTATGACTGATTAGGTTTTTGCTAAATAATAAATACATTGTGCTCAATTACAATATGTTTGTAGGATGTATTATAAAGAACAAAGAGTACAAATTTGACATTTAAGATAAAGTAAACATAAAAAGAAAGCACAAAAAAACAGTATAACGATTTAAAACTACAAATTTATACAAATTTAGAGACTTAGACTTTTGCTCTTTTGGAAGGACCAGGTCTCAACCAGTCAAGATTAGTGGGGGGGAGTGGGGGTGGAGGAATAGTGTTTTCTGGAGGTGAAGGTGGGTCGGCATATGGTGTTGGATTGTCCTCATCCTCGTCCTCCTCATCCAGAACGATAGGGATGGCGTTGTTGCAATTTCGACCGTGGCAAAAGGAACATAAGATAGAGCACTTGAGCCCGGCCTTTCTGCAAGTGCACGAAGCTAAGCAACCTTTCTTGCATTTGCAAGCCATCATTTTAAGCAGGGTCTGAAGAGCGGGCTCTGCGCACATTGTGACAGGCATTAGACCTTGTTCGCTGGTCTCCCATCCCCAGTCACACGGGTTCTTTTCAACCCCTAACCATTTTTGTAGTTGGTGGTAAGTCCTCCACGAATGATATTTTGCAGCATCTGTAGTTGGGGGGAGGCGAGCAAGGTTCACTTTGACCGTAACTGCCGATTTGACAAATGCTGAGTAACGCAAAGTATTCAGTGTCCCCACATCTCCTCCGTAGAGGTTCATCAAGATCTTCTCGCCAGCATTTCCTACGTCTTCCTTGTTGGCGTTTGGGTCAAGGAAAATGTTGGCGAGATCTATCCAGTCGGGGGTTTTTTTTAGGATGTTGCACCACTTCATCTTGCCTTGCCAGAAAAGGGCAGAGGTTATGTCACACGCGCTGATGGCATGCAGAAATAAAACCACCCCGCGTGGAATCTGCATTTCTCCACAAGTAAACGAATTTGCTGGGTATTGGATGCAGTCTGATCCACCTCTACTGCCTTTTAAAAAGTACACATTCGTCTCTCCAGAGTTTAAGCCGTTAAGAAGGACAAGTAGGTCCACGTCCTCCCCAATGATAAATACTTGATCGAAATCTGAGCTCTTGGAAAGGGCGGTCCTCACTATATCGGCATCGGCGTCTTCTTCAGATTGATGAATCTCGATACCCAGTCTCTCAAATTCAGTACGCATCATGGTGATCAGTCGGCGTTTGTTAGATTCATTTGAAAGCAGTTTTGCTTGGGGAACTTTAATGGGTGTTGATTCATCAAACAAAATGTCGCTGCAGGAGAGAGAAGCAGAACGTCGCAGGCGTTCAGCTGATTTAGTGCTCCTCATAGCTGCATTTTCTGGGTATCCATCAAAAACCACAGCTGTGTTTTTACCAAAGTGGTTGAAAACATAGCTCACGTATCCCGCTATAATAGCTCTGACTGAATCATTTCGATGCCAGATTACCTTGTGCAGGAGGTAACCACCATCGACTACTGTGAATGCTCTATTTCCTGGGACGATGTTCTCAGTAAGTGGTGTAAACGCTGAATAGAAGGAAGATTTCGTACCCTTGCGCATTCCTTCTTCAGTGAATAACGATAGGGATATGGTGCTAGCTCATACGCAAAATGCTGCTTCAGTTGTTCAAGACGCAAACTCTTTGGAATATGGTAAGGGATCAATAACAACTCTCTTGTTAAACACTTTCACTGAGGTGGTGACTGATGCCAAGGTCTTTACTTTGTCCTTTCGTTTGAAAGTCACTTTACCAAAGGTATTACCAACAATTTGTTTCAAACCTTCCGCTCCCAGTTCTTGTGCCAAGTGGCAGTTGATATCAGGGCCACCGACGATTCCACTGTAGATGGAAACCAGGCGGTCTGTGATTGGGAATGGAGGGTGTGTGTTGAAACAGATCTTCAATTTTTCGGTGTCTGCAATGTCTCTTACAATTCGGGCTGCCCTCATATCAACGTGCTGTTCCGATGTAAGAGTCGCAGTTCCAGTGAAACGTTCCACCTCCTCGCAAATGTATTGACCAGCGGGCCAGCACACTGCTTGATATTCCCCGACCATGTGTTAGCCCACCCTGGCTTTTCATGGACCTCATTAGTACCTGTTCTATAGTCAGATCTGTCCATAAACCAGACCAAAATTTATCGGAGCGACGTATTGTGAAGTTTCCCCCTGTGAACATGAGATACTCGTTTGATTTCATGTGCTTTTCCAGATCAAGCATGTCTTGAAGGTAGAGCCGGGCACTTTTTGCGTAAAAGAAATGTCCCGCGGAATGAAAGAATGGGAGCATTTTGCTAACACATTCAAGGTGCAGCTTCCAGTCTCCCATTCGCTCCGCTTGGATAAATAGCTTCATGAGAGTAGTCATTCGATAATATTGGCACCAAAGCTTTGATGTGGGCCCATTGTGTTAAATTTTTTCCAATGCAGTTCTGAACTTTACACTCACGAGTTGAAAGACCTCATTTTCGCTAGCAAGAATGCTCTCTTTACCATTAATCAGTCTTTCCAATTCAGCACGTTCATCATTGGTCAAGTTCATCTCACTCATTACCATTTCAGCTAGGACGAGATTAGTCAGTATGTGCGACCTTACGGCCCTCGAATAAGCATGGCCATGGAGCATTTTGTCAACACTATTTTCGGCGTAAATTGTTGTGAAGAGTTCCTTCAAACCACTGCCAGCCATGACTTCACCAATACAACCAAGGAAGGACATAAGGAGGTGGAATCCACCGTGCCTCACCACTACATTCTGCAATTCAGGGTACTGGCCACTAGCAACAATATCTCGAGCTTTCCAGTAGAGGGGTTGATCAAATGTGACGAAGCATGTGTGTTGAGAAAGAACAGCTGTTCTCTTGCTTGCTTCTACAAGTGCCGTCAATATAGTGTCGTAATCTGTCGGTGGAGCTCGAATAAATGGTAGATACATAACTTTTGTGGTTTGTAAATCTTTCTCAGATGTCTGCTGCTCCATAAAGCCGTCCCAACCTGGCACATCAGGGGTGTTAGACCATTTTCCATACAACCACAAGATATCTGGTGCTGAAGGAAGAACGTCACTGGCCAGCTGGGCAGCACCTTGTAAATCAGTGATTGGTACTGCAGACAAGCCTGCATTTTTGCGCACTGTGCAGGGTTTAAGTGGAATAGTTCCAAAAGAACTGACTGTGTCAGCGGGCATGTAAGTCTTCAGACGAGGGATTGTTTGATCCGGCAGTAGAGCAGAGCAAGGCGTGATGCACACGATTCCCCCCATTTCATGGAACGTGTTTTCTCCGTCCAAAGTGTTGATATTGACATCTGCATTGTCATAGACAATCTGGATAAATGCTCCTCTTTCAATATTTGGCGAAGGTCGTCCCGCGCAATTGCTGAACTTTCTAGAAGCATTGCCTCACTGTAGCTGCATGAAAAACCCAGAGCCGCACAGAGGTTAACCAGGTGTTTCGAACCAAATTTTCGGTAAAGATATGCCCCAACGCTTGTCTTAATTGACGATATGAAAGATTTTGGCCTGACGGCCGACATAAGTGCATGACACAATGTCAGACTTTTGTTTTTCCATCCTCCAAGATTGGAGCGTTTGTGTTTTAATATTATGGTTTCGAAAATTTTTTGTACTGTTTCAGGAATTGGTGATTCAATATCTTGCAAGAAAGAGTCAGGTGGAGGATACTGAAAGGTGTCAAAAGTTCCTGCGCGAATATCTTCTAAACAGATTAATGCCGCAGCTTCCACAACACGCAACCTCTCCTCCCTCAAGTTGTTTTTTTTCTTCGTACCAGTTTTTGTACAGAATCGTTTGTCCGACATCTCTAAAGCACACCAATGTTATTTTTCCTTGGCCACTTTCTGTTATTACAATTTTGTCGCCGAAATGTTTGATGAGGTGAGCTTTGACCGTTCTTACGTCTGGAACATACTCACCAGTAATCTGATCCATTAGCTCTTGTAGCGAGAATTGACACTCTTCTCTGTTTTCTCGCAAGTATGAATAAATAGCCTCCATAGCTTGTGGTAGATTACATACATCTGAGTGCATTGATGGCCTTTTGTCTAATGATCTCGGTAATGAGTACAACTTTTGGTGGCATCGGTGATGGTACCTAGCATCAGCAGCT
Source organism: Argyresthia goedartella (assembly GCA_949825045.1). Classification (NCBI taxonomy): domain Eukaryota; kingdom Metazoa; phylum Arthropoda; class Insecta; order Lepidoptera; family Argyresthiidae; genus Argyresthia; species Argyresthia goedartella. The sequence goes on along the minus strand of OX463811.1, from coordinate 3,336,814 downwards.
ACTAAGTCAGTCCCTTCACGAATAAGGCGATCTATAATCTGCTGGCCCCACTCATCGCCTCGACGTGCAGCTATATCAATAACTGTCGCTTTCATCGACGGTTTTTCAACTTTGTGCACTGGGTTCTTACGAGCTGCTGGTAGTTTCACTTGGCGCTTTAGAAATTCTTCTGTGATCTCTTCTCCACACAAAAAACATATCTTTTTCAGATTTGTGACTTGTTCTTGACGTAACGATGACCGAGGTGACGGCCGCTCGGGTGGAACTGGATCCCCTCCTCGACGAACAGACGCAGCAATATTCTTTTTAGCTGTATACTTCTTTCTGCATGCATCATGTACGGAGACTTCATTCCTCGTCAAAAGAATTTTTTTGTTTTCTCGAAGACAACGTTTTTCACTTGCTTCAATGAGTGTGAGGATTCCCTTTTGTTTAACAATCACCACTTTTCCTTCCAGTAGGCTTGAATGACATATAAAACAATCGCCCGGTGAATCCGACATCCTGTATGAAGTTTATTTGCGATCACACTATATTGTTTACTTTTTTTCACAATTGTCCGAACTTAAGAATTTTAAGAGAAGAACTGCAGAGTAATAACAGAAACAGCCCCGCCTACATCAGCTAGTACAAGCGTTGTCGTCTGGTGATGCTGAAACAAAAAAAAAGCAACTGAAACAAGAGCTGTTACATCGGAAATTCTGTAATTTCACAGTTTTCCTAGCACTGCCAGAGAATTGCCCATCTTTGACTTGCTGTATCTTCGCAACCAAAAGACATAGTGTGCTCAGGTTTCGCTAAAATTGTAGCAAATTTTGTTATCTTTACTAAAGTACTACCAAACGTACTTGGAAAACTCTTCGTTAAGGTAGATTTTTTAATAAACTGAAATATTTGCCAAAATTTCGCAGTTTTTCGAGCACCGTGGGGGCAGCACAAGGTTTTCAGGGTTGCAAACTTGGGTATAAACTACTATCAAGGGACCTAACAACATATAAAAAAATCGTAGTTACATGCGCGTTTGCAATGTTTATTTTTTTTAATGTAGATATTGACCGGCCTATAAATTCTTGCTTCATATCCAAATGAGAAACCTAGTAAGAGCTCTTACTATGTATTTGAATTTGTTTTTTTGAACAATATTTTTTTAGATTCAACATTGAAAACCTAGCAAAGACACTTACTACGTTTTTTAATTGTAATATGGGTCATTTTTATCATTAAATAAGGGTTTTTAAACGTAGTATGTGATATTACGATAGTGAAACAACAGTAATTTTAAAATAATGTAATTATTAATCATTCATCAGTCTTTATTCACTTATACCAAATTATTAATTTTCTTCTAGTAAGTCGCCCCCAGTTTGAAGATCAATGGACTTATCGTTTGTTTCCAATTGCGTCCAAAAAGCTCTTCTGGAAACTGGCATAAGGGGCACCAATTTTTCAATTATCGTTTCCTTTTTATGCGCTGGGATCCCCCGAGAAGCTGGTCTTTGTTCAGGTAACTCTATCTTAAACCTTTTGGGGAGGAAGTCCAGCTCTTCAAACGGCTCCTCAAAGCTAAAAATAATAGCTGACATATATTTATGATATGTACACTGATATTATATGGAGTGCAATAAACTATTAAGATTATTATGTACGTATATGATTCGAAATAATTGTAGGGCTGCCTTTGTCACATTGTAATTGGGAGAAAAGAATATCTCAGATTGGCCGGCAATCTGTTTGGCAATGAGTCTGTGGTCGGTACCACAATTAAAGTTCATTTCGGTTAGTGAAAGTATAAGTGTCAATCTAGTTAATAATTATTATAAAATTGTAGTCGGAAACTACTGTAGTTGAGCATAAAAGATTGAACAGTCATTCGGCGAAGCCTAGATTGTATTACTTGCGATAGAACGTCGGGTTCTATAGTCCTACAGTGTTATTTCGGTTTACACAGCAGGGTCGGGCTATTTAAGGGGTATTAAGCTGATTTTGCTGACCTCAAAGAAAGTGTGGTTCCTATCGGAGGGGCACTACTAGAAAAATATTTTTTTTTTTTATAATAACCTTTTGTGTGTTATTTGTATTGTACCACATGGTGGCATTCTCTAATTGATTTAGAGTGTATATTATAAGGTGTATGTCCACAGGGCGACCATATTAAATATTGTTTAGGATTTAATTGTTTAGTGGTTGCCTTGGGTTTTACAACTTAGTTTTAATTTCTGTGCCCAGCGCTGACGGGAAAGTGCTGGTATCTGGCTGTGCTTGGTTCGGTAGTGAAGTATAGGACCAGGAACAATTAAATCGGTAACCATGGCACCTTCGCCCTTGACGGTACTGCGATATGGTGTCCGTGAGGAGATGAGATGGCTCGCCCATACTCACAAGTATGTGGAGCGACCCGACATGGACGATGTCCTGCTCAAGCGTGTGGAGGACGCAATGACACGCGTCGGGAAGGTGTGTCGGCTGGCTGCCGAGGCTGAAGCCCTCGGGCTTACGGATGAGGCCTCGGTGGCTGCAGTGAGGCAGCTCTGCGCGGATGCTGACCAAGCGATGGAGTGCTTGGGCGACATCGAGCGTCGCGCCGAAAAAATTAAGCGGTCGCGTCGGGATGACCGCGGGGAGGGTAGCGGAGACCCCCCCCCTAAGGGTGTGGTTGGACGGCTTCCACACCTGGAGATTCCGGCCTTCGGTGGGGCAATTGATGAGTGGCCGGCATTCATCAATTTGTTCGATAGCCTGGTCCACGGTCGGGACGACCTGGACAGCGCCTACAAGTTGGCCCAGCTATTGATGGCACTGCGGGGTGAACCGAAGGAGTTGGTCGGTCACCTAACGGTTACGGCGGGCAATTATGAGATTGCCCGGGTCATATTGTTTGACCGCTACCAACACAAACGGCGGTTGGTTGATGCGCAGCTGGGTAGCTGTTCAGCATCCCAAGAGTAACCCGGGATGTTGACATCCGGGTACAGGTGCTCAACCCTGTGCTGGTGGCCACTAAGGCCCTTCAGAACCTTGGTCTGCCGGTAGACCAATGGTCATATATTGTGTTATATATGGTTTTGTCACGGTTGCCTGCAGCTGTTCAAAGTCGGTTTGAACAGCTGCATGGGGGCAGTAGCTCGGAACTGTCCACGCTCGTCCAATTAACGGAGTTTTTGGAGGGTGAATGCAGGCGATGCGACACCATGGATTCGGAGGCCAGTGTGCAGCGCCAACCCGCGCGGATGCGGGAGGGGCCGCGCTCCCCACCCCCACGGGGGAGTGGTCGGTCAAAACAATTTGGCGTTTTGAGTGCCGCGCCGTCGGGTGACGGCTGTGTGCACTGCGACAGTGCCGGTCATGAGGTGACCAGTTGCGCCAACTTTAAGGCGCTCGGTGTGGCTGCCCGCAGGAAGGTGGTCTTCCGCCACCGATTGTGTTTCGGTTGTTTGGGGCCGCACCCGCTGAGCGAGTGCTCACGGGCGTCCCCCTGTGAGGGCTGCGGTGGCAGGCACCACGTCGTGTTGTGCCTGAACCGGTCAGGCCCATCGGACGGTCACCAGGGCCGGACTCAGGTTGGTCGGTCACAGGGCCCAACCAGGGCCGGACCCAGACCCCCTCCGGGCAACGGGAGTCACCAACGGGGTGACTGGGGTACCCGCGGACGGGACCCCCCCGAGGGGAAGGGGGCAGCGCGGGGGGTAACAGGCGGGATAGCCGGGGTTCGGTCGCCGCTATCCAGGACCAGCGAGGACTTCGGGCCGCTGGCTCACCGCGTGTTACGGGCGGGTGTCAGATGGCACCTATGAGTGGCGCGATGGCTGGGAGCCCACCACCTTCTGCGCCACCCTGCCCGTCGCTATGGGAGGCGAACAGGGAGGCGAACAGTCGGATGTCGCCCCCATTCCTAGAGCGCCCCAGGTTAGATCCGCTCTCCCCCCTCCACCCACGGTGGCCACCGGGCACACCGTTCACAGTCCGGTATGGTCGGGTACCGGGACAGCGAGGGGCCTATTATGCGGGTTGGGACCCCCTAATGTACATGCGGTCTGATATGCCACCGGTGGCATATCAGCAGCCGAGTTACCAGGCCGACGGAGGTCTGAGCGGGTTCGGATCCCGCGGAGGTTCCCGCTAGGGACACGCCGCCCACTTTCAAGGTGCCGCCACTCCACAGACGGTCATGCTCCCCACCGCCTCGGTGATAGCGTGGAGTTCGGACGGCAAATCTTGTGTGGCACGAGCACTATTGGACTCGGGGGCCCAGGGGTGCTTAGTCTCGTGCAACCTTGTAAGACGGTTGGGCATTTCGGTAAGGGAGTACCCACATTCCATTCGGGGAATTGGGAACACGGAAGTCGGTTCCGTTAAGGGAGTATGTCGGATTACGTCACGAGAGCGTCACGGGTGGATTCATCGGTGAATCTGACGGTCACGGCATTAGTCATGCCTAATGTAATGGGCTCACACCCACACGTACGGTTGTCGTCCTCGGTGCGACAGTTGGTCGCTGGGTTGTCACTGGCTGACCCGGAGTTCGATATCCCGGGCCCAGTAGACATTTTATTGGGTGTCGATGCCTTGGGATACCTGTTAGTGCCAGGTGTCCACGTGTTGCAGGCGACTGTTCTGGTTTCGGTCAACACCAGACTGGGCCATGCGGTAATGGGTCCGGTCATGCCGGCTGCCCCACGCCTAGCGACTCGTAGTCCCTTATTCGGTTCTGTACTCTCGGAGGTGATACAGAAGTTTTGGGAGGTGGAGGAACCACCTACGGTACGCCGGTTGGACCCGGTTGAAGAAGAGTGTGAACAGTTTTATCGGAACAATACTGGTCGCCTTCGGTCAGGTCGATTTCTCACACGTCTTCCATTCCGGAGTGATCGCCCACCGTTGGGCAGTTCACACCATGCAGCCGAGACGCGGCTTCTGTCGATGGAACGACGCATGAAGCGTGACGGGATTTTCCGGCAGAAGTACGTCGACTTCATGCGGGAATACGAGTCGCTCGGCCACATGTCGGTTTCGGGTATCGACTGGAAGCGTGAAGACCACTGCTTCCTGCCTCATCACGCGGTCTTGAGGACCCCGGAGGGCAAAATACGGGTAGTGTTCGATGGATCGGCATCAACATCTAACGGCATGAACCTGAACCAGTGTTTGCATTCAGGGCCGAAGTTGAATCATGACATCGCGGATGTTATCACACGGTTCCGTCGACACAATGTTGTGTTTGTAGCTGACATCCGGATGATGTTTAGACAGACGGTCATTCACCCTGATGATAGACGGTATCAGCTGATACTGTGGCGAGAGAGCCCAGATCAGCCCATCAGGGTGTACGAGCTGAACACCAACACGTACGGGCTACGTTCTAGTCCTTATTTGGCGATTCGCACTCTGCGGGAGTTAGCGGATCGAGAACGGTTAAATTTCCCTAGAGGAGCAGCGATCCTGGAGCAGGATCTCTACGTGGACGATATCTGTACCGGTGCAGATTCCGTAGAGGAGGCGCTCGCTCGACGGGACGAGCTGGTTGAGCTCCTACGGGGTGGAGGTTACGAGCTCCGGAAATGGATGTCGAACTCTCCAGAGTTACTGACTGGTCTTCCGGATGACTACCAGCAGGATCCCCACATTTTTGAAAATTTGGAAAACCCAAATATGTTGTCGGTATTAGGCGTCCAGTACCAGCCGGTGTCAGACATGTTTTCGTATCGGGTCGACTTGGACACCCCGAAGGTCTGGACGAAACGGAACGTCCTTTCAACGGTGGCTAGGACGTTTGATCCAAACGGGTGGATCACCCCGGTAACATTTCAGCTCAAGTGTTTTATGCAGCAATTGTGGTCTGCTGAGCTGAAATGGGACGACCCGATCGGCGGGTCATTGAGCTCAGAGTGGGACTCGTTCTTTTCGACCCTCCCTGGCATCCATCGGATTTCACTGCCACGGAGGTTGGTCCCCACCAAACGATACACCGCCACCCTGCATGGGTTTTGCGATGCCTCGGAGAAGGGCTACGGAGCTGCGGTGTATCTGCGTACGGTCGACTCCTCGGGGGAGGTTGATGTGCGGTTGGTCATGGCCAAGAGCAAGGTTGCGCCGTTGCGCACTCGCCTGACCATTCCCAAGTTAGAGCTTTCGGGAGCGGCTCTCCTGACTCGTCTGCTCAACTACACGATGACGGTTCTTCGTGGGTCAATAGCGTTAGAAGATACGGTCTACGCTTGGACGGACAGCCAGATCGTGTTATGCTGGCTCTTTTGAACAAGTTGAATTTGGAAATTTCTTCTTGAAATCGCTGAACATAGCATGTAGAGTTAATGTTCTTGGCAAATACCGAGCTAGCGGAGCGTTGTTTCTTCTGTAATGACTGACTGTTGGATTGAAGGACAAAATGTGGTTTGTTATAGGATCTCTGTCCAATCTGCGTTTCTTCCTTCCCCTCTTTTCTGTTACATCACCGTATAACACATTACGTTTTATACCTCTGCTGAGTTCAGTAATTACTGCGTCTGTTTTATGACCAAGAGTTTTCAGAAAAAAGTTTCGGCACACGTTGAGCTCTTCCATCATTCCATCACTTCCATTGATTTTTGGTAGGTAGAAAAATCGACTCTCATTTTTAGCGTACTTTGGATTAGGATTTTTTTCAGCAACTGTTACTTTGCGTCTCTTAACAGCTTGAATTTTTGTGCACTTATTTAAAAAGCTCCTGCGGCTTTCGATATCCATGTTCCAGTAATTGACCCATATTACTTTTCGTTCTTCTAATGTAAAAAGATGACACTGTCTCTTACATTTTTCTCCACAGGTTTCATCTATAAGTGGATATTTTAGTTTCTTTTTATTTGCCCTCTCTGTGTTTTTTTAGACCTTGTCTCCGCATTATTATCAGAAAGCTGCTGAGTTTCTGTTAGAAAGTTTGACGTTTCATGGGTAGCTTGATTCAAATATATGGGTTCTGGGTACATTGCAATAAAATCTGCAGTCTGTGTATTTTTTCTGAAGCAGTTTGCCTGGTCATGGTCTTTAAATATAATGCCATCCGGAGTTGCAATGTATACAGCGGGGCGTGGAGCTGGTAAGCTTGGTAGTTCGGTAGTTCTTTCAATTGGTGCTGAAAAATTTAAGTCCGAATCGGTGACATTTTTATGTGTGGAGGGTGAAGCTTGTAAGCTTGATAGGGTGAAGCTTGTAAGCTTGATAGTTTAGTAGTTTCTTGAATTTTTTCACCCGGTGCTTGAAATTTTTCTACTGGCGCCGAAAAATCTAAATCCGAATCGGTTTCATCTTCATGTGTGAAAAAAGGACAACTTTTTTCATTTTGAAATAAATTATAAATGAAATCGGGATCCTTTACGGAATCGTCACTGTCGTACAAGTTCGATATGTCTGATAAAATGTCACCGTTGTTCTCTTTATTAGAATCGTAGTATTTCTGATTTGATGTACTTGGTTCAGGATTGTCGTAGATATTAGTTGTGTTTAATATTTATGCGTCGGAAACGCACCGGTTTTTTGTTGCGCGAATCGATCGCGAGTAATCGAGACATCACTAGCGGAAACGGACCGCAGATGTCACTCGTACCGGAACGAGATGTAAAATTGGAGGTTATCTTTCTCTTGGTCTGGTCTCATCGGTGAGAGATATAACATGGCGGCTCGGGCCCCGTGGCATTGTTGGTATTTCGGTGTACCAATTGTAATACAGGCATCGGGCCTGGTCAGAGTGTAAATCTACCATAGCGTCGGGCTATTGATTGTAATTCGCGTCAGCGGTTAAGTGATTTGTGTTGTGAAGGACAGAGTCGTATTCGGACGGCGACTCCACGTCAGCGGACAGCACGTGTCGGCAGCAGCGCGCCGGCCACGCCGTCGGACAGCGACGGCAAGGGTTCGATCCCATCCTATCCCAACTGTGCCCCCTTTCCCGAATTCCTGTCTCGAATCGAGCCTTCGATCTCCTGTCTACGGTGACAAGGTAATAAACAAATTTCATCACTTCTTTTCTCTCACGTGGCAAAGGCACACCCCCTCATGACTCCACGCCGTTCGGTTTAGGCGTGGAATTAAACAAGTTGGTTCAATCGGTAGTGTAATATTTTGGGTTTGCTTTAGGACTTGAATGCTATCAGCTTCTGGACTGTTTGTATCATCAACTTGGATTTGGTCTGGAGTTTTTGTACTGCTTGAAAAATTTGGAGTGTTGACTTCAGGACGTAACCTGTAATAGACAGTTTAGCTCAAGCAAACACCACACACCCGAGCAGAAAAAATTGGCCAGGAAGAAATGCACTTCTTGATTAGTAGCAAAAAAGGGGTGAAATTTGGTTAGTAAATTCAATGGTAAGTAGGTAAGACAGAGGAGGAGACGAAGAGGGAATCTTTGGATTTACTCGAGCAATGCCTACTCGCCGCGCCTTCATCTTACCTATGCCGTTTCTGTGTAATTCACACGAAAAGGTTTTTTAAATCGTCTAACGAAGGTTCAGTAGGCGCCGGATCAACCTACACTGAATCTTTGCAATGTTTCCCTTTGGCCAAACGGAATAGAGCGGTTGGTAAGGTAAGTTGATGCGGCGTCTACTGTACGTAGGTACTCCTCTGAATGCCCTAGCACGCAATGGTGCCCATTTAAGCCCACAATGGCTTATCGCAGGCCATCACCATCGTGTACCAGTGTACCTACAGGGGTGCAATATCGTTTTGCGGCTGGCTATTGGCGAAGGCTCACAATTTTGCACCAATTTAATGCCCCCTATGCAATAGGCTATTGGGCCCCATTGTGGCCTTGAGTCTTTACGGGGAGTACCTACATATTATTATGTATTTTGTTATTGGAATGAAACAAAAACAAGATAAGTTTAAATTAAACTAACAGGACATAACAGAAAATAATCAATAGTGAGTCGTGCAAGCAGGTAGGTATATTTCGCGAAAATGATTGTAAATACCTCGAGCTCAAGCTAGTCTTTGTCAGTACTATCCAAGGAAACCTTCTGGAACCCAACAAAAGCCACGTATAAAACATTCACCAGACAAAAAGCTTGAAATTCTGTTAGAATTCACCAAAATATTTTTTAGGTTATGAGTATTTTCTGTTCATGTTTAGTGCGTAAACAAAACGTTATTTTACTTACATATCAGCATCCTGACGTGTGTTAATGGCACTTAACATCAATTTTGACCTATAAAACTGACTTTTGGACATCTTTCACAAATAAAAACAAACAAACGATGCGCACGCGTCACGACTTGTCACCTTACTGACGTTGGCGCGCAAAATTCTACCCTATTCGACAATTTCAAAAACCTAGCAGGTCGCACGGCAACTTTAAAAATCTAGTAAGGGACATCCCTTGCTAGGTTTTTAAAGTTGCCGTGCGACCTGCTAGGTTTTTGAAATGGTTTTTGGACTCCTTCCGCTTTATGAGTGTGTACTTGCTAGGTATTTCACCTTTCAAACTCCTGTTTCTAGGGTATTTTAAATGATTTTGACGATGCAAATCGATGCTGTAAGACCTCGTAAGCAAAAAAATGTAAAAACCCGTTTTTTCAAGGAGGTGTCCCTTACTAGGTTTTAAAATTGCGCAGCCGAGCTCCGCATCAAAGAAATATAGTATTTTCATTAGAGAACCGCGTATTATTTTGTTTGAAGCGAGTTACATATTCGTTAATAAGCACCCAATCTCAGCAATGCAAGCCAAAACCAAACCAAGGCACAATGAAACACAAATACCTACCAAATCACCCAACTTAATGTAAGTACTATGTAGTATAACAATAAAATAAAACAAACAAACAGGTTTACCTTGTAAGAGCTGCTGCTAGGATCCGTTTTGATCTACCACTATTAATTTTACTTTAATTTATAAACAACTCACAAAAACAACATTACTTTGATGCGCGGACGCACGACACGACTGACTGAGAATAACTTGTAATGTCCCACGCGACGCATCTACCAGCGCGGGGCGGAGGTGGCTTCCCCCTTTGCCCCGCACCTCAGCAACATTGCACTTCACACTGACTTGCTATAAATTATTGTATGTAATATTCAAAATCTTGTTTCATAAATTAGTAATTTTCTAAAACAAAAACCTATCAAGAGGCATTTCCCTGTTCAAAAACCTAGTATAGTGTCGAACCAAATTCATAAAACTAGTAAGTCGTTTTGACTACTTTAAAAACCTAGTATGTACTGAACTTGATAGGTTTTTGGGTTTGGAAATGGCACTTGCTAGTTTTTTGGGTTGGTATTCTCTGAATGCTAGGTTCAGGCATGTCCATAACTCTGATTCTAATTTAGATAGAAATACGGGTGTTTTTACATTCGACGCAGCTCAAAATTTAAGGAAGGATGGTTCAAAAAAACGTATTTCCCAAAAAATGGCGCTTGCTAGGTTTAGCTTTTGGACAGTCGACCGTGTGTCCACGGTCAAGGAGAGGCTCCAGCAATTTGTAGACGATTTTGGCCGTGGCGTTAGTCGGCCGGATGTCGTCGTCAGGTCGAGATCGGGGTCGGGTGTCATCGTCGTCGTCAGGTCGAGGTCGTGTGTCATCGTCGTCGCCGTCAGGTCGAGGTCGGGTGTCATCGTCAGGTCGGGGTCGGGTGTCATCGTCGTCGTCAGGTCGAGGTCGGGTGTCATCGTCAGGTCCGGGTTGGGCGTCTCCGACCGGCTTCTTCTTTCCTGCGTAAACGAAAAATTTCCACAAATATGCCGTCCTCGACTCGCAGAGCTCATACGTCTTTATGCCTACTTGAGCAGCTTTCGTGGCGATTTTTTGAGCAAAGCTCAACCTGCCATGCCACTTCAGCAAAGACTCATCTACTGCGATTTCCTGCTCCGGCACGTATAATTGTGAAAATTTTTCGTTCAGGTAGTCGACAACCGGTTGGATTTTTGTAAGTCGCATCACGTTGGTCACGGCGTCATTGTCCACGAAATGTACCATCATTTTTAACAATACAAACCTGTCATAGGTCATAATGACAGAGAAATATGGCATTGTGCCAAACCCGTCAAAGAAGAAATATTTATCCTCTTCGGGGCGGGGATAGAGGCCTTGCAGGATTTGTATTGACAGAAATGACATCATTTCGTCCAAGTTCGTGGGAGTCCATTTCGTAATTCGCGATCTTGTTTTGAGCTTTCCCTGTGCCCTAAGTTGTGTTATTGTTTGGTCAGCATAACGGTTTGTCTCAATGTAAAGTTTTTCGACAATGTCTTTGTCGATCATCTTATCGAAAACATCTATGGGCGTCATGCCTGACACGTCGAAAGTAGGTCCAGTGGGCCCACCCGTAAAAGTCTCTCGGCGGCCTTTGAACAAATTCGGGTTATTCCTCCATGTGAAGGAATAAATGTCACCGACATCAGCCTCACCGTCTACAATCTCTCTAACTGCTATGTCCTCCACCTCTAAGACCCGAGCCTGTACCTCCGCATCATTACCAATTTCCGGCATGGCCTCTAGTTCACGGTGAGCTGTTACTGCGCCAGTTTGTAGCATGTCCTCTTCATCGCTGTCGTTTTCCTCGTCGCTATTCTCGAGCCAATTTCCTATGGTTCTCCCGAAGTCTTTTTCGTTTACACCTGTAACAAATGAAAACACGTGGTAATCCGATAAAAGGTAGGCTAACCACTCCAAGAATCACCTGGTTCAGATAGCTTGCACGTATTCTAGTTTGAAACTTACCAATAGATTTTTTTGCTAACGTTGAGCTGCTGCTAGGCATTGGCGTGGTTTCTACCTCCTCCTCAAGGACGACATCTAAAAAGAAACAAGCATACATTGAATATATATCAAATCACAATACACCCCGCTGGCTAATAAATCTAATCAGACATACTCACCCATCTCACTGATATTACGGCCCATAGCCGCATCTAGCTCCGCCTCCGCAACGACGACATCTAAAAAGAAACAAGCATACATAAATATATCTCAAATCACAATACACCCCCCCGCTGGCTAATAAATCTAATCAGACATACTCACCCATCTCAATGATATTGAGGCCCATCGCCTCACCCCCAATGCTCACTGCCGCCGGTTCTTCAGGCAAAGAGTCTCTGCAAGATATATTAAATATAAGATATGGCAAATTAAAAAAAATAACAAACAATAATAATATCATGCAATTAATTACCTAGGCTCGGGCTCAGCGGCCGGCACATACTCCGCTGCCATCACACAGGGCACCCGCTCGGGAGAGGGTTTGTTGCTGCAAAATATAAAAAAATTTATGGTATAAAAAATATTTAAAAGTAACAAAGAAAAAGAAACAGTATAGTGTAATTAATTACCGACGCTGCCTTAGCCTGGGCGGGGCGTCCGGGAGGAGATAGCGCATTTGCTCCGCCTTTCTTTTCAATTCATGGTACCGTTTCTGATCCTCCGGAAGTAGATTTTTCAGGCGGGCTCTAGTTTCCGCCAAGCCCGCCTTTGCTTGCAATAGCTCCCAACTGCATTAATGCAAAGTTAGTAGTATTAGTTAGCAAAATAGTATTGTAATATAAATAGCACAAAAAAATAAAACATAGTACACATAAAAATTAAATAAAAAAAACTTACGGCTCGCCAGTTGAGGACCTGAAATAAATGTTGAATGCAATATATTTCAATATACAACAATAGATACGAAAGTCTTATCGCATATGTCAGAATAAGTGAATATTTATAAATGATAGATAAACTATATAAAAGTATACTAGGTACTTACACACTGCCCCTTCTACGGCCCCATCCGCGGCCAATGCCTCGGCCACCTCCCCGGCCTCTGCCGCGCCCTCTTCCTTGGCATTCACTGAAATAAATATAAAATATAATAACCGAGTATTCAATGGCTAAAATTGCGCCTCCACCACTCCGTCTCAGTCAAACTAACACCCATATTCTAAGACATTTTCTCAAAATCTCCTCGACTCGACTCAAAGGGTTGAGGAGTTTATTTGTATTCTAAATTGAAAAATGTCACCTCAAGTCGAGGAATATCTCAGTCGAGGTGAGATTGAGTCGAGGAAAGAACTGTCAAACTCAAGGTACCTCTCGATCTACCTTAGGGAAACTTCAAAACAATAACATAGCTTTTTTCAGTAACTTTCGTGGTAAATTTCATTTAACCTATTCGGAAAGTAAGAATCATGTCATTAGATTTTGAAGAGTTTATGGATTATGTTTTCGACAATCCTTATAACTATGTATCCCGCCGATACATACGCGATGCTGAAAATCCTATGGAATGTTACGATGACGAGGAATTCCGAAACCGATACCGGTTCAGCAAGGATACCGTCGCAAATATCTTGCTGCCGCTTGTATTTCATACGGTCCCTGCAAATAACACTGCCAATGCCAATAGACGTGGATTACCGATCCCACTTACAATACAAATGCTAATTGCGCTGCGTTTTTACGCTACAGGCAATTTCCAGGTAAGAATTAAGTACATTACCTACCGTTTTTTGTCTAATATCCGTGTGTTATGTATGATGAACCTAATACTAGATAGCTTCGTCTAAATCATAATTTCAGAATGATGTGAATCTGTTCTTTAACCTTTTGATATTGTTTCAGATTGTTTGTGCGGATTTACACAAAATTAGTCAATCAATGACGTCTAAAATTGTGGCGAAAATTTCTAATATATTAGCTCGGAAGGTGGGCCAATATGTAAAGTTTCCACCAATAAGTGAACTTCCAAATGTAAGAAGCAGTTTTTTTAGGATCGCTGGATTTCCTGGTGTAACAGGATGCATAGATTGCACACATATACCGATAAAAAATCCAGACAGACAAACTGGGGAATCATTCCGCAACCGTAAGAATTGGTTTTCCATTAATGTACAAATAGTGTGTGGCCCTCAAATGGAAATATATGACATAGTTGCACGCTGGCCTGGATCTGTGCATGACTCAAGAATTTTCAGGAATAGTAGATGTTGCATGCGGTTTGAAGAGGGTGGCCTCACAGGCATTCTCCTTGGAGACAGTGGATATGCTCAGACATCATATATGTTCACCCCTGTACTAACACCAAGAAATCCAGCTGAGGTTCGTTATAACAGGGCTCAAATTAACACCAGGAATATTATTGAGCGATTTAATGGAGTCTGGAAAAGAAGATTTGCTTGTTTAAGCAGAAAGCTCCAAAATAGTTTGCCTAATACTTGTAACATTATTGTTGCCTGTGCTGTTCTACACAATATCTGTGTAATGACAAATGAGAATACTCCTGAACCTCTGGAAAATATGGAAGTTGTTCCGGTTTCTAATAATAATGAAACAGCACGTGGAAGCAGCATAAGATCTATGTTTATTTTGAGACATTTTAATTAAGAATTTTACACCATCATTATGGAAATTGATGATTATTTCGAAAATAAGAATCTTCTCTCTCTTCTACCTATTGCTGAAATAAATTGAAACAAAGTTACTTGATTTTATTGTTTATTTTTATAATAATGAAAAAAAGGAGAGGTTTACAAAAGTCAACAATTTTAAATGTGATTTTACTACTTTTTATTTTCTTTAAGAGTATGTTCTGCTAACTCTCTCTTTGCTGCATTGCAATGCAACAATTCTGCTGCGGCTTGCCTTTCTAATTTGGCCTTCTCATACGCTTCTTTAGCGGCAAGAATAAGCCAATTTTCTTTTTGTAGGCGTGACTGGTGCAGCTCTTCCTCTCTATTTTGAGCATGAGAATAATTTATCTTTCTCAAATTAAATTCTTGCGCAATAACTCGAGATCGAACAAACTTTGCCCCTGAAAATAAAAAAAATAACTGGTTAAAATACAATTAAGTATGTAGCTTCACGTTGGAATGGCAGTGGCACATATGTATATATATGCTATTGTGATAGAGATTGCCCATCATTTGTTACCTTGTGATTGTTTAGCAGATGTTGTTGCACCACGGTTTGTAATTCCGGAACATGGTGATTCTGAAAATTAAATGCCATTTGTCAAATCAACCTTTTCAGTTTCCTTATAAGTTGAATGCAAGTAATTTAATTGCTCCTTGAAATTGATACCTCAACATTAACATATACATATAGCCGGAGTGGCTTTACTTGTTACCTTGCGAGTGTGTAGCAGTTGCATGAGCAGATGACGCTAAACAAGATCCAGACAATGCTGAATCTGAAAATAAATGCATCACATGTATAGGTATGCGTCATGTCCGTTTATGTGTAAGTAAAACTTTACTATGCATTATCTTCTCACCTTCTTCAATTTCTTCGTAATGGATATCATCATTTTCCTCCATTGGAACAGTGCAACCAGCTGTAAAAGAAATAAAACTTTAAAATATATATGTACAGTAAGCAGTAGAAAAAAATATTTAAATTATATTGAAACTAATATTTACCTTCAAGAGTCTCTCCCTGACTAGGAACAGTATCACTGTCATTAACATACTGAATTTCTACATCAGTAGCAACATCAAGCAGCAGTGCCTCGTCTACACTGCCGCTGTCTGGTTGAGTTGATGTACCCGGGATCGGTTTGTATGGACCACCGCCGGTCTTCATCCTCTCCCTTTTTTCGGTTGCCAGGATGGTTTTCCGGCGGGTTTTTAAATTATCCCACAATTTTTTTAATTGAGCCTCCGTTCTCTGAAAACAGATATATTGTTAATCCAGTATCAATTAAAAAAACTAATAATTCTGATGCCCAAGTGACTACAATTGTCTAATCTAAACTGACCTGACTCATAAATCAAAATTTTAACAGGTTAGTCAGTGTCGATAAGGGGGCGGAACCAGCCCCTTGATGTTGATCAAGAATAGGGGATATCATTATGAATTCAACCAATACTAGTACTCACCTTTGAATTACTGCCTATTGAATTAAACTCCTCCGTAAGCTTAACCCAAGCTATTTTTTTTGCTGCCGGACTAGACACATTGGTTGTGGTCAAATTAAGTCTATACTTTATTATAAGTTCCTGAAGACAAAACTTCTCCGACTCACTAAAGGTTTGCCTGCCAGACATTTTAATAACTCGTATGTATTATTCAAGATGAAAACGCAAACTTCAAACGATATCGAGGATGACTGACAGATGACTCATAACAGACGCGCATAACCATAGACAATAGGCCTTTTTTCTACAAAATAGGTAAGGATTGCCAACTTAACAAAAAAAAACAACCTTAAAACGATGACGTATTACCTCCACTCCAAATTCACTCACACTTATCCGAGGTTCCTCAAAAACAGCTCTAATCTTGACTTAGAATACCGTGTTCGAGGAATTATTGAGGTCTTCCTCAAAGCGTCCTCGGTTGAGGTATGAGTCGAGGAGATTTTTAGAAAACGTTTTAGAATATGGGTGTAAGAATGTGTACTACGTACGGCTGCCACTCATTGTCAGACGACGTCTCCAAATTGTCTCGTTGTTCATCACAGCGAAAAAATAACATAAAAATTAAATTAAAAAAAACTTACGGCTCGCCAGTTGAGGACCTGAAATAAATGTTGAGCACAATATATTTCAATGCACAACAATAAATACGAAAGTCAGTCAGTCAGAAAAAATGAATTTTCTATATGATAGATAAACTATATAAAAGTATACTAGGTACTTACACACGGCCCCTTCCGCGGCCAATGCCTCGGCCACCTCCCCGGCCCCTTCCGCGGCCAATGCCTCGGCCACCTCCCCGGCCTCTGCCGCGCCCTCTTCCTTGGCCTTCACTGAAATTAAAATAAAATATGATAATCGAGTATTCAATGGCTCCACCACTTCGTCTCAGTCAAACTAAGAATGTGTACTACTTAAGGCTGCCACTCATTTTCAGACGACGCCTCCAAGTTCTCTCGTTGTTCATCACTGCGAAAAAATGATAATAAATATTTTCTCTGAATTTTTATTTTGACTGTTTTTCAATTCTCAGGGTTGAAATATAGTTAAATTGTATGTATTCATTAGAGCAACATAAAACAAAACCTCAAAAGTATCATCGCCTAACACTGCCATTTACCGTGTAAACCTACCATTATTTGCGCCTAATATGAGACAGCGCTCGGGTACTGAGGTCCCGCGCAATGAAACCGGTTGATACATTGACAATTTACGTCTTGTGTAGGATAATCTCTACTCATTTCTATTGTAAATACCTGTAAATACGATATTAACTAAACAATCTATCCATTTGATCACTCTTTGACAAAAAATTATAAACTACTAGACCAGCAAACATGCTCAATGTTCAAACAACAATTCTGGCCACGACATCGTATCTTTAATGGAGGGATATTGAGGTAAAATTCTATCGAAATTGACAAAATCATGCCTGAATCTTGTAGGAAATATCTTAACGTTTAATTTGGTATACAATAATCCTAGAAAGAAAGTAATAAAACCAAAAAACTTACGACATTTCCGCAGCCAAAACACAGTCAATCACACAAATCACAGGCACTCGAGGACCGACCACTTTCTTTATTTTTTTACGAGGTTGGCTTACCAATATTGCTAGAGCATAAAAATCATGTAGACCATAGATATTGTGACGTGACCCTTCAACACACTTGTCGAAACCGTTTCGGCTGCGTTCAATTTAAATTAAATCAAAACCGGAGCCGTGGTGCCGTGGGTGGACCTTGGGACTATAGTACCCAGACGCAGTTTAGCCTATGTTTTTTTTTGGGACTATCGTACCCAGACGCAGGCAAGTGGTTATTTAAAGTAACAAAAGGGGGGTACAAGCCGAAACGGGATTCTTAGGCACATTTATTTTTCACTCCCCCATACAACGCCCGGCCTGAAGGTACTGAGATGAGAAAAATAAAGTAGCTCTGATCAAGTCAGTCCCATAGTGAGAGTTGTTCAGAATAATGTCCCTAAGAATCCCGTTTCTGTTACACCCTGTATATTTCAATGAAAAGAAAAACAATCGTAATTTTTTTCAAAAAGTAATCTAAAAAAACTCGTATAAAAATAAAACAGTAAGTACCTACATAATAATGTCATATATTTATATTTTAACAAAGAATAAAATACAAAATAAACAAAATGTACACATCTCGGTGTTCAACAAATATATCGTTATGTATGAACATCGGTCCACTCCATTTTATATTCTGTAAACGTAGGAAATCTTCTTGAGAAATTACATTATTTCTCTTTTATTTATGATGCGTTGTAAGTAATCTGTATATTTCAATGAAAAGAAAAACAACATTTATTTTTCACTCCCCCATACAACGCCCGGCCTGAAGGTACTGAGATGAGAAAAATAAAGTAGCTCTGATCAAGTCAGTCCCATAGTGAGAGTTGTTCAGAATAATGTCCCTAAGAATCCCGTTTCTGTTACATCCTTTATATTTCAATGAAAAGAAAAACAATCGTAATTTTTTTCAAAAAGTGAATCTAAAAAAACTCGTATAAAAATAAAACAGTAAGTACCTACATAATAATGTCATATATTTTTATTTTAACAAAGAATAAAATACAAACTAAACAAAATGTACACATCTCGGTGTTCAACAAATATATCGTTATGTATGAACATCGGTCCACTCCATTTTATATTCTGTAAACGTAGGAAATCTTCTTGAGAAATTACATTATTTCTCTTTTATTTATGATGCGTTGTAAGTAATCTTCGTTTTTCCTCTTCTTTTTTGGGGTGTAACAGGACTATTTGCTGTCATCTTTCAATTTTCAGCACTGTCATATTTTGTTTCTTTACGAATTCGGAAATAATTATATTCAAATTACATTTCTTACCACTTAAAAGTGTATTTCACCTCCTGTGCCACAACGTTCAACAACATTCTGCGTACGTATCATAAACTGACCAAAGTTCTGGTGAAAACAAGTGCTTCGTTTTCTTCATGATTATAGAAGTAGGTCCTTTATTTTTGGATTTTAATTTTCACTCCAGAGGACTATGAGCACTTTCAAGGATTTCATTATTCTCTCGAAAGCTCCAGGTATTTCGTTCGGAGGCAAAAATGACAAAGCAAATAAATATCTTATTCGCAATGCATAGTCGCTGTTTTTTTCCATATTCCGCAGGTAATCCCAACTTCTGGATCTGTTTGCATATTTATTTTATTTTATTTATTTATATTCAGGTTACGTTTGTTTCTTACAAATATACACAGAAAAACATAAGCACAAATAAACCTTGAGATCCCTAAAATATTTTATGAATTTATGTATAAGGGAGCTCGTAGGGAGAAAATGAAAGTTGTAGGGTGCCTGATTGGCGAAGAGAGTGGCGGCAATTTGGAGCCTTTTGATGACTATTTCTCTATTCTTACCAGAGTAATAGAGAGCAGTGTCATCGGCGAAGAGGGCAAGCTGTACGTTGTGATGTTTGGGGATGTCACTAGTGAAGAGTGAGAATAGGAGAGGCGAGAGCACAGAGCCTTGTGGGACTCCCGTCTTAATTGGTGAGTCGTGAGTGCCTTCCACTCTATACCTAAAGTTCCTATTAGAGAGAAAGTCTCTGATAATAAGAACTAGTCTGTCAGGGAAATTCAAGTTGTACAGCTTGTAAATCAGGCCATTGTGCCAAACCTTGTCAAACACTTTAGCCACATCGAAGAATAAGGCACCCGTTCCTTTCGGCTTCCTTTGGTTGAAACCGTCCAAAATAAATTCGGTGATTCTGTGTAATTGGTGGACACAGGAATGACCGTTCCTGAATCCGAACTGCTCGTCTGGGACGAGGCCTCTACCGAAGGCTATCGCCTTCAGTCGTTTGTTTAACACCCTCTCATAGATCTTACCAAAGGATTTAAGGAGACTGATAGGGCGGTAACTGGTTGGTATCGATCTATCTTTACCCGGTTTATGAATCCCAATCACATCAGCTTCCTTCCATGCATCCGGGAACATACAGGTGGCAATGGCGGAATTTAGAATGGTCACCAATAGGACTAGAAGGGGGTAGGAGAGGTTCTTAAGAACCCGGTTAGCAATTCCGTCAGAGCCAGGGGCTTTGTTGGAGTGAAGCTCCTTGATAATAAGATTGACCTCATTGATGTTAACTAGTTCGATAGTATCTTGAGGGGGAAGTGATGAGCGTCTGGCTACTTCAGAGTACACCAGGTCTACGTGGGATTGGTCAAAAGGTTCATTAGACAATGAACATTGACTCTCTAAGCTGTCAGCCAGACACTTAGCCTCGTCAGCATCCTCGAAAGCCAGTGATTTGTCGGGTTTGGAGAGGGCTGGGATATCCACGACCGCGTCCTTTCTCTCTCTCTTGGAAGACCTCTGACAAACACCCGAAGTCTTCTATCCTCCGGTAGAGTCCAATGGTGGTACTCAATATTTGAAGCGGTCAGGAACTTAGTCAGAGCACGGTGGTCGTCCGAGGTCTGCAATTGGACTAGGATCGCTTGAGTGGTGTTAGTTGCCCTAACAAAGTTGATTTTACGCTCTTTGAGCGCTCCAGCAATCTTCAACCACATAACTTTATTCTTAATACAGATCTTGGGTGGCAGCGCTTTGCGCGTGCCCGAGACTGTAGCCGGGACAGATACAGAAGGCGCTGGCAAGGGTTTGGCTGCGGCGGAGGGAGTAAGGGTGGCCTTGGACGGACGACCGACCTTGGCGAGGGAATTTTCCGGACCGAATTTTTAGAGGCACGTTTCCTGCGTGGCCTAGCGGGGTTGAAGTTGTCTTCGTCCGAGGCGGAAGCATCTCCTTTCTCGGCGAGACCATCGAAATAGTTTCTTGGGTCAGAGTATACCTGATCCATTGCGACTTCATTGGAATCGGGGGTATTTACCGGGCGGCTGGTCAGTAAAGTCTGCTCAAGCGGGATAATGACGGGGTCTTGATGGCTATGAGTCAGCCCGCTCTCAGGCGGAGAGGCCGGCGACCGCTCAAACAAGGTTTGTTAAGAGTTAGTCCACGACTCTCTCTCGGCATGGAGCTGGCTGAGCTCTTGGGACAGCGCCTGGTTACGGAACCAGAGTTCGTGAATCTCCTGCTCCATCTCAATCTGCACTAACAGGTGGGGGGGGAACAATAAATGTCTGTCACCGGAGGAGGGGATGATCTCCCTCCCTGCCTAGAGCAGGGAGGCGTGTGTGCCTGCGTGTGTTGTGTGCCTACTGTGTAGTACACTTAACCCACCTCAGGCGAAATCCAACCTCCAGCGGTACATACACTCACTGCAATCCGGCACGTGGTTATGTTTTGATTGGAATGTTGATTCACTTTTTCACTTTTCATCGGTCACGAAAGCGAGAGGGACGCGCGCGTGAGCGCGAGCGAGATGCACGATCCGAGAGAGCGACCGATGCACGGGTGCATCGGGCAAGCGGCGGACGACGAATGAGAATGAATGTTTTCAGTGTTGCCAACTGCTAGCTTTACCCAGTTGCTAGACAATTGTTAAAATGTTGCTAGATTGCCAGTTTTTGTTACCCCAAAAAGTTCCTAGATGTAGCTAAATATTAATATTACATACAATACGGCAGGTTACAATAAAATGACAATTACTGCTTCTGACAATTATTTTTATTTACTTAATCAATCAAATAGGATGTCGATGGCTGAGGTTCATTATCTTTTTGTGTTTTTGAATATTTTTCAGCCGTGCCCATTTTATCTAAAACATGTTTAGGCAAAACACAGTTATAACAGCATTTTCCTGAGGGAGTCTCTAATGCAAAGGATTGCGTTCAGGGTTATCAAACTCATTCGGTTTCTTTGTTTATTTTAACTATATTCATTTGTGAGAATAACCTCTCTACCTCCGCATTAGAATGTGGCATTGAAAGGCTGGTTAAAGCAAGAGTACTTATATCTTGGTATAAGTTGTCACCCGAAGAATTTCTAATTTTTTTTACTTCCAACCAAAATTCAAATCCAAAATTCCACTATTTCTTTAGATTCCCATTTATTTATATGTAGAATGTGCCACTGTTGCATAATTTTGTCTATTATTTCCGGTCTAAATCCCAAGATTTCGGCAACCTCGATGATAGTGTTTGACTTGGTTGGTTTTATTGCCTCTTCTGGACTAAGCAACGCCATTGATTCTAGCTGCTTGTAGTTGTCTGGAAGTCTTTGTTGCAATTCCTTCAATAATTGCAGTAAGAAGGCGGAGCAGCGTTGTCTTATTGCGTTTAAAACTTCTGAATCTAAATTTTGTTGGGATGTAGCAGTTTCAAACATGTAGCCAAGAAAAGGCCTAGGGTTAATATCCCTGTCAGCTATTGGGTCTAATAAGTTTCTATTTACAGGTCTTGGTATTAAAATTCTCGGGCTCACTGATTGTATTAGTGTTGTGAGTGTATTGAGAAGTTTTAATGGATTAGAGTTCTCACTTTCAAATGTTTTTATTGCTGTTTGAACATCATTTAAAACGCTTCTCAGAAACACAAAATATAAGTAATTTCTTTTATCTTCGAATATGTTGTAAATAAGCTCAGCTGAGTAACAATTGTCTTTCCCTCTTGCCAAATTAAAGTGTAATTTTAATTCTTCCCATTGTGTCACAAATTTTGTGATAGCTGGCTCTATAGAAAGCCAACGTGTATCGCACACCTTTGTGATTTTCAACGGACTTTCGCCACAGTTAATAAGTTCGTATATTTTTGTGTATTCATCTCGCCGCTTAGGAGACACAGAAAACCATTTATAAATTTCTCTTACCAGAAACTCAATATTTCTTGGCAGAGTATTTTCGGATGCATGGGTCACTGCTAACTGCAACGAATGGCAGACACATCGTATCAGTATCAAATTTTCTATACCGTATTCTCTTTTTAGGATTGCGTGAACCCCGTTATTAATGCCTGTCATAACAGATGCATTATCAGTTCCAATTCCAATCATTTGATTAATATTTAAGATGTGACTCTCTAAGCATGATACCAGGCCATTAACGATTCCCCTAGCATCTGCACTCTCAATAGAAACTAGTTCCAGGAATGAACTGACTATCTTTTCTTGTGCGGCACTATAATACCTAATTACAAGACCAAGGTGTTTACTGACACTGACATCTTTGGACTCGTCCATTATAATACTGAACTTTTGGTTTACAATATCATCTAAGAGCTCCTTGCGAAAGTGCGGCATCAAAACATTTTTCATTATTTCTGTACATTTAGTTCGATGCAATTTTAGCTCTTCTGTAGCTTTAGATTCTTTGAAACACGTTTTGCATAGTTCACTTAAATGGTCTACACTTAATATAGAACAGTGCTCAGCAATAAATAAGGTCAATGCGCCTTCAGATTTATCTCAAGGTCTATATGAATCGCCTTTTGAAAGGAATTATTTTATTGCCTGTAAAGAAAATAATAATATAGACAAGTAAAAAATAGAAAGTTTTGCGAGTAGGATGAATGTTTATTATGATTACTATTAGATTTTTTTTATATGTTGTATTATATACACTATACACAGTTTATAACAGAAAGAAATAGTAAAAACCGGCCAACTGCTATAAATACGTGCCGTCAGTCTCACTTGACATTGGCAGAATCGTCAAATTGATGGAAGCCACCTCAGAATAGTATTATTATTCTGAGGAAGCCACTTTAACCAAAATTGAATTGAATTGATAGAATTTTTTGAATGTGCCGCGTTTTCTCAGTTCGCGCTTTCGAAAGCCAGACTAAAATATTAGACTTTATTTTACCTTCATAACTAGATTTCATTTATTTTAGGGCAACACTGACAAAGTCTCGCTGTGCACATGAAAAGAGCGGCAAATTAAAAAATAAGGAAGTATAACACTGACCGTTGGCGCAAAAAAATGAGTTTGATACTTTTATTTTAGAAAGATGAGAACTGACTGGTAAAAGGAAAGTATCAAACTGATTTTACCCATCGTTATCTGTTATCAATCAACAACACAATTATTTTAAATTATTGAGTCACGTACCTGTTTTGAACTCCACTTTCTGTTTATGCTTTTTTGTCTCAGCATGCTTCTTTATGTTAAATAGTTTAGCGAGAATTTCCGTAGAACAATATGTACAAAACGCTTTGCTTGAGTCTCCACTTGCCGGTTTTAACCAACCTTTAAATTCGTCCATGTTTTCCCACTCCGGTCTGTATTTCTGTGCGTACGTTTTCTTTTTAAAAGGTAAATCCATTTTCAAGTTAATTAAATTAAACTGCAGCGAGCACTCTTTTTACAATTGGATATCACACACAACAAAACAAAAGAATCTGTCCTTTTGTGCACGCAATAACATCAACAAAACCGTAAACAAAACTCTTTACTGTGTTGCCAAAAATAAACTATGACCATAGATTCACGCTTAGTTTTTTTTATTTCATAGTACAGGGTGGCGCAATAGAACGGGTTGTTCCAATATCATCTGCGTATTCGCAATTGTTTCCTCCGGTTGTTCTGCCTGCCTTTCGAAAAGTTATCCACGTTGATACTGTTCCTCGTTGTCGGACAGTTGGACGACCTAGTCGCATTGCAGCGAAACCCATTATGTGTCGTACTGTTGTTCCATCTTCTTACGTAAATGTATATATACTTAATATAATATACTTCTTGATCTCGTCCAGGATGAAAATTCGCAGCAGAATGACGCTCATTTTTTATATATTTTTTGTTGGAGGGGAAAAAAATGGAATTACCCATGCCCAGGAGTCAGACCTCCCTGCTATGTCCGGGTCCCCACATATTGAGCGGGCGTCAGCTCGTGTGGTATACGGACTAAAAACAACTCCTTTGTTCAGTTATCTGTCTAAGACTAGTGTGATCCATGGCCTCGGTATATGCTGAAGGCTTTCTACCTGCAATTTGCCCTTTTGGGCGATATACACAGTCAGGTCATAAGTTCTGTCACACAATAAAAACTTTTGAATTTAGAACGCTGGCCACAAAAAAGTTTATTGAATTCGAATTTCGAATTTTTCATGAAAATAAAAATGTGTACTTTTTAGAATTTTCCTCCGTTTTAAATATGGAGTGGACACTTAAAGAAGACCGTGTCGCAGTTATTGCGTTGCATCGTTGCGGTTACGCCAATTCAGATATTCGACTTACTGAAATTTTTTAATATAACCAAAAGATTCATTTATCGTACCATAAAACGATACAATGAAGACTCTAGTGTAGATGACAGGTCAAGAAGTGGTCGCCCTCGCTCTGTTAGGACTCCAGCAGTGATAAAAGCTGTGAAGGCGCGAATTCAAAGAAATCCCATACGTAAGCAGAAACTGTTGGCCCTTCAGATGGGGTTAAGCAGGACCACGGTGAAAAGGGTGTTAAAGGAAGACTTAGGGCTTAGGGCATATCGAAGAAAAACAGGACATCGTTTGGACGCTCGTTTAATGGACCTGAGACTGAAGAGATGCCGCGCTTTGTTGAAGCGGTACGCGGGAAAAAAGCATCGGGAAATTCTTTTTTCGGATGAAAAAATTTTCACCGTGGAAGAGAGCTACAACAAACAAAATGATAAGGTGTACGCACACAGCAGTGAAGAAGCGAGCAACCGTATTCCGCGTGTCCAACGAGTTAATTTTCCGTCCTCGCTCATGGTTTGGTTGGGAGTCTCTTATTGGGGCTTAACTGAGGTACATTTTTGTGAGAAAGGCGTAAAAACGAATGCAGTTGTGTATCAAAATACAGTCCTCAAGAACCTTGTGGAACCTGTTTCTCATACCATGTTTAATAACAGCCACTGGGTATTCCAACAAGATTCTGCGTGTTACATACGTAATTTCCACGGATACTGCCGACCATGACGATGACCTGATATTCGTGCCTCGTGTAAGCCAAGACGGCTGACGGTGCATTTAACGTGTGATACCGCCGACCATGACGATGACCTGATATTCGTGCCTCGTGTAAGCCAAGACGGCTGACGGTGCATTTAACGTCACGTAGCTACTTTTTAGAATTTAGGTTTTTTCATTGTATAGAGTCACTTTATATCTTACATCGATTGAAGTCGCAACTCTGTAGAATTAATTAATAAAATAAGTCAAAAGCATTTTGATTTTTTTTGGATCCTTCGTTGCGACCAAACGTAATTTGCGCCAGCTAATAGAGCGAAAAGCACACAAGACTGGCTGGCGGCGCGTGATAACGACTTCATCCGGCACGAAGACTGGCCCTCCTCCAGTCCAGATTTGAGTCCGTTAGATTACAAGATATGGCAACACTTGGAGGAAAAGGCCTGCTCAAAGCCTCATCCTGATTTGGAGTCACTCAAGGCATCCTTGATTAAGGCAGCCGCCGATATTGACATGGACCTCGTTCGTGCTGCGATAGAAGACTGGCCGCGCAGAATAAAGGCCTGTATTCAAAATCGCGGGGGTAATTTTGAATAAACTTTATTACCATAAGAATCTATGTTTTATTAAGTTCATTTTGCTATATAAATGTTTACATAAATAATAAACATGTCTAAATTATTTCATATTGCACATGTGACAGAACTTATGACCTGACTATGTATATGTGTATACAGGGTGATTGTTAGATGGGTGCAAAGCTTTAAGGAGACGATAGTATAGACAATTATGATCAAATTAAGCCATAGTAGTCTTAGACAAAGTCCGACTATTTTTTTTAAACAAATTTTTCAAGTTTTTGTGAAATTACCCGAATTTTAACAGATTACTGCAATGAAAAAATTAATGGTATTTTTTTGATTATTTAATTTATTTTATTGAAATATTGTGTAGCCAATCTAACAAAACACGTTCTAAGCATATCTGTCTTTTGACATTTTTTTAGAGTCATCTGAAGTTGATAAAAAAATATCTTAAATTAAAAATACTGTTTTCAGACCTCATTTAAAAAAAACAGGCGTGCTTTTTTAGTTCAAACCATTTTGTAAACATGCCTTATCATCGTTCTTCTTTTAAGGTATAATTCAAGGAGATATCTTACTAATTATTGAAATAAGGATATAAAAACCAAATTCAGGGAGAAAATTCATATTTTGGGGCAGACTAATTAAAACACCATTTTAATTTTATTATTTATTTTTCGTGTTCAAAATGACCGCCGCCATTTCGGATACAATGTCGAGCTCTGTTTCTTACTTCGGTTGTGGTTATTTTTAACATCATCTCCCCCCTCATCGTGTTAAATGCAATATTTATTCATTCAATTAGTTGTTCTCTCGTATTTAAATCTTCATGCGTGTACACCAGTTCCTTGGCCCGACCCCACACGAAAAAGTCCAGCGGGGTCAGATCTGGCGACCGGGCGGGCCAAGGAATCGGTCCATCCCTGCCGATCCAGCTTTGAGGGAAAGCATTATTCAAATGTTCCCTCACCATTAAAGTCCAATGAGCTGGACAGCCATCTTGTTGTAAAATAATTTCACGATCGGTGTTAAGTATTGGGGCACCGGATTCCTCGATCAGTATTGGTAAGTCATTTTGCAAGAATTCTTAATAATTTTCACCATTCAAATTATCTGGCAAGATGTGGGGCCCAATCAATGTTCTGCCTATCGCTGCTGCCCAGATATTGACAGAAAATTTTCTCTGGAAGGACACCTGTTTCTTCCAGTGTGGATTGCGGTCCTTGTCGGCCCATTTGTGGAGGTTATGAGAGTTCGGAATGCCCTGTCTATCGAATTTACTTTCATCCGTCCGAATGATTGATTTTAAAACCGATTTTACGAGCGGACATCAGCTCATAGTCAGAGGGCATGATATGTTATGTGTTAGGCGTGGTTATATAATTTTAACTATTATACAGGGTGTTAGGCGCATGAATGGCCAAATGGTAGGTAGGGTCATGTTCTATAACTTAGAAAAAAATTGGGGTCATCGACCTTTTTTTTTATATAGCTATTTTAGTGATTTTTAGTAAAAGTACCAAAATTTATGATTGGAATTTAAATAAAAAAAAAAGTAAGAGTGATAGGAATCTAAATATCTTAGTTTATTAGTTCTGAATGTTTATTTAATAGATCTGTATTAGATTATTTGTGAAAACTATGGTAAAACAAAAAATATCGGCTCTCGAAGTTTTTTGGCTTTATTAAATTTTACCAAAAGTTCAACTTTAAAGTGTTAAAAAAAAAAATTCAAGCTTGAGCCCTTTTCATTTTACTTAAATAATATCCTGGGTTTATGTTCTTTCTAATGATGTGCTACATGTCTATCTAACTTAACAAATTCTTTAGATATTCGATGAAACACTACGCGCGGCCGAAACTAACTACACCACTTTAAAACCAGGTTTTAAAAATAATAATTGTAAAAGCTGATTCTAAACTAAGGATGACGTTTAGAAACAAGGCCTGGCTTTACAGCTATCCTAACGATCAGTTGTGCGTAGCTAGCGCCCACTAGACCCATTCACATAGAGACATTCACAGCTGGGTCTGTTTGTTAGGATTGCTATTGCGCTAATTAGCTGGCTTAAGCATGACTGATCATCAGGAGAGCTGTGTATCTAGCTCTAATTTATCTATCCTATTACATGCGTCTATCATACGTTTGATCTAGCACTAAAAATCACAAGTAAGCTTCTTAATCATCTATGAGAATGATGCCCTAAGGGCTAGTTTTTAACTATGGGTAATGATAAAAAAACGAGGATTAATTTTACATAATTTTTATTTACGTAATCAATTTTACATTTCTTGTTCAAATTGGCGGCCGGCACTCCTTATGCAGGCTCGGTAACGTTTTTTTATTGTTGTAGTCGTTATATCGACCCTCATCTCATCTTTCATTTGGTCAAATGCAACATGTATTTTTTGAATTAATTCATCTCTTGTGGTAATCTCTTCGAAGTAAACTAATTCTTTAGCCCTCCCCCATATGTAGAAGTCCAGTGGAGTAAGGTCAGGGGATCTTGCGAGCCACGGAATAGGGCCATCACGTCCGATCCACGAATTAGGGAATACGTTGTCTAGGTATTCCCTAACAGTAATACGCCAATGGGCAGGGCAGCCGTCTTATTGAAAGACTATGGGCCTATCACCTTGAATGGCTGGAATAAGGTCTGGCAAGTCATTTTGCAGGAATTCCAAGTACTTGTCGCCATTGAGGTTCTCCGGTAAAAAATAAGGCCCGATCAGTCTGTTACCAATTACCCCTGCCCATACGTTTACATTAAATTTCTTTTGAAATGAAGCTTGCCGTATTGCTCGTGGATTTTTGATCCTTTGGCGCCCATTGGTGTAAGTTATGAAGGTTTAAAATACCTTCTCTGGTAAATTTTGACTCGTCCGTCCATAAAATGCTCCTCAAAAACTGGCCGTCTTCTATGTCGCGGTGAAATGTGCGCGTCGGGCGTAGTCACCGACTATGAGACCTACAACAAAATAATAATCAAGGATTAGAGACTTCGACACTACTCGGCTGTTTTTGTAACAATGGAATGTTTATTCGGTCTGCTGTAAGAATTTCTAAGAATGTTCTTTGTGGCGAAAGAATACAGTGAGTTACAATAGACAAACAATAGACCCTGCCGAGAGGATTGCTAAATTTTTATTTGTTGTCTCCCTCTATTCGAACATTATAACTTTTATTTACTTTGAATCGTCCGTCATACATACAGCCAAGAGACATGTTTTTTTGTTTAAAGTATCAATTGGCAGTCGTAACTAAAACATTACAATAATAACAACAAGTACTAAAATCGCGCAAAATTGAGCTCGCCTGCAGGAAGATGCAGCGACTCCTGGACCTGCTGCCGCCCTGGCTGGACAAGTGGCGGACCGCGGTGAACGTCGGGAAGACAACAGCCTTGTTGACTACCCGCTCCCGCCGTCCGACCCCGCTACAGTTGAGGGGCCGGGACATCGAGTGGCAATCGACGGTGAAATACCTCGGTTGCAACATCGACTGCTCGCTGCGCATGGTCCCGATGGTGCAACACTGCATCAACCGGGCCAAAGTCGCGCGGGCAATGCTCCGGCCTGTCCTGTCGTCCAGCCTGCCTCTGAGAGCCAAGCTGCGGGTGTACAAGGCCTATGTGCGCTCGCGGCTCACCTACGCGGCTCCAGCATGGTACGCCCTGCTGTCGAAGACCCAGAAGGCACGGCTGCAGCGGTTCCAGAACATCTCCCTGCGGGTGATCACGGGAGCCGGGCGGTACGTGCGCAACACCACAATCATGAGGGATACCCGGATGCCCACCGTGGAGAAATTCGTCGCGCGGCTGGCACGGCGCATGTACGATTGCGCCGACAACAGCCGCCACGCACATCTCCACGACATTGCTCCGCATCACGCACGTCCGCCTGAAGGCAGACCACTCCCAAGAGATTTGCTGCTCATCCCACTGTCGCCAGTGTAAGCCCGCAGAAGAGGGCGAAAGCACGGCACAGTGAAGAAGAAGAAGCTCCCGCACCGTTGTCGCCAGTGTATGCCAATAGACGGCGAAAGCACAGCACAACGAACACCACGCGAGGCCCCTGACAAGTAGGGGCCACCCAAGACCGGGGGGGACGTTACACCCCGAGTTGACGCCGCGGGCATGAGGCAACCATAAGTCCTCGACCCCGCAACCGAAGTGCTTCTCGCGCTCCGCGCGAGAACACACTCCGCAGACCACGCGCGTTTGTGGTAGGATCTTCTTCAAAGATTTCAATTATTTGTTCATCAATAGCGGCAGCATACTGTTGCCTGGGGTTGACTCGTGGCTCGCGAAAACGAAGATTGCCAGTTTCTCGTAGACGTCGATAAGTGTTGGCAAACACATTACGGTGTGGTATCCGTCTATTTGGGTATTGCCCAGAGTAAATTCTTAGGGCTTCACGGGCATTACCGTCAGCCCTTCCATACGCCATCATGATGTCGGCGTATTCTTCGTTTGTGAACTCACCAGCCATTGTGTTGTGACAATAACAGTAACAGTCACAAATCAACAAATAACAGTCCAAAATTAACAAATAACAGTTCAAAATCAACAGAAAACTTAACAACAACTTTAAACTTAAACAGAAAACAATGAAAGAACTAGTGACAATATGGAATAGGGCAGAAAGCACCGATAGCAGAGATAGTCAGATCTCGTCTGAGGTAGGTGGGGTGGGTGTCGTAAGTGGGCGAGTGAGGTCCCAAACAACAGGCGTTAGAAAGAGATAAAAGTACATTTTTTACCGCGAAAGAGTAGTATCACGAGTTACTCGGGATTAACAAAGCTTTAACAATAAGAACTGGTTTTAGAGGTGTGAAGTTGGTTTCGGCCGCGCGTAGTGTGTCATCGAACATCTCAAGAATTTGTTAAGTTAGATAGACATGTGGCACACCATTAGAAAGAGCATAAACCCAGGATATTATTTAAGCAAAATTAAAAGGGCTCAAGCTTGAACTTTTTTTTAACACTTTAAAGTTGAACTTTTGGTAAAATTTAATACAGCCAAAAAACTTCGAGAGCCGATATTTTTTGTTTTACCATAGTTTTCACAAATATTCTAATACAGATCTATTAAATGAACATTCAGAATTAATAAACTATGACATTTAGATTCCTATCGCTCTAATTTTTTTAAAATTTAAATTCCAATCATAAATTTTGGTACTTTTACTAAAAATCACTAATATAGCTATAAAAAAAAAGGTCGATGACCCCAATTTTTTTCTAAGTTATAGAACATGACCCTACCTACCTCCCCTTACCATTTGGCCATTCATGAGCCTAACATCCTGTATAACCTATGTTCGATTCAAAATCGATACTCGATCGATGGTTTCGGAACGGCCATTTTGAATTTGACGGAGCTGCCAACCTAGCAGTTTTTGACAACTGAGAGACGAAAAGCCCCCGCAATGTGACGCGTATTGATTTGGGCATTGAAATTAAATCGTAAGCCATCTGGAATTGTATTCGGGCTCCCCTCAGGATTGTCTATATAGCTGAGTGTATTGTGGTTCCCCGAACCAGATAAAGTTCGCATTTACGTAACATAACCTGTATTGGAACACTGTGCTCGTCGAAGCTGGCCTGCCAGCCATACCTGGTTGGCTGAAGAACCTGTCTACCAAGAAGAGCCTAGGGTGCACCCAGGCCTTGCAGAGAGACAGGAGTTTGACGGGAACGAAGCACAGACCAGGTCAGATAGAATCTATTTACTTTAGCTCGGTGAATCGCCGACGTTCTTACTTCTTGGCATCCGATCGCTACGCTACCTCGTAGCTATGGGCCCCTGCGAGGTCATTGAGTGCCGAGAGGCCTGAACAATTTGGTAGCAAGAGCGTGGTTTCCTGAGATTTGCAGCCGTCAAGGGCTCCAGGAACCCACGATTTGGGACTATCAATCTGTAGGTATAGGCGGTTATTAGCTAACTTGGTATTGTTCCTGTATCCACATAGATTGGTAGTGTTGTAAGCTATAAGTCTATTGCTGGTAGTAGACAGACAGATATTGAGTTGAAATTTGCATTGAAGTATTGTACCAGTTAGTCAATCTATTAGTGGTCTAGAAATGCTAATGAATGTTTGGTTAACATAGGTAGTTACATCTATTGATAGCAGGCTGTTACATTGTTTTCAGTTTATAGCAATTTGTAACTTGAACTAATATTGACTATCTGTGTGTGTTATATGATATAGGGAAACTAAATTGTATTACAGAATTTATATAGATATAAAACTCGGTTTCTATTGTTTAAGGAAATCAACATTGTTTAAGTTATAGTTTAGGGTTCCCTCGTTTGGGTTGTAGACTGGAGGGTCCAATATAATTGAGTTACTGCAAATTGTGAGTAAGTATCGTTCCGATCATGTCGTTATCTGAAATACAGAAGGGTGTTTCAAAGGAACTCAGATGGTTTTCCTCCGCACACGGTCTGATAGACCGTTTAGATAGGCATGATGTGGTATTGGAGCGGTCTATGGACGTTAAGGAACGCTACAACAGGGTGCTCGAATTGTCCGCGCAGGCGGAAGCAGTTGATGGTTGCGCACCTGACAGGCTGTCACGGTTGCTAGGGGATGTCGACCAGTGTATGGAGATGGCAGCTGCTATCACGCAGAAGGCTGCGGACATACGTAGGCAGCGCGAGTCCAGCCATGGTGGTGACATTGAAGCACCTCTGCCGCATCAGGGATCGGGGACCAGGTTACCCGTTATAACTATGCCTACTTTTGACGGAGTGTCCGGTCAATGGATGAGCTTCATCAATCTGTTCGACAGTTTGGTGCACATGCGATCGGACATTACCAAGTCTGTCAAAATGGCTCAGCTGGTGGCAGCATTGAGGGGTGAGCCCAGGGAGCTGGTCGCTCATTTGACAGTTACGGAGGGTAACTATGAAACGGCCAGGCAATTGTTGGTCAGACGTTACCACAACAAACGGAGGTTGGCCGATGCCCAACTGAACCGTTTGTTTAGCATCCCGGTTGTGAACAAGGTCGGGGCCATACAGACGGAGGTTTTGAACCCGTTGTTGTCCGTCACCAAGGCCCTAGAGAATCTTGGACTTCCGGTTGGTGAATGGTCGTACCTACTGCTGTACATTGTACTTTCCCGCCTACCCGCTGACGTGCAGACTCGTTTCGAACAGTCTCACGGGAGGTCGGCCGAGGACCTGCCCGCCTTCTCCGACTTGGTCGGATTTTTGGAAGAGGAGGCTCGACGGGCAGAGAATTTGGGGTTGACGGCCACCCATCCTTCGGAGCCACAGAGAGCTGCCGGGAGCGCTGTGAGTAGGGGCCCTCCGACGAGGAAGGACCGCACCAACCGGCAGTCGTATGGGACTGTGAGTGCATTGACCCCACATAGTGAGACCTGCCCATGTTGTAGGCAGATTGGCCATGCTGTGGCCAATTGCAATAAGTTCGGGGAACTTAGGGTTGAGGGACGGCGCCGGATGGCCAAGCAGCGGGGCTGGTGTTTCCTGTGCCTCGGGCCACACATGGCTAGGGACTGCACGCGCACAAAATTGTGCGGATATTGTGGTGGGGCCCACAACAATTTGTTGTGCATGAACCGGTCCGGCCAACAGCCACCACAGGGCCGTACCCAGGGTGACACGGCATGGGGCCCTGAGAATTCGTTTGCGACTCGGAGCGCAACTCAGGGGCCAATGTCCCCACGTGCACAGGGCGGTACTAGGGTGCAGGGCCGCACTCAGGGTCATCACTTGGGGGGCCCTGAGTTTTCGGTTGCGACTCAGCATCCGACTCAGCGGGCAATGGGGCCACAAGCACGCAGCCACCCAGGGGTGCAGGGCCGCACTCAGGGTCATCACATGGGGGGCCCTGAGTTTTCGGTTGCGACTCAGCATCCGACTCAGCGGGACATTGGGTATGTTGAGCAGGCCGTAACGGGCGGGTGGCATGGGACACCTTCGAGCTATGCGGATGCGGCTCGGACGCCGCCTCAGTTGTCGCCCCGCTCGTCGCCTCGTCCTCGTCGGTCGCATGTGATATCCCCCCCGCTCATGGAGCGGCCACGGTTGAATTCACGCCCACAACCCTTCGGGGGGCGTCGTAGGGTGGCAATGGAACCGGCGCGTGGGCCATTTGTACAATGGGACCCTCTGGCGTATAGCTGCCTACCTGATCGGTTACAGGCACAGTGGGGCCCCGGGGGTCCTCGCTAGGAATTTGCGGCCCAACCATTGGTTGCCCCCAACCGGAGACGGTGGTGTTACCGATCGCCTCTGTGCTTGTTTGGGATTTGGCGGGCAACCCAACATACGTTCGCGCCCTATTAGATTCTGGAGCTCAGGGCTGCATTGTATCGAACGATTTAGCAAAATGGTTGGGCCTCAAGGTAAATAGGTATAATAATTCAATACGGGGCGTGGGGAATGTTACGGTTACGAATGTAGTTGATCAATCGGTGATCACGTTCTCTCCACGTTATGACATTTTGACAAAAACATCCGTGCAAGCTTTAGTAATGACGCATGTCATGGGCAAACACCCCTTGGTGAAGTTGAATCCGGCCGTTCGATTCCTGACGTCAGGACTCAAGTTGGCGGATCCCGATTTTGACACTCCAGCCCCGGTCGACCTGCTACTGGGAGCAGACGTTCTGGGTAGGTTTCTGTTGTCGGATCGGCGAGTTCTTCAGCCGGACGGGTTGATTGCTGTGGATACTAAGTTTGGTCACGTGATCATGGGCCCGGCATTGCCAATGGTTAGGCCTGCCGAGTCAGATGGCATACTTATTGGCTCAGCGTTGTCAGACGCTATCCAACGTTTCTGGGAGATAGAGGAACCTCCCACCGCTCGTCGAGTCGACGCAGACGAAGAAGAGTGCGAGTTGTTTTACCAGAATAGTACTGGTCGCCTTCGTTCTGGTCGTTTTGTAACTCGACTGCCTTTCAGGGCCGATCGACCGCCACTAGGAGAATCTAGGAAGATGGCTGAGACGAGATTGATGTCGATGGAGCGTAGGATGTCAAGGGACGCCGTATTTAAACAAAAATACGTCGATTTCATGAGGGAGTATGAGTCATTAGGACACATGTCGGTATCGGGTGTGGACTGGAGATCTGAGGATCATTGTTTCCTTCCACACCATGCCGTCCTACGAACCCCTACCGGCAAGATTCGAGTTGTTTTTGATGGGTCAGCACCTACCTCGAACGGGATGTCCCTGAATCAGTGTCTACATTCGGGACCCAAGTTGAGTCGTGATATTTCGGATATTCTCACGAGCTTTCGGAGGCACCAGGTTGTATTTGTCGCAGACATTCGGATGATGTTTAGGCAAACGGTAATTCATCCGGCTGACAGAAGCTATCAGTTGATACTTTGGCGTGAGTCCACGGCCGAGCCAGTCAAGGTCTATGAGTTGAACACGAACACGTATGGGTTACGGTCTAGCCCGTATTTGGCGATGCGTACCCTGCGGGAGTTGGCGTCGCGTGACCGTGTGAGCTATCCTAGAGCCGCCGCTATCCTGGAGCAAGATTTGTACGTCGATGACGTCTGCACAGGGGCAGCCAGTGTAGAGGAAGCTCTGGACCGACGTGACGAGCTCATTCAATTGCTGGAACGAGGCGGCTATGAACTACGCAAGTGGATGTCCAACTCCCCTGAGTTGATGGCTGGTCTCCCAGATGAGTTTCAACAAGACCCGCACGTTTTTGAGAATCCTGACAACCCTAACATGTTGTCAGTGCTTGGAATTCAGTACCGGCCCGTCCATGATGAGTTTACCTATCGGGTGGTTTTAGAAACACCGAAGGCCTGGACGAAGCGGTCAGTACTGTCAACGATTGCGAGAACGTTCGACCCGAATGGATGGATTTCTCCAGTCACCTTTGCTCTCAAATGTTTTATGCAAAGGCTATGGGCGGCTCAGTTGACCTGGGACACCCACCTCTCAGGTGATTTGTTGACTGATTGGACGCAAATGTTCACTTCGCTATCGGACATAAATAATGTATCGCTGCCGAGGAAATTGGTCCCTGCTGGGGATTACAGGGCAACCCTTCACGGGTTTTGTGATGCCTCTGAACGAGGGTTTGCGGCAGCGGTTTATTTGCGAACCGTCACCTCCACCGGGGAGGTCGACGTGCGTTTGGTTTTGGCAAAAAGCAAGGTAGCGCCTATTCGGACAAGGATGACGATTCCAAAACTGGAACTGTTCGGGGCTGCTCTTTTGACCAAACTTTTGAATCACACTCTAACAGTGTTGCGTGGGTCAGTGGTTTTGGAGGATACGGTGTACGCGTGGACGGACAGCCAGCTTGTTTTGTGCTGGCTGAAGGCTTCGGTCCATAACTTAGAGGTTTTTGTCGCGAACCGTGTCTTCCAGATTGTGTCGTCTGAGGTCCCACTGACTTGGAGACATGTACCAGGAGAATTGAACCCGTCTGATTGTGCATCCAGGGGATGTCGGGCTCCTGAACTCGTTAGACACCATTTGTGGTGGGGACCACCCTGGCTTGCCAGGAGAGAATCGGACTGGCCCCACAGCCATGTAGTAGTATCTTCGGATCATGGCCCCAGAGCGGCCGTGCATGTTACCCAGAAGGCTGAGGACCCTGACGCCGGGTTTCTGCTGGACCGGTATAGCTCACTTGACAAGTTGATAAACGTGTCCACTTGGATTAGGAGATTCGCTCGAAATTGTCGTACTCCTCGCGATCAGCGAACGTTGAACCCTATTCTGACTCCGGCAGAGCGAAACGAGTCGCTACTGAATTTGGTCCGGTTGGTACAGTCCTCGAAGTTTGGGGCAGAATTGGAGACTATACGAAGTGGACGTTCGAAATTGAAGGGAGCCGTCGCGCGTCTAAACCCCTTTGTTGATTCGACCGGGTTACTTCGGGTAGGAGGAAGATTGCGCAATGCGTATTCGGCTCGTCACCCACTTCTGCTCCCCAAGGGGGGACAGTTAGTTGAATTGCTGGTGACTGATCGTCATATTAAAAACGCGCATGCCGGCTGTAACGCGTTGTTGGCCACGCTCCAGCGGGAGTTTTGGATCTTATCTGCCCGCCGTGTCATACGGAACATCGTGTTTCGGTGCATGCCTTGTTATCGACTTAAGGCTGCCACGATGCAACCTCTCATGGGGGACTTGCCCCCTGATCGTGTGAATGAGGTCAGACCGTTTTCAGGTGTTGGTACGGATTTTGCAGGACCGTTTATGGTGAAGAGTTCACGATTGCGTAA
This sequence comes from Argyresthia goedartella, assembly GCA_949825045.1. Lineage (NCBI taxonomy): Eukaryota > Metazoa > Arthropoda > Insecta > Lepidoptera > Argyresthiidae > Argyresthia > Argyresthia goedartella. The sequence goes on along the minus strand of OX463811.1, from coordinate 3,299,303 downwards.
CGCTAAGCAATACAAGGCGTACCTGTGTGTGTTTGTTTGTTTATCCACCAAGGCGGTACATCTCGAGCTCGTTGCTGATCTCTCGACAGAGGCTTTCATTGCTTGTTTGGATAGGTTTGTTTCTCGAAGGGGACTTCCAACTTTGATCCGCTCTGATAACGGCACTAACTACGTCGGTGCGGAACGATACTTACGAGAGATAGTCAACTTTTTGAATGTAAATAAAGTGGATATTGGAACGGCCCTCTCCCGTCGGGGTATACAGTGGACCTTCAGCCCACCGAGTTGCCCCCACTGGGGTGGGATTTTTGAGGCCGTAGTTAAGTCAGCGAAGACGCACTTAGGGCGTATAGTAGGTCAGACCGCGCTGACTTTTGAGGAGCTCGCGACATTGTTTTGTAAGATCGAGGCCGTTCTCAATTCGCGACCGTTGTGTCCGCTCAGCTCGGATCCAAATGACCTGGAGGCTCTGACCCCAGGCCATTTCTTGATAGGACAGCCACTTAACGCGTTGCCCGAGCACCCCTTCGAGGGAGTGAAATTGTATCGGTTGTCAAGGTATCAGATGTTGCAGCAGTTTACTCAGAATTTCTGGAAGCGTTGGTCGCTCGAGTATCTGCATATCTTACAACAGCGCCTTAAGTGGACTGACAAAACCAGCCCCCCTAGTGTTGGTGACCTCGTGCTGGTTAAGGATGCTAACCTACCGCCACTACGTTGGCGCAGGGGGCGCATTGTTAACTTGTTCCCTGGCAAGGACGGGACCCCCCGGTCTGCAGAGGTTCTAGTAGGAGGCTCGGTTCTAAAACGAGCGGTAGCAACGTTGTCTCGGCTGCCCGTAGATTAAGGGACAGGTGGGTGCCTGTCCGGGCGGGTGATTGTTCGATTCAAAATCGATACTCGATCGATGGTTTCGGAACGGCCATTTTGAATTTGACGGAGCTGCCAACCTAGCAGTTTTTGACAACTGAGAGACGAAAAGCCCCCGCAATGTGACGCGTATTGATTTGGGCATTGAAATTAAATCGTAAGCCATCTGGAATTGTATTCGGGCTCCCCTCAGGATTGTCTATATAGCTGAGTGTATTGTGGTTCCCCGAACCAGATAAAGTTCGCATTTACGTAACATAACCTGTATTGGAACACTGTGCTCGTCGAAGCTGGCCTGCCAGCCATACCTGGTTGGCTGAAGAACCTGTCTACCAAGAAGAGCCTAGGGTGCACCCAGGCCTTGCAGAGAGACAGGAGTTTGACGGGAACGAAGCACAGACCAGGTCAGATAGAATCTATTTACTTTAGCTCGGTGAATCGCCGACGTTCTTACTTCTTGGCATCCGATCGCTACGCTACCTCGTAGCTATGGGCCCCTGCGAGGTCATTGGGTGCCGAGAGGCCTGAACAACCTATTTATATTTTTTTTAAACCCGCTGCTATGAGGTTGTTATATAATTTTTAAACCTATCCAAATCCTAAACTACTCTATATTTCGGTCATTTCGGGGGGGCTCTAACCTCAGTCCGGAAGGTTTAAAGGGGGAGGGGGAGACTGTGTGTCCGTCGAATCAAGACGGCCATCTTTTTCAATCCAAATTTGGTATCTGAGACGCTGTAATGCTTCGGGAACACAGCCTTCATCAAGTTGAGTACCTGAGGGGCGGGGGGTGGTTGGGCTTAAGAGGTTTAGTGATATCGTCCTCCCATTCTAGGAGGACGTCTTTGGGGCGCCTTTTGTAAAGGTGTTTCTTATTTATATCTGGGGTCGGATCATAAGCGTTCAGACGCTTCTTTCATATATTGCTTTACTGTGGGCAGTCTAAAGGCACTATGGAGGTCTACGTTGCGCATGTACCACGGGGCACCTACGGCTTTTCGTATGAAGCGGTTTTGTAAAACCTGAAGCGGTTTAAGGGAGTGGGAGCAGTGTGCAAAGCCTGGACTTGCATACTTGAAGTCCGGGCGGATGCAAGTTTTAAATAGAGTTATTGTGCAGCGCCATGGGAGTTTTCTTTTACTTCTTGTGGAGTAGCCTGGGTGTCCTTAACCTTGACCCTTTCCAGATTTGAGGTTTTTGTGTCCACGTGAAGGAGCTGGGACATCGGGAGCTCTTGAATTATTTAAAGGCAACGAAATTAAATTATATTGTAAAATACTACATTTAAACAAGATAGGTAGGTACAAGAGAAAGTACGTGCTGTTTGTCAGTCTAAGCTCCGTGGAATGAAGACGTGGCCGATCGATCCTTTGGTTCTCATCGCCGCCGCTAGGAGGCGCCTCTGTAGTAGGGTACGTTCGTGGACATGCCCTCAGCCTTGGAAGTAGCAGGTTCCAAGAGGATGACACGTTGTTAGTAGGGCTCTCGTCTTTTTCCTTCATTGTGGTGATGATGTGACGTCTTTGTCGTCATGGGGTAGAAGCGGACATATTTTTGAGAATGACCGCTGGATAACACCCGTCGCAGTCCGAATATTCGTGACTCGTGAAATACCGTCCTTGCCATAAAAAGTATCAACCACCCTTCCTAATTTCCATTGCAGGGGTGGTGGCTCTTTGATCAGGACCAGAGTGTTGACAGCAAGTGTATCTATATTAGATTGCCATTTTGTCCTCTTCTGCAGTTCGGATATATATTCCTTTGACCAGCGTTGCCAAAAGTCCTGTCGTATCTTCTCCACTCGGTCGTAGCGGTCCAGCCGGTGCATGGGAGTCGTGGTCAGGTCCAGGCAGGCGGGCGCGGTCATCGACCTTCCGATTAGGAAGTGTGAGGGGCTGAGAGAAAGCAAGTCGTTTGTATCTGTGGACATGCGGTACATTGGTCGGGAGTTTAGGACGGCTTCTATTTGTGCCAAAACCGTGCTAAACTCCTCATAAGTTAAATTACTGTTCCCGACGACACGATGGACATGGAATTTCGAAGACTTGACTCCAGCCTCCCACAATCCACCCATATGGGGAGAATACGGAGGAATGAATGTGAATTTAATTGATTCGATTCGCAGTGAAATTTATAATAATCATCTTTACTGTTATCTAAAAAATGTGAAAATTCTCTAGCAGCTCCTACAAAGTTTTTAGCATTATCAGAAAATATCACAGAGGGTTTACCTCGTCGAGAGATGAATCTTTTCAGCGTGAGTATGTATGCATCAGTAGTAAGACTTGTGACCAATTCCAAGTGTAAAGCACGCGTAGAAAAGCATATGAAAAGACAAACATAACATTTCTCTAATTTAGCGCCTCTGCCTTTGCGATTTAATATGAACAACGGGCCGAAATAATCAACTCCGCATTTTGAAAATGCACAACCCTCTTCGATTCTCTCGGAAGGTAAGTTGCCCATCTGTATTTGCAAAGTATCTGCCTTCATGCGCACGCACTTAACACACTGAACTGTCTGCCTAGCGAGGTCGCGACCCCGCAGCGGCCACCAGCGCTCGCGAGCCGCGGCCAGCAGCAGCTGGGGACCGCCGTGGAGAAACACACCATGCAGATGCTGGAAAATAAGCTGTGTCAATCTATGTTTGGAACAAAGTAACACAGGATGCTTCTTTTCGAATGTGAACGTTTTTGAATTAGTTAGTCTGCCTCCCACTCGAATTAAATCAAAATCATCAATAAAAAGGTTAAGACTGGACTGATTCCGTGATTTAACTAAGCGTTTATTTTTTAAATCACTGTAAATCTGAGGGAATGATTTTTGCTGCGCAATTATAGATAAAACATTACTAGAGTTATTCAGTTCTTCAACTGAAAGTGTGTCTGTGTGTCGTTGTGGTTTATTTTTGTTGCGTGTATTAGAAATAAAACGCAAAATGTAAGCAGTCACTCGCTGCATGTTAATAAAAGACGAAAAACTTTCGAATGGAAATAATTCTGACTGAGTATGAGAGTGCATTACGGTTTTAGAGGTTTTTAATTCTGGCAACTCACTTAAATCAAGGTTTAGACAACTGTCTGTTGTCCATTCCTGGCTGGGCCTACCTAAGAAGGCTGGTCCTTGCCACCCATCCTCGCACAAGTGTAACAAGTCCAACTCGACGCCTCGCGACACTATGTCAGCCGGGTTTTGTTTGCCCGGTATGTGAAACCACGGTAAATCACCAGTTAATCACCAATATCAACCACTCGACGCTGAACAAAGGCTTGCAACATACTAGGTGACATTTTTATCCATCCCAGCACGATAGTCGAATCCGACCAGAAATACACCTTATCAAACGTTAATCGCAACAAATTAACAATTTTGCGTATAACTTCGCGCCTAATATTTTTTTTTTATTTTTTTTTACTTTATTAGGAAAACTAACAGCTTATCACTAACACAATAAATTACACACATAGATACAGAAAGCCAACAAAAAGTTTTCACAGCTAGCAATATTTTGAGCAATTAGCACAGGTGAAAGAAAAGCGATACACGAAACACCAGACACGGTAACTATATCCAATAATAGAAGAAGGAAGATGGCACACCATTATAGTGGGTTATATCGGTAATGAGGCCTCAACCGAGTCACAAAACTTAGACGTTAATACTTTACGGATAACGGAAATACTACTAGCGAACAAATCAATGTCTTCGTTTTCAATACAAAGGTCGTTGAAAGATCGTATAGCTCTGATAAAGTAAGAATTTTGTCTAAAGTTTGTGCGAGCCCAAGGAACAAACAATGACAGTCTTCGGCGAGACTGAGAACGTGAGGGGACGAGGAGATGAAGCTTAGCTAACAAGGCGGGACAGTCGACAAGGCTCTGGGCTATTTTCATCAGATAGGTGATGTCAGTTATGTATCGCCGTACATGCAATGGAAGTAAGTGGAGTTTGATGCATAATTGGTTATAGGGTAGTCTTGGAAGTTTAAATTTGAATTTAATATGTCGAATAAATTTCTTTTGAATGCTCTCTAACTTATTAATATATACTTTGTAACTAGGGTTCCAAACTTGTGAAGCATATTCGAGGTGGCTCCTGACAAATGCACAGTAGATAACTTTTACGGATTTAAGGCGACGCAGATTTTTGCAGGAACGAATAATAAACCCTAAGGCCTTGTAGGCTTTACTGGTAATTGAATTTATGTGCGTATCAAAGATAAGTTTGCTATCCATAATGACACCAAGGTCTCTAATTTCATGAAGTGTAAGTAAAGGTTTATTTTTTAATGAGTAATTGTTATTAAATACGTTGCGTTTACGAGTAAAGGACACAGTAAAGCATTTGGATACATTTAGGTCAAGTTTATTGTTGAGGCAGTAAATATCGAATTGCAGAAGGTCGTCTTGCAGTAATGCTGAGTCAATAGCATCGTTAACAGTTCTAAATATTTTCATGTCATCGGCAAAAAGTAAGAATTGAGAATTTTTAAAACAGTTGGAAATATCAAAAACGAAAATTATGAACAGTAACGGTGCTAGTAACGACCCTTGGGGAACCCCTGAGGGTATATTAGTCCAATTAGATTTATAGCCGTTCAGTACAACTGCCTGAGATCTGTTTTCAACGTATGATGAGAACCACCGAAATAAGTCACCCCTGATGCCAATTGCAAGTAACTTTTTCAATAGAAGGATATGATCTATTCGGTCGAAAGCCTTGCTATAATCAGTATAAATAGCATCCACTTGATCACCGTTATCTAACTGCTGGGTTATAAAATCATTAAACAGTAGTAGGTTTGAGTCTGTGGACCGTTTCTTAAGAAAACCATGCCGCTGGGGACAAAACGACGACTTTAATGCAGCATACACTTGGTTATAGACAATGCGTTCGAATATCTTTGCAATGAGACATAACTTAGAGATTGGCCGGTAATTATCCACTCTATTTTTTTGACCTTTTTTATGGATAGGGGTGATAAAAGCTGACTTCCAGATAGCAGGCACAACACCTTCAGCGATTGATCTTTTGAACATAAGAGATAGAGGCAGAGAGAGGCTATCAGCACATTTAACTAGGAAAACCGCGGGGAGTTCATCAGGACCGGCTGATTTCGTCAAGTCCAAGTTATTTAGCAGCTTTATAATTTCATTAGTCTCGATGACGATTGAGGCTAGATCAGCTACGACTGGCTCTGATGGTTCCTCGAACTGGGTGCATGATGTGGGATCTCTTTCAAGGAAATTTGATAGAAAATATTCGTTAAAAAGATTGCTGATGTCATCGCCCGAAGTAGAAGTAGTACCTAAATAGGTCATCGAAACAGGATATGACGATTTATTAAGATTGTTTTTAATAAACTTCCAGAAATACTTCGGATTTGCCTTAATCGAATCCTCTGTGAGGTTAATGTATTTCATGTAGCACAATCTTTCCAGACGCTTAACCCTTTCTCTTAATAAATCGAATGTATGCTTATCTGATAGATTACCGTACGTCTTAAACCTTCTAAAATATTTAAATTTTTCTTTAATAGCTTTGATTAGGGGGCGGTTGTACCACAAAGGATAATTATTATCACCACGTTTGAATCGTTGAGGAATGTGTTTTGTACGCAAATTATAGACTATTCTGTAAAAGCATTGTACAGCCTCGTCCAAAGACCCTCTGCAAAGAAGGTCTGTCCAGTCCGCAGCAACAAGGTCATCCTTAATCGAGTTGTAATCTCCTCGATTGTATAAAAATACGATATGATTGGTTAGTGGGAGAGACGCAGACTCGGTAAAGGGCACATTTATACAGAGCGCTTTATGATATGGGTCTTCTGGGACAAGTGGATCGAGGCATGGGGCCACAGAAATTGTCTCGCTAGCAAAAACTAGGTCCAGAATTCGGCCCTGCGCGTTAATAACTGAGTTGTATTGCTCAAAGTTGCAAAAGTTGAAGGTTTCTATAAAATGTGCGGCGCTATCACCACTTGCATTCACGGGTACTAGACCTTCGTCGGTATCCAACCAGTCAATGAAGCTCATATTAAAATCTCCTAAAATTATAAATTTATCTTGGAAGTTACTGGAAATTACTGTTTCGATATTATCACAAAAGTTAAATAATTGGTCGGAAAAAGAGTGACCCAGATTTTCTGAGCAAAGATATAAACAACATATATTTAACTTGACTGGAGTCCGGCTACGTGGGTCTCGAAGGACAATTGATATCCAAATATCTTCAGCAGTAGACTGCCATTCGAACTTACGAGAAGTAATTAAAGAACGTTTGACGGCTATAGCAACTCCACCTCCACGGGTCTGTTTGGTCGCGGTATAGTCGCGGTCCCTACGCCATACACAATAGCGACTATCAAAAAGCTCATCGTCGAGAATACCCTCGCAGAGCCAAGTTTCAGTCAAGGTTACCACGTCATAATCACAAGATCGCAAATTTCTAAAAAACACATCAGTCTTAGACCTAAGTCCCCTCACGTTCTGGTGATAAACGTTAAGGCTCGACATGGTTACAGATGCACACGTAACACAATAGATACTTATTATAATTTTTAGAAAATAGATTAACAGTTGATGACATAGATATGCTCGCGAAATGACAAATAACTAAATTGTACTTTGTGTTAAGCAATAATCGACAATAGCTTAGTATATTCAAGGCGCCAAAGAAATGTTCGTTTTCGTCGACCGTAAAACTTCTGAAATATAAGTTAAAAATAGCAACATCATTATCAGCGTGACGCAAAATGAAACTTAACTCTATAGCAGCAAAGAGAAAAGTACAGTGGCTTGCGGTCCTAGTATTTGTCGGTAGCCAGAGAATGATAAGCAACGCAATACAAAAAGTTGACCATCCATCGGAAATAATGCCATAGTAAAAATAGGTCCTATTACAATTAGTAAGCAGGCCATAATTCAACGATAAGTACCTTGTTTTAACATTGTAATATAAAAGATAAGGTTCTTTTGTGTTGAACAAAGGAGCTGCTCGGTTACTAACCATACCAACGGTGTTCAAACTTAAAATTAGAATAGTTAAGCAAAGCAGAAGTTGGTTACATTTTAGGATAACTTGTTTAAATCACGGGTACCGCTAACAACGAAAGCATGAGTGGAGTCGTTTTTGCGTACGTGGATCTTCGAAAATTTTACCCAGACGTATTGATAGTTCCTTTCCTTGGCAAGGGCTTTCGTCTTAGTGAGGAGCTTCTTTGAGTCGGGTGATAGATGGTCGTTGACGAAGACTCTGCTTGTGACATCTTTGAAGCCCAGCTCAGCAGCAGTAATCTTCCTGGCACGCGCACTAGCTACGAACTCTTCCTTTATGTAGCGATTTAAGAAGCTCACTACTATAGATTTTTCTTTCGAGTTGTACACCGGCACCCGGGATAAATAATTAATTGAGGTCTTCGGAAACTGGTAACCGACCGCCTTGCCAATGCTCTCGACGATGTCGAAGAGGTTTTCGTTACCTTTTACTGGAACTCCCTTGATCTCGACATTATTGAGACGGGACCATTGGTCCCTCGTTATTAATTCGTCTTTAAGTGCCGTGATCTCGGCTTCCATCGATACAACGGTGTCCTGTAGGTTGAGCAACTCTGGCAAATGCTTCTCAACATTGACCAGTCGCCCGTCAAAATCATCCAGCTTACCACTGACGAACTCGCATGTGGCCTTTACCTCTGCCAATTCCTTCCGTAAGTCCTTCACATCCTGCGTCAAACCTGGGATCTTGTAAATGACAGATTTGATGTCACGTAACTCAGTCATGAGGGACTCCAATGTGACCTTCGGAGCCGGTGGAGTTGGTTTCGTTTGACTCGTGGAACATGTTGCTCCGGATACGCCCGATTTGCAGGAAGTACATCTCCAACTAGCTTTTCGATCGGCACCCAGCTTACGGTAGCCCACTTCGGTGACGTTGGCGCAGCAGAACCCCAAGTATTTGCTGCAGCCCCCACACACAACACCGTCGTTTACAGTGGTATCACATAGAGCGCAGTGCATCTTCACGTTGGAGAGTGCAACCTAATGACGAGTGAAATAAAGTTTGGGAACAGCTGTGACTCACGGAGAATCGCAAGAACGTCTCACTTCCACTAGCGCAAACAGTAGACGATGCACCACATAACTCTAAGCGCGGCACAGGAACCCGTTTTACTGGAGCGACCTTACCTTTAGCGCAAAGTAGCTTGACTGATATAAAGGAATACTCATCTATATAGCTACGCACATAGGCACAGGCACCGTATGCGCTCATTGAAGCGTCCGTGAATATGTGTAATTCCGTTCGTTGTGTGTTTTCTATAATAAAATGACGCGGAATACGCAATGTTTGTAAATATTGTAATTTACTTAGAAAAGTCTGCCATAATGAAAGAATATGACTAGGTACGGATCGTCCCAGTCTAGTTTAGACATCCATAATTTTTGTAACAAAATATTTATTGTCATTACTGTTGTTGCTAATAATCCCAACGGGTCATAAACCTGGGAAATAATGGATAGAATCGTGCGTTTAGTAGCTTGTGTTACACTTTGTAAACATTGTGTGCTAAAATGTAATTCATCGGAATCAAAAAACCACCCTAAACCTAAGGTTTTTGTTTGGCTGGCAATTTTCTCCCATTAGTGTTAATTAGTGTTAATAGCCCAGAGGGGGATGAAAGTTTCTAAGATATACTTAAATGAATCAGATATTGTTCCCAGCTTCATTGCCCCCGTTTTGAGCTGGTTGAGCTGCGGCAGGTGGTTGGGCAATTCTACGCCGTGCGTAACGAGGTATTGTTTCCAATCTCAGAAAATCGGCATGGTCAGCATCAGTTGTATTAGCACTGCGTGCACCATGAGCAGCGCAGAATTGCGTAGCCTCAACAACTAACCATGTTACGAAACCATCCCTCAGAGCATCTGAAACGGCATTATACGGCTTCCGAAACTTGGTGTTCAGCATTGCCTCAAAGGGCGATGTCGATTGTAAGGCAGTTGCACTGAGAGCAGCCATGATAGCTCTGAATTGCTGGAGCTTGGGAGTCTCTGCTCCTTGGAGCTGGCGGGCTAGTGTTTCAAGACCCTCGCGTCTGTAGTGCTTGTTACCCCTGCGGAGGACGTCTGGGAGGTAGTTCTTGGGCAATGCGCCGGCTGGGACCTCGCGGGGTGCATAGGGATCTATGATCGGCTCATTGATGCCTACTCGGCCAATATCAGGGACCCGTGGGGCTTGTCCAGCTGCACTTGAGGGTTCGGCCTCATCTGCCACACCTGGTGCCTGTGCAGCCACGCGGGCTTCGCCAATCTCAAAATACATGGCGGGCTCCCCATCCATCTCATAAACTCCGCATGAGTTGGGCAGGTATTGGCGCACAAGAGCCTCCAGCGAGATTGCCTTAGCCATCAGTCCGGCAGAGTTTTCAGCGATTTGAGCCGCCGCAATATCGAGATCACCCCTATACTTGGTGAGGTATGGGTTACAGTCACCTGCATAGTCCGCGAGGGAGTTGCGGTCATTATGTCGGGCGCCCCTTCTTGTTATCACCATGCATAGGTACGCCAGGTCAGCATACTCCTTGACTGTCACCGGGGGTTCAACCAACGAGCTGAACCGGTCAATTATGACAAACATAGCAAGCTTAACCAAAGCTTTGAATTGCGTTTCCGGAATCACAGCAGTCTCCAGCGATGCAAGGGGGAATAGCTGCATTTTTGAGATTACATCTGCGATGTTCAATGCGCTGGTGATGTTGGAAGCTGCGGATTGTTCTATGACCCAGCACAGTGAGGCAGCAGGGGTTCCTTCCAAACACTTGTAGGCAGCTGCGAGTGCCGCAAAAAGTTGATCACTCGAAACCTTGGCAGAAGCATGGATTTTCCCATACTCGGCTATCACGGCCATGTCTAGGTTTGGCATACCGGTGATGCCCTCTTGGATCCGACGGAACCTGCTAGCTACCCAGCTTGCTGTTTTATTTTGACCCTTGGTCAAGAAGGCAAGACACACGAACAGGGCATGGGTGGAATCACGCTCGATCTCAGCCCTAAAATGTATTGTCGCTGCTTCGTAGTAAGAACACAGACTTGCCAAGTCACATGTTCTCCACTCCTCGAGGAATAATTCATAGTTGACTTCCAGAGCCGCAAGAACAGCATCGTCCACCATGAACTCAGGGATGTCCGTTTCGCAAGCAAGAGCAGTGAGGTCGAATGCATTAGTCCATATACGTCCCAATTCATCATTCACCAACCATAGTGGAGCGAAAAAGTGGCCCCCGTGAGTCCAGAGCTGGAGTCTTCGGCTGTTGATCTCCGTTTCTCCCGGCAGTTCAAATATAGCGGGAAGCTCGGGAATAGAGTCACACCTGACCCTTTGTCCAGCAGGCAATGACAGGATAAACTTCCAGAGTTTTTGCCACACAACTGTAACTTCGTTGGCAGGCGGTGGATTGTTTTGGAGGACAATCAGGAGTTTCTTCCGGGCATTGGCCATGTTTGCTCCTTGATCTCCATCCTTGTCAAGGACGCTCATGGTCATCTCTAATTCTTTGGAGGAAAAGGGCAATTGTGATTTTAATTATGGAGAATTAATAATCCACTTTCTTAGAGGAAAACAAACAGTATCTAGAACAGCTGAGACATCTTCGCATATTTTTATTAACGTGTCTCTGTTATCGTGACCTGTGATTAAGTCTGGCGTCACTGATAACGCGGGCGATGACGACATCGCTGCACTCCGATGCTAGCTGTTTCAGACATCGCATGCTAAGATATGGAGCTGAGGCTGTGCCGTAGGTCACGGTATTCAGCTGGTACGAGCCTATAGGTTCGTGTGGGTTTTCCCTCCAAAGAATCCACTGTAAATTCCTTTGATTGATTGAATATTAATTTGCCGGTACATTTTTTCGACATCGGCACAGGCTACGTGTTTAAATTGACGAAATCTCAATAAAATAGAAACAATGTCGTTTTGTAACGACGGGCCTATAAATTGAATATCATTCAGAGATTTCCCAGATGTCGAAGGTTCACTCCCATTGAATACTACTCGAAGTTTCGTAGTGGTGCTATGTTCTCTAAACACGCCGTGATGCGGCAAATGATAGGAAGGTTTCGACCTAGAAACATCATAAATACGCGTCATGTGACCTAAGTTTGAATATTCATTTAAGAAATCACTGTACAGTTTTTAATTACTCGGTTCGCAACGCGACAATCTACGTTCTAAGGCTAGGAATCGCTTCTCTGCTATCGCATATCGTAGGTATCCAAGCGAATCAGCTGATTCGCGTTACGGTATGCGCACGGAAAAAAGACCGTCATCCTCACGTACAGTGGTTTCGACAAATGATTTTTCACATGAGGATTCGTCCTTGTTATATAGAGTAGTAGGAGAAATTTCCTCAAGTTCCCAAAACTTTCTAAAAACTTTGGGTGAAATTACATTGAACTTTATTGTTGTGTGACTTAGCGCGAAATACTGAACCAGCAATGATCCATCCTAGCTTTGTGTTTTGTAAGTACGGACCCTTGGGTAGTCGAATTAAACCGCTATTTAAAAACTGCCAGAATACGTCAGCGCCTAGCAATAACTCAATGTGATTTGGTGAGTGGAAGCTCGGGTCAGCTAGGTTAATGTTTTCGGGTATGTCTAGATAGTGATTAAGACCTAGCGATGGTAATTCGGAGGTAATACGAGATAAAACTATGCAATTTATGTGTGTATTGTATGAACTAGTTTTAGATCTCATGTGTATTTTGCAAGATTGTGTGGATTGCGTAACCGAATTGCCAACGCCTGTGATTTGAACAGTGGACTGTATCAAAATTAACTTTAATTGTTGACAGAGCGGTTCTGAAATGAAACAGTTTTGACTGCCATTATCAAGGAGCGCTCTGATTGTGTGATAATTATTGTGACTATCCGCGATCTCCACTAAAGCAGTCGACAACAGTACGTGACTTGAATGTGTGTGTGTCGATGTCATGTTATCGTCGCTGCCGTTTACATGCAGTGTGTGAGTTTGCGTAGTGTGAGATGCGGTGTTTAATATTTGTGGTATTACGGGTGATGGTTGCTCCGCGGGTTTTTGGTACGAAACCAAATCCGTGGTTGCCAAGTGAGACGACGAATGCGCATCGACGCATTCGCTATGAATCAATGTGTTTGCGATTACACTGCTTGCATGGTCCGTACCAGCAATCTGTGACTGCGTGGCCGGCGCGCAAGCAATTACGACATAGCTTATTGTCGTTTATGTGAACAAGTTTATCTTTCGGAGATAAATTAAGAAAGGCTTCACATGAATAAATGGGATGGTTTCCATTACATAGTGAGCATGAAAATATACGTTTTGATGGATGTGAAGTGTTTAAATTAGGGTTGGGATTGCCCTTTTTCTGTGTGGAAGCTGTAAAACTGTGTGATTTACGATTGTTTAACAACTGTTTATTTTTTTGTGTATATGTGTTAGAATCTACTGAGGTCTGTCTGTTCTGAGATACCTTAATCGTTTCTAGTACATCAGTCCAGTTTTTAAGGAATTTGACCAGCTCAGAAAGTGGTAATTTCGTTTCGGAACTGGGCAGGGTGGGTGGGTACCTTTGTGTTGTTCCCATGCCTTTTCAGTCGATGAATCTAACTTGGAAACGATGATATAACTAACTGTACGGTGTAGGACGTACTCTTTAAAATATGATATAGAGAGATGAATAAAATGTAATTTCGATAAATTTGGGTATATTTGGAACTTGATATAAATTGGGATGAATGGGTGAGTACCTAACGCCTTGGTGGTTATATGAATACTGAATGAAATAAAACTAAAATGCCGCGTAGGGAAAATGTGCGGTGACGTCGGAACCGTACATGCTCCCGGGCCAGAAAAGAAGAACATCCAGAATGCTTGCTAATCCTCGATGTACACAATAATAAACTTGATATAATTAGAAGACTTGATAAAATAGACATTAGGTCAAAGTAGTTAACTTTTAACTTGATGGTGGTGAGACATGGTGAAGGGCATCAGCTTAAATATTTCATGCTTAATTAACACAACTTGATAAACAAACAATAGATTGAAATGTAAGTAACGTGTAAACTTAGAAATTTCAACTTTAATTAAACATGATAGATTGCAGTGTCCTTCTCACTAAACCGAGTCATTTCCACTGATGGTGAACACTGCTTTGTCTTTCGCGATAGGCGAGGTGGCCTTGTTTTTACTACGCACTCGCGAATGTGATTTCGAGATTTCACTATATCGCACTTGATCACTATAATGCCCATGATTAACTTGGTCACATGCTCTGACACTGGCAGTCCTGGCGCCGCCTGCGGAGGCGGGCGCGGGCAGCGGGAGGGCGACGGAGCTCCTGCTCCGCCGCGGCCTCGACCACCGTTAGGGCTGGGCTCGCTGCTGACGTCCGCCGGTGTCGTCGTCCGTCGGTGACAACGGCGACATGCTAACGAAGCTCCGATGATAGCGATTACTCCCAGTATCGTGTAACCGAGAGCATAATGATGTACGTCGTGATATGAGATCCGTGTGCCCAGTACATCGCTATCTTTCATGGCCTTGATCTGCTCATCAATCCTTGCTAGAACCTCTTGACGCGCCTTGTGGTTTAGTTCATAAGATGAGACGGTATTGTTTTTCGGTAAGGAGATATTGATCACATGGTTGATCGGCGCCATTTGTGGCACATATAATTCTGCTCCTGATTGCATCACATTTTGCTCCTGCCTGTGCGCATATGCAGTGAATTCGTTTGTTTTCACTAAGCAGCCATGTCCTAGGCTAATGATTCCTGTATTGGTCAGCTGCGCTGCGGTAACTTGATCTCCGCAAATAAAACGCGCCTGACACTGCTCACAACAAAAATAAAAATAACTGTTCATGTTGCTTATCTCTGTCCACTTGTTGGTACACCTCTTGGTGGTGACTTTACATCTTGATGAGTCATCTAACTCACACAAACTCTGGTCTCCCTTCATTTGGTAGACGGGTTTCCGTAGGTAACAGGTATGCTTGGTGTTCCCTTGTTTGAAACATGATCCCAATTCATACTCCGTCAATGGTAAATAAGAATCTTTTCGCAAATTAATTGCTATTATTTCTGTTATCGGTACTATGCTTGTCGTCATGTTACCGGTCTGTATAGGTATAGGTATGATTTTAAATAACTCGAAGTGTTCTCTTGCAACTAGCGGGATACGTAGTTCAAAAATCATATATTCCTGTAACATTCTTGCCTTGATCTTGATGAATTGATATATTTTGCTGAAGTCTTGATGTAGGTTATCTATTGGTAGCGATAGAGCACTTGATGCTTGACTTGAAATTATACTCAACTCGCTCCATAACTGCTCTGGGGTGAGGAGATGCAAATTAAACTTGCCATGATAATCATCTGTTAGCGTGTCTTAACAAATATCCTTGTATGCTCATTAAATGGTGTGCCATATATTGCTATTAGGGCACCCGAATTAAAGTCTGTTATCGCCAGTAAGACCTTAATTTCTGTGTTTAACTTGTATTCTGCATTACTTAACTGGATAATGTGTTGATTCATAATCTTATACTGGATATTTATTGCCTCTTCCGTCCTTTCGAGTAAATTATGCTCAGCTTCTATGATAGAAGTCTGGTTTCGCCAAAGTGACGATAGGTGTTGTTGGTTGTCCCGTAGTAACTTAATATCTTCTTGATACTGTTCCGCGAATCTTTCGTCCAGTACGCCGAACAGTGTATTAGCTACATAACCGACACCGTTGATAAGCCCGCGACGGTGTAGTTTTGATGTTTGTCGCGTGCTGGTATGCTGACTCAACAGCATGCGGTTGTAGTACTCCAGTTCCGAGTACTCGTGACGTAATTGAAGTAGGGCTATATCGCAGTGTGAATGTTCCTTGATAACATTGCACATTTTATCCATTTGATTTGTATATTTATTTAATGCTGTCTCATGCCTTGCCAATACGGATCTAAATTGTAGTATACGACTACTTTCCATTCGTCTCGTATTAGGACATGCTTGATATCTTGTCGAAACATAAACCTTGTGTGTCATTAAATCTTGATATATTGTATGATGGGGCATAATTTCCTTGTGTCGTGCCGATCATATAGAGTACAAAAATCAACAGATTCGCTGTCATGGATGCAAAGCTGAAGTTTGTTTTTCTCTTGCTTGTACTGTTTCTTGAACTTGATAGATTACTTGGTTGAACTGGCTCTTGTGCAGTCTGCTTGGTAGGCAATCTTGATATCTTGACTATCGGCCGCTTCATTACTCCGTTCTTGGTTTTCAGAGTAACGACTCGGGTCAATCCGTCCTTGCCGGGATGCAATTCGATCACTCGTCCCATAGCCCATTTCCCGGCTGGAAGGTTCGCGTCATGGATGAGCACGACATCGTCGACCGTAATATTTGGTTGTGGCTTGTTCCACTTGCATATCTTGTCGTTAATTGGCTGAGATATTCTGCTTGCCATCTCTTCCAAACATCGGTGAAAATCTTCTGGGTAAGGTACCATCTTGTTCTCTGGTCCTTTTCTGTCTCTACCAGTGTTAGGTTGGGCCCACAGGCTAAAAAGTGAGCCGGTGTGAGGAAATCCAAATCTTGCGGGTCTTCCGTCAGAGGACATAGAGGTCTAGAGTTCATGACGGCCTCTATCTGCGCTAAGGGCTTGTACACAAAACTGCGATGCGACGCGATGCGAATTCGCAACGCAGAAAGTTGCGACACGAATTGCTGCGATGCGATTTCGTGCGGCAAGGCGTCTCCTGGGGTGACCATTCCTTCGACGACCGTTAACCGTACTAAACGTATTTTGAATTGAAAACTAGGTCGTGACATGGATCGTAAAAAGAAGTGTGCACTTTTATTATTGCTTAGGAGATACAGGAAAAAGAAACAAAGAAGATTTTGGGTTCATCCATTTATTACTATTATGAATCCCGATGGAAACTATTTTCTTCTAAAATATAAAGCTTTGAAAACCGACGAAAAAAAATTTAAAGAATATTTTAGAATGAGCATATCTTCATTCGAAGAGCTTTTAAGTTTATTATCACCATATCTTCAGAAACAATCGTACAAGGGGAGAATTCCTGTAATGCCTCTGGAAATGATTGGCCTCACTATCCGGTAAGTAAAGTAAAACAATAATTGTTTACATTAGTTTTTATTGAGAAAAGAGTTTTTAAAATATTACAATCCATAAAATTTACGAAAAATCAAAGTCTTCTTCAGCTGAAAGTGTGCTTATTATGCTTGAGTTAGAAAAATCATTACTGGGTGAATCAATTTGATCTGGTATGTTAGATGACTGTGGACGTATCAGTGGCGTTTGTTGAGATGTCGCAAAATGTTGAGTTTGGTAGCCACCCTGGTAGTTGTTATTCGGATAGTAGTAGCCATGAGGTTGATGCAATTCTGTTATAATTTGAAGAACTCTGCTCTGAAAGATTAGTGTTTTATTGTCATCTAATCTTTCAAGTGATGGTAGAATACCTTTAAAAAAAGATAT
Organism: Argyresthia goedartella; assembly: GCA_949825045.1. Lineage (NCBI taxonomy): Eukaryota > Metazoa > Arthropoda > Insecta > Lepidoptera > Argyresthiidae > Argyresthia > Argyresthia goedartella. Next base: position 3,281,897 of record OX463811.1, on the reverse strand, counting down.
GTGTCTATTCTCAGGTTCCTTTAAAATCTTTACAATATCATCTTCAAAATTATTAACCATCTTTCTTTTTGGTGGCTGCCTTTGGTAACGTGTTTTAGATGTACCTTCTTGATTATCTTGCTCATTTTCTGACTCATTTATACTAGTAGTGGTCTCATTTTGCAAATTTTTCTTAAGAAATTGTAATTGTTTGTACAGATGGTATTCTTTTATATTTTTGGATCCAGACCCTGACCTACTTGCATCTTTGAGTTTCTTTTCATATTTATTAAAGGTATCCTTAATCCCCCTCCATCTTTGTATTACTGAATTACCTGCAAAAAAATAATACACAATATTTAATTTATTCATTTATTTATTAATCTTTATTATTCATCAAATACCAATTGTACAGAACAATAGGCGAACTTAACGCTAGAAGCTGCTGTCTACCAATTAATTAAATTAAAATAATTTATGTATGTTTATGTCGTTTTAGGTTAGTGTTCTTTACTTTTCAAGTTTGTTATATAAATTAATCCTTTTTTTTCTATTTTTGTTACAGATTCCTAGCGACCGGAAATGAAATCAGAAATATACATTTAGATTATTATCGAGGAATAAGTACAGTTGCTAAGATAATACGAGTAGTTTGTAATGCAATATGGAAATTTTGTTTAAATGCAAACACACCAAAAATAACACAACAGCTGTTTGAAGAAATAGCTGCGGACTTTGACAAGAAAGCCAACTTCCCTAACTGTATTGGAGCCGTTGATGGGAAACATATTCGTATTCGTAGTCCCCCAAAAAGTGGATCACTTTTTTTTAATTACAAGGGCTACATTTCAATAGTTTTGTTGGCTATTGCGGACTCGAAATACAGATTCATCTATGTGGACATAGGAGCATATGGAAAGGAAAGTGACTCCACTATTTTCCACAACACGAAACTGTACGACTTACTGATGAGAGGTGATTTGCCTACACCAACATCAAGGCCGTTACCGGGCTTTCAAGAACCGGTTCCATTTGTTTTTGTCGGAGACGAAGCTTTTTCTATTTCGAACAATGTCATGCGTCCTTATTCTGGCAAGCATTTGTCTGTTAAACAAAGAGTATTCAACTACCGTTTGAGTAGGGCAAGAAGATATGTCGAGTGTACTTTCGGCATACTGGCCAATAGGTGGCGAATATTTCACCGGCCCATTAACGTTTCATATGATTTTGCAATAGATATTGTTAAGGCTTGTTGCATACTACATAACTTTGTAATTAACCGTGATGAATTAGACACCCCTATTGAAATGATCATAGATGATTCCGAACTACAACCACTTCAACAAGGGTTGAATGTAGGTAGTCAGGTGGTAAGTGCAAATATAATTAGAAACGAATATTCGGATTACTTTACTAGTGAAGTTGGAGCATTAAGCTGGCAACTACAAAAAATTTAAGTATATACAATGCGGCTTGCATTGTTGCTCGCGTTCTTGGTAATAAGTCAATACAACAGGTACAAAAGGATCACATCGTCAAACATTAAAGTAACTCGCTGTCGACGCCTAAACATTTGTAAACAATTTAAAGATTTTTTTTTGTGCTTATATGAATAGAATGTTTGATTTGTAGGTAGTTTTAGTAAAAAGTAAAAAGAAGTTATACTTAATAAATGTATTTGTGTACTTACCAAGTCTAGTTTTTTCATTGTTTTCTTTTTCCTCGAAATTTGGAAATAAACTTTTACACACGTCCTTCCAAGCATCTTGTTTGATGAATTTGTTTCTATAATCTTCATTACTAGTGTCCCAAAGAACAGGGCGCTCCTCAATCAGTGATATTAAAAAATCAACGTCGTATTCTGTCATTTTTAAAGTACACGTCTTGCACACACGCTGTCCCAGAGCGAACTAAAAATGGCGTCAACAAGTGTGACGCAACATCGCAGGAATGCGCGATGCGAATCAATTCGCATGTTCTTGCGATGCGTCGTGCGAGCTCGCAGGTTTTTGCGGTGCGACGTCGCATCGCAGTTTTGTGTACAAGCCCTAACACGGTTGAATACTCTTCGCAGGTGAGTCGCTGCTTTCCTACCACTCTCTGAGGTGATATTTGAGACTTTACGGCCGCCTCCCACAATCCGCCTGCTGAGGGCCACGACGGGGCGTTAAAGTGCCAACTTATCTCCATTTCCGTGATCTCTTTTTGGAATTCTTGATTTTCCTGAATTTCTTGAAACGCTTGCTGTACTAACTTGTCTCCTAAGACAAAGTTCTTGCCATTGTCCGAATGAATGTGACGCGGACAACCTTTTCTTGAAGCCATCCGTCGCAATGCAGCCAAAAATGCTACTGCCGTGAGGTCTGATACTACCTCGAGGTGACAATTCTTCGTGGCCATGCATACAAATACGACCACATAGCCCTTTGTAGACTTGATACCTCGGCCCTTGTTGGCTTTAATCATGATGTGACCTGTCAGGTCAACTCCTGTGTTGTAGAAAGGACGAGAGGGGTTGGTCCTTGCTTCCGGCAAATCACCCATCAATTGATGATGTTTCTCTGGGTTGACCTTTCTACACTTAACGCATTGACGTAGGCGCCTTTTAGTGACCCTGTTGCCACCAATTATCCAGTACTTCTGACGTATGAATGCTGCTGTAAGACGAGCTCCTCCATGAAACGTGAGCTCGTGGGCTTGATCAATCAGCAGCTGTGTCAGAGGGTTAGTCCACTTAGTTATACTACTAGTTATACGATATAACAAAATGAACAGAAAAAATCCTAATAGTTATACTGAGCAGTATAACTAAACGGATTTCATTATTTTGGATCGGGTACGTCCATTTAGTTATACAATGTAACAAAATGAACAAAAAAATTCCTAATAGTTATACTGAGCAGTATAACTAAACGGATTTCATTATTTTGGATCGGGTACGTCCATTTAGTTATATTCGTAAATAAACTCTATTCATTTTTTTGGATGTTTTACGTTTTCACACATTTTATTTCAATTTAAAATAATAACACCATGTGAATCAATTGATACAGATATATATATATCAAGATAAGACTAATTAGGAGTAAAAGGTTAGTATATTACTATCGTAATGTTTCTAGAAATGTGGCTATTGAGATATCGCCGTTAATTAATTGCATCTGTGCGTCCATAATCATGGCGTCATTGATGATACTGCTTTCTTGTCGATTTTCCTTAATCTCCGTAATGTTGATAATAGAATCTTCTCCATCTTCAGCCATTGCTTTGAAAAATTGCATAATACTAACATTTTTCCTGGTTTTGCATGATTGGTTAAGATTCATGTGCCATGCCTCCACTTGGTTGGTACTGCGATGCCTCTCTCCGAATACGCACCATGAGTTTATGAACCCATCGTTCTTGAGCCAGTAAGACTCGAAGTAATTCACAAAGGTAGTTAGATTCTTTTTTTTCATTAGATCTTGTATTTTGGCAGCTTTTTCTTTAATATATTCCCATCCTTCTCGAATATGCTTATTTGGGAGAAGTGGTAACACACATCAAAGCCCTACAATTTTTTTAGGCCATTTCGCATTTTTCTTTTCTAGATCTACTTTTTTAGCTTTTCTGCAAAGGCTATCAGAATAATGGGTATGACATCCTTTAATCTTAACATCTGGGAACACTTTCAATGCAGAGTTTTTTGACGCTTTCTCATAGTCAAACATATACTTACTTGGTTTCCAACTTGTGATGCGGGACAAAATGATTCTGAACATGATTATGTAACCTTCGGTTGACATATCCGACATCAAGATATACACCATTGCCAAAATACGCGATTCCGTCTGAGTACTGAAGAAGTAGAGTATATATCTGAGCGAAAGGTTTCGGACAGCTTTTATGAGTGCCGTCGCCGTAATATTCTTTTACATCCGTTAAGTGTTTTATCATATCTGGCAAGCAAAACACTAAAATTCTTCTCCCTTCAGAATCATAATCACCCAAGAGAATGGATGAGTATCGTTCGGGTACGGTTACTTCTTCTGGTTTTAGGCAATGCAATTTTGACACTCCTGCTGCTTCGTTCCTTTTTTTGTATAATGTAGTTTTCACACATTTATATTTTGGTACCTTAGTAACCAAATGGTAGGGACTTTATTTCCCGTCTCGTTTGTTTGTAAATATTTGGAATCGAACTTATAAAGTCGGTGGAGGCTTTGTTTTGGCATTCAATCAGTTTGAGCTCTATTTCATTTTTCGCATAATTAGGTTGACAGTCTTTACTATGCATTACGGATTTTATGATTTCTTCATTCTGAAAAGACGGACTTTAGGTTACTCAAGTCGTTTCTGTATTATTATTATTTACTTTCGGTACCGAATATTCAAATAAAAACCTAGTAATAAATAAATAATAATAAATATTATAGGCCAATCATACACAAATTGACCTAGTCCCACGGTTAGCACATTAAGGCTTGTGTTGTGGGTACTAGACGACGATATATATAATAGATATCATATAGATAAATACTTATATACATATAACATCACTCAGGAACAAATATTTGTGATATCTACACAAATAAATGCCCGCACCGGGATTCGAACCCAGGACCTCCAGCTTAGTAGGCAGAGGGTCACTACCAACTAAGCTAAAGAGGTCGTCAAGTCAGATAGTATATTAGTAATATATTTATAGTAAGTATACAATAAAAAGTAGGTATCTTTGCTGAAAAAAAAATGCGTGTGAACTTTTATATTGCCCAATATTACAATATATAGATATTAAAATAATATGAACGTACTTTTGAGGCTGACAGTATAAATTAGTGTGGTTTTTATAGGTACTAATACTAACGATGAATGAAGATGGGCATGAATAAGCAAGCAACGATACTATCGTAGTATAAAGGGCATAGTAACAAATCTTTGTCACGTATAGAAGAGAGACAGCAGTAATTAACACTTACTTTGATAGTCAGAGAACCCGTGCAATATTGTTTGCCATACAGATCTTTAGATGAGTACCTCCAGATAAAAGCACCATCATTATACCGTCGATTTTTATAGTACTGATGACCGTTAAAAAACAATACCAAACCTCGTCCTCTTTTGATAAAACGCGGCTTTTCTTCAAGGGCCCGGGACGGTCCAGGAATAGCTTCCATTTTAAATTCACCACATAATATGATAACAAATCAAGCAGTCATTTGCAACTGACATTTATAATAGTAAATCAAATATTCTGTCTTTTTGCTACCAGCCAGTACTTGATAAGCTTTCTTGGTTATTCGAACTCCTTGCCCTTTTCTAGAAACATTACGATAGTAATATACTAACCTTTTACTCCTAATTAGTCTTATCTTGATATATATATCTGTATCAATTGATTCACATGGTGTTATTATTTTAATTGAAATAAAATGTGTGAAAACGTAAAACATCCAAAAAAATGAATAGAGTTTATTTACGAATATAACTAAATGGACGTACCCGATCCAAAATAATGAAATCCGTTTAGTTATACTGCTCAGTATAACTATTAGGATGTTTTTTGTTCATTTTGTTATATCGTATAACTAAATGGACGTACCCGATCCAAAATAATGAAATCCGTTTAGTTATACTGCTCAGTATAACTATTAGGATTTTTTTTGTTCATTTTGTTATATCGTATAACTAGTAGTATAACTAAGGGCCACTAGTATAAACTATTAATCCCACGATTACGCTAAATCGAGGAAAAATTCTCCGGATTTCTCCAAATTGCCCAGCACCAACATTATTCCACGATTTAGCACGAAATCCATAGATTAAATCATGGAATACTGCTGTCAAAGAAATTCTGGGGAAAATTGCGGTTTAAGTAAGGGATTTCCTATAAATGTTACCATTTTACCATATATTTCTACAAAACTTGGGGAAAAAAGGAACAAAAACCGGCTATTTTGTGAAAAAGTGGCAACATCAGTGGAATAAAATGGCGTTTTGTTGTTTTGTTTGTTCTTCTTCTTCGTCTTGTAACATTTTGTGATATTGGTAATTTTCAGGCTTCTTGAGTCTATAATCTCATAAAGCGACGAATTCTGAATTAAAATGATACAATTTTCATCTGGAGAGAGTGATGATGATGAAGAAATTGTTGACTACATTGCAGCCTCCAACATTTTTAACAGGCACTTCGCAGATCGACAAAATCATTTTGTGGATATGAGGGCCTCCGACTTTCATCGTCGGTTTAGGATGACAAAGGAGACTGTTAGCATCTTGCTATCAAAAATCGAGTCACGTCTGTTACGCCAGTCTAGCCGGTAGGCATACCTAACCTATCTAATACATACTTTTTCATACTTCCGTCTGTCACGAAAATACTAATTTAATATTTATTTAGAAACCGACCTGTCTCTCCGATGGACCAGCTGCTCTGTGCGCTGCGATATTACGCCACGGGCAGCCAATTGATCACATGTGGTGACTTCATTAGGGTCCATGAGACAACAGCAGGACGCATCGTCCATAGTGTCACTCATGCGATAGCGTCTCTGGCCCCAATGTACATTAAGATGCCAAGCACTTCAGAGGAGCAACAAACTGCAGCTATAAATTTTTATGAGATAGCATGTTTCCCCCGCTGCATTGGTGCAATAGACTACACGCATGTGAAAATTATTTCTCCAGGTAATTAGGTAGAATGTCAACTGTTCTATATATCTGCAGTTGCCTACAAACACACTTAAATTTATTGTCTTTTTAAGGTGGACAGGTACCAGAACTGTACCGGAATCGCAAAGGCGTGTTCACCATCAATGTGCAAGCCATTGTGAATGCAAATGCAGTATTCACAGGTATTTATTTACTGCCCAGAATAAAATAGCCCATTTGGTTAGGTCAGGGGTCGGCAACCGCGGCTTTTTATTCTATAGTTGCAGCTCTCTAGTTCATTATAATGTTTTTAATCTATAATTTTATTCGCTAAACCAATCAACATATTTGTTTACCTACTGATTTAATTATTGCAGCAGTTTAAAAAAATATTTAATTTTCATAAGAGCCACTGCAAGACTTCTAAAGGCCAAAACGCCACTTTAGCTGTCTAATTTGGACCTGATTATTTTCTAGAAATAACTAATTATTTATACACTATTAAAGTGTTGATAACATTTTGCTGACAATCCCAAGTTGAGACAAATACCTACTTTATATACAACATATTTAAAGGTAAATAAATTGAATGGAAGCTTGCTATTTTGTAATTCATGTTTTCAGATGTGGTGGCTCGCAAACATGGCTCTGCACATGACTCATACATCTGGGACACATCATACCAGAAGCGACGCTTTCTTGAGGGTGCTTATGGAAATAAAATGTTAGTCGGAGATTCGGGTTATGCACAAACACCTTATATGATGGTGCCATTGCAAACTGTTACAAACAGTGCCCAGTCCCTCTACAACGAGTCACAGATTAGAACGAGGAATGTTGTAGAGAGGACATTTGGGATATGGAAAAGGCGATTCCCCATTCTGGCAAAAGGTAATTATAACATACATAGCATAGCGTCACACCTTTTCCCATGTAAGGTGGCATAGGCATGATTGTGCCCACTGTAGCCAGTTATTTAATACTCCATTTTGCGTCACAGGGGGCTAGCACCCTAGATGCCTGATTTAAAAATACAGGGTGGAAGGGTTATAACAAAATGTATGTAATAATGAATGTAATGTATTTAAACTTGCAGGAATCCAAGTGAAGTTAAAAAGAGTGCCAGGTATAATTGTGGCCACTGCAGTACTCCACAATATATGCAGGATGGAGCGTGATGCTGAGCCTCTTGTAGAAGATGATGACTTGGCTTTAAATGACTACCAGCCGCCACCCATACAACATCATAATGAAACGCGTATGACTCCAGGTCAACAAGCTCGGCACAACTTGATAGATCAACATTTTTCTAGGTTTGTTCCTGCGTGTCAGCATACAAACTTAAAAACACTGGTTATCCTGAAGTATGTAGTCACAATTTGAACTTATTTTTTTCTCTATTGTTTACAGGTTGACATGAATCGACTGATAACCGTCCATCTGGTACCCACCCCATCAAATGCAATCATTATCTTACAGATATCTAATTACAATTATATAAATAAAAGTCTAAAAATTATATCATTTTACTCATTTGTTTATTATTCTCATCAATGTTAATAAATCACATAACAATATGTATAATAATGATAAAGGATAATCAAAACACAAATAGCACACACACCCTTTTCCCATCAAACTAAAAACTAAATAAATCAACATAAAAATTTAAGTAAAGGAAAATAACAACACAAATGTGGCATTAGGCCCTTTCCATAGGCGGTGGCAGAGGCTAAATCCTGGCCAGTTCCTTTTCAAATAGTTTTTTATTGCGTGCAATTTTTTCTTTTAATTCTTCTAGTTCTAACACCCTAACTTTTTCATTGTGCTCATATTGAGCTAAGGCATCTTTATATTTGATATCTTGAATTGCCATCTGACTCCGAACAAGTTCGGATTTACAATCAGCAAGATCTTTAAATTTATCTGACACTGTAATATTACCCACAGATTTTTTTGTCTGCTTCAATAATACATTTTTTTTTCGTTTGAGGTTCCCCCTCTTATTCTCGAAGGGTCTTGATTCCTGCTCTTCCGCAGCACATTTCTCTACAGCTTCCTCACCTACATGATGTTCTATGAAGGGCTCAGAGCCAGCTAACAGCCTGTCACCATCATACTTGGTGTAAATCCCATCTATAGCTGGCCCTATGAGACCCTTCACTTTGCCCATCACATAGTCATCTGTGGAGGTTTCTGGAGGTCCGCCACCTGCAACAATAATATGAGAATTATAATAATGTCCATTGACTGATTAGCTTGACATGTAGGAGATGGGAGTGAGAGTTTTGATCATGTATCAGAGATAGGTTGGTAATTTATCTTAAGTACATTATACAGACGTTCTAACAGTGACGATAGATTCTGGGGATGGGCTAGCCCTCTGTTACTCAAAGGACTATTGAGGAATTGAACCTCTGCCACCTCCATGAGAAAAGTTGTGGTGCTATGTTTTTGAGAATATAACTTGATTCTAAGCCAATAGGAGTCCTTCTGTTATTGAATTTGATCGATCAGTATTAAGGTTTGCTTACCTGTTCCCATGACAGCCTTTTTTTCATGGGAAAAGTTCTTCTTTGCCTCCTCTTTTAAATATTCAAATTGTTGCTGGCACTCCTGTTCTGTTGCCCCAACTGCCTGGGACACTACAGACCAGTCTTCACCAACTTCTTCTATAGTTTCAATGAGAATATCCTGTTTTACTGAAAAAATTATAACAAATTAGGTGCCTGTAAATTAGTACTGAGACAATTATAAATCGAATACAAATGGGGTGGCAGCTGCATTCCAGATCCATGCATGTATTTGCAATTGATCTGCCACCCCACCAGGGAACAGGTATATGTAGGTCGTAGAAACTTACATGGCATCGTCATCTTCTCCAATGAGTACGCCTTCTTTGTCTTATTTTTTAAGTTTTTGTAGGCATTTTGCAAGTTCTGGACAGAACGAGAGCAGCTGCAGGTGGTAGCATTATACTGCCTTGCCACCGACTCCCAGGCTCTGGACTTTTCTTTCACGCAAACCTGGTCAGTTTTTTTGTTTTCTATTACTTTTTGTGCTCTTCTAGTATTGCTAATAAATGTACTGCTTCGGCGGGAGTGAAATTTGGGGCCCTTACTCTGCCCTTCGACGTATTCATATTTTCACTCATATCTTCACGGTTTCAAAATAGCTTAATTATACCCAGCTACAACCTATGCTTTACAGCGAAAATATTTCACTCACGCAACGCAGACCGCAAGTTTGTTATAGATCAAAATCAACGAAAAAGTCGCTCACCCTCTGGATGAGATGAATGTTGAGCCTCGTACCCGTGACCGTTTCGCGGAAGTGCGTTGCTTCAACTCCCAGTGATGAGAGCAGTATGCGTAATTCTTCTTTGCGCGGTCCGATATTCCCGTGGTTTCCTACCAGTGCTGTGGTGGGACGGGTGTGTGCTGGCACGACTCTAAAGTTTGGTACAGGTTGTACCGCTTCAGAAGCTTCTGCCATCACGTAATCTCCACAGATACCCAGTGATGGGACCTCTTCGTAGAGATTGTGAGTTGCTTCATCAATCACTTGGGAATGATACCCTCCTAATCCGTTCACAATAGTCCTCGGTAGTGTGTGATTGGCCAGATGCAAGGTTTTACCCGTCGCGTTTTTGACCTCTCCCACTCCCTTTAGGAATAAGTAGATCGGTTGCGGAATATTGTATTCATGTCCCGAGACTGATTTTAAGAACTCTTGTTCTTCAAAGGTAAGTGCGGTGTCTCCGCGCTTAGCTTTGATGTCCAACAGGCGTGTCCATAGCATAGCTGTACTGTAGTACGATAGCATGCCTTTAGACATTTGCTTGTTGAGGTTGGTGGGTCAGAGTGTCGATAAGGGGGCGGAAGCCCCCCCTTATCTACACTCCAACCGGTTGGTGTCGTCACCTCCGATGGAAGTGTAGACTTCATCAACTATTTCAGGCAGCCTCGCGTAGCTCGGCGTTATTTCCTGGTTGACGTTAAGTTCACGTACGGAAACGTCGATGCCGAAGATTGAGTCCGCCCACATTGGGGTGTTCTTCTGGGCTGTCGGTTTCGCTCCTAACGCGGTTGGGGCCGTTACATTTGGTGATGCTGGTCCCTGTGGTTTTGCCGGTGGTTTTGGCCCTCCTTTACGGTTTGGGTTAAACTTTTCTGGCTTGCCACGATATCCTGGCGCTATCTTTTTGATTTCCTCCCTGGTGTATACTTTCTTCACTTCATGCAGGTCCTCAATTACTGTTAGCCAGTACCAGGCATAAATATTGGGCTCTTGGCGCCAGAAATCTAGCAAAGAAGACAGCACGTTCTTGTGTCAGGTGCTGCAGGCAAAGAGGAGAAACAATTCAACCCGTGATGGGGAATCTTCCAGAACAGCGTGTTCACCTTGAGTTCCCATTCTTAGAGACAGGCGTCGATTACGCCGGACCAATTATGATCGCTGACCGCAAGGGGCGTGGCTGTAGATTGCTAAAATCCTTCATCTGTGTCTTTGTGTGTTTAGCAACGAGAGCTGTTCATCTTGAACTCGTCTCGGATCTCACCAAAGAAGCCTTCATAGCTTCTCTACATCGTTTTATATCCAGTAAAGGAAAACCTCGAAACATTTTTACTGATAACGGCACCACCTTTATCGGAGCTTTTAACGAGCTGTCACGGCTTCTGAAACAAGTTTCAACTTCTGAAATCGAAAACGAAGGAATAAACTTTTCATTTATTCCCGCTTACACACCACACTTTGGTGGTATATGGGAGTCCGCGGTCAAATCCATTAAATATTACCTAAGACGGTCAATCCAATCTGTCATTCGAAGAGATGTCGACATGCTTATGTAAAATCGAAGCAATATTAAATTCGAGGCCCTTGACTCCTATACCCGACAATCCCTTGGACCTCAGTCCTCTTACTCGCGCACATTTCCTAATCGGCCGATCCCTCCTAATGTTGCCCCATCCACAGATCGAAACGGTCAACATCAACAGCCTTTAACGATTCAAACGCATCGAATGCCTTAAACAACATTTCTGGACCCGCTTCTCCGAAGAATATGTATTATGGCTGCAGAAGAAAACCAAATGGTTCAAATCCACTGGTGACTTGATAGAAGGCAGCCTAGTAGTCATCAAGAATAAAGCATCACCACCCTTGATGTGGCTCTTGGGACGTGTTGTTCGCATCATACCAGGGACGGATGGAATCGCGAGGGTCGCAGATATCCGAACCAAAAATGGAATCATCCGACGTGCTTACAACACCATCTGCCCACTACCATTGATAATTGAAGATCCTAGGATCCTTCAAGGCCGGGAGACTATGGTGAAACCAAACGCCATTGACAGCTGTCACACCATTATCTGTCACTCCGAATGGAGACTTTATTGTGACACCTCATGTCCCACATCATTATAACCTACGTAAAAATATACAGTTTAGCCTTTTATTGAAGACCACACCAGGATCCCTACTCCCAGAGACAGGACTGGTGCCAACACTATCATCAGCAAATAATGTCATCGGGTTAGTTGTGTTACTAGGTAGGTCATTAATATAAATTATATCCAGTCAATAATTCCTTTTAAAGCGTCATTTATCTTAAAATTACTATTCATAGATTCATCACATTTAATTATCGTTGTACTATCATCAGCAAATAATGTCATCGGGTTAGTTGTGTTACTAGGTAGGTAATTAATATAAATTATAAATAATAGGGGCCCAAGGACACTTCCCTGGGGTACACCGCACAGAATTTGTCTCTCTTTTGATCTGTAAGTACGTTCAACTTTATTATTTGTACATATTGTAGTAATTTCAGTACATATACTGTTTCATATTTTCTAAATACGACTCTATAAGACTCAATACATTTCCACGTATACCATAGGCAAATAATTTATTAATAAGGAGTGTATGATCTACATAATCGAACGCTTTGGTCATGTCCATATAGATTGCAACAATTGGTTTTCTTACATCCATACTTGTAATTACCTCGTTCAGGAAATCGTACACAGCCATATTGATTGTTTTGCCTTTACGGAATCCTTTCTGTTCGTCCACTAAAATATTAAATTAGTCAAGGTATGCAACTAAAGCCTTACTGAGGATGTTTTCAAATACTTTAGACATAATGGAGGTTAGCGCAATTGGTCTATAGTTCTTCAGTCCTGATCTTTCAGATTTTTTATATAATGGTTTCACAATCACTGGTTTAAGCGCCTCTGGATACGATCCATACATACTCTATGGCAAGGTTGACAATGTGACTGATGGGTTGGGCAATTACATGCTGGACTTTCTTTATTTTCCGAAAAATGGAGGCGAATTTATTAATCATTGTTCAAAATATAGTTTACAATTCGATTAATCTACAGGAAACTTCGTCAATAACTTAAAACTAAACTTAAACACTTGCTAAACTACAAGATATGGCAGGGAAACAACTTAAAAATTATATGCTTCCAAATAATAATAACCTACTTAAATAATAAATAAATCTAAAATACATAAAACTACACAAATAAACCACCCCAGTACGCTCCCGGACCAAAGGTACCCATTACGCTGGCAGCGTTGCCGCGCTGCACAGCAAGTGAGACCCTTTGCACCAGGAACGCTCCGGAGCGGTAGTCATGGCCTCGGTCCCTCAAGCGACGCCCAATGTCCCTGATGAAGGCCCTACCCTGCGATCCCCACACCCCCGTGGTCTCGACGGCCAATGGAACAAACCAATAACTCCCCATCAGCTGTGCGTACTTACCGCATTTCTGCCGCGCCGCCGACTCCGCAGCCGCACCAGCAGTCTGCATGGTGGAGCCTATATGAGATGCCGCGAAAGTGCACACGCACGTCGCATCCCACAAAAGGCTACGGCCCCTCTCCCAAGGTATCAAAGTGACACCGTCCGGACGTTTCCCGTCGCTGCGACACAAACCAGGCGGCTCAAGAACCGCCGGTATGTTAGCCGAGACGAGAGCCCTCCGGACGATGTCATTGATGGAGTGATGACGAGACTGCCTCCCTGCACTTCTGACGCAGTGTAGTCCGTGACGCCCCAGCGAATCGACTGATACACCGCAAACACAGCGGTGTGGCTCACAAATGCTACATCCCAACCGAAGCGCCACGGCCACGCGCAGGGAGTTGTCATCTAGATGGGTGCCTAAATGAGGAGACGGCAACGCATGCAGCCAAGCACCAGATTCCGGCTGGGAGATCGCGCGCAGACGAGCAAGCTCCGCTCCCGAGGACTGCCCCAACAACCCGTCAAGTGTCGACTTACATATCTCCTCATCCCAGGAGCGCTGCACGCCTGGCTTCTCCGGAACGTCTCCCGCCGGGCAACGTACCCGCCACAGCTGAAGAGCCTCGTCCGCAAATGGGATGCTGAACCCGTCACCATTAATATTCAAAATACGAGTGACAAGCTCCAACACCCCCCGCGAAGAGGCTAAAAAGGCGGGGAGTTCCGTGTCCCGAAGGCGACGAACGCCGAGACCACCAAACCGTATAGGCATCGCTGCCTGCGACCACTGTGAGGGAGACATATTAACGTTTAAAATAGTCTCCAAAAGACACTTCAACGCCTCGTCATAAGCGTCTGTCTCCCCTCGGCACAGCCAAACCGGAGCAGTTCGCAAAGTATAGGTTAACCTTGGCTGGGACAGACAACTCCTGAGAATAGTAAGAGCCACATGCGCGGACAACTCCTTGAGATGTGGCTTAGCCCCAGCCAGGGCCTTCAACTTTCCTCGCAGAACCCCCGGCACGCCTTCCGGAAAAATGGGTGCGCCTAACAGAGTGAAATCAGGTTTATCAAGAACTTTCAGCCCCGGCATCAATTCCTCCAGCTTAGCTCTGGAACCTTGTGCCAAGTCACCAGAGGAAGAAAACACCTCACACTTCTCTGAGTTCAGGCGGAGACCCAAGTCCCCTAGGCCACTGATAACCGTTTTCAAATCAGCCACAACAGTCTCTAGTGGTCCCCCGATGGTACCATCGTCTAAGTACCAGACGTTCAAAGGGGAACTCAATGATTTAACAACGTCGTGGATGGCCAAGCTGAATAGCAGTGGGCCCAGGGGGTCACCCTGTTGCGCACCCACCCGCGACTCCACCAGATTTTCACCAAAATACAGGTTGGTTGGGCTTGAGTAACACTGGTGGAGGAACGGATAGAGGGACGGAACCAGTTCGTTGACCTTTCCCAGAATGACGTCTCGCTCAACTGTATTGAATGCATTCTGGAGGTCAACCTTCACAATGACGCTGTCGGAGTTTTCCCGATCGAACAAAAACGCTCGGGTGGCGTGGATTGCGGCCTCGCAACCTAAAGGTACTCCGAACCCCAACTGCTGCGGCTGAAGAATAGATGATGCGACTCCCCTGGCTGCCCTGCATCCGAGTTTGGCCACTAAGCGCCGAAGGACACTCCCCACTGCTATGGGACGAATCCCCCCGCCCTTCTTATGCAGAGCACATAGGGAAGCGCCATAAAGAAAAGGGCACACTTCCCTATTGACCATTCCCTTAAGCATGAAGTTCACTAAATTAACTAGTGAACGCAGGAGAGTCGCACCGCTATCCCCAGCCGCCACTGAAATCAACTCCTTCAGTATGTCGGGGCGGATCCCATCCAAGCCCGCTGCGGACCCGCTATTGAAAGACGTGATTGCCTCCAACACGTCAGCCGCTTCAACCGCCAATGTTTCGCTTGAGAGGGCGGGTTCCGGAGGGAAGTGGAGGTCACGTGACGGTGGCGGGTGCTTTCGCCGCAGGGACTCCAAAGTCTCCTCACTGTCAGCTGCCACAGAGCAGTCAGACAGGAGGATCCGAACAGCACCGCCAAGGTCGCCATCGTGAACCTTGGACTCGACGTACTTGTAAAAAGCACGCTGGCCAATATTACCTCCCTTCCTTGAATAAACATCCGATGACTGAAGGCCGCCCAGAGAACTAGCTGTAATGTTGTCTTTTACCTTACTGGTAAGAGACCGGCCCCTGTCATCGGACAAAGGAACCCGGAGGCATGAATAAGCAAAGCTTAGGAGATCCTGCCAATCGTTGGTCTCATTAGTCTGCACACACCTCTCAATAAGCTCCGACAACTTCCCTGCGGCCAGACTTCTGGCCCCCTTGGGGACGTGTTTTAGAAGTCGGACATTTCTTCTCAAGGAAGGCAAATCACTGAGCGTCGGCGGTGGCGAACTACCGACCACATCAGCAGGCGAAATACCAGCGACATCTGCAGGCGCATTACCGCCCCGTCGCTGTGACTGTTGCGGTCGAACAATATTTTTGTGCACCTGCCCAATGTGAGACTTCAAACCACGCGGAACAATAAATTCCCTTGTGGAACCGGGGCAATGAGGACATGTTGCCTTAGTTACACTCATGCTTGCCTACTACATTTCTATTTTCCAACACACATTTAAAAATTTCCACCATAGTAGTAAATAATAATAATAATAATTAAATTTTTGCCAAATAAATAAATTAGAAATCTACAGTCACTAATAATGTCAAATATAGCTTAAATAATCCGCATTCAATTCAGTCATAAATATCCCTAATACTATTTATTGTTATTATAACACTATTAATTATTATCAAACAATATCAAACATTAAATTAATTGTACTTACAACAAAACATAAGTGGTTCCAATGTCAACTACATACTTAAAACATGGAGAAAAAAAAAATATCAGTCAAAAAATGTTTGTCTTAAAACATAAAATTAAAATAGTCACAAAATCAAAAAATAAAAGAATTAAAAATCTAATTCTAAAACAAAGCAAAAAAAAAAAAATGAAAAAATAATATAAATACTTTCTACGTTAGACGGGTTTCGAACCAGAGCAACCTCTTCGTTGTATTTGTTCTCGGCCGAGAGCGAGGCCCGCTGAGCCACCAAGGTTGTGGGATTTCTTGGCGAAATAGAAGTATCGATGCAGCGTTTTTTATTTCATAAATGAGCGGTACTTCGAGTTGGCATAATATTTTCGCTTGACACCCACTGTGCCATATGAACGTTCACACTGAATGTAGATTTTTCACTGATACTCGACTGAAAATCACTGTTCTTCTTGAAGAAACCACGCACAACAAAGCAAATGGGTGCACTAGCCCGCCTGAGCGTTTTGTGTCGTTTAGTTTGTTGATTTATTGCCGCTTGGTGTCCTTGTCACTGTTTTGATCAATTGTCACTTTTCAGGTTGTGATAACACTCCTGTAGGTCAATTGTCACTTGTTCTTTAAGTCAAAAAAAAGAATCCAGGTATATTTACACGAATTCTATTTTAAATTTGATTAAGATGTAGGTCGTCTTCAAACTGCTTGTTTACATCCATTTTTTTCTTTGTGACTCCGAAGAGTGGTTGTAATGAGAAATCTAAGTCCTTGGGGTAGGATGCCTCTTGTTTTGCTGAGTTGTTACACTGCGTCTTAACCCTGTCCCGACCAAGCCTGAGCTGGTGGTGGTTCTAAAGTCTACTCCTGATTCTATCTATGATCGATCGTCCTGGTCGGCCTTTGACTGTATTCCGGATCTTGAGAAGCCTGTCCTTGAACACCTTGAACTTCTTCTTCCGCATCGTGGCGTCCGGGGTTGATGCTAGGATGGCTTCGACATCGTCCAGGATTGAATGCACTTCTGTGCACAGGTAACCGAGGCCATGCCTCCTCAGTTCCAGTAGGATCTCCTCTTTGGATTTACCTAGTATGCCCACCAATGCGGTTGATGTGTGCACAGATGTGGTTTTGATTTCAGGCCTGGAGGAGGTCGGTGAGTCCTCAGCACTAGCGTCAATACTTTCCGTCTGTTGTAATTCAGAAAGGAATCGGGAGGGACTGTCACTAGGTGAGTCACAGCTGGGTGGGAGGAGAGTGATAGGGGCAACGTCTTGGTCTGCAGCATGCTCATGTCGCGCACCTTTCCCACCACCCAGCCATATTAGTTTCCCTGCCCTGTACCGCTCACGCCAGCAGCGAGATCTAGACGGTTGTCATCCTCCTTGTCAGCCCTCATAGCCCGGAGTTCAACCTGGGCCTGAACATAAGTGCGAGACATGACTCGCTTTATCTCGTCAAGTTCCTTTATCATGCCTCTTATCTCAATGGTCGGCCGCTGGGTGGGCCTGGTTCCAGAGCTTGTCAGTTCGAGGATGCCGGCCTTATGCAAGGCTTTGAGTCTGATAGCAGTCGATATGGCGGAGCCATTCATCGCCGCATCCACGTACATTTGGGCGTCCTCCATCAAGTCTTCTAAGGATCGATTACCCATCTTGCGCTTCTCTTTTGGGGTCGATAACAGAACACTCGTCTCTGTGTTCAAGACCACGGCGATCATCCGCAGGTCGTCTGTGAAAGTGAGGTCTGTTGGGATTAAACCTGCAAAGATGCTGTGTTGCATAATTAATGGCAGATCTGTTTTGAAGAGCTTACTCTTCAGCTTTCCGGAGAAGTTGCGACTGATGATTATCGATGCTGTAGCTGGCGAAAAGGCCTGAGCCAACCGGGCCAGGGTCACGGATGCGGACCCTAGCAGCGTCGCGTTGGCTCTCTTATCTGTCGCAATTCCATACTGACCACACTTCCGTTTTATTATCGATGAAATACCGGGCTCGCACCGGAGGAGCGCCTTTGATAAGTTATTGCCCCGCTCTAGGAACAGGGTGATCAGGAACACTAGGTCTGTTGGTGGGTGGCACTTTTCATATAATTTCAAGTCCCCGACCTGCAATGTAGGCGCTTCCCCTTCCTCCACCGGCAACTCGCTTGCCTTCTTGAAAAAGGCAGCTATTATTTCTTTGGCGTCAAAGCCTAGATATTTGACTGCCGCCCGGGCACTATGGATGGCGTCCCACTCTGCCTCTGTGGTGGCCAGCAGGAAAGCAGCTTTATTCTCTTTCGACACTTGCAGAGCCTGCAGCAAGTCGGCGACATCAGCATGGTCTAGCTAGACCTAGCACAGCAACAACCCTCTCAACTTTTCTTGATGTCATTGCTATTCTTCAATTGGCTTTGGATAACTCAATGATACTTATATTTTTTTGCACTGTCGTTGTGTAGCCATACACCTTTCTTTATTATCTTTGTGTGGAACCCGTCAAAACCTACACTGTTCTTATTTTTTAATTGACTAATGGCATCAATGATATCGTTTGGGTTAGTTGGAGGCATAAACATTGATTGTGTTTGTGTCATGATTTTGGCAATGTATGTGTCATTGGATGTTGCTTTACTGATTTGTCCAATATGGTCAACGAAATAATTATTAAAAGCTTCAACTATCTGTTGAGGATCCGAGATTTCACCAGCATCTGTTTTAATTTTAGATATTGGTATGTTAGGTAGTAAAGACCTAGCGCTATTTATTATATTCCAAGCTGTTTTAGACTTATTGGTACTTATTTTCATTTTGTAGTCATTTTGCGATTTTTGAGTTAGTTTAATTATTTTCTTAAAACTTGCCTGATATGTTTTAAAAGCTTCATGGTTCTCTGGAGTGGGTTTAGATCTATAATTCCAAAGTAGAGCTCTTTGTTTTTTGCTACAGGTTTTGATCCCACGAGATATCCATTTGGGTTTTTTGCCTGTTTTTATAGTTTTGGATATGTAAGGAAAGCATAGATCATATATTAGACTGAATAGTTCAAAGAAGCAATCGTAAGCTTTGTTGGGATCATTACAAATATAAACTTCTGAGAATGATAAAGACAGGTGTTGTTGAAATTTCATCATATTATCATTACTATAGTCTTTTCTTTGTATTTTCCATGAGTTAATTTTACACGTTTTCCTAACTGGGCATTTTAGATTTAATATCAACATTTTGCTCCAAAATATTGATATTAAAGTCCCCATATACAATAATGCATTTGTTCATATTTAAGCATAGCCTCCGCAAGAGCTTATCTATTTGATCGTTGAAAATTTCTAAGTACCTAGATTTTTTCTTTGATTTTGGGACTCTATATCCGCTAGAGCGAACACTATTTCAAAATATGACGCCCGAGCGCACACTGGTTAAGCGGTCGGCGCGCGCACTTTACTAATAAATTCCCAGAAGGACACACATGAAGCTTATCGTAAATGCAATTATTGTTTATGATACAAGAAGAATAGAGTTACAATAGAGTCGAACAATGTGTTTTGTTAGCTGCCTTACTTTAGATTCTATGGGCGTTTATTCATATTTTCACTCATATCTTCACGGTTTCAAAATAGCTTAATTATACCCAGCTACAACCTATGCTTTACAGCGAAAATATTTCACTCACGCAACGCAGACCGCAAGTTTGTTATAGATCAAAATCAACGAAAAAGTCGCTCACCCTCTGGATGAGATGAATGTTGAGCCTCGTACCCGTGACCGTTTCGCGGAAGTGCGTCGCTTCAACTCCCAGTGATGAGAGCAGTATGCGTAATTCTTCTTTGCGCGGTCCGATATTCCCGTGGTTTCCTACCAGTGCTGTGGTGGGACGGGTGTGTGCTGGCACGACTCTAAAGTTTGGTACAGGTTGTACCGCTTCAGAAGCTTCTGCCATCACGTAATCTCCACAGATACCCAGTGATGGGACCTCTTCGTAGAGATTGTGAGTTGCTTCATCAATCACTTGGGAATGATACCCTCCTAATCCGTTCACAATAGTCCTCGGTAGTGTGTGATTGGCCAGATGCAAGGTTTTACCCGTCGCGTTTTTGACCTCTCCCACTCCCTTTAGGAATAAGTAGATCGGTTGCGGAATATTGTATTCATGTCCCGAGACTGATTTTAAGAACTCTTGTTCTTCAAAGGTAAGTGCGGTGTCTCCGCGCTTAGCTTTGATGTCCAACAGGCGTGTCCATAGCATAGCTGTACTGTAGTACGATAGCATGCCTTTAGACATTTGCTTGTTGAGGTTGGTGGGTCAGAGTGTCGATAAGGGGGCGGAAGCCCCCCCTTATCTACACTCCAACCGGTTGGTGTCGTCACCTCCGATGGAAGTGTAGACTTCATCAACTATTTCAGGCAGCCTCGCGTAGCTCGGCGTTATTTCCTGGTTGACGTTAAGTTCACGTACGGAAACGTCGATGCCGAAGATTGAGTCCGCCCACATTGGGGTGTTCTTCTGGGCTGTCGGTTTCGCTCCTAACGCGGTTGGGGCCGTTACATTTGGTGATGCTGGTCCCTGTGGTTTTGCCGGTGGTTTTGGCCCTCCTTTACGGTTTGGGTTAAACTTTTCTGGCTTGCCACGATATCCTGGCGCTATCTTTTTGATTTCCTCCCTGGTGTATACTTTCTTCACTTCATGCAGGTCCTCAATTACTGTTAGCCAGTACCAGGCATAAATATTGGGCTCTTGGCGCCAGAAATCTAGCAAAGAAGACAGCACGTTCTTGTGTCAGGTGCTGCAGGCAAAGAGGAGAAACAATTCAACCCGTGATGGGGAATCTTCCAGAACAGCGTGTTCACCTTGAGTTCCCATTCTTAGAGACAGGCGTCGATTACGCCGGACCAATTATGATCGCTGACCGCAAGGGGCGTGGCTGTAGATTGCTAAAATCCTTCATCTGTGTCTTTGTGTGTTTAGCAACGAGAGCTGTTCATCTTGAACTCGTCTCGGATCTCACCAAAGAAGCCTTCATAGCTTCTCTACATCGTTTTATATCCAGTAAAGGAAAACCTCGAAACATTTTTACTGATAACGGCACCACCTTTATCGGAGCTTTTAACGAGCTGTCA
The DNA here is from genome assembly GCA_949825045.1 of Argyresthia goedartella. NCBI lineage: Eukaryota > Metazoa > Arthropoda > Insecta > Lepidoptera > Argyresthiidae > Argyresthia > Argyresthia goedartella. Next base: position 3,260,543 of record OX463811.1, on the reverse strand, counting down.
CGGCTTCTGAAACAAGTTTCAACTTCTGAAATCGAAAACGAAGGAATAAACTTTTCATTTATTCCCGCTTACACACCACACTTTGGTGGTATATGGGAGTCCGCGGTCAAATCCATTAAATATTACCTAAGACGGTCAATCCAATCTGTCATTCGAAGAGATGTCGACATGCTTATGTAAAATCGAAGCAATATTAAATTCGAGGCCCTTGACTCCTATACCCGACAATCCCTTGGACCTCAGTCCTCTTACTCGCGCACATTTCCTAATCGGCCGATCCCTCCTAATGTTGCCCCATCCACAGATCGAAACGGTCAACATCAACAGCCTTCAACGATTCAAACGCATCGAATGCCTTAAACAACATTTCTGGACCCGCTTCTCCGAAGAATATGTATTATGGCTGCAGAAGAAAACCAAATGGTTCAAATCCACTGGTGACTTGATAGAAGGCAGCCTAGTAGTCATCAAGAATAAAGCATCACCACCCTTGATGTGGCTCTTGGGACGTGTTGTTCGCATCATACCAGGGACGGATGGAATCGCGAGGGTCGCAGATATCCGAACCAAAAATGGAATCATCCGACGTGCTTACAACACCATCTGCCCACTACCATTGATCATTGAAGATCCTAGGATCCTTCAAGGCCGGGAGACTATGGTGAAACCAAACGCCATTGACAGCTGTCACACCATTATCTGTCACTCCGAATGGAGACTTTATTGTGACACCTCATGTCCCACATCATTATAACCTACGTAAAAATATACAGTTTAGCCTTTTATTGAAGACCACACCAGGATCCCTACTCCCAGAGACAGGACTGGTGCCAACACTATCATCAGCAAATAATGTCATCGGGTTAGTTGTGTTACTAGGTAGGTCATTAATATAAATTATATCCAGTCAATAATTCCTTTTAAAGCGTCATTTATCTTAAAATTACTATTCATAGATTCATCACATTTAATTATCGTTGTACTATCATCAGCAAATAATGTCATCGGGTTAGTTGTGTTACTAGGTAGGTAATTAATATAAATTATAAATAATAGGGGCCCAAGGACACTTCCCTGGGGTACACCGCACAGAATTTGTCTCTCTTTTGATCTGTAAGTACGTTCAACTTTATTATTTGTACATATTGTAGTAATTTCAGTACATATACTGTTTCATATTTTCTAAATACGACTCTATAAGACTCAATACATTTCCACGTATACCATAGGCAAATAATTTATTAATAAGGAGTGTATGATCTACATAATCGAACGCTTTGGTCATGTCCATATAGATTGCAACAATTGGTTTTCTTACATCCATACTTGTAATTACCTCGTTCAGGAAATCGTACACAGCCATATTGATTGTTTTGCCTTTACGGAATCCTTTCTGTTCGTCCACTAAAATATTAAATTAGTCAAGGTATGCAACTAAAGCCTTACTGAGGATGTTTTCAAATACTTTAGACATAATGGAGGTTAGCGCAATTGGTCTATAGTTCTTCAGTCCTGATCTTTCAGATTTTTTATATAATGGTTTCACAATCACTGGTTTAAGCGCCTCTGGATACGATCCATACATACTCTATGGCAAGGTTGACAATGTGACTGATGGGTTGGGCAATTACATGCTGGACTTTCTTTATTTTCCGAAAAATGGAGGCGAATTTATTAATCATTGTTCAAAATATAGTTTACAATTCGATTAATCTACAGGAAACTTCGTCAATAACTTAAAACTAAACTTAAACACTTGCTAAACTACAAGATATGGCAGGGAAACAACTTAAAAATTATATGCTTCCAAATAATAATAACCTACTTAAATAATAAATAAATCTAAAATACATAAAACTACACAAATAAACCACCCCAGTACGCTCCCGGACCAAAGGTACCCATTACGCTGGCAGCGTTGCCGCGCTGCACAGCAAGTGAGACCCTTTGCACCAGGAACGCTCCGGAGCGGTAGTCATGGCCTCGGTCCCTCAAGCGACGCCCAATGTCCCTGATGAAGGCCCTACCCTGCGATCCCCACACCCCCGTGGTCTCGACGGCCAATGGAACAAACCAATAACTCCCCATCAGCTGTGCGTACTTACCGCATTTCTGCCGCGCCGCCGACTCCGCAGCCGCACCAGCAGTCTGCATGGTGGAGCCTATATGAGATGCCGCGAAAGTGCACACGCACGTCGCATCCCACAAAAGGCTACGGCCCCTCTCCCAAGGTATCAAAGTGACACCGTCCGGACGTTTCCCGTCGCTGCGACACAAACCAGGCGGCTCAAGAACCGCCGGTATGTTAGCCGAGACGAGAGCCCTCCGGACGATGTCATTGATGGAGTGATGACGAGACTGCCTCCCTGCACTTCTGACGCAGTGTAGTCCGTGACGCCCCAGCGAATCGACTGATACACCGCAAACACAGCGGTGTGGCTCACAAATGCTACATCCCAACCGAAGCGCCACGGCCACGCGCAGGGAGTTGTCATCTAGATGGGTGCCTAAATGAGGAGACGGCAACGCATGCAGCCAAGCACCAGATTCCGGCTGGGAGATCGCGCGCAGACGAGCAAGCTCCGCTCCCGAGGACTGCCCCAACAACCCGTCAAGTGTCGACTTACATATCTCCTCATCCCAGGAGCGCTGCACGCCTGGCTTCTCCGGAACGTCTCCCGCCGGGCAACGTACCCGCCACAGCTGAAGAGCCTCGTCCGCAAATGGGATGCTGAACCCGTCACCATTAATATTCAAAATACGAGTGACAAGCTCCAACACCCCCCGCGAAGAGGCTAAAAAGGCGGGGAGTTCCGTGTCCCGAAGGCGACGAACGCCGAGACCACCAAACCGTATAGGCATCGCTGCCTGCGACCACTGTGAGGGAGACATATTAACGTTTAAAATAGTCTCCAAAAGACACTTCAACGCCTCGTCATAAGCGTCTGTCTCCCCTCGGCACAGCCAAACCGGAGCAGTTCGCAAAGTATAGGTTAACCTTGGCTGGGACAGACAACTCCTGAGAATAGTAAGAGCCACATGCGCGGACAACTCCTTGAGATGTGGCTTAGCCCCAGCCAGGGCCTTCAACTTTCCTCGCAGAACCCCCGGCACGCCTTCCGGAAAAATGGGTGCGCCTAACAGAGTGAAATCAGGTTTATCAAGAACTTTCAGCCCCGGCATCAATTCCTCCAGCTTAGCTCTGGAACCTTGTGCCAAGTCACCAGAGGAAGAAAACACCTCACACTTCTCTGAGTTCAGGCGGAGACCCAAGTCCCCTAGGCCACTGATAACCGTTTTCAAATCAGCCACAACAGTCTCTAGTGGTCCCCCGATGGTACCATCGTCTAAGTACCAGACGTTCAAAGGGGAACTCAATGATTTAACAACGTCGTGGATGGCCAAGCTGAATAGCAGTGGGCCCAGGGGGTCACCCTGTTGCGCACCCACCCGCGACTCCACCAGATTTTCACCAAAATACAGGTTGGTTGGGCTTGAGTAACACTGGTGGAGGAACGGATAGAGGGACGGAACCAGTTCGTTGACCTTTCCCAGAATGACGTCTCGCTCAACTGTATTGAATGCATTCTGGAGGTCAACCTTCACAATGACGCTGTCGGAGTTTTCCCGATCGAACAAAAACGCTCGGGTGGCGTGGATTGCGGCCTCGCAACCTAAAGGTACTCCGAACCCCAACTGCTGCGGCTGAAGAATAGATGATGCGACTCCCCTGGCTGCCCTGCATCCGAGTTTGGCCACTAAGCGCCGAAGGACACTCCCCACTGCTATGGGACGAATCCCCCCGCCCTTCTTATGCAGAGCACATAGGGAAGCGCCATAAAGAAAAGGGCACACTTCCCTATTGACCATTCCCTTAAGCATGAAGTTCACTAAATTAACTAGTGAACGCAGGAGAGTCGCACCGCTATCCCCAGCCGCCACTGAAATCAACTCCTTCAGTATGTCGGGGCGGATCCCATCCAAGCCCGCTGCGGACCCGCTATTGAAAGACGTGATTGCCTCCAACACGTCAGCCGCTTCAACCGCCAATGTTTCGCTTGAGAGGGCGGGTTCCGGAGGGAAGTGGAGGTCACGTGACGGTGGCGGGTGCTTTCGCCGCAGGGACTCCAAAGTCTCCTCACTGTCAGCTGCCACAGAGCAGTCAGACAGGAGGATCCGAACAGCACCGCCAAGGTCGCCATCGTGAACCTTGGACTCGACGTACTTGTAAAAAGCACGCTGGCCAATATTACCTCCCTTCCTTGAATAAACATCCGATGACTGAAGGCCGCCCAGAGAACTAGCTGTAATGTTGTCTTTTACCTTACTGGTAAGAGACCGGCCCCTGTCATCGGACAAAGGAACCCGGAGGCATGAATAAGCAAAGCTTAGGAGATCCTGCCAATCGTTGGTCTCATTAGTCTGCACACACCTCTCAATAAGCTCCGACAACTTCCCTGCGGCCAGACTTCTGGCCCCCTTGGGGACGTGTTTTAGAAGTCGGACATTTCTTCTCAAGGAAGGCAAATCACTGAGCGTCGGCGGTGGCGAACTACCGACCACATCAGCAGGCGAAATACCAGCGACATCTGCAGGCGCATTACCGCCCCGTCGCTGTGACTGTTGCGGTCGAACAATATTTTTGTGCACCTGCCCAATGTGAGACTTCAAACCACGCGGAACAATAAATTCCCTTGTGGAACCGGGGCAATGAGGACATGTTGCCTTAGTTACACTCATGCTTGCCTACTACATTTCTATTTTCCAACACACATTTAAAAATTTCCACCATAGTAGTAAATAATAATAATAATAATTAAATTTTTGCCAAATAAATTAATTAGAAATCTACAGTCAATAATAATGTCAAATATAGCTTAAATAATCCGCATTCAATTCAGTCATAAATATCCCTAATACTATTTATTGTTATTATAACACTATTAATTATTATCAAACAATATCAAACATTAAATTAATTGTACTTACAACAAAACATAAGTGGTTCCAATGTCAACTACATACTTAAAACATAGAGAAAAAAAAAATATCAGTCAAAAAAAACATAAAATTAAAATAGTCACAAAATCAAAAAATAAAAGAATTAAAAATCTAATTCTAAAACAAAGCAAAAAAAAAAAAATGAAAAAATAATATAAATACTTTCTACGTTAGACGGGTTTCGAACCAGAGCAACCTCTTCGTTGTATTTGTTCTCGGCCGAGAGCGAGGCCCGCTGAGCCACCAAGGTTGTGGGATTTCTTGGCGAAATAGAAGTATCGATGCAGCGTTTTTTATTTCATAAATGAGCGGTACTTCGAGTTGGCATAATATTTTCGCTTGACACCCACTGTGCCATATGAACGTTCACACTGAATGTAGATTTTTCACTGATACTCGACTGAAAATCACTGTTCTTCTTGAAGAAACCACGCACAACAAAGCAAATGGGTGCACTAGCCCGCCTGAGCGTTTTGTGTCGTTTAGTTTGTTGATTTATTGCCGCTTGGTGTCCTTGTCACTGTTTTGATCAATTGTCACTTTTCAGGTTGTGATAACACTCCTGTAGGTCAATTGTCACTTGTTCTTTAAGTCAAAAAAAAGAATCCAGGTATATTTACACGAATTCTATTTTAAATTTGATTAAGATGTAGGTCGTCTTCAAACTGCTTGTTTACATCCATTTTTTTCTTTGTGACTCCGAAGAGTGGTTGTAATGAGAAATCTAAGTCCTTGGGGTAGGATGCCTCTTGTTTTGCTGAGTTGTTACACTGCGTCTTAACCCTGTCCCGACCAAGCCTGAGCTGGTGGTGGTTCTAAAGTCTACTCCTGATTCTATCTATGATCGATCGTCCTGGTCGGCCTTTGACTGTATTCCGGATCTTGAGAAGCCTGTCCTTGAACACCTTGAACTTCTTCTTCCGCATCGTGGCGTCCGGGGTTGATGCTAGGATGGCTTCGACATCGTCCAGGATTGAATGCACTTCTGTGCACAGGTAACCGAGGCCATGCCTCCTCAGTTCCAGTAGGATCTCCTCTTTGGATTTACCTAGTATGCCCACCAATGCGGTTGATGTGTGCACAGATGTGGTTTTGATTTCAGGCCTGGAGGAGGTCGGTGAGTCCTCAGCACTAGCGTCAATACTTTCCGTCTGTTGTAATTCAGAAAGGAATCGGGAGGGACTGTCACTAGGTGAGTCACAGCTGGGTGGGAGGAGAGTGATAGGGGCAACGTCTTGGTCTGCAGCATGCTCATGTCGCGCACCTTTCCCACCACCCAGCCATATTAGTTTCCCTGCCCTGTACCGCTCACGCCAGCAGCGAGATCTAGACGGTTGTCATCCTCCTTGTCAGCCCTCATAGCCCGGAGTTCAACCTGGGCCTGAACATAAGTGCGAGACATGACTCGCTTTATCTCGTCAAGTTCCTTTATCATGCCTCTTATCTCAATGGTCGGCCGCTGGGTGGGCCTGGTTCCAGAGCTTGTCAGTTCGAGGATGCCGGCCTTATGCAAGGCTTTGAGTCTGATAGCAGTCGATATGGCGGAGCCATTCATCGCCGCATCCACGTACATTTGGGCGTCCTCCATCAAGTCTTCTAAGGATCGATTACCCATCTTGCGCTTCTCTTTTGGGGTCGATAACAGAACACTCGTCTCTGTGTTCAAGACCACGGCGATCATCCGCAGGTCGTCTGTGAAAGTGAGGTCTGTTGGGATTAAACCTGCAAAGATGCTGTGTTGCATAATTAATGGCAGATCTGTTTTGAAGAGCTTACTCTTCAGCTTTCCGGAGAAGTTGCGACTGATGATTATCGATGCTGTAGCTGGCGAAAAGGCCTGAGCCAACCGGGCCAGGGTCACGGATGCGGACCCTAGCAGCGTCGCGTTGGCTCTCTTATCTGTCGCAATTCCATACTGACCACACTTCCGTTTTATTATCGATGAAATACCGGGCTCGCACCGGAGGAGCGCCTTTGATAAGTTATTGCCCCGCTCTAGGAACAGGGTGATCAGGAACACTAGGTCTGTTGGTGGGTGGCACTTTTCATATAATTTCAAGTCCCCGACCTGCAATGTAGGCGCTTCCCCTTCCTCCACCGGCAACTCGCTTGCCTTCTTGAAAAAGGCAGCTATTATTTCTTTGGCGTCAAAGCCTAGATATTTGACTGCCGCCCGGGCACTATGGATGGCGTCCCACTCTGCCTCTGTGGTGGCCAGCAGGAAAGCAGCTTTATTCTCTTCCGACACTTGCAGAGCCTGCAGCAAGTCGGCGACATCAGCATGGTCTAGACCTAGCACAGCAACAACCCTCTCAACTTTTCTTGATGTCATTGCTATTCTTCAATTGGCTTTGGATAACTCAATGATACTTATATTTTTTTGCACTGTCGTTGTGTAGCCATACACCTTTCTTTATTATCTTTGTGTGGAACCCGTCAAAACCTACACTGTTCTTATTTTTTAATTGACTAATGGCATCAATGATATCGTTTGGGTTAGTTGGAGGCATAAACATTGATTGTGTTTGTGTCATGATTTTGGCAATGTATGTGTCATTGGATGTTGCTTTACTGATTTGTCCAATATGGTCAACGAAATAATTATAAAAAGCTTCAACTATCTGTTGAGGATCCGAGATTTCACCAGCATCTGTTTTAATTTTAGATATTGGTATGTTAGGTAGTAAAGACCTAGCGCTATTTATTATATTCCAAGCTGTTTTAGACTTATTGGTACTTATTTTCATTTTGTAGTCATTTTGCGATTTTTGAGTTAGTTTAATTATTTTCTTAAAACTTGCCTGATATGTTTTAAAAGCTTCATGGTTCTCTGGAGTGGGTTTAGATCTATAATTCCAAAGTAGAGCTCTTTGTTTTTTGCTACAGGTTTTGATCCCACGAGATATCCATTTGGGTTTTTTGCCTGTTTTTATAGTTTTGGATATGTAAGGAAAGCATAGATCATATATTAGACTGAATAGTTCAAAGAAGCAATCGTAAACATTGTTGGGATCATTACAAATATAAACTTCTGAGAATGATAAAGACAGGTGTTGTTGAAATTTCATCATATTATCATTACTATAGTCTTTTCTTTGTATTTTCCATGAGTTAATTTTACACGTTTTCCTAACTGGGCATTTTAGATTTAATATCAACATTTTGCTCCAAAATATTGATATTAAAGTCCCCACATACAATAATGCATTTGTTCATATTTAAGCATAGCCTCCGCAAGAGCTTATCTATTTGATCGTTGAAAATTTCTAAGTACCTAGATTTTTTCTTTGATTTTGGGACTCTATATCCGCTAGAGCGAACACTATTTCAAAATATGACGCCCGAGCGCACACTGGTTAAGCGGTCGGCGCGCGCACTTTACTAATAAATTCCCAGAAGGACACACATGAAGCTTATCGTAAATGCAATTATTGTTTATGATACAAGAAGAATAGAGTTACAATAGTGTCGAACAATGTGTTTTGTTAGCTCCCTTACTTTAGATTCTATGGGCGTTTATTCATATTTTCACTCATATCTTCACGGTTTCAAAATAGCTTAATTATACCCAGCTACAACCTATGCTTTACAGCGAAAATATTTCACTCACGCAACGCAGACCGCAAGTTTGTTATAGATCAAAATCAACGAAAAAGTCGCTCACCCTCTGGATGAGATGAATGTTGAGCCTCGTACCCGTGACCGTTTCGCGGAAGTGCGTCGCTTCAACTCCCAGTGATGAGAGCAGTATGCGTAATTCTTCTTTGCGCGGTCCGATATTCCCGTGGTTTCCTACCAGTGCTGTGGTGTTGTCTTTTACCTTACTGGTAAGAGACCGGCCCCTGTCATCGGACAAAGGAACCCGGAGGCATGAATAAGCAAAGCTTAGGAGATCCTGCCAATCGTTGGTCTCATTAGTCTGCACACACCTCTCAATAAGCTCCGACAACTTCCCTGCGGCCAGACTTCTGGCCCCCTTGGGGACGTGTTTTAGAAGTCGGACATTTCTTCTCAAGGAAGGCAAATCACTGAGCGTCGGCGGTGGCGAACTACCGACCACATCAGCAGGCGAAATACCAGCGACATCTGCAGGCGCATTACCGCCCCGTCGCTGTGACTGTTGCGGTCGAACAATATTTTTGTGCACCTGCCCAATGTGAGACTTCAAACCACGCGGAACAATAAATTCCCTTGTGGAACCGGGGCAATGAGGACATGTTGCCTTAGTTACACTCATGCTTGCCTACTACATTTCTATTTTCCAACACACATTGAAAAATTTCCACCATAGTAGTAAATAATAATAATAATAATTAAATTTTTGCCAAATAAATTAATTAGAAATCTACAGTCAATAATAATGTCAAATATAGCTTAAATAATCCGCATTCAATTCAGTCATAAATATCCCTAATACTATTTATTGTTATTATAACACTATTAATTATTATCAAACAATATCAAACATTAAATTAATTGTACTTACAACAAAACATAAGTGGTTCCAATGTCAACTACATACTTAAAACATAGAGAAAAAAAAAATATCAGTCAAAAAATGTTTGTCTTAAAACATAAAATTAAAATAGTCACAAAATCAAAAAATAAAAGAATTAAAAATCTAATTCTAAAACAAAGCAAAAAAAAAAAAATGAAAAAATAATATAAATACTTTCTACGTTAGACGGGTTTCGAACCAGAGCAACCTCTTCGTTGTATTTGTTCTCGGCCGAGAGCGAGGCCCGCTGAGCCACCAAGGTTGTGGGATTTCTTGGCGAAATAGAAGTATCGATGCAGCGTTTTTTATTTCATAAATGAGCGGTACTTCGAGTTGGCATAATATTTTCGCTTGACACCCACTGTGCCATATGAACGTTCACACTGAATGTAGATTTTTCACTGATACTCGACTGAAAATCACTGTTCTTCTTGAAGAAACCACGCACAACAAAGCAAATGGGTGCACTAGCCCGCCTGAGCGTTTTGTGTCGTTTAGTTTGTTGATTTATTGCCGCTTGGTGTCCTTGTCACTGTTTTGATCAATTGTCACTTTTCAGGTTGTGATAACACTCCTGTAGGTCAATTGTCACTTGTTCTTTAAGTCAAAAAAAAGAATCCAGGTATATTTACACGAATTCTATTTTAAATTTGATTAAGATGTAGGTCGTCTTCAAACTGCTTGTTTACATCCATTTTTTTCTTTGTGACTCCGAAGAGTGTGTAATGAGAAATCTAAGTCCTTGGGGTAGGATGCCTCTTGTTTTGCTGAGTTGTTACACTGCGTCTTAACCCTGTCCCGACCAAGCCTGAGCTGGTGGTGGTTCTAAAGTCTACTCCTGATTCTATCTATGATCGATCGTCCTGGTCGGCCTTTGACTGTATTCCGGATCTTGAGAAGCCTGTCCTTGAACACCTTGAACTTCTTCTTCCGCATCGTGGCGTCCGGGGTTGATGCTAGGATGGCTTCGACATCGTCCAGGATTGAATGCACTTCTGTGCACAGGTAACCGAGGCCATGCCTCCTCAGTTCCAGTAGGATCTCCTCTTTGGATTTACCTAGTATGCCCACCAATGCGGTTGATGTGTGCACAGATGTGGTTTTGATTTCAGGCCTGGAGGAGGTCGGTGAGTCCTCAGCACTAGCGTCAATACTTTCCGTCTGTTGTAATTCAGAAAGGAATCGGGAGGGACTGTCACTAGGTGAGTCACAGCTGGGTGGGAGGAGAGTGATAGGGGCAACGTCTTGGTCTGCAGCATGCTCATGTCGCGCACCTTTCCCACCACCCAGCCATATTAGTTTCCCTGCCCTGTACCGCTCACGCCAGCAGCGAGATCTAGACGGTTGTCATCCTCCTTGTCAGCCCTCATAGCCCGGAGTTCAACCTGGGCCTGAACATAAGTGCGAGACATGACTCGCTTTATCTCGTCAAGTTCCTTTATCATGCCTCTTATCTCAATGGTCGGCCGCTGGGTGGGCCTGGTTCCAGAGCTTGTCAGTTCGAGGATGCCGGCCTTATGCAAGGCTTTGAGTCTGATAGCAGTCGATAGAGTTGAGTCTCCGTTCCAACGCCGACAAATACAGAAGTGTCGTTAAATAAATACCAGTTTCGTTTATCTACCCTCTAATTCGCTATGGTGTTACAGAAATGCAATACGTGCAAGAAAAATATAACAAAAAAGTCCCCTGGACTTGAGTGTAGTCGATGTTCGGTAGTGGTTCATGCTTCCCCAGATTGTGCCAAAATATCTAACAAGCAAATCTCATCGTTACGCGCCGCGCCCAACCTAGAGTGGTGTTGCGAGGTGTGCTTGAGCTCCTCGCGACGCTCCTCCTTCTTTGTCCCGGGCGATGACTCCGACAACGAGGATGAGCCTACTCGTGATGCCGACCCGAAAGCAGTGACTATCGATGTCAAGAAACTCCTACAGGACATTAGCATTGAAATGAAGAAGACTATAAAGGAACAACTTGATGCCTTCCAGCACTCGCTGACCTACAACGGCGATCTCATTGTAGAAATTGAAGGGAAGGTCGACCAGCAGGAAGCTAAGTTTAAGATCATGGAAAATAAAAACCAAGCACTGATCAACCAGAACAAGAGTCTTGAACTCAGAATTGCAGTTCTGGAACAGCGACTTCAAGAATCTGATCAAAGACTGCTGGCTAATGACCTTGAAATCTGGGGTATACCAAAGGAACCTGAGGAAGATGTAGCAGATGTAGTCAAGACAGTGGCCACCAAGCTGAATGTCAACGCAACGGATGCGAAGACCATAAAACGCCTACCAGGGCGTAAGGAAAAACCAGGTCAGATCTATATAGAGATGAAGTCACCGGAAGCTCGAGAACAGTGGATATCAGCTGCAAAAAGAGACAAATTGACCGTGAGAGACCTGAAAGACATCCAGAGCTCATCGGCGTCGCCGCGTGATAACCCTGCTTCTGCGAATCCAGTGTACATTCGAGAAGCTCTCACTATACACACGAAGACACTGCTGTATAATACAAGGCAACAGCTCGGAGGTACCTTTCGGTTCATTTGGTGCAAAGACGGCAAAATACTCTGCCGGAAGACCGACAAAAGTAAAATCTACGCAATTCGATCGCCAACCGACATTGAAAAGCTAGTTGTGTAATTCTATTGACATCTATAACTAAGTATACTTACTCACATAAACATAAAACCTATCATTCCATACTTATGGCTTCTAATTCTAATATCAACGAAATCTTTGATTGTATGAATATAAAGTCGTACCTGGAAAAAATACCAACCACTTCATTATCAAACATTCATTTATTTTGTCTGCATGTTAACATTCGCTCAATGATATTAAATTTTCCTAAATTAATACAAATCATCGACTCGTGTAAGCCTCCACTCGATGTTGTTGTGGTCACAGAAGTTAATATTTCAGAAGGCATATCTAATCTGTTCAACATCCCTGGATTTAACATATACACACAACTACGTAATCATTGTAAGGGTGGCGGTATTATTATTTATGTTAAAAACTGTCTCAAATTCACCCGTAAACAAACTAAGACACATTACTTCGAAAATATAACAGGTACTCTAAAAACCCCGTACTGTGCTATCTCTGTATGTGCGATATACAGACCACCATCACTCAGTAAACAATTATTTATCACGGAACTTGAACACTTGATTATGAGCGATTGTGAAGATGATTGTATTCTGATCATAGGCGATACAAATATAGATCTAAAGACCATATCAAAGCATAGAGATTATTATCTAGACATGTTGTCCGGGTTCGGTTTGATGTGTGGAGTCTCCGACTATACACGCATAGAAATGAGAAAAAACAAAGTATCCAAGTCGTGCATTGATCATATTTTTGCCCGCCTCCCCACATTAGACCAATACTCGGCCGCTATTGATACAGTACTGGCGGACCATCGCGTAGTGACCATCGCCGCGTGCGCAAGACCGGTTGCTGGCTCATCGAGTCACATACAGGCTGCTCGTAGAAACAAACAAAAATCGACTATGCACCGAGGTGATATTATGTTGAACGAGTTACACAAAATAAACTGGGATTCCACTGATGATATGAAAGATCCGGACGATATTTACAAATTTCTAATAACAAACTTCACCAGAGCGTTAAACGTGGCTAATACAATAACACATAATTTACCAAAAAAACGGTTTTGTGAACCTTGGATCACTAGTAACATTATAACATTGTGTGAAAAACGAGATTTAGCATTTAATATATGGAAAAAAGATACTAGTAATGTACAAAAAAGATTAGCTTACAACACAATACGAAATAAAACACATAAAGTTATAGAACACAGTAGAAATACATACTATAAAAAACAAATAGAAAATAATTTCTCAAATTCTAGGAAAATGTGGCAAATTCTTAATAGTATGTGTGGTAGAACTTCAAACCCCATTGACCAAGCCATTCTTAACGCATTTAGCTCGCAAAATATTACTTCTAAAGAGATAGCCAACATTTTTGCTGATACCTTTGATGAATCTGTGCAGAACATACTACCCAACTGCAATATAAATCTAAGCGATGCACAGCGCAATAGGACGTCTAGTGTAAGTATATATTACCAAAAAGCTACACCAGACAAAATATCGAAGGTTATCAAACAATTGAATGATCACAAAGCCCCGGGGCTTGACGGAGTCAGGGTTATTGACATAAAAAAAGTTACTAATAATATTGCCTCAGCTATATGTAATCTTATTAACACCGCTATTAAAACAGGGCAATATCCTGATGGGCTCAAGATAGGATGCATACGACCAGTTTTTAAAAAGGGAAAGCGCGAAAATGCTTCAGACTATCGGCCTATCACATTGCTGTCATCAATAGACAAAATAATAGAAAAATTTGTTTGTGATCAAATCCACTCGTTCTACCAAAAAAATAATATTATATCTAAAAGCCAATTTGGCTTTCAGCCCAAAAAAAATACAACTATGTTACTTTCCAAATTCACGGATGATATTAATACATACCTAAATAACAAAAAACAAGTCCTGGCCCTGTTTATAGACTTTTCCAGAGCATTTGATACTCTTGATCACAAAAAGCTAATTGGTAAGTTGGACGCAAATGGCATCAGGGGACCCTTACTACGCTGGTGTGAAAGCTATCTCCGTAACAGATCCTCTTGTGTCAAGATAGATGATAGCCTCAGTGACCAAAGGCCAGCCGCAGTAGGAACCGCCCAGGGCTCGGTGCTCGGGCCCTTGCATTTTCTCACCTATGTGAATGATATGTGCACATGCCTTGACTCCTGCACAGCTTATCAGTTTGCTGATGACACATGCTTTATTATTGCCAGTGACGATGTTAACTCCGCGATGTGTATGCTTCAAGCTGACTTCGACAAGCTCAAGCAATGGTGTCATGACTCGGGCTTAGTTTTAAACAGCAATAAAACAAAACTCATACTCATTAAATCACCATACATGAAAAGCAATCTCGAAACACCTCTCATATCACACAGTCATACTTGTATGCATGACCAAAATATTACAAAATCTTGCCACTGCCCCAATATAGAACTCGTCAACTCGCACGTCTACCTGGGTCTGGTAATAGATCACAAGTTTAACTGGAACAGTCATATAGAACGGGTGTGTACAAAGCTTCGAGCTTTTCTGGCTAACATGCACATAATAAAAAATCGCCTGCCCTTTAACATCAGGTTAATGCTGTACAATGCTTTGGCAGACTCCGTAATTTCCTATGGGCTCAGTAGCTACGGACTCACGCATAAAACTTCCCTAGACTGCATACTACGTCTACAAATTAAAATTCTAAAAAATATAGTACCTCCAAAAATCAGACTCCAGTACTCCAATGATAAGCTCAAACTGTTCAAATACTGTAAAACACTACCAGTACACACCAAAGTAGAATACACACTACTAAAAGAACAATTCTTCAATTTATCCGTCCAAAAACCGTTATCACATAAAATCGGCACCAGAAGCTGCACGAAAAAAAAGCTGATGACTTTAGGAGCAAATAACTTTTACGGGAAACGTCGAATTAGCTATCTAATTCCTCGTCTTCTTAACGGTCTCTGTCCGGAACTCAAATCATCAATCCATCCCAAAAATATCAATCACAAATTAAAATCACACTTTATATCATTACTACCATAGTCGTACACAAACTGTATTTTGCCTTTTAGCCAGCAACTGACTTCATGCTTATACATATTGTTTTTATCGACCCACCTACATAATACACTAGACTAATTTTGTGCTACATACAAACCTTAGTGGTTTAAGTAGTGCATTAAGTTAGATAAGTATTTAAAACTCTGTAATTTGATAAATAAATTAAAAAAAAAAAAAAAAAAAAAATATGGCGGAGCCATTCATCGCCGCATCCACGTACATTTGGGCGTCCTCCATCAAGTCTTCTAAGGATCGATTACCCATCTTGCGCTTCTCTTTTGGGGTCGATAACAGAACACTCGTCTCTGTGTTCAAGACCACGGCGATCATCCGCAGGTCGTCTGTGAAAGTGAGGTCTGTTGGGATTAAACCTGCAAAGATGCTGTGTTGCATAATTAATGGCAGATCTGTTTTGAAGAGCTTACTCTTCAGCTTTCCGGAGAAGTTGCGACTGATGATTATCGATGCTGTAGCTGGCGAAAAGGCCTGAGCCAACCGGGCCAGGGTCACGGATGCGGACCCTAGCAGCGTCGCGTTGGCTCTCTTATCTGTCGCAATTCCATACTGACCACACTTCCGTTTTATTATCGATGAAATACCGGGCTCGCACCGGAGGAGCGCCTTTGATAAGTTATTGCCCCGCTCTAGGAACAGGGTGATCAGGAACACTAGGTCTGTTGGTGGGTGGCACTTTTCATATAATTTCAAGTCCCCGACCTGCAATGTAGGCGCTTCCCCTTCCTCCACCGGCAACTCGCTTGCCTTCTTGAAAAAGGCAGCTATTATTTCTTTGGCGTCAAAGCCTAGATATTTGACTGCCGCCCGGGCACTATGGATGGCGTCCCACTCTGCCTCTGTGGTGGCCAGCAGGAAAGCAGCTTTATTCTCTTCCGACACTTGCAGAGCCTGCAGCAAGTCGGCGACATCAACATGGTCTAGACCTAGCACAGCAACAACCCTCTCAACTTTTCTTGATGTCATTGCTATTCTTCAATTGGCTTTGGATAACTCAATGATACTTATATTTTTTTGCACTGTCGTTGTGTAGCCATACACCTTTCTTTATTATCTTTGTGTGGAACCCGTCAAAACCTACACTGTTCTTATTTTTTAATTGACTAATGGCATCAATGATATCGTTTGGGTTAGTTGGAGGCATAAACATTGATTGTGTTTGTGTCATGATTTTGGCAATGTATGTGTCATTGGATGTTGCTTTACTGATTTGTCCAATATGGTCAACGAAATAATTATTAAAAGCTTCAACTATCTGTTGAGGATCCGAGATTTCACCAGCATCTGTTTTAATTTTAGATATTGGTATGTTAGGTAGTAAAGACCTAGCGCTATTTATTATATTCCAAGCTGTTTTAGACTTATTGGTACTTATTTTCATTTTGTAGTCATTTTGCGATTTTTGAGTTAGTTTAATTATTTTCTTAAAACTTGCCTGATATGTTTTAAAAGCTTCATGGTTCTCTGGAGTGGGTTTAGATCTATAATTCCAAAGTAGAGCTCTTTGTTTTTTGCTACAGGTTTTGATCCCACGAGATATCCATTTGGGTTTTTTGCCTGTTTTTATAGTTTTGGATATGTAAGGAAAGCATAGATCATATATTAGACTGAATAGTTCAAAGAAGCAATCGTAAGCTTTGTTGGGATCATTACAAATATAAACTTCTGAGAATGATAAAGACAGGTGTTGTTGAAATTTCATCATATTATCATTACTATAGTCTTTTCTTTGTATTTTCCATGAGTTAATTTTACACGTTTTCCTAACTGGGCATTTTAGATTTAATATCAACATTTTGCTCCAAAATATTGATATTAAAGTCCCCACATACAATAATGCATTTGTTCATATTTAAGCATAGCCTCCGCAAGAGCTTATCTATTTGATCGTTGAAAATTTCTAAGTACCTAGATATTTTCTTTGATTTTGGGACTCTATATCCGCTAGAGCGAACACTATTTCAAAATATGACGCCCGAGCGCACACTGGTTAAGCGGTCGGCGCGCGCACTTTACTAATAAATTCCCAGAAGGACACACATGAAGCTTATCGTAAATGCAATTATTGTTTATGATACAAGAAGAATAGAGTTACAATAGTGTCGAACAATGTGTTTTGTTAGCTCCCTTACTTTAGATTCTATGGGCGTTTATTCATATTTTCACTCATATCTTCACGGTTTCAAAATAGCTTAATTATACCCAGCTACAACCTATGCTTTACAGCGAAAATATTTCACTCACGCAACGCAGACCGCAAGTTTGTTATAGATCAAAATCAACGAAAAAGTCGCTCACCCTCTGGATGAGATGAATGTTGAGCCTCGTACCCGTGACCGTTTCGCGGAAGTGCGTCGCTTCAACTCCCAGTGATGAGAGCAGTATGCGTAATTCTTCTTTGCGCGGTCCGATATTCCCGTGGTTTCCTACCAGTGCTGTGGTGTTGTCTTTTACCTTACTGGTAAGAGACCGGCCCCTGTCATCGGACAAAGGAACCCGGAGGCATGAATAAGCAAAGCTTAGGAGATCCTGCCAATCGTTGGTCTCATTAGTCTGCACACACCTCTCAATAAGCTCCGACAACTTCCCTGCGGCCAGACTTCTGGCCCCCTTGGGGACGTGTTTTAGAAGTCGGACATTTCTTCTCAAGGAAGGCAAAGCACTGAGCGTCGGCGGTGGCGAACTACCGACCACATCAGCAGGCGAAATACCAGCGACATCTGCAGGCGCATTACCGCCCCGTCGCTGTGACTGTTGCGGTCGAACAATATTTTTGTGCGCCTGCCCAATGTGAGACTTCAAACCACGCGGAACAATAAATTCCCTTGTGGAACCGGGGCAATGAGGACATGTTGCCTTAGTTACACTCATGCTTGCCTACTACATTTCTATTTTCCAACACACATTTAAAAATTTCCACCATAGTAGTAAATAATAATAATAATAATTAAATTTTTGCCAAATAAATTAATTAGAAATCTACAGTCAATAATAATGTCAAATATAGCTTAAATAATCCGCATTCAATTCAGTCATAAATATCCCTAATACTATTTATTGTTATTATAACACTATTAATTATTATCAAACAATATCAAACATTAAATTAATTGTACTTACAACAAAACATAAGTGGTTCCAATGTCAACTACATACTTAAAACATAGAGAAAAAAAAAATATCAGTCAAAAAATGTTTGTCTTAAAACATAAAATTAAAATAGTCACAAAATCAAAAAATAAAAGAATTAAAAATCTAATTCTAAAACAAAGCAAAAAAAAAAAATGAAAAAATAATATAAATGCTTTCTACGTTAGACGGGTTTCGAACCAGAGCAACCTCTTCGTTGTATTTGTTCTCGGCCGAGAGCGAGGCCCGCTGAGCCACCAAGGTTGTGGGATTTCTTGGCGAAATAGAAGTATCGATGCAGCGTTTTTTATTTCATAAATGAGCGGTACTTCGAGTTGGCATAATATTTTCGCTTGACACCCACTGTGCCATATGAACGTTCACACTGAATGTAGATTTTTCACTGATACTCGACTGAAAATCACTGTTCTTCTTGAAGAAACCACGCACAACAAAGCAAATGGGTGCACTAGCCCGCCTGAGCGTTTTGTGTCGTTTAGTTTGTTGATTTATTGCCGCTTGGTGTCCTTGTCACTGTTTTGATCAATTGTCACTTTTCAGGTTGTGATAACACTCCTGTAGGTCAATTGTCACTTGTTCTTTAAGTCAAAAAAAAGAATCCAGGTATATTTACACGAATTCTATTTTAAATTTGATTAAGATGTAGGTCGTCTTCAAACTGCTTGTTTACATCCATTTTTTTCTTTGTGACTCCGAAGAGTGGTTGTAATGAGAAATCTAAGTCCTTGGGGTAGGATGCCTCTTGTTTTGCTGAGTTGTTACACTGCGTCTTAACCCTGTCCCGACCAAGCCTGAGCTGGTGGTGGTTCTAAAGTCTACTCCTGATTCTATCTATGATCGATCGTCCTGGTCGGCCTTTGACTGTATTCCGGATCTTGAGAAGCCTGTCCTTGAACACCTTGAACTTCTTCTTCCGCATCGTGGCGTCCGGGGTTGATGCTAGGATGGCTTCGACATCGTCCAGGATTGAATGCACTTCTGTGCACAGGTAACCGAGGCCATGCCTCCTCAGTTCCAGTAGGATCTCCTCTTTGGATTTACCTAGTATGCCCACCAATGCGGTTGATGTGTGCACAGATGTGGTTTTGATTTCAGGCCTGGAGGAGGTCGGTGAGTCCTCAGCACTAGCGTCAATACTTTCCGTCTGTTGTAATTCAGAAAGGAATCGGGAGGGACTGTCACTAGGTGAGTCACAGCTGGGTGGGAGGAGAGTGATAGGGGCAACGTCTTGGTCTGCAGCATGCTCATGTCGCGCACCTTTCCCACCACCCAGCCATATTAGTTTCCCTGCCCTGTACCGCTCACGCCAGCAGCGAGATCTAGACGGTTGTCATCCTCCTTGTCAGCCCTCATAGCCCGGAGTTCAACCTGGGCCTGAACATAAGTGCGAGACATGACTCGCTTTATCTCGTCAAGTTCCTTTATCATGCCTCTTATCTCAATGGTCGGCCGCTGGGTGGGCCTGGTTCCAGAGCTTGTCAGTTCGAGGATGCCGGCCTTATGCAAGGCTTTGAGTCTGATAGCAGTCGATATGGCGGAGCCATTCATCGCCGCATCCACGTACATTTGGGCGTCCTCCATCAAGTCTTCTAAGGATCGATTACCCATCTTGCGCTTCTCTTTTGGGGTCGATAACAGAACACTCGTCTCTGTGTTCAAGACCACGGCGATCATCCGCAGGTCGTCTGTGAAAGTGAGGTCTGTTGGGATTAAACCTGCAAAGATGCTGTGTTGCATAATTAATGGCAGATCTGTTTTGAAGAGCTTACTCTTCAGCTTTCCGGAGAAGTTGCGACTGATGATTATCGATGCTGTAGCTGGCGAAAAGGCCTGAGCCAACCGGGCCAGGGTCACGGATGCGGACCCTAGCAGCGTCGCGTTGGCTCTCTTATCTGTCGCAATTCCATACTGACCACACTTCCGTTTTATTATCGATGAAATACCGGGCTCGCACCGGAGGAGCGCCTTTGATAAGTTATTGCCCCGCTCTAGGAACAGGGTGATCAGGAACACTAGGTCTGTTGGTGGGTGGCACTTTTCATATAATTTCAAGTCCCCGACCTGCAATGTAGGCGCTTCCCCTTCCTCCACCGGCAACTCGCTTGCCTTCTTGAAAAAGGCAGCTATTATTTCTTTGGCGTCAAAGCCTAGATATTTGACTGCCGCCCGGGCACTATGGATGGCGTCCCACTCTGCCTCTGTGGTGGCCAGCAGGAAAGCAGCTTTATTCTCTTCCGACACTTGCAGAGCCTGCAGCAAGTCGGCGACATCAGCATGGTCTAGCTAGACCTAGCACAGCAACAACCCTCTCAACTTTTCTTGATGTCATTGCTATTCTTCAATTGGCTTTGGATAACTCAATGATACTTATATTTTTTTGCACTGTCGTTGTGTAGCCATACACCTTTCTTTATTATCTTTGTGTGGAACCCGTCAAAACCTACACTGTTCTTATTTTTTAATTGACTAATGGCATCAATGATATCGTTTGGGTTAGTTGGAGGCATAAACATTGATTGTGTTTGTGTCATGATTTTGGCAATGTATGTGTCATTGGATGTTGCTTTACTGATTTGTCCAATATGGTCAACGAAATAATTATTAAAAGCTTCAACTATCTGTTGAGGATCCGAGATTTCACCAGCATCTGTTTTAATTTTAGATATTGGTATGTTAGGTAGTAAAGACCTAGCGCTATTTATTATATTCCAAGCTGTTTTAGACTTATTGGTACTTATTTTCATTTTGTAGTCATTTTGCGATTTTTGAGTTAGTTTAATTATTTTCTTAAAACTTGCCTGATATGTTTTAAAAGCTTCATGGTTCTCTGGAGTGGGTTTAGATCTATAATTCCAAAGTAGAGCTCTTTGTTTTTTGCTACAGGTTTTGATCCCACGAGATATCCATTTGGGTTTTTTGCCTGTTTTTATAGTTTTGGATATGTAAGGAAAGCATAGATCATATATTAGACTGAATAGTTCAAAGAAGCAATCGTAAGCTTTGTTGGGATCATTACAAATATAAACTTCTGAGAATGATAAAGACAGGTGTTGTTGAAATTTCATCATATTATCATTACTATAGTCTTTTCTTTGTATTTTCCATGAGTTAATTTTACACGTTTTCCTAACTGGGCATTTTAGATTTAATATCAACATTTTGCTCCAAAATATTGATATTAAAGTCCCCACATACAATAATGCATTTGTTCATATTTAAGCATAGCCTCCGCAAGAGCTTATCTATTTGATCGTTGAAAATTTCTAAGTACCTAGATTTTTTCTTTGATTTTGGGACTCTATATCCGCTAGAGCGAACACTATTTCAAAATATGACGCCCGAGCGCACACTGGTTAAGCGGTCGGCGCGCGCACTTTACTAATAAATTCCCAGAAGGACACACATGAAGCTTATCGTAAATGCAATTATTGTTTATGATACAAGAAGAATAGAGTTACAATAGTGTCGAACAATGTGTTTTGTTAGCTCCCTTACTTTAGATTCTATGGGCGTTTATTCATATTTTCACTCATATCTTCACGGTTTCAAAATAGCTTAATTATACCCAGCTACAACCTATGCTTTACAGCGAAAATATTTCACTCACGCAACGCAGACCGCAAGTTTGTTATAGATCAAAATCAACGAAAAAGTCGCTCACCCTCTGGATGAGATGAATGTTGAGCCTCGTACCCGTGACCGTTTCGCGGAAGTGCGTCGCTTCAACTCCCAGTGATGAGAGCAGTATGCGTAATTCTTCTTTGCGCGGTCCGATATTCCCGTGGTTTCCTACCAGTGCTGTGGTGGGACGGGTGTGTGCTGGCACGACTCTAAAGTTTGGTACAGGTTGTACCGCTTCAGAAGCTTCTGCCATCACGTAATCTCCACAGATACCCAGTGATGGGACCTCTTCGTAGAGATTGTGAGTTGCTTCATCAATCACTTGGGAATGATACCCTCCTAATCCGTTCACAATAGTCCTCGGTAGTGTGTGATTGGCCAGATGCAAGGTTTTACCCGTCGCGTTTTTGACCTCTCCCACTCCCTTTAGGAATAAGTAGATCGGTTGCGGAATATTGTATTCATGTCCCGAGACTGATTTTAAGAACTCTTGTTCTTCAAAGGTAAGTGCGGTGTCTCCGCGCTTAGCTTTGATGTCCAACAGGCGTGTCCATAGCATAGCTGTACTGTAGTACGATAGCATGCCTTTAGACATTTGCTTGTTGAGGTTGGTGGGTCAGAGTGTCGATAAGGGGGCGGAAGCCCCCCCTTATCTACACTCCAACCGGTTGGTGTCGTCACCTCCGATGGAAGTGTAGACTTCATCAACTATTTCAGGCAGCCTCGCGTAGCTCGGCGTTATTTCCTGGTTGACGTTAAGTTCACGTACGGAAACGTCGATGCCGAAGATTGAGTCCGCCCACATTGGGGTGTTCTTCTGGGCTGTCGGTTTCGCTCCTAACGCGGTTGGGGCCGTTACATTTGGTGATGCTGGTCCCTGTGGTTTTGCCGGTGGTTTTGGCCCTCCTTTACGGTTTGGGTTAAACTTTTCTGGCTTGCCACGATATCCTGGCGCTATCTTTTTGATTTCCTCCCTGGTGTATACTTTCTTCACTTCATGCAGGTCCTCAATTACTGTTAGCCAGTACCAGGCATAAATATTGGGCTCTTGGCGCCAGAAATCTAGCAAAGAAGACAGCACGTTCTTGTGTCAGGTGCTGCAGGCAAAGAGGAGAAACAATTCAACCCGTGATGGGGAATCTTCCAGAACAGCGTGTTCACCTTGAGTTCCCATTCTTAGAGACAGGCGTCGATTACGCCGGACCAATTATGATCGCTGACCGCAAGGGGCGTGGCTGTAGATTGCTAAAATCCTTCATCTGTGTCTTTGTGTGTTTAGCAACGAGAGCTGTTCATCTTGAACTCGTCTCGGATCTCACCAAAGAAGCCTTCATAGCTTCTCTACATCGTTTTATATCCAGTAAAGGAAAACCTCGAAACATTTTTACTGATAACGGCACCACCTTTATCGGAGCTTTTAACGAGCTGTCACGGCTTCTGAAACAAGTTTCAACTTCTGAAATCGAAAACGAAGGAATAAACTTTTCATTTATTCCCGCTTACACACCACACTTTGGTGGTATATGGGAGTCCGCGGTCAAATCCATTAAATATTACCTAAGACGGTCAATCCAATATGTCATTCGAAGAGATGTCGACATGCTTATGTAAAATCGAAGCAATATTAAATTCGAGGCCCTTGACTCCTATACCCGACAATCCCTTGGACCTCAGTCCTCTTACTCGCGCACATTTCCTAATCGGCCGATCCCTCCTAATGTTGCCCCATCCACAGATCGAAACGGTCAACATCAACAGCCTTCAACGATTCAAACGCATCGAATGCCTTAAACAACATTTCTGGACCCGCTTCTCCGAAGAATATGTATTATGGCTGCAGAAGAAAACCAAATGGTTCAAATCCACTGGTGACTTGATAGAAGGCAGCCTAGTAGTCATCAAGAATAAAGCATCACCACCCTTGATGTGGCTCTTGGGACGTGTTGTTCGCATCATACCAGGGACGGATGGAATCGCGAGGGTCGCAGATATCCGAACCAAAAATGGAATCATCCGACGTGCTTACAACACCATCTGCCCACTACCATTGATCATTGAAGATCCTAGGATCCTTCAAGGCCGGGAGACTATGGTGAAACCAAACGCCATTGACAGCTGTCACACCATTATCTGTCACTCCGAATGGAGACTTTATTGTGACACCTCATGTCCCACATCATTATAACCTACGTAAAAATATACAGTTTAGCCTTTTATTGAAGACCACACCAGGATCCCTACTCCCAGAGACAGGACTGGTGCCAACACTATCATCAGCAAATAATGTCATCGGGTTAGTTGTGTTACTAGGTAGGTCATTAATATAAATTATATCCAGTCAATAATTCCTTTTAAAGCGTCATTTATCTTAAAATTACTATTCATAGATTCATCACATTTAATTATCGTTGTACTATCATCAGCAAATAATGTCATCGGGTTAGTTGTGTTACTAGGTAGGTAATTAATATAAATTATAAATAATAGGGGCCCAAGGACACTTCCCTGGGGTACACCGCACAGAATTTGTCTCTCTTTTGATCTGTAAGTACGTTCAACTTTATTATTTGTACATATTGTAGTAATTTCAGTACATATACTGTTTCATATTTTCTAAATACGACTCTATAAGACTCAATACATTTCCACGTATACCATAGGCAAATAATTTATTAATAAGGAGTGTATGATCTACATAATCGAACGCTTTGGTCATGTCCATATAGATTGCAACAATTGGTTTTCTTACATCCATACTTGTAATTACCTCGTTCAGGAAATCGTACACAGCCATATTGATTGTTTTGCCTTTACGGAATCCTTTCTGTTCGTCCACTAAAATATTAAATTAGTCAAGGTATGCAACTAAAGCCTTACTGAGGATGTTTTCAAATACTTTAGACATAATGGAGGTTAGCGCCATTGGTCTATAGTTCTTCAGTCCTGATCTTTCAGATTTTTTATATAATGGTTTCACAATCACTGGTTTAAGCGCCTCTGGATACGATCCATACATACTCTATGGCAAGGTTGACAATGTGACTGATGGGTTGGGCAATTACATGCTGGACTTTCTTTATTTTCCGAAAAATGGAGGCGAATTTATTAATCATTGTTCAAAATATAGTTTACAATTCGATTAATCTACAGGAAACTTCGTCAATAACTTAAAACTAAACTTAAACACTTGCTAAACTACAAGATATGGCAGGGAAACAACTTAAAAATTATATGCTTCCAAATAATAATAACCTACTTAAATAATAAATAAATCTAAAATACATAAAACTACACAAATAAACCACCCCAGTACGCTCCCGGACCAAAGGTACCCATTACGCTGGCAGCGTTGCCGCGCTGCACAGCAAGTGAGACCCTTTGCACCAGGAACGCTCCGGAGCGGTAGTCATGGCCTCGGTCCCTCAAGCGACGCCCAATGTCCCTGATGAAGGCCCTACCCTGCGATCCCCACACCCCCGTGGTCTCGACGGCCAATGGAACAAACCAATAACTCCCCATCAGCTGTGCGTACTTACCGCATTTCTGCCGCGCCGCCGACTCCGCAGCCGCACCAGCAGTCTGCATGGTGGAGCCTATATGAGATGCCGCGAAAGTGCACACGCACGTCGCATCCCACAAAAGGCTACGGCCCCTCTCCCAAGGTATCAAAGTGACACCGTCCGGACGTTTCCCGTCGCTGCGACACAAACCAGGCGGCTCAAGAACCGCCGGTATGTTAGCCGAGACGAGAGCCCTCCGGACGATGTCATTGATGGAGTGATGACGAGACTGCCTCCCTGCACTTCTGACGCAGTGTAGTCCGTGACGCCCCAGCGAATCGACTGATACACCGCAAACACAGCGGTGTGGCTCACAAATGCTACATCCCAACCGAAGCGCCACGGCCACGCGCAGGGAGTTGTCATCTAGATGGGTGCCTAAATGAGGAGACGGCAACGCATGCAGCCAAGCACCAGATTCCGGCTGGGAGATCGCGCGCAGATGAGCAAGCTCCGCTCCCGAGGACTGCCCCAACAACCCGTCAAGTGTCGACTTACATATCTCCTCATCCCAGGAGCGCTGCACGCCTGGCTTCTCCGGAACGTCTCCCGCCGGGCAACGTACCCGCCACAGCTGAAGAGCCTCGTCCGCAAATGGGATGCTGACCCCGTCACCATTAATATTCAAAATACGAGTGACAAGCTCCAACACCCCCCGCGAAGAGGCTAAAAAGGCGGGGAGTTCCGTGTCCCGAAGGCGACGAACGCCGAGACCACCAAACCGTATAGGCATCGCTGCCTGCGACCACTGTGAGGGAGACATATTAACGTTTAAAATAGTCTCCAAAAGACACTTCAACGCCTCGTCATAAGCGTCTGTCTCCCCTCGGCACAGCCAAACCGGAGCAGTTCGCAAAGTATAGGTTAACCTTGGCTGGGACAGACAACTCCTGAGAATAGTAAGAGCCACATGCGCGGACAACTCCTTGAGATGTGGCTTAGCCCCAGCCAGGGCCTTCAACTTTCCTCGCAGAACCCCCGGCACGCCTTCCGGAAAAATGGGTGCGCCTAACAGAGTGAAATCAGGTTTATCAAGAACTTTCAGCCCCGGCATCAATTCCTCCAGCTTAGCTCTGGAACCTTGTGCCAAGTCACCAGAGGAAGAAAACACCTCACACTTCTCTGAGTTCAGGCGGAGACCCAAGTCCCCTAGGCCACTGATAACCGTTTTCAAATCAGCCACAACAGTCTCTAGTGGTCCCCCGATGGTACCATCGTCTAAGTACCAGACGTTCAAAGGGGAACTCAATGATTTAACAACGTCGTGGATGGCCAAGCTGAATAGCAGTGGGCCCAGGGGGTCATCCTGTTGCGCACCCACCCGCGACTCCACCAGATTTTCACCAAAATACAGTTTGGTTGGGCTTGAGTAACACTGGTGGAGGAACGGATAGAGGGACGGAACCAGTTCGTTGACCTTTCCCAGAATGACGTCTCGCTCAACTGTATTGAATGCATTCTGGAGGTCAACCTTCACAATGACGCTGTCGGAGTTTTCCCGATCGAACAAAAACGCTCGGGTGGCGTGGATTGCGGCCTCGCAACCTAAAGGTACTCCGAACCCCAACTGCTGCGGCTGAAGAATAGATGATGCGACTCCCCTGGCTGCCCTGCATCCGAGTTTGGCCACTAAGCGCCGAAGGACACTCCCCACTGCTATGGGACGAATCCCCCCGCCCTTCTTATGCAGAGCACATAGGGAAGCGCCATAAAGAAAAGGGCACACTTCCCTATTGACCATTCCCTTAAGCATGAAGTTCACTAAATTAACTAGTGAACGCAGGAGAGTCGCACCGCTATCCCCAGCCGCCACTGAAATCAACTCCTTCAGTATGTCGGGGCGGATCCCATCCAAGCCCGCTGCGGACCCGCTATTGAAAGACGTGATTGCCTCCAACACGTCAGCCGCTTCAACCGCCAATGTTTCGCTTGAGAGGGCGGGTTCCGGAGGGAAGTGGAGGTCACGTGACGGTGGCGGGTGCTTTCGCCGCAGGGACTCCAAAGTCTCCTCACTGTCAGCTGCCACAGAGCAGTCAGACAGGAGGATCCGAACAGCACCGCCAAGGTCGCCATCGTGAACCTTGGACTCGACGTACTTGTAAAAAGCACGCTGGCCAATATTACCTCCCTTCCTTGAATAAACATCCGATGACTGAAGGCCGCCCAGAGAACTAGCTGTAATGTTGTCTTTTACCTTACTGGTAAGAGACCGGCCCCTGTCATCGGACAAAGGAACCCGGAGGCATGAATAAGCAAAGCTTAGGAGATCCTGCCAATCGTTGGTCTCATTAGTCTGCACACACCTCTCAATAAGCTCCGACAACTTCCCTGCGGCCAGACTTCTGGCCCCCTTGGGGACGTGTTTTAGAAGTCGGACATTTCTTCTCAAGGAAGGCAAATCACTGAGCGTCGGCGGTGGCGAACTACCGACCACATCAGCAGGCGAAATACCAGCGACATCTGCAGGCGCATTACCGCCCCGTCGCTGTGACTGTTGCGGTCGAACAATATTTTTGTGCACCTGCCCAATGTGAGACTTCAAACCACGCGGAACAATAAATTCCCTTGTGGAACCGGGGCAATGAGGACATGTTGCCTTAGTTACACTCATGCTTGCCTACTACATTTCTATTTTCCAACACACATTTAAAAATTTCCACCATAGTAGTAAATAATAATAATAATAATTAAATTTTTGCCAAATAAATTAATTAGAAATCTACAGTCAATAATAATGTCAAATATAGCTTAAATAATCCGCATTCAATTCAGTCATAAATATCCCTAATACTATTTATTGTTATTATAACACTATTAATTATTATCAAACAATATCAAACATTAAATTAATTGTACTTACAACAAAACATAAGTGGTTCCAATGTCAACTACATACTTAAAACATAGAGAAAAAAAAAAAAATCAGTCAAAAAATGTTTGTCTTAAAACATAAAATTAAAATAGTCACAAAATCAAAAAATAAAAGAATTAAAAATCTAATTCTAAAACAAAGCAAAAAAAAAAAATGAAAAAATAATATAAATACTTTCTACGTTAGACGGGTTTCGAACCAGAGCAACCTCTTCGTTGTATTTGTTCTCGGCCGAGAGCGAGGCCCGCTGAGCCACCAAGGTTGTGGGATTTCTTGGCGAAATAGAAGTATCGATGCAGCGTTTTTTATTTCATAAATGAGCGGTACTTCGAGTTGGCATAATATTTTCGCTTGACACCCACTGTGCCATATGAACGTTCACACTGAATGTAGATTTTTCACTGATACTCGACTGAAAATCACTGTTCTTCTTGAAGAAACCACGCACAACAAAGCAAATGGGTGCACTAGCCCGCCTGAGCGTTTTGTGTCGTTTAGTTTGTTGATTTATTGCCGCTTGGTGTCCTTGTCACTGTTTTGATCAATTGTCACTTTTCAGGTTGTGATAACACTCCTGTAGGTCAATTGTCACTTGTTCTTTAAGTCAAAAAAAAGAATCCAGGTATATTTACACGAATTCTATTTTAAATTTGATTAAGATGTAGGTCGTCTTCAAACTGCTTGTTTACATCCATTTTTTTCTTTGTGACTCCGAAGAGTGGTTGTAATGAGAAATCTAAGTCCTTGGGGTAGGATGCGTCTTGTTTTGCTGAGTTGTTGCACTGCGTCTTAACCCTGTCCCGACCAAGCCTGAGCTGGTGGTGGTTCTAAAGTCTACTCCTGATTCTATCTATGATCGATCGTCCTGGTCGGCCTTTGACTGTATTCCGGATCTTGAGAAGCCTGTCCTTGAACACCTTGAACTTCTTCTTCCGCATCGTGGCGTCCGGGGTTGATGCTAGGATGGCTTCGACATCGTCCAGGATTGAATGCACTTCTGTGCACAGGTAACCGAGGCCATGCCTCCTCAGTTCCAGTAGGATCTCCTCTTTGGATTTACCTAGTATGCCCACCAATGCGGTTGATGTGTGCACAGATGTGGTTTTGATTTCAGGCCTGGAGGAGGTCGGTGAGTCCTCAGCACTAGCGTCAATACTTTCCGTCTGTTGTAATTCAGAAAGGAATCGGGAGGGACTGTCACTAGGTGAGTCACAGCTGGGTGGGAGGAGAGTGATAGGGGCAACGTCTTGGTCTGCAGCATGCTCATGTCGCGCACCTTTCCCACCACCCGGCCATATTAGTTTCCCTGCCCTGTACCGCTCACGCCAGCAGCGAGATCTAGACGGTTGTCATCCTCCTTGTCAGCCCTCATAGCCCGGAGTTCAACCTGGGCCTGAACATAAGTGCGAGACATGACTCGCTTTATCTCGTCAAGTTCCTTTATCATGCCTCTTATCTCAATGGTCGGCCGCTGGGTGGGCCTGGTTCCAGAGCTTGTCAGTTCGAGGATGCCGGCCTTATGCAAGGCTTTGAGTCTGATAGCAGTCGATATGGCGGAGCCATTCATCGCCGCATCCACGTACATTTGGGCGTCCTCCATCAAGTCTTCTAAGGATCGATTACCCATCTTGCGCTTCTCTTTTGGGGTCGATAACAGAACACTCGTCTCTGTGTTCAAGACCACGGCGATCATCCGCAGGTCGTCTGTGAAAGTGAGGTCTGTTGGGATTAAACCTGCAAAGATGCTGTGTTGCATAATTAATGGCAGATCTGTTTTGAAGAGCTTACTCTTCAGCTTTCCGGAGAAGTTGCGACTGATGATTATCGATGCTGTAGCTGGCGAAAAGGCCTGAGCCAACCGGGCCAGGGTCACGGATGCGGACCCTAGCAGCGTCGCGTTGGCTCTCTTATCTGTCGCAATTCCATACTGACCACACTTCCGTTTTATTATCGATGAAATACCGGGCTCGCACCGGAGGAGCGCCTTTGATAAGTTATTGCCCCGCTCTAGGAACAGGGTGATCAGGAACACTAGGTCTGTTGGTGGGTGGCACTTTTCATATAATTTCAAGTCCCCGACCTGCAATGTAGGCGCTTCCCCTTCCTCCACCGGCAACTCGCTTGCCTTCTTGAAAAAGGCAGCTATTATTTCTTTGGCGTCAAAGCCTAGATATTTGACTGCCGCCCGGGCACTATGGATGGCGTCCCACTCTGCCTCTGTGGTGGCCAGCAGGAAAGCAGCTTTATTCTCTTCCGACACTTGCAGAGCCTGCAGCAAGTCGGCGACATCAGCATGGTCTAGACCTAGCACAGCAACAACCCTCTCAACTTTTCTTGATGTCATTGCTATTCTTCAATTGGCTTTGGATAACTCAATGATACTTATATTTTTTTGCACTGTCGTTGTGTAGCCATACACCTTTCTTTATTATCTTTGTGTGGAACCCGTCAAAACCTACACTGTTCTTATTTTTTAATTGACTAATGGCATCAATGATATCGTTTGGGTTAGTTGGAGGCATAAACATTGATTGTGTTTGTGTCATGATTTTGGCAATGTATGTGTCATTGGATGTTGCTTTACTGATTTGTCCAATATGGTCAACGAAATAATTATTAAAAGCTTCAACTATCTGTTGAGGATCCGAGATTTCACCAGCATCTGTTTTAATTTTAGATATTGGTATGTTAGGTAGTAAAGACCTAGCGCTATTTATTATATTCCAAGCTGTTTTAGACTTATTGGTACTTATTTTCATTTTGTAGTCATTTTGCGATTTTTGAGTTAGTTTAATTATTTTCTTAAAACTTGCCTGATATGTTTTAAAAGCTTCATGGTTCTCTGGAGTGGGTTTAGATCTATAATTCCAAAGTAGAGCTCTTTGTTTTTTGCTACAGGTTTTGATCCCACGAGATATCCATTTGGGTTTTTTGCCTGTTTTTATAGTTTTGGATATGTAAGGAAAGCATAGATCATATATTAGACTGAATAGTTCAAAGAAGCAATCGTAAGCTTTGTTGGGATCATTACAAATATAAACTTCTGAGAATGATAAAGACAGGTGTTGTTGAAATTTCATCATATTATCATTACTATAGTCTTTTCTTTGTATTTTCCATGAGTTAATTTTACACGTTTTCCTAACTGGGCATTTTAGATTTAATATCAACATTTTGCTCCAAAATATTGATATTAAAGTCCCCACATACAATAATGCATTTGTTCATATTTAAGCATAGCCTCCGCAAGAGCTTATCTATTTGATCGTTGAAAATTTCTAAGTACCTAGATTTTTTCTTTGATTTTGGGACTCTATATCCGCTAGAGCGAACACTATTTCAAAATATGACGCCCGAGCGCACACTGGTTAAGCGGTCGGCGCGCGCACTTTACTAATAAATTCCCAGAAGGACACACATGAAGCTTATCGTAAATGCAATTATTGTTTATGATACAAGAAGAATAGAGTTACAATAGTGTCGAACAATGTGTTTTGTTAGCTGCCTTACTTTAGATTCTATGGGCGTTTATTCATATTTTCACTCATATCTTCACGGTTTCAAAATAGCTTAATTATACCCAGCTACAACCTATGCTTTACAGCGAAAATATTTCACTCACGCAACGCAGACCGCAAGTTTGTTATAGATCAAAATCAACGAAAAAGTCGCTCACCCTCTGGATGAGATGAATGTTGAGCCTCGTACCCGTGACCGTTTCGCGGAAGTGCGTCGCTTCAACTCCCAGTGATGAGAGCAGTATGCGTAATTCTTCTTTGCGCGGTCCGATATTCCCGTGGTTTCCTACCAGTGCTGTGGTGGGACGGGTGTGTGCTGGCACGACTCTAAAGTTTGGTACAGGTTGTACCGCTTCAGAAGCTTCTGCCATCACGTAATCTCCACAGATACCCAGTGATGGGACCTCTTCGTAGAGATTGTGAGTTGCTTCATCAATCACTTGGGAATGATACCCTCCTAATCCGTTCACAATAGTCCTCGGTAGTGTGTGATTGGCCAGATGCAAGGTTTTACCCGTCGCGTTTTTGACCTCTCCCACTCCCTTTAGGAATAAGTAGATCGGTTGCGGAATATTGTATTCATGTCCCGAGACTGATTTTAAGAACTCTTGTTCTTCAAAGGTAAGTGCGGTGTCTCCGCGCTTAGCTTTGATGTCCAACAGGCGTGTCCATAGCATAGCTGTACTGTAGTACGATAGCATGCCTTTAGACATTTGCTTGTTGAGGTTGGTGGGTCAGAGTGTCGATAAGGGGGCGGAAGCCCCCCCTTATCTACACTCCAACCGGTTGGTGTCGTCACCTCCGATGGAAGTGTAGACTTCATAAACTATTTCAGGCAGCCTCGCGTAGCTCGGCGTTATTTCCTGGTTGACGTTAAGTTCACGTACGGAAACGTCGATGCCGAAGATTGAGTCCGCCCACATTGGGGTGTTCTTCTGGGCTGTCGGTTTCGCTCCTAACGCGGTTGGGGCCGTTACATTTGGTGATGCTGGTCCCTGTGGTTTTGCCGGTGGTTTTGGCCCTCCTTTACGGTTTGGGTTAAACTTTTCTGGCTTGCCACGATATCCTGGCGCTATCTTTTTGATTTCCTCCCTGGTGTATACTTTCTTCACTTCATGCAGGTCCTCAATTACTGTTAGCCAGTACCAGGCATAAATATTGGGCTCTTGGCGCCAGAAATCTAGCAAAGAAGACAGCACGTTCTTGTGTCAGGTGCTGCAGGCAAAGAGGAGAAACAATTCAACCCGTGATGGGGAATCTTCCAGAACAGCGTGTTCACCTTGAGTTCCCATTCTTAGAGACAGGCGTCGATTACGCCGGACCAATTATGATCGCTGACCGCAAGGGGCGTGGCTGTAGATTGCTAAAATCCTTCATCTGTGTCTTTGTGTGTTTAGCAACGAGAGCTGTTCATCTTGAACTCGTCTCGGATCTCACCAAAGAAGCCTTCATAGCTTCTCTACATCGTTTTATATCCAGTAAAGGAAAACCTCGAAACATTTTTACTGATAACGGCACCACCTTTATCGGAGCTTTTAACGAGCTGTCACGGCTTCTGAAACAAGTTTCAACTTCTGAAATCGAAAACGAAGGAATAAACTTTTCATTTATTCCCGCTTACACACCACACTTTGGTGGTATATGGGAGTCCGCGGTCAAATCCATTAAATATTACCTAAGACGGTCAATCCAATATGTCATTCGAAGAGATGTCGACATGCTTATGTAAAATCGAAGCAATATTAAATTCGAGGCCCTTGACTCCTATACCCGACAATCCCTTGGACCTCAGTCCTCTTACTCGCGCACATTTCCTAATCGGCCGATCCCTCCTAATGTTGCCCCATCCACAGATCGAAACGGTCAACATCAACAGCCTTCAACGATTCAAACGCATCGAATGCCTTAAACAACATTTCTGGACCC
The DNA here is from genome assembly GCA_949825045.1 of Argyresthia goedartella. Classification (NCBI taxonomy): domain Eukaryota; kingdom Metazoa; phylum Arthropoda; class Insecta; order Lepidoptera; family Argyresthiidae; genus Argyresthia; species Argyresthia goedartella. Next base: position 3,226,693 of record OX463811.1, on the reverse strand, counting down.
GCTTCTCCGAAGAATATGTATTATGGCTGCAGAAGAAAACCAAATGGTTCAAATCCACTGGTGACTTGATAGAAGGCAGCCTAGTAGTCATCAAGAATAAAGCATCACCACCCTTGATGTGGCTCTTGGGACGTGTTGTTCGCATCATACCAGGGACGGATGGAATCGCGAGGGTCGCAGATATCCGAACCAAAAATGGAATCATCCGACGTGCTTACAACACCATCTGCCCACTACCATTGATCATTGAAGATCCTAGGATCCTTCAAGGCCGGGAGACTATGGTGAAACCAAACGCCATTGACAGCTGTCACACCATTATCTGTCACTCCGAATGGAGACTTTATTGTGACACCTCATGTCCCACATCATTATAACCTACGTAAAAATATACAGTTTAGCCTTTTATTGAAGACCACACCAGGATCCCTACTCCCAGAGACAGGACTGGTGCCAACACTATCATCAGCAAATAATGTCATCGGGTTAGTTGTGTTACTAGGTAGGTCATTAATATAAATTATATCCAGTCAATAATTCCTTTTAAAGCGTCATTTATCTTAAAATTACTATTCATAGATTCATCACATTTAATTATCGTTGTACTATCATCAGCAAATAATGTCATCGGGTTAGTTGTGTTACTAGGTAGGTAATTAATATAAATTATAAATAATAGGGGCCCAAGGACACTTCCCTGGGGTACACCGCACAGAATTTGTCTCTCTTTTGATCTGTAAGTACGTTCAACTTTATTATTTGTACATATTGTAGTAATTTCAGTACATATACTGTTTCATATTTTCTAAATACGACTCTATAAGACTCAATACATTTCCACGTATACCATAGGCAAATAATTTATTAATAAGGAGTGTATGATCTACATAATCGAACGCTTTGGTCATGTCCATATAGATTGCAACAATTGGTTTTCTTACATCCATACTTGTAATTACCTCGTTCAGGAAATCGTACACAGCCATATTGATTGTTTTGCCTTTACGGAATCCTTTCTGTTCGTCCACTAAAATATTAAATTAGTCAAGGTATGCAACTAAAGCCTTACTGAGGATGTTTTCAAATACTTTAGACATAATGGAGGTTAGCGCAATTGGTCTATAGTTCTTCAGTCCTGATCTTTCAGATTTTTTATATAATGGTTTCACAATCACTGGTTTAAGCGCCTCTGGATACGATCCATACATACTCTATGGCAAGGTTGACAATGTGACTGATGGGTTGGGCAATTACATGCTGGACTTTCTTTATTTTCCGAAAAATGGAGGCGAATTTATTAATCATTGTTCAAAATATAGTTTAGAATTCGATTAATCTACAGGAAACTTCGTCAATAACTTAAAACTAAACTTAAACACTTGCTAAACTACAAGATATGGCAGGGAAACAACTTAAAAATTATATGCTTCCAAATAATAATAACCTACTTAAATAATAAATAAATCTAAAATACATAAAACTACACAAATAAACCACCCCAGTACGCTCCCGGACAAAAGGTACCCATTACGCTGGCAGCGTTGCCGCGCTGCACAACAAGTGAGACCCTTTGCACCAGGAACGCTCCGGAGCGGTAGTCATGGCCTCGGTCCCTCAAGCGACGCCCAATGTCCCTGATGAAGGCCCTACCCTGCGATCCCCACACCCCCGTGGTCTCGACGGCCAATGGAACAAACCAATAACTCCCCATCAGCTGTGCGTACTTACCGCATTTCTGCCGCGCCGCCGACTCCGCAGCCGCACCAGCAGTCTGCATGGTGGAGCCTATATGAGATGCCGCGAAAGTGCACACGCACGTCGCATCCCACAAAAGGCTACGGCCCCTCTCCCAAGGTATCAAAGTGACACCGTCCGGACGTTTCCCGTCGCTGCGACACAAACCAGGCGGCTCAAGAACCGCCGGTATGTTAGCCGCGACGAGAGCCCTCCGGACGATGTCATTGATGGAGTGATGACGAGACTGCCTCCCTGCACTTCTGACGCAGTGTAGTCCGTGACTCCCCAGCGAATCGACTGATACACCGCAAACACAGCGGTGTGGCTCACAAATGCTACATCCCAACCGAAGCGCCACGGCCACGCGCAGGGAGTTGTCATCTAGATGGGTGCCTAAATGAGGAGACGGCAACGCATGCAGCCAAGCACCAGATTCCGGCTGGGAGATCGCGCGCAGACGAGCAAGCTCCGCTCCCGAGGACTGCCCCAACAACCCGTCAAGTGTCGACTTACATATCTCCTCATCCCAGGAGCGCTGCACGCCTGGCTTCTCCGGAACGTCTCCCGCCGGGCAACGTACCCGCCACAGCTGAAGAGCCTCGTCCGCAAATGGGATGCTGAACCCGTCACCATTAATATTCAAAATACGAGTGACAAGCTCCAACACCCCCCGCGAAGAGGCTAAAAAGGCGGGGAGTTCCGTGTCCCGAAGGCGACGAACGCCGAGACCACCAAACCGTATAGGCATCGCTGCCTGCGACCACTGTGAGGGAGACATATTAACGTTTAAAATAGTCTCCAAAAGACACTTCAACGCCTCGTCATATGCGTCTGTCTCCCCTCGGCACAGCCAAACCGGAGCAGTTCGCAAAGTATAGGTTAACCTTGGCTGGGACAGACAACTCCTGAGAATAGTAAGAGCCACATGCGCGGACAACTCCTTGAGATGTGGCTTAGCCCCAGCCAGGGCCTTCAACTTTCCTCGCAGAACCCCCGGCACGCCTTCCGGAAAAATGGGTGCGCCTAACAGAGTGAAATCAGGTTTATCAAGAACTTTCAGCCCCGGCATCAATTCCTCCAGCTTAGCTCTGGAACCTTGTGCCAAGTCACCAGAGGAAGAAAACACCTCACACTTCTCTGAGTTCAGGCGGAGACCCAAGTCCCCTAGGCCACTGATAACCGTTTTCAAATCAGCCACAACAGTCTCTAGTGGTCCCCCGATGGTACCATCGTCTAAGTACCAGACGTTCAAAGGGGAACTCAATGATTTAACAACGTCGTGGATGGCCAAGCTGAATAGCAGTGGGCCCAGGGGGTCACCCTGTGCGCACCCACCCGCGACTCCACCTGATTTTCACCAAAATACAGGTTGGTTGGGCTTGAGTAACACTGGTGGAGGAACGGATAGAGGGACGGAACCAGTTCGTTGACCTTTCCCAGAATGACGTCTCGCTCAACTGTATTGAATGCATTCTGGAGGTCAACCTTCACAATGACGCTGTCGGAGTTTTCCCGATCGAACAAAAACGCTCGGGTGGCGTGGATTGCGGCCTCGCAACCTAAAGGTACTCCGAACCCCAACTGCTGCGGCTGAAGAATAGATGATGCGACTCCCCTGGCTGCCCTGCATCCGAGTTTGGCCACTAAGCGCCGAAGGACACTCCCCACTGCTATGGGACGAATCCCCCCGCCCTTCTTATGCAGAGCACATAGGGAAGCGCCATAAAGAAAAGGGCACACTTCCCTATTGACCATTCCCTTAAGCATGAAGTTCACTAAATTAACTAGTGAACGCAGGAGAGTCGCACCGCTATCCCCAGCCGCCACTGAAATCAACTCCTTCAGTATGTCGGGGCGGATCCCATCCAAGCCCGCTGCGGACCCGCTATTGAAAGACGTGATTGCCTCCAACACGTCAGCCGCTTCAACCGCCAATGTTTCGCTTGAGAGGGCGGGTTCCGGAGGGAAGTGGAGGTCACGTGACGGTGGCGGGTGCTTTCGCCGCAGGGACTCCAAAGTCTCCTCACTGTCAGCTGCCACAGAGCAGTCAGACAGGAGGATCCGAACAGCACCGCCAAGGTCGCCATCGTGAACCTTGGACTCGACGTACTTGTAAAAAGCACGCTGGCCAATATTACCTCCCTTCCTTGAATAAACATCCGATGACTGAAGGCCGCCCAGAGAACTAGCTGTAATGTTGTCTTTTACCTTACTGGTAAGAGACCGGCCCCTGTCATCGGACAAAGGAACCCGGAGGCATGAATAAGCAAAGCTTAGGAGATCCTGCCAATCGTTGGTCTCATTAGTCTGCACACACCTCTCAATAAGCTCCGACAACTTCCCTGCGGCCAGACTTCTGGCCCCCTTGGGGACGTGTTTTAGAAGTCGGACATTTCTTCTCAAGGAAGGCAAATCACTGAGCGTCGGCGGTGGCGAACTACCGACCACATCAGCAGGCGAAATACCAGCGACATCTGCAGGCGCATTACCGCCCCGTCGCTGTGACTGTTGCGGTCGAACAATATTTTTGTGCACCTGCCCAATGTGAGACTTCAAACCACGCGGAACAATAAATTCCCTTGTGGAACCGGGGCAATGAGGACATGTTGCCTTAGTTACACTCATGCTTGCCTACTACATTTCTATTTTCCAACACACATTTAAAAATTTCCACCATAGTAGTAAATAATAATAATAATAATTAAATTTTTGCCAAATAAATTAATTAGAAATCTACAGTCAATAATAATGTCAAATATAGCTTAAATAATCCGCATTCAATTCAGTCATAAATATCCCTAATACTATTTATTGTTATTATAACACTATTAATTATTATCAAACAATATCAAACATTAAATTAATTGTACTTACAACAAAACATAAGTGGTTCCAATGTCAACTACATACTTAAAACATAGAGAAAAAAAAAAATATCAGTCAAAAAATGTTTGTCTTAAAACATAAAATTAAAATAGTCACAAAATCAAAAAATAAAAGAATTAAAAATCTAATTCTAAAACAAAGCAAAAAAAAAAATGAAAAAATAATATAAATACTTTCTACGTTAGACGGGTTTCGAACCAGAGCAACCTCTTCGTTGTATTTGTTCTCGGCCGAGAGCGAGGCCCGCTGAGCCACCAAGGTTGTGGGATTTCTTGGCGAAATAGAAGTATCGATGCAGCGTTTTTTATTTCATAAATGAGCGGTACTTCGAGTTGGCATAATATTTTCGCTTGACACCCACTGTGCCATATGAACGTTCACACTGAATGTAGATTTTTCACTGATACTCGACTGAAAATCACTGTTCTTCTTGAAGAAACCACGCACAACAAAGCAAATGGGTGCACTAGCCCGCCTGAGCGTTTTGTGTCGTTTAGTTTGTTGATTTATTGCCGCTTGGTGTCCTTGTCACTGTTTTGATGAATTGTCACTTTTCAGGTTGTGATAACACTCCTGTAGGTCAATTGTCACTTGTTCTTTAAGTCAAAAAAAAAGAATCCAGGTATATTTACACGAATTCTATTTTAAATTTGATTAAGATGTAGGTCGTCTTCAAACTGCTTGTTTACATCCATTTTTTTCTTTGTGACTCCGAAGAGTGGTTGTAATGAGAAATCTAAGTCCTTGGGGTAGGATGCGTCTTGTTTTGCTGAGTTGTTACACTGCGTCTTAACCCTGTCCCGACCAAGCCTGAGCTGGTGGTGGTTCTAAAGTCTACTCCTGATTCTATCTATGATCGATCGTCCTGGTCGGCCTTTGACTGTATTCCGGATCTTGAGAAGCCTGTCCTTGAACACCTTGAACTTCTTCTTCCGCATCGTGGCGTCCGGGGTTGATGCTAGGATGGCTTCGACATCGTCCAGGATTGAATGCACTTCTGTGCACAGGTAACCGAGGCCATGCCTCCTCAGTTCCAGTAGGATCTCCTCTTTGGATTTACCTAGTATGCCCACCAATGCGGTTGATGTGTGCACAGATGTGGTTTTGATTTCAGGCCTGGAGGAGGTCGGTGAGTCCTCAGCACTAGCGTCAATACTTTCCGTCTGTTGTAATTCAGAAAGGAATCGGGAGGGACTGTCACTAGGTGAGTCACAGCTGGGTGGGAGGAGAGTGATAGGGGCAACGTCTTGGTCTGCAGCATGCTCATGTCGCGCACCTTTCCCACCACCCAGCCATATTAGTTTCCCTGCCCTGTACCGCTCACGCCAGCAGCGAGATCTAGACGGTTGTCATCCTCCTTGTCAGCCCTCATAGCCCGGAGTTCAACCTGGGCCTGAACATAAGTGCGAGACATGACTCGCTTTATCTCGTCAAGTTCCTTTATCATGCCTCTTATCTCAATGGTCGGCCGCTGGGTGGGCCTGGTTCCAGAGCTTGTCAGTTCGAGGATGCCGGCCTTATGCAAGGCTTTGAGTCTGATAGCAGTCGATATGGCGGAGCCATTCATCGCCGCATCCACGTACATTTGGGCGTCCTCCATCAAGTCTTCTAAGGATCGATTACCCATCTTGCGCTTCTCTTTTGGGGTCGATAACAGAACACTCGTCTCTGTGTTCAAGACCACGGCGATCATCCGCAGGTCGTCTGTGAAAGTGAGGTCTGTTGGGATTAAACCTGCAAAGATGCTGTGTTGCATAATTAATGGCAGATCTGTTTTGAAGAGCTTACTCTTCAGCTTTCCGGAGAAGTTGCGACTGATGATTATCGATGCTGTAGCTGGCGAAAAGGCCTGAGCCAACCGGGCCAGGGTCACGGATGCGGACCCTAGCAGCGTCGCGTTGGCTCTCTTATCTGTCGCAATTCCATACTGACCACACTTCCGTTTTATTATCGATGAAATACCGGGCTCGCACCGGAGGAGCGCCTTTGATAAGTTATTGCCCCGCTCTAGGAACAGGGTGATCAGGAACACTAGGTCTGTTGGTGGGTGGCACTTTTCATATAATTTCAAGTCCCCGACCTGCAATGTAGGCGCTTCCCCTTCCTCCACCGGCAACTCGCTTGCCTTCTTGAAAAAGGCAGCTATTATTTCTTTGGCGTCAAAGCCTAGATATTTGACTGCCGCCCGGGCACTATGGATGTCGTCCCACTCTGCCTCTGTGGTGGCCAGCAGGAAAGCAGCTTTATTCTCTTCCGACACTTGCAGAGCCTGCAGCAAGTCGGCGACATCAGCATGGTCTAGACCTAGCACAGCAACAACCCTCTCAACTTTTCTTGATGTCATTGCTATTCTTCAATTGGCTTTGGATAACTCAATGATACTTATATTTTTTTGCACTGTCGTTGTGTAGCCATACACCTTTCTTTATTATCTTTGTGTGGAACCCGTCAAAACCTACACTGTTCTTATTTTTTAATTGACTAATGGCATCAATGATATCGTTTGGGTTAGTTGGAGGCATAAACATTGATTGTGTTTGTGTCATGATTTTGGCAATGTATGTGTCATTGGATGTTGCTTTACTGATTTGTCCAATATGGTCAACGAAATAATTATTAAAAGCTTCAACTATCTGTTGAGGATCCGAGATTTCACCAGCATCTGTTTTAATTTTAGATATTGGTATGTTAGGTAGTAAAGACCTAGCGCTATTTATTATATTCCAAGCTGTTTTAGACTTATTGGTACTTATTTTCATTTTGTAGTCATTTTGCGATTTTTGAGTTAGTTTAATTATTTTCTTAAAACTTGCCTGATATGTTTTAAAAGCTTCATGGTTCTCTGGAGTGGGTTTAGATCTATAATTCCAAAGTAGAGCTCTTTGTTTTTTGCTACAGGTTTTGATCCCACGAGATATCCATTTGGGTTTTTTGCCTGTTTTTATAGTTTTGGATATGTAAGGAAAGCATAGATCATATATTAGACTGAATAGTTCAAAGAAGCAATCGTAAGCTTTGTTGGGATCATTACAAATATAAACTTCTGAGAATGATAAAGACAGGTGTTGTTGAAATTTCATCATATTATCATTACTATAGTCTTTTCTTTGTATTTTCCATGAGTTAATTTTACACGTTTTCCTAACTGGGCATTTTAGATTTAATATCAACATTTTGCTCCAAAATATTGATATTAAAGTCCCCACATACAATAATGCATTTGTTCATATTTAAGCATAGCCTCCGCAAGAGCTTATCTATTTGATCGTTGAAAATTTCTAAGTACCTAGATTTTTTCTTTGATTTTGGGACTCTATATCCGCTAGAGCGAACACTATTTCAAAATATGACGCCCGAGCGCACACTGGTTAAGCGGTCGGCGCGCGCACTTTACTAATAAATTCCCAGAAGGACACACATTAAGCTTATCGTAAATGCAATTATTGTTTATGATACAAGAAGAATAGAGTTACAATAGTGTCGAACAATGTGTTTTGTTAGCTGCCTTACTTTAGATTCTATGGGCGTTTATTCATATTTTCACTCATATCTTCACGGTTTCAAAATAGCTTAATTATACCCAGCTACAACCTATGCTTTACAGCGAAAATATTTCACTCACGCAACGCAGACCGCAAGTTTGTTATAGATCAAAATCAACGAAAAAGTCGCTCACCCTCTGGATGAGATGAATGTTGAGCCTCGTACCCGTGACCGTTTCGCGGAAGTGCGTCGCTTCAACTCCCAGTGATGAGAGCAGTATGCGTAATTCTTCTTTGCGCGGTCCGATATTCCCGTGGTTTCCTACCAGTGCTGTGGTGGGACGGGTGTGTGCTGGCACGACTCAGTTTGGTACAGGTTGTACCGCTTCAGAAGCTTCTGCCATCACGTAATCTCCACAGATACCCAGTGATGGGACCTCTTCGTAGAGATTGTGAGTTGCTTCATCAATCACTTGGGAATGATACCCTCCTAATCCGTTCACAATAGTCCTCGGTAGTGTGTGATTGGCCAGATGCAAGGTTTTACCCGTCGCGTTTTTGACCTCTCCCACTCCCTTTAGGAATAAGTAGATCGGTTGCGGAATATTGTATTCATGTCCCGAGACTGATTTTAAGAACTCTTGTTCTTCAAAGGTAAGTGCGGTGTCTCCGCGCTTAGCTTTGATGTCCAACAGGCGTGTCCATAGCATAGCTGTACTGTAGTACGATAGCATGCCTTTAGACATTTGCTTGTTGAGGTTGGTGGGTCAGAGTGTCGATAAGGGGGCGGAAACCCCCCCTTATCTACACTCCAACCGGTTGGTGTCGTCACCTCCGATGGAAGTGTAGACTTCATCAACTATTTCAGGCAGCCTCGCGTAGCTCGGCGTTATTTCCTGGTTGACGTTAAGTTCACGTACGGAAACGTCGATGCCGAAGATTGAGTCCGCCCACATTGGGGTGTTCTTCTGGGCTGTCGGTTTCGCTCCTAACGCGGTTGGGGCCGTTACATTTGGTGATGCTGGTCCCTGTGGTTTTGCCGGTGGTTTTGGCCCTCCTTTACGGTTTGGGTTAAACTTTTCTGGCTTGCCACGATATCCTGGCGCTATCTTTTTGATTTCCTCCCTGGTGTATACTTTCTTCACTTCATGCAGGTCCTCAATTACTGTTAGCCAGTACCAGGCATAAATATTGGGCTCTTGGCGCCAGAAATCTAGCAAAGAAGACAGCACGTTCTTGTGTCAGGTGCTGCAGGCAAAGAGGAGAAACAATTCAACCCGTGATGGGGAATCTTCCAGAACAGCGTGTTCACCTTGAGTTCCCATTCTTAGAGACAGGCGTCGATTACGCCGGACCAATTATGATCGCTGACCGCAAGGGGCGTGGCTGTAGATTGCTAAAATCCTTCATCTGTGTCTTTGTGTGTTTAGCAACGAGAGCTGTTCATCTTGAACTCGTCTCGGATCTCACCAAAGAAGCCTTCATAGCTTCTCTACATCGTTTTATATCCAGTAAAGGAAAACCTCGAAACATTTTTACTGATAACGGCACCACCTTTATCGGAGCTTTTAACGAGCTGTCACGGCTTCTGAAACAAGTTTCAACTTCTGAAATCGAAAACGAAGGAATAAACTTTTCATTTATTCCCGCTTACACACCACACTTTGGTGGTATATGGGAGTCCGCGGTCAAATCCATTAAATATTACCTAAGACGGTCAATCCAATATGTCATTCGAAGAGATGTCGACATGCTTATGTAAAATCGAAGCAATATTAAATTCGAGGCCCTTGACTCCTATACCCGACAATCCCTTGGACCTCAGTCCTCTTACTCGCGCACATTTCCTAATCGGCCGATCCCTCCTAATGTTGCCCCATCCACAGATCGAAACGGTCAACATCAACAGCCTTCAACGATTCAAACGCATCGAATGCCTTAAACAACATTTCTGGACCCGCTTCTCCGAAGAATATGTATTATGGCTGCAGAAGAAAACCAAATGGTTCAAATCCACTGGTGACTTGATAGAAGGCAGCCTAGTAGTCATCAAGAATAAAGCATCACCACCCTTGATGTGGCTCTTGGGACGTGTTGTTCGCATCATACCAGGGACGGATGGAATCGCGAGGGTCGCAGATATCCGAACCAAAAATGGAATCATCCGACGTGCTTACAACACCATCTGCCCACTACCATTGATCATTGAAGATCCTAGGATCCTTCAAGGCCGGGAGACTATGGTGAAACCAAACGCCATTGACAGCTGTCACACCATTATCTGTCACTCCGAATGGAGACTTTATTGTGACACCTCATGTCCCACATCATTATAACCTACGTAAAAATATACAGTTTAGCCTTTTATTGAAGACCACACCAGGATCCCTACTCCCAGAGACAGGACTGGTGCCAACACTATCATCAGCAAATAATGTCATCGGGTTAGTTGTGTTACTAGGTAGGTCATTAATATAAATTATATCCAGTCAATAATTCCTTTTAAAGCGTCATTTATCTTAAAATTACTATTCATAGATTCATCACATTTAATTATCGTTGTACTATCATCAGCAAATAATGTCATCGGGTTAGTTGTGTTACTAGGTAGGTAATTAATATAAATTATAAATAATAGGGGCCCAAGGACACTTCCCTGGGGTACACCGCACAGAATTTGTCTCTCTTTTGATCTGTAAGTACGTTCAACTTTATTATTTGTACATATTGTAGTAATTTCAGTACATATACTGTTTCATATTTTCTAAATACGACTCTATAAGACTCAATACATTTCCACGTATACCATAGGCAAATAATTTATTAATAAGGAGTGTATGATCTACATAATCGAACGCTTTGGTCATGTCCATATAGATTGCAACAATTGGTTTTCTTACATCCATACTTGTAATTACCTCGTTCAGGAAATCGTACACAGCCATATTGATTGTTTTGCCTTTACGGAATCCTTTCTGTTCGTCCACTAAAATATTAAATTAGTCAAGGTATGCAACTAAAGCCTTACTGAGGATGTTTTCAAATACTTTAGACATAATGGAGGTTAGCGCAATTGGTCTATAGTTCTTCAGTCCTGATCTTTCAGATTTTTTATATAATGGTTTCACAATCACTGGTTTAAGCGCCTCTGGATACGATCCATACATACTCTATGGCAAGGTTGACAATGTGACTGATGGGTTGGGCAATTACATGCTGGACTTTCTTTATTTTCCGAAAAATGGAGGCGAATTTATTAATCATTGTTCAAAATATAGTTTACAATTCGATTAATCTACAGGAAACTTCGTCAATAACTTAAAACTAAACTTAAACACTTGCTAAACTACAAGATATGGCAGGGAAACAACTTAAAAATTATATGCTTCCAAATAATAATAACCTACTTAAATAATAAATAAATCTAAAATACATAAAACTACACAAATAAACCACCCCAGTACGCTCCCGGACCAAAGGTACCCATTACGCTGGCAGCGTTGCCGCGCTGCACAGCAAGTGAGACCCTTTGCACCAGGAACGCTTCGGAGCGGTAGTCATGGCCTCGGTCCCTCAAGCGACGCCCAATGTCCCTGATAAAGGCCCTACCCTGCGATCCCCACACCCCCGTGGTCTCGACGGCCAATGGAACAAACCAATAACTCCCCATCAGCTGTGCGTACTTACCGCATTTCTGCCGCGCCGCCGACTCCGCAGCCGCACCAGCAGTCTGCATGGTGGAGCCTATATGAGATGCCGCGAAAGTGCACACGCACGTCGCATCCCACAAAAGGCTACGGCCCCTCTCCCAAGGTATCAAAGTGACACCGTCCGGACGTTTCCCGTCGCTGCGACACAAACCAGGCGGCTCAAGAACCGCCGGTATGTTAGCCGAGACGAGAGCCCTCCGGACGATGTCATTGATGGAGTGATGACGAGACTGCCTCCCTGCACTTCTGACGCAGTGTAGTCCGTGACGCCCCAGCGAATCGACTGATACACCGCAAACACAGCGGTGTGGCTCACAAATGCTACATCCCAACCGAAGCGCCACGGCCACGCGCAGGGAGTTGTCATCTAGATGGGTGCCTAAATGAGGAGACGGCAACGCATGCAGCCAAGCACCAGATTCCGGCTGGGAGATCGCGCGCAGACGAGCAAGCTCCGCTCCTGAGGACTGCCCCAACAACCCGTCAAGTGTCGACTTACATATCTCCTCATCCCAGGAGCGCTGCACGCCTGGCTTCTCCGGAACGTCTCCCGCCGGGCAACGTACCCGCCACAGCTGAAGAGCCTCGTCCGCAAATGGGATGCTGAACCCGTCACCATTAATATTCAAAATACGAGTGACAAGCTCCAACACCCCCCGCGAAGAGGCTAAAAAGGCGGGGAGTTCCGTGTCCCGAAGGCGACGAACGCCGAGACCACCAAACCGTATAGGCATCGCTGCCTGCGACCACTGTGAGGGAGACATATTAACGTTTAAAATAGTCTCCAAAAGACACTTCAACGCCTCGTCATAAGCGTCTGTCTCCCCTCGGCACAGCCAAACCGGAGCAGTTCGCAAAGTATAGGTTAACCTTGGCTGGGACAGACAACTCCTGAGAATAGTAAGAGCCACATGCGCGGACAACTCCTTGAGATGTGGCTTAGCCCCAGCCAGGGCCTTCAACTTTCCTCGCAGAACCCCCGGCACGCCTTCCGGAAAAATGGGTGCGCCTAACAGAGTGAAATCAGGTTTATCAAGAACTTTCAGCCCCGGCATCAATTCCTCCAGCTTAGCTCTGGAACCTTGTGCCAAGTCACCAGAGGAAGAAAACACCTCACACTTCTCTGAGTTCAGGCGGAGACCCAAGTCCCCTAGGCCACTGATAACCGTTTTCAAATCAGCCACAACAGTCTCTAGTGGTCCCCCGATGGTACCATCGTCTAAGTACCAGACGTTCAAAGGGGAACTCAATGATTTAACAACGTCGTGGATGGCCAAGCTGAATAGCAGTGGGCCCAGGGGGTCACCCTGTTGCGCACCCACCCGCGACTCCACCAGATTTTCACCAAAATACAGGTTGGTTGGGCTTGAGTAACACTGGTGGAGGAACGGATAGAGGGACGGAACCAGTTCGTTGACCTTTCCCAGAATGACGTCTCGCTCAACTGTATTGAATGCATTCTGGAGGTCAACCTTCACAATGACGCTGTCGGAGTTTTCCCGATCGAACAAAAAACGCTCGGGTGGCGTGGATTGCGGCCTCGCAACCTAAAGGTACTCCGAACCCCAACTGCTGCGGCTGAAGAATAGATGATGCGACTCCCCTGGCTGCCCTACATCCGAGTTTGGCCACTAAGCGCCGAAGGACACTCCCCACTGCTATGGGACGAATCCCCCCGCCCTTCTTATGCAGAGCACATAGGGAAGCGCCATAAAGAAAAGGGCACACTTCCCTATTGACCATTCCCTTAAGCATGAAGTTCACTAAATTAACTAGTGAACGCAGGAGAGTCGCACCGCTATCCCCAGCCGCCACTGAAATCAACTCCTTCAGTATGTCGGGGCGGATCCCATCCAAGCCCGCTGCGGACCCGCTATTGAAAGACGTGATTGCCTCCAACACGTCAGCCGCTTCAACCGCCAATGTTTCGCTTGAGAGGGCGGGTTCCGGAGGGAAGTGGAGGTCACGTGACGGTGGCGGGTGCTTTCGCCGCAGGGACTCCAAAGTCTCCTCACTGTCAGCTGCCACAGAGCAGTCAGACAGGAGGATCCGAACAGCACCGCCAAGGTCGCCATCGTGAACCTTGGACTCGACGTACTTGTAAAAAGCACGCTGGCCAATATTACCTCCCTTCCTTGAATAAACATCCGATGACTGAAGGCCGCCCAGAGAACTAGCTGTAATGTTGTCTTTTACCTTACTGGTAAGAGACCGGCCCCTGTCATCGGACAAAGGAACCCGGAGGCATGAATAAGCAAAGCTTAGGAGATCCTGCCAATCGTTGGTCTCATTAGTCTGCACACACCTCTCAATAAGCTCCGACAACTTCCCTGCGGCCAGACTTCTGGCCCCCTTGGGGACGTGTTTTAGAAGTCGGACATTTCTTCTCAAGGAAGGCAAATCACTGAGCGTCGGCGGTGGCGAACTACCGACCACATCAGCAGGCGAAATACCAGCGACATCTGCAGGCGCATTACCGCCCCGTCGCTGTGACTGTTGCGGTCGAACAATATTTTTGTGCACCTGCCCAATGTGAGACTTCAAACCACGCGGAACAATAAATTCCCTTGTGGAACCGGGGCAATGAGGACATGTTGCCTTAGTTACACTCATGCTTGCCTACTACATTTCTATTTTCCAACACACATTTAAAAATTTCCACCATAGTAGTAAATAATAATAATAATAATTAAATTTTTGCCAAATAAATTAATTAGAAATCTACAGTCAATAATAATGTCAAATATAGCTTAAATAATCCGCATTCAATTCAGTCATAAATATCCCTAATACTATTTATTGTTATTATAACACTATTAATTATTATCAAACAATATCAAACATTAAATTAATTGTACTTACAACAAAACATAAGTGGTTCCAATGTCAACTACATACTTAAAACATAGAGAAAAAAAAAATATCAGTCAAAAAATGTTTGTCTTAAAACATAAAATTAAAATAGTCACAAAATCAAAAAATAAAAGAATTAAAAATCTAATTCTAAAACAAAGCAAAAAAAAAAATGAAAAAATAATATAAATACTTTCTACGTTAGACGGGTTTCGAACCAGAGCAACCTCTTCGTTGTATTTGTTCTCGGCCGAGAGCGAGGCCCGCTGAGCCACCAAGGTTGTGGGATTTCTTGGCGAAATAGAAGTATCGATGCAGCGTTTTTTATTTCATAAATGAGCGGTACTTCGAGTTGGCATAATATTTTCGCTTGACACCCACTGTGCCATATGAACGTTCACACTGAATGTAGATTTTTCACTGATACTCGACTGAAAATCACTGTTCTTCTTGAAGAAACCACGCACAACAAAGCAAATGGGTGCACTAGCCCGCCTGAGCGTTTTGTGTCGTTTAGTTTGTTGATTTATTGCCGCTTGGTGTCCTTGTCACTGTTTTGATGAATTGTCACTTTTCAGGTTGTGATAACACTCCTGTAGGTCAATTGTCACTTGTTCTTTAAGTCAAAAAAAAGAATCCAGGTATATTTACACGAATTCTATTTTAAATTTGATTAAGATGTAGGTCGTCTTCAAACTGCTTGTTTACATCCATTTTTTTCTTTGTGACTCCGAAGAGTGGTTGTAATGAGAAATCTAAGTCCTTGGGGTAGGATGCGTCTTGTTTTGCTGAGTTGTTACACTGCGTCTTAACCCTGTCCCGACCAAGCCTGAGCTGGTGGTGGTTCTAAAGTCTACTCCTGATTCTATCTATGATCGATCGTCCTGGTCGGCCTTTGACTGTATTCCGGATCTTGAGAAGCCTGTCCTTGAACACCTTGAACTTCTTCTTCCGCATCGTGGCGTCCGGGGTTGATGCTAGGATGGCTTCGACATCGTCCAGGATTGAATGCACTTCTGTGCACAGGTAACCGAGGCCATGCCTCCTCAGTTCCAGTAGGATCTCCTCTTTGGATTTACCTAGTATGCCCACCAATGCGGTTGATGTGTGCACAGATGTGGTTTTGATTTCAGGCCTGGAGGAGGTCGGTGAGTCCTCAGCACTAGCGTCAATACTTTCCGTCTGTTGTAATTCAGAAAGGAATCGGGAGGGACTGTCACTAGGTGAGTCACAGCTGGGTGGGAGGAGAGTGATAGGGGCAACGTCTTGGTCTGCAGCATGCTCATGTCGCGCACCTTTCCCACCACCCAGCCATATTAGTTTCCCTGCCCTGTACCGCTCACGCCAGCAGCGAGATCTAGACGGTTGTCATCCTCCTTGTCAGCCCTCATAGCCCGGAGTTCAACCTGGGCCTGAACATAAGTGCGAGACATGACTCGCTTTATCTCGTCAAGTTCCTTTATCATGCCTCTTATCTCAATGGTCGGCCGCTGGGTGGGCCTGGTTCCAGAGCTTGTCAGTTCGAGGATGCCGGCCTTATGCAAGGCTTTGAGTCTGATAGCAGTCGATATGGCGGAGCCATTCATCGCCGCATCCACGTACATTTGGGCGTCCTCCATCAAGTCTTCTAAGGATCGATTACCCATCTTGCGCTTCTCTTTTGGGGTCGATAACAGAACACTCGTCTCTGTGTTCAAGACCACGGCGATCATCCGCAGGTCGTCTGTGAAAGTGAGGTCTGTTGGGATTAAACCTGCAAAGATGCTGTGTTGCATAATTAATGGCAGATCTGTTTTGAAGAGCTTACTCTTCAGCTTTCCGGAGAAGTTGCGACTGATGATTATCGATGCTGTAGCTGGCGAAAAGGCCTGAGCCAACCGGGCCAGGGTCACGGATGCGGACCCTAGCAGCGTCGCGTTGGCTCTCTTATCTGTCGCAATTCCATACTGACCACACTTCCGTTTTATTATCGATGAAATACCGGGCTCGCACCGGAGGAGCGCCTTTGATAAGTTATTGCCCCGCTCTAGGAACAGGGTGATCAGGAACACTAGGTCTGTTGGTGGGTGGCACTTTTCATATAATTTCAAGTCCCCGACCTGCAATGTAGGCGCTTCCCCTTCCTCCACCGGCAACTCGCTTGCCTTCTTGAAAAAGGCAGCTATTATTTCTTTGGCGTCAAAGCCTAGATATTTGACTGCCGCCCGGGCACTATGGATGGCGTCCCACTCTGCCTCTGTGGTGGCCAGCAGGAAAGCAGCTTTATTCTCTTCCGACACTTGCAGAGCCTGCAGCAAGTCGGCGACATCAGCATGGTCTAGCTAGACCTAGCACAGCAACAACCCTCTCAACTTTTCTTGATGTCATTGCTATTCTTCAATTGGCTTTGGATAACTCAATGATACTTATATTTTTTTGCACTGTCGTTGTGTAGCCATACACCTTTCTTTATTATCTTTGTGTGGAACCCGTCAAAACCTACACTGTTCTTATTTTTTAATTGACTAATGGCATCAATGATATCGTTTGGGTTAGTTGGAGGCATAAACATTGATTGTGTTTGTGTCATGATTTTGGCAATGTACAATCGGCAAAGAAGTTCGGTTTGCAGGGCACACAAATGCCACTCTTTGTGTGCGTAACGTTGCGACACGAATCGCTGACTTGAATGTGTGTGCGTTACATTGGTCGTCACAGCACAGTCACAGATATTATAATACTGTCTGAGCATACAATCACTATGTGTCTTCGTTGAATATAAGACTAGTTTTTACCGCTTCCTACAGAGTGGACGATAGCCCAACGGGTTAGATGCCAGACTAATGACTTTGAGGTATTGAGTTCGATCCTCTATCAAGGAGGGAAAAAGCATGGTGATGTTTTTTTTTAGATACTTTTTTTTAATTATTATTGATCAGACCAAATATTTATTCTAGATTAAGGGCCGGTTTCACCACTGCTGATGAAGCCTATCTGCCAGTTAAACTTAGATTTTTGTATGGCGTTATTTGACAGATAGGCTTTATCAGCATGTGGTGAAACCAGCCTTATTTTTTTCATAATAAAACAAAATTATATTTCGTCCTAATAATAATTTATTACTAGTTTGTTATAATAAACTACACTTAATTTACTTATTTTAGTTTTAGTCAGACAAGGACAGATGTCGCAGTTGATGATATATAAGCTATGAATCAACATGCTAAGCAATTAGAAATTATGTGATAACTTCTAACCTGAAGTAGCAATAACATCATAGACATATAAATCACCTTATATTATGATAACACAAAGCTTTCACATATTAATGGTTATGTTTTATTTAATATCTTAGTGGAGCTCCTTCTCTTACTATTATTTGTTGTAGTCTACTTCTCATGCCAGTGACCATATTCCAACACATGTCAGTGCCTCGCATTATCTCCCAGGTTGAAGTAACAACTTCATCTAAATTAGACCTAGATCTCACATTCGATGGATCCCAATTGAGCACCATATGTCCCCATAGATTTTCGATGGGGTTTAAATCAGGGCTTTTAGAAGGCCAGTCAATAACTGTCAAGGATTCTTGCTTGTTAAACCATTCTTGCACAATATGGGCGCGATGCACAGCGCAATTGTCATGGACAAAGTATATATGCTCATCCGGATATACAGTTCGTACGGTTGGTAACATGACGTTCTGTAAAATATCCAAGTATCCTTGAGCAGTGTTGCGAGCACTCACTTGCACTAATTCACCGGGGCCCATCGACGACATCCATCCCCAATATCCCAAAGTAATACTGCCACTACACCTGCACGGTAGAATGTTTGCTAAACTATATCGTTCATTATTTCTTCTCCACAGTATTTTACGCCTATCCTTGTCTGATCTAAAAGTCTTTTCATCACTAAAAACAACAACATTATTACACCAATCAAAGTCCAAATATTCACGGGCAAACCGCACTCTGTCTTCACGATGCTCATTAGACATCATAATCTTCTTCGCTGGTCTCCGACATCTTAAACCATCAGCTCGTAAGTGATTGCGAACTGTTTGTAGTGTTACATTATGAAGTGTCGCCGTAGACCGGGTGCTGGCAAACGGATTGCTGTTATGCGCTGCAATGATGTCGCGATGGCGATCAGATGCAGCTGTGTAGGCTACAGGCTGTGGGCCTGGTCGACGACTTTCAACATGTCCAGAATCTGCATACCTATGAACCCACAGTTGCACTGTTCTTCTCTGTAAAATAAGAAAAAAATACAATGAAGTAGTAACACAAGGTATAATTATAATCATAATTTATAAAAAACCTTCAAATTTATTTTTTATATGCATAACTCACCGATATCATTAAACGTCGTGCTATCTCGCTAATTGAAATGTTTTGTTCATACAAAACAATGATTTCCGCCTTTTTAAAAGTGGATAGATGACTTTCCATGATAGATAACAAATCTCAATCACAATTTACAAGGAACGAAATGCAATACAACTAATGCTGAGAGCGCGCAGACGCAAAACAATTTTAAAGAGGGTAGCTGTTACATTTTAAATAAAGAAGGTAGACTATGGCCTTTTTACCGGGCAAGTTTACAACTCTTCGAACTCTAGTTTGGTTAAACAATTGTAATCAATTTATATTCGATGCTATGTGAATTTAATAATACTCGTAGCTTCTAAAAAATAATTTCCTTTGAGGGATCGAACCTTTATCTACATATCGTAATTCTAGCACCTAATCCACTAGGCTATCGACTACTTTGCATAAAGCTGTGAAAACTTGCGTCATAATCAATGAATGTATGGGATCAGAAAAACGCACACAGACGCGACATTAACACGAATACTGTGTTAGTGTGCATTGCTAATCGTAGCTATTGGCAACGTTACGCACACAAAGACTGGTGTTTGTGTGCCCTGCAAACCATTCTTCTTTGTCGTGTGTATGTGTCATTGGATGTTGCTTTACTGATTTGTCCAATATGGTCAACGAAATAATTATTAAAAGCTTCAACTATCTGTTGAGGATCCGAGATTTCACCAGCATCTGTTTTAATTTTAGATATTGGTATGTTAGGTAGTAAAGACCTAGCGCTATTTATTATATTCCAAGCTGTTTTAGACTTATTGGTACTTATTTTCATTTTGTAGTCATTTTGCGATTTTTGAGTTAGTTTAATTATTTTCTTAAAACTTGCCTGATATGTTTTAAAAGCTTCATGGTTCTCTGGAGTGGGTTTAGATCTATAATTCCAAAGTAGAGCTCTTTGTTTTTTGCTACAGGTTTTGATCCCACGAGATATCCATTTGGGTTTTTTGCCTGTTTTTATAGTTTTGGATATGTAAGGAAAGCATAGATCATATATTAGACTGAATAGTTCAAAGAAGCAATCGTAAGCTTTGTTGGGATCATTACAAATATAAACTTCTGAGAATGATAAAGACAGGTGTTGTTGAAATTTCATCATATTATCATTACTATAGTCTTTTCTTTGTATTTTCCATGAGTTAATTTTACACGTTTTCCTAACTGGGCATTTTAGATTTAATATCAACATTTTGCTCCAAAATATTGATATTAAAGTCCCCACATACAATAATGCATTTGTTCATATTTAAGCATAGCCTCCGCAAGAGCTTATCTATTTGATCGTTGAAAATTTCTAAGTACCTAGATTTTTTCTTTGATTTTGGGACTCTATATCCGCTAGAGCGAACACTATTTCAAAATATGACGCCCGAGCGCACACTGGTTAAGCGGTCGGCGCGCGCACTTTACTAATAAATTCCCAGAAGGACACACATGAAGCTTATCGTAAATGCAATTATTGTTTATGATACAAGAAGAATAGAGTTACAATAGTGTCGAACAATGTGTTTTGTTAGCTGCCTTACTTTAGATTCTATGGGCGTTTGAATAACAAAATTTCGATTTAAATAAAATCTAAAGCGACAACCTATGTTTTATTTTAGTTTATTGTATAGCCTATCTCATCGTTATTTTGAAAACATCAAAACATCGTTAGGTGCTAAAGCTAATATTTGAACTATCAAGCCAAATGTAACGCGCGCCGTGAAAAAGAGCACATCCACAAAACAGACCGCGTAAGGCTCTCGGCAGACAGATTTTTTTCTTCGTCAAAATTACCAAAGTGCAATTTTTGTATGATAAATGAAATAGATAGGTAGGTTTCAATAAAGTAGTAACAGTTACATTTTATATAAATAATATATATGTAAATAATAATGTAATTTTTATAAAAAAAATGCTTTCATGTAAGTAGGTAGGTATTTATTGTTAACTAGAATAGGACTCTGTCATCATTTGAAGTATTAAAATAGGGATATCTATAGATGTGCCGTTGCCGGCAATATTGCCATTTGTGCGGCAATATTGCTATTTTATGTAAGGGGGAATATTGCTGCCTACATTAAATTCCGGACAAAGGACAATATTGCTGGCAACCGCCCATCAATAGGGATACCATATTGGGTTGAAATCGTACTTATCCAATAAAAAACATCTATAACTCACAAAACGACATTAAAATAATTGTTATTAAAAAAAAAACGTAATAAATAAATTTTGAAATTATTCATTTGCGTTATTTTCCAAAAATTTACAATAACGTAACGAAACAATATTTTAACATGTCCTTGATAACTATATAGCAAAACTTGGACCCTTCCTGATGAATGACCCCTTCTATGGCTGTGCATTTGAATGGTAAAATATCATGCAGTAGTCGACACACAATGCTACCTCACACTTATCACACCATCGGTTTGTCCTCTTCCTTTTTTTCTGCATGGTGCACCATACGCATCGCCTCAGGTACGGTTCCTTGGTGATTTTTACCGAGTAGTGGTTATTGTACCGGTCTGGGTTGCCTTCTCTGGGTGCTTGGCAGCATGTAGCTCGCGTATGAATTAATGACTTGACGAGGGGGGTGGACTAAAAAAGTCTTCAGTAGACCTTCAGCCACTTCGACTCTGAATGCTCGATGCGAAATGCTTTTATTTTTGTAGTGGTACAGTATGAAAGCATTTAGAATCGAAACATTCATCAACCTTCTGAACACTTTTTTGTACCAGATCAAGTTTCTCTTGCGCTCCAGTGGATAATTGGCTAAAAGCTGATCTTTTTTATCAACGCCTCCCATGCTCTGATTATAGTCCAATATTATTTCTGGCTTATGTTTCCAGTGGCCGTGTTTTTGTACAGCCCCAGCCTCATGCGTGTGATAAGTCGAGATCATGCTGACGAGGTTTATGTCTTTCCAGGCCATGACGTTTAAGTCACCTGAAGTGGATACTAGAACCTCTCCAGTTATCATATGTGACTTGTTGACGGCCTTAAGACTCTCCGGTACATGTTCACGACTAAGCCTGAGTGTGCCATAGCAATCAGTTTTTCGTAGCTTAAGTGACCTGGCCAGGGTCGGACTATTATAGAAATTATCCATAATAAGTGTGTATCCTTTAAAAAAACAATCCACTGGCCAGGTCGTACACGATTTTTGCTGTCGCCCCTACTGCTTCTGTCCCAGCGAGCTCTGCCGCTGACTCAGCATCTGCCATTGATGCTCCGGAAGTAGTTGCTTCAGGAGGGTTAATGGCGTCGTCCTCTGCGTATTCAGGTCTGTCAGTCTCATCTGGCTGGCAAACTGGTTCTGAGGCACCCTTACCGGCATAGATTTTAAAACGCCACAAATATCCTGTCTTCGAATCACATAATTCGTATGACTTTATGCCTGCCTGGGCCGCTTTCGTTGCTATCTTCTGAATGAAGCTTAAGTGGCCGTCCCACTTGAGCAACGATTCATCTATAGCTATATCACGGCCAGGCAGAAATAAAGCCTGGAACTTCTGATCAAGATGATCAAGTACCGGCTGAATTTTTCGCAGTCTTTTTTCTTCCAACGTCATAACCGATGGAATGTCGTTGTTGTTACTGAAATGAAGAAACTTTTTGAGAAGTGCCAACCGGGAAAACGACATCATATTTTTGAAATTGGGCATGGCGGTGTATTCAGAGGCAGGATAATAATAATCCTTTTCGACGGTCAAAGGCGTGAGCGATTGATGCATACAGACTGCGAAAAACACGTACAACTCGTTTACGTCAGTAGGGTGCCATCGCTTTACTCGAGAGAGACTGGGAATATCGGATCTGTTTAGATACTCCGCGGCATAAGCATTTGTTTCACGTGCAATTGTCTCCATGAACTCTGCATCCCAATATTTGAGGAAAGCATCTACAGGGCATGTCAATTCATTTATCGGAAATGTTGGCCCTGGGGTCCCTGTAAATTTTTCTCTTTCACCGTGGAATTCGCTAACGTCGCTTAGCCAATTGAACGTCAGACAATCTTCGGGCAAAGTAGACCTCATAACTCTGTCGTTTTCTTCGTCTAATCGGTTAAGGGCAGCGATTAGGCGGGGTTCTACAATAGTTGGCAGCACGGCTGGACTGTCTGTGGCTATCCTGCCGTCCAAATGTTCCGAGTCTTTGTTTATAATATTTTCGTCGACGTCACTCCCGGGATCCATTCCTATTATATCCTCCTCCCCCTCTATCTCTATATCCTCTTCAGCGGTGACTGTTTGAACCACTAAAACAATAATAGTTTTTGTCATTATTTTTACACACGAGTTTTGTTAATATTGACAATACTTTTAACATGTTAAATACCTACTTGACATTGGTGGTGCCAGGCTTAGCACAGATGAATGTCCGATGATACTCGCTGAAACAATTTGAATATGAGAACTTCTAAAACCAAACGAGTTGAGATAAGATTGACAAAGCTTTTAGCATGTTAAGTTACCTGGCGATGACGGTGCCGGGCTTGGCCCAGGTGATATTTCCATGAAGTAACCTGAAACAACACAACCCATTATTTATAATTTCTTTACGGAAATAGACAATTTAACTTTTCAAATACTTTACTGAACTAGAGTTACCTGGACTTGGTACATCATGCGCCATCGCTTGAGAAGTTGTTGGAGTCTTAAAAAGACGTCTCTCAGACTCATCCTCCAAGGACTTACAGATGGTCACTCTAAAAAATAGATATAATTTTAAACAACTCATTATAGCTACAACTATGACTGAAAATAAAAGAATATATATGAAACTTTACAGGAGACGTACAGAAGTAAGGCAAAATAATAAAATAAATGAATGTGTTACCAAAACAACCAAAAAATATATGCCTGCTTATTAAGTCAAACGTCAGTCAGTTGGTACATTACACAATAATTAATAGTAGGTCATCGAAAACTGGATTATAATTTTAGTGCCAAAATTTTAACTAGCCTCCTCTTTTTCCACGACTGGGGTGAGTCTGCCGGCAATACAGCAGGAGTACCCTCAGACAAAGGCAATTTCTTCACTGTATCTAGCGGCAGGAAGCTAAAATGATAAAAACAACCATCACCTGAAGCTTAGCGTAGGCATTTTACAATTGTGTTCCTATTTTTATACTAGAAATAATTTAGAATAAACCATGAACTCGCTAAAAGGGACATAAAAATTACAAAGTATAAAAAGTGGGAAAAACATAAAACTGCTAAAAGGGACACAGTAGTATTATACTGAAATGGAATAAAATCTTTGTACCTGGCACTGGCTGGCCTTTTGCGGCCACTGTCTGCCGAGACCCCAGGCAACGTTAGCAGTTGCAACTCTTTATGAGCTTTGCGCTTCTTGTACTCGGCCTGCACGTTTGCAGGCAGAGCTTTGACGCGTTTCCGCGTTAAGGCCATGTTGACCTTGACCTGTTTTCTCTGTAAGCTATAAAAATCAGTTTATTATTTGTGGCTGTAGCGGCTGCAGACATACACATACTGTAAATATTTCAACTCTCTATCTATAACAGTTCGTGGGACACAGTCCGCTGACGGACAGACGGACGGACTAGTGGAGGCTCAGTGACAGGGTCTCGTTCGAACTCTAAAATGCATTAAAACAGCTTTAATATTTAGTTCTTTTCAGAGGCTCAATAATAAAATATGTATAGTGCCACAAGGATCTTATGGTACGCGGCCGCAATCAGAACTAGCTCCGCCATCTTATAAATCGTGTTAGAGAGAGGAAGAGAGGTGATGCTAGCTAAAAGTGGCGCCCTCATTTCAATGTCATCCCTATACCATCTAAAGATCCTTGAGGAATTGTATAGACGTACGTGATGTCAATTGGTTGTGGAGGGAAAGTCCGTTCGACATCTTCATCTTCACTAAAAAAATAGATATAAATATATGTTTTCATTAAATGCATAAAATTAAATTAAATTTGTCATACGTTATTGCAGATGGCCGGCTTGTACTCGGCACTGGCGAAGTAACTGATCTAAAACCAAAATGTCGTAACACAAATATTTAAGAAAAAGTACTTAGCAGTTATTAATAAAATATTTATTATAATATAATTTTTACTCAGGTCACCTACCTGTCTTCAAAAAGTTCACGCTTTGCTTTACATTTTCCTCGGCCACGACCACGACCACGACCCTGACCTCGACGCTTATTTTCCATTCCTGAATACAAAAATATATTTTTATGTTTGTTATTTTCCGATTATTTTTTAAGCCCCACTCACTTTGTATACCATTTCCTACACTCCAACACATAGATCTACCAAATTTATTATCACAGTAAAGAAAAATAAAGAACGAGAAAATCGTGTTTCCTCATAGCCTTATTTCGGGCCACTTTCGTGACCTCGCGCAATCGAGGAATATAGATTTGCCATCAATAATCTATCGGGGAGTAAATACTATGAGAAATAAGTAGTAAACATAACAAAATTGGTATTAAACTCTTTGTAAATACTCAATTAATAGTATTATTTAAACAGATATTAATTAAATCTGTTTCTGTAAGATATAACAATAAAACTGAACAAAAATTTTGTATAGGCGTTTGAATTAATCCAATTTATTTCATGAATCACTCCTCTAAATCAAAGAAACTGCTACATATCAATAAAGCATACTTTGCAGCATAAAGTAAGCTAAATATTATCACACAAAGCCACAAAAAACATACTTACTTATTATTTAGTATCGGGCGCCCGAGTACACCTTCACACACTTTTTCTACTAATAGCATAGTCAAGTTAGAATGCCAAAAACATCGAATGTTTCCTTTATCCAACGCTTTCTTTCATTACCTTTCCAACAGTGTACGTAGAATTAACAGCTGCTATAGTAAAAATGCCAACAATAGCCAACCTACGAAACTATGAATTTGGTCCACGAATATGGCTTCGTTACATCGAGCATTTGAAGAATGAGCCAATTTCGTGGACATGTTCACCGGAGCGGATATACACAGGCTACAATAACATGGTAATCGACTAGTTCCACCGCACAGCACTCAAAAATGCCTTTGATAGATAATTTAGAAATATCACTTAGATTTCTACATTGTAACCCTCTCTTTACTAGTATGCACGCTCCTCCTTTCCTCTCGTTATCTCTGGAATAGAAACCTGTTATATCATAGTCAGTTATAGTCAATAGATGTAAGATATAATTATTGCAGAGAAGTAGGTATCTAAGAAGATTGTTAAAATTGCTTAATTACCTACAGGGGATATGCCAGCAGACATATTGACAAAGAGTTTAAATTCAGTCAAGCATCACAGATTTTTTAAAATGGGTGTTGTAGATATTTAAAACATTGTAATATAGCGTAAAACTGTATTTTGAGAGTGGGGGTATTGTATTTTACTCAAATGACCTCTACAACGCCATCTATGTATATGTCAATATAAACTAAACAATGTCTGCACTATCTCTATGAATATAGCTTGTCTATGATTTCCGTTTCAAATAGCACTTTGTTTGTTTTATTTTCCATCTCTCGATAAATACCTCCTAAGGCCCAGGGTTCCTAAAATCTCTCAGGAACTTAGAACCACTGTGTAATTTTTTGCACATAATAAATAATTGCTGTCAGACCCAGAGCAACATTACCATATTACGTCAAAATTAGGACCTTTTTATGTCAATTACTATTTTAGCATATGCATTTAATATGTATGGAACCTTTTAGCGTAGGTAAGATTAACCTATCTTTTGTACAAAAAAAATTACTTTGGGTCTGAGTTACAATTCTATTAGCCCATCTTTTGTACAAAATTTTGAACAATGGTTCTAGCTAACAATGAAATATTTAACTTTATAGAAAGTAAAACAATAATAAAATGAAAGGCAAAAGAATATAACAACTAGTTTAATGAAATATTCAATAAGAAAAATAAATCACTCATCCCACCCATGAAATTGTGAGTAACAATTGCGGGCGGATGTCAAGCACAAGGCCAATTTGCACTGTCTACATTTTGCTGTTGTTCTTTTATCGCAGCCTGGTAGTCGGCATCTGTTTGGCACACCAACAAAGATAGGCATATGCGATGCCTTATACAGTCTTCGAATTTTGGATGGAAGAGGGACTGTTGCTGGTCTGCCTCTTTTTCGTGTTTCTTGATCGGTGTTGTTGCCATCTTCTAGTGGCTGTTGGTCTGCTTCAGAGAAGTTTGTTTCGATCATATTCTCAGCTAATTGCATTTCCCATTGACGTAATGATTGAATTCTTTTCAATTGTATCCCCTTCTTTGATTGGGCATTACGATATTCAATCCACGAATTGGACGCAGCCATATCAATCATGTGAGAAATGAAGCGTATGGTCCATTTCTTGGTCCTAGCTCGTGATGGACAAACTGCCAACATACGGTCGGCCAAACCTACCCCACCCATGTTGCTATTGTACATTTTGACTACAGCAGGTCTCTTTATGGTTATGTACTGCTTCTGTGTCTTACACAACCGGCGACAGTCATCTTGAGGCTCACTGCCATAAATGGTAGACATTAATATCACCGGTTTATAGTCATACCACTTTGTAACTGCGACAGTATCGTCAGAGTTCACGAAGGTAGTAGTGCATCCTCTTCCTGTTCTTTTCATTTCCAAGTCTTGTGGCAAATTATCTTTCAATGTACGAGGAATCCTATTTTGCATGATAGTGCCCGCGCATTTGTAACCCCGTTTATTCAATTCTTGAGCTAATTTTAGCGATGTAAAATATCGGTCAAAGTAAAGTATGTGGCCAGGAACTAATGATCGTGTTAATTTTAAAACAGCACTTTCTCCAAGGCCGAACCCAGCACTTTTTTCATCTGGAAAAGTGGTATCACCTTCATATACAACGAAGTCACATACTTTGCCATCTGGATTTGCAAGAACGAAGGCTTTTAACCCTCTAGGGTTGGGTTTGTTAGGGCAATACTGTTTAATGCCACAGCTGCCCGAAAAGGGAATAATTATTTCATCAATTGAAATGTGCTGACTTTTAACTTGTTTCTGACATCCTTGTTCAGTTTTTTTAATGATAGGCCTTACTTTCCATATCCTGTCTTTAGTTTTTTCTTCTTGTGTAACATCAGGATCAAACACAAGTTTCAGCAATGTTTTCAGGTGAAAAAATCGCATACGCGCCATAGTATCTGCAATTAATGGAATACGCCACTTTTGTTCCCAGTACATTCTTATGTATGGGTAATTTATACAGGACATCATCATGGTCATGGCAATGAAGATTTTACACTCTTTTTCGGTAAGTTGTATTGATTTACCTGTTCTGAATACAGAGGTTTGGTTCGTATTCTTGACTATCAGGTCAATCAGGTCATTGTCAATATATATTTGGGAATATTGTGAATGATCGAAATCAGTTGAATCGCTTGGAATGACATGCATGCATTATTATTTCTCGCGGCGGTATAGGATTAGCAGGGCATTCCCATAATATAGTACCGGTTCGATCCTGGGTAGTCCAATCAAATTTCGCCATTAACTGAAATTTACGCACCACAAACTGTGTAGACATCTCATCGCCAACAGCATCAGGATGCGGAGTTTGTCCTTTACCAGATAAACGCAAATTATTAATAGGAGCTGATAAATCCGTACCAATACACCACGAATGTGATGCAGTAGGTACGACCATCGTCGCAGGCGTATTATCCGGTGGATTATCTCTATTCCGATCGTTAGTATCAGACAATTCACCAATCCTGGCAATGCCGCCATCATTTGATATATTGGAGGTATATCAATATTGCCAGCTACCATACCAGTAAACTCATTATCGGAAAATTTTATAAATATACAGAAATTTGCTTTAGGGGAAGTATTTGCAACAGCTACCAAAGGATTCAATACCGTCACAAATAAGGTACCTTCGTCCAAGGGAAGAGGAGCTCCTATACGCAATTTTGTGTGTAGCACTGACTTATACATTTTAAATGGAATACATAATGTCACCTCATTACTCGGTGACGCATTAATCACAACATGATGGCCACCTGATCTCGCATATACATCCTTACGCAGCGTCAAAAATGATAAAACCATTAAGCCTGCAACTGCCCTATTTGAAACTATTTGGTATTCAACTGAATTTTAACCTCCATAGTGCCCCGCCAAAAACGATGTATTCTAAATGGTATTTTATTGGGCTGATCACATGTACTTTTATTTTTTTAAATGGCCATCTTAGGTAAATCTAAAGATATAATTGTGTAATTGACGGCGTGTTGAGTCGTCCACTCATACGTGCCTACCTGGAACCATCTATCTACCAAAGTGTCGTGATTCGAAACAGTGTTGCTAGACACAAAACTACTCCAATGTTTAGGTAGCAGTCTTCTCAGTCTGAGGTACTTCTGTTTCAACCAGTGTAACATTCTGGGCTGATTTTTGTGTGGCATGTTGATCTGCTGCCACTGTCTCAGGACCATTTTGGAATCGGGGAAAGTCCTGCATAGGGATAAACTCAGTACTGTTCATCCTTTTCCTAAAAATACTACTAATAATATTCGTAGTCGCCTGGCGTCTCATCTCTAAAGCCTCAATTAAACTACGTAATTTCAAGCCAATACTAGATAAAACGCTAAAATCACGTTCATCCAGTACACACGTTCGAGTATATACAGAAGCATCTGTGGGCTCATACTCCCTTGTCTGACGTCGACCTTTTAAACTCTTTCGTTGCCACTTGTATTCCATACGCTGTAGCAGCAACTCAACCTCATCTTCATGGCAAGATGCAACAAATTCATCTTCATCATAAAGATGTAATGTAGGATGGCTCGCTTAGTTGTGGGTGAGGGGCTGAAATCTTTAACTTGCCATTCGCGTTGGACACTAAGTTGATTAGAATTTTCTACGTTTGAATAACGAAGTCCACTTTCTCTTCTTTGACTTCCTCCTCCCCGACTACCTCTTCCTCTCACACCACTTCCACGTGTACGACCACGCGTACAAGGTTGTGAGGACAAAGTTTCCATAATAGCGTTTTCATTGTTACTGATATCTGTAAACAAAACCGCAAAAAATGCTTAAAACAGTTTCATTGAAAATATCCACTTAAGACCCAAGGTACAAAAAATGTACATAATAAAATAATCTCCATTTGAAATTGAGACCCACTGTGCAAAAAAATGCACAAAATAAGATATCGCCATTTTATATTCCTGTTTATGCAAAAAATCATTCATATAATTACTTCTTCAAGATATTTAGTTCACTAACAGCGTAAAGGTACTAAAATTTAATGAAATAAGGTCCTTGATTCACTAGATAAATCTGGATTTAACTTACCCTTCACGCGGCGGTGCGCCATATTTTCTCGATATCCTCGAATGATTTTGACAGGTCAACATTTTTCAGGTTGGTAGCATTGAAACCATAAAGACAATAATCCAACCAATCATGGCTGTGCATCTAAACACAGCCCGGGAGATTTGACAATATATGCCGCCTCATTAAATAATATGTACAAAATTTTGCACGGTGGGCTTTTACTACTGCATGGTTGAAGATAATGTTCAACATTAATTTCAACAAGCGAAGCTGGAATCATGTCGCCGCTCCAATCGGATTCTAAATAGTGATCCGAGTTCACAACATAATAATAATAATATTAATAATACCTTCCCAAGTAACACAAAGCTGCACTATATAATTCCACATAAGGTCCACATCGGTTGTTTGAGCAATTTAAAAGCATTATTAATGTTCACTCGTAGTCCAATAGCTGCATAATAAATAACGTGACCCAATATAATGCATTATGCTCTACTGCGATTCTATTTTGCGCTACACAGACGCCACAGATTCACTGATATGCAGCGTTTAGTATTGTTGTACGCTATCAGCTGCAAAACTGAATTTGTGTGGACACAAATAGTGCAGTTTTCTGAATAAGGGTTCACGTGTGGACACAAATACTGCACTTTTCTGAATTATGGTCCACAGGTGGACTTTTAAAACACTTGCATCTTAAGAGAGAACATGTGAACCTTTGTAATGCAAGCAATCACGATGTGAAGCTTATTAACAAAGATATAATGCTGTATGCTGCTTAAGCGTACACTTTTACGCCATGAAATTAAGGCTCAAGCCTGACAGATAAACATTATTTTGTACAAAATATTATACGAGGGGCCTTAGGAGGAATAATATTAAGTTTCAGCTGTTAGCGACTCCTGCGCGCAGCGCCGCCGTACTGACGTCAGGATTGCGCAACGCATAAAATGAACTTTCGCCACGCTGACCTTGTGTCTTTAAACCTTAATTTAACCCCTTTAGACTTATCAAAGGATTAAAATGACAACTACATTGCGAAGCCAGATAGTTTTTTTAAATGTTGTTAAATTATTAATAATTATTAATGTACTGTAGTATGATTTATGCGTCTCTAAATTATTCAAATAGGTGTATATATATTTTAAAATGAGGGTAGTTTAGATTTTTTTCATAGAATTAAAGAAGCTTTCCTCAGCTTTAATTATCACTAATTTATTAGCCCATCGGGTAAAATTGCTTGAACAAAGTTTAATTTCAAAGCCAACTCCAAAAGGTAAATTTACACGGCCGTAAAAAAAGATCAGCGCACACTGAGGCGCGACTTTGCTCTCGGCTTTACTCGCGTCTTGTACTCAAGACGAGAGTAAAGTCGAGGAAGGCCGAGTTCTTGTGCTCATATTATTATTGCTCTTGTAAGTTTGTGTTTTTGTAATTTAAATGATGGAAATAAAATGCAATATTTTTATATGGGTATATATATTTTTTATTAATTCCACACTTGTACACAGATATTTTTAATGCACTCCTGTCATGTCCTCCTATATGTATCGTTTTCATTTAATATCATAATTACGACATGACATCATGTCACGCCTTTTCCCATACGGGTAATATTAGGATAATAATATTACTATGTATACATATTATTATATATACATAACATTACTAGTGGCTCTGTGAGCTGTGGACCTCGCGAGTCTGCATTTGTCATCCCCTCACACCTCCGACCCTTTGGGGGGCGTTTACCCCCCTTTACAGAGGGGGCTTTAACTAATCCGAAGGGCATTCTGTTATATTCGAATTGCCCGTCGGGTGTCACAAATGCGGGTTTATCATGCGATTGTTCTTCTATCGATATTTGATAGTACCCGGATGCTAAATCAAGTGTTATGAATAGAGAATTTCCAGCTAATAGGTCAAGTTGACCTTAAATTCTAGGTAACGGGTAATGTTCCCGTTCTGTTTTGCGATTAAGGGCACGGTAATCTACGCAAAGTCGTTTTTCCCCTGTCTTCTTGTTTACCAGTACGATCGAACTAGCGTAGGAAGATGTAGAATCTCTAATAATGCCACTGTCTAACATTTCAGTCACCATACGTTCAGTGTATGATAATGTGGAAGGGCGGTATACTACGGGTTCTGTGTCCTTCAAGTGAATTACCATTTCTGTTTCTGTCGTGAATCCTAGATCTTTTAAGTTTGATGAGAAACATGAGCTTTGCTTCGCCAACAAGGACTTCAAAGAATCTTTTTGTTCGTCAGTCAGTTTATCACCACATTTCGGCATTGTTTCATCTGAATATTAGCAGAACTGAAATCTATTTTATCTACACGTATTTCACCACTGACACACCGACTACGCGTTGCTAAATATCCTATAGCTACTTTTAATTCGTTGCTGCCAATGTTTTGAATAAATAACCCATTCGTACCACATTTAACTTCATACTCTCCATGCAGTAGATAATGTAAATTTTCATTATAGCCTCGAAGAGTTCCATTAACGTACACCTTACCAGTATATGCAGTCTCACTGGGACTCTTAACTGGGAAAACTCTAATTTCACCAGGTGGTATAGCAGTGTCACTTGTACAGATCAGTGGATATTTTACATTATCATAGGCATTTAGTCTCCTGAAAACGACATCGGTATTTGATTTAAATATTTCTACTGTTGGGCGTTCTGTAAATGTATGACCTAACAACACTGGGTGATTGATAAGGTGATCATCAACTACTAATATTTCAACATCTTTTTCCTTCAGACCTTACCTCAATACAAGCACGAATCATTCCCATAGGGCAGGGGTCGGCAACCTTTTGAGTCGGAAGAGCCAAAAATTACTATTTACAAAATTTCAAGTTTTTAAAGAGCCACAAATTTTTTTCTTGCCAACAATAAATAGCCTCTATACTTTCATAAATAAAGTTTGTTGATAAAAAAAACTGATCTATTTATTCATAAGAAAAATATCTATTTATTCATATATAAGTAGTGTTTTTCACAACAAATAATCACATGATAATCAATAAGATAAAAATGAAAACAATTAAACATTTACTTACTTATAAGACTAACTTGTAGGTAATTCAATAACAAACAATTGAACAAACAAATTCAATGGGAGCGATGGCTCTGCATGGTTATTCAAGTAGAAAATTTAAACTTTACTAAACGATGTAACTTGTACTTAAAAATAAAAAAATAACGATAACATACATCAAGCAACCAATTCAATGGGAGCGTTGGCTTTGCATGTTTTGAGAAAGTTGGGATAAATTTGGCTCATAACTTGTTGTTTTAAGTTTGAAACACGACTCTAAATTTTCATTTGTTAGTTGGCTTCTTACTTTACTTTTAATTATATTCATGCAAGAGAACGCTTGCTCGCACGAATATGTCGATCCGAAGATAGTCAGCACTCCAAATGCCAACTTCTTCATCTCACTGTAGCAATCTGGAAGACTATTCCATGTGTCGAATATAAGTGCCTCAACTCGGGGTATTTCTTTTAAAGCTGTCCATTTTTGTTGCGTTACGTACATACATTTCTGGACCTCCAAGTCTTCTAACTTACTTTTCAAATCTGTAAATTTTCTACTCCACAAATCTTTACTTTTAAAATCGATCAATTGCATTTCTAGAGATGCAGTATCAACTCCAAATGGCTTAATGTGTATTTCGTTACTGTTTGTGTTGAGAGGATTTACTATGAATGCTAGAGTGGTTTTGTTGGTTTTGAATTGCTGAAATCTGCCAGCAAATTCATCTTTAATTTTTTGTATAACTGTGCTGAAGTAATTCGTGTCGACAGTTGCACTGGTTTTATCGCGATATTGCTTTAAAAATTGAAAATGAAGTAATTTACCGCTCTGAGTATCTTCTGCAAATTTTTTTTTTTTTTAAACAAATCAATTCTTCTACCAAAACATAGGCGGGGTTTCCCTTTCCTTGCAGTTTTAGATTCAGCTCATTTAATTTCGCCGTGATGTCCACCATAAAGTATAATTTTTGCAACCATTTGTCGTTCTCCAATTCAGGGTGATTAATGCCTTTTTCATTGAGGAATGTATTTATTTCATTCAAGCACAAAGCAAAACGCTTCAACACCTTACCTTTGGAAAGCCATCGCACTTTATTGTGGAGAAGGAGGTCGGAATACTGAGTCTCCATTTCGTTTAAAAATTCTTTAAACTGACGATGGTAGAGTGCTTTTGACAAGATGCTGTTAACAATCTTGATTACCAAATTCATGACCTCTACTATTTCGGCCGGAAATGTTTGGGCACAAAGCGCTTCTTGGTGTATTATGCAGTGAAACGTAAGAACTTAAAAAGAACGACTTACCTAAATAAAATAAATAGATCTCTAATAATGTAATTATTAAAATAAATAATGTAGACACGAAACACTGTTTGCCTCACTCTGTCACGTACGTGATTGACTTTAAGTAGGTACCTACATAATTTCGTCGCAATTGCCGACTGGCAGGAACAGACTTGTCAGAACGTGTTTATCATGACGCGGTCTGCCAAGTTAAGCTTTTTATATTTTAGCAAATATTAGATACCTACCTACCTACTTAGTTTACGAGTAAAGGTATGGCGAATTCAATGAAAATCGCCAAACATATTAACAATCTAAAACACTTTGATCCACAGAGTCCGAAAATAGGTTTAAATAATAACAATTTATAGGTTATTACACTAATTATTATTTTAATGCTAATTTTTAATTAATTAAATAAGATTAATTACAAAAGAGGCAATATGAAACAGTAGTAGGTATATAGGTACCAACTTAGTTTCTTTTTTGACAATTCTTATCGACTTCAAAAAAGTAGTTAGGTGTCTGATTTGGAAAAAATACGTATAATATGTATTTTAAAAATGTAATATTTAATAAGTTGCCTACCTTTACTTCGGTTTTTTTATTATTATTATATATGTACATACATACCTTTAAGAAGATAAAATTCACTTATAACTCTTCTACATGAAACACCAAACTATACGTCACAACCAACGCACTGGTGAAGACGCCAAACTGTCTTGCATTGAAAGTGAATCAAAACCTACATAGAAACATCCGAATACGACGGCGCGGGCGTCATTCGAGAGCTTCCGACGCGGACTGACGACAGTGACGACGCGGGTCGCGAGGGAGGGTCGCTGCGGTGATAAGCGAGTATAAGTGGCTGAGAGATAGAAATAATGCCTAAACCTTTCGTTTCAGAACATTTTTTTTATAAAATAAATAATATTTGCGAATGGAACTAAAGAGCCGCAGCCTCACATCCAAAGAGCCGCATGTGGCTCGCGAGCCGCAGGTTGCCGACCCCTGCCATAGGGCAATACGAAACATTACCTATACCTCGTAACAAAGGCCCATCAATTGGTTCCCATTCAAACTTTAGTCGCTTGGCATCACTATAGCGAATTAAAGTACCTTCACTGCCCAGATCTAGTTGACAATTCAATAATTTATTGTCTATTCTTATAGGCATTTGGTACTTAGAACAAGTGGAACATGTCGTCTCGATGTTAAGAACACTCCGAACGGTGTTGGTATTCGGTTCCGTTCGCTTTTTGTCACAAGTATCATTCGTGTGTCCCCTACGGTTACAGGTTGAACACTATAACTTTGGCTTTAAGCACTTAAAGTATGGGTGTTCTACCTCTTTACAATTATAACAGGTAATATTACTGTATTGTACACTTGACTTAGTGGTTGTTGAATTGTTATTTGTCATTCTAGTATTAGTATCATTATTGTCTAAGCGCCTATCCTTTTCTTTGAAACCTCTATCTTGAGTCTGACCAACTTTAACAGACTTGAAAAAATTTAGAACTTGCTCAGCCTCGGTGAATTCAGCCGCTTGAGCTCCCGTTCGAACTCCTCTGTCATCAATTCCGTTAATTATGAACTAACAGTCTAGGGCACGTTGTCCTACTATTTCGCAACGATTAAGGAAGATTAGTTTTGTATAGAAGTAGAGCTCAAGAGTATTTTATATAGATTATTTTGTGGAACCCTCGTTACACTAACTTCCTGCGTGAACGCTTCGAATTTCGAGTCAAAGTAGTCGATGAGGAGAGAGGGGCTATAGAAGACACCCAGAACGACCTTAGTGTGATGCAGGTATAACTCAAGATAGAGGTGTTCGTCGAATCCAGAGTACAGACTAGGTGAGCGGCTGATGACTTTGCAAGAAATGTTGGAACGAAGGTAAATAGCAACACCGCCACCAGCCTTACCCGTCTGTCCTATCGTTCCGATAGAGCCTGTACCCCGGCAGAGTATACAAGTCAGAAGGAAGAGAGGGTTTGAGAAATGATTCGGAGATCAGAATACCATGAATGCTCTGATCGCTGAATGAGTCGGGAAGGTCGGCATGACTGGAATGAATGCTCTGAGCATTTATGTGAACGACGTTGGAGTTCCTACTCTGGTTGGAAAACACACGTTTGAGGGCAATAGGCAAAACGTCGTCCGTGGACGGCAATCCATTTCCCACGCTATCGGAAGCTTCACTTTTGGAGCAGGAGATGTAAATATCACTAAAGTTGAAGGTATCTAAGTAATTATAATATAATAAATAACAAAATGAATACAATTAAATCTACTAAAAACACAAAAATAAAAAATCAACAATCTTAAAAAACAGAAAGGCCCGAACCCAGCCCAACCCTGGGTTTACATGAGAACATACATGAGTATGTAAATACATTTTACATACATAAAAAATGTTAAAATGAGACGTGGGTGGGCAGCACAAACAAAAAAGAGAATGAAGAAACAGCAAAGTGAATCGAAATTCGAACATAAACTATGATCCGTCCGTACCGTCCGGTTGCCCGTCCGCAGTGTCTTCATATGTAAATTGAGAAGTACCGTGTTTCTAGAAAAAATACGGTAAAAATACGGTGTTTCTAGAAAAAATACGGTGAATCTACTAAAAGTGTACCGTGTAAATTATCGTGTAATTTTTGAAAGGAAAAAAACAACATTAAGAACCAAATTAAGTCTGAATATATTTAATTAACAAAGAAAATTGAAAGAGGTAACATATGGAACATAATATAATTCTGAATCAGACTCTCCTAGCACGACAGTGTCTTTTTCGTAAATAGATTTATTCATTTTTGACAACATGTCGTTAGTTGGCCTGAAATCCACACAGGTTTTGCCATTTCTTTTAATCGTTTGCTG
Organism: Argyresthia goedartella; assembly: GCA_949825045.1. NCBI lineage: Eukaryota > Metazoa > Arthropoda > Insecta > Lepidoptera > Argyresthiidae > Argyresthia > Argyresthia goedartella. The sequence goes on along the minus strand of OX463811.1, from coordinate 3,189,154 downwards.
GGTGAAAATATTCCCTTTTATTGTTTTAGTTAGAAGTTTGTTTGACGTGACGTATTCGTCACTCGCTGTAATTAGAACTAATTAGAAGTAAAACAATGTAGGTGGGTCTAGGCAGCCAATTTAAAGTCATTCATCCATCACACATAAAAATTACTTTCTTTCCTTTATTTAAATAAGGACGAGAATGGATTGCGTGGTGCAGGCAAACTTTTAGATATTGGGGATTCCCCTGGGATTTTTGTCAACCAGGAGCAGTGTTGCCACTACAAAATTTATTAAATTGACTGACTGGAGATTCGTTTTACGCAATACATGATGAAATATTTACAACAACGTAATTACGGTGATATGTGACACGGTAATACACTATTACCTTGACGGTAGATAGAGACCAGATTACGGTGCATCTACGGTAATTACCGTGTATATGGAGACATTGCCCGTCCGTTCCGTGCGGCTGTCTGTCCGTCCCTGCAATAAATTATTAAAAAAGGAGCTTTAAGAACACAGAACACACTATGCTTGTCAAATGAAAATGACTTGGCGTGCTAAATAGTGAATCATCTAATTTAATCTAATTCAAAGTCTAACTTTCACGTAAAATTACAATAAGTTACAACAGAAAATAACCCGACCAAATCACGCGACATAGATTTCACTGCACACGATGGGATACTTACAACTACTTCTTGGTTCCTGCCGCCGCAGCCGCAGCCTCAGCCGCAACCTCAGCCACAGGCGGCACAGCCGGTTTAGGAGTCGAGTCGGTGACCTTTTGCCCGGATTGCAGAGCAGAGGGAGGAAACTTGCTGGTGGATGCGCCATGCGACATGCGCTCCATCTTCTGTCTTTTTTTGTCGGGAAGCAGTAGGACAACCTTACCTCCAGAAGTCCAGCAGTTCTGCACGCTGAAGTGTTTCCGGGCAGTAACAAACATATCGGGTGTGTACTCTGATATGGTGGTTGCAATGCCCTTCAATGCGGTTTTGCCATTCCTTACCTCCATACGGGCACCGAGTGTGGAGAATCTCACCAGTATTAGGCGCGTTTTGGCTGGCTTCTTGGGACCAAGACGATAAACAACAGAAGCGCTCGCGATGCACTCAGGGGACATTTTCATTTAGTCGGATAGTATTCCGGTATCTGAGGTCAAGCCTAACACCGCTCCCTTCGAGATTACCACCAGAGAGGTCACCATCATCACATCTGACACAGGTAACACACCACCGGTGGAGTTGGAGGCTGAAAATGTAGGTTTACAGTCAGACCTCCAAGATGTCCGAATAGAAATCCAGCATCTACGTGACCTCCTGTCAAACGCACTCCAATGTTATGCCAAAGAACAGAGGCCTTCGCTCTGTTACAAGAATAAGTATCGATGTCAAGATTGATAAAATGACACAATGATACAAGATGAGACCATTTATGTCTTAATGCTAATTTGATCCCTTAGTATAAGCAACCTATAGGTTTTCTTAAGTCTTTGATATTATGTATCTAATTAACAGTAGGTTTGATTTCTAATAAAAGATTAGAGCTGATTTATGGTCTTATTGGTCTATTATCGTCCATTGCTTGTTCCCTGTGGGAAGTGCACTTGCCACCTTGTAAATAAATTCTTTTTTCTGCTCTAGGCTCATGCATTTGTATTGTTCAAATTGGAACTTGTGATCCTGAATATGGTGGCTGAGTGCAGTGAGATCCTTACTAAACAGGAGCTCTATAGCCCCCTTTCTCACCCCAGATTTGATAGGGAATGACAGCAATGATCCCAGTCCCCCTGATGCAGCAAGTGATAGGTTGTCCCCTTTTACTTCGAGGATGCCTGCAATGCTTTTATACTGTTTGCCTGCCTCAAACCTCAGAATGGGATCTTCATACCTTTCCTCCTTGGCCTTGGAGGATGTGGATACGGTAGATATCCGCTTTAGATGGGTTCGGCTTGTGGGGGCGGAGTCCATTAAAACTTTTTGTTCTAGAGTGGACGCATATTTTGTCATGGACGTCAACGTATGGTTCCATGAGACTGCGCAGTGCTTGGACATCATTTTACACACATTGATCTACTACCCCAAACTAGGATTCCCTGTGTCATGGGTACTAGACAACGATACACATACTTATATAGATAAATATTATACTTAGATAGATAAACAACCATGACTAGGGTACAAACATTCGTTCTCATCAAACAAATATTTGCCCCCACCGGGACTCGAACCCGGGACCCCTGGTTTCGTAGGCAGCGTCACTGCCGACTCGGCCATTCGGGTCGTCAAAGTGCTGGATGGTTGTGCGATATGACTGCTTGAGCCATAAGAGTTTTATGCAGATCTTTGAAGTCATCTGTGATTACGGACAGATGTGTGATCATGTCTTTGGTTTTGAGAGATGAGGCGGTTTTGTAGCCTTCATGACACATTTTGATTGCCCAACTCAGTGCCTTGTAGCCGTCTTGGGAAGATCTGATGATGTCATCTTTGAAACTTGACATGTTTTGCCCTGCTAAATCTACAAGGCGCTCATAGCTCCTGGTGAGCTTTAAGGAAGGATCTCCACATAGAAGATCTAGGTTTTCTAGTACTTTGATTATGTCCTCACTAATAAAGACTGGACTCTCTTTCAATATGCGCCTCAGCTGGGACAGTCCCATGTCTTCCGATGCATTGTTTGTGAGTTGTTTGGTGGTTGGTTTTTTTGTGATATGGGGGGGAAGAGGCAGAGTTGGGTATTTGGGAGATGTTAGATCGTCGATGTCATCAACACCGGGAAATTTGTCGGAGATTTTGGCCATGACATTCGGATCAAAGAGATCTCTTGAGGGAACAACACTAAAGTTAGAGGGAGGGTCCGTCTGTGAGTTGTGGGCGGTGGTGTGCGGAGGGTCTTGGTTTCCCTCGTCAGTCATTTTCAAAGTTAGTAAAGGTTTTAAGAGGTGCTTAAAGAGGATATATATAAGAAATACGCAAGATGGTATAACTATACCATATAAAAATATGCCTATAGCAACTGCTATAGGCATATTTTTTTTTAAGAACTGATTGAGTTAGTTGAACTCAGAGCTGGAACATCTGAGCTACAACGCCAGGACGCGGAATTGGTAGGCATTCTAATTGAGGGCGAGGAGGATGAGACCAGCAAGGAGGATGACACCAGCAAGAAGGATGAGCCCACATCACAAACTCTGGTCTTGACCCCCCTCAACGTGAGTGTTGCAACGCCCACTACTGTCCCGACCAAGAAACAGCGTCGCCGTCGTCGTTGAGGAGGCACCTCACAGCTCATCAGCGCGAGCGCCGCGCCGCCAAGTGACGCGCGTGTCGCGCTGCCTGCTGAGTCGTGTGTCATGCTGCACGCTGCCGCGAGGGCCGCGCCGCTCGCCGTTACACGCGTTGCACCGCTCGCTACCGCGAATGCCGCGCCGCCCGCTGGCACGTGCATCGCACCGCACTCCAACACGAGTGTTCCGCCACTCACCTCAAATCGTGCTCAGAGAAGAACAATAGCAAACAAAAGAACTGTACTTTATTCAGATAAAATAGGTGTAGATTTTGGTATGTTTTTGCATTATGGCCTTAAGCAACAAGTGACAAATAGTTGTTGTCCTAATAGTTCCTTTGAGGATATTATGAAAGCTGCTGTAGGGAATTTTGATGAACATAACTACCATTGTTATTATGGTAGGAAACCACTCAAACATTAGTCGGAGTGCATTAGATACCGGTATAGATGTACTGCTCAATTTATATAATAAGACGAAGTGCAAGTTAATTCTATGTAACTTTCCTTATTGTTCTAATTTATCGGGGAAACTATGTTACTGTTCATAATTGAATGAAATATAAACACAGCACGAAGTACGAAGGGGAGTCCCAGACCACAGATAAACTAAAGTGGATGTAGCCGTTTTACAATTGGGTAATTTTCCCCTGATATGGGGAAATATACTTAAATTTCGTTAAATACTGCCAAAAACTGCCAGTTTAATAAAACGTCAACATAAACTGCCAGAGGGTAAATTACTGTTTCAAAACTGCCAAAAAGGCAGGAAACTGCCACATATGGTCACACTGTTTGTAGCTTTCCTCAAGTCTCCTGACTCGGTCAGGCAATAAGTGATGATCTCCTTCTTGGTTGAATCCGGACTTTCCATATAGGCCTTTGAAACCCTTTCCTTGGTCAATCCATACATCCCGTACTGTAAAGCCTTCTTTGGTAGACCTGGAAATCTTGGGGAAATGACTAATCCTTCTTCTAGCTCTTTCATAATATAAAGAGTCTTATCAGTCTTAGGAGAAGGAACAGGCTTACGTGAAGACCCCGGTCTGGGAGATGGTACTGAGCCAGATGAGTCTGAATCTGGAGATAGATACGGATTTGTGACATTAAAGGTGAGGATGCCAGCGGCCACATCCCCTTTTACCTCAACGTTTCCCGGTATTTGAGAAAAGAATTTTATCACAGATTCCAACATGTTCTTGGTGATGAACTTCTCTGAAGCGGTAGAGAGATAATTTAGATCAACTTGAAGTGACTACCAGTGGGTTTTAATGCCTCCTTGACAGCTTGTTTAAGGGCACCTGTTTGAGCTCGGTCCTCTGCTCTACCTCTTTTGAGATATTCATCATCATCATCTGGAAATTGAGACTTATCACCTGACCCCATGGGGTATTCATCTCCATTGTCAGGGTCGGCGCCCTCCCCATAGCCTTGTGGAGGAGGAAGATTCTTCCAAATCAAATCAAATCAAATCAAAAATCATTTATTTCCATAGGATGTTGTTACATCACTTGGATCCGTCATTACATTTTTTTGGGTGAGTTCATTAACACAATGGCGGAATGGAACTAATAATGTTTACTGATAGACCATGGGCGTCAGCTGTCTTTTTCATTTCGAGGGATTTAAACGCTTTTACAATGTCTTCATTTTTTACGTGCCTAAATTTAAAATCTGTTTTACATTCCTCAAAGTTTTGTTTAAGTATAGATTCAGCAGCAGCGGGAGATGAATTTAAAGACTTGGTTGTTGAAACTGGAATGTCCGTAAAGAAATTTTCGAAAGCTTTTGCTACTTCTAGGTCTGTATTTAGCAATTGATTATCTATCTTAAGCTTGAAGTTATTATGTGTAGCTTTGGCCTTTCCAGTCTCTCTGTTTATAATATGCCAAGTCGTTTTCATTACATTGCTACTAGATTCAATTTTGTTTTTAATGAAATTAGATTTAGCTACGGCACAAACGCGTTTAAACATTTTTGAATAACTACGAACATAATCTAGAAAGGCCGTATTTTTGTTATATGATTTCTCTTCATAGAGTTCATATAATCTTCGTCTGCTCCTATGAATTCCAACTGTCGCCCAATCACTAAACAAAGCTTTGTTATTAACTTTTATAGTTTTTGATTTAAATACCGTATCATATTAATTTTTGACAAGGTTAAATACTGAGTTGTACAACAAATTTGGATCGTCACTGTATGGTATTTCCCATAGTTTATCTAAAATATTATTCCTGTAGTGTTCAAGCCGAGTGTCACTAACGGGCACACATGTAATATCCTCTTTTTGGTCCTTTTTTATTTTAATATTGAATATACCTATCTGACCAGAGTGATCAGAGGTTAATTTATTGATGACCGATTTGAAAATGGGCGTAATATTAGTAAATATATTGTCAATGCAGGTAGCAGATGTTGCAGTAATTCTAGTAGGCTCCAAAAACAGATAGTTCATGTTGTGACATAAAAATAAAGATTTTAATCTAGTACAAAAATTATTATCCTCTAACAGATTAACATTAAAATCACCACAAATTATAAAAAATTTGTTTTTATCGCTGATTTTAATCAACACTTCATCCATTTTCTTTTCGAATAAATCAAAGGATGAATCTGGTGGTCTGTATACGCTCATTACAATAAGTTGTTCAAGTTCAATACAGGCTATTTCCATGGTACGCTCAACAGACAGGCTCACTATGTCAACTCGTTCCTTATATTTAAAACTATTATTTACAAGTATTAAGGAGCCACCGCGATCAGCTGTTTTTCTGTTGAACGAACTAGCAACGTGGTGGTTATTAAAGTTGAACATGAACTGATAACTCTTTAAAAAGTGCTCTGTTATACATAAAATATCAATATTATTACAGTTCATGAATAACTCAATTTCCAGTTCTTTACTTAACATGCCCTGTATATTTTGATGAACCACGTTTAAAATATTCTTACTTTTACATTTTTCATTACTAGTAACTTGATTTAATGGGCAAGATGAAGGTATATTTATACAAATATTAATATTACTGCCAGAGTTACTCTCTGTTGTCCAAAGATCATTATTGATGTCTGTCCCTGGGATTTGCATAGTGTCTGGTATTGATTGATCTATGTTGTCATCCAAGACCTCCTTCGACATCTCTGGCAGGCGCCCGCTCTAATTCGACTTTATCGCCTCTTCTTTAGCAGCTGTTAAGTCTAAATATTCCATAGTTTTTTTCAATATATTATGCCGCTGTTAAATAAAACAACCTGTATTCATTAAAAAAATATTTTATTTATTAAACATGACTAAATAAAATTGTCTTATGCAGGTTCTGTCCCAGACCAACGATCCTAGGGCCTAAATTTCTTAAAGTATTCGATTTCGCGTGACATTCTTAGATTTTTATATGAATTACCCAATGACGTAACTAACTGCAATTCATGTGTTCACCAGTCATTATGCACTGACCAGGATGCGGTGGAGTGAATAGAGTATTGAGCTTAGTGTAAAAAAATTGCTTTAGTGTCATCAAAATCCTGTTTTTACTAGAATTTTGGAATGATGTCTGGCTTAATTCTAAAATAAACAGTTTTTCGATGTACTTTATTATCTCGAACGCAAACTTTGATACGTATTTTAGTCCACCTTGGTCAATAAATGCCGTAAATGACGAAAATTTTGTTATGTTCACACAATAAGTGCGATCAAAACTCGGTCTAGAAGCAAATCAGCAGCCTTATGGCGTAAGTCGTCTGAGCTATGAACTTCATATAGACTTTTACGTTTGACACCTTGCACCAGCTTCATCTGTCAAATTGGTATCACGCAAGTAGCATCATAATGGAGGCCAAAGCCAAGCTCATTGAATGAAGCCTAGAAGCCTTCGGTGATACCCCGCAATCGATGAAATTGTATGAGCATGAGATGAACCATAGACACATGCTATGAACTTCAGAGAGTTACGCCATAAGGATGCTGTTCACGTTCGGACAGCAAGAGCTCTGCGTGGCTCATAGCAGTCCTAAGCATTTCCGTAATTGTTCTTAATCTACTTTACTACTACGTTCTTAATATACTTTGGGACAAGATGACGAAGGCTCAGGTACCGAATGATATCGTGGATCTGTTGAGGTTCTGGTACGGGAACCAGACTTACAATGTAAGATGGGGCGACACAGAATCTAGTAGTTACAGGCTAGATTGTGGTGTGCGTCAAGGTGGATTGACCTCTCCGGATCTCTTCAACCTGTATGTTAATGACTTGATCGAGGAGCTGAGGAGCGCCGATGTCGGATGCTGGTTCAATAATATATGTTTTAACAACCTAAGTTACGCTGATGACATGGTGCTCCTCTGCCCCTCGATCAAGGGACTAAGAAAACTACTTGCAATCTGTGAAACGTTCACTGAAAAGAATGGCATGAAGTATAACGTCCAAAAAACAGAATTTTTAGTTTTTAAATCAGGAAGGGGTCCGGAGATGGTTCCTCCAGTATATTTGTATGGCTCACCAGTTCGGGTTTTGAGGCAGTTCAGGTACCTTGGACATATCTTATTTATTTATTTATTTCCCAACAATACCTATCATTACAGGATATCCTCATGCGATAGGTATATAAAATCTTACAACTTACAAAATAAAACAAACAAAATCCCTTATTTAAACCTATCTTCTCTGTAACACAGCACAAATAGACACATTTTTGTGAATTCAGACAGAGTAGAACCAAACACATCAATTTCCTCCGCCAATACATTAATAATGCGGATGGTTCTGGTGAGCGGTGCGCGGGCAAGCAGACACGTGCGCGCGCGCGGCACCTGCAGCAGCGGTGGCGGCCGGCGACGACTTACATACCCGTCCGGCACACACAGGCACAGCTCGGCCAGGACCACGGGGTTCAACATCCTCCCCACCAACACCTTATACACATAGGTCGCTAACGCCATATCCCTTCTAACCCTAAGTTCGTTATATCCTAACATACCTAGTAAAAACAGTGTTGGATAATTTAACGGGTTGAAAGGATACACCCCAAACTGCCGCCAATATAAATATCTTATAAATTTATTTTGGATGCGTTCCAACATGAGACAATATTTCCTCTCATGCGGTGTCCATATGATTGCGTTCGATTCAATGTGTGACCTAACAAGAGTATTGTACAAAGTTTTCATCTCAATTATGCCCTTGAAGGTGCACCCCATACGCAAGACAAGACCTAAATTCCTATATGCTTTTTTACATATTCCTTCAATATGTACCCGGTATTTCAGGTCAGATGTCAACACAACTCCTAAGTCCTTGACTTCATTAAGTCGCTGGATTTTGCTGCCACCCACTCTATAACTACCTAATACTGGACATATCTTGCGAGTAAAACTAATAATTGCACATTTGGATATATTGAACTCCAGCTTGTTAGTTTCGCTCCATTGCACAATACTATCAATGTCCTCTTAAAGTTTCTCACAATCCAGAGTACCACTTATTGTCCGCGAAAGTTTCAAATCATCTGCGAACATTAAGCAGTCTGAATTCTTCACGTGGTTAGGGAGGTCATTAATCATTATTGTAAATTTCAATGGCCCTAAAGTACTTCCCTGACTTACCCCGGACCTAGTAAAAAATGGTTGTGACCGATATCCATTGTACGTACTGTGATCTATCGCTCATGTAGCTAATAAAAAACCTAAGAAGTTTGGGAGTACATCCCACATTCGCTAGCTTCATAAGAAGCACATCATTGTCCACTAAATCAAATGCTTTCCTATAATCAAAATAGGCGGCGTCTACCTGCCCTCCACCATCCACCATGGGGATAACATGGGACATAAAATTAAGCAGATTGCTCCCCGTACTTCGAGTTTGCCTAAACCCGTGTTGGGCATCTGATAGTTGCGGCTCCACCTGCGCCAATACTATCTTTTGGATAGCCGACTCCATTACTTTTGCCATCGTACAAAGTACCGCTACAGGTCGATATCCCTCTACACTTGGACCTGCCTTACTTTTTGGTACAGGTATAACCCTCGTCATCTTCCATCGGTCCGGGAAAATCGCCTGTGATAAGCACAGATTATAAATATATGTAAGGGGCTCTCCTAACGTATGACGACAATCTCTTAGCACATAAGAAGGAATGCCATCTGGACCCGCAGAGCGCTTCGGTTTCAGCCGCTGCAGCGCACTGCGCACCTGCCCCAGGCTCAGCCTGTCCATCTGTACTCGCGCCGCGTTCGCCTCAGACTCCGACATGGCCGCGTCAATGTCCAGATTAGCGCGGCGCTCATTGTAAACGGATCGATAATACCTGGCAAATTCATGCGTAATCTGTGGCGTGGAGAGTACCTTGCCGTCTTTTACAATATTTTGATGACATCTGCTTCCTCTCTTCGACTTAATGTACTTCCAGAACGCCCCAGGTTCCTCACATAGATGTTTTTCCACAAGCCTACTATACTGCTCTTGAGCCCGCATAATCGAAGATTTCACCCTCGCCCTATACATTGCAAATTGTTCGTAATCAGCATTTGATTTGCTGGTTTTATATATCTTATGCAAGTAACTTTTCATCTTAATGTCGCGAATCAGGTCCTTAGTATACCACTCAGGATAATTGTACCGAGAGTTTATACTATTTCGCTTTTTCTTTGGAACACAATAATCAAAAATACTATTCACGGCTGAATAAAAATAATCTAAGCAATCATCTACCTTATTCAAACTATACAACGGGCCCCAATCTACACCACCCAGTTGCGAGTAAAGTGAGAAAAAATCTGCTTTGCTAAAGTTCCAACCGGTCCGATTACCTTGTTGCGATGAATGTCGATGTCCTTGAATGATGATGTCTTGGATGAGAACCTGAGTGATGACGCGGACATCGAGAGGGAGCGCAGGGCCATGGCGGTTAGGGCGAACATGCTCGCGCGCCGTTTAGGTAAGTGCTCTAAGGATGTTAAAATTGTCCTATTTAGAGCATACTGCCTATGCTTTTACACTTGCCAACTCTGGACCAACTACACCAGGAGGACTTATAACATCCTCAGAGTACAATATAATAACGCCTTCCGCATATTATTGCGTTTGCCACGGTACTGTAGTGCGTCGGGCATGTTCGCCGACGCCAGGGTCCCTGACTACTTCTCGGTCATCAGTTCCCGGGTGGCCTCATTCTGGGAAAGGGTAAAAACCTCGCAAAACGAGCTCGTCTATGCACTCCATGAGACCCCATATGAGAGCGGGATTATCCGACACTGGCTGCGCGTGCACCAGGAGAGAAATAAAAAGTAATGTAGGTATATGTATCACTTATGTTTTAGATTTATTTTGGATTTAGGTATTGTATTATTGTATTTTAAAATTTATTGTATATTTTTTGTTATGGGTTTTATATTGCCTGAAATAAACAATTTATTATTATTATTATTATTATTATTAATCATTAAAATACCTTTACAATATCTAATCCTATCATTTATCAATCATCATCAATAACAAGAGCGTACGGCTAAACCCGTACACAGAGATATGGTGGGGGGAAGGGGTTAATGGTATTTTCTCTGCTGTTCTTATGCATGGATAAAAAAACTAACTTACTTAGATGCTACATACATGTGGTTGAGGGCCTTTGCAGTGTCCCGCTCAGAGGTCAGTGCCTGCAGAGCCTCCTCGTACTCGCGGTCGTACAATTCCAGCTGACTTCGGAGCTGATGCGCGAAGTGCGACATTGTTGGCATGAAATTTTGTTAACAAATTATTTACAAGTAATGTATAAAATGTTAATTTTATAATCACAAATTTTTGTTGATTTCTTGGTTAATAACACAGTGTTTCTAGTATTTCTTCTTGGGGCTCAAATGGGTCATCATAAGTTTCAAGAATAGACCGTTTTTTGCTACGGTATACCAAAATTGGGTAAAGTTGAAAATCATCGTCAGTGCAGTTAGCATTTATACTGGGTTTGATATTATTGCGATAAAGCAGCTTACGCAAAGCGTATCTAAACTGTAAAGCGTTAGAATTATTATTGCCACCGCCTTGCAGACGTACACATGAGAAAAACATTTCCAAATGATCCTTTCAAAATTGTTTTCCTAAAGATACATGGCTAAATTTCGCGTACTATATGTATTTACGATAAATGCGAAGGCTGCCATTTTCCGTCGATAAGAAAGAATATTTTGATCGCCAAAATTTAATTGTGCTAAATATTGTCGACTTTCAACTAATATTCTCATCTAATAATCTATATTATTGAGTCGCAGTGGCGCCTTATATCCTTTACCTAAAGTTTTGAAAGATATGGTGAAGGTAAGCTATGAAAATAAAATAAAAGACTTGATAACTTTAGAACTACTTTATTTATACCTTTACGTAACTTAGTTAGTACTTAATATAAAAATTATCATTTTTGAAATTAACACTTAATTAGTGTCATTTAAATCATGGCTTTCGAATAAGCTGCACGTAAAATATCCGAGGATTAGTTGTCAGGAGGTGAAGCGACTTTATAAATATTTTGCGAAATGTTTTGCTGACCCTCGATGGTCTGAGGAGGTGAAGCGCCTTCATAGACATGTTTTGCTGAACCTGAGAAAAATGTGAAGGCGAACTGTATGCACTTTTTGACGAGGTTGGTCGATATTGACCATACGGGGATGATGATGAGTCGGAATATACAAGCGAAGCTAAATTGAAGGGCGATTAGTGCTTATAATAATTTCCGATGGTGTTGCTACATAGCGACGGTTAGATAATGAGCGCTTCTTCTTTATAATTAAACCATCGATCTCGTATCTAAGTTCTTATCTATCGATCTCGTTAAAATCTTTCATGGCTTTAGCCAGAAGCCTGCCATAGAGGTGGCAATCGTCCTCAACAACTTTATCAACAGTCGTATTCTTTTTACAGCTAAAACATCATTAAGTGTAGATAGAGCTGATTTCATGTGTGCACTGGTTTCTGCAAGTTCTGGTGCATTATGAGAGCGCCGCTTTTGTGCTTGGATAGACCTTTGTGCTGAAATTTGCGGATGGTTCTTGCGGCTGTGGTGATGGCTGCGTGTCCAAAATTTCTTCATTTTCTCTTGCCTAAAAAAATAGTATTACTTAATACTAATTTAGATTATTTTATTTTCAGTTACCAAGTACTGCGGATGAATGGCTTGAAAAGGCTCAAACATTCCTCTTCCCTCACTGCCTAGGAGCTTTGGATGGAAAGCACATAATATACTACCACCACCCCACAGTGCATCAGACTGTATCAATTACAAAGGATATTTCAGCATTGATTTACTAGCTTTAGTAGACCATGATTACTGTTTCCTGTTTGCTGAAGTAGGCGCAAAAGGACGTATTAGTGATGGGGGGTATACAATAGAAGTGTGTTATTGGAAAAAATTACAAGTAATACTATTAATTTTCCGCCACCTAGCCAGCCTACTTTCAGGGTTAAATATTGAACAACTACCTTATGTATTTTTGGGCGATGGAGTACAATTGAATTTAAGGCCTTTAAGTACAAATTTAATTAAACCTTTTCCTGGACACCATGCACTTGATATTCCGCAAAGGTTATTTAATCAAGAACTTTCTCGCTCCCAAGTAGCAGTTGAAAATACTTTCGGTTTCATGGCCAGTAAGTTCAGAGTTTTTAAAAAATATATGCAATTGTGTGATGTCAAAGCTTCTATTATTACTATGACATGCGTTTTATTGCATAATTTTTTACGCAAAAGTAATACGTCTAGAGAAATGTACCATCCTCTAGGTACTACTGATACATATGTTAATCGCCAACTCGTCTCTCTAGGTTCTTGGAGTTTGAATTAGCACCCCTACAATCGATACCACGAAGAGCTACAAATAATGTAACGGCATAAAGGCTAAGGTCGAGCCACCGCTATCAGAAGCTATGATCGTCTATTCTATCTACCCCAAAAAGAGATGACCCGATTCAGCTGTAAAATTTGAAAGTTAAGAATGACAAGTCTGAATTTTTATTGTTCATTGAGAAATTCGTTAGGCGTACAATAATCGAACGGAAGATCGGTTCAGGAAGTTACAGTTTCAAGTTAGACAGAGAAAGCATATATGCCCGCAAGCCGGAGCTTCGCATCAGTTAGCGGTGTATTGCGCCAGATCGATCTTTGTTGTATTTTGTGTGATGGTACCATTTATTTTTTGTATATATGGGCGCTTGGAACTTCTTTTCGTGTGGTCGACCACAATTTATGATATTTGTTTGGGATATCGTATAGATATCCGTCGTAGTGTTACGACGTGAGTACTCAATGATATTTCATGTGCTCGCTAGTAGCGGCTTGTGGTGGTTCCAATTATATAATTAGTTCACGGCAATAACGATCCGAATAGACCGGGTTTACACAATTGCGATTTGATTTTCCGAAATGGGTTTGAACTAGCGACTTCCTCAAAAGGTCCGTAACGTTTTGAAACCTTCAACTCTGCGCAATTTGAGCTGGATGTTATCGAAACGTTGTCATTAGCGCTTTTGGAGATCTAACCCACACCACAGCGAGGTACATACTTCGGTAAATACCGATCTATGTATCTAACTGACCTCAGCACTTCCTCGACCGAGCCCAGTCATAAATACTCGACACAGCCTACACATTAGACCTCCAGCGAAATTTACATTTAATTTAAAGATGCAACTTGAATCCAAACCGATCCAAGGCAAGGCAAAACAATCTACCCGGTCCTAAACAATGAACTTTAGACTGTAATTTGATCTCTTCGCGCGTCCCCGACAACACTCAAATGTCAAAATATCAACAGGATAGATTATCTGTGTTGACAACGTTTATACTTTGTTCTGAATTTGTTATTTCCATCCGCGGAACCTCATCGATCAAACAGTCTCCCTATGCCCTGCCAACCTAGGTTTAGCCGCAACTAAACTCCTGTCTAGCCTAGTCTAAAATCCTAGTGTTATACCACGTCCATTATCGACACCACTCGAAAATGGTTGAGTTTGATTTGAATGTGTTTGTATGTTTAATGACTGGTGTGTGGGAATTTCAAAACTCGCTACTCGAAAGGAATGAGGAGAGGATTAGCCCGCGAATATCCTAAGAGCCAATCCAGGAACCCTATGGTGAAGGAAAAAGGAAATTAGGGTCGCTCCAAGCCCAGACTCAGACTCAGATCAATTACCTACAAGTTCTTATCTAACGACCCAAGGATAGTTTTGGAATTTGGGGTAGGTTGATTTAAAAGATAGGAACCGAGGTATATCTCGGCGCTTCAGACACTCACGAAAGTCCACTGTAACACGCAATCACAACTCGTCCAGTTCCAGACGCGTAAAACGGCAGACCGAAACTGTTTAGAATTACCGAAAGACGAGTGTCACAGTAGCTTGACGCAGAGACTGAATGCCTCCCCCTCCCACGCTCTCGTATTTATAGACCCCACATGTCTGGAAAAAAATGGCGTCCTTTGCGAACACACGCTGCCCAAGCGAAAGCTTCTTATCCCTAACTACACAGGGTCTAATTTCAATCAAACATGCCATGCAGATCCGCCGTTCTACAAACTTTGTGTATGCATATTTACTATGATGGTCTGTGACTATGTTCAACCGTCGGTTATCACTCAAGTCATTTGGTATTGCCGATACACAAAATCTGTTGATCGCTGACCATAAAAGCCGTTGCGATTAATTAACCTCTGGAATGTCCCCGTACAGCGAATCTCGTGTACCCTATAGCGTCCATGGTTCTGGCGAAAATAAATTTTCAATCGACTTGCGTTAGGAATTTGATAAGTTTGTTAGGTTATTTTATTAGTTTCCTAACATGTTATGTACTATAATAAAGCTAATGAAATTACCTATCTTGTGATGTATAGTACTCACATGTGATGATAAAGTTGGTAAGGCTTTTCATCGATTGTTTGCAGAATCCATTATTTGACACCGACACCTCTAATTATATTTCGTTCTTTCGGGCCACTCACACAAAACTTACACTATTATCCATTTTTCACATCACCACTATTAATTTCTCCAGCGATAAGATGTATTATTTTATTACAAAACACAGTAATTACTTCACAATAAATCAATATTGACAAACATAAAATGTAAGTCTGCGGCCGGTCGCCTGCCCACCCGCGCTATTCAACAGCGAGGTACCGTTTGCACGACAAGTTGAAACGCGTTCGTATTTTTGTATAGATATTTATATTATTGCCCAAAAGAACAGATTTATGAATAAATGGGTAATTGTTGCGCATTTTGGTCTGGCGAGTCTGGTAGACTACAAATTCAGTAATATCAGTATCATAATGAAAACTGAATGTTATGGCAGAAAATAAAATTACATGGGAAAACAGTAAACAAACAGGTGATTTTATTCTATCTATCTACACTCTCATTATATTATTACAAGCCCCCCGCCATACCTCCTGGGCGGAAAAGTTGCTTATAAATAAATAGTGATAAATAGGTCGAGCGCCGAGAGATGGCACCACTCGCTATAACATCGCTTTCCCGTGGTGTGATTTGTTGGATTTAGAATTTGATAAATGCAGTCTCGGCCTCGCTGCCAATATGCGGCTTCGAAGTTAGGCTGTTACGGCTGACTAACTACACTATTTGATAAGTTTGGCAGAGGGACCCTCGATTTATTTGATTTTGTACTTAACATAAAACAAACTCACTTCAACATATTACTAATAAAAATGCTTTTGCAATATTCTAGTGGGATTCGAACCAACTTATTTGATTATGTACTTGCCTGTTGTTTTGTGAGGATGACTCTGGTGGGATTCGAACCCACTTATTAGGCACTTGAGCTGCGGGATTTGAAAAAAACGATAAAATATATGTATAAGAAAAAATATTTTTAATAAAAACAGACATTTTGAAATTACAAAAAATACAATAGGTACAATCAATATGTGTGTATATAGTCTAGTTTACAAATTGTAAATAGGTATTGTAATTCAAACTCATATCATGTATTATCCATACAATACAAAAAAAACATTTGTGAAAGTGACAATATTGATGTTTGGGTCAAATTATTAACTTATAATGAAAAATTATATTGAAATTAGTACCTACACAATTGTAGAGACATTACAGTATTTCGTTGCACATTTTAAAATTACAGTAAAACACGTTTTTACAAGATACTACACAAATTTTGTGTTGACACATTTTCAAATTATAGTAAAACATAATATACAAGAGAAAAAAGCACTTGTTGAGGAGACCTGGCTAACTATATATCATGTATTATCCATACAATAAAAACACATATGGTTTTACAAAAAATAACCCATTTGTGAAAGTGACAATATTGATGTTTGGGTCAAATTATTAACTTATATTAAAAAATTATATTGAAATTAGTACCTACACAATTGTAGAGACATTACAGTATTTCGTTGCACATTTTCAAATTACAGTAAAACACGTTTTCACAAGATACTACACAAATTTTGTGTTGACACATTTTCAAATTACAGTAAAACATAATATACAAGAGAAAAAAAAACACTTGTTGAGGAGACCTGGCGAACTATATATCATGTATTATCCATACAATAAAAAACATATGGTTTTACAAAAATAACACATTTGTGAAAGTGACAATATTGATGTTTGGGTCATATTATTAACTTATATTGAAAAATGATATTGAAATTAGTACCTACACAATTGTAGAGACATTACAGTATTCCGTTGCACATTTTCAAATTACAGTAAAACACGTATTTACAAGATACTACACAAATTTTGTGTTGACACATTTTCAAATTACAGAAAAACATAATATACAAGAGAAAAAAACACTTGTTGAGGAGACCTGGCGAACTATAGCATCTGCAAGAAACTAGATGGTTAGGTTGCCCAATATGGTTCTGAGAGAAATGTATGAAAGAAAAAGGAAAAATGGCACTTGTATATTTTTATGAGATCGGACGAACATCTTACATGAATACTGTACTAATGACCGCCATGAATTCCGCCTGGTACAACTTTCACCAAAAGATAAATATCTGTTTTTACAATACGGTGTCCCCGATAATTGCCCTGTTTATTGAAAGAAGATTGTGTGAGTACGTTATATGCTAATTGCTAGAAATACCAGCCAGGCACATTCAAATCTCGCTAGTAAAAAACCTTTTATTCATCTAATCTACATATATCAAGCACCTGTACTATCTGTCTATCCAGCCTCCCGCCCCCACTGTTGAGTATAGACCTCCTCTTCTCTTGTACAATGGCATATTAGGGAAGCGAAAATAAAATTAATTATTTTCGCTTTGTTAACCTGACATGTACATTGCGGCCAGGCAATTCTCGAAGAGAATGCCAAATTTTCCAGCAAGGCTTGGGTGCAAATCAGAGAAACTCTCCGCAGGTGACGCATTTTGTAGGCACCGTCCGACGCAAACCTTGCCGGTGACAGATTGTAACGGCCCCAGGGCTAAGGTCGAACCGCCGCTATCAGTAGCTATGATCGTCTATTCTATCTATCCCAAAATGAGAGGACCCGATTCAGCTGTAAAATTTGTAAGTAAGAATGATAAGTCTGAATTTCTCGTTCGTCGAGAAGTCCGTTAGGCGTACAATAATCGAACTAAGTTTGGTTCAGGAAGTTACAGTTTCAAGTTAGACAGAGATGCAATATGTCCGCGAGCCGGTAATTCGCATCAGTCAGCGGTGTATTGCGCCAGAACGATCGTTGTTATATTTTATGTGTGATGGCACCATCTGGTTTTTGTATATATGGGCGCATGGAACATCTTTACTTCTTTCAGTGGTCGACCACAGTTTATAATATTTGTTTGTGATATCGTATAGATATCCGTCGTAGTTTTACGACGTGAGTACTCAATGATATTTCATGTGCTCGCTAGTAGCGGCTTGTGGTGGTTCCAATTATATATTTGGTTCACGGCAGTAACGATCCGAAAAGACCGGTTTACACAATTGCGATTTGATTTTCCGAAATGGGTTCTGAACTAGCGGTTACCTCAAAAGGTCCGTAACGTTTGAAACCTTCAACTCTGCGCAATTTGAGCTGGATGTTATCGAAACGTAAGCATTATTGTTTTAGGAGATCTAACCCACACCATAGCGAAGTGCATAGTTCGATAAATACCGAACTATGAATTCCACTAGCCACAGCACGTCCTGGGCTGAGCCAAATCATATATACCGACTCAGCTTACACATTAGACCTCCAGCGAAATTTACATTTAATTTAAAAATGCAACTTGAATCCAACCTGGCCCAAGGCAATGCAAAACACCTACCCGGTCCTAAACAATGAACTTTAGACTGTAAATTGATCTCTTCGCGCGTCCCCGACAACACTCAAATGTCAAAATATCAACAGGATATGCTATCTGTGTTGACACCGGTTTAACTTTGTTCTGAATTTGTTATTTCCATCCGCGGAACCTCATCGATCAAACAGTCTCCCTATGCCCTGCCAACCTAGGTTTAGCCGCAACTAAACTCCTGTCTACCCTAGTCTAAAAACCTAGTGTTATACCACGTCCATTATCGACACCACTCGAAAATGGTTGAGTTAGATTTGAATGTGCTTGAATGTCTAACGACTGTGTGTGTGGGAATTACAAAACTCGCTACTCGAAAGGAATGAGGAGAGGATTAGCCCGCGAATATCCTAAGAGCCAATCCAGGAACCCTATGGTGAAGGAAAAAGGAATTTAGGGTCGCTCCAAGCCCAGACTCAGATTTAGATTAATTGACTTACAAGTTCTTTTCTAACGACCCAAGGATAGTTTTGGAGTTTGGGGTTGGTTGATATAAAGGTTAGGAACCGAGGTATATCTCGGCGCTTCAGACACTCACGAAAACCCACTGAAACTTCGCAATCACAATTTCGTATAGTTCTGACGCGTAACACGGCAGACAAAACTGTTTAGAACTCGTGAAAGACGACTGTCACAGTAGCTAGACGCTGAGACTGAATGCTCTCCCCTCTCATGCTCTCGTATTTATATGCGTCCTTTGCGAACACGCTCTGCCCAAGCGAAGCTTCTTATCACTAACTACACAGGGTCTAATTTCAACCATGCCATGCAGATCCGCCGTTCTACAAATTGTGTGTACGCATATTCACTATGATCAACCGTAGGTGATCACTCAAATCATTTGGTACTGCCGATACACAGAATCTGTTGATCGCTGACCAATAAAAGCTTGTTGCGATTAATTAAGCATTCCCGACCGCTAGGGCGCGTAGCTAAGACCACTAGAATGATATTCAGACTAGAGGTGTCAGACTCTCCATATCATACCTCAATCACAATTGTGTATTTGCAATCAACATAATAGCTTTCTCCGTATCGTTCCATAATAACCTTTCATTATTTAGTTATTCATAATTTTATTCAACGCGCAGCCAAATCGGCTCTGATCTCTACACATCTCGCAGGAATGCGACAAAAAAAACTGACCTGTAAACTTCTCCGAACCATCCCAAGCGTCGGCTCTGTTTTTTTTTTTTTTTGCTAACTTGCCACTTAGCAAAACCCCCAAACGTTATCTGAACCGATTCGTATTCAAAACAGCGCGGCGTTGGGCTAGCCCTCTATCACGCAGAATGAAGTATCAAATGTACCGACTCTCGTGTACCATTACAGCCCCCTCCCAGACACTTGAGACACTGTTTATCTCAGTTAACATGGCGCAAGGATCTCATTACCACTATGCCACCCATGCTTTGTCCATATCTACTCTATATGTACGGACATCTCAAATCATGTACACAGACCGATGAATCTGTCAATTATGTATATAATATTTACACAACTCGATTGAGTTCTCTCCTGTCTTATCTTATTTATCTATCTAACTATACAACCTCGCTTACCCGCAATTTATCCTAATTCGTATTACTATATATATACAAATTGTTTTTTTTTTTTTTTTTGTTTTTTTTTGTTTTTGTTTCCAAACCATGCAAGATCCTTAAATCTACAAAGTAATTACTCAAATTTACAGCTTTCAGCTTAATTATATAACTTTTATACACTATTTTATTTATCTACGCCCTTATTCGTCCTCACATAATACCTGGCTATATTTATAGTATTGAAGTTACCCAATATCTCATTTGAACCCGGATCTACTAACGTATAACAGTTCGGATATATCACTGCCGAAATAACATAAGGCCCTTTATACAACAATGAAAATATCCGCATGATTCTATGTTCTTTATTTGAACGCACAAAAGTCTTAAGTTTCACATAATCACCTATACGATAGACTTCTAACTTACGCCGTTTGTCCGCCTGTCGCTTACGTCGTTCACTAGAACTTTTAGAGTTTTCTATAGCTACATTTCGCACCAGTTCCGTATCTCGCACACTATGGCCTAATAACCATTCATCGCCTAATTCCTTGTCAATAGTTAACGGTTCCCGCCTACCAAACGCTTACTCATTAGGCGCAAAGCCTGTGCTTGTGTGTTCGATATTATTATAGCAATTCTGAATGTCCGGTAACACGTCGACCCAACTACGATTACTTCCGCCGCAATAAGTTCTAACCAGTCGACCTAGCTCGCGATTCACTCTTTCTACGCTATTAGAATTTGGACAATACACCGACGTATGAGTGACCCGAATCCCCAGCTGTTTGAGTCCAAATTCCCAAACTTTCAATATGAACTGTGGTCCTGAGTCCGTAATTATAGTTTCGATAGGTATTTCCCTATGAAATCTCTTTGTACAAGCGAGAACGCTCCTACCTGTCGCTTTTCGCGTTGGATATAATTTTATTACTTTACTGTACACGTCTTGAATCACATATATATATTGATATCCGAATTTACCTACGGGCAATGGCCCATAAAGGTCCGAGAAAACTTTCTCACCCAACTTTTCCGCCAACACCGGTGTACAAGGACCAACGGTATTGTTAGTACTTGGTTTGACCTTTTGACATATGTCACAACTTCTTATCACCGCGCTAATCACCCTACTCATATGAAGAAAATAATATCTGTCCTTCATCAGTGCTAATATTTTATATCTGCCGTAGTGACCTATTTCTTCATGTATGTGTAAAATTAGTTCCTCCTGTACTGATTTCGGAATTACTAGCAACTGTACGTTCCGCTTCGGCACGTGAAAATATAACGTATCACCTACTAGTTTATAATTTTCAAAACCTCTTGTCCCCGTATCTACTACATTACGTCTGATACAACCGCTAATTCGATTTAACCGCTCATCTTCGCTTTGTAATCTCGCAATGTCCCGTAAACTCGAAATAACACTTGCGGTATTCGATGCCTGAAACCAGAATATCCCCGGCTGAACATTTGTACTGTCAATCATACCTCCAGGTCCCGCTATTTGCCTGCTTAGCGTGTCGGCAATTTGGTTATCAGTCCCTCGCACAAATTCTATGTCGTAATCGAATTGCTCTAAAAACATAACCCACCTAGTTACGCGTGCACCCAATAAAGTCCACGACTTAATGAACGTCAATCTTTTATGATCAGTTCTAATAATAACTTTTTCTCCCCGCAAATATATCTCAAATCGCTTTAAAGTGTATATAACTGCATACATTTCCTGTTCACTGATAGCCCATCTCGTCTGAGCACCCTTAAATGCCTGCGAACAGAACCCTATAATTCGTTCCTGGCCCGAATCATCTAATTGATAAACATAGCCCCCAATTCCTATAGCGCTGGCGTCACATTGAACATAATATGTTTTTCCCGCCAATGGCTGACTCAAAATTATACTTTCTGAGAATTGTTTTTTTATTTCGTCAAAAGCACTTTGCATCTGCGCACTCCAAACGAACTTGACTCCAGACCGTAATAAATTGTACAAGGGCTGTGTCAACGTTCCAAAATTTTTTATAAACCTCCTAAAGTAATTTATGAACCCCAAAAACGCCCTCAATTGCCTGACAGTTCTGGGTGACGGATATAATTTAAGTGTTTCAATTTTGTCCGGGTCCATTTGCAATCCTTGTGTAGACAAAATGTGCCCCAATAAATTGACCTTTTTTTGTGCAAACTCGCATTTTTTTAGTTTGCATGTGAAGCCCGCGTCTTTCAATTTACTCAGAACCGTGTCCACTTGAGACAAATGCTGTTCGAAGTCACCCTCAGTTAAGATTGCCAAATCGTCAATGTTCGATTCCAAATCGATATTCGATCGATGGTTTCGGAACGGCCATTTTGAATTTGACGTTGCTGCCAACCTTGCAGTTTTTGACAACTGACAGACGAAAGCTCTCGCAATGTAACGCGTATTGATTAGGGTATTGAATTTAAATCGCAAGCCATCTGGAATGTATTCGGGTTCCCCTCAGGATTGTCTATATAGCTGAGTGTGTTGTGGTTCCCCGAACCAGATAAAGTTCGCATTTACGTGGCCGATTGGTTTTCCCACGTAACATAACCTGTGTTGGAACACTGTGCTCGTCGAAGCTGGCCTGCCAGTCATACCTGGTTGGCTGAAGAACCTGTCTACCAAGAAGAGCCTAGGGTGCACCCGGGCCTTGCAGAGAGACAGGAGGTTGACGGGACCGAAGCACAGACCAGGATAGATCGACTCCATAAGTATTAGCTCGGTGAATCGCCGACGTTCACACTTCTTGGCATCTGATCGCTACGCTACCTCGTAGCTGATGGGCCCCTGCGAGGTCATTGGGTGCCGAGAAGCCTGAACATTTTGGTAGCAAGAGCGTGGTTTCCTGAGATTTGCAGCCGTCAAGGGCTCCAGGAACCCACGATTTGGGACTATCAATCTGTAGGTATAGGCGGTTATTAGCTAACTTGGTGTTGTTCCTGTATCCACATAGATTGGTAGTATTGTAAGCTATAAGTCTATTGCTGGTAGTAGACAGACAGATATTACAGTTTTCCCTAAATGACAAGTTGTACTGAGATGTGACTCAGAATAGTAGGTACTCAACTTAGGTACATTGTAGGTGAATTGAAATTTGCATTGAAGTACCAGTTAGTCAATCTATTAGTGGTCTAGTAATGCTAATGAATGTTTGGTTAACATAGGTAGTTACATCTATTGATAGCAGGCTATTACATTGTTTTCAATTTATAGCAATTTATAACTTGAACTAATATTGACTATCTGTGTGTGTTATAATGATAAAGGGAAACTAAATTGTATTTACAAAATTTATATAGATATAAAACTCGGTTCCTATTGTTTAAGGAAAACAGCATTGTTTAAGTTGTGGTTTAGGGTTCCCTCGTTTGGGTTATAGACTGGAGGGTCCAATAAAATTGAGTTACTGTAAATTGTGAGTAAGTATCGTTCCGATCATGTCGTTATCTGAAATCCAGAAGGGTGTTTCTAAGGAACTCAGATGGTTTTCCTCCGCACACGGTCTGATAGACCGTTTAGATAGGCATGATGTGGTATTGGAGCGGTCTATGGACGTTAAGGAACGTTACAACAGGGTGCTCGAATTGTCCGCGCAGGCGGAATCAGTTGATGGTTGCGCACCTGACAGGCTGTCACGGTTGCTAGGGGATGTCGACCAATGTATGGAGATGGCAGCTGCTATCACGCAGAAGGCTGCGGACATACGTAGACAGCGCGAGTCCAGCCATGGTGGTGACATTGAAGCACCTCTGCCGCTTCAGGGTTCGGGGTCCAGGTTACCTGCCATAACTATGCCTACCTTTGACGGAGTGTCCGGTGAATGGATGAGCTTCATCAATCTGTTCGACAGTTTGGTGCACATGCGATCGGACATTACCAAGTCTGTCAAGATGGCTCAGCTGGTGGCAGCATTGAGGGGTGAGCCTAGGGAGCTGGTCGCTCATTTGACAGTTACGGAGGGTAACTATGAAACGGCCAGACAATTGTTGGTCAGACGTTACCATAACAAACGGAGGTTGGCCGATGCCCAACTGAACCGTTTGTTTAGTATCCCGGTTGTGAACAAGGTCGGGGCCATACAGACGGAGGTTTTGAACCCATTGTTGTCCGTCACCAAGGCTCTAGAGAATCTTGGACTTCCGGTTGGTGAATGGTCGTACCTACTGCTGTACATTGTACTTTCCCGCCTACCCGCTGACGTGCAGACTCGTTTCGAACAGTCTCACGGGAGGTCGGCCGAGGACCTGCCCGCCTTCTCCGACTTGGTCGGATTCTTGGAAGAGGAGGCTCGACGGGCAGAGAATTTGGGGTTGACGGTCACCCATCCTTCGGAGCCACAGAGAGCTGCCGGGAGCGCTGTGAGTAGGGGCCCTCCGACGAGGAAGGACCGCACCAACCGGCAGTCGTATGGGACTGTGAGTGCATTGACCCCACATAGTGAGACCTGCCCATGTTGTAGGCAGATTGGCCATGCTGTGGCCAATTGCAATAAGTTCGGGGAACTTAGGGTTGAGGGACGGCGCCGGATGGCCAAGCAGCGGAGCTGGTGTTTCCTGTGCCTCGGGCCACACATGGCTAGGGACTGCACGCGTACCAAAATGTGCGGATATTGTGGTGGGGCCCACAACAATCTGTTGTGCATGAACCGGTCCGGCCAACAGCCTCCACAGGGCCGTATCCAGGGTGACACGGCATGGGGCCCTGAGAATTCGTTTGCGACTCGGAGCGCAACTCAGGGGCCAACGTCCCCACGTCCACAGGGCCGTATCCAGGGTGACACGGCATGGGGCCCTGAGAATTCGTTTGCGACTCGGAGCGCAACTCAGGGGCCAACGTCCCCACGTGCACAGGGCAGTACTAGGGTGCAGGGCCGCACTCAGGGTCATCACATGGGGGGCCCTGAGTTTTCGGTTGCGACTCAGCATCCGACTCAGCGGGACATTGGGTATGTTGAGCAGGCCGTAACGGGCGGGTGGCATGGGACACCTTCGAGCTATGCGGGTGCGGTTCGGACGCCGCCTCAGTTGTCGCCCCGGTCGTCGCCTCGTCCTCATCGGTCACATGTGATGTCCCCCCCGCTCATGGAGCGGCCACGGTTGAATTCACGCCCACCCCCCCTTTAAGGGGAATCGTAGGTTGGGAATGGAACCGGCGCGTGGGCCATTTGTACAATGGGACCCGCTGGCGTATAGCTGCATACCTGATCGGTTACAGGCAGAGTGGGGCCCCGGGGGCCCTCGCTAGGAATTTGCGGCCCAACAATTTGTTGCCCCCCAACCGGAGACGGTGGTGTTACCGATCGCCTCTGTGCTTGTTTGGGATTTGGCGGGCAACCCAACATACGTTCGCGCCCTATTAGATTCTGGAGCTCAGGGCTGCATTGTATCGAATGATTTAGCAAAATGGTTGGGCCTCAATATAAATAATGTATCGCTGCCGAGGAAATTGGTCCCTACTGGGGATTACAGGGCAACCCTTCACGGGTTTTGTGATGCCTCTGAACGAGGGTTTGCGGCAGCGGTTTATTTGCGAACCGTCACCTCCACCGGGGAGGTCGACGTGCGTTTGGTTTTGGCAAAAAGCAAGGTAGCGCCTATTCGGACAAGGATGACGATTCCAAAACTGGAACTGTCCGGGGCTGCTCTTTTGACCAAACTTTTGAATCACACTCTAACAGTGTTGCGTGGGTCAGTGGTTTTGGAGGATACGGTGTACGCGTGGACGTACAGCCAGATTGTTTTGTGCTGGATGAAGGCTTCGGTCCATAACTTAGAGGTTTTTGTTGCGAACCGTGTCTCCCAGATTATGTCGTCTGAGGTCCCACTGACCTGGAGACATGTACCAGGAGAATTGAACCCGTCTGATTGTGCATCCAGGGGATGTCGGGCTCCTGAACTCGTTAGACACCATTTGTGGTGGGGACCACCCTGGCTTGCCAGGAGAGAATCGGACTGGCCCCACAGCCATGTAGTAGTATCTTCGGATCATGGCCCCAGAGCGGCCGTGCATGTTACCCAGAGGGCTGAGGACCCTGACGCCGGGTTTCTGCTGGACCGGTATAGCTATGTGTGTTTGTTTGTTTATCCACCAAGGCGGTACATCTCGAGCTCGTTGCTGATCTCTCGACAGAGGCTTTCATTGCTTGTTTGGATAGGTTTGTTTCTCGAAGGGGACTTCCAACTTTGATCCGCTCTGATAACGGCACTAACTACGTCGGTGCGGAACGATACTTACGAGAGATAGTCAACTTTTTGAATGTAAATAAAGTGGATATTGGAACGGCCCTCTCCCGTCGGGGTATACAGTGGACCTTCAGCCCACCGATTTGCCCCCACTGGGGTGGGATTTTTGAGGCCGTAGTTAAGTCAGCTAAGACGCACTTGGGGCGTATAGTAGGTCAGACCGCGCTGACTTTTGAGGAGCTCGCGACATTGTTTTGTAAGATCGAGGCCGTTCTCAATTCGCGACCGTTGTGTCCGCTCAGCTCGGATCCAAATGACCTGGAGGCTCTGACCCCAGGCCATTTCTTGATAGGACAGCCACTTAACGCGTTGCCCGAGCACCCCTTCGAGGGAGTGAAATTGTATCGGTTGTCAAGGTATCAGATGTTGCAGCAGTTTACTCAGAATTTCTGGAAGCGTTGGTCGCTCGAGTATCTGCATATCTTACAACAGCGCCTTAAGTGGACTGACAAAACCAGCCCCCCTAGTGTTGGTGACCTCGTTCTGGTTAAGGATGCTAACCTACCGCCACTACGTTGGCGCAGGGGGCGCATTGTTAACTTGTTCCCTGGCAAGGACGGGACCCCCCGGTCTGCAGAGGTTCTAGTAGGAGGCTCGGTTCTAAAACGAGCGGTAGCAACGTTGTCTCGGCTGCCCGTAGATTAGGGGACAGGTGGGTGCCTGTCCGGGCGGGTGATTGTTCGATTCCAAATCGATATTCGATCGATGGTTTCGGAACGGCCATTTTGAATTTGACGTTGCTGCCAACCTTGCAGTTTTTGACAACTGACAGACGAAAGCCCTCGCAATGTAACGCGTATTGATTAGGGTATTGAATTTAAATCGCAAGCCATCTGGAATGTATTCGGGTTCCCCTCAGGATTGTCTATATAGCTGAGTGTGTTGTGGTTCCCCGAACCAGATAAAGTTCGCATTTAAGTGGCCGATTGGTTTTCCCACGTAACATAACCTGTGTTGGAACACTGTGCTCGTCGAAGCTGGCCTGCAAGTCATACCTGGTTGGCTGAAGAACCTGTCTACCAAAGAAAGCATATATGTCCGCGAGCCGGTAATTCGCATCAGTCAGCGGTGTATTGCGCCAGAACGATCGTTGTTATATTTTATGTGTGTTGGCACCATCTGGTTTTTGTATATATGGGCGCATGGAACATCTTTACTTCTTTCAGTGGTCGACCACAGTTTATAATATTTGTTTGTGATATCGTATATATATCCGTCGTAGTTTTATGACGTGAGTACTCAATGATATTTCATGTGCTCGCTAGTAGCGGCTTGTGGTGGTTCCAATTATATATTTGGTTCACGGCAGTAACGATCCGAAAAGACCGGTTTACACAATTGCGATTTGATTTTCCGAAATAGGTTCTGAACTAGCGGTTACCTCAAAAGGTCCGTAACGTTTGAAACCTTCAACTCTGCGCAATTTGAGCTGGATGTTATCGAAACGTAAGCATTATTGTTTTAGGAGATCTAACCCACACCATAGCTAAGTGCATAGTTCGATAAATACCGAACTATGAATTCCACTAGCCACAGCACGTCCTGGGCTGAGCCAAATCATATATACCGACTCAGCTTACACATTAGACCTCCAGCGAAATTTACATTTAATTTAAAAATGCAACTTGAATCCAACCTGACCCAAGGCAATGCAAAACACCTACCCGGTCCTAAACAATGAACTTTAGACTGTAAATTGATCTCTTCGCGCGTCCCCGACAACACTCAAATGTCAAAATATCAACAGGATATGCTATCTGTGTTGACACCGGTTTAACTTTGTTCTGAATTTGTTATTTCCATCCGCGGAACCTCATCGATCAAACAGTCTCCCTATGCCCTGCCAACCTAGGTTTAGCAACAACTAAACTCCTGTCTAGCCTAGTCTAAAAACCTAGTGTTATACCACGTCCTTGCTTGTGTGCTTGAATGTCTAACGACTGTGTGTGTGGGAATTACAAAACTCGCTACTCGAAAGGAATGAGGAGAGGATTAGCCCGCGAATATCCTAAGAGCCAATCCAGGAACCCTATGGTGAAGGAAAAAGGAATTTAGGGTCGCTCCAAGCCCAGACTCAGACTCAGATTAATTGACTTACAAGTTCTTTTCTAACGACCCAAGGATAGTTTTGGAGTTTGGGGTTGGTTGATATAAAGGTTAGGAACCGAGGTATATCTCGGCGCTTCAGACACTCACGAAAACCCACTGAAACTTCGCAATCACAATTTCGTATAGTTCTGACGCGTAACACGGCAGACAAAACTGTTTAGAACTCGTGAAAGACGACTGTCACAGTAGCTAGACGCTGAGACTGAATGCTCTCCCCTCTCATGCTCTCGTATTTATATGCGTCCTTTGCGAACACGCTCTGCCCAAGCGAAGCTTCTTATCACTAACTATACAGGGTCTAATTTCAACCATGCCATGCAGATCCGCCGTTCTACAAATTGTGTGTACGCATATTCACTATGATCAACCGTAGGTGATCACTCAAATCATTTGGTACTGCCGATACACAGAATCTGTTGATCGCTGACCAATAAAAGCTTGTTGCGATTAATTAAGCATTCCCGACCGCTAGGGCGCGTAGCTAAGACCACTAGAATGATATTCAGACTAGAGGTGTCAGACTCTCCATATCATACCTCAATCGCAATTGTGTATTTGCAATCAACATAATAGCTTTCTCCGTATCGTTCCATAATAACCTTTCATTATTTAGTTATTCATAATTTTATTCAACGCGCAGCCAAATCGGCTCTGATCTCTACACATCTCGCAGGAATGCGACAAAAAAAACTGACCTGTAAACTTCTTCGAACCATCCCAAGCGTCGGCTCTGTTTTTTTTTTTTTTTGCTAACTTGCCACTTAGCAAAACCCCCAAACGTTATCTGAACCGATTCGTATTCAAAACAGCGCGGCGTTGGGCTAGCCCTCTATCACGCAGAATGAAGTATCAAATGTACCGACTCTCGTGTACCATTACAAGATATGGCAACGCTTTCGTTCCTGTTGCGAGACATGCATAGGTTCGTGCATGATAGTGGTATTCAGACGCACCCCAAATTCCAACAACTGATCTAAGCCGACCGCTGGTGGAGATTGGCTGTGAACCATCACCAACGTTTCAGCCAGATCTATGCGGAAATTGCGATGCGTCATCGGAGGCAAATCATGACGTTTCCTCGAGTCCGACATCAAAACTAATGCGTTGTCTACAGATAAGTTGAGCAACCTTTTAAAAATCTTCATATACCATTTCAGGCATCTCTTTCTTTCCAACAAATACATTGAGAGTTTTTGATCTTTCAGATCAATACCTCCCATTGTATTGTTGTAGTCCTGTACAACACAGGGCTTCACCAATTCCTTACCACTCTTCCGACCTACGACGGTCTCCGAATTGTGATAAGTGGAGATCAGGTTCACCTTTTTGGTGTCTTGCCATGCGAGACATGTCACGTCACCAGAATGGCGAGCAATAATCGCCCCGTTATCAAGCTTCTTCGGAGCCTTCGCGATCGCTTCCGGTACGTTCTTGCGATTAGGACGCAACGTCCCCACACAATCAAATCCTTTACTTTTAAGGTACCTCGGCAACGCTGGAGAATTATAATTATTGTCCATCGTGACGCAGTGACCCCGATGTTCCAGACCTTTCAATAAATCGAGTACCACTTGGGTACTCTTACCAGCCAAGTCTGCACCAAGATTCGCGACGTCGCGATCGGGATTCGAGTTCTTGCCCGTATAGATTTGGAATCTATACATGTACCCAGTCCTTGATTCGCACAGCTCGAATGATTTTACTCCGAATCGCGCAGCCTTTGACCTTATCGCTTGGACCCAGGACAAGCGGCCTTTGAATAAGGTC
This sequence comes from Argyresthia goedartella, assembly GCA_949825045.1. Taxonomy (NCBI): domain Eukaryota; kingdom Metazoa; phylum Arthropoda; class Insecta; order Lepidoptera; family Argyresthiidae; genus Argyresthia; species Argyresthia goedartella. Next base: position 3,158,869 of record OX463811.1, on the reverse strand, counting down.
AAAGACTCGTCGATAGCGACATCTTGGTCGAGTTTGTAAAGACTTGAGAATTTTTCATTTAGGTGCACGATGAGTGGTACTATCTTCCGCAATCTTGCAGAGAGCATAGCCCCTCCGATTCCCGGCAAATGTTGACTAATACCAACGTTGTCCGAAAAGTGAAGGAACTTGTTCAGCAAAATGAAGCGGTTGTAAGACATCACCTGCCTGAAGTAGGGCATTTGTAGAATGCCGTTCGTTTTCCAATACTCGTGCTGAGATGTGTGTTGTACATAACCCATCAACATATACATTGCAAGAAGCAAGCGCATCTCGTTTGCATTGGTGTCAGTCCATCGATCCAAACGAGACGACTGCTTCAAATTTCCTGCTTCACGTTGTGCGTTGAGCGTCTGTTCAGCATATCTATTGGTTTCCTCAACCATAAGACCAATGATGTCTTCGCTCCAGATATCACAAAAGGCATCATAGGGCGTATTGTAGTCTTTGACAGCTCCAGGGAGTGGGCCGGAAAATAATTCCTGCACACCCCTGAAAGTGGCAAAGTCTGTCTGCCAAGTAAAACCATCAGATGGGCCCACCAGACGTTCAATGGCTGCATCCATTTCACTCTCAACCATAGCTACCAGATTGCGGGTTTGCGGATCTAACTCGCTGTCGTCAGGAATAGCCCTACTCGTGGGATCATGATCGGCAATGATCGCGTCAACATCGAACTGGTCGTCGAAATCTGAATCGAGATCACTGCCGTTATTGATCGATACCACAGCAGCTGCTATCCCTGAAGAAGACGGAACAGCATCCATCGGCACAACGGAAGACACTGCTAACCCATAGTGACTGCTAGTATCGGGTATCTGCTCATCAGCCTGAACACTAAAACTAAAGCTAGTTCCAGGTCTCGACTGATCAGCATGAGCACGAATACCGGCAACCAACGACAGATCAGCAGGTTCTTTCGCTGGCCCAAGCATGCTGCGAGAAGGTGTCGTGCTCTCGGGCGTTCTCGGCAACGACGGCAACCCATCCACCCATTTCCTTACATGATAGAAGTGATCCGCTATAGCCGCTTCCCCCTCCTCAGCGTCCAGCCCGCACTCTTCAATGATTTCCTCAGGACGAAGGCTGCAAAAAAAATAAAAATTAGCTGTCTATAAATATATACGTTATACAAAAATCGGCGGTAGCTCAAATTGTAGGATGCTGGCCACTTACAAAATCGACTTCTTCAAGTCCTTGCGCTGCTGTAGCCGTATGGTACCCCCGGGAGTCGCAACCACCGGGATCTCTAGTCTTCGTTCATGACTGAAAAAATTATTTACAATTAGCAACATATCTATATCATATAAAATAATATAAAAAGTGGCGGTAGCTCTGGTAATAGGATGCTGGCCACTTACGAAATCGACTGTTTGAGCCGCACTGTACCCCCGGGAGTGGCAACCAGCGGGATCTCACTTCCCGCGACTCGCACTGTCCCTGGGGGTGTCACATTTATGCCCTCCAGCGTTGGGCGTCGTGGAGGTGGCGGCGCGCTGAAAGATATAAAAACATTTGAATACTAATAAAAAAATAATATAGCACAATTTTACTGGCATTGACTTATTTAGAAATAATAATTTTACATAAAAAAATCACTCACGGGATCACCGGTCTCCAGGCTTTCGGGTCGTCTGACTCAGGCTGTCTGCTTGAGGCGTGTGCAGATGACACCAGATTCAAGCAACGCCTGGCCCGCAGCTGGCTGTCGCTTGGTCGCTGGGGCACAGGCGGAGCCGATCGGGACCGGGACCGGGATCGCGACCGCACCGATAAAGATCTAGAAGAAAAATAAAATACAGAAATAATTCTTTCTCACGTTTGATTGTATTACCCTTGACACCATTTGTGGGACAAATACCGGTTGGAGTGTAAATAATAAAAAAAAAAATATAAACAAAAAATAATAATTATGACGCATTATATTTTCATTGCACCGTGTAACTATGGATACTTATCTGAAATAAATTATTATTATTATTATCTCGAGAAGGGTGAGGTTCACGATGAAAATGTATATGACCTAAAATGATGGCAGTAAGCAACACTACGCGATACCGGTGTAAAACAAAGTAGTAAAAAAATATTTTATAATGTAAGTACTCAAAAAAAAAAAAAAAAAAATTCCGCTATCACGTAGTGTTGCTTTTTGCCATCACTTTAGGTCATATACATTTTCATCGTGCAACTCACCCTTCTCGAGATAATGCGTCAACAAAAATAAGTAATTTCGTTGCTGACCCTACTTGCACCGAAAAATTTCACGTCTTGGTTGGAAGTGCAATTTTACTAATTTTACGATAAATAACGTTAAAACAAACATGAAAAACTAAATCCTGGTGAAATAACGAAAAACCTGATGTATTTCTTTTAGCAAACTAACATCAGAATATTCATCAAAGCTACAATGGCTGCCAGCCGTGTGGTAGAATAATTCCGACGCATAAAGTTTGGAGGGTTTTTTCACATACATATTCTCCGAAATGGCTAAAACGAATACTTGAAACATATTCTCCACTAAATACTTAGTTATCAGGTATTTAATACATAATACAACACTTACCGTTTCATGCGTCTAGACATTATTTTATTCCCGTAAACAGACACTCACGAGCGAACCGAACACGAAATGTAGAAAATGGCGACATGATTTGCTATTTTATTTTTTTTGATCTGATTGGCTGTCTCAAAGTCAGTTCTATTCATTTCACACTGTTGCCATCTAAACTACTCATAATCTATGACTACTTCCGGGAACGTTCTGAAACTTGGTGAATATTCATAAAACGTCGAAGTTTGCAATACTTTCTATGCGCTTATGCAGCGCACAGGACGCTAGCCGCCCAAAAAAGTTATGCGCTTATGTAGCGCATAGGACGTTTGACGGGTTAAGCCTTCCCGACCGCTAGCGTCTTAGACAAAGATCACTAGAATGATATTCAAACCCGTGATGTCAAACTCGCCACTTCGTACCAAACAAACGCAATTGTATATTTGCAGTCAACATAATAGCTTTCTCCGTATCGTTCCATAATAACCTTCCATTATTTAGTTATTCATAATTTATTCAGCGCGCACCAAATCGGCTCTGATCCCTACATATTTCGCAGGAATGCGCCAAAAAAAACCTGACCTGACCTCTGTTCCTCGAACCAACCTACGCTCTCGGCTCATTGTTTTTTGCCAACTTACCCTGAGCTACTCAAAAACCCAAACGTTAAATGAACTGACTCTTGTATTCAATGTGTGTAACAATACAGCGCGGCGATGGGCTAGCCCTCTGTCACGCAAAATGAAGTATCAAATGTACTGACTCTTGTGTACCATTACAGCCCCCTCCGAGACCTTGAGACACTGTTTATCTCAGTTAAACATGGCGCAAGGATCTCATTACCACTATGCTACCCATGCTTTGTCCATATCTACTCTATACGCACGAACATCTCAAATCATGTACACAGACCGATGAATCTGTCAACTATGCATATAATATTTACACAACTCGATTGAGCTCTCTCCTGTCTTATCTTATTTATCTATCTAACTATACAACCTCGCACACCCGCACCTTATCCTAATTCATATTACTATATAATATATACATATTTTTTTTTCTCCAAACCATGCAAGACCCTTAAATCTACAAAGTAGTTACTCAAATTTACAGCCTAAAACTTACTTATATAACTTTTATACACTATCTTATTTGTCTACGCCCTTATTCGTCCTCACATAATACCTGGCTATATTTATAGTATTGTAGTTACCCAATATCTCATTTGAAACCGGATCTACTAAAGTATAACAGTTCGGATATACCACTACCGAAATAACATAAGGCCCTTTATACAACAATGAAAATTTCCGCATGATTTTATGTTCTTTATTTGAACGCACAAAAGTCTTAAGTTTCACATAATCACCTATACGATAGACTTCTAACTTACGCCGTTTGTCTGCCTGTCGCTTACGTCGTTCACTAGAACTTTTAGAGTTTTCTATCGCTACATTCCACACCTGTTCCGTATCTCGCACACTATGACCTAATAACCATTCATCGCCTAATTCTTTGTCAATGGTTAACGGTTCCCGTCTACCAAACGCCAACTCATTAGGAGCGAATCTGGTGCTCGTGTGTTCGATATTATTGTAACAATTTTGAATGTCTGGTAACACTTCGACCCAACTTCGATTACTTCCGCCACAATAGGTTCTAATTAGTCGACCTAGCTCGCGATTCACCCTTTCTACGCTATTAGAATTTGGACAATACACCGACGTATGAGTGACCCGAATCCCTAGCTGTTTGAGACCAAATTCCCAAACTTTCGATATGAACTGTGGTCCTGAGTCCGTAATTATAGTTTCGATAGGTATTTCCCTATGAAATCTCTTTGTACAAGCGAGCGCGCTCCTACCTGTCGCTTTCCGCATTGGATACAATTTTATTACCTTACTGTACACGTCTTGAATCACATATATATATTGATATCCGAATTTACCTACGGGCAATGGCCCATAAAGGTCCGAGAAAACTTTCTCACCCATTTTTTCCGCCAACACCGGTGTATAAGGACCAACGGTATTGTTAGTACTTGGTTTGACCCTTTGACATATGTCACAACTTCTTATCACCGTGCTAATCACCCTACTCATATGAAGAAAATAATATCTGTCCTTCATCAGTGCTAATATTTTATATCTGCCGTAGTGACCTATTTCTTCATGTATATGTAATATTAGTTCCTCCTGTAGTGAATCCGGAATTACTAGCAACCGTACGTTCCGCTTCGGAACGTGAAAATATAACGTATCACCTACTAGCTTGTAATTATCAAACCCTCTCGTTTCCGTATCTACCATTCCACGTCTGATACAACCGCTAATTCGCTTTAACCGCTCATCTTCGCTTTGTAATCTCGCAATGTCCCGTAAACTCGAAATAACACTTGCGGTATTCGATGCCTGAAACCAGAATATTCCCGGCTGAACATTTATACTGTCAATCATACCTCCAGGTCCCGCTATTTGCCTGCTTAGCGTGTCGGCAATTTGATTATCAATCCCACGCACAAACTCTATGTTGTAATCGAATTGCTCTAAAAACATAATCCATCTGGATACGCGTGCCCCCAATAAAGTCCACGACTTAATGAACGTCAAACTTTTATGATTCGATCTAATAATAACTTTCTATTCGCAAATATATCTCAAATCGCTTTAAAGTGTATATGACTGCATACATTTCCTGTTCGCTGACAGACCATCTCGTTTGAGCTCCCTTAAATGCCTGCGAACAAAACCCTATTATTCGTTCCTGGCCCAAATCATCTAATTGATAAACATAGCCCCCAATTCCTATAGCGCTGGCGTCGCATTCAACATAATACGTCTTTCCCGCCAATGGCTGACTCAATATTATACTTTCTGAGAATTGTTTTTTTATCTCGTCAATAGCACTTTGCACGTGCGCACTCCAAACGAACTTGACTCCAGACCGTAATAAATTGTATAATGGTTGCGTTATCGTTCCAAAATTTTTTATGAACCTCCGAAAGTAATTTATGAACCCCAAAAACGCCCTCAATTGCCTGACAGTTCTGGGTGACGGATATAATTTAAGTGTTTCAATTTTGTCCGGGTCCATCTGCAAACCTTGTGTAGACAAAATATGCCCCAATAACATGACCCTTTTTTGTGCGAACTCGCATTTTTTTAGTTTGCATGTGAAGCCCGCGTCTTTCAATTTACTCAGAACCGTGTCCACTTGAGACAAATGCTGATCGAAGTCACCCTCAGTTAAAATCGGCAAATCGTCAACAAAATTTAAACAATATGACCTAACCTCTGGCCCTAAGATTAAGTCCATCGCCCTCGAAAATGAACCCACACTGGTTTTCAACCCCTGAGGTAAGACTTTGTAAACATAACTTCTGCCTTGATATACAAAACCCGTGTATCGTTTAGATTCGTCTGATAATGGTATAGAAAAGTATGCATCTTTGATATCCAGAATCGCTATATAATTTATCCGGTGACCCGACTGCAATATCTCACTCATCAAAGGTGTTGTTTCAACTTCCCCAACCATTCCCGTGTTTAATTGTCGCGCATCTAGTAAAATCCGAACCTCCCTTGACTTCTTTAATGCACAAGTCAATGGACTGCTGAAATCCGTAGATTGCCTGCTAATAATACCTATCTGTTCCATTTCTTCCAATCGTTTTGTTACTTTACCGCGATATGCGAACGGTATGGGATAGCTTCGTTTTACGAAAGGCGTTTCATCTCTCATTTTTATCTCATGTATATATTTATTTGTCCGACCCACCCTATCGCTAAACAACTCTGCATGTTTATTTAACACCGGCAATAACTTTGTTTTGTGTTCAACAGGTATTGATGAATTTTTCACATATTCCTCTATCATATTTCTACTGGTATCTTGGTTCTGTACTCCCATTGTACAACAACAAGTTTCATGATCGAGAAGATTACCTAATGGTACTTCACACATCCGCCCGGCGCTTCGTATAATTAGCCTCTTATTACCCTCACACATTAAACTGGCTCGCGTCTGTTGTATAAAATCAAACCCTAAAATTAAATCTTTAGGCACCCTTGTTAATACTAGCATTGGAGTATGGATAACGCATTCACCTATTGTTAATGGTAACGTGACTAACTTATCAACCTTTTCCTTACTGACCCCAAACGCACCTGTGATCCTCAAACTTGGGATCGGTATTTCCGTTGGTTTTCCCATTTGCCTGCATACTTCATCGTACACTCCCCGACTTATTACACTGATTTCGCTCCCCGAATCAATCAAACTCCTTACAACAATATTTCCAATACACACATCTATCTCAGGTAATGTTAATGTACTACATAGATCGCGTCCACACTCAGTCGAATCGTCGTCTCTGAATATCGTATGTACACGCCTGTCATTGCGATCTCTACAATCAAATATCGATTTTTCATCTAAACACACGGCATATCCGTGCGCTTTATGCGTTAGTAATTGAATAAATTCATTCACACCCACGTTCGAATCCAAATTACACAATTCATACAGTCTATGCTTTCTTTCAATTTGATCGGCTGTCCACCCAAAGCGTAATAAATATCTGTGCGCGAACGACCCGCGCGAGTCCACTAGTTTTTTGAATTCTGATTTATCGCATTATTCCTGTCACTTGAACTTTGCCCTGCCTCTGTATTACCTGAACTATCATTGCCCCTTTGGAACTCTATTGCCTTGAAACTAGCCTGAGGCTGCCTACCTCTACCGCGAAAATAACCGCGAGCGCGCGTCCCAAATTCGTTTCGTGTCTTTGTTCCCGCGTTATAATTATTCCGACGACTCACCGCGTTATATCGCATCGTATTTACTCGCAAAGCACGATATTGCCATCGCATGTAGCTATTCCGCCTTACGTTGTTTGTATTCATTGTCTCCGAACCATGCAACGCACTTAATTCCCCATCGACATTCCGTTCTAAATGCCGAAGGAACTCGACCGCGTCTTGTATTGTCATTGGTTCCTTTCTAGCAAAAAACGCTACCTGAATATCGCGCGGCAACTGTCTGAAAATCGTGTTGATCTTCTCCGTATCAGTAAACGGTATCGTAAGCTCATATATGCTATTCAATTGAGAGGCAAAGAATTCTTCCATACTTTGACCTTTCTTGGAATCGAACTTCGCGGTTAGGAATCTTTGTTTAATTAATTCCTGTTCATTATCTCCCCAGAATACCTCTCTGAAATCTTTTTCAAAATCCGAATAAGTTCGCCATGAGTCTCTGTATATGCTCATTCGAACTTTTGCAATTCCTACCAAGCTATCCGTTGCCCATATCAAAGCCCTCGAACTATCTCCCGAGACTTTAATATAAGCCTTTAAATCTCTTAAGAAAATCATCGGATTTTCCGAACTCCGCCCATCGAATGTTGGCAACTTCTGTGTCATTTTCACTATGCATGATTGACGTTTTTCTACCGATTGTTCAAACGTCTCTAGTTCCTGTCTGTCCGTCTGTCTGTCCGAAGTTCTACTAGCATTGCTCGTACTCGAACCACGCTCCAAACTGTCTAATCTATTCACTATTTCAGATAACAATTGAATCACCTGTCCTGACGCCATTCCATTATTAGAAACACTTGTCTGCGAAAGTGAGTCGTCTTGTACAACCCGACTAACGTTTTTTTTAGGCCGGCCCATTATTTCGTCAACACTAAACCGTCGGCTTGTCCTATGAATTGTGAAAACAATGCCCCTTTTTTTTGTTGTTGCTTATTTCTTACTTACAAAACTGAACTGTTTAAAATCGTTTCTACGTTGTGTTATTTTTAAAAGTAACGCGTTAGACCTTGATTCTTTTAGAATATCTAGGTATCAGAATATCCTTCGGTCTCGGCACCAGAAAATCTGTAACGGCATAAAGGCTAAGGTCGAGCCACCGCTATCAGAAGCTATGATCGTCTATTCTATCCACCCCAAAAAGAGATGACCCGATTCAGCTGTAAAATTTGAAAGTTAAGAATGACAAGTCTGAATTTTTATTGTTCATTGAGAAATTCGTTAGGCGTACAATAATCGAACGGAAGATCGGTTCAGGAAGTTACAGTTTCAAGTTAGACAGAGAAAGCATATATGCCCGCATGCCGGAGCTTCGCATCAGTTAGCGGTGTATTGCGCCAGATCGATCTTTGTTGTATTTTGTGTGATGGTACCATTTATTTTTTGTATATATGGGCGCTTGGAACTTCTTTTCGTGTGGTCGACCACAATTTATGATATTTGTTTGGGATATCGTATAGATATCCGTCGTAGTGTTACGACGTGAGTACTCAATGATATTTCATGTGCTCGGTAGTAGCGGCTTGTGGTGGTTCCAATTATATAATTAGTTCACGGCAATAACAATAACACGGTTTTTGCATCGCACCTTGCCCAAACTTTAAATCCTCTTTTGATTGTTTTTTTTTTGGCATATACTGCTTAGTGAACTTCGGCCTTTAAATTTCACCATGCACTCATCGATCGATTGCACTTGAGAATTATGTGCTTCTCTCTGATTAACCTTGTTTATTTCTGTGATAAGGGGTCTCAGTTTATATAATTTGACGTAATCAGGAGAACCTCGTGGTGGTTCCACTTCGTTATCATTCAAATGGACATTTTCCGTAATTTTTTTAAACCTCACAATCGGGAAAATCTGGGCGATTCCTTTAGTGTAATAGAATGGATCTGAAGACCAGTATAAATCCATGTCTGGACGAGGATTTAAGCCCATCATGATCAGAACTCCGAGATACGCCTTAATATCTTCTTCAGTGACTGGTACCAAGCTTAAGCTATTTTTCTGACGGGCGTATCTATTTGTTTGTTCCGTTATTACTAGAATCACTTTATCAGGAAAAAACCTCTCGAAAATAGTCAGTGGTGAAATTTTGTGGTTGTCTCTGGTATTGGGTTTAAAACGCTTTTCAAACAGAGGAACATCATGAGTTTTCATTTTTGTCTCCCATACTGTTGGTTTAGAATGGTCTCTCCGCACTTGATTGTCAGCTTCAGGTTCTTGATGCCATGGTTTTGAAATAGATTATACCAACTATGATTAATATGCTCACCAAGGTAATCCAACTGTATTGTAAAATTTCATATGTTTCTCGTGTAGCCAAGACTGTATTTCTTTCAGCTGTTTGATTTTTGCAGATATTCGAGATTTATCATAGGTAAGTTCAATTCAAGGTACTGGTTGAACATTTGCCGTCTTACTACAAAAAATAATAAAAACACGGTATGATCACTTGTTTAGCAAAATCATCATCTATCAGTAAACAAATGGTTAGCAAGCTTCTAAATTTCGTTACCACAAAAAAGTGTGTAGTGAGTATCTTACTAAAAAACGGCTAGATAATTCAGTTAATTTCGTTCGTTCATCAACTAGCCTCAAAGGACTGAATTTCCAGGGCCAAACAATATGAAAAAATATTTAAAAAAACGTTCATAGTTTCATTTTACGCGAATAACATAAGAATAAATACATAATTTGATGGAAAATTGTATGCTTAATGTAATTCCTAACTTAGTAATAGAACATGGTTAGGTAAAGTAGTGGTAAATCCTTATTTTTGTGTATAAAAACCGTTCACTTTAGTACTTTTATCAAACACGACTAAAAAAATAAGCAGCGAAACGGAACGGAACGACACACGGAACTGTCACTGATAGTTCGTCAGACAATTTGTTTGTTTTGGTTCGGGATATTATTATTTATCCCTTGCTCAGGAAAGGAAATTCTTGGATCATACTGCCCGCCCTGCACTTACCCTGGGAAGTGATGAAGATGAACAAAACAACACCTAAATTTCCAGGATTTCGAAACAGAAAAGGTAAGAAATCTTCACAATCCACAGTAGAAGCCATCAAACCAAAAAAAATTGAATCGAATTGAAATCTCCATAATCGTTTTCAGCACACATCAACCCACTTCTGGGCATAGGCCTCTTGGTTAGTGAGTCAAGTCGATCAAAGACAAGTCTCTTCTATCGCGCCATTCTCCAAAGTTCTTTGCCAACTGCATGCAGAGAGATGTTGACTTGATAATATCGTTGGACAATGCCCACTGGATGGCCCTATCTTTCCCCTTGTATTTTCTATCGCTACGGTCCACTGTCCGTCATCCCCTCTAACCAAGTGTTTCGTCCACCTCTACCTTAGCATTTTGGTATAATTTAATTGAAATCTTGTCTTTTCAGCACCAGCAAAGCCGCCATACATACTTGAATCAAATATGGAAATAAAAACCCACAAATGTGATAGAAGATGAACATGAATTGTGGTGTAAACATTCATCCCTCAGATAGAAACATTAATAATAGAGATAGAAAATCTTTCAAGGAATTGGCGATATTAATGAAATTATTAATAAACAAATTAAAAATGTTGATATCAAAATGTGGTGTTATTACTGCTTAGCTTTATTTCCTTTCATTCCAGGGGTCCTTAATGAATAAAGCCAGCTTTTCACTATGGGATATAATCTAATATAAATTACATCTCAAGATGTAAAATAAATATTGCTGAACGGGCACTAGAAAGACTGGCAAGCAATATTTATTTCACAACTTGAGATGTTAAGCTTGGTTTACCCGAGGCCAGTGCTGGCTGGCTTGATGTTGGCCTTGTAAAAACCTTGTATTGGCCTTATAAAATCAAGCCAGTCCCGTACTGTCTGCGAGTGCTGGGGTGAATAGAGCACCCGTCTAGCTAGATTTACATGGGGCAGTACTGGCTACCAGTCTAACTGGCACCGGCGCCACTGTCTTCGTGTATCTGCCTGCATCTTAATACATAATTCAAAACATCCCATAGTGAAAAGCCGGCTTATCTCCTTCACAAACTGGCCTAACTCCTGCACCAACTCCAGCTTGAGCGACCACCCTGGATGGTTGAGTAGATCTCAGGCAGATGAAACTTCTCCCAAGATTGCTGTGGCTTGCGGCTAGTATGGTTTTTATAGTGGATGGGCACACCGATAGCAGACGTACAAATTTCATCCCAAGAGCGCTGGGCGATGTTAGCAGGAATTACTATTACTATAAGTACAGCTATTGAAAAGTGACTGCTGCGCATTCAAGGCCACCGCTCATAACGTGTCGCGCGACGTATACACTGTCTCCCAGTAGCCCACCATAAATTTCATCATTGGACGATATATAGCTTTATGCTTTTTCGATCCGGGGTGGCAGAGGCACAGTTGTGCCCACTTTTAGATAATTAAGTCCATTTTGCATGACAGGGGGATAGCCCATCGCGGCCACTAAGGAGGTTTCCCCACGATGTCCTATGGAGATATGAAGGTTTCCTCACGATAAAACTTGGACTTTAATGGAGTAAAAACCGCTTTTTCGTAAACAAAACCAACACAGCAGAACAGCTGGTCAATAATTCCGCCATCTTGACAAACAAGACACTCACTAAACAAGCTTTCTCGGTTGCCTAAATTGATCACATAATATAAGCCATGCCTATCCCTGCTAAGACGCTAAAATCAGTTTTGTGGTAACGATTTTTATAATCATGTGTTAAACAATGGTTAAAGTTTTTTGTGGTAAGACGGTTGGTATTTCTATATTTGTTATGATTATCCTTTCACTTGATTGTTTGGTTTTGAATAACTTTATTCCCGACACATTAAGTCCGCAATTTTTGCCGTAAAGTATATAGGATACCCTTTTGCCCATGTTTTTTCTTGGTGTTTATTACATTCAACTTTTATTTCAGTGGTGTTATTGAAGAACATGTAGATGCCCTTTGGAGATATCTCTTGAATTTCTTCTGTTGGACATTTTATGGGCACCGTTTGACATTTGTTACCTTCCTTTTTGAAGAGTATTTCCGTTTCACAGGTTTCTGTTCTTATGAGGTTCCCTTACCGAGTTGTTTGCTGCGATGAGGGCGAACTTTGACTTGAGGTAGGTCGTCTTGATGCAGGACCGCGGGTAAACGCACAAGTCAGAGCCAGTGTCCACTAGAAACTGCATTTTCGACGAACGGTCGGTGACGAACAGAAGGCTTGTTGGAAGTGGACAGTCGTTGGCCGTTGGCTGCACGGCTGCTGGCATTTGCGTGCTTTTTCAGCGAAGTTGAAATGATAAAAGCAGTGCGGATGGTTTTCAGTAGGCTGTTTGAAGCTGCAGCGGCTTCTGGAGCGTCCATTACGCTGATACGACGAAGATGGGGTTGCCATTGCTACCTGTGGAGTTGATGGAGCAATCTCGTGGACTTAGTCAGCCAGCTCACCAAGCTTCTCCATTGGTTGCTGCAGCTGTAAGGCTAAAATGGTTTGTATGTTCTGTGGCAAACGTCTAGACCACAGTGTTACTAGAAATTCCGATGGCACATTAGGACCGGCTAGATCCGACAGATGACGGAGAAATTGCGAAGGCGTTCTGTCTCCGAGCTGTTCGTGAGTGAGAAGTTGCTTCACTTTCTTCTCCTGTGATGCAGAAAAGCGTTTAATTAGTTCAGCTTTTATTTAATCATATTTGAAAGTGGCGGGTGGTGATTTTATTATATCCTTGACGTCCTTTGCATATTGGGGCTCCAAATTCGAAGTAACATAATAAAATTTAGTCTCATCTTGATTCATATTCATATATTCATATTCATTTATTTGCTTTAAATTTGGTTACATTAGGTTCTTAAATATTGATAAGTTTCACACATTTAGCCAACCCTGGGCATGCAAATTATTAACATATTTTTTAAAGATAATAATAGATAATTATTTATAAATCCTTTGTAAACGTCAAAATTAAAATTACTTAATGTCAAAATTTACAGGTTCTTACAAGTACAAAATAGTCAGATAATTAACAGTGTAGTTCACAATTGACATGAGAGAAAATACACAATTGGATCTACATAGTACCATGTTAATTAAGTAATCGAGGTTTAATTTTATAAAATTCGGACATGTCATAAAAACCATTATGTACTAGCCAATTTCTTAGTTTTATTTTAAAAATAGACAGGGGTAGATACTGTATCTCTGCTGGAATACCATTAAATATCTTTACAGCCATTGCATAGCAGTTCCTATTGTGCAATGCTGTATTGGCTCGTGGAAGAACTAAGCGATTAGGAAATCGAGTATTGAATGAAGTAACATTGGACAATTTTGTGAACAAATGTATGTTAAGTCTTACAAATATGCTCATTTCCAAAATGAAGATACCAGTTAGAGAAAGTAGATTTAACTGTCTAAATAACGGTCTACATGACTCATATGGGCTTACACCACAAATAGTTCTGATGCAGCGTTTCTGTATGATAAACAGTCTTTTGACATCCACCGAATTACCCCATATCACAATTCCATAGCGTAATGCTGATTCGACATATCCGTGGTAGGCCAGAAGAGCTGATTCTCTACTCGCTACTTTCGTTAGTCGGTACAGAGCATAAGTAAAACTGTTGACCTTTTTACATAGTTTGTCGACATGGGCTTTCCATGACAACTATGGATCTATCGTTATCCCTAAAAATACTATTTCCTGTGATTCAGATATTTGTTGATTTTGATATGTCAATGATAAATTTAATTCTGGTTTTACTTGATTAAAAAATTGCATATAAGATGTCTTATCCACATTAACACATAAATTATTTACTACTAACCAGTCAATGATATGTCTAATTGTATTGTTTATGTCATTATTAAATTCATTCAAAATTGTATTTTTTATTATAATTGAGATGTCATCGGTATAAAGGGTGCAACGGTGTTTCGTGCTTTCCGGTATGTCATTTATGTATAACAAGAACAACAGTTGACCGAGAACACTTCCTTGGGGTACACCAAAATTATTTGCTCGTAGTACTGATTTATTCTCTGTTAGTTCCGATTTGTCATTTATTTTTTTGATAACTACATACTGAGAGCGGTTGCTTAGGTAGGTTTTTATCCAGTCATAGGCTGGTCCGCGAATACCGTATCTCTCACATTTTCCTAATAAGATATTATGATTGACAAAATCGAAGGCTTTAGACATATCAAAAAATACTGTTACAGTCGGTGTCCTAGTATCAATATCTTCCGCTAATGTTTTCACTAAATTGAAGCATGCGAGAGTGGTAGATTTTCCTTTCTGGAATCCATTTTGTTCGTTTCTAATTACAGAGAATTTTGATAGAAAAGATGAGATTCTGTTGTGCATAATTTTTTCAAAAACTTTAGATAGTATAGGCACCAGGGTAACTGGCCTATACTTGCTCATATCTGTTCTCTCCCCTTTTTTATATAAAGGCTTCACTACCGAGATTTTTAATTCTTTGGGAAACAGACCTTCTGTGAGGGATTTGTTAACTAGGTGTGTCAATACAGGGGATATTTCTTTATTACAGAATTTTAGAATGTTTGTTGCGATTTCATCATAGCCAGTGGCATTAGTATTATTAAGTTGTTTAATTGTTTTTGAGGTTTCCTCTATAGTACAAGGTGATAAAAATATGCTATAACTTGATTGAGTTACTTTATAAATTGCGGTATTGTCGGGATGATTGCTTATATTTGTATTGGTCAAATCTATGAAGTAGTCATTAAATGCATTTGCCATCTCTATTGGATCCTCCGTTTTTTTGTTTTTTATATCTATAGATCTTATTTCGATGTCAATATTTCCATTTTCCTTTTTTATTAACTGCCACGAGGCTTTGCATTTATTTTTAGCATTATTGATGAAATTGTAATTTTGAATTTTTTGAGAGCACTCTATACAGCTGCGCAACCGTTTGCTATACCTCAAGTAGTTATTTTTATTTGTTACTGATTTGTTTTGATAGTACTGGAATCTTAGTTTTCTTTTAGTTTGACATGACCGCCTTATGCCTTTAGTTAGCCATTTAGGATTGACATTTGTATCTCGTCTAGTTTTCACCCTAATTTTTGGAAAGCATTGATTGTAAAGTAAGACTATCGTATCATGGAATAATTTGAACGCTGGTTCCAATTTCGGAGATTCGAGGTCAGTAATTTTCGATTCCAATTCGAAAATTTTCGAGCTCGTTTTTTCAACTGCTGTCAGCCTCTCATCCATGAGCTCAAGTTTAGCCGAGAAACTCTTTAGATCAGCACTCGCTTCAGCCAGAGACGACTTCATGTCAGTCATATCGGTACGGAGCGCCTTGATTTCGCAGGCCATTGTATCAAGCACGTTTAGCTTCATGGACATTTGCCGTATTTCAATCAGGACATCGGAGTTGGCTGACGAGACCATATTCATGTTCGGTGACTGATCCGCAGGGTTATTACGTATCTTGCAAACAGTAAGCAATCGACAAAAATTGCGCAATTTCTGCTGTCAAAAGTCACTTTCTTATTATGCAAGAAGCAATAGCGGAGCATAGCAATCGGTCAAAGGTGCTGCCTCTAGCGAGCAATCATAAAACTAAAAAGTGCATTCTGTCTGTAGGTGGAACCAAAGTTTCGTATTACGTAAGTCTTATTTGACAGCAAGCGATGGCTGTGCAAACGCAATGAGAAACGTCAAACAGCGACAGCCTAAACACTGATCGCATGACGAATTGCTGTTCGTTTGTTTCAGTTTTTAAAAGGATTTCCATTTATTTTACGAGCAATGGCACGCGCGCTGTTGATTTTAGATGCCCTAGAAGACGAAGAGAGAAGGCATCGTGCAGCAGTTTCTGCGCAACTCCGACGAAATCTTCGCGATCGCTCTGGAAATGAAAATCTTTCGGACACTGAATTTCATGCACATTACAGACTTACCAAATCTGTGTTTATTGCGTTGTGTGATGAATTAAGGTCATACATGACTACACAGAGGCGAAGCACAAAAGTGAGCGTTGAATGCAAGGTAAGATAACACACCAGTAACCTAATTTGGATTTTCTTCTTGACTGGTAGTTATTTGGATTTACATCACAAATCACATTGTTGCAGGTGCTGACAGCCCTGTCATTTTTTGCTACTGGCTCCTACCAAAAACCCATTGGCATGAGCTTCATGCATGCTCTGAGTCAGCCCAGTGTTTCAAATTGTGTACGGGAAGTGACTATGGCATTAAATAACACAAATATATTATTGAGGCACATCAAATTTCCACAGACACATGAGGAAAGACTATCTGTTGTTCAAGGGTCTGTATGTTTTTTTATATGGTGTGTTTAATATTTATGCTTCGGAACGCACCTCCTCTTGTTGCGCGACTCGGAACGGAAACAGAACCGCAGCTGTCACTCGTATCGAAACGAGAGGAGAAATTGGAGGTTATCTTTTCTCGTCGGGAGAAAAAACATGTCTGCTCAGGCGTCGGGCCAGTGATTGTAATTCGGTGTAACAATTACCAAATACAGGCGTCGGGCCTGGTCGGAGTGCTCATCATAAACATCGTCGGGAAATAAGTAGATTCGCGTCAGCGGTTGAGTGATTCGTGGTGAAGGTTGAAGTTGTACGGTCTCCAACTCGTCGTTTGCGGACGGCGACTCCTCGTGTCGGCAAGGTTCGGTTCCTCTCCTATCCCAAACATGTGCTCCTATCCCGCATTCCTGCCTCGAATCGAGATTTCGATCTCCGGTCTGCGACGACAAGGTAAAGTAACAATCAAGATTTTCTCTCCCGTGCTGGCAAAGACCCAGCCCCTCAAGATTCCACGCCGTTCGGTTGAGGCGTGGAATTAATAATTTTGGTAGCAGAGCGTGGTTTCCTAGTGGGAAATCATCGATTCACGGTTGTAGGGTTGTTTTTTTGCCACATTGTAGTTGGGAGAAAAGAATATCTCAGATTGGCAGGCAAGTCGGCAATGAGTCTGTGGTCGGTACCACAATTAAAGTTCATTTTCGGTTAGTGAAAGTATAAGTGTCAATTTAGTTAACAATTATTATAAATTTGTAGTCGGAAACTACTGTTTGTGCGCATAAAAGATTGAACAGTCATTCTGCGAAGTAACTAGATTGTATTACTTGCGGTCGAACGTCGGGTTCTATAGTACTGCAGTGTTATTTCGGTTTACAGAGCAGGGTCAGGCTAGTTAAGGGGTATTAAGCTGATTTTGCTGACCTCAGTAGAAGTGTGGGTCATATCGGAGGGGCCACTACTAGAAGGTCACAGCTTATTATTTTGTATTGTTTTCATAATCAAGTTTTGTGGGTTATTTTTGTATTGTGTTTTATGGTGGCATTCTCTAATTGATTTAGAGTGTATATATATAAGGTGTATGTCCACAGGGCGACCATATTAAATATTGTTTAGGATTTAATTGTTTTAGTGGTTGCCTTGGTTTTTACAACTTAGTTTTAATTTCTGTGCCCAGCGCTGACGGGCAAGTGCTGGTCTCTGGCTGTGCTTAGTTCGGTAGTGAAGCATAGGACCAGAAACAATTGAATCGGTAACCATGGCACCTTCGCCCTTGACGGTACTGCGGTATGGTGTCCGTGAGGAGATGAGATGGCTCGCCCATACTCACAAGTATGTGGAGCGACCTGACATGGACGATGTCCTGCTCAAGCGTGTGGAGGACGCAATGACACGCGTCGGGAAGGTGTGTCGGCTGGCTGCGGAGGCTGAAGCCCTCGGGCTTACGGATGAGACTTCGGTGGCTGCAGTGAAGCAGCTCTGCGCGGATGCTGACCAGGCGATGGAGTGCTTGGGCGACATCGAGCGTCGCGCGGAGAAAATTAAGCGGTCGCGACGGAATGACCGCGGGGAGGGTAGCGGAGACCCGCCCCCTAAGGGTGTTGTTGGACGGCTGCCACACCTGGAGATTCCGGCCTTCGGTGGGGCAATTGATGAGTGGCCGGCATTCATCAATTTGTTCGATAGTTTGGTCCACGGTCGGGACGACCTGGACAACGCCTACAAGTTGGCCCAACTATTGATGGCACTGCGGGGTGAACCGAAGGAGTTGGTCGGTCACCTAACGGTCACGGCAGGCAATTATGAGATTGCCCGGGCCATATTGTTTGACCGCTACCAAAACAAACGGCGGTTGGTTGATGCGCAGCTGGAGAAGCTGTTTAGCATCCCAAGAGTAACCCGGGATGTTGACATCCGGGTACAGGTGCTCAACCCTGTGCTGGTGGCCACTAAGGCCCTTCAGAACCTTGGTCTGCCGGTAGACCAATGGTCATATATCGTGTTATATATGGTTTTGTCACGGTTGCCTGCAGCTGTTCAAAGTCGGTTTGAACAGCTGCATGGGGGCAGTAGCTCGGAACTGCCCACGCTCGTCCAATTAACGGATTTTTTGGAGGGTGAATGCAGGCGATGCGACACATTGGATTCGGAGGCCAGTGTGCAGCGCCAACCCGCGCGGATGCGGGAGGGGCCGCGCCCCCCACCCCCACGGGGGGGTGGGCTGTCAAAACAATTTGGCGTTTTGAGTGCCGCGCCGTCGGGTGACGGCTGTGTGCACTGCGACAGTGCCGGTCATGAAGTGACCAGTTGCGCCAACTTTAAGGCGCTCGGTGTGGCTGCCCGCAGGAAGGTGGTCTTCCGCCACCGATTGTGTTTCGGTTGTTTGGGGCCGCACCCGCTGAGCGAGTGCTCACGCGCGTCCCCCTGTGGGTGCTGCGGTGGCGAGCACCACATCGTGTTGTGCCTGAACCGGTCAGGCCCTTCGGACGGTCACCAGGGCCGGACTCAGGTTAGTCGGTCACAGGGCCCTACCAGGGCCGGACCCAGTCCCCCTCCGGGCAACGGGAGTCACCAACGGGGTGACTGGGGTACCCGCGGACGGGACCCCCCCGAGGGGGGGGGTCCCGTCCGTCCCGTACCAGGCCGACGGGGGTCCCAGCGGGTTCGGATCCCGCGGAGGTTCCCGCTAGGGACACGCCGCCCACTTACAGGGTGCCGCCACTCCACAGACGGTCATGCTCCCCACCGCCTCGGTGATAGCGTGGAGTTCGGACGGCAAATCTTGTGTGGCACGAGCACTATTGGACTCGGGGGCCCAGGGGTGCTTAGTCTCGTGCAACCTTGTAAGACGGTTGGGCATTTCGGTAAGGGAGTATCCACATTCCATTCGGGGAATTGGGAACACGGAAGTCGGTTCCGTTAAGGGAGTATGTCGGATTACTCTCTCGTCACGGGTGGATTCATAGGTGAATCTGACGGTCACGGCATTAGTCATGCCTAATGTGATGGGCTCACACCCTCACGTACGGTTGTCGCCCTCGGTGCGACAGTTGGTCGCTGGGTTGTCACTGGCTGACCCGGAGTTCGATATTCCGGGCCCAGTAGACATTTTATTGGGGGTCGATGCCTTGGGATACCTGTTAGTGCCAGGTGTCCACGTGTTGCAGGCGACTGGTCTGGTTTCGGTCAACACCAGACTGGGCCATGCGGTAATGGGTCCGGTCATGCCGGCTGCCCCACGCCTAGCGACTCGTAGTCCCTTATTCGGTTCTGTACTCTCGGAGGTGATACAGAAGTTTTGGGAGGTGGAGGAACCACCTACGGTCCGCCGGTTGGACCCGGTTGAAGAAGAGTGTGAACAGTTTTATCGGAACAATACTGGTCGCCTTCGGTCAGGTCGATTTCTCACACGTCTTCCATTTCGGAGTGATCGCCCGCCGCTGGGCAGTTCACACCATGCAGCCGAGACGCGGCTTCTGTCGATGGAACGACGCATGAAGCGTGACGGGATTTTCCGGCGGAAGTAAGTCGACTTCATGCGGGAATACGAGTCGCTCGGCCACATGTCGTTTTCGGGTATCGATTGGAAGCGTGAAGACCACTGCTTCCTGCCCCATCACACGGTCTTGAGGACCCCGGAGGGCAAAATACGGGTAGTGTTCGATGGATCGGCATCAACATCTAACGGCATGAACCTGAACCAGTGTTTGCATTCAGGGCCGAAGTTGAATCATGACATCGCGGATGTTATCACACGGTTCCGTCGACACAATGTTGTGTTTGTAGCTGACATCCGGATGATGTTTAGACAGACGGTCATTCACCCTGACGATAGACGGTATCAGCTGATACTGTGGCGAGAGAGCCCAGATCAGCCCATCAGGGTGTACGAGCTGAACACCAACATGTACGGGCTACGGTCTAGTCCTTATTTGGCGATTCGCACTCTGCGGGAGTTAGCGGATCGAGAACGGTTAAATTTCCCTAGAGGAGCAGGATCTTTACGTGGACGATATCTGTACCGGTGCAGATTCCGTAGAGGAGGCGCTCGCTCGACGGGACGAGCTAGTTGAGCTCTTACGGGGTGGAGGTTACGAGCTCCGGAAATGGATGTCGAACTCTCCAGAGTTACTGACTGGTCTTCCGGATGACTACCAGCAGGATCCCCACATTTTTGAAAATTTGGAAAATCCAGATATGTTGTCGGTATTAGGCGTCCAGTACCAGCCGGTGTCAGACATGTTTTCGTATCGGGTCGAGTTGGACTCCCCGAAGGTCTGGACGAAACGGAACGTCCTTTCAACGGTGGCTAGGACATTTGATCCAAACGGGTGGATCACCCCGGTAACATTTCAGCTCAAGTGTTTTATGCAGCAATTGTGGTCTGCTGAGCTGAACTGGGACGACCCGATCGGCGGGTCATTGAGCTCAGAGTGGGACTCGTTCTTTTCGACCCTCCCTGGCATCAATCGGATTTCACTGCCACGGAGGTTGGTCCCCACCAAACGATACACCGCCACCCTGCATGGGTTTTGCGATGCCTCGGAGAAGGGCTACGGAGCTGCGGTATATCTGCGTACGGTCGACTCCTCGGGGGAGGTTGATGTGCGGTTGGTCATGGCCAAGAGCAAGGTTGCGCCGTTGCGCACTCGCCTGACCATTTCCAAGTTAGAGCTTTCGGGAGCGGCTCTCCTGACTCGACTGCTCAACCACACGATGACGGTTCTTCGTGGGTCAATAGCGTTAGAAGATACGGTCTACGCTTGGACGGACAGCCAGATCGTGTTATGCTGGCTGAAGGCTTCAGTTCACAAGCTGGAGATTTTTGTGGCGAATCGGGTTTCGCAGATTTTGAATTCGGAGGTTCCCTTAATCTGTTCCAGGGGAAATGAACCCAGCAGACTGTGCGTCTCGTGGGTGTCACGCTCCGTAGTTGGTTGGACATCCCTTGTGGTGGGGTCCAAAATGGTTGACTCAAGCCGAATCGGATTGGCCAATGAGTCCACGCGTTACCACGGCGAACGGCGCCTTGACAGTCGGTGTCTGTACGACGCAACCAGAGCCGGAAGAGGAGTTCAGCCTGCTGGAACGGTACAGCTCGCTCGACAAGCTGGTCAATGTGACCGCCTGGATCTGCCGATTTGCGCGGAATTGTCGGAATTCTGAGGCGCAACGAGTGCGGACACAGGTCCTGACACAACGGGAACGGAACCATGCGTTGTTCGCATTGGTACGGAACGTGCAGACGGTGCACTTTAAGTCCGAATTGGACATTCTGAGACGCGGACGCGTCCAACTGAAGGGAGCTGTGGCTCGGCTCAACCCGTTTATTGACCCTCAAGGATTGCTGAGGGTAGGAGGTCGGCTGCGGAATGCCAACCTGCCTTATGCGGCTCGCCACCCGTTGTTACTCCCTAGGAAAGGGAAGTTGGTCGAACTGTTGATACAGGACCGACACATTCGGAATGGGCATATTGGATGCCACGCCTTGATGGCGTTTCTCCAGCGCGAGTTCTGGATTCTATCGGGAAGACGCTTAGTGCGTAGCGTCGTATTTCGGTGCCTGCCTTGTTATCGGGCCAAGGCGGCTACGATGCATCCCCAGATGGGCGATTTGCCCTCGGATAGGGTTAACGAAATCCGGCCCTTTGCGGGTGTCGGAACGGATTTCGCGGGACCATTCATGGTCAAGTCTTCACAGCTACGGAACGCCAGATTAGTGAAGGCATACCTGTGCGTCTTCGTGTGCTTGGCCACGAAGGCAGTCCACTTGGAGGTGGTCAGTGATCTCACTACGGAGGCATTTATCGCATGTCTGGATCGGTTCGTCTCACGAAGGGGCCTCCCGTCATTAATCCGTTCGGACAATGGCACAAATTTTGTCGGAGCCAGGCGATATCTGCAGGAGGTCACTCAATTCCTGAACGGTAACCAGGACGCCATCGGTACGGCTTGCTCCCGACGTGGGATTGAATGGGTTTTCAGTCCGCCGGGATGTCCTCATTGGGGAGGAATTTTCGAGGCTGCGGTTAAATCGGCTAAGTCGCACCTGACGAGGATTATCGGTGAGACCTCTCTACGCTTTGAAGAGCTTGCGACGCTGTTCTGTAAAATTGAAATGACACTGAACTCGCGTCCGTTGAGCCCGCTCAGTTCGGATCCAAATGACTTGGAAGCGTTGACGCCGGGTCACTTCCTGATAGGTCAGCCCCTTAACGCCCTGCCAGAATACCCATTCGGTGATGTTAAGTTAAGTCGGTTAACTAGGTGGCAGATGTTGCAGCAGATGGCTCAAGATTTTTGGAAACGGTGGTCCCTTGAGTACTTGCACATCTTGCAGCAGCGCCTTAAGTGGACTGACCGGACGAGCCCCCCTCAAGTCGGTGATTTGGTGCTGATTAAGGATGAGAACCTGCCATCATTGAGATGGAGACGAGGACGGATCGTCAATTTGTACACGGGTCGGGATGGCACGCCTCGATCAGCAGAAGTCAAGGTGGGGGACTCGGTCCTCA
Organism: Argyresthia goedartella; assembly: GCA_949825045.1. Taxonomy (NCBI): domain Eukaryota; kingdom Metazoa; phylum Arthropoda; class Insecta; order Lepidoptera; family Argyresthiidae; genus Argyresthia; species Argyresthia goedartella. Next base: position 3,135,640 of record OX463811.1, on the reverse strand, counting down.
AGAGAGCGGTCGCAACACTTTCTCGCCTTCCTATTGATTAGGGACAGGTTCGGGCCTGTCCGGGCGGGTGACTTTTTAATATTTATGCTTCGGAACGCACCTCCTCTTGTTGCGCGACTCGGAACGGAAACAGAACCGCAGCTGTCACTCGTATCGAAACGAGAGGAGAAATTGGAGGTTATCTTTTCTCGTCGGGAGAAAAAACATGTCTGCTCAGGCGTCGGGCCAGTGATTGTAATTCGGTGTAACAATTACCAAATACAGGCGTCGGGCCTGGTCGGAGTGTTCATCATAAACATAGTCGGGAAATAAGTAGATTCGCGTCAGCGGTTGAGAGATTCGTGGTGAAGGTTGAAGTTGTACGGTCTCCAACTCGTCGTATGCGGACGGCGACTCCTCGTGTCGGCAAGGTTCGGTTCCTCTCCTATCCCAAACATGTGCTCCTATCCCGCATTCCTGCCTCGAATCGAGCTTTCGATCTCCGGTCTGCGACGACAAGGTAAAGTAACAATCAAGATTTTCTCTCCCGTGCTGGCAAAGACCCAGCCCCTCAAGATTCCACGCCGTTCTGTTGAGGCGTGGAATTAATCATTTTGATAATAAGTGGTGGCAAAATAACAATATAGCACCCTAAACCACACTGGATTCCGAAATCCAAGCTATTTTTAATATAATGAAGGTAGCTTGGATTTCGGACCACGCTCTGCTATTAAAATGTTTTTTTTTTTTACTGTACAACTTGTTTATTTAGAACTTTATAAATACTTCAATACATTTGAAGATTCTACTTTAAATAGTACTACCTACTCCACCAATCCAACCTTTGTGTGTGGTCACATGTAACACACGCCTTGAAGCTTATGTAGGAGTTTCTTGATTCTTTTCTATGCCTTGAGGCACGAGATCTGTTCTTTCACGCGCCGGCCTCGATGTTTCTCTTTCGTACTCATTGGACAGCGCTTTAGGTAATAGTTTCTGATGAACTGCTATAGGTATAGTAATGTTTGTATATGGTTTTAGAGCAATTAAACATTAGTAATTCGGGTTTAGTTCGTTCTGAAGTTTGCGCTTGTCAGAGTTAGCGGCGGCATAAATAATAATATTGTAGATAATAAGGTAAATAATAAAGGTAAATAATATTGTAGATAATTGGTCAGAAGTGTTGATAAGGGGGCAAGTTTTTAAGTCTTTTTTGTATAGTGCCCCTATACCTACACAAGTAACCAACTAGAATATAAACTATGTTATTAATTCCTGTTAAAAATTCCAGATTTTCTGATAAATTTGGTATGCCCGGCATACTTGGATGCGTTGATGGTACCCACGTGGCATTGGTCACACCTACGGAACATGAGGAACGTTTCTTTAACAGAAAACATTACCATTCCCATGTAATGTCCAGATAGTAAGTAACTCACATGCAGATTAAAATGCTAATGTTATAATTTGTAATTGGTTGTCTGCAGTATCTTTTTGTATTTTGCAGATTTGTGACGCTGACCTAAATATTTTAAATGTGGATGCAAGTTTTGGTGGTACCTCACATGATTCCTAAATATGGCGTCTGTCAGATGTTAACAACCATATGCAAGAGTTATACCGAAGAGGTGAATCCTTATGGTTATTAGGTATGTAAGGAATTGCTATTATTTTTCTGAATAATGATAATTTTAGGCCTATTTAATTAAATTTAATGTGGCATTTCTCTTACAGGAGACTCAGGATATCCATTAAGACCATGGTTGATGACACCAATAGTGAATGCGGCACCAAATAGTCCTGAAGAATGCTACACAAATATACATTGCTTAGTAAGGAACTCTGTGGAGCGTTGCATCGGAGTGTTGAAAGCACGTTGGCGCTGTTTATTAGCCCACAGGGTTCTTCATTATGAGCATCACATGGTAGCTCAAATTATAAATGCCTGTTGTGTGTTGCAAAACATAGCAAATCGACACAGTATTCCAGTGATCGATTTGCCAGTTTGCAGATGTGCAAGAAGATCTTGTCCGTCAGGAGCCCAACCAGATGGTGCAACCAGAGAATGAAGCCCAGGGGTTAGAGCTAGGACGTCGTCAACGCAATGTAATTGTACAGCGGCTGTGGAGGGTTCGACAACAAAATTAAACCATAAATAAATCATTTGTTTCATTTTTTATTTTCAATAAATTTGACCAATGTGGCCACTGAGTCTGCCAGCATTCGAACAACTTCCACCTGCGAGCGTTCAGCTTCCGCCTGAACACGTGAGGCCTCAGCCTGAACACGCGCAGCCTCAGCCATAATAAGAGTGGCGTTGGCCAACTTTTCCTCTGCTTCCACTCTCTTCCGCTCAAGCTCAATCACCCATGCCGAGTCAGCCCTCGCTGCATTTCCTGTATTGGACAGAAAAATAATATATTTTACCAATAGTAAAAATAAGTCATCCTGCTTTATGAGTCTGTAATTCTGTATACATATTAAAATTTAAACACACTGAAAAAAATCTCTGTACAATCTGCTTACTATGGATTTCCCTACGATCTAAATCTCTAGTTCTACGACACATACTTTCTGGGAAATGTGCGTAAATTGATATTCTCCAATACTAAATAATGTGCACATTGGAAATTAAGACGAAACATACCACTTTTATTGACACATCTAGTTCTTCCACGACGGGAATGGGATACAGGACTATCTGTAAAGCAAATATTACGTCATTAACATCATGGGCGTACATGTGGTGAGGCACTTGCTCCATCTCTACCTACATATGCATCTCATTAAGTATTTATTTTGAAAAACTGGCACAAGTAACTCACTTCTTTGTACAGGAGGAAACAAGCGCCTTGTACCGGGGTTATCGTGCCTTCCACGATTCTCTGCATTACCTGTAAATTAATGAAAAATAAATAGCAGAAGGCATTTGCAAATACTGCTACAAATGGAATGTGGAGCATGGACGCAATAAATCTTTAGCCAGTTGAAAAAAGCTTTAGAAAGTTGAAACTTACCAGCTCTCGTTACAGTTTGGCCACTTGTGGATGGGGAAAAACGATTGACCACTGATGTCCCTGAAAGTAGAAACACTATTTAGAACATCACCATCACTTGAAAAATTATTCTAAATGGGTGGTGCTTATGAAACGTGTAGCATTCACACAATAAATATTTGCCAGTTGGTGGCATCATAGAAAAACTTACCAGCTCTAGTTATAGTTTGGCCACTTGTGGAAGGAGAAAAAGGATTGGCCACTGCAGTTTCTGAAAGGAGAAACAATTATTTAAAACCTTTAGCATCACATATAAAATAACTTAAAAAAATGTGGAGCATGCACGCAATAAACCTTTAGGTAGTTGGCATTTTATAATTGAAAAACTTACCAGCTCTAGTTGTTTGGCTACTTGAGGTCAGCAGACGCAGGTTGTCAGCAGCTGTAGCTGGACTCTCTAAAAGGAGAAGCATAATTTAATGATTACTCTTTAATAGAGTATTTTATATATACTATTTTATAAATAAATCATGAAATGTTACCTTCTTCCACATATATCTCTGTTTCCATGATCTCAGTTTCCAGGGCCTCGGTTTCCAGGGTTTCGGTTTGCGAGCTCTGAAATAATGTTTAAAGAGTTTAAGTTATAGGTATCTGACTAGAATAAGGCACTTCTATATTGATATAATATTATTCTTATGTCTTTGTGATATTGTATGATAAAAACAGAATTATATGTAAAAGATCAAAGTAATCAGTCTGTTTACTTACATAGATAGGAAATTGGTAGTCCTCAACTCCAATAGCGAACTGGGCATCTTGGCTCTCTATCTGATTGACTGCATTGGTTTGTGGCTTCTGAAAAATTTAATGTAATGCCATACATGGAAACACAAGAATAAAAAGAAAGTAAAATCCTACAGAGAAGGCACAATAAATTAACAGCTTTGTATAATATTAACAGTAATAGAATCAAGTAATCAGACTATTTACTAACAAAGAGAGGAACTCGATGCTGCTCATCACCAACCACTGCCTGAAACCCAATAATAGCCAGGACTTTTTGATCAGTCTCTGACAAGTCACCCATTGGATTGGGAGGTCCACCACCAGTAGCATTTTGGTCTCTTCTCCTTAATGCAGCTCTTGTCTTGGCCTTGTGCTTCAAATCATTCCAGTACTGTAACAAGCCAAAGTATTTCTGCCATCAAGCCATGCAAGCGAGCATTCTAGACGCGACAATAAAATATAGTTTGTTACCTTTTTCCACCGATCTCCAGTTTTACTGGAACCTGTACCCAAGGCGTTGAGAGTAGAGGCGAGACCTTCCCACTGTCGTTCTAGAGTTTCCTTTGACTTCGCCCATAAGCCAACACCCTTAGCCAGATTAGAATGCCCAATGAGGTAGTCTAACAGCACATCTATTTGGTCCTGGGAGACGCGGTTGGACCTACAAAAATCAATGTTAAAAAGTCAATTGCTACATGCATATTTAAATAATACGACTTAATTTCTTGAAAAAAATACTTACATTTTCAAATTGGTGGACACAAACTTGTTTTGTTCTAAAAGGAACACTAAAATAAAACTGAAAAAGAAAGAAAGAAAAATGCCCACGCAATATACAGCTAATTTTTATAACCTCAAATCAAAGTCACAACAATGCAAACAAACAACAAACAATCCAACTAGTTCTCGATTGCTCCGTCATTGCTAGTGGCACCACTTTCTTAGCATAGAAGTGAACAATTGAACGAAAGAAAAAAGAAAAGTGCATTGATGTTGCAGTTAGCAGAAAGCAAACGGTTAGCGAGCGATCGCTTTAGATAATACGAATTTGGTTTGACACATTGCAACCGATTGTGCGATGACTGCGCAATCACTGCGCAGTAGTTGCTGATTGCAGAATTTTAGATAATAAGCCTGCCGGATTACTGTCAACAAGGGCAAGGGCAGTTCCGCTACTGGCACTGCCTCCACTTTGTTTGCATTTAGGACAACGTCAGGTTGATTTACGATCACCCAGTTTTCGGTGGCCTGCTTCTGTTATACCGGCACATTGGAAGTGAAAGATCTTAGTACATACACTGCACCGGGCACCATCGGTTACTGCCGTTCCACAGTTGGCCAATCCACAGGTGGACATTTAAGAGGAAGGTACAAGGTACAGAACAAAAAAAAGAAAAAAGGTTGCGCAGTACTGGAGCTTCGGCCAATTGAACGCGGAGAATAGAAGAACCGACCGTTCGCACGTAAGCTGCGTCGCTGACTGACTGACTGATTTAGTCGGTATAATCCAACAAACTCGGGGTCCGGCATTTCATAAATAAGCTCCATGTTCCGAAGGGATCCACTTTGCCGGCGACTTATCATGCTTTGCGTATCACGCGCGTGCCACTGCCATTTTATAATAATTTTACCAAAGCAACTATACGATGAATTGAAATAAGTTGCCCTTGAGTAACATCTAAGGATTCAGCTGTTTGACAAGTAACAATTCCTTTTTTGTGACCCATTTTACGAATCTCCATAGAAAACTGTCAAACAGATGAATTGATGATATAAATAATATTAAATTCATGATATGAATTGGCAAATAATTAACCATTTTATGATTTGTAACGTGATTTCATTAGAAATCCTAATATGATCCACGAAAGTGACCTTTTTAGACCCCTGGTCACTTAGAACCGGGCCTGCAGGTCCCCCTCCAGTGCCAGTAATTTTGTCGTGAACCTTCCTGGCCTTTGTCTTCATCTTATTCGACCACAAGGGCCAAGCCTATACAATATAATGTAGGAAACATTACATTGCAAATTATTGTGCAACATGATTACATATATTGCACAACTTTCATTTATTATGCTATGTTTTCAGGCTAATTCTAGGCTGGTAAACCATTTGGACCACATATGTATAGGAAGGACTTTAGAAAGACCGGTTTCAGATGCTTATGCTGATTTTTTCTGTGCATTATTAGTGTATTCTAAGACGATTGCAAAATACGCGAACCGACGGAAATTATTAGTTTTCGGGTTATATATTTTTTTTAAATCGTCATTTCATGCATTCGGGACACGTGGGGATGTGGGAGTATTAGGGTGGGGAAACGACAGATTTGTCCGATTTTTGACGTCAGATGTAGACCTCGAGGTCATCAACTATGACATTGAACTTGAATTTTCGCTCATTTTACCCAGAAAATCAAGTGACAATGGTTGTTCGGTATTTCACCAAACACTTCAAGAGGAGCGTTGTGGACTGTATAATAGAATAAAATATACTAATTAGGTAGGATGATGCGATGTAAAGTTACGAACGATCCAAACACACAGAAAAGAGGAAGCAAATTAATCTACCACTTACCTTCAATGCCTTCACCAACCAAATCCAAGTTGGCGCTGGTAGATCGAAGCTGCTGAGTGCTGGTGTAAAGTCCGTACAATAACACACACAAATAGATAAACTGCACGGCAGATAGATGTAGGAAATAACAGCTCACGGAGCAAGTAAAATATAAGAAACGTCCTTTGAGGCTCAAAATTCAAGTGCACCACGGGGCTGCTTGAAGCGAACTGAACGACCGTACCGGTCCTTCCACCGTTTTTTCACGCCAAATCGAGGGTAGGTGGTTCAAACATATCGGGCAGCGGCAAATCATTCACTACCCTCAATTTCCGTAATGTATGGATCGAACATACCCCCCACCGAAATCATCGTGATGATTTCAAGTACAAAGCGAAAAGGGAACGTCCCTAATTATCGTATTTTAACAGATGGTTTATGAAAAGAATACAAATAATTGAAATTAAATATGATCTGTCAGTGAATTAGATATATATATATATATATATATATATATATATATATATATATAAAAGTATTGATTAGTGTGCTTAATTAGCGTAAGGCAAAGGGCACAGTTTGTTAACTGGTCTTTTAAAAATGCCCTTTTGCGTCCTCAGAGTGACAACTCGCACTGTGCCATCAGGACCGGGATGGAGACGCTCCACCCTGCCTAGCGGCCATTGAAGTGGACGATTCAGTTCTGACTTTATTAAGACTAAGTCGCCGATTTGAATATTGGGAACAGATGTGAACCACTTTGCTCTTTGTTGCTGCAGTGTGTGTAAGTAGTCATCAGACCATTTTTTCCAAAACGTTTGGGAGATTTTCTGCAAGCACTGCCAACGTGACAGGCGGTTTATGGCTACTTCATCACAACTGTATTCTGGCACGGCCAGTAAGTTTTATCCGATTAAAAAATGACCAGCTGTTAATGCTTCAAATTCATTTGGATTGTCAGAGAGAGGACACAATGGACGTGAATTTAGAATGGCCTCAATTTTGCAAAACACTGTAGTTAATTCTTCAAACGTAAGCGACCTATCACCCACCGCACGCTGAAGTAATCGCTTAGACGATTTGATTCCACTCTCCCAAAGTCCTCCCATGTTGGGGGCACTAGGTGGGTTGGACTTCCAGTCTATTTGTCGTGACGTGCATCCGTCAGCGATCGATTCGCTGTTTTCGCGGTAGAACTTGCAAACGTCCTGTAGATGTTTAGCCGCCGCGATAAAGTTAGTGCCACAATCGGAATGCAGAGACGAACATAACCCGCGACGAGCGACGAATCTATCTAAAGTCGCGAGAAAACAGTCTACTGATAGATCACTCAACACTTCAATGTGAACACATTTTGTTGAGAAACATACAAAGAGCGCCATATATAGCATTTGTGAATTTTAGCGTTTCGACGTAAGCTTTCTTTTATGTAAAATGGACCTCCTATGTCGCAACCTACGTGAAAAAAGACCTTGTTAGGTTTTAATCTCTCAATGGGTAACGTACCCATACTACTAGGTTGTATAGTACACGGACTGCACTTGAAGCATTTAATGCACTTCGATAACGCACTTCGGATCTTGCTACGCGCAGATACGATCCAATATCGTTTGCACAGAATGCCTTGTAGGGTTCGCAGGCCCGCATGTAGGTACATTTTATGAAAATGTTCTATCAGTAAAGTTGTAGTATGACAATTTTTAGATAATAGAAGAGGATGTTTAGTGTTGTAAGGTAGATCGGCCTGAGAGATTCTACTCCCCACCCTGAGGAACCCACGGGGATCCACGAAGGGTGACAATTTTCGTAGCGACGGTACAAATTTATTATTTTGTAGTTTTATTAATTCGCTACCAAAATGTTTTTCTTGTGTAGATTTTATTATTACGTCATGGGACGCATTTAATTCGAGAGTTGAAAGAGGACCGAGCATTCGAGTTTGTTTCGACCGTCGGGCATTGTTTACGAATCGCAAGCACCATGCGATAACACGCTGTAGGCGACGGAACGTTGAAAACGTTTCGAACATTTTATTAATATCGTCTTCTTCGTTACAGACGTTTTGTGTCGGCATTGAATAGGTATCAACGTTAGATTTTAATTCAGGGATGTCTGTTTTATCAGTAACGTAAAATGTACTGATTGGCCACTGATGAACGTCATCAGATAACCAAGTCGGACCGTGCAACCATCGCTCGGCGTCAGCTACGAGCTGGGCCGGCATGGTGCCGCGGGAACACACGTCAGCTGCGTTGTTCTCACTTCTCACGTGATACCAACAGTTCGGCGGGACTACGTCGATCACCTGCGCCACCCGAATAGACACAAATGTTTTTAATTTATATGGTGCCGTTTGCAACCATGCCAGGGCGACACTCGAGTCGGTCAACGCGGTCAATTCGAACTGAATATTTTGAATGCTTTGTTTCACAAACAAGACAAGCTTAGATAAGAGCACGGCAGCCATGAGCTCGTGTCTCGGAATGGACATAGGTTTGATCGGCGCGACTTTTCTTTTACTAAGAAGTAGTCTAGTCTTCACCTCACCGTCTTGCCCGACACTACGAACATATAGATTCGACGCGAACCCACGACTCGATGCATCACAAAATGCAATTATGTGCACCTTGTCGAACCCGGGTGTCAGCATGTGTCTCTCTATTCGTAGCTCGGAGAGACTGGACAGTGAGTTTATGAAGCAAGACAACTTGTCGCGCAGCTCAGAAGGCAGTTGCTCGTCCCAGCCGAGATCTAACTTCCACAAGTCCTGCATTATGCATTTCGCGAGAAAGGTACACGGAGATATAAACCCAACAGGGTCAAATATGCTCGCTAACAATTTCAAGACTGAGCGTTTTGTGAAAGTATTGTCTTTCATGTTATACTCGAAAGAAAAGCAGTCATGAGTAGGCGACCACTTAAATCCTAACACTTTAATAGGAGAGCATAGGCTGTCGTCACTAAAGTTTATAGCGACGGCCCGATCGGTTTCAACCCTGTCCAGAAACTCAGGCGAGTTACTGGCCCATTTTCGAAGATCGAAACCGCCCAATTTTAGGAGAGCTACGAGCTCGTCCTGCAACATGCTGGCTTCGGAAACGTTTCGAGTAGACCAGAGAAGATCGTCGACATAGAAACCGTTGACGAGAACGTCGGCAGCTCGCGGGTACCGGGCGCGTTCATCGTGCGCCAGCAGCTGCAACGTGCGGACAGCTATGAACGGTGCGCTGCGTAACCCGTACGTATTTGTCGTCAGTTCGTACGTTTGAACCGGTTCCGATGGCGACTCCCTCCAGAAAATATGTTGGTAGCTACGATCGGCGGGCTTGATGAGTACCTGTCTGTACATTTTGGCTATGTCGGCCGTAAAGCATATTTCAAAAAGCCGAAAGTTGAAAATTATTTTTAAAATATCTTGTTGTAGTTTTGGACCCGTAAGAAGAGTGTCATTTAACGATATACCGTTGGAAGTACCTGCCGAGCCGTCAAATACCACTCTGACGGGCGTCGTAGAACTGGAAGTCCGTACAACACAGTGATGTGGTATCATATATCTACTGGGTTCAGTGCCTTTGTACGGACGCATGTGGCCCAGCTGTTCATACTCGCGCATGAACTCACCGTAAGCTGCATGCAAGCTAGGAGTTTGAGCGAGACGTCGCTCGAGATTAAGAAACCTACGCATGGCGAGGTTACGTGATTCGCCAAGGGGTGCGCGGTTCGGATCTAACATAAGAGGGGCTACGTACCTACCGCTAGCGTCGCGGTGGTGTTGCTCCGAATAGATTTCTTCTGCGAGTTTATCGAGTGGGTCGATAGGGTTGTCACACGGTGACTCCTCTATTTCCCAGAACGCCCGAAGTTGAGTATTGATGGTATCACTGTCGGCGGTGTACGACACCAGGTTGCAAGAAGTTGCAATGTTAGTGACACCATCATCAGAAGTACACAGTACTTCTAATTTTCCGCATAAAACGTACCCGAAAATACTGCTGAGTGCAGTGGGCAATGAATTGTGAAAAATGATTTTATTGCCATCGTAAATGTGCGGAAATATATCGCCCGCTAAAATCATATCGATGGGTGATTTTTTGTAAAAGAAAGGATCCGCCAAAAGTAAATTTTTAAATTTATAGGATACTTCCTCTGGGATTTCTACCGTAGGCAAATTTGCAGTTAATTCAGATAAAACTATTGCATCGATATCAAATTTAGGATTGTCACAATGTCGTGGCTTAACAGTGCATGACGCCATCCCGAAGTTTTTTACATTATTTCCGGCTAAACCATAAATATTATAAGGACATTTTTGTCGTGACAGCCCTAGCCGTTCTAAACAATTAATTGTTATAAAATTCGACTGAGCACCTGAATCTATAAGTACTCTGCACGGTTGCTCGCTTCCGAATGCATCCACGACATTGACTACAGCTGTCCCTAATAGCACAACATAATTTTTATTGTTTCCGTTCGACGAGTGCGTCAGGTTAGAATGCATACCTACACTAGCGTTATCAGTCGTTCTCGGGAAGGCTGACTGCGGAACCGGTTTGCTACTAAGCTCGATGTGTAGCAGCGTATGATGTCGCCGATTGCACATAAAACATTTAAACTTGCTGTTACACTCGGCTGATACATGATTAGGCTTTAGGCAATTGTGACACAGGTTGAGATGATCAGCACGGCTGACTCTTTGAGTGGGTGACAATTCACGGAATTGAACACATCGGAATATCATGTGTTTTTGGCCGCAATGCACACAATCTTGACTGTCGGCATTTTGCGATGTCGATTGTGAATAGGCGCGTCTATTGTTTGAGTCGCTCGACCGTTTGTTTACATTATGCGAAGCAGTATTTTTGTTTAGTGAGTTAGAATAATTGGTGTTGGTAAATTGCGAATGTTCCAACACTTTTACTTGTTTTTGTATATGGTTCATTAGTTGTTCGTAAGTAGGTGTCGTCTTTTGGTCGATGCTCATCTCGAATTACTTTTTTGTATTAGGATCGAGTGCCCGCAAAGCAATATGGCAAAATAAATAGCTTAACAAGTTATCAATATTTAAGGCGTTAATTGCCCTATATGAGTGATCGAAAGTTTCAATAAAACTATTTAAATTTGCTGGAGATTCTGTTTTTAAAGCCGGGAAACTTAGTATTTTGTCTAGGTATTTACCTAGGAGCATTCTATTGTCCTGATATTTATCGAGTAGCCACTGCCACACCACCTCGTAATTACTAGACGTAATTGGCATACTTCTTACAATATTAAGTGCAGAACCTTTAGTGCAAGACAATAAATAATGAAACTTATCAATATTTGAGATTTCCGTCTGGTTGTGCACCAAAGAGCAAAATGTCTCATAGAAAGTGGTAAAGTTTTCAATATCGCCGTCAAATTGAAAAAGATCAATTTTCGGAAGGCGCGGTCTAGATTGACTGGTCATCGCTTGACTACTTGGCGGAACGTCCGCCATTTTGGGTGCAAACTTAGATGAACACAATTTTACATTGAAATACAATTCATCAAAACTCTTTAGCTCATTATGATTAAATTGCGTATCAGGATTTAAGTCCAATTGTATCACATAAATCTCCATGCAAGTTTTTTAAAAGTTTTCACGCAACAACTCAATCTCTGAGGCACGCAAAAGGAACATTTCTATATCACCAGGTTGAGAATCTAATTTAGTGGATAGATCATATAGAAATTGTATTTGCGAGAATAATCTCTGCTTCATGGCAATATTTCTGTTAAGGCTTTTTATATTTTCTAACTCCTTTTATGATGGGGCTTTGTCGGTAGCCATTTTGAATTGAATACGTTAGAAAAATACGTTAAATTAGAATTAGAATTTACCAAATTCTAAACAAGCACGGCTTGTATAAGGATAGAGGGGTAAAATATATAATTATTAATATTAAATATATAAGATGTATAATAAATATCCAGCGAAGATGGACCAAAAAATGTTCGGTATTTCACCAAACACTTCAAGAGGAGCGTTGTGGACTGTATAATAGAATAAAATATACTAATTAGGTAGGATGATGCGATGTAAAGTTACGAACGATCCAAACACACAGAAAAGAGGAAGCAAATTAATCTACCACTTACCTTCAATGCCTTCACCAACCAAATCCAAGTTGGCGCTGGTAGATCGGAGCTGCTGAGTGCTGGTGTAAAGTCCGTACCTTTATTTTCCGTATTTTATTTTTGTTTATTTGAGAAAAAACAATGACAGATGACATAATATAAGAAATGGACTAACAACATAACAAAAAACCTGACATCTTAAACATTTCTCACTAGGACATAACACAAGACCAGTTTTTTGTATTTAATTTGTTTACACAATTCAAGATCGAAGTTACAGTTTAAGGAAGGATATAGAATTAGGGATAACTTTTAGATGATATAAAGACAAAGTACAGATTATACACAACGCACACTAAATGAGACATAAAACAATTACAAAATAGACACCGACTTATTTTTTGAGAAACATCTGAAATATCAACCTGATCATCAATTATTAATTTACCCACACAGCAAAACTGCACATAGCAAAACTGCACGGCCAGGCCAAAGGCAACAGACTGCGTAGACAAATAAACAAACAGACATTTCGCTAACATCCATCTCACATATACACAACTTTGTATTTTTTATAGACCTCAGGCCTCAATCCCGCAGTCTCCATTTGAGTCTTGTAGAAGTTTACCGAGTTGCACCTTATAAGAACTGAGACTGCAGTTAAACAAGTCTAGATCTGAGAATTTTTTGTTGTAAGTGTCACACATCCTATGAAGGGGCAGTCGGGAACCAGTGACTGTGTTTGACAGGGGGATATGAAATAACCTTCTCGAACGTGTCCTAGCCGGTATAGCATACTGTATTGCTTCTAAAAGTTGTGGGCAGTTGTAGTGACTGGATCAGATGTTGCGAATAATGATAGCATCGGAACGTTCCCTCCTGCGTTGTAACGACATGATTTTATATTCCTTCAACAGATTAGCATACGATAGGTACTCATTACCAAGCCTAATGTTAAGGCCACGCAGGAACTTTTTCTGTAGCATTTCTACCTTTTTGATATACACCGCGTAGTGTGGACTCCAGACAGAAGAAGCGTATTCTAGGTGCGAACGGACAAGTGAGAGATACAGAGAGATTGAGGATGATGCTCTTTTCAGTTTGCTTGTTGTACGGAATACGAAGCCTAGCATCTGATATGCTTTAGAGCATATGTACTGCACGTGCTTATTGAAGGTTAGCTTACTGTCAAAAATGACCCCGAGATCAACGCTTTTGAGTATGTGGCCACTGATATTATACGGGTATCTGACTATCACCCTCTTTTTGGTAAAGGTAATGACAGAGCACTTGTCATATGCAAGAAGTAGTTTGTTTGAAGTACAGTAATTGGTGAGTCTGTCGATGTCGGATTGCAGTAGCAGAGAGTCAGAAGGATTCGAGATAACACGGTACAATTATGAATCATCTGCGTAGAGAATAAAATTACTATATCTAAAGCATTGGTTGATGTCATTGATGAAAATTACAAAGAGCAACGGCCCAATAGGGAGCCCTGTGGTACGCCGGATGTAACGGGTGCTGGGGAAGAAGTGAAGCCGTTTAGTGCAGCAGCCTGGCTACGATTGTCTAGATATGATGCGAACCATCTTAGCAGGTTACCTTTTATACCATTGTAAGCCAGTTTTTTGAGTAAAATACAGTGATCAACCTTATCGAATGCCTTTCGAAAATCGGTATAGACTGCGTCTATTTGCTGGCACTTACCCAGGCCTCTGAAAAGTTCATTGGTATATAATATCAGATTGGTCACCGTAGATCTACCCTTCACAAAACCATGCTGTTCTTTTATGATAAGTTTGTCCAGATGTGGATAGATATTGTTATGTAGCAATCTTTCAAAAAGTTTCGGTATGCTAGAGAGGATGGAAATAGGACGATAGTTTTCTACATTTTTTTTGTTTCCTGATTTGTGTATCGTAATGATAAACGCATGTTTCCACGCTTCAGGGAAAACACACTCCTTTAGACATTTGTTAAACAGTGCAGTGAGGGACGTGGCCAGTGCATGTCTAGCCATTTTCAAGAAAACAGGTATTAAGTTGTCGGGTCCGGCACCCTTATTTAAGTTAACGTCAAAGGGGGCCTTTTTCCACTTTAGACTTCGCCAGTGTTATGTTGCAAAGCTATGAGGAACATGGGTGAGAATCAATTTTATCAAACATATCAGGTTCTATGCTCGTTTTGGGCTCGAATACGGAAGCAATATACTGTGTAAATAGTTCGCATATTTTTTTAGGGTCAGAGGTGGAGTCAGCACCCCAGAACATTGTGCTGGGGTAGCTGGAGCCACTTGTCTGTAGGGATGCAACGTAGCGCCAGAAGTTATTAATGTTACCGTTATTCTTACCCACCAGTGAATCTTCTACATTTTTAATATGTTTTTTATAGTCTTCTGCCAAAAGTAGCTTGGAGCGGGCACGAAGTAAACTTTACTTCGTGCCCTGCACTCCTGGTAGGTAGAGAATGACCCATAATTTTTCCATTGACGCCACACCCTTTCTTTTCTGTTTAGAGTAAGTGCCAGACCGCGGGAGAACCATGCTGGGTGCTTTACACGTTTTGTTTTTTTCAGTGGTATGTGCTCCTTAATAATGTTAAGGACAAGAGAGTAGAAGCGATCGACCGCCCCTGCTGCACAGGTATTACTCAATTCAATGTCCCAGGATATGGCGTTAATATCAGAACATATAACGTTATAGTCAGCCTTGTGAAAGTCAAATTTTGGCGCATGATCTAGGAAGTGATGACTCAACCTGTAAGTTCATGATAATTTCAAGCGGGGGGTGATGTCGGTCCGGGCGAACTAAGGGTAGCGGCGACTCAGTCACATTAAGGTCGGTTCCATTGGACAACAGCAAATCAAGAAATCTCCCATTCGCGTTAGGTACACAGTTGAATTGACGTAGGCCGACAAGATTATATGTGACCAAAAGTTTGTCAGCTACCTCAGAAGTGGACGGTAACGGTGTGCCAAAAGTGACGTCACTGTTGAAAGACCACCCCAACTCTGGAATATTATAATCGCCTGCTAACAAAAACACTATTTCGGGGGATTGAGTGTAAAATTGCTGTACCCGTGATAGTTGTATCTCGTAGATAGATTCAGTCGAATTAGGCGGTATATAGACTGCACACACCACAAGATTAATATTTTTATTTTTACGGAGCGGGATACTTACAAAAATGTCTTCGACATGGGGGTTGTCACTGTTTAATACCAACACAGATATTTAGGTTATCGGAACGTAATAGTATTGAGTTGGTAGTAGTCTATGGACGGAAGGTGTGGAAGAAAGATGGCGCCAACATAAGGTGTCTGTAAAAGTACTAAAATTAAAATAAACGTGTAAAAATTGCACCAAAGCCTTTTCTTCTGTCTCGTACAGATGAAAATGGTCCTTCGAGCCTAAAATAATAAAAAAGTCCGTTTGGTGAAGAGAGGGTGAAGTATATTCTTCGTGTGGCGTGCCAAGCTGCTGCATTACTTCCTTCCCGGCGTGGCGTCTTCTTCGTAAAGCACCAAAATTTGGCGGCGGCGAAGAAGAACTAACTAGCGAGCTCCATACCCCGACTTCGGAAGAGAGTTACCTACAAAATTGTAATCGTGAGTTTTAATTTCTTGGAAGTGCATTGCGAAGAAATATTACTGCGGTGGCGTTGCGGACTTCCCACGTACGCAGTACTTCGGACTTACACAGTGTTACTACCCAGGTGCGATCATGGTCATAAGAAGCCAAGAAGAAAAGTAAAGAAAGTAAACTCCCAACTTTCCAAAAAGGTATTTTACCATTAACAAAGTCATACCAGCGAGTCATCATTCATCAAATTCGCAAACTCATCATCGACGCATCATCGTGGTGGTGCGAGCGAGACGGCAGCAAAGGTTCATCGCGTTTTTTCGCAAAGGAAAAGAGAAGAGGGCATCACGCACGGTCCGGTGTTCGCCTGCTAGCAACTTCGTGGTAAACTCTGCGTAAGAAATTGTGTAACTGAGTGTAACGGAACGCGAGCGGCATAGACCATCTTCTACATTCTGCAACAACCAATCACGAAGCGGTATTGCGCTTCCGGGTTAGCGAATCTGCGTTCCTATTGGACTAATAAGTTATCGACCTGAAGTTGATTTTATCGAAAATTCAATTCCTGTGTATTGTATGCTTGCCGTATTGCATTTTTTTCATATCCGCCATTTTCGATGTTTGTTTTTTCTCGTTGTGGGACTTTGTAAAAGATTTGTCGTATAGTTTATGACAAAATAAGAACTACACCATACACTGTAGACGTATTACGTGTTATAAGAATAGTGTGTGCAGTTTTATTACGGTTTTGACTGATAAAACAAAGGTAAGGGAAAATTAATAAAGCAAACCACATTTGTTTGTTGCATTTGAGTAACTGGTTGCCTCGGTACTATTCTCCATTTGTAATCTTTTTCAGCATTTGTCTTTAAACCCTCATTCCTCATAATGGCCGAATTAAAGTCATTGATGGCCAACCGCGGCTATGAAAAGGGCGCCATAACGCGCATCTCAAAGTTTTGCGACACCGGGGAAGTGAAAGCATGTGCGTCAGAGTTGCTGCAAGAAAAGCGAAATCGACTTGTTGCGGCTTTTAACGATTATGAGACGCAGAATCGGGCCATTCTCATGCTCAATCCGAGTGATGAGGAGGACTATGCAGAATACGAGGATATGTACTATAAAAGTATCGCCGTGTTGGATTACCAGCTGAAAATACGTCGATCTGAGGCACCGAGATACCAAGAAAATCCCTCGAGTACTACTGGTGGTTTTTTCTTCCTTTTATTAAATCATTAAGGGGGGGTTGTTCAATGCGTTAATACAAACATATATTGTCAAATAAACTTTTTTCTTAGACGCGTATTTTCGACTTTTTGGACACTTTACTGTTTTACAGGACAGAAAAATTTAGGAGATTTTTTTAAATTTCGCATATTTGCTCTGTTGTTGATGGGCCCTTATTAAGGGCAGTAAATAGTTAAGTTTTTGTCAAATAAACTTTTCTCTGAATCCAAATCTTTTGCGCACACCCTTTCGTTAACACTAACCCAAAAATCTACCCCTAAATGATCTAAGCTATGATGAAGCACTCCAGCTCTTAGAAAATAGGTATGCCAATACCTCCAAAATGGTTAATCATCATGTAAATAGCATGCTTGACTTACCCACTTTCACAAAATGCACAGCACAGAACTTACGCTTAATTATAAACACGGTCAACATGCATTTAGCCGCACTTAAAAATCTGGAACAGCCTGTGCAGTGTTGGGACAGCTTGCTTATTAACATTTTGGCAAAAAAGGTGGATAATTATACTAATAGAGGCTTTCATCTTGATAGAAATCCTAAAGAGGTGCCTACATTATCTGAATTCCTTGCTTTCTTAGAAAAGAGAGCTATTTCTCAAGAGAACACCGGAGAAGAAGAACAAGCTTCATCATATGCAGTAAAACCTCAAAAATCTACAAGGGCAGTGAGCGGAGTGGTGACTTCCAAAGCATCATGTAAGTTTTGCAGTAATTCTCATAAATTGTATGAATGTGCAAAATTTAAAATGGCACCTGAAAAAGACAGGTGTGAATTTGTCAAGAATAAAAACCTATGTACTGTTTGTTTAAATGAGCACCGTGGCAAATGTTTGCTTCGCCTGAAATGTAATACGTGCCAAGGGCGACATAACACGCTTGTGCATACGCAATTACTAACTAATAATAACGCAGAAAGCCATGTGACAGCTTCCAATAGTGCTTCCAATGCTGTCCAGCCAGCGGTCAATATGACAAACACCGCCCAGGCCAAAGATGTACTATTGCCAACAGCAATTGTCCGAATTAAAGGTAAAGATGGTGCATTTGTCAATGTTAGGGCGTTGTTGGATACTGGCTCCCAAATCTCATTCATTGCTGACGATTTGGCCAACAATATAGGATGTAAATTATATGAATGTGATCAAAAATTCTTAGGAATAATGGAAGACCCTCACAAAGTTTCAAAACAAACAAAGGTTACCATTCATTCTTCAGTGAATGATTTCTCTACAGAAATCTCATGTTGTGTGGTCAAGCAAATTACATGCAACTTGCCTCAGCAAAGCTTCGAATTGAAAAAATTCAATATTCCGCCTCACATACAATTAGCGGACATAAATTTCAACAAGGTTGGTGGAATAGATATGTTATTGGGATGTGACATATTTTTCCAGGTCTTGCAGCGCGAGTCCCTGCCAGCCACGCCGTCCGGCCCATATCTTATTAACACCACCTTCGGATACATTGTCGCGGGAAGTCTGCCCGTATCAGCTGGCAAGGTATACGCTACCAACTTGTGCTTTCATGTAAAAGGTAACACAATTAATAAATTAATAGATAAAATTCCACACAATATAAAAGAACAAGATCCCCAGGTGCGCGAAATAAGCAAAAACATTTCCAAACTATGGGAATGTGAAAAGGTACCCACTGTCTACAAAGAGGGCAGTAGTGAGCATCAATTAGCTGAACAATGTTTTCAGGAATCTTTTCAGTTACGGAATAGAAAGTTTTCTGTGGGCTTACCTCTAAAGCTTGATATAGAAAAGGTGCAGCTGGGGGATTCCATTTCCTGTGCATTGCAAAGGTTTTACAACCTTTAAAGGCGTTTCGACAGAGATAAAAAATTGGCCAAGCAATACAAAGAATTTATTCATGATTATATTGATCAAGGACATGCAAGGCTTTATGATATCCAAAAATATAATTTAGATGACGGTAAAGTATACTTTATTCCGCATCATCCGGTTTTTAACCTAAATAGTAAAACTACACCGGTACGCGCGGTGTTTGATGCGAGCATGAAAACCAAAAATGGTTTATGCTTGAATGACGTGTTACTGAACGGCCCGGTCGTACAAAGCGACCTGTTTGATATATTAACGTCGTTTCGAACATATAAATTTGTCTTGTTATGTGACATCAAGGCTATGTATCGCGGAATACTCTTGCAGGAGGAATTTTGTTGCTTACAAAATATATTATGGCGTGATTCAACCCATGATCCAGTAAAATGTTTGCAATTGAGAACAGTCACATATGGAGTCAAAAGTTCGGCATTCCTTGCTACTCGTTGTTTAATAGAGCTTGCTCAGATATATGCAAGGCTTTATGATATCCAAAAATATAATTTAGATGATGGTAAAGTATACTTTATTCCGCATCATCCGGTTTTTAACCTAAATAGTAAAACTACACCGGTACGCGCGGTGTTTGATGCGAGCATGAAAACCAAAAATGGTTTATGCTTGAATGACGTGTTACTGAACGGCCCGGTCGTACAAAGCGACCTGTTTGATATATTAACGTCGTTTCGAACATATAAATTTGTCTTGTTATGTGACATCAAGGCTATGTATCGCGGAATACTCTTGCAGGAGGAATTTTGTTGCTTACAAAATATATTATGGCGTGATTCAACCCATGATCCAGTAAAATGTTTGCAATTGAGAACAGTCACATATGGAGTCAAAAGTTCGGCATTCCTTGCTACTCGTTGTTTAATAGAGCTTGCTCAGATATACAGGGATAAGTATCCACTAGCTGCATCAGTTTTAAAGTATTCGACGTACGTAGATGATATTCAATGCGGCAGCAATCAATTATCTGAATTGAAGGCAATAAGGTTGGAATTAATAGCAATAATGCAGGAAGCCAGTTTTGTACTACATAAATGGTGTTCAAATGAAAAGGATATTTTGAAGGATATTCCTTCCAACTTACAATGCTTTGGTAGCATCGATTTTGATAAAAATAGTATGTGCATAAAAACATTAGGGCTTACCTATGATGTAGCTTGCGACACACTGAATATGAAATGTCCTGAAACGGAAGTGTTAAAGGTGTATACTAAAAGACAAATGCTGAGCTTTATAAGCAAATTCTTTGATCTTCTAGGTCTTGTTGGTCCCTTGTTGGTTCAGGCAAAGTACTTAATGCAACAGGTGTGGTTTGCGGATATTAAATGGGATGATAATCTTCCAGATGATCTCAATAAGCAGTGGGTTGAATTTGCCAATGAGTTGGTAAAAATGGCTTGTGTATCGGTTCCTCGAAACATCAATGATCAATCATCCAACTTATTAGAACTTGTCGGTTATGCGGATGCCTCAAATATGGCGTACGGTTGCTGCCTATATTTGAGGACTATCAGCTCAGACAATGTAGTTAAGGTGAACCTCTTGTGCTCCAGATCACGTATTAATCCGAAAAACAAAGAACTGACTACACCGCGTCTTGAACTTAATAGCGCATTACTATTGGCCATGTTATCAAAAAAGGTACATGACACGCTGTCCGTAAAATATGTTGTAAAAACATTTTTATACCTGGATTCACAAATTGTCCTGGCTTGGTTGGATATTGCTCCAGTTAGGCTGAGTGTTTATGTAGCCAATAGAGTAGAGAAGATTAATCAATTGGCAGGACAATTACAATGGAATTATGTAAGGTCTAATGAGAATCCAGCGGATGTTTTGTCGCGCGGAATGTCCCCAAAACTGTTGGAGACAGATGTAGGAAAACTGTGGTTTCACGGACCTGAGTATTTGCAAAGTGCTGAATATGCACATTGCAAGTACTAAAACTGTAGAAAAAATAAAAACAAGCAATGTTCCTGAATTAAAGATTGTAACACAAGCATGTAATACCAATATTAAGGTAAATGATCTGACTACTGTGCTGGATAAATATTCCAATATTGAAAAACTGGTACGAATAATGTCGTACGTCAAAAGATTTATTAATAATTGCAAAAAGGAAAATACTAAAATTCAAGGGAAATTGTGCCCAAAAGAATTGACGTCTGCTTTGCATGCCATTATTAGAATTGACCAAGAGAGACATTTTCAAGCTGAGATCAAGCAATTAAAAGAACATAGTAATTTGTGTAATATAAACACAAGCTTGAACAACTTAAACCCATTTCTTGATTCCAGTTGTTTGCTACGAACAGGAGGGCGACTACAGAATGCCAATCTGTTGATCTCTCAGCGACACCCAATTATACTAGCGAAGGGTTCTAACATCACAAAGCGAATTATTCACAATGAGCATTTGCGGCTCCAGCATGCAGGGCAGAAGTTGGTATTTTGCAGTCTAAATGAACAATATTGGATTATTAATGCCAGCAGAGAAATAAAGTCAGTCATACACAAATGTATAATTTGTTTTAAACTTAAAGCAAAGGCTACAACTCAACTTATGGGTTCTCTACCATCTGATCGTGTGAATGTAACACGACCATTTCAAATAATTGGTACTGATTATGGAGGGCCTTTCAATGTAAAACAAACTAGAATACGAAAACCTGTTATCACAAAGGCATACATAGTGATTTTCGTGTGTTTTGTTACTAAAGCCATACACATTGAATTGGCATCTGATATGACAACCAACACTTTCTTAGGCTGTTTAAAAATATTTATAGCTCGTAGAAATAAACCATCAAAAATTTATTGTGATAATGCTGCCTACTACAAAGGGGCAAGTAACGTGTTAAATGAGTTGTATGAATTGCAGAATTCCACGAGCCACCAAGATATGGTGCATGACTTTTGCAATGCAGAAAGAATATCATTTCACTTTATTCCAGCTTATTCACCAGTGTTTGGTGGTTTGTGGGAGGCGGGAATAAAGAGTGTTAAATATCACATCAAGCGTGTGATTGGCCAGACTGTCCTTACCTATGAAGAACTCTATACCGTCTTGGTGCAAATAGAAGGAATTCTAAATTCCAGGCCACTGACCCCTATGTCAGCGGATCACGAGGACATGTCTTATCTATCACCCGCTCACTTCTTGACCGGTTCTACACTAACTGCCTATCCAGAGTTAAATCTCATCGGTGAAAATGTTGGAAAACTTTCCTTTTGGAAGCAATGTGTGAAAATGCAGCAAACATTTTGGCATCAATGGCACAAACAATATTTAGTTATGTTGCAAAGCAGACCCAAATGGAAAGGTGTCCAACCAAACCTTCAAATAGGAACCATGGTGTTAATAAAAAGTGATAATGTGTCCCCATTGCACTGGCCTATAGGGCGAATTCTTGCTGTTATGCCAGGCAAGGACGGTAAAGTACGTGCCTTAGATGTAAAAACCTCTAAAGGTACTATAATAACTACAAGTATAATGAAGGTGTGCCCTCTACCACTTGATAATTAATATAATTGTCATATTTTTTAGTTATTAAGGTTAAATATATTATGTTAAGTTAGCTACCTGTTTAAAATAGTAAGCACTTAAAAAACAACAGAAAATGTTTCTCCATCTTTATTAAAAGGAAAGTTAGATAACGTGTCACATTTTCATAAATAATGTTAAGATAAAAATAAGTTCATAAACCTAGGAGAAAAGATCTCATTAGTTAAAAATCCATGAGGATTTATGCATTTACATTGTTAAAATCGTATTAGTTTAGATAAGTAAATTATGAGGGCCAAAAATGTATATTTTAGTCTGGGCCCCAATATGTTTAATACCAACACAGATATTTAGGTTATCGGAACGTAATAGTATTGAGTTGGTAGTAGTCTATGGACGGAAGGTGTGGAAGAAAGATGGCGCCAACATAAGGTGTCTGTAAAAGTACTAAAATTAAAATAAACGTGTAAAAATTGCACCAAAGCCTTTTCTTCTGTCTCGTACAGTCACAGTGAGTAAGGCGCGAGGCGGCTATGCCACTACGGACGGTAATCAGAACCCCACCTCCGTCTTTTTTATTAGTCGCAGATAGGTCACGGTCACGCCTGAAAATCACATACCGATCGTCAAACAATTCGCTGTCTCTTACACCAGAAAAAGCCAGGTCTCGCATAAAACAATGACGTCATAATTGCAGCACAAAACATTCAGACCTTTGACCTTAAACCGTTATAGTTTTGATAATAAAGGCTAAGTTTATTTATAACTAGCTCTGTAGTAAATAAATACCGATGCACAAATAACTGTACACTTTAGTTTTAATTTTAATACATTGTTGTGACGTAATAAGAAGTTGGCGGCAGTATTGCTTGTATACATTACTATGGTGGGTTAACATGACAAGCGATGAGTAGACAGTTGGTTAAGATGTGGGATAATAGAAAATAATTTTAGAGTGCGTGTGTAATAGACAGAAGTACAAGTACAGGCATACCGATATAAAGTACATTTATGAGTCATACTATTTTAACGAGATCACTCTCCTGACGAATGACGAGTGCTCGGGCACCGTCCACCTTACGAACCATTACAGTTCCGTTTTTCACCCAAACATACTTGTACTTACCGGCCGCACGAGCCTTGCTGAACAGTGCTTTGTTTTTCAAAGTAAGATGCTCTTTGACGTAAATATCACATGGCGGTCCGGCGACAGCTAGCTGGTCCGAAGTAATCGTACGGAGCTCGCGGGCAGCTGCGATGACGTCATCACGCAGAGATCGGCTGTTCAACTGCAGGATTATATTCTTGGGCCGGTCTGCCGCCTCTTTGTTATGCGGGACACGGTGGATGGCACAGATATTATTCGGCAAGATCTGGACATTTATGACTGTGCTCAGAGCTTGGACAATGTCTCGCAAATTCAATTGATCATTAAAGTGACAATGACATGTTGTTCTCGCTAGGTTTATTATCCATTGCTTGTTTTGTATCTTAATTTCACTACGTATTGCCAAGCTAACACTCAATGAATATTTCACACTTATCTAAATACGAAAGTAAATATGCATCGAGTACGCAGAGACGACGTATAGTGACGGGGATAGTGAAAGTGAGAATAATGTTTTTGAATCGATAGAAAGAAATAGATTTTCACAAATTCTAACAAAACCCAATGCATAATCATCTAATATTTCTAATCAAAGCTGCAATGGAAAGATATACTTATAAAATAAGGGATTACTTAACAAAAAATGGTACGCCTAAAGTGTCAAAACAGCAGGTTCTTAATAAATATTTACATTTTTATGGTCAATAGGTAGTATTGTACTGTACAGGATTTTACAGAAAGGGTATATATGCCAAAAGGCGCTTTGTTAAGGACATCATTCTGAACATCTTTCTCTATCAAAACGATTTGATCAGAGCAACAATATTTTTCACTTTTCAGTACATTTTGGGCCGAGCGGTCAGCTGATTTGTATGGGGAAGTAAAAAATAACGTTGCTCTGATGTCAGATTCATTGAGAAAGGTGTTCAAAATCATGTCCCAAACAACCCTTTTCGGCTTGTCACCCCATATGTGTTACTGCCTGTATATGTCACCGTATAATAGTCAAAACCGTAAGTTGATAAACTAACGTTTTTTTCTCGTAAGTTGGTCAACTATCGACAGGTAATAAACTGTAGCGTACTTACTGCTTACTTTTGCCCGGTCCCAATAACCTATCTACAATTAAACCCTTGTAGTGACAGAAGGTAAGCAGTTAAATTTTCCTTAACTGTTACTGCCATAAACATATTTGAATGCCCCTACCACAGATAAAAGATAGATGAGGCGCTCTAACTTTGGTAAGCCCATCCCTCCCTATGTTTTGTTGGCGTTTTACAACTATTTAGCACTAACTTTTCATTCAATCAGAAATAAAATTCGGGGGCTCACTAACTATTAGTATTTAACATGATTTAGTTAAATTTGCAAAAGACTTAGAAAATTTTCTTCATCTTTTTTTTTCTTCCTTTTATTAAATCATTAAGGGATGGTTGTTCAATGCGTTAATACAAACATATATTGTCAAATAAACTTTTTTCTAAGACGCGTATTTCGACTTTTTGGACACTTTACTGTTTTACAGGACAGAAAAATTTAGGAGATTTTTTTAAATCTGTTGTTGATGGGCCCTTATTAAGGGCAGTAAATAGTTAAGTTTTTGTCAAATAAACTTTTCTCTGAAGTTGGTAGTTTAGCCGTAATAATTCTTCAAAAACTTCCGACACTTGTAGTTTTTTTTCAGAAAAAGTACATAATTTTAGTCTTATAAACCATATATTATTATGAACTCAGCTGATTGGTGGCATCATTATAAGCAATATTTGTCAAATGAACTTTTCTCTGAGGTTGGTAGTTTAGCCGTGATAATTTTTAGAAGACCGCCCTAGATTTTATTATTTCAGAAAATATTTTTCGAAGTAACTATGCCGATTAAACACCAATATTATGATGTCAACTGGTAGACAGTAATAATACAAGAAACTTTTGTAATGAATCATTTTTTCTAAGGTCGATATTTAACATACAATGATTTTAGAAACATAAATTATGAGAGACACGTCCGTGCTGAGTGCCGGACCGCGCTGGAGTGCCGGCGCGGAAACATGCTCTATAGCCTGACATATCCCGCATAGCTCTGCGATATCGGAAAAAGTTGATGTAAGCGTGACCAATTCTAAAATATTTTCGTACTAAAACTTCAGTTTTTGTATGCGCGCCCAATTTCCGTACTCTTTCTTTCGTCTTTGCTTTTGATCTTTTGTAGGTAGTAGTAGTTTTAGGGTTTTTAGTAGGTTGTAAGGTTTGTTTTTAATTTGTATTAATAGTTATTTGTTTTTTATTATTAGTTAGGTAGATAGTTACGTTAGGTTTAGGTAGGTCGGTAGAGTTAGGTTTAGGTAGGTAGAGTTAGGCTAGGTTTAGTTAGGTAGGTAGTTATTTCGATTCAAAATGAATCCTTTGGATTAATTTTGGAAAGAAATTTTACTATCTGGAATTTTGGGGCGGGAATCCCAGATAACGACGCAGCTGCCACTGCTGCTAAAGCATGGTTGCTTATTCCAAGCCGCCCTTCTCTCTGTCTTAATTACCGTTTTAGGATGTGCGAGGAACTGAAGGACAGCTGAGAAGCTGACCTACCGTTATCGCTGCTGGCGGTGTACTAGGCGAAGGCATCCAGGGCAAAAAACACAATCTCCGCTGAAAAATACTTTTTTTCAAGGGGCACAATGCCGTTGGTTGCATACCTGCGGCTCTTTGTCCACTTTATAAGAAGAGACAAGGTTTCTCAGGCGGCGAAAGACGTGGGGGTGTCACGCAGGAGTGCCAGCCAAGTATTTCATTTCCTACGGGAGGTGTGCGAGGTTGCGGAGGCACATGACCGCGTCAAAATCGGTGGACCCGACGATGTCGTCGAGATCGATGAGACGCATCTCTTCACGCGGAAGTACGACAGGGTTCGGTTGCTTCAGAGGCAAACTTGGTCGTTTGGGTGCCTCAGTCGGAAGACACGGAAGATTCACGTGGAGTTGATACCCGACAGGAACCGTGTCACCCTGGATCCCATTGTGGAGAACAATGTGGAACAGGGTTCCTATATTATGTCCGATATGCATCGGTCATATACGGGCATAAATTTACGGTTAGGCATACGCGGTCATGCTGTGGTTAACCACAGCATCCAATTTGTCGCTGGGACCGTGGCCATCCCTGCACACCCTTCCCTTGGGGTCCCGATTCCCCACACCCCCATCGTACACGTGAAAGTGCACACGAATACGTAGGAGAGGCAGTGGCTGGGACTGAAGCGGCACTGCCGCACGTGCATGAACGAACGGCGACTAAAGTGGTACATGGGCGAGTTTATGTATCGCAATAATGTACTTAGATTTTTGCCCAGCGACGGTGCCAGGTTCCGACGCCTCCTTCGTGATATTCACAGGGTGTACCCAGGGCGCGGGAGGCGCGGCATCAAAATAAGGCGGTGCCGATGTAGTCCGAATTGTGCCCGTCGTTAGAGGAAGTAATCATAATATTATATAGAAAGAACTCGGCTTGCACACGGAACCAGCTCCCGCTTCATCACCATTCGTGCATCACACCATCTTCTGACATTGCGGATTGACTTTCGATCCCTAAATATATTCTTGAGCTTCTTGAAAGCTGCCCATCCTAGTTGTATTTTCCTATTATTAATTTCGAGTTTGTCGCCCCCCTTGATACGACCCTGTCATCGTACTTTATCGTCGTACCGCAAAACACTTCCATACCATTTTATTTGCATACGCTTCGCTCCGCTCGCTCCGGTTTTGCTTTTTCTTAGTTCTAACGTAACCTAACCCAATATAAACTTAGCCACAATAACCTACTCTAGCGAAAAGTACTCGTCAAGACAAATTAAACGAACCCAAACTCGATCGGGTTGCGTCGTTTAATTACGGAGTTCCTATGGCCACCTTCTAGCTCCATAATCAGACCCTGGTTACCATCTAGTGTCAAAGTACTCGTCAAGACAAATTAAACGAACCCAAACTCGATCGGGTTGCGTCGTTTAATTACGGAGTTCCTATGGCCACCTTCTAGCTCCATAATCAGACCCTGGTTACCATCTAGTATCAAAGTACTCTTCAAGACAAATTAAACGAGCCCAAACTCGATGGGGTGGCGTTGTTTAATTATGGAGTTCCTATGGGCCACCTTCCAGCTCCATCATCAGACCCTGGTTACCATCTAGTGTCAAAGTACTCGTCAAGACAAATAAAACTAGCCCAAACTTGATGGGATTTCGTCGTTTAATTATGGAGTTCCTATGGCCACCTTCCAGCTCCATAATCAGACCCTGGTTACCATCTAGTGTCAAAGTACTCGTCAAGACAAATTAAACGAGCCCAAACTCGATGGGGTTGCTTCTTTTAATTATGGATTTCCTATGGGCCACCTTCCAGCTCCATCATCAGACCCTGGTTACCATCTAGTGTCAAAGTACTCATCAAGACAAATTAAACGAGCCCAAACTCGATGGGGTTGCTTCTTTTAATTATGGATTTCCTATGGCCACCTTGCAGCTCCATCATCAGACCCTGGTTACCATCTAGTGTCAAAGTACTCATCAAGACAAATTAAACGAGCCCAAACTCGATGAGGTTGCGTCGTTTAATGACGGAGTTCCATGTCGTAATAGTATTGCATTGTCATCCGATTTATACCTGCATGCAAAATTTCAGCTCAATCGGAAACCGGGAAGTGGATCACATTTAACTTGCAAGATTTGATTACAGACAGACAGACAACGGGACAGGTGAAACTAAATAAAAGCTTGTAAAATACCCACCGGTTGTCCATTTACGCAGGCGCGACATACGTTTTCAGGGTGGTATCATTGAGCAAATCATTCGCTTTGGTCTCGCGAACGATTTGCTCAATGATGACATCGTCCCATTTTTTTTTAATCTCTGAAGCGGACCCGTCTGTCCTACAAATGCATCCCGCTTCCCCTTGAATACATCTGGGTCGTGTGCCCAATTAAAATATAGAGTGTCTTCGCCAGACATCTCCCTCAAGGCGGCGTTGTCGCGCGCATCCATATGGGCTAGCTGCGCCAAGAGCGGAATTTCTTCAGAAAGAAAAACAACAATAAACTTAACGAAAATAACAAACACAACGTAACCGGAACAACAAAACAGCGAAATTACTTCGGAACAAAGAACGTATTCGTGCACTCAGTCAGAAGAAAGGGAGACGAATGAAGGAGGCGCTGCGCTGTATGTCTGTTCGTCGAGTAGGCGAAATTTCATACATTAACCTCTAGCCTGTTGTCTCTTTCGCTCGCGCATAAATCATATTGGCGTCGCGCTCGCACAGTTCAATTGTGAGCATGTGCGAAGTTTTAGTTGGATTGGATGCCGACCGCAACTTAAGCCAGCACGAAATTATATCTACAAACTTCATGACATTTTAAATAATTATATAAATTGAAATTATTCAATTAAAAACTAATTATAATAACATTGACCTAAGTCTTAATTTAAAACTATTACATACTATTATTTTGCATGCTTGTACTTAAGCTGAAAACACTGAACATATTTTAATATAAAGATCCTCCACTGTTCTGTTTTCTGGCAAATAAAGAATAATTTCATCATTTCAATCATTTCATTTCATTTCACGCGCAAGACAGAGACAGAGAACGTAGTTACTACGCGAGTGAGCGTGACAGCGTGCCAACGTACAACGTTCGCCATCACGTCACGTAACCGACATCTGGGCAGTCCTTCCAGGCAGTCTTGTGGCTTTCCGCAATTTCCCTATTTGAAAAATACACTAAAGACACCGCCTTCTGCCCATATTTTTTTTTTTGGTAATTTTTGGTCATGCCAGATATTGTACAGTCCTTCCAAATCATTTCCTTAAACAATACATCTGTCATCTGCTAAGTAAAGGGTTAAGGCTCGTATTTTCACCAGGTAGGTTACCTAAATATTTTTCTCAGTTCATGGTAGGCAATACTAATAGCTATCGTAACATCATTCTATTTTGAGACAATAGAGTGAACTAAATCATTCTTTAAGCCATCACTATTTTTTTCGTTTTTCGCACCAGCAACCAGCAACCACACCGGAGCTGAGCCAGCCAGCAATTTAGCCATCTGGAATACCCACTTCGGACATGTCATCCTTGGCAAGGTCCCACACATCACCAGCAAAAAGGTTGTATCTCTGTTTTGTACTGAATGTGAGACAGACGTGAATGAGATAGTAACAAAATTTTGGAATAGAATAGAATAGAATAGAATTGTTTATTTCATGAACATAGGTTACATTAGTACACAGGTCTTAAAGAAATTAGATTACCGCTATGTCCTACCAGTAAAATGGTGTATGAATATTATTGTCTAAAGTACCTACATTAACATTTACACATATTATTATATTAGATTACGTCTATTATTTTTACCACAAATTTAAAATGTCAAACTTAATTACAAAATATCAAAATTATAGAGATTTGTCATTTAGGAAGGAATTAATATTGTAGTAGCATTTTTTACTGAGCAGATGGAATAATTTACTCTTAAATGGTTGTAAATTTAAATCTTTTATTTCGTTTGGAATTTTATTGTATATCTTAGGTGCCATGCAAAATATACTTTTATGTAATAAAGCTGTCCTAGAAGTTAGCAAGCAAAGTCTGTGCCGATGTTGATGACGGTGGGAAAAACTAGTTGTGGATGTGGACTCAGTGAAATTAATAGGATTGGTTTTTACGAAAACTGCCACCTCAAAAATGTATAGGCAGGGCAAGGTGAGTATTCTGTGTTTCCTGAAGTATGGTTCGCAGCTGTCTTTAGTTTTGAGGCTAAACACAGCTCTGAGGCATCTTTTTGTGCCTTAAAAATGGTTTCCTTTTCAGAACAGTTGCCCCAGAAAATCACACCGTACCGCAGGGTAGAAGACACAAAGCCGTGATAGGCAGCTAATGCTGTCTCGATGCTAACGATTTTCACAAGTTTGTAGAGCAAAAAGGCGGAGCTACTTAAGCGATCACATATTTGTTTCGAGTGATGTTTCCAATTTAAATTGTTATCTACCACTAATCCTAGGAACTTGGTTTTTTCGACAACTTCTATTGTTGTGCCTTCACAATAAACACTAAGATTTTCTAATTTTGATTGTCTTTGACAGAAATTCATTAATTTGGTCTTATCTAAATTTGCAATTAAATTATTAGTATTCATCCAATTAATTATATCTTTTAAAGCGTCAGTTATTTTTAAATTATAATCGTTTAGTTCATTGCATTCTAAAATCATTGTGCTATCGTCCGCAAATAATGTCATTTTATTAGATGTCACTTTTGGAAGGTCATTGATATATATAATAAATAAAAGAGGCCCTAGTACACTGCCTTGCGGGACACCAAACAGTACTTTTCTTACATTTGATTTATATGTATTCTCTAATCTTGTTTTTGTATTTATTCTAGTTAGTTCTGTGTGTTGTTGTCTGTTGCTCAAGTAAGATTCTATTAGTTGCAGTATGTTTCCTCGTATACCATATACATATAGTTTTTCGAGCAGTATTCTGTGGTCAACATAATCAAATGCCTTTGTCATGTCCATATAAAGGGCCACTACTGGTTGTCTTCTATCCACGCAGGACATGATGTCCTTCAATAAATCGTAAATTGCCATATTAATGGTTTTTCCTTTGCGGAATCCCTTTTGTTCCAAAGTCAAGATATTGAAAGATTCTAGGTATGAGGATAGTGCGTTATATATGATTTTCTCGAAGATTTTAGATATCACTGGGATGAGTGCAATGGGTCGGTAGTTTGTCATAGATTCCCTATCTGATTTCTTAAAGAGAGGTTTTACTATTGTTGTTTTTAAACTTTCCGGGTATGCTCCGTGGAGAATGCATAAATTTATAATGTGGCTCATGTGCGGTGCAATGATATACCGGACATGTTTAATTACTTTAGTATGGATGCCGTCATATCCTACACTATTTTTATTTTTTAGAGCATTAATGGTTTTGACTATGTCATCCGCTGCTGTTGGATTCATGTACATTGACTGTTGCTGATGATTTATCGGGTGGGGATAGGTTTTATTACGTGACTGGTTGTTTTGTTGTATTTGATCTATGTAGAAGTTATTGAACGCTTCTGATGATCGGTTATGATATTGTCGTCAATTTTTATTTTCTCTATAGGCTCACTAGGGAGAGAGATTTTGGTGTCATTAATTATTTTCCATGACTCTTTTGATTTATTCGATGAGTTTTGAATATTATAATTATTTTGAGATTTTTGAGTTAACTTCACAATTTTTTTAAGTCGATTTGAATAGGACTTTAGGTCATTTTTGTTCTTTATTGTAGGGTTTAGTCTAGATTTCCATAGTAATTGTCTCTGTGTTATACTACATTTCTTTATTCCTTTCGAGATCCATTTGGGTTTTTTTCTTATTTTCACAGTTACCGTAATATTTGGAAAACATAGGTTATAAATCAGTAGGAATGTTTCTAAAAAGCAGTCATATGATTCATTGGGATCATCAAGTGTATATATGTCAGAGAAAGAGAGTGCATTAAGATATGATTTAAATTTGTCTAAATTTTCTTGGCTATAATCTCTTTTGGTGGTTTTCCAAGAGTTGATTGCACATGTTTTTTTCACGGGACAGTTTAAAAGCTGTGCTGTATGGTCTGAGAGCCCGTAATCAATAACTTTTCCTATTCCGTGATTAATGTTGTGAGCAAAATTATCAAGACAGGTTTTAGATGACAATCTTGTTGGTTCTGCAAATTGAAGTCTTAGATTGTATCCTAGCAGAAAGTTTTTAAAGTCGGTAGAGGTTTTTGTTTGTTTGATAGTATCAATATTAAAGTCTCCACTAATAATTACTCGTTTACCCGTTTTTATACATATCTTCTGTAGTAATTTTTCCATTTGCTCATAGAATGTATTTAAATGCAAGGTTTTATTTTTATTTTTCGGAATTCTGTAAATACATACGATAATAATTTGTTGATGAATTAATTCTAAGCCGCAGCATTCAAATATCCCCTTTATAGAGAGTTTTGCGATTTCTTTTAGTTCTTTATATTGAAGACCAGTTTTAATTAGTATACAGGCTCCCCCTTTCCTTCTATCATCTCTTGAGTAGTGTGCCGCAATATGGTAGTTTAATAGCACTGCCAAGTCTTCCTCTCCTGCTATAATGTTGTGCTCCGTGATGCAGATGACGTCCACTACAACGTTCTCTATGTATAGTTCCTCTAGGTATAGAGTCAACATGTCTGATTTATTAATGAGACCAGCGATGTTCTGATGGAGAAGATTGAGATTTTTAGTGAAGAAAAAACTGGTGCTCTCTTTCTGTGCGCTCTTTTTGATAATGCTTGTGTTTGCCGGAGGGTAGAGTATCTTGAGGTATTGTGCGCATTTCTTGGGAATCTGGGCGTGGTTCTTGAGATTCTGTGTTCTCTTCATAGTTAATGTTGTTGTTTTCTCTTGTGTCTTGAATCAATCGGTTGACCTGTGTGAATATAGTACGTATCCCGCTGTTGGTTGTAGTCCCGTGCTTCTTGGTAAACACTTTATTGTCGTAATAAGTTAGGTTTTGATTGGAGTCCAGCAATGTCGCGTATTTGTGAGTATGGTTGTCTAGATGAAGTAAGTTATTGAACGTTTCAACTCGCCCATTGAACATTGTGGTGAAGTCTGAGCACATGTAGATCGGTAGACACATTATGATGTTGGTATGTTGCTGCGTTTGTAGAGTGTTCCGAATATTCTGCACAAGATCAAAGTAGTTGTTGGTGCTCTGGAAGTCTGCTTCACCTATCATAATAATGCAGTAGTCATTTTTTGAATAGTTTTTTAGTTTTTTGTCTATTCCTCGCAGCAATTCCATTACTCCAACGCCAGGGGTTAGGAAGTGACAGATACGACCTTGCTTCTTTAGTGCGTCCTGGGAAATTTCGAGGATCTTGTTACGTCTGTTACTTGTAATTAAGCAGATCTTTGGGTTCGTATCTCCGGTTATAGTATTCGGGTTGAAATTGTGAATAGCAGCACTCTCCGTATTGATGTCGCACGTCTGTATTGTTTCGTTTCTGATGATTTCAGCGCTTTTTGAAGTATTTTGTAACTGGCTAGGTATTGTTTGTGGCGTTGACTTCGATTTTCGTTTATTTTTAGGTGTGACGCAATCATTTTTGAGGCTGTCTGTTATTCTTTTGCATAAATTATTTTTCTTTAGTGAGTTTTCTAAGCTCGATTTTAGGCTCGAATTTTCCAAGTTCAGGTTGTCTATTTCTAGGTGCGCTGCTTTTAAATCTGTTTTTAGTTGTTCTATTTGCTGTTTTAGTTCCTTTATTTGGTCATCATCCTCGTAGTCCGACAATATAGGCATACTATTGCTTGTACTGTTTAGTCCTAGCCCATCTTTGGAGTTGTCGTCGTCGTCAGTTAATATATCTGTGTCCGATTTGTTATTCCTTGGTTTTCGTAATGTAACGTTTTCGGAAAAACTCATTTTTATAGCATTCGAAGTTGCACTCTACAGAGTATTTTTCACTTGGGCCTTTCACTGCCCTCTGGTGTCGAGTAGCTTAAGTAGTTGGTCTTCCCAGAGTAGATCATTGAAAACAACTGCGCAATAGATTGTAGATGGCGCTACTGGACCTGTTACTATTCACTGGTAGATGGCGTTACCAGCGCGGATGACGAAGAATATTTTATTTGAGTTTTAGGTTATGTTATTACAAGACTTATTTTAATGTCTATGAACTGTATTTCATCGTCAATTATGTTCACTTAACACTTTACACTGACCGGGATGTTGACTTGTGAAGTTTTGCACTTGTTTTTCGCAATGTTTGATCATTGGCGTCACAATACTGTTGGCCCTATTTTACGCTTTGCACGTCGATTTACACCAAGATTCAAAGGTACGCAGGTGGATCGTCGCTCAAAGGTCCATCACGATCAATTTTATTCCGATTTATTCACTTATCACATCAAAAATAGAAATAATTTACAGAGCTATGTTTACTTGGCGCCAGTGTTGCCAGACTCCCGCGAGTAGTATGTGAGTTGGCAAACTGAGAAGGTGCCCGAAGTATACCCGGAGCATTCTTCAGAGAGTGAAACATGTGAGCAGATTTTTAAAGACACTGTAGTGCTGAAAGACAAAAAAATTGAGGTTTCACTACCATTAAAGCTACCACTTGACTCTGTCAATGCGGCGATCGGAGATTCTCTCTCATTAGCTTTAAAAAGGTTCTATGAAGGGCAGTAACAAGATTTCGCTAAACAATCTGCTTTTAAAATATAACACACCTATAATTTGTAAAGTACACATAAGTAAAATTAATAAAACCTATGTAGGTATTTCTGTTTTAGGAGATCAAGCTGTCACCAAAGTATTCCTGCTCCATCTTCGCATTGAAAAGCCCTGACATGTTTTCTCGTGCCTCTTACTCTCATGGAAACTGCTCTTATAACTGAGATTTGTATTTTCACTTTCAGCCAGTACACTATTTGAGAATACGCTTTTCCCCATTTCTCGTTAAGCTTTGATGCGTTTTTTTTTAAAAAACCGTTATATTCAGTTCCTAGGGCTCCATCGCGTGAAATAACTAGGGGGGTGAACGAGGCTCTTAGGTCTTCAGCTGCTCGGTCGTATTTTGTGTGTTTCTCTCGGCTATGTCTCTGTGCTGTTTTTAGCCAGGTGAGGTTGCTGTAAGAGGAAGCGTCAGCATTTACTATGCGTACGTCGAAGAACGCTTTCCTTGCAGGTTCCCAAACACTGTTTAGTAACAGATCACCTATAAGTGCTGCTTGATTTATATTTGCATCTTGCATTATGGGTTCTATTGTGCTAGTTCCCCAGGCTAGTTCAGCCCAATTTTTACAATCATCTCTGTGTTGATCATGTTGTTTTTTATTAATCCTCCTTTCTTGCAGTTTAATGCGTGGTTTAAGTCGAAATTACTCTCTCCACATCCGTCGCAGGCCTGAGGGAGGTTTGCGGGTTCATGGGCGTATCTAATAGCTAAAGCATCCCTAAACTGGGTAGCTGTGAGATCAGTATTATTTGCGGTGGTCGGGATGATAGTTAGCCATTGTAAAGAGTTCGTTTCAACGACTCTTTGGAGACATCTTTTCATTTTATTTGTTAGTTTACATATTACGACATTACTTTTTTCAGCGTCTCTCTTTTGCCGCGATAGTTTTTCTTCTTTGATAATATTTGTAGCATGAGTTTAATGGGCTAGTAAGTCTAGATTTTCGTCAGATCTGATGGCGTGCGTACGTACTATTTGATTCTATCGATGTTTTATAACAGTTGTTGTTATTCATTGGGTCGTTAATGCCTAGCCCGCCAAGTTTCACCGGTAGGCTGAATAGCTCATGTTCTAGTGACGTTATTTCTCTGTCTAAGATTGATGGTATCAGTGTTGTCATGATGGTTTGTTTTAAAGTGTGAAATTCCTCACAAATGTTATCCATGACTGTTTGTAAATATCTCCATTCGCATTGGAGTGATTTTGTAAAGGCTGTATGTACAAGTTGTGGGTGTTTTTTACTAGCTTTTGATAGTAGTCTTATATTTACATATAGTACATTGGGCGACGCTTGAGGGACCGAGGTTTTGACAATCGTTCCAGAGCGTTCCTGATCCAAAGGATGTCACTCGCCGTGCAGCGCGGTAATGCTGCCAGTGTGATGGGTACCTTTGGGTCGGGCATGTCCTGGGGCGGTTTATTTATTTAGTATTTTGTTTTTTATTATGTTCAGTTTTTGTGTGTGTGTAGTTTTTAATTATTTGATAATTCATAGCTTATTGACGACGCACTTTGCGGACTTTGTAAACTACATTTTGCAAAAAAGTCTTATACATTCAATCCATTCGTTAACCTTTTCTTTGATGTATTCTTTTCTTCTATTCTCGTCTCCGATGACACCACCCAAAAACCGATGTGAAAGTACAGTCTTCTCTCCAAGGTTCCCAAAAAGTCGGTGAGCTTCTTCGGTTGATTTATTTTTGACTATGATATAGCTTTTTGAAGGTTCTGGGAAATAACCGTATTTTGACCTAGTTTCATCAGTTTTTCTAGACATTCTTTTATATTTTTTAGTTTTCCAAAACAGGCGGAATCATCAGCATACCAGTTTTGTACATATTTTCCAGGGTCTTTGCAGCTTTGGATTAGGGGTAGAATACCGACTGCATACATTAGCATTGCTAATGGATCACCCTGTGTTGTTCCTTCCTTGCTTAAGATGAAATCCTTTGAGCCTGATAGGCAAATGACTGTGTAACCTCTATAAGTGTTGAAAAGAAATATTGCGGCCAGTAGTTTCTAGCATTCCAGAGAGCGATTGGGCGACTCAGCGCGTTGAAGGCATTCGCGGCATCTATTAGTAGGAGGCCTTCATCATCTTCACCTTCATTAAAACATTTGGTCATGGCATGAATCCCTCCTTCAATACCCGATTTCATACCTGCACAGTGCACATAGCTGATCAGAGCCACATGCTAGTTGAACATCTAACCCTGTTGCGGTCGCCATGGCTATTGCAATGATGCGTTATAGTATTTCACCTATGCCAATAGGGCGGACTCCTGGACATTTATCCAGTGCTATACCTCTTCTTGCTAATAAAGCTCTTATGCAGTCCCAATCGACAATTTCACTGCAGAGTTTTCTAGTTAGTGCTGCGATTGATTCTCTCAGTTCTGAGCTGTGGTTCCCAAAGCGAAGTAGAAGTTATTTCCATTGTTCTGAGTCGGTGCCGCTTGGTCCAGCTCCGCCAGACAGTTTTCTAGCAACTTTTTCTATGTGGTTTGAGGTGATATCGACATTCGTCATAATCGGGAGATCAGGTTGGTCTATAAAATCTGATAGCTGTGGGGTAACTTGGTGAGGATGTTTGTCTTTAAATATTTGATGTACTGTTTTATTTCCTATTTTTTCTGATGGGTCCAAGATTCCACCCCCAGATCTTTCCGTTATCCATATATTTGCTTGTCTAATTTTTCCTTGTAACATTAGGCGGCCAAATATTCGGGCAGTATGATCAGCGTCTTGTTTCTGTTTGATTTTTGAAGCTAGCTTTGAGTTGCACATTAAAGTTTCTGCAATTAATTCATCATAATGACCTGATTTCCATATCTCCAATCTTCTTTGAAGTGTTAGCCTAATATCCTGGCCTGATTTAACCAAATTGTCTTTCTGTAATATTGTACTACATAAGATGAATATTTTTTCAGAGTTTCCTTCTCCTGGTAGGTTGTTTGAGAGTTCTTTTATCTCTGTGGCAAGGAGTGGGATACTATACTGCTTACTACGAAAATTTAAAAGTTTTTTCCAGCGTTGTCTCCAGATTAAGTCTGGGCCACCTTCGCTATTAAATAATCTGACATTGAATCCTTTTAGGAAAAAGTTTTGGATGGTGTCTGGTATTTGTGATTGGTTTATGGGTTCATGGATTGTTTCATCTTGTATTTGCCCAGTGGTTTGGCTCATATTTTGAACAGGAGTGGTGGGTGGGTGTAAGTAATCTGGGTGCGATGCGAGGATATGTCTCTTTAGACCTCGTTTTTTGTATTTATGTGTACAAACCGGGCATGATTCTTTTATTGGTATTTGTCGCAGGGATAAAATTTGTGCCTGTGATGATGATATGTCAGCATCGTCTCCTCCGTCGGCGTCTTCGTCTTCCATTATCAGGGTTTGTAACTTTGTACACTTAATTCACTAGGAATTTATTACTTTTGTATTGAAATACTAAATAAAAGTGGGTGTAAATAGAAAAATAAAAATAAATTGAAATATTTTTTTGACGTGACGTCTTGTCAGTTGAAACCATAAACGTTACCTGCTTTTAAATGGTCCAGTGGTACAAAATGATTTGTTTGACATCTTGCTTCTATTCAGGCTGAGCGAAAGCACATTAATCTCAGATGTCAAGCAAATGTTTCGAGCGATCTCACTTTGCCCAACTCAAAAGTCACTGTTAAATATTCACTTTATAATATTATATATTATTATTATATATTCTATTAACACATATTAAATAGTCACTGTTAAATGTTAATATAGAGTACAATGTATACAGTTACAAACGGTTACATACGGTTTAAAAAGCAGCTCCTATTTAGCCACGAGATGTCTTTTAGAGTTAGCTGAGCTGTATGAAGAAGAATTTTCAAAAGCTGCTTTCGCTTTAAAACCTCAAACCTATGTTGATGATATCTTAGTCAGTGATAGCAAACAAAATTTGATTGAGATCAAGAAGCAGCTTTGCACGCTCTTAGAGCGAGGAGGTTTTCAACTACACAAATGGACAAGTAATGCTCCGGATATACTTGATGATGTGCCTTCTCAGTTGAAACATTTCGATGAAATCGACTTGCAAAAGGATAGCACCTGCTTTAAAACGTTAGGCATCTATCACAATGTGAAAGATGATAATTTCATTCTTTCAAGCCCATCATTAAGTGAAAGTGTACCTGAAACAAAACGGCAAATGAGTCATATTAGTAATTTTTATGATCCGCTAGGTCTGGCAGGACCTATTGTGATTGGCGCAAAGGTAATAATGCAGAAGTTACGGAAGGATCAGCTAGATTGGGACTCTTGTCCAAGTCAGTATTTAAAAGATACCTGGCTCGAATTTTGCAACAGCCTCACTTCCATGACACCGATTGTGATACCTAGGCATGCTACTACACAAAACGTTAAATGCGCACAATTGATAGGATTCTGTGATGCGTCCAGCAGCAAGGCATACGGATGTTGCATATATTTGAGGACAGTTAGTGAGAATGGAGATGTGAGATTGACCCTACTATGTTCCAAGTCACGTGTGAATCCGATGAACAAAGCTTCAAAGAAAATGACAGTACCGCGCTTAGAACTAAATTCTGCGCTATTATTAGCCAATTTAATAACGAGAGTTCACAAGAATGTCACATTAAAAATGAAATGTGATAATGTCATTTTGTATTCGGATTCACAGATAGCACTCGCGTGGATTGCAACAAACCCTGTAAAGTTAAACCCATATGTTGGTAACAGGGTGGGGCAAATCTCACAGCTCACGAAAAATTTCATCTGGTCCTACGTACCGTCGGAGTTGAACCCTGCGGATATTATAAGCAGAGGAGTCTTACCGCACGAGATCGAGCACTGCCAGCTGTGGTGGAAGGCACCAGAGTTCCTACACGACCGTGAGTACCAAACTCCTCAATACAAACCTCTAGAAATCGAGGACCTCCCTGAGGTCAGAAAGGTCAGCACGCCGTTCAGTATATTGGCTTGTTCTGTGTCTAATGAGACAGCGCCATCTCTCGGTTTTTTAGACAAATTCTCGGATATCAATAAAATGCAAGGGGTTCTAGCCTACGTTGTAAGATTTTTTAGGAATGTCAGGAAAAAGACACCTCAAATTAAGAAAAAAAATCTTATGAAAAACGAGTTAGATGAGGCATTGTCATTGATTATTAAGAGCGAGCAACACAAAAATCTAAGTAAAGAAATTGATTTATTAAAAAAGGACAAAGATTTAGGAAATAGTAACCTAAAACCGTTATATCCCTTCATTGATGAAGAAGGTATACTCAGAGTGGGTGGCAGATTACATAATGCTGAGATATCTTATTCACAGCGCCATCCAGTCATTCTGCCGAAAGGTTCAGTAGTAACTGACCTTATAATTCACAGCGAACACATAAAAAAACTTTCATGCTGGTCCTAGATTAGTACTAGCATCAATCAAACAACGGTTTTGGATTATACATGCCGTTAGGGAAATTAAAAAAGTTCTACATAAATGTGTTGACTGTTTCAGATTAAAGAAAGCTGTCTGAGAACAGCTGATGGGTTCCTTGCCCAGCGACAGAGTTAGGGCTGCTAGACCCTTCCAAAAAGTGAGCATTGACTACACTGGGGAAATACAAATAAAGCAGTCAAGAATTCGAAAGGCTGTAATTTCAAAGGGGTATGTCTGTGTCTTTGTGTGCTTTGCTACAAAGGCAACTCATTTGGAAGTAGTTTCAGATTTAACTACAGAGGCATTCCTTGCTTGCTTTAAACGTTTTATTTCCCGCAGAGGCCTCCCCTCTGACGTCTATTCAGACAATGCCAGCACCTTTCGATGCGCAAGGAACCACATCAATGATTGCTATAACTGCCGTGTCAGGACTAACTCTCGTATCTATAGATACGTGAGTTAGTCGTAACAGGTCTCTTTCGATTTTTAGGGTCAGATGTAACCCTGTGGTAATAAATTTTTCTTGATATATATATTTTTTTGGTCAAAAAGTATTAAAAACTGATTTGCCAAATTCACGTAACTAATTTTTTCACGCATCTGTTATGGCTATCTCTCGTATCTAACAGTTACGATAGATAGCCGTGATGGGGCACCCAAGAAATGTATGGTATCTATAGTTACGTGAGATAGCCGTAATAGAGTGCCCGCGAGCGAGACGCGCCTATTTGATGCAACTGGGAGTTTCGGTGATTCAGTCCCCCCCCCCTCATTTCCCGCGTACACCCCCTTGCGGCACGCGCGTGACCTTGATTTGGTTTTTTAGTCTTGTTGTTTACGTCACGGGAGGTGAAAGTAATTGACTTAATTGATTGTGACAATGGCTCAAAGTTCAAGAGCAAAGTTAATCGTGAAGCTCACACAGCAAAATACTGCTGAAAATGTAAGTACCTACCTAAACTATTTATCTATTCCTGATGTTAATGTATGTTATTGTATGAGACCACAAATTGTTTGGTTCCGCCGCGTCATGTCGAAGTATCTGTCTATTCGTGCCGGTATAGGTTTTTAACTGACCCCGTGCCAACCCGACTGGGAAAAGGCGTTCCGTCTTATGTTAATGGGATTTTATTGTTATTGTTGTTATTGTAGCTGCCTTCAACTTTCGTCCAAGACGAACTCGAAGAGAAGAGTGACACATCATTGAGACATGACGACCAGATTCTGCACAAAGTATGGGTAAGTAGTTTTATAGTTACTTACCTACATAAACGATACAGGGTGACTGTCAGACCTATTCTCTAGGATACACACACTTAAATTAGTTGACAATATTAGCTCTGACGCTCTCACGCGGTTGCAATAGAATCCATTTACGAACTCACTTTTGAATTAGTTCGTCAGTACATTAAAATAATTCAAAAGGGAGTTCGAAAATGGAATCTATTGCAACCGCATGAGAGCTGTGGGGGCTAATATTGTCAACTAATTTTAGTAAGTGTAGCCTAGAGAATTGGCCACAGTATATACAGGGTCATGAATTCATGATGTCAAAGTATCTGTCTATTCGTGCCGGTATAAGTTTTTAACTGACCCCGTGCCACCAACACGACTGGGAAAAGTCGTGCAATGTTATGTTAATGGGATTTTATTGTTATTATTGTCATTGTAGCTGCCTTCAACTTCGGTCCAAGAGAGCATAGACGAACTCGAAGAGAAGAGTGACACATTGAGACATGACGACCAGATTCTGCATAAAGTATGGGTAAGTAGTTTTATAGTTACTTACCTACATAAACGATATAGGGTGACAGTATATATACAGACAGGGTTACTGGGGCTGCAAGCACAAGGATGATGGGGGCTGCGCATACCGCGTTGGCATTCCTATCCTGACCCTGTCCTCCTGATAAATCTATTGCCACTTCTTTGTGTTTTATTTTGAAATTGTTTATAAAGGGGGGCTACTAGTTTGGGGCTATATCAGTGTGAGTAAATAGTGTCCTAGGTTTTTTTTTTCAGGAGCCCTTATTAAAAAGCCCTTCTGCTAGAAAGCGTCCTGGGTTTCCACTGTGGAAAGATACACACCCCGCTTGTTCCTACACATTTCTTGGAGTAAGAAGAAAATTAAACTTTGATGCGATACAGGTAATTTTCTACTTAAGATTCCCTAATGATGACAAACCTAAGAACCGACGAGGGCTCGCATCATAATCATAATCATAACACACTAGTACCCTCGTTACTGGTGTAATTAGGGTTCTACATAAAAAAAAGAAAAGTATGATGTCATTCATATAAATTACGCTTCTTATTGTTTTTCATAAAGATATAAAGGAGTTGGCTAAATACTGCCCCAGATATGTACAAAAACTTCATAACAGCCAATAGCATTTAAATATTCATTCATAAATTACTGCGTCTTTAGTTAGGTTGTACAACTTGTAGGAAATAATTAAATACTTAATAGTAGTTCGTTTGTCTTATAAGATGCCGTGACCTTTGCCGTCGA
Organism: Argyresthia goedartella; assembly: GCA_949825045.1. NCBI lineage: Eukaryota > Metazoa > Arthropoda > Insecta > Lepidoptera > Argyresthiidae > Argyresthia > Argyresthia goedartella. The sequence goes on along the minus strand of OX463811.1, from coordinate 3,092,675 downwards.
TAGATATAAGCACTATTTTGGATAAACAGGCAACATACGCCATCTAGCGAGATTTTTCGAAAGAGGAGGTTTCCAAAAATCTCGCTAGATAGCGTATGTTGCCTGTTGAGCCAATATGGTGCTTATGTCTAGCGACGGCAAAGGTCACTGGACAAGTTGTACAAACTAACTAAAGACGCAGTAATTAATGAATGAATATTTAAATGCTATTGGCTGTTGACAAGTATTTGTACATGTCTGGGGCAGTCCTTTAGCCAACTCCTTTATAACCTTCAGATTTTTGCCTTTAATTTTATTGTGCCTTATAATATTTAGATTTTATACAATGTGATTATGTTTTTACAGGAAGACGAATCTGAAGAGAATCTCTTTTGGTTGCAATCGCAATCTTCGGCCGCCATTCGGGTAATTGCAGATGATGACGACACTTGCAGTTTGGGAAGCGCATCGGTCCTAACCACATTAAGAAACGCGCCGTCCACTCAAAAAAAAAACCCATTCACCACACTATGAATCGTTATACAGTCGAGACACAAACAACATACAAATAGACCATACAATACCTAACAGAGACACCAGCAACACACCAATAGACCATCCGATACCTAACAGAGACACAAACATATCAATAGACCATCCGGTACCTAACAGAGACACAAACAACTCACCAACAGACCATCAGATACCTAACAGAGATACAAACAACTCACCAACAGACCAACAGATACTTAACAGAGACACAAACAACTCACCAAAAGACCACCCGATACCTAACAGAGACACAAACAATACACCAACAGACCAGCAGATACCTAACAGAGAGACAAACAACTCACCACAAGACCACCCGATACCTAACAGAGACACAAACAACACACCAACAGACCATCAGATACCTAACAGAGACACAAACAACTCGCCAAAAGACCACCGGATACCTAACAGAGACACAAACAATATACCAGCAGAAAATCTAACACAAAACACCAAAAGAATAAGGAACCCACAACAAAAACTTGAGGCTGAGAAGGAGAAATACACAATGAAACCGACATGCGTATCAACATGCTGTAAATTTTGTTCCACATTTTTCACTCCTGAAGAAAGAAAATCATTGTGGTCTGACTTCAGAAACCTAAGCAAACAGAACCAACGGGACTATATCTCTCGTAATGTAACACGGAGCGCTACTGCAGTAAAAACTACAGACAAAGAAGTCCCTCGGCGACAACATACATTGGAATGGACAATACGTGATAGAGTTGTGTGCAAAACATTATTTTTAAACACATTGGGTTTTAAGAATGACCAGACTATACGTACCGTTTTGAACGCCAATGCGAAACATGACATTACTGACCCACATATACAACCAGCTGCTCCCGAGCAACGAGGTAGGCAAACTCCACAACACGCTTTTCCACCTGAGTATAAAGAAAAACTTACAAAATTCATAAACGACGTGCAGCCGACGGTATCGCACTATAATTTGAAGCATGCACCTAATCGTAAATACCTTCCATGTGGAGTTACTTTCACGGATTTGCATAATGCATTCATTGAGTATTGTGAGGAAAATGGAATAGCCAAATGCAGCTGGGCATACTTCCACAATACCGTCAAAGGCCTAAATCTTTCAACATCCAACCCCCGCCAAGATCTGTGCAGTGTTTGCAAGGTCCATGACGATAAACACACTGAACAAGATCACAACTGCACAAATTGCGGCTGCGAGGAGTGCGTCAAATTTGCACCGCACCGGGTAAATAAACATCTGTCCAGGCAATTATTCCAAGCCAGCACTAATGAGGAGAACCCAAAGAAAGCTCATTTCACGGCAGACATGCAAAAAGCCATATGCATGCCGAAACTGACTGTCAAAGAATACTTTTTCTCAAGAAAATTAGTGCTACTAAGTGAAACTTTCGTGGCTACAGGAGAAGATCAGCTCGCTCATTGTTACATATGGCACGAGGGCGAAGCAGGCCGCAAAGCCCACAATGTGGCGTCAGCTTACGTAGCATTTGTAAGTGAAAAGTGCAGGGACCTGGAGGAGGTCACACTGTATACTGATAACTGCACGTCATAAAACAAAAACAGACTATTATTCGCAGCATTAATCCGACTCATCAACTCAACAAACATCCACGACCTGAAAATAATAAAAATGATTTATCTAGAACCTGGCCACACATATATGGCAGCCGATACAGTTCATGGCTGTATCGCAAATAAATTTGAAAGATCTAAAAACATGTATGACCTTACAGACTACATTGGAAAAATAGAAGAGTCACGAAAGAACACACATGTCAGGGTGTTAACACACCAGGATATGATTGACTTCGACGATTTCTTGGTCAAGAAATTTCCAAAAAGCTACAATATTGCAAATCTAAAGATAGTCGAGTTCAGGCATGGGTCACATGACTTTTTTGTGAAAAAAGCCTACGACGAACTTTGCTATACTACAGTAAGTGTGTCAGAACAGTTTAAAACTGCTGCCGCTGGCGTAGAAGACTTTCTTAAAGATCTGCCAAGGCAAACGAAACCACGAGGCATCAGCAAAAAAAAAAAGATGAACTCATGAAATTATGCCAGTCAATGCCCTTGACTCGGCGTAATTTTTACAAGGAATTGCATGTCGATGATGAGGCGACCGATCTCGACATTGTTCGCGATTCCTTAATATAGGGCTTCGTAGGGTATGTAATATTGGTAGAAAGGCTGTCGTATGTCAGTATATTTCTCTTTAGGTTTTTTTTTTGTTTATGTCTAGTTTGCTTTTGTGGCTTAATCTTACTCGTATCCGGGTAAAGGCCTGCGCCCTTCCTTGGGTGGGTACATTAATGGGTTGCATTTACTATTTTTACTTGCTTTTATTGTTATATGACATACTTACTTCAATAATTTCGTTGTAGATAAGCTTATTGTTAGTCTATACTTACTTACCCGGCTTTTTTATTTAAATTCCATAATATAATGCGTTGTAGTGGCAGTGAATGTTATTACCGCTTTATTTTTGTATTTATGAGTTGTATTTTAATAACAATTTATTGTTATTTGCTGCGGATGTCCCAAACATTCATTATTTATTTCGTTTTACTTTTACACATTAAAGTGCCCTAATAAAAATCGAAAAAATAAATAGTTAAGTATAGAGGTTTTGCGGTAATTTCATAGATTTTGACATCTTTTTCCATTCAAGATATGCTATAATTTTCAGCGTAAAACACATTGTTGCTAAAAAATAATTAAAAACAAGCTGATATTCTGTATGTACCATATACCATATTCAATACCACTCTGTCTCTGTACTTACTTTTTAAGACTTTCGTAAAACTTGCACGCTTGAAGTTTTACTTTGTTAAGGGAGCAAAAATGATTCCCATTATCATATGAATAACAAGCTGGAACCTTATATTTTTGATATGAATAAATAAATGTAAATGTAATATAATACTTTGTTTTAATTCATATTGTTATGATTATAAAAGTTTACTCTTTCTCTCTTACACACAAAACACTGTATTTTAGGAGCTGACAATCTAATCAAGCCGAGTAGGTACCTATCTCAGAAGAACCATTCAACCATGTAAAAACTGAGCGTAGTTTAGATTGACATCTCCTAAAATACTTTTTTTGAGTCCAATGCTCAGGTTTATCCGCTAAGACAATAAACAATAACCCTGTATGAGACTCCAAGCCAGATATAACATTTTTATACTTAAATGTCTTTCTAATAAGGTATTTTGTAAATACACGACATGGCCATGACAGGTTTGAACGACATAAATGAGCCTATCTAACGTATCTTAGAGATACGTGAGTTCGCCATAATAGGGTTGACAGACAGAAACGAGCCTATCTAACGTATCTTAGAGATACGTGAGTTCGCCATAACACGATCGATCTAAAACAGCGTGGCTAACTCTTATATCGTTAATAACTTAATTAATATATTAAATATATTAAATTAATACTCTATACATGAAAAATACAGTGTTTTTGAATATATTCACAAAAAAATAACGAGTATTTTCCCTATAGTTAAGGAGATAATCGAAAAACATTAGTTTTTCCTTTAAATCGGTTTATCTCGAAACTTGGTTTTCAGAGATACGTGACTTAGTCATGACACGGCAGATAAGTTATTGGCAACCAAAGACCACCAAAATGGGATACAAAATTACGCGGCTCAAATAGGGATAAGATTCCACTTCATTCCGTGTTACTCACCTATCTTTGGTGGACTTTGGGAAGCTTGTGTTAAGAGCGTAAAATATCACCTAAAGAGGGTGGTTCAGAGGGAAGTACTAACTTACGAACAATTAAGTACAGTAATATGTCAAATAGAAGCTATCTTAAATAGCAGACCCTTAGTACCCCTGTGTAGCGATTCAAATAATTTATCATATCTGACTCCAGGACATTTTCTTATAGGAAGGGCTCTGAATGCTTATCCGGAAGGTGACACTACGGAAACCTCTCTAAATAGGTTAAAATTTTGGAAATTGTGTACGAACATGCAACAAAACTTCTGGAAAATTTGGTATAAACACTACTTAAATGTGCTTTAAGCACGCCCCAAGTGGTAGAAGGTACAACCTAATATCAAAGTAGGTTCATTTGTTATTTTGCGTGAAGACAGTGTTGCACCATTAATGTGGCCCAGTAAAATATTTCCAGGTGCGGATGGCATGATGCGTGCAGTAGAGGTAAAAACATGTAATGGAAAATGTCATACCAGGTCCATTACAAAAGTTTGTCTTAAGCCTATAAATAATAATGGTCAAACTCCACCTACTTGTTTGGGTGGTTAATGTGAAACGAAAGTTTTCTAGAAAAATTGTTATATTAATCATAAGTTAATATTATAAGAATAATTTCATTAGTGTTTTGAACGCAAAATATTGTTCTCCTTTGTAGTTTTTTTTTGTTATGTGTACCAATGCATCAGCTTAACTAAGGTTTGTTCTGTTTAATACTATGTCACAAAAGCTCCTAATTTTGATATAAGTGCTTTCATGCATTGTTTGTTTTTGTTAAAGTAGTTACAGTTAAAGTATTAATTTGTAATAATACATCGTCAAAATTGTTTTCCTTTTAGGCGGCAATATGTTGAAATATCAACATTAAAATAGTTTTTCTTAAGTTGTTACAACTGTTTTTTTTTGTATTGTTAAGTTGTCGAACCTGTTTCGCTCTCTTGCAAAAATATGGCTGCTAGTTAAAGTCATGTTAAAACGTGTCCCGTGGTTTTTAATAATTTACACCAGCTACAGTCACACTAAATCTTTTCAGTAACAGCAAAGTGAATCGAAATTCGAACATAAACTGATTTCCGTTCGTTCCGTCCGGTTGCCCGTCCGTTCCATGCGGCCGTCCGTCCGTACAATAAAAAAAAAAACACAGGACACAAATCGTAATGTCACTATGCTTGACATATGAAAATGACTTGGAAAGCTAAAAAGTGAATCATCTGATCTTTTTTTTTTTTTTTATTTATTTATTTCTTAACTTAAATATTTACATTTCAGTTCCAATGTGCTCTTAAACCACAGAGGTTTTACTGGGCACATGATATTCGTGGTTGTTTTAATGTACAAAGTAGGTATTAGGTAAGTACACATTGGTTAGGCTTATTCTCTAAACACAGCACAGAACAAATTTCTCCCAACCGTTTGGGTGTACACCGTACCTAACCCACCTAGTTATTTTACGTCCTGTGCATTACATTGATCTAATCATATGAACTATATGATGATCATCTAAGTGTTGAGTAGGTGTAGTTATGATGGGATAGGATTATGATACTTATTGCAGTTATGTACCTCCACTGTGTAAAGGCAGTAAGTACGATGTATAGGTGTTTTGATCTAGGTAACAGGCGGTGGGTCGTGAAGCCAGTGCGCGTTTTTCTCGCTCTCACGCCTGTTTGGTTGGGTCGGTATTGGCAGTGCTGACTGACCGGTTGTGGCTTTGATCAAGAAGTGGGCACTTCCTATGTGATACTTGTGATATGGTTACATATTAGCTATTATCTTGTTATTGTAGTAATTTTCTAAATATTATGTATTCAATTATGTATTTAATTTAGTAGGTAGTAATTTTTTATTTTGTGTTTTATATTAGTGATTGTTATTGTTTCTTTTAGGCTGAGGGGTAGTTCATTTATTAGCCGTGGCATTATGTATTTATCCGTTCTTCGACCATAAGTGTTATTGAATCCGGTTGTTGTCATCTAATTCAATGTATCCTTTTCGTAAAATAACAATGAGTTAAAACAGAAAATAACACGACCAAATCACGCGACATAGATTGCACTGCACACGAGTACAACAACACAATAACATACAACTACTTCTTCTTGGTTCCTGCCTTCGTCTGGCCGGCGGTGCCGGTACGCCTAGCGCTGATTTCTCGCTGCTTGCTTGCCGCGGGCGCCGTACAATCTGTCGCCGCAGCCGCAGCCCCAGCCACAAGCACTTGCACAGCCGGTTTAGGAGTCGAGGCGACCTTTTGTCCGGATTGCAGAGCAGAGGGAGGGAACTTGTTGGTGTAATACCTGAAGCTCCGCCATACGCTCCACCTTCTGTCTGTTTTTGTCGGGAGGCAGTAGGACAACCTTACCCCCATAAGTCCAGCAGTTCTGCACGCCAAAGTGTTTCCGGGCAGTAACAAACACATCGTGTCTGGACTTTGTCAGGAACTCTGATACGGTGGTTGCAGTGCCCTTCAGTGCGGTTTTACCATTTCACACCTCCATACGTGCACCGAGTGTGGAGAATCTCACCAGTATTGGGCGCGTTTTGGCTGGCTTCTTGGGTCCAAGACGATGAACAACAGAAGCGCTCGCGATTCACTCAGGGGACATTTGTATTTGGTCGGATAATATCCTTTGAGCCACATCAAGCAACAAGTCAACCTGGCTGCGCAGCAAGTTAAGCAGTTCCTCGTTAACGCCTTGAACTCGAGAAACTCGCTGGCCAGGGAGTTGACATCGAGTGGGCTGCTAGATGTGGACATTGTGGCGCATTCACGGAGCTCCTTCTCATATCGAGACATCCTGCTATTGAAATCGGTTGCCATCTGCTCCATGTTGGTACTGATTTTTGTGAGATCCATTGTGTGTAGTGCTAGTGAATTGAAATCTCGAGGTTTGTTAGAAATATTAATTACCCAGTGTAGGCAAAGGGTCCAGGCCTTGTTTAAAATAAAATTTTATAAAATTAATGAACTGAATTTAATTTAATTTATTAAAAATAGCAGGACACAAATTAATGATGTTGGCTAGGCTACCCTCTTTTTTTTTTCTAGCTCCTAGCTAGAGATAGCTCCCATATTAACAAATTTTTACAAAACAACATTCATATCTTCCTTCTCCTTAGATGACTTTGGACTAAATGATTGCGGAATGTTGTTTTGATAGGGTTTACTAATAAAAGATATAAAATAACCTTTAAGATGGTGGAGATTGTTACATCATTAGTGATATTTTCCCAGCATTTGTTAAAATAAGCTCATCGGCCAGCAAGTCCTACCTCTATCGTGGAGCACGGGGAGGTGGCGGTGGCATTATGGCCTGTGGTCGGTTGAACCGTGGATTGGTCGGATATTGAGGTGGGTGTTGGGTTTGAAATGCTGATGGTGGTGGCGGTCTGCGGTTGTAGGAGAATAGTTGCGTTCTTCGGAGTTCGCCTCGGTTCAGTGTCCTTGGTTGGTATCGGGGTGGACCTTGGTAGTTTCCCGGTCAAGCTCGGTCGTTGTTTGTTACTGGTCCAGTAAGCCCTCCAGTATTCTGGGTCTTCAATAAGGATTTTCCAGATTTTTCCAACTCCTTCACCGCTCTAATTTTGTCTCCCACATCTGTTCCAAAGAGATAATTAGTTTTCTTACTGTCTTTAAAATGGTCGACAAACTTTTTATCAAGAGATCCTGATATAAGTCTTGTCATTGTTTGGTTATACTGTATGTCACAGAGGATTCTGGTTGTTTCACTCTGGTTGTTTCCTCTATTGAGGGCAGTTATTCCCGTATCGAGTTGGTTCTGTTCGGATGCTATCTTATTATCTCTGTTCTTGGCAGAGTCCGGAATGGCTGCCAATATCTCCAAATTGAGCTACGGTGCCTCCATAAAAGAACAGTTTTCTGGTATTTTATGTGTATTTATGAGGCCTTGTTTTATGTCCTTCTCACACCCGGCCTCTAAAATAGCCGACCAACGTGAGGCTAGGTCGCCGTTAATGGGTAGGCCGAAAGGTTTTTGTATTTGTGCTTCGCCCAACGCCTCCAGTGTACCCAGAGATAGGGTACACTGCCCTACTAAGCGCAAAAGCGGTATCTCAAAAAAAAAAGAAAATTTGATTTTTATGCCATCGGATAGCTTTAAAAAATACGCATCTAATGAACTAAGCCTTTTAGCGCTATCTTGTTCAAAACATGTGAAAAAAGCCTTAAGAAAGATTTCCCTATCTCAGTTTTACCTTAAATCACTAAGGGTATTAGAGGTATATCAATATTACGAAGGCAACTAGCCGTATATTTGAATACCGCCAAATCTCTTAATAAAGAACTGCAATTTTCCTAAGCCGATAAGCGGCAATTATGTATAACGCGTGAACTACTTACTTGCCGCTATGACGCTTAGTATTTTAATGGTTACTTGATCCGCAAATCTTTTTGACTATATGAGATACGGCTGCAGCGGCAAATTAAACTGGCTCTTATGGTTTGAATGATACGAAATAATGTACTATATATAAATAATAATGTACTAGTGATTTAATCTTGCTGTTGAAAAATTCGTATCATGACTTGTTTATTTTCGTTGCAAAGAGGTCATAATCTTGTAATTACATTGTTAAATTAGTAAAAAACGGTGAATTAAAGTATTCAGTGTTGTAGTTTTGTGTTTTGACTGTCCGGTAAGTATTATTAAATATAATTTTAGTGTAATATAATCATACTCAAAAAATAAATTTAAGTTCAATTTCTTCAAAACTTTCTTGCGGCCGGCATACGCGCACTCGTATTAAGTACATAGCGAAATTGAACCTTATTTGCTAGGCCACAACATACGTGACTAAACTCAACAATTTCCTAGCAAATGGTTGCTGTCGTGCCGATGATGATAAATTGATTAGTACTCCCAAATATTTTGCATTTAGATTTAGCATTTACCTATTTTATGGTAACTATGTAAAACTTTGGATAAATAAAATTATCTAATTAAAATAAACGAATATTGTTTCAGATAAACCATGTCACAAAGAAATACGAGAATGATGATGCTGTTAGCACAAAAAAATAAGGTGTTGAGGGAAAGGTTCAAGGAATCGAAACATTTACAACGTAGTATTCGAACTATCGATCCCGACTTATTCCCTAGTAGTGATTCAGATGATGATCTTCCATTTTCAAGATATGACAGTGCTAATCAATCACTGGCTGTGAATAATGATTCGTCAAATTATTTAGATTTCTCATCTACATCAAAAGTTGACTATTTTAATCAGCATTAGATTCAGAACGATCAGAACACAGAAACCGGGAACTCTTTGACTGCATGAACAACTGAACATAATAATTTAACTGAAATATCATCGCCAGTATTTTGCTCTGATGAAAACAATGGTTTAAATTTATATAACGCTAGTACAGGAACTCTGATCACACAGACTGCAAATGATCAACAAATATCCTGTATTTCTCAAGTTGAAACAGAACAAATAATGATAACTGTTTCCGAAAATACGAATTATACTTCTGACACTCAAACAAATAATTCAAGTGTGTCACGTGCTGAAGATGAAAAATCAGTTGAGGATTCATCCCGAGGAAATGAAGTTATAAGCAGCGCTAATCTAAGGGACATCGAAAATCTGGCACAAAATGAGATAACTTATGATGATACACATGATCTTACAACTTATACTGAATCAGGTACAATTAGGAAAAGAAAAAAATACATTCAACCACTCAATATTAGAAAAGAAGCAAAAAAAATGAGATAAGAGAGAAACATGGCTTGCAACCACCCTGTCCAGCTTCCTGCAAAAAGCTATGAATCCAGAATAGATCAGAGGATCAGCGAAAAATTGTAAATGAAAGCTTCTGGAATTAAAGTGGCAAAGAGAGGAAGGCATTTATACTGCATCACACTTCAGCAAAACCTGTGAAACAAAGAACAGTATCAAGACCTGAATCAGAGGCCTACAGGAAAAAAATAAGCTACAGTTATTCACTTAAAGACGGGAATGGGAGAACATATGGAGTATGTAAAGCTTTCTTTTTGACAACTTTGGGGTACAAACCATCTAATGATAAACCTTTACAGACTGCTTTGGCTAATTTCAAGGAGACGGTTGCACCGCCAAAAGACAGAAGACTGGGAGCTACCCCTCACAATAAAATTGACTCAAATCCTATTAAGGAACATATAATTGGTTTCGAGCCTAGCATATCTCATTATAGGCGTGAACACGCCCCCAATCGCTTATACCCAGTGATTTGACAATCAAAGCGATGCATAAAGACTTTTTAGAAAAAAATCCGTCTCACAACGTATCTTACGACAAATACCGAGAAGTGATCGCGGCATTAAATATTTCTTTCGTAAAACTTGGCCACGAAGAGTGTGAGGACTGTGAAGAATTCCGTCTGCATGATATTACACACAACAAAGAAAATCTTCAAGAAGACTGTTTAGGTTGCACAGAGTGGGCAAGTCATAACGAACGGGCAAATATGTCGAGAGAACAATATAAATTCGACAGTGAGCTAAATGAAACTGGCACTGTTGTTTATTCTGCTGACTTACAAAAAGTTATCATGCTGCCCAGGATAGATATGTTCAAAACTACTATTTTTACCCAGAGGATAGTGGTTTACAACGAAAGTTTCGTGCGGACTGGTCAAGGCCGAAAAGGTTTGAGTGTTTTTCCAGTACTGTTGTATGAAGGGCTGGAAGGACGCTCCAAATCCGAAATCATAAGTGCTTACTACCATTTATTTTATTTTTCATCGAGATAAAAAAAAATATGACAATAGTTCACCACAGAACAAAAGTTAGACATTTTTTTCTTTCTTAATTTACGTTGTGAATTCAAATGATATCAACGCCGACAAGATTGTGATAAAATATTTCGAACAAGGCCTCACCTATATGTCGGCTGACAGTTTCCACCACAGGGTGGAGTTGTCGATGAAACGCATGAAAAACAAAATTTATGATTTTGCAGATTTTTCTCAGGCAGTTAGTACTGCAGGAAAAAATGTAAAACCTAAAGAGATGACTATACAAGATCTTTATTACTGGGAAGATTACACGACACAGTATAAACTGTCTCGAATTACACCACGTCCGTATATTAATGAAATAGTCGAAGTTGAAGTCAACAGAGGCAGTTTTGATTTTAAGTACAGAACTGGATTCAATAAAGACCCTAACACTGCGAGCATGATCGGAAATAAATTTTTGAAAGCTCAAGTTTTGCCACCACCGAAAAAGAAAACTGCACCGGAAGGCATTTCTAAAAGCAAAAAAGAAAATATTTTGAAATCCTTTCAAAATATTATATCTCAAAATAGAATGTCCTTTTGGAGAGCTCTCCCTACAACTTTAGACTAGATTTCGTAGAATCCGTTTTTTTCTAAATATTTTTTATGCCATTTTAAATTTCAATAATAAAAGATGTTATAAATATACCTCGATTGAGTTTTTTCTTTAAAATTATACTTATTTTAATCCACAGAACAGACTTGCAGGAGAAGAGCTAACAAAAAAGCGGTAACTCAATTTTTAATTCTATAATTACTAGGCGTTGTAGCAGTATCTCATGAATAAGGTATATCCACATACATTTTCGATATTTTAACTATTGTGATAACAAATAGACCCAATATAATATATATATATATATATATCTTATTTCTAATACAAAAAGTCAGTATGGAAAGTAAAAAAAAACCTATTTTACATAACTTCAATTATCTCGAAACTAGCTTTCATTGAGATACCGCTTTTGCGCTTATGCTCTTAGTCTACCTACGCATTCGCATGCGACAGCGAATCTCTGCGAAACCATTGCGGTAGCGAAACTCTGCGAAACGCTTATTACACCAAGGTTGTTTCGCAAAGAAATTTCATTCTCTCGTGGATTTTCGTTTCAGCATGTCGTCCCAGTCATCCCTTTCAGATTTTGAAGAGGAAGAATTGTTGTTGCTAGCGTCGGTATTGAAGAGGAAGCGTAGAATCTGGGTGCATGAAATAAATCAGAAACGACGGAAACTTGGAGAACATAAACTATGTTTAGAACTTCAATCACATGAAGATCGTTTTTATACGTATTTCAGAATGAAGCCAGAAACTTTTGCATATCTACACAATCTTCTTGAACCTCATATTATAAAGAAAAATACAAACTACAGGAAAGCTATTACAACAACCGAAAGACTGGCACTTTGGCTTAAGGTTAGTGTATTTATTAATTAATTTATTGACTTTCATTCCAATTAGATACATAATCATTTAGGAGTCGCGGTTTTTGCACCTGTGTTTTTGGTACTTGGTTGTGTGTTATCATTCTATCATGGTTCAAAGAGGCTATTGTGTCTCTGTAAGTTAGGACTGGGCGTGTTTGTGTTTGAGGTGCTTGTATCTGAGCTATAGTGAAAACCTTTTGAGAGTCGGTGTTTATGTAAGTCGGTAGTAAGATTTTGAGTGTCAGTATTTACGTGGATTGGGACTGTATATGTTTGTGTACTAGGTGCGTGTATCTGAGCTATAGTGAAAACCTTTTGAGAGTCGGTGTTTATGTAAGTCGGAGCTATAGTAGTAAGATTTTGAGTGTCAGTATTTACGTGGATTGGGACTGTATATGTTTGTGTTAGTACCTAGTGGTGAGAGTATCTGAGCTATAGTAAAAAAGTTTGGAGTGTCGGTGTTTATGTAAGTTGGGCCTGCATGTGTTTGTGTATGTGATGGCTGTTCGGAAAATTGTATAGTTGACATGTATAAAACTTCATCATTGTAGTAATTGACAGTATTGGGGGATGAAGCATTGTTGAAAACAAAATTTGGCCGGCTATCATTCGGGTACAATTCTTGCAGTTGAGCCTTAGTCAAAATGTTTGTTATTTGAAGTTTAATAACAGCTTGTTTATGTATAGAAAATTGCTTGACAGTATTGGCATAACCTAAAAACTCCATATCCGTTCTATCACATGCTACTTTGACAAGATCTGTAGATTTTGTGCTTGCTTTTCTAGTCTTCAAATATTCTATAATCTTGTCAGCAGGATCGTTATTGCTGACGCGTCATCGTTTTCTAGATATTTCTTCACGTCTTGGGTTAATCTCTGGTGTTTCGAGGTCACGAATAATTCTGTTCTCGTTCTGTTCGTCGGCATTTGAAACTTGTTCGGGTTCAATATGATGTTCATTCTCATTTTCTGTTGAAATATTTGGTGTACCGGTATCCAGTGTTATTTCGCTGTAATCTAATATACTTTCAGTCTCCCTTGAATTTATGAAAGACATTTGATCTGCCCATACCCAATTAGCAAGTTTCTTCGCGGCTTGTCCACTGCATGTTTTCTGGCTCTGTTTATTTTTTTTATATGTGTCCCTTAGATTTCTCCATTTAGCCTTCAAAGTTTTAACTGTAACAATATTTTCAGGTTTTTAGCAACTGGTGATACAAACACAACAATATCTTTCTCTTATCGTTTGGGTGGATGCACTATTTCGAAGATCGTAACTCAAGTATGTTAACAAATTGGGAAGATATTACAACCAGAGTATATCCCGGTCCCTTCTATTGAATCATGGTTGGAAATAGCAGGTGCATTTTATACAATATGGGGTTTCCCTAACTGCCTTGGAAGTATTGACGGGCAACATATTCTCATTGAATGTCCACCAAACAGCGGTTCCCTATACTATTGCTACAAAAAACGATTTTCTACCGTGTTACTAGCTATAGTTGATCCACATTACAAATTTACATATATAGATGTCGGATCATATAGTAAAGATTCCGATAGTACAATATTCGAAAATTCTTCCTTTTATCAGCTTTTAAAAAGATAGATAAATATGATAAGATAGATAAATTCATTTATTCACTGAAAAGGTACACACACAGACACATAATAAAAAGAAATACAAAATAGAATAAAACCTGGAAGAACATAAGACAAAACAATTTACAAATAAATAATCATTTTCACTATGTGGTATTGTGAATGTACCGCGACAATGAAATGGCCCTGACTCAGCAATGTCACAGACGAATCTGTGACGCTGGTATTCTGCCAGGGCCAAATACGGACGAGACAACAGTATGCACGAGTACACATTAAAATAAACATTAGTATTAATTATTAATATAAAATTCCATTTATGACCAAAATGGAAACATAATAAAATATAACAAATAATTACATTGAAATTGAAATTGCATAAAGAGTGATATAAAAAAAAAATAGATGGGATGTCAGTATTATGAATATTGGAATATTTTAATTGGGAAATTTAAAAATTGAGAATTAGTAACACAAATTAAATAGTCATTACTACACAAAATATTTTAAATTGGGAAGTAAGTGATGTGAAAAGAAGGTGGGTAGCAGAATAAATAAATTAAAAAAACAAAAATACAAAAACACAATAAAAAATCAGTACTGTATGTTAGGAGCGTGCTGTTTCCTCGGCCTTTTGCTGCATTGTTAGGTATTTCCGGTAGGCACCTCTAAAACCAGCCTTACTAACCAGAGACAACAGTGGAGGTGGGATGTTGTTCCAGCATTTGGTAGCACGGTATTTGAAACTACCACGGAAAGCTGCACCTTTGTGACGGGGCATTGAGAGGAAAGGTGCAACACGCTGGGACAGACGCCAGGTAAGTTTATCGTATAGATATGAGGGTCTCCTAGTCCGTATAACCTCAAATAGTAACGTAGAAAAATGCAGGTCTTGTCTAGCTTTCATTTTTAAAAGGTTTGCCTCGTTAAGAAATGGAGTGACATGTGTTCGAGGAGGAATCACGAAGCAGAACCGGGCACAGGCATTTTGTACTCTTTGTATGAGTTTTTGGGTTTTTCCAAACAGACACGATCCATATACCGTGATGCAGTAGTTTAACTTAGATAGTACTAAAGCTTCACTCAACTGTTTTCGCAGTTCAACGCTGAGAAGATCCCGGATTCTATAGAGAACTTTAAGCCTATAAGAAACAGTTCCTTACTATCTCGAGGACATGCCCTTCAAATCGTAGTTTGTCATCGATGAGAAGACCTAGGTTGCGAGCCTCGCGGACCCGTGTAATGGCAATTCCATTCACCAGGATTTGTGGTTCATGCGCTGCTATTGCCTGTATTTGATTTTTTGAGCCCAGTATCATACACTTCGACTTGTTTGGGTTGAGCACTAAAGTGTTATTGGACGACCATTGCGATATACGGCCCAGATCCTCATTTAAAGCTTCCACTCCTATTCGGGGATCGCTGTCTACCGAGATATAAATTTGTAGATCATCAGCATATAAGTGATAATTACTGTTAACAATGCAACTAGTGATATCCGCACTGTATATTATAAAAAGAAGCGCCGTATATGAAATAGCCGTGATATGAATTTGCCAGCTCCCAAACCTTTGCCAGGTTCTCAAGAGCCATACACCACATGTATTCGTTGCAGACGGAGGATTTAAATAAGAGACCTTTCTGATGAGACCTTTTACTAGAGACGCAGTAATAAATGAAGCAGATAAAAAAAAATAAGTCATTAACCCTTAATTTGGCAGGGTAAAAAATTGTTAAAATTTTCAGTTTTTTTTACTTCTACGCTTAGTTACAGCTTTAAAAATATGAAAAAAAGTAATAAAAAAAATCGTCTTATAGTATTTATATTAAAAAAAATATGTCCACTCCAACGGACATTGCCAAATATAAGCTTACTTACACATGCATTTGGCTGTCCGTTGTAAAGGACATTATCAAAACAGGGTGAATAATGCTGGACTAAAACATCTTATACTGAAAACCTTTATTATTAAAAAATATAATCACTTATGACACAAAATTATACTTATATTAAATTATAAATGAAAGGAATGACTTTTCAGTAATTAACTACTTTGTATGAAAATCTAGAAAACAATTTCTTTGTTTTTTACCCGTTACAAAGCACAGTCGCATGTTACATTTTATGCAGAATACTACAGTTTTCTTCAGACAGTATCTGCAACGCCCTTCTTCCATTACAGATGGAAAATTACCGAAATTGTCATACTTCACTGGACTAGACGGGCGTGCTGCGTGAGGTTTGCCGACTTTTGGAGCTGTGGTCTTGTTTCGTTTAGCACATCGGTTTTTATTTATCAAGTTATCATAAATCCCATATCTAAATACTTTCAAGGCCAGTTTCGTTTTTGGATTGCCGCCGTTTATTTTTCTATGAAGTAGCCAACCGTTGTTGATGCATATATCGATCAACTGCGCAAATATCCCCATGTACCATCTTCTGGTTTTGAATGGGGCCTTGTACAGTGATACCAACATGTCGGCGAGGTCAACGCCTCCCTTGTGTTTATTGTACTGACGTACAATTTGTGGGCATTGTACATCCACTTTCTTTTTTTCTTCCCTAGAATATCGCAGGATCTTATCGACAGGCTCACTCGCGACGAATGAACTTATGAGCGTCACGACTTTATTATCGTTTCAACGAACTACTGCCAATCGATTTTTGTCGCATACAGCTTGTGCGAATTGACCTCTTTGCTTTTTTTTTTAATCTTTATCAGTAGGCAAAACCTTTTCAGCACCTCTGATGCGGTTCGTTCGGATTGTGCCCAAACCAAAAATTCCATATCTTTCTCGCAGTATGTAAAACAGCTCTGGAGAAGAAAAAAAGTTATCACAATAGATGATTGCTGGCTTTCGGTTGATGCTTTGGCATAACGCAATCACCACTTGTGCACCAAACCCAAGAGATTGTTCCTCTTCAGAAAATGTGTGGTTTCGGAAGGTATCTTCACCACCATATAAAAGGAAATCGTAAATCATGCCCGACACACCTGCTCTGACATAATTTTTAAACCCCCATTTGTTGGGCTTATGTTTCATGTATTGCTTTCGTTTTCCAGCCTTTGATCCTTTGTAAGCAATCATCATTTCATCGATGCTGAATTTCGTTTCAGTGTCTTGTTGTTTCAGACAATTTTGTCTTACTTTCTCAAGTACAGGTCTTACTTTATGGTATCTATCTCCATCTTCGAGGTTGTTGTTTGCAAAATGCAACCACCGCCTTATTTGTTGATACCTTTTCAAAGGCATGATGTCGGCAACTTTGGCATATTTGAATTTTGACGACCAGTAGTCAAGATATGAGGGCATATCAACAATACCCATTATTATGTGGATGGCAAAAAAGTCTTTGAACTCATCTTCCGTTAGATGAATAGACCTCCCATGTTCTTGAACTGAGTAAAAATTTGTCTGCTCAACAATATCAGTTATGATGTCGCTTGAAAAAAATACTTGAAAATAATCCAAGGGTGAGGCATTGGCTTCAGGAATATCAACATAGTCTCCATCTTGCTCTTCTTCAATTATTGCTTTGTGGCGAAATTGTGCTTTTTTCCAAGTGTATGACAGTTGAAACTTTTTTGCCTTCTTGGTTCTTTTTGGAGCTGGCACCTTTGGTGCTTTTGATCTTGTTTTACGTGATTTAGTCGTAAGAGGTGCAGGTGCTAAGGGCGTGGGTGGAAGAGATGGAAAAGCTGATAATGAAGGTATGTTTTCATAGTTACTGTTTGTTTTCCCACGCCTACCGAACGGCGGGGAATCCTGAGGGGTTGTGCCTTTGCCACGTGAGAGAAAAGAAGTGATGAAATTGGTTACTGACCTTGTCTCCGTAGGCAGGAAATCGAAAGCTCGATTCGAGACGGGAATACGGAAAGGGGCACAGTTGGGTCGGTCTCTAACGGTCTTGAACACAATATGACTACATGTGATGTTTGACTAGAACCTAAAGATACTATAACTTTTTGGGTCTAGAACTTAAATCTACCAAAAGACAAATTGACTAGTGTGTATTTTGTCCACATTGCATAGTGACATGAACACAAACTGCCTGGACAGTCAGGTATAGAAGATAATGTTTCTATTAAGTATAAGTTTTTGAACTAAATGACTGGAAAACCTTGGTCCCGAACTCATCCTGTATGTAATTTAAATAATTAATAATAAAATTGAGATTCAAACATTGCACAATATATAATAATAAAACCTCTTTTGATAGTAGGAACATACGGCCTCTATAGTATATAGTATATAGGCCACTTATACGCTGTATGTCAAACACAAAGAGTATATGATTTACGTCAAACAGTTTGTGTGGCCGTTTCACGACAATTTCGGTTATTTGGAAAATGGATATAAATAAGATATTTCTAAGTAACAGAACAATTTTTTGGCGCGATGGGTTCCGGTACAATTTTGTATCTACAAATAAAACCGGCAACACATTTTGGAGATGCTCGAAGCGAAATGAGTGCAGTGCATCTGTTACCATTAACGAAAATGATGAAGTAATATCCCGCAAGAGACCATCTCTACATGCGTGCGAGCAGAACATTGACGAAATGTATAGATAATATGTCCTCGAAAATTCTAAAACTCTGGTATGTCAAAACATGTCTTCCCTGAAAAAAAAATATGAAAAAGCCATGACGGAATTTATTGAAGGTAACCCTACTTGTCAAGTGCAATTTCAACAATTTGAAACAGTGCGAGAAAATCTACGTAGAACGCGATTGAAGTACTTGGATGTGGTGAAAACTGAATTTTCAAAATCCATTGATGTCATGTTACCGGAAATTATTGCTAAAAATTTTCTCGTAAGCGAGTATGAAATAGATTCCGACAACAAAATGTTGATATTTTGCCAAAGATCCTCACAAAAAGTAATGCAGTTAAACGCCAAAGAAAATAAAATGATATTTGGGGACGGGACATTTAAGGTGGTGCCGCAGCCCTTTTGTCAACTGTTTACATGTGGATCTTAACAGTTGTAATTATTCAAGCAATGTAAGACCAGCAATTTATGCGTTATTGCCAAATAAGAGCACAAGCACGTATACTGCTTTCTTTACAATCGTGAGAGATGTTCTGAAGGTAAATATCAAGACTTACAAGTGCGACTACGAATTGGCCCAGATAATTGATGAAAATGGCCTTTAAAACGGTTTACCCACATGGAAACGTTTCAGGATGCTATTTCCATTTCTGTAAGGCGGTGTGTGACAATGCAGAAACAAAAGGGTTGACTGCAACACAAGAGGGGAAGGGCATAATAGCACTAACCCTCAACTTGCCTTTCTTACCAGCTAACCTTATCCATCAAGGCTGGGACAAAATAGTTGAGCACGGACCTAAAAGCGAAGAAATGAATGCCTTTGTTACTTATTTCCAAAAGCAATGGCTAAAGAATATATCATTGATATCCTGTTGCAAGGAAAGGCACAGGACTACGAATATGCTAGAAGCGTGGCATCGCCGTCTAGGAGTACGCTTAAACAGAAACCCCACCCTCATAAAATTTATTTTTAAGCTGAAGAAGGAAGCCCAATATCAAGGCATCGCTATGGCTGGTGCTTTTTTAAACACGAAAATAAAAAAGAAGAAAGATATTCTTTTCAACAAAAGATATGGCGCTGAGTTGAATAATTTAAATACTGAATAAATCACTACATTGGATTTCTTGAAAGCTATTATGGACATTAAGCGAATGTTGAAGTAAAAAACGGCCAAGCGCCACATGTTATGTTACATTATTATTAGGTTAGGTATGTTGTATGTTCACCAGAAGTGTCTGTAAATTTTGATTTGCTCAAAAAATTAAATTTTGCTTATGTTACCTTGTATGATCATTTTGTACCGACTGTACATTCGAAAACAAAAGACAACTGTAGGCAAAATCTATTGTAGGTTGTTTCAGCTCTAGTCAATTTATGCTTTGGTAGATTTAAGTTCTAGACCCATAAAGTTATATTAACTTTAAGTTCTAGTCAAACATCACATGTAGTCATATTGTGTTCAAGACCGTTAGAGACCGACCCGCACAGTTTGGGATAGGATATGGAGCGAATCGAAACTTATCGTTGCTGCCGACGCCGTCGCCGGCGTGCTGCCTGCCGTGACCGTGGAGTCGCCGCTACCGATGCGACGATGTCCAATCAACCGGGATCACTTGGCCGCTGACGCGAATCTACTTATTTCAATCAATAGCCCGACGCTATGAGGTAGATTTACACTCTGACCAGGCCCGATGCCTGTATGATACTTGGTACACCGAAATACCATCACGGGGCCCGAGCCGCCATGTTATTCTCACCGATGAGACAGACCAAGAGAAAAATTAACCTCCAATTTTACATCTCGTTTCCGATACGAGTGACAGCTGCTAGTGCCGTTTTCGCTAGTGATGTCTCGATTACTCGCGATCGATTCGCGCAACAAAAAGCCGGTGCGTTTCCGACGCATAAATATTAAACAGTCACCCGCCCGGACAGGCCCGAACCTGTCCCTAATCAATAGGAAGGCGAGAAAGTGTTGCGACCGCTCTCTTGAGGACCGAGTCCCCCACCTTGACTTCCGCTGATCGAGGCGTGCCATCCCGACCCGTGTACAAATTGACGATCCGTCCTCGTCTCCATCTCAATGATGGCAGGTTCGCATCCTTAATCAGCACCAAATCACCGACTTGAGGGGGGCTCGTCCGGTCAGTCCACTTAACCTTACAATCCCCCAAGCCTCATATGACGCTCGCCTCGAGTACCGTCCGTCCCCCAAGCGTCATATGACGCTCTCGCTCCCGCGCTTTTTTAAACCGGTATATTTTGGCCAATTTTTGTCATATTGGTACTGTTAAAGATTTTCCAGACGCTCAATAAGACAAAGTCTATAATCCGATACAATTGTCTATGGTCATTCATAGAAAAAAATATTCCAAACGTGCCTCAAAAAAAACACTTTTTCGAGGACTTTTTTTTGGAAAATTTCAAACGCTGAAATATTGAACAGTTTATATAAGAACACACTAATGTTTTTATTGCTTTGAAAGGGTAATGTTATTTAGATTACGTAGGTATCAAATAACATGTATATGTTGTTGATGTTTTTCTCATGTCTGCTAGATTTGTGTCGAGAAGGACCATTTTCATAGATGTCTGTGATTCTCATGTCGGTACAATAATAAAGGAAGGTCACTGTGACATTAGTTTTGCATTGACTAAGAGAGGGTTTCATTAGCTACTCATATTTAGCACTCTCATAGTTCTAAGAGTTACCATTTCAACATAATCACTTGATACGTCAGTCAAGTGTCGCGCGCCGCGCGGGCTTAAGTGTGCCTGGGGGACGAGCTGTGTCGGCGCCAAGTGGCTGGGGGTGCGAGGGGTTAAGGCGCTGCTGCAAGATGTGCAAGTACTCAAGGGACCACCGTTTCCAAAAATCTTGAGCCATCTGCTGCAACATCTGCCACCTAGTTAACCGACTTAACTTAACATCACCGAAGGGGTATTCTGGCAGGGCGTTAAGGGGCTGACCTATCAGGAAGTGACCCGGCGTCAACGCTTCCAAATCATTTGGATCCGAACTGAGCGGGCACAACGGACGCGAGTTCAGTGTCATTTCAATTTTACAGAACAGCGTCGCAAGCTCTTCAAAGCGTAGAAAGGTCTCACCGATGATCCTCGTCAGGTGCGACTTAGCCGATTTAACCGCAGCCTCAAAAATTCCTCCCCAATGAGGACATCCCGGCGGACTGAAAACCCATTCAATCCCTCGTCGGGAGCAAGCCGTACCGATGGCGTCCTGGTTACCGTTCAGGAATTGAGTGACCTCCTGCAGATATCGCCTGGCTCCGACAAAATTTGTGCCGTTGTCCGAACGGATTAATGTCGGGAGGCCCCTTCGTGAGACGAACCGATCTAGACAAGCGATAAATGCCTCTGTAGTGAGGTCACTGACCACCTCCAAGTGGACTGCCTTCGTGGCCAAGCACACGAAGACGCACAGGTATGCCTTCACTAATCTGGCGTTCCGTAGCTGTGAAGACTTGACCATGAATGGTCCCGCGAAATCCGTTCCGACACCCGCAAAGGGCCGGATTTCGTTAACCCTATCCGAGGGCAAATCGCCCATCTGGGGCTGCATCGTAGCCGCCTTGGCCCGATAACAAGGCAGGCACCGAAATACGACGCTACGCACTAAGCGTCTTCCCGATAGAATCCAGAACTCGCGCTGGAGAAACGCCATCAACGCGTGGCATCCGATATGCCCATTCCGAATGTGTCGATCCTGTATCAACAGTTCGACCAACTTCCCTTTCCTAGGGAGTAACAACGGGTGGCGAGCCGCATAAGGCAGGTTGGCATTCCGCAGCCGACCTCCTACCCTCAGCAATCCTTGAGGGTCAATAAACGGGTTGAGCCGAGCCACAGCTCCCTTCAGTTGGACGCGTCCGCGTCTCAGAATGTCCAATTCGGACTTAAAGTGCACCGTCTGCACGTTCCGTACCAATGCGAACAACGCATGGTTCCGTTCCCGTGGTGTCAGGACCGGTGTCCGCACTCGTTGCGCCTCAGAATTCCGACAATTCCGCGCAAATCGGCAGATCCAGGCGGTCACATTGACCAGCTTGTCGAGCGAGCTGTACCGTTCCAGCAGGCTGAACTCCTCTTCCGGCTCTGGCTGCGTCGTACAGACACCGACTGTCAAGGCGCCGTTCGCCGTGGTAACGCGTGGACTCATTGGCCAATCCGATTCGGCTTGAGTCAACCATTTTGGACCCCACCACAAGGGATGTCCAACCAACTCCGGAGCGTGACACAATCGACCTGACCGAAGGCGACCAGTATTGTTCCGATAAAACTGTTCACACTCTTCTTCAACCGGGTCCAACCGGCGTACCGTAGGTGGTTCCTCCACCTCCCAAAACTTCTGTATCACCTCCGAGAATACAGAACCGAATAAGGGACTACGAGTCGCTAGGCGTGGGGCAATCGGCATGACCGGACCCATTACCGCATGGCCCAGTCTGGTGTTGACCGAAACCAGACCAGTCGCCTGCAACACGTGGACACCTGGCACTAACAGGTATCCCAAGGCATCGACACCCAATAAAATGTCTACTGGGCCCGGAATATCGAACTCCGGGTCAGCCAGTGACAACCCAGCGACCAACTGTCGCACCGAGGGCGACAACCGCACGTGAGGGTGTGAGCCCATCACATCAGGCATGACTAATGCCGTGACCGTCAGATTCACCGATGAATCCACCCGTGACGAGAGAGCAATCCGACATACTCCCTTTACGGAACAGACTTCCGTGTTCCCAATTCCCCGAATGGAATGTGGGTACTCCCTTACCGAAATGCCCAACCGTCTTACAAGGTTGCACGAGACTAAGCACCCCTGGGCCCCCGAGTCCAATAGTGCTCGTGCTACACAAGATTTGCCGTCCGAACTCCACGCTATCACCGAGGCGGTGGGGAGCATGACCGTCTGTGGAGTGGCGGCACCCTGTAAGTTGGCGGCGTGTCCCTAGCGGGAACCCCCGCGGGATCCGAACCCGCTCAGACCTCCGTCGGCCTGGTAACTCGGCTGCTGATATGCCACCGGTGGCATATCAGACCGCATGTACATTAGGGGGTCCCAACCCGCATAATAGGCCCCTCGCTCTCCCGGTACCCGACCATACCGGACTGTGAACGGTGTGCCCGGTGGCCACCGTGGATGGAGGGGGGAGAGCGGATCCAACCTGGGGCGCTCTAGGAATGGGGGCGACATCCGACTGTTCGCCTCCCTGTTCGCCTCCCAGAGCGACGGGCAGGGTGGCGCAGAAGGTGGTGGGCTCCCAGCCTTCGCGCCACTCATAGGTGCCATCTGACACCCGCCCGTAACACGCGGTGAGCCAGCGGCCCGAAGTCCTCGCTGACCCTGGACAGCGGCGACCGAACCCCGGCTGTCCCGCCTGTTACCCCCCGCGCTACCCCCTTCCCCTCGGGGGGGGGTCCCGTCCGCGGGTACCCCAGTCACCCCGTTGGTGACTCCCGTTGCCCGGAGGGGGACTGGGTCCGGCCCTGGTTGGGCCCTGTGACCGACCAACCTGAGCCCGGCCCTGGTGACCGTCCGATGGGCCTGACCGGTTCAGGCACAACATGACGTGGTGCCTGCCACCGCAGCCCTCACAGGGGGACGCCCGTGAGCACTCGCTCAGCGGGTGCGGCCCCAAACAACCGAAACACAATCGGTGGCGGAAGACCACCTTCCTGCGGGCAGCCACACCGAGCGCCTTAAAGTTGGCGCAACTGGTCACCTCATGACCGGCACTGTCGCAGTGCACACAGCCGTCACCCGACGGCGCGGCACTCAAAACGCCAAATTGTTTTGACCGACCACCCCCCCGTGGGGGTGGGGGGCGCGGCTCCTCCCGCATCCGCGCGGGTTGGCGCTGCACACTGGCCTCCGAATCCATGGTGTCGCATCGCCTGCATTCACCCTCCAAAAACTCCGTTAATTGGACGAGCGTGGGCAGTTCCGAGCTACTGCCCCCATGCAGCTGTTCAAACCGACTTTGAACAGCTGCAGGCAACCGTGACAAAACCATATATAACACAATATATGACCATTGGTCTACCGGCAGACCAAGGTTCTGAAGGGCCTTAGTGGCCACCAGCACAGGGTTGAGCACCTGTACCCGGATGTCAACATCCCGGGTTACTCTTGGGATGCTGAACAGCTTCCCCAGCTGCGCATCAACCAACCGCCTTTTGTGTTGGTAGCGGTCAAACAATATGACCCGGGCAATCTCATAATTGCCCGCCGTAACCGTTAGGTGACCGACCAACTCCTTCGGTTCACCCCGCAGTGCCATCAATAGCTGGGCCAACTTGTAGGCGCTGTCCAGGTCGTCCCGACCGTGGACCAGGCTATCGAACAAATTGATGAATGCCGGCCACTCATCAATTGCCCCACCGAAGGCCGGAATCTCCAGGTGTGGAAGCCGTCCAACCACACCCTTAGGGGGGGGGGGGGGGGTCTCCGCTACCCTCCCCGCGATGATCCCGACGCGACCGCTTAATTTTTTCGGCGCGACGCTCGATGTCGCCCAAGCACTCCATCGCTTGGTCAGCATCCGCGCAGAGCTGCCTCACTGCAGCCACCGAGGCCTCATCCGTAAGCCCGAGGGCTTCAGCCTCGGCAGCCAGCCGACACACCTTCCCAACGCGTGTCATTGCGTCCTCCACACGCTTGAGCAGGACATCGTCCATGTCGGGTCGCTCCACATACTTGTGAGTATGGGCGAGCCATCTCATCTCCTCACGGACACCATACCGCAGTACCGTCAAGGGCGAAGGTGCCATGGTTACCGATTGAATTGTTCCTGGTCCTATGCTTCACTGCCGAACTAAGCACAGCCAGATACCAGCACTTTCCCGTCAGCGCTGGGCACAGAAATTAAAACTAAGTTGTAAAACCCAAGGCAACCACTAAACAATCAAATCATAAACAATATTTAATATGGTCGCCCTGTGGACATACACCTTATAATATACACTCTAAATCAATTAGAGAATGCCACCATGTGGTACAATACAAATAACACACAAAAGGTTATTATAAAAAAAAACTATTTTCCTAGCAGTGGCCCTCCGATAGGAACCACACTTCCTTTGAGGTCAGCAAAATCAGCTTAATACCCCTTAAATAGCCCGACCCTGCTGTGTAAACCGTCATAACACTGTAGGACTACAGAACCCGACGTTCCACCGTAAGTAATACAATCTAGGCTTCGCAGAATGACCGTTCAATCCTTTATGCGCTGGTAACAGTAGTTTCCGACTACAAATTTATAACAACTGTTAACTAAATTGGCACTTATACTTTCACTTACCGAAAATGAACACTTTAATCGTGGTATACCGACCACAGACTCATTGCCGACTTGAGCCAATCTGGGATATTCTTTTCTCCCAACTACAATGTGACAAAGGCAACCCTACCGTGAATAGATGATTTCCCACTAGGAAACCGCGCTTCTGCTACCAAATTGTTTGTTTTCCCACGCCTACCGAACGGCGGGGAATCCTGAGGGGTTGTGCCTTTGCCACGTGAGAGAAAAGAAGTGATGAAATTGGTTACTGACCTTGTCTCCGTAGGCAGGAAATCGAAAGCTCGATTCGAGACGGGAATACGGAAAGGGGCACAGTTTGGGATAGGATATGGAGCGAATCGAAACTTATCGTTGCTGCCGACGCCGTCGCCGGCGTGCTGCCTGCCGTGACCGCGGAGTCGCCGCTACCGATGCGACGATGTCCAATCAACCGGGATCACTTGGCCGCTGACGCGAATCTACTTATTTCAATCAATAGCCCGACGCTATGAGGTAGATTTACACTCTGACCAGGCCCGATGCCTGTATGATACTTGGTACACCGAAATACCATCACGGGGCCCGAGCCGCCATGTTATTCTCACCGATGAGACAGACCAAGAGAAAAATTAACCTCCAATTTTACATCTCGTTTCCGATACGAGTGACAGATGCTAGTGCCGTTTTCGCTAGTGATGTCTCGATTACTCGCGATCGATTCGCGCAACAAAAAACCGGTGCGTTTCCGACGCATAAATATTAAACAGTTACAGTCGTTAATTTGTTGGAGGATTGGGGTGAAGAGCATTGAATCAGGCAAAGTCACTTCTGCATTTTCATGTTGTTGACCAATTACTTCATCCTCAGATGAACTTATGTTCAGATTTTCAAGCGAAGATGCAATGGATGGTGCAGGAAAAGAATTAATACTGTTAGTAGAAGCCAAGACATGTAGTTCAGGTTCAGTGTCTGAGTTTTCACTTCCGTCTGAAGCTTCTTGTACTTTTGGAATCAAAGCTAATATTCTTGATGCGCGTGCATACTGTTAACAAGCGAAAATAAAAGGAAATAAGCATGAAAAGCCAAAACTGGAAACAAAAGAAGAAAGGCATACTACTTTGACAATGTCCGTCACAGCGGACCCGTCCGCTAGGTGCAACATTACTTAGTCATTGGCAATGTCCGCTGCGACGGACAAAGTATTTTAGGTACGAAAAAAACACCAAAATGCACTGGTTGTGTTCTAAAAATCGTCTAAGCACAATAATTGATACGTAATGCAACACCAAAGCGAAAAATTTACCAAGAAAGGTCATCAAAACAATCAAATTAAAATTAAATTACCTTGTCGAAAACAGATGACCGCCGCTTCGCCGACATTTTGTTTCACAAGTGACATTTGTTGTGTTGCCACTATAATATATTGTTTTCTACCACATGGTTTATGAATGTCTGAATAAATATAAATGAAAAATTAATTGTTAAATTTAAACACATGATTTTTTTACTTTTCGCGTCCGCCCCACCGTACGGAATCAAATTAAGGGTTAAGTTGGGCACGGTGTGACGAAACAAACATTTGGTTTATTTCTCAGTAGGTAGAAATATATTTGTTTAAACAATCTCCAAAATGTGGATAAACTTTAAGAGCTATGAAATAAGTCGTGAATCATAAATTTTAAATGAACATGGTTTAACTTCACCGTTGCTTTCAGTGGATATCGAATTATGACCATTTTACACATTTGTGATGTTGTTTTGAAATGTCGCATTTACCATGGCTCATTCAATCGAAACTCATGCGTAAGGGTGTTTAGTTACGATATAGTTTGGTAGGTCAAACAGATGCGTAGTTAGTTCAATGATGGAAATACAGATGGCGGTCGATCGCCTTTAAATTCCAGATGGTTTAACTCAAAGTAGAACTTTATTCACTATAATTGCAATAAGATGTTTTATATAGAAAACAAATGAGTATTATTTTATTTAGATTATTTTATGATGTTATAAGGTCTATTTCTAGTTGAACTGTGTGATCTAAAATATAAAGTGTATACGGTGTAGACCAGTAACCAATCAGAGCACTGAGTTTCGAAAGGAAATAAAACGAACCAATGAGAATGACTCGCGGAGTTTTAGATGGTGGTTTGGCGAGCATGCCTGGAGTAGGACGTTTTGGTGGGAATAGAAAATATAAAAGTGATGGGTCGAGATGAAAGGGGGCTTTTTGTTGCTGGTCGTCGAGTGAATTGTGAGTTAAGACTCAGTTTGTACTTTCGGAGCGGGGACGTGGAGGCTGGGGTGTGGCGATGCTGCGTGTTGTTTCCTGCCGTAGCCTCCGATGTCCCGGGAATAGATGGAGGGGGACCTAAGCGACCTAGGTCCTAGACTTCCGGCTGCCGAAGCGATCATGCACTAGTCATCGACGAGAAAGATTATTTATAGTTCTAAGGCTTGTAATTTTAGGTTTTGTTTTGCGTTCATGCCGCGGGTTTTATTTTGCGGTATTCGGATTCGTCAATTTGTTTTCAATTAATTCGTCCTCGTGATTTTATTTAAATGCATTTTGCGCAGACTTAAATTACCAGGCTTTCTTTTTCTGATCTTATACTTGATTGTCTTTTAGCTAAATTATTAAATTACGTAATTGAGGTTATGTAGGTTGGGAGACTAAACACAATTATTTAGGTTTATGTAACAAAACAAGTGTCTGAAATTAGTATAACTACAAATAATTACATTACTTCCTTCTCACTCTTGAAATACCTAAATACTTATAAAACTATCTAACAAACTAAATATCTTTTGATTGTGGCTGTTTTGATCTTTCTTTTCTTGACCGTATATCATGTTGGTTGGCCTACCTAATTTTACATTAAATGACAAACATATTCTAATTCCATATAGCATGTAGATTGACGTGGTTACTTGGTCATTCACAAAACACACACATACAAATTTACTCTACAAGAAGCTGACATTACTATAAGAACACTCTAGTAGATTCTACACGGCCTAAGGTTTATTAGCAGTCATTCTCCCCTTCTGAAACGCCTCCGATTCAGAAGGTCGATCATTCTTACTGCATTGGAATTCGAACGAACTTGTGCTTTCCATTTTCCAAAGGCTGTCACTGCTTTGGGTACTATCTGGTTCATACCTATGTCGTAAGCACGTAGTGCCTAGACTTCTTCTTACTCATGGACTGGAGAACTACTCGCATACCCCGATTAAAAGATGGATTTGTACAATTCGGATTGATTTGACATTGTAGTACAGACCCTGGTCGCATCATTCAGGGACGCTCATCGCCCCTGTTTAGAGTGAAGTTTACTTCGCTATAGAATGCCTGTAGATGGCCTGAAATCCGTTAGAATCAAACCTACACACACGCTACATTATCAATCTAGTGACCTAAGTAGTTACGCTGAATTGACATGTCTTAAAACTAATTTATATATAAAATATCTGGATGAACATCCACTTGGTTACGGAATAAAACTTAAGAGACGGGTCTCTCAAGATAACCTCAATACCGAGTAGGTGCAAATAAAAATATCCCGTAACCGATCAACAAACATGTTGGACTGATGGATGAGAGAAATCACAATATAAAATCATATAAAAATATAACCTAAATAGTCTATAAGACATAAGACATCATTTATTGGTAATATACATTACAAGTCAAACAAAATTCAAAAAATTAATAAAATGTATAAAATAAAATTAGATAAAGGAAACATTTGCCACATCATTAATAAGGAAGTTGTCATTACCCGTAGGAGTATAATGTAATATAATTGGTACAATTAAAAGAATATTTACTTATGTACGTCGTTCTTCAAAATTTATGAATTCTTCATAGGAGTAGAATGACTTCTTGACAAGCCACTTTTTTAGTTTAATTTTAAAGTTTAGGAAGCTCGGTGCGTTGGTAATGTCGTCCGGTAGCAAATTGTGCACCTTCGGACCCATCACCCGTACTGTTTTGGCCATTTTTTCTAATTTATGAGGGACATTGGCTAGTTTATCTGCACCTCTTGTAGTGTGACTGTTTTGGTCACCACGTTTAGGCAGACTACCAACATTGACTCTCACATGAGTAGCAACTTGAAAAATGAGTAGGGATGGCAATGTCATTGTTTAATTTCCACGCCTACCGAACGGCGTGGAATCCTGAGGGGGATGTGCCTTTGCCACGTGAGAGAAAAGAATGATGAAATTGTTATTACCTTGCCACCGCAGACAGGAGATCGAAGGCTCGATTCGAGACAGGAATTCGGGAGAGGAGACAGTTTTGGAATGGGGGATGGGATCGAACCCTTGCCGTCGCTGTCCGACGCCGTCGCCGGCGCGCTGCTGGCGGCACGTGGAGTCGCCGCCGATACGACTATGTGCGTCACAACACAAATCACTTGACCGCTGACGCGAATCTAATTACAATCAATAGCCCGACTATTGATTGTAATTAGATTAAACAGTCATTATTCCAAGCGCCACAAAGTGCGGTCTGGCGGATGTGTCCTGGGCCACACGTGCAATCAGTCGTACGGCTCGTTTCTGAAGTCTGAAGAAACGCTCCCAGTCAGCAGCGCGCCCCCAGAACTCGATTCCGTATGACAGGACTGACTGCACTGTGGCGAAGTAGCAGGTCCGAACCGCTTCTTTAGGAAGTGTTGACGATAGTCTACTGAGCGCAAAACAGGCGCTACCCAATTTACCACACAGCTTTTGTATGTGATGCTCCCAGGTCATTGTCTGGTCTATGACAAAACCGAGAAATGATGCGGAGGAGACTTGTTCAATTCTCGTTTCCTCGACGCGTATATCTAGTAAGCGTCTCCTGCGTCCGGAAAGGTCGAATTTAATTACTTGAGTCTTTGTTAGATTGAGTGCGAGGCCGTTTTTTTTAAACCAATGCCATAATTGGTTTGCGACTTTATTGAGTGTGAACTCTAGTGAGTCAAGAGTTTTGCCCGTGACTACAGATGCTACATCATCTGCGAACATGAACAATTCACCGTCAGTGGTAATCTTCGGTAAGTCATTCAGGAGGAGAGAGAAGGCAAGGTTTGACAGTGACGAGCCTTGAGGTACACCCACGTCTGTCATGGTTCCGTCGGATCTTAGGTTACCTCCGGACCCTAAAACATATTGAGTACGATTTTTTAAGAAGCTCCTTATTAGATTTAGTGCTGGGCCGTCGATTCCATGATACTTCAGCTTCATTCCGAGCACATCATGATCTGCGACGTCAAACGCTTTGGAGAGGCCACAAAACAAGACGGCTACCTGCATTTGATGTTCACGAGCGCTCAGGATGCGAAGCACCACCTCACGGGCAAGCATAGTTGTTGAGTGGCCCTGACGATATGCATATTGGCGCTCGGATAGTGCATTGGTCAATGATAGGTGTTGAACCAATCGAGTGATTAGGCCATTTTCAAAAATTTTTGCTATAGCAGGTATTATTGCAATCGGACGGTAATTATTGGGATCGCATTTTTTACCTTTGCCTTTATAAAGGGGACAATTTTTTATTTCTTTGAATGCATCAGGGTATAGACCATTCTGCAAGCAGAGGTTGAACAGTACTGATAACGGTGAAGCTAATGTTGAAGCAGTCGAATTTATCAGCTCTGTTGAAATATTATAGATATCGCGAGTAGGTTTTACTGCGACTCGCTTTATTATTATTTCAAAGACTTCTTTAGGCGTGAAGTTAATGAGTCGAAGTGCGCGGTCGGCCGGTGGGCGCGCAGCTTTAAGCGCTGCGCGGGTGCATTCCAAGTTGGCTCGCGGGGCTCCGCACACGGCGGCTGCGGATGCGAATTGCACATTGAGGTGGTTCACCAGCTCTTGTTTGTAATTAGAATTGTCACTACCAGGAATTCTTATTGTTTCGGTAAAGTCAGCATGAGTTTTCTTTTTTCCAGACTCCATGCTAACTATTCGCCACATTGTTTTTACGATGTTATAATTTTTATATATGATGTCAGTATAATATTGAGTTTTATGAGATTTTAATTTTAAGTCATATTGCAATTGTAGATCTATTATTTTGTTTTGGATGTCTGTATTATTAGGAGATTTATTATTTATATCGATTATGTCAAAGATTAAAGATTTCATGTCATATATGTCTTTTGTTATCCATCTATTGTTATATGATACATTCGGTTTTAGTTTATAAGGAAAGCAGATTTCATATTTATTAATTATAATGTTTATAATTGATTCGGCTAACTCATCGGTGCTTGTTTTGGTGTGGTAGACTAGGGACCAGTCTATGCTTTCGAGTGCCGCTTGGAAGGCGGCGCGGGTGTTGTCGCGTTCACGGCGCATGCGTGGCTGTTGCACATGCGCGATGCAGGTGAGTGCAGCGCGCACGGCAAGGTGGTCGCTCAGGTGAGTTACGACGGGACATGGTATGACGGTGCCGGGTGTGGTGTTGCTATAAAGATGATCGAGACTGGTAGCAGTCGTTGCGGTCACACGGGTTGGGAAGTCAACTTCATTTCTGAAATTATGCGACATCAAAACCTCACTTAGTTGTTTTTGCTCCGAGCTTGTGATCATTGTGTTTATATTGGTATCGCCTACAATTAAACAATCCATACCTATGTCATTTATCTTGTTAAGAAGCCGATCTAGTATCCCTAAAAATTCAGTAACGCATACAAGATTAGTCCTACAAATGCAAACAATTAAAGTCTTATATTCTAATAGTTCTATAGCGGATACTTCACAATATTGCTCAACTGACATGTTACATAGTTCTAATATTTCAGTTGCTTTAATGTTGTCTTCAATGAATATGCATGACCCACCATGCTTTTTTAATTTGCGACAGTAACTAGATAACAAAGTTAATCCATTAATATGTATACAATTTATTTGATCAGTGGTCAACCAGTGTTCAATAATTGCTAGTATGTCACAGTTTAATTCCTATTGTAATGCAACCTCTTTGTGTTTTGTTTTGGAGCTCAAAGATCTAATGTAGTTGATTGGCAGGGAAACTAACTCGAGAGGGATTTGAGTAGATTCAGACGGTCTCTAGGTGCTGGTGTATTCAGTTGGCTAATTCCAGGTCTTCAGCAGTCTTAAATAATGCAGTCACGTAGATTGTATATGGGAATGTGTGGGAGGAGGATGGCCCCAAACACAGGTGAAAGATAACACCAAATGCACATAGCACAATGCACTAATGAACACATAGTTAACTCTATGTTTTCTTATAAATTGTGTTTACAATTTTAAGTGGTTGTAAGCATCTATTTTATAAAATTTAAGCTTATTTTGCTTAGCTAAATCTAACTTCGTCTGTCTTGGGTCCGTAGAACTCGGTTGACCTCCACTGGTGTTGGGCGGGGTCATGGGGCCCAACCTTAGGGCCCGTGTCCCTTCTGGCCGTGAGCTCTAGCACAAACCCTCCTTTATAAACACATGTAATCGAAATGTCTTTTAAATGGTTATTTACTTGGAATTTATTCTAATAAGCTCGGAATCGATGCTTATCATATATTAATATTTTTATGTCACTTATATTCATCACTGACTGAGGAACCTCTTGACGATACTGTTTAACCAAAACCACTCTAAAAAGAACTTTAGGTTATTACTATCACAACTTCTACAGTCCTACCCATAGACGATCACCACTACTTTGGCCAAATCATCTAAATAAGATATTCGCAATCGTTGGTATTAGAATCTTTAAAATTGGAGAAATATTCCAATAAAAAAATACGTAAGGATTTAATTCCGTCTGACATTAAATCAATGGTTAGTTGGTTATATATTTAAATTTACTTTTTCATAGAATCATTCGGGAAACTCGTAGGGTTTATTCATTGTATTTCAAATGTTACAACGGGTTGTAGTAGAAAATGCATTTGGCATATAAGCACAAAAATTTAGAATATCCTTGAGGCCCTTTGAAACCGACTTAAATAATACTATTAAAATCATTAAGGCTGCAGTGTGCTTGCATAACTTAGTGCAAACTAAAGAAGGTGCACATACATTCGAAAATAAACAATTTTTGGAATCTATAGGAGCATTCGTACTGTAAAGATCCCCCCCTTTCTTATTTTATATTTTAACCTATTGTTCAGGCTTCTCGGCACCTAATGACCTCGCAGGGGCCCATCAGCTACGAGGTAGCGTAGCGATCAGTTGCCAAGAAGTTTGAACGTCGGCGATTCACCGAGCTAAGGTAAATGGAGTCGATCTAACCTGGTCTGTGCTTCGGTCCCGTCAACCTCCTGTCTCTCTGCAAGGCCCGGGTGCACCCTAGGCTCTTCTTGGTAGACAGGTTCTTCAGCCAACCAGGTATGACTGGCAGGCCAGCTTCGATGAGCACAGTGTTCCAACACAGGTTATGTTACGTGGGAAAAACCAATCGGCCACGTAAATGCGAACTTTATCTGGTTCGGGGAACCACAACACACTCAGCTATATAGACAATCCTGAGGGAAACCCGAATACATTCCAGATGGCTTGCGATTTAATTTCAATACCCTAATCAATACGCGTTACATTGCGAGGGCTTTCGTCTGTCAGTTGTCAAAAACTGCAAGGTTGGCAGCAACGTCAAATTCAAAATGGCCGTTCCGAAACCATCGATCGAATATCGATTTGGAATCGAACAATCACCCGCCCGGA
The DNA here is from genome assembly GCA_949825045.1 of Argyresthia goedartella. NCBI lineage: Eukaryota > Metazoa > Arthropoda > Insecta > Lepidoptera > Argyresthiidae > Argyresthia > Argyresthia goedartella. Next base: position 3,058,054 of record OX463811.1, on the reverse strand, counting down.
CAGGCACCCACCTGTCCCCTAATCTACGGGCAGCCGAGACAACGTTGCTACCGCTCGTTTTAGAACCGAGCCTCCTACTAGAACCTCTGCAGACCGGGGGGTCCCGTCCTTGCCAGGGAACAAGTTAACAATGCGCCCCCTGCGCCAACGTAGTGGCGGTAGGTTAGCATCCTTAACCAGAACGAGGTCACCAACACTAGGGGGGCTGGTTTTGTCAGTCCACTTAAGGCGCTGTTGTAAGATATGCAGATACTCGAGCGACCAACGCTTCCAGAAATTCTGAGTAAACTGCTGCAACATCTGATACCTTGACAACCGATACAATTTCACTCCCTCGAAGGGGTGCTCGGGCAACGCGTTAAGTGGCTGTCCTATCAAGAAATGGCCTGGGGTCAGAGCCTCCAGGTCATTTGGATCCGAGCTGAGCGGACACAACGGTCGCGAATTGAGAACGGCCTCGATCTTACAAAACAATGTCGCGAGCTCCTCAAAAGTCAGCGCGGTCTGACCTACTATACGCCCCAAGTGCGTCTTAGCTGACTTAACTACGGCCTCAAAAATTCCACCCCAGTGGGGGCAACTCTGTGGGCTGAAGGTCCACTGTATACCCCGACGGGAGAGGGCCGTTCCAATATCCACTTTATTTACATTCAAAAAGTTGACTATCTCTCGTAAGTATCGTTCCGCACCGACGTAGTTAGTGCCGTCATCAGAGCGGATCAAAGTTGGAAGTCCCCTTCGAGAAACAAACCTATCCAAACAAGCAATGAAAGCCTCTGTCGAGAGATCAGCAACGAGCTCGAGATGTACCGCCTTGGTGGATAAACAAACAAACACACATAGGTACGCCTTGTATTGCTTAGCGGTACGCAATCGTGAACTCTTCACCATAAACGGTCCGGCAAAATCCGTACCAACACCTGAAAACGGTCTGACCTCATTCACACGATCAGGGGGCAAGTCCCCCATGAGAGGTTGCATCGTGGCAGCCTTAAGTCGATAACAAGGCATGCACCGAAACACGATGTTCCGTATGACACGGCGGGCAGATAAGATCCAAAACTCCCGCTGGAGCGTGGCCAACAACGCGTTACAGCCGGCATGCGCGTTTTTAATATGACGATCAGTCACCAGCAATTCAACTAACTGTCCCCCCTTGGGGAGCAGAAGTGGGTGACGAGCCGAATACGACAGATTCGCATTGCGCAATCTTCCTCCTACCCGAAGTAACCCGGTCGAATCAACAAAGGGGTTGAGACGCGCGACGGCTCCCTTCAATTTCGAACGTCCACTTCGTATAATCTCCAATTCTGCCCCAAACTTCGAGGACTGTACCAACCGGACCAAATTCAGTAGCGACTCGTTTCGCTCTGCCGGAGTCATAATAGGGTTCAACGTTCGCTGATCGCGAGGAGTACGACAATTTCGAGCGAATCTCCTAATCCAAGTGGACACGTTTATCAACTTGTCAAGTGAGCTATACCGGTCCAGCAGAAACCCGGCGTCAGGGTCCTCAGCCTTCTGGGTAACATGCACGGCCGCTCTGGGGCCATGATCCGAAGATACTACTACATGGCTGTGGGGCCAGTCCGATTCTCTCCTGGCAAGCCAGGGTGGTCCCCACCACAAATGGTGTCTAACGAGTTCAGGAGCCCGACATCCCCTGGATGCACAATCAGACGGGTTCAATTCTCCTGGTACATGTCTCCAGGTCAGTGGGACCTCAGACGACACAATCTGGGAGACACGGTTCGCAACAAAAACCTCTAAGTTATGGACCGAAGCCTTCAGCCAGCACAAGACAATCTGGCTGTCCGTCCACGCGTACACCGTATCCTCCAAAACCACTGACCCACGCAACACTGTTAGAGTGTGATTCAAAAGTTTGGTCAAAAGAGCAGCCCCGGACAGTTCCAGTTTTGGAATCGTCATCCTTGTCCGAATAGGCGCTACCTTGCTTTTTGCCAAAACCAAACGCACGTCGACCTCCCCGGTGGAGGTGACGGTTCGCAAATAAACCGCTGCCGCAAACCCTCGTTCAGAGGCATCACAAAACCCGTGAAGGGTAGCCCTGTAATCCCCAGCAGGGACCAATTTCCTCGGCAGCGATACATTATTTATGTCCGATAGCGAGGTGAACATTCGCGTCCAATCAGTCAACAAATCACCTGAGAGGTGGGTGTCCCAGGTCAACTGAGCCGCCCATAGCCCTTGCATAAAACATTTGAGAGCAAAGGTGACTGGAGAAATCCATCCATTCGGGTCGAACGTTCTCGCAATCGTTGTCAGTACTGACCGCTTCGTCCAGGCCTTCGGTGTTTCTAAAACCACCCGATAGGTAAACTCATCATGGACGGGCCGGTACTGAATTCCAAGCACTGACAACATGTTAGGGTTGTCAGGATTCTCAAAAACGTGCGGGTCTTGTTGAAACTCATCTGGGAGACCAGCCATCAACTCAGGGGAGTTGGACATCCACTTGCGTAGTTCATAGCCGCCTCGTTCCAGCAATTGAATGAGCTCGTCACGTCGGTCCAGAGCTTCCTCTACACTGGCTGCCCCTGTGCAGACGTCATCGACGTACAAATCTTGCTCCAGGATAGCGGCGGCTCTAGGATAGCTCACACGGTCACGCGACGCCAACTCCCGCAGGGTACGCATCGCCAAATACGGGCTAGACCGTAACCCATACGTGTTCGTGTTCAACTCATAGACCTTGACTGGCTCGGCCGTGGACTCACGCCAAAGTATCAACTGATACCTTCTGTCAGCCGGATGAATTACCGTTTGCCTAAACATCATCCGAATGTCTGCGACAAATACAATCTGGTGCCTCCGAAAGCTCGTGAGAATATCCGAAATATCACGGCTCAACTTGGGTCCCGAATGTAGACACTGATTCAGGGACATCCCGTTCGAGGTAGGTGCTGACCCATCAAAAACAACTCGAATCTTGCCGGTAGGGGTTCGTAGGACGGCATGGTGTGGAAGGAAACAATGATCCTCAGATCTCCAGTCCACACCCGATACCGACATGTGTCCTAACGACTCATACTCCCTCATGAAATCAACATATTTTTGTTTAAATACGGCGTCCCTTGTCATCCTACGCTCCATCGACATCAATCTCGTCTCAGCCATCTTCCTAGATTCTCCTAGTTGCGGTCGATCGGCCCTGAAAGGCAGTCGAGTTACAAAACGACCAGAACGAAGGCGACCAGTACTATTCTGGTAAAACAACTCGCACTCTTCTTCGTCTGCGTCGACTCGACGAGCGGTGGGAGGTTCCTCTATCTCCCAGAAACGTTGGATAGCGTCTGACAACGCTGAGCCAATAAGTATGCCATCTGACTCGGCAGGCCTAACCATTGGCAATGCCGGACCCATGATCACGTGACCAAACATAGTATCCACAGCAATCAACCCGTCCGGCTGAAGAACTCGCCGATCCGACAACAGAAACCTACCCAGAACGTCTGCTCCCAGTAGCAGGTCGACCGGGGCTGGAGTGTCAAAATCGGGATCCGCCAACTTGAGTCCTGACGTCAGGAATCGAACGGCCGGATTCAACTTCACCAAGGGGTGTTTGCCCATGACATGCGTCATTACTAAAGCTTGCACGGATGTTTTTGTCAAAATGTCATAACGTGGAGAGAACGTGATCACCGATTGACCAACTACATTCGTGACCGTAACATTCCCCACGCCCCGTATTGATTTATTATACCTATTTACCTTGAGGCCCAACCATTTTGCTAAATCGTTCGATACAATGCAGCCCTGAGCTCCAGAATCTAATAGGGCGCGAACGTATGTTGGGTTGCCCGCCAAATCCCAAACAAGCACAGAGGCGATCGGTAACACCACCGTCTCCGGTTGGGGGGCAACCAATGGTTGGGCCGCAAATTCCTAGCGAGGACCCCCGGGGCCCCACTGTGCCTGTAACCGATCAGGTAGGCAGCTATACGCCAGAGGGTCCCATTGTACAAATGGCCCACGCGCCGGTTCCATTGCCACCCTACGACGCCCCCCGAAGGGGGGTGGGCGTGAATTCAACCGTGGCCGCTCCATGAGCGGGGGGGACATCACATGCGACCGACGAGGACGAGGCGACGAGCGGGGCGACAACTGAGGCGGCGTCCGAACCGCATCCGCATAGCTCGAAGGTGTCCCATGCCACCCGCCCGTTACGGCCTGCTCAACATACCCAATGTCCCGCTGAGTCGGATGCTGAGTCGCAACCGAAAACTCAGGGCCCCCCATGTGATGACCCTGAGTGCGGCCCTGCACCCTAGTACTGCCCTGTGCACGTGGGGACGTTGGCCCCTGAGTTGCGCTCCGAGTCGCAAACGAATTCTCAGGGCCCCATGCCGTGTCACCCTGGGTACGGCCCTGTGGACGTGGGGACGTTGGCCCCTGAGTTGCGCTCCGAGTCGCAAACGAATTCTCAGGGCCCCATGCCGTGTCACCCCGGGTACGGCCCTGTGGTGGCTGCTGGCCGGACCGGTTCATGCACAACAGATTGTTGTGGGCCCCACCACAATATCCGCACATTTTTGTGCGCGTGCAGTCCCTAGCCATGTGTGGCCCGAGGCACAGGAAACACCAGCTCCGCTGCTTGGCCATCCGGCGCCGTCCCTCAACCCTAAGTTCCCCGAACTTATTGCAATTGGCCACAGCATGGCCAATCTGCCTACAACATGGGCAGGTCTCACTATGTGGGGTCAATGCACTCACAGTCCCATACGACTGCCGGTTTGTGCGGTCCTTCCTCGTCGGAGGGCCCCTACTCACAGCGCTTCCGGCAGCTCTCTGTGGCTCCGAAGGATGGGTGACCGTCAACCCCAAATTCTCTGCCCGTCGAGCCTCCTCTTCCAAAAATCCGACCAAGTCGGAGAAGGCGGGCAGGTCCTCGGCCGACCGCCCGTGAGACTGTTCGAAACGAGTCTGCACGTCAGCGGGTAGGCGGGAAAGTACAATGTACAGCAGTAGGTACGACCATTCACCAACCGGAAGTCCAAGATTCTCTAGAGCCTTGGTGACGGACAACAATGGGTTCAAAACCTCCGTCTGTATGGCCCCGACCTTGTTCACAACCGGGATACTAAACAAACGGTTCAGTTGGGCATCGGCCAACCTCCGTTTGTTATGGTAACGTCTGACCAACAATTGTCTGGCCGTTTCATAGTTACCCTCCGTAACTGTCAAATGAGCGACCAGCTCCCTAGGCTCACCCCTCAATGCTGCCACCAGCTGAGCCATCTTGACAGACTTGGTAATGTCCGATCGCATGTGCACCAAACTGTCGAACAGATTGATGAAGCTCATCCATTCACCGGACACTCCGTCAAAGGTAGGCATAGTTATGGCCGGTAACCTGGACCCTGAACCCTGAAGCGGCAGAGGTGCTTCAATGTCACCACCATGGCTGGACTCGCGCTGTCTACGCATGTCCGCAGCCTTCTGCGTGATAGCAGCTGCCATCTCCATACATTGGTCGACATCCCCTAGCAACCGTGACAGCCTGTCAGGTGCGCAACCATCAACTGATTCCGCCTGCGCGGACAATTCGAGCACCCTATTGTAACGTTCCTTAACGTCCATAGACCGCTCCAATACCACATCATGCCTATCTAAACGGTCTATCAGACTGTGTGCGGAGGAAAACCATCTGAGTTCCTTAGAAACACCCTTCTGGATTTCAGATAACGACATGATCGGAACGATACTTACTCACAATTTGCAGTAACTCAATTTTATTGGACCCTCCAGTCTATAACCCAAACGAGGGAACCCTAAACCACAACTTAAACAATGCTGTTTTCCTTAAACAATAGGAACCGAGTTTTATATCTATATAAATTCTGTAAATACAATTTAGTTTCCCTTTATCATTATAACACACACAGATAGTCAATATTAGTTCAAGTTATAAATTGCTATAAACTGAAAACAATGCAATAGCCTGCTATCAATAGATGTAACTACCTATGTTAACCAAAACATTCTTCAATAGCATTACTAGACCACTAGTAGATTGACTAACTGGTAATTCAATGCAATTTTCAATTCACCTACAATGTACCTAAGTTGAGTACCTACTATTCTGAGTCACATCTCAGTACAACTGGTCATTTAGGGAAAACTGTAATATCTGTCTGTCTACTACCAGACCTATAGCTTACAATACTACCAATCTATGTGGATATAGGAACACAACCAAGTTACCTAGTAACCGCCTATACCTACAGATTGATAGTCCCAAATCGTGCGTTCCTGGAGCCCTTGACGGCTGCAATTCTCAGGAAACCACGCTCTAGCTACCAAAGTTGTTCAGGCTTCTCGGCACCTAATGACCTCGCAGGGGCCCATCAGCTACGAGGTAGCGTAGCGATCAGTTGCCAAGAAGTTTGAACGTCGGCGATTCACCGAGCTAAGGTAAATGGAGTCGATCTAACCTGGTCTGTGCTTCGGTCCCGTCAACCTCCTGTCTCTCTGCAAGGCCCGGGTGCACCCTAGGCTCTTCTTGGTAGACAGGTTCTTCAGCCAACCAGGTATGACTGGCAGGCCAGCTTCGATGAGCACAGTGTTCCAACACAGGTTATGTTACGTGGGAAAAACCAATCGGCCACGTAAATGCGAACTTTATCTGGTTCGGGGAACCACAACACACTCAGCTATCTATATCAGGGGTTTCCCTCAGGATTGTCTATACAATCCTGAGGGAAACCCGAATACATTCCAGATGGCTTGCGATTTAATTTCAATACCCTAATCAATACGCGTTACATTGCGAGGGCTTTCGTCTGTCAGTTGTCAAAAACTGCAAGGTTGGCAGCAACGTCAAATTCAAAATGGCCGTTCCGAAACCATCGATCGAATATCGATTTGGAATCGAACACCTATACTTAACAACGCTTTTAAGCATATGTTAATTGCAGAAATATTCAATAGTAATATTTCTCAGTATAATGGCCAAATGTGATCTTATTACTGTGGTAGGACTTGCTACGTTGTGTAATTTTTTGTTTCAGCAAACCCAGATTCTTTTAGAGGCATGAAGTAGGTAAAGAAAATCCATGAGAAAGAAATTAATAGTTTGAGATGGAGGTGATGTAATTGGTCATAAAAATTTGTTTAGAAAGATTTGGAAATATCCTTGGACGAGGCAAACATGGAATCATTATAAGCTTAAAGAAGGTAGTTACAGTTCCCTAAATCTAGATTCTGTCGCTGTTGTCATAAAAAATGGGGGAAGGGGGGAGTGGAAGATGCCCCAAACCTCGCATCTACCTGTGAATTCCAACCAGCGTTGCTAAGTGCAAGATCTCGCATCTAGATTAACATCTAGTTGCGAGATCTGTTGAATTCCCTTTAATGAGGAGTAAGGATTTCCCTAAGCTTGGCACAGGATGCTACAATAGGGCCTAACGGACTCTAAGGGCGAGATAAATAGTCGATTCTAAGAACGAGTCTTAGCGAAAGCACTTGCTTAAGAATCGATTTTTCTATCATAGACAGTACTTTGGCACTGTCTAAGTCGCGGAACTCGGACTAATTCTTAGCCGAGGCTGAGTACGCTATATTCGATACTTAGCACGTTCTTAGATCACAATAGTAATCTGTGACAACTGTTGCAGTTCTTGTCTTCTTGTTGATGTGTTCTGTGGTTGTCACGAAAACTTTGCAAAACTTGTGTGCAATAAACATTGTTTTCGTTGATACAATAAATATTTATACAATGGATAATGAGTTCGAAAATTTACTGGGATTCTTTAGAGAAGTTGATGATCTTCCTCAGGAACCTCATGTTGATTTACCCCGTTTCCCAAAATGTTACCTGAGAGATGTAATTAATCCGTTCGATTTTTTTTTCTGATGACGAATTTAACAGGTTTTCGAAAGCTACTGTAGTAAATGTTATATTGCCAGAGATTGTGGAGTTAAACACATTTAACCAAGGAGGTTTGCCAATTGCACTGGACCAACAACTACTTATCGCCCTAAGATTTTATGCAACGGGAAGTTTTCAGGTAAGCAACCACTAGTTATTAGACTAATGTTTATATCCATACACCCCTACTAATAAACTTGGAATATAAGTTAAGAAGCAGATTAAACTAGTATTTTTAAACTGCTTCGTATCTTATATTCTCGTATTGGTACTAAATTTAACCCTGTAATCACTTTTATTCCCAGTTTAAATTTAATCCCAATTTAATTAAGTCCCAATTTAAAAACTCTCAATTATTTTACATTAATAGATACAAAATACCAAGTACCTAGCAATAATTCTGACCCCAATGCTTATTAATAATTTAATTTTCAGAAAGTTTGCAGTGACCTCACTTACATCTCTCAGCCCACAGTATGCCACATAGTAGAAAGGATTTCAAGAGTTCTAGCTGGAAAATGGAACAAACTTGTTCACTTTCCAAGGAGGCAAAATTTGGCATTAGCAAAACGTGATTTTTGTAATTTGGGTGCCACAAGTAACTTACCTGGTTTGTTGGAAATCGTGGGAGCTATTGACTGTACTCATATCAAAATTAATAGACCCCGTGGAATAATACATTCAGAAGCCTACAGAAATCGGCATGGGTGGTTTTCTATTAATGTTCAGGTGGGTGGTACCTACTAGTCTATTTTTACGGGTGACTTATGTTAAGTTATTGTTAAATCTCAAAATTCCAGGTTGTCGCAGGCCCAGGGATGAAAATATATGATGTAGTATCAAGGTGGCCAGGAAGCTCGCCAAGAGTTCATGCAAGACTAACAAATAGAGACATTGATGGGATTCTTGTTGGTGATGGCGGATAAGAATGCACAGGCATCACACTAACTCCCTTGCGAAATCCTTCAACACCATCTGAAGAAAACTATAATAAAGTGCAAATAAGAACAAGGAATGTGGTGGAGCGTACATTTGGAGTGTTAAAAAGGAGGTTCCCTTGTCCGCAAAGAGGTCTTGTGTACAAATTAACAACAACGTGTAACATAATATTAGCATGTTATATTCTCCACAATATTGCAATGAAAAATGAAAGTTCCAATGACCATCTAGGTTTTGAAACTGTTGCTGATTTGCCACAACCTCAACTTCAAATAGTAAGAAGACATGCAGCAGAAGGGCTAGCTTTAAGGAATGAGATAATAAGAAATTTATTTAAATTTTAACTAATAAATATGTAGACATGCTGTAAAATAAAATAAACCATAATTTTATATTAATCATCTTTAATATTTTGTTTCAATATTTTTATTTTTATTTGTAGTTCCTCCTCCATGAGCCTGTTCATTTCTTTTTATGAGCAACTTCTAAATCATGCATAACCTTAATATGGTTCATTTCCACTTTAAACTTTTCTTCTCGCTGTTTTAAATCTTGTTCCATTATTTTTATTTTATATTTATCTATTGAAGATGGCTCAGTGATGCACCTGCGTCTATTTCCACTAAATGATTGTTTATTGTAGTTTCGTTCGTTTAGTTTCGTAGTTTCACATTTCAGTTCATCTTCTAGAGGCACTTCTGCTGTGGTCCTACCACGACTCTTATTGTGGAGCCAATAAACCCCAACATCATCATCTTCGGACTGTCCTGTGTAACATATAATAATAAAAAATACCATTAGCTGACTTAATATGTATATCTGTAATTTTGATAACAGGACTGTAAATAAAAATTATTACCTTGAACTGCATCGCTGTCTTGGACTTTGATGGCTGGAAGCGGCTTATTTATCACAATGAGCACTTGTATGTGCTCAGAATCCATATCTGGGATCGATGGACCACCGCCAGTATAATTTCTCTGATTTTCCACTGTTTTGCCTCCCTCGCCTTAGCCTTCATATTATTCCAGAATTTTTTAATTGTTTAGTGTTTGCCTGAAATATTAATTATATTATGTAGATACATGGATATAAAGTCTGAGCCAATCTATGTATTTATAGGAACTGAAGCTGATGACCGAGATGTGACAGAATTTACTTGTATTATAATTGAAATGGTGAGGTTATCAACTATCTTGCCTATTCCTGGCTTGTACAAGTATAGGTTCACACGGAATTCACAAAAATTACAATGTTAGTACAAACTGTAGTGTTATGCTACTTACATGCCATTTTCCAGTCTGCTTTGATGGTCTGCATTTATCTCACAGCTGGATATTTCGTATCACCTTTATTTTCATAGGACCCTGTAACGTTTAAAACCATAAGAACACAATAACAACTCATTTTCACTTCGTATTTTCACACGATCAGCACTTTTAAATCGATGTCGAATGGGTTTACCTTTGGTGACCTTGTATTTGGCTTTCTCCGAAACTCTGCAATCTCGGGCTTCGTGCGCGCTGGTGCGCTACCTTTTTATATATCGATAATGTCCCAATTTTCATTGTTATCTTGTTGTTTTCTCTATTACGAGCCTGAAATCAAAATCTGACATATTTTGATATCGTTGTTTATCTGGTTGTCATGGCAATGTCCATTCAAACTCATTAGCGGTCCGATATATATATACTTCAATACTTTTACAAAAATACTTTTTCCCTCTTGGCCATTCACAAAAATTGCTTTTAATTTAAATAATTTTTAGAACTCTCCAAAAAGGGTATAAGAGCGGAACATTGCTGAAAAAAAGAGGGTCTCGCTTCAGCTCTTGAAGAGGAAGCATCACCTAAAGGCCTTATCCCGGGGCCGCACTGCCCCGGGATCCTGCGAGCCTCTGCTGAGTCGCCTACTGTTTGCTGCTGCTGCCTTACTGCCGTCTCCAACCACCTATACCCTGACGTGCTGCCGTCTCCAATCAACTATACCCTGACGTGCTGCCGTCTCCAACCACCTATACCCTGACGTGCTGCTGTCTCCAACCATCTATACCCTGACGTGCTGCTGCCTTCAAGCCACCTCCTACACCACCTCCGGATCTCCAACTACTCGCAACTACTCCAGGCTCCGGGCACCACCGCCGCGTGCTCCCTGTTCTGCCCTCCTACTCTCCGTGTCCTTCGCTCCCCTTTTTATATCTTTTATACCTGTATCTTTTAAAACCTGTGTCACCTCATTCATCCTCATCCTCATATATTTTTTTTTAAAATAATCATTGTAAATCAACATAATAAACTGTCATTTCTAAATTTTATTCTGGTTGTTGTTTCTTGTTAGGTTCTGTTTAGGTTCTTGTCGCTACATGACAAAACCTTCTGTGATATTCTCGACGAAGAGTTAAATAAATCGGTCAGTTGTGACCAAGCTGCTGCCTTTTCTTTGGCACTCTTGGCATCGGTCTTTTTACAGTCTATTACTGTTGTATATTGACTTATTAAATTAGTCAATAGACTTTTTTCAAAGTCCGTGAATGGTTTTTTTCGCTCCATTTCCATGTCAAAGCCAGGGTCAATCGCGTTTGCTTCAATTTCAAGTCCAGAAGGCAAGCCAAAGTCAATCGGGTAAGTATGAATATCAAGTCCAGGGGAAAAGCTAAGGTCGTCGTAAAATTCACACTTAAAAAAACCCAAAAGAACATTATAGCGAAACTACGAAAGAAACGTAATGAGGGAATCGGAAATGTCAAATTGTTAACAATAGAGCATCTGTCACTGCTGTCAGCCGTCACAGACAATTTTTGACCTTAATTGACCGAACAAAACGAAATTCACAGATACAATTGAAAAAGTTTATTGACACCTTAGCATTGGCCTAGAACATGCTTAGCCAAGCAAACGTCTATGATATGTCTATTTTAGAAATACATTGATACTTAGCTAAGTTAGCCTGAAGTTATGCTTAGGGAAGCATGAGCACGGACTTAGGCTAAGCAACGACTATTTATCTCGCCCCAAGTGACGCATGTACTTATGTCAAATGACAAACTTGGAGCTATTTTGATATTCCCTACGGATGTGATTACTCGACCGAATGCAAATCATATTAATTCGTTAGCATTCCCGCAGTATGAAGCTGCAACAACACCACGTGACTCGGAAGTATTCGCGGTCAACTGTCTCTTTCAGACAACCGCGAGAACCGGCCAGCAATAATTAAATTCGCGGGGTTTGGAAGACATATTCCCATCCTTTCATACGTAGCGGCGTGACCTACTCCCTTGCCATCGGGCACCACTACTACTCGCCATGACAATATGTACATCCCCTACCCTGTAAGACTTTTCAGGCAATCACACCACCTACAAAGGGGCAGATCCCTATTATTCGCCCAAGATTGCAATATGACACAACCACCACATCACACAAGAGGATAAATTACAATTCAATATACAATACAAATAGCCAACAGGCACTCCGGTTACCAGGTAGTGAAGTTTTAATCAACACCAAACCGACAGCATATTCATAAATAACAATAAAAAATAGCTTCAATTGAAGCAGGCTAAATAAATTAAGTATATGTAGGTTTTTAAGAACGCTAATGCAAGCTCTGTCATTCGTAAGAATTTGGTATAGTTAAAAAACTTCACGGAAGGTGGAGAAAAATGTAACCAGAGTAGTTCTATAAAACGTTAATAAATACAAGTGCCAAGTAGATTAACGCAATACTACTAAGTGTTACCTGTGTAACTTAATTTTACAGAAATTTAGAACACAAAGGAAGGGAAATAAACTAATCCGTCAGTTTGATTATTACAGGATGAGCTAACAGACAAAGGACTCAACTGTAATTTTAGTTCAGGATATAAGGATGGGGAATGCCTACCTAAGCGGCTAGCCGACGACAGATCTACCTTAATCAGTTTTGAAAACCCAGTAACACGCATCTCATGTCGACGCAGCTATTTAAATAGGCGAACGACAGTGCTACGCATTATGGATTATCATTACACGCTTTGTACCTACATAACATTTTCCGTTTGTTATTCAGATAAGTATAATGAGGAGTCCGAGTCGAGACAATTAACTCATAGTTCCAGTAACAATTATATACGCCCCTATTAAAACCGAAACCTCTACTATATTGACACTGCCTTGTGGTGTACAGTTAAAAAGGACAAGCAACGACAATATTGACAATACTCGGTATCGGTATTTAAAGTTAAGAGCAATCAATAAATTAGGTTAAGTAAACTGTGCATCAAACCAGACAGGAGTTCCCGGTGCGCTGAGATGCCGCGCGAAAGCAGGTCAAAGCTCACCCGAACAGCCGGCTGATGGTCAGGTACAGCCGCGCGTTGCTTAGCCAACAAGCGCGAGCGCAGCCCCTGGAAATGTCTGCCCGATACGAAATGAGTGATACGTAATAGCAAATAGTTTTAAGCAAGTTCACGTCGCGAGCCCGAATCTTCCAAATTACGCGTAACATAAAGATAGATATATAAACAACAGTAAAATATAAATCACAGCAAGTACAAACAAGATTAGGCACACGTCACCGGATTGTAATAAATACTTGACAAAGTGGGCTTAGGCCTATTCCTCTGTCAACCACGAGAGCTTGTTAAACCTAATAGACTTTAACATTCTAGAGCTGAATCAGATCAATAAATATGATTCAAAACGGCAAAGAAATGCGTCTTGCATATCTTAAAATAAATTTGAAAGCGTTGATAAATTTACTAACTATAACTATTGAATTTTACTCAGTGATCTGGATTCGAACCAGATTAATTATAATTCTCCGTGGTCTAATGGGCCTCACAAATAGAAGATGCAGGTTCGACTCCGATGTACGACATACTAGCCCCTTAATGATAAATTTATTAACTATAACTACTGGATGATAATCATCAGTTCTCTGGATTCGAATCAGATTAATTATAAAGAGCTCCGCCCACGCTTGCCTCTCACACAGAAGTTGCAGGTTCGACTCCCGACCATGTACCAATGCGACAATCAATCCATTTTAAATACATTATACGGACGTTCTAACGGTGATGGAAAACACCGTGAGGAAACCTTTACTACTCCATAGCTGCGGCGATGGGCTAATTGTCAGCCAAGGCGGAGCATGAAATAACCGGCTCAAAATGGGCACAGTTGTGCCCCTACCACCCCGCATGGGAAAAGGCGTGACGCTATGTAATTATAATTCTCCACATCTTTGAAATGTAACAAAATAAAATAGACTTACCACTTTGTGCTATTCTTCACTCGACTGCCGATGCCTACCACGTGTACCTTTACTCACCACTCGGCGAAGGCCTTTTGACGCCGCAGACTCGCCTCTCGCGCCCGGCACCAGAAAAACTCCCGCACTTCCTGTTATTCCGCTCGATGAAGTCCTCCTCGCTGTCGACTCCCATGTTCCGTGTCTAAACCCGGGCTCCCTACTCTTTCAAATTCCCGGCTTTTCGGCGTAGGCGCAGCCCTACCTACTCTACTACCTACCCTTCCAGTCTCGACCAATCACATCGCCAAATCTCATTCAAGACTACGCCCCTTTATCATCTCATTGGCCCATGTACTCATGGTGCTATCAGGATTATTGTTTTAACAAGCATAATAGTTAGCCTATTTAGTTCTTTCCATGCTTAGATCCACCCCAAGAAATAGAACGATGCTGACGATACTGATACATGAAACTTTTCGCCATCGCCTATAAGAAGTTGTTAATATTAGGTTTTCGCTATATACTTTATTTGGTTCTTTACGTCAGACACTTGCCCAAAGTGGGTGATAAAATAATTAGCAACCAAGATTAAATATATCAGGATCTCATTTTAGTATGTTACCTAAAAACAATGATTCAGTGAATGATTATGCCTAATCTAACTAACCTATCAGAGCTCAATTAATTTCAACGACCCGAATGGCCGAGTCGGCAGTGCCACACCCACGATGTCAAGGGTCCCAGGTTCGAGTCTCAGTGGGGCAAACATTTGTCTGACGAAAACGGATGCTTGCACCCCAGTGACGGCCGTTTATCTATCTCAGTATAATATTTATAAGTATGTGTATCGCCGTCTAGTAACCAACATATAAGGAATCCTAGTTTGGGCCAGATCAATGTGTGCAAATAGTGCCCAATGTATTATTATTAATTAATTTCAAAGATGTCATACGGCATTCATTCAGTGGGGTGCCAACAATGGCATCGATCCCTGGCTTTATTTAGACAACAACGTCTTAAAATAATAAAACATCCGCACCGTACTCGCCTTTTTACACCATCATCATTGAATTATTGCAGGACAGAGTATTGTAAAAAATAACCAATTACAAGTTATGACTTGCTTACCCAGAACTTCGTATTTCTTGCCATGATGCAAGTAATTGGCCAGAAGATAAATGACCTTTATTTTATTATCTCGAATGATCATAAGAGTGACCTTGTGATAGACTAAATTACTTACTTCCTAACGAGCCATACATAGAACTGAGTTTTGGCTAAATAGTTCTGGTCAATGTTTCTTTTAAGTCTAAAAAAAATTAATCGGTGCACATTTGTTTACAGTCAGCTTTTATGACTTTATTACTTAAGTTATTCCCAAAACTCCAACAAACCGATATGAACTACCTTTCTTGATTTTATGATAATTTTGTATGATTTAGTTAAACAGTGCATGTTGGGATCGTTACAGTACCGATGCATCTAAATAGACATAGAGCAGACTTAGCAGCATTTAATGCAAGAACACAATTTGTAAACTATTTTAAGCAAGAGTAAAACAAAAATGTAATAAGATTTTTGTAAATAGTAATAAAAACAATCTTACCCTCTATCCCAGTCTTTTCTTGAATTTTCCGCCATGCCACCTCTTTTTTGTACGTATTTTTGAAAATTTCATGTCCAGCAGAATATAACTCGGGATAATTCCGAATTAAATTCAACAATATTTCGATTTTTTCGCCTTCCATTATGAGAAAATCTGTCCGCCCGGACAGAAACATGTAGTGACGCGTTGCGATGCGAAACACCACTAGCGAACTCCTGCGTCTGTGTAACGACCATTTCGCGTTCGCTTGCGAAACAGTACCGACAAGGACGTAACTATCTCATCTCGCTGTAGAGTGAGTGAGACATAGCATATGCGAAACGCTGCCTGCAACTGACAGTTTTTTCGCTATTTCGCTGCCGCATGCGAATGCGTAGGTGGACTAAAGGCGTTAGTTGGGCAGTACAGTACTTGCTCACAATCTGAAATTGGAGAAATGCCCCATTTCAACTATTCTGGTACAAAAAAACTAGCTTTGACCAGCTTCGTCATGCCTCACGGACATTACCCAAGCGTTTACCTCCGCTACTTGTCTAGATAACGTATTCTGTGAATGTAGTATACACGATAAACAAATAGTTATGGCATTAAGTTCAGACCACACTGGTCAGATTGTAGTATTTGAAGAAAGTAATGCTATAAAGCCCGTTAAAGTATTGTGTAGACCAGTAACTTTGAATAAAATGGAAAAATTTCGTAGTGGACTAGTGTCAAGTCTACCGTTAACACCTTACTGTGAAGATCCGAACACAATATATTCCAGCTTCTTCAAATCTGTATCTGCGGAATTTGAGAAGGTTTTCAATATGACAAAAGTGAGACCGGACAACAAATCAAAATTCTCTGAATGGGCAACAGAGGATTTAAGACAGAGCAGGTCCAGACTATATGAATTGTATGAGCAAAAATCCTATGAGCACAGTCCTGACTTTAACGTCTTTGTCAAAAATTATTCTAAAAATTTTAGGAAAGACTGCCACAAAGCCAAGTACCTACATCTTAACAATAAAATCAAAGCTTCTGGCGACAAAATTAAAACTACATGGAACATTATTAAAAAAGAGACAGGCAAGGTTAGGTCTAGTGAATCTAGTTTTAATTTAAAAGTTAACGACCAATTACTCTCATCAAACGAGGACGTTGCTAACGCATTTGAAAAGTTCTTCAGTACCATACCAATAATAACAACAGAAGCACTACCATCCTCTTCTGAAAAGTCTTTAGATTACTTGGTTGAAAATGTGCCCCAAAACAATATAATTCTTCAGTACCATACCAATAATAACAACAGAAGCACTACCATCCTCTTCTGAAAAATCTTTAGATTACTTGGTTGAAAATGTGCCCCAAAACAAGGATGGCTTTAACTTCAAGCCAATAGGCTCTATAACTATAGTTAAAACATTTAAACTTCTTAGCATGAAAAAGACTGAAGATTTATGGGGCATGTCGGTTAACGTGGTTAAATCAGTAATCGATGTGATTGCACCATACATGGCAATCACATTCAATAGTTGTATAGCAAACGGAGTTTTTCCTGACCTCATGTAAATGAGCAGATTAATACCACTTTTCAAATCCGGTAGTAAACAAGACCCTGCCAACTTCAGACCTGTATCTGTATTGCCAGTGTTGAGCAAGATGTTTGAAAAGGTCATATTGAGTCAACTACTCTCTCACTTCAATGCATCTGGGCTACTCCACAAAAAACAGTTCGGATTCACTAAAGGAAGATCAACAACAGACGCCGGAGTAGCGCTAGTAGAATACATTTATAGTGCGTGGGAAGGATCACAGGATGCGGTTGGTATTTTCTGTGATATTTCCAAGGCCTTTGACTGTGTGGACCATCAAACTCTTTTGCTCAAACTTCAACACTATGGTATCAAAGATAATGCGTTAAAATTAATGGAATCTTATTTAATGGAAAGATTACTAAAAGTAGATATAAGGGCCATTCTCTTATTATAGGGCCCATTTGCAGCTAATTCCCACGACTTTTTTAAAATATTAAAGTAAGTATTTTTTTAAATATATGTATCGATATAAGTTGCCCAATAACTGAAATATATGGCACTTGTGCTTGCCGCGATGTTTTCCTAACAGAATATATATTTTTCTTAAGTAATACAAAAAATGCGGAAGAAAAATGACAACTGCGTTACTTCACTTAAGAATCAATTTTATTTATGAGGAACTTTAAATTCAGTTCAAAGACTTATAAACTACAAACTTAAATATTGCTTCTATTCTTAATTGAAAACAAATCAACAAAAACTAAAAATATTCATTTTTAATTAAACTTACAAAACCACTGCGTTACCAAATGTCATATTTTTGACACATATTTTAATTTTAATCAGGTTAGGTGTAATGAAAGGTTATGAAACTATTTAATATACATAAAACAAATTAAAATGTGGTAATGATAAAAAAAAATGAGCGTTTTCTTTCATAGTAATCGGAGATATAACTGAATTTATAGTACTGAAAATTGAGACAAAAAAGTAACGCAGTGGTATCAACAGTAACACAGTGGTAAAATATTAATCAATCACAGACAATCTTTGATGCAGTATAAACAATTCGTAGAAATATAAATTATAAGACTAGTACACAAAAAAAACTAAATTCTAAGTTATCTTTGAGCCTTATTTTTCAAAAATGTTAACCGGTTGAGAAAATTCGTAAAACAGTCTCTTACCCTTCATAACCATCTTTGGTTGAGGTACTATCTCCAAAATGTTTTCATAGGGTTCGTAAGAAATATCCTTTTCATCCAGTTTGAACTTTCTTCCCGAACTATCTATTGTTTTGAGAAACATTACTTTCACTTCTCCGTCTTCATCTACGTCACTTTGTGCAACCGCTAGGAAAGAATACTGTTTATTTTTCACCGAACAAACTTTGAGGATTATGTAAACTCCTTCAACTATTTTAGACGGATGTACATTTTCATTCTGTATTATATCTTTTTCATATTGGTTAGAAACCGATGCTGCCAAGAGGTCCTGCTCTCGGCCTACTTTTTGAGTAGATTTAAAATTTGATAGAGGTTCATCTTCGTCTGTGCTTTCATTTGAGGAGTAGACCATATCGTAAAATGTCTTTTTCGAAATGTAATTTGATATGTCAGCTAATACTTTTTCTGCCTCTTCATCATCAAAATCACTTTCTCGGGAATCAGGCATGTCTGTCATCATTTGTGGTTCTGTATTGGTGCCAGCAAAATCATTTTGAGAAGTAGCAGCATCATTATCTTCCAGACTTGGCCTGAAACCCAAAGGCCTGTATACTTTTGGCGATAGGCAACTACAAAAACCTCTATTACAGAAACAACTGAGATCGCGGTACTGTAATTCTCCGCGAAAATCCGTGAAAATTTGATGAACCTTTAAGGTCCCGCGAAGTGGTAAAACAGTATTAGGAAGAACTTTCTCCACATTTTCTATGTCAGTATCTGTCACAAAATAAAGTTGGATTTTTGTGGAGTCTTTCAAACTGTTGAAGAAGTTCTCGGCGTCAGTTATATCTGAGCCTGTGGCCACTTTTCTATCAGCGATACGTTTCAGGGTGCCCCCAACACCATCTGCCGCTCCCTTTCCATGGCCACTCTCGAAGAAATTCCATGTTATGCGTTCGAAGTTATAAACCTCAAAAATCCTTGTGCAAGTAAGATGGAAATTCTGCTTCTGGCGATATTGAGTCGCGGGTCCGTCAGAGAATACATGAATGGTTTTCACATGAGGGTATTTGGTCTTCAAATCATTGATAACGGGGTCGAGGTGCGCCCATATTGCTGCAGGTCCGTGTGAAGTATTTCCTGATATGGTGCTGAATGACTCAATCCGTGGCTTGTCTTCTCCTTCTGGTTTTAGATAAAGCACTCCAGTGTGTAAAGTGACTTGCTTGCGAGACCCTCCGAAATGATGAGACTGGATTTCTTCGAAGTATTTACAAGAGTAATTTTCACTAAAATCAATGTGTATCACAACTTCATCACTTCGGAGATTATCTATTGCAGCCCCATAGTTCTTGTATTGGGTTTTTATATTGTGTATGTGTTTTTTAAGTGTAGTCAGTGCCACTTCAAATTTGTCAATCAGCTCCCCAACTGTACCTTCAGCGGTTTCTCTCTCATTTTTTATTACTTTTACCTTTTTGCCCGACTTTTCTATTTCTTCTGGCTGTCTTATCCACTGTTGCCACTTTATTTTTGCGGATTTATCGTGTGTGCGGACCAGTATGTTTTTTGTTTTGCAATCGTTGCATTTCTCAGTCATGCAAGTCCCACTATCTGTATCACACACTGTGTTTACAATGACCGAGCTGAGGCTTGACTCATCAATAATTTTGTTTTTGTGGAGAGCATCGAAGTACTGGATATTGGCATGTGTTTTGCAAAGGCAGGTCTCTCTGCCATCGACACTTGGTGGTTTTACATAGAATGGTCGCTGCTTCGCAAAATACGAATATGAGCAGTGTTCAGTCAAGTTTTCTTTTTTGAAAGAAACGTGAAGATTACGCATGGTGTCTAAAAGGTATCGTCTTTGCATTTTCACCTTTTTGTAGGTTACTGTTTCACGTTTGCCGGCAGTGGCTCTGGAAACATCGTCCCTATGGAAAAATATCTTTATCTTTTTTGCCAGAATTGCTTCCTTAGGTACGTTTTGAATTTTCTTCATTTTATCAATGCCTAATGTGTCACGTATTATGTCCATTTTCATCCTAGAGTTCTTTATGGCATTTCCTTGGAATACTTCTTTAATAGCTCTCTTTTCTCTCACTCCCTTTATCTTCACGTAGTGATCTTTAATAGCATTTGTCAAAATCAAGTATTTGCTTTTAAAATGAGGAGATTGTTCTTTTCCCTGCTTGCTTTCTTTAGAATTTATGACTCTGTTATTACAGAGTTCCTTCTTCTGTATTTGTTGGCCTTCTTCTTCAGTCCTTCCAATTCTTTTTGTAATTTTAAAGTTTGTCTGAATAGTTTAGATCGATCTCTCCTCACATGTCTTCTTCCCCTTGATCTTGGACTCAGAGAAACAGGAGTACTCGGCGAGATAGGTGTCCTAACATGTCTTCTTCCCCTTGATCTTGGACTTAGAGAAACAGGAGTACTCGGCAAGATAGGTGTTGTAGCTGGTGTGGAAGCTGGTGTCTCAACTAAAATCGCTTGTGCAGCTTGTGCTAGTTGCTGTCGTTTTTTGTTGGCAATCTTCCATCTACGTTTAGCAACTCTATGTTCTCGATCAGTCATGTCTTTTACCAGCTTTTTCTTCGCATGATAGCGTTGCAGGTGCTTTTGCTTGGCTTCCGCATTCTTAATCGGATTTTCCTTAAGTTTTTGTCTGTAACGCCGTTGTTTTTCGGCCGGTGTTAGTGCCATTGTACTTTGAGTACATATGCTTTGATTATTTAGCCTGGAAATAATAAAACAGTTGTGAAAAGTGTGAAAATTGACTTCAATAAAAAAAAAACCACTGTGTTGCCAATATAACAACTGCGTTACCACCTGTAGTAACGCAGTGTAGAGGTAACGCAGTTGTTAAAATCAAACATATATCTACACTGTGATTACACAGATTAACATTTTAATGAAATTATAGCAATAATCGAAACATTACACAATAAGTACCTAAACAAAAACATGAGATATTAATTAATCAAAAAAACTCACCTCTCGCGGTTTGTAACTCAGTTGTCGCACAATAAACACACGCACCTCACCTGACGACTGCTTGCCGACTGGCTCGGCTAGTTCTACCCTGCCGCCCACCACCCGCACCCCGCTAAGCGTAATGAAATACTGCGCGTGATTTGAGGTGGTGTGACATGGAAAAGCATCAACATTAGGTTATATTTTTTATGGTAACACAGTGGTTCGATCATTTGGTGTGTCTATTGTGACACAAACTAAAATATTTTTAATAATTTTACTACTATTGATAATTCAACTGTTTATTTGTTAAAGTATTGTTTGGGATCCGAATCGTTGATGCGAGTATTGTAAAATTTTAATCCTATGGAAGATTTTAAAAAGACTCGAGTTTCTTTAAGGCAACCTGTTAGGTGTGACAAAAAAATATTATATGGAAAACACCTGAGTTACCACAAAGTACAACAGAGTTACCATTTTTTTTATAAAACCTGTTGTTTTTGATTAGGCAGAGTACCATTTATGGAAAGAATATTTATTTACGTAACGATACCCAGCTGAGTGTTATTTAATATTATGTATTTTTTGATAATTTCTTACTTATACAGAAGTGACACGTTATGGGCCCTAGAATAAGAGAATGGCCCATAAACAAATGCAAGTCCACTGGAACCCATATGAATATTGGTGTACCCCAGGGTTCTATCTTAGGTCCGTTCCTTTTCTTAGTGTACATGAATGACCTGCCTTATATGGTGGAAAAAATGACTCAGATTGTTCTATTTGCTGATGACACATCTATTATTTTCAAGGTGAAAAGACAAGAAGAAATTCTAGACGACGCAAATAGTACACTCTCTCATGTGTTAAGTTGGTTCAATGTAAACAACCTGTTATTAAACTCAAAGAAGACTAAATGTATCAAATTTTGTTTGCCTAATGTACGACAGGTTGAAAGCAGTGTTAGAATAGGATCTGAAAGATTGGACCTCGTTGAAGACACAATCTTTCTCGGAATCACTATAGATTCGAAACTTCAATGGGGTCCTCACATAACTAATCTCGCACGAAGACTTAGCTCAGCCGCTTTTGCGGTCAGACAAATCAGACATCTTACAGATGTTGAAACTGCCAGATTGGTTTTTTTAGTTACTTTCACAGTATTATGTCTTATGGAATATTGCTCTGGGGGAAAGCAGCAGATATAAATACGATATTTTTTTTACAAAAAAGGGCGATCAGGGCGATATATCAATTAGATGCTAGAGAATCATTAAGAGAAAAATTCAAAGAAATTAATATACTTACGGTTACCTGTCAATACATATACGAGAATATCGTGCATGTAAGAAAAAACATAGCTTTATTTAAAATTGTAGGTGATAGCCATACAATTAACACTAGAAATAAAAATAGGTTAGCACTACCATTATTTAGACTAAGTAAAGTAGGCACATCATTCATGGGGCACTGTATTCGCTTCTACAATAAAATACCACAGGAATCATTGATCCTTCCTGAAAAGAGGTTAAAAAACTATGTTAAAAATGAGCTGATAAAAAAGTCCTATTATAGTATTAAGGAATACTTAGATGACAAAACTGCATGGTCCATACCATCTCAGCGCACAGAAATTCGACGAGGGGCGATGGATCAAGTCTATCACTCGCCGGCGAATTTCCTTAGACCGAAACCTACTGGTTGTAATGTCACTTTTAAAAAAAAAAGGTATGGGGGAGTTTCTTGCCGTTTCTTCTTAACCCCGAGGCCCACCTTCCGAAACGGTGTAGTCTTTTTTATATAAAAAAAATTGACTTGTAGTTATAAGTAAGTATAATTTTGACGTTGAATAAGATAATTTATTTATTTATATTCAATAAAAAAATGACTGACTCTGACTCTGTTTCACTTCGTGTGTTTCTAACGTAAACACCCCGAATGGGAAGAGCGTTTTAAGGTCAAACCGCACTTCGGCGGCGCGACGCGGAGAGGCGCAGCGTGTCAGGAAGCGGCCAAATATTATTTCTACTAATTACTATGATTCTGACCGCACCATATCGGAGCGCCGCGGCGCGTACCGGCGCGGCGCGACAGACTTGGGCCCGAGATAATATTCTCCCGCTAGTGCGGTATGACTAGCGGCGCGGCGCGGCAAAATATTGCAGTCAGTTCGCGTTCAACTACCAAGAGAGCAAGACGACGCACGATGGAAGAGGAAAAATTAATTGATCTCCTGAGTGGTTATCCTGAACTGCATGACATGGAAAATACAAATTAGGTATATGAACCAGCCAGTAGTATTATTGGGAGTATCTGGTAAGTAAAAACATTTTATTTTTAATAGGTAGTTTAATATAATATTTCGTCGAGACGGGTTGGTTTTGATATCGATTAAGTTTAATTTGGATAAAATGAGATGAGATTAATGGACAGCTGGCACTCGCTTTTCATACCAAAGTGCTTTTCTTTTTGTGAGGAAATGCACAGTTTTTCTGGAAATCCAAATTGAAAATTGGTGAACGGAACGCATTTTGCTACGAAAATCGGCAAACGAAACGCAAAAGTACCATTCACAGACGACCCGTATGGCCGAGTTGGCAGTGACCCTGTCTACAAAGCCAAGGGTCCCGGGTTCGAGTCCCGGTGGGGGCAAACATTTGTTTGATGACAACGGATGTTTGTACCCTAGTCATGGTTGTTTATCTATCTAAGTATAATATTTATCTATATAAGTATGTGTCTCGTTGTCTAGTACCCAAGATACAGGGAATCCTAGTTTGGGGCTAGATCAATGTGTGTAAATAGTGTCCAAGGTATTATTATTATTATTATTAATCAAACAGACAAAATTAGTACAATTCACAGACAAAATTATGACGTTTTGTCTGTTGTATTGACATTAATGTTGTGGTCGAAAAATGATGCATCTTCATTCCGTTTCTCTCGTAGCTACGCGAATGTACTTTTCCTTGTTATTCTTGTTATTTACGACGACTTCGGCTATCCCTTTGGACTTGTGTTGTGTATTCTACCCCTCCTCGCAATTACTATTGAACTCTGCTGCTACCCCGGACATCGATTTGCTGTTTGAAATGGAGGATCAACCATCGACGAGCGGTGCTTCTCGACGGCGGCAGCGGCTCAACGAAGAGGTTCTAGATGGAGAGCAACCATCGACGAGTGGTGTAACCCGGCGTCGTTTGGAGGATAATGACCCATCATCATTGTCGGATTATAGTTCCGACGACGATGAATCGTTTGTTCGGCGAAACTTATACGTTCCGCGCGATGTGGAACATAGGCAAATTGATAGAAAGGTTGAACACCAGAGAAAAGTGTGTGGTCTTTGCTGAAAAGCAAGGCCTGATTAAAACATCAAAACTGTGTCGTATACACCGCACACTTATGAAAGTGGTGAACTACAGAAATAAAACAGTTGGCACGTTTGTCTGCGAAAAGGGCCGCTGCATGAATAAGAAAGAACTTTGTTTCCAGGACACTTGGAACCTGGTTCGAAAATGCAAAGATTGAAATGCCAACAATATTTTATCTTATGTATTGTTTTGCCCGAAAAATTTATACAATGACACTCATTGTGGAAGATTTCACAAAAAAGGAAGAGCAATGCCAGTCCCAGGTCACCATAGTAGATTGGTATAATTACTGTAGAGAAGTGGTGGTCAAATACCAAAGGCATAAACAAGCCGGAAAGGGAAAAATCGGTGGCCCGGGCAAGGTGGTACAGATAGACGAAAGCAAGTTCGGGAAAAGAAAATTTAATAAAGGTAAGTCACAATACACAGCAATAAACATGTTGTTAGGAGCCGAGCGGAGCGAGGCGACCCCATCTAGTTTCACTAAACCGAAATGTTTGCTTTAGGTCACTTTATGTGCAAATACTTAAGATAGGTTGTGTTAGGTCACAACGTTATGAACGACCCGGAGCCGAGTGAAGCGGAGCGGAGTGAGGCGACCCCATCTAGTTGTACAAAATCGTAATGGTTGTTAAACATTATGTTTTGTTTGTTTCAGGGACACACATCGATGGCCATTGGGTGTTGGGGATGATTCAAAGTCAAAGTCAAAGTACTTTATTACTGTAGATATTTACATATACTTAGCAAAAGTCATTTTTTGCCTCTTCTCTACATTGGACCACTGTGGGAGAAGAAGGGCGAAGAAACTCCCACAGATTGATTTTTCGACCTCTTTTAAAAATAGGTTGTGCTTAACTAATACAATTATGATATTTTTTTATTTAATAAGCAGGCAATAATAAATAATTACAAAATTAATAACAGCGAGGTCTGTGTTGAACTAGATTAACCCCCATACAGTTCGGTCATTTAAGTAATCTCGAACATTGTAATATCCCTTTTTCGATAAAGTCGCTTTAACATGCTTTTTAAATTGCTCAAATGGCAATTTCAAAATCTCCAGAGGTATCTTATTATAGTAGAGAATGCACTGACCCTTGAAAGAATTGCTAACCTTCGCGAGTCTATATCGGGGCGCACACAGTCTGTGATTATTTCTTAGATTAACACTGCAGCTATCGCTAAGTTTGGTAAATGTTGTAAGGTTCTTGCGTACATACATTATATATTCGAAAATAAATTGACTAGCTACAGTTAGTATGTCAATTTCTTTAAAAAGCTCTCTTAAGGAGTCTGTTCGTTTTAAATTATAAATTGCTCGAATAGCTCTTTTCTGTAAAATAAAAATAGTTTGAATATCCGCTGCTTTCCCCCACAACAAGATACCATAGGACATCACACTATTAAAGTAACTAAAATATACTAGCATAGATGTAGCCACATCCGTGCTTTGTCTGATGTTCCTAACAGCGTAAGCCGCAGAACTTAATTTACCAGCTCATTTATCTATGTGGGGTCCCCACTGCAATTTGCTTTCAATGGTTATTCCAAGAAACTTCGCATCATTTACCAATTCTAACGTGCTGTTGTCTAACACTAAACTGGTCTTAACTTGCCTGACATTTGGAAGTGAGAATTTTATACACTTGGTTTTACCAGCGTTTAACAATAAATTATTAACTGTGAACCAATTCAAGGTTAAAGACAATACACCATTAACATCATCAAAATCTCCTTTTTGTCTTTCAATTTTGAAGACCATCGAAGTATCATCAGCAAACAACACTATGTCAGTAAATTTCTCCACCATGAAAGGCAGATCGTTAATATATACCAGGAATAAGAAAGGGCCTAATATGGAACCTTTTGGAACGCCAATTTTTACCCCCGATCCATCAGATTTAACGCCATTTACTTCTGCCTTTTGAATTCTATTGCTCATCTTAGGAGATCCAACGCTTTATTTCTAACTCCGTAATAATTTAATTTAATTATAAGCGTATTATGATCAACACAATCAAACGCCTTCGACAGGAGGCAAAAAACTCCGATAGCATCCTGTGCGGTCTCCCATGCAGAATAAATATGAGGTATAAGGGTCCTGCATCCGTAGTCGATTTACCCCTAGTGAAACCGTATTGTTTGGCGTGGAGTTGTTTTGTACGGTTGAAGTGTGAGAGCATTTGATTGAGTATAATCTTTTCAAATATTTTACTTAGTGTTGGAAGAACAGATATTGGTCTGAAATTTGAAGGATCACCCTTATCTCCCGACTTGAACAGAGGTATCAGTTTACTGTGTTTCATGAGGTCTGGGAAAGCCCCATAGTCAACACATTTATTGAAAAGCTAAGTGTGGGGCTATAACTAGAATTACTGAACCAATGACTTTGACTGATATACCCCACAGGTCTTCCGTATTTTTTAAGTTAAGTAATTTAAACGTTTTGACAATGTCCTGGGGATATACATGATGAAATTTTAAATATACATTACTGACGCTAGTGTAATTTTTTAATAAAGTCTCTGCTTCATATGGAGATGAATTTAGACGGTCTGTTGTGAGTAAGGGTACATTGGTGAAGAATGTTTCAAAAGCTCGAGCAACATCAGCGCTGGATTTAACAACATCATCACCTATCTTTAGGCAGAAATCATTGTCCCTTGGTATAACTTTGCCAGTTTCGCGGTTTATTATTTGCCAAAGTGTTTTCATTCTTTTATTTGATTTTTGAATTTTTCTATTAATGTGTTAAATTTTTGCAGTTCTACAAACCAACTTGAAAGTTTTGGAATAAATTTTAACATAGTCATGAAATTTTCGATCAAAATGATAGGTTTTTTGTTCATAAAGGTCATATCTTTATCATATCTCATATATCATATCTTACTTTTTAACTCTACTTTTACGAATTCCAAACGTTGCCCAGTCATTAAATTTAGATTTACCGTTGTAGTCACTGACTTTCTTTAATTTAAAAACTTTATTGAATTCTGTCTGAATAATGTTGAAGAAGTCTGAGTAGATTTTGTTTGGGTTCTGTTCATCAAAATCCGGTACTGGCAAATTTATATCTAACTTTTTCTTATACGTCTCTAGTCTATGGGATGTAATAGGCCTATAAAATGATGGATCAGTCCTATTTTTACTGGCAATTGGGAATGAAACTGTTTGACCACTGTGATCGGAGGGTAAGCAGTTAATTACATTATTACTTGTGAATGCACAGTCACAAAAAACGTTATCTAAGCAAGTTTGGCTGGTAAGTGTAATTCTAGTCGGCTCTAGAAATATATGACATAAATTAAATGATTTGAACAGAGTTATGAAACGTTGTTTCAATGTTGTATCTACAAGCAAATCTACATTAAAATCGCCACAAATAATTAACTTTTTTCTGCTATTACAAAGTTTAATGAGGGCATCCTCCATAATTTTCTCGAACATTTCAAAATTGCCAGGGCCGTTTTCATATCTCGGAGGTCTGTAGACACAAACAATAATATGGCTATCCAACTCAACACAGGATACCTCTATTTGTCTTTCTACAGTAAGTGCAAGAATATCTTTCCGTTGTTTCACCTTAATATTATTTTTTACTAAGATTAAAGAACCACCTCTATCAGCAGTCTTTCTATTGTAACAACTGACAATTTTGTAATTATTTATGTTAAAAGACATCATATTTTCCTTTAACCAGTGTTCTGTAATACAAATAACATCGGTTTATTAATGATTAAGAAATAATTCTAATACAAGTTCTTTGCCAGGTAGCCCCTGCATGTTTTGATGGGAAATATTTAAGTGGGGCTTACCCTTTGTCCTAGTATTTTTCATTTGATTGCCAGAAAACCCCTGCTTATTTTGTAAAATTTTCTTATGTTTTGAGAGGTCCTCTTTTGTCGAACTATCTAGTTTAAAACACTACTATTAGTACTAATACTAACTAAAATTAAAGGCGACTGCGTTATAGTATTTACAACTGTGTCGCATATATTATACGCTAACAATGTAGCTACTCGTTTTTTTGTTTTATGAGACAGGTACATAGTATCCTGAGTCAAAGTAAAGTTATGAATAAAATTATTCATGTCGAAATATAAATAGCATCTGTTGGGAAAAGATTGAAGGAGATGAAACTCACGCGTGCTCCTCTTCGCTGGTTCAATGATGAGTCTGAGGCTTCTGGTGTTCTTGCCTGATTTGAGTGGGCATCAATCACTTTCCGTTCATCGGGTGAGGTTGCTGATTCTCCTTATCGCGACGGTTGTAAAGCGACGCGAGGACTCGAGCCCATAGAAAAGCAGTTGACGGGACAAAACGGTAATGTCGACCGAACCGATCCGTGGCGCACTCGGAAGTCGTGGCAAAAGTGTGGTGTCTATGACAGCTGTCATCCTCTTCTTTTCTTCTACCCATGCGTGAGTGGATAAAGGGAATGGAAGGTAAAGGATAAATTGGCATATGCGCGAAATTTTAATCCTAATCCCATTCTACACCTAACATAACTGCCTCCCGAAAGAGCTATTGAGCTCTTTCAGATAATATTCCTTAAGATGAGTTTCTTTAAGATGATTTTCCTTATAAAATTATTTTAAATCTTATCTAAATTTAAAACTAGATGATTTTCCTTACCTAAGTACAAAATAAAATATATAAAGCTCATGTCACTAACCTAATTGTCAAACGTTGGTAGTGGACAAACCTTTGACAACGATCTGAGACAAGACCCAGAGCTCGTTTTCAGTTCGACCACACGGTTGACACCGTCTGAGCCGGGAAGTAGAGCGGTGACTCTCCCTTTACGCCACTGGAGAGGCGGTAAATTGTCCGATTTTATGAGAACTAGATCTCCCAATTGAAGATTGGGGATAGGCTTACGCCACTTCATGCGTTATTGTAAATTGTGCAAATACTCTAGCTGCCATCTACGCCAGAAATGTTGTGTTATTTGTTGTATGAGTTGCCAACGGTTGAGGCGAGAGATGGGTGTATCATTGAAATCATACTCTGGTAGAGCATTTAGCGGTTGACCTATGATGAAATGACCGGGTGTTAGCGCATCGAGAGTGTTTGGATCACTTGACAAGGGACATAGAGGTCTAGAATTAAGCACAGCCTCGATCTTTGCGAAGACGGTACTCAACTCTTCGAATGTGAGAATACGCTCTCCTATTGTACGTTTTAGTAAGCCTTTAGCAGACTTGATAGCTGATTCCCAAAGTCCGCCCATATGAGGACTATACGGAGGATTCATATGCCAGTTGACGCTAACCTTCACAAATTCACAATTGATGTCTTTCTGATTTCGATCCCAGAAAGACTCTACCTCGCTTAGGTAGCGTTTGGCGCCTTGGAAATTCTTTCCACAGTCAGTAAAGCAGTCCGTCACCATTCCCCTTCTCGACACGAAGCGATGAAAGCAAGCTAGAAAAGCGTTCGTCGAAAGTTCTGTCACGACTTCAAGGTGGACTGCCTTGACAGCGAGACAGACGAATAAGCAGAGATACGCTTTCGTTGTCTTAGCATTGCGCAATGTAGAGACTTTCACAAGGAAAGGTCCCCCGAGATCGATGCCGACCTTGATGAATGGGCGTGCTTCACGGACTGTTTAATTTCCCACGCCTACCGAACGGCGTGGAATCCTGAGGGGGATGTGCCTTTGCCCGCACGTGAGAGAAAAGAATTGATGAAATTGTTATTACCTTGTCACCGTAGACAGGAGATCGAAGGCTCGATTCGAGACAGGAATTCGGGAAAGGGGGCACAGTTGGGATAGGATATGGATTGAATCCTTGCCGTCGCTGTCCGACGCCGTCGCCGGCGCGCTGCTGGCGGCACGTGGAGTCGCCGCCGATACGACTATGTGCTTCACAACACAAATCACTTGACCGCTGACGCGAATCTAATTACAATCAATAGCCCGACGCTATGAGGTAGATTTACACGCCGACCAGGCCCGATGCCTGTATGATAATTGGTACACCGAAATACCATCAATGCCACGGGGCCCGAGCCGCCATGTTATTCTCCAGATGAGACAAGACCAAGAGTAAAGATAACCGCCAATTTTACATCTCGTTCCGGTACGAGTGACAGCTGCGGTTCTGTTTCCGTCCCGAGTCGCGCAACTAGAGGAGATGCGTTCCGAAGCATAAATATTAAACAGTCACCCGCCCGGACAGGTCCGAACCTGTCCCTAATCAATAGGAAGGCGAGAAAGTGTTGCGACCGCTCTCTTGAGGACCGAGTCCCCCACCTTGACTTCTGCTGATCGAGGCGTGCCATCCCGACCCGTGTACAAATTGACGATCCGTCCTCGTCTCCATCTCAATGATGGCAGGTTCGCATCTTTAATCAGCACCAAATCACCGACTTGAGGGGGGCTCGTCCGGTCAGTCCACTTAAGGCGCTGCTGCAAGATGTGCAAGTACTCAAGGGACCACCGTTTCCAAAAATCTTGAGCCATCTGCTGCAACATCTGCCACCTAGTTAACCGACTTAACTTAACATCACCGAATGGGTATTCTGGCAGGGCGTTAAGGGGCTGACCTATCAGGAAGTGACCCGGCGTCAACGCTTCCAAATCATTTGGATCCGAACTGAGCGGGCACAACGGACGCGAGTTCAGTGTCATTTCAATTTTACAGAACAGCGTCGCAAGCTCTTCAAAGCGTAGAGAGGTCTCACCGATGATCCTCGTCAGGTGCGACTTAGCCGATTTAACCGCAGCCTCAAAAATTCCTCCCCAATGAGGACATCCCGGCGGACTGAAAACCCATTCAATCCCTCGTCGGGAGCAAGCCGTACCGATGGCGTCCTGGTTACCGTTCGGAAATTGAGTGACCTCCTGCAGATATCGCCTGGCTCCGACAAAATTTGTGCCGTTGTCCGAACGGATTAATGTCGGGAGGCCCCTTCGTGAGACGAACCGATCCAGACATGCGATAAATGCCTCCGTAGTGAGGTCACTGACCACCTCCAAGTGGACTGCCTTCGTGGCCAAGCACACGAAGACGCACAGGTATGCCTTCACTAATCTGGCGTTCCGTAGCTGTGAAGACTTGACACCCGCAAAGGGCCGGATTTCGTTAACCCTATCCGAGGGCAAATCGCCCATCTGGGGCTGCATCGTAGCCGCCTTGGCCCGATAACAAGGCAGGCACCGAAATACGACGCTACGCACTAAGCGTCTTCCCGATATAATCCAGAACTCGCGCTGGAGAAACGCCATCAAGGCGTGGCATCCGATATGCCCATTCCGAATGTGTCGATCCTGTATCAACAGTTCGACCAACTTCCCTTTCCTAGGGAGTAACAACGGGTGGCGAGCCGCATAAGGCAGGTTGGCATTCCGCAGCCGACCTCCTACCCTCAGCAATCCTTGAGGGTCAATAAACGGGTTGAGCCGAGCCACAGCTCCCTTCAGATGGACGCGTCCGCATCTCAGAATGTCCAGTTCGGACTTAAAGTGCACCTTCTGCACGTTCCGTACCAATGCGAACAACGCATGGTTCCGTTCCCGTGGTGTCCAGGACCTGTGTCCGCACTCGTTGCGCCTCAGAATTCCGACAATTCCGCGCAAATCGGCAGATCCAGGCGGTCACATTGACCAGCTTGTCGAGCGAGCTGTATCGTTCCAGCAGGCTGAACTCCTCTTCCGGCTCTGGCTGCGTCGTACAGACACCGACTGTCAAGGCGCCGTTCGCCGTGGTAACGCGTGGACTCATTGGCCAATCCGATTCGGCTTGAGTCAACCATTTTGGACCCCACCACAAGGGATGTCCAACCAACTCCGGAGCATGACACCCACGAGACGCACAGTCTGCTGGGTTCATTTCCCCTGGAACATGTCTCCAGATTAAGGGAACCTCCGAAGTCAAAATCTGCGAAACGCGATTCGCCACAAAAATCTCCAGCTTGTGAACTGAAGCCTTCAGCCAGCATAACACGATCTGGCTGTCCGTCCAAGCGTAGACCGTATCTTCCAACGCTATTGACCCACGAAGAACCGTCATCGTGTGGTTGAGCAGACGAGTCAGGAGAGCCGCTCCCGAAAGCTCTAACTTGGGAATGGTCAGGCGAGTGCGCAACGGCGCAACCTTGCTCTTGGCCATGACCAACCGCACATTAACCTCCCCCGAGGAGTCGACCGTACGCAGATACACCGCAGCTCCATAGCCCTTCTCTGAGGCATCGCAAAACCCATGCAGGGTGGCGGTGTATCGTTTGGTGGGGACCAACCTCCGTGGCAGTGAAATCCGATGGATGCCAGGGAGGGTCGAAAAGAACGATTCCCACTCTGAGCTCAATGACCCGCCGATCGGGTCGTCCCATTTCAGCTCAGCAGACCACAATTGCTGCATAAAACACTTGAGCTGAAATGTTACCGGGGTGATCCACCCGTTTGGATCAAATGTCCTAGCCACCGTTGAAAGGACGTTCCGTTTCGTCCAGACCTTCGGGGAGTCCAACTCGACCCGATACGAGAACATGTCTGACACCGGCTGGTACTGGACGCCTAATACCGACAACATATTTGGATTTTCCAAATTTTCAAAAATGTGGGGATCCTGCTGGTAGTCATCCGGAAGACCAGTCAGTAACTCTGGAGAGTTCGACATCCATTTCCGGAGCTCGTAACCTCCACCCCGTAAGAGCTCAACTAGCTCGTATCTGCACCGGTACAGATATCGTCCACGTAGAGGTCCTGCTCCAGGATCGCTGCTCCTCTAGGGAAATTTAACCGTTCTCGATCCGCTAACTCCCGAAGAGTGCGAATCGCCAAATAAGGACTAGACCGTAGCCCGTACGTGTTGGTGTTCAACTCGTACACCCTGATGGGCTGATCTGGGCTCTCTCGCCACAGTATCAGCTGATACCGTCTATCGTCAGGGTGAATGACCGTCTGTCTAAACATCATCCGGATGTCAGCTACAAACACAACATTGTGTCGACGGAACCGTGTGATAACATCCGCGATGTCATGATTCAACTTCGATGTCGGTATCCCAAGGCATCGACACCCAATAAAATGTCTACTGGGCCCGG
The DNA here is from genome assembly GCA_949825045.1 of Argyresthia goedartella. Taxonomy (NCBI): domain Eukaryota; kingdom Metazoa; phylum Arthropoda; class Insecta; order Lepidoptera; family Argyresthiidae; genus Argyresthia; species Argyresthia goedartella. The sequence continues at coordinate 3,024,293 of OX463811.1, read as the reverse complement.
AATATCGAACTCCGGGTCAGCCAGTGACAACCCAGCAAACAACTGTCGCACCGAGGGCGACAACCGTACGTGAGGGTGTGAGCCCATCACATTAGGCATGACTAATGCCGTGACCGTCAGATTCACCGATGAATCCACCCGTGACGAGAGAGTAATCCGACATACTCCCTTAACGGAACCGACTTCCGTGTTCCCAATTCCCCGAATGGAATGTGGGTACTCCCTTACCGAAATGCCCAACCGTCTTACAAGGTTGCACGAGACTAAGCACCCCTGGGCCCCCGAGTCCAATGGTGCTCGTGCCACACATGATTTGCCGTCCGAACTCCACGCTATCACCGAGGCGGTGGGGAGCATGACCGTCTGTGGAGTGGCGGCACCCTGTAAGTGGGCGGCGTGTCCCTAGCGGGAACCCCCGCGGGATCCGAACCCGCTCAGACCTCCGTCGGCCTGGTAACTCGGCTGCTGATATGCCACCGGTGGCATATCAGACCGCATGTACATCAGGGGGTCCCAACCCGCATAATAGGCCCCTCGCTGTCCCGGTACCCGACCATACGACCCGGTACCCGACGATGGAGGGGGGAGAGCGGATCCAACCTGGGGCGCTCTAGGAATGGGGGCGACATCCGACTGTTCGCCTCCCTGTTCGCGTCCCAGAGCGACGGGCAGGGTGGCGCAGAAGGTGGTGGGCTCCCAGCCTTCGCGCCACTCATTGGTGCCATCTGACACCCGCCCGTAACACGCGGTGAGCCAGCGGCCCGAAGTCCTCGCTGACCCTGGACAGCGGCGACCGAAACCCGCCTGTCCCGCCTGTTACCCCCCGCGCTGCCCCCTTCCCCTCGGGGGGGGGTCCCGTCCGCGGGTATCCCAGTCACCCCGTTGGTGACTCCCGTTGCCCGGAGGGGGACTGGGTCCGGCCCTGGTTGGGCCCTGTGACCGACCAACCTGAGTCCGGCCCTGGTGACCGTCCGATGGGCCTGACCGGTTCAGGCACAACACGACGTGGTGCCTGCCACCGCAGCCCTCACAGTGGGACGCCCGTGAGCACTCGCTCAGCGGGTGCGGCCCCAAACAACCGAAACACAATCGGTGGCGGAAGACCACCTTCCTGCGGGCAGCCACACCGAGCGCCTTAAACTTGGCGCAACTGGTCACCTCATGACCGGCACTGTCGCAGTGCACACAGCCGTCACCGTGCACACAGCCGTCACCCGACGGCGCGGCACTCAAAACGCCAAATTGTTTTGACCGACCACCCCCCCGTGGGGGTGGGGGGCGCGGCCCCTCCCGCATCCGCGCGGGTTGGCGCAGCACACTGGCCTCCGAATCCATGGTGTCGCATCGCCTGCATTCACCCTCCAAAAACTCCGTTAATTGGACGAGCGTGGGCAGTTCCGAGCTACTGCCCCCATGCAGCTGTTCAAACCGACTTTGAACAGCTGCAGGCAACCGTGACAAAACCATATATAACACAATATATGACCATTGGTCTACCGGCAGACCAAGGTTCTGAAGGGCCTTAGTGTCCACCAGCACAGGGTTGAGCACCTGTACCCGGATGTCAACATCCCGGGTTACTCTTGGGATGCTGAACAGCTTCCCCAGCTGCGCATCAACCAACCGCCTTTTGTGTTGGTAGCGGTCAAACAATATGACCCGGGCAATCTCATAATTGCCCGCCGTAACCGTTAGGTGACCGACCAACTCCTTCGGTTCACCCCGCAGTGCCATCAATAGTTGGGCCAACTTGTAGGCGCTGTCCAGGTCGTCCTGACCGTGGACCAGGCTATCGAACAAATTGATGAATGCCGGCCACTCATCAATTGCCCCACCGAAGGCCGGAATCTCCAGGTGTGGAAGCCGTCCAACCACACCCTTAAGGGGGGGGTCTCCGCTACCCTCCCCGCGGTCATCCCGACGCGACCGCTTAATTTTTTCGGCGCGACGCTCGATGTCGCCCAAGCACTCCATCGCTTGGTCAGCATCCGCGCAGAGCTGCCTCACTGCAGCCACCGAGGCCTCATCCGTAAGCTCGAGGGCTTCAGCCTCGGCAGCCAGCCGACACACCTTCCCGACGCGTGTCATTGCGTCCTCCACACGCTTGAGCAGGACATCGTCCATGTCGGGTCGCTCCACATACTTGTGAGTATGGGCGAGCCATCTCATCTCCTCACGGACACCATATCGCAGTGCCGTCAAGGGCGAAGGTGCCATGGTTACCGATTTAATTGTTCCTGGTCCTATGCTTCACTGCCGAACTAAGCACAGCCAGATACCAGCACTTTCCCGTCAGCGCTGGGCACAGAAATTAAAACTAAGTTGTAAAACCCAAGGCAACCACTAAACAATTAAATCCTAAACAATATTTAATATGGTCGCCCTGTGGACACACACCTTATAAATATATACTCTAAATCAATTAGAGAATGCCACCATAAAACACAATACAAAAATAACCCACAAAACTTGATTATGAAAACAATACAAAATAATAAGTGGCTTCTTATGAACCACACTTCCTTTGAGGTCAGCAAATCAGCTTAATACCCCTTAAATAGCCCGACCCTGCTGTGTAAACCGAAATAACACTGTAGGACTACAGAACCCGACGTTCCACCGTAAGTAATACAATCTAGGCTTCGCAGAATGACCGTTCAATCCTTTATGCGCTGGTAACAGTAGTTTCCGACTACAAATTTATAACAACTGTTAACTAAATTGGCACTTATACTTTCACTTACCGAAAATGAACTTTAATCGTGGTATACCGACCACAGACTCGTTGCCGACTTGAGCCAATCTGAGATATTCTTTTCTTCCAACTACAATGTGACAAAGGCAACCCTACCGTGAATCGATGATTTACCACTAGGAAACCGCGCTTCTGCTACCAAAATGTTTAATTTCCCACGCCTACCGAACGGCGTGGAATCCTGAGGGGGATGTGCCTTTGCCCGCACGTGAGAGAAAAGAATTGATGAAATTGTTATTACCTTGTCACCGTAGACAGGAGATCGAAGGCTCGATTCGAGACAGGAATTCGGGAAAGGGGGCACAGTTGGGATAGGATATGGATTGAATCCTTGCCGTCGCTGTCCGACGCCGTCGCCGGCGCGCTGCTGGCGGCACGTGGAGTCGCCGCCGATACGACTATGTGCTTCACAACACAAATCACTTGACCGCTGACGCGAATCTAATTACAATCAATAGCCCGACGCTATGAGGTAGATTTACACGCCGACCAGGCCCGATGCCTGTATGATAATTGGTACACCGAAATACCATCAATGCCACGGGGCCCGAGCCGCCATGTTATTCTCCCGATGAGACAAGACCAAGAGTAAAGATAACCTCCAATTTTACATCTCGTTCCGGTACGAGTGACAGCTGCGGTTCTGTTTCCGTTCCGAGTCGCGCAACTAGAGGAGATGCGTTCCGAAGCATAAATATTAAACACGGACTCTACTTGGAGGTAGATCGCCCATGAAGGGCTCCAGAGGTTTGGCCTTAAGCCGATGACAGCGGTGACATTTGAAAATTACATGTCGAACCACTCGTCGAGCCGATAATATCCAGAACCTCTGGTGAAGAATGTTTATCAGACACGCAGGTTCCGCATGTAAATTGACCTGGTGATAATGCTCGATGATAATGTTTGTCAGATGGTGTGCCTTGGGCAACAAAAGCGGATGCTTGACTGCATAAGGTAAGTTGGAGTGCTTAAGTCTCCCGCCGACGCGTAGGAGACCTTCTGAATCTAGGAACGGGTGGAGACGAGCGATTGGACCCTTCAACGAACCGTTTCCTTGAAGTGCTTTGAGCTGATCAGCAAAGACTTCCCCTTGCACCAACTTGATGGCCTTATGCAAAGCATCTCGCAGCTCTTGAGCTGCAAGTGAACCTGATACCTTGATTTTGGGATCGCGAGTGTTGTGGATGAAGCGCAACACCCACGCGAACACACGCTGCAATACAGTCAAAGAACTGAAACGAGTAATCAGTGGAAAGGAAACAGTTCCTTCACCTTTATCTTCCTTGACGACGTTAAATGTAGAGACGGCCATCTCTGAAACGTCGTCGACTGGCTGGATGTCGGCAGGCCATGATTCTGTATCTTCTTTCAGCCATGGTGGGGACCACCACAGCTCATGAGAGACGACGTCCTTTGGCAACAATCCCCTACTCGCACAATCGGCTGGATTGAGTGCGGAGGGCACATAGCGCCACTTCAACAACGTGACGAGGCCTTGGATCTGAGTAACTCTATTCCCCTCATAAGTCTGGAGCTTATGAGGAGGAGTTCGAAGCCAGGCCAGAACAATGCTGGAATCATACCAGGCGACGGTGTCAGAAATGTCAATCCTACTAACTAAAACTCCTTTGACATGACATACCAGCCGAGCGAGGAGTACGGCTCCTGAAAGCTCGAGGCGTGGTATGGTCAGCTTTTGTTTGATTGGAGCGACTCTAGATTTGGCTAGAAGCAAATGCACTCCTACCTCACCAGTAGAATTGACCACCCTTAAATACACGACGGCGGCAAACCCCTTTTCCGACGCGTCGCAGAAACCTAGAAGCGCACAACAAAAGGGTTGTCTACTTAGGGTGAACCTTGGTATTTGAGGAATTTTCAGGGAGCTGAAACCACCCACGAAGGAATCCCAGACGTTGGCGATTTCTTCGGACAGTTGATCATCCCATGGTAGATCATGAGCCCACAAACGCTGCATGATCGCCTTTGCGTAAAATGTAACCGGTGCCAAATATCCACAAGGGTCGTAAATCCTAGCGATATTTGAAAGTATTTGCCTTTTAGTATTGTACGGACCCAAATGTCCGACATGATAAACGAAACTATCGGTCCTAGAGTTCCATTCAATCCCGAGAATTTTAAAAATGTTGTCCCCTGATTCTTCGAATCGAAGGGGCGCTTCAAGATGATCAGACGGATAGCCTTCCAACACCTCGGCGCTGTTACTCGACCACTTCCTCACTGAAAAGCCTCCTTGAGCCAACACATCGACCACCTGTTGCTGCAAAACTCTGGCTGACTCTACATCCTGACTACCTGTGATGACATCATCGACGAAGGTGTCTTCCTGCAGAACTCTAGCAGCCTCGAGATGCGTGGCTTCGTTGAGTGTGGCGAGCTCGTGTACGACTCGAATCGCTAAGTAGGCGGCGCTTGAGTAAGTCACAGTCGTGAGCTCAAACTGTTGTAAAGGACGATGCGGTGATTCGCGCCAAAATATAGTCTGGAACCTGCAGTCGTCATCGTGCATCCGGATCTGCCGATACATTTGTTTTATATCGCAGGTGAACACGATGGGATGCGTCCTGAAACGTAAAATGATGTCCTCTATATTTTGTTGCAACTTGGGACCCGGCATCAAAACCTGATTGAGCGACACCCCTGAGCTACTAGCCGCTGATGCGTCGAACACAGCCCTCAGTTTGGTTGTACTACTACTCTCCTTTAAGATTCCATGGTGGGGAATGAAGTACCTTTCCTTTGTAGAGACATCATATATTGGGCGCATTTGACCTGTCTCTAGATAGTCGGCCATGAAAGCTACATACATTTCCTTGAGTTTGACGTCTCTGAGAAGCTTTTCTTCTCCTGGCTTCTCTGGATCCTGTAAAACCTTGGAAAGTACCTCGACCTCCCAGAACCTGGTTAACACCGAGTCCAAGTCGACAGTGCAGGACAAAGACACTACTTGATGACACGACGAACTCTCCACGGGAGCTGTACCCATCAAAACCCAGCCAAATATAGAACCATGGGCGACTGGCATTCCCTCACCCAGCTGCAGTCTCCTTCCGTCGAATATTTGATTAAAAAGATCCATTCCTATCAATAAATCTATGGGACTAGAAAGAAAGAAAGAAACATTTATTCACAAACACACAGGACACGCATATTAAACAAAAAATAAACAAAACAAAAAAACTTATAACAAGTGTGTCTCTGCGGCAGTGAACCGGACACTGGCTCAGCATTATGCTGAGATGTCAGACACCTACAGCGCTGATTTTCAGCCAGCACCGTCGGTGACTCATGGAAACGTCATACCAAAAGAATATATATCTATAAACTACCTAGATTTTTGGGACAGGCGAAAGAGAAATAAACATAAATACAAAGTGAGATAATAATGTAAACACTACCTAGATGCAGCTTCATTAATATAATATTTACAGTAAGAATTACAAACAAAACTAGATAAAAAAAAGAAATGCAATTGGCATATTTATTGCTGTCACAGTGCTGGGGATTAGGATGTTTTCTGGAGCGTCAACAAATAGCCTTTAAGCATACGCTTAAAGGTGTATCTGCTAAGCGCCCCTTGGATAGGAGGAGGGATATCATTCCAGCACTTAGACGCCGCAAACTTGAAACTACCTCTGAAAGCAGCGGTTCGGTGCATAGGTATAATGGCCATTGCCTTGAACCTGCGCACACTTTTGGACCAAACCAGTTTATTAAAAAGGTAGGTGGGGGTTTTGTGTCTTACCACCCCGAACAGCAAAGTGGCCAAGTGCAGGCGCCGGCGTGCAGGCATGTTAAGCAAGTTAGCGGCGTTCAAGTAGGGAGTGATGTGGGACCGGGGAGGGACTCTGAAACAAAAACGAGCACATGCGTTCTGCACTCGTTGTATGAGCCTCTTGGAACGATCACTAATGCACCCATTATACACGACATCACAATAGTTTAACCTAGATAATATAAGTGATTCACATAGGTCAACACGCAAATCGACACTAAGGTAATCTCGTATATTATATAGAACTTTGAGGCGATAGAAGCAGTTACTCACAACATTTAGTATGTGGTTCTCAAAGCGCAAATTCCCGTCCATTAAAAGGCCGAGGTTGGTTGCTTCTACCACCCGTTCGATTGGTTCGCCCATGACGGCGACCTTCCCGGAAGTCAGAGCTTCAAGGTTATTACGGATTTGATGTTTTGACCCAAAAACGACATATTTCGACTTGCCAGGATTAAGAACTAAACAGCTCTTGTCCGACCAAGAGGAAATACGGTCTAGGTCAGCATTTATCTTGTTTATGGCAGCAGATGTGTCTGACGGCACGCTAGAAAAGTAAAGTTGCACGTCGTCCGCGTACAGGTGATACTTGCAGCTCTCCATACTGTTAGTGATATCAGCGCTATACAGTATGAAGAGCAGAGGCCCGAGTATCGAACCCTGCGGTACTCCTCTTGTCACAGGACAAACAGAGGACCGCAGAGCACTACCATCCACCCTACGCAGTGCAACTGCCTGCGCACGGCCAGACAAATAGCTACTGAACCATTTTGTAGCAGTGACATCAAAACCATAATAAGACATCTTGGATAATAGTAGGGGTATGCTAATACAGTCGAAGGCCCTGGAGAAATCTAAAAGCACTAAAAAAGTACTTTTACCAGCATCACGAGCTTGTAAGATGTTATCGACTACATCGAGCAGCGCAGTAGCTGTCGATCGACGGACTAGGAACCGAGAAGAGTTTGTCTGCGAGAGAGACATCCTTGCAAGTCTCTATCACCTCAGCAGACACCTTAACAGTGGGGAGTGACCCCGAAATTCGTCTAATGACGATCGCCGACGTTACCAGTGGAGACCCTTTACCTTGTAGAGAATGAATAGAACATTGAATGCTTCCACCGGTACGCTGTTGTTCCTTACCGCCTAAACCATACAGTATACCAGAAGTTGAGCGAGGTAGTCGCAACTTCTGTGCCAAACACTCTGTCACAATAGAGACTTGAGAACCACTGTCTATAAGGGCCCTTGCAGTGTGAAGGTTACCGCTGATGTCTTGGACACCCACCAGAGCTGTACCTAGTAGCATGGTAGATTCACCCTGAATACCATGAATACCTTGAGGTTGGACTGTGGAGTTTAAAGTCGACACAGCAGCCTCGTTTGCCGATGACTCTGGAGCGGGTTCCACCTTTGATTGGTTGTTTCCTATGTGGAGCTTAGAATGATGGCGACCTTGGCATGTAGAGCAGCTGCTCTTGGACATGCATGATGTAACCTTATGATTTCGTAGACAATTAAAACAAAGTCTGTTTGCCATGACAAACTCCCTACGTTGAGATGGTGTCATAGAATTGAATTTCTCACATGCATACAGACCATGTTCCCCTTGACACATGATACAAGCAGGTGCGCTAACAGTGAATGAAGATTTGGGTGGGTTAGTGTGTGTGACACTAGAACCGCTAGTGTGTGTTCCCTTGGCCCCGGTGGCAGTGACAGATTCCAAAACTCTGAGCTGAGTTTCCAAAAAGTTTAGTAAAGTGTCATATTCTGGAACGTCATTCGGTGAACCGCCGTGAGCAAGTTCGAACCTTCTGCGTAGATCGACGGGAAGCTTTCTTAGTGTTGTATGAAGTAGTACAAAACTCCATGATTGGACGTTGAACCCTAGTGCGGATAACGCCTGTAGTCCTTCCTTGAGAGTATTCACTAATTTGCGCAAACCAACATTGTAATTTGATTTATCGTTAAATGAAGACATTGTGAGAATGTTCTCCAAATGTTTGTCAGCAATAAGCCTTTTATTTTGATACCGGTCAACAAGAATTTGATATGCCACTATGTAATTTGCATCAGAAAGCTCCAAGTGTTTGATAAGATTTAACGGCTCCTTATCCAAAACACTAATTAAGTAGTGAATTTTCTGGACACTACCCAACTCAGAGTTTCGGTGTATCAAACTGTCAAAGAGAGCAATGAAGTTTTGCCATTCAGTGTAATTGCCGGAGAAACGTGTCAAACTTATCTTCGGTAAACAAAATTGTTTTGTCTTTATAACCCCTTGATTGATGTGTTTGTGTGTGTCTGTGTTTCGTCTATCAGAGATTGTTGTAATACTTGTATAGAATAATACATGTCATTGAATTTGCTAAACCTCTGCTCTGTTTCATTCTGCAAAGCCTCATCATTGCACATTGTCATGATGTCGGTGTAAGCCTTTTGATAACGTTCGCGAAACATATCTAAATCCTTCTATCGTGCTTTGAATTGAGAAACGAGCGCTGAATCTAGCGGCTTTTGAACACTTAGTTTGTACGCAATGTTATAAAGGTTTGACATGAACTGCTTATAAGTACTCATTGCTAAAGCATTCGCCAGTAAAGTTGGATCCAATGCAAGGCTAGGCTTCATAGGATTCATTTCAATATCTGACGACGGTCTATCTTCCGAATTCATGACGAAATCTATCGAAATTTAACACAGAAACTCGAAAACCTATTGTTTGTTTACTTTTGTTTGACGTTTGATTGAAGTGAGTGAATGAATGACAATTACCGATTCAGTGTTGCTAGTATTATAACTATACACTCTAAATCAATAAGAGAATGCCACCATAAAGCACAATAAAAAATAACACCCAAAAATGTATTATAAAAAAAGTTATTTTTAATATAATGTAGGTAGCCGTGAACCTTCTAGAAGTGGCCTTTCCGATATGACCTGCACTTCTACTGAGGTCAGCAAAATCAGCTTAATACCCCTTAAATAGCCTGACCCTGCTCTGTAAACCGAAATAACACTGCAATACTGATATAGAACCCGACTGCAATACTATAGACCGACCGAATGACTGTTCCTTATGCACACCACAGTAGTTTCCGACTACAAATTTATAATAATCGTTAACTAAATCGTTAATTATACGTTCACTAACCGAAAATGAACCTAAATTGTGGTATACCGACCACAAAAGACTCACTCACAAAAAAGATTGCCGACCAATCTGAGGTACCCTCTCCCTGATTTAATGTGGCAAAAAAACAACCTTACAACCGTCCGTGAATCGATTTCCTACTAGGAAACCACGCCTCTGCTACCAAAATGTTAAATCCACGCCTCAACCGAAAGGGGTGGAATCTTGGTAGGGTTGTTTTACAATGGAATGTCACAAAGTAGTACTGACCTTGACGCCGTCGACCGGCATTCGAAAGCTCAATTCGAGGCAGGAGTACGGGATGAGGAACACAAGGGTGGGGGGTGTTGGGAGTCGAATCTTACTCGTGTCGTGGCCCGCTGCTGGTGCCGTCTTAATGCTGCCGACTACAAGGGTCGCTATCCGAGCGCGATGAATTGATCACCGAATCACTTCAACCTTTCACAGCACGAAGCACTCACTACGATGACGTGAAATCTACTTATTTCTTAACGATTATTCCGAGATTATTATAATTAACATTCCGCCAAGGCCCCGATGCCTGACGCCAACAATTTTACCACGTGCAAAGTGAAATTAGCTAGTTTTTTTTTTCTATGCAAGTGACAGCTAGCTAGTGATGTCCCGATCACTCGCGGCCGATCCGCGCAACAAAAACCGAGGTGCGTTCCGAAGCATAAATATTAAACAGGCAGGATACACATGTCGACGAGTTTCCGCTATAGTGTCAATGGAAGGTTGCCCTTCATCAGCTCTTTCATGGACCAGTAGCTCTTCCAGGCGTTCGAAATGCGTCTTTCGATCTCCTGCTTTGCCTGTTTTCGAATGAGACTATCTGGCCCAAGTAGATGTATTCGTCGACATATTGTATAACCTGCCCATCTATTTCCACTCAACGCTTCGCGCAATTGGTCATAAGTTGTGTCTTTGAACGATTCTTCTTTAGTCCAACCTCAAGGCTTGCATTACTGAGTTCTTGCAGCATCTTCCTCAGTTCAGGAGCTGACGGTGCGAACAAGACAATGTCATCGGCGAAGCGAAGGTTAGTGAGCCTTCTGCCACCGACGACGATTCCGTCATTTGTCCATGATCCCGTCAGCTTCCTAAAGATCTCCTCGAGTGCTGATGTGAACAGTTTCGGTGATAGTGGGTCACCCTGTTTCACACCTTTCTCGATCAGGAAGGAAGGTCCTGCTGACTGGAGTTTTATATTTGCTGTACTATTGCCGTATATTGATTTAATTACATGTATACAAGCCGTATTTATATTTTGGTTGCTGAGGGCACTGAGAATAGCTGAGTGAGAGATGCTGTCAAATGCTTTGGAGTAATCCACAAATGCCAGATATAACGGCTTATTAAATACGTTGAACTTCACTGCTCCTAATCTATTTAATTTGTACGTAGATGGGCTAATCCGGGGGCTCAGTAGTACCCGAGTCGGATGTCACATAGATGGACAATGTATAAATAATATTTCCTATGCTGATGACATGGTGCTGTTGAGCCCCTCGATTGGAGGTTTGCGTAAACTCTTACGCATTTGTGAGTTCTACGCGGGGGCCCATGGGCTTAGGGTACAATGCAAAAAAGAGTGATTTTTATGTCAGGTAACAAAACTTATACAGATGTGCCTCCAGTTTTGTTATGCAGTACTCCTCTCAATAGGGTTGCCAAATTTAAGTACCTAGGTCACTGGGTCTCCGAGGATTTAAAGGATGTTTGCGAAATTGAGAGGGAACGTAGGGCGTTGGCTGTTCGCTGTAATATGCTGACCCGCAGGTTCGCACGATGTAGTAAGGAAGCAAAATTAACACTATTCAGGGCATACTGCCAGTCTTTCTACACGTGCAGCCAGTGGGTCAATTATACGCAGGGGGCATACAACGCCCTACGCGTCCAGTATAATAACGCGTTCAAGGTGGTGATGGGGCTGCCGCGGCACTGCAGCGCCTCAGGCATGTTTGCGGCGAGGGTCGACGGCTTCGCTGCGAACATCAGAAAACGCTGCGCCTCGCTGGTGGGTCGCGTGGGCGGCAGCGCCAACACCATCCTAAGCGTGCTGGGGGGGTGGTGGGACTCGCCGCTGCTGGCGCATAGAAAAAAGACACCACCAGAAATTAATAAACTGTTTTGTATTTGACGCAAATACTAAGTTTTAATATGACTTACAAAAGTTTTGCTGTTTTTACAAATATTAATGATTTTTAGCAAAACCTTTTTGTAATTCCTAAAAGTCGGTTTTAGTCAATGTCAGATATTACAAAATTTCGTGGTTATCGCAAATTATAGTAAATATTGATAAAGTTTTGTAATTACTGCAAACCCATTTATAGTATCTTTTAAAAAGCTCATTCATAGTTTCAAGAAATTATTTCAGTACAAGGCAAAATTACAAACGTTTGTAACAATTAATAATTACATCTTAATATTTACATATTAATTACTTAAAATTACTGACGTATTTCTTATAATGATAAAACTATAATGTTTTGTTATTCCAAGTAAGCACATCTTTGTATTTACATATGATTTACTTGAAACTACTAACGTATTTCTTAGAATAATAAAAACTAATCTGTTTTGTAATTCCAAGTAACCATTTTGTAATCCAAGCTCGCGACACACACAGGAATTGTCTGCCATTTCAAGTTTGCAAGCGCTCCGGGTGACACGTTGCGTTCAAAAATTACGTAATAAAAAGAAAGAAAATTTGATGTTTTAGTACCTACAACTAATGCCCAATTTATTCGTTACTATGTATGTGTTAAAACAATCAAGTTGTCGGTTGTGTGTTCTTATCATATAGTCAGTGTTTAATATAAGTGTAAAAAGCAAAATATATTTTAAGTGATGGACAATCTTACAAGGGATCTCTTGGGCAACTGGGGTCTCAGAGACTATGTGGGAGCATTCTGTGGTAAGTTTATTTACAAGGTTTGAGCTTTGGAACTCTAATGTAGACTAATATTAGACAAACATATAGGTAGATAGGTTACCTACTTGCCTCGGCAACAGAACTGACTACATATGCCAGTGTAAGCTGCCCTCCACCGCTATAAATTACATAAACACAGCAAGACCTCTTTATACTGGTAAACTGTCATATCGCCCTTACTCGCCTGGCTTATCTACCTGCTATACGACACAGCTACCCAATGACAACATTAAAATAATGTGTAAGTGAGTGCCCAATGCTTCGTACATTTGTGTACTTCGTACAATAACGTACTTTTGTGTGGAATAAGCAGGTACAACTGCTAAGACAGCCCAAAAATATGTACCTAGGTAAATTCTTTCAGCTGGAAAAATAGATGCAGGCACACTAAGACTGCTGTCAAATGATGAGATAGCTCAGCTTATACCAGTTCCTGGCGATAGGGCAAGATTCAAGGCAAACCTTGAAAATTGGAAGACAGAATTGAAGGATATTAACACAGATTTTTCATTCAACGCAACTGAAAATGTAAGTTTTAAACTCTAAAGTTCTGCAGGATATCATATAGGTATCCAACGTGGGGCCTTTTTCTCAGGAACGCGCATGAAGTTACCAAGTTGAAATTAACATACCTAGATTGATAGATAGATAAAACGTTTATTACATAAAATTCAACACACACATACACATACATAACATTTTATGACAATCAAACTTAGAGGTAACTACTTTTTTTTTAAAAGCCTGTGATGTGTCCCACTGCTGGACAAAGGCCTCCCCTCTAAGGTACCTACTTAAAATAAAAAATATAACAATTAAAAATAAACAGTAAACATCAAATACCTACTAGTCTATAGTCCCTTGGAGGCGTAATTTTTTCTTTCAGTACCGTACTCTATATCACAAAATAAAGTTAATTATGTACTTTCAGCTGCCTACACTATCAGTCAGTGATTATTTGATCGATGATCAATCGTTCCTGAACCTAGAACCACTTACATCGCAGCAACTAGTGGCAGTTGCACCAAGTTTAATTTCAAAACCATCCAATGAAACGCTGACTTCATTAGCATCAACTTCATCTAGGCCTGTACCTTCATGCATCCAAGATACGCAGAACCAGCCAACCAGTCAGTCAGCCAGCCAGCCAGCCAGCCAGCCAGCCAGACAGCCAGACAGCCGGCTTCTGTCTGATATTCGCACTTCTTCTCCGATTCAAGCCAGTCCGCAACAGTCAGACTTCGTGAGCTCATTAATTTTAGTGGCTTTAGGTGTTCTTTTTATTGACTAGCTTCATGTAGGTACTTATAGAACTATTTTATGTTTCAGGTTCTTCAAACACTGAAATGCACACACGATGGTAAAGCCATATTAAACCAAGGTCGAAAAACAGGCAAATTGGATGACACTCAAAGGAACCTACTGGTGAAATTAATAATTGGCCCTCTATTTGAAAAAAATCCAAATATAGTCATTTCTAATAATCAGCTCTTCAGTTGGGCTTTAGAGATTCAGGAGATTTTCCCAAACGAGTCAGCTGCATTAAACTACACCTCTTATGTCTCTGCATTAATAAGAAACACAGCTCGCAATGCATCGGGGAAATTACTGCGTTATGTTTATAATAGGCGGAGACAGTTGAGAGAAAAGGGGATAATTGAGGGATCATCTCGCTCCCGATCTTCATCACCTTCAGTAGCAAGGCGCAGTCGGCTGTAGCACATTTAAAAGGGAACACAGGTTATCAATTTTTAAAATAATACAACTTTTTTTTAACTCTGAAATCGCAAAAAATAATCAGCTGTTCCATAGAAAAGTTCAATACCTACTCCAGCAATATGTAATATTTTTTTTTATTATGTTCGGGAAGCTAACAGCATTATTTACAAGTTATGCAATAAACTATATAATCGTATAAAGAGCCACAGATAAAAAAATACATACGTATATCTATTATGGATTTACTCATCGATTTAAAATCGTTGGATTTACTTATATACATTTTGCATAAAAATTTGTTTATATTTTGCAGATTTGGAGGAAGTTGAAGAAAAACTTGCGTTTTTGAAAAGTTCCTTAGAACCTTGGCATCTCGTTGAAGAATATTGGACTGCAACCGCTAATTATAGATTGATAAAAAAATATTCGGAGTCGGGAACTCTGCAAGAATATTTCAACGCATATCCTGTACTGAAACAACCAGCAGGATATAATTTACTATTGCAAGACTTTGACATATTACATCAAGACAAATCGAATGCTTTATTTCTTAATATAGTAACAGATAGTAGTAGTAGCAGATGAAAGTTATCGAGCTTGCACGAAAAAAGGTTGCAAATATTAGAGACAAACATTTGAAACAAACTATAGAGAGTTATTTGTCTGCAGTGACCGGTTAGTATTGCTGTCATCTGGTTAAAAAAATAACTTACCAAAGATCAACGCCTCCTCGGCTAAAATGTATGAAACAGTTTTTTTTTGCTAATTTGAAGCTGTTTCCGTAGTAAATTGTTCGTATTTATAAGTAGCTACTATTACATTCAATTTATTTTCACATTTGTAAACTTCATTACCGTTAATAGGTTTAAAAAAAGTATTTTCCTAATTATAAGTAACTAATGCAAAAAAGATAATAAATATTTCCATTTCAGAAACTGCCTCCAATGATGTCTATAATAACGCATGTTTGCTGTTATTGCCGTTTTTGACATCCAGCGTTCCCTTGAAGGATAAAAAGAAATCCGTGTGGAAACCATCTAAAACAGAAGTCAGGGATGGATTCATTACTCAAATTGCCACAAGCGCTGACTTAAAACCTGCAATTGAAACGCGAATTACAAAGCTCCACAGGTTTGGAAAATCAATGCAACCTTTTATAGTGTTTGCAGGCACTTCAATATCTGAAATATCAGAGTGTTATGTTGTAGCTGGGGACACTTACTACAAATTTCATAGACAATAGTCTATGAAAACACAAACAGCTGTCGATGTTTGTGTTTAAATAGTCCATGCGACTGGTGCTAAATACCAAGAAGAATCATTTGTAGTCTGGATGGTTATTCAAAAAGGATTTTACAGACTGCAAACTGAACACGATAAAGAATTGTCAACTTTTAATAGCCTTCTAGTTGACTTAGGTATAAAATAAGTAATTTGTTTATTTACTGATCAACATGTATACATGTATGCAATGTTAACTTAAATTCAATTCTATTAGCCTATTAATTAATCACCTTCGTTCACTGTGCTTTGCGTCAAAAGACTTAACAAATTTTAGTTGCGGAGAAGAGGGCTGTTTTAGGCATTTTAGTTGCATTGGATCTTTGCGAAAACATTTAAATAAGATGCATGATAAAAGTGTCCATAATATTGAATGTAGTGAAACAATGATAGCATCTTCTTCCTCATTGCAGCAACAAAATTTTAGTTCACTATCATCAAGACCAATCTCTGCGTCCAATAGACTTAAATCATCAAGTTGCCTTGTTTGTATCTAACTTATATGGTAATCCATTGATCCCACGTTCAAATGTGCAGATTGTCATAAACTCTATGCAACTTTTTTTTGTCGACTCTGTGGAGAATATGTTGCGATCGCGGTTAACACCGTTGATTAACCAAATACCGGAAACAGAAAATATTACATCAGAGCTTAATGAAATATTATTACAAATAAAAAATCTATTGACAGAATTTAATACAGAACATAAACGATTTCAAAATTTCGCTAAAATTGGGTCGTACATTGCTCCAAAACAGGTTGTAATTGGGCAACGTATGGAACAAAAACGTACGCGTATGGGTCTTTCTTATATGCCAGTTGATTGTCACATGCAGATTATTCCTATAGGAACAGTACTACAATATTTTTTTTCTATTTCGGGTATTCTTACAGACACTTTAAGCTATATACATTCTTTGTTAATGTCTACTTCTGAAGATATTTGCAATTTGATTCAAGGTTCTTTTTGTCGGGTCGAGTATATCACAAACATCTAACACGAACGAATTATTATTACCCCTTATACTTTATTACGTTATGATTTTGAGATTGGTAACCCTTTAGGCAGCAACCCTTCACGCCGGGATCCATAAGCAAGCTTGGAGGAGTGTACATTTCATGTCCACTCCACTGCCCCCAACCAAAGTACATATCGACGATTGAAAAATATTTTCATGGTTGCTTTATTTCATTCTTCAGATAGGATAACTTATGGGAATAAAATGATATTTCAAAAAGTCATAGAGGAACTAAATGTTCTGTCTAAAACAGGAATAACGGTAAGCACAGATAATTTTAAAGGTACTATCAAATTTCGTGTAGGTGCTATTACTGGAGACAATTTGGGCTTAAATTCTATGTTAGACTTTGTAGAAAGTTTTACGGCTAATCATCCTTGCAGAATATGCAACGCGAGTCGAGCCCAAATCCAAAATATGCTTGTTGAAGACAGTACTTTTATGAGAAATGAGAGAAATTATGAAAATATGCTGCAAAGCGTAGGGACATTTGATACTGGCATTAAAGAACGATGTATTTGGTCTTCTCTTGATGGTTTCAATTTATTTGAAAATGTTGCAGTTGATTTGTTACACGATATGTTAGAAGGTTGTTGTAAATATGTTATGTCTCTTATTTTGACCTACTTTATAAGAGAGTTAAAAGTAATTCATATCAATACTATCCAACAACGTATTGAAGCGTTTGATTTTGGTCCGGATACAAGGTCCAAACCGACAACTGCATTTTTGTTTGAAGAATCTGCGTTAAAATTTAGAATGTCCGCTTCAGAAACACTAACGTTTGTTCGATATTTTGGCCTTCTTATAGGATACTACATACCAAGAGAAGACCAATTCTGGAAATTGTTCATCTGTGGACTATGAGATTTGAGGCTAAGCACATTGTTTCTAAAAAAATTGCTCGTTCTAGTTCAAGCAGAGTCAATATATGTAAAACAATAGCAATAAAAAATCAACTCCAGTTAAATGACATCCTGATCACGAAAGAGATTAACACAGGCTTACTGCATGGTAAAAAGAAAGCTGTTTCTCCTTATTCAGACTTAAATAAAAAGTTTAATCTGCCAAATGATAGAGCTGTCACATTTTCTATCCCTTGGGCAAATATAAATGGTGTAGAATTTAAGAAATCGCATGTTTTAACTGTAAGTTTGTCTAATGAAACATTTTTGCCTTCGTTTGCAATTGTTGATAAAATTTATCTTGATAGTGTTAATTGTGTACTATTTGAGTGTATTTCCTTAAATACTCTAAATTTTGACGAGCATTATTATGCTTTTGAAGTGGAAAGGACGAGTAACGTTGTTTATGTATCGTTTGATAATTTAATTGCACCAGTGCCAAACAACATAAACGTTCTATCGAACATGACTTCTTATGTAACATCTCGTTGGTGTGTTGACTAGATCATATTTAGGAATTGTGACAATTTGTATTTTTTAGTGTTTTATGTAATTTGTGTCGTCTAAATAAAAAGGGACCCTGGCAAGAGACGCTCAAATTTACGCAGGATGTAACAAAAAGATCCACTAATATTTTATTAGGTGAATCTACCTATTAATATGACAACAACACAACAACTCTCATCAAATCGCGAATAAAGTCATATCCGAGTATATATTTAAGTTATTGAACTCAGCTGATTATTTTCGCAATATCAAAGTCGAAACCATAGAAAAAGTTATTCCTGGTTCACCTTCTAAAATAGGACTGGACCCTTTTGTTACGCCCTATAAACCCCGATAAGTATTGATGAAAGAATTGAAGTGCCCTTTTTATTTAACGATAGCTATTATGTTAAGAAGTTGACATCTAATATGCAGACAAATATATAAATGAACATATATGTTAATTAATTATGGTTTATATAGAAATAAAATAATAAAAGTTAAATCAGTATTTCATTGCTTTAAACATTGTAGTAGTAAACACCTATACCTAGTGTTGTATGTGTAAATACAAATTTGTAGTGAATTTTAGTGCAGATGTCGAATCTGATTTCTTCTTTGTTTTTTTAGTTTTCTTGATATTAGTTTCTTGTTTTCTCTTTAAAGTTTTCTTCTTTTTTGTATTTTTTGAATTATCTGTTGTGGTTTCTTCTTCATTTATCTTCATTCTGCTATTTTTCAATGTAAAATCATGCATTTTAGGAGAGAAGCAGTGACAGTTGCCTCTTGCGCAAAAACAGCTCAGTGGTCTATACTTGATAATATGTCTGTCTTCTGTAGCGACAATTTGATGGATCTTCATGGTATTAGGTACTGGTTGTAAGTTTTCCAGAATTTCTACATTATTGATGCTGTCTTCTGATACATAGATTAATTTGATGGTTGTTTCGGTTTTAGACAACGTTTCAAATGCGGAATTTGCATCAACTATGTTTTCACCATAGGACACTCTACTGTCTAAAGTCCTTTTGATAGCTCCACCAACCCAACTGCTGCGCCTTTGCCATGAGAAGCCTCAAAAAATGACCATGTCGCTTGAACAAATCCCGCTTCCTTAGTTTTTTCAGTGAAGAGCCAAAAATATTTTTTTTGGCGGTATTGTGTCGTTGGTCCGTCGGATTAAAAGTGCGCGCAGTTGATAGCGGGAAACTTTTCTTTAATAAATTCAATTACAGGTCGCAGATGACCCCATATAGCTTGAGGGTCGTGCTTAAGTGACGGGGAAACAGTGCAGAAGGATATAGGTTTGTGGTTTTTAACATACGCAACTCCAGTATGCAATGTTATTTGTTGCCGTGAGCCTGCAAAGTGCATAGACTGCACTTCTTCGGACATCTTACATCCGTAATTTTCCGAAAAATCACAATGTATAATGACTTCATTATCCTGTATCTTTTCTATAGCTTCTTTGTGTTGCTTGTGCTGGTGGTAAATATTGAAATGATGAATTTTTAATTTCACAAGCTCATCTTGAAATATATTAGCAAGTGTATTTAAATTACCTGTCTTTTTCTCTTGAACAGTTTTCTTAGTGGTTTTGCTTATACCAGATTTTTCGTACTCTTGAGTAATAGTCGTCCATTCAAGCCAAGACACCTCCTGATTATCTTCTGCATGACTAAAAGTAAGTTTTTTTCCAGCACACACTGTACGTACACACGACAAAGAAGATCGGTTTGCAGGGCACACAAACACCAGTCTTTGTGTGCGTAACGTTGCCAATAGCTACGATTAGCAATGCACACTAACACAGTATTCGTGTTAATGTCGCGTCTGTGTGCGTTTTTCTGATCCCATACATTCATTGATTATGACGCAAGTTTTCACAGCTTTATGCAAAGTAGTCGATAGCCTAGTGGATTAGGTGCTAGAATTACGATATGTAGATAAAGGTTCGATCCCTCAAAGGAAATTATTTTTTAGAAGCTACGAGTATTATTAAATTCACATAGCATCGAATATAAATTGATTACAATTGTTTAACCAAACTAGAGTTCGAAGAGTTGTAAACTTGCCCGGTAAAAAGGCCATAGTCTACCTTCTTTATTTAAAATGTAACAGCTACCCTCTTTAAAATTGTTTTGCGTCTGCGCGCTCTCAGCATTAGTTGTATTGCATTTCGTTCCTTGTAAATTGTGATTGAGATTTGTTATCTATCATGGAAAGTCATCTATCCACTTTTAAAAAGGCGGAAATCATTGTTTTGTATGAACAAAACATTTCAATTAGCGAGATAGCACGACGTTTAATGATATCGGTGAGTTATGCATATAAAAAATAAATTTGAAGGTTTTTTATAAATTATGATTATAATTATACCTTGTGTTACTACTTCATTGTATTTTTTTCTTATTTTACAGAGAAGAACAGTGCAACTGTGGGTTCATAGGTATGCAGATTCTGGACATGTTGAAAGTCGTCGACCAGGCCCACAGCCTGTAGCCTACACAGCTGCATCTGATCGCCATCGCGACATCATTGCAGCGCATAACAGCAATCCGTTTGCCAGCACCCGGTCTACGGCGACACTTCATAATGTAACACTACAAACAGTTCGCAATCACTTACGAGCTGATGGTTTAAGATGTCGGAGACCAGCGAAGAAGATTATGATGTCTAATGAGCATCGTGAAGACAGAGTGCGGTTTGCCCGTGAATATTTGGACTTTGATTGGTGTAATAATGTTGTTGTTTTTAGTGATGAAAAGACTTTTAGATCAGACAAGGATGGGCGTAAAATACTGTGGAGAAGAAATAATGAACGATATAGTTTAGCAAACATTCTACCGTGCAGGTGTAGTGGCCGTATTACTTTGGGATATTGGGGATGGATGTCGTCGATGGGCCCCGGTGAATTAGTGCAAGTGAGTGCTCGCAACACTGCTCAAGGATACTTGGATATTTTACAGAACGTCATGTTACCAACCGTACGAACTGTATATCCGGATGAGCATATATACTTTGTCCATGACAATTGCGCTGTGCATCGCGCCCATATTGTGCAAGAATGGTTTAACAAGCAAGAATCCTTGACAGTTATTGACTGGCCTTCTAAAAGCCCTGATTTAAACCCCATCGAAAATCTATGGGGACATATGGTGCTCAATTGGGATCCATCGAATGTGAGATCTAGGTCTAATTTAGATGAAGTTGTTACTTCAACCTGGGAGATAATGCGAGGCACTGACATGTGTTGGAATATGGTCACTGGCATGAGAAGTAGACTACAACAAATAATAGTAAGAGAAGGAGCTCCACTAAGATATTAAATAAAACATAACCATTAATATGTGAAAGCTTTGTGTTATCATAAGATAAGGTGATTTATATGTCTATGATGTTATTGCTACTTCAGGTTAGAAGTTATCACATAATTTCTAATTGCTTAGCATGTTGATTCATAGCTTATATATCATCAACTGCGACATCTGTCCTTGTCTGACTAAAACTAAAATAAGTAAATTAAGTGTAGTTTATTATAACAAACTAGTAATAAATTATTATTAGGACGAAATATAATTTTGTTTTATTATGAAAAAAATAAGGCTGGTTTCACCACATGCTGATAAAGCCTATCTGTCAAATAACGCCATACAAAAATCTAAGTTTAACTGGCAGATAGGCTTCATCAGCAGTGGTGAAACCGGCCCTTAATCTAGAATAAATATTTGGTCTGATCAATAATAATTAAAAAAAAGTATCTAAAAAAAAACATCACCATGCTTTTTCCCTCCTTGATAGAGGATCGAACTCAATACCTCAAAGTCATTAGTCTGGCATCTAACCCGTTGGGCTATCGTCCACTCTGTAGGAAGCGGTAAAAACTAGTCTTATATTCAACGAAGACACATAGTGATTGTATGCTCAGACAGTATTATAATATCTGTGACTGTGCTGTGACGACCAATGTAACGCACACACATTCAAGTCAGCGATTCGTGTCGCAACGTTACGCACACAAAGAGTGGCATTTGTGTGCCCTGCAAACCGAACTTCTTTGCCGATTGTACACTCGGAATACATAAATTTTTTTGATTTGACATCGCAGACTATTTCAGAAACTAAATCATTTAGATCAGTAAACGAAATTAGACCAGCTTTTTTCAGAGCTTGAGCTTTAAAAGTCAAGTTAGTATGCTTAATGCAAGCACATGTGTCGCGGTCGGATACACGCGGAGAAACCACGTAAAACGGACGGTAGCGTTTAAATGTAGAAAACGATAAAACTCCTCCTTCATTTCTGTATACTTTGTACAAGTTGGACAAAGTATTTAGCAAAATTCGTTTTTGTTTTTTAATCTTATTGCGGGTGATGCATTCTTTTTTGCCGTCTGTCATGCGGCTGACGTCGTCTCGTTCAAAGAATTTCTTAACTTCTTGGGTTGTTCTCATAATTTTTCTCTGTTTAATATAACTATAATGGCGTATACCCCTCTTTAAGCCTAAACACTTTCTAATTTTGTCTTGCATTTCGTGTTTGTTGACTGACTCACTAGCAACAAGTTTCTTCAACACGTTTTTCGAATGGCTTGCTAGTTTTATACGTTTCTTTTATAGACTCTTCTAAAACACGTGTTTCTAATAATTTCATCCTAACCTGAAATTAAAGGTACATATTAGAAAAAGTTTTATTTCGTTTAGTAGTTAGTTCATGATATTTTAATATATTAAATTAAGAATTTAGGTCGATGAAGAACAATTTGTTATTTAACGTAAACCAATGTGTTAAAATATTCATCATATAAAAAAAATTGCTCAATGTATAGTCTATTTATGGGATTATTCTTAATATAAACAATAATCACCCTATCTTTTGATTCTTTTGATATGTCAGGAATTTCTTCTTCAATGAATTTAGTTATAGGAGTATCTGGTGTCTTTGAAGTATTTTGTTGATTTGTGATTGTTTTCAACATGTCAGTTATGGAATTAATCTTTTTTTATATCTTAGGATGGCTTTCTGAAGACTGGCATTTTTAACACGTAGACGTTTATTTTTTTCTGTTAAAATTTTGTTTTCACGTAATATTTTACTACGGTGATTGCGACGTTGCCTGTCTGCTTGACGTGCTTGTGGTAAAATTTTTCTTTTTTTTGCTTTTGGCGTCCCGCCACTTCTTTCTCATCGTCTCTTTTTCTTCATTAGCTTTCGTTCTCTCAGCATTTTTCTTTTTCAACGCTTCAAATTTTGTAGGATCATTCTTTTTTAGTTTCTCCCTATATCTGCGACAGCGTTCTGCTGCAGTTAAAGGCATCTGAAAAGATACATTGTATAAATTATACATACATAATATTATTTCTTTCACATTGTTATAATTGACGGACAGACAGACGGACATGGCGAAACAAAAAGGGTTCCATATTGACTAAGGAACCCTAAAAACCTACATAAAATTAATCTTCAATTTGCAGGTGTGGGGACTTCATCGTTATTTTTTTCCAGTTAAAAATAAATAATATTTCAAAATACACAAATGTAGACTAAGCTTTATAATTTCCGTTGTGACACGTCGCACAATTTCGTGTCATTCGGTCTCACAACGGAAAAAAAATCAACACAATCTAACCTAAAAAAATAATTACACAAAGGTTACTAGGTTTAGCCCATTAATACTGTTTTATTTCAACAAGGAAATAATTTATTTGTATTGTTATTTACTTAAAATTAACACAACTGTATAATTATTCACAATATAAACAAGTAAAACTTACTATTTCTTAATGACACACTGCAGGTTCCAGCACGTTCAACTAGGGATACGCAAAAAGTATCGATACCTTAGTAGTATCGATACACTGACTTCGATACCTAGTACTTTTTGTACTCCATACTTAGGTTCCGATGCTTCACTGAGTATCGATACTTTTTCACCTACTCGATACTTTTATCTCTCACTAGTGTCATTTGACGCAAAGTAGCCTCTTTTCAGGAAAACAATAATATTTTGGCTATATCCACCATTTTGGATCCCCGATTTAAAAACATAAATTTCACCGATGCAAATGCATATGCTCGAGCAATATCCTTTATAAGAAGATCAGTGAACGCCGATGATCCGCCTTCATCGCCACCAAGCAACGGTTCAATCAGGTTCTGAATCAGAAAATGAATGGCTTTTGGAGACCACACAAAAAGCTGGCAAAAAGAAGATAAAGCAGGCGCAATGAAAGAGGAGACGCAGGTACAGATGAAACGTCATCATTATACCTCGCAAGCCCCGTGTCTGCATTAAAATCTGACCCGAGTAAACATTGGGGTGAAATGAAAGCAGTCTTTCCAAAATTATATTCTTTGGCAAGTCAGTATTTGTTAACACCGGCGACTTCAATGCCCTCTGAAAGGCTTTTTTCTAAGGCTGGAGCGACGGTGACTACGGCGCGGAACCAGCTTACTGGATCACATGTAGACAAATTACTTTTTATGTCTGACTGCAGCGAAGAAGATTGGGGAATTTAAAATAATGAATAAAATTATAAATTCAAATATTTTTAACATCTTCAGGGTGAAATTACAATGTGTATCTTTTTATAATAATAAATGAGTAAGTTTCAGTCATCTTTCAGTGTTTTCTTTTGCGATTTAAAATGTAATGAAAAAGTACTCGATACTGAGTAGTATCGATTCTTTTGGTGCGATACATTTAGCGGTATCGATGCTTTCTGACGCGATGCCACTATCGAGTAGGTATCGATACATTGAATTTTTTGACAAAACAAAATGGCGGAATCGTTCAGAAATTTATCGAGTATGATAGACCAGTGTTGCCACTTTAAATAAATTGGTTCTTTTTGGTAGATTTATTAATAAATCCTAGAATATCGCGTCGCACAACCTTAAGTATCACAACAGAAAAAAAATTGGGACACCTCTAAATTTATTTGTACAAACAATACAAATTGATTTTATGCAGTTATAATAGAATAATATTGACGGTTAAATTATGTACAATATGTTGATATATGATAATAACATGTCACAGTATTTCTATAACATAAGATTTATATATTTTCGTGGAGCGGGCGTATGCAGACACCAACAAAATGTATGAAAGAAAAAAATCGACTTTTATAAAAAAAATATTAAATAAGTAATTTATTAAAAATATATCTATATAAAAATTTAGGCATATAGTAAAAATAAGGAGCTTTCTTGTATCATTCATCGATACATTTTTTTTTATTTCTAGTATTTTATTTTTAGCCCCCAACTTTACGGACATAGAGTTTTGTTGAAATGCGCTAAAATTTTGAGCCTTACCCAAGTATCAAGTTAACCCACCAGTTGATAAATTTCTGTACAAGAAAGCAGACTGGTCGAAGTTCAATGAACTATCTAGTAGTGACGTTAACGATTTTCTTGTGAACTACATATGAGAATCCCTTAGAATCTTACAATCAATTTTGCATTCGCCTCAATACACTTGTATACCTAAATTTACCAAAACGTATACCTTCCAAAGTAAATATCCAGCATCCTGGTGGAATGAAAGCTGCGAACAAAGTGTCATCAACTCGTACGAGGCTTTAAAATATTATAGAGATAATAACCTACAGATGGATCACCTTCAGCCTGAAGAATATAAAGTTAAAACCTAGGCAATTTCGTAACCCTAGAAAAACCAATATAAGTGAGTATTATCAGCACCTAGAGACGGACTTATCTAGAACTGAGTACAACATCAAACTGGAGACAACAGAAGAAATAGAATTAGCGGTCATTCAACTCAACGGAGCGATAAACGAGAGCTACAACAAATCCTGCCCTCTAATGACAGCGAAGTCATCTAAAGACAGCTGGTGGTGCGACAAACTGGAGAGAATGCGGGTTAACATGAGAAAGCTTTTCAATCATGCCAAAGCTTTTCATTTTCTTGGCTGAAGTAGATGTGCAGGCGAAGGGGACATGCACAAAGGCAACGCTCAAGTGGGCCAGGTGCAGGCACTACAACCCGCCTGTAGAAGATAGATATTATAGAGCTAATCCCAGTATGGAATCTTATATTAAGTACAAAAAATACCACAATTGTAAATGACCTAGATATGTATTATAATCTTAATAATAATAATGAGAAAACGAAGTTCCTATTAGATCCATTTTCAAAAAATGAATTTCTGTTAAGCCTTCAGTCGCGCAAAAATACTAGCCCTGGTTTATACGATTTTCCCTATATACTAATAAAAAACTTGGATGCACTATGGAAAAAACAAATCATTCCTCAATCTTGGAAAACTCAGTGTGTGATTCCAATCCTTGAGCCAGATAAGCCGCCAGATAGTAAGTAACAAAGTAAGTAAGTAAGTTTATTCATGTAGGCACAATACATACGTATCGTCCTATTTCACTGTCGTCATGTATAGGTAACGTGACCATTTATTTTTAGACTCAAAACGGGACAATGGCTTATTTAAGGGCAATAATATATTATTTTTTTTACCGAGTTTTATTTATAGTATTTATCTAAATTATCTCCTAGGTATCAACAAATTAAAATCAACAACGAAACCATTTTCTGGTAGCCAGCTATTCTTACAATCATCACTACCAGTTCCAGTGAAAAAAATATAGAAATAACTAAGCATTTAGTTGTTCCTATATTTTTCAGAGGAACAAATTTCCTTTAATACAGGTGGTGATGATTTTAAATGGGAATAAAATTCTTGGCATGTTTTTTTTATATTCACCTTCGTTATCAACATCGCTTTAACCCTTTCACGACCATAAGGTGTTTAAAAGTTATTTTAAGATAATAGCGCATTATTTTGGTTTATTATTGATCCAATAATCATAAATTAATAAGAAAAATAAATTAAAAAAACCGGTTTTCGGGAAATTTATGGGACATATGTGTCCCTATGGTCCGTTACGGAGCCATTTTAACAATATTATTACAGATATAAATGTTGTATTTTTTTTATATTTTCAATGTTATTGTGATTTTTTTTAAATTTATTTGGTGAAATAAAACTGAATTTTGTCATAAAATATTTAATTTATTTAGAAAACTTAAGGACTTAACAATGGTACTCAGCAAAACAGTTCCTATGATTAGTGAAGGTAAGATGAACTTTACACACAACACATCTGTTGTTTGTGCGATTTTCAACCTTGTTTTTTGCACAGTTCACGCACCGCTTTCTCGAGTCAGTTTTTTCCATGGGATGTGAAGGTGTTGGCCTTTTCAGAGATCTACGAACTTTACTTGTTGCCGCTGTAGGGGCGGATCGTTGTCTCATGCTGTAATCATTTATCAAGCTCCGAGCTATTACTTGCCTGTACTGCAAGCAAGTCAACAAATTGCCTTCGATTCGTTTTTCAGCATGCAGTTTTGTGTAGATGATGTAGGCATTATTTACTGCAATATCAAAAAGATCGAAGAACAATCTCAGATAATATTTTATTTTCGATCTTCGATCAACTTCGTAGTAAACTTTTCGTTGATCCATGAGATCAACACCTCCCATATTTTTGTTGTAATGGGATACAATCTTAGGGCATCGAACGTCGATCTTTTCTGCAGATCCTGCCATTCGTCGTTTCACCGTCTGGTTTCTGCAGGCGGGAGAAAGTTTGTCAAAAGATGAACTGCTTTGTTGTCCATCCATTTGACGAACGTTATACCATGGTAACTTGTGGTGTAAATATCTCCACGCTTCATATTTTTATCAGCCGGCGCTGTTTTTGGGAGATATTTGCGATTGGTGCGAACGGTTCCACAGAGTTTAGTGTTTTGGGAAATCAGTCGATACTGCAGCAGAGGCGAGTTGAAGAAATTGTCGATGTAAATTTCGCAACCCAAACCATCGAGCTTTTTCGTTAGCTGTATTACAACTGATTCACCCAATTCGTATTAAGTCCCAGAAGTGCGTTTTCCTGTATACAGGTCGAACTCAAACAGGTATCCGGTTTCTGCATCAGCTCTGCACCATAATTTAAAGCCCCAGCGTACTGGCTTATTTTTTATGTATTGTTTCATCACATTGTGCCCTTTGAACTTTATCATGTGTTCATCGATGGACTGGGTTTTTGTGTTATTTAGAACATTTTGAAATGCTCGATTCAGATGGACCATTACTGGTCGGATTTTGTATGCCCTGTCGTAATCAGGGCTAGATGGGGCCCTGTGCTCTTCGTTGTTACAAAAGTGCAAGTTTCTGCGCATATCTTCGTAACGAGTCCTTGTCATAACATTTGATATGTATGGTACGCCCATGTCGGGTTCAGTCGACCAATAATCTCTCAAAGATGGCAAGATGTGATAACCCATTACCAAAGTTATGCCAAGAAATGCTTTCATTTCTTCTTTTTGAACAGAAAATTCTCGTCCATTTTGGTGGGCGTATGTTACTGACTCAGATACCAGAATATCAACTAAGACTTCTAAATTCGTAGTTGCACAAAATATTGCGAATGGTGTCAACGGATCGGCCTCAGTTTCTAAGATAAGTACTTTTCCGAAAAGATAATCAGACTCTTCAAATAAATTTGGTGTGTATGTTCTTTGATTCCACTTGAAGGTGGGCTGAGGCTGAGACATAGATGAAGGTTCTGCCGACGACGTAGATGGCTGCGTTGTTGACTCTGACCTGGGTTGTTGCATTGTTGTATCTTCGATTTCAACATGAACAATCCCCTGGTCATCATCTTGGGTCAGCAGCCTCTGGTCTTCGTCGTCCAGCTCTAAGTTGTCTTCGTCATCACTATTATCGGCCATCAACACTTGTAGAACATCGTTTTCAGAGAGTTCGAAAACTCCACGTCCCTTACGAAACATAATCTGCAACAAAATAACTTGAAAAGCAAGGGTAGATTTAGATAAAGTACTCTTATAATACTACAATGTTTTTTACCGTTACCGACCGTAGGGACACGGGTGTCCCATAACATATTTCTAGGTTTATCACGGCACAAAACGTAAGAATCACATTTATTTTCACGTTTACTTACCAGGCTGCAATTATTTCACACTTGCTGAATTATAAAGTTACTTTTAGTTATTTTTGTAGTCTTTCAAAACTCGTGATGATGGCGCCAAACAAACTGCAATAAACAGCCTTCAACTGATTTTGACAGATGTCACTTAGATTGCAATGGGCGATGAAAAAAAAAAGAAGGTACGTTCCGGAATGCGTAATTAATAAAACGTTAGCCATAAACTTTCATTTATTATGGATAGATAACTTTTATTTCTTGGGACACATATGTCCCTATGGTCGTTAAAGGGTTAAGGACCGAGACCTGTAATTGAGTTTTCTCAGACGTCCACAATTTGTTCATTAAAGAGAATACTCTTTCTACTGGTGCATTTGTGCCTGGGAGACATAAAATGTATTCAATCAACATACAAAAGTTTTCATGTTTGAGATTGTTGGTGTGAAAGTGTTTAAATACTTCCACCCATCGATTTTCTGTCTCAACATTTTGATTATTCCATTCGGTTACTTTTTGCGATGTGATGTAGTTCGAAATTAGTGTGAATTCTTCAAATATTACTGTGTCTTTTTTGCAATCAATATAGCTCTTTTCAATCAATACATCCAATGCTTTTTGAATATCTTCCCATGTAGGTACTTTCTTTAAATCTGCCAAGTAAAATATCTCCAAATCTGTAGTAAACCCAGTCCACTGTTCCAAGTATTCACGACTTGTTTTATAAAATTCTGTGGCCGTACTTTTAACAAAGTCTTCGTCGATATCAGTGCCACAATCTTTCAATTTCATCAGTAAACTACGGACTGTAAATGGAAGAAACTGATGAGTCTGTTTCTGAGCAAAATTATCTTTTAACTGATTGATTTCTTTTGCAGCTTCAATTGCCGATAAATGCTGACCTTCAATCTTCAAAACTGCTTGATGAAAACTTGCCGACTGAGCGTGTAAAAAATTAAGCCACAATTCTGATCTGGGGTCTTCAAAGAAGTTTTTCAATATTTGGGGACATTTTTCAATGCTCAAAAAGTAGCTCTTTAATGGCTGGTACATTTTTAAAACCCTTTCCAAGGAAGGCAAAAGCGCAAGCCACCTGGTTTTGCTGTAGCCCAGCATTTTGTGATATTCTGTTTCAGTTTCAGCACAAAATTCCTTCAAAGCTTCAACTCGAACCGTGTAAATGTAAAAAAATGAATATATCTTAACAATAATGCATTCGTAATCCACGGGTAAGCCATCTGCAGCAGATTTTATTGCGTTGTGAATTATATGGGCTCCGCACCCAATACTTACTAATGGTTTTTCCAGCGATGATTGTAATTTCACAAACACATGATTAGTTCCTCGCCTAGCTGCACCGCCAAAATTGACGTTGGCATTGTCCCCACAAAATGCCACGACTTTTGCAGTCAAACTGTTATCTGTCAAGACTTGGACTAAATACTTGACTATGATGTCAGAAGTTTCACCTGGTTGGTCTTGGAGATCCAAAATTTTCACTTGTATACCTTCGTAAGGTTGAAAAAAGCGCACTAGAATAGGAAAGATCTTCTTGTTACCGTGGTTTGAAGCGTCGGTTAAAATTGTGATACAATTAGATTTATCGAGATCATCTTTCAATTCTTTGATAGCTGTACTCGCCAAAACATTTACTACAACAGCTTCTGTTTTCGTCCGCGCGCATCTAAATTTCGGATCGAAACAGGATTGGATTAACTTCGACGCACAATCATTGGAGCGAAAACTGTGGTTTTCTTGTATCGTGTGATAAGCCCAGACGCCTTCTGCCGCCGCAGTATCCAAATCATTCGAAGTTGGCGTGTCCGTTTTCTTGAAAAAGTTTAACACCGAAGAACTTGAAGCGGCGGCACGGTCGGCATGTTGATGTTTTCCACTCTTTAAATGCTGTTCAATATCACCGGCACCACTATGGGAAACACTAAATTCTGTGCGACACTTTTCGCATCTGACATCCGAGGAAGTATTTCCTTGCTTAATAAACGGGTATTTTGTTTGTAAACTAACGTTGAACGTACACTTTCTTTTTGGCATAGTTAACTACGATTCAAAACAAAACACGCGTGGCTGGCTATCGGCTAAGTAATGAAATGACTGAATGAACGATGCAATCATGCGATTCCTGCCTACGCCGCCCGCACCCTGCACCCCCTTTCTCCGCGTTGCTCCGCTCGGCACCGTTCGGCCCGGCTCGGTGATGGATCGGCTACCCGACGCGCTCGCGCCTCGCCTGGCCGCCCGGCCGGCCCGCCAATTTTCGAAAACGGGACAATTTTGCGTCCCGAAGATTTATTCGGGGTTACCGGGACAGAGAACCGAAAAACGGGACTGTCCCGTTCAAAACGGGACGTATGGTCACGTTATATATGACTAAAGTCTCCGGGTCTAAGATTTTTGAAAGGTAGCAGCCCTATATGTCACCCTGTATAATATAAATTTATTTTTCACTTTTATCTATAGTTGCGCTGGCCATGGAAGTGGACACATTTTATTCTAAGAAAGGAATGTTTTAATTGTGCACATCCGACCCTTTCTACTTTACCTTTACACTTTGTGATTGATCGTGAAAACATAAAGGTGTTGCAACAATTCACTTTCATTTTGTGCCAAAATTGTGAAGAATATTTGATTTACGACCACTTTATTCAAGATGAATGCGAATATTGTAATATTA
Source organism: Argyresthia goedartella (assembly GCA_949825045.1). Taxonomy (NCBI): domain Eukaryota; kingdom Metazoa; phylum Arthropoda; class Insecta; order Lepidoptera; family Argyresthiidae; genus Argyresthia; species Argyresthia goedartella. The sequence goes on along the minus strand of OX463811.1, from coordinate 2,992,557 downwards.
ATTAATTGCTAATAATATACCCAATAACAAATTACCATGACTAATAGATATTCTCATACGATTATTACTAGGTAAGTGTAAGTTGGTAAATATTTAGGTAAGTTTAGTAGCTTGCAATTTGTGTAAATCTAGTTGAGAATATATATCCATCTCCTTCCCACACAACTACGGTACGAAATCAGTCATTAGTCGTCGTGTTTGTTTTGTTAGTCAGTTAGTGTCGCTTACGAGCTCGGGCCAGACAGACGACGCGACGTATACGAACACGACACGTAAACAATTGACCGCGTGTGCTATGCTAAATAGGTATTCCTTTCAATTCTTAGATTATCCCATCAGAAGGTAAAACTAATATTGTTCAGGTATAACTAAGTAGGTGTATTAGGTACTTTACGTATTGTGAGAGGCGAGGCGGATTTTTAACTATCTACCAATAGTTAATATCTACTATAGTGAGAAAAACATTGTATGAAGCCACGTGTGTACCTACGAGACATTATTATGCAGGTGGTATGTTGTTTTAGGTTACATTTTTATTTAATGCTTTTCTCTTTTCAGATTATTAAAAAATGCCATACAAAATTGTAAAGACGTTTGAAAAGGGGAACTCAAAACTATCAGCAGTACCAGGTAATTGGGAAAAAGATGGCGTCCTTCACTGGCCCAAATATAACGAAAACAAATTAAGAAGAGTTGAAAATTCTTACCCTGAAAATAGCTGGCGAAAAATGAATTGCAAAGTGAAGAGATCTAATTTGAATACTTTTTTTGAAGCGGAACAGGAAATAGACAAAATGTGTAATAAGTCTGAAACTGAAACAGATACTGAGCAATATTACGTAACAAACCAAAAAGAAATTAGGTTTAATCAACTTGTTCAAGACTGCATTATGGTAAGTAAACTTTCAGAGATATACAGACATTTGACTAATTAAAATAAAATTTTATCTAAAGAGACCCTGTGTGTCTTTATGTACGTGTTTGTGTGTGTTCCTGGCATACCCTACACAGTGGGGACTGGGAGATATGAGTGTACGCAGTACGTAGATACCTACCTATTAAAACCACATCATCGGCCTTCGTTCGGTGCGTTGTTTACAGGCCCTGTTTCTTGAACAATATAATACATTTATGACTTGACAATCTTCGCCGATGTCTATGTCTATTTATTTAAAACTAGCGACCCGCCCTGACTTCGTCCGGGTAGAACAATTTTATTATGTAGGTATAGGTCCCGTCTTTTCTAAAAATTTAGTGACAATAACAAACACCATAAAAGAATCCCTGATTTTCCGTCATAACCCGTCATGTCCAGTCCCGACTCGTTCCATCCCGTCCCATCCTGTCTCGTCCTGTCCCGTATAAAAAGTAGCCTATGTCCGTCCTCAGGGCTCAATCTATCTCTTTTTAGGGTTCCGTAGCCAAATGGCAAAAAACTGAACCCTTATAGATTCTTCATTTAGTCTGTCTGTCTGTCTATCTGACCGTCCGTATTGCGTAGCCATTTTCTCGGAAACTATAAAAACTATACTCATGCATCTTCTGCCATAGCCAATCACTGCCGTACATTAGTGTTGGCACTAACACCTGTATGTTACTATACTTTGTAAAATTTTCACAACCAAGTGATTGCTTTCTATTGCAATTTTTTAACTCATTGGTTTTTTTTCTCGCAGAATGAAAACATTTCGTCAGGAGCACTTAATAATACAGTCGGACCAATTGGAATGAAGGAAAATGGTGTATTGTGTCAACCTTTGCAAGCAAGAAATTCAGAAAATTTACTGATGGCCGTTCAATCTCCAGCCATCAATAAAGATTCCAACGTTCTACAAAATGTGACTCAACCTGATGAAGCTATAAATTCAAAACAAACGCTATTAGCAATTCAACCTCCAAGAACTAGTACTGATTCAAATTCAAACGCTCAACAAAATCTGACTCAACCTGATGAAGCAACAGAACACACACTATTATTCATTCAACCTTCAGCAACTAGTACTGATTCCAACGCTCAACAAAATGTAACTGCTGAAATACAAATTGATAACGCGGCCTCCTTAAATTTAATGGTTTTGGCAAAATTAGAAACTTTGTAAGAAAATTATCAAACTCTTAACGAAAAAATCACTGAAAGTATCAAAGCACAACAAGATGAAAGAAAAATTATTCATGAAAACGTACAGTCTATGTTGCTCGGCTTATCCAATATTAGTGTTCAGTTTGAATATGTAATGAATCAGTTCAGTCGTGTGGAAAATCATAAACAAAATGAAAACATACAAACTATTACAAGTGAAGAAGATCTAAACAATTTTGAAAAAGTTTTAGAAAATCAAGAGAAAGAAGAAGAATGGAAAAAGAAATTTTCAATTATTTGTGGGAAAGGAAAAGGTCGAGGGGTAAATAACGCTTATGCATTGATCGATTCAATGTTTAGCAGAAGCTTTTTATTCCAGTGTAGCTGGGCTGGAGGATCTCGAACTTCTGATCAAAAGATTTGCTTTAAAAGCCACACTAAAATCATCAATTTCTTTTTTGATATTATTCGTGAGTCAGATAGTTCATTTTCCTTATTAGACTGCCACAAATTCTTCAAATATATCCTGAAAAACTCACGTCAGCGCAACGAAAGCAAACAAGAACGAACATCTAGAACCAAAAATCGACCAAAAATAAAAGCAAAGCGTAAGAACTTGTGTAACAAAACACAGCCATCTTTACCCATCGCCGGAACTTTTGCACCAGAAAACAGCTCAGGCGTATCATTGCCAGCTGTTGGGACGTCTGGCTCTGGTTCCGAAAACCGCTCAGAGGTAGTTTTGGAAAACTCTGGTCCAGACAATGATGATAATGACCCGATGTCATCTGCATCCGTTGCAGGAATACCCACCAAGCCACTTGAAACATCTGTTTAAAGATCCTTTTTTTATCTCCTTATTATTTTGATATGTTTTATAAGTACTAAAATTTTCTAATCTCTGTGACTTTTTAATATGTCATTGACAAAGTGAAAAACTTAATGATTAATTTATTCAGTGATAAAAAATAGGCAGTTTACATTATGTAAATACCTAGTCAAATAACCCGCCCGTGTAATTCCGGGCGCAAAGGTGCCCATGACGCTCGCAGCGTTATCGCGTTGAATCGCCAAGGACACCTTTGCACCAGGAATGAACCGGAGCGGGAGTCATGACCTCTCTCCTCAGCCGACGCCCCACCACATCTTTAATAAAAGCCTTAGCTTCTGAGCCCCAGCACTCCGAAGTCTCCACCGCAAACGGGACAAAAAGATTATTGTTGATTTGATTGTTGATTGATGTTTTATTATATTATTTCTTAGTAAGACTATTGCCATTATTAGCTAGTCTTTAATAATACCTAAAACTAAGATAGTTGTTAGTCTGTTATACTTACAGACATTTGTTTTTTTTTTTAATTTTATTTTGATTTTTATACATCGATGGCTGCGGGGAATAAAGTCAAAATCGCAAAATAAGCATACTGATAACTTTATTCCCTGCAACTGCAACCATCGATTAAATGTACGAATGTTATTGTAATACTCGTCGTAATCGTAACTGTAACTTTATGACTGATTAATGATTAGGTCTCTACTTTTTAGAAGTAAGAAGGCTAGTGTTTAGCTTGTTAATTTACCAGTTTTACTTAAAGAGACTGATCTTTGTGCTGTTTTCTTAAATACTAAATTGTGTTCAAAACACATCAGAACAGGGTACTTTTCAACACTGAATTAACCAAAAAACTAAAACTAAAACTATAGAAAAACGGCTGCATTCACGTCGTAGAGTCGGATCGGTCCGACAAGTTTCGAGTGCAGGAGTCGAGTGCGTCCGCGCCGGCAGTGCCAAGCGAGCTGCCGCCGCCGCGGACGCACTCGACCCCTGATGATGGCCTCCCGATGAGGTCGGACCGATCCGACTCTACGACGTGAGTGCAGCCGTTTTTCTATAGTTTTAGTTTACAATGACTCACGAGAGTTTTATTATATTAACTGAATTAACCATCTATTGAAGATGGTTGATCATGTTCCTATTAGTAATAAGTAAAACTATATTCTTATTACTTATGTAAGGACATTTAAGGACTGTTTTTATAAAAATAATATGTTATTGTCAAACTAGCTGTTTCTCGCGACCTTGTTTGCTTTATATTTTTTTTATTATTAACATTTTGTTAGAAAGACTGGTTATTGAAATTCTGTCTAAAGTGGGAACGACCTCCATACAAAACGTTTTTGCACTAACTGTAGGCTACTGGAGCAATATTTTGGGTTTTAATCACTGAATTCAGCATTACTTATTCGCTTTATTTGCGGCATTTTATATGTATACAGGCTGTGCAAAAATGTTTTGTTTAGAGGCCGTTCCACCTAGTTACTGAAAGGCTTAAAAATCGAGTTTACTTTGATAGCAAGATATAGCTCCCAAATCAGGCATCATCCACAGCGATTTCTATTGTGAATCCACCAACTGTTTTGTTGGCTAACTGAAAGAGTATTGAGGTCAGTTTTCCAACCAACAAATATAAAATTAGCTTTCATTTGGATATTGCCTGACTTGAGAGCCACTCTTCCTCGTTTTTGAATTTTAAAATACGGCGGCATGATAGCCTATTAAAAAATATGACTTAAATAAAAATACGTGATTTTCTAATTACTTGTTTTATTTTACAATGTATGGATCAATGGTGTAAAATACAATACTGAATTATATCCTACACTTAATTATTTACATTTAATGTCAGCGCTAAAAAAGTCATACATATTTTTTGATTTACTAGACATGTAATCTTCACATTTATAAATATTAAGTAATGAAGACTTTAAGGGGTATTCAAAGGCGTCCACTATATTATGCATGATGTATCCTTCTAGCCGTATGTCTTCAGTTTCATTAATGTGTATTGCGTTTATTTCTATAACTTGTTCGTCACTTGTTAAAAACCATTTATCGTATTTTTGGGTGGATAAAATAAAAAATGCTTTGCTTTCCATAATATTTTGCATATTTTTCTATAAATGAATCTAACAGCGCCTGCGCTAGACGTAAAAACTTAAAATAGTTTTCGTTAGAACAAATTGTGATGGCACAGAATAAACAAAGGAAGTGTTTGTATGCGTCAGGATCTAAAACATCAGTATTACCCAACTCAGGTATAATAAAAAAGTGCGGTATTCAGAAGCTTTCCAATGTGATAGAACATCAATAGTCCGAACAGATCTATGTATTTCTTTGGGTAACTTAATAGTTTTTAAAAACGCGTTCACTTTTTCAATATCACCATTACACCACTTAGTATGTTTGTTAATAAAATTTCCATCTCGCCACCCCATTAATAAACGTTTCATAACTCCGAGATCTATAAGATGCAGTGAATCACCAACCGGAAAATTTTCGATCATATCAATTTTCAATTCAAGTAGAGGTGAATCAACTTTATGATGCAGTCCATATTTTTTATTGCGAAAGTCATCATCGTTTCTTAAAGGACAATCTGTTTTCGGGAATATTACTGTATGTGACAAATGTGAATAATCACCAACCACAGTGCATTTTAAACATCCGTGCTTACTGTTGAAATTACAAACTCCTGCAAAAAAAAAAGAAAAGTATGAATGTCATCAACTTATAAAAATAGTAAGTACAATGTATTATTGTTTATACTTCAGCTTAGCTGGTGCCCACGACTTTGTTCGCGTTTAAACGTAAATTTTGTGGACTATACCTCTTAACTGACTTCACAAATAGGAGGAGGTTCTCAATTAAACTGTATGAAATACTATAGTAAATATGTTACTATAGTTTTTTTAACTATCCCACCGGGAAGTTTTTAATTTTCCGTAATTAAAAGTATCCTTAATATTGACTATGGATGTAAGCTACCACCATGCAAAATTTCATTCAAATCGGTCCAGTAGTTTCGGAGATTAGCCCGTAAAAACAGACAAACAGACAAAAATAAGAAATCTGGATATGTTCTATTGCACTTCTAACATCCTCCTGACTCCGTTTTTAGCGTTTTTTTTTTAATGTACAGACGTACATTCGACCTAGCTACAGTTTTATTATAATATGTAAGTATAGATACATATGAAATTTGGGTATGAAATCACCTTTTATAAAAGCCCTCGCGGGTGAATCGCATATAAATGCTCTTATACCAACTTCAATCGTCACCTGCTCTCCAGTTAAAGTGGTAATTATGAAACCATTCTCAATTTGCTTCATTTCATCGACAAAAGGTTTTAAATATAAGTTTAAGTCGGCAGGTTTTGATTTCCCTTCATATATTCCCACCACGATAGGTGATATATTTTTAATTTCAGTAATGTTGCACAGTATTGGCCAAAGTTGATGATTCGAGCTTTTATGTATCGGTAGGCCATCGATATTGAAATTCAAGGTTATTTTCTTGGGCACTTCATAATTTTGTAAGATTTTTTGTAATTGTGTAACTAATCCATTATGCCAATAATGTCCAGTACCAATTTCAGTAATGCATATTTCTATTTTATTTGTATTGAGCAATGTACGCGCATCCAATGGCATTTGGTTTGGTATTACATGATGTAACATTTTTAATAAATCACTTAAAGCGATATGGGAAATGTTGAATTTCACTGCCCATTCTCTGAGGTCACTACGGATATCAATATTCTTAAACTCTTTATTTAAACATACGTCTATATCGCTATCACTATCGCTACAATTATATTCATCGTCACTGGATTCCTTGTCATTTTCATTTTCTGTGAAATAATATTCTACGGAACCACAGGCTGATTCGTTGGTATCGGCTTGGTCATTTTGTAGTACCATAGGTACTGAGATCATAGGAGTAGAAGTGGTGGGTGTAGTGCTCACAACCATGTTTTCGTAGACCTTTTTCACTTTTCTTCTGTAACCACCGCTCCTTTTAAACTTCTTCCAGTCTTTTGAATCCATTTTAAAATGTAAATTCCGCTGCGTAATAAATTCACACAATCAGCTGTTTTTCTCAAAATGGCGAATCTAGTCATATAAAACATTGTAATATAACCGAATAGAGAATAATATCTTTATAATCTCTGTATAAGGTAATATGGATTGCTTTCATCCTTGTAAAGATCATATAAAATGATAGAATTTGTTTGTTGGATAGACGTCGTATCAAATGCTTCTATAAGTTAAAAAGCTCAATAGTTATCTTATGCCTTACTTTTATAAGAATCATTGGCCATATTAAAAGCCTTTATATAACTTCGAATTTTATACGGCTAAAAAGCAATGTAACTAGCCTCTATAAGAACAACAGATTTTGAACCCTTATAAGTTGGCTATATTAACGATTACCCAGCAAAATTATAAGAATATAGGTAATATTAGCCAAATCTTCTTATAATGTGCCATTATAAGAAACATTGACATAATGAATGCTCTTTTATAACAAGTATAAGAATTTAGACCTTATAGACTTAATTTTATAAGGTTAGTTTGTTTGTTGGGAAATGGCATAAACAATTTGAAAAAAGAAAAAGAAAAAAAAAACACTCGCTTAATTCGGGTGATTTTGAAAATTACTTCGAAGGAAGTATAGGCGGCATCTTATTTTAGATGCTAGGTATAGGTACCCAGCAGCTGAAAATGCCCTCTCGGACTCAACACTGGCACGCCGTGCCACACGTAATCTGCGAGCTGCTCATCAATCCCGAAAATCCCGATAATCTCGTTCGATTTTTCGGTTCGGGATTGATCCCGTATAATGCCTCGGGATCCTGCGGGATCTCGATGCCGATCGGGATTGCAGTCCCTAGTTCTAAGATCAAGATAATTAAAGGAAAAATTGTATTTGTAGAGTAAAGTAAAAATAAAGCAGTAGTAGTAGTAGTAGTACATCTTTATTGTACACCAACATCTAAATTAACATAGAATCTATAACTAGGACTTTTAGTATACAACAGGCAACAGTAAAGATGTTCTTGATTCTTAGCAATCTGCAATGCGTCAAGTTCAGTAAAAACCGAACAGTTAGTAGTTAACTAATTGTCCTAAATTTTCTACTTCAGAAGTAAATTTATCAATACTATAAATTTAAGTTAAAATCGTATGTCTCAACATCATTAAAATAAATAAATAAAAGTCTAGTTTGACTCAGAAGGAAGTCTCTGATTCTTCTCTTTGCTCCTAGAAGTTTAGGTTAATAAGCTTTTAATGTACTTAAGTACTACTAGAATGGTTTTCATCATACCTTGCAAAGCGACCACAACTGGTAGTTGTAAACGGCCATGAGTCGCAGGTCTACTATGCCGAGTCCGGCGTACTCCAGTGATCGCACCTCGGGCCGGTTCTCTTTCACATCTTCATCAATGATATCAAGTCACGCATCCACAATTGCAAGTGCTCTCTCTTCGCCGACGATCTCAATCTATACAGAGTAGTAAATAACAGCAATGACACCGCCGTGATGCAAAGTGACCTCGACCGACTGTTGCAATGGTGTCTCAACAATGGAATGAGTCAAAATGTCAAAAAATGTTTCCACATAAAATACATCCGGAAACACAAACCTATCAACTCAGCCTACACGATCAATGGTAATCGTCTGCAAGAGATAAAGGAAATACGTGACCTGGGAGTTGTTATGGACAGCCAATTGACTTTTGTCCCTCATTTCGACGCGATTAAAAAAAAAGCGGCAAAGATGCTTTGCTTTCTTAGACGTAACACAGCGGCATTTAAAAGAGTCAGCACTAATATTGTTTTGAACAATGCCATAGTACGAAACCATTTAGAATTTGCAAGTGCAGCCTGGAATCCCACGTACTGCGTACACTTACAACGCAATGAAAGTTTGCAGCGTACATTCACCAGGGCCCTCGCTAACAATGCACGGGGGATCTCCCACAGATGCCCCTACGATCAGCGCCATGCCTTCTTTGAGATGTACTCGCTGTACAGTCGCCGGAAAGCCCATGACGTGATCTTCTGGTATAAAGTAGTAAATGTTCCGATGGATTTCAGTGATCTTCTTGAAGCGGTACAGTTTTCCGTCCCATATAACATACCACAGAACCCAATCACCAAACCATTTGCCTTACCGCGATGCAGGACCAACTTGGGCCAACACTCGCCACTATCACGAATGTTTCATTCTTATAATATGCTATGCGCTGTTCAAAACGATATAGATATTTTCCACGACACTCTTTACTTTATACTTTATTGCACAAAAACAGAAGATACAGATACATCAAAATGGAAACTAGGTGTACAAAGGCGAGCTTATCTCTAAAAAGAGATTTCTTCCAGCAAACCTAATATGGACAGAATACATGAAATAACAGGTAGACCTATGTGCACAACGTTAAAAATATTAAAATAATAAACTAATTACTAATATGTACATAAATACATAATATCAATACAAATAGACAAAATTATACTACATATATATCAAAGCAATAAACCTACATAAATCTAGTATGGAAGAGAAAGATAGTGTACTTTTAAGCGAGTTTTAAAAATAGAAAGTGACACTCTTAGTAAATTTAAATCAAATATTCTTAATATTTAACTAATTAACGTCCAATCAAATTAATTTAATCCTTAGTTAGGTAATAATATTATTAGAAATTTATTAATTAAATAAGTTATAAGTAGTAATGTGCATGGCTTTAAAAGTAATATGTATCAGTATATGTCATTGTTTGGATCGTTATTTGTGTAAAAATATGTATTCTGTTGATGTGCCTACTAATAAATAAATAAATAAATAAATAAATAAATAAATAAATTAAGTGATGTCCCGAATCTTGCGGCAGATGTCCCGGAAAAAAATATTGTCGTAAGGAAGTCTCTGTTCCTTCTCTATGTTCCTCGAAGTTTAGGTTAAAAAGCTCTACCTTTTCCTATCACTGTTTACCATACGACCACACGCGTCAATAAAAACGAAATTGTAGTTGCAATATACCACAGACAGAACAATAGAAAATAAATGTTTATAATTGAAAAAAAATTATCCACTTTCTTTAGGTTTGATGATTCGAATATGTTTTCCGTCCAGTGCTCCAAGACAGTGTGGAATATTGGCGTTTTTTTTCAAATCCCTGTGCTATTTCCAACCATTCTTCTTGTGCCGGCATTCGCATACAAACTGTAGATAATTCTGACCAAATATAATAAGTAACTTCACGTACAATGTTCGCTACTGTATTTATTCAGATTCGAAAATGGAAATGAAGCAGTTGCCAGGTGTCTGTGAAAAAGATATGACAATGTATTACAATTTGGCGAACAGTCAGCCGTTTAATGTTTGTCTTAAGTTGTAATGGAGACTTTAGGTATATTTTCAAGAAAGCTGTGGCCCACCGTAGTTCTTTTTTTGTTTCAAAAAAGTCTGTAATGAAGAATTGGAGTAACATGCGCGATAGGTGGATGAAATGCAACAAAAGACTCAGCCGATCCCAATAACCTATCTCTATCCGTGATCTGCAGATTACGCGTTACATTTGACAGTTGCGCTATGGGATTTTTGTTCAATTTGAAACTAGCATTCTCAAATCTGCAGATTATGGATAGAAGGTAGGTTATTGGGATCGGCCGTTAATGAAACGAAAATGGGATCAGGTGCTAAGAAATGTGATTTTTATGATCAAATGATATTTTTAACAAAGATTGCAACACACCGAGACACTGATTCAAATATGTCCGCAAGATCAAATGTGGAAGAAAGCCCGTAAAAGATTCATCGAAGGCGAAAAAAAAAACAGGAGGTTAGCGTGGTGGATCAAAATATGGCAAAATTTATACAATCTGTTTCCAACGAAGAAGAGAGCCGCGCCTTGTTATTTTTAAACGCATAGCTTCGAGTGTTGATACGTTTAGTGATGAGGAAATGGTCGATTTTCAATATCCAACCAAAAAACAGCGTCGCCTTCGTCGACGAGGAGACACCTCGTAGCTCAACAGCGCGAGCACCGCGCCGCTCGCTGTCCCTGCTGAGGCGTGTTTCATGCCGCAAGCTGCCCCGAGGGCCGCGCCGTTCGCCGTTGCGCACGTTGCGACGCTCGCTGCCGCGAATGCCGCGCCAACCGCCGCCACGTGCATCAAACCGCACTCCAACACGTGTGTCCCGCCACTCACCTCCACTCGTGTACCGCCAGCTACCAAAATATGTGCTCAGAGAAAAACTCTGTTGTTCTCCGACAAAGTAGGTGCAGGATTTGGGACTCTATTACATAACCGGCTTAACCAAAAAGTAACGAACATTTGCTGTCCAAATAGTTCATTTGTAGATCTAGTGAAGATGATTAGTCGCGGTATCTATGATGAGTACAGCACTATTGTAATTTTGGTAGGAAATCATTCAAACATTAGTCGGAATGATTTGAATAAAAGTGTTGAAACACTTCTAGACTTACATAGTAGGATGAAATGCAAATTTATACTATGCAATTTTCCATATGCCTGTAACTTGACAGAACTACAGAACAAATCTGTGCATAGAATGAATATTCATTTATTTAATTTAACATGTCATCACAGCGATGCTATTTTATATTTCGACATGAATAATTTTATTCATAACTTTACTCTGACACGGGATACATTGTACCTGTCTAATAAATATAGAAAATTAGTAGCTACATTGTTAGCTTATAATATATGCGACGCAGCTATAGTTGGTTTAACTAAGTTCAACTTGACATCAGCTTATTTTAAGAGTAATATGACATGCACCCCTATTGGGAATTCACCTGTTAATTATACTTTGCATGCAACATTGGAATCTGTTCCAAGTAATTTAAATTAGTTCATAAGACAATAGAGGAAATCTCTAGCATACAAGAAAGAGCCACTAAATATGTCAAAATGTAAGCCCCAGTTAAATATTGCCCATCAAAACATCCAGGGGCTACCTGGCAAAGAACTTGTATTAGAATTATTTCTAAAAAATTCTGACATTGATATTATTTGTGTTACTGAACACTGGTTGAAGGAAAATATGATGTCTTTTAACATAAATAATTACAAAATTGTCAGTTATTACAATAGAAAGACTGCTGATAGAGGTGGTTCTTTAATCTTAGTGAAAAATAATATTAAGGTGAAACAACGGAAAGATATTCTTGCACTTACTGTTAAAAGACAAATAGAGGTATCCTGTGTTGAGTTAGATAGCCATATTATTGTTTGTGTCTACAGGCCACCGAGGGTTGAAAAAGGCCATGGCAATTTCGAAATTTTTGGGAAAATTATGGAGGAAGCCCTCATTAAACTTTGTAATAACAGAAAAAAGTTAATTATTTGTGGCGATCTTAATGTAGATCTGCTTGTAGATATAACACTGAAGCGACGATTAATAACTCTGTTCAAATCATTTAATTTATGTCATGTATTTCTAGAGCCGACTAGAATTACACTTACCAGCCAAACTTGCTTAGATAACGTTTTTTGTGACTGTGCATTCACAAGTAAAAGTGTAATTAACTGTTGACCCTCCGATCACAGTGGTCAAACAGTTTCATTCCCAATTACTATTAAGGGTAAGACTGGTCCATCATTTTATAGGCCTATTACATCCCATAGACTAGAGACTTATACGAAAAACTTAGATATAAACTTGCCAGTACCGGATTTTAATGAACAGAACCCAAACAAAATCTACTCAGACTTCTTCAACATTATTCAGACAGAATTCAATAAAGTTTTCAAATTAAAGAAAGTCAGTGACTACAACGGTAAATCTAAATTTAATGACTGGGCAACGTTTGGAATTCGTAAAAGTAGAGTTATCTTGTATGACCTTTATGATCAAAAAACCTATAACTTTGATCGAAAATTTCATGAATATGTTAAAAAATATTCCAAAACTTTCAAGTTGGTTTGTAGAACTGCAAAAACTTTACACATTAATAGAAAAATTCAAAATTCAAATAATAGAATGAAAACAGTTTGGCAAATAATAAACCGCGAAACTGGCAAAGTTATACCAAGGGACAGTGATTTCTGCCTAAAGATAGGTGATGATGTTGTTAAATCCAACGCTGATGTTGCTCGAGCTTTTGAAACATTCTTCACCAATGTACCCGTACTCACAACGGACCGTCTAAATTCATCTCCATTTGAAGCAGAGACTTTATTAAAAAATAACACTAGCGTCAGTAATGTATATTTAAAATTTCATCATGTATATCCCCAGGACATTGTCAAAACGTTTAAATTACTTAACTTAAAAAATACGGAAGACCTGTGGGGTATATCAGTCAAAGTCATTGGTTCAGTAATTCTAGTTATAGCCCCACACTTAGCTTATATATTCAATAAATGTGTTGCCGATTGGGCTTTTCCAGACCTCATGAAACACAGTAAACTTATACCGCTGTTCAAATCGGGAGAAAAGGGCGATCCTTCAAATTTCAGACCAATATCTGTTCTTCCAACACTAAGTAAAATATTTGAAAATATTATACTCAATCAAATGCTCTCACACTTCAACCGTACAAAACAACTCCACGCTAAACAATATGGTTTCACTAGGGGTAAATCGACTACGGATGCAGGTATTACCCTTGTATCTCATATTTATTCTGCATGGGAGGCCGCACAGGATGCTATCGGAGTTTTTTGCGACCTGTCGAAGGCGTTTGATTGTGTTGATCATAATACGCTATTAATTAAATTAAATCATTACGGAGTTAGAAATAAAGCGTTGGATCTACTAAGATCATACCTAAGCAATAGAATTCAAAAGGCAGAAGTTAACGGCGTAAAATCTGATGGATCGGGTGTTAAAATTGGCGTTCCACAAGGTTCTATATTAGGCCCTTTCTTATTCCTGGTATATATTAATGATCTGCCTTTCATGGTGGAGAAATTAACTGACATAGTGTTATTTGCTGATGATACTTCAATGGTCTTCAAAATTGAAAGACAAAAAGGAGATTTTGATGATGTTAATGGTGTATTGTCTTTAACCTTGAATTGGTTCACAGTTAATAATTTATTGTTAAACGCTGATAAAACCAAGTGTATCAAATTCTCACTTCCAAATGTCAGGCAAGTTGAGACCAGTTTGGTGTTAGACAACAGCACGTTAGAATTGGTAAATGATACGAAGTTTCTTGGAATAACCATTGATAGCAAATTGCAGTGGGGACCCCACATAGATAAATTGGCTGGTAAATTAAGTTCTGCGGCTTACGCTGTTAGGAACATCAGACAAAGCACGGATGTGGCTACATCTAGGCTAGTATATTTTAGTTACTTTCATAGTGTAATGTCCTATGGTATCTTGTTGTGGGGGAAAGCAGCGGATATTCAAACTATTTTTATTTTACAGAAAAGAGCTATTCGAGCAATTTATAATTTAAAACGAACAGACTCCTTAAGAGAGCTTTTTAAAGAAATTGACATACTAACAGTAGCTAGTCAATTTATTTTCGAAAATATAATGTATGTACGCAAGAACCTTACAACATTTTCCAAACTTAGCGACAGCTGTAATGTTAACCTAAGAAATAATCACAGACTATGTGCGCCCCGTTTTAGACTCGCGAAGGTTAGCAATTCTTTCAAGGGTCAGTGCATTCTCTACTACAATAAGATACCTCTGGAGATTTTGAAATTGCCATTTGAGCAATTTAAAAAGCATGTTAAAGCGACTTTGTCGAAAAAGGGATATTACAATGTTCAAGATTACTTAAATGACAGGACTGTATGGGGTTAATCTGGCTCAACACAGACCTTGCTGTTAATAATTTTGTAATTATTTATTCCTGCTTATCAATCATAACAATTAAATTTTTCATATTTGTATTAGTTAAGCACAACCTATTTTTAAAAGAGATCTAAAAATAAATCTGTAGGAGTTTCTACGCCCTTCTTCTCCCACAGTGGTCCAATGTAGAGAAGAGGCAAAAAATGACGTTTGCTAAGTATATGTAAATATCTACAGTAATAAAGTACTTTGACTATTTGACTATTGACTATATCGAGGGCTTCATATCATAGGGGCGTATGCCCAAAAATGGAAAAAAATATTTTGATGCCATTCGATTCCTATTTATAGTTGGCATCTTCTGATTTTTTTTCATATTTTTTGAACAATTATATTTTCAGTTATTGATAAAAAATCAAAAGGCGTATCTATTATAACAACAACTTCTGTTGTAACAGAAAGGCGCATAATGGGCGCATAAGCTAACTTTATGGAGTAGTAATACTCTACCGCCGCGTCATATAGGCGTATGAACATACAGCTGACGATTTTTCCCATCTTACTTAAAAATTGACAAATCATAAAGACGTATGCGTATACTTCCTTAAAATTTCAGCACTTTGCTTGATTTGTGTCAAGACATACAGGCGTATGCGTATACGTCCTTCCCATTTACCGTCTCGTCTCGTCATTCGTCAATATTGTGTCACATCAGTGTTCAGAGAGTCGCGAACCAGAGCAGGTGCGTAAAAAGGTGAAGCTAACGACGACGTGGTTCTAAAATACCTATGAGCGAGATACATTATGAAGAGAAGAAAAGATGAAATATTACGTTTAGTACTCGCGAGTGATGGTAAGTAATTTGCATTATTATCGTAAATTTACTTGGTAGGTAATTCGTATTTTATCTGACAGACGAAAACTACTTGTAATTGTTAACCCACTAGGCACTTGAGAGGTGACTGTTCTTCACAAAATATTAGGACGACTTGCCGCAATTTTTGATAGTCGGTAATTACAGGTTAGACACAACTTAAGTAGGTACGTAAAAGACAGTGAAGTTAAGTTAAGTACTTTCAAGCACGTAAAGGTTCAATAATGTGTTAGTCAGGTTCCTATCAAACATGTTTTTTTTAAATTGTGTGTAAGTTATACTTAGCGACTATGAAAAGTCTGTCTTGCAAGGGATTGAGTTTACGGGAGTTTAAAAAACTTGTTAATTGATAAAGGTACCTACTTAAAAGTTTACGGTGTTGAAATTTTGATGAAGTGTCTATTGGGTTTGTTCCCTTGACGTCGAATCGCACTATGTCGAATAGCCTCGCTCGACGTCGAATCTACAAACTATCGCTTATAGTAATTTTAGTTAATGATTCGATGTACTGATTACTCAACTATCATTATTAGATTTATTATAAAGGTAATTTTTATATTATTTATTCAAGGTACTCGAAAGGATTATGAAAATTTGCCAATTCAAGATCAAGATGGTCCGAGAGAGCCCATTGAACGACAAACTGAGAAGGCACACTCGCCGCCTTATCCAAACATACTCGGAGAGACTCCAATCCACCGGCAACCAAAAATGCAAAAGAAGACTTTACGACAGTTAAGTGTAGAATCCAACACAAACCCAACTTTGCCACCACGAAGGGTACGTAGCGAGTCACCACTCACAGAGTACCAAGAACAAGTCGCAGCAGATATGGACAACCTCAACGTCACCACAGATGACGGAAATCCCACAGACTTTCCACTATTTTCGGATTCCGGGCCATTATCGGTATTGGCAACGGGCGATGTAGGAGACGACGACCAAATAAAACCTGGAAATGTCAGCGAGCTTTCTCCTCATTTCCCAACAACAATTAGAGGCGTTGCCACAGACGTTCCATTGTTTTCGGGTTCGGGGCCATTATCGGTATTTGCAACAGTAGATGTAGGAGACGAAGAGAAAATAGAACTTGAAAATGTGAGTGGGCTATCTCCTCTTTTCACACCGATACAATCAGTGCAACCTTTATCTAGCCCAAGCATTATTGGACCATCTAACCCTCCATCTAACATGAATGAGAATGTCTTCGCAGAAGACTCTGATGATTCTGTGGCAGATCCGCACTACGTTCCTCTAGAGACTACAAATCAACTATCCCCCAGGTCATCAACATCTTCTGAACTAGAGGAACATCTTGTCGGTAATGTAGATCCTCCACTCTCTCCACGCTCTATTCAAATAGAAGCTCTATCATCTGTTGACCCAGATATATCCCACCAAGAAGAGGCCTTGACGCAGCCATCGCGCAGAAATAAAAGAAAGAAATCGGAAAATTGGAAGTGTAATGTAAGAAAAGCAAATAGAAATAAGGGCTTGGAATATACTGCTGCTACAGGAAATAGCAAATCTGCAAGACAATGTAAGACCATTGATGTTCCATGCAAATGTAAAAAAGCCTGCCACACAAATTTCGATGATGAAACTAAACAAGGTATATTTAATTCATACTGGGCATTAGGTAGTGTTGAGCGTCAGAGAGACTTCCTAGGAAAGAATGTGACCAGAACAACACCAACAGAATCTCGTGTTCCAAATTCCAAAAGAAAATTCACACATATTTACAGTTTTTCTGTAAATAATAACATTATCAATGTGTGCCAATTTTTTTTTCTGAGTACGTTGAATATCAGCGAAAAAATGGTTCGAACAGCTTTGAAAAAAGCACACAGTGGAGTGGGACAAATTCAGTCTCCGGACAAGCGTGGACGACACCCCCCCGGCATTAAGCATACCGATGACCGGAATGAGTTTGCTGATCATCACATTGACTCTTTTCCAGCTGTACCATCACATTGGTGTCGGAAGGATTCAAAGAAGATTTATTTGGAATCCAAGCTGAACAAAGAAAAAATGTACGATTTATACAAAATTCATTGTTCACAACACAATAAACCCATAATTTGCAAGACGGCATACAAAGAATTACTAATAAAGAAGAATATTGGCTTTCTAAGGCCAAAGAAAGATCTATGCTGGTGTCACAAATTTGAGGACCTTCCTGAAGAGGAACAATTAAAAAGGATGGAAGAGTTTGAAGAACATGTAAATAGAAAGGAATATGCCAATGCTGAAAAAAGAAATGACATTGCTCTAGCTAAAACTAATAAAATGATGCAAGTCTGCACCTTCGACTTTGAGGCAGTTTTATACTGTCCCTTAGTTCTAGGTAAACCTGTGTTTTACAGAAGGAAATTGGGAAACATGAACTTCACTATCCACAATGCAGCGACCAGGCAAGGATATTGCTATTTTTGGCAAGAATATGAAGGGAACAGAGGCTCAAATGAAGTCTCCACATGCTTGTATGGTTATATTACCAATCTTAGAGACGTGGATCACCTAGTCCTGTATTCCGATTGCTGCCCTGGACAAAACAGAAATTCTGTTGTACTGACAATGCTCACGAACATCATGATGTCACCGGATAATACCATAAAAACTATTGACTACAAGTTCCTCGAACCGGGACACACTATGATGGAGTGTGACAATATGCATGCTGTGATAGAGCGGGCATCGGAATACGCAGAAATATATATTCCAGAAGACTGGGTAAACGTTGTACGCTTAGCCCGTAAAGATAGTCCTTACGTAGTCAAGGTTATGGAACATACGGATTTCCTGAACTTCAAACCAATGCGTGAATTGTTGTTCCCCGCTAAGATTAAGTCTACTGATGGACATTTTCTGAAATGGTCTGATGTCAGATGGTTGCACCTAAAAAAAAATGTTCCAGGGTCCTTCTTTTTCAAACAACAATACTGGGAAGATTTCAAAGAAGTTAAGTTTCGAAACAGACCCGATACAAGACGTATTTTGATTCCAAAGTTGTACACGGAACAAATTATGCTGAAAGCTGTAAAGCATAAAGATCTGATGGCAATGTGCCAAGATGGGACAATTCCCAAAACTTACCACAACTACTACAAACACCTACCCGTTGTGGGAATCAACTCAGGTAGGACAGCAAATGACGATGCCGACGATGAGTTAGCACTGGCAGCCTCCAGGCAATCGTATTTGAGGCGTCGTCCTTTGAGGATGTGAATAAGGAGAGAAAACATTGCTTAATAGATAAGTGTCATTTATAGATTGTTTTACTAAATTGTATTGTATTGTCCAATAATATTATGTTCTTGTTTTTTATTTATACTATTATTTGCAATTGTTAACTTTATGATGAAAAAGCATTTGGACTATTGTTGCATTTGTTAAAGTATATTTTTTGATTTATGCTGATCTCATTTTATTATTTTGATTACGTTTGTGATAAGTATTCTATATACTTATGTGTCGTCTAATAAATATTTGTAGTAAAAATGCATGCATGCACCGATGTTGATTATTATTTCAGAGTTAATGACTTATACTTCCTGTGTTAAGTAGTGTGTATTTGCTATTATTAATTTTATGATAATTGTTTGTTAGTGACAACATTATATTTCGTGTTCATTCTGATCTCAAATTTATATATTTTTATTTGTAATACCTTGCAATAAATACCCAAGACGTCTATCGTGTTTTACTTGTACTATTTTTTCCCTCTTACAGAATAAAAAATATTCTCATAGCTGTATAAATGTTCTTAAAGTGGCCCAAGTCAAATATTTCTGCCAAAATCATAAGGACGTATAAAATTCTATAAAATTAAAAAAATATAGAAATAATAATATTAGGGACAAATTTTACTGAGAGACTAATTGTAGATAAAACATGATATTGCCAGAGGCCTTCATGATGGTATAAGTTATCAAAATAAAAATATTTTTTATACGCCTATTTTTCATATGCATTTTATGCTCAAAATAAGACTGAAATTGAGTAATTTTTGTCAAGTCACATTGGCGTATACCCCAGAAATTGATCTTAGAGCTTATATAGGACAAAAATGATTCTAAGGCATAAATCAAGGTCGCCTTGTTATGCTTTATGCCAAGTTTAAGCACGCTAGCTTCATTACATACGAAGTAATTCAGTTTTTTGTCTCTCCTGAAAAGTAGGTGTTTGGGCATACGCCCCTATGATATGAAGCCCTCGATATGAAGTTATAAAACTATTAGTAGTGTGGAATCAACGCATACTGAAGAATTTCAGTTTGACTTTTCTAAAGAATATGAAGATTTGGAGTCTATTTCATTTAGAAAAATATAACACTCCAAACAAAGTGACTATTGTATACCGTTTTAATAAATGTGCCTAAAAATATTTAGTTACCTCAATGTTACGGCCAATCTAATGTATGGAGGAATACTTTCTCGCATTTTAGTATTTTCACGTCGTATCTTATTTTCTATAGTACTCAAAAGCCTGTCAAACCTAGAGATTTTCATGCGAAAATAGTCTACAAATTTTTCCTCATATTGTCGCATTACACGGTAAAGGTAAACCACCAAACTCATTTTTTTCTTGTATAATTGGATGAACCCAGTAAAGTCTCTTGTATTTTGTTTCCTTTTTAAATTATTTATAAATATAATATGCAAATATCATTCTTTTTTGCCTCGTAATTCACATTATTTTTCGCATATAAACGAAAATTAAGAACAGACTTGTGTTGTCTATTAGACCCTACGCACGACTGCCCAAAAAAAAACTTGACTTTTACACGTTCCTATTCGTCTTGTCTGCAGTAGACACGAGAAGTTTTCGTATCTAGATCAGACAAAATTCTTGTCGTGTCATGAATTAATCCTATCTGCAGCAGACACGGTGAAATTTCTTAACATGTACAAGCGGCCCAAATGTTGTATTTTATTTGACAATGCCATGCTACTTTCTTTTGATTAAAGTGCTTACAGTAAAAATGTGTTTCATTTATTTACAGTTGCAAGATGATACCACTTTGTTAATCAGTGGAACATTTTGTCTCTCGTTTAACTTTGAAACGCTTGGTACAGATCGCGCCTTGTAAAAAGAACGCTGGCGGTTAAGCTAGGCATTAGGCGATTTAGAGGTCTGTTTTGGTGGTTTGAGGTGCGGTGCGGGGCGGGCGGGTCACTCGCTGCATGCTTGCTGGTACGCTATTGGTTCGTCAGTCGACCTTAGCTTTCCGCGCTTTGTCCACGTCTCGCTCGGCTCTCAAATATCATCGCGCACGAAAGTGTTTAATTACGAAATGGTTTTACACAGAAAAGTGAGAACCGCCGAGGTAACAAAATGTAGAAGTCTACAATCAGACAAATATTTCGTATTATTAAGACAGAGGCTGATAATAATGCACAATGCATAAAACGGACCGCCGAGGCAACAAAATGTCCCGAGTCTACAGTAATACGTATATATTATTTTATGAAGACGGGGCTGATAATGCAGGCAAAATGCATGAAACGGACCGCCGAGGCAACAAAATGTTCCGAGTCTACAGTGAGATGAATTGTAAAAGGTTAAAAAAACGGAATTTCTTAATGTCTTCCGAACTCTCGGCAAAAATAAAAGAATCAAACAAAAACCAATAACAAACATTGACAGTTTTGACCAGGGTGTTATAAAAAAAATGTACACAATTTCCACGTCACTGCAAAAGAATTGCCTACCATAGGCAAGTTGCGAAGGAAGTTAAAGAGGGTAAATGTAGATCATCACACTTGCAAGGATATGTAACAGGCCTCAGGCGGATATTAACAGAATTGGGGTTTAAATGAAAAAACAACAGAAAACTTATAAGTGAGCAGTCACAATTTCGATTTTAATGAATTGAATATCTGAGAAAGATAAAAAAATAAAGAGAGGAAGGAAGGCCAATCATTTAGACTGATGATTCATCGTATCATACGTCGATAGTTCGCATGTGTCTCACCATTCTTGGACAGACAGCTATCTAAAGGCAGCCGCTTGGTCATAGTGCACGCGGGCGGTGAAGCAGGTTTTGTGCCGAATGCTTTGCTGACGTTCAAAGCCGGTACAAAGAGCGGCGATTACCAACACAAAATGAATTCGGAGAATTACGAGCGGTGGCTGCGTACTAAACTGATGCCAAATTAACCACCCAATTCAGTCGTGGCAGTCGACAATGCATCGTATCACAATAAACAACTCGATGCTGCACCAACATCTACTACAAAGAAAGTAGTAATGCAAACCTGGCTCCGTCAAAATGGAATTGAATTCGAAAAATCCATGCTGAAGCCGGAGTTGTACAACTTCATAAAAAATACAAAGAGCAATTTAAGAATTTTAATATCGATTCCATATTAAACGAAACAGGCCATTCTGTGCTTGGTTTGCCCCCGTACCACCCTTCCATTCTTAAATCCAATATAAATGGCCTGGTCCCAAATAAATGGTTATGTTGCCAGCAAACTTGTAAATTGGAACGTTACACCGATAAAGGAACTGGTTAATGAAAAAGCAAATTTGATGAGAGCAACAGAATGGGGGAAATTATGCACCAAGGTAAAGGAAATAGAGGCCTATTATTGCAAAAGCGATCATGTGGTTGACATCATGCCCTAAACATTTATTAGTCGCGTAGAGGAAGATGATTCGGACTCAAATGATATTGAAAGCTCAATTGACGACAGCGACGACGATGAAATGGTCACCTCTAAGCACCAATACTGCTGACGACAGCGACGACAATGAAATGGATACATCTAGCACAAAAACCGCGTCCTCATCTGGTTTTCATGTAAATAACGACGACCTAATGGAAGAAATTTCTCTACTTTAATTTTTATGTAATTACAAGTAATATAGTTATTTTTTTATAAAACAATTTATTTTGAAGCTCCTTATCATTTTCATCCTAACAGCAGTGGGGAATTGTTTGTTCAATGCTACTTTTAGATTGCAGCTTTAATTTGATGCGCCATTGAAAACTAGCAATATACAAAATAAGCAGTCCAAACTGTCGAAGTTGGATGCACATATTTGCACAATACCCATTTCGTCCATCACCTTCTCTTTATTTTGTACGAAAGTTAGGAACTCATTGATAATAATGTTTTGGTTAGCCATTGCTTCTCAGTAAATAACAAAGGTCGCGCTAAAGCAAAAGCAAAAAACTGATTAGGTAGTTTTAGTTTTACGCGTAAGCAAGGTAAAGAAAGGCGGATGAGTAGTTGCGTGCGCGCAGCTTGTCAGCTACGGAGCGCACCGAGGACTGAATAGTACCTTCGTGCACGAGTTTACCCATGCGCAAACACATCGCTTCCAGCGTTCTTTTTACAAGGCACAATCTGTATTAATTAATTTGACTATTTAGGAAAAAACACCATGTAAACTAATACTTAAAAAAATCACAGAACCGGACCCTATACAAATCTACGTACGATTACCCAAAAAAGATTTTTTTTGGGTTGGTTTTCCAACACTGACACTTTGATACTTAGTAAAATTAGTTACTATGGGGTAGATAGGGTTTACGTTGAACCATTTATCCAGTTTTTAATACTAGGAGTTAAGTATTTAATTAATTATGAATTAATTAAACTTACGAATAGGTATTATCGGGAGAAACGAAACGTTTTTCGTAAAAATTTGTTTAGGGTGAATGTCAATTTGACTTAGAATGCGTGGAACGGAATGTCGATGTTTGAACCTAAAAAAAAACGTTGCTTGCTGCGTCATTCCGTTTTTCTTTGAGTTGCGTGGATGTTCTCTCTTACTTGTTTTGTGCTATTCGACGACTTTTGCTGTGTTTTTGGTCTGTTTTTCGATCGCTACAACGTTGGACATTGGCTGTGTTATCTGGACTTGAGATTGTATTCCTGTTTGACCCTTGCTTTCGTTTTTTTGGACACTGTAATTGCACGACGACGAGTGACAATGGCGGATGAACCTGTAGCCGGACCGTCTTCGGCCGAACCATCGGCCGGGCCATCATCCACCCAACGCGATCCACCACCTGTGCGAAACGATGAATTTACTGAAGACGGCGAGTATGTCAACCAGACCCTGAACAAGGATGAGGTGTTAAATCACATGAACTTGACGCGGTTGACCAGAAACCTAGGCACGAAAGAACAGTGTGTGGCTTATTCAGAAGAACAAGGCCTGGTTAAAACAGAAATGAGGTGCCCAGTACATAGGACTTCAATGAAGATTTCATATGCATCATGCAAAAAATTGGGAAGTTTTATGTGTGCGAAAGGGACTTGTCGCCAGAGGGGCATCAGAAGAGTGAGCCGAAGCGTTGGCACATTTTTTGGGGATGTAAAAATCACATTACAAATGATGTATTACCTAATACATGCCTTTGCATCCAATTGGAGTGTGGACCAAACACAACATGAGAACCCATACAGGGATGATAACCAAACATGCTTGAGCTACAGGACCATATGTGATTGGAACAGTTATTGCAGAGAAGTGATTGTCATATATTTTATGGAGAAAATGAATAACTACACAGGGAAGATAGGAGGCCCAGGCAAAATTGTTCAAATAGATGAGTCAAAGTTTGGCAAAAGAAAATACAACAAAGGTATATTATTTTTATAAATCTATCATTAAATATATAGTTTTTGTTATGTCAAACAAACATGTGTCTTAACATTTTCCTTTCTGTTTTAGGACGTCACATTGAAGGACATTGGGTCCTTGGGATGATAGAGGATGACTCTGAAGATGTTCGGCTGGAAGTCTGCCCAGACAACGTTAGATCGGCTGAGGTGTTGGTGCCCCTTATCCAGAAACATGTGGAAGTGGGCACCACCATCCACACTTGTGTGCTTGGCCACGAAGGCAGTCCACTTGGAGGTGGTCAGTGACCTCACTACGGAGGCATTTATCGCATGTCTGGATCGGTTTGTCTCACGAAGGGGCCTCCCGACATTAATCCGTTCGGACAACGCCCACTGAA
Organism: Argyresthia goedartella; assembly: GCA_949825045.1. Classification (NCBI taxonomy): domain Eukaryota; kingdom Metazoa; phylum Arthropoda; class Insecta; order Lepidoptera; family Argyresthiidae; genus Argyresthia; species Argyresthia goedartella. The sequence continues at coordinate 2,967,979 of OX463811.1, read as the reverse complement.
TCGTCAAGAACATGCTAGCTGGACAAAAGTCAACTCCTAATTTCCAAGAATTAGTGGTCACATGTCATTAACAACACCCCAGAGGGAACATTTCCAAGAATTGTTTGTTTCAAAGTACGGATGTGATTAAGTAATGACAGGTAAAAGGGTGAGTGTTAGATTTTGTATTTTATTAATTCTCGTCACTTGCAATTTTGCTACACGATGGAAAGGGTCTCATGAGTTATTTTGTGAAAAACCAAAGTGTTGTGCTATGGATTTTGTTGCTGAAGGTATGTAGATTATGTTATCATATTCAAACCTCTCCTAAATGTCTGTTTTGTGTCCTTTTTAACTGTCTAAAGTTAAGTCTGAAAAAAAACGTAATTTTTTACCTTTTTAAAAGTTTAAAGGACCATATCTTTTTGTATCCACGTGTACCTGGGCTATTTTTTCATATTACTTAGACATAACCATTAGCTTTAATTTAAGATAAAATTTCATTGTGCGATCTCGGTACATCATTTTATTTTTATTTTTTTTCAAAACACGTTCTCACTGTCTCGAAAATTGACTTTTTCGAGGAATGGGTGAAACACGATAAAGAAAACCGGAATTCACGGATTTTCGACTTTTTGTCTACGAGGATTGAACTCTCGAATATCACCGAAGAGTCACGTCGAGAAATACAGATCAAAATCTCATCATATTCGAATAAGATAGTGGAAAAATGGGCCTCATCAGGACGTCATCAAGATCGTTTCTTAACTAACAATAAAAGTTGGTTAGAAGGTGCTGACTTTCAGTTCAAGGTTCATGTGATCAGCCCAAAGGCGGTCAGCTCATCAATCACCGAAAAACGCACCCCGGGAAGGCCAAAAAGCAGCTTTGAAGACGCTTCACACAAGACGAAGAAACGGCGTGTTGAAGAAGCTGTGAACAAGTGGACTGCTGAGGAGTTGGCGACTGCTGCTGAGGTCGCAAGCAGAGCGGAGGGGAAGAGAAGCATCGCAAAAGCAATAAAACGTGCAAGTGATGGTGAAACCTCTAAAGCTACTTCGTGCCCTGATGGTAGGCAGTTGTCTACCAATGACGCTTGGGCTTATTACTTTGACTCCAAGGGGAATAGTCATTAGGCAGGAGCGTGCTTGTATGAAGTTTTTTTTTTTCGAATTTCAATTAGGCGGTGTGCGGAATTGGTGCTCCGGTACATTCATAATAAGCACAGAAAATTTGGATTCAATATCTCAACTGAAAATTGTGCCCCAAAGCCCTTGAAATATCAAAAATATTCGAAAAAGTGGGTAGTGCAACAACTGGTCTCGTATCAATTCGAACAATTAAATAAACATTTTCTCATTTAGTATTGATTAACGATAAACACAACTATAGAAAAATGGCGAAAAAACCATAAAATAACATTTATTTACCTGCGAAATATCGTTGATAATTGAGTAAAATTGCGTATTTTGTTTGATGTGGCTACGTGCAAATGCAGATCATTCAGTGTTTATGACTGTGCGTATGATCGAAAAGTACCTATTCAAGAAAGAAAGTTTCTTACAGACCAAAGAACTGATAGGATGTTGATGATTGGTGCTTTAGACAGAAAAACTTCTAAGAACAATGAAGACTTATTTTCCCGTAAATTAAAGCGAAAACTATTCCAAGAAAAGAACAACGTCCAACCCCAGGTCTCAAAACTAACGCCCACGTCACGAAGTGTGATATCAACCTGTCCCAATGTCGCTGAACTTCAAAACAGGGAAGACAAGTTCGCTGGAGATCAGCCATTCACGTCTGGCGGTATACTACACTTGTCTACAGCTACTGCTACAGCAACCAAGCAAATCAATCGCCTTAATTTGCCAGTTGTAGCCAGAACTCTGGATCGCTATGGCGTTTCCGATCGGGCAGGAGCTGCCATCGTGTCTGCTGCATTACAAGACATCGGATTAGTGACTGAAGGTGATTGCAAGAATGTTGTCGATCGCAGTAAGATCCGCCGAGCCCGTACCCAAACTAGGAACTTACAGATTTCTGCTCAGCCCGACCTAGGACAGTCCATTTGTATCTCGTTTGACGGACGAAAGGATAAAACGTTAGTAATGGATGGCAACCGCAGAAGACTTGTAGTAGAAGAACACATCACTCTGTTAAAAGAACCTGGCTCACAATACATTGGCCACATTATTTGCAAGTCTAGCGATGCTAGGACTATTGCCAACAAACTGTTAGCTTATTTTATAGCGAAATCAATCGATCTAACTACGATCACAGCCATCGGATGCGACGGCACTGCCGTTAATACTGGGATTAATTCAGGTATCATACGCCTTTTAGAAAAAATATTTAAACGACCGCTGCAGTGGCTAGTGTGCCAGTTACATGCAAATGAATTAAGCTTGCGTCACATTTTTGAATCTATCGGTGGGACGACTACAGGACCAAAAAGCTTCAGAAGTCAGCTGGGAAAACAACTGAAAAATTGCGAATACCTCCCAGTAGTTGATTTTGTACCAATTACATGCAACCTGCCGGATGTCACAAAAGCCCGCGGGGATCTAAGCACAGACCAGTTATTGGAAATATGTCAAGCTATTAGTGCAGGACATTGTGATGAAAGCTTGGCTATGAGGTCTCCAGGAACAATCTGTCATTCGCGTTGGCTGACGACAGCCAACTCACTTCTCAGGCTGTACATTTCCACCAAGAATCCGACTGAAAAACAGATGATTGTGACTGAATTCGTCTTGAAGGTTTACGCACCAATGTGGTTCCATATAAAAACGAAACCTTTGTGTGTTTACGGGGCAAAACACCTACACGAGACCATTAAAATGACTCGGTATCTTCCAACGCACTTGAAGAAAATTGTCGACTCCGTGATACAAAGGAATGGTTATTTCGGTCACTGCGAAAATATACTAATCGCAATGTTGAACGACGAGAGAAGCCACATCCGAGAACTAGCTCTCAGGCGGATCGTGAAGATCAGGGAACAAACGTCGGGGTTCGCTCCTATCAGAGTCTTCAAGGTGCCAAGCCTGAACTTCGACGCAGGGCAATACTATGACCTGATTAAATGGGACAAAGTTTCAGAACCACCAGTCCTGAAACAAATTAGCACCGACTTACTGAAGGATGCTATCGCCAACCCACATATAGTGGAAACTGAGATTTTGACACTCTTTCGTCAAATGCCCTGTCACATTCAAGCAACTGAAAGGTGCATTAAACTTGTGACGGAAGCGTGCTCTGCTGTATGTGGTCCTGAACGACGGGAGGGATGGATAAAAAATACGTTAGAATCCTATAAAATCATGCCTATTTTCAATACAAAGAGAGACTACAGAACTAAGTAATTTTAAGAAATTTACCCCATTTCCAATATTTTTTCTAAATGTTTTCCTATTTTAATTGTGTTAACTCTTTAATTTTATTCCTTTGTTGGTATGCAAAGATTAATATTAATAAATAATATATGTAAAAATACTTGTAGTATTTTTTTATCAATTTTAATTTAATGCTTTGTTTTTGGACATTTTTGATTTTCTCAGTGGCTTTGGGGCACAATTTCCACTGAAAACATCAAAATCCTGTCATAGTATCTTTTGTTTGTATCCCTTTGGAGCACCGATTCCCCACCCCGCCCAAATCAAAAGCCCAAAATAAATTTCACGCTCCAGCCTAATAGTCATACCTATAAGACGGCGAGGAAGTGGTCAATGAAGGCGGGACATAACACGTTTCCATCGTGACATTCCTGTGACGGAAACGCGTGTCGATTGTAAGTTGCAACCTCTTTTGGATAAGACAACGGAGAGATTGCTTATGGCACAAAGTGAAGTCATTAGGAGTGTGCTCCCTAGATCATCATTCACGTTGATAAGCAAGTGGGGTTGTAACGGTAGTTCTGGCCATAGCACTTACAAACATAAATTTGAGGACTCCGAGGCCACTGATGAGTTCCTATTTGTGTATTCGTTTGTTCCTTTGAGGTTGTATGATGGCGACCTCATTATTTGGCAAAACCCCCGTCCATCTTCAACTATGTACTGCAGACCCATCAAATTCATCTTCTCAAAGGAATCAACGGAGCTTACACAAATAGAAACAAACAAAGTGCTGGAAGAGGTTTCTCAGTTGGTTCCAACATTGTTTTCAGTCGGAGACGTTCAAATTTCTGTGAAACACAATTTTATCTTAACTATGGTCGATGGGAAAGTATGTAACGCGTTAACGGACACACGTTCAGCACAAACGTGTTACATATGTAAAGCCACGCCGAAAACGATGAATGATGAAGTGAAAGGTTATGATGGTCAGCAAGAAAACTTTGGTTTTGGGTTGTCCACTCTGCCTGGATTCGCAGGTTTGAGTGTTTGTTGCACATAAGTTATCGTCTGGACATCAAGAAATGGCAAGCCAGGGGTGAAGACGATAAGTTAAGTGTAAAAAACCGCGCAGAGGCAATAAAGAAAATGTTCAAAATGGAAGGTTTGATTGTGGACCAACCAAAACCAGGGTTCGGAAATACAAATGATGGAAACACCGCGCGTAGATTTTTTGATAACGCGGATCTGAGTGCAGGGAATACAGGGTTAGATGCTAATCTCATTAAAAAGTTTAATATAATATTAAGTACATTATCATCTGGCTATGATATCGATTTGGTTAAATTTGAAAACCTTTGTGTGGAAACGCGGAAATTCTACTTAAGTCTGTATTCGTGGTACTTCATGCCTGCCACTGTGCATAAGATCCTTATGCACAGTACTGAGGTAATAAAGACCTCGTTACTTCCGATTGGGCAGTTCTCCGAAGAAGCCCAAGAAGCGAGAAACAAAGACATACGCCGTTTACGGCTGCATAATACTCGCAAAACGTCACGTATTGCCACGAATACAGACTTGATCCACATTCTTTTGGCATCGTCTGACCCTTTAATCAACTCACTCAGAAACGTTCGTAGAAAAAAACCCGAACAGTTAATGCCTGAAGTCTGTGACTTAATTATCCCGCCTTCAGTGGCCATTTCGCCACCTACTTGTAATTTAATTAGAAATAATTTAGATTATACAGAATCCGACTCGTCTGAGGGTGAAGAAGAATGACTTTTGTATTGTTATGTGTAAATAAATCGATTTAGTGTAGTTTTGCATCAATTATTTGATGAAATAGGTTTTTATTATGATCCTTTTAATTTAAGTTACAGTTATAATTTTGTAAATATCGTTGATTTTGTGCATTGTAATTATTCAATTTATTACCAAAAGGTGTGTATTTCTTTTGAATAAATATGTATTTTTTTAAATATTTTTTTGTTATTTATTTTTTATATCCCCCTAAAATTGCGGGATAGTCTCGAATCCTACTAGTAACAACAATTAACTGCTATTCAAGCTAAAATAAGCCATTAGAAATCAAAAAATAATTTTGTCCAGCTAGCATGTTCTAGACGAATCAGTGTGCAACGGCACAAATTTTGTCGGAGCCAGGCGATATCTGCAGGAGGTCACTCAATTTCTGAACGGTAACCAGGACGCCATCGGTACGGCTTGCTCCCGACGAGGGATTGAATGGGTTTTCAGTCCGCCGGGATGTCCTTATTGGGGAGGAATTTTTGAGGCTGCGGTTAAATCGGCTAAGTCGCACCTGACGAGGATCATCGGTGAGACCTCTCTACGCTTTGAAGAGCTTGCAACGCTGTTCTGTAAAATTGAAATGACACTGAACTCGCGTCCGTTGTGCCCGCTCAGTTCGGATCCAAATGATTTGGAAGCGTTGAAGCCGGGTCACTTCCTGATAGGACAGCCCCTTAACGCCCTGCCAGAATACCCATTCGGTGATGTTAAGTTAAGTCGGTTAACTAGGTGGCAGATGTTGCAGCAGATGGCTCAAGATTTTTGGAAACGGTGGTCCCTTGAGTACTTGCACATCTTGCAGCAGCGCCTTAAGTGGACTGACCGGACGAGCCCCCCTCAAGTCGGTGATTTGGTGCTGATTAAGGATGCGAACATGCCATCATTGAGATGGAGACGAGGACGGATCGTCAATTTGTACACGGGTCGGGATGGCACGCCTCGATCAGCGGAAGTCAAGGTGGGGGACTCGGTCCTCAAGAGAGCGGTCGCAACACTTTCTCGCCTTCCTATTGATTAGGGACAGGTTCGGGCCTGTCCGGGCGGGTGACTGTTTAATATTTATGCTTCGGAACGCACCGGTTTTTTGTTGCGCGGATCGACCGCGAGTGATCGTTACATCACTAGCTAGCTGTCACTTGTGTAGAAAAAAAATGACTAGCTAGCTGTCATCTTTGCACATGGAAAATTTGTCGGCGCCAGCATCGGGAGGCTTGGCTGAATGTTATTTGTAATAATATCGTAACAATCGTCGAGAAATAAGTAGATTTCACGTCATCGTAGTGAGTGCTTCGTGCTGTGAAAGGTTGAAGTGGTTCGGTCACCAATTCGTCGCGTTCGGATAGCGACCCTTGTAGTCGGCGGCATCACGACGGCATCAGCAGCAGCCTACGACGCGAGTAAGATTCGACTCCCCTCACACCCCACCCTCGTGTTCCTCATCTCGTACTACGGCCTCGAATTGAGCGTTCGAATGCCGGTCCACGGCGTCAAGGTCAGTACTGCTTGTGACATTCCACTGAAAAACAACCCTACCAAGATTCCACCCCCTTTCGGTTAAGGCATGGAATTTAACACACACCTCACACTTAAAATGATACCTGCATTTTTTGTCATGTTTGTTAAGGCACACTTTACACATACCAAGCCCTTCGATGAACTTGAGCCGTTCAGATGCTGTTTGAAGCTTAAACTGGGTGCAAAGAAAAAGTTTGTGAGCTGACTTATGCCCGTTTTCAATAATCTACCCCGGGTAACAGATAGCCGCCTAACCGCAGTAAGCAGTAACTTCCTATCTATCCGTGAATTCATGTTCATCAAGTTCCACCATGTAATTTATTCTAGGCTTGAGGTTCTAGGCTTCCGCCCCCTTATAGACACTCTGACCCTGTCTTCTTCGTGCTTGGATTACGTCGTCGTCCTCATCATCCCATTCTTGTATAAGTTCCAGGGCCTCCAGATCACTATCACCACTGCTGCTACTACTCAAATTTTCCAATGACATGGTTCACGCTCACGGCACGGAGTACGGAAGATAAAATAAAACAAATGAAATCAATTGCACAACAAAAGATAGATAGCAAGCAAACTGCCGAAATTCATCGATTGAGCAAAATGCTATCTCTGGTAGTTTGACATACCGACGGATAGCTGTCAAATTAATATTGAAACGCATTTACGCGACCTCCCATAGAAAAAGCTATCTCTAGTAAGCGGTAGGTCCTCCCACAGATCGATAGGAAGAAAAGATTGACTTTGCTATCGATCCTCGATATAGAAACGGAAAAAAACGTCGATAGATAGGAATTCTTACTTCAGTAAGGCAAAACGAGGGATAGATAGGATATTGAAAACGGGCGTTACACATTAAGCAGGATGGCGGGCGAGATAGAGGTGACGAGGAGGACGGTTTCTCCCTCGTACCGTTGACGGCAGCGGCGTTGACCACCTTGGGCAGTTCCATGAACGGTCTTTCTGCATTTTCCAGCGCAAGAGCGCGCTTTTCTAAAAAATCCAGTAAATGTGGTACCTTAGGTTCATTTTCTCGAATTAACTGAAATTCCCTACTGCAAAGGTGATCCAGCTTTCGTGTCAGAATGCATAATAAAATAGAATCCCACTGATCAACTGGTAAACTTAAATTCTTTAGAGCAGCTAACACTTGTTTTACATTTGACAAAAATTGTCTAATACTACTTGCCGTTGATTTAGAAATTGGTACACAATCTAACAATGAACTAATAAGCTCATGTGTGTGTGTCATGTAAAATTTGTCTAGCTTCCTTGTAATTCTCAGCTGTGATCGTCAGATTCTTTATTAATTCCAAAGGTTCGCCTTGTAAATAGTTTCTCAAGTAAAAAAATCTTTGAATATCATCGAGACGATCACTTTTGTGAATAAAGCTATCAAACAACCCTATAAAGGCTTTAAAATCGGAATATTTGCCACTAAAAACAGGTATGGTTATATTTGGCAACTTAGTTTGTAAGTTTTGACAAGAATGTTTGGGTTCACTTTCAGATGAATCCTTTAAAGCGATCTGTTCCAATAGCTCGTTGATCAAGGTACTTACAGCAAAATAATTATCTTCAGTAGCATCAAAATCCTCATCAAAGAATCGAGACCGCATGCATCAAGGTTAAAGTTTTCGTATCTCTCAAAAGTGGACTTCAATCGTTCTTGTTTTAGGATTAAAAATTGTTTTGAATAACCCTTGTAAACATCGGGCTTAGAAAAAGAACTTGCAAGTTTAGTTAACGAACCTTTTGCAGCTGCACGTTTTCGTATGATTGTGGTTATTTCATCCGGTTTAGACATTATTGTAGGAAATTTGCTGTCGTTCACAACAATATAACAACAGTGCGAACGAAATTCCGACGACGTAGGTACAGTTTGGACAATAACTAAACAAATTGTGCAAGTTTTAAACAAAACTGTCGTGATGCAATGATGATGATGCAACATTACATACAAAATGGCGTTGTAACTCGTATCGTATCGTACATACAGAAAATAGCAATCAGTCAGTAAAGTAACAGTTTATATTCTCTTTGGTAACAGTAATGCCAATACAACGGCGATTAAAATTCTGCAGCGTTGACCGACTGACTGATCATTGACTGTAAAGAATGAGTTATTGAATAAAATGAATGAAATTAATGATTGAACATTGTAAAAATTGTCTTTGCGCTCACGCTTGATTCGTGCATACGAAGCAAGGTTCCTTTTGTAACGTCCAATCGTAGTTGTGCTGCGTACACTTGCGTCATCCACTCGGCGAGTCGATTCAATCAAACATCGATTAGTGAAATTGATCAGTCGGTAAAGTTCCCTGTCTGACTGCCTTTTGCTTCGTTTGACAGTTTTTGGTTTCTACGTGGCAAAGATGAAAAAATTAGGTACAATGCGGAAAAAAAGAATGTATGTGCAGATCTCGAACTCGATGTTATCTTGTTTGCTCACTAGTAATCATCGACAACAATCCGTAGCATCTTGGCCTTGGCTCCCTGCTCTGATTCCCGCAATAAGTATACTGCTCACCACAATGTTGAATGCTCCTCAATAGAGGAGTATAGATAGTATTCGTTGTCACAATGGCGGCGTTTGGCTGGTTACTAACGACGAACTGCAGTGGAACACTCGCGATTTTTCACTTGTTTTTTGCGGATTTGAAGGACCAATGTTTTTAACTATAAGTTTTTGTATCTATAGGGCTGATTTATTTATTAAACATGAACAACAAAAACTCGAAAACGAATAATTTCAAAATATTTTACCCAGTTTAATCTACGCGGAACGCTAAAGAGATACTGGAAAACAAAATGGATCAATACTCGGAAGTTAAATACACCAAGGAAGAATTGAAAAAGATAGCTCCATACTATCATGGCAGGCCAGAGAACTTCAACCCCAATCACTACTTTGGGCACGACTGCTAGACATCAAGGCAAAGAGAGGCGACCAGCAACTCAGCTACGGTGAGCAGGAATTTGTCAAAGCACTATCAGGTCTACTTATAATTGAAAGGTATCGGTGGAGTTAAAGATGCGACGGGTAAAACCGTACATCTTCAAAACCACACGCTACCAGTACATGTAGTAGCAGGCTTCGGAGGTTATCATTCAAACCAGATCACTGCAGCGACACACAACCTCTACGAAGAGCTCCCATCACTGGGAATTTGTGGAGATTACCTGATAGCAGAAGCTTCAGACGCAGCACAACCAGCGCTGAACTTCAGAGTAATACCACCAGGAACACGAGCGACTACATCGTTAGTTGGAAACTTCGGCAACGTCGGAGCAAGAAAGGAAGAACTGCGCATAAACCTCCAGTCACTGGGGATTCACGCGACGGAATTCCGAGAATCAGTAGCTAAAACGCGTCTAAACGTCGGTTTGGTTCAGAAAGTCAGCGACTACATTGTTGGAACGAAAACGTTCCGAAATGAAAAGGTCAAGATCGACGCTCTGACCATCGAAGGAGATGCAGCTCAACTAATCAAATCAGTACCTACGGACGAGAACGTAGACGTAGAGACCAAGTGGGCGAACCTTATTGTAAGGCCCACTTCTACGAACGCAAACAGTACCACGACGTTCGGTGTCACGTACCTTACGGGGTACCAATTACACAAAAGGACGATCAACGGCAGTAACACAAATTGGTGTTGTGTCGAACCAGTTCCGAACAACCAATGGGTCATACCCCAAAATTGGATTGAGAATAGGAACGAGAGAAGGAACATGCCACCAGGCATGGACGTCAAGAGATTTGTCTCGATCTCCGATTCTCAGCGAAATAGCACGAATGCGATAGTTCGCAGGATGATAGTTCGCTTACGCAAGCCATCCAAATTAGCATTAAGTAGACTGTAATCTTGATAAACAGTACAGGCCTATATCAAAATTATGTATATTTGGTAAAATATTCGAAAAACTTGTAACACAAGAACTATCTCAAACACTATCACGTCACATCTCTCAATTCCAACATGGTTTTTTTAAGGGTCGTAGTGTCGACATAAACTTAGTCACTTTTACAGATTTCGCAATTAATGCTATGGACGCTGGATGTCAGGTTGATACCGCTTATACCGATTTTTCTGGAAGGACACGCCCCGGTTATGGTTCGCACATTTTGAAGCAGTAACCACTCCCCAGAAGTTAGGTGACGAATCCAAATTCCACCTAGTTCTTACCAAACTAGCCAAATAGGAAATCGAACAAGCCAGTGACTTAGTGATTTCCTTTTCAGACAGCGGAAAGTACCAGAAGTTAAAAGACAGATTGGTTTCGACATATGAAGAATCCCCGCATCGCAAATTCCAGAGATTATTCACGGACACCGACCTCGGAGACAGAAAACCGTCACAGTTATTAAGAAAAATCAAGGAGCTTGGGGAAGGTCAAATTAACGATGAACTGCAAAAATGTTTTGGCTAAAACAATTACCGACCTCCTTAACCTCAATACTTTCGGCAAATAAAGAGAAAGGAATTGACGATTAAGCCCAGATGGCCGACAATATTTACGAAGTCTCGCGCTTCGAACAAATTGCTGCGCTAAGCAGGGTCGACGACCCAGTAACGCAGCTAACTGCTGAGCTAGCGAAAGTTAAGGTTGAGTTGAGCTGCAATTCATAATAACAACAATCGTCGGCAGTTTTATCGCAGTAAGCCATTCTCAAGTCCACGGTCAGGAAGCCCGTCTCCATTCCGAAGAAACTCGAAGTTATGCTTTTATCATTCACGTTTTGGCAAGAGAGCTTTCAAGTGCGAGGCTCCGTGTTCCTGGAAGCAACAGGGAACTAAAGCGGGCATTCACTGAGGCGGAGCTGTGTGCTTTTTCACAATTTCATCGCCTATTTATCACAGACAAGAAGACTGGAGAAAAATATTTGATCGATACTGGCGCGAACATATCTGTACTTAAACGCAAGCTGAAGCATTCCGGGAAAACAGATTACTCATTACATGCTGCCAACGGTTCAAAGATCAGCACATATCGAGAACGATGTTGTGCCCTTGATCTCGGGCTTCGAAGAACTTTTAAATGGAACTTCGTGATCGCCGATGTCAATACCTCTATCATTGGAGCAGATTTTCTGGAGCATCATGATTTATGGGTTGATTTACGCAGAAAAAGGATGATTGACAACACTACCAAACTATCATCCAGAGGTAGAACCATTATAGCAAACCAAGCAACTTTAAGTACCATTTATGGGAGTCTTGTTATCGCAGACTTACTTCGGAGATATCAGCGCATCACCGTACCTACATCTTTGAAGATTAGTCCCAAGCACAACGTTCAACATTTCATAGAGACGCAAGGCCCTCCGGTCGCTTGTAGAGCCAGGCCTCTCCCTCCAGAAAGGTACAGGACGGCTCAAAAGGATTTCCAGGACATGATGGATATGGGAATATGTCGACCGTCAAACAGTTCATGGGCCAGTCCTTTGCAAATGGTGAAGAATAAAAATGGTGAATGGAGACCATGTGGAGATTATAGAGCCCTGAACAATATAACAGTCCCTGACCGGTATCCACTCCCACGGTTACTAGATTTCACTTACATTCTCGAGGGGAAACGCATTTTTAGCAAAATCGATATCCGGAAAGCATATCATTGCATACCAATGGCTCCAGAAGATATTTCCAAGACAGCCATCATCACCCCCTTCGGTCTTTTCGAATTTCCGAGAATGACATTTGACACACTATTTCACCTATCGGCACATTCATGCCTGCTCAGCGTTTCGAGCACGTGCATATCGACATTGTCGGCCCGCTACCTACGAGCCAAGGCTACAGATTTCTGCTGACTATGATTGACCGTTGCTCTGCTTGGCCTGAGGCATTTCCCTTGAAGGAGATTACTGCGGAAAAAGTCGCTTCATGTTTATTCCAAGGGTGGATCTGCAGATTTGGACCACCACTACGAATTTCTTCAGATCGTGGAAAACAGCTCGAGTCAGAACTCATACATTCACTAACAAGATTAATGGGAACTGAGAAGTTGCGCACCACCGCATATCACCCGCAATCGAACGATATGGTGGAAAGATGGCATCGCTCACTGAAGGCATCCTTGATGGCAAGGAATAGTAAGGAAAATTGGGTAAAAGAGCTTCCATTTATTCTTCTTGGCCTAAGAAGTTGTTTACAAGACGACACGTGTTTGAGCGCCGCGGAAATGGTTTATGGAGAAACAATAAGGCTTCCCGGGGAATTCTTTGGTGAATCTGGTTTGCGATCAACGTATCACGACTACGTGCAAGATTTGAAACAACAAATATCAAAAAACTGCTCCGTTCCGAGGAGAGAGAAGCACCAAAACAAGTATTTCGTCCACCCCGAGTTAAGCTCCTGCTCTCACGTTTTCATCAAGAGAGAAGGTGTCGCCAAAGGTCTGATTCCTCCTTATGAAGGGCCTTACGAAGTTCTACGACGAACGGCGAAATATTTCGTCATCAACAAGAACAATACCGTCGACACATTTTCAATTGATAGATTAAAGCCAGCTTTCCTACCAGCAGATCAGCCGAGTTACAGAGGAAATAAAAAGGAACAGAGACAAAGCTTCATACACCACGCCGTCGGTAGGTAACCTACTACAAGCATATTGCGCATGTGTGAGTGTACACTGGACGCTGTGTCGCGTACGCGCCGCGACTTGATAAAACCGGTTTACGCTCGGTCGAGCAGTGAACAAACGGAGGGCCTGCACAAACCACGTGTTATTTGTTGTCACCTACCTTATCGAATTGTTTTATGTGGCATAAGCTGTAAATAGTTATTAAAGTGTTTAAGTGTACGTTTTGGACTTTCGAAGTGGTGAACTGTACTGTTTGTATGAACGATAATAGAAAAAGAAAAGACATTTCATATTTTAACTATCCCAAGGAGTCTACTAGGTAAGTAAATGAATACGAGACTAGGTAGGTACATACTTAACGCCAAACAACTTGAAAAGTTTTGAGGTAATGGGGGAACACTCTCGCTCTCTCAATCAATGCCAAAGGGAATCCTTTGTCTCGCTTGCGCAGCAAGGTCATTTGTCCAAGTTGTTTGGCGTTATCTATATACCTATTTAAAATGTTAAAGTAGGTAGCACAAACCGTGTTATTTAGTTAGGTAATTGTTATAAGTATTATTACCAGTGATCGGAAAGGGTGAGCTAAAAAAAAGAGTCAAGTCCGAACCGTATTGCTCGGCCAAGAGCGAATCGACATTATCGGGAAATTCTCGAGTCGGGAAAAAGGAGCTCGAACTCAACTAGAGATCGGAAATCTGAGTTAGTCCACTCGGATCACAGAAACGGATCACAGTCTCAACGGATCACATCAAACCAAGCAAAAAATTACACTACATTTTTGACTTTATTTTTTCCATTCGGATCACAAATAAGTCGCTTCTTCAATGATGAACTTTGAACCTGGGCTTGCTGGAAGAAATAATGTCTTATTAGAGATAAGCTTGCCTTTGTTTATGACTTTTGTGTATTGTTTTAGTTTTTTTGTGATATATGCAATAAATATATACGAATATATATATACGAACTTTTGAACTATTACTTGCTGTGATTTGCTTCAAAAACGATATCTGAAGATCCGGTTGGAGTCCATTTTGAAAAAGTCGTCGCTATCTTGAACTTTTTAGTTACTAGACCGATTTGCTTCAAAATCGATATCTTAGGATGCGGTTGGAGTCCAATCATGATTCTGTAGTCAGATTTTGAAAAAAGTCGCCGCCATCTTGAACTTTTTAGTTATTACACCGATTTGCTTCAAAATCGATATCTGGGGATGCGGTTAGAGTTTAGTCATGATTCTGTAGTCAGATTTTGAAAAAGTCGCCGCCATCTTGAATTTTTGAGTTACTAGATTGATTTGCTTCAAAATCGATATCTAAAAATGCGGTTGGTGTCGAATCATGATTCTGAAGTCAGATTTTGAAAATATTGCCGCCATTCTGAACTTCGTATTTATTGGTCTGATTTGCTTCGAAATAAATATTCGAGGATCCGGTTGGAGACAAACATGATTCTGAAATCAGATGTAAAAAAGGCCGCAATTTTGAACGTCTTAGTTAATAGTAACCAAAGGACCAATAACTACGAATTTCCCGAAAATTCTGATTCGCACTTGACCGACGAATCCGCAACGGACTTTACCGATAGCATCTGAATTTCCGATCACTAAGGATAATACAAGCATAAAAAACAAGTTTGTGTTAAAAACATAAATAGCCGGCCTAGCCGTCTTTTGTCTCTTTATAATTGTTTACCTTCGTTAGTCACCTTGCAAAAGTTGGTTAAACCGATAGGTACTAAGCTAGACGAACGTCTGCTTTGTGCATTAAAAACAAAGGTAGACAAAATGGGATCACAGGAAAGAATTTGCAGTGTATGTGTTGACTGCATGTCTTTGAAGCTCAATTTGTTTTATGACATCAAAAATGATAGAATTATTGGATTTCATGAAATAAATGGAATTCAGAAAAAAATGTCAGCTAAGTACGTCATTGTTATAATGATTCGTGGTATTATATACAATTGGAAGCAACCAGTTGCTCATTCATTTCTGTCTCAATGCAAGAAAGACGGATTGAGATCGGATCGGATGTAAATGATTGGATTGACGAAATTATAACATCATTACTAAATATTGGCCCTTGACATACGCGTCTTTGTCTCAGATTTAGGCTCTGATTTCCTAAGTGCTTCAAAATCGCGTTCCGTAAGTGCGGATAAAACATATTTTGAAGTTAACGGACGCAAAATGTATTACATGTTTGATGTCCCGCATCTTCTGAAATGTGTAAGGAACAATTTAATCACTTATGATTTCATGTTTGACAATAAAATAGCTGTTCGATTCCAAATCGATATTCGATCGATGGTTTCGGAACGGCCATTTTGAATTTGACGTTGCTGCCAACCTAGCAGTTTTTGACAACTGACAGACGAAAGCCCTCGCAATGTAAACGCGCTTTGGTTAGGGTATTGAAATTAAATCGCAGTCCATCTGGAATGTATTCGAGGTTCCCTCAGGATTGTCTATATAGCTGAGTGTGTTGTGGTTCCCCGAACCAGATAAAGTTCGCATTTACGTGGCCGATTGGTTTTTTACCACGTAACATAACCTGTGTTGGAACACTGTGCTGATCGAGGCTGGCCCGCCAGTCGTACCTGGTTGGCTGAAGAACCTGTCTACCAAGAAGAGCCTAGGGTGCACCCGGGCCTTGCAGAGAGACAGGAGGTTGACGGGACCGAAGCAAAGACCAGGTTAGATCGAACCCAATCATTTTAGCTCGGTGAATCGCCGACGTTCACACTTCTTGGCAACTGATCGCTACGCTACCTCGTAGCTGATGGGCCCCTACGAGGTCATTAGGTGCCGAGAAGCCTGAACATTTTGGTAGCAGAGCGTGGTTTCCTGAGATTTGCAGCCGTCAAGGGCTCCAGGAAGGCACGATTTGGGACTATCAATCTGTAGGTATAGGCGGTTATTAGATAACTTGGTTATGTTCCTATATCCACATAGATTGGTAGTATTGTAAGCTATAGGTCTATTGCTGGTAGTAGACAGACAGATATTGAGTTGAAATTTGCATTGAAGTACCAGTTAGTCAATCTATTAGTGGTCTAGTAATGCTAATGAATGTTTTGGTTAACATAGGTAGTTACATCTATTGATAGCAGGCTATTACATTGTTTTCAGTTATAGCAATTTATAACCTGAACTAATATTGACTATCTGTGTGTGTTGTAGTGATAAAAGGAAACTAAATTGTTATTTACAGAATTTATATAGATATAAAACTCGGTTCCTATTGTTTAAGGAAAATAACATTGTTTAAGTTGTGGTTTAGGGTTCCCTCGTTTGGGTTGTAGACTGGAGGGTCCAATATAATTGAGTTACTGCAAATTGTGAGTAAGTATCGTTCCGATCATGTCGTTATCTGAAATCCAGAAGGGTGTTTCTAAGGAACTCAGATGGTTTTCCTCCGCACACGGTCTGATAGACCGTTTAGATAGGCATGATGTGGTATTGGAGCGGTCTATGGACGTTAAGGAACGTTACAATAGGGTGCTCGAATTGTCCGCGCAGGCGGAATCAGTTGATGGTTGCGCACCTGACAGGCTGTCACGGTTGCTAGGGGATGTCGACCAATGTATGGAGATGGCAGCTGCTATCACGCAGAAGGCTGCGGACATACGTAGACAGCGCGAGTCCAGCCATGGTGGTGACATTGAAGCACCTCTGCCGCTTCAGGGTTCAGGGTCCAGGTTACCGGCCATAACTATGCCTACTTTTGACGGAGTGTCCGGTGAATGGATGAGCTTCATCAATCTGTTCGACAGTTTGGTGCACATGCGATCGGACATTACCAAGTCTGTCAAGATGGCTCAGCTGGTGGCAGCATTGAGGGGTGAGCCTAGGGAGCTGGTCGCTCATTTGACAGTTACGGAGGGTAACTATGAAACGGCCAGACAATTGTTGGTCAGACGTTACCATAACAAACGGAGGTTGGCCAATGCCCAACTGAACCGTTTGTTTAGTATCCCGGTTGTGAACAAGGTCGGGGCCATACAGACGGAGGTTTTGAACCCGTTGTTGTCCGTCACCAAGGCTCTAGAGAATCTTGGACTTCCGGTTGGTGAATGGTCGTACCTACTGCTGTACATTGTACTTTCCCGCCTACCCGCTGACGTGCAGACTCGTTTCGAACAGTCTCACGGGAGGTCGGCCGAGGACCTGCCCGCCTTCTCCGACTTGGTCGGATTCTTGGAAGAGGAGGCTCGACGGGCAGAGAATTTGGGGTTGACGGTCACCCATCCTTCGGAGCCACAGAGCTGCCGGGAGCGCTGTGAGTAGGGGCCCTCCGACGAGGAAGGACCGCACCAACCGGCAGTCGTATGGGACTGTGAGTGCATTGACCCCACATAGTGAGACCTGCCCATGTTGTAGGCAGATTGGCCATGCTGTGGCCAATTGCAATAAGTTCGGGGAACTTAGGGTTCAGGGACGGCGCCGGATGGCCAAGCAGCGGAGCTGGTGTTTCCTGTGCTTCGGGCCACACATGGCTAGGGACTGCACGCGCACGAAAATGTGCGGATATTGTGGTGGGGCCCACAACAATCTGTTGTGCATGAACCGGTCCGGCCAACAGCCTCCACAGGGCCGTACCCAGGGTGACACGGCATGGGGCCCTGAGAATTCGTTTGCGACTCGGAGCGCAACTCAGGGGCCAACGTCCCCACGTGCACAGGGCAGTACAGGGGTGCAGGGCCGCACTCAGGGTCATCACATGGGGGGCCCTGAGTTTTCGGTTGCGACTCAGCATCCGACCCAGCGGGACATTGGGTGTGTTGAGCAGGCCGTAACGGGCGGGTGGCATGGGACACCTTCGAGCTATGCGGGTGCGGTTCGGACGCCGCCTCAGTTGTCGCCCCGCTCGTCGCCTCGTCCTCGTCGGTCACATGTGATGTCCCCCCCGCTCATGGAGCGGCCACGGTTGAATTCACGCCCACCCCCCTTTAAGGGGAATCGTAGGTTGGGAATGGAACCGGCGCGTGGGCCATTTGTACAATGGGACCCGCTGGCGTATAGCTGCATACCTGATCGGTTGCAGGCACAGTGGGGCCCCGGGGGTCCTCGCTAGGAATTTGCGGCCCAACCATTTGTTGCCCCCCAACCGGAGACGGTGGTGTTACCGATCGCCTCTGTGCTTGTTTGGGATTTGGCGGGCAACCCAACATACGTTCGCGCCCTATTAGATTCTGGAGCTCAGGGCTGCATTGTATCGAACGATTTAGCAAAATGGTTGGGCCTCAAGGTAAATAGCTATAATAAATCAATACGGGGCGTGGGGAATGTTACGGTTACGAATGTAGTTGGTCAATCGGTGATCACGTTCTCTCCACGTTATGACATTTTGACAAAAACATCCGTGCAAGCTTTAGTAATGACGCATGTCATGGGCAGACACCCCTTGGTGAAGTTGAATCCGGCCGTTCGATTCCTGACATCAGGACTCAAGTTGGCGGATCCCGATTTTGACACTCCAGCCCCGGTCGACCTGCTACTGGGAGCAGACGTTCTGGGTAGGTTTCTGTTGTCGGATCGGCGAGTTCTTCAGCCGGACGGGTTGATTGCTGTGGATACTAAGTTTGGTCACGTGATCATGGGTCCGGCATTGCCAATGGTTAGGCCTGCCGAGTCAGATGGCATACTTATTGGCTCAGCGTTGTCAGACGCTATCCAACGTTTCTGGGAGATAGAGGAACCTCCCACCGTTCGTCGAGTCGACGCAGACGAAGAAGAGTGCGAGTTGTTTTACCAGAATAGTACTGGTCGCCTTCGTTCTGGTCGTTTTGTAACTCGACTGCCTTTCAGGGCCGATCGACCTCCACTAGGAGAATCTAGGAAGATGGCTGAGACGAGATTGATGTCGATGGAGCGTAGGATGACAAGGGACGCCGTATTTAAACAAAAATATGTTGATTTCATGAGGGAGTATGAGTCGTTAGGACACATGTCGGTATCGGGTGTGGACTGGAGATCTGAGGATCATTGTTTCCTTCCACACCATGCCGTCCTACGAACCCCTACCGGCAAGATTCGAGTTGTTTTTGATGGGTCAGCACCTACCTCGAACGGGATGTCCCTGAATCAGTGTCTACATTCGGGACCCAAGTTGAGCCGTGATATTTCGGATATTCTCACGAGCTTTCGGAGGCACCAGATTGTATTTGTCGCAGACATTCGGATGATGTTTAGGCAAACGGTAATTCATCCGGCTGACAGAAGGTATCAGTTGATACTTTGGCGTGAGTCCACGGCCGAGCCAGTCAAGGTCTATGAGTTGAACACGAACACGTATGGGTTACGGTCTAGCCCGTATTTGGCGATGCGTACCCTGCGGGAGTTGGCGTCGCGTGACCGTGTGAGCTATCCTAGAGCCGCCGCTATCCTGGAGCAAGATTTGTACGTCGATGACGTCTGCACAGGGGCAGCCAGTGTAGAGGAAGCTCTGGACCGACGTGACGAGCTCATTCAATTGCTGGAACGAGGCGGCTATGAACTACGCAAGTGGATGTCCAACTCCCCTGAGTTGATGGCTGGTCTCCCAGATGAGTTTCAACAAGACCCGCACGTTTTTGAGAATCCTGACAACCCTAACATGTTGTCAGTGCTTGGAATTCAGTACCGGCCCGTCCATGATGAGTTTTAGAAACACCGAAGGCCTGGACGAAGCGGTCAGTACTGTCAACGATTGCGAGAACGTTCGACCCGAATGGATGGATTTCTCCAGTCACCTTTGCTCTCAAATGTTTTATGCAAAGGCTATGGGCGGCTCAGTTGACCTGGGACACCCACCTCTCAGGTGATTTGTTGACTGATTGGACGCGAATGTTCACCTCGCTATCGGACATAAATAATGTATCGCTGCCGAGGAAATTGGTCCCTGCTGGGGATTACAGGGCAACCCTTCACGGGTTTTGTGATGCCTCTGAACGAGGGTTTGCGGCAGCGGTTTATTTGCGAACCGTCACCTCCACCGGGGAGGTCGAAGTGCGTTTGGATTTGGCAAAAAGCAAGGTAGCGCCTATTCGGACAAGGATGACGATTCCAAAACTGGAACTGTCCGGGGCTGCTCTTTTGACCAAACTTTTGAATCACACTCTAACAGTGTTGCGTGGGTCAGTGGTTTTGGAGGATACGGTGTACGCGTGGACGGACAGCCAGATTGTTTTGTGCTGGCTGAAGGCTTCGGTCCATAACTTAGAGGTTTTTGTTGCGAACCGTGTCTCCCAGATTGTGTCGTCTGAGGTCCCACTGACCTGGAGACATGTACCAGGAGAATTGAACCCGTCTGATTGTGCATCCAGGGGATGTCGGGCTCCTGAACTCGTTAGACACCATTTGTGGTGGGGACCACCCTGGCTTGCCAGGAGAGAATCGGACTGGCCCCACAGCCATGTAGTAGTATCTTCGGATCATGGCCCCAGAGCGGCCGTGCATGTTACCCAGAAGGCTGAGGACCCTGACGCCGGGTTTCTGCTGGACCGGTATAGCTCACTTGACAAGTTGATAAACGTGTCCACTTGGATTAGGAGATTCGCTCGAAATTGTCGTACTCCTCGCGATCAGCGAACGTTGAACCCTATTCTGACTCCGGCAGAGCGAAACGAGTCGCTACTGAATTTGGTCCGGTTGGTACAGTCCTCGAAGTTTGGGGCAGAATTGGAGATCATACGAAGTGGACGTTCGAAATTGAAGGGAGCCGTCGCGCGTCTCAACCCCTTTGTTGATTCGACCGGGTTACTTCGGGTAGGAGGAAGATTGCGCAATGCGAATCTGTCGTATTCGGCTCGTCACCCACTTCTGCTCCCCAAGGGGGGACAGTTAGTTGAATTGCTGGTGACTGATCGTCATATTAAAAACGCGCATGCCGGCTGTAACGCGTTGTTGGCCACGCTCCAGCGGGAGTTTTGGATCTTATCTGCCCGCCGTGTCATACGGAACATCGTGTTTCGGTGCATGCCTTGTTATCGACTTAAGGCTGCCACGATGCAACCTCTCATGGGGGACTTGCCCCCTGATCGTGTGAATGAGGTCAGACCGTTTTCAGGTGTTGGTACGGATTTTGCCGGACCGTTTATGGTGAAGAGTTCACGATTGCGTACCGCTAAGCAATACAAGGCGTACCTATGTGTGTTTGTTTGTTTATCCACCAAGGCGGTACATCTCGAGCTCGTTGCTGATCTCTCGACAGAGGCTTTCATTGCTTGTTTGGATAGGTTTGTTTCTCGAAGGGGACTTCCAACTTTGATCCGCTCTGATAACGGCACTAACTACGTCGGTGCGGAACGATACTTACGAGAGATAGTCAACTTTTTGAATGTAAATAAAGTGGATATTGGAACGGCCCTCTCCCGTCGGGGTATACAGTGGACCTTCAGCCCACCGAGTTGCCC
The DNA here is from genome assembly GCA_949825045.1 of Argyresthia goedartella. Classification (NCBI taxonomy): domain Eukaryota; kingdom Metazoa; phylum Arthropoda; class Insecta; order Lepidoptera; family Argyresthiidae; genus Argyresthia; species Argyresthia goedartella. The sequence goes on along the minus strand of OX463811.1, from coordinate 2,946,365 downwards.
CCACTGGGGTGGGATTTTTGAGGCCGTAGTTAAGTCAGCTAAGACGCACTTGGGGCGTATAGTAGGTCAGACCGCGCTGACTTTTGAGGAGCTCGCGACATTGTTTTGTAAGATCGAGGCCGTTCTCAATTCGCGACCGTTGTGTCCGCTCAGCTCGGATCCAAATGACCTGGAGGCTCTGACCCCAGGCCATTTCTTGATAGGACAGCCACTTAACGCGTTGCCCGAGCACCCCTTCGAGGGAGTGAAATTGTATCGGTTGTCAAGGTATCAGATGTTGCAGTAGTTTACTCAGAATTTCTGGAAGCGTTGGTCGCTCGAGTATCTGCATATCTTACAACAGCGCCTTAAGTGGACTGACAAAACCAGCCCCCCTAGTGTTGGTGACCTCGTTCTGGTTAAGGATGCTAACCTACCGCCACTACGTTGGCGCAGGGGGCGCATTGTTAACTTGTTCCCTGGCAAGGACGGGACCCCCCGGTCTGCGGAGGTTCTAGTAGGAGGCTCGGTTCTAAAACGAGCGGTAGCAACGTTGTCTCGGCTGCCCGTAGATTAGGGGACAGGTGGGTGCCTGTCCGGGCGGGTGATTGTTCGATTCCAAATCGATATTCGATCGATGGTTTCGGAACGGCCATTTTGAATTTGACGTTGCTGCCAACCTAGCAGTTTTTGACAACTGACAGACGAAAGCCCTCGCAATGTAAACGCGCTTTGGTTAGGGTATTGAAGTTAAATCGCAGTCCATCTGGAATGTATTCGAGGTTCCCTCAGGATTGTCTATATAGCTGAGTGTGTTGTGGTTCCCCGAACCAGATAAAGTTCGCATTTACGTGGCCGATTGGTTTTTTACCACGTAACATAACCTGTGTTGGAACACTGTGCTGATCGAGGCTGGCCCGCCAGTCGTACCTGGTTGGCTGAAGAACCTGTCTACCAAGAAGAGCCTAGGGTGCACCCGGGCCTTGCAGAGAGACAGGAGGTTGACGGGACCGAAGCACAGACCAGGTTAGATCGAACCCAATCATTTTAGCTCGGTGAATCGCCGACGTTCACACTTCTTGGCAACTGATCGCTACGCTACCTCGTAGCTGATGGGCCCCTACGAGGTCATTAGGTGCCGAGAAGCCTGAACAATAGCAAAATGGCTACATATTACGAATCTATATTGTGAAGACAAAAAGCGAACTATTAGATTAGCACCAAAACTAAATGATATTCACGTCAATCCAAATAATTTTCAGAAAATGCGTGTGAAACTAGCCGCACAAGTTTTAAGTCGTACTGTAGCATCAGCTATAAATACCTACGTAGATTTAAATCTAATGGAGGTTGTTGCAAGAGATACAGCTGATTTTGTAAATAAAACTAGTAATTTGTTTGATACATTAAACTCAAGTACACTACGATCTCCTAATAAATATAAAAGACCTTTCCGCGGCAATGATGATCAAATTAAGTTGCTAGGAGAAATGCTAACGTTTTTCAAGAACTTAAAATTAATAAGAAGCGATGGACAAAAAGACGTTACAAGTATCATGAATTTCATTCATGGATTTCAAGTTTCCATAAAGTCTTTATTACAACTTCATGAAGATTTGAAAACAGCAGAAATTAAATTTATATTTACAAGACGTCTTAATCAAGATTGTCTCGAAAACTTCTTCGGAAAAGTTAGACAGGCAGGTGGTAACTGCCAAGAACCAACTTGTCGACAACTTAGTGTTGCTTTCAATAAGATGTTTATCACCAATATCTTAAAGAAACCCGAAAATACAAATTGTGATCAGGATTTCGATAGCTTACTGATGAAACCAGATGATTGCCTAAATTTCAATACCCCATCACAAGTGTCGCAATCTGACGATGTAACTGTTCCTGCATTAACAGTAGGAACAAATGATTATCAATTTGATTTACCAGAAAAAAATGGTTTACTCTATGTATCGGGCTATTTGTATAAAAAGTGTCTCGAAAATCACAAATGTGACGAAATAAAATTGTACGTTAGTAGGTCTGAACAACCTATAAACATGGGCAAAGATTCTTTATTCAGTCATTACAAAGATTTTAATGAAGGTGGTGTACAGTCGGGTTTTTTAATAATACTGTTAGGGCCATTTTCCGAAAACAATAGTTAGTCGTCATGATTTATTTAAACATAGGTAATTACTATTAGCCGTCATGAATTATTATATTTATTGTTAATAACTTTGTCGTAATGATTAATATTATCTTTAATAGTGTTTCTTTTTAATAAACCGTCTTTTCCACTTCCTGTTACACGATGATGTAAAAGACGGTAAGGCGTTTCCGGCTGTGCTAAATAAATTCCATATTTATATTTTTGCTTCAATATATTATAAAATGTTATGAAATAACTCTGGAGACCTTAAAATATATTTAACTTAATTTGTTTTCATTTGGTTCAGTGTGTTATACTTCCGGCATGATTGCCAATACATTTTATATTAATATTTAGCCTGTGTATAATTTTAATAAAATTGGATACTATATTTTAAAACATGTTGGTAATATTACAATACATTATGATTTAATTAAGTATTAAAGTAAAGTTTTGAAGATTCGACCGCCCTTTTGCACTTCCGGTAAACGATACGCGCAAAAGGACGGTCGCCTATAAAAATGGCGACATTGATTCACCGACTAAAAAACGTGCAACTTGTGCGATCCGATTGTATTACTATTCGAAGATGTTAGAAATCTTGTGCTGAAAATTGTGTAAAATGAATAAATACTGTTGGAAACTATTACCTAAATTCCAGATGGTTTAACTCAAATAAGAACTTTATTTACTATAACTGCAATAAGATGTTTTATATAGAAAAAAAAAATGAGTATTATTTTATTTAGATTATTTTATGATGTTATAGAGTCTATTTCTAGTTGAACTGTGTGATCTAAAATATAAAGTGTGTATACGGTGTAGACCAGTAACCAATCAGAGCACTGAGTTTCGAAAGGAAACGAAACGAACCAATGAGAATGACTCGCGGAGTTTGAGATGGTGTTTTGGCGAGGATGTCTGGGGTAGGACGTTTTGGTGGGAAGAGAAAATATAAAAGGGATGGGTCGAGATGAGAGGGGGCTTTTTGTTGCTGGTCGTCGAGTGAAGTGTGAGTTAAGGCTCAGAGGGGGAGTCATTCAGTCTCCGCGTCAAACTACCGTGACACACGTCTTTCGGGAATTCTATACAGTTCGATTCGCCGTTTTACGCGTCTTTAGCTGGGAGAGTTGTGATTGCGTGTTGCAGTGGATTTTCGTGAGTGTCTGAAGCGCCGAGATATACCTCGGTTCCTATTCTTTAAATCAACCTACCCCAAATTCCAAAACTATCCTTGGGTCGTTAGATAAGAACTTGTAGGTAATTTATCTGAGTCTGAGTCTGGGCTTGGAGCGACCCTAATTTCCTTTTTTCTTCACCATAGGGTTCCTGGATTGGCTCTTAGGATATTCGCGGGATAATCCTCTCCTCATTCCTTTCGTGTAGCGAGTTTTGAAATTCCCACACACACAGTCATTAAACATACAAACACATTCAAATCAAACTCAACCATTTTCGAGTGGTGTCGATGATGGACGTGGTATAACACTAGGATTTTAGACTAGGCTAGACAGGAGTTTAGTTGCGGCTAAACCTAGGTTGTCGAGGTTATGTAGTTAGGGAGACAAACACGATTATTTAGGTTAATGTAACAAACAAGTATCTGAAATTCGTATGATTACAAATAATTACGTTATTTCCTTCTCACTCTTGAAATACCTAAATACTTATAAAACTATCTAACAAACTAAATTTTTTTTTTGATTGTGGCTGTTTTGATCTTTCTTTTCTTGACTAATTTGTATATAAAGTATCTGGATGAACATCAACATGGTTACGGAATAAAACTTAAGAGACATAAAAATATCCCGTAACCGATCAACAAACATGTTGGACTGATGGATGGGAGATATCACAATATCAAATCATATAAAAAAATATAACCCAAATAGTCAATATGTAGTTGATTGGCAGGTAAACTAACTCGAGAGGGATTTGAGTAGATTCAGGCGGTCTCTAGGTGCTGAGGTATTCAGTTGGCTAATTCCAGATCTTCAGCTGTCTTAAAATAATGCAGTCACGTAGATTGTGTATGGGAATGAGTGGGAGGAGGATGGCCCCAAAACAGGTGAAAGATAACGCCAAAAGCGTACTAATGAACACATAGTTAACCCTATGTTTACTTATAAATTGTGTTTACAATTTTCAGTGGTTGTAAGCATTATTTTATAAGATTTAAGCTTATTTTGCTTAGCTAAATCTAACTTCGTCTGGGTCCGTAGAACTCGGTTGACCTCCACTGGCGTCAGGCGGGGTTAAAGGGACCGACCTTAGGGCCCGTGTCCCTTCTGGACGTGAGCTCTAGCACAAACCCTCCTTTATAAACACATGTAATCGAAATGCCTTTTAAAAATGCTTATTTACTTGGAATTTATTCTAATAAGCACGGACTCGATAATTATCAATATGTTTATGTCACTTATATTCATCACTGGCTGGGGAACCTTATGACGATACTGTTTAACCAGAACCACTCTAAAAAGAACTTTAGGTTATTACTATCACAACGTCTGCAATCCTACCCATAGACGATCACCCACTACTTTGGCCAAATCATCTAAATAAGATACTCGCAATCGTTGGTATTAGAATCTTTCCAATTGGAGAAATATTCCAATAAAAATGCGTGAGGGTTAAATTCCGTCTGACATTAAATTAATGGTTAGCTGGTTATATCGTTAAATTTACTATTCATAGAATCGTTCGGTTAACTCGTAGGGTTTATTCATATTATTTCAAAATTGTTGAATCCACTAGTTACCTATAATTATCACAAACGGAAAGTCAGAGGATCAACAGGTTATTTCAATAGCAGTACCTAGCTAGGTACTTACATATTTTATAATGTTAATTATATACAAGCCGCGCCACGAATAGAGTACGTTGGGCGACGTTTTGGCGGGAATTACTGCGCGTATGTACAGATATTGAAAGGTGACTACTGCGCATTCAAGGTGACCGCTCACAACGTGTGGCGCTACGGATATGTACCTATGGGTCGGCAGAAACCCTACCTACGAAGCCAGGGTTCGAGTCCCGGTGGGGACGGGTGGTTGTCCGGTGAGTGCGGATGTTTGTACTCTGGTCATGGTTGTTTGTCTATCTGGGTTTAATATTTGTCTATATATTTACGTGTTGTCTGGTGCCCAGGATGCGGGGAGTCCTGGTTTGGGCTGGATCAATGGGTGTGGATAGTGTCCAAAGTATTATTATGTATCTGGGAAACCAAAAGATGGATAATGATTCGAAGAATTCTTATAAGATACTTAGGTACCTACCTTAGTTAAAAGAATAAGGTGTTGTGGTTGTGATTCTGCCTACAATACGAGTGATCACGAGTTCGATTCCCGGCCGAGGACAATAGGATCAGAGTATGTGCCTATGTATAAACGCAATGTATGTATAGTTTGTGTATTCTTTATGAGGGGAAGTAATGCGATGTTTTAATTAGAAAGTTTAATAGGAAATTCGTTTAATTAAATACCTATCTTTGTGAAATACTTTCGTTAGCAAGTAGGTACCTAAATATATGTTTGGTAGGACACGAATTGACATTGGCATATGACGTCATAGGGGTATGACGAAATGAATGTAGGTATTAAATACGATTATGGAATTAACAATGCCTCGATAGATATCACGGGTTGTTGATTGAGCAGTTATAGGCATTGAACTACTAGCTCAATGGATATAGGTACCTATCTATAGGTAGATGGTTAGATAGAACGTTAGATTGAGGTTTCTAAGTTAATTACCTATGTAGAATAAGTACCCATACTTACTTATGTGTGGAAAGGAAGATATATTTTTATTGTTTTTAAACCATGTTTCCGGGAGTACCTACCTATAATATATCGTGGGATATTCGGTTTAAATATATATATATATATATTTATATATAAATAACTAGGTAATAAAATAATAGAATATTATGGGGTTCTCAATAGGGTATACTTATGTTTTACTAACATTTTATTCCTTATTTATTTACTCCTATCCCTCTCCCTGTTAATGTCTGTTATTTAAAGGAATTTATTTACTTCTCGTATTAAGTAATATCTGTCCTTATATACTCTATTTTTACCTGAATCCTAGATAAAGTCAGTCAACTGTCACATTATTCATATTTATGTTGAATGAAATTGAGAGTTTGAATTAATATTCAATCTGTGGTTATTCCATCGACGTGGAATGAATTTTTGAAATATTAATAAAGCACTACATTGTAGTATTTGGAGTCAATGAGACTATAAACTTATTGAAAGTAGTTACTGAGTTGACTTATTTCTGCAACAACGTTTTCAATTTGATATGTTCGACTCGATGTCGAGAATTCAGAGTTTAAATAAACAAACCTGCAATTCTCGTCTTAACTGAATGATGATAAACGTTCAATTTCCCTAGACCTTGTATTGCAATCATGGAAGGCGGTCATGGTTAATTTTATTAATACAATAGTTATTAATTAATTACCTTTGATCAAATTATGGAATAAGCCGTCGCAAAGCCACCGCCAATGTTCACATAACGCCAGAATGAAGCAATAGAAGTACGGAAATTCACAGTTATGCTCTATTCAGATGTGCATATTTATATTACTATACGGATACATATACTTATATCTTCGCACTTTACGGAGTAACAATATCATGTTTGGATCTACTGATGGTAGATTGAAGGTCAATTCATTAACCTTAAAATGAATCATGCTACTTACGCACTTCTATGGATGTGCAGAAATATTTTATACTTCATGCTATGCTATTGTGCATTACTAAAAGACAAATAAGTCTTTATTGAAACACATAACGTGTAACATAAACAACCAGTGAAACTTCATTGTGTATGTTTATAGTTTTCTATATGTGGAAGAATATTTAATATAATCTTACTACATAAATATCAGATATTGACTGATGAGACAGTTGAATGTCATTCACAAACTATAATCCCATCCTGATCGGTCATACCCCATCCCAATCCGGTGAATCTATGTCTAAATCCAATTCAGAATACTTATACGCTACTCTTTTTATAAACGAGTATCAGAACTACAAATTAATTGGTTTCGTAGAATTATCTGGGTAGAAGACCGAATCAAGTGGTAGGGGTTTCTTCCCAAAAAATTTATGAATATCAAATTTTCCTTTTATTATTTTAATATTTATCATTTTTTTTTTCATTTTAGTCAATAATCAAAATATACTATGACATTTTATTATATGAATCTGCTTTATAAGGTTATTAATCATTTAATGGATATTAATCTGTATCATTCTTGTTAGTGGGGACATATTTAAGTATATATCTTTTATTGAAATTTAAAATTACTAAATATTCAATTTAAAACATACCTCTAGAATTAGGGTTACTGGTTTCACAAGTAGTAGGAGTTCTAATTTACTAGACGATCTATTTTATTTGGCCATCACAATTAATAAGAGACTGCGTTTAAAAGAAGGGTGGACGATATATATAAAGGGGGGATGTTACACCACCAAAACCTACCATATTTGAAAGCTTCCCATACTAAAGTGATAAATAGCACTTTTATTTTTTGATTCCTTTCCGCCATAGAAACATTAGATCTACAGCTGTACCAAGTTATCTATGAATAGTCAGATTTCAGAACTACGGCCTGCCCTCTTTGAAATCCATTCTATGCTCGAACTCAATTCCAAATATGGCAATACTAGAAGCCACTAGCGACACAAAGTTACACCCTTTATTTCACAATAGATCTGTAGCAAAAAAAGTCTCTAAAACGCCAACACTGATTTTTGGTTAACATTTTGTACAGGTCTGACATCGAATATACTATCCAACCCGCCAAGTTGAACGCAAGACAAATATTTTGAAAGGTATGTGTTCTTACGACTTACATGAATAAGTTATGTGTTTTATTTGGTAACGACTCGAGACATTTACAATTTTATCTGAGTGTGTGTGTGTGTGTTTATGTATATCTTATATTTTATTTTTGTTTCAGTACGAAAAGAACGAAGAAGAGCCAGACACCGAAGCCGACGCCTCCTCCACCGTCCAAGCAATCGGCGAAGACCGCGTCTACCTCTAAGGCAACCTCCTCCAAGCCGCCGCCGAAGAAAAATCAGGAATCGGACGACGAATCGGTGCCTAGCTAAATATATATATATTTTTTGTTCGATTCCTTTCAGTGCGAAACAAAATGACTAACCCCGGTTTCCCGTACATTTAATCTGTTGTTGAAAGTCCTTTACCAATATAAGCTGTCAAAACTGGATAAAAATAATAAAAATGTGATAGCCATTTGACGGTAAATTAATAGCTTGTGTTTGTATGAGAAACCGGAGGTTAATGTGTTAATGAATCTACTATCAAATTGTATTAGTCCCCTTAGCCCATCAGTATTCCGATGTTATTTACAGTAAACTTTAACTACTTCCTTTAATTTACAGACGCAAGGCGACGCAAGCCCAGGCAACTAAGCGGAAGCAGACAAAGAGGGAAGATTGGAGGACGTTCGACTCAGAGAGCGAGGGGGAGGTCGCAAAGTTGCCGCAGCAGCTCAGCTCTTGGTACTCCAAGCGAGTCGCCGATGGTGTCGTCCGTCGCACCGCCATTCTCGAGGGGTGCGTTATACTTAGACCTCAAGCTGTACCAAGTGGAGGACCTCAAGGGAGTTCACCCCGCGAAGCGGCACGAGAAGGCGGTGCTATCGCTACGACTACAAGCGGACCACGACTCGCCGGAGTTAGAAGCACTACGTCAGTTGCTGCGCCGCTCGAAGAACAAATTCCCGGTGGAAGGCAACTTCTATGCCGATCGCGTAGAGTAATGATCTAATGATAAATAGGAAAATAAATTTATACATATCTTGTATTTTATGTTTTGTTAGTCAATCCCCTCACAAAAGAGTATTTTTGTTATTTAGGTAAGTGTTTAATAGGTACACTCGCGCTCACGTCTACACAGCCTTTCTGAACTCTGTAGAGTACTTATTTATTTCGTATTGACCTGGGGTGACTCGACTAGAGCGTCACTGTACTTACTTACATACATAAGTAGATTTCAATACTATACTATTACTTACATACATAGGCAGATAGAATCCACCAATATGGCAGGTAATAGGTTAATATCAAATCAAATCAAATCAAAACTTTATTGCACCATAATGTATAAATAAGGTCTTAAAATTTAATAACAGTCTCTATTATGGACCCTTTTCGGGTAATGCAAAAACACTTATCAAATGGATTGCAAATATATTGCACAGTATGTGATATCAGCGTGAAAAGTAGCGCTTTTTCCTCACACTTACGGAGCAATGTTCATAAAAATAATAGTTCCGTGAGTGTGAGTGATGGCATTGAGAAAGTATTTAGTGCGTTCCGTAGCCGTATCGCAACGTACAGAGTGAGGTCTCTAGGTAGCTCAGATAGCGACGCATGCCCCCCTGCTGTTTTCTTACGTTCGCTACGTAGCCGCGTGCGTCAGTTAGTCAATGCACGTCTTGACTCATTTGATAGTGTCAAAGTTAGTTTTGAACTTTTCGCAGAATTTTCGTTGCCGAAAGATGACAACCGCGAAGTTAAATCTTTTGCTACCTGGAACATTGTCATTCATAAGAATTACGACTTTAATGAAATTTTTAAAAGTTCAGAAATCAAAAATTGTTCAGATTGTTGCCAGCATTGACGAGTTTCAGGAAAGGGATAGTGGTTGGACGTTTGTAGCTAATTCTTATCTAGAGGTCAACATCAATAAATATAATCATCATCCATCAGGATTCATCGACCTTCCTAGAGCTATAAAATTGAAACGGGCATGCGTCAACATCCAAAATGCCGACCAATTTTGCTTTCTGTGGTGTATTATGGCAGCAATGTTTCCAGCTCAACAAAATTCAAGCAAAACATCATCATATCCTCACTTTGAAACTTCATTAAACACAAAAAATATGACTTTTCCGGTGGACTTCAAAGACGTTCGGGTATTCGAAAAGAATAATAAAAACATCAGTGTAAATATTTACGATTTTAAAGACAATAATACTATTGTAGGGCCTTTATACAAGACAATTCAAAAGAAATCAAATCATGTAAACTTGTTGTTTTCGGAACGTGGTACAAATACACATTACTGTTTGATAAAAGACTTAAGTCGGCTTGTCAGGAGTCAAATAACGAAACATCATGGAAAAATATATTTCTGTGATGAGTGTCTGATATTTTTTTCTAGTGAAAGTAAACTAAACTCGCATAAATGTAGTGGTGTGAAAAGAAATCTACCAGAAAAGGGTACTTTGATTCAATTCAAACATTTTGAGCGTATGCAAGATATGCCCTTCGTAATCTATGCTGATTTTGAATCTATGTTACAACCTAGTACGGGAGACAACAACTCAAAACATACACAAAATCTACAACAACATATTCCAGTTGCTTTCGGTTATTACATCGTGTGTTCTTATGACATATCTTTAAATTGCTACCATTCCTATCGCGGACACGATTGTGTTGAAGTTTTTTTGAAAACACTAGGTGCTGACATACTCAGGATTAATAGAGTATTGAAAAATCACATTGACATGTTACCTCTTTCTAATACTGAGCAAAAAAGAATCTCGGGGTCCAAATGTTGCTATCTTTGTGATAAGTTATTGTTTGAAGATAAAGTACGAGATCATTGTCATCTAACTGGACATTACCGCGGTGCAGCCCATTCCTATTGTAATATTCAATTTAAACTTCCAAAGTTTTTGCCTGTTTTCTTCCATAATCTGTCAGGCTATGATTGTCATTTGTTTATAAGGGAATTGGGTGAAATGCCTGGAAACATAAACGTGATTGCAAAAACAAAAGAAAATTATATTTCTTTTACAATTTTTTTTCCTATCGGTGGTCAAGAGTTCATGGCAGTACGTTTTGTCGATTCTTTAAAATTTTTGGGTACAAGTTTAGAGAAAGTAGCAGAAAATTTATCTCTACACGATTTCGTTCATTTATCACGTTTCTATCCAGAAAAACATCGATTTGATCTCTTAAGACGAAAAGGGGTTTATCCTTATGAGTATATGAGTAATTGGGAATGCTATGAAGAAAAATCATTGCCCCCTCGTGAATGTTTTTATAGCAGTTTGATTGATGAAACTATTTCTGAGTCCGATTATTCTCATGCTAAACAGGTTTGGCAAACATTTAGTTTGTCAGACCTTGGTCAATACACTGACTTGTATTTAAAAACCGACGTCTTGTTGCTGAGTGATATTTTTGAGAAATTCAGACAGACATGCAAAAATAATTATAGATTAGATCCTGCTTTCTATGTTACAGCACCTAGTTTAAGTTGGAACGCAATGTTGCTAAAAACTAAAGTTAAATTAGAACTAATCGAAGATTTAGAAATGATACGAATGATACAACGTGGCATTCGCGGGGGAATTTGTTAATGTTCCACTCGTTATGCTAGTGATAATAATAGGTATCTATCTAACCGGGACCTTACCATTCCAGATAATTATCTACTCTATATAGATGCAAATAACTTATATGGGCACAGTATGGGCTTTTCGTTGCCTTACTCTAACTTTAAATTAATTGAGAACCCTATGTTACAAGTTTCTGACATTATGTCATTACAAGATGATTCAAAAGTGGGCTACATTTTGGAGGTTGATTTAGAATATCCTGAAAGTTTGCATGTTCTTCATAATGATTTACCATTTTGTCCTCAGAAATTCGCCGCTCCAGGCTCGAAAACTTACAAATTAATACCGAACTTATACGACAAATTCAACTATATTATACATTACATTAGCTTGGAAACGCTTGGTACAGATCGCGCCTTGTAAAAAGAACGCTGGCGGTGAAGCTACGCATTAGGCGATTTAGAGGTCTGTTTTGGTGGTTTGAGGTGCGGTGCGGGGCGGGCGGGTCACTCGCCGCATGCTTGCTGGTACGCTATTGGTTCGTCAGTCGACCTTAGCTTTCCGCGCTTTGTCCACGTCTCGCTCGGCTCTCAAATATCATCGCGCACGTAAGTGTTTAATTACGAAATTGTTTTACACAGAAAAGTGAGAACCGCCGAGGCAACAAAATGTAGAAGTCTACAGTCAGACAAATATTTCGTATTATGAAGAGAGAGGCTGATAATAATGCACAATGCATAAAACGGACCGCCGAGGCAACAAAATGTCCCGAGTCTACAGTAATACGTATATATTATTTTATGAAGACGGGGCTGATAATGCAGGCAAAATGCATGAAACGGACCGCCGAGGCAACAAAATGTTCCGAGGCTACAGTGAGATGAATTGTAAAAGGTTAAAAAAACGGAATTTCTTAATGTCTTCCGAACTCCCGGCAAAAATAAAAGAATCAATTAAAAACCAATAACAAACATTGACAGTTTTGACCAGGGTGTTATAAAAAAATGTACACAATTTCCACGTCACTGCAAAAGAATTGCCTACCATAGGCAAGTTGCGAAGGAAGTTAAAGAGGGTAAATGTAGATCATCACATTTCCAAGGATATGCAACAGGCCTGAGGCGGATATTAACAGAATTGGGGTTTAAATGAAAAAACAACAGAAAACTTATAAGTGAGCAGTCACAATTTCGATTTTAATGAATTGAATATCTGAGAAAGATAAAAAAATAAAGAGAGGAAGGAAGGCCAATCATTTAGACTGATGATTCATCGTATCATACGTCGATAGTTCGCATGTGTCTCACCATTCTTGGACAGACAGCTATCTAAAGGCAGCCGCTTGGTCATAGTGCACGCGGGCGGTGAAGCAGGTTTTGTGCCGAATGCTTTGCTGACGTTCAAAGCCGGTACAAAGAGCGGCGATTACCAACACACAATGAATTCGGAGAATTACGAGCGGTGGCTGCGTACTAAACTGATGCCAAATTAACCACCCAATACAGTCGTGGCAGTCGACAATGCATCGTATCACAATAAACAACTCGATGCTGCACCAACATCTACTACAAAGAAAGTAGTAATGCAAACCTGGCTCCGTCAAAATGGAATTGAATTCGAAAAATCCATGCTGAAGCCGGAGTTGTACAACTTCATAAAAAATACAAAGAGCAATTTAAGAAATTTAATATCGATTCCATATTAAACTAAACAGGCCATTCTGTGCTTGGTTTGCCCCCGTACCACCCTTCCCTTCTTAAATCCAATATAAATGGCCTGGTCCCAAATAAATGGTTATGTTGCCAGCAAACATGTAAATTGGAACGTTACACCGATAAAGGAACTGGTTAATGAAAAAGCAAATTTGATGGGAGCAACAGAATGGGGGAAATTATGCACCAAGGTAAAGGAAATAGAGGCCTATTATTGCAAAAGCGATCATGTGGTTGACATCATGCCCTAAACATTTATTAGTCGCGTAGGGGAAGATGATTCGGACTCAAATGATATTGAAAGCTCAATTGACAATGTAAAATAGTATAATAAAGGTTATTTTATGGAAAATAAGCCCATGTGTGTGTATGTGTAAGTGTGTCTCTATAAGGGTGAGTGTGTGTATGTGTAAGGGTGTATATGTGTGTGTGTGTGTGTGTTTTGTTAAATGAGGGGGTTGAAAAACTCTTCAGATTCGTTGTAGGAAAGATTCTGAAAAAAGTCGGCAATTTTACGTAAGCATTCTACGTCTGACAGTAGCTGTATGGAAAGGCTAGAACTAATCTTATTATAAAGAAAGGGGCCGAGGTAGGGGAAGAATCTTTTAGTAAATGAAAAATTAGGGGTTGGCACTGAACATATGCGATCAGTCCTTCGCTTGGTGATAGTTTTGGGAGGAGTGAGTTTATGTTGCAGTAAAATTGTTTGAGTAATAAAAAGTTGTCTGACACTTAATACCTTACATTCTTTATAGAGCTGCTGAGTGGGAAAAAGTATAGGTCGAGAAGTTGCAATCTTTAAGATAGCTCGTTGTGCTGTTTCGAGAGGCTTCATAGTAGTTTTAGGTGCCCCGCCCCATGAGACAATACAATAAGTTAATATGGACTGGCAGAGAGTGAGATAGAGCATGCGAATTATGGAGGAGTGTGCAACGTGTCTTATACGTTTAAATATGTAAATAAGTTTTCGAACTCTACCAGTTAATATGCTTATATGTGCCTTAAAGTTCAGGTGTTGATCAAGAGTGACTCCGAGATATTTTATTGTGTCTGTGGAAGACAAAAGCGGGCAGCTACAATGCCAGGGAGTTACACATGAGTGAGCCCATATATGAATGGGGCGGACGGGTTGGGAGTTACTACTAATATAATAGGTGAGAAACTTAGTTTTATCGACATTTAAAGTGAGAGCATGTTCTTTAAGCCAGTCCGAAACCAGATTAAAGTTATGTTGTGCCTCATCTTGCAGTTTGTCCCAAGTATTTGCATAAACAGTAATTGCTGTATCGTCTGCATAGGTTGTAATATTCCCATTTGGGATGTGTAAGTTACAGAGATCGTTAATGAAGACCAAAAACAGAGTGGGACCCAATATGCTTCCCTGTGGAACGCCATAGTTGATCGGTGTTTCGTCACTTTGGAATTCCTTTATTTTGACACTCTGGCTTCTTTCTGAAAGATAGGAATGAAATAGGTCTAATTAAGTACCTCTCACACCTATCGCTTCTAGTTTAAGTAGAAGGGAGGGAGTGGGTACGGTATCAAATGCCTTAGCAAGGTCCAGAAATATTGTAAATACCTTTTTCTTGTTGTTAAGACCATTAACGACAGTATCAATAACATGCTGAACGGCGTTGGATGTGGAAAGATTTCTCCTAAAGCCGTATTGATTTGTCGATAGAATTCTATTTTTTTCAAGGTAATCAACCAGGCGATTGTTGATCAAACGTTCCAGAACCTTGGAAAGAGCTGTCAGTACAGCTATGGGCCTGTAATTATTGACCGAGTTCCCATCCCCTCCCTTGAAAATAGGATGTATAATAGCCTTCTTGAATGAAGTAGGGAATATTCCAGTTTGGAAGCAATGATTAAAAATGCGGCTTAAAATAGGTGTGAGGACTTTTGTGTATCTTTTTAATATTAAGGAGGAGATGCCGTCCCATCCAGTGGAAGCAGACAATCTCAAGGATGAGATAATGGATGACACTTCATCGGGGTCTGTATCTAATAAAACGAATGAAGACGAATGCAAAGATGGATGAGTAGAACTGGTAGAAGAAATGGTGCGGCAGCTAGGGGAAGTGTTAGGGACAATAGAGTTAGCAAGATTTTCTCCAATACTTGCGAAGAAGCTGTTTACATTATTACAGCTGTCTTTGGGAGGGATGGAAGAAAAAAGTAATTGGTTGGATGCTTTACGTATTTTTGAGGTATTGGTTATCCGCTGAATTGATTGCCAGAGACGTTTTGAATTTTTTCCAGCATCAATCAAGTCCTGAGTATCGTAAAGTCTTTTAGCATTTTGATGATTTTATTGCAAAAATTACGGTAGCGAACATACGTAATTTTCAAGACCTCATTATCTGGCGTATTTTTAGCCTTTCTGTGCATCCGGTCAAGGTTCCGCATACATTTAAGAAGACCTGGCGTGATCCATGGTTTCAGAATGGATTTTCTTTTAGAAAGGATTATAGTCGAGGTGTTTTTCGCGATAGCGTCGGTTATAAAAGTAACCAGCGTATCTATGGTGGTATCTGGATTAGGTGATGTTGATAAGTCGGCACTATTTCGTTTTTCCATATCTTGATCTAGAGATTTGTAATCAATTTTATTTATGGATTTAATTGCAGGTGCATCATAATGTGATTTATTGATTGATACGATGGTAGCAGAGTGATCGGTGACAGAAGTTTCGATTACAAGGGTAGTCAATATTGCATTAGTTCTGACAAAAGTGTGGTCAAGACAGTTGTTCGCTCTTGTAGGTAATGTGTGTGCTGGTAGAAAACCCAAGAAAGCTAGATGATTGAGATAGTTTTGACAGTGAGGGTCGCGGGAAGTGGGCTTAATATCGATGTTAATGTCACCAGAAATTATTACAGAACGAAAAGTGCTCAGGGTTTTGACAAGTGTGCTAAGATGGGAAATGAATTGATCAATGTTTGTGATAGACGGAGACCGATAGATACAGATAATTGCAACGTCGTTGATTAGTTTTAAAAAAATAATTACAAGTAACATAGTTATTTTTTTATAAAACAATTTATTTTGAAGCTCCTTATCATTTTCATCCTAACAGCAGTGGGGAATTGTTTGTTCAATGCTACTTTTCCATTGCAGCTTTAATTTGATGCGCCATTGAAAAATAGCGATATACAAAATAAGCAGTCCAAACTATCGAAGTTGGATGCACATATTTGCACGAAGTGGTTGCGCGCGCGCAGCTTGTCAGCTACGGAGCGCGCCGAGGACTGAATAGTACCTTCGTGCACTAGTTTACCCATGCGCAAACACATCGCTTCCAGCGTTCTTTTTACAAGGCACGATCTGTATTAATTAATTTGACTATTTAGGAAAAAACACCATGTAAACTAATACTTGAAAAAATCACAGAACCGGAACCTATACCTATATACAAATCTACGTACGATTACCCAAAAAAGATTTTTTTTGGGTTGGTTTTCCAACACTGACACTTTGATACTTAGTAAAATTGGATAAATGTGGATAAATGGTTCAACGTAAACCCTATCTACCCAGATAGGGTTTACGTTGAACCATTTATCCAGTTTTTAATACTAGGAGTTAAGTATTTAATTAATTATGAATTAATTAAACTTACGAATAGGTATTATCGGGAGAAACGAAACGTTTTTCGTAAAAATTTGTTTAGGGTGAATGTCAATTTGACTTAGAATGCGTGGAACGGAATGTCGATGTTTGAACCTAAAAAAAACGTTGCTTGCTGCGTCGTTCCGTTTTTCTTTGAGTTGCGTGAATGTTCTCTCTTACTTGTTTTGTGCTATTCGACGACTTTTGCTGTGTTTTTGGACTGTTTTTCGATCGCTACAACGTTGGAAATTGGCTGTGTTATCTGGACTTGAGATTGTATTCCTGTTTGACCCTTGCTTTCGTTTTTTTGGACACTGTAATTGCACGACGACGAGTGACAATGGCGGATGAACCTGTAGCCGGACCGTCTTCGGCTGAACCATCGGCCGGGCCATCATCCACCCAACGCGATCCACCACCTGTGCGAAATGATGAATTTACTGAAGACGGCGAGTATGTCAACCGGACCCTGAACAAGGATGAGGTGTTAAATCACATGAACTTGACGCGGTTGACCAGAAACCTAGGCACGAAAGAACAGTGTGTGGCTTATTCAGAAGAACAAGGCCTGGTTAAAACAGAAATGAGGTGCCCAGTACATAGGACTTCAATGAAGATTTCATATGCATCATGCAAAAAATTGGGAAGTTTTATGTGTGCGAAAGGGACTTGTCGCCAGAGGGGCATCAGAAGAGTGAGCCGAAGCGTTGGCACATTTTTTGCGGATGTAAAAATCACATTACAAATGATGTATTACCTAATATATGCCTTTGCATCCAATTGGAGTGTGGACCAAACACAACATGAGAACCCATACAGTGATGATAACCAAACATGCTTGAGCTACAGGACCATATGTGATTGGAACAGTTATTGCAGAGAAGTGATTGTCATATATTTTATGGAGAAAATGAATAACTACACAGGGAAGATAGGAGGCCCAGGCAAAATTGTTCAAATAGATGAGTCAAAGTTTGGCAAAAGAAAATACAACAAAGGTATATTATTTTTATAAAAATATCATTAAATATATAGTTTTTGTTATGTCAAACAAACATGTGTCTTAACATTTTCCTTTCTGTTTTAGGACAGGGTCCTTGGGATGATAGAGGATGACTCTGAAGATCTTCGGCTGGAAGTCTGCCCAGACAACGTTAGATCGGCTGAGGTGTTGGTGCCCCTTATCCAGAAACATGTGGAAGTGGGCACCACCATCCACACTTGTGTGCTTGGCTACGAAGGCAGTCCACTTGGAGGTGGTCAGTGACCTCACTACGGAGGCATTTATCGCATGTCTGGATCGGTTTGTCTCACGAAGGGGCCTCCCGACATTAATCCGTTCGGACAACGCACACTGAATCGTCAAGAACATGCTAGCTGGACAAAAGTCAACTCCTAATTTCCAAGAATTAGTGGTCACATGTCATTAACAACACCCCAGAGGGAACATTTCCAAGAATTGTTTGTTTCAAAGTACGGATGTCATTAAGTAATGACAGGTAAAAGGGTGAGTGTTAGATTTTGTATTTTATTAATTCTCGTCACTTGCAATTTTGCTACACGATCGAAAGGGTCTCATGAGTTATTTTGTGAAAAACCAAAAGTGTTGTGCTATGGATTTTGTTGCTGAAGGTATGTAGATTATGTTATCATATTCAAACCTCTCCTAAATGTCTGTTTTGTGTCCTTTTTAACTGTCTAAAGTTAAGTCTGAAAAAAAACGTAATTTTTTACCTTTTTAAAAGTTTAAAGGACCATATCTTTTTGTATCCACGTGTACCTGGGCTATTTTTTCATATTACTTAGACATAACCATTAGCTTTAATTTAAGATAAAATTTCATTGTGCGATCTCGGTACATCATTTTATTTTTATTTTTTTTCAAAACACGTTCTCACTGTCTCGAAAATTGACTTTTTCGAGGAATGGGTGAAACACGATAAAGAAAACCGGAATTCACGGATTTTCGACTTTTTGTCTACGAGGATTGAACTCTCGAATATCACCGAAGAGTCACGTCGAGAAATACAGCTCAAAATCGCATCATATTCGAATAAGATAGTGGAAAAATGGGCCTCATCAGGACGTCATCAAGATCGTTTCTTAACTAACAATAAAAGTTGGTTAGAAGGTGCTGACTTTCAGTTCAAGGTTCATGTGATCAGCCCAAAGGCGGTCAGCTCATCAATCACCGAAAAACGCACCCCGGGAAAGCCAAAAAGCAGCTTTGAAGACGCTTCACACAAGACGAAGAAACGGCGTGTTGAAGAAGCTGTGAACAAGTGGACTGCTGAGGAGTTGGCGACTGCTGCTGAGGTCGCAAGCAGAGCGGAGGGGAAGAGAAGCATCGCAAAAGCAATAAAACGTGCAAGTGATGGTGAAACCTCTAAAGCTACTTCGTGCCCTGATGGTAGGCAGTTGTCTACTAATGACGCTTGGGCTTATTACTTTGACTCTTACTTTGTATGAAGGTTTTTTTTTTTCGAATTTCAATTAGGCGGTGTACGGAATTGGTGCTCCGGTACATTCATAATAAGCCCAGAAAATTTAGATTCAATATCTCAACTGCAAATTGTGCTCCAAAGCCCTTGAAATATCAAAAATATTCGAAAAAGTGGGTAGTGCAACAACTGGTCTCGTATCAATTCGAACAATTAAATAAACATTTTCTCATTTAGTATTGATTAACGATAAACACAACTATAGAAAAATGGCGAAAAAACCATAAAATAACATTTATTTACCTGCGAAATATCGTTGATAATTGAGTAAAATTTCGTGCAATTTTGTAATTTTTTGTTTCACCTACGCGCCGAGATAGACTTAGCGATGACCTGTGACTAATGGAACTGTATTGCATTAGTGACCTATTTCAGTTGACGGTGAGAGCACGTGCGTTTTATTAGCTACCTACCGTGTTTGTTTACTGTTCCGCGATTGTGTGAAACCAAAACAATGAGTTTACGTAGTGAGGCGAAAATATGTCCTTTATTTGGAGGTGGAAAAGTCTTACCAGCTGCTGTGTTGCCGACGTATGAAGACATTATGAAATATTTCATTCACGTCACACAATCAAAGGGAAATAGAAAGAATTCTACAAATGAGGCTTCTGAAATTGTTACCACTGCAATTGAAGATATTTGGAAACGAGCATCTATACCGATCGTAGAACATCGCACGATCCTGGCACGATTAAAGGCATTTAATGAAAAATATCGTTCAATTCTGAAGCCATATAAAGAAAGGAAGCACAGTCAGAGCTATCTTAAGAAACTGGATGATTTTAAAAGAGACAGCAAGATATTGTTTGATGTGGCTACGTGCAAATGCAGATCATTCAGTGTTTGTGACTGTGCGTATGATCGAAAAGTACCTATTCAAGAATGAAAGTTTCTTACAGACCAAAGAACTGATAGGATGTTGATGATTGGTGCTTTAGACAGAAAAACTTCTAAGAACAATGAAGACTTATTTTCCCGTAAATATAAGCGAAAACTATTCCAAGAAAAGAACAACATCCAACCCCAGGTCTCAAAACTACCGCCCACGTCACGAAGTGTGATATCAACCTGTCCCAATGTCGCTGAACTTCAAAACAGGGAAGACAAGTTCGCTGGAGATCAGCCATCCACGTCTGACGGTATACTACACTTGTCTACAGCTACTGCTACAGCAACCAAGCAAATCAATCGCCTTAATTTGCCAGTTGTAGCCAGAACTCTGGATCGCTTTGGCGTTTCCGATCGGGCAGGAGCTGTCATCGTGTCTGCTGCATTACAAGACATCGGATTAGTGACTGAAGGTGATTGCAAGAATGTTGTCGATCGCAGTAAGATCCGCCGAGCCCGTACCCAAACTAGGAACTTACAGATTTCTGCTCAGCCCGACCTAGGACAGTCCATTTGTATCTCGTTTGACGGACGAAAGGATAAAACGTTAGTAATGGATGGCAACCGCAGAAGACTTGTAGTAGAAGAACACATCACTCTGTTAAAAGAACTTGGCTCACAATACATTGGCCACATTATTTGCAAGTCTAGCGATGCTAGGACTATTGCCAACTGTTTAGAACAATCTAAACATATACGATTTTTATTTATTGTAATAACGAAAATAGTAGTTACTTTAGTATATAAGCTTGCAACACTTTTCTGGTGCTATTTTGACTTTTTGTTGTGGCAACACTTCCTTCTTCTTCTGATTGCTAAATGAAACAGCTGCGTGCTCCGACTGTATTTTTATATTTTTATTAAACTCTATAAGTTTTTATTTCCCACGCATTTTATTTTGTACATGCGTGCGGTGGTCCTTCGAGAAGTGTATAAAGTCAGTGCCGAGCAACTTCGCAAATTTTTGTGGAGATTGTGTTCGTCGTGGCCGGCTTGCTGAACAAGTCGCCGTTGTTGCCGGGGTTGTACGAGGTCCGCAACTTCGTTCTGGGCAAAGCCAAGAACGAGAATCATCATTCGCGTGGCCAATGCAAGGCTACAATCATCGAAGCATCGTCAAGATACACCATTATCAAGCATTTTCTACACATCGAGTTTGGTTTTCGGAATCCACCCACATTTCAGTTTTGTGAGTGGTGAAGTTCGTGCGAGGTGCAAGACCTGACGTCACTACCGTCGGTGTTGGCAGCATTGAAGAGTGAAGTTAGCGCGGTCCATATCCGCCCGGCAGCCATTGCGCCGGAGTTAGCTGCAGTGTGACCGTTTTTGGTATTTTCAGTACTAAACTAGTATATTTGAGGCACTGCAGAATGATATTAGTATAATTTTAGTACATTGCCAAATTTTAGTAGAATATTGGTAGAATTGAAACTTTTTTGGTATTTCTTTGGTACTTTTCAACTGGCAACACTAAAAACGAACAATTCACTCAACCTCATAGTTATTTATCTGTGGTCAAGCTGTATTTTTTTAATTGTCTGCCTGCCTTGTCTCTCATTGCGTTTTTCGTATGTACTATCCTTCTCTTTTAACATAGTGAGTGAATGGACGTTTGAGAAGCTTCCGGGTATTCCCCGATGGCGTGATGGCCGTGTGCATCGTTGGTATGTTAACTTGTGGGTTTGCTATGCTAGTTCGGTTTCAGTTCGTAGCGGGATTTTTTTTCTAAAGATGAAGCGCAGATACGAGCAGAAATACAGGGCAGACTGGGAACAAAACCCTGAATTCTCTGCTTGGTTGAGTAAAGATAAAAACAGTGAGAACGCTTTATGTAAAGCTTGTGGAGTGACGTTTTCAAGTAGAATTGCAACAATAAAGTCTCATGCCGAGTCGGAAAAACATCGAAAGAAAACTATACATTACAGTGGACAGTCGAAGGTAAATAAGTTAACTGAGAAAGTAATTTATTACATAACCCCTCGTCTGTGACAGTGGTCGTTTTGGGCAGATAATTGAAATGTAATTGTTATAAAAGTACCCACTGACGAAAGGATAAGGAAGGTTGCACACACGGTCATACACCGCCGCCGCCCCGTCCCGCCGGCCCCGCCGCGCGCCGCCGTGTGCATTCTGCAACCTCCCTATCCCTTAGTCTGCATTTACCCTACTTATTTTTCCTTTCTCTTATTTATTTTTCTGTTTCAGATTGATAAAATATTTCAAAGCAAAGGACCAGTTTCCCAGCAGATAAGAAAAGCGGAGCTCCTCTTTTGCGCTGCTCTAGCCGAACATAATATTTCGTTTCGCGCCATGGATCATCTAAGCGAATTATTTGGTAAAATGTTTCATGATTCAGAAATCGCAAAAGGTTTTTCCAGTAAACGTACTAAATCAGCACAATTAACTTATGATGTAATGGCGCCAGCATTTGAAAAGCAATTATTGACAGACATAAAAAAAACTTCAGAATTGTCAGGTAATGGTCCAGTATTTTCCTTGATCATAGATGAAAGCACAGACATAACGACGGAAAAACTACTTGCCGTAGCGGTTAAATTTTATTGCGTCAATGATGATAAACTCAAAACTAAATTTTTATGTTCTGTCAAGCTTTCAGGCGAAACAGCGGATGATATTTTTGATGCACTGTGTAAAAAATTAATTGATTTAAATCTAAATATCAAAGATATCATAGGTTTTGCAGCTGATACAACGAATGTAATGTTTGGTAGAAATAATAGTGTTGTTTCAAAAATTAAAAATGTTAATCCGAAATGCATTTTCGTAAAATGTGTGTGCCATTCTTGTGCTTTAGCTGTAAGTTACGCATGTAAAAAACTTCCTAGAGCCCTAGATCAAGTTGTCAAAGAAACACATAATTATTTTGGCCACAGTTCGAAACGTCAAAGACAATTTGTAGAGTTTCAAGAATTTACAGGCTCAGAACAGCATAACATTTTACGCCACTACGAGATACGTTGGTTATCTCTACATGCATGTGTCAACCGCATAGTAGAGCAATGGGATGCACTAAGGTTATACTTTCAGCAAGAGCATTTGGTTGAGCACAATCACTCGGCATTGTTTTTACATGAAAGTTTTGAAAATAAGCAAATAAAGCTGTATTTTCTATTCTTAGATTACATTTTACCGGTTGTGAACAAACTAAATGTAATTTACCAAGGAAATTCATGTGCTGTTCACACTATTTATAGAGATATGTCTGATATGTTTAAAACTATACTTAGCTGTTACATGAAAAGTAGCTATGTCCGAGCTACGAGTATTGAAGACGTTGACCCAAGCAGTACAGTGAATTTCGTAGAATTAAATGACTTGTATTTGGGCGTTCAAGTTTCCAAAGAAATTATGCTGCTACGAAATCAATCACATCAGGTTGCAGTTATCAAAGATTTCCTACAAAGGTGCCAAAGTTTTTTGATTGAATTATGTACTCAACTAAAATGCAGACTGCCAATAAATGAAAGGATATTTTTCGAAATCCGTTTCATGGATCCACAAATTGCTGTATACGAAAACTTTTTCTCCATTCTAAATGTTACAGAAAAGTTCCCTAACATTGTTACAAGTGATACCCAAAAACAATTAATTGACGAAGAATATCGTCAAATTAAATATGATCAAGAAGTACAAAATTTGATGTGTGGTACTAGTACCAGTGCACTTAATTGTGAACAGTTTTGGAGTAAGTTAGGCAATATTGTTGACAGTCTGAAAAATCCTAAATATAACAATTTGATAAATTTTGTTAAATGTATAATGTGTTTGCCTATTTCTAATGCTCACTGTGAACGAATTTTTTCCCAAGTGAATATGGTCAAAACGAAATACAGAAATAGGTTTTTATCTGATCATATTTCTTCCATATTACACGTGAAACAAGGTTTGACTGATGGCTGTATCTCATTTGAACCCTCGACCGAGATGCTTCAATGTAACAAATTAAGCAATACTGATTATACTATTGATTTATGATAAATATATGTGTGTTTTATTTAGAATATTTCTCAAAATAGCCTATGAAAATGTTAGTATAATTTTGGTATAATTGATTTTTCCTCTTAGTATTTTTTAGTACTGGCAGCACATTTTGTTGGTATGTTTCTAAATTTCAAAACGGTCACACTGGTTAGCTGTCATTCACTCATCTGTCACTGAAGTTCAGTGTCATCGGTTTGTTTTGTAAACAAACGTCGTCGTACCGGCTTCTTGTCAACAAAGTTAGTTCGTATTCTACAAAGTGCAGCTTAGTTATAATAGTGTTCGTGAGTCGTAGAATAAATAAAGCGTTACGTCCTACATACGTCCCACCATGGCCGAGTCCAAGGAAACTTTGCGTAAACATCGACTTCTGCGTGGCCAATGCAAGGCTACTATCACACGCATTGAATCGTTTGTGAACGACCCCATCAGTTTTGCGTCTGCTACCGTGGATATCCTGGAGGCACGCAAAGAAAAGCTCGTCATGGCGCTCAAGAGCTCTGCCGCGCTAACGATATTCACAGTAAGTCGGGTTTTTAAAAAAAATGAGTTACATACAGATTCGGAATCAGCGTAGTGAGCTCTATCATATAAAATTGATCCCGCGTTTAATATTTAGCTAGATTCTTATATTTTGGTAAGCATATCAGCAGTAAGTCATAAACTTTGATAAAGATACTTAGCATAACCACAGTAAGTATAGTTACTGTAAAAAAAATAATGCTTTCCTTTAATCAGGTTTTAGTGACGCTTAGCACATGAACAGTAACAACACATACTGCAGTAATAACAAGTAAAGCTCATTCACATTTACCTTGATTAACTTATTATATCAACAGTAACTAAGCATACTGTGAATAAAATAAGCAAAACAATTTCATGAAATAATTGATTACTTAGCATATTAGCAGTAACTAGACCTACTGCATTTGTACCAAGCAATTTAAAAATTCTAAAGCATTGAGAGCTTAGCATAATCACAGTACTGGGTGTTTCTGGGGTTGCGGTGCCCGCGGGGTAGCGGGGGGTGTAGGCGCCTACGCAAGGCATAAAGCGCTTTCGCCAAATATTAGTGCGGCGAGCAGTGGTTCAGGAGAAGGTTGTGTTGAAGCGTGTGCAGCTCTCGCCGTGCTTCGTATTTTGGCGCCAAAGTATACGTAAGTGATATGATTTTTCCCCGCGTCTTTATAAATTATCATGTTGTATGCATTGTCAAATATTATTATAAGTTTGCTGTGTAAAAGTGAAAGAAATACCTAAAAGTGTTTTTGACTCACGGACCAAATGATTTGATGGTCAGTTCGGTGCGATAGGTCCCTTTCCGCGCTATTTAACGGCGGGGGGCCCAACGAAGGCAAAAGGGGTGTTATGAGTGTGTGTCTCTGTGTCTATGTGTCTGTCTCTCAGCACGAGGAGCGTAAACGGGTGAAGCGATTAGAATGTTATTTTTTAACACGCTTTTATTAGCTTTACTTGTATGTTTGTATGTAACGGATTCTGTGAACGCTCTAAACGAACGAAATCTTAATTAAGTATAAGTTTATTATATTGAAATTACAACTAATATTATTGAGTAGGTATGTACGTTACCCGAGTGTGCATCTTTAGTCTTTATGGAAAAGGCATGTTTAATCGTTATATTTCGTTTTAGTTTTTGTTTTGTGTGTGTATGTGTTTATTGCTATGATAATTTATAACTTTGCTTGCGAATGTGTATGCCCTTAGTGATTAAATTGCATGACAATATATTTTTTATTCCAGATAATGGGCACCAGAAAAGACAAAATTATTGACAAGGCGAAAAAAACAGCACAAAAAAGGAAAATTACGGATATCGACACTATATTTACCCGCTACTGTGACTTCAATGAAAACATGGCCATTTCGGATTATCGTAATGAATATTCCGATAATTATAGATTTGCACAAATGTATAACTTTCCAAACTTAGAAACCTGGTTCAAAGAATATGCTACACGCAAAGTAAATACCGATCCTTTATATAGACTGCCACAAAAAGATGATAGAAAACGAGTAACACGTCAACTAGAAGTTATATATGAACATGTTGAACTAATTAACATGGGATATGATGATGGCTCAAATAATAACACTTCTAATCAAGTAGAAAGGGTTTACCCTACTGAAAAACATCTTTTAACTGAAGTTGAGATTGCTGTTGAATCTGAAATAAACTTGCAAGACGATCTAAATGCAGTATGCGACGAAGACGCTATGCATAATATGCTGTCACAAACAGACGATGGAAAACTAGTAACATGTCAAATAGATGATAAATATAACCATGTCGGATTAATAAATGATATGAACGGATACGATAACGGCATGAATAACTGCATTTCTGTTCCAGCAGAAAATTTAATCTGCAATGAAATACTGCTTCCTTCAGTTGAGCCTGAAGAAAACAAGCAAGATTATGCATATGAAGTATCCGACGACAGCCGAGATAAAGACTACTTACCAGAAGAAGACTTACAGAGTCGACACCGCAAACAAACAAATTGGCCAATAACAGAGGATGAGAATGTGAACTGTGACGTTTTCCAACATTGTGAATTTGAAGGTTGCAAGAATATGGCAATCAGCTGCTGCGTCAAATGTCTCTGCCTGCTGTGTTCAGAACATTTTGATCAGCTCATAGCTTTTGACAACTGCAAAAACCACAAAGCATATTCAACAGGAAATAATGCACTACCCGAAAGTCAGACCGAAGACAGTCACAATTCTCGTTGCCAATATGAAAATTGTGATAAAGAAATATTTAGTACTTGCGGAAAGTGTCTATGTTTTCTTTGCTATACTCATTTTGAAATGGATGATACTTATAATGACTGCAAAAAACATATTATCTTTACTTCGACACTAAAATATACAAAAATTGAAAAACAAAAGAAATTTGCTAAAAAGCAGAAACCGAAAGAAAACAAGGGACTAACAAAACAAAGAATCCCAAGAAAAATTGATGAGGCATTAGAAGAAGAGAAAGAGAAATCACAAGAGTATGCATCAGAAGCAGAAAAAAAAGGACCTACAAAACAGGGAAACTCAGGGAAAAGAAGGAAATGTGAGGAGACATTAGAAGAAATAAAAGAGAAAAAAACAAGAATGGAAATTGGCAAGGTCACACAAGAGAAAGTACCAGAAGAAGAAAATAACGAACTAACAAAAAAGGGAAACCCGAGAAAAAGAAGGAAATGTGAAGAGACATTAGAAGAAAGGAAAGAGAAAAAAAAAAGAATGGAAATTGACAAACTAACACTTAAAGATCCATGCAAAGAAAATTGCAAAAAAAATGTACCAAATACATTGATAACGAACGTCGGAAAGAAATAAATGCAGAATATGTAGCTTTGTCTTGGTCATTAAAAGGTTGTTTTATAAAAAGTCTAGTTGAAACTAAACAAGTTGCCTGCAGAAAAACCACTAACATTGAAACACCGAAACGCGATGTAACGAACATCTATCATTTTTATCATAATAGAAATAAGATTGAAGTTTGCAAAACATTCTTTTTAGCAACTTTGGGTTACAATCCAAAAAATGACACAAGGCTTCTTTTAGCATTAAAAAGACCTATCAATGCACAAAATTATCAGAAAGGAAGTTACACAAGAGAGCAAAAATATGACAAAGAATTGGTAAAACAACATATCATGTCCTATGGTCCAGTGAATTCGCATTACAGAAGGGAGCATGCCCCCAAAAGGCTTTATTTACCAAGCGATATCACAATCACCACAATGCATCAACACTTTTGTGCTAAACACCCAGAACAAAGTGTTTCTTTTGAAGTGTATAGAAAAATTGTTCGACATGACATGAATATTTCTTTTGCACATTTAGGCAACGAGGAGTGCGAGATATGCGAACATTTTCGATTTCACTTAAAAACACATGAATCACAAAATGAGGATTGTGACATCTGCAGAAATTTTGAAATACATCAAACGAGATATAGAGAATCACGTGAAGCATACCAAAATGACGTCGAAAAATCTAAAGCTAACAAGACCACTCATACAATCTACTACTCAGTAGATTTACAAAAGGTGGTGATGCTGCCTCGTATGGACCAGTTCAAACGCGCAATATTTTGCCCACGCATTATAGCTTTTAACGAAAGCTTTGTACCTTTAGGCTGTGCTAAAAACAACAACATTCCTTTTGCAGCCGTATGGACTGAAGTCACTACCGGGAGAAAACAAGAAGACATCATCTCCACATTCAATGCATTTTTATTAAGAAAACGAGATGTCGAGAATATTGTACTCTGGATGGACAATTGCTCCTCACAAAATAAAAATTGGGCGCTCTTGTCTTATTTGGTGTATATTATCAACAGCGACGAAATCAAAGCTGACACCATAACTGTAAAATATTTCGAGCCTGGCCACACATATATGTCTGCAGATAGCTTTCACCATCAAGTAGAGCAGGCCTTGCAAAGAAAGAAAAAAGTATATGATTTTGCTGACTTTGTTGATGCAGTCCAGCAAGCAAACTCACGAAATACCTTTGTAAAAACAATGGGAGTCGCTGATTTTTACAATTTCAGTGATCTCTCTTCCCAGCATAAAATGCGCAAAACACAACCAAGACTCTACCTTAAAGATATCATGGTTATACAGGCAAAAAGGGGCGAGTTCATGCTACGTTGCAAGAAATCCCCTAGAGAAAGCGACAACATGCTTGGGTTAGATTTTTTGCAAAATAAGTACTTAAAGTCACGGAGTTTTCCCGAATTCACTCAAAAATGTTCTAACAGAGGAATACTGGCGCATATTAAAGATGGCATACTGACCAAGCTATTAGATTTAATGCCACACAACCGAAGGAGCTTTTGGCTCAATCTGGATGTTACCGATGAGGTTGAAAATTTAGAATAATAAAACAAAAGTTTTTATTTGCAAGTGATAATTTTAAGTATAAAAGTAACCTGATGATCTCAATTTCGTGCCATTTGTAATACCAATGTATTAATCTATGCATAATTTTAGTTCTTAGAATGAAAGTTTTCAATATACCCTTAAAACAAGAAGTTGTTTCAATTGTACCCAACCCATGCTTTAAAAGTTATGTAGACTTTTTACCATATTGACAGTAAATATGCTTTAATTATTACACTACTTAGCATATTGACAGTAACACAAGACTTGCTGCGGATATGCTAAGCGATCATGCTTGAAAATATTGAACTCTTGCTTAGGATAAAAGCTTTTGTGTCATTTTAAAATATAAGCAAACTAAATTTAAGATAAATAGTTATATTGATTTAAAGTACGTCAGATATGCTACACGTAAAAAATATCAAAAACTTATATCGCTCAGTATTCAACTCAAGACAAGTAAAAATGTGATTAAAACTTTGAACGCCATTTTCTCGGTTTAATTTCCAACGTACTTACTGCTAATATCGTTAGCGCGGCAGAGCTATGAGGCGGTGCAATTGGACATACTAAGTATCGACGAAAACGACAGCGAACAGGTTGGTCTACTAGAAGAACAATAATATTCTGTGCTAGCAAAAATTAAGTCACAATGTTTCAACATGTAAATTGCCAACCATTGACATAACCCCCTTTGACGGAAAGAACTTCACTAAATTCAAGCCATTCTATGATTTATTTATGGCTGTTATTGATAATAACAGATCATTATCTGATGTGCAGAAGCTATTCTATTTAAGAAAATATGTAACAGATGATGCTTTGGCAGTCATTGTCAATTTGCCGTTAGTAAATCAGTCTTAGGCTTGTTGGAAAAGCGTTTTGATAACAAAACGCGGTTAATAGGAAATCATATTAGCGGTCTATTAGATTTACCTACAATGCAAAAAGGCACTGCAGCCTCAATAAGGTATTTTGTGTCTGATGTACAGAAACAGCTGCATGCATTAAAAAATCTGGGACAGCCCATCGATACATGGGACATGTTGCTAATTTCCATTCTAACAAGAAAATTAGGTCAAATAACAAATAGGGCTTATCAATTACATAGGGATTTAGAAAAATTGCCTTCCATGGTAGAGTTTTTGAGCTTCCTTGAAAAGCGCGCTATAGCGTTAGAGGGTAGCTTACCCCCCAATAGTACTTGCTATGAAAGTACAAGTAGATTTTATAAATCTACTCCATCAAAGGTGACCAATGTTGCCTCACAAGTAAAAAAAATGTGTAAACACTGTAACAAAAGTGACCATGCTCTTTTCAGCTGTCCGGAGTTCAAAACGGCAGCATTAGAGGTTCGCCAGTCATTTGTGCAGGACCATGATTTATGTACCACATGTCTGAAGACATACAGCGGAAAATGTAAGTTTAATTTCAAATGTCAAATATGTAAATTAGGACACAACACTTTGTTGCATGAAGAAAAGGCTGCACCTATTGAGCCTGCTGTGACTTTGTTGTCTAACCCGGTTTCTAACAACATTTTGCTTCCGACTGTAAAGGTTAATTTATTAAATCAACATGGTGAAAAAGTTTCTGTCCGAGCTTTGCTTGACATGGGCAGCCAGGCATCTTTTGTTACAACCAGCCTTGTAAACAAACTTGGGTTGATTACTATGAATCAAACCCATAATATTATAGGTATAGGTAATAAACAAACATAAATCAATAAACTTGTAAATTTAAGTGTGCTTCCATGCCACAATAATGTAAAATTAAATTTAAAATGTCACATTGTTGACACAATAACAACAAAATTACCCCAACAATTTATTAATGTATCCGGGTGGAACTTACCAAAAAATGTGAAACTTTCAGACGATGATTTCAATATCCCAGCTGAGATTTCTTTGTTACTGGGTGCGGATGTTTATTTCAATGTTTTGCTAGATGGTTGTATTAAAATTCAAAATGGACCGGTATTACAAAACACCCTATTTGGGTATGTAGTTGGTGGTAATATTCCTGAAAAAGTGAGTAATGTTACTTGTAATATTGTATGAAATTTTGCTATACAAGATCATAAAATGTTAGAAAATGTAATGGAGAATTTTTGGCTGTCTGAAAAAGTACCCAAGCCTTTGAAACCGAGTTTTGATGAGTTTGTTAAGGCTGAAGAAAGTTTTCAGAGCTCTATGAGTCTGAAAGATAATAGATTCTATGTAGATATGCCTCTCATCACAACTCTGGAAGAATTGCAGCTTGGTGATTCATTTTCAGTTGCCTACCAAAGATTTCTAAAGTTAGAAAAAAGGTTTAAAACAAATGCTTTGTTACTAGAGCAGTATAAATTGTTAATAGATCAGTACGTAGAGCTAGGACATGCAAAGGTGGTAGAGGTTGCGAATTACGATATTGATAGAGATCCTGTTTACTTTCTAGCACACCATGCTGTTATCAACGAGGCAAGTAAGACAACCCGACTTCGAGTTGTGTTTGACGGGAGTATGAAGTCCCGCAGCCAGGTGTCCCTCAACGACGTCATGCTGAATGGCCCCG
The DNA here is from genome assembly GCA_949825045.1 of Argyresthia goedartella. Lineage (NCBI taxonomy): Eukaryota > Metazoa > Arthropoda > Insecta > Lepidoptera > Argyresthiidae > Argyresthia > Argyresthia goedartella. The sequence goes on along the minus strand of OX463811.1, from coordinate 2,914,653 downwards.
TGGTACAGAGTGAGCTCTTTGATATTCTTATCTTGTTCAGAACCTACATTTACACAATAATTTGTGACATTCAAAAGGCCTTTCGCAACGTTATGATAAAATATTCTATGGCGAGATGATCCTAAGAAGCCTATCAGCTGCTTACAGCTTCAGACTGTCACTTACGGACTGAAGGCCTCTACATTCTTGACCACTCGATATCTACTTGAATTAGCTCATCGCTATAAGGGTACGTACCCACTTGCCGCTGAAATAATGATCAAGAGTACCTACGTCGATGATATACTGGGTGGGTCAGACAATATAGAGCAGCTGCATGAGCTAAGGTACCAATTGGTAGAGCTCTTCAAGTTAGGTAGTTTTTCTCTACACAAATGGTGCTCCAATGCCCTTGAGGTCCTAGATGGTATTCCAGACGAGCAAAAACAATTTGAACATGTAGACATGAGTGGGGACAATTTAGTAAAGACTCTAGGTCTAATGTATGATATAACTTCAGATACATTCACTTTTTCAAGTCCTAAATTTGATGAGGACCATAATTTAAATACAAAAAGAAAAATTCTGAGCTTTATAGGGCAGATGTTTGACCCTCTCGGCTTAGTAGGCCCAATAATAGTGATAGCCAAAATATTCATGCAGGAGCTATGGTCTCTGCAAATAGGATGGGACTCCATAGTACCCAAGGACCAGTTATTATACTGGAGCAATTTCCTAAACAATTTAAAGTTAATGGGCAAAATAAAAATAAATAGGTGTGTCAACAGTAAAGATGTTTCTTCTATAGAGTTGGTAGGGTATTCTGATGCATCAATAAAAGCCTTTGGCTGCTGTCTCTATCTTAGAATTTTAAAAAATGATGGTTCAGTGCAAACAGATCTACTATGCTCCAAGTCCCGTGTTGCACCTTTGAATAGAAGTTTGACGATTCCCCAGCTGGAACTCAATGGTGCTCTTCTTCTAGCCCAGCTAGCGCATAAGGTTGGTAGAGTCCTGGTGGGTAGGTATTCCCACTTAGATACATTATTGTACAGCGACTCCCAGATAGTGCTAGCGTGGATTAAGTCAGGCAATGTAAAGTCAAATGTTTATGCCAGCAACAGAGTTCAGAAAATTGTAGAGCTGACTGACAAATCTCAGTGGGGATTCGTGAGGAAATCTGACAACCCTGCCGACCTTTTGTCGAGGGGAGTTTTGCCGCACAAAATTCAGCAAACTGAGCTATGGTGGCACGGGCCAACCTACCTATCAGATCGAAAACACACACATACTAATTTTGAAAGTTTAAATTTGTCTGATTTGTCCACAGACACTGAACAGATTGATGAGCTAGACGTACCGTGTAACTTGATACAGGTAGAGCTATCGTTTTCAACAAAGCTATTTGAAAAATATTCTAGCGTTTATAAATTACAGAAAGTAATAGGATATATTTACAGGTTCTATAACAACTGTTCGAAAAATAAAAATAAAATTACGGACAGTAGCCTAACTCCTCAGGAGCTTCACGACTCTATGTCAGTCATCGTGCGTTGTACTCAAATGCAACATTTTGCTAAAGAGGTAGAGTCACTCTCTGCTGGAAAAAATATAAAAACAGGAATAGATAGTCTTTATCCCTTCCTTGATAAAACAGGTATTATTAGAGTAGGAGGTAGGCTCCATAATGCCAAGGAAATGTCTTTCGATAAAAAGCATCCATCTTTCCTTCCGAAAAACTCTCACATAACTAATCTCATAATAGAAAGAGAACATTTGCGACTCTTACACGCAGGCCCTAGGTTAGTTTTGAGCTCTCTATCCCAAAGGTACTCTATAGTCAGCGGTATTCGAGAGGTCAAGAGAGTGGTGCGTAAATGCGTCAAGTGTTTTCGTTTAATGGCTGAGGCCGCTAAGCAGTTGATGGGTTCTCTCCCGCAAGAAAGAATTACAGCGTCCAGGCCATTTCAGCATGTCGGCGTTGATTTCTGTGGACCCTTCGATATGAAGGTTGCTAGGGTTAGAAAGCCTATCGTTAAGAAATGTTACATCGCGCTTTACGTTTGCTTTGCTATAAAAGCTATACATGTAGAGCTCGTATCGGACTTAACAACTGAAGCCTTCTTAGCATGTCTCAAGCGTTTTATTTCGAGGCGTGGCATGCCCACAAATATATATTGTGACAACGCTAAAACCTTTAAGGGAGCGTCAAATGAAATGAAAAATTTGTATGACCTACAGTCCTCCAAAAACCACAGGGATACTGTGAATGTTTTTTGCTCTCAACATTATATAAAATTTAGGTTTATACCCAGTTATTCACCTGAGTTTGGAGGATTGTGGGAAGCAGGTGTTAAAAGTGTAAAACATCATCTAAAAAGAGTAGTAAGTAAAGCTGACGGACTTCTTTCTATCTGAGAACAGTATGCAATATATTATATCACGTATGACTGCACTGGACGGGCTTCCGTTCTCAATTTTTTGTACTTCTAAAGACCTGCGTTCACTTATGCAGAAGAGTGGACATAAAGTATCAAATTCACCGAATACCATTCGAGAAATAGTATTAAATACAGCAGAAGAGATAAAAAATGGATGTAAACAAAATATTTCAAAACTGAACGAACAAGGGAAAAAGTTCACAATAAGTTTTGACGAATGGACTTCGTTATCAAATAAACGCTTTATGAATGTTAATTTACATTACACATCAAAAACAAATGAGACCGACTTTGTCAATCTTGGGCTCATAAGAATTGTTGGTAGCATGCCTGCTCAAGACTGCGTCAGGTTGTTGGATGAACGCCTCGGTGAGTTTAATCTTAGCCTTCAAAATGATATTGTGGCTATGGTCACTGATGGTTGCAGCTTGATGAAAAAAGTAGGAAGGTTGTTACCATGCATACACCAAGTCTGTTTGGCTCACGGTATGCAACTAGCTATTCTCGAAGTAATATACGACTCCAAAACCACTTCTTCACTTGAACTGCAAGACACAACAGAACTAGAGCCAGAACCGGAACGTCCAGAAACACATCAAATATCTGACAGCGAGAGTGATGAAGACGAAGATGTAGAGGATTCCGGATTTCAAGTATTTTTAGAGCCGTCTTCATCTCTACGCCTGCATCAATCCTGTCCTTTAAAACAAAATCAAGCCCTGGTAAAAAAAGTCCGAAAAGTAGCAAAGCTTTTCAAAAAATCACCAGTCAAAAACGCCATACTTCAGAAATATGTCAAAGAGGAACTTGGCCAAGAACTGCAAGTCATAATCGACTGCAGAACCAGATGGAGCAGTTTAGCAGACATGCTGGGTAGATTTATCAAGCTACAGAGTCCCATTTCAAAAACACTAATTGACATCAAATCTGCCATTAGATTTAGTGCAACAGATATTCAGTCTATTGAAAATATTTTCAACTGCTTGGATCTCTTCAAAAATACGCTCGAAGTAATATGTAGACGTGATGCGACGTTGTTATCCGCTTATGTCGCATTCAATTTTACTCTGAATGCATTGAAAGAGTTTAACAACCCACTGGCTCGCAATTTGGCAGAGGCATTGTCAAAAAGGCTAAAAGAAAGACGACTCATCGAAGCAACCCTTCTGTTGTACCTTCACAACCCTGTTAAATAATTTTTATTGAATGAAGAATATGACAGTGACATTTTTCGCAGACTGTCATGCGACGATACGATTGATACACTGATAGGCCTAATTCAAAGACTTGACTCCGACTTAAATGTTGAACCAGATAGGAGCAGTGCTGGGAATAATGAGGACATAAGCTTAGACGAAAATGAGATCGTAGTGGCAAGCGCTACCACAAGTATTAAAGAGCAAATGCAAAAGGCCATTGATGCTACGTTAAAGAGAAAATTGCCAACTATCACGACCACGATGGAGCAAAGTGATCTCAAACGCTTATTGCAAATAGAAATGGCTCTTTTTGATAATAATGGAGATAAAGGAAAATACTTGACTAGAGTATATAACTATCTAATGACTATTGTTCCCACATCAGTGGAGGCTGAACGAGCATTTTCGGCAGCTGGCATTTTGTGCACTAAATTCCGATCCTCATTAAGTGACAAATTCCTGAATGCCCTGTGTTTTTAAGAAGTCATTTCAAATCAGATTAAAAGATTCCAAGCGATAAATTAGGTACCTACATACCTAGAGGAATACAATGGTTCAGTTAGTTCCTTCATAAAATATCTAAGAGTTCCTAGTTCCTATATGTAAGACTGATTTGTTACTTTTAGACACAAATTACCTACTTTATGAAAGTAACTATTAATGTTATTGTTTTTAAATGTTTCCTTCTATTATAGCTTTCAAAGTTTTTCAGGAAGAGAAACGATAAAGATTATTATTGTGTGAATGCGTTATATTGTGATTTTCTAGTTAAGTATTCAGTTATACCTTGCAGCTTGCAGCCTTCTAATAGTTCTAATGTATGCTAGGCAATAAAGACCTAAGGTTATGTTACATTTTTTTTTATATTTTTATTAATAACTTAGAAGAAAGACTAATTTTGTTATCCCATGTGATGTGATTGTGATTTGTAAATTTTGCTAAAGGTTAATAAAGAAAATATATTTTAAAAAACTTTAGCTTAATTGATTTTTTAACGTCGTGTAAAGTTGGTTTTATTTCCCTAAAAATTAAAATTACTAAAAATAGAACGATTTTGAAGCATCTTTACCAAAAATTTATTTTTACCGGTAATACCGGTTTATCGGTAAAAAATATTTAGAGACCGGTAAACTTACCGGTAATCAAAATGGCCGGTAATTGCAACCCCTAGGCCCAGTAGCTGCCGCCGCCGGGACAACGAGCTACCCCATCGCCGACGCTCGGTCGACGAGCTACCCGACCGCCGCAACGACAACAGCTACGGGGACCGAAGCCGAGCGACGCCATACCCTGCCTGAACGACGGGGGGAGAGACCTCATGTCACCTTCAGACATGAGCAGCTGCAGCTGGACGCGCCACAGCGAGAGTATGGAGCGCGGCGCCGCTCTCGCTCACCCACGCCGACGGGAGGACTACTCGCAGAGCGATTCGAGAGGATTGAGCAGAAGTTGGATCGACCTCACCGGTATAAACCTAACTTGAACTTACCATCGACGATCCCTGTGGAGGACCACCTTAAGGGTAATTTTTCAATGCAGCCCAACAAAATGCGCCCCCTTTTTTTGCCTTTTTTTTGCACGGGTTGCTCCACCAATAATATCCAAGAAGAGAATGACAAAATATTTTTGGTGCGTGTCGCGTTTTCGAGGTTTGTTGTCATTCTTGTCATACTTGGCTATGTGTTTAGTTTTCGAGGTGTAATCCCGATGAAAAAATGCGGGTGCAAAAATAGGGAAAGAGTATTATGATGACTGACCGAGACTATACTATATTTTATAGCAAATATATTAGTCGTAATCAGATGTGCAAGAGAAGCGGAAGCCTTATATTATTAGTATTAAAGAATAGTATCTATGCTTATATGAATATTTTATTCATATAAGGCTTCTGTTATATATATATATATATATATATATATATATATATATATATATATATATATATAGCCTGGCTTAGCAACCAGCAAGGAACCCTTCAGGTCATATTTGATTTTTTTGTAACCTGTTGCATTCATTGATAAGAAAAAAAAAATAGGCAAACATAAACAATAACAGCAAAAAAATGCAAAGAGCCGCGACCATCTGGCAGCTTCACCGCCTGCACCGCTCGACTATTATCTAAAATTATCTGGTTACAGAAAAAGACAAACACTCACAATTTCGTGATTCGTGGAAGTAGCTTTATGAATATTTACACAGGTTTTTTAAATCATTAAAATATTTTAGAATAAGTAATTATAGATAACTACATTAGTAGAGATGTCATCGCTGGGAAGTGAACGAAGAAATTAAATAAAAAATATGATTTCATATTTATTTTATTTAATAGAACTTGATAATATTTAATTAATACACAATAGACTGAAAAAGCGTGACGCTATTATTCATAATTATATAACATAACAGCGTCACGCCTTTTTCCCATATGGGGTGGCAGAGGCACAATTGTGCCCCCAATTATAATGAACGGTTTTGCTTATAAATAACCGGCCAAATGGGAGTCGGACTCGCGCACGAAGGGTTCCGTAATAAAAATATGGCCAAATGGGAGTCGGACTCGCGCACGAAGGGTTCAGTAATAAAAATATCGAAAAAAGTAATCTTTGTTTGGGAGCCCCCTTGTTTTTTTTTTTATTTTTTTTAGTGAATAATATATCTCAATATTTTGAGAACGTTTCAAGAGTATACCTATTACAATTATTAATATCGAACAAAAATGAGCAAAAAACACGTTTGTTCTTAGGGGAGCCCGCCTTAATATTGAATTTATTTTGTTTTTTTAGTATTTGTTGTTACAGAAACATCATCTTTGAACATTTAAACTGTCTAGCTACCACGGTTCACTTAAGCCTGGTGACAGACGGACGGACAGCGAAGTCGCAGTAATAGGGTCCCGTTTGGCACCCTTCGGGTACGGAACCCTAAAAAGTTGATTCACTGTTTAGCTTAAGCAGTGTTTTGTCCTTTTCACACGTCGACTACATGTTAAATGTCAAAGCAAGACAAAACACTGAATTAACAGTGAATTTACTTTTTTATAAGTAAGGCCATATAACTATTTTAGCTTCACGTGCGTCAAATAAACAGTGTAACCATAAACCAATAGATAAAAATTGTCCCTAGCCAAATATAATACAGGATGGAAAAAATTGTCTCACCCAGAAAATAGAACGTTTCATATGTTAGGCTAGGTAATATTGATCAAAGAACTTGCTAACTACATATTCAATCTTATGGATATCTAGTCGACTGACTAAATTAAGACCATCACCCGTTTTCACTAACCTTAGGACACGCCTAAATCAGATGCTAGATATTTAGACGTTGCCTAGAGCAAAATCACTTTTCACTAACCCAAGACACGACTAACGACGATGTTAGGCATCCCTAATAACACCGATTTAGGAGGGCGTAGTGCTTAGGCGCCCCTAAACTGACACATGTGACAGTCGCATGTGATAGATTGACGAACAAAACCATGAAAAACTGGTCAAAACTAGGCTACTCTAAAATCGTTTGATGAAACAGAACTTTATGCTAAGCATTGCCCTAAATTAGGAGTTACTACTACGCGTAGAGAGGCGTTTCCTTGTTCGTCGATAGTGAAAACGGGCACATTTTTTCTGGCGAAATTTGATAATTATGGACTAGTGCAAAAACCAACAGAGTCCATAGACTTTTTACACTCTGTAGATGGCGATAGCGACACAAGTGCTTGATTGCCCGAACACAGATGAAGCATAAACACAAAAACTCATAAATAAAGCTTGCTTTGTGTTGTCAAATTTCAATGGGGACTGGGGATACCCTTGTGTAAAACATTGGTTTCATTTGTCAGAGAGCCTACGCCAGAGAGAGCCGTTCATATAAAAAAATGTCCTGGCAAGTTACTACTACAATATTTGTGTGTCGTTATTTTGTGCTATGAAAAATGATCATGAACATGATCTATGAAATAGTTATTTTCTTTCCTATCTTCGCTTGTATTATAATACTTTGTGTTATATTATTTTATACTTTTCTATGAAGAAGTGGCACATTGGTCCATTAAGAACTATTATTTTAGTCGTCTTTTTGATGGTGGGCTAACACCACCTAATTTAGAAGCAAATCACTGATCTTATGTTATGATTACTTTTTCAGGAAAATGTTGTGCTGCTGGACGGCTTTGGAGGCACCACCTTCACCCTCGCTGCCTTCGGTGCCGCCATCGCCGACATCTTATACACTTTGGGAGTCGCCGGAGGCGTCTTCGGTGGCGTCTTCGGAGGCGTCTTCGGAGGCGTCTTCGGAGGTGTCTTCGGAGGCGTCTTCGGAGGCGTCTTCGGTGACGTCATCGGAGGCGTCTTCCGAGGCGTCTTCGGAGGCGTCTTCGGAGGTGTCTTCGGAGGCGTCTTCGTCAACGCCTCCGTCGTCTGAGCGGTCGTGGGTGTCGCTGCCGCTGGCACCGTCGCCGTTGCCGATGTCAAGGCGGCGGGCAGGGTCGCCGCCGCCCGCTCCACAGCCGTCGCCAGCACCGCCGTCGCCAGCACCATCCAGCAGAGGCGGGTCACGGAGGTGCCGCTGCGGTGTGTGCCCTGCACGGCACACAATCAATTTTTTTATTTAATTTAGTTAAGAGTGTTAATTAAGGTTAGGTTAAGTTAGGTTAGATTTTTTATTTTTATTGATTTTATTAAAAAGTTTTAATTCTTAAATAGGAGTATTTATTTCTCTTTAATAGAGTGTTACAGAAAGGTGTAGTCATATTTGAGAGGGTTGTTAGGGATACCATTAAACGAGCAAATGTTACTATGAAACTTTGATCAGAGCAACTTTATTTTCACTTCTCTACACTAATCAGCTGGGACGCCTAAATTTAAGTATTCATTATCTGGCTTTTGATTTCGCAAACACGCTGATGTTTATTTTTAAAAGCTTTCGATATATTCAAAACAAAAGTTAAAACACATATTATTATTTAGACTTACCCAACAGTTAATCGGCATTTGAACAGGGACACTCATCCTCTGTATAATGATCGTACCGGCAATACCCACATATACACCAATTGTTCAATTCACCGAAAAATGATAATGTTTCAGAGTCACTTAGTACTAAGTTTATTGTCAGATGCGTAATATGGAACCTTGTGGAACGCCAATTTTAACACCCGATCCATCAGATTTTACGCCGTTAACTTCTGCCTTTTGAATTCTATTGCTTAGGTATGATCTTAGTAGATCCAACGCTTTATTTCTAACTCCGTAATGATTTAATTTAATTAATAGCGTATTATGATCAACACAATCAAACGCCTTCGATAGGTCGCAAAAAACTCCGATAGCATCCTGTGCGGCCTCCCATGCAGAATAAATATGAGATACAAGGGTAATACCTGCATCCGTAGTCGATTTACCCCTAGTGAAACCATATTGTTTAGCGTGGAGTTGTTTTGTACGGTTGAAGTGTGAGAGCATTTGATTGAGTATAATCTTTTCAAATATTTTACTTAGTGTTGGAAGAACAGATATTGGTCTGAAATTTGAAGGATCGCCCTTATCTCCCGATTTGAACAGCGGTATAAGTTTACTGTGTTTCATGAGGTCTGGAAAAGCCCCATCGTCAACACATTTATTGAATACATAAGCTAAGTGTGGGGCTATAACTAGAATTACTGAACCAATGACTTTGACTGATATACCCCACAGGTCTTCCGTATTTTTTAAGTTAAGTAATTTAAACGTTTTGACAATGTCCTGGGGATATACATGATGAAATTTTAAATATACATTACTGACGCTAGTGTTATTTTTTAATAAAGTCTCTGCTTCAAATGGAGATGAATTTAGACGGTCCGTTGTGAGTACGGGTACATTGGTGAAGAATGTTTCAAAAGCTCGAGCAACATCAGCGTTGGATTTAACAACATCATCACCTATCTTTAGGCAGAAATCACTGTCCCTTGGTATAACTTTGCCAGTTTCGCGGTTTATTATTTGCCAAACTGTTTTCATTCTATTATTTGAATTTTGAATTTTTCTATTAATGTGTAAAGTTTTTGCAGTTCTACAAACCAACTTGAAAGTTTTGGAATAATTTTTAACATAGTCATGAAATTTTCGATCAAAGTTATAGGTTTTTTGATCATAAAGGTCATACAAGATAACTCTACTTTTACGAATTCCAAACGTTGCCCAGTCATTAAATTTAGATTTACCGTTGTAGTCACTGACTTTCTTTAATTTGAAAACTTTATTGAATTCTGTCTGAATAATGTTGAAGAAGTCTGAGTAGATTTTGTTTGAGTTCTGTTCATTAAAATCCGGTACTGGCAAATTTATATCTAAGTTTTTCGTATATGTCTCTAGTCTATGGGATGTAATAGGCCTATAAAATGATGGACCAGTCTTATCCTTAATAGTTATTGGGAATGAAACTGTTTGACCACTGTGATCGGAGGGTAAGCAGTTAATTACACTTTTACTTGTGAATGCACAGTCACAGAAAACGTTATCTAAGCAAGTTTGGCTGGTAAGTGTAATTCTAGTCGGCTCTAGAAATACATGACATAAATTAAATGATTTGAACAGAGTTATTAATCGTCGCTTCAGTGTTGTATCTACAAGCAGATCTACATTAAGATCGGAACAAATAATTAACTTTTTTCTGTTATTACAAAGTTTAATGAGGGCTTCCTCCATAATTTTCTCAAATATTTCGAAATTGCCATGGCCTTTTTCATCCCTCGGTGGTCTGTAGACACAAACAATAATATGGCTATCTAACTCAACACAGGATACCTCTATTTGTCTTTCAACAGTAAGTGCAAGAATATCTTTCCGTTGTGTCACCTTAATATTATTTTTCACTAAGATTAAAGAACCACCTCTATCAGCAGTCTTTCTATTGTAACAACTGACAATTTTGTAATTATTTATGTTAAAAGACATCATATTTTCCTTCAACCAGTGTTCAGTAACACAAATAATATCAATGTCAGAATTTTTTAGAAATAATTCTAATACAAGTTCTTTGCCAGGTAGCCCCTGGATGTTTTGATGGGCAATATTTAACTGGGGCTTACATTTTGACATATTTAGTGGCTCTTGTATGCTAGAGATTTCCTCTATTGTCTTATGAACTAATTTAAATTACTTGGAACAGATTCCAATGTTGCATGCAAAGTATAATTAACAGGTGAATTCCCAATAGGGGTGCATGTCATATTACTCTTAAAATAAGCTGATGTCAAGTTGAACTTAGTTAAACCAACTATAGCTGCGTCGCATATATTATAAGCTAACAATGTAGCTACTAATTTTCTATATTTATTAGACAGGTACAATGTATCCCGTGTCAGAGTAAAGTTATGAATAAAATTATTCATGTCGAAATATAAAATAGCATCGCTGTGATGACATGTTAAATTAAATAAATGAATATTCATTCTATGCACAGATTTGTTCTGTAGTTTCGAATTACTTTTTCGAGTATTAGTAATTAGTAATTTTTCGAGCTAATGTGACCTCTAACGACCTCTAAAAAGGTCAAAGTTCACCTCACTTGACCTCACTTTTTCCCTAAAATTTTCGACTCAACCTAACCTTTTTCCTAAAATTTTCGACTCAACCTAACATTTTTGAAAATTTTTCTAAAATGTTCTAACCTAACCTAACCAATTTTTTTTTCAAAAAATCCACAGTGACCTAAACGGTTTAAGAAATATTACGAAGTTGACAACTTATTCAATTTCTTAAACTACCAAGTAAGCGCACCCAGTGCGCATGGGCCCGGGCTGCCAGGGGCAACTCGTTTCACTCCTACCTACCTACCTACCCTACCTAACCTAACCTAACCAATTTGCTAAAGAACTACTGCTTAGCAGTATTTCCCTTTGAAGGCGAAAAGCATAGCGGTGAAAACATAGCTGAAAACTTACGTCAGTTATTTCAAGATTGGGATATCAACCATCAAGTACGAGCTGTAGTAACAGACAATGCACCGAATATGGGACTTGCTGTGACACGTTTGGGTGTGGAACGTATCAGATGTATGGCCCATGGGCCATACATCTGATACGTTCAAGAAACCAATGAACCTTCCGAAAGTACGCCGTCATTGTCATCTTCTGTTGTTGACACTTTTGACACTGGCGACATCTGGCAGTTACACAAAAGGCTCTTAGCGACGACTTCTACGAGGGCCAATGAAAATTCTAGGACCGCGACAGAATTAGACCTTTATATAGCTGCGCCTCTCAAGGACCTAAAGGAAGATGCCTTGAAGGTGTGGAAGGATTATGAGGGAGCATATCCGACTTTAAGCGCCCTAGCAAGGAAACACCTTCTGGTGTCCGCATCATCGGCACCAGCAGAGAGACTGTTCTCGAAGGCGGGCAACTTAGTGAGAAAAACTCGCAGCCGAATACTCTGTAAAAGGCTGCGCAAACTTTTATTTTTGCAGGCCTTGCCTAAAAATGTATGGTAATTAAATAACTACTAATACTTTAATAAAAAAAACAATTAAACGTTTCATTTGACTGAAGACTTTATATCTAGCCTAAAAATACAAAAAAAATCGATTATTGCAAAAAATCGATTATTTTTGACCTAATAATCGATTTTTTAAATCGATTTTTGTTGAGTAAAAAAGAAATCGATTGTTTATTAATCGATTTTTTTCCCCTCAGTCACATCCCTAGAAAGGACAATGGGCAAAAGTGGTCCAAATTTCCACCACTGTCGAGAGCTATGCAGGCTTAAAGTCCGTTAAATACCAAACAATTTTCACTACTAGGCGAATAAAATATATTCACTCAGTAAAAAGTTATGACTATGTTAAAATACGTATTTTTTCATTTTTTTCTTAATTATTTATCCGTTTATTTTTTATTTTTTTTGCAGTTATCCGCTCTTTAAGCAGTAACAACATGGTAGCAACGATGATTCATTCTCCCTGTTACTCATAATGCGCTCAAACAGTCCACAAAAAAAAAACGTAAACGCGCTTAAAAAATGTAATACGAAATGGTTCGATATCGCGCTAAAACTATTTGTTAATTTTTTTTTTTTATTTCGGAATTTGAGGATTGCTAGCATCGTGCGAGTAGGTGATAGCGCTAGTTTTGTCTCTTTCGCACTTAGGATACAATACGCTGCGCCGACGACGACGAAAACAGGTTTTGATCTAACTACCTGATCCAGTCAATGCATGTGTCCCGCGCAGTCGTTTGTTAGCTTGCTCTAAGTACGTACTGTGCGTTTTCTGGTTATATCTTTCTGTGTGATTTTTGTCGTGTACTGGATTCCTTCTGATTCTTTACTTTCGACCCCGGCTATATCACATCGGACGTTTTGTTATTGCTTTATGTTTCTGTGACAATGGAAGTGGAAAGAAGAAATTGCGTTTGTTGCAATTCTTCACTGTTTCGAAGAAGAAACTATCAGTTACTTCAACCGTTTCTGGATAACCACCCAGGAACCGCCGAGCATATTCAAGGACTTTTGGCACCTCGACAGGTTAGTACCTATATTCAATATTAGTACCTTTATCCAACGACGACCGACATTAATTAAGGTGTTTTATTTGTTACAGTTAATACTGGATGGCCAGCAATATATCTGCCGCAATTGTTGGTTGCGGGTAAGGTATGCAGTTGACCGCGATCAAAACCAAGCTGATCAGCCGCCTCCTCGAGTCGGGAGACCATCTGGAGGAAGTTTTGAGACCGATGAATTTACAAGAGCACCAAATACATCTAACGCATGTATATATTATGAATGTGGCAACGCAAGTAGATGCCGTATTCCGGCGTCCATCAAGCTAGAACTGTTGGTACACTCGAATTTTTACATACCTCTAAACGCAAGAGTGTGTCAAGAGCATTTGGATGAAAATCAATGGGGTCAATTGATTGATGCTCCGAACTCATCCCACGACTTTACCGGAGAAATGTTTGTAGACATTACGAAAACCTTACAAACAGCCGTTCTTAATAGTTCCAACACAATGGATTTTGAAAATATACAATCTATGGATCCAAAAATACTGCATCATCGTGTGGGCTTGACTCATGATGACGCATTTGAGCAAGTGATACGAGAAACCCCTTCATTGCAACGAGAGGTAACCGATCCCAATACTGCGCTTGCAATAGTCATGACATTTCACAACGACAGTGCAGAATTATTATTATCGAGTTATTTGAAGCCTGTTCATCATTAGCAATGGCAGACCAGAAGACCGAGAGAGTTGTGACTGTATTGGGGCTTAACGAAGCCGACGTTGAAGACCTTTGTCTGGCCTTGCAGGTCTCAGACGCCAGCCGGGCCGCGTTTCTATTAGCTACAACAGACGCTGAGTGGGCAGCCGTTAACACTGCTCGCGCGGCGATGAAGTATCTGGGCTTCGACGCCAAGGAGATCATAGCAGCCTTCTTTAAGAAGGCAAATGAGCTACCAGTGGAGGCAAGGGAGGTGCCTACGCTGCAGGTAGGGGATCTCATGTTATATGAGAAATGCCACCCACCCACAGACCTCGTATTCTTAATCACTCTATTCCTGGAGCGAGGAAACAACCTATCTAAGGCCCTTCTTCGATGCGAACCTGGCATCGCGTCCATCATTAAGCGCAAGTGCGGCCAGTACGGGATTGCTACGGATAAGCGGGCTAACGCGACATTGTTGGGCTCGGCATCTGTGACGCTAGCCCGATTAGCGCAGGCTTTCTCTCCCGCTACTGCAGCGATCATCATCAATCGTGAGTTCACTGGAAAACTCAAAAGCAAGCTGTTCAAGACTGAGCTTCCATTAATCATGCAGCATAGCATATTCGCTGGGCTGATTCCCACCGACCTGACATTTTCCGATGACCTACGCATGATCGCTGTGGTTCTCAACACCGAGACAAGCGTTCTACTATCAACTCCCAAGGAGAAACGGAAAATGAGCAATAGATCATTGGAGGATCTGATGGAGGATGCTCAAATGTATGTTGACGCCGCTATGAATGGGTCCGCGATCTCTGCCGGAATCCGACTGAAGACTCTACATAAAGCGGGCATCTTGACCCTCTCAGGAGCTGGGGCCAGAGCCACCCAGCGCCCAACCATCGAGATGCAGGCTATGATTAAAGAACTAGATGAAATCAGGAGGGTCATGTCACGAACCTACGCCCAGGCCCAAGTTGAGCTACGGGCCCTACGCGCAGCCAAAGAGGAGGAGGGCCGCTGGGATCTCGTCACGGGAGGAAGCAGTCAGGGTCAGGAAAACTGCTAAGGCTGGGTGGGGACGAAGGGATGCGCCACGAACACCTTGCGGCTTCAGAAGGTGCCTCCACCTCTTTCCCTCCACCCAGCCATAGCCCAACCAGTAGCGGATTCAGTCAGGTTCACTCTGGTACACAACAGACAATCAGCACAGATGCAACTCCTGAGATGATCGCGTCCATTATGGACATTTCTTTCTCATCAGAACCCTCCAGCCCTGAGACAGCTACTGCGGCTGTGAACACATCAGTGACGTTGTCAGGTGCATTGGGTCGCTCCAGGGCAGGAAATCTATCAGACCTAAGGAGCCATGGTCTTGGCTCCCTATGCACGGAAATGATCAGGGTCCTTGACGACATTGAGACCCTCTTGTCGATGAGCCCAAATAGTTCTGATGAGAGGAGAAAATTCAGACAAATCAAAGATAAACTTGCTAGGATTCGTGCCAAGGCCAAGACCCGACCAGGACAGGCAATCATTGACAGGATTAAAACCAAGTTGGGACTTCTTCATAAACCCAAACCTAGACAGGACGAAGCTGGGAAGTGAAACAGCAGCTTAGCCGAAAACCAGACGCCTCCCGACCTCAGGGTTCAGACTTACTTTTGACATTACTCTTCGGAGTCACAAAGGCCATATAATAGTCAATAGTCAAAGTACTTTATTACTGTAGATATTTACATATACTTAGCAAACGTCATTTTTTGCCTCTTCTCTACATTGGACCACTGTGGGAGAAGAAGGGCGTAGAAACTCCCACAGATTTATTTTTAGATCTCTTTTAAAAATAGGTTGTGCTTAACTAATACAAATATGAAAAATTTTATTGTTATGATTAATAAGCAGGAATAAATAATTACAAAATTATTAACAGCAAGGTCTGTGTTGAGCCAGATTAACCCCATACAGTCCTGTCATTTAAGTAATCTTGAACATTGTAATATCCCTTTTTCGACAAAGTCGCTTTAACATGCTTTTTAAATTGCTCAAATGGCAATTTCAAAATCTCCAGAGGTATCTTATTGTAGTAGAGAATGCACTGACCCTTGAAAGAATTCCTAACCTTCGCGAGTCTAAAACGGGGCGCACATAGTCTGTGATTATTTCTTAGGTTAACATTACAGCTGTCGCTAAGTTTGGAAAATGTTTTAAGGTTCTTGCGTACATACATTATATTTTCAAAAATAAATTGACTAGCTACTGTTAGGCCTGGTTCACACGGCATTGTCCTGCACGTTTTTTTGTAGTATAACGGCTAACGGATAAATAGTGGCTCATACGTCGTACATAGAACCATTCACACGACGTCTGTACCGCAAAAAAACGTATACCGTTTATACGTTTAAACGGATACTCAACGGACTTGTCAAGCAAAACGGATGAACTGTAACGTATTCGGTTTGCAGTGGCTCATAGTGAAGCTCTGTCTCGTTCACACGGCACGATGATTATACGTTTTTCATCGAATAGCAACCGAACAAACAAGCGCAGTGTGCGTCTGAGCGTCGTTTGGAGAGGTTGCGCGTATTTTTGTCAAAATGGTTGACGAATCTTCTGTAGATAACGAATTATTGATTTCTTTAGTGGAACAAAAGCCTATTTTGTGGGATAAAAATATGGATCTTTATAAAAATCGCGTCGCAACTCAAGCGGCTTGGAAGGAAATCTTGATAATAATAGATCCAAATTTCGAGGAAAAGGAAGAAAAAAGGAGACAAGCCTTCGGTATGTATCTTTTATTAGGTATTATTAATCAAATTGTTTTACAACATGTTTTATTGTCTATTTATGTTTCACTTAGTTCTAAATATATTCGTTTTGCCATGGGACAGAACCTTCATTTGATAAAAAGTAGTCACTAAAAGTAGATCTTACGCTGTTCGCTTGAACGTTTCGAATTGACATACTTTGAAGATTTTCAAATAATAGAGGATTTGCCATATTATTATCTTCAAAATTGTGTCCATCATGTTCACGCACATAATTGTGTAATACGATGCATGCTTTTACGATTTCTATCATTAGAGTTGGCGAAACATCAATAGCCTTATGTAGGATTCTCCATTTTCCTGCTAAGATACCAAAAGCACACTCCACGTATCTTCTTGCCCTGCTCAGGCGGTAATTAAAGATTTTTTTACGTAAATCCAAATGTGTTCCTCCAAAAGGACGTAGTAAATTATTATGTAGAGCAAATCCCTCATCACCAATAAATACATAAGGCATACTGTCTTCACCTTCTAATAATGGTCTTGGTTTGGGTATATGCAGCGAACCATCATTAATTTTTTTCCATAACACGGAGTTTTTCAAAATGGTTGAATCACACTCTTTACCATATGATCCTATGTCGACATATATAAATCTGTATTCAGAATCAACCACTGCAAGTAGCACAATGGAAAAGTAATCTTTATAATTGAAGTACATCGATCCACTATGAGCAGGCTTTAAGATTTTTATATGTTTCCCGTCAATGGCACCTAGACAATGAGGGAAATCAGTCTTCCTTTCAAAACCTTTCACTATTTTCATCCATTCATTTTCTGAAGAAGGCGTTTGAAGATATTCTCCCTGAAGAACATCCCACAGCGTCCAGCAAACATCCCAGATGATCCCACTTATAGTCGATACTCCAATTTTATACGCATAGTGTAAATCTTTCATGGAACACCCTGATGCTAAATACCTGGAAAAAAACACGCTAATATTAACACCTTAATATTTTCTCTTTTTCAGCGAAACTGATTATTCAGAGGTGGACCCATATAAGAGATAATTATAAACGGTCATATGACAAGATAAAAGATCAAAAGAGGTCTGGAAGTGGCGCCAAAACAGCAAAGCCTTATGTTTACAGTCAACAGTTATCTTTTCTGCAGAAAGTAATGCAACCTAAAGAGACCATAAGCAATGTTATCACCGAAAATAACAACAGAGATGAACGACAACACGAATCCGAAAACAAGAAAAATTATTCTGAAGAAAACGAAACATCGGAAGCAAACTCTATACAGACACAAAAAAATAAGGCGACAATGAAGCCAATACCTAAAAGACCTATGAAGAATACAGTTAGTCCTCTAGATGCGAAGATAATGAAATTTATGGATTCTTATGCAAATAATGAACCTAAACCAATGAATCGACATGCTTCATTTTTTAATGGGATAATACCAACACTCGACAAGTTCGACGACGATGAAGTCATAGATTTTCAAATGGGAGTGATGCAATTATTGAAAAAGATTAAAAGTAGTCGCTGCCGCCTTGAGTCGTCGTCTTCCAATCTCGCATCAACGTCATATGGACGCGGCGGATTTCCGACCGAGGAATACCAAAATTATAATACAATAACACAAACTACAAATGTATCCCCAACCTATGCAACAGCTTCGCTGCAAAGTCCGATCTCTGTCGATTCCCCTTCTGTCACAGAAATTGATTTTAGTGACTTTTAATACAAAATACGATGACATTATACAGGTGTAACAAAAAAGAGATTACAAGCCAAAGGGGTTTGTTAGGGACATCCTTTTAACCAACTTACACTATGGGACCAACATAAACAGAGCAACTTTACATATTTTTGTCGTCTCAGTAAATTTCGGGCCGAGCACTCAACTGATTTGTATGGAAGAGTGAAAAATCAAGTCGGTCCCATAGTGAAAGTTGTTCAGAAAGATGTCCCTAACAACCCCCTTTCTGTTACACCCTGTATTGGCTAAATAAAACTTTCGTTTAATAATTTAAAAAAAATTACATTAATAAAACTTTAATAAATTCAACCTGTGTATTTTTATTTGTGTACTAACCTTAACCCATTATAGCCTAGCGGTGCTGTTTGGCACCCAGTTTCTGGCATTCATATATTCGCGCCATAAGCGCCTCACGTACAGTGAACCCCGGCGATTGGCTATCTATGCGGTGCTAGAGCGAGATAGCTATCAGTTTCAGTACATTGTTTTAACTGGTGAACTTGCTGAGACCTGCACGAGCGTCACAAAGTCAGTGTTGTGAAATAATTGCAGAAAATGGATTTCAAGCTCAAGTAAGTGGGTTATAATTTTCATATTTCGTGAAATCTATCAATTAAATGCATTTTGTTTTATGCCTATATACTTGTGTGACTAGATTACATTGTAATATAATTAAGTTTTGTTTGCGTGTTTGTTTTATGGTACTTCAAAATTTACGGGTGCCGTATGGCACCTCTAGGTCGATATGGAGTCTATTCCAATTATATGTGTAATGTTTATTTTTGGTTTCTGTGTAGGTTAACAGTGTTTTTTGTCTTGCTAGGGGTTGTACACTGCATGAGGCACTAGCCCTGCTAGAAGAAGATGAGGAGATTGAGCCGCGGATGCTATACATTGAACCTCCAGAACCTGCAATCGACTCTGACCAAGATTCGGGCGACGAAGAAGGGGGTAGTTTTATAAATAACCTGACAGGTCGGCAACTCAATGCTGGGTGTGAAGTGGTAATGGCGTCTACGTCTGTGTCACCACGTCGATCACGCTCCACAAGTCGCGGAAATGCACGGGTGATACCAGATATACAACCTGAAGCCGGATCATCTCGGACGTTGCCTCGCGGGTCACGTGCTTCACGAGGCCGCTCTTCTACACGTCGCGGAAGTGGCAGTCTTGGAGTAGGCCGCAAAATTCAGACGCACCCTGAACAACTTGACAATTCTGCAAGTAATTCAGACGATTCCGAAGCAGACGAACCACCATCGAAAAAATCAAAAAAGAAGAACGCGTCACGGACATGGATTGATGAGGATTTAGTTCGGGAGCCACCCATGTTTCCTGAAGGAAATTTTAGTTCACTTCGAGGAAAGTCACCTACTGAGTTTCTGGACTTATTTTTGGGAGAAAGTGTCTACAACCTTTTGGTAGAACAGTCACAAAAGTATGCAGCTTTTTTGAATTGCACCGACCCGAAAATATCTACCGAAGAAGTGAAAGCTTTTATCGCAATTCTTGTACTGTCGGGGTATAATACCGTTCCCTCTAAGAGACATTACTGGGACCAGGCTGAAGATATGAGAAATTTGATGGTTTATAATACTATGCGACGAGACAGATTTATGACAATCATGCGATTCCTACATTGTGCAGACAACAATGAAATGGATGCCACGGACAAGATGTGGAAACTTAGACCGCTCATCAACATTATAAAAAAGAACTTCCAAGCAAATTACGTTCCGTCTGCTACGCTAAACTATGACGAGTCAATGATCGAGTATTTTGGTAAACATGGCTGTAAGCAGTTTATCCGTGGCAAACCTATTCGTTTTGGGTATAAAAACTGGTGTCTTAACACGCCCTATGGGTACTTGGTCGATTTTGATATATACCAAGGCAAGACTGGTGAGCAGAACCCTGAATACGACAGAATGTTTGGTAAAGCGGCATCGCCTCTTGTAAAAATGATAGACAATTTGCCAGATCATGTCAAGTCCTTGCCAATGAGCTTCTATTTTGACAATTTATTCACTGGTTTTCAGCTCCTGACTCATTTGAAAAACCGTGGATATGAAGGGACAGGAACAGTTCGTGAGAATCGCGTTCCTAATGATATTCCACTGACGGACAAAAAAAAAATGACAAAGGCACAGCGTGGCACGCACATCCATACAAAAAGCAAGGAGGAAGATATCATCGTTATCCGCTGGAAAGACAATGCTGTTGTAACAGGAATGTCGACTTTACATGGAGTAGAACCAATATCGACCATAAGTCGCTACTGCGCAGCTGAAAAGAAGAAGATACAAGTTCCAAGGCCAGCCATTTTCACGGAATACAATAAACATATGGGTGGCACGGATCTAATGGATCAAAATATAAATACTTATCGCATCGGAATCAGAGGCAAGAAATGGTGGTGGCCGATTTTTACATATCTAATTGATGCGGCTGTATGTAATGCCTGGGTATTATCAAGACGGGCAGGCAGTTCCCTCACCCAGCTTGCTTTCCGACGAGAAATCGTACAGACTTGCCTTTCGCAGTTCAAAAATTTACCACGAGGCGGTGGCCGTCCTTCAGCTTCAAAGACTTCTAAAACAGGCAATAGGGTCACTGATGATATACGCTATGATGGGCTAAATCACTTATTAGTTCCCAGCGAATCCCGTCGCAAATGTGCTTTAGAGATGTGCAAGAGTCAGACAAGACTGCAGTGCACTAAATGTAACGTAGGCCTCTGTGCATCCTGTAATTACCAATTTCACGTTCGCATGTAAAACTAAATAAGTTTCGTGTACTAACTATTACATAAATTCATTAAATAAATGCTGTTTTTTATTTATTAATTCACACGTTAATTAATAATCTTCATCATTTTAGAAATAGACGGTAAAATAGTTAGCTAATAAAAGTTAATACGTATCTAATGGAGAGATGTAAAGCTTACGTATTGGCCTAGCGGTGCCATATGGCACCCATTGTTTTTTCCAAAAGTAAAAAAAAATAAAAACTTTTAATTATTAAAAATAGCTCAGGGAGCCTTCAAAAACAATATATATAAAAATTATCAATTTCTAAGCCACTAAAATAATTCAGGTCATAATGGGTTAAACAGATGGCTAATTTCATTTTAGTACTGATGCACTTCCGCATATTCGTATTTGTTTTTGGTAGGCTTGAATTTTCCAGTCGTTGTAGTAAGTTTTCAAAACTTTCGACGGACATCCGAAAGTAATTAAAAAACTTCTTGTCATCGTTTCTAAGTTTATCGTATAACTTCTCAAATAGTTTAGTACGCCCTGATTCTTCATTTATAGGATGTACCCAAAACCTTCTTCTTTGTCGGCGGCGAATCCGTTGGCGCCACCAATATAAAAGCACAACCAAGCGTGGATCCATCACTGACGTCTACTCACTGTGAGAACTGTTTGAATACTGCGGCTATTCGTTTTTTTCACGAATGAAAATCTACCGTATGAACACCCTAGTGACTGTACGTTAAAAAAACGCATAAATAAAAACGTGCGGGACAATGCCGTGTGAATCCAGCCTTAGTATGTCAATTTCTTTAAAAAGCTCTCTTAAGGAGTCTGTTCGTTTTAAATTATAAATTGCTCGAATAGCTCTTTTCTGTAAAATAAAAATAGTTTGAATATTCGCTGCTTTCCCCCACAACAAGATACCATAGGACATCACACTATGAAAGTAACTAAAATATACTAGCCTAGATGTAGCCACATCCGTGCTTTGTCTGATGTTCCTAACAGCGTAAGCCGCAGAACTTAATTTACCAGCCAATTTATCTATGTGGGGTCCCCACTGCAATTTGCTATCAATGGTTATTCCAAGAAACTTCGTATCATTTACCAATTCTAACGTGCTGTTGTCTAACACCAAACTGGTCTCAACTTGCCTGACATTTGGAAGTGAGAATTTGATACACTTGGTTTTACAAGCGTTTAACAATAAATTATTAACTGTGAACCAATTCAAGGTTAAAGACAATACACCATTAACATCATCAAAATCTCCTTTTTGTCTTTCAATTTTGAAGACCATTGAAGTATCATCAGCAAACAACACTATGTCAGTTAATTTCTCCACCATGAAAGGCAGATCATTAATACATACCAGGAATAAGAAAGGGCCTAATATGGAACCTTGTGGAACGCCAATTTTAACACCCGATCCATCAGATTTTACGCCGTTAACTTCTACCTTTTGAATTCTATTGCTTAGGTATGATCTTAGTAGATCCAACGCTTTATTTCTAACTCCGTAATGATTTAATTTAATTAATAGCGTATTATGATCAACACAATCAAACGCCTTCGATAGGTCGCAAAAAACTCCGATAGCATCCTGTGCGGCCTCCCATGCAGAATAAATATGAGATACAAGGGTAATACCTGCATCCGTAGTCGATTTACCCCTAGTGAAACCATATTGTTTAGCGTGGAGTTGTTTTGTACGGTTGAAGTGTGAGAGCATTTGATTGAGTATAATCTTTTCAAATATTTTACTTAGTGTTGGAAGAACAGATATTGGTCTGAAATTTGAAGGATCGCCCTTATCTCCCGATTTGAACAGCGGTATAAGTTTACTGTGTTTCATGAGGTCTGGAAAAGCCCCATCGTCAACACATTTATTGAATATATAAGCTAAGTGTGGGGCTATAACTAGAATTACTGAACCAATGACTTTGACTGATATACCCCACAGGTCTTCCGTATTTTTTAAGTTAAGTAATTTAAACGTTTTGACAATGTCCTGGGGATATACATGATGAAATTTTAAATATACATTACTGACGCTAGTGTTATTTTTTAATAAAGTCTCTGCTTCAAATGGAGATGAATTTAGACGGTCCGTTGTGAGTACGGGTACATTGCTGAAGAATGTTTCAAAAGCTCGAGCAACATCAGCGTTGGATTTAACAACATCATCACCTATCTTTAGGCAGAAATCACTGTCCCTTGGTATAACTTTGCCAGTTTCGCGGTTTATTATTTGCCAAACTGTTTTCATTCTATTATTTGAATTTTGAATTTTTCTATTAATGTGTAAAGTTTTTGCAGTTCTACAAACCAACTTGAAAGTTTTGGAATAATTTTTAACATAGTCATGAAATTTTCGATCAAAGTTATAGGTTTTTTGATCATAAAGGTCATACAAGATAACTCTACTTTTACGAATTCCAAACGTTGCCCAGTCATTAAATTTAGATTTACCGTTGTAGTCACTGACTTTCTTTAATTTGAAAACTTTATTGAATTCTGTCTGAATAATGTTGAAGAAGTCTGAGTAGATTTTGTTTGGGTTCTGTTCATTAAAATCCGGTACTGGCAAATTTATATCTAAGTTTTTCGTATATGTCTCTAGTCTATGGGATGTAATAGGCCTATAAAATGATGGACCAGTCTTATCCTTAATAGTTATTGGGAATGAAACTGTTTGACCACTGTGATCGGAGGGTAAGCAGTTAATTACACTTTTACTTGTGAATGCAAAGTCACAAAAAACGTTATCTAAGCAAGTTTGGCTGGTAAGTGTAATTCTAGTCGGCTCTAGAAATACATGACATAAATTAAATGATTTGAACAGAGTTATTAATCGTCGCTTCAGTGTTGTATCTACAAGCAGATCTACATTAAGATCGCCACAAATAATTAACTTTTTTCTGTTATTACAAAGTTTAATGAGGGCTTCCTCCATAATTTTCTCAAATATTTCGAAATTGCCATGGCCTTTTTCATCCCTCGGTGGTCTGTAGACACAAACAATAATATGGCTATCTAACTCAACACAGGATACCTCTATTTGTCTTTCAACAGTAAGTGCAAGAATATCTTTCCGTTGTGTCACCTTAATATTATTTTTCACTAAGATTAAAGAACCACCTCTATCAGCAGTCTTTCTATTGTAACAACTGACAATTTTGTAATTATTTATGTTAAAAGACATCATATTTTCCTTCAACCAATGTTCAGTAACACAAATAATATCAATGTCAGAATTTTTTAGAAATAATTCTTATACAAGTTCTTTGCCAGGTAGCCCCTGGATGTTTTGATGGGCAATATTTAACTGGGGCTTACATTTTGACATATTTAGTGGCTCTTGTATGCTAGAGATTTCCTCTATTGTCTTATGAACTAATTTAAATTACTTGGAACAGATTCCAATGTTGCATGCAAAGTATAATTAACAGGTGAATTCCCAATAGGGGTGCATGTCATATTACTCTTAAAATAAGCTGATGTCAAGTTGAACTTAGTTAAACCAACTATAGCTGCGTCGCATATATTATAAGCTAACAATGTAGCTACTAATTTTCTATATTTATTAGACAGGTACAATGTATCCCGTGTCAGAGTAAAGTTATGAATAAAATTATTCATGTCGAAATATAAAATAGCATCGCTGTGATGACATGTTAAATTAAATAAATGAATATTCATTCTATGCACAGATTTGTTCTGTAGTTTCGAATTACTTTTTCGAGTATTAGTAATTAGTAATTTTTCGAGCTAATGTGACCTCTAACGACCTCTAGAAAGGTCAAAGTTCACCTCACTTGACCTCACTTTTTCCCTAAAATTTTCGACTCAACCTAACCTTTTTCCTAAAATTTTCGACTCAACCTAACATTTTTGAAAATTTTTCTAAAATGTTCTAACCTAACCTAACCAATTTTTTTTTCAAAAAATCCACAGTGACCTAAACGGTTTAAGAAATATTACGAAGTTGACAACTTATTCAATTTCTTAAACTACCAAGTAAGCGCACCCAGTGCGCATGGGCCCGGGCTGCCAGGGGCAACTCGTTTCACTCCTACCTACCTACCTACCCTACCTAACCTAACCTAACCAATTTGCTAAAGAACTACTGCTTAGCAGTATTTCCCTTTGAAGGCGAAAAGCATAGCGGTGAAAACATAGCTGAAAACTTACGTCAGTTATTTCAAGATTGGGATATCAACCATCAAGTACGAGCTGTAGTAACAGACAATGCACCGAATATGGGACTTGCTGTGACACGTTTGGGTGTGGAACGTATCAATACGTTCAAGAAACCAATGAACCTTCAAGAAACCAATGAACCTTCCGAAAGTACGCCGTCATTGTCATCTTCTGTTGTTGACACTTTTGACACTGGCGACATCTGGCAGTTACACAAAAGGCTCTTAGCGACGACTTCTACGATGGCCAATGAAAATTCTAGGACCGCGACAGAATTAGACCTTTATATAGCTGCGCCTCTCAAGGACCTAAAGGAAGATGCCTTGAAGGTGTGGAAGGATTATGAGGGAGCATATCCGACTTTAAGCGCCCTAGCAAGGAAACACCTTCTGGTGTCCGCATCATCGGCACCAGCAGAGAGACTGTTCTCGAAGGCGGGCAACTTAGTGAGAAAAACTCGCAGCCGAATACTCTGTAAAAGGCTGCCCAAACTTTTATTTTTGCAGGCCTTGCCTAAAAATGTATGGTAATTAAATAACTACTAATACTTTAATAAAAAAAACAATTAAACGTTTCATTTGACTGAAGACTTTATATCTAGCCTAAAAATACAAAAAAAATCGATTATTGCAAAAAATCGATTATTTTTGACCTAATAATCGATTTTTTAAATCGATTTTTGTTGAGTAAAAAAGAAATCGATTGTTTATTAATCGATTTTTTTCCCCTCAGTCACATCCCTAGAAAGGACAATGGGCAAAAGTGGTCCAAATTTCCACCACTGTCGAGAGCTATGCAGGCTTAAAGTCCGTTAAATACCAAACAATTTTCACTACTAGGCGAATAAAATATATTCACTCAGTAAAAAGTTATGACTATGTTAAAATACGTATTTTTTCATTTTTTTCTTAATTATTTATCCGTTTATTTTTTATTTTTTTTGCAGTTATCCGCACTTTAAGCAGTAACAACATGGTAGCAACGATGATTCATTCTCCCTGTTACTCATAATGCGCTCAAACAGTCCACAAAAAAAAACGTAAACGCGCTTAAAAAATGTAATACGAAATGGTTCGATATCGCGCTAAAACTATTTGTTAATTTTTTTTTTTTATTTCGGAATTTGAGGATTGCTAGCATCGTGCGAGTAGGTGATAGCGCTAGTTTTGTCTCTTTCGCACTTAGGATACAATACGCTGCGCCGACGACGACGAAAACAGGTTTTGATCTAACTACCTGATCCAGTCAATGCATGTGTCCCGCGCAGTCGTTTGTTAGCTTGCTCTAAGTACGTACTGTGCGTTTTCTGGTTATATCTTTCTGTGTGATTTTTGTCGTGTACTGGATTCCTTCTGATTCTTTACTTTCGACCCCGGCTATATCACATCGGACGTTTTGTTATTGCTTTATGTTTCTGTGACAATGGAAGTGGAAAGAATAAATTGCGTTTGTTGCAATTCTTCACTGTTTCGAAGAAGAAACTATCAGTTACTTCAACCGTTTCTGAATAACCACCCAGGAACCGCCGAGCATATTCAAGGACTTTTGGCACCTCGACAGGTTAGTACCTATATTCAATATTAGTACCTTTATCCAACGACGACCGACATTAATTAAGGTGTTTTATTTGTTACAGTTAATACTGGATGGCCAGCAATATATCTGCCGCAATTGTTGGTTGCGGGTAAGGTATGCAGTTGACCGCGATCAAAACCAAGCTGATCAGCCGCCTCCTCGAGTCGGGAGACCATCTGGAGGAAGTTTTGAGACCGATGAATTTGCAAGAGCACCAAATACATCTAACGCATGTATATATTATGAATGTGGCAACGCAAGTAGATGCCGTATTCCGGCGTCCATCAAGCTAGAACTGTTGGTACACTCGAATTTTTACATACCTCTAAACGCAAGAGTGTGTCAAGAGCATTTGGATGAAAATCAATGGGGTCAATTGATTGATGCTCCGAACTCATCCCACGACTTTACCGGAGAAATGTTTGTAGACATTACGAAAACCTTACAAACAGCCGTTCTTAATAGTTCCAACACAATGGATTTTGAAAATATACAATCTATGGATCCAAAAATACTGCATCATCGTGTGGGCTTGACTCATGATGACGCATTTGAGCAAGTGATACGAGAAACCCCTTCATTGCAACGAGAGGTAACCGATCCCAATACTGCGCTTGCAATAGTCATGACATTTCACAACGACAGTGCAAAATTATTATTATCGAGTTATTTGAAGCCTGTTCATCATTAGCAATGGCAGACCAGAAGACCGAGAGAGTTGTGACTGTATTGGGGCTTAACGAAGCCGACGTTGAAGACCTTTGTCTGGCCTTGCAGGTCTCAGACGCCAGCCGGGCCGCGTTTCTATTAGCTACAACAGACGCTGAGTGGGCAGCCGTTAACACTGCTCGCGCGGCGATGAAGTATCTGGGCTTCGACGCCAAGGAGATCATAGCAGCCTTCTTTAAGAAGGCAAATGAGCTGCCAGTGGAGGCAAGGGAGGTGCCTACGCTGCAGGTAGGGGATCTCATGTTATATGAGAAATGCCACCCACCCACAGACCTCGTATTCTTAATCACTCTATTCCTGGAGCGAGGAAACAACCTATCTAAGGCCCTTCTTCGATGCGAACCTGGCATCGCGTCCATCATTAAGCGCAAGTGCGGCCAGTACGGGATTGCTACGGATAAGCGGGCTAACGCGACATTGTTGGGCTCGGCATCTGTGACGCTAGCCCGATTAGCGCAGGCTTTCTCTCCCGCTACTGCAGCGATCATCATCAATCGTGAGTTCACTGGAAAACTCAAAAGCAAGCTGTTCAAGACTGAGCTTCCATTAATCATGCAGCATAGCATATTCGCTGGGCTGATTCCCAACGACCTGACATTTTCCGATGACCTACGCATGATCGCTGTGGTTCTCAACACCGAGACAAGCGTTCTACTATCAACTCCCAAGGAGAAACGGAAAATGAGCAATAGATCATTGGAGGATCTGATGGAGGATGCTCAAATGTATGTTGACGCCGCTATGAATGGGTCGGCGATCTCTGCCGGAATCCGACTGAAGACTCTACATAAAGCGGGCATCTTGACCCTCTCAGGAGCTGGGGCCAGAGCCACCCAGCGCCCAACCATCGAGATGCAGGCTATGATTAAAGAACTAGATGAAATCAGGAGGGTCATGTCACGAACCTACGCCCAGGCCCAAGTTGTGCTACGGGCCCTACGCGCAGCCAAAGAGGAGGAGGGCCGCTGGGATCTCGCCACGGGAGGAAGCAGTCAGGGTCAGGAAAACTGCTAAGGCTGGGTGGGGACGAAGGGATGCGCCACGAACACCTTGCGGCTTCAGAAGGTGCCTCCACCTCTTTCCCTCCACCCAGCCATAGCCCAACCAGTAGCGGATTCAGTCAGGTTCACTCTGGTACACAACAGACAATCAGCACAGATGCAACTCCTGAGATGATCGCGTCCATTATGGACATTTCTTTCTCATCAGAACCCTCCAGCCCTGAGACAGCTACTGCGGCTGTGAACACATCAGTGACGTTGTCAGGTGCATTGGGTCGCTCCAGGGCAGGAATTATATCAGACCTAAGGAGCCATGGTCTTGGCTCCCTATGCACGGAAATGATCAGGGTCCTTGACGACATTGAGACCCTCTTGTCGATGAGCCCAAATAGTTCTGATGAGAGGAGAAAATTCAGACAAATCAAAGATAAACTTGCTAGGATTCGTGCCAAGGCCAAGACCCGACCAGGACAGGCAATCATTGACAGGATTAAAACCAAGTTGGGACTTCTTCATAAACCCAAACCTAGACAGGACGAAGCTGGGAAGTGAAACAGCAGCTTAGCCGAAAACCAGACGCCTCCCGACCTCAGGGTTCAGACTTACTTTTGACATTACTCTTCGGAGTCACAAAGGCCATATAATAGTCAATAGTCAAAGTACTTTATTACTGTAGATATTTACATATACTTAGCAAACGTAATTTTTTGCCTCTTCTCTACATTGGACCACTGTGGGAGAAGAAGGGCGTAGAAACTCCCACAGATTTATTTTTAGATCTCTTTTAAAAATAGGTTGTGCTTAACTAATACAAACATGAAAAATTTTATTGTTATGATTAATAAGCAGGAATAAATAATTACAAAATTATTAACAGCAAGGTCTCTGTTGAGCCAGATTAACCCCATACAGTCCTGTCATTTAAGTAATCTTGAACATTGTAATATCCCTTTTTCGACAAAGTCGCTTTAACATGCTTTTTAAATTGCTCAAATGGCAATTTCAAAATCTCCAGAGGTATCTTATTGTAGTAGAGAATGCACTGACCCTTGAAAGATTTGCTAACCTTCGCGAGTCTAAAACGGGGCGCACATAGTCTGTGATTATTTCTTAGGTTAACATTACAGCTGTCGCTAAGTTTGGAAAATGTTTTAAGGTTCTTGCGTACATACATTATATTTTCAAAAATAAATTGACTAGCTACTGTTAGTATGTCAATTTCTTTAAAAAGCTCTCTTAAGAAGTCTGTTCGTTTTAAATTATAAATTGCTCGAATAGCTCTTTTCTGTAAAATAAAAATAGTTTGAATATCCGCTGCTTTCCCCCACAACAAGATACCATAGGACATCACACTATGAAAGTAACTAAAATATACTAGCCTAGATGTAGCCACATCCGTGCTTTGTCTGATGTTCCTAACAACGTAAGCCGCAGAACTTAATTTACCAGCCAATTTATCTATGTGGGGTCCCCACTGCAATTTGCTATCAATGGTTATTCCAAGAAACTTCGTATCATTTACCAATTCTAACGTGCTGTTGTCTAACACCAAACTGGTCTCAACTTGCCTGACATTTGGAAGTGAGAATTTGATACACTTGGTTTTACAAGCGTTTAACAATAAATTATTAACTGTGAACCAATTCAAGGTTAAAGACAATATACCATTAACATCATCAAAATCTCCTTTTTGTCTTTCAATTTTGAAGACCATTGAAGTATCATCAGCAAACAACACTATGTCAGTTAATTTCTCCACCATGAAAGGCAGATCATTAATATATACCAGGAATAAGAAAGGGCCTAATATGGAACCTTGTGGAACGCCAATTTTAACACCCGATCCATCAGATTTTACGCCGTTAACTTCTACCTTTTGAATTCTATTGCTTAGGTATGATCTTAGTAGATCCAACGCTTTATTTCTAACTCCGTAATGATTTAATTTAATTAATAGCGTATTATGATCAACACAATCAAACGCCTTCGATAGGTCGCAAAAAACTCCGATAGCATCCTGTGCGGCCTCCCATGCAGAATAAATATGAGATACAAGGGTAATACCTGCATCCGTAGTCGATTTACCCCTAGTGAAACCATATTGTTTAGCGTGGAGTTGTTTTGTACGGTTGAAGTGTGAGAGCATTTGATTGATAATCTTTTCAAATATTTTACTTAGTGTTGGAAGAACAGATATTGGTCTGAAATTTGAAGGATCGCCCTTATCTCCCGATTTGAACAGCGGTATAAGTTTTCTGTGTTTCATGAGGTCTGGAAAAGCCCCATCGTCAACACATTTATTGAATATATAAGCTAAGTGTGGGGCTATAACTAGAATTACTGAACCAATGACTTTGACTGATATACCCCACAGGTCTTCCGTATTTTTTAAGTTAAGTAATTTAAACGTTTTGACAATGTCCTGGGGATATACATGATGAAATTTTAAATATACATTACTGACGCTAGTGTTATTTTTTAATAAAGTCTCTGCTTCAAATGGAGATGAATTTAGACGGTCCGTTGTGAGTACGGGTACATTGCTGAAGAATGTTTCAAAAGCTCGAGCAACATCAGCGTTGGATTTAACAACATCATCACCTATCTTTAGGCAGAAATCACTGTCCCTTGGTATAACTTTGCCAGTTTCGCGGTTTATTATTTGCCAAACTGTTTTCATTCTATTATTTGAATTTTGAATTTTTCTATTAATGTGTAAATTTTTTGCAGTTCTACAAACCAACTTGAAAGTTTTGGAATAATTTTTAACATAGTCATGAAATTTTCGATCAAAGTTATAGGTTTTTGATCATAAAGGTCATACAAGATAACTCTACTTTTACGAATTCCAAACGTTGCCCAGTCATTAAATTTAGATTTACCGTTGTAGTCACTGACTTTCTTTAATTTGAAAACTTTATTGAATTCTGTCTGAATAATGTTGAAGAAGTCTGAGTAGATTTTGTTTGGGTTCTGTTCATTAAAATCCGGTACTGGCAAATTTATATCTAAGTTTTTCGTATATGTCTCTAGTCTATGGGATGTAATAGGCCTATAAAATGATGGACCAGTCTTATCCTTAATAGTTATTGGGAATGAAACTGTTTGACCACTGTGATCGGAGGGTAAGCAGTTAATTACACTTTTACTTGTGAATGCACAGTCACAAAAAACGTTATCTAAGCAAGTTTGGCTGGTAAGTGTAATTTCATTTCATTTCATTTCATTTCATTTATTGCCATAAATTACAGTTGTTATAGGTACAGATGGTCGTACAACTTAAAACTTAGTTCCATGTAATTTTACTCAGCGAGTGTAGCATACAATTTGATTAATGACACAATAACTATAATATATCATGCATAACATATAGGATTAGCAATAAATATTCAATACAATGTCACAGGGCTCGAGATCAATGAATTAAATTACATTAAATCGAATTAAAATTTGACTAAAATTAATTTAAGTAAAAAACAAGTTAGAATTAAATAAAAAATAATAAGAGGTAAATAATCGTCATATATGTCACTCACTAATAGAATATGTCACTATACAATAATTGGTCAATACAATTATATTATAATACGCAAGGCAAACAGGATAAAATAAACAGCCGCCACAATCCTATTCGCTAATTATTCTTAAAATTATAAAACTCGTCCAAATTATAGGGCGACACAGTTAACAAATAGTCTTTTAGACCTGTGATGAACCCTTTTCCAGTTAGTATTTTAATACTTAAGGGTAGGCTGTTGTACACTTTGATGGCAGTCAACTTTGTAGCACGTGTATAGGAAGCTGTTCGACAATGTGGGACCTCTAAGTAGCCCTTGTTTCTTTCATTTAGTCTTTCACTTAAACCTGGTTTTTTTTGGGGAAACTTAAGTGGATAGCGCCTTGTAAGTTTGCACAATTCAATTACATATAGAGCAGTGATTGTGTGAATTTTCAACTCTCTAAAAGACTCTCTACAAGACTCCATGCTAGAGCCTATGTTGTTTAAAATGCGGATGGCTCTCTTCTGCAAGATAAAGATTCTATTTATATCGACGCTACCTCCCCAAACAGCCAAACCGTAAATTCTAGTCGGCTCTAGAAATACATGACATAAATTAAATGATTTGAACAGAGTTATTAATCGTCGCTTCAGTGTTGTATCTACAAGCAGATCTACATTAAGATCGCCACAAATAATTAACTTTTTTCTGTTATTACAAAGTTTAATGAGGGCTTCCTCCATAATTTTCTCAAATATTTCGAAATTGCCATGGCCTTTTTCATCCCTCGGTGGTCTGTAGACACAAACAATAATATGGCTATCTAACTCAACACAGGATACCTCTATTTGTCTTTCAACAGTAAGTGCAAGAATATCTTTCCGTTGTGTCACCTTAATATTATTTTTCACTAAGATTAAAGAACCACCTCTATCAGCAGTCTTTCTATTGTAACAACTGACAATTTTGTAATTATTTATGTTAAAAGACATCATATTTTCCTTCAACCAGTGTTCAGTAACACAAATAATATCAATGTCAGAATTTTTTAGAAATAATTCTAATACAAGTTCTTTGCCAGGTAGCCCCTGGATGTTTTGATGGGCAATATTTAACTGGGGCTTACATTTTGACATATTTAGTGGCTCTTGTATGCTAGAGATTTCCTCTATTGTCTTATGAACTAATTTAAATTACTTGGAACAGATTCCAATGTTGCATGCAAAGTATAATTAACAGGTGAATTCCCAATAGGGGTGCATGTCATATTACTCTTAAAATAAGCTGATGTCAAGTTGAACTTAGTTAAACCAACTATAGCTGCGTCGCATATATTATAAGCTAACAATGTAGCTACTAATTTTCTATATTTATTAGACAGGTACAATGTATCCCGTGTCAGAGTAAAGTTATGAATAAAATTATTCATGTCGAAATATAAAATAGCATCGCTGTGATGACATGTTAAATTAAATAAATGAATATTCATTCTATGCACAGATTTGTTCTGTAGTTTCGAATTACTTTTTCGAGTATTAGTAATTAGTAATTTTTCGAGCTAATGTGACCTCTAACGACCTCTAAAAAGGTCAAAGTTCACCTCACTTGACCTCACTTTTTCCCTAAAATTTTCGACTCAACCTAACTTTTTTCCTAAAATTTTCGACTCAACCTAACATTTTTGAAAATTTTTCTAAAATGTTCTAACCTAACCTAACCAATTTTTTTTTCAAAAAATCCACAGTGACCTAAACGGTTTAAGAAATATTACGAAGTTGACAACTTATTCAATTTCTTAAACTATCAAGTAAGCGCACCCAGTGGGCATGGGCCCGGGCTGCCAGGGGCAACTCGTTTCACTCCTACCTACCTACCTACCCTACCTAACCTAACCTAACCAATTTGCTAAAGAACTACTGCTTAGCAGTATTTCCCTTTGAAGGCGAAAAGCATAGCGGTGAAAACATAGCTGAAAACTTACGTCAGTTATTTCAAGATTGGGATATCAACCATCAAGTACGAGCTGTAGTAACAGACAATGCACCGAATATGGGACTTGCTGTGACACGTTTGGGTGTGGAACGTATCAGATGTATGGCCCATGGGCCATACATCTGATACGTTCAAGAAACCAATGAACCTTCAAGAAACCAATGAACCTTCCGAAAGTACGCCGTCATTGTCATCTTCTGTTGTTGACACTTTTGACA
This sequence comes from Argyresthia goedartella, assembly GCA_949825045.1. Lineage (NCBI taxonomy): Eukaryota > Metazoa > Arthropoda > Insecta > Lepidoptera > Argyresthiidae > Argyresthia > Argyresthia goedartella. The sequence continues at coordinate 2,880,330 of OX463811.1, read as the reverse complement.
CTGGCGACATCTGGCAGTTACACAAAAGGCTCTTAGCGACGACTTCTACGAGGGCCAATGAAAATTCTAGGACCGCGACAGAATTAGACCTTTATATAGCTGCGCCTCTCAAGGACCTAAAGGAAGATGCCTTGAAGGTGTGGAAGGATTATGAGGGAGCATATCCGACTTTAAGCGCCCTAGCAAGGAAACACCTTCTGGTGTCCGCATCATCGGCACCAGCAGAGAGACTGTTCTCGAAGGCGGGCAACTTAGTGAGAAAAACTCGCAGCCGAATACTCTGTAAAAGGCTGCCCAAACTTTTATTTTTGCAGGCCTTGCCTAAAAATGTATGGTAATTAAATAACTACTAATACTTTAATAAAAAAAACAATTAAACGTTTCATTTGACTGAAGACTTTATATCTAGCCTAAAAATACAAAAAAAATCGATTATTGCAAAAAATCGATTATTTTTGACCTAATAATCGATTTTTTAAATCGATTTTTGTTGAGTAAAAAAGAAATCGATTGTTTATTAATCGATTTTTTTCCCCTCAGTCACATCCCTAGAAAGGGCAATGGGCAAAAGTGGTCCAAATTTCCACCACTGTCGAGAGCTATGCAGGCTTAAAGTCCGTTAAATACCAAACAATTTTCACTACTAGGCGAATAAAATATATTCACTCAGTAAAAAGTTATGACTATGTTAAAATACGTATTTTTTCATTTTTTTCTTAATTATTTATCTGTTTATTTTTTATTTTTTTTGCAGTTATCCGCTCTTTAAGCAGTAACAACATGGTAGCAACGATGATTCATTCTCCCTGTTACTCATAATGCGCTCAAACAGTCCACAAAAAAAAAACGTAAACGCGCTTAAAAAATGTAATACGAAATGGTTCGATATCGCGCTAAAACTATTTGTTATTTTTTTATTTTATTTCGGAATTTGAGGATTGCTAGCATCGTGCGAGTAGGTGATAGCGCTAGTTTTGTCTCTTTCGCACTTAGGATACAATACGCTGCGCCGACGACGACGAAAACAGGTTTTGATCTAACTACCTGATCCAGTCAATGCATGTGTCCCGCGCAGTCGTTTGTTAGCTTGCTCTAAGTACGTACTGTGCGTTTTCTGGTTATATCTTTCTGTGTGATTTTTGTCGTGTACTGGATTCCTTCTGATTCTTTACTTTCGACCCCGGCTATATCACATCGGACGTTTTGTTATTGCTTTATGTTTCTGTGACAATGGAAGTGGAAAGAAGAAATTGCGTTTGTTGCAATTCTTCACTGTTTCGAAGAAGAAACTATCAGTTACTTCAACCGTTTCTGGATAACCACCCAGGAACCGCCGAGCATATTCAAGGACTTTTGGCACCTCGACAGGTTAGTACCTATATTCAATATTAGTACCTTTATCCAACGACGACCGACATTAATTAAGGTGTTTTATTTGTTACAGTTAATACTGGATGGCCAGCAATATATCTGCCGCAATTGTTGGTTGCGGGTAAGGTATGCAGTTGACCGCGATCAAAACCAAGCTGATCAGCCGCCTCCTCGAGTCGGGAGACCATCTGGAGGAAGTTTTGAGACCGATGAATTTACAAGAGCACCAAATACATCTAACGCATGTATATATTATGAATGTGGCAACGCAAGTAGATGCCGTATTCCGGCGTCCATCAAGCTAGAACTGTTGGTACACTCGAATTTTTACATACCTCTAAACGCAAGAGTGTGTCAAGAGCATTTGGATGAAAATCAATGGGGTCAATTGATTGATGCTCCGAACTCATCCCACGACTTTACCGGAGAAATGTTTGTAGACATTACGAAAAGCTTACAAACAGCCGTTCTTAATAGTTCCAACACAATGGATTTTGAAAATATACAATCTATGGATCCAAAAATACTGCATCATCGTGTGGGCTTGACTCATGATGACGCATTTGAGCAAGTGATACGAGAAACCCCTTCATTGCAACGAGAGGTAACCGATCCCAATACTGCGCTTGCAATAGTCATGACATTTCACAACGACAGTGCAAAATTATTATTATCGAGTTATTTGAAGCCTGTTCATCATTAGCAATGGCAGACCCGAAGACCGAGAGAGTTGTGACTGTATTGGGGCTTAACGAAGCCGACGTTGAAGACCTTTGTCTGGCCTTGCAGGTCTCAGACGCTAGCCGGGCCGCGTTTCTATTAGCTACAACAGACGCTGAGTGGGCAGCCGTTAATACTGCTCGCGCGGCGATGAAGTATCTGGGCTTCGACGCCAAGGAGATCATAGCAGCCTTCTTTAAGAAGGCAAATGAGCTGCCAGTGGAGGCAAGGGAGGTGCCTACGCTGCAGGTAGGGGATCTCATGTTATATGAGAAATGCCACCCACCCACAGACCTCGTATTCTTAATCACTCTATTCCTGGAGCGAGGAAACAACCTATCTAAGGCCCTTCTTCGATGCGAACCTGGCATCGCGTCCATCATTAAGCGCAAGTGCGGCCAGTACGGGATTGCTACGGATAAGCGGGCTAACGCGACATTGTTGGGCTCGGCATCTGTGACGCTAGCCCGATTAGCGCAGGCTTTCTCTCCCGCTACTGCAGCGATCATCATCAATCGTGAGTTCACTGGAAAACTCAAAAGCAAGCTGTTCAAGACTGAGCTTCCATTAATCATGCAGCATAGCATATTCGCTGGGCTGATTCCCACCGACCTGACATTTTCCGATGACCTACGCATGATCGCTGTGGTTCTCAACACCGAGACAAGCGTTCTACTATCAACTCCCAAGGAGAAACGGAAAATGAGCAATAGATCATTGGAGGATCTGATGGAGGATGCTCAAATGTATGTTGACGCCGCTATGAATGGGTCCGCGATCTCTGCCGGAATCCGACTGAAGACTCTACATAAAGCGGGCATCTTGACCCTCTCAGGAGCTGGGGCCAGAGCCACCCAGCGCCCAACCATCGAGATGCAGGCTATGATTAAAGAACTAGATGAAATCAGGAGGGTCATGTCACGAACCTACGCCCAGGCCCAAGTTGAGCTACGGGCCCTACGCGCAGCCAAAGAGGAGGAGGGCCGCTGGGATCTCGCCACGGGAGGAAGCAGTCAGGGTCAGGAAAACTGCTAAGGCTGGGTGGGGACGAAGGGATGCGCCACGAACACCTTGCGGCTTCAGAAGGTGCCTCCACCTCTTTCCCTCCACCCAGCCATAGCCCAACCAGTAGCGGATTCAGTCAGGTTCACTCTGGTACACAACAGACAATCAGCACAGATGCAACTCCTGAGATGATCGCGTCCATTATGGACATTTCTTTCTCATCAGAACCCTCCAGCCCTGAGACAGCTACTGCGGCTGTGAACACATCAGTGACGTTGTCAGGTGCATTGGGTCGCTCCAGGGCAGGAATTCTATCAGACCTAAGGAGCCATGGTCTTGGCTCCCTATGCACGGAAATGATCAGGGTCCTTGACGACATTGAGACCCTCTTGTCGATGAGCCCAAATAGTTCTGATGAGAGGAGAAAATTCAGACAAATCAAAGATAAACTTGCTAGCATTCGTGCCAAGGCCAAGACCCGACCAGGACAGGCAATCATTGACAGGATTAAAACCAAGTTGGGACTTCTTCATAAACCCAAACCTAGACAGGACGAAGCTGGGAAGTGAAACAGCAGCTTAGCCGAAAACCAGACGCCTCCCGACCTCAGGGTTCAGACTTACTTTTGACATTACTCTTCGGAGTCACAAAGGCCATATAATAGTCAATAGTCAATAGTCAAAGTACTTTATTACTGTAGATATTTACATATACTTAGCAAACGTCATTTTTTGCCTCTTCTCTACATTGGACCACTGTGGGAGAAGAAGGGCGTAGAAACTCCCACAGATTTATTTTTAGATCTCTTTTAAAAATAGGTTGTGCTTAACTAATACAAATATGAAAAATTTTATTGTTATGATTAATAAGCAGGAATAAATAATTACAAAATTATTAACAGCAAGGTCTGTGTTGAGCCAGATTAACCCCATACAGTCCTGTCATTTAAGTAATCTTGAACATTGTAATATCCCTTTTTCGACAAAGTCGCTTTAACATGCTTTTTAAATTGCTCAAATTGCAATTTCAAAATCTCCAGAGGTATCTTATTGTAGTAGAGAATGCACTGACCCTTGAAAGAATTGCTAACCTTCGCGAGTCTAAAACGGGGCGCACATAGTCTGTGATTATTTCTTAGGTTAACATTACAGCTGTCGCTAAGTTTGTAAAATGTTTTAAGGTTCTTGCGTACATACATTATATTTTCAAAAATAAATTGACTAGCTACTGTTAGTATGTCAATTTCTTTAAAAAGCTCTCTTAAGGAGTCTGTTCGTTTTAAATTATAAATTGCTCGAATAGCTCTTTTCTGTAAAATAAAAATAGTTTGAATATCCGCTGCTTTCCCCCACAACAAGATACCATAGGACATCACACTATGAAAGTAACTAAAATATACTAGCCTAGATGTAGCCACATCCGTGCTTTGTCTGATGTTCCTAACAGCGTAAGCCGCAGAACTTAATTTACCAGCCAATTTATCTATGTGGGGTCCCCACTGCAATTTGCTATCAATGGTTATTCCAAGAAACTTCGTATCATTTACCAATTCTAACGTGCTGTTGTCTAACACCAAACTGGTCTCAACTTGCCTGACATTTGGAAGTGAGAATTTGATACACTTGGTTTTACAAGCGTTTAACAATAAATTATTAACTGTGAACCAATTCAAGGTTAAAGACAATACACCATTAACATCATCAAAATCTCCTTTTTGTCTTTCAATTTTGAAGACCATTGAAGTATCATCAGCAAACAACACTATGTCAGTTAATTTCTCCACCATGAAAGGCAGATCATTAATATATACCAGGAATAAGAAAGGGCCTAATATGGAACCTTGTGGAACGCCAATTTTAACACCCGATCCATCAGATTTTACGCCGTTAACTTCTGCCTTTTGAATTCTATTGCTTAGGTATGATCTTAGTAGATCCAACGCTTTATTTCTAACTCCGTAATGATTTAATTTAATTAATAGCGTATTATGATCAACACAATCAAACGCCTTCGATAGGTCGCAAAAAACTCCGATAGCATCCTGTGCGGCCTCCCATGCAGAATAAATATGAGATACAAGGGTAATACCTGCATCCGTAGTCGATTTACCCCTAGTGAAACCATATTGTTTAGCGTGGAGTTGTTTTGTACGGTTGAAGTGTGAGAGCATTTGATTGAGTATAATCTTTTCAAATATTTTACTTAGTGTTGGAAGAACAGATATTGGTCTGAAATTTGAAGGATCGCCCTTATCTCCCGATTTGAATAGCGGTATAAGTTTACTGTGTTTCATGAGGTCTGGAAAAGCCCCATCGTCAACACATTTATTGAATATATAAGCTAAGTGTGGGGCTATAACTAGAATTACTGAACCAATGACTTTGACTGATATACCCCACAGGTCTTCCGTATTTTTTAAGTTAAGTAATTTAAACGTTTTGACAATGTCCTGGGGATATACATGATGAAATTTTAAATATACATTACTGACGCTAGTGTTATTTTTTAATAAAGTCTCTGCTTCAAATGGAGATGAATTTAGACGGTCCGTTGTGAGTACGGGTACATTGGTGAAGAATGTTTCAAAAGCTCGAGCAACATCAGCGTTGGATTTAACAACATCATCACCTATCTTTAGGCAGAAATCACTGTCCCTTGGTATAACTTTGCCAGTTTCGCGGTTTATTATTTGCCAAACTGTTTTCATTCTATTATTTGAATTTTGAGTTTTTCTATTAATGTGTAAAGTTTTTGCAGTTCTACAAACCAACTTGAAAGTTTTGGAATAATTTTTAACATAGTCATGAAATTTTCGATCAAAGTTAAAGGTTTTTTGATCATAAAGGTCATACAAGATAACTCTACTTTTACGAATTCCAAACGTTGCCCAGTCATTAAATTTAGATTTACCGTTGTAGTCACTGACTTTCTTTAATTTGAAAACTTTATTGAATCCTGTCTGAATAATGTTGAAGAAGTCTGAGTAGATTTTGTTTGGGTTCTGTTCATTAAAATCCGGTACTGGCAAATTTATATCTAAGTTTTTCGTATATGTCTCTAGTCTATGGGATGTAATAGGCCTATAAAATGATGGACCAGTCTTATCCTTAATAGTTATTGGGAATGAAACTGTTTGACCACTGTGATCGGAGGGTAAGCAGTTAATTACACTTTTACTTGTGAATGCACAGTCACAAAAAACGTTATCTAAGCAAGTTTGGCTGGTAAGTGTAATTCTAGTCGGCTCTAGAAATACATGACATAAATTAAATGATTTGAACAGAGTTATTAATCGTCGCTTCAGTGTTGTATCTACAAGCAGATCTACATTAAGATCGCCACAAATAATTAACTTTTTTCTGTTATTACAAAGTTTAATGAGGGCTTCCTCCATAATTTTCTCAAATATTTCGAAATTGCCATGGCCTTTTTCATCCCTCGGTGGTCTGTAGACACAAACAATAATATGGCTATCTAACTCAACACAGGATACCTCTATTTGTCTTTCAACAGTAAGTGCAAGAATATCTTTCCGTTGTGTCACCTTAATATTATTTTTCACTAAGATTAAAGAACCACCTCTATCAGCAGTCTTTCTATTGTAACAACTGACAATTTTGTAATTATTTATGTTAAAAGACATCATATTTTCCTTCAACCAGTGTTCAGTAACACAAATAATATCAATGTCAGAATTTTTTAGAAATAATTCTAATACAAGTTCTTTGCCAGGTAGCCCCTGGATGTTTTGATGGGCAATATTTAACTGGGGCTTACATTTTGACATATTTAGTGGCTCTTGTATGCTAGAGATTTCCTCTATTGTCTTATGAACTAATTTAAATTACTTGGAACAGATTCCAATGTTGCATGCAAAGTATAATTAACAGGTGAATTCCCAATAGGGGTGCATGTCATATTACTCTTAAAATAAGCTGATGTCAAGTTGAACTTAGTTAAACCAACTATAGCTGCGTCGCATATATTATAAGCTAACAATGTAGCTACTAATTTTCTATATTTATTAGACAGGTACAATGTATCCCGTGTCAGAGTAAAGTTATGAATAAAATTATTCATGTCGAAATATAAAATAGCATCGCTGTGATGACATGTTAAATTAAATAAATGAATATTCATTCTATGCACAGATTTGTTCTGTAGTTTCGAATTACTTTTTCGAGTATTAGTAATTAGTAATTTTTCGAGCTAATGTGACCTCTAACGACCTCTAGAAAGGTCAAAGTTCACCGCACTTGACCTCACTTTTTCCCTAAAATTTTCGACTCAACCTAACCTTTTTCTTAAAATTTTCGACTCAACCTAACATTTTTGAAAATTTTTCTAAAATGTTCTAACCTAACCTAACCAATTTTTTTTTCAAAAAATCCACAGTGACCTAAACGGTTTAAGAAATATTACGAAGTTGACAACTTATTCAATTTCTTAAACTACCAAGTAAGCGCACCCAGTGCGCATGGGCCCGGGCTGCCAGGGGCAACTCGTTTCACTCCTACCTACCTACCTACCCTACCTAACCTAACCTAACCAATTTGCTAAAGAATTACTGCTTAGCAGTATTTCCCTTTGAAGGCGAAAAGCATAGCGGTGAAAACATAGCTGAAAACTTACGTCAGTTATTTCAAGATTGGGATATCAACCATCAAGTACGAGCTGTAGTAACAGACAATGCACCGAATATGGGACTTGCTGTGACACGTTTGGGTGTGGAACGTATCAATACGTTCAAGAAACCAATGAACCTTCAAGAAACCAATGAACCTTCCGAAAGTACGCCGTCATTGTCATCTTCTGTTGTTGACACTTTTGACACTGGCGACATCTGGCAGTTACACAAAAGGCTCTTAGCGACGACTTCTACGAAGGCCAATGAAAATTCTAGGACCGCGACAGAATTAGACCTTTATATAGCTGCGCCTCTCAAGGACCTAAAGGAAGATGCCTTGAAGGTGTGGAAGGATTATGAGGGAGCATATCCGACTTTAAGCGCCCTAGCAAGGAAACACCTTCTGGTGTCCGCATCATCGGCACCAGCAGAGAGACTGTTCTCGAAGGCGGGCAACTTAGTAAGAAAAACTCGCAGCCGAATACTCTGTAAAAGGCTGCCCAAACTTTTATTTTTGCAGGCCTTGCCTAAAAATGTATGGTAATTAAATAACTACTAATACTTTAATAAAAAAAACAATTAAACGTTTCATTTGACTGAAGACTTTATATCTAGCCTAAAAATACAAAAAAAATCGATTATTGCAAAAAATCGATTATTTTTGACCTAATAATCGATTTTTTAAATCGATTTTTGTTGAGTAAAAAAGAAATCGATTGTTTATTAATCGATTTTTTTCCCCTCAGTCACATCCCTAGAAAGGACAATGGGCAAAAGTGGTCCAAATTTCCACCACTGTCGAGAGCTATGCAGGCTTAAAGTCCGTTAAATACCAAACAATTTTCACTACTAGGCGAATAAAATATATTCACTCAGTAAAAAGTTATGACTATGTTAAAATACGTATTTTTTCATTTTTTTCTTAATTATTTAACCGTTTATTTTTTTATTTTTTTTGCAGTTATCCGCTCTTTAAGCAGTAACAACATGGTAGCAACGATGATTCATTCTCCCTGTTACTCATAATGCGCTCAAACAGTCCACAAAAAAAAAGCGTAAACGCGCTTAAAAAATGTAATACGAAATGGTTCGATATCGCGCTAAAACTATTTGTTATTTTTTTTTTTTATTTCGGAATTTGAGGATTGCTAGCGTCGTACGAGTAGGTGATAGCGCTAGTTTTGTCTCTTTCGCACTTAGGATACAATACGCTGCGCCGACGACGACGAAAACAGGTTTTGATCTAACTACCTGATCCAGTCAATGCATGTGTCCCGCGCAGTCGTTTGTTAGCTTGCTCTAAGTACGTACTGTGCGTTTTCTGGTTATATCTTTCTGTGTGATTTTTGTCGTGTACTGGATTCCTTCTGATTCTTTACTTTCGACCCCGGCTATATCACATCGGACGTTTTGTTATTGCTTTATGTTTCTGTGACAATGGAAGTGGAAAGAATAAATTGCGTTTGTTGCAATTCTTCACTGTTTCGAAGAAGAAACTATCAGTTACTTCAACCGTTTCTGAATAACCACCCAGGAACCACCGAGCATATTCAAGGACTTTTGGCACCTCGACAGGTTAGTACCTATATTCAATATTAGTACCTTTATCCAACGACGACCGACATTAATTAAGGTGTTTTATTTGTTACAGTTAATACTGGATGGCCAGCAATATATCTGCCGCAATTGTTGGTTGCGGGTAAGGTATGCAGTTGACCGCGATCAAAACCAAGCTGATCAGCCGCCTCCTCGAGTCGGGAGACCATCTGGAGGAAGTTTTGAGACCGATGAATTTGCAAGAGCACCAAATACATCTAACGCATGTATATATTATGAATGTGGCAACGCAAGTAGATGCCGTATTCCGGCGTCCATCAAGCTAGAACTGTTGGTACACTCGAATTTTTACATACCTCTAAACGCAAGAGTGTGTCAAGAGCATTTGGATGAAAATCAATGGGGTCAATTGATTGATGCTCCGAACTCATCCCACGACTTTACCGGAGAAATGTTTGTAGACATTACGAAAACCTTACAAACAGCCGTTCTTAATAGTTCCAACACAATGGATTTTGAAAATATACAATCTATGGATCCAAAAATACTGCATCATCGTGTGGGCTTGACTCATGATGACGCATTTGAGCAAGTGATACGAGAAACCCCTTCATTGCAACGAGAGGTAACCGATCCCAATACTGCGCTTGCAATAGTCATGACATTTCACAACGACAGTGCAAAATTATTATTATCGAGTTATTTGAAGCCTGTTCATCATTAGCAATGGCAGACCAGAAGACCGAGAGAGTTGTGACTGTATTGGGGCTTAACGAAGCCGACGTTGAAGACCTTTGTCTGGCCTTGCAGGTCTCAGACGCCAGCCGGGCCGCGTTTCTATTAGCTACAACAGACGCTGAGTGGGCAGCCGTTAACACTGCTCGCGCGGCGATGAAGTATCTGGGCTTCGACGCCAAGGAGATCATAGCAGCCTTCTTTAAGAAGGCAAATGAGCTGCCAGTGGAGGCAAGGGAGGTGCCTACGCTGCAGGTAGGGGATCTCATGTTATATGAGAAATGCCACCCACCCACAGACCTCGTATTCTTAATCACTCTATTCCTGGAGCGAGGAAACAACCTATCTAAGGCCCTTCTTCGATGCGAACCTGGCATCGCGTCCATCATTAAGCGCAAGTGCGGCCAGTACGGGATTGCTACGGATAAGCGGGCTAACGCGACATTGTTGGGCTCGGCATCTGTGACGCTAGCCCGATTAGCGCAGGCTTTCTCTCCCGCTACTGCAGCGATCATCATCAATCGTGAGTTCACTGGAAAACTCAAAAGCAAGCTGTTCAAGACTGAGCTTCCATTAATCATGCAGCATAGCATATTCGCTGGGCTGATTCCCAACGACCTGACATTTTCCGATGACCTACGCATGATCGCTGTGGTTCTCAACACCGAGACAAGCGTTCTACTATCAACTCCCAAGGAGAAACGGAAAATGAGCAATAGATCATTGGAGGATCTGATGGAGGATGCTCAAATGTATGTTGACGCCGCTATGAATGGGTCGGCGATCTCTGCCGGAATCCGACTGAAGACTCTACATAAAGCGGGCATCTTGACCCTCTCAGGAGCTGGGGCCAGAGCCACCCAGCGCCCAACCATCGAGATGCAGGCTATGATTAAAGAACTAGATGAAATCAGGAGGGTCATGTCACGAACCTACGCCCAGGCCCAAGTTGAGCTACGGGCCCTACGCGCAGCCAAAGAGGAGGAGGGCCGCTGGGATCTCGCCACGGGAGGAAGCAGTCAGGGTCAGGAAAACTGCTAAGGCTGGGTGGGGACGAAGGGATGCGCCACGAACACCTTGCGGCTTCAGAAGGTGCCTCCACCTCTTTCCCTCCACCCAGCCATAGCCCAACCAGTAGCGGATTCAGTCAGGTTCACTCTGGTACACAACAGACAATCAGCACAGATGCAACTCCTGAGATGATCGCGTCCATTATGGACATTTCTTTCTCATCAGAACCCTCCAGCCCTGAGACAGCTACTGCGGCTGTGAACACATCAGTGACGTTGTCAGGTGCATTGGGTCGCTCCAGGGCAGGAATTCTATCAGACCTAAGGAGCCATGGTCTTGGCTCCCTATGCACGGAAATGATCAGGGTCCTTGACGACATTGAGACCCTCTTGTCGATGAGCCCAAATAGTTCTGATGAGAGGAGAAAATTCAGACAAATCAAAGATAAACTTGCTAGGATTCGTGCCAAGGCCAAGACCCGACCAGGACAGGCAATCATTGACAGGATTAAAACCAAGTTGGGACTTCTTCATAAACCCAAACCTAGACAGGACGAAGCTGGGAAGTGAAACAGCAGCTTAGCCGAAAACCAGACGCCTCCCGACCTCAGGGTTCAGACTTACTTTTGACATTACTCTTCGGAGTCACAAAGGCCATATAATAGTCAATAGTCAAAGTACTTTATTACTGTAGATATTTACATATACTTAGCAAACGTCATTTTTTGCCTCTTCTCTACATTGGACCACTGTGGGAGAAGAAGGGCGTAGAAACTCCCACAGATTTATTTTTAGATCTCTTTTAAAAATAGGTTGTGCTTAACTAATACAAACATGAAAAATTTTATTGTTATGATTAATAAGCAGGAATAAATAATTACAAAATTATTAACAGCAAGGTCTCTGTTGAGCCAGATTAACCCCATACAGTCCTGTCATTTAAGTAATCTTGAACATTGTAATATCCCTTTTTCGACAAAGTCGCTTTAACATGCTTTTTAAATTGCTCAAATGGCAATTTCAAAATCTCCAGAGGTATCTTATTGTAGTAGAGAATGCACTGACCCTTGAAAGATTTGCTAACCTTCGCGAGTCTAAAACGGGGCGCACATAGTCTGTGATTATTTCTTAGGTTAACATTACAGCTGTCGCTAAGTTTGGAAAATGTTTTAAGGTTCTTGCGTACATACATTATATTTTCAAAAATAAATTGACTAGCTACTGTTAGTATGTCAATTTCTTTAAAAAGCTCTCTTAAGAAGTCTGTTCGTTTTAAATTATAAATTGCTCGAATAGCTCTTTTCTGTAAAATAAAAATAGTTTGAATATCCGCTGCTTTCCCCCACAACAAGATACCATAGGACATCACACTATGAAAGTAACTAAAATATACTAGCCTAGATGTAGCCACATCCGTGCTTTGTCTGATGTTCCTAACAACGTAAGCCGCAGAACTTAATTTACCAGCCAATTTATCTATGTGGGGTCCCCACTGCAATTTGCTATCAATGGTTATTCCAAGAAACTTCGTTTCATTTACCAATTCTAACGTGCTGTTGTCTAACACCAAACTGGTCTCAACTTGCCTGACATTTGGAAGTGAGAATTTGATACACTTGGTTTTACAAGCGTTTAACAATAAATTATTAACTGTGAACCAATTCAAGGTTAAAGACAATACACCATTAACATCATCAAAATCTCCTTTTTGTCTTTCAATTTTGAAGACCATTGAAGTATCATCAGCAAACAACACTATGTCAGTTAATTTCTCCACCATGAAAGGCAGATCATTAATATATACCAGGAATAAGAAAGGGCCTAATATGGAACCTTGTGGAACGCCAATTTTAACACCCGATCCATCAGATTTTACGCCGTTAACTTCTACCTTTTGAATTCTATTGCTTAGGTATGATCTTAGTAGATCCAACGCTTTATTTCTAACTCCGTAATGATTTAATTTAATTAATAGCGTATTATGATCAACACAATCAAACGCCTTCGATAGGTCGCAAAAAACTCCGATAGCATCCTGTGCGGCCTCCCATGCAGAATAAATATGAGATACAAGGGTAATACCTGCATCCGTAGTCGATTTACCCCTAGTGAAACCATATTGTTTAGCGTGGAGTTGTTTTGTACGGTTGAAGTGTGAGAGCATTTGATTGATAATCTTTTCAAATATTTTACTTAGTGTTGGAAGAACAGATATTGGTCTGAAATTTGAAGGATCGCCCTTATCTCCCGATTTGAACAGCGGTATAAGTTTTCTGTGTTTCATGAGGTCTGGAAAAGCCCCATCGTCAACACATTTATTGAATATATAAGCTAAGTGTGGGGCTATAACTAGAATTACTGAACCAATGACTTTGACTGATATACCCCACAGGTCTTCCGTATTTTTTAAGTTAAGTAATTTAAACGTTTTGACAATGTCCTGGGGATATACATGATGAAATTTTAAATATACATTACTGACGCTAGTGTTATTTTTTAATAAAGTCTCTGCTTCAAATGGAGATGAATTTAGACGGTCCGTTGTGAGTACGGGTACATTGGTGAAGAATGTTTCAAAAGCTCGAGCAACATCAGCGTTGGATTTAACAACATCATCACCTATCTTTAGGCAGAAATCACTGTCCCTTGGTATAACTTTGCCAGTTTCGCGGTTTATTATTTGCCAAACTGTTTTCATTCTATTATTTGAATTTTGAATTTTTCTATTAATGTGTAAATTTTTTGCAGTTCTACAAACCAACTTGAAAGTTTTGGAATAATTTTTAACATAGTCATGAAATTTTCGATCAAAGTTATAGGTTTTTGATCATAAAGGTCATACAAGATAACTCTACTTTTACGAATTCCAAACGTTGCCCAGTCATTAAATTTAGATTTACCGTTGTAGTCACTGACTTTCTTTAATTTGAAAACTTTATTGAATTCTGTCTGAATAATGTTGAAGAAGTCTGAGTAGATTTTGTTTGGGTTCTGTTCATTAAAATCCGGTACTGGCAAATTTATATCTAAGTTTTTCGTATATGTCTCTAGTCTATGGGATGTAATAGGCCTATAAAATGATGGACCAGTCTTATCCTTAATAGTTATTGGGAATGAAACTGTTTGACCACTGTGATCGGAGGGTAAGCAGTTAATTACACTTTTACTTGTGAATGCACACTCACAAAAAACGTTATCTAAGCAAGTTTGGCTGGTAAGTGTAATTCTAGTCGGCTCTAGAAATACATGACATAAATTAAATGATTTGAACAGAGTTATTAATCGTCGCTTCAGTGTTGTATCTACAAGCAGATCTACATTAAGATCGCCACAAATAATTAACTTTTTTCTGTTATTACAAAGTTTAATGAGGGCTTCCTCCATAATTTTCTCAAATATTTCGAAATTGCCATGGCCTTTTTCATCCCTCGGTGGTCTGTAGACACAAACAATAATATGGCTATCTAACTCAACACAGGATACCTCTATTTGTCTTTCAACAGTAAGTGCAAGAATATCTTTCCGTTGTGTCACCTTAATATTATTTTTCACTAAGATTAAAGAACCACCTCTATCAGCAGTCTTTCTATTGTAACAACTGACAATTTTGTAATTATTTATGTTAAAAGACATCATATTTTCCTTCAACCAGTGTTCAGTAACACAAATAATATCAATGTCAGAATTTTTTAGAAATAATTCTAATACAAGTTCTTTGCCAGGTAGCCCCTGGATGTTTTGATGGGCAATATTTAACTGGGGCTTACATTTTGACATATTTAGTGGCTCTTGTATGCTAGAGATTTCCTCTATTGTCTTATGAACTAATTTAAATTACTTGGAACAGATTACAATGTTGCATGCAAAGTATAATTAACAGGTGAATTCCCAATAGGGGTGCATGTCATATTACTCTTAAAATAAGCTGATGTCAAGTTGAACTTAGTTAAACCAACTATAGCTGCGTCGCATATATTATAAGCTAACAATGTAGCTACTAATTTTCTATATTTATTAGACAGGTACAATGTATCCCGTGTCAGAGTAAAGTTATGAATAAAATTATTCATGTCGAAATATAAAATAGCATCGCTGTGATGACATGTTAAATTAAATAAATGAATATTCATTCTATGCACAGATTTGTTCTGTAGTTTCGAATTACTTTTTCGAGTATTAGTAATTAGTAATTTTTCGAGCTAATGTGACCTCTAACGACCTCCAAAAAGGTCAAAGTTCACCTCACTTGACCTCACTTTTTCCCTAAAATTTTCGACTCAACCTAACTTTTTTCCTAAAATTTTCGACTCAACCTAACATTTTTGAAAATTTTTCTAAATGTTCTAACCTAACCTAACCAATTTTTTTTTCAAAAAATCCACAGTGACCTAAACGGTTTAAGAAATATTACGAAGTTGACAACTTATTCAATTTCTTAAACTACCAAGTAAGCGCACCCAGTGGGCATGGGCCCGGGCTGCCAGGGGCAACTCGTTTCACTCCTACCTACCTACCTACCCTACCTAACCTAACCTAACCAATTTGCTAAAGAACTACTGCTTAGCAGTATTTCCCTTTGAAGGCGAAAAGCATAGCGGTGAAAACATAGCTGAAAACTTACGTCAGTTATTTCAAGATTGGGATATCAACCATCAAGTACGAGCTGTAGTAACAGACAATGCACCGAATATGGGACTTGCTGTGACACGTTTGGGTGTGGAACGTATCAGATGTATGGCCTATGGGCCATACATCTGATACGTTCAAGAAACCAATGAACCTTCAAGAAACCAATGAACCTTCCGAAAGTACGCCGTCATTGTCATCTTCTGTTGTTGACACTTTTGACACTGGCGACATCTGGCAGTTACACAAAAGGCTCTTAGCGACGACTTCTACGAGGGCCAATGAAAATTCTAGGACCGCGACAGAATTAGACCTTTATATAGCTGCGCCTCTCAAGGACCTAAAGGAAGATGCCTTGAAGGTGTGGAAGGATTATGAGGGAGCATATCCGACTTTAAGCGCCCTAGCAAGGAAACACCTTCTGGTGTCCGCATCATCGGCACCAGCAGAGAGACTGTTCTCGAAGGCGGGCAACTTAGTGAGAAAAACTCGCAGCCGAATACTCTGTAAAAGGCTGCCCAAACTTTTATTTTTGCAGGCCTTGCCTAAAAATGTATGGTAATTAAATAACTACTAATACTTTAATAAAAAAAACAATTAAACGTTTCATTTGACTGAAGACTTTATATCTAGCCTAAAAATACAAAAAAAATCGATTATTGCAAAAAATCGATTATTTTTGACCTAATAATCGATTTTTTAAATCGATTTTTGTTGAGTAAAAAAGAAATCGATTGTTTATTAATCGATTTTTTTCCCCTCAGTCACATCCCTAGAAAGGGCAATGGGCAAAAGTGGTCCAAATTTCCACCACTGTCGAGAGCTATGCAGGCTTAAAGTCCGTTAAATACCAAACAATTTTCACTACTAGGCGAATAAAATATATTCACTCAGTAAAAAGTTATGACTATGTTAAAATACGTATTTTTTCATTTTTTTCTTAATTATTTATCTGTTTATTTTTTATTTTTTTTGCAGTTATCCGCTCTTTAAGCAGTAACAACATGGTAGCAACGATGATTCATTCTCCCTGTTACTCATAATGCGCTCAAACAGTCCACAAAAAAAAACGTAAACGCGCTTAAAAAATGTAATACGAAATGGTTCGATATCGCGCTAAAACTATTTGTTATTTTTTTATTTTATTTCGGAATTTGAGGATTGCTAGCATCGTGCGAGTAGGTGATAGCGCTAGTTTTGTCTCTTTCGCACTTAGGATACATTACGCTGCGCCGACGACGACGAAAACAGGTTTTGATCTAACTACCTGATCCAGTCAATGCATGTGTCCCGCGCAGTCGTTTGTTAGCTTGCTCTAAGTACGTACTGTGCGTTTTCTGGTTATATATTTCTGTGTGATTTTTGTCGTGTACTGGATTCCTTCTGATTCTTTACTTTCGACCCCGGCTATATCACATCGGACGTTTTGTTATTGCTTTATGTTTCTGTGACAATGGAAGTGGAAAGAAGAAATTGCGTTTGTTGCAATTCTTCACTGTTTCGAAGAAGAAACTATCAGTTACTTCAACCGTTTCTGGATAACCACCCAGGAACCGCCGAGCATATTCAAGGACTTTTGGCACCTCGACAGGTTAGTACCTATATTCAATATTAGTACCTTTATCCAACGACGACCGACATTAATTAAGGTGTTTTATTTGTTACAGTTAATACTGGATGGCCAGCAATATATCTGCCGCAATTGTTGGTTGCGGGTAAGGTATGCAGTTGACCGCGATCAAAACCAAGCTGATCAGCCGCCTCCTCGAGTCGGGAGACCATCTGGAGGAAGTTTTGAGACCGATGAATTTACAAGAGCACCAAATACATCTAACGCATGTATATATTATGAATGTGGCAACGCAAGTAGATGCCGTATTCCGGCGTCCATCAAGCTAGAACTGTTGGTACACTCGAATTTTTACATACCTCTAAACGCAAGAGTGTGTCAAGAGCATTTGGATGAAAATCAATGGGGTCAATTGATTGATGCTCCGAACTCATCCCACGACTTTACCGGAGAAATGTTTGTAGACATTACGAAAAGCTTACAAACAGCCGTTCTTAATAGTTCCAACACAATGGATTTTGAAAATATACAATCTATGGATCCAAAAATACTGCATCATCGTGTGGGCTTGACTCATGATGACGCATTTGAGCAAGTGATACGAGAAACCCCTTCATTGCAACGAGAGGTAACCGATCCCAATACTGCGCTTGCAATAGTCATGACATTTCACAACGACAGTGCAAAATTATTATTATCGAGTTATTTGAAGCCTGTTCATCATTAGCAATGGCAGACCAGAAGACCGAGAGAGTTGTGACTGTATTGGGGCTTAACGAAGCCGACGTTGAAGACCTTTGTCTGGCCTTGCAGGTCTCAGACGCTAGCCGGGCCGCGTTCCTATTAGCTACAACAGACGCTGAGTGGGCAGCCGTTAATACTGCTCGCGCGGCGATGAAGTATCTGGGCTTCGACGCCAAGGAGATCATAGCAGCCTTCTTTAAGAAGGCAAATGAGCTGCCAGTGGAGGCAAGGGAGGTGCCTACGCTGCAGGTAGGGGATCTCATGTTATATGAGAAATGCCACCCACCCACAGACCTCGTATTCTTAATCACTCTATTCCTGGAGCGAGGAAACAACCTATCTAAGGCCCTTCTTCGATGCGAACCTGGCATCGCGTCCATCATTAAGCGCAAGTGCGGCCAGTACGGGATTGCTACGGATAAGCGGGCTAACGCGACATTGTTGGGCTCGGCATCTGTGACGCTAGCCCGATTAGCGCAGGCTTTCTCTCCCGCTACTGCAGCGATCATCATCAATCGTGAGTTCACTGGAAAACTCAAAAGCAAGCTGTTCAAGACTGAGCTTCCATTAATCATGCAGCATAGCATATTCGCTGGGCTGATTCCCACCGACCTGACATTTTCCGATGACCTACGCATGATCGCTGTGGTTCTCAACACCGAGACAAGCGTTCTACTATCAACTCCCAAGGAGAAACGGAAAATGAGCAATAGATCATTGGAGGATCTGATGGAGGATACTCAAATGTATGTTGACGCCGCTATGAATGGGTCCGCGATCTCTGCCGGAATCCGACTGAAGACTCTACATAAAGCGGGCATCTTGACCCTCTCAGGAGCTGGGGCCAGAGCCACCCAGCGCCCAACCATCGAGATGCAGGCTATGATTAAAGAACTAGATGAAATCAGGAGGGTCATGTCACGAACCTACGCCCAGGCCCAAGTTGAGCTACGGGCCCTACGCGCAGCCAAAGAGGAGGAGGGCCGCTGGGATCTCGCCACGGGAGGAAGCAGTCAGGGTCAGGAAAACTGCTAAGGCTGGGTGGGGACGAAGGGATGCGCCACGAACACCTTGCGGCTTCAGAAGGTGCCTCCACCTCTTTCCCTCCACCCAGCCATAGCCCAACCAGTAGCGGATTCAGTCAGGTTCACTCTGGTACACAACAGACAATCAGCACAGATGCAACTCCTGAGATGATCGCGTCCATTATGGACATTTCTTTCTCATCAGAACCCTCCAGCCCTGAGACAGCTACTGCGGCTGTGAACACATCAGTGACGTTGTCAGGTGCATTGGGTCGCTCCAGGGCAGGAATTCTATCAGACCTAAGGAGCCATGGTCTTGGCTCCCTATGCACGGAAATGATCAGGGTCCTTGACGACATTGAGACCCTCTTGTCGATGAGCCCAAATAGTTCTGATGAGAGGAGAAAATTCAGACAAATCAAAGATAAACTTGCTAGCATTCGTGCCAAGGCCAAGACCCGACCAGGACAGGCAATCATTGACAGGATTAAAACCAAGTTGGGACTTCTTCATAAACCCAAACCTAGACAGGACGAAGCTGGGAAGTGAAACAACAGCTTAGCCGAAAACCAGACGCCTCCCGACCTCAGGGTTCAGACTTACTTTTGACATTACTCTTCGGAGTCACAAAGGCCATATAATAGTCAATAGTCAATAGTCAAAGTACTTTATTACTGTAGATATTTACATATACTTAGCAAACGTCATTTTTTGCCTCTTCTCTACATTGGACCACTGTGGGAGAAGAAGGGCGTAGAAACTCCCTTCTTACTTCCCCACAGATTTATTTTTAGATCTCTTTTAAAAATAGGTTGTGCTTAACTAATACAAATATGAAAAATTTTATTGTTATGATTAATAAGCAGGAATAAATAATTACAAAATTATTAACAGCAAGGTCTGTGTTGAGCCAGATTAACCCCATACAGTCCTGTCATTTAAGTAATCTTGAACATTGTAATATCCCTTTTTCGACAAAGTCGCTTTAACATGCTTTTTAAATTGCTCAAATTGCAATTTCAAAATCTCCAGAGGTATCTTATTGTAGTAGAGAATGCACTGACCCTTGAAAGAATTGCTAACCTTCGCGAGTCTAAAACGGGGCGCACATAGTCTGTGATTATTTCTTAGGTTAACATTACAGCTGTCGCTAAGTTTGTAAAATGTTTTAAGGTTCTTGCGTACATACATTATATTTTCAAAAATAAATTGACTAGCTACTGTTAGTATGTAAATTTCTTTAAAAAGCTCTCTTAAGGAGTCTGTTCGTTTTAAATTATAAATTGCTCGAATAGCTCTTTTCTGTAAAATAAAAATAGTTTGAATATCCGCTGCTTTCCCCCACAACAAGATACCATAGGACATCACACTATGAAAGTAACTAAAATATACTAGCCTAGATGTAGCCACATCCGTGCTTTGTCTGATGTTCCTAACAGCGTAAGCCGCAGAACTTAATTTACCAGCCAATTTATCTATGTGGGGTCCCCACTGCAATTTGCTATCAATGGTTATTCCAAGAAACTTCGTATCATTTACCAATTCTAACGTGCTGTTGTCTAACACCAAACTGGTCTCAACTTGCCTGACATTTGGAAGTGAGAATTTGATACACTTGGTTTTACAAGCGTTTAACAATAAATTATTAACTGTGAACCAATTCAAGGTTAAAGACAATACACCATTAACATCATCAAAATCTCCTTTTTGTCTTTCAATTTTGAAGACCATTGAAGTATCATCAGCAAACAACACTATGTCAGTTAATTTCTCCACCATGAAAGGCAGATCATTAATATATACCAGGAATAAGAAAGGGCCTAATATGGAACCTTGTGGAACGCCAATTTTAACACCCGATCCATCAGATTTTACGCCGTTAACTTCTGCCTTTTGAATTCTATTGCTTAGGTATGATCTTAGTAGATCCAACGCTTTATTTCTAACTCCGTAATGATTTAATTTAATTAATAGCGTATTATGATCAACACAATCAAACGCCTTCGATAGGTCGCAAAAAACTCCGATAGCATCCTGTGCGGCCTCCCATGCAGAATAAATATGAGATACAAGGGTAATACCTGCATCCGTAGTCGATTTACCCCTAGTGAAACCATATTGTTTAGCGTGGAGTTGTTGTGTACGGTTGAAGTGTGAGAGCATTTGATTGAGTATAATCTTTTCAAATATTTTACTTAGTGTTGGAAGAACAGATATTGGTCTGAAATTTGAAGGATCGCCCTTATCTCCCGATTTGAATAGCGGTATAAGTTTACTGTGTTTCATGAGGTCTGGAAAAGCCCCATCGTCAACACATTTATTGAATATATAAGCTAAGTGTGGGGCTATAACTAGAATTACTGAACCAATGACTTTGACTGATATACCCCACAGGTCTTCCGTATTTTTTAAGTTAAGTAATTTAAACGTTTTGACAATGTCCTGGGGATATACATGATGAAATTTTAAATATACATTACTGACGCTAGTGTTATTTTTTAATAAAGTCTCTGCTTCAAATGGAGATGAATTTAGACGGTCCGTTGTGAGTACGGGTACATTGGTGAAGAATGTTTCAAAAGCTCGAGCAACATCAGCGTTGGATTTAACAACATCATCACCTATCTTTAGGCAGAAATCACTGTCCCTTGGTATAACTTTGCCAGTTTCGCGGTTTATTATTTGCCAAACTGTTTTCATTCTATTATTTGAATTTTGAGTTTTTCTATTAATGTGTAAAGTTTTTGCAGTTCTACAAACCAACTTGAAAGTTTTGGAATAATTTTTAACATAGTCATGAAATTTTCGATCAAAGTTAAAGGTTTTTTGATCATAAAGGTCATACAAGATAACTCTACTTTTACGAATTCCAAACGTTGCCCAGTCATTAAATTTAGATTTACCGTTGTAGTCACTGACTTTCTTTAATTTGAAAACTTTATTGAATTCTGTCTGAATAATGTTGAAGAAGTCTGAGTAGATTTTGTTTGGGTTCTGTTCATTAAAATCCGGTACTGGCAAATTTATATCTAAGTTTTTCGTATATGTCTCTAGTCTATGGGATGTAATAGGCCTATAAAATGATGGACCAGTCTTATCCTTAATAGTTATTGGGAATGAAACTGTTTGACCACTGTGATCGGAGGGTAAGCAGTTAATTACACTTTTACTTGTGAATGCACAGTCACAAAAAACGTTATCTAAGCAAGTTTGGCTGGTAAGTGTAATTCTAGTCGGCTCTAGAAATACATGACATAAATTAAATGATTTGAACAGAGTTATTAATCGTCGCTTCAGTGTTGTATCTACAAGCAGATCTACATTAAGATCGCCACAAATAATTAACTTTTTTCTGTTATTACAAAGTTTAATGAGGGCTTCCTCCATAATTTTCTCAAATATTTCGAAATTGCCATGGCCTTTTTCATCCCTCGGTGGTCTGTAGACACAAACAATAATATGGCTATCTAACTCAACACAGGATACCTCTATTTGTCTTTCAACAGTAAGTGCAAGAATATCTTTCCGTTGTGTCACCTTAATATTATTTTTCACTAAGATTAAAGAACCACCTCTATCAGCAGTCTTTCTATTGTAACAACTGACAATTTTGTAATTATTTATGTTAAAAGACATCATATTTTCCTTCAACCAGTGTTCAGTAACACAAATAATATCAATGTCAGAATTTTTTAGAAATAATTCTAATACAAGTTCTTTGCCAGGTAGCCCCTGGATGTTTTGATGGGCAATATTTAACTGGGGCTTACATTTTGACATATTTAGTGGCTCTTGTATGCTAGAGATTTCCTCTATTGTCTTATGAACTAATTTAAATTACTTGGAACAGATTCCAATGTTGCATGCAAAGTATAATTAACAGGTGAATTCCCAATAGGGGTGCATGTCATATTACTCTTAAAATAAGCTGATGTCAAGTTGAACTTAGTTAAACCAACTATAGCTGCGTCGCATATATTATAAGCTAACAATGTAGCTACTAATTTTCTATATTTATTAGACAGGTACAATGTATCCCGTGTCAGAGTAAAGTTATGAATAAAATTATTCATGTCGAAATATAAAATAGCATCGCTGTGATGACATGTTAAATTAAATAAATGAATATTCATTCTATGCACAGATTTGTTCTGTAGTTTCGAATTACTTTTTCGAGTATTAGTAATTAGTAATTTTTCGAGCTAATGTGACCTCTAACGACCTCCAAAAAGGTCAAAGTTCACCTCACTTGACCTCACTTTTTCCCTAAAATTTTCGACTCAACCTAACCTTTTTCCTAAAATTTTCGACTCAACCTAACATTTTTGAAAATTTTTCTAAAATGTTCTAACCTAACCTAACCAATTTTTTTTTCAAAAAATCCACAGTGACCTAAACGGTTTAAGAAATATTACGAAGTTGACAACTTATTCAATTTCTTAAACTACCAAGTAAGCGCACCCAGTGCGCATGGGCCCGGGCTGCCAGGGGCAACTCGTTTCACTCCTACCTACCTACCTACCCTACCTAACCTAACCTAACCAATTTGCTAAAGAACTACTGCTTAGCAGTATTTCCCTTTGAAGGCGAAAAGCATAGCGGTGAAAACATAGCTGAAAACTTACGTCAGTTATTTCAAGATTGGGATATCAACCATCAAGTACGAGCTGTAGTAACAGACAATGCACCGAATATGGGACTTGCTGTGACACGTTTGGGTGTGGAACGTATCAATACGTTCAAGAAACCAATGAACCTTCAAGAAACCAATGAACCTTCCGAAAGTACGCCGTCATTGTCATCTTCTGTTGTTGACACTTTTGACACTGGCGACATCTGGCAGTTACACAAAAGGCTCTTAGCGACGACTTCTACGAAGGCCAATGAAAATTCTAGGACCGCGACAGAATTAGACCTTTATATAGCTGCGCCTCTCAAGGACCTAAAGGAAGATGCCTTGAAGGTGTGGAAGGATTATGAGGGAGCATATCCGACTTTAAGCGCCCTAGCAAGGAAACACCTTCTGGTGTCCGCATCATCGGCACCAGCAGAGAGACTGTTCTCGAAGGCGGGCAACTTAGTGAGAAAAACTCGCAGCCGAATACTCTGTAAAAGGCTGCCCAAACTTTTATTTTTGCAGGCCTTGCCTAAAAATGTATGGTAATTAAATAACTACTAATACTTTAATAAAAAAACCAATTAAACGTTTCATTTGACTGAAGACTTTATATCTAGCCTAAAAATACAAAAAAAATCGATTATTGCAAAAAATCGATTATTTTTGACCTAATAATCAATTTTTTAAATCGATTTT
The DNA here is from genome assembly GCA_949825045.1 of Argyresthia goedartella. Taxonomy (NCBI): domain Eukaryota; kingdom Metazoa; phylum Arthropoda; class Insecta; order Lepidoptera; family Argyresthiidae; genus Argyresthia; species Argyresthia goedartella. The sequence continues at coordinate 2,856,026 of OX463811.1, read as the reverse complement.
TGTTGAGTAAAAAAGAAATCGATTGTTTATTAATCGATTTTTTTCCCCTCAGTCACATCCCTAGAAAGGACAATGGGCAAAAGTGGTCCAAATTTCCACCACTGTCGAGAGCTATGCAGGCTTAAAGTCCGTTAAATACCAAACAATTTTCACTACTAGGCGAATAAAATATATTCACTCAGTAAAAAGTTATGACTATGTTAAAATACGTATTTTTTCATTTTTTTCTTAATTATTTAACCGTTTATTTTTTATTTTTTTTGCAGTTATCCGCTCTTTAAGCAGTAACAACATGGTAGCAACGATGATTCATTCTCCCTGTTACTCATAATGCGCTCAAACAGTCCACAAAAAAAAAACGTAAACGCGCTTAAAAAATGTAATACGAAATGGTTCGATATCGCGCTAAAACTATTTGTTATTTTTTTATTTTATTTCGGAATTTGAGGATTGCTAGCATCGTGCGAGTAGGTGATAGCGCTAGTTTTGTCTCTTTCGCACTTAGGATACAATACGCTGCGCCGACGACGACGAAAACAGGTTTTGATCTAACTACCTGATCCAGTCAATGCATGTGTCCCGCGCAGTCGTTTGTTAGCTTGCTCTAAGTACGTACTGTGCGTTTTCTGGTTATATCTTTCTGTGTGATTTTTGTCGTGTACTGGATTCCTTCTGATTCTTTACTTTCGACCCCGGCTATATCACATCGGACGTTTTGTTATTGCTTTATGTTTCTGTGACAATGGAAGTGGAAAGAAGAAATTGCGTTTGTTGCAATTCTTCACTGTTTCGAAGAAGAAACTATCAGTTACTTCAACCGTTTCTGGATAACCACCCAGGAACCGCCGAGCATATTCAAGGACTTTTGGCACCTCGACAGGTTAGTACCTATATTCAATATTAGTACCTTTATCCAACGACGACCGACATTAATTAAGGTGTTTTATTTGTTACAGTTAATACTGGATGGCCAGCAATATATCTGCCGCAATTGTTGGTTGCGGGTAAGGTATGCAGTTGACCGCGATCAAAACCAAGCTGATCAGCCGCCTCCTCGAGTCGGGAGACCATCTGGAGGAAGTTTTGAGACCGATGAATTTACAAGAGCACCAAATACATCTAACGCATGTATATATTATGAATGTGGCAACGCAAGTAGATGCCGTATTCCGGCGTCCATCAAGCTAGAACTGTTGGTACACTCGAATTTTTACATACCTCTAAACGCAAGAGTGTGTCAAGAGCATTTGGATGAAAATCAATGGGGTCAATTGATTGATGCTCCGAACTCATCCCACGACTTTACCGGAGAAATGTTTGTAGACATTACGAAAAGCTTACAAACAGCCGTTCTTAATAGTTCCAACACAATGGATTTTGAAAATATACAATCTATGGATCCAAAAATACTGCATCATCGTGTGGGCTTGACTCATGATGACGCATTTGAGCAAGTGATACGAGAAACCCCTTCATTGCAACGAGAGGTAACCGATCCCAATACTGCGCTTGCAATAGTCATGACATTTCACAACGACAGTGCAAAATTATTATTATCGAGTTATTTGAAGCCTGTTCATCATTAGCAATGGCAGACCCGAAGACCGAGAGAGTTGTGACTGTATTGGGGCTTAACGAAGCCGACGTTGAAGACCTTTGTCTGGCCTTGCAGGTCTCAGACGCTAGCCGGGCCGCGTTTCTATTAGCTACAACAGACGCTGAGTGGGCAGCCGTTAATACTGCTCGCGCGGCGATGAAGTATCTGGGCTTCGACGCCAAGGAGATCATAGCAGCCTTCTTTAAGAAGGCAAATGAGCTGCCAGTGGAGGCAAGGGAGGTGCCTACGCTGCAGGTAGGGGATCTCATGTTATATGAGAAATGCCACCCACCCACAGACCTCGTATTCTTAATCACTCTATTCCTGGAGCGAGGAAACAACCTATCTAAGGCCCTTCTTCGATGCGAACCTGGCATCGCGTCCATCATTAAGCGCAAGTGCGGCCAGTACGGGATTGCTACGGATAAGCGGGCTAACGCGACATTGTTGGGCTCGGCATCTGTGACGCTAGCCCGATTAGCGCAGGCTTTCTCTCCCGCTACTGCAGCGATCATCATCAATCGTGAGTTCACTGGAAAACTCAAAAGCAAGCTGTTCAAGACTGAGCTTCCATTAATCATGCAGCATAGCATATTCGCTGGGCTGATTCCCACCGACCTGACATTTTCCGATGACCTACGCATGATCGCTGTGGTTCTCAACACCGAGACAAGCGTTCTACTATCAACTCCCAAGGAGAAACGGAAAATGAGCAATAGATCATTGGAGGATCTGATGGAGGATGCTCAAATGTATGTTGACGCCGCTATGAATGGGTCCGCGATCTCTGCCGGAATCCGACTGAAGACTCTACATAAAGCGGGCATCTTGACCCTCTCAGGAGCTGGGGCCAGAGCCACCCAGCGCCCAACCATCGAGATGCAGGCTATGATTAAAGAACTAGATGAAATCAGGAGGGTCATGTCACGAACCTACGCCCAGGCCCAAGTTGAGCTACGGGCCCTACGCGCAGCCAAAGAGGAGGAGGGCCGCTGGGATCTCGCCACGGGAGGAAGCAGTCAGGGTCAGGAAAACTGCTAAGGCTGGGTGGGGACGAAGGGATGCGCCACGAACACCTTGCGGCTTCAGAAGGTGCCTCCACCTCTTTCCCTCCACCCAGCCATAGCCCAACCAGTAGCGGATTCAGTCAGGTTCACTCTGGTACACAACAGACAATCAGCACAGATGCAACTCCTGAGATGATCGCGTCCATTATGGACATTTCTTTCTCATCAGAACCCTCCAGCCCTGAGACAGCTACTGCGGCTGTGAACACATCAGTGACGTTGTCAGGTGCATTGGGTCGCTCCAGGGCAGGAATTCTATCAGACCTAAGGAGCCATGGTCTTGGCTCCCTATGCACGGAAATGATCAGGGTCCTTGACGACATTGAGACCCTCTTGTCGATGAGCCCAAATAGTTCTGATGAGAGGAGAAAATTCAGACAAATCAAAGATAAACTTGCTAGCATTCGTGCCAAGGCCAAGACCCGACCAGGACAGGCAATCATTGACAGGATTAAAACCAAGTTGGGACTTCTTCATAAACCCAAACCTAGACAGGACGAAGCTGGGAAGTGAAACAGCAGCTTAGCCGAAAACCAGACGCCTCCCGACCTCAGGGTTCAGACTTACTTTTGACATTACTCTTCGGAGTCACAAAGGCCATATAATAGTCAATAGTCAATAGTCAAAGTACTTTATTACTGTAGATATTTACATATACTTAGCAAACGTCATTTTTTGCCTCTTCTCTACATTGGACCACTGTGGGAGAAGAAGGGCGTAGAAACTCCCACAGATTTATTTTTAGATCTCTTTTAAAAATAGGTTGTGCTTAACTAATACAAATATGAAAAATTTTATTGTTATGATTAATAAGCAGGAATAAATAATTACAAAATTATTAACAGCAAGGTCTGTGTTGAGCCAGATTAACCCCATACAGTCCTGTCATTTAAGTAATCTTGAACATTGTAATATCCCTTTTTCGACAAAGTCGCTTTAACATGCTTTTTAAATTGCTCAAATTGCAATTTCAAAATCTCCAGAGGTATCTTATTGTAGTAGAGAATGCACTGACCCTTGAAAGAATTGCTAACCTTCGCGAGTCTAAAACGGGGCGCACATAGTCTGTGATTATTTCTTAGGTTAACATTACAGCTGTCGCTAAGTTTGTAAAATGTTTTAAGGTTCTTGCGTACATACATTATATTTTCAAAAATAAATTGACTAGCTACTGTTAGTATGTCAATTTCTTTAAAAAGCTCTCTTAAGGAGTCTGTTCGTTTTAAATTATAAATTGCTCGAATAGCTCTTTTCTGTAAAATAAAAATAGTTTGAATATCCGCTGCTTTCCCCCACAACAAGATACCATAGGACATCACACTATGAAAGTAACTAAAATATACTAGCCTAGATGTAGCCACATCCGTGCTTTGTCTGATGTTCCTAACAGCGTAAGCCGCAGAACTTAATTTACCAGCCAATTTATCTATGTGGGGTCCCCACTGCAATTTGCTATCAATGGTTATTCCAAGAAACTTCGTATCATTTACCAATTCTAACGTGCTGTTGTCTAACACCAAACTGGTCTCAACTTGCCTGACATTTGGAAGTGAGAATTTGATACACTTGGTTTTACAAGCGTTTAACAATAAATTATTAACTGTGAACCAATTCAAGGTTAAAGACAATACACCATTAACATCATCAAAATCTCCTTTTTGTCTTTCAATTTTGAAGACCATTGAAGTATCATCAGCAAACAACACTATGTCAGTTAATTTCTCCACCATGAAAGGCAGATCATTAATATATACCAGGAATAAGAAAGGGCCTAATATGGAACCTTGTGGAACGCCAATTTTAACACCCGATCCATCAGATTTTACGCCGTTAACTTCTGCCTTTTGAATTCTATTGCTTAGGTATGATCTTAGTAGATCCAACGCTTTATTTCTAACTCCGTAATGATTTAATTTAATTAATAGCGTATTATGATCAACACAATCAAACGCCTTCGATAGGTCGCAAAAAACTCCGATAGCATCCTGTGCGGCCTCCCATGCAGAATAAATATGAGATACAAGGGTAATACCTGCATCCGTAGTCGATTTACCCCTAGTGAAACCATATTGTTTAGCGTGGAGTTGTTTTGTACGGTTGAAGTGTGAGAGCATTTGATTGAGTATAATCTTTTCAAATATTTTACTTAGTGTTGGAAGAACAGATATTGGTCTGAAATTTGAAGGATCGCCCTTATCTCCCGATTTGAATAGCGGTATAAGTTTACTGTGTTTCATGAGGTCTGGAAAAGCCCCATCGTCAACACATTTATTGAATATATAAGCTAAGTGTGGGGCTATAACTAGAATTACTGAACCAATGACTTTGACTGATATACCCCACAGGTCTTCCGTATTTTTTAAGTTAAGTAATTTAAACGTTTTGACAATGTCCTGGGGATATACATGATGAAATTTTAAATATACATTACTGACGCTAGTGTTATTTTTTAATAAAGTCTCTGCTTCAAATGGAGATGAATTTAGACGGTCCGTTGTGAGTACGGGTACATTGGTGAAGAATGTTTCAAAAGCTCGAGCAACATCAGCGTTGGATTTAACAACATCATCACCTATCTTTAGGCAGAAATCACTGTCCCTTGGTATAACTTTGCCAGTTTCGCGGTTTATTATTTGCCAAACTGTTTTCATTCTATTATTTGAATTTTGAGTTTTTCTATTAATGTGTAAAGTTTTTGCAGTTCTACAAACCAACTTGAAAGTTTTGGAATAATTTTTAACATAGTCATGAAATTTTCGATCAAAGTTAAAGGTTTTTTGATCATAAAGGTCATACAAGATAACTCTACTTTTACGAATTCCAAACGTTGCCCAGTCATTAAATTTAGATTTACCGTTGTAGTCACTGACTTTCTTTAATTTGAAAACTTTATTGAATCCTGTCTGAATAATGTTGAAGAAGTCTGAGTAGATTTTGTTTGGGTTCTGTTCATTAAAATCCGGTACTGGCAAATTTATATCTAAGTTTTTCGTATATGTCTCTAGTCTATGGGATGTAATAGGCCTATAAAATGATGGACCAGTCTTATCCTTAATAGTTATTGGGAATGAAACTGTTTGACCACTGTGATCGGAGGGTAAGCAGTTAATTACACTTTTACTTGTGAATGCACAGTCACAAAAAACGTTATCTAAGCAAGTTTGGCTGGTAAGTGTAATTCTAGTCGGCTCTAGAAATACATGACATAAATTAAATGATTTGAACAGAGTTATTAATCGTCGCTTCAGTGTTGTATCTACAAGCAGATCTACATTAAGATCGCCACAAATAATTAACTTTTTTCTGTTATTACAAAGTTTAATGAGGGCTTCCTCCATAATTTTCTCAAATATTTCGAAATTGCCATGGCCTTTTTCATCCCTCGGTGGTCTGTAGACACAAACAATAATATGGCTATCTAACTCAACACAGGATACCTCTATTTGTCTTTCAACAGTAAGTGCAAGAATATCTTTCCGTTGTGTCACCTTAATATTATTTTTCACTAAGATTAAAGAACCACCTCTATCAGCAGTCTTTCTATTGTAACAACTGACAATTTTGTAATTATTTATGTTAAAAGACATCATATTTTCCTTCAACCAGTGTTCAGTAACACAAATAATATCAATGTCAGAATTTTTTAGAAATAATTCTAATACAAGTTCTTTGCCAGGTAGCCCCTGGATGTTTTGATGGGCAATATTTAACTGGGGCTTACATTTTGACATATTTAGTGGCTCTTGTATGCTAGAGATTTCCTCTATTGTCTTATGAACTAATTTAAATTACTTGGAACAGATTCCAATGTTGCATGCAAAGTATAATTAACAGGTGAATTCCCAATAGGGGTGCATGTCATATTACTCTTAAAATAAGCTGATGTCAAGTTGAACTTAGTTAAACCAACTATAGCTGCGTCGCATATATTATAAGCTAACAATGTAGCTACTAATTTTCTATATTTATTAGACAGGTACAATGTATCCCGTGTCAGAGTAAAGTTATGAATAAAATTATTCATGTCGAAATATAAAATAGCATCGCTGTGATGACATGTTAAATTAAATAAATGAATATTCATTCTATGCACAGATTTGTTCTGTAGTTTCGAATTACTTTTTCGAGTATTAGTAATTAGTAATTTTTCGAGCTAATGTGACCTCTAACGACCTCTAGAAAGGTCAAAGTTCACCGCACTTGACCTCACTTTTTCCCTAAAATTTTCGACTCAACCTAACCTTTTTCTTAAAATTTTCGACTCAACCTAACATTTTTGAAAATTTTTCTAAAATGTTCTAACCTAACCTAACCAATTTTTTTTTCAAAAAATCCACAGTGACCTAAACGGTTTAAGAAATATTACGAAGTTGACAACTTATTCAATTTCTTAAACTACCAAGTAAGCGCACCCAGTGCGCATGGGCCCGGGCTGCCAGGGGCAACTCGTTTCACTCCTACCTACCTACCTACCCTACCTAACCTAACCTAACCAATTTGCTAAAGAATTACTGCTTAGCAGTATTTCCCTTTGAAGGCGAAAAGCATAGCGGTGAAAACATAGCTGAAAACTTACGTCAGTTATTTCAAGATTGGGATATCAACCATCAAGTACGAGCTGTAGTAACAGACAATGCACCGAATATGGGACTTGCTGTGACACGTTTGGGTGTGGAACGTATCAATACGTTCAAGAAACCAATGAACCTTCAAGAAACCAATGAACCTTCCGAAAGTACGCCGTCATTGTCATCTTCTGTTGTTGACACTTTTGACACTGGCGACATCTGGCAGTTACACAAAAGGCTCTTAGCGACGACTTCTACGAAGGCCAATGAAAATTCTAGGACCGCGACAGAATTAGACCTTTATATAGCTGCGCCTCTCAAGGACCTAAAGGAAGATGCCTTGAAGGTGTGGAAGGATTATGAGGGAGCATATCCGACTTTAAGCGCCCTAGCAAGGAAACACCTTCTGGTGTCCGCATCATCGGCACCAGCAGAGAGACTGTTCTCGAAGGCGGGCAACTTAGTAAGAAAAACTCGCAGCCGAATACTCTGTAAAAGGCTGCCCAAACTTTTATTTTTGCAGGCCTTGCCTAAAAATGTATGGTAATTAAATAACTACTAATACTTTAATAAAAAAAACAATTAAACGTTTCATTTGACTGAAGACTTTATATCTAGCCTAAAAATACAAAAAAAATCGATTATTGCAAAAAATCGATTATTTTTGACCTAATAATCGATTTTTTAAATCGATTTTTGTTGAGTAAAAAAGAAATCGATTGTTTATTAATCGATTTTTTTCCCCTCAGTCACATCCCTAGAAAGGACAATGGGCAAAAGTGGTCCAAATTTCCACCACTGTCGAGAGCTATGCAGGCTTAAAGTCCGTTAAATACCAAACAATTTTCACTACTAGGCGAATAAAATATATTCACTCAGTAAAAAGTTATGACTATGTTAAAATACGTATTTTTTCATTTTTTTCTTAATTATTTAACCGTTTATTTTTTTATTTTTTTTGCAGTTATCCGCTCTTTAAGCAGTAACAACATGGTAGCAACGATGATTCATTCTCCCTGTTACTCATAATGCGCTCAAACAGTCCACAAAAAAAAAGCGTAAACGCGCTTAAAAAATGTAATACGAAATGGTTCGATATCGCGCTAAAACTATTTGTTATTTTTTTTTTTTATTTCGGAATTTGAGGATTGCTAGCGTCGTACGAGTAGGTGATAGCGCTAGTTTTGTCTCTTTCGCACTTAGGATACAATACGCTGCGCCGACGACGACGAAAACAGGTTTTGATCTAACTACCTGATCCAGTCAATGCATGTGTCCCGCGCAGTCGTTTGTTAGCTTGCTCTAAGTACGTACTGTGCGTTTTCTGGTTATATCTTTCTGTGTGATTTTTGTCGTGTACTGGATTCCTTCTGATTCTTTACTTTCGACCCCGGCTATATCACATCGGACGTTTTGTTATTGCTTTATGTTTCTGTGACAATGGAAGTGGAAAGAATAAATTGCGTTTGTTGCAATTCTTCACTGTTTCGAAGAAGAAACTATCAGTTACTTCAACCGTTTCTGAATAACCACCCAGGAACCACCGAGCATATTCAAGGACTTTTGGCACCTCGACAGGTTAGTACCTATATTCAATATTAGTACCTTTATCCAACGACGACCGACATTAATTAAGGTGTTTTATTTGTTACAGTTAATACTGGATGGCCAGCAATATATCTGCCGCAATTGTTGGTTGCGGGTAAGGTATGCAGTTGACCGCGATCAAAACCAAGCTGATCAGCCGCCTCCTCGAGTCGGGAGACCATCTGGAGGAAGTTTTGAGACCGATGAATTTGCAAGAGCACCAAATACATCTAACGCATGTATATATTATGAATGTGGCAACGCAAGTAGATGCCGTATTCCGGCGTCCATCAAGCTAGAACTGTTGGTACACTCGAATTTTTACATACCTCTAAACGCAAGAGTGTGTCAAGAGCATTTGGATGAAAATCAATGGGGTCAATTGATTGATGCTCCGAACTCATCCCACGACTTTACCGGAGAAATGTTTGTAGACATTACGAAAACCTTACAAACAGCCGTTCTTAATAGTTCCAACACAATGGATTTTGAAAATATACAATCTATGGATCCAAAAATACTGCATCATCGTGTGGGCTTGACTCATGATGACGCATTTGAGCAAGTGATACGAGAAACCCCTTCATTGCAACGAGAGGTAACCGATCCCAATACTGCGCTTGCAATAGTCATGACATTTCACAACGACAGTGCAAAATTATTATTATCGAGTTATTTGAAGCCTGTTCATCATTAGCAATGGCAGACCAGAAGACCGAGAGAGTTGTGACTGTATTGGGGCTTAACGAAGCCGACGTTGAAGACCTTTGTCTGGCCTTGCAGGTCTCAGACGCCAGCCGGGCCGCGTTTCTATTAGCTACAACAGACGCTGAGTGGGCAGCCGTTAACACTGCTCGCGCGGCGATGAAGTATCTGGGCTTCGACGCCAAGGAGATCATAGCAGCCTTCTTTAAGAAGGCAAATGAGCTGCCAGTGGAGGCAAGGGAGGTGCCTACGCTGCAGGTAGGGGATCTCATGTTATATGAGAAATGCCACCCACCCACAGACCTCGTATTCTTAATCACTCTATTCCTGGAGCGAGGAAACAACCTATCTAAGGCCCTTCTTCGATGCGAACCTGGCATCGCGTCCATCATTAAGCGCAAGTGCGGCCAGTACGGGATTGCTACGGATAAGCGGGCTAACGCGACATTGTTGGGCTCGGCATCTGTGACGCTAGCCCGATTAGCGCAGGCTTTCTCTCCCGCTACTGCAGCGATCATCATCAATCGTGAGTTCACTGGAAAACTCAAAAGCAAGCTGTTCAAGACTGAGCTTCCATTAATCATGCAGCATAGCATATTCGCTGGGCTGATTCCCAACGACCTGACATTTTCCGATGACCTACGCATGATCGCTGTGGTTCTCAACACCGAGACAAGCGTTCTACTATCAACTCCCAAGGAGAAACGGAAAATGAGCAATAGATCATTGGAGGATCTGATGGAGGATGCTCAAATGTATGTTGACGCCGCTATGAATGGGTCGGCGATCTCTGCCGGAATCCGACTGAAGACTCTACATAAAGCGGGCATCTTGACCCTCTCAGGAGCTGGGGCCAGAGCCACCCAGCGCCCAACCATCGAGATGCAGGCTATGATTAAAGAACTAGATGAAATCAGGAGGGTCATGTCACGAACCTACGCCCAGGCCCAAGTTGAGCTACGGGCCCTACGCGCAGCCAAAGAGGAGGAGGGCCGCTGGGATCTCGCCACGGGAGGAAGCAGTCAGGGTCAGGAAAACTGCTAAGGCTGGGTGGGGACGAAGGGATGCGCCACGAACACCTTGCGGCTTCAGAAGGTGCCTCCACCTCTTTCCCTCCACCCAGCCATAGCCCAACCAGTAGCGGATTCAGTCAGGTTCACTCTGGTACACAACAGACAATCAGCACAGATGCAACTCCTGAGATGATCGCGTCCATTATGGACATTTCTTTCTCATCAGAACCCTCCAGCCCTGAGACAGCTACTGCGGCTGTGAACACATCAGTGACGTTGTCAGGTGCATTGGGTCGCTCCAGGGCAGGAATTCTATCAGACCTAAGGAGCCATGGTCTTGGCTCCCTATGCACGGAAATGATCAGGGTCCTTGACGACATTGAGACCCTCTTGTCGATGAGCCCAAATAGTTCTGATGAGAGGAGAAAATTCAGACAAATCAAAGATAAACTTGCTAGGATTCGTGCCAAGGCCAAGACCCGACCAGGACAGGCAATCATTGACAGGATTAAAACCAAGTTGGGACTTCTTCATAAACCCAAACCTAGACAGGACGAAGCTGGGAAGTGAAACAGCAGCTTAGCCGAAAACCAGACGCCTCCCGACCTCAGGGTTCAGACTTACTTTTGACATTACTCTTCGGAGTCACAAAGGCCATATAATAGTCAATAGTCAAAGTACTTTATTACTGTAGATATTTACATATACTTAGCAAACGTCATTTTTTGCCTCTTCTCTACATTGGACCACTGTGGGAGAAGAAGGGCGTAGAAACTCCCACAGATTTATTTTTAGATCTCTTTTAAAAATAGGTTGTGCTTAACTAATACAAACATGAAAAATTTTATTGTTATGATTAATAAGCAGGAATAAATAATTACAAAATTATTAACAGCAAGGTCTCTGTTGAGCCAGATTAACCCCATACAGTCCTGTCATTTAAGTAATCTTGAACATTGTAATATCCCTTTTTCGACAAAGTCGCTTTAACATGCTTTTTAAATTGCTCAAATGGCAATTTCAAAATCTCCAGAGGTATCTTATTGTAGTAGAGAATGCACTGACCCTTGAAAGATTTGCTAACCTTCGCGAGTCTAAAACGGGGCGCACATAGTCTGTGATTATTTCTTAGGTTAACATTACAGCTGTCGCTAAGTTTGGAAAATGTTTTAAGGTTCTTGCGTACATACATTATATTTTCAAAAATAAATTGACTAGCTACTGTTAGTATGTCAATTTCTTTAAAAAGCTCTCTTAAGAAGTCTGTTCGTTTTAAATTATAAATTGCTCGAATAGCTCTTTTCTGTAAAATAAAAATAGTTTGAATATCCGCTGCTTTCCCCCACAACAAGATACCATAGGACATCACACTATGAAAGTAACTAAAATATACTAGCCTAGATGTAGCCACATCCGTGCTTTGTCTGATGTTCCTAACAACGTAAGCCGCAGAACTTAATTTACCAGCCAATTTATCTATGTGGGGTCCCCACTGCAATTTGCTATCAATGGTTATTCCAAGAAACTTCGTTTCATTTACCAATTCTAACGTGCTGTTGTCTAACACCAAACTGGTCTCAACTTGCCTGACATTTGGAAGTGAGAATTTGATACACTTGGTTTTACAAGCGTTTAACAATAAATTATTAACTGTGAACCAATTCAAGGTTAAAGACAATACACCATTAACATCATCAAAATCTCCTTTTTGTCTTTCAATTTTGAAGACCATTGAAGTATCATCAGCAAACAACACTATGTCAGTTAATTTCTCCACCATGAAAGGCAGATCATTAATATATACCAGGAATAAGAAAGGGCCTAATATGGAACCTTGTGGAACGCCAATTTTAACACCCGATCCATCAGATTTTACGCCGTTAACTTCTACCTTTTGAATTCTATTGCTTAGGTATGATCTTAGTAGATCCAACGCTTTATTTCTAACTCCGTAATGATTTAATTTAATTAATAGCGTATTATGATCAACACAATCAAACGCCTTCGATAGGTCGCAAAAAACTCCGATAGCATCCTGTGCGGCCTCCCATGCAGAATAAATATGAGATACAAGGGTAATACCTGCATCCGTAGTCGATTTACCCCTAGTGAAACCATATTGTTTAGCGTGGAGTTGTTTTGTACGGTTGAAGTGTGAGAGCATTTGATTGATAATCTTTTCAAATATTTTACTTAGTGTTGGAAGAACAGATATTGGTCTGAAATTTGAAGGATCGCCCTTATCTCCCGATTTGAACAGCGGTATAAGTTTTCTGTGTTTCATGAGGTCTGGAAAAGCCCCATCGTCAACACATTTATTGAATATATAAGCTAAGTGTGGGGCTATAACTAGAATTACTGAACCAATGACTTTGACTGATATACCCCACAGGTCTTCCGTATTTTTTAAGTTAAGTAATTTAAACGTTTTGACAATGTCCTGGGGATATACATGATGAAATTTTAAATATACATTACTGACGCTAGTGTTATTTTTTAATAAAGTCTCTGCTTCAAATGGAGATGAATTTAGACGGTCCGTTGTGAGTACGGGTACATTGGTGAAGAATGTTTCAAAAGCTCGAGCAACATCAGCGTTGGATTTAACAACATCATCACCTATCTTTAGGCAGAAATCACTGTCCCTTGGTATAACTTTGCCAGTTTCGCGGTTTATTATTTGCCAAACTGTTTTCATTCTATTATTTGAATTTTGAATTTTTCTATTAATGTGTAAATTTTTTGCAGTTCTACAAACCAACTTGAAAGTTTTGGAATAATTTTTAACATAGTCATGAAATTTTCGATCAAAGTTATAGGTTTTTGATCATAAAGGTCATACAAGATAACTCTACTTTTACGAATTCCAAACGTTGCCCAGTCATTAAATTTAGATTTACCGTTGTAGTCACTGACTTTCTTTAATTTGAAAACTTTATTGAATTCTGTCTGAATAATGTTGAAGAAGTCTGAGTAGATTTTGTTTGGGTTCTGTTCATTAAAATCCGGTACTGGCAAATTTATATCTAAGTTTTTCGTATATGTCTCTAGTCTATGGGATGTAATAGGCCTATAAAATGATGGACCAGTCTTATCCTTAATAGTTATTGGGAATGAAACTGTTTGACCACTGTGATCGGAGGGTAAGCAGTTAATTACACTTTTACTTGTGAATGCACACTCACAAAAAACGTTATCTAAGCAAGTTTGGCTGGTAAGTGTAATTCTAGTCGGCTCTAGAAATACATGACATAAATTAAATGATTTGAACAGAGTTATTAATCGTCGCTTCAGTGTTGTATCTACAAGCAGATCTACATTAAGATCGCCACAAATAATTAACTTTTTTCTGTTATTACAAAGTTTAATGAGGGCTTCCTCCATAATTTTCTCAAATATTTCGAAATTGCCATGGCCTTTTTCATCCCTCGGTGGTCTGTAGACACAAACAATAATATGGCTATCTAACTCAACACAGGATACCTCTATTTGTCTTTCAACAGTAAGTGCAAGAATATCTTTCCGTTGTGTCACCTTAATATTATTTTTCACTAAGATTAAAGAACCACCTCTATCAGCAGTCTTTCTATTGTAACAACTGACAATTTTGTAATTATTTATGTTAAAAGACATCATATTTTCCTTCAACCAGTGTTCAGTAACACAAATAATATCAATGTCAGAATTTTTTAGAAATAATTCTAATACAAGTTCTTTGCCAGGTAGCCCCTGGATGTTTTGATGGGCAATATTTAACTGGGGCTTACATTTTGACATATTTAGTGGCTCTTGTATGCTAGAGATTTCCTCTATTGTCTTATGAACTAATTTAAATTACTTGGAACAGATTACAATGTTGCATGCAAAGTATAATTAACAGGTGAATTCCCAATAGGGGTGCATGTCATATTACTCTTAAAATAAGCTGATGTCAAGTTGAACTTAGTTAAACCAACTATAGCTGCGTCGCATATATTATAAGCTAACAATGTAGCTACTAATTTTCTATATTTATTAGACAGGTACAATGTATCCCGTGTCAGAGTAAAGTTATGAATAAAATTATTCATGTCGAAATATAAAATAGCATCGCTGTGATGACATGTTAAATTAAATAAATGAATATTCATTCTATGCACAGATTTGTTCTGTAGTTTCGAATTACTTTTTCGAGTATTAGTAATTAGTAATTTTTCGAGCTAATGTGACCTCTAACGACCTCCAAAAAGGTCAAAGTTCACCTCACTTGACCTCACTTTTTCCCTAAAATTTTCGACTCAACCTAACTTTTTTCCTAAAATTTTCGACTCAACCTAACATTTTTGAAAATTTTTCTAAATGTTCTAACCTAACCTAACCAATTTTTTTTTCAAAAAATCCACAGTGACCTAAACGGTTTAAGAAATATTACGAAGTTGACAACTTATTCAATTTCTTAAACTACCAAGTAAGCGCACCCAGTGGGCATGGGCCCGGGCTGCCAGGGGCAACTCGTTTCACTCCTACCTACCTACCTACCCTACCTAACCTAACCTAACCAATTTGCTAAAGAACTACTGCTTAGCAGTATTTCCCTTTGAAGGCGAAAAGCATAGCGGTGAAAACATAGCTGAAAACTTACGTCAGTTATTTCAAGATTGGGATATCAACCATCAAGTACGAGCTGTAGTAACAGACAATGCACCGAATATGGGACTTGCTGTGACACGTTTGGGTGTGGAACGTATCAGATGTATGGCCTATGGGCCATACATCTGATACGTTCAAGAAACCAATGAACCTTCAAGAAACCAATGAACCTTCCGAAAGTACGCCGTCATTGTCATCTTCTGTTGTTGACACTTTTGACACTGGCGACATCTGGCAGTTACACAAAAGGCTCTTAGCGACGACTTCTACGAGGGCCAATGAAAATTCTAGGACCGCGACAGAATTAGACCTTTATATAGCTGCGCCTCTCAAGGACCTAAAGGAAGATGCCTTGAAGGTGTGGAAGGATTATGAGGGAGCATATCCGACTTTAAGCGCCCTAGCAAGGAAACACCTTCTGGTGTCCGCATCATCGGCACCAGCAGAGAGACTGTTCTCGAAGGCGGGCAACTTAGTGAGAAAAACTCGCAGCCGAATACTCTGTAAAAGGCTGCCCAAACTTTTATTTTTGCAGGCCTTGCCTAAAAATGTATGGTAATTAAATAACTACTAATACTTTAATAAAAAAAACAATTAAACGTTTCATTTGACTGAAGACTTTATATCTAGCCTAAAAATACAAAAAAAATCGATTATTGCAAAAAATCGATTATTTTTGACCTAATAATCGATTTTTTAAATCGATTTTTGTTGAGTAAAAAAGAAATCGATTGTTTATTAATCGATTTTTTTCCCCTCAGTCACATCCCTAGAAAGGGCAATGGGCAAAAGTGGTCCAAATTTCCACCACTGTCGAGAGCTATGCAGGCTTAAAGTCCGTTAAATACCAAACAATTTTCACTACTAGGCGAATAAAATATATTCACTCAGTAAAAAGTTATGACTATGTTAAAATACGTATTTTTTCATTTTTTTCTTAATTATTTAACCGTTTATTTTTTATTTTTTTTGCAGTTATCCGCTCTTTAAGCAGTAACAACATGGTAGCAACGATGATTCATTCTCCCTGTTACTCATAATGCGCTCAAACAGTCCACAAAAAAAAAACGTAAACGCGCTTAAAAAATGTAATACGAAATGGTTCGATATCGCGCTAAAACTATTTGTTATTTTTTTATTTTATTTCGGAATTTGAGGATTGCTAGCATCGTGCGAGTAGGTGATAGCGCTAGTTTTGTCTCTTTCGCACTTAGGATACAATACGCTGCGCCGACGACGACGAAAACAGGTTTTGATCTAACTACCTGATCCAGTCAATGCATGTGTCCCGCGCAGTCGTTTGTTAGCTTGCTCTAAGTACGTACTGTGCGTTTTCTGGTTATATCTTTCTGTGTGATTTTTGTCGTGTACTGGATTCCTTCTGATTCTTTACTTTCGACCCCGGCTATATCACATCGGACGTTTTGTTATTGCTTTATGTTTCTGTGACAATGGAAGTGGAAAGAAGAAATTGCGTTTGTTGCAATTCTTCACTGTTTCGAAGAAGAAACTATCAGTTACTTCAACCGTTTCTGGATAACCACCCAGGAACCGCCGAGCATATTCAAGGACTTTTGGCACCTCGACAGGTTAGTACCTATATTCAATATTAGTACCTTTATCCAACGACGACCGACATTAATTAAGGTGTTTTATTTGTTACAGTTAATACTGGATGGCCAGCAATATATCTGCCGCAATTGTTGGTTGCGGGTAAGGTATGCAGTTGACCGCGATCAAAACCAAGCTGATCAGCCGCCTCCTCGAGTCGGGAGACCATCTGGAGGAAGTTTTGAGACCGATGAATTTACAAGAGCACCAAATACATCTAACGCATGTATATATTATGAATGTGGCAACGCAAGTAGATGCCGTATTCCGGCGTCCATCAAGCTAGAACTGTTGGTACACTCGAATTTTTACATACCTCTAAACGCAAGAGTGTGTCAAGAGCATTTGGATGAAAATCAATGGGGTCAATTGATTGATGCTCCGAACTCATCCCACGACTTTACCGGAGAAATGTTTGTAGACATTACGAAAAGCTTACAAACAGCCGTTCTTAATAGTTCCAACACAATGGATTTTGAAAATATACAATCTATGGATCCAAAAATACTGCATCATCGTGTGGGCTTGACTCATGATGACGCATTTGAGCAAGTGATACGAGAAACCCCTTCATTGCAACGAGAGGTAACCGATCCCAATACTGCGCTTGCAATAGTCATGACATTTCACAACGACAGTGCAAAATTATTATTATCGAGTTATTTGAAGCCTGTTCATCATTAGCAATGGCAGACCAGAAGACCGAGAGAGTTGTGACGGTATTGGGGCTTAACGAAGCCGACGTTGAAGACCTTTGTCTGGCCTTGCAGGTCTCAGACGCCAGCCGGGCCGCGTTTCTATTAGCTACAACAGACGCTGAGTGGGCAGCCGTTAACACTGCTCGCGCGGCGATGAAGTATCTGGGCTTCGACGCCAAGGAGATCATAGCAGCCTTCTTTAAGAAGGCAAATGAGCTGCCAGTGGAGGCAAGGGAGGTGCCTACGCTGCAGGTAGGGGATCTCATGTTATATGAGAAATGCCACCCACCCACAGACCTCGTATTCTTAATCACTCTATTCCTGGAGCGAGGAAACAACCTATCTAAGGCCCTTCTTCGATGCGAACCTGGCATCGCGTCCATCATTAAGCGCAAGTGCGGCCAGTACGGGATTGCTACGGATAAGCGGGCTAACGCGACATTGTTGGGCTCGGCATCTGTGACGCTAGCCCGATTAGCGCAGGCTTTCTCTCCCGCTACTGCAGCGATCATCATCAATCGTGAGTTCACTGGAAAACTCAAAAGCAAGCTGTTCAAGACTGAGCTTCCATTAATCATGCAGCATAGCATATTCGCTGGGCTGATTCCCACCGACCTGACATTTTCCGATGACCTACGCATGATCGCTGTGGTTCTCAACACCGAGACAAGCGTTCTACTATCAACTCCCAAGGAGAAACGGAAAATGAGCAATAGATCATTGGAGGATCTGATGGAGGATGCTCAAATGTATGTTGACGCCGCTATGAATGGGTCCGCGATCTCTGCCGGAATCCGACTGAAGACTCTACATAAAGCGGGCATCTTGACCCTCTCAGGAGCTGGGGCCAGAGCCACCCAGCGCCCAACCATCGAGATGCAGGCTATGATTAAAGAACTAGATGAAATCAGGAGGGTCATGTCACGAACCTACGCCCAGGCCCAAGTTGAGCTACGGGCCCTACGCGCAGCCAAAGAGGAGGAGGGCCGCTGGGATCTCGCCACGGGAGGAAGCAGTCAGGGTCAGGAAAACTGCTAAGGCTGGGTGGGGACGAAGGGATGCGCCACGAACACCTTGCGGCTTCAGAAGGTGCCTCCACCTCTTTCCCTCCACCCAGCCATAGCCCAACCAGTAGCGGATTCAGTCAGGTTCACTCTGGTACACAACAGACAATCAGCACAGATGCAACTCCTGAGATGATCGCGTCCATTATGGACATTTCTTTCTCATCAGAACCCTCCAGCCCTGAGACAGCTACTGCGGCTGTGAACACATCAGTGACGTTGTCAGGTGCATTGGGTCGCTCCAGGGCAGGAATTCTATCAGACCTAAGGAGCCATGGTCTTGGCTCCCTATGCACGGAAATGATCAGGGTCCTTGACGACATTGAGACCCTCTTGTCGATGAGCCCAAATAGTTCTGATGAGAGGAGAAAATTCAGACAAATCAAAGATAAACTTGCTAGGATTCGTGCCAAGGCCAAGACCCGACCAGGACAGGCAATCATTGACAGGATTAAAACCAAGTTGGGACTTCTTCATAAACCCAAACCTAGACAGGACGAAGCTGGGAAGTGAAACAGCAGCTTAGCCGAAAACCAGACGCCTCCCGACCTCAGGGTTCAGACTTACTTTTGACATTACTCTTCGGAGTCACAAAGGCCATATAATAGTCAATAGTCAATAGTCAAAGTACTTTATTACTGTAGATATTTACATATACTTAGCAAACGTCATTTTTTGCCTTTTCTCTACATTGGACCACTGTGGGAGAAGAAGGGCGTAGAAACTCCCACAGATTTATTTTTAGATCTCTTTTAAAAATAGGTTGTGCTTAACTAATACAAATATGAAAATTTTTATTGTTATGATTAATAAGCAGGAATAAATATTTACAAAATTATTAACAGCAAGGTCTGTGTTGAGCCAGATTAACCCCATACAGTCCTGTCATTTAAGTAATCTTGAACATTGTAATATCCCTTTTTCGACAAAGTCGCTTTAACATGCTTTTTAAATTGCTCAAATGGCAATTTCAAAATCTCCAGAGGTATCTTATTGTAGTAGAGAATGCACTGACCCTTGAAAGAATTGCTAACCTTCGCGAGTCTAAAACGGGGCGCACATAGTCTGTGATTATTTCTTAGGTTAACATTACAGCTGTCGCTAAGTTTGGAAAATGTTTTAAGGTTCTTGCGTACATACATTATATTTTCAAAAATAAATTGACTAGCTACTGTTAGTATGTCAATTTCTTTAAAAAGCTCTCTTAAGGAGTCTGTTCGTTTTAAATTATAAATTGCTCGAATAGCTCTTTTCTGTAAAATAAAAATAGTTTGAATATCCGCTGCTTTCCCCCACAACAAGATACCATAGGACATCACACTATGAAAGTAACTAAAATATACTAGCCTAGATGTAGCCACATCCGTGCTTTGTCTGATGTTCCTAACAGCGTAAGCCGCAGAACTTAATTTACCAGCCAATTTATCTATGTGGGGTCCCCACTGCAATTTGCTATCAATGGTTATTCCAAGAAACTTCGTATCATTTACCAATTCTAACGTGCTGTTGTCTAACACCAAACTGGTCTCAACTTGCCTGACATTTGGAAGTGAGAATTTGATACACTTGGTTTTACAAGCGTTTAACAATAAATTATTAACTGTGAACCAATTCAAGGTTAAAGATAATACACCATTAACATCATCAAAATCTCCTTTTTGTCTTTCAATTTTGAAGACCATTGAAGTATCATCAGCAAACAACACTATGTCAGTTAATTTCTCCACCATGAAAGGCAGATCATTAATATATACCAGGAATAAGAAAGGGCCTAATATGGAACCTTGTGGAACGCCAATTTTAACACCCGATCCATCAGATTTTACGCCGTTAACTTCTGCCTTTTGAATTCTATTGCTTAGGTATGATCTTAGTAGATCCAACGCTTTATTTCTAACTCCGTAATGATTTAATTTAATTAATAGCGTATTATGATCAACACAATCAAACGCCTTCGATAGGTCGCAAAAAACTCCGATAGCATCCTGTGCGGCCTCCCATGCAGAATAAATATGAGATACAAGGGTAATACCTGCATCCGTAGTCGATTTACCCCTAGTGAAACTATATTGTTTAGCGTGGAGTTGTTTTGTACGGTTGAAGTGTGAGAGCATTTGATTGAGTATAATCTTTTCAAATATTTTACTTAGTGTTGGAAGAACAGATATTGGTCTGAAATTTGAAGGATCGCCCTTATCTCCCGATTTGAACAGCGGTATAAGTTTACTGTGTTTCATGAGGTCTGGAAAAGCCCCATCGTCAACACATTTATTGAATATATAAGCTAAGTGTGGGGCTATAACTAGAATTACTGAACCAATGACTTTGACTGATATACCCCACAGGTCTTCCGTATTTTTTAAGTTAAGTAATTTAAACGTTTTGACAATGTCCTGGGGATATACATGATGAAATTTTAAATATACATTACTGACGCTAGTGTTATTTTTTAATAAAGTCTCTGCTTCAAATGGAGATGAATTTAGACGGTCCGTTGTGAGTACGGGTACATTGGTGAAGAATGTTTCAAAAGCTCGAGCAACATCAGCGTTGGATTTAACAACATCATCACCTATCTTTAGGCAGAAATCACTGTCCCTTGGTATAACTTTGCCAGTTTCGCGGTTTATTATGTGCCAAACTGTTTTCATTCTATTATTTGAATTTTGAATTTTTCTATTAATGTGTAAAGTTTTTGCAGTTCTACAAACCAACTTGAAAGTTTTGGAATAATTTTTAACATAGTCATGAAATTTTCGATCAAAGTTATAGGTTTTTTGATCATAAAGGTCATACAAGATAACTCTACTTTTACGAATTCCAAACGTTGCCCAGTCATTAAATTTAGATTTACCGTTGTAGTCACTGACTTTCTTTAATTTGAAAACTTTATTGAATTCTGTCTGAATAATGTTGAAGAAGTCTGAGTAGATTTTGTTTGGGTTCTGTTCATTAAAATCCGGTACTGGCAAATTTATATCTAAGTTTTTCGTATATGTCTCTAGTCAATGGGATGTAATAGGCCTATAAAATGATGGACCAGTCTTATCCTTAATAGTTATTGGGAATGAAACTGTTTGACCACTGTGATCGGAGGGTAAGCAGTTAATTACACTTTTACTTGTGAATGCACAGTCACAAAAAACGTTATCTAAGCAAGTTTGGCTGGTAAGTGTAATTCTAGTCGGCTCTAGAAATACATGACATAAATTAAATGATTTGAACAGAGTTATTAATCGTCGCTTCAGTGTTGTATCTACAAGCAGATCTACATTAAGATCGCCACAAATAATTAACTTTTTTCTGTTATTACAAAGTTTAATGAGGGCTTCCTCCATAATTTTCTCAAATATTTCGAAATTGCCATGGCCTTTTTCATCCCTCGGTGGTCTGTAGACACAAACAATAATATGGCTATCTAACTCAACACAGGATACCTCTATTTGTCTTTCAACAGTAAGTGCAAGAATATCTTTCCGTTGTGTCACCTTAATATTATTTTTCACTAAGATTAAAGAACCACCTCTATCAGCAGTCTTTCTATTGTAACAACTGACAATTTTGTAATTATTTATGTTAAAAGACATCATATTTTCCTTCAACCAGTGTTCAGTAACACAAATAATATCAATGTCAGAATTTTTTAGAAATAATTCTAATACAAGTTCTTTGCCAGGTAGCCCCTGGATGTTTTGATGGGCAATATTTAACTGGGGCTTACATTTTGACATATTTAGTGGCTCTTGTATGCTAGAGATTTCCTCTATTGTCTTATGAACTAATTTAAATTACTTGGAACAGATTCCAATGTTGCATGCAAAGTATAATTAACAGGTGAATTCCCAATAGGGGTGCATGTCATATTACTCTTAAAATAAGCTGATGTCAAGTTGAACTTAGTTAAACCAACTATAGCTGCGTCGCATATATTATAAGCTAACAATGTAGCTACTAATTTTCTATATTTATTAGACAGGTACAATGTATCCCGTGTCAGAGTAAAGTTATGAATAAAATTATTCATGTCGAAATATAAAATAGCATCGCTGTGATGACATGTTAAAATAAATAAATGAATATTCATTCTATGCACAGATTTGTTCTGTAGTTTCGAATTACTTTTTCGAGTATTAGTAATTAGTAATTTTTCGAGCTAATGTGACCTCTAACGACCTCTAAAAAGGTCAAAGTTCACCTCACTTGACCTCACTTTTTCCCTAAAATTTTCGACTCAACCTAACTTTTTTCCTAAAATTTTCGACTCAACCTAACATTTTTGAAAATTTTTCTAAAATGTTCTAACCTAACCTAACCAATTTTTTTTTCAAAAAATCCACAGTGACCTAAACGGTTTAAGAAATATTACGAAGTTGACAACTTATTCAATTTCTTAAACTACCAAGTAAGCGCACCCAGTGCGCATGGGCCCGGGCTGCCAGGGGCAACTCGTTTCACTCCTACCTACCTACCTACCCTACCTAACCTAACCTAACCAATTTGCTAAAGAACTACTGCTTAGCAGTATTTCCCTTTGAAGGCGAAAAGCATAGCGGTGAAAACATAGCTGAAAACTTACGTCAGTTATTTCAAGATTGGGATATCAACCATCAAGTACGAGCTGTAGTAACAGACAATGCACCGAATATGGGACTTGCTGTGACACGTTTGGGTGTGGAACGTATCAGATGTATGGCCCATGGGCCATACATCTGATACGTTCAAGAAACCAATGAACCTTCAAGAAACCAATGAACCTTCCGAAAGTACGCCGTCATTGTCATCTTCTGTTGTTGACACTTTTGACACTGGCGACATCTGGCAGTTACACAAAAGGCTCTTAGCGACGACTTCTACGAGGGCCAATGAAAATTCTAGGACCGCGACAGAATTAGACCTTTATATAGCTGCGCCTCTCAAGGACCTAAAGGAAGATGCCTTGAAGGTGTGGAAGGATTATGAGGGAGCATATCCGACTTTAAGCGCCCTAGCAAGGAAACACCTTCTGGTGTCCGCATCATCGGCACCAGCAGAGAGACTGTTCTCGAAGGCGGGCAACTTAGTGAGAAAAACTCGCAGCCGAATACTCTGTAAAAGGCTGCCCAAACTTTTATTTTTGCAGGCCTTGCCTAAAAATGTATGGTAATTAAATAACTACTAATACTTTAATAAAAAAAACAATTAAACGTTTCATTTGACTGAAGACTTTATATCTAGCCTAAAAATACAAAAAAAATCGATTATTGCAAAAAATCGATTATTTTTGACCTAATAATCGATTTTTTAAATCGATTTTTGTTGAGTAAAAAAGAAATCGATTGTTTATTAATCGATTTTTTTCCCCTCAGTCACATCCCTAGAAAGGACAATGGGCAAAAGTGGTCCAAATTTCCACCACTGTCGAGAGCTATGCAGGCTTAAAGTCCGTTAAATACCAAACAATTTTCACTACTAGGCGAATAAAATATATTCACTCAGTAAAAAGTTATGACTATGTTAAAATACGTATTTTTTCATTTTTTTCTTAATTATTTATCCTTTTATTTTTTATTTTTTTTGCAGTTATCCGCACTTTAAGCAGTAACAACATGGTAGCAACGATGATTCATTCTCCCTGTTACTCATAATGCGCTCAAACAGTCCACAAAAAAAAACGTAAACGCGCTTAAAAAATGTAATACGAAATGGTTCGATATCGCGCTAAAACTATTTGTTAATTTTTTTTTTATATTTCGGAATTTGAGGATTGCTAGCATCGTGCGAGTAGGTGATAGCGCTAGTTTTGTCTCTTTCGCACTTAGGATACAATACGCTGCGCCGACGACGACGAAAACAGGTTTTGATCTAACTACCTGATCCAGTCAATGCATGTGTCCCGCGCAGTCGTTTGTTAGCTTGCTCTAAGTACGTACTGTGCGTTTTCTGGTTATATCTTTCTGTGTGATTTTTGTCGTGTACTGGATTCCTTCTGATTCTTTACTTTCGACCCCGGCTATATCACATCGGACGTTTTGTTATTGCTTTATGTTTCTGTGACAATGGAAGTGGAAAGAATAAATTGCGTTTGTTGCAATTCTTCACTGTTTCGAAGAAGAAACTATCAGTTACTTCAACCGTTTCTGAATAACCACCCAGGAACCGCCGAGCATATTCAAGGACTTTTGGCACCTCGACAGGTTAGTACCTATATTCAATATTAGTACCTTTATCCAACGACGACCGACATTAATTAAGGTGTTTTATTTGTTACAGTTAATACTGGATGGCCAGCAATATATCTGCCGCAATTGTTGGTTGCGGGTAAGGTATGCAGTTGACCGCGATCAAAACCAAGCTGATCAGCCGCCTCCTCGAGTCGGGAGACCATCTGGAGGAAGTTTTGAGACCGATGAATTTACAAGAGCACCAAATACATCTAACGCATGTATATATTATGAATGTGGCAACGCAAGTAGATGCCGTATTCCGGCGTCCATCAAGCTAGAACTGTTGGTACACTCGAATTTTTACATACCTCTAAACGCAAGAGTGTGTCAAGAGCATTTGGATGAAAATCAATGGGGTCAATTGATTGATGCTCCGAACTCATCCCACGACTTTACCGGAGAAATGTTTGTAGACATTACGAAAACCTTACAAACAGCCGTTCTTAATAGTTCCAACACAATGGATTTTGAAAATATACAATCTATGGATCCAAAAATACTGCATCATCGTGTGGGCTTGACTCATGATGACGCATTTGAGCAAGTGATACGAGAAACCCCTTCATTGCAACGAGAGGTAACCGATCCCAATACTGCGCTTGCAATAGTCATGACATTTCACAACGACAGTGCAAAATTATTATTATCGAGTTATTTGAAGCCTGTTCATCATTAGCAATGGCAGACCAGAAGACCGAGAGAGTTGTGACTGTATTGGGGCTTAACGAAGCCGACGTTGAAGACCTTTGTCTGGCCTTGCAGGTCTCAGACGCCAGCCGGGCCGCGTTTCTATTAGCTACAACAGACGCTGAGTGGGCAGCCGTTAACACTGCTCGCGCGGCGATGAAGTATCTGGGCTTCGACGCCAAGGAGATCATAGCAGCCTTCTTTAAGAAGGCAAATGAGCTGCCAGTGGAGGCAAGGGAGGTGCCTACGCTGCAGGTAGGGGATCTCATGTTATATGAGAAATGCCACCCACCCACAGACCTCGTATTCTTAATCACTCTATTCCTGGAGCGAGGAAACAACCTATCTAAGGCCCTTCTTCGATGCGAACCTGGCATCGCGTCCATCATTAAGCGCAAGTGCGGCCAGTACGGGATTGCTACGGATAAGCGGGCTAACGCGACATTGTTGGGCTCGGCATCTGTGACGCTAGCCCGATTAGCGCAGGCTTTCTCTCCCGCTACTGCAGCGATCATCATCAATCGTGAGTTCACTGGAAAACTCAAAAGCAAGCTGTTCAAGACTGAGCTTCCATTAATCATGCAGCATAGCATATTCGCTGGGCTGATTCCCACCGACCTGACATTTTCCGATGACCTACGCATGATCGCTGTGGTTCTCAACACCGAGACAAGCGTTCTACTATCAACTCCCAAGGAGAAACGGAAAATGAGCAATAGATCATTGGAGGATCTGATGGAGGATGCTCAAATGTATGTTGACGCCGCTATGAATGGGTCCGCGATCTCTGCCGGAAACCGACTGAAGACTCTACATAAAGCGGGCATCTTGACCCTCTCAGGAGCTGGGGCCAGAGCCACCCAGCGCCCAACCATCGAGATGCAGGCTATGATTAAAGAACTAGATGAAATCAGGAGGGTCATGTCACGAACCTACGCCCAGGCCCAAGTTGAGCTACGGGCCCTACGCGCAGCCAAAGAGGAGGAGGGCCGCTGGGATCTCGCCACGGGAGGAAGCAGTCAGGGTCAGGAAAACTGCTAAGGCTGGGTGGGGACGAAGGGATGCGCCACGAACACCTTGCGGCTTCAGAAGGTGCCTCCACCTCTTTCCCTCCACCCAGCCATAGCCCAACCAGTAGCGGATTCAGTCAGGTTCACTCTGGTACACAACAGACAATCAGCACAGATGCAACTCCTGAGATGATCGCGTCCATTATGGACATTTCTTTCTCATCAGAACCCTCCAGCCCTGAGACAGCTACTGCGGCTGTGAACACATCAGTGACGTTGTCAGGTGCATTGGGTCGCTCCAGGGCAGGAATTCTATCAGACCTAAGGAGCCATGGTCTTGGCTCCCTATGCACGGAAATGATCAGGGTCCTTGACGACATTGAGACCCTCTTGTCGATGAGCCCAAATAGTTCTGATGAGAGGAGAAAATTCAGACAAATCAAAGATAAACTTGCTAGGATTCGTGCCAAGGCCAAGACCCGACCAGGACAGGCAATCATTGACAGGATTAAAACCAAGTTGGGACTTCTTCATAAACCCAAACCTAGACAGGACGAAGCTGGGAAGTGAAACAGCAGCTTAGCCGAAAACCAGACGCCTCCCGACCTCAGGGTTCAGACTTACTTTTGACATTACTCTTCGGAGTCACAAAGGCCATATAATAGTCAATAGTCAATAGTCAAAGTACTTTATTACTGTAGATATTTACATATACTTAGCAAACGTCATTTTTTGCCTCTTCTCTACATTGGACCACTGTGGGAGAAGAAGGGCGTAGAAACTCCCACAGATTTATTTTTAGATCTCTTTTAAAAATAGGTTGTGCTTAACTAATACAAATATGAAAATTTTTATTGTTATGATTAATAAGCAGGAATAAATAATTACAAAATTATTAACAGCAAGGTCTGTGTTGAGCCAGATTAACCCCATACAGTCCTGTCATTTAAGTAATCTTGAACATTGTAATATCCCTTTTTCGACAAAGTCGCTTTAACATGCTTTTTAAATTGCTCAAATGGCAATTTCAAAATCTCCAGAGGTATCTTATTGTAGTAGAGAATGCACTGACCCTTGAAGGAATTGCTAACCTTCGCGAGTCTAAAACGGGGCGCACATAGTCTGTGATTATTTCTTAGGTTAACATTACAGCTGTCGCTAAGTTTGGAAAATGTTTTAAGGTTCTTGCGTACATACATTATATTTTCAAAAATAAATTGACTAGCTACTGTTAGTATGTCAATTTCTTTAAAAAGCTCTCTTAAGGAGTCTGTTCGTTTTAAATTATAAATTGCTCGAATAGCTCTATTCTGTAAAATAAAAATAGTTTGAATATCCGCTGCTTTCCCCCACAACAAGATACCATAGGACATCACACTATGAAAGTAACTAAAATATACTAGCCTAGATGTAGCCACATCCGTGCTTTGTCTGATGTTCCTAACAGCGTAAGCCGCAGAACTTAATTTACCAGCCAATTTATCTATGTGGGGTCCCCACTGCAATTTGCTATCAATGGTTATTCCAAGAAACTTCGTATCATTTACCAATTCTAACGTGCTGTTGTCTAACACCAAACTGGTCTCAACTTGCCTGACATTTGGAAGTGAGAATTTGATACACTTGGTTTTACAAGCGTTTAACAATAAATTATTAACTGTGAACCAATTCAAGGTTAAAGACAATACACCATTAACATCATCAAAATCTCCTTTTTGTCTTTCAATTTTGAAGACCATTGAAGTATCATCAGCAAACAACACTATGTCAGTTAATTTCTCCACCATGAAAGGCAGATCATTAATATATACCAGGAATAAGAAAGGGCCTAATATGGAACCTTGTGGAACGCCAATTTTAACACCCGATCCATCAGATTTTACGCCGTTAACTTCTGCCTTTTGAATTCTATTGCTTAGGTATGATCTTAGTAGATCCAACGCTTTATTTCTAACTCCGTAATGATTTAATTTAATTAATAGCGTATTATGATCAACACAATCAAACGCCTTCGATAGGTCGCAAAAAACTCCGATAGCATCCTGTGCGGCCTCCCATGCAGAATAAATATGAGATACAAGGGTAATACCTGCATCCGTAGTCGATTTACCCCTAGTGAAACCATATTGTTTAGCGTGGAGTTGTTTTGTACGGTTGAAGTGTGAGAGCATTTGATTGAGTATAATCTTTTCAAATATTTTACTTAGTGTTGGAAGAACAGATATTGGTCTGAAATTTGAAGGATCGCCCTTATCTCCCGATTTGAACAGCGGTATAAGTTTACTGTGTTTCATGAGGTCTGGAAAAGCCCCATCGTCAACACATTTATTGAATATATAAGCTAAGTGTGGGGCTATAACTAGAATTACTGAACCAATGACTTTGACTGATATACCCCACAGGTCTTCCGTATTTTTTAAGTTAAGTAATTTAAACGTTTTGACAATGTCCTGGGGGTATACATGATGAAATTTTAAATATACATTACTGACGCTAGTGTTATTTTTTAATAAAGTCTCTGCTTCAAATGGAGATGAATTTAGACGGTCCGTTGTGAGTACGGGTACATTGGTGAAGAATGTTTCAAAAGCTCGAGCAACATCAGCGTTGGATTTAACAACATCATCACCTATCTTTAGGCAGAAATCACTGTCCCTTGGTATAACTTTGCCAGTTTCGCGGTTTATTATTTGCCAAACTGTTTTCATTCTATTATTTGAATTTTGAATTTTTCTATTAATGTGTAAAGTTTTTGCAGTTCTACAAACCAACTTGAAAGTTTTGGAATAATTTTTAACATAGTCATGAAATTTTCGATCAAAGTTATAGGTTTTTTGATCATAAAGGTCATACAAGATAACTCTACTTTTACGAATTCCAAACGTTGCCCAGTCATTAAATTTAGATTTACCGTTGTAGTCACTGACTTTCTTTAATTTGAAAACTTTATTGAATTCTGTCTGAATAATGTTGAAGAAGTCTGAGTAGATTTTGTTTGGGTTCTGTTCATTAAAATCCGGTACTGGCAAATTTATATCTAAGTTTTTCGTATATGTCTCTAGTCTATGGGATGTAATAGGCCTATAAAATGATGGACCAGTCTTATCCTTAATAGTTATTGGGAATGAAACTGTTTGACCACTGTGATCGGAGGGTAAGCAGTTAATTACACTTTTACTTGTGAATGCACAGTCACAAAAAACGTTATCTAAGCAAGTTTGGCTGGTAAGTGTAATTCTAGTCGGCTCTAGAAATACATGACATAAATTAAATGATTTGAACAGAGTTATTAATCGTCGCTTCAGTGTTGTATCTACAAGCAGATCTACATTAAGATCGCCACAAATAATTAACTTTTTTCTGTTATTACAAAGTTTAATGAGGGCTTCCTCCATAATTTTCTCAAATATTTCGAAATTGCCATGGCCTTTTTCATCCCTCGGTGGTCTGTAGACACAAACAATAATATGGCTATCTAACTCAACACAGGATACCTCTATTTGTCTTTCAACAGTAAGTGCAAGAATATCTTTCCGTTGTGTCACCTTAATATTATTTTTCACTAAGATTAAAGAACCACCTCTATCAGCAGTCTTTCTATTGTAACAACTGACAATTTTGTAATTATTTATGTTAAAAGACATCATATTTTCCTTCAACCAGTGTTCAGTAACACAAATAATATCAATGTCAGAATTTTTTAGAAATAATTCTAATACAAGTTCTTTGCCAGGTAGCCCCTGGATGTTTTGATGGGCAATATTTAACTGGGGCTTACATTTTGACATATTTAGTGGCTCTTGTATGCTAGAGATTTCCTCTATTGTCTTATGAACTAATTTAAATTACTTGGAACAGATTCCAATGTTGCATGCAAAGTATAATTAACAGGTGAATTCCCAATAGGGGTGCATGTCATATTACTCTTAAAATAAGCTGATGTCAAGTTGAACTTAGTTAAACCAACTATAGCTGCGTCGCATATATTATAAGCTAACAATGTAGCTACTAATTTTCTATATTTATTAGACAGGTACAATGTATCCCGTGTCAGAGTAAAGTTATGAATAAAATTATTCATGTCGAAATATAAAATAGCATCGCTGTGATGACATGTTAAATTAAATAAATGAATATTCATTCTATGCACAGATTTGTTCTGTAGTTTCGAATTACTTTTTCGAGTATTAGTAATTAGTAATTTTTCGAGCTAATGTGACCTCTAACGACCTCTAAAAAGGTCAAAGTTCACCTCACTTGACCTCACTTTTTCCCTAAAATTTTCGACTCAACCTAACTTTTTTCCTAAAATTTTCGACTCAACCTAACATTTTTGAAAATTTTTCTAAAATGTTCTAACCTAACCTAACCAATTTTTTTTTCAAAAAATCCACAGTGACCTAAACGGTTTAAGAAATATTACGAAGTTGACAACTTATTCAATTTCTTAAACTACCAAGTAAGCGCACCCAGTGCGCATGGGCCCGGGCTGCCAGGGGCAACTCGTTTCACTCCTACCTACCTACCTACCCTACCTAACCTAACCTAACCAATTTGCTAAAGAACTACTGCTTAGCAGTATTTCCCTTTGAAGGCGAAAAGCATAGCGGTGAAAACATAGCTGAAAACTTACGTCAGTTATTTCAAGATTGGGATATCAACCATCAAGTACGAGCTGTAGTAACAGACAATGCACCGAATATGGGACTTGCTGTGACACGTTTGGGTGTGGAACGTATCAGATGTATGGCCCATGGGCCATACATCTGATACGTTCAAGAAACCAATGAACCTTCAAGAAACCAATGAACCTTCCGAAAGTACGCCGTCATTGTCATCTTCTGTTGTTGACACTTTTGACACTGGCGACATCTGGCAGTTACACAAAAGGCTCTTAGCGACGACTTCTACGAGGGCCAATGAAAATTCTAGGACCGCGACAGAATTAGACCTTTATATAGCTGCGCCTCTTAAGGACCTAAAGGAAGATGCCTTGAAGGTGTGGAAGGATTATGAGGGAGCATATCCGACTTTAAGCGCCCTAGCAAGGAAACACCTTCTGGTGTCCGCATCATCGGCACCAGCAGAGAGACTGTTCTCGAAGGCGGGCAACTTAGTGAGAAAAACTCGCAGCCGAATACTCTGTAAAAGGCTGCCCAAACTTTTATTTTTGCAGGCCTTGCCTAAAAATGTATGGTAATTAAATAACTACTAATACTTTAATAAAAAAAACAATTAAACGTTTCATTTGACTGAAGACTTTATATCTAGCCTAAAAATACAAAAAAAATCGATTATTGCAAAAAATCGATTATTTTTGACCTAATAATCGATTTTTTAAATCGATTTTTGTTGAGTAAAAAAGAAATCGATTGTTTATTAATCGATTTTTTTCCCCTCAGTCACATCCCTAGAAAGGACAATGGGCAAAAGTGGTCCAAATTTCCACCACTGTCGAGAGCTATGCAGGCTTAAAGTCCGTTAAATACCAAACAATTTTCACTACTAGGCGAATAAAATATATTCACTCAGTAAAAAGTTATGACTATGTTAAAATACGTATTTTTTCATTTTTTTCTTAATTATTTATCCGTTTATTTTTTATTTTTTTTGCAGTTATCCGCACTTTAAGCAGTAACAACATGGTAGCAACGATGATTCATTCTCCCTGTTACTCATAATGCGCTCAAACAGTCCACAAAAAAAAACGTAAACGCGCTTAAAAAATGTAATACGAAATGGTTCGATATCGCGCTAAAACTATTTGTTATTTTTTTTTTTATTTCGGAATTTGAGGATTGCTAGCATCGTGCGAGTAGGTGATAGCGCTAGTTTTGTCTCTTTCGCACTTAGGATACAATACGCTGCGCCGACGACGACGAAAACAGGTTTTGATCTAACTACCTGATCCAGTCAATGCATGTGTCCCGCGCAGTCGTTTGTTAGCTTGCTCTAAGTACGTACTGTGCGTTTTCTGGTTATATCTTTCTGTGTGATTTTTGTCGTGTACTGGATTCCTTCTGATTCTTTACTTTCGACCCCGGCTATATCACATCGGACGTTTTGTTATTGCTTTATGTTTCTGTGACAATGGAAGTGGAAAGAATAAATTGCGTTTGTTGCAATTCTTCACTGTTTCGAAGAAGAAACTATCAGTTACTTCAACCGTTTCTGGATAACCACCCAGGAACCGCCGAGCATATTCAAGGACTTTTGGCACCTCGACAGGTTAGTACCTATATTCAATATTAGTACCTTTATCCAACGACGACCGACATTAATTAAGGTGTTTTATTTGTAACAGTTAATACTGGATGGCCAGCAATATATCTGCCGCAATTGTTGGTTGCGGGTAAGGTATGCAGTTGACCGCGATCAAAACCAAGCTGATCAGCCGCCTCCTCGAGTCGGGAGACCATCTGGAGGAAGTTTTGAGACCGATGAATTTACAAGAGCACCAAATACATCTAACGCATGTATATATTATGAATGTGGCAACGCAAGTAGATGCCGTATTCCGGCGTCCATCAAGCTAGAACTGTTGGTACACTCGAATTTTTACATACCTCTAAACGCAAGAGTGTGTCAAGAGCATTTGGATGAAAATCAATGGGGTCAATTGATTGATGCTCCGAACTCATCCCACGACTTTACCGGAGAAATGTTTGTAGACATTACGAAAACCTTACAAACAGCCGTTCTTAATAGTTCCAACACAATGGATTTTGAAAATATACAATCTATGGATCCAAAAATACTGCATCATCGTGTGGGCTTGACTCATGATGACGCATTTGAGCAAGTGATACGAGAAACCCCTTCATTGCAACGAGAGGTAACCGATCCCAATACTGCGCTTGCAATAGTCATGACATTTCACAACGACAGTGCAAAATTATTATTATCGAGGTCTTTGAAGCCTGTTCATCATTAGCAATGGCAGACCAGAAGACCGAGAGAGTTGTGACTGTATTGGGGCTTAACGAAGCCGACGTTGAAGACCTTTGTCTGGCCTTGCAGGTCTCAGACGACAGCCGGGCCGCGTTTCTATTAGCTACAACAGACGCTGAGTGGGCAGCCGTTAACACTGCTCGCGCGGCGATGAAGTATCTGGGCTTCGACGCCAAGGAGATCATAGCAGCCTTCTTTAAGAAGGCAAATGAGCTGCCAGTGGAGGCAAGGGAGGTGCCTACGCTGCAGGTAGGGGATCTCATGTTATATGAGAAATGCCACCCACCCACAGACCTCGTATTCTTAATCACTCTATTCCTGGAGCGAGGAAACAACCTATCTAAGGCCCTTCTTCGATGCGAACCTGGCATCGCGTCCATCATTAAGCGCAAGTGCGGCCAGTACGGGATTGCTACGGATAAGCGGGCTAACGCGACATTGTTGGGCTCGGCATCTGTGACGCTAGCCCGATTAGCGCAGGCTTTCTCTCCCGCTACTGCAGCGATCATCATCAATCGTGAGTTCACTGGACACGTTTCAAAAGCAAGCTGTTCAAGACTGAGCTTCCATTAATCATGCAGCATAGCATATTCGCTGGGCTGATTCCCACCGACCTGACATTTTCCGATGACCTACGCATGATCGCTGTGGTTCTCAACACCGAGACAAGCGTTCTACTATCAACTCCCAAGGAGAAACGGAAAATGAGCAATAGATCATTGGAGGATCTGATGGAGGATGCTCAAATGTATGTTGACGCCGCTATGAATGGGTCCGCGATCTCTGCCGGAATCCGACTGAAGACTCTACATAAAGCGGGCATCTTGACCCTCTCAGGAGCTGGGGCCAGAGCCACCCAGCGCCCAACCATCGAGATGCAGGCTATGATTAAAGAACTAGATGAAATCAGGAGGGTCATGTCACGAACCTACGCCCAGGCCCAAGTTGAGCTACGGGCCCTACGCGCAGCCAAAGAGGAGGAGGGCCGCTGGGATCTCGCCACGGGAGGAAGCAGTCAGGGTCAGGAAAACTGCTAAGGCTGGGTGGGGACGAAGGGATGCGCCACGAACACCTTGCGGCTTCAGAAGGTGCCTCCACCTCTTTCCCTCCACCCAGCCATAGCCCAACCAGTAGCGGATTCAGTCAGGTTCACTCTGGTACACAACAGACAATCAGCACAGATGCAACTCCTGAGATGATCGCGTCCATTATGGACATTTCTTTCTCATCAGAACCCTCCAGCCCTGAGACAGCTACTGCGGCTGTGAACACATCAGTGACGTTGTCAGGTGCATTGGGTCGCTCCAGGGCAGGAATTCTATCAGACCTAAGGAGCCATGGTCTTGGCTCCCTATGCACGGAAATGATCAGGGTCCTTGACGACATTGAGACCCTCTTGTCGATGAGCCCAAATAGTTCTGATGAGAGGAGAAAATTCAGACAAATCAAAGATAAACTTGCTAGGATTCGTGCCAAGGCCAAGACCCGACCAGGACAGGCAATCATTGACAGGATTAAAACCAAGTTGGGACTTCTTCATAAACCCAAACCTAGACAGGACGAAGCTGGGAAGTGAAACAGCAGCTTAGCCGAAAACCAGACGCCTCCCGACCTCAGGGTTCAGACTTACTTTTGACATTACTCTTCGGAGTCACAAAGGCCATATAATAGTCAATAGTCAATAGTCAAAGTACTTTATTACTGTAGATATTTACATATACTTAGCAAACGTCATTTTTTGCCTCTTCTCTACATTGGACCACTGTGGGAGAAGAAGGGCGTAGAAACTCCCACAGATTTATTTTTAGATCTCTTTTAAAAATAGGTTGTGCTTAACTAATACAAATATGAAAAATTTTATTGTTATGATTAATAAGCAGGAATAAATAATTACAAAATTATTAACAGCAAGGTCTGTGTTGAGCCAGATTAACCCCATACAGTCCTGTCATTTAAGTAATCTTGAACATTGTAATATCCCTTTTTCGACAAAGTCGCTTTAACATGCTTTTTAAATTGCTCAAATGGCAATTTCAAAATCTCCAGAGGTATCTTATTGTAGTAGAGAATGCACTGACCCTTGAAAGAATTGCTAACCTTCGCGAGTCTAAAACGGGGCGCACATAGTCTGTGATTATTTCTTAGGTTAACATTACAGCTGTCGCTAAGTTTGGAAAATGTTTTAAGGTTCTTGCGTACATACATTATATTTTCAAAAATAAATTGACTAGCTACTGTTAGTATGTCAATTTCTTTAAAAAGCTCTCTTAAGGAGTCTGTTCGTTTTAAATTATAAATTGCTCGAATAGCTCTTTTCTGTAAAATAAAAATAGTTTGAATATCCGCTGCTTTCCCCCACAACAAGATACCATAGGACATCACACTATGAAAGTAACTAAAATATACTAGCCTAGATGTAGCCACATCCGTGCTTTGTCTGATGTTCCTAACAGCGTAAGCCGCAGAACTTAATTTACCAGCCAATTTATCTATGTGGGGTCCCCACTGCAATTTGCTATCAATGGTCATTCCAAGAAACTTCGTATCATTTACCAATTCTAACGTGCTGTTGTCTAACACCAAACTGGTCTCAACTTGCCTGACATTTGGAAGTGAGAATTTGATACACTTGGTTTTACAAGCGTTTAACAATAAATTATTAACTGTGAACCAATTCAAGGTTAAAGACAATACACCATTAACATCATCAAAATCTCCTTTTTGTCTTTCAATTTTGAAGACCATTGAAGTATCATCAGCAAACAACACTATGTCAGTTAATTTCTCCACCATGAAAGGCAGATCATTAATATATACCAGGAATAAGAAAGGGCCTAATATGGAACCTTGTGGAACGCCAATTTTAACACCCGATCCATCAGATTTTACGCCGTTAACTTCTGCCTTTTGAATTCTATTGCTTAGGTATGATCTTAGTAGATCCAACGCTTTATTTCTAACTCCGTAATGATTTAATTTAATTAATAGCGTATTATGATCAACACAATCAAACGCCTTCGATAGGTCGCAAAAAACTCCGATAGCATCCTGTGCGGCCTCCCATGCAGAATAAATATGAGATACAAGGGTAATACCTGCATCCGTAGTCGATTTACCCCTAGTGAAACCATATTGTTTAGCGTGGAGTTGTTTTGTACGGTTGAAGTGTGAGAGCATTTGATTGAGTATAATCTTTTCAAATATTTTACTTAGTGTTGGAAGAACAGATATTGGTCTGAAATTTGAAGGATCGCCCTTATCTCCCGATTTGAACAGCGGTATAAGTTTACTGTGTTTCATGAGGTCTGGAAAAGCCCCATCGTCAACACATTTATTGAATATATAAGCTAAGTGTGGGGCTATAACTAGAATTACTGAACCAATGACTTTGACTGATATACCCCACAGGTCTTCCGTATTTTTTAAGTTAAGTAATTTAAACGTTTTGACAATGTCCTGGGGATATACATGATGAAATTTTAAATATACATTACTGACGCTAGTGTTATTTTTTAATAAAGTCTCTGCTTCAAATGGAGATGAATTTAGACGGTCCGTTGTGAGTACGGGTACATTGGTGAAGAATGTTTCAAAAGCTCGAGCAACATCAGCGTTGGATTTAACAACATCATCACCTATCTTTAGGCAGAAATCACTGTCCCTTGGTATAACTTTGCCAGTTTCGCGGTTTATTATTTGCCAAACTGTTTTCATTCTATTATTTGAATTTTGAGTTTTTCTATTAATGTGTAAAGTTTTTGCAGTTCTACAAACCAACTTGAAAGTTTTGGAATAATTTTTAACATAGTCATGAAATTTTCGATCAAAGTTAAAGGTTTTTTGATCATAAAGGTCATACAAGATAACTCTACTTTTACGAATTCCAAACGTTGCCCAGTCATTAAATTTAGATTTACCGTTGTAGTCACTGACTTTCTTTAATTTGAAAACTTTATTGAATTCTGTCTGAATAATGTTGAAGAAGTCTGAGTAGATTTTGTTTGGGTTCTGTTCATTAAAATCCGGTACTGGCAAATTTATATCTAAGTTTTTCGTATATGTCTCTAGTCTATGGGATGTAATAGGCCTATAAAATGATGGACCAGTCTTATCCTTAATAGTTATTGGGAATGAAACTGTTTGACCACTGTGATCGGAGGGTAAGCAGTTAATTACACTTTTACTTGTGAATGCACAGTCACAAAAAACGTTATCTAAGCAAGTTTGGCTGGTAAGTGTAATTCTAGTCGGCTCTATGTATGTACATGACATAAATTAAATGATTTGAACAGAGTTATTAATCGTCGCTTCAGTGTTGTATCTACAAGCAGATCTACATTAAGATCGCCACAAATAATTAACTTTTTTCTGTTATTACAAAGTTTAATGAGGGCTTCCTCCATAATTTTCTCAAATATTTCGAAATTGCCATGGCCTTTTTCATCCCTCGGTGGTCTGTAGACACAAACAATAATATGGCTATCTAACTCAACACAGGATACCTCTATTTGTCTTTCAACAGTAAGTGCAAGAATATCTTTCCGTTGTGTCACCTTAATATTATTTTTCACTAAGATTAAAGAACCACCTCTATCAGCAGTCTTTCTATTGTAACAACTGACAATTTTGTAATTATTTATGTTAAAAGACATCATATTTTCCTTCAACCAGTGTTCAGTAACACAAATAATATCAATGTCAGAATTTTTTAGAAATAATTCTAATACAAGTTCTTTGCCAGGTAGCCCCTGGATGTTTTGATGGGCAATATTTAACTGGGGCTTACATTTTGACATATTTAGTGGCTCTTGTATGCTAGAGATTTCCTCTATTGTCTTATGAACTAATTTAAATTACTTGGAACAGATTCCAATGTTGCATGCAAAGTATAATTAACAGGTGAATTCCCAATAGGGGTGCATGTCATATTACTCTTAAAATAAGCTGATGTCAAGTTGAACTTAGTTAAACCAACTATAGCTGCGTCGCATATATTATAAGCTAACAATGTAGCTACTAATTTTCTATATTTATTAGACAGGTACAATGTATCCCGTGTCAGAGTAAAGTTATGAATAAAATTATTCATGTCGAAATATAAAATAGCATCGCTGTGATGACATGTTAAATTAAATAAATGAATATTCATTCTATGCACAGATTTGTTCTGTAGTTCTGTCAAATTACAGGCATATGGAAAATTGCATAGTATAAATTTGCATTTCATCCTACTATGTAAGTCTAGAAGTGTTTCAACACTTTTATTCAAATCATTCCGACTAATGTTTGAATGATTTCCTACCATAATTACAATTGTGCTGTACTCATCATAGATACCGCGACTAATCATCTTCACTAGATCTACAAATGAACTATTTGGACAGCAAATGTTCGTTACTTTTTGGGTAAGCCGGTTATGTAATAGAGTCCCAAATCCTGCACCTACTTTGTCGGAGAACAACAGAGTTTTTCTCTGAGCACATATTTTGGTAGCTGGCGGTACACGAGTGGAGGTGAGTGGCGGGACACACGTGTTGGAGTGCGGTTTGATGCACGTGGCGGCGGCGGTTGGCGCGGCATTCGCGGCAGCGAGCGTCGCAACGTGCGCAACGGCGAACGGCGCGGCCGTCGGAGCAGCTTGCGGCATGACACACGCCTCAGCAGGGACAGCGAGCGGCGCGGTGCTCGCGCTGTTGAGCTGCGAGGTGTCTCCTCGTCGACGACGGCGACGCTGTTTTTTGGTTGGGGCAGCGGTGGACGCTGCAACACTCTCGTTGAGGGGGGTCGAGACCAAAGTTAGTGATGTGGGCTCGTCCTCCTTGCTGGTCTCATTCTCCTCATTCTCAATTAGAACGCCCACCAATTCCGCATTCTGGCGTTGTAGCTGTACTAACTCAGACGTCGCGGCTCTGAGTTCTGCTAACTCACTTTGCTCTTTGGCATAACATTGTAGTGTATTTGCTAGCAGGTCATGTAGATGCTGGATTTCTACTCGGGCATGTTGAAGGTCCGACTGTAAACCTAAATTTTTTCCCCGGAGCTCTTGCATTAAGGAGATTCTTAATATTCTGTTTGATTGCCGTTTCAAGGCTAATTTCAGTACTTTTATGCAATTTTTTTAATGAAGCTCCGGACGGGGGAGAGTAACGAAAGACTCAGTGTGCTTTTTAAAATGAGTCGTCGCACGCTCGAAAGGAAAATGAATACTGTGCGCCAATGTATGGTACAAGATTTTGTACCACGGCACTTAGGCTTTGACCACATTTCAAGAAATGAAGTAATAGCAAAAAATCTCACTGTGGCAAATGGCTTATTTGGAAACCCAGATGCACCCCTGCAAGAAAGAAAAGCTATTGTGGTGATAGATGGAACTTACGTCTATATACAGAAATCTTCCAACTTCCTTTTTCAACGGCAAACATACAGTTTGCACAAATACACTAACCTATTAAAACCATTTATAATCGTGTGATTGGTGGTGGAAATTTGGACCAAGCTCCACACATTTTTGCCCATTGTCCTTTGTATTAATGTCTTGCCCTTTGGACTCTGTTCAGCACCATTAACCACAATTAACCTTTACCAAAATTATGAAACCAGTAATGGCTTTTTTGAGACAGCGAGGATATAACAGTTAATATATCTTGACGAAATTCTGTTCATAGGACACAGCTATGAGGATTGCCTGGATAACATACTAGTCACAATAGATATTTTTTTTAAACTAGGTTTCATAGTCAACAAAGAAAAGTGCAACATTACACCACCTCGAGAGTGCAAATTTTTAGGATTAATTTTTAATACAACAACAATGACAATAGGCATTTCAGATGAAAAGAGAAAAAATTGCCTGACACTTATTCAAGAATTAAGTATTAAAAAGAATTCTATAAAGATCAGATTATTAGCACATGTGGTAAGAAAATTAGTTTCTGTTTGCCCGGCAATAAAGTATGGTTTACTGTATACTAAAGAATTAGAATGTCTCAAGTATCAAGCACTTTTGAAAATTCTGGATATTTTTTAAGAAAAAACAACCTTAAATGATAACTGTAGAACAGACTTTACTTGGTGTACAGAACACATACTAGATCCTGTGAATAATATTAGAAAAATACCTTTGTTTGCGAGATATTCACTGATGCATCATCCAGCGGCTGGGGAGCATCGTATGGGTTTTATAATTCGCACGCTTTTTCTACGGTAGCGATTCAAAATGCCGCTACAACTCTGCAGTGAAGCAAAAATCTGTGATATTTGGCCCCGCTTTTATATGTTTACTTTTATGCAACTAGAAAAGTTTAAGATAAAAGGTAGGTACTTCTTAAGCCCTTACTTCTTATGTCTCTTTTAGGCTGAAAATAGTCGTTAAGTATTGCACATTAAGTATAACTCCTACACAGCTCCACTGCATCTCACTCGAAACGAAAAACACAGCCTTTGTTGCCCGTGGTTCCTCAATTATAAAACCGTCCATTGCCGCCCATCAATGTATAATTCCATAAATAAACAGGGTTTATCATTCCTAACTAACTAAAGAGTAGAACACCCGTGTGCGCCAATTTTTCCTATACTAAAAACGCGTAGGTTCTTAAAATTATGCAAAATAAGCCGATTTCGCAGGCAACAAACAAAACTAAAATACTCTAAGGATGTATTATTAATATGTGTAGTCTATGGTAACCATTGACGCCTTAGGAATTCCGGCTACTGTTACTTCATACCGTTGCTTGTTGTTTACAAATACCTACGCGTTTTAGTATAGCCACAGAGATATTATTTTTTAAAGAAGTAACCTCAAAAATATTAAATAAAATTGGAATTAATGACCCGCAGCATGTTTTATTATATGAAAAGGTAATTTAATAATAATAATAATAATAATAATAATAATAATAATAATAATAATAATAATAATTTATTTGCATCATCAAAATAGTTACAAGAGTTACCAACTAAGTCGTTATAATAATGTCACAGATAAATTGGGAACATCTGAAGCCTGAACTAGGTGTAAATAACCTGTATTTCTGGCCCCAGCGCAACTTCCGGATTAAGGTTGGATGCTAAATTTATATAGAGTAGCGACTATCCGACGGATTATCGGGCTTTTTAATTAAATGGGCTTTATACAGAATTCACCTACATTCCGCAGTTATATAGCATAAATAGCTATTACACACACTACACCAGATTCTAATTCTTATTTTTTCCTTTAGGTCAACTCCAAAAAATTTTTAATACACTGAATTCCACAAGAGCAAGACACCAAATAATATATGGTAACATTTTCTTCGAGCTACTGATGGGCAGTCCGCAAAGTTCAAAACATGTGACAAAATCATAAAAACGGGTGGTGGTTCCACTTCCGCTTTACACATGCATATTCGGTCAATACACTCAAATATAGCTTCAACCGATTCTACACCATCAACATCCAGCACGGCTGACCAGCAACTTCGAAACAAAATCAACCGGCAAAGGAAACAAAGAAGCGAAAACTGATGATAGACTTTTTCCAGTCAAGCTATTCTTTGGAGGTAGTCGTTTCCCGAATGACACCATTAGACGTCTGTCCCTTCAGATTGTATGCAGAAAGCCAAGATATGCGAAACGTCTTAAATAAAGTGGCTTAGAACTACCTAATTCACCAAACACCATCGCAAAAATAGTCCTGATTCAAGCCGATAAATTAAAAGACAAGACAAAAACATAAGTACCTGGGTCGAATATGGCCAGCCGAACAATATGGCCACCTAACATTATCTATGGCATAGATTCTATGCTACCGAAAACTACACAGAATCGGGTATGTTCGTGAAAGTTCGGCTCGACGGTTCGTGTCCCGACGCGCACCCGCCGGCGCCTCTCGCGCACACGCCAGTCGCGAAAAAACTGTGCAGTGGGAGACCGTGTGGCCGGCTACAAATATTCTGAGTAAGTTTTGTGGTATAATTCTGTGTATTTTTAGTTTAGCTCAGTTTGTATTGTTCTATAAAGCATTTAAGTTAATTATTTTGACAATCTGATGTAGGATTATTCAGTAATTTGACATATTTGTTGTAAGTGTGAGTCCGAATAAAACAATGGCGTGACTGATAATATGGCCACTGAATGGCCATATTTTCAGTATGATTTTATAAATTAATAGATACGTAAGTATT
Organism: Argyresthia goedartella; assembly: GCA_949825045.1. Lineage (NCBI taxonomy): Eukaryota > Metazoa > Arthropoda > Insecta > Lepidoptera > Argyresthiidae > Argyresthia > Argyresthia goedartella. The sequence goes on along the minus strand of OX463811.1, from coordinate 2,813,472 downwards.
TACCTACTTATTATTGTTTCAGATTATGGGGAGGTACAAATGCAAAGGTATTCGTGGTAATTGGGTGGAGGACGATATGAAGAAGGCTATATCTGCCATAAAGAGAGGCGTTATGAAAGTGTATACCGCTGCAAGGAAGTTCAACGTACCAAGGCGGACTCTGAGACGTTATTTGGCAGAAAAGAAAGACAGTAAATCGACCTTGGGCAGAAAACCATAATTAAAGTCTGATCAAGAAAAAGATTTGAAATCGCGCATCATCCGGTTGTGCAACGTAGGTTACCCATTAACACAGCGTGTATTACGTTCATGCGTTAAAACTTTCTGTGTTGAAAACAATATACCAACATCCAGTCGAGGAGTAATGATTGGACGAGATTGGTTAAGAGGATTTTTAAGACGTAACCCGAATATCAGTCGACGTAAAGCTCAAAAATTGAATCCAGCCAGAGCGCAAAAACTGAATAAGGCTGTTGTATCTGATTACTTCTCAAAGTTAAAAAAAATAATGGAGGACAATGATATAATGAATAAAGCAGAACGATATTTTAACATTGACGAAAAGGGTTGCCAGTTAAATTTACATAAATCTCCACAAGTCTTTGCAGAACGCGGTAAAAAGAGAGTACACATAATGGGACCCGAACATGGGGAATCAGTGACAGTAGTATCATGTGGTAATGCATTAGGTCACGCAATACCACCCATGATTTTATTTAAAGGCAAAAGAATGAAATCAGAATGGGTCGATTCATTACCTACTGGTGCTGTAGCTCAGATGACACCCAAGGGTAGCATGACTACTGAAGCTTTTGTGAACTGGATATATCATTTTTCAAAATTCAAATTACCCGGAAAAGTGCTTCTCATATTTGACGGTGCGAAGTGCCATTTGGATTATTCTATTGTAGAGGCAGCTGAAAAATACGAAATAAAACTTTTCTGCTTACCCAGTAATACGACGCATGAGTTGCAGCCTATGGACAAATCTGTATTCAGATCTTTTGAGTATTACTGGGACGAGGAAGTACTTAAATACTGGTCTCTGCATGAAGACAGAAAAATCACAAAACAGAGATTTGGAAGCCTATTTTCTAAAGTATGGGATAAAGCTGCTACACCCGCAAACATTAAAGCTGGTTTTGAGGCTACAGGAATCTTTCCATTTAATCCAGACCGAATCTCAGAAGAAGCATATGCTCCAAGCATTCCTACTTACAACCCCGTGCCACCTGCATCTACTTCTGCTGATAATCCAGACCGAATCCCAGAAGAAGCTGACGCTCAAGACACTGACGCCAGCAATGTAAGCGAAAGTATTTTGGATGAAGGTACATCGAATATAAGGGAAGATAACATTCAACCATCTATGCAGCAAGTGACGGTGCAAAAAGACAATAGCTGTGTTTTCTCTGCTTCTACAAAACAGACTTCTTCAAGTAATAGAATTGAGAACAACTTACCATCTACTCAGCAGCCTGCAGATGACAGCGATATTTCAGATCAGCGCCCTGCTTTACTTGCTCAACAGCCACTTCCAGCTGATTCTGCAGGTTCATCATTTGATTCAGTGAACAAAGATTTGACGCCCTCTCGTTTTCCTTCATCAAGTAATGGAATTGAGAACAACTTACCATCTACTCAGCAGCCTGCAAATGACAGCGATATTTCAGTTGAGCGCCCTGCTTTACTTGCTCAAAAGCCACTTTCAGCTGATTCTGCTGGTTCACCATTTGACTCAGTGAACAATGATGATAATGATGTCCCCCTATCAGTAATAAGGCAAAAAGAAATTGAAAATTTTGCTGAAACTTCAAGTCAAAGTACGTCTGTTGTTAACGAGCCAAAAAAGTATTTCTATGATATGTTAAAAAATCCTGAAAAAAATACAAATCCTGTTGTAACTACTATTAGGAAAAAAACCATCAATAGTCTTGCTCAAGAACTTACAAAGTCAATGTTTCTTGACAAGAAGAATATTCCTGGGCCATCAAGCAGCCTTCCCAAAGGCCCACAAAAAGAAAGCAAAATCTCCAAAAAAGTAAAAAAAAGGCAGTTGACAAACAACAAAAGAAGTCAAAGAAGTCAAAAAAAGGAGTCAGTACTGAGTAATGGTTGTGCTTTGTGTGTCAAGAAGATAGGGTAGCTGACATGAGGCCATGTGTATTTGCGCGACTTACGTACATGAAGAGTGCGTGGGACTAACTGTAGAAGATAAAGACGAGTTTATATGCACCAAGTGCAGCAAAGACTGAATTTAATTTGTATGTTTTTAAAATCTTTTGATTTTCTTCTTTGATATTTTAAAGTCCTCAGTAACTTAAGACTGTAACTGAAATTATTGAATCTCTAAACCGCGTATTTTCTTTAAATGTTCAGTCATTCATGTATGATTATGAGACTAAAAACGTAGTTATAGGCCTCAGAATATGCCACGTTACTTTATTAGACATAATTGAATTTTGTGTTACCTGTTTTTTATTCTCTATATTTGAAAGATAGTTGATTTTGTATTAAGTTCGCAATAAGACTTTTACATAAGACTAAGACTGGATTTTTATGTGATATTTAAAATGTGTCATAATTATGAACAAAAAGTATTAGAATCGTTAATTAAAGGTCTCAGAAAATGCTACGTTACTTTAATAGTTAAGGTCGATTTATACGAAGACAATTTTCAGCCGCCTAAATTACGGCGCCTAAAAAAGGCACCGTATAAACAGTTTCGGCGCCAATTTTTCGCGGCATGCCAGCGCAGGCACAGAATAGAACACGCGCCTATTTTTTGGCGCCAGTGACCTCCGCCCCCGTCTCTCGCTACCCCGCGCCAATTTTTCGGACTCGTGTAAACATGTCGCTGCCAGTCCCTAGCACGCCTTCGTGCCGTAAAGTAATTTAGGGTGTACCTTCTTCGGGTAAAATGGCGCCGAAACTCAGTGACAACGAAATATTACAGCTTGTTCAACTATATAGAGAACAAGAATGTCTTTGGGACAAAAGATGCGACGATTATCGAAACAAGGAAAAGCGCCTAACAGCGCTGCAAACAATAAGGTTAGGAATGTCTATAGAAGGATTGGACATCAATCAAATAAAGATGAAAATTAAAAGTATCAGGAGTTCGTACTATTTAGAACTAAATAAAATTGAGCAATCGACAAGATCGGGTGCTGGAGGAAATGTTTATAAGCCGAGGGTAAAATGGTTTGAAGAATTAGATGCATCTATCAAGAATGTGTCAACGAAACGTAAAACTACAGTAAGTATTATTATTGTTTAATAAGTACCAAAAGTATTATCTCAGTAGGTACATATTTTAACATTTTTTTAACTATTCAAGTAGGATCAAAAACAGTACAGGGTGACCCATTTGTTTAGGTACGTTTTCCTTTTTCAAAACCCTAGATTATACAGGGTGACATTTAATTAGCTGACCATATTTTAGGGAATGATAGTACCCATCATTATAAAGAACTTACCCTATGGAGCATATGGTCGCAAACGAAAACAATTTTTGGGTCTCCCATAGTAGATCGGGGCCATGTACTGGGGGACGAAATTTTTTTTTCATTTGCGACTATTCACCGTGAATTTTCAGACACTCTAAAGCCGAAACCTGGTTGGTGTAGACCGTGGACACTATCGAGTTGTGGCACAATTATCCAAATCGGGTGAAAAACGATAATGAGTAAATTTTCGAGTTCTTTCTAAGAAAACTCGAATATTTAAGCAACTTTTATCTAAAAGTTGACTCAATTTGCGAGTTTTTTTTCACCCGATTTGGAAAATTGTGCCACCACTCGATAGTGTCCACGGTCTACACCAACCAGGTTTCGGCTTTATTTAGAGTGTCTTAAAATTCAAGGTGTATGTTTCTTGGGGAAAGTTGTTCATAATGATGGGTACTATAATTCCCCAAAATATGGTCAGCTAATTAAATGTCACCCTGTATAATAATTACATATACCAGAAACTGATTACGATTTGCCGAGTATTTCCTGAAAGACACAGAAAAACACTCCTAAATTATTTGTGAGGCACCTTAATTTAAGCTTCTTAATTGCCAAGGGACACTTCCGGTGTTAACAAAAAAATATTTGTATAGTTCTCTTTTTATTCTGGCATTATTTGCAGAATGATTGCTGCCTTGACTCGAAATACTCTCTAGGGCAGTTATTTCATTTCTCCATAAACCTGGCAAAAAATTTCAGTGCTGGTCTTCCCTGTCTACACATGTTGCTGTGACATAAAGCTCCGATTTCTTTCTTAGCCAATTATGGAGTGCACAGGTTGCACATACTATTGCATCTACTGTTTCCAAATTAGTAGGTATTGGCTTTTCGAATACCCGGAATCTATTGACTAAGATCCCGAAGGCATTTTCAACAATCCGTCTGGCTCGTGATAGCCTGTAGTTAAACACTTTTTGTTCTGTGCCGAGATTAACACCTCGAAATGGAGTCATTAAATATTTCTTCAGCGGAAATGCCGCATCTCCGACAATGACACCATCTTCAGGTAAAAGGCCATTTTCCAGTTGTTGGTACATCGAACAGTTTTTAAAAACGCCGCCATCAGATGCGCTACCACTGGCGCCGACATCTATGTATGTAAAGCAATAGTCGTAATCGACAATAGCTAACAATATAATACTGTTAGTTTTTTTGTAATTGAAAAATTCACTTCCACTTTTAGGAGGAGCTTTTATTGCAACATGTTTTCCGTCAATTGCGCCATAACATGAGGGGAAATTCCATCGTGTTCTAAACCCTTCTTCGACTGTTTTCCATTCTTCAGCTGTTCTTGGGACCTAAAAAAATAGTTAAAGGATTAAAGTACTTAAGTTTTTTCTAATCTTATTTTTTGTGCTTACAGGATAACATAGAAACCGACAATACTAATGACACTAATGATAATAGTGAACAAGGAACTTCCTCTGATATTGTTCAACCAGATTCACCACAATCGGCAACTCCGGCATTTACACCGCGTACAAGATCTAAGCGCAGCAAACTGTCACAAATGGCTGTAATGATTAAAGATTTAAAAAATATGCAAGATGATACAACGCCGAAAGTCGATGATGATTCAGATTTTGATTATTTTAGCAGGAGTGTGTCATCTCAATTGAAAAAGCTGTCAGAAGAACAGGCTGTAATTGCTCAACAAGCAATACAGAGTATATTAACCAATTGCAGACTTGCTGATATACGTGCTAAGCAGTCATCTTATTATCATAATCCTCAACTAACCCAGTCGATGCTGACACAATACTCTCAGTCGAACTCCTCGAAGCCTTTTGTAGGTAGTACCCAATACAATCAATCAAGCTATGTACTACCACCGCCACCGCCGCCGCCGCCACCACCACCGCCACCGCAGACCACGCCGACGGCGCCATATAGTCCATCAGCCTATTCGAGCACTACCAGCTCTTCTCTTGGTTTTCACGTAAATGATAACAATAATATGTCACCCATTTCTTATGATAATGGTAGTAATGATGACTCTCATAATATTAGTAATATTATAGAATTTGCTTACAGTAATGCCTAATTGTTACTCTGTTTCCTAGATATTTTATTTTCGTTATTGATTTTGTAAGCTTATATTAAAATTATTATACTAAGAAATGATTATTGTTTTCATTTGTCTTTGTATTGTTTTAAATAAGGTGGGCCCAAATGATGGTCATGAGTAGTTCCTGTAGTTTTCGGCTTTGTCTATTGCTTGGGCCCACCTTGTACGTATAATAATAATGTATGGAGCTACCCATATTACCTCAGATTAGTTTTAAATAAGGTTTATTTAACAAACACTTACCTTAATAAATTGTTTGAGTGCTGCATAGATTGCCCGACTCACTTCTGGTATACATTTTGATATAGACGGCTTGGACACACGGTAAAAGTGACTTAGACTTCGGTAACTCATTCCAGTACACAAGTATGTCAATGTGAGTTCCAGCTTTATTTTTGCCGGTAAAGCATCTCTCATCACAGTGTCTTGACGCTGAACAGAATTTTCGATGAGAGAAAGTAATTCGTCAAAATTTTCAGCATTTAGTCGTAACGCCATCCTGTACTCTGAGGGATCTTCCAATCTTAACTGTTTCAAAATCAAAGCTGAGGCTCCAGTAGCATATCTGTCACTGATCCAATTTCGTACCCAAATTCGTTTCTTCTTATGTATTTCTTCCTCCAACATATTAATCAGCTCTTCACGTAATAACGCGGATAGTTTGATAATGCATTGCCTTTTCAGCTTCCGGGTTTGTGAATTCATTTTAAAGTATTCAAGTATTCAATAAATGATGGAGATCCTAGCGTAGAAAAACAGGTGCGATAACTAGCACCGTCGGCTGTGGCGGCGTGCTTATGACTGGGTACAGAAAAGGCACCGTGTAAACGGCTAGTGCCGGAGCGCTGGTCACTGGCGGCGAGATTTAGGCGGCTGAAAATTGTCATCATCTAAACGGTCTGAAGATGTGCTGTAGGTAGGGACTGGCGCCGTAATTTAGGCGGCTGAAAATTGTCTTCGTCTAAATCGACCTTTACATTATCGTGTTAATTTCGTGTTAAGTATGTCATTCTCTTAGCCTGGCTTGTACCGAAACTTACAACGAGGATAATCGCGATTAAAGTTGAAATGTGACACATCTTCCATAGTCGAACTGTCACTTTAAACTATTTTAGCCTAAACTCACTTAAATAAGAATGGGTACAAGTGAGGCCTAATTTGATTAATGTGTAGGATTGCTTTTGTTTTTTTTTTCTGTTGATCTCAAAATGTGTCAATAATAAATAATAAAAAAATAATCACAATAAGTACCATTCTTTCATTGTTTATTTCTTTAGCATTTTTTCTTTCTGGATAAAATCAAATTAGCCAAACTGTTGATGCCAATAATCATAAGGAAAAAATGGCCATTTTTAAGAACAATAAAAAATGGCCATATTAATTATACCAAAAATCACATGGGAAATATGGCCATTTTTAAAAATAATAAAAAATGGCCATATTTGACCGCCGGAGTTGGCCATACCGAAAATATGGCCATTCATCTGGCCATATTAACCTACACTGGTAGAAATATGGCCATTTTCCCTTTTTTTTAGAAAGTGAATATAACATTTAATATTAAATAAATTTGCCAATTTTTGTCTTACAATATTAAAGTTAAATATATACGCAATATTTTTAAGCGTGAAAGATGGTTTTAACATTTTAGGACATACAAAAAACAGTACCCCAAACCTTAAGGTGGCCATATTCGACCCGTGTACTTTCCTTCATGCATGAGGTGGAAAGCTTCATTGATCTCCTTCAGAGGGACATTGTGGGTCACAAATGCATCCAGAGGCAACTTATTGTCCAGGTGATCTTCCACCAGTTTTGGCACACTGTCTCTGCTCTTGTATCCGCCGAAAGCTGTCCTAATATTGGTCCTAAAACAGGTGTTGTATCTATTTATCATTTATGTATTGTGTTCTATTAGTTTGGTACGGAACCCTACTCTATTTGTTAGATGCACGATTGAACCCTAATTACTTGAAATCATTTGCTAAAAGTTGTCACTCAACCAGTCGTCAATAAAACGCCAGATGCTAAGCACGTATTTTTCTTTCTCGAGATCAAATATACAGTCCACAAACCTTATGACCTTAACATATGGTCCATTATCGAGCCGCATTGTAAGTTGTTTACGTGAACGATCGCCGGCCGGCCGGACGCGAGAACAATAGAGGACCGCATTCCAAGAACTATGAGTTGCTTACTTTTATGCAAAATAAATTGCAAGTGATTTTAATCGTGTTAAACACGGATTGTTGGAGTTTTATTTGTGTGATTGAGTGTAAACATGAGTGAGCAAATCGCATTGTTAACCCGTCAAACTTCCTATGCGCTACATAAGCGCATCTTTTTTGGGCGGCTAGCGTCCTGTGCGCTGCATAAGCGCATAGAAAGTATTGCAAACTTCGACGTTTTATGAATATTCACCAAGTTTCAGAACGTTCCCGGAAGTAGTCTTAGATTATGAGTAGTTTAGTTGGCAACCGTGTGATATGATTGGAACTGACATTGAGACAGCCAAATAAGATCAAAATAAATAAAATACCAAGCCATGTCGCCATTTTGGGCAGGCGACCGGCCGCAGACTTACATTTTATGTTTGTCAATATTTATTTATTGTGAAGTAATTACTGTGTTTTGTAATAAAATAATACATCTTATCGCTGGAGAAATTAATAGTGGTGATGTGAAAAATGGAAAATAGTGTAAGTTTTGTGTTTGGCCCGTAAGAACGAAATATAATTAGAGGTGTCAGTGTCAAATAATGGATTCTGCAAACAATCGATGAAAAGCCTTATCAACTGTATTATCACATGTGAGTACTATACATCACAAGATAGGTAATTTCATAAACTTTATTATGGTACATAACATGTTAGGAAACTAATAAAATAACCTAACAAACTTATCAAATTCCTAACGCAAGTCGATTGAAAGTTTATTTTCGCCAGAACCTTGGACGCGTTAGGGTCCACGAGATTCGCTGTACAGGGACATTCCAGAGGTTAATAAAGAAAGTAGAAGGGAGTGCTGAAGTGCTAATTAAAGCAAGAATTAACTTTAAAAAGTGTCCTAAAACTAGATTAACTAAAGGTTATACATATTGAGACGCGAATTCAGTTATCCAAAGAGTATTGGCAAACGTACCTAAATGCATTTACTAGTCTAGTTGAAGGTGTAGAAAGTGAAGATAAAAAATACTTACCGTATTTCGCCAACAATGAGTTCGACAAAATCGAGGAGACGTACCTGGACATGGTAGCCGACATGAAGGACATGTTAGCTAAATTGCAGGGTGAGCAAGGTGGTCAGCAGAGCGCAGTGAGTACGCAAATCATCCCTAATGAAGGTCAATCCAAGTCGTGTTTGGCAAAATTGCCAAAAATTCAATTGCCTACATTTAGCGGAAAATACGAAGAATGGCCCGCCTTTCAAGACATGTTTACGTCGCTCATCCATAATAATACGTCCATCACAGAGGTACAAAAACTTCATTACCTAAAGTCGAGCGTTAATGGCGAAGCTGAATCTTTGCTGCGGCACATCCAGATCACTGAGGATAACTACGACCAGGGATGGAACACTCTCAAAAGCCGGTATAGACACAAAAGACTTATTGTTTTTTCAATAATGAAACGCTTATTTAATCAGAAGAGAATATCTGGTAGTTATGCTAACCAAATAAAATCCTTGCTGGACACTAAAACTGAGTGCCTAAATAACCTTGAAAACCAAGACGTCTGTATAGCATCTTGTGATCCGATAATCATATTTCTTATCGTACAACGGCTGGATTCCGAGACACATAAAGACTGGGAAATGCACTCACTAAAAGAATGTGGCGAAAATTTACCTACCTGGGCAACTATGAAGAAGTTTCTTGAATCTGAACTTTAAACTGAACACTTATTTTTTTTACATACTTGCTTTCGTAAACTTACCAATTTACAGTTAGTTTGTTCTTATTTTCTATTTATGTGTACCTACTAGACTAAGTTCTTTTTTCCACTTGTTAATTGCAAATCATTTAACCTTACTGATTTACCTACCTAGGAATATTTACTGTTATTTACATCGTGTTTTTATTCTTAAACAGCTATTCGACAAATTGTTTACCTTATTTATTTGTAAGAATCCGTACCTGTTATCACTTTATGTAAACATTTTTTTTGTTGTTCTTAAACCACAACAGGCGCATTATCTTTAACATTAGGTAACATCGTATTATCGCAGTAAAAGTTTACATTTTATACCTTTAAGGTAACATTGTGTCTAACGTTCATTTGTCTATTTTTGCTGTTATTATTTTACTCACTGGTTACTTTAGGTTAATTGATTGTTAATAAAAGGCCATATGCCTTTTGGAGGGCGGCATGTTGTATCTATTTATCATTTATGTATTGTGTTCTATTAGTTTGGTACGGAACCCTACTCTATTTGTTAGATGTACGATTGAACCCTAATTACTTGAAATCATTTGCTAAAAGTTGTCACTCAACCAGTCGTCAATAACCTCCTAAGGCCTGACGTACTTTCACAAGAACAAAATGGTATACTGGTTGCCGCCCAGACTCAAAATCGCTTTGAAGTCCTAGTGACATAGTGTCCTCACACGATCACATAATATTTGTGATTAAATATTTCAAAATTTGGCGCCTTCTGATGCATTGGTTTACTTTTATCTGATTGGTGGAGTTGTCTATGACATTATTTGTTCATCTTGGAGCGGAACCAATCAGAGTTTATCTGCCATTTTGACGTCCACTTGTCAAAAATGGGACGCACGCGTCGCCAAGGTAAGTTTAATCTATTTATATTTATGTAATCAAGGTGTTTTATGTGCAACTAACACGTAAATTTATATATTTAAATGATGTATTGTGTTTGTAAACAATTATTTCAATGAAACCGCTTTTAAAAACTACTTTTTTTTTCAAGTTAAATAATATGTACTCATATGAGTGCAAAGGGTTTATGTTCCAAAAGTTACTAGCTAATGCATGTACTCAGGTGAGGTCATCGGGTTTAAATCCGGCAAATTGTCTTCTAATGTTATTTCATACCTATTATGTTTTAGTGCTGCAGTTCAAGGCTATAGAAGATTTATTGAACCAGTCTGATGTAGAAGATTTTACTCCGTCTGACGAAGACGTAGGTGACCCTCCTTTTGAAATCTTGTCAGTTACTGCAAACGGTACTTCAAGTTCTGACACTAACTCTGACGACGACGAAGAAACAATCCTGACAGGAAACTTGAATCGCGGAGTTCAGGGTAAGCAAACTTGCAATAATTGGCGCGGTCGTGGAACCCGTGCTGCTAGATCTCGTGGTCGTGGTGGCAGAGTCAGTCAACAAGTCCCTTCACCGGCTGTTCCATCCACAAATGGAGCAACAAGCAGCTGGACACCTGGAGATTTTCCTCCTAAAGAGCATCATGTTTCAGAACCTTCTTATATGGTTCTTGATACTACAGATTTTGATAAAATCTGTTATTTTCAACAATACATAGATGACAAGATTGTAAGATTGATTGTTGAGAAAACTAATCAAACAGCAGTTAAACTTACCGGTCGGAGTTTAAATCTCGATATTGATGAATGCTACATGTACATCGGTATAACAATGATAATGGGCAGTGTGAATTTTCCAAACTTACGCATGTATTGGGAGAAAAAGTGGAGGATTGATGTAATTGCCGATAAAATGTCGAGAAATCGATTTACTCAACTGAGAAATGCCCTCAAAGTAGTTTACGATGACGACGTCACAGCAGAGTTGCGCCTGAAGGACAAGCTATGGAGGGTTCGGCCGATCATTGATAGGATGCAACAGGGGTGTCGTAATCAAGAAAAGCAAGAAAAACTTTGTATTGATGAAATGATGATACCATTTACAGGGAGTTGTGGTGTTAAACAATATTGTCCAGGCAAACCAAATCCGGAGGGGCTCAAAGCGTTCGTTTTGGCTAATCCTAATGGATTAGTCTGTGATTTTCATGTATACGAAGGTGGCACCACTTACCCTCAATATGAAGAAAGTCGTTTTGGTCTCGGAGAAAAGGCAGTGTTGACATTGGCTGATCTGCTGGTGCCAGGGCACGTGCTCTATTTCGATCGTTTCTTTACAATTGAGAAATTGATTGACGAACTAAAGAAGAGAGGAATAGGGTGTACCGGTACTGTAATGAAAAATAGAATTCCAGCACAGTCTAGAGCAAGTCTAGTTGAAGATCGAGAGGTTAAAAAACGTGGTAGAGGTAGTACACAGGTCTTGGTCAGAGAAGATAAACAGATAGCATTGACCAAGTGGTTCGATAACAAACCAGTGGTAATGCTATCTTCAGTTGAGGCTAGTGAAGATACGGACATGTGTAAAAGATAGTGCAAGCGCGAAAAGCGATATATCTTTGTAGAAAGACCCAGAGTGATCAGAAATTACAATAACAACATGGGCGGCGTCGATTTGGCCGACAGAATTTTGGCCGTGTGTCCGTATAGATACCGCACCAAGAAGTGGACGCAACGTTTCATTTCACACATGATAGACTTGGCGGTGTCTAATTCATGGATTCAATTCAGAAACGACCAATTGAAGAAAGGTGTGCCTTTAAAAAAGATAATCCAATTACGTGGTTTCAAAATGGAACTTGGAGAATACTTGCTTGAGACCCATTCTAAAACAGACAGTGATCAAGAACAAAATTCTGACTCCGAACCTACCTTGGCAATTAAACGTAAAAGAGGTAGACCAGTCGCTCCACTTCCATCAAAGAAACGACGAGTAAATAAGGCCAATCACATGCCTACTTTCAATGCAAAGCAGAGCAGATGCAGAAAGTGTCACTACAAAAAGTCACGCATTTCATGCAACACGTGTCACATTGCTCTATGTTTGACCTCTGATCGAAATTGTTATCTAGAATTTCACACCAAAAACTAAATTGTAAGTTAATTTAACTAATATAATTATGACAATGTTCCTATGACCTAGATCTCTCTTTTTTATAATATTAAGGTAACGACTGTTTGTTTGTGATAAAATGAATAATTAATTTCATTGTATTACCTACCTGAGTTTTTGTCTTTGTTTGATTATGTTTCTATTAGATCTCTATTTTTTTATATTTTGTTTACGACTGTTCGTTGACTTTCTTGTAGGTGATAAAATAAGTCATTGATTTAATTACTTAAGTATTACATACCTGTGTAAGTTTTTGAAACTTTATGTCTTTGTTATACATTACGAAACTTTTTGTCTTTATTATTATAGTTTTGGAATAAAAATGTACCAAATATTTCCTAAAGAAATAGACTGATACCTGTGGTCAGAATGTGTAACACTTGCAAATGAAGACTTTTCCTAATAAATACGATTTAATTTTAAATTGGATTTTACTGTTCAAATACCTAATTTACTTGACTGAGTACATAATAAAGGGACTTACTTTTGGAAGAAATGCCCAATGTTCTCCTACAAGAACAAAACATTTGGTGTTTTTGAAGATTGCAATCTACTCTTTTACATGTTTCTAATAACCCACAAAATTATTTTTCATAATACATGTCTTTTAGACCATTAATAATTAAGTAATAATAATTAAGGCATAAATAATTAAGTTCTTGTGTGAGGGCAGTGGGCCGGATTCCGAAAGTAGACACAAATTGCACGGGCTTTAGGAGGATAAAACGCCAGATCCTAAGCACGAATTTTTCTTTCTCGAGATCAAATATACAGTCCACAAACCTTATGACCTGAACAACAGGTCAAAAAGTCGTAGATATTGACATGTAAACACATATTCCTTCGGCTATACACTAAGATCCATCAAACTCAAGGCCACAGATGCGGCGGCGAGTCGCTCGCGCCGCTATTGTGGCAGTGCGATCTCACGCTTCGTAGACTTCGGTCGTCGACGTTACAATTGTTATTCGCGCGCACAGCAAAACGTAAGTTTTTAGTTAGATAACCTATTATTATTTCATATTTTTTTACTGTGGATTGTCGTATAAGGATATGTTTATGGTACTAAATAAAAAAAAAATTGTTTTGCCTCGATTTAAGTTAAAATATTGGTAGTGTTCCCAGGAAAGCCGATGGTTCCTTATAAGGCCTATCAAAAATTTGACGGTTGGGCTTGCTAGGGTACATGGGCCTTACAAAGAACATGTACAAACCATGAACATATGAACAGTTACTTTTTAGTTATAAATACGTACCGTTACAGTTAAAACAATGTTTTATATTTATAATATTTTTATTTATAAGGGTTATTAAACTTTTTAACTCATATTGAATAGACATTTCTTTTAAAATTATTTTATTATCAGTATATATTTAAATTTCTTTTATGGAAAGGTTATGTCTGAAAATAAACTAAACTAATTTACATGAAAAGCAACGAATATAAAAAATATTTACATGTTAAAAACGGTAAAGTATGTGATAAAGTAAGTATGTGATAAGTTATATATAAGATAGTCTGTCTATAATCATATTTTAAGCAAAAAAAACTTTATAACAATAAGCCGGTAATTGAATAGATGATTAAATTTTATGCGTATAATTTCAGATTTCAAGAATGTCGGAGTCAAAACCCAGGAAAAGAGGTAGTACATGGGATGAAGACAGTTTAAGACGTGCCATGGAAGCAGTACAAAATAATCAACTTAATACAAATGCTGCAGCGTTGAAGTTCAATATTCCAAGACGCACCCTTAGAAACCATTTAGTAAGCGGTAACAGTACTAAAATAATTGGGAAGACAACTATCCTTACAAAACAATTAGAAGAAGATTTATCGCAGCGAATCAAACGTTTTGCAAAACTGGGTGTACCACTTACGAATAAATTTATCAGGAAACAAGCCTTTTTATTTTGTGAGAGGTTTAAAATCAAGCACTCGTTCAATATGTCAACAAGAATGGCTGGACGCAAATGGCTCAAAATGTTTTTGGCTCGAAACCGATCAATATCAAAAAGAAAACCCCAGCTAATGAATCCAGCTAGAGCTCAAAAAATGAATAAGCCCATTGTGAAAAACCATTTTGAAGAAGTGAAGAAACTCTATGAAGAGCTAGACATTATTGCACATCCAGAACGCTTGTATAACATGGATGAAAAAGGGTGTCGCATTACGGTCCACAAACAAACTGTAGTTTTGGCTGAAAAAGGGAATACAAGAGTACATCTTGTTGCTCCGGAACACGCCGAGAACGTTACAATAGCGATGTGCGTAAATGCGGTGGGTATTGCTATACCGCCTATGATTATTTTTAAGGGTATTAGGCACAGATCAGAATTAGCATCAAATTTGCCACCTGGAACAAAGGTAAGCATGGCACCCAAAGGCAGCATGACCAGTAGCTTATTCGTAGAGTTCATACAACATTTAGCACAACATAAAGTACCCGGTAAATGTCTGCTTATCTTTGATGGCGCAAAGTGTCATTTATCATATGAGTCTCTGGAAGAAGCAGATAAAAATAATATAGTACTATACTGCTTACCTTCGAACACCACGCACGAACTCCAACCTCTAGATAAATCAGTGAATCGGTCCTTCGAACATCACTGGGATGAAGAAGTTTTGAACTACCTGTGCAATTCTCAAGAGAGAACTTTAAACAAAGCTGCGTTTAACAAAATTTTCTCCCGAACATGGCCAAAGTGTATGACTCAAACCAATATAACGAATGGATTCAAAGCCACTGGTTTATACCCCTTTGATCCTGATGTCATACCCGAAGATGCTTATGCTCCTTCAATTGTAACTGAAAGACCTTTATCGGAAACATTACAACACCAGATCGACCAACCACTTATATCTGTTCAAGTCTCGCCCCCTGTGTCTGAATTTAAAAAAGTGTCAGAATTGTCGTCTCAGTCTCTGATAGATGAAAGGAGGTCAGCTCATGTTTCTAACGTTTCTTCAATTTTTCCATCAACTTCCAAAGAGAAGATAGTATCGACATCGCCAAAATTTTCAGCTGCAACAGCAAAAAGAAAACCCGTTCTTGTTTCTTACAGTTCTTCAACTGATGCTTCAGACTTAGAAGTAGATATTACGGTCAATGATCAGTGCCGCCCCATGCTGCTGAGTTCAGTACATCGTTTCAACGTCGCAGATACGAAACATGACCCTCAACCATCTCTGTACGATTATCCTCTTCCGAGTACGTCTGGCCTACAAGAAAATATCGTCTGTTCTAGCTCTGAATCTGATCTTGATTTGAATCTTAGTGAATCATTTAATAAAGATAACTACATGACTAAACTTCAAGTCTCGGATTTATACACTTCTTCTTCGTCATTTGATGATGAACTAGAGCAGAAAAAAGAAATCACTCCGAAAAAACGATTAATACAAAACAAAAGCTCAACTAAAGAGTCATAAGACTAGATCTTCGGATGATGACGAGCCGTTAATTAATCTAATAGAGGATGAAGAAGAATCGTTTCATGCTTTTTTGCCTACTCCAAACTACGCTACAATAAAGTCTTCAAGTCCACGGCAAAAAGCTCTTAATTATAAGGGACAAAGAATAGTTAAAGATTTATTCAAGACTGAAGAAAAAAAGAATGAGATGACGCAAGCGACGAGTAAGAAAAAAGGAAAGTCTACAATTAAACGAGACCAAAAAAAGAAAACCAAAAATAAAAATGATTCCGTAAAACGGCTAAAAAGAACAGTACAACAAGAAAACAGTAAAAGATCGAAAATAGAGATGAAGAAAAGTGCAGAAGGTGGAGAAAAGGAATGGTACTGTCACGCATGTGGCGAGAATAGAATGGAAGATATGAGACAATGTCCCGAATGTCAAAAGTGGTATCACGAGAAGTGTATGGGTCTCACTAAAAACGATCTCAAAATTATATGCTCAGATTGTGATTAAAATATCCAAAAGTATCCTTTTCAGTTTCTAAGTTTGTTTCCGAAGTTAATTTTTATTTTGTTACAATTATTTTCGTTTTTTTATCTTAAGAATCGTTGATTTTAAACATTCCTGACTTCAAGACTGACTATGTACCATAATAAGTTTGTAATAAGTACAGTACTTAGTCTGTAGTGTCTATTATTTTATTATAATTAATATAAGAAAGTCATTGATAATTTTTAGTTTGGCCTTCTTAGGAACATTTTGGCCTTACAAAGAACGAACCCATAAGAAGGCCATTTGATGTAAAAAAAAAGTTTTTAATTTCATTATAATACGCGTTGGCAAGTTATTTGATGTCAATTTAATACTCATTACTACTGTTTTTAAATAATTTCCATTAATATATTCTTAGTTATACGATGGTGTTCAAGTAATGTTCGTTGAGTTTTTTATAAATGATAAAAATATATTGAGCATTTAATGTTTTGCTGAAATGAAAGAGCTTATTATGTAGTTTTAGTAAAAGCGAATATATTAATTGTTACAACTCTATTTTTAAGTTGAACGACTGATGTATAATATTGGCCTTGTTTGGAGCCGTGTTCCTTGCAAGGCCATTTGGAAGAGCTTAACAAAACTTAAGTTTAATGAATACTGATTAAAGCTAGGTTAAAAAAAAGTGATTTATATGGTACACAATAAAACAAACTATTATTTGATAATTTGTTTTTTTTTTCATTTATCCAGTTAATAAACGAATCAAAAGCGTTTACTCGTTAGAGTGGCCTTCCATGGTCCACCCACCTTACGTAGATTCTCCATAACGCTAGATGAATGGACGTCATTGAGGAACAAAAGATACATGAATATCAATCTACATTCCATTGCTTTTGGAGGGTTCAATTATAAAAATCTGGGGATCGTGAAAATCACCGGCTTGATGTCAGCATTGGTAGCTCTAAAAATACTGCGAGCCCATCTCGCAAAATTCAACGTGTCTTCAGATGACGACATCGTATCAGTAACAACCGACGGTGCGAGTGTGATGGTGAAGATGGGAAGATACATAAAAGGCCATCACCAGGTATGTCTTGTCCACGGCATCCAGCTGGCGGTGAAAGATACCCTGTATAAAACAAGAAAAGAACCCGAACCCGAAGGGTTAGTCCACTTAGTTATACTACTAGTTATAGGATATAACAAAATGAACAAAAAAAATCCTAATAGTTATACTGAGCAGTATAACTAAACGGATTTCATTATTTTGGATCGGGTACGTCCATTTAGTTATACGATATAACAAAATGAACAAAAAAATCCTAAAAGTTATACTGAGCAGTATAACTAAACGGATTTCATTATTTTGGATCGGGTACGTCCATTTAGTTATATTCGTAAATAAACTCTATTATTTTTTTTGGATGTTTTACGTTTTCACACATTTTATTTCAATTTAAAATAATAACACCATGTGAATCAATTGATACAGATATATATATCAAGATAAGACTAATTAGGAGTAAAAGGTTAGTATATTACTATCGTAATGTTTCTAGAAAAGGGCAAGGAGTTCGAATAACCAAGAAAGCTTATCAAGTACTGGCTGGTAGCAAAAAGACAGAATATTTGATTTACTATTATAAATGTCAGTTGCAAATGACTGCTTGATTTGTTATCATATTATGTGGTGAATTTAAAATGGAAGCTATTCCTGGACCGTCCCGGGCCCTCAAAGAAAAGCCGCGTTTTATCAAAAAAGGACGAGGTTTGGTATTGTTTTTTAACGGTCATCAGTACTAAAAAAATCGACGGTATAATGATGGTGCTTTTATCTGGAGGTGCTCATCTAAAGATCTGTGTGGCAAACAATATTGCACGGGTTCTCTGACTGTCAAAGTAAGTGTTAATTACTGCTGTCTCTCTTCTATACGTGACAAAGATTTATTACTATGCCCTTTATACTACGTTAGTATCGTTGCTTGCTTATTCATGCCCATCTTCATTCATCGTTAATACCTGTAAAAACCACACTAATTTATACTGTCAGCCTCAAAAGTACGTTCATATTATTTTAATATCTATATATTGTAATATTGGGCAATATAAAAGTTCACACGCATTTTTTTTTTCAGTTTCACGCATTTTTATTGTATACTTACTATAAATATATTACTTATATACTATCTGACTTGACGACCTCTTTAGCTTAGTTGGTAGTGACCCTCTGCCTACTAAGCTGGAGGTCCTGGGTTCGAATCCCGGTGCGGGCATTTATTTGTGTAGATATCACAAATATTTGTTCCTGAGTGATGTTATATGTATATAAGTATTTATCTATATGATATCTATTATATATATCGTCGTCTAGTACCCACAACACAAGCCGTAATGTGTAACCGTGGGACTAGGTCAATTTGTGTATGATTGGCCTATAATATTTATTATTATTTATTTATTACTAGGTTTTTATTTGAATATTCGGTACCGAAAGCAAATAATAATAATACAGAAACGACTTGAGTAACCTAAAGTCCGTCTTTTCAGAATGAAGAAATCATAAAATCCGTAATGCATAGTAAAGACTGTCAACCTAATTATGCGAAAAATGAAATAGAGCTCAAACTGATTGAATGCCAAAACAAAGCCTCCACCGACTTTATAAGTTCGATTCCAAATATTTACAAACAAACGAGACGGGAAATAAAGTCCCTAGGATACCATTTGGTTACTAAGGTACCAAAATATAAAAGTGTGAAAACTACATTATACAAAAAAAGGAACGAAGCAGCAGGAGTGTCAAAATTGCATTGCCTAAAACCAGAAGAAGTAACCGTACCCGAACGATACTCATCCATTCTCTTGGGTGATTATGACTTTGAAGGGAGAAGAATTTTAGTGTTTTGCTTGCCAGATATGATAAAACACTTAACGGATGTAAAAGAATATTACGGCGACGGCACTCATAAAAGCTGTCCGAAACCTTTCGCTCAGATATATACTCTGCACGGTGACTTCTTCAGTACTCAGACGGAATCGCATATTTTGCCAATGGTGTATATCTTGATGTCGGATATGTCAACCGAAAGTTACATAATCATGTTCAGAATCATTTTGTCCCGCATCACAAGTTGGAAACCAAGTAAGTTTATGTTTGACTATGAGAAAGCGTCAAAAAACGCTGCATTGAAAGTGTTCCCAGATGTTAAGATTAAAGGATGTTGTTCCCAAGACGATATTGTGATTGAAAACGCGAATTCTTTGAAATTGTGTATTCTATTTGCACGGTGACCACGTAAGTTGGCTTTTTGAACAAATTACCTTTAAAACAACCAACTTGCGTGAGATTTACGTAAAGATAGCTTGCACCGTCGTTCCAACCAGGAGACTGGCTGACGCCGACGAACAACGGCCTTTGTTAAGGCCCGTCCGTGGTTTACGACCTCGGACATTCATTCACACAGTAATTGTGTGCGTGATTTTAGTTCTAGTTCTAGTTATCCTAATAGTAGTAGTTAGGATCTTAAATTATACGCGGCCGTCACCTTAAGTGGCTGTGCCGTATTTAGTTTAGTTTAGTTAGCGCTTCAGTAGAGCTATACTCCTGCCGGCTTCATTAGTTTAGTTTTAAGCATTAATAGGTTGAGGTATTCTCCCGTTAATTACATCTAGTGTGTATATATTATATTACCAGCTACTATATGATGAGTAGCACATCATCAGACTTCGAAATGATGTCTGATATGTCTGACTCATCCGCAGGCACGCAGCACACCATCCAGCTGCGTAATCGACCTGTGCCACATCATCAGAACGTTTCAACAACCAATTCTGATGATGATTCAACACCATCTGAAGGCCAGGGCACAACCAGGCTCTACCCTGTCAGTGTGGAAATGCAGGTGCAGCAGTCAATGCCTGAGATCATCCGACGTTTGGATGATCTAAATGTTAATGCTGAGCAATCTCAACAAATGATAGAGCAGATTATACCTGCCATACAACAAATGGCAGAGCGTTCAGACATACCAAACATGACGCAGCAGCAGTTTAATGATATGCTGCACTCAGCGCAGACGCAATCAATCATAGCCAATGCAGTTGCCAGAGGCATTGGTGCTGCCACCGCTTCCGCTCTTGTGTCAACAATATTTGGCGCATTGAGGCTAACTTTCCAGGCTGGTTCAGATGTTGCCAATACAATCGACCAAGGAGTATCTGCTATCGATCATACCATACAGGCAGCCAACAATGTTACTGAGGCTGTCGACAAAGTGAAAGATGCTGTTGGTACAGCCAAACAGCAGCTTAAAATGCAGATCCAGGGCAATACTAAGCAAATGGAACAGCTGTTGGAACGGAGCACAGCACCTCAATCTGCCGCAACATTGTCCGATCTGTCCTTACCACTCCAACACTCTGACATGGAGCACAGACGTAAGGCCAAGCGCTACAATGCCGTCATATTCGGCGATAACTCAGTTGTGATGCTTGGAGTCACAGAACAACCGGCTATCCTAAACTCGGACCGAACTGTGGCTTCCGCCCCCACACTATGGCAACATACAGTGTCTAAGTATCATCAACTCAACCATCTATTTAACATCAACGCACAAGGACAATGGTTGCTAGCCTCGACCAACGCTTGGTATGATGGTGCAGGCGAGGAAGTGCATCAAGCGGAATTTCAGTACCATGTCATGCACTCCCATGGAAACCACGCCCAAGCACATCATATAATTGACCCCACAGTGGCGGCAAAGCCCAGTGTACGTGTAAATCAGTTGGCTGAGAACGCAATTGCTGATTATATAACTGCCGGCAACATTAATGACCGTACAGTGCAGAACACCTTAAATGGATTCTTGCATCCGGCAAATATCGCAGTCTTGCGAGATATAGCATTCAAACTCGGTGAGCCTGCTGTAAATATCACAAATACGTCTGATTGTTTAATTAACACGACAGGGTACTTGCTGTCAGCGTCTCGTCCCCGCGGTCTGCTGAAAGTGGTGCCAATCGTCCTCGAGGGGCCTGACGGTTGCTTCGAGACGTCAGGACTGCTCGACGAGGGCAGTACGGCGACGCTCATTGATGGGGAAGTAGCAGCACGCATCGGCGCGAAGCGCAGATGTCAAGAGCGTCTCCGCATCGAAGGTGTTGGCGGTATGAGCAAAGAAGTGGACGTAAGTTACGTTGACTTTTACATTCGCGGACGTAACCAATCCGATCGATACCTGGTGGAGCACGCCCGGGCCATCAAACCATTAGGCCTCCACGCACAGTGCCCTGATTCAATAAATTTCACTGATTACAGTCATCTGTCGGACTTATCCGATGAATTGTCATACATTGACGCTTCCCCTACTGTTCTCATCGGTGCGCCCGACTGGCACTTATCTTTGAGCCGTGCAGTGCGGTGTGGGAAAAAGAACGAACCCGTCGCCTCCAAAACTTTGTTGGGCTGGGTGCTCCATGGTGCACTTTCCGTCTCATCCAAGCCACTGGAGTTTGTAAATCACATTTCGGACGATTTAGATGCACTTATCAAAAGTCAATACGACATTGACGCCTTGGGCATAACAAAAAATGCTCTTCGCCCAAATGACGATGATAAGCGAGCCGTAGAAATTATTGAATCGTCGGCTCGTCGGTTAGACACTGGCCACTTTGAAGTTGGTCTCCTTTGAAGGAAGGATTTACCGAAAATCATACCCGACAGTTACCCGCAGGCACTTTCGAGGTTCAAAGCCCTCGAACGTCAAATGTCAAATGACCCAAGGTTTGCCGCAGCTTTTCAACAATTCATAGATGGCGTCATCAGTAAAGGCTACGCCGAAGAGTGTGACGTAAATACCTACCATAAGCGAACTCCACCAAATGTTTCGTGCGTGACTGCAAATGGTTCTATACTGTGGTATTTACCTATTTTTGGCGTTCTACACCCACAAAAAAGAAGCTACGGGCAGTTCATGACGCTGCAGCGGCAACGAAAGGCGTAAGCCTCAACAGCCTCCTGCTGCAAGGTCCTGACATGCTGTCATCCCTTCTCGACATTCTATTCCGCTTTCGAGAAGGCAAAGTGGCCTTAAATGGGGACATCAAAGAGATGTTCCCTCAAATCAAAATTTCTCCCAGGGATCGGGACGCCCAACGCTATCTCTGGCGCGAAAAGAATGGCAATGTAAGGGAGTACCGCATGTCTTCAATGATTTTTGGTGCAGTTTCGAGCCCATTTGTCGCGCTCTACATGAAAAAAAAAATGCGGAAATGCTGGCTAACGAGTACCCCGCTGCCTGTGAGGCAATTATTGACGACCACTACATGGACGACTACCTCGGAAGCTACTCCAGCGTTGCCGAAGCGGCACAAATAGCCGCCGACGTAGTCACGGTCCACAAAACAGGTGGTTTTGAAATGCGCGCGTGGACGTCAAACCATCCAGAGGCTCTATCCCTTATCCCCAAGGAACTTCGAAGCGACGCAACCTCCGACGTCTACCTGCCACCCAGTAATGAGGTTGGCGTTTTGGGTGTTAAATGGAACCCATGTCAAGATTTGTTAGGCTTTCGTACTATACCCCAGATACCGACTGACACTTTAACCAAACGCAGCCTATTATCAAACGTCATGAAAGTCTATGACCCTCTCGGGTTGCTAATGCCAGTCGTCATCTGGGGCCGCATTTTGATTCAAAGATTGTGGCGCGCAGGTGTGAGTTGGGATGCGCAGCTTCCTGAGGTCTACGTGAGCGAATGTAAAGACTGGTTTACGCAGTTACAAGCTGCAGCCAATGTAAAAATTTCTCGCTGGTACTTGAATAGGTCGGACGTTTCGGACGTCCAGCTGCACGTAGTAGCTGACGGCGGCGAGCAGGCCTACGCTTGTGTTGCATATTGGCGTTTCAGCTACAGCGACGGCACTGTATCCACGACTCTCATCGGTAGCAAGGCACGCGTCTCGCCTCTCAAACCGATCTCGATTCCTCGTTTGGAATTACAAGCTGCGCTTATTGCCTCCCGTTTTGCACAAACAATATTGCAAGCTCATCGCCTTCAGCCCTCCGAAACCATCTTTTGGACGGATTCTACTACTGTCCTCAAGTGGATTCGGAGCGACGCTCGCGCTTCTAAACCGTTCGTTGCGCACAGGCTAGGAGAGATATTGGAAGCCACCAATCCGTCGAATTGGAGGTGGATCCCAATCTTTCTCAACGTCGCCGACGACGCAACTAAACCAAAGAAAATTAAGTTTACCGCGTCTCATCGGTGGTTTACCGGTCCGCAGTTTCTTCTGGAACCACCACGCACTTGGCCTACCGAGTGCGTTGCTGACGTGGAAGAGAGTCCACCAGACCCCGAGTTAAAATCTGACCTGGTGTTTCTGCTCCTCGACACCTTGCCATCGAGTTCATCGGTACCTAACCCGACGCGTTTTAGCTCTTGGCTGCGTCTACTTCGCGCCACTGCCCGCGTTCTCCAGGGCGCACGACTATTCCGGCTTAAACTGTCTCGGCCTATAGCTCCAAATTCTAAATTGTACCTAAACAGCACCACATCTCCCTACCAACTTCACGCTGTAGACATTATAGAAGCCGAGAAGATGGTGGTGCTACAAGCTCAGGCGGACAGTTTCCCGGAGGAACTAACAGCTTTAAGTTCTTCAAAGCCAGTGCCCAGGAGCAGCAGGATCGCAAAACTCGCACCGATTCTCGACCAAGATGGCTTATTGAGACTGGACACACGCATAAGTTCTGCTCCAGGAGTAAGCGAGTCCGTGAAGTCTCCGATTATCCTTGACGGTCGCAACCATGCTGTACGACTACTCATCCTCTACGAGCACACCAGAGCGTCGCATCACTTCAACGAACTAGTGCTAAACGAACTCCGACAAAAGTACTGGATACTTAGAGCACGTAACAGTATTCGCAGTGTAGCCCACGCCTGTATACACTGCCGAAGGTGGAAAAATCAACCTGCTCAACCTCAGACCGGCAACATACCGCCCGAAAGACTCGACCACCACAAAAGGCCCTTTACTCACGTAGGTCTGGACTATTTCGGTCCCATAATGGTAACGATATACCGCCGCCAACAGAAGAGGTACGTTGCATTATACACATGCTTAGTGACGAGAGCGCTTCACCTTGAAATAGTCACTTCACTGTCATCCGATGCTGCCATAATGAGCCTGAGGCGTTTCATCGCTCGCCGAGGATCACCTACGACCATTTTCTCCGTCAACGGCACAAACTTTGTCGGGGCTTCCCGCGAGCTACGCTCTCTTCATGACGATTCCGTCGAAGAATACGCCACAAACCAGAAAATAAATTGCTTCATCCCACCTGCATCTCCATTCATGGGCGGCGCATGGGAAGGCTCGTGCGGACAGTAAAGACAGCCCTCAGTTCCTGCCTCATAAATCAGCCTCTGAAAGAAGACGTCCTGGCAACGCTACTGCTTGAAGCAGAAGCCATAGTCAACTCACGGCCATTAAGCTACGTATCATCTTCTACAGATTCACCTGAGGCCATAACTCCCTTTCATTTCATTCTGGGCACATCTTCAGTAGTTCCATGGACGTCAACACTGACTGACGCAGACCTAGTCCGAAGATGCGACTGGCGAAGAACACTACGGCTCGCCGATCAGTTTTGGGCACGATGGCTACGCGAGTACCTGCCGACGCTTCGACCGAGAGGAGCCACCACCAACAACGCGTCTAATCTCAGCGAGGGTGATGTGGTGCTGATCGCTGACCCTAGCCTCCCTCGCGGCCTATGGCCCCTAGGAAGGATAGCGAAGGTGTACTTAGGGCCTGACGGAGCGGTCCGTGTAGCGGACGTCCGTACTAGGGGCGGTCTGCTGCGCCGACCGGCCCGTAAACTTGTTTTAATGGAATCCGCACCCCAGTCAGTCACCACTAGTAGTTAGTGTCCCACTGGGGATCCGGTATGTTGGCGACTGGCTGTGCTGCCACCTTTTTATACAGAAATGTAACCTTTTTGTTTGTATTCTGTTTTTGATATGTCTTGCTTGACGTGTGAGGGTTGGTGCGGCCTTTGCCACGTCATTGTTATAAGCTGGTCATATGTACTAATATTTTAATAAATACCAGTCTAAAAGTGCTACCACTTCTCCCAAATAAGCATATTCGAGAAGGATGGGAATATATTAAAGAAAAAGCTGCCAAAATACAAGATCTAATGAAAAAAATGAATCTAACTACCTTTGTGAATTACTTCGAGTCTTACTGGCTCAAGAACGATGGGTTCATAAACTCATGGTGCGTATTCGGAGAGAGGCATCGCAGTACCAACCAAGTGGAGGCATGGCACATGAATCTTAACCAATCATGCAAAACCAGGAAAAATGTTAGTATTATGCAATTTTTCAAAGCAATGGCTGAAGATGGAGAAGATTCTATTATCAACATTACGGAGATTAAGGAAAATCGACAAGACAGCAGTATCATCAATGACGCCATGATTATGGACGCACAGATGCAATTAATTAACGGCGATATCTCAATAGCCACATTTCTAGAAACATTACGATAGTAATATACTAACCTTTTACTCCTAATTAATCTTATCTTTATATATATATATCTGTATCAATTGATTCACATGGTGTTATTATTTTAAATTGAAATAAAATGTGTGAAAACGTAAAACATCCAAAAAAATTAATAGAGTTTATTTACGAATGTAACTAAATGGACGTACCGATCCAAAATAATGAAATCCGTTTAGTTATACTGCTCAGTATAACTATTAGGATTTTTTTTGTTCATTTTGTTATATTGTATAACTAAATGGACGTACCCGATCCAAAATAATGAAATCCGTTTAGTTATACTGCTCAGTATAACTATTAGGATTTTTTTTGTTCATTTTGTTATATTGTATAACTAAATGGACGTACCCGATCCAAAATAATGAAATCCGTTTAGTGATACTGCTCAGTATAACTATTAGGATTTTTTTTGTTCATTTTGTTATATCGTATAACAAGTAGTATAACTAAGTGGACTAAACCAACAGAAGCGTCTATTCAGGCATCCCCAACACATCGGCAGGACGACTCTGAAGAATTTGATAACGACGATCGAACAGAGGAAGATCTCAGTGGAAGTCTAGAAATCGAGACCCCAGCAACCAGCAAATCCAGAATTATATATGGAGAGAATCACAAAAGTTCGAAAATTGGTAAAATCTATAAGGAAATCTCCCCTGAAAGCTGAGGCTTTGCGGGACTATGTCTTGCCATTGATTGTCGAACCAGGTGGTCCTATCTGATATGATCGGAGTATTCTGAAGATAAAAAACTCGGTCCTCAAAGCCCTGATAGATTGGAAATCAGATCTTTTTCCGAAGACGAAATTCGAACTCTGTCTGAAATTCACAATAGCTTGAATGTTGTAAAGCTCGCTGTCCTGTCCTTGTGCCGACGCGATGCACCTCTTCACCTCCACATTTGGTAGATTTTACAATAGACCTAATAAATAATACAGAGTTTGCTGAAGCTGTTTTGCATAAATAGTTTAGACAATTAATGTAATAATAATTATGATCTCAGAATATTGAACAACTTCCCTGTCCTCATACAACTCATTTTAGTAAAGCCCCACGTCCAGTGTTTTTTTTTAATATAAGCTTTATAACATTACTGTAATCCATAAAAACATAATTTCGTAATCATTATTTCATAAACTACCCTCATTCTGGTGGTTTTTTTTTCTGAGTCACATGTGACTCACGAACGTAGCGTAAGAAATTTTCTACTACACGTTCAATGAGTCATATGTGAGCGCACACGCGGAAATCCTTTTTTTTTTGTTTAAATGTCAATCAACTGTCAATATCTAATTGGGTTAGAAAGTTATTTGATACTTTGAGGTTATAATTGATATTTTATTGAAAAAAAAGTTCGTTTCATGCAATAATTGTTGCTTGTCGAGAAAATGGCCAAAAGGTATACGAGTGAAGACATATTGCGTTATTTGGAAGATTCAG
Organism: Argyresthia goedartella; assembly: GCA_949825045.1. Classification (NCBI taxonomy): domain Eukaryota; kingdom Metazoa; phylum Arthropoda; class Insecta; order Lepidoptera; family Argyresthiidae; genus Argyresthia; species Argyresthia goedartella. Next base: position 2,786,007 of record OX463811.1, on the reverse strand, counting down.
ATGAAGAAGCATTTAGTAGTGGAAGTGACGATGAGTGGCAGCCCGATAATGAAAATGAAGAAATCGAGGATACAGAGGTAATTGCAAACTATATAGCAAGTACTGCAGAAAGAACTGAGACTCCGTCGCCTACACCAGCAAGTCCATCGTCACCCAATCCAGGAAGTCCAACAACGTCATCCAATGCGTCTGAAACCCAGTGGAAAGGAGATGTTTTGCCTTTAGGTAGGGAAACATTTACAGGCATTCACGGTGTACAAAATATGGCCGCAATTATTAGTGAAGATGGCCAAATTAGTTTGAACAAAATATATGCTTATTTTGTACCTGATGATTTGATTGATGAAATGGTCATCCATACGAATAATTATGCTGGGTTATTGAAAGAATTGCGTACCGCAGAATTTAGTCGAATGACGAGATGGAAAGACGTCACTAGAGAGGAATTGAAAAAATTGTTTGGAGTTCTAATTTACATGGGTCTCAATCCTAAGCCCTCGATTGAGCATTACTGGAAATTGGATGTGCTGTACTATAATCCTCTTATGCACAGAATAAATATGTCGTACAACAGGTTTAGCTCCATTCTACGATGCTGGCACTTTACAGAAGTCCAAATAGGTGTCATTGGAGAGCAAAGAACTCATAAAATAGATCGACTGATACAAAAAATGGTTGACAATTTTCGTAGTCTTTATATGCCAGGCGATATTATTGTCGTTGATGAGTCAATGGTAAAATTTCATGGGAAATTGCTAATAAAGACATATAACCCGGCCAAAACAAATTGTTACGGTATGAAAATATATAAAACCTGTACAGTAAATAGTTACACATGGTCCTACCAGATTTATTCTGGGATCTCACATCAGTTAGAGGGTCTTGATAAACCTGGTTCAACAGTCGTACAGCTTACAGAACCTCTTTTAGATGCCGGTCGTATCATCATTGCTGACAACTATTATACCAGTTTACCATTGGCTGAGTATCTGAAAGGTCGCAATACTGACTTGTGCGGCACTTTACGTAAAAATAAAAGAAATTTGCCGCAAGAAGTAGTAACAGCGAAGCTCAGAAGGGGAGAACAAATAGCTAGACAAAAGGACAATCTCTATACTGTACTAAAATGGCGTGATAAGCGAGATGTATTCATGATCTCAACCTGCCATGGAGATGGTATGTCTAACGTGACTACCAGACGAGGCGACGTCATAAAACCCGATGCAGTAATCGATTATAATGATGCCAAAAAAGGCATTGATATTTCTGACCAACTTGCTTCATTTCATTCTCCCTTACGTAAAAGTTTGACGTGGTACAAAAAGATAGCAGTAGATTTACTATTTCAAGTCGCCATTATCAATGCCAGATGCATCTACAACGAGTTGACAGATGGCCCCAAGTTGACAGTTTTACAAGTCCAAGAACATCTGGTCCGACATTTTCTTGGACCTGCAGCATCAACCACAGAAACGAATCTCCCTCAAAGGTCTTCGATCTCCTCTAGCTCTTCAGGAACTTCAATTGCTTCTTCAAGCAATTCTGGACATTCTCTGCAAGAAATTCCTCGAAATGCCTTCGGTAAACTCGTAAGAAAAAGATGCAATGGATGTTATATAAAATTGAAAAATGAGGGATTAGTAGCTCGTAAAGCGAAGCAAGTACACACTGAGTGTAAAAAGTGTAAAAAGTCTTTCTGTTTAGAATGTTATAATGAGAAACATGCTTGATTTTGTTATTTTTTCTTATGTATAAATATTCTAAGTACGATTAGAGCGAATATGTTACATTACACAGTTTATTTTCTTTGAATAAAACCTTGCCTTTAATACTTACTTGAGTTTTATTTATTGCTAGTTTCTAGTAGTAATTATATAAAAAATAAAAAAAAATCGCGATTTTTTATTTTTTTATTAAAAACTTCATGTTTATTGCCATACGCCCATGTGATTCAAAAGAATATCCCTTCACGTTCATTACAAAAATTGTGCCTTAAACTGTATAGAGAAATGAGTCACCTGTGACTCATGAACTTATTCCAAAACGTTCCTGTGAGTCATATATGACTCATCGGTCAGGGAAGTTGTTAATTTATTGTTGGGTGGATGTACCAGTACATTGCACAAATTTCTTATTGTTGTTGGAACAATAAATGGAGACTTTATTGATTTTCACTTTGTCTTTAAACATCTACACTTTTGTTCTTTATCAAAGAGGACAGGATAATGGCTGGATAATTTGACAAATAAAATTAGTGTTTCACAAATCGTCACCAGGCTGCGCTAGTGAAGATGTAGACCTGACATTTTGTTTTTGTTGTTTCGAAAGTTGGAACTGAGGTGAAAGCAACTTTTCGTAAATATAAATATCACATTTGTAAACGATGCCTTCATTATGTGTTGTTGGATGTGCTTCCTGAACAACCGGACATCGTTTCCCTAGCGATACTAACAGAAAAAAGCTGTGGATCGCAAGAATACGCCGAGACAAATTTAAACCCAGTTTATTCTGGGGTGTGCAAGAATCATTTCTTGGAGTCTGACTACGAGATGCCCGAAGACTCCTGAAGTAAAAACCGTAAGTAACTTAACTGATGTGAGTTTAAAACAAACTATCTGGCAAAGTGCTTGTTGCTCAGGTATTTATAGTAGGTATAAATACTTAGTGTTATTTTTTGTTTCGCAGCTACACCAAGATTCAAAAGACTTGCTGTACCAAGTCAGTTTGCATGGACTAAGCCACCAACAGTCTGTTATCAAAAGAGCAGAGCGAGCTAAATGGAGATCGCACCTGAATAATGTTATATCTTCACATTCACATCAACATGAGAAATGTTAATTTTCAATAAAAATAAACGTAGCAGGTGCTCATCAATCCTTCATGATTGCTGTGTTGAAACACATAGAAGCGGTTACCGCTTTTTTCTTCCAACACATTTTGTTTTTCGTTTTTTCAATTCGATCTTTAGTTCGTTAACAGTCCAGCTTCCATATTTAACAACTATTTTTAGATAAAAATCAAAGATAAAGAATAAAAACAATGAAAAATACCAACCCAATTACGGACGAAAGTAAACATCGTTTGAGTTTGACAGGTCTCCATCTACAGCAGCGCGACCAAGGGTTAGCCCTTAAATGCATCTTGTATCGAAAACGATACAACGTAAACTTCGTTCGAAAGTCTACGAAATTTGAATGACAGAGTGACAAGGCTGTTTATTTATAAGATCATTGCCTCCTTGAGAAACGAAAAAAAACATCAGCTGTGGAACCAGCCGCCATTTTCAAAATTTATGTCAAAAGTTTTGCTGTACATGAGGTTTGCTAATTGAGTTTTGAAGATTTTGAATCTAAGATAATCAGAGATTATTATGCTTTTCTAATAACGAAAAATACGGAATCTACTCGTAAGTTCATCAACTTTGTCTATTATATCGTATTTCTTCATAATATTCTTTTCTAACCTCCCAAATTCCACATTTTTTGCTTGTATCGAAAACGATACAATATGCAGTAAGAGTATTTATTATGCTTCTTTTTTCTGAATAACTCGGTATGTGTTCCTATGCTTTTTGGTGATTTATTTCTTTTCTTTTGCTTACGGGTTATGTATAGCTTGGTTTATTTTATTTTAGACAAGCATGGCGAACAAAAAAGAACGCGAAATAGAGGAAATGCTTCGCATGCTCGAAAACGGTGAACTGTCTGAGGACGAGACAGAGTCTGATGGCGAAGATTTGGATTATTATCCAAATCCTAGGGATTTGCAGTCTGTTCTCGAAGAAAATTCGTACAGTGATGGGGAGAGCGGTGTTGGTGATTTAATTTCTGATGATCCAGTTGGAGATGGTTCCCAAAACCTTGCAGATGCAGAGGTCTTCCCAGATCCACCTTTGATCGACGAGAATGCTGAATGTAGTGCGCCCAGTTCCATAAATATAGGCAGAAATTTAATTTGGAAAAGGCAGTCTCTTGCTTTTCGTGAAGAACAAATAAAATTTATAACCGAATGGAATTAAGAATTATCACAAGATATAATGGCAATGCAGAGTGCATTCCATTTTTTAGTTTTTTTTTCAGTAACGATCTCATTGCAAAAATTTTAGAACTAACTAACAAATACGCAGTCCAAAAGAACCCAGACCGACCTGACATAGTAAACGCAAAGGATATCCGCCAATACCTGGGTATTTTGACTTTTATGTCCGTTTACCATTATCCCAGCATCCGTTCTTATTGGGGTAGATATGGGTTTACTCCTATAAAAGAAACGATGCCGGTGAACAAATTTGAAAAAATAAGACGAATGATCCACTTCAATGACAATGATAAGCATTTACCTGTTACGCACCTGGAACACGATAAACTCCACAAACTGCGACCCGTGATAGATCACCTCAATACCAATTTTTGAAGTGTGGCCATTGACCAACGTTTGTCAATTGATGAACAGATGTGTGCCACGAAGATCGGACATTTTCTCAAACAATATATGCCTAATAAACCTCACAAATGGGGATTCAAACTTTTCGTGCTTTGCATTTTGTTAGGGTATGCGTACAAATTCGTAATATACGCAGGAAAAGAACGAGATGACCGCCTACACAACGAACCAGATATCGGTGTGACAGGACAAATAGTCATGAAGCTACTACGAGTATTACCTTGCCATCAAAATCACATAGTGTACTTTGACAACTACTACACATCGCTGCCGTTATTGCATTATCTGGCCAAAGAAGGAAACCATTCTCTCGGAACCATACAAAGGAACCGGCTTGGTAAATCATGTAAGTTACCAAAGAAGCAAGAAGTCATGAAGAATTCGGTACCACGTGGAGAATTTCATGAGAACGTGACAAGCATAGGTGACGTTGAGATAACTGCTGTGAGCTGGAAGGATAATAAACAGGTAATCTTAGCATCGACCTATGTTGGCGCGGAACCTGTCAGTGAAATTGAAAGATTTGATAAAAAAGAAAATTCAGATCCCATGTCCCAAGTTAGTCAAAGAATATAACGCTCATATGGGTGGAGTGGACCTCATGGACTCCTATTTAGGTAGATACCGGATCAGAATGAAGAGTAGGAAATGGTACCTGCGTATCTTTTACCATCTTGTGGACTTGGCCATCATAAATGCGTGGATCCTTTACAAAAAGGTTTTATCAAAGAAAGGCAAGCATACAAAAGAAATAATGAATTTAGCTGACTTCAGGTCTGAACTCGCTGATACCTTATGCAAGTACGAAACCCCAAGGAACAACAGGGGACGTCCCAGCAACAGCAGCTTGGACGAAAAGCAACCAAAGAAAATGCGCAAAGGGAAACCAGTGCAACTCCTGCCTCCCAGAGACATAAGGCTTGATGGAGTGGGTCATGAACTAGTTAGGAATGAGACTAGGATGCGCTGCATGAGACCAGAGTGCTCTTTACTCAGCATTAATAAGTGTAGTAAATGTAATGTAAGTCTATGCTCAAAAAAAACAACTAACTGCTTTAGTATTTTTCATTCTTAATTTTAAGTACTAAATGCATACTGTATCAAAAACGATACAACATATTTTTTAGAAAATAAAGTATAAAAAAACACAAATATATTTTTTTGCTTATTTTTCCTGGAATAAACGTCTAATTTACTATTACATATATTTTTTGCAATAAAAAGCACGCCATCATGCATTTAAGGGTTATAAGGTCAACCGGGGTGATGTCGTCTACGGGGCTAAAGCATCTATTTCAATTATCTTACGAAACGCGTAATTGAGAACTACTCACGCCATCTTCTTTTAGTCTTTGGCACTAAAAGTACAAAAAGTCATCAATAGATGTCGCAACAGAGCTCTTTTTTTTAATCCGTCCGCCATCTTAAATCTGTCATTTCGTCTCGACCCTTCTTGTGTGCCAACATGTGAGTTTAAATCTTTTGTAATCTCAGTTCCTTTTGAGTGAGTCGATATTTTTATACCGTAAGTACTTTTATTGTTTTATTGTGTTTGTTTTCATTATTTTACGTTATTAGCTTAAGACTTTCAGACAATATGTAATTTAAAATTTGTAGGTTATGTTTTTGCTTTGAGGCTATTGCGTCTGTCCCGTTGGGGTGATTGCGTCTATTGTAACGCAATAACCCCATTATCAGGGCTCCTAAACCTTTTGATTTTAGGATAATAATGGTAAATCTATCTATACATATAATAAAGGAATAATGAAAAAATCTGTACCTACATGGTACCTATACTTACTTTTTTTTAAGTTTGCTTGCTATACTACTGAACCCAAAACTATAGTTTTCAGAATTTGTGTCTGTTTGTCGATTTGTTTGTATCAGTATAAATCTATGAACGGATGTCGACAAATCTTAGTACGATATTAACTCATTATCCGGATCCTAACTTAGGATACTTTTTAATGTGGGGTAACTCAAAGGTGCTTTTTTCTTTGGCGGGGACAAATTCTTTTATTTTTATATTATAGTCATTTGCATTAATTCAGATTTTTTTATTTTAAGATTTCCAATATGGTGCGCCACTACAAAAGAAAAACAACAACTACATACGACCTTGCAACTTTAAAAAAAGCTGTAGATGAAGTAAGAACTGGTAATTTAAACTCGTACCAAGCAGCAAAAAAATACAATATTCCTCGTACGACTATATGTGATAGAGTAAATAACAGAAGAGGTGTCGTAAAGGAGTGTCGTGGACCACCTACCGTGATTGTCAGAGAAAATGAGCTCAAACTTGCAAATGGTCTACGGGTTATGGAAAAATACGGATTCGGACTTACTTCCAAAGAAACACTGGATTTAGTCAGCATACACGTGAGTCAAAATAATTACAAAACCCCATTTAAAAACAACAGACCTGGGTATGATTGGTTTGCTGCTTTCAAAAAAAGACACAATTTGTCCTTAAAAAAAGCCACAAGCAGTGGAGATGTCAAGGAAAGTAGCATGCGATCCTTTTATAATTAATGAGTACTTCGATATCCTTGACGAGGTTTTGAATGAACTTGGTTTAAAAGGAAGACCAGAAAAGATTTGGAATCTTGATGAGTCAAGTTTTGGAAATGATCCTGACAAAACAAAAGTACTTGGCGCCCGTGGATTTGCCAGTACACGAACGATCGCGTCATCTGGTAAAGATAATGTCACGACCTTGTTCACAGCCAGCGCCGCTGGTGACAAATTGCCTACATTAATTATAAATAGAGGAAAAAATATGTGGGACCAATGGATGTCAGGCAATGGATACGAAAACACATCGTATGCTGCCACTGAAAAAGGCTGGATTGATTCAAAAGTATTCGATTAAATATTCATTTCATATTCAATTAAAAATTTTAGAAGAAGCACAAAAACGATTATAAAGTTACCATCACATGCAAGTCATTTACTGCAGCCGTTAGATTTGTCGGTTTTCAAATCAATGAAAAAGACTTGGAACGAAAAACTTGTGCAATGGCAACGATTAAATATAGGTAAGAAGTTGCCAAAACATGAATTTAGTCGCATTCTTGGAGAAGTGTGGCGCGAACTGACTCCACTTATTATTCGGAACGGTTTCAAAAAGGGAGGTATATACCCATTCAACAGAAACACTATACCAGAAGAAACATATGACCCTGAATCATTGAAAAGATTCAAACAATTTAAAACACCAACAAAGGAAATTCCTTCTTTAACCACTCAGCCGTCAAATGGACGAGATGAACCGCTTACTCGTAACGGCTCCGTCAACGCGATCAGAAACGACCCAACATGATGCGCGGCGCGAACGAATTGCGCGCGTCCCGTATTTTCGATTTTTATCAATGAAACTCCGTGAAATAAACAATGACCACGAATGCAGTCGAACGATAACGAATGTGGGAGTATAAAAGAACCCATTTCGTTTGTTAGGTTGTCACACTGTTAAAAAATATGGCAGTCATAGATTATCACTTGTGTTGCCGCACTATCGATAGTTTTACAATCGATAGTTGACCTCGAAAATCATCTATAATATCGATAGGGCTATCGATAGTATCGATACAATCGATACTATCGATAGTATCGATAGCTGTTTTAGTACAATACTATTGACACACAGCAATACTATCGATAGTATCGATAGTATCGAATTTCAATATTGAAACCACTATCGATAGTATCGATAGTATCGATAGTATTGCTACTGACTATTGCAGGAATAGACGATACTATCGATATTATCGATACTATCGATAGTTTTGTACTATCGATAGTGACCTTAAATTCAATAGTATTGGTTATGAATATGAGTTGTTGATGTAACTGATGTGATGCGAAGTGAAGAACATGACATGGTTCCTAAATCAAGTAATAAATAAACTAGATTACGTAATTTACGACAACAATAAAGGTGTACTCTGTAATGGCTTCAAAACGTAAATTATACATGAAAGGTAAGTACGGCCACAATCAATACTCTTGTTTATTTGGTATATGTATATAGGCTGACATTTAATTAGCTGACCATATTTTTGGGAATGATAGTACCCATTAATACTACTATCAATCCCCAAAATATGGTCAGCTAAATAAAAGTCAACCTGTCTAGAGGTACGTGTTAGTTACATCGAAGGGCGCTTTAAATTTATGCGTTTCTTGGCGGCTGGCTGCCCCGGTCCTCAGCGGTGCGTTAGTCGCACTGCACACGGACGTTCACCTTTTTTCATTCAAAGCACTGCGCTGCGGACCGGGGCAGCCAGCCATCAAGAAACTCATAAGTTGAAAGCGCCGAAACTGATGGTATTGATACATTATTTATTTATTTTTCAGATAGTGACGTGGACCCTCAACTCATTGATAGTCCACCTTTATTTACGGAACCACTGGACTATAATTATATCAAATCAGGTAACCGAAAAAAACTTATCTATTTAAGATATTAAATTATCATCTAAAAAAAGAAAAGATATTAAGATGTTTGACGTGACGCTAAGTATGTATGTTAATATGTTTCTTATTCAATATGCTAACCAGAAGACTTTCCCTAAGGAATTTGGGTCCATATATGCTAAAAACTCTTCGGTCATCTATAAACTGACGCAATTAACTAACACTACGAGTACGATACTACGATCCGTATTTTTTGGCATTCCGGGTCTATGTTTCATAAGAAAAAATGTCCAGTTATCGATACAGAATTACTGTCAAGAAAACATAGTCATTTCTAACCAATTTTTGTATCCCTATGGCAGATTCAGATAACCACCCTGAAATGGTTATACCACAAGACAGTCAACGATTCGGCGATGACACGCAGGATTTTACAATTTGTGATGATAATGCAGGTATGGTTCAGGATAAATGAAATATGATGATTTGTTTATACCTATTTATATTATCATTTTGTTGAAATTATCTGTAACTAACTTATATCACATTTGCAGATAACGCAGAAAATCAACATGAAAACAAAGAAGAAATCAATATTAAAAAAAACTGTTACACACAAACAGAAGTAAGTATGGATTCTCATGCAAAAATTGATGATAACAAAGAAAATGGATCAGAAGAAGATAATGAAGGGCAAAATTCAGTTACTTGTGTTCATTGTATCTTCGATGAAGAATTGGACAAAAGGAATTATTATTTTGGTAATCTATTGATCGGTGAATTACAATTTTTGCCACCATGTATTCGTTCAGAAGCATATATGGAAATTTTGAAATATGTTGATTCTTTAAAGAAGAAACATAGAGATGAACATAATGATAAAATACAGGACTAGATTAAAAATACAAAGTTACTTTGTTAAATGATTGACAATTGTGATTACAGTTTATATTTGGGCTTGAAAGACAATAAACAATAAAATTATTTTGGCTTTCTTTTTGTCCCAATAAACGTTAAAAAATATATAAATTCACAGGCAAAAAAATATATAAATCAGAACAACTTTCCCTAAGAACCATGGGCCTGTAATCTTATGTAAGTACAAACTTATGTAGCCTACCTCTACAGTACCTACTCAATGATGGTTAAAAATATTTGACTTTAACATACCCTACCCATGTTTCTTGGGGAACGTTATTTAATTTAATGGAACTGAACAACTTACAAAATTAAAAGCGCGCTGATTTCAATAGTTTTTAAGAATCATTATTTTCCAACAGTCTGTGGTTTTCTTTAATGAAAATTAATTCATTTATATGATCCGCACCTAAGCGATTGCGTCGCTCTACAATTATCTGACCAGCCGCTGAAAATATTCTTTCAGCTGGCGTTGAAGTAGCTGGAACGCATAAATATTTTAAGGCAATGTTTTTTAAATTGCTATGTGTATACGACCAGTATTCTATCGGATATTCTGTCTTGTCAATAACCGGTCTCGATGTGTAGCGGCTGATTTCGACAATAGAGTCTGCAGTTACATTGGACCTAACTGTGGAGGACGATGCCTCATCAAGGTAAGAGAGTAAATTAAGCTTGTTTTTTTTTCTTGGTGTCGAGTTTATCGTTTCTGCTTGCGGCGCTTGTTCAGCATCTGCTGTATTAGGCGATGGTGACATGTCGTTTTGCATTGCCAAGTAGGTAGCATATTCTTTCTGAACGACATTAACTGCCCTTTCTGCTTCTGAATCTGTTTTAAATCCCAATTTCTTAAAATGTGGATTTAGGAGGGTGGCAATTATACATGGGCTTCGTAATTCATACGGTTTTATCTTCACATATGTATGTTTTCTTAACGTTTCAATAATCTTACTAGACGATTCCAAGAATGTTTCTCTTTCCAATTGAGCAAACTTGATCAACAACCCTTTTATGAGAGGAATGATCATAGATATAGTACAGTACGTTTCTCCTGATACAGCTTCGGTACAGGAGTCAATTGGCTCAAAAATTTTCACTACTTCTTCTAGAAGAATGTAATCTTCTGCCGTTAGACTCGTTGGCGCCCTTTGATGTCTGGCTAAAACGACTGATATTTCGTCTCTGACTTCGCCAATTCTGTTGAGCATCTGGTATGAACTATTCCATCTGGTGTCAACGCTCTGTATTAAAGTTAACTGTGGTTTCTTTAGTTCTTTTTGGAGAGATTTCAGTTGACCAGTAGCTAAAGTGCTATGCTTAAAAAATGAAACTATAGTTTTGCATTTATCAAGCAATTCCTTTAGAGCAGTGCATTCCAAGTCGTGAATAGTATGTTTTATTACCAGATTTAAGGAATGCGCAAAACATGGCAGGTGTCTTATTTGTAACTTTTCAGCCGCTTTAATCATTACTGCAGCGTTGTCGGTAACCATAACAACAACTTTATTGCGGCACTTAAATTCATCTAAAATCGATGCAATTACCTGCAAACAAAAAAATAAATAAAATAAAATAATGTAGGTATTCAAGGTGTAAATGAATTAACGCAAAATGAGAACTACCTTGTTAGGGACATCATTCTGAGCAACTTTTATTGTGAAACCGATTTGATCAGAGCAATTTTTTTTCACTTTCTCCATACAAATCAGCTGATCCACTCAGGCCAAAATGTACTATAAAGTGAAAAATCAAGTTGCTCTGATCAAATCGGTTTAATAATGAAGTAGTTTCTCATTTTGCGTTTATTCATTCACACTTTTTACAAAACAAAAATATTGTAGGTATAGCCACATTATTAATAAACAACAATTATTGTGTTGAGAGCTTCGTGGTCTAGTTTTTACATGTTACTTAACGCACACGATCTCTTATGCTGTACGCGTACCACTTAAGTATAAGCCACGGATGCTATTTAGTGAATATAAATTGCAAACGATCATGCGGATAAGCAACATCTGTCTGAGATAGTAACTGGTGACCCTTTTCTACAAGACACCTACTAGCAATCAAGTTGCATACAATAGTTCAAAAACGCGGACTCACCCGGACACGCCCCGTTGTAAAATAAATCATCCCTTTTACTTACATATAAATCAGAAATATAATGAAACAGTTACTCACAGAGGATATATTATCTGCGTCGTGGTGACCTTCAACCACCACTGCTGCTAATAGAACAGACTCAAGCCTTTTGTTGATAATTAGATGTCCCGTTACGGCAAGAATACCGTCATTGCTCGCTGAAGTCCATGCGTCAGTAGTAATGGCCAAATGTTTGATTGATTCTATAATTCCCAACAATTGCAGCTTCATTTTTGAATACATTTTTGGAAGCAGTTTAGTAGATAACATAGTCCTTCCAGGCATTTCATACTTTGCGTCCAAAGCAGTTACAAATTCCTTTAGACCTTCATGGTCAGATAGACGAAGGGGCTGCATGTCTATGGCTACCATTTTAGTAAATTTTTTGTCGAGCATCTTTTTTCTTGTAGAATTATTTGAGTATTTTTGCACATTTTTTGCCTGGATTTCACTACTGTCCTCTTCATTTTCATTTCCAGCGCAGCTTGAAGCAGATGTTATTAATAGTTGCGGGTGTTTCCTTTTCAAGTGGTCTTTCATATTCGAAGTATTATTACAATACTTGAATTCTAATCTGCAGTTTTTGCAGATTACTTTATCTTCGTTCTCTTTTTTAACATAATAATTCCACATAACTGATTTTCTTTTCTTCGATGCACTTTCAGGAGTTTCTGATTCCATTTTAGACACGATTATTTAACGATACGATACACACAACACAACAGATACACCACCAACTGATTCACGCTGTCAAGAAATGCACAAACACAAATTGAATGCCCCGTATTTTATCAATGTACCCACTTAAGCTTAATATTTAATGCTGCCAGTTTAAAAAGAAATTGACCGACAAACAAGGTTTCATTAAAATTACATTATTGTTATTTTATATTCCAATCTACTACTAAGACTATATTATCTTACCAATACTATTGAATTTAAGGTCACAATCGATAGTTTAAAACTATCGATAGTATCGATAGTATCGATAGTATTGACTGTTCTTGCAATAGGCGGTAGCAATACTATCGATACTATCGATACTATCGATAGTGATTTCGATATTGAAGTTCAATACTATCGATACTATCGATAGTATTGCTGTGTGTCAATAGTATTGCAATAAAAAAGCTATCGATACTATCGATAGTATCGATAGTATCGATACTATCGATTGCCTATCGATACTATTGCTTTTGCCTCAACTATCGATAGACTATCGATAGACTATCGATAGTGGCCTATCGATCGGCAACACTTTGTCATTCGTGAATTTTGGTTATTTCAGTAAGAAAATTGTGTGATAAATTTGTGATTCGGGTGAGTTTTACTGCATAATTCTATGATAATTGCTTAGAAGATTGATTGTGATGATATTTCCTATAAGATTCAAGCTTTATTTTGTCAATTCTACTAAGATTTACGACTAAATTTCTAATTGGAAATGGGCAGAGCGCCGTGAAGTTGGTGTTTGTCTTGGCGGTATTTTGTTTGTTTCGAGTAAAATCTTTCATAGAAACCAGTCAAAACTGATTAAATGGGGATCATTGTTTACTTGTTATCATATTTTAATCCATTTACGATCTGGATTGATAGAGATAAGCCTAGATAAGACCTAATTTACAAAGTTGTTCATCAGAAAAACAAACCGGCGGGGCGCGGGGGGGGTAAAGTTAAGGTTCCGTTTACACGGACATATTGCGGTATCGCGTGTCGGTATTGTTCGATACTAGACCGGACGAAATCTAAAGTAACAAATGGCCTGTTTGCATGCAGTATCGTATGACGATATTTTGTGATACTTTTCTATAAAAAAATATTGAATGAAATATAAAATTTAAAAATAATTATATTTTTGCAGAACAATGGATAGACAAGCATCGTAAGTATTACTTTATTTAATTCGATGGTGCCAGAAGTAGGGTAATGTTTTTTATCAAAATAAAACTGTTGTTCTTTTGACTTAGTTATTTATTTATTGTGTCGATTTCAGAACATCTGGTGGGGTACGCGGGGCACTTGAGGGCGAACGCGGGCGTGGCAGGGGCCATGGGGTTGATCCTCAACCGTAAGTAGTAGTCACGTAAAACAAATAGTAGTTTTCATGCAGTTCCGTGTGACGACGTATTGTGACTATTGATTTTTATCAAAAAATATTAAATGAAATTTGTTTTGCAGCAATATGGAGCAAGGAGTCCGTGGGCGCGGACGTGGGCGTGGATGCGGAAGGGGTCTCGGCGGGTTCGAGCCTCAATCTAAGTAAATCATTATTAATTTATTTTTTTACGCACCAATACTAATATTAAGTAGTATCTGGCATTTGTTCTTATAAATATTTAACTTTATGAACTTTTAATGTCGTATACCTCGTACCTATCAACGTATAACTCCAGTGTTCTAAAATAGAAAGCCGTAATTGGCCTTATTTTTAGTTTATGATTTAAAATAAAACTAGTTTTACTTGTATCTATTGTATTGTAATATATGTTTAATATTTCAATCAGGTTGACCAGTGACGATATTATTCACGCAAAGGTGAAGGCTGCGGCGGCCCTCACGGCCAAGAGACTGAGAGCTCAGAAACCGGAGGTGCGCGCCCAGCTTAAAGCTCAAAAGAGGGCTAAGGAAATGGTGCGGGTGCTTCTTCCTGGCGCGCCTCCCAGGAAGAGGAATTCCAGGTAATTAATAATTTCTTAGTAAATATAGCTCATTAATGTACCCTCCGAGGGGCACAGGCCTTTACACCGATATGAGTAAGATTGTGCCATATTCCACCACGCTGGCTCAGTGCAGGTTGGTGGAGGTGTGTCGGGCTAGTGGCCTTCTTGTATTGGATAATTTTAATATTTTTCAATTATTGGCCTTCTTGTCAATACAAGATTTACGATTATGCTTTTCCAATGATAATTTTAATATTTTTAAATTATTTCATCATGGATATATATTTAGATCAAGAATGAAAATACTGCTAATAGATATTATTTAAGACTATTATACGTTTGTTATGTTTGTTTCAAAATAGTGATTTTAAATGTATATGATATTCAAAACAAATGGTAATTATTAATATGGGAAGGTGTAATTTATTTATTAGTCATTGTATTGATTTTAAGCTATAATTGAAAAATAAAGTTGTCATACATAATCATTGATGTGAAGTCAAATTCTATTAGTTTTGTTTTAAATCATTAATATACGTAATTAGGAGTATTATTGTATCATAGTAATTACTATAATTAACAATAGGAATTTAGAGATCATTAGATAATTGTAGTCATTTAAAAATTAGTAAATTGGTAGTCAAATAAGGGTGGAATGCAAAAGCAACCAATCAGCGTTCACGGCGCGAACAACGTTGGTATTTCGGCATTGATGCGAGGCAGAGTTGTTAAATACTAGATGATTGGGCGCGGGCCCGCACTTTTGCTGGTGATCTCGGTTGAGAAGCATCTCCACCCCTATCGGCCTATTTTCCAAAGATGAGTATTTTCTATTGTGTTTGATGTTAGTTTCTTCTGAACGTTTATATTGAATTAAGTGTAGATGTTGGCAATAAGCTTATCTTTACTAAATATATTCCAGTGTGTTTAATGTTGTACGATATCGAAATAAAATATTAACTTGTTGTTCAATTAACTTTCTTATTTCACAATCTCCTTACTATTATACTAGACAACTAGCTTACCCCTTAATTTAGTAGATGTTTAAGTTATAGGACAAGAATTATAGTAGTAATAGCAGATTTGGTTAGTTATACCTATCCATATGATACCCCTTTTTCTTACATCAGAAGTGGGATAGAATAGCCCGTTTATTTTTGTGTGCTGACATTTATCTCCGATTACAGACTGGAGTGATAAGAGCCAATCATGGATCCTGACCTCGTGAAATTGATGCTCCAGTCAATCCAGGATGCCGTTTCTACATCCCGGAAGCGCGATGACGTTACCTTGCCACTCTTTGATCCTGACAAGATGGACAGTGGAGCAGAACCCTGGTGTAAAATCGTCGAAGACACGGGCTCAGAGTTTCGCTGGAGCAGCTTGCATAAAGTATCTGTAGCCGGTAAGGCCCTTCGGGGCTCTGCTTCTATTTGGTTTGAGTGCTGGGAACCTGAAATACGTGACTGGAACTCGTTTAAATCTGAGTTGATAGACCTATTTCCCCCCAAACGAAATTTGAGTGAGAGGCTAACAAAAGCCGTATTATATTCCTCCGAATTAGCTGATACCTACGCCGAATATGCCCGTGAGAAAGTTCTATTGTTAAGGAAAACAAAGATAACATTCAATGAATCACAGTTGGTCGAGCTTGTGTGTGGGGGTGTTCGTGACGATAGTATTCGTATGGCAGCCTTCAATAGTTCTATAAAATGTACAAACGACTTGATTACTGTATTTACAGCGTACACGAAAAACCCTCGTAAAATATTAGAGCACCCAATAAAGACAATAGAAATTTCTGGACCAAGCAGTGCTAAGCGGCCGCGCGTAGACACACCAAGGGAAAACCGTAAAACATCTTCTACTCCCAGAACCTGTTTTTCTTGTGGTGAATTTGGTCACGTGATATCAAATTGTGTTAAAAATAGATCGATGGTGAACTCTCGCAACATCAGTGACTCCGCTAAAAATCCCGCATATTCTGACGACAATAAGGATAAGACTTGTAGCTTTTGTTCCAAAAAAGGGCATGGCGTTGAAGTTTGCTGGTCTAAACAACGTGAGGAACGTGATCGTAGTAAATCAAAAGTTAAGCATGAGCAGGTAAATTGTTTGACCAAATCGAACCTGAACCTAACCAAAATTAAAATGTACGATGTTACCGTAAATTGCTTGATCGATACAGGTGCGAACTGTTCGATTATTCGCGAGTCGATTGCGTCACGTTTAGGAACAGAACTTACCACATGTTTGGTGAAGCTTGATGGCATTGGTTCGGGAAGTTTGTATACTTTCGCAAAGTGTAAGGTCCTTGTGCGTTTCGAAGATGTCTGTATCGAATTAAATATGTACGTAGTTCACGACAGTGACTTC
The DNA here is from genome assembly GCA_949825045.1 of Argyresthia goedartella. Taxonomy (NCBI): domain Eukaryota; kingdom Metazoa; phylum Arthropoda; class Insecta; order Lepidoptera; family Argyresthiidae; genus Argyresthia; species Argyresthia goedartella. Next base: position 2,769,049 of record OX463811.1, on the reverse strand, counting down.
CCCTACGAATGTATAATTGGACAGGATGCCGTAAGACATTCGGGTGTTGCTATAATTATGGACGAATCTGGTACCAAGTTAGTTCGAAAATATGTTGTAGATAATGTTGTGAATGTAGTTGAAAGTGCTCCCTATTTTGAATCGATCAAAGATTTGGACCCCAATATGCAGAAGAAAATCGAGGAAATAATTATCAAATACCCAAAAATCTTACCTACTCCCAATTACATCGGTAACGTAAATACTGGTGAGCTTGTTATAAAGCTAAAGTCTGACAAGAATGTTTATTACCGACCTTACCGCTTATCCCCACTCAAACGTGAAAAAGTCAAAGATATCGTGAGTAATCTCCTACAAGCAGGTATAATTCGTGAGAGTGACTCTCCTTACGCTAGCCCAGTGCTATTAGTCAAAAAGCGAGACGGTAGCGACCGAATGTGCGTTGACTTTCGAGCTCTCATTGAAAGAGATAGATACCCCCTGCCTCTGATTCAAGATGAAATTGATAAATTAGGAAAGGCAATCTATTTCATAGCTATTGACGGGAAAAACGGTTTTCATCAAATACCTGTACATGCGGATAGTGTTAAATTTACTGCTTTTGTAACCCCGGATGGGCATTATGAGTTTATTAAAATGCCCTTTGGAATTTGCAACGGTCCCTCTGTATTTCAACGCGCTATCTCTAAGGCCCTCCAACACCTCAAATTTCTTCAGGTTTATATGGATGACATTCTTATCCCGTGTACATCAATAGAACAAGGATTGGAGTACTTAGATCTCACTTTAGCTGCTCTATCGAAGGCTGGTTTCACTATAAACCTAAAGAAATGCCAATTTTTCTTTAAGACTATAGAATACCTAGGTTGGTCAATATCAGCTGACGGTGTACGACCTAGTGATAGAAAAGTGTCTGCTTTGCTCAACTCCCCAGTGCCACAAACTGTGAAACAAGCTAGACAGTTCATGGGACTGGCTAGCTATTTCAGGAAATTTATCCCCGAATTTGCTTCAAGGACTGCCTCCATAACAAAACTGACAAAAAAGGATCACAAATGGGAATGGGGAAGTAATCAAGAATCGGCACGAAATTACGTTATCGAAAAATTGACTACGAAACCGCTTTTGTCTATTTTTGACCCATCTCTTGAGACAGAGCTTCACACGGATGCGAGCTCTATAAGATATGGAGGAATTCTAATTCAGAAAGATGGCGCAAATAGAAGGATTGTTGGGTACTACAGTCGACGCACAACAAGTGCAGAGTCAAGATACACATCGTATGAATTAGAATCACTGGCCATATACAACTCGTTGAAGCATTTTAGAGTTTATTTGCTAGGTCTACGATTCAGTATAGTTACAGACTGCAACGCAATAAAATCAACAATGAACAAAAAGGACTTGTCTCCACGAGTTGCTCGATTATGGACATACTTACAGGATTTTTCTTTCGACGTGGTCTATAGTAAGGGGATTTATGTTAGTCACGTCGATTTCCTTAGTAGGAATCCAGTGCCTATTGTTCACAGGAAAACACCCGTAGTAAATGTTATTACCGATCAGTCGTCTTGGCTGGAAATAGCTCAGCAGAAGGATCCCGAAACGGTATCATTAATTGATAGAGTTCAGGCGGGGGAAGTCGATGGTAATCAATATGTACTGAAGAGCAACCTACTTTACTATAGAGACCACGCAGACAAAAAGTTAAAACTATATGTTCCAAAGGGCAGTCGTCTTAGCATTGTTCGTTTCTACCATGATGAAAATTGTCACGTGGGACCGGACAAGACTCTTCATAAAGCAAAAGAATCATTTTGGTTTCCAGGCATGAGCAAATTTGTGAAAAAGTACATTTCACATTGTCTAGTATGTGTTAAAGGTAAATCGCATAGTGGTCCCAATCAAGGATATCTACACCCTATAGATAAGATACCTGTTCCATTTCATACCGTTCATCTGGACTGTACTGGCCCATTCCCCCAGACCAGCGACGGTTATCGCCATGTTGTAGTTATTGTCGATGCTTTCACAAAGTATTGTATACTAAGGCCCTTGAAGACAATGAGTGGCCATGAAATGTTAACAGTAATTCGCGATAATTTGGCTATGTTTGGTAATCCATCTCGAGTTATTACAGATCGGGCTACAAATTTTTCATTCGAATCAGTGGCTAGTCTGTTTAGGGATTGGAATGTAGAACACCATATGATATCAACAGGGACACCGCGCGGAAACGGTCAGGTAGAACGATATGTAGGTACAATCATAAACATGTTAGCCACGACTTGTTCTGATGAATCACAATGGCCGAGCTCATTGTATAAAGTCCAATTAACTTTAAACACAACATTGCAAAAATCATCAGGTTTTGCGCCATTACGATTACTTATAGGTCGCAACGCGAACATCCCTTGTATACAAGCTAGGCTAGATATGACTATGTCTGCAAATCTAGCCAAGTAAATGTGCTGCAAACAATAATCAAACTGTTAATATCAACAGTTTATTTGTTAAAAGGACTATATACATGAAGTATAGTATGATAGCAGAATTTCTGTTCAAATTAACCGTTTAAGCGTAACAGAGTTAGCACGGTTGCTATTGGAAAATTATACTGTAAACTGTATCGTATCCAAGACCCTCGGTTGCAAATAACAATTATACGGTTGCATTTAACCATCGCGTTTTCTCAATGTATGGACTTTATTTCCGCTTATTTTCCTTAATCACTTCTTGCCTGCCATTTCAAATGATGCCCGTTGAACGATCTGGCGTTTCCAATGGCGAAGCCCAAATTATTGATGTTATGGCTGAGAGGAACAAGGCCTACGATACGATGAAAAAGGCAGCTGATATTGCAATATGCAATTGGCGATCTTGTTTATGTCAGCCAAAGTCACCGACGACACGATAAACTTAGTGATAAATATAAAGGGCCATACGAAATTATAGAAATCATGGAAAGCGATCGCTTCCGGCTAAATGGCAAAGGAAGGCTGCATGATGTAGTCATTGCAAAGGACAAGATACGGCGTTGGCCTGGTGAATGGACTGAGCAAACTACTGAAATAGAAGAAGGTTTAAATATTGTTTATTATTATCATCTTAAGTAATGTCTATTATGCGATTAGATCATTTTAGGTGTGGTTTGATGAATGAGTTGTAACTTTTGAGTGATTGCCGTTTGGCTGACTCGGGAGAGTAATTTTTGGATAGCAAGTTATGTGAATTAACAGGTGCTGCAAATATGGTACCTGATAGTAAGTCTGGACACCATGGGCAGCAATGGTGTGACTTACGGCGACAGGACAATAGTGTTTGGTGCTGCGAATGTTGTGCCTGGTAGTAAGTCTGGACGCCATGGGCAGCAATGGCGTGACTTACGGCGACAGGACACAATAGCTATTGGTGCTGCGAATGTTGTAACTGGTAGTAAGTCTGGACACCATGGGCAGCAATGGTGTGACTTACGGCGACAGGACAATAGTGTTTGGTGCTGCGAATGTTGTGCCTGGTAGTAAGTCTGGACGCCATGGGCAGCAATGGCGTGACTTACGGCGACAGGACACAATAGCTATTGGTGCTGCGAATGTTGTAACTGGTAGTAAGTCTGGACACCATGGGCAGCAATGGTGTGACTTACGGCGACAGGATAACATTGTTATCGTTTGTTGTGTAATACGAGCTTTTTGTTGAATTCCTGTCTAGCCTTTAGTCTGGGTATGACTAAAGCCGACAAGAGCAATTATAATGTGTTTTACCCCTGAGTAAGCTATAATTTGTGAGTGTGGCCGTTAAAGTAACTATTGGAAACTGAATTTATGACGGTCTATAATTAGAAATGAAGAGCCTATTTTAACATTTACTTTTGTTCCAGATCTAGCAAATGAGACCTCCGACGACAAATAGTTAAGTTTAGATAGGCAATTATAAAGTAATTAGTTAATTAATAGTTGGGGACAAATTCATAATATTGCATAAAATACAAATGAATGTAGCTAGGTACCGAAGTGGTACAATTAATTATAATTGTAAATACTCATTAAGGTTAAATTTATTCACTTATAAAATTAAATAGTAACTTTAATAATTGTAGATACAATAACGATCAAGTTTGTTACTGCGAGAGCGCAGTAATTTGCAGAATGGCCGTGTTATGTTTGTTTCAAAATAGTGATTTTAAATGTATATGATATTCAAAACAAATGGTAATTATTAATATGGGAAGGTGTAATTTATTTATTAGTCATTGTATTGATTTTAAGCTATAATTGAAAAATAAAGTTGTCATACATAATCATTGATGTGAAGTCAAATTCTATTAGTTTTGTTTTAAATCATTAATATACGTAATTAGGAGTATTATTGTGTCATAGTAATTACTATAATTAACAATAATAATTTAGAGATCATTAGATAATTGTAAAGTCATTTAAAAATTAGTAAATTGGTAGTCAAATAAGGGTGGAATGCAAAAGCAACCAATCAGCGTTCACGGCGCGAACAACGTTGGTATTTCGGCATTGATGCGAGGCAGAGTTGTTAAATACTAGATGATTGGGCGCGGGCCCGCACTTTTGCTGGTGATCTCGGTTGAGAAGCATCTCCACCCCTATCGGCCTATTTTCCAAAGATGAGTATTTTCTATTGTGTTTGATGTTAGTTTCTTCTGAACGTTTATATTGAATTAAGTGTAGATGTTGGCAATAAGCTTATCTTTACTAAATATATTCCAGTGTGTTTAACGTTGTACGATATCCAAATAAAATATTAACTTGTTGTTCAATTAACTTTCTTATTTCACAATCTTCTTACTATTATACTAGACAACTAGCTTACCCCTTAATTTAGTAGATGTTTAAGTTATAGGACAAGAATTATAGTAGTAATAGCAGATTTGGTTAGTTATACCTATCCATATGATACCCCTTTTTCTTACACGTTCATGCTGAACATTGCAAATTTTTAGGGCCTCTGATAGTAATTAATTATTTTTGGAATGCTTAAATTGTAATTATGACATATGTAAATTTATTATATTTACAGGTTTCCTTCTCCTCCAAGGGAGGCTCCCGAAATGGTGCTATCACCATCACAATCTCCACCCCCGGAAGTTGTCGACAACACATTAACGGAAGTTAACGTCGGTACGTATACATGTCTGTTAAAGTTCTCAAAGTATTTAAATAAATACATTATCATAAAGATTTACAGTACTCGGCGTTTGATTTAGCACGTCAGGACGAGAGCGAGATATTCAATTGTTTTCGGTTTTGTATAAATAAATATCATGTAATTTTCTTGTTTTTTATTAGACATCAATGCGTTAGACGTAGTGATGGCGCCGGAGGAGGTGATGATGGCGCAGGACGTGGTGGAGGAGGAGGTCTTCTTTGAGGCTATTGTAGTTCCTGACATGGGAGAGGAGGTGGTGGTGCCACGACAAAGCAAGGTGTCCATCGGTAAGTTTTGTAATATTGTATGAGTAAATAGAGACCAATAATTGGCTAATACATAGGGCGCACTGTAAGTTTCCGGAACTGGCCACTTACATAAACAATATTTAAAAATTTATTGCAACATTTGAAAATAGAACTCTTTGGCTGTAGAATGCAGTTTGTTTCATCTGACTGCCTTTTGTTTTTACCTTGTGGCGCCATTTAAAAAATTGTGTGTCTGCATCAACATGGATTTAACTCGGGAAAATTTTCGTAGTATGATTTTCTACGATTTTAAGTGTAATTTGACAGCTCAACAGAGCATCGCTCGGCTTGAAACAGCTTTTGGCAATGAAGCACCATGCAAGACAACTGTTTATAGCTGGTTTGCAGAATTCAAGCGTGGTCGTATCAATCTCAGTGACGAATCTCGCGATGGTCGGCCGTCCACCGCTGTGACCAACAAAAACATCGATGCTGAGCGCCGTATGATTGAAACAGACAGGCATGTGACCTACCATGAAATTCGCGCATCCTTAGAAATAGGCATGAGTCAAATACAATTATTCCTACACAAACATTTGGGTGTGAGAAAGCTGTGCTCGCGGTGGATCCCACACAACTTGACCGAGGCTCAAAAAACGGACCGCGTCACTTGGTGCAGTGCCATGCTTACCAGATTCAACGAAGGTGCGTCAAATTTGGTGTGGGACATAGTAACAGGTGACGAAACATGGATTTATTGCTACGATCCCAAAACAAAGCAGCAATCGAGCGTATGGGTCTTTCAAGATGAGCCGAAACCAACCAAAGTGGCGCGCTTGAAAAGTGCATCTAAGCGGATGATTGCTTCTTTTTTTAATAAAACTGGACACGTGGCTACTGTTGCTTTAGAGAATCGCGGTACAGTGAATAGTGACTGGTACACGACCATTTGTTTGCCGGCAGTTATTGACGAACTCCGTAAAAATAACCGTAAACGCCGTATCATCCTGCACCACGACAATGCTAGTTCTCACACGGCCAGACAGACAAACGACTTTTTGAAGGCGAAAAATGTAGAACTCATGAGTCATCCTGCATACAGTCCCGACCTGGCACCTTGTGACTTTTTTCTGTTCCCAAAAATTAAGAACCAATTACGCGGTCAACGATTTTCATCACCAGAAGAGGCTGTCGAGGAGTATGAAAAACACGTTTCAGAGGTCACCACAGAGGAGTGGCACAAAAGTTTTCAAAACTGGTTTCATCGAATGAAAAAGTGCATAGACGCCAAGGGAGATTATTTTGAAAAACAATAAATTAATTTTGTACCTTTAATAGTATTTTTTCATATTCATTCCGGAAACTTATAGTGCGCCCCACGTAATCAATTATGGCTAGTAATAATCATGTATCATCAGATTACGGTTTGCCTATATTGACCTATTTTATGTAACTAATAAATAACCTTATTTAATTTATTTGTATAGATTTCTTCTATCAAATTTAAAGAAATAGTTTTTATTGTAACAATATTTAATTATCTAGGACCCATTAATCTGTACGTTTGGTTTATATAATAAATATTATTATATTATTATTAATAATATTATTTTATTTACTAGTTACTATTTAACGCTTCCACACGTTAAGAAGAAGAAGGTTACATATTTGTATTTGTCTTTTAAATAAATGAATAAATATAATTCTTCGAAATTTACAAGGGTTTTCTTTTGTTCCAGGTGTTGACAACCCTAACTGTGAGAGCTTCGTGATCGACTGCCTGGCTGACCCAGATTCTGACTCGGACTTTGAGAACGACATCCTCGAGCCGCCGGAACCGGCAGTTGACACGCATTTACCAGACGCGCAAAGACTATTTTTAGACACAGAAGACAGATTCAACGACGAAGCGACCCGAGAGATCGTGAGAGAGACGAGACAGGAGGCCGGCGATACCTTTGATTTTGACTGGTACTGTGACAAACGACAATTTACGGGAAAGCGCGAAAGTTTTACCGGACACTTAGGACCGACGTTTGACTTAACTGGAATGTCGGTCTTGGACGTTTTTGACAAACTTATCGACCACGACTTTATAGACAACATGGTGACTGAGACGAATAGATATGCGCAACAAAAACTTGATAAATTACGAGGACAGGACAGACCGACGCCAACCGCGCGACTTAACAGGTGGACTCCGACGGACCGTGACGAAATGGTCACGTTTTTAGCAATGATGATTCTGCAGGGCTTGTACCCACTCCCTGAAGAGCAAAAATACTTCCGATTTAATGGGTACGGCACAATGCCCTACTTTGCGAGACTAATGACATACAACAGATTTTATCTGCTAAAAGCGATGTACCATTTCGTCGACAATACGACATGACACGACTGGGCAAAATCCAACCAGTTCTTGACTATATGAACAAAAAATTTTCAGAGCTCTACACACCAGGTCAAGAGATTGCCATTGACGAGTCGCTTTTAAAATGGCATGGGCGTCTGAGCTTTGCTCAAAAGATCGCCACAAAAGCGGCTCAGGTCGGTGTCAAGACCTATGAGCTGTGTGAGTCCAGCACTGGGTACCTCTGGATTTTTTTTGTTTATACGGGCAAGAAGATCAACCGACCGACCGACGTGACCAACCAACCTGACAACGACGAAGATGACGAGACGCACGACGATGACGAGACGCACGACAATGATGGGACGCACGACGATAACCGACCTGACGTCGTCAATGACGAGACGCTGACCGCTGACGTGGCCAGCCATCCAAACAACCTGACCGAACGACGTTAACCGACCTGACGTTGCCAATGACGAGACGTTGACCGCTGACGTGGCCAGCCAACCAAACGAACGGACGGAAACACGACCGAAAAACGCGACAGCAAAAATTGTTTATGACTTACTAGAGCCGCTGCTTGACCGAGGTCATACGGTGGTAATGGACAATTTTTATAACTCTCCTTTGTTGCTGAGATGCCTAAAGGGACGGAAGACTGACTGTTATGGAACTCTTCGCTTAAACAGAGAGTTCGTACCGGAGTCTTTTAAGACTCTAAAGAAGTCGGATTTACGACAAAATGAAGCAGCTGCCTGCTACACTCATGATTTGATTGCAGTGGTATGGCGAGATCAAAACCTTGTGAGTTTAATCTCGACATATCATTCAATTCGTATCGGATGTTCCAAAAAATACCCCAAAAAGTCGTACAAACCGCAGATTTTACTTGACTATAACCAGGCAATGGGAGGTGTGGACAGAAAGGATCAATTTCTGTCCGCACAACCCGTGGCGAGACTGCGAAACAAAGTGTGGTATAAGAAAGTCTTCAGCAGGCTTTTCAGCACAGCCATCTTCAATGCCTTTGTCCTACATAAGACAAAGGATGAGAAGATGGGCCACAGGCAGTTCCGGACGAAGCTTGCTGAAGACCTGCTTCTGCGACACCGCAAAATCGACTTGCAGGCTGAAGTGCGACTTTTCACTAACAAACGTCTAAATATGCCACCACCTCCACGACCTGCACCTCAACGGCAGCGGCATTTCCCCGAGAAGTGCCTCGAATCTAAGCGCCGCCGTTGCGCGCACTGCCATTCTTCGAGGACCACTTTCCAGTGTGAGCACTGCAAAGTACCGCTTTGCGTACTTTGTTTTTCGCCGTACCACCCGTGACATGTTAGTGACATGACATTAGTGACATGACTTGTGACCGACTTAGTGACATGACTGTCAGAAGTCAAAAGGGACTGACCGATGAACACCGATGAAGCCTTGGCTCAACTTGTCTTATCTGGATTTGTAATTTCTATTTGTCCCTCTTGTCTCGCTAAAGGAATCTTATTATAAATAAGCTTGCCTTTGTACATGTCCTATCTGGATTTGTTTGAGATTTCTATTATTACCTCTTGCCTCGCTATAGGATTCTTATTATAAATAAGCTGCTCTTTGTACATGTCCTCATTATCATTAACCGTAATAACATTACCCTCTTTCTGGTGTAGTATTTATGATAATGTTAAATATCATATTCATAGTACTTAACCCACTCTGGGTATGAAAATTATAAGTAGGTAATTACCAGTTATTTAAATGTACCTATATTTTTATTTCTATTAATTATTGTAAGCATACAATTCTTTGTACATAATTAAATAAATTAAATTAAATAATTTCAAAATATAAAGTTAGAGATAAATATTTGCCTTTGTAAATTATTTATATGTATTTTTTTGTGTTTTTAATTTTATGTGCAATAAATTTATATAAATATGATTTTTATTGAAATGAACATCTGAAACCGATAGCGGTATTCCTTTCCCGATACCCGTGTGAACGTGTCGTTAGTCGGGCGGCCATCTTGTCATTTTTTGAGGCCGCTCAGAACCAGGATTATATTTTTGTGGAGGGCTCACTTTATCTATTTTATTTAGAGGCTCTATGCATGAAATAGAGTAGATAACTGATATCATATGAAAGGTTATATACTCTACCGTTGAAACCTAAATAGTTAACAGCTAATTCAAGAAGCAAATACTGCTTAAAATCGTAAAGAAAATAAAAATATTGAAATTTTGATGGAATCGCCAACTTTAAGCCATTCATAGCGCTTTTTACTTTGAAAAGGTAATTATCTGTCATCTTTTCTAAACGCTGTATGTTTTCAGCTTTCTAACGATGTATTACATGCGGTAAAAGCATCAGCACATATCCATCAATGAACGTTTTTGTCGAGTAGGTCGGAGCCGGGATACGCGCGCGGGTTTCTTTTAAAATATCAATGAACGCTTGAGCGCGCGCCAGCGCCTGCCTGGACCTTTGAGTGGTTAAAGAGCTAAGTTCGCAAGTGGTGCTCCTCAGGATGAACAGTTGTCAGGACCCTGAAGAGCATACACAAAGGATCATATTGAAAGAAAACAATGAAACGTTCAACGTTCATGCAGAAGGCAATAAAACGTCAAGTTCTCAACTAACTCCGATAGCAGCGTCTTCCAAATTGCCTTTGAACAGTCAAGGAATACGATTCGATAACTCGAATGACTCACCCAGAATCAAGATTACTGGTGATCGAATTTAGTCTCCCTCAGAAAAATATTCTTTTGAAACTTTACTATTGCAGAGAATAAAACGAAGTGACACTATAGTTTAACTGAAAATAACAAAGGTGTCAAAAGGCTGTGAAGTAATCACAAGGGAAGAGTTTTTAGAAAAAAAAAGAAAGGAAGAGGAAGAAAAAATAATTAAAGAGGAACATAAGAAAAAACCCATGAAAAAAGAAAACAAAAATCTCCAATCCAGCAAGAAAGCAAAATGTACCAAATCATCAGAAAAGAGTTTAAAGGCAGAGGAAAAATCTCATTTTAGCTTACCAAAGAAGAAAAAGACTTATCAAAAATCTAAAAAGAGGGTGAAAAAACAAAATAAGTGTGTTGATTACGATGAAGAATCTGAAGATGAAACAGATATTAGTTTTGCTAAATCTTCCCTAACCAGTGAAGAAGATTTTGATAGTTATCGTGAACAGTTTCTCGCAGAAATGGAAGATCTTGATGATTCGTTGCCGAGCACAGAAAATGTAAATGACGATTGTTTATCAAAAAATGATGTAAAAATTGTAACTAATGATGAATTTGAACCGGATGTCAACAAAAGGAATCCGGAAATTCGCGACTGGATACTAGTGAGATTTACAACAAAAAAGTCTGTTAAGTATTTCGTAGGGAACATTATTTCTATTAATGATGAGAATATACCTATCGTGAATTTTTTGAAAAAAATAAAGAACAGTAGGTTTATATCTTTTCATTACCCAGACGTGGAAGATATATCGGAAGTAAAACATTACGATGATGATATTGTAATGTTCCTTAAGAAGCCTGATATATCCAGCAGAGGCCATGTTACGTTTAAAGAAAATTTAAAAAATTACAACATTCAGTGATGTTTGAAAGTTAAATTTGTTACCTAGGTACAGGTATAAATAGATAGATTTACACGAAATTTAATTAAGTATTTAGTTATTCTTAATAAGAAAATAGTACTGATTAGCTATTTTTAAGTATTGATAGTATTTTCTTAAGTACAATTTGACACCAAAGCGTTCCGTGGTAAAGTTCCTAATAATATAAGACTTGATTAATATTGTCAAAAAGATGTGATTTATTGATTATTACAGTATTATTAATGTTGGTAACATAATAATTTGTTACATAGATATTAAACTAAAAGATCTCACGCGTATTTTCGAAGCTCTTTATTTTTGTAATGATTATAAGACGGGCAAAATGCCGTCATACTCCGTTGTTCTAATAAATGATACGTAATTTCGAAGTTGTAGTTTGATTCCAATCTAAAAAAAAAAGTTTGGCACCCCTGGAATCTACGATGGGGCGAATGCGTCTACGAGAAACGACGAAAATTAGACGCCATAGCCCCGAATATTTTTGTTCGACTACTTTCCCTAAACTAAGGCCAGAATTTGGCGTACAAGATAATAATGTACTATAAAACTAATATTTTTAAAAATAATTGTGATTATAATTGTTATTAGCTCTTCGAATTACACAATAGAAAACCACCAACTCCGAAAACCATCAAAGCCAGAATGCAGGAAAAATATGGGGACCAAATAGTTTTCAGTTCAACTCGCACCAAACAAACAGTCGTCTGCTTTCGTGCAACAGGTGAAAAAATTTTGAACGACGCGTGGTACACGTCAAGATGTACTGATAAACAGGAAGAAAATGAGAGAGTTGAATCCATGGCTTATGACACCAGTGCCTATCCTCCTTTAACTAACTTCTGCAGGGAGGCTGATGAATTGATACCTAAATCTCTCACAGTTTTCTTAAATTGTCTTGCAAAGAAGAAAAGGTCACGAGAGGTTGTGAAGAAAAAAATGACAACTATAGCTCATACACTTATTGCTGCTGTTCGCCCTCGATGTTTCATATCCCCTATTTTATCCAGCATCGCTCTGCTCATATACCGAAAATATGGATCCAAAAACTTGGTGGACCTTCCGTCGAAGGTGGGATTGAGTGCCTCTTATTACGAGGCTCAGCAACTGGAACTCTCCACCATCCACCATACGGAAGAGCCTATTCCAGTTGAAACGTTTATTCAGTTCGCCTTTGACAATGCTGATTTCAATGTATCCACTCTCGATGGCCGGCATACTTTTCACAGCATGGGAGGCATCAAATGTGTTACACCCGCTAACACTCTCTATGCATACAAAAATTTCAAAAGGTTAAATTCTGCTCCTGCCCAAGAAGAAGTGGGTAAGCTGGGAGTTCTGGAGATGCAAACATTTGAGGGTAGGGGAACCAACGCATTGCAACAAATTACTATAGAAGACTTGAGCTTGCTGAAGCCCATCCCCTCTGACATATTAACACCCACCATTCAAGATCTCTTGTGGATGAGTGGCAAGTGGCTCCAGGAAATGGAACACACTTTGGAGGTGCCTACCATTCCAGAATGGAAAGGTTTTATGCAAATGACGAGTATATTGATTAACAAAGAAACTTCGGTAACTTTTCTTCCATTCATCAATTCGCCACCAAATGAGAACAGCACTATACGCACAGCATTACAGTATGCTTTAGAAAAGAGTCAGGAGGTAGGAGCTACCATTTATATTGTAACATTTGACCAGCCTTTATACTTAAAGGCCAGGGAAATCACGTCTGGGACTATTATGGTGAGACTTGGTGGGTTTCACCTTCTAATGTCCTTTTTGGGTTGCATTGGTCACACAATGGCTGGATCTGGACTGAAAGATATACTATGCCAAGTTTTTGCTGCTAATTCAGTTGACAAAATGTTAACAGGACATGCCTACAGCCGAGCCGTCCGAGGACATTTGCTCGTTCAGCTTGTTTTAGCTCATATTATTCTGGAGCCAATGTCTCAGAAGAAGAGAAGAGGGAAATCTCGACTATGTTGACTAACAAAGAAGAATTTACTCCAGACAAAGTTAAAGAAAATGCTTCCTTGAAGTCTACTTTGAAAAATTTTCGGAACCATCTGGAAACACTTAAGGGCAATTCTCATTTTCGAAAAAAAACGGTGTGATCACCATTTTCCAAAGCTGTAATGTTTGATTAACATATAAGTATATTTATTTTAGTAAATAATTGATAAAATTTAATACTATCAAGCTAAATTAATGTAAATAACCCACACAAATATATATTTTTTATTAATTTTTAAAGCATCAAAAATGTCCCATCCATGGGTGTGATCACTCCGCTTTCACGAGGAAAAAAAAACATAATTATTTATTTCTTCTTAATATCTACTTCTTACGTGAGCCAATATCAACTACGATAAGTAACTCATTAAATAGTACAATAAAATATCTATAGTTACACAGTTTTTTATATGAACCATCATATTAAAGTTTGTGATCAGATTTTTTGTCACTTCCATGGATCAATGTCACACGGGCCATGCCAGAAAAATAACGCGACAGTTTTCGAACGTTACTGGCCATAGACAAGGCCTGAGACGCCAACTTTTTAGTTCAGTTGTTATTTCCTACCGGCGGCGAAACATCTGTGTAAAAATTTACAATAAATGCTCATTCTTAAAAAATGTCGAGTATAAGTGGTCACATCAGGTATGTACTTTACAACTATTTAATTAGGTTGTGTGATTTTATTGCGTTTTGGTGTGAAAAACACGTGGCTAAACATGCACGTTCATTACCGATTTGGAGGTTATGTAATCAGAGATTGAACAGAAAAAGTCACGTCCGTGGAGGTCACATCCCTGGTTCCATGGATAAAAATCTGCCTATGGAAGTGACCTGCGATCCACGGAAGTGATTTCGTATGCGGAAGTGTCTTGTGCAGGTTTTAGGGTGGGGGTTTTAACGTGATTATTGGGCCTGGCTTAACTTGCTTTTTTTATTTTAGATGGGGAAACCTAAAACTAAAAAAAAACTCCCAAAAACTGCGGAAGAGATACGTAAGCAAAAACGAGAGTGTGAGCGAAGGCGAAGAGCTCGCATCAAAGAAAATGCTGCCTTATACGAAGCTACTAAAGAAAAAGATAGAAAACGAAAGAAAGATAATGTGAAGCTGGTAGTTAATATGACAGAAAGAGAACATCGGATGCAGCAAAAAGAGTGGAGACAACGCAAATCAAGGAGTCGATTGAATAAAAAACGTGCTAAAATACTATTAAATCACTTAAGACAGAACACTCCAGAAGAAACTACTGATGATGAGGCAGTTTTGCCGTCCCGACCAGAATCAGCATCTATCTTGGAAAGTGTTTCTGAGATAGTAGCCCATCGACCGTCTAGATGTGTCAGCAATAGTAGCACATGCTCGGACTTAATGAGATCGAATCCGCCAATGCTGTCAGACCTTAGTTCAAGCTCTTCACAATGTGAGACAACGAGTCGACAAAAGAAAAAAGGTGTACAAGCATCAAGAGTAAGACGTGCTTTATCAAATTTGATAATAAAAAAACAAAAAGAAACAATAGAGGCTATGAAGAAACAAGCACATACCCTACAAGTGAAGTTATTGAGAGTAACTGGGCAAAAGAATGACACGGTAAGAGTTACGAAGAAGAAGAAGAGCCCTCTCAAGGTGAAAACTGAAATATCAAAGCCAAAGAAACTTCGGACAGCCGTTATGAAATTCCTTGAAAGAGACGACAATAGCAAAATGTGCCCCGGCAAAAAAGATTGTGTCACCAAAAATAAAGAAAAAAGACAAAAAAGATACCTCTGTGACACTATGCTAAACCTACACAAGAAATTCCAGACAGAAAATACACTTAAAATTAGCTTTGCTTCTTTTTGCCGACTAAGACTTTTTTGGATTACAGTACGAAAAATTTCTGAAAGAGACACATGCCTTTGCGTGGTACATGAAAACATGCAACTAATGTTTGACAAGTTAAAGTACCTCAACATAATTTCTGACCTGAATTTAATGGAGCTCTGTAAAACTATAGTATGTGACATAAATTCAGAGACATGCATGTTACGAAAATGCACGACATGTAAGAACAAAATTCCAAATATAAATGTTTTTGATGACTCAACTGAAACAACTTACAAATCATGGACAGTGATAAAGGAAGACCGGATGATAAAAGGCACGGTAAAAGAAATTCGCAGAACAGTGAAGAAAGAAATAAAAATAACGAAAAAGACATTGATGTTGATGTTTATTGAAGCTTTGGTCACATTTTTGCAACACCAGTACACTATATCGCATCAGTACTTAGCCACTACCCAACTAAAGGTTAACCTTTCTGTGGGAGAAATTTTCATGCACGTAGACTTCGCAGAAAATTACTGTTGCAAGTATTCCGATGAAATTCAAGCAGTACACTTTGGTGCTTCGAGGCTGCAAATAAGTTTACATACCGGCGTGTATTACTACAGATGCCCTGACAGTAGTGTGCTGAAGAGTAAATCTTTTTGCACGTTTTCGGAATGCTTGCGGCATGACGCCGGTGGAGTTTTTGCTCACATGCAAAAAATTCTTGGTATGATATGTGTTCGATTCAAAATCGATACTCGATCTATGGTTCCGGAACGGCCATTTTGAATTTGACGGAGCTGCCACAGAGCAGATTTTTGACTACTGACTGACGAAAAGCCCCCGTAATGTGACGTGTATTGATTTTGGGCATTAAAATTAAATCGTAAGCCATCTGGAGTTGTATTCGGGCTCCCCTCAGGATTGTCTTATAGCTGAGTGTATTGTGGTTCTCCGAACCAGATACTGTTCGTATTTACGTAAATTGTGCGGTCGAAGCTGGCCTGCCAGCCATACCTGGTTGGCTGAAGAACCTGTCTACCAAGAAGAGCCTAGGGTGCACCCAGGCCTTGCAGAGAGACAGGAGTTTGACGGGAACGAAGCACAGACCAGGTCAGATAGAATCTATTTATTTAGCTCGGTGAATCGCCGACGTTCTTGCTTCTTGGCATCCCATCGCTACGCTACCTCGTAGCTATAGGCCCCTGCGAGGTCATCGGGTGCCGAGAGGCCTGAACACTTTGGTAGCAAGAGCGTGGTTTCCTGAGATTTGCAGCCGTCAAGGGCTCCAGGAACCCACGATTTGGGACTATCAATCTGTAGGTATAGGCGGTTATTAGCTAACTTGGTTTTGTTCCTGTATCCACATAGATTGGTAGTATTATAAGTTATTTTATAACTTGAACTAATATTGACTATCTGTGTGTGTTATATGATATAGGGAAACTAAATTGTTGTTTACAGAATTTGTGTAGATATAAAACTCGGTTTCTATTGTTTGGGGAAATCAGCATTGTTTAAGTTATAGATTAGGGTTCCCTCGTTTGTGTTGTAGACTGGAGGGTCCAATATAATTGAGTTACTGCAAATTGTGAGTAAGTATCGTTCCGATCATGTCGTTGTCTGAAATACAGAAGGGTGTTTCTAAGGAGCTCAGATGGTTTTCCTCCGCACACGGTCTGATAGACCGTTTAGATAGGCATGATGTGGTGTTGGAGCGGTCTATGGACGTTAAGGAACGCTACAACAGGGTGCTCGAATTGTCCGCGCAGGCGGAAGCAGTTGATGGTTGCGCACCTGACAGGCTGTCACGGTTGCTAGGGGATGTCGACCAGTGTATGGAGATGGCGGCTGCTATCACGCAGAGGGCTGCGGACATACGTAGGCAGCGCGAGTCCAGCCATAGTGGTGGCATTGGGGCGCCTCTGCCGCATCAGGGTTCGGGGTCCAGGTTACCTGCCATAACCATGCCTACTTTTGACGGAGTGTCCGGTGAATGGATGAGCTTCATCAATCTGTTCGACAGCTTGGTGCACATGCGATCGGACATTACCAAGTCTGTCAAGATGGCTCAGCTGGTGGCAGCATTGAGGGGTGAGCCCAGGGAGCTGGTCGCTCATTTGACAGTTACGGAGGGTAACTATGAAACGGCCAGGCAATTGCTGGTCAGACGTTACCACAACAAACGGAGGTTGGCCGATGCCCAACTGAACCGTTTGTTTAGCATCCCGGTTGTGAACAAGGTCGGGGCCATACAGACGGAGGTTTTGAACCCGTTGTTGTCCGTCACCAAGGCCCTAGAGAATCTTGGACTTCCGGTTGGTGAATGGTCCTACCTACTGCTGTACATTGTACTTTCCCGCCTACCCGCTGACGTGCAGACTCGTTTCGAACAGTCTCACGGGAGGTCGGCCGAGGACCTGCCCGCCTTCTCCGACTTGGTCGGATTTTTGGAAGAGGAGGCTCGACGGGCAGAGAACTTGGGGTTGACGGTCACCCATCCTTCGGAGCCACAGAGAGCTGCCGGGAGCGCTGTGAGTAGGGGCCCTCCGACGAGGAAGGACCGCACCAACCGGCAGTCGTATGGGACTGTGAGTGCATTGACCCCACCCAGGGGTGCAGGTGAGACCTGCCCATGTTGTAGGCAGATTGGCCATGCTGTGGCCGATTGCAATAAGTTCGGGGAACTTAGGGTTGAGGAACGGCGCCGGATGGCTAAGCAGCGGAGCTGGTGTTTCCTGTGCCTCGGGCCACACATGGCTAGGGACTGCACGCGCACAAAATTGTGCGGATATTGTGGTGGGGCCCACCACAATTTGTTGTGCATGAACCGGTCCGGCCAACAGCCACCACAGGGCCGTACCCAGGGTGACACGGCATGGGGCCCTGAGAATTCGTTTGCGACTCGGAGCGCAACTCAGGAGCCAACGTCCCCATGTCCACAGGGCCGTACCCAGGGTGATACGGAATGGGGCCCTGAGAATTCGTTTGCGACTTGGAGCGCAACTCAGGGGCCAATGTCCCCACATGCACAGGGTAGTACTAGGGTGCGGAGCCGCACTCAGGGTCATCACATGGGGGGCCCTGAGTTCTCGGTTGCGACTCAGCATCCGACTCAGCGGCACATTGGGTGTGTTGAGCAGGCCGTAACGGGCGGGTGGCATGGGACAACTTCGAGCTATGCGGGTGCGGTTCGGACGCCCCGCTCGTCGCCTCGTCCTCGTCGGTCGCATGTGATGTCCCCCCCGCTCATGGAGCGGCCACGGTTGAATTCACGCCCACAACCCTTCGGGGGGCGTCGTAGGGTGGCAATGGAACCGGCGCGTGGGCCATTTGTACAATGGGACCCTCTGGCGTATAGCTGCCTACCTGATCGGTTACAGGCACAGTGGAGCCCCGGGGGCCCTCGCTAGGAATTTGCGGCCCAACAATTTGTTGCCCCCCAACCGGAGACGGTGGTGTTACCGATCGCCTCTGTGCTTGTTTGGGATTTGGCGGGCAACCCAACATACGTTCGCGCCCTATTAGATTCTGGAGCTCAGGGCTGCATTGTATCGAACGATTTAGCGAAATGGTTGGGCCTCGACATAAATAATGTATCGCTGCCGAGGAAATTGGTCCCTGCTGGGGATTACAGGGCAACCCTTCATGGGTTTTGTGATGCCTCTGAACGAGGGTTTGCGGCAGCGGTTTATTTGCGAACCGTCACCTCCACCGGGGAGGTCGACGTGCGTTTGGTTTTGGCAAAAAGCAAGGTAGCGCCTATTCGGACAAGGATGACGATTCCAAAACTGGAACTGTCCGGGGCTGCTCTTTTGACCAAACCTTTGAATCACACTCTAACAGTGTTGCGTGGGTCAGTGGTTTTGGAGGATACGGTGTACGCGTGGACGGACAGCCAGATTGTTTTGTGCTGGCTGAAGGCTTCGGTCCATACCTTAGAGGTTTTTGTTGCGAACCGTGTCTCCCAGATTGTGTCGTCTGAGGTCCCACTGACCTGGAGACATGTACCAGGAGAATTGAACCCGTCTTATTGTGCATCCAGGGGATGTCGGGCTCCTGAACTCCTGAACTCGTTGCTGATCTCTCGACAGAGGCTTTCATTGCTTGTTTGGATAGGTTTGTTTCTCGAAGGGGACTTCCAACTTTGATCCGCTCTGATAACAGCACTAACTGCATCGGTGCGGAACGATGCTTACGAGAGATAGTCAACTTTTTGAATGTAAATAAAGTGGATATTGGAACGGCCCTCTCCCGTCGGGGTATACAGTGGACCTTCAGCCCACCGAGTTGCCCCCACTGGGGTGGGATTTTTGAGGCCGTAGTTAAGTCAGCTAAGACGCACTTAGGGCGTATAGTAGGTCAGACCGCGCTGACTTTTGAGGAGCTCGCGACGTTGTTTTGTAAGAACGAGGCCGTTCTCAATTCGCGACCGTTGTGTCCGCTCAGCTCGGATCCAAATGACCTGGAGGCTCTGACCCCAGGCCATTTCTTGATAGGACAGCCACTTAACGCGTTGCCCGAGCACCCCTTCGAGGGAGTGAAATTGTATCGGTTGTCAGGGTATCAGATGTTGCAGCAGTTTACTCAGAATTTCTGGAAGCGTTGGTCGCTCGAGTATCTGCATATCTTACAACAGCGCCTTAAGTGGACTGACAAAACCAGCCCCTCTAGTGTTGGTGACCTCGTTCTGGTTAAGGATGCTAACCTACCGCCACTACGTTGGCGCAGGGGGCGCATTGTTAACTTGTTCCCTGGCAAGGACGGGACCCCCCGGTCTGCAGAGGTTCTAGTAGGAGGCTCGGTACTAAAACGAGCGGTAGCAACGTTGTCTCGGCTGCCCGTAGATTAAGGGACAGGTGGGTGCCTGTCCGGGCGGGTGATTGTTCGATTCAAAATCGATACTCGATCTATGGTTCCGGAACGGCCATTTTGAATTTGACGGAGCTGCCACAGAGCAGATTTTTGACTACTGACTGACGAAAAGCCCCCGTAATGTGACGTGTATTGATTTTGGGCATTAAAATTAAATCGTAAGCCATCTGGAGTTGTATTCGGGCTCCCCTCAGGATTGTCTTATAGCTGAGTGTATTGTGGTTCTCCGAACCAGATACTGTTCGTATTTACGTAAATTGTGCGGTCGAAGCTGGCCTGCCAGCCATACCTGGTTGGCTGAAGAACCTGTCTACCAAGAAGAGCCTAGGGTGCACCCAGGCCTTGCAGAGAGACAGGAGTTTGACGGGAACGAAGCACAGACCAGGTCAGATAGAATCTATTTATTTAGCTCGGTGAATCGCCGACGTTCTTGCTTCTTGGCATCCCATCGCTACGCTACCTCGTAGCTATGGGCCCCTGCGAGGTCATTGGGTGCCGAGAAGCCTGAACAATATGTTTGTCATATCCTATAAAAACTTTGCATATGTTGAGCGATGGGCCCACAGCTCAATATAGGAATAGGAAAGCGTTCTTTCTATTTTCCCAATATGTAACGCAGCGCTACGGGATACAAATTGCTTCATGGAACTTCTGCGAAGCCGGTCATGGCAAGGGTCCGATGGACGGAGTCGGAGCCGCTGTAAAAAGGACAGCAGATCGGTTAGTAGCTCAAGGCGAAGATATCCCTGATTTTACCGCTTTCATTAAAGCCGTGGAGACAAACATAACTAACATTGCAACCTCTGTCGTGACTGAAGCAGATATGAAAGATATAGACAGAGTTTTGACCGACCAAGGAAAAAGCATAAGCGGAACCTTAAAAATTCACCAAGTCACTTGGGTTGTTACCAATCCAAACAGGATTTTTTTGAGAAAACTTACACGTATTTCTTGTGAACCTGGTAGCGTTTGTTCTCACTATTCACTGTCAAAAGGTTTTACTGATTTCGTCAGTAGCCCAACTGTGACGGAAATTACACAATCGCAAGATATAGTGAGTTCCAATGATGAAATGGTTGTTTCGCGGACTGAAATAAATGAAGGTGTTCATACATGTCAAAAGGCAGGTGAAGATAATGTGCCAGTGAATGAAGTAAGCGAGAACATGCCACTTAATTCAAAGTTTATAGAACTAAAAGATGGGATGTGGGTTATTGCCAAGTTTTTGTCAAAAAAAAACGGAAAAGAATTTTGTCGGGCAAGTTATTGGGTTTGATGGTGATGAGCCCAGGATAAAATTCGCGAAAAAAAAGCAAACCACAAAGGATCATGCCGTGTTCATTTGGATAGACCCTGAGGACATATTCCCTGTTCCTCGCGATAACGTAATGTGCATTTTAAAAGAGCCGAAATCCGGTCGGCGGGGACGATTATTGTTTAGCAATATGGAGCTTAAACATTACAGAAATATTGAATAAACTGCCACGAACAGAATAAGTATAATACTGATGTAAGAGTTGATTTAAAAATGTGAGACTGATTATTAACACTAAGACTGCATAAGAATTTGCATGGGGAAAGCCCTAACCTGGCAGCTTTATTGGGTTTTGTTTTTAAGTTGTAGACAAAGTTTATATACTACTCAAAAGAAAATAGGGGCCACTAAGTATTTTGATTGCTACGTGAAAAATATAGTAAACAGTAATGTATATTCATTAAAATAACATGTAACAAGGCTTTTGTTTTAACTTATGCTAATAACCATTTAATTGTGTAGTCAATTGTTTCACTTATTTCAATTAACATGAAATTAGTCCATTGTCAACAGCAAAAACTAAACAGAAACTCTTTGCAAAACAAAAGAAAAACTGACACAAGCTGTTTTTTTAATGGTTTAGTAACAGGTGTGTCCTCCTCTCCTGTTTTCACACTCCTGGAGCCTTGAATGCATACTCTCGATTAAGTTTCTGATGTTTTCATCAGGTATCTCTTCCCACGCACGTTTCAGAGCATCCATAAGCTGTTGCTGGTTGTGAACCTCTTGCTCATGCTCCCTAACCCTTCGTTTTAATTGGTCCCACATATGCTCTATCGGATTTAAATCCGGACTATACGCTGGCCATGGTAGGACACGAATATGGGAGTCATCCAGTACAGTCTGAGTGGCCCGAGCTGTGTGTGGGC
Source organism: Argyresthia goedartella (assembly GCA_949825045.1). NCBI lineage: Eukaryota > Metazoa > Arthropoda > Insecta > Lepidoptera > Argyresthiidae > Argyresthia > Argyresthia goedartella. The sequence continues at coordinate 2,746,760 of OX463811.1, read as the reverse complement.
GGGCATTGTCATGCATTAACCAGAACCCTGACCCCACTCTCTGTGAGAATGGAATCACACGAGGCCTGATGACTTCATCGATGTACCGTTGCGCAGTTACTGTGCCTTGATTTAAGAAAACCAGCTCAGTTTTGCCTTGTAAGCTAATCCCAGCCCAAACCATCACACTAGGACCTCCAAAGCGGTCAATTTCCTTGATGCAGACATCGGAAAATCTCTCACCCTGTCGTCTCCATACTCTAATCCGCCGATCATCACTAAAAAGCTTCACTTTACACTCATCTGTGAAGAGCACCATACCCCATTGATTCATGCTCCAATCTGAATGTTCGCTGCAAAAACTTAAACGATTTCCACGTTGAACCCTAGATAAAGGAATTCGTACTACTCGGCGTCTGGACCTTTGCTGGTCTTCATGCAGTCGATTACGTATCGTTTGGTCACTAACACGAGTCCCCGTTGTCAACCGTAGGCGATTTTGTAAGTTACGTGCCGTCACAGAGCGCTCTCGACGGGCACTCAATCGGAAGTAGCGATCCTCTTGTGCCGTAGTCGCTCGCACCCTGCCCGATCCAGGCCTTCTTGCAACACTGCCAGTCTCTTGGAACCGATCCCACACATTGTGGATGGCTCGGCGAGAGAAACCCAACGAAAAAGCTACAGACCGCTGTGAATGACCTTCAGCAATCAATGTAACGGCTCTGGTGGCAGTAATGGTATCCATATGCCTTCGTCGGACCATCGGGCATTATTAACAAAAGATGTTAAAAGAAGCAAAAGATGGACAGAAATAGTTTTTAACAGAATAAAATTGTGATTCCATCTGAAAGGAATTTGACCTGAAACACGTTTTTTTTATTTGCTTCAATTTCTAGCCAGCTGTAAGACTTAAACACCAGCATTAAAGACGTTGGATACTGAAGGAGGCCGGACATCAATAATTAGTCACTTATTAATTAGTTTACATCTAAAAATTTACTTAAAAACAGAAATATGTAAGTGGCCCTTATTTTCTTTTGAGTAGCATATAAAAGTTCCTGTTTCCTATTTCCTAATGTAAGAGTTGATTTAAAAATGTGAGACTGATTACTAAGACTGCATAAGAATTTGCATGGGAAAAGCCCTAACCTGGCAGTATTATTTGGTTTTGTTTTTAAGTTGTAGACAAAGTCTATATGAAAGTTCGAAAGTCTATATGTGTTCATAACATAAATAAAGATTTTTAGATGAGAAAATTGTAGGACCTTTTATTTTATAACCATTATGTACGGACAATAGTATTTATTTAGGGATTGTCTCTTCCGTGGATCTGATGGGGTCACTTCCATGGAGCACAATATTTTTTCAACCGTTTTACCATTTATTAATATAAATGTAGATTTTTAAATGATAAAATAGTAGGATCTTTAATTTTTAAGACAGTACTTAGTTGATCATTCTATGGACAATATTTTTGTAGGAATTATCATTTCCGTGGATCTGGGGTCACTTCCATGGAGGGCATTTATTTTTCAACCTCTATAATTTAATATTTAAGAGACTGCGAGCTCGGCGACTATTTTTCTCTTACAAAGGAAGCTCTATACAATAAGAATCTACCATAATTTATTGCAAAAATATATTTAAGTTTTTATAAATTTTTCGCCTTCAAAAATGAGAATTACCCTTAAAGAGAATGGGCCTACCGCTGCTTTGTGGGTGCAGTATTTCAATATGGTTACGCTCATGAAGAAGTACATTGATTCTGAGCGTCGCGGTGATTGGGACGGCCACTTGGCGTGTGTACAACAGATGATCCCATTCTTCCATGCAAGTGGGCACTTCCAAATTCGCGAAATGTGCCCATCTCTACGTGCAAGACATGATGCAACTTAAAAACAGCCATCCCCAAACGTACAAGGAATTTGCAGAAAAAGGCTTCTTTGCCATTAATTGTACAGGCACACCTTGGGCAGGAGTTTGGTCAGATATGGTCACAGAGCAAACTCTCATGCGCTCCATGAAAAGTTCAGGTGGCCTGACGCGGGGGAGAGGAATTACTGATTCTGTATTGGCCAAATGGATTTGCGGATCACCGGGATGCACTGCCATCTGCACTTCATTAGAGGAGTACGCAAATTTGGTTTTTGCTAGTGGAGAACAGCATGTTGATTTCCGACTATCACGGCAACAGAGAGATTCACAAGATCGAGCTAAGATTCGAGATTGGTTCAGTGAACATCCCCCATTTCCAATGTTGAATTCGCTAATGTCCCTGTCAACGGGCATCCTGGGAAATTCCAAAATAAATTGCCACCAAGCTCTAGATATTGGCACTAAAACGATGCAAAGTTTTACTGGGCGTAAATTCAGTGACATGAAGCAGTCTAAGAAGAATGTGGTTTTGTCACTAGCCAGTATGAGCAGTAGCATTAAAATCAATGGTGAGACAGTTACTGTTAACCCTTTGACAATTTTCCAAAGAACTGTCATAGCAAAAAAGAACGAAGATGTTGAAGACCTTTTGACTTATGAACTGTCCCCATTCCCGATGGCTCTGTTCCAAGAGGGTTTAATGCGAAAAGGGAAGAAGTCATCCCTCTACGATGTTTTGCCAGTAGAGAACAACGCAGCCCTCGATCTCAACCAAACCACCAATGTGATAGATGGTGGTTTCCTACTACACCGTATGAAATGGAACCCGTCCTCCAACGTTTCTAAGATTTGCCATCAATACATTACCTACGTCCAGAAACATTACGGTCCAAATTGTATGGTGGTTTTTGATGGTTACAGTGATGTCAACAGCACCAAACGAGCAGAGCAGAAGCGACGAGGTCTGTCTAAAACGTCGGTTGATATTAACTGTACCGAAAATACGATCATCACTGTTCAACAGGAGCATTTTCTCGCCAACGAAAAAAATAAAACGAGGCTGATTCATTTTCTCACCGACAAAATGACAGCAGCAGGGATTGAAACAACTGTTGCAACAGGAGATGCTGATGGTACTATTGTCAGATGCGGGTTGGATAAAGCTGCCGTTCATCCAAATGTTGTAATAGTTGGGGAAGATGTCGACTTGATAGTCCTCCTCATAGTATGGGCTCCACCAAATATTGACGTGTTCTTTATGAAACCAGGGCGTGGAAAGGTGGAAACCAAATTGTTTTCAGTGCGACAACTTCAACAGCTTCCATTCGCCAAGACAATTATCCTTCTCCACAGCTTCTCCGGATGCGACACCACCTCTGCAATCCATGGAAAGAGCAAAGTGGGAATTACTAAGCTGTTCACGGATAAACCAGACCTGACCCAAAAAATCTCAGACATTTTTAATGAGCCTTCAACATCACCTGAGAGTATTGAACAGGCCGGCGAGAAACTGTTTCTAGCAATTTACAAAGCGCCTAAACAGGAACAAAATCTAAATAAATTACGATACTCAGCTTTTTTGAGAGCATCAATAAAGCCGAAATCAGATTTGGCCACTCTTCCTCCTACCAGAGGAGCTTCGAAGCAGCACTCATTGAGAGTGTACCTACTAGTGTTGCCAGACGTCCTGCATTTCACGGGACGTCCCGTATTTCGGGCATCAATTCAAATGTCCCGCCGGGACCGCCTCTGTCCCGTATTTTCCCGCATGCATCCACATAGCTCGGCAGCGCGCGAGCGACTGAGGTGAGGATGGCCGATTATCGCCGAGATTTCCCGATGCGCTCGGTGCAGCGGCCGCGGGGGCGCGCGGGCGCGGGCGGGAAAGAACGGTGTGAAAACAATGTTTGTCTCTGTTAGTTGCATGCATAATTACATGCAAATTACTTTCTATCTCATTTTCTTTCTAACGTTATGAGACGAGAGATTTGCTATGGATTTGATTGATAAATCGGTTATTTTGTTTTTGTTTTTTTGCGACAACCGTGGCGTAAATACACGTACCTACCTAATTTTAACCTGTGATTAATTATAATTACAACAAAATGAGTGATTTAAGTGACAATGGCTCTGATACTTCGTCTAGAAGTAGTGGAATACCTACCAAGAAAGCTAAAAGGCTTACTAAGTATAATTCGAGCTGGGAAAATAACTTTTCCTGGTTAAGAGAAGTAAAAGAAAACTCCTACAAGGCGTCGTGTCGCTTGTGCAATAAAGATTTCTCTTGTGCTCATGGTGGAGTCGCGGATTTAAAACAACATGCATCTACAAAATCTCACATATCCGTTGTTAGCAACAGAGCATCGAGTAGTTTATCACAATATTTTTCAAAGCCCAGTACTAGTGCCTCGGAGACAGAAGACAATATTGCTGCAGGATAACTCGCATCAGTTTATCATACGGTAAAGCATTCTCTTAGTTACAATAGCATGGATTGTTCACACAAATTGTTACCATATATCTGCAGTGATTCAAAAATCGCTCAGTTTTAAGTGCGGTAGAACAAAAGCGGAATCTATTGTATGCGAAATACTGGCCAAAGAATCTGTTAAAGATATTTTAAAAACCGTCCACAGTAAAAACCTATACTTTTCGATTGCAACTGATGCGAGTAATAAGAAAAATCGAAAAAAATTTCCAATTTGCATACGTTTTTTTGACTATGATACGGGGATTCAAAACCGTCTTCTGGAATTCGTCGAATGCAACAATGAAACCGCAAATTAAGTGACTAAGTTATTAATAGACACATTGGAGAAAAATGGATTGGCTTTGAATAAAGTCTCAGCATTTTCTGCTGATAATACGAATGTCAATTTTGGCAAAAACCATTCCATTTTTACGCTTTTGTCAGCGAAAAATGAAAACATTGTTAAAGCTGGTTGTCCAGTACATATTCTCCACAATGCTGCCAAACATAGTACAAACAAATTGGAAGTGGACGTCGAAAGTTTGATACTGAAAATATGCAGTCACTTCAGTAGATCTGCAAAACGAAGACTGGACTTGCAACTCCAATTCGAAGAGAATGAGTTGCAGTGGGAAGAAATAATTAAACATGTTGCGACGAGATTTTTGTCTCTAGGTCCCGCGGTTGAAAGAGTATTAAAAATATGGCCTGCCCTGAAATCTCATTTTGTGGAATCCCGCAACGAATGTCCTCGTTTATTATTGAATATCATCGACTCCCAGGAGGAAGAAAAAAAGACTTTGGCATATTTTTCATTTGTACACAACGTGATGTTCTCCGTGGAAGTTACGATGAAGAAGATTGAATCAGATACTCTGTCAGTTGTTGAAATGCATACCGAAATGCACAAGATTCGCGAGAAGTTGGAGCAAAGAATAAAAGACAACTTTTTTGGAAGTCAAGCGAAAGATATTATGCATGGATTAAGTACTTCCGCAAACGAATCAATAAAAGGCGATTTTCTACAATTTTACAATAATTTCTTAAGCTATTTGTTACCACGATATGATTTCTCAGAAAATAACATCCTTTCTAAGGTGCTGTTTTTAAACTTTCAATCGCCAGTAAATTACAACCAATTTCAAGAAGCTGCGGAACTATTAAGGATAGACGAGTTGAATATGGACTGCTTATACGAAGAATTTCAGATCATTAAAAATGCCTGGACATTGCTGTTGCATCTTCTGAGAAAAATATAGGTGCGATTGAAAAGTGGAAAAAAGTCTTGGAAGGGTTTTCCAATAATTAAATCCCTAACATTTTTCGCATCATATCTTTCTTTTTCAGTATCCCTAGTTCTAATTGCTTCGTAGAACGAGTTTTCTCACAAATGGTGTTGAAGTGGACTGATGTGCGAAATCAATGTACCCCCAACTTAATAAAAAGTGAATTAATGACAATATTTAATTACGATTATAATTGTATAGATTTTTTTAAATATGTAAAATCCAAGAAAGATTTGTTAACCCTTTTTAAGGCAGTGGCCACTCCGTTGCCACCATACTTTTTTTTTAATTGTGTCAATCTGATGGGTGCGGGGCTTTTTTCCCTTAACTAATGGCAACACTATAGATCATAGATCATAGAGAATTTTTGTTTTTACTGATAGATGTTAAAACTGACAGCTGAAATCATTTGGAGTGTGGAATTTCGGCAAAATTTCAAGTATTTTTTAAATCCAACTCAATCTTGGAATTGTACGTCCACCACTGGTGAGTTTTTGATATTATTGCAACTGAGTGGTGTGTTTGCTTCTATACCAGGCTTTATTTACGACGGCAGTGTCGAACCGTTACAGATATTGGGCTTTGTTTAGGTGGCAATATAATTGCCACTGCCCTGTGTGTGTATGTATATTAGATGTAATGTATTTTAGAGTAGGTGTGGTTTTTTCTTTTACAGGTCAAGATGTCGCGAAAAAAGGCGTTGAATGACAACCAAATAGAAGATGAACTCAATCTGATATTTGGTATAGATGATCCTGAGGTTTCCGAAGACGATCTTGAGCCCGAATCCGAAAACGAATCCGAAAACATATCTGACTCTGACCTTATGACTATATTTTCTGGAATTGAATTGAACTCTGTGCCTCACTGTTCCGAAGAAGTAGAGGTGTCATACCGGGAGGATGAGGCAGTTTCACCAATCAGCCACTCACCCCTGAGTACAGCTGAAGCCCAGGAATCCACACCAAGTCTTCATTCAGCTAGCCGCCGTCGTATTATATACTCTTCCTCTCCTGAAGTTCCATTAGATCGTCACCGCAATGCAAGAACTCCTTCCCCAGAAGTAACAGATCCAAATACAGCCCCATTGTATGATACAGTTCCTTCAAATAGTTCTCATGCAGAACAGCAATCAACTAGCACAGCTGATGCCCAACCATCCACCTCGTCCTATCAAGAAGTTGCATCCCATCTACCTACAGTCTCAGATAGACCAGTAGAGATGTCTGATACAGATTTATCAGATATTGAAGAGAACATTTGGAAGAAGGTTCTTTGGCCACAGAATCCTGATATAGAAAGTTTTGATAGCGTTCGTATAGAACCCAGACAGTATGTTCCTAGCAGGACCAGGCCTGACGGTTATTTCAAATTGTTTTTTGATGAAGATGTAATAGTGACACAAACCAATATTTACGCAGAGCAGAAACGAAGCCGTAACTGGGAACCTGTTGATTCTGCTGAAGCCAAGGCATTCATAGCAATGCTCATATTGATGGGTATCCATCCACTACCAGCCATAGATTTATATTGGTCTAGTGACCAATTTTTTCGCGTTGATGAAATTGCATCAGTAATGACTATCAAGCGATTCAAGAAAGTCTTAGAAAACATGCACTTGAACGACAACGCGAAAATGCCTCGGAGGGGAGATAATAATTACGACAAACTGTTCAAAGTTCGTCCGCTTCTTAAGTTTCTCAACAAGGCTTGTCAAAATTCAGCTAAAAACACGACATCCCAATCGATAGATGAGTCGATGATTCGATTCAAAGGGATATCCTCATTAAAACAATTCATGCCACTAAAACCGTTCAAAAGAGGCTACAAAGCGTGGGTGAGAGCGGATAGTAAGACAGGCTACGTTTTTGAATTCGACATTCATACCGGAAAACGCGATGATCAGACAACTGAAGTAGGATTGGGAGGCAATGTTGTGAAATCACTTACACAAAAACTAGTTGATGAGGGATTCCACGGACATGTGACATTTGATAATTTCTTTGCTTCTTATGAAATAATGCAATACTTATATGATAAAGGGATTTATGCCACAGCTACTGTAAACAGCAATAGATCAGATCTTCCACATATATTGAAAAGCAATAAAAAAAGCAAGCGTATCACCGTGCCCAAAGCCAAAAAATTACATCTAGAAAGAGGCGATTTTAAGTGGCGTACAAAGAAAAATGTGGCTTTCGTAATGTGGCAAGACACGAAACTAGTCACAATTTTGACAACTGCATTTCACCCTAAAATGGACAAAACGTTTTGCGACCGAAAACAGAAAGATGGTGTGAAAAAGGCTATTCCATGTCCATTGACAGTACTACAATACACCGAACGCATGGGAGGAGTAGATCGATTTGATCAAATAAAAAGTACTTATGAGGTTGGCAGACGAAGCAAGAGATGGTGGCTCCGCATATTCAATTTCTGTATTGATCTAGCCATAACAAATTCATATTTGCTGTACACTAACAACACGAGGGTGCACAACCCATTGTCACAGCTTCAATTTCGGCTGTGTTTAGCCCGTGGTCTCATAAGTGGTTATACATCAAGGAAGAGAAGCTTGGACACCCAGCCACAATATTCAAAGAAAATACCGAAACTGTCTACAAATAGGCAGAAGGTAATAGGAGTGACTGAAGAAACCCGTTTCGCCAATGTTGGCAAACACAAACACGAAAAATTGGACTCGTGGCGACGCTGTCGTATGTGTAGCTCAAAAACTAATAATAAGAGATCAAAAATACAGTGCTCTGCCTGCAAAGTACCTCTTTGCGTGGTTCCCTGCTTTGATTTGTTTCATGATTCTAACTAAGTTAATAAATAAAAGAAATATTTTTTGTATTTTGTAATTTTTTTTTATTATAAATGAGGGTAGTTTTGAAAAAATAAGTGTTATCTTGAGAGGCTGTGGCAACTATATTGCCACCAAACTTTTCCACATTTTCCCATTTTCCAAAAAAAAAAGAAAAAACTTTTTTGACTTTATAATCGTGATACCTTTCAATTTTATTATGGCTCAAGTCGCTATAACCTCTGGTCTTCTCTGCCTTATAAAGGGTTAAAGCTTGTACGTTCTTCAGAAAAATATTCAAAAAAATAAAAAACTTAATAAGTAAATAGTATTTCATTTGTCCCGGAAAAATAATCAAAATCCCGTATTTTTTTGCCTATTTAGACATTAGTCCCTTACATGCTAAAAAAAAATCTGGCAACGCTAGTACCTACAGGTATCATTAACCACAGAAATTTCAAATACTGTAATATAAATATATATTTGAGCTAAACACGTTGATCTTATTATATCAATGGCTCAGCAATCCCCTACCACCTACTCAATGGGGCTGGGCCAGAGGAGACGATGGCATCCTAAAGCCGGTGACAACAAACGATCCGGTGGCACCTGACTCCATCCTCAACAGCATATTTTGCCTGCTCCAGTGTTTGCGGTGTATGCTCTGGCTCATGCACTAACGGAGCCCCAATTGAACACACCGTCGACGGTGATGTTGATGATGATATTATGTTAGATTTAGCAGATAATTAGATTTTATTGTAATATATGCCATACCTACTTAAAGACATGTATCTTTATTTTATTATTGTCCATATTCTTTCCCTCACATCTCATTAAATATTGATCCTAGCGAAAAAGTTTTCAGTACCTACTTTTTTTGTAGATAATTTTATGTAGATTGTATAAGTAAAAATTTTTTTTTTCTATGAGCCACCGTTAACGAGATATATAAAAAAACTTTAAGAGGACCTTAACGCCCCCCCCCCCCCCCCACTCCTTAGCTACACCCCCATCCACCAGTACTTTGATTATGTTGCTTCAGACACCATCCCCTACAACTATGCCAAAATTCGCTTTTACACGAGTTATTTCCCCTATTTTTGCTTCTTTGAGTGAGCTACAAAGTATTGTGACGCATTAGCCCCGGTTGAACTTACGCCTGTACAGGCGTATAACCCTTGGTCCAAGCTGGATACATTTTCTGTCATCCCGCCATTAGATAATGATGACGAGCATAATTGGATAGTCAAACAAACTTACCTGTAAGTGATGTTTGACTGTAATTATGCAAGTTGTTATCCTGTCCGAATATGAAAGCTTCCCCCCTTCCTCATATTTTTCCTTAATGATTCTCATATCATGGAAAACGCTGTGTAAAACTCAATAAAGGGGCTGGGAATCTTAATACTAAATGAAGGTTAGCTCAAGCGGCCGCTGGTGGCAGCACTGGGCAGTAATGTTTCTTACTTTTCTAGCTTTTGAATGTATGTGACGCCAGAGACTGACACGACTGCGACTACACCTTTGTTCTTTATCACCTTCGGACATCACTTACAAATAAGTTTGTATGACTATTTTATTTCTAATACTAATAAATGGAAGTCATCATACCAAATATCCAAAGAACTGTTACTACTAAGGTCTATCATCCAGCATTATAAACAACAGAAATCAGTAGCATGTATGAAGCAAAACGGCCATCCTTGCAACACATGGGACGAAGAGAACAGGCTTCTGAAGACAATCATAAAGAAAAATCATTATGCCTTTAGGAGAACATTGCAGTGGCAATGGCAGAACATGATCCAGAAAGATGTCAAGAGTCAACACTTGGAAATGAGTCCAAGAGGTTGGGCTTATGGTTTTTATACAACGAAAGAAAAGCCTTTACAGACTGCCCTGCAAAAACAAAAAAAATGAACTGCAGATAAGTGGCGTCAAATGATATGGAGCTAGAAATCGAAATTTGAGGTGGCGATGAAAGAAATAAGATCATTAGAAATAAAAGTGAGGCTTATCATAAGGACTGCATCAAGTGAAAAGTGATGTTTCCAGCGTCAGTAATATGATATGGGGTTGCATGTCAGCACAGGGTTTGGGTTGCTGCACTGCATTTTGTCAAGGGAAATGTTAATGCTACAAAGTACCAGGAAATTTTGACAAGGACATGAGGACATGGCTTAACCTCCTAAGACCCAATGTACTCATTTGATCCTAAATTAAAGACATCCCTCATACCCAAGGCATATTTATTTTTCGTGCGAGTTAAGACCCAGTGCGATCATTTGATAACAAATAAATCATTCAAAGACAATTTGAAAATTGGCGCGTAAATCTTACTCGAAACATCATTTCCTGATTGGTTGGAACGTATACGTCAGTTTAACAGGATTCACGTGATTGGTAAATTTATTTACCAATCACGTGAAATCTGTCTTTTCCTTGCAAAATGGCGAACCGGGAGCATCGGCGCACACGAAGTAAGTATTTATCGTGATTTATCCGTGAAATCTTTGATCTGCCAAGACATCCAATGCATTAATTTGGGAGACAAAATGTAGGAGTTTATTGTATTAGGAATAGTTTTATCACCAATAAGTTTTCAAAGGTCAAAACCTTGCATCGTAAAATTATGTGATCATTTGTTCACTGTGGGCATTACTTATCATATAAATGACGCCAAACAACTTGAACAAATGACCTTGCATGCGCAGAAACCGATTCTAAGGGCCGGGGTATGCGGTGCGGGGCGCGGCGTGCGGAGGGAGCATCGCATCGACCGCGCCAAGCCACGCTATTGGTAGATCAGTCGACCATCGCTTCCCGCTTTGAGTTCACGTCTCGTCGCTACCCAATACACTTGCGTGCAGTGAAATTACGGCTAAAAATGTTTCGACGGCCGAACGTAGTTTTAAAAAGGCAAGCCAGAAAGATGGTTTACGATGTATATTGCTTTTTAAAGAGAGAAGGAACACCTGATATTGAAACCGTGAAACAGACATCGGAAGCAACTAAAACATCGGTGAGTACGGTAAGAAGAATAATCAGCGATTGTAAAAACTCCGACTTGCTCACGGTGTTCCGGTCTCCGGGGAAGAAAAGAAGTGGGAAGAAAAAAGTCACCGAAATTGACAGTTTCGATCAATCACTCATCAAAAGGTGCATACATAATTTCCACGTAACGGATGGTGAATTACCTACAGCCGTAAAACTCCGTAAAAAATTAAAGGAAGACATAGATTTTAACGGATCCGTAACCAGTTTACGAAGAATTTTACATGGATTAGGTTTTCGATGTAAGAAAACAGAAAACAATCGCAAAATATTGATCGAGAAGAACAATATCCGATTACTGCGAATCGAATATCTTCAAAAAATTCGCAAGTACAGGGAAGAAAGAAGACCAATAATTTACACAGACGAGTCCTATGTCGACTCATCGCATGCTAGTTCCATATCATGGGCTGATGGATCAAATAAGGGCTTAAAAAAACCAATTTCTAAAGGGCAACGGGTAGTCATTGTACACGCAGGTTCCGAAGCAGGTTTTATACCCAATGCCCTTTTAGTGTTTAAAGCCGGAACAAAATCGGGTGACTATCACGATAATATGAATTTCACAAATTATGAAAAATGGCTTCGTTGTCAACTACTACCGAATCTGCCACCTAATTCAGTCGTAGTAGTTGACAACGCGTCTTACCACAATAAGCAGTCCGATCCCGCCCCAAACACAAACTCAAGAAAAGCAGACATGCAAAAATGGTTGCAAGAAAAAGGCGTTCAGTTCGATGAAAGTATGTTAAAACCACTGCTGTATAACTTGATAAGACTACATAAACAGCAACACAAATCATATAGCATTGATAAGATTTTAACTGAACACGGCCATTCAGTCCTTCGCTTACCTCCATACCATCCTGATCTCAATCCCATTGAAATGGCTTGGGCAGCCATTAAAGGATATGTCGGTAGCAGAAATGTCAAATGGAACATTACCAAAGTTATAGATCTGGTAAAGGAGAAAGTTGCTAATAAGTAGGGAAGATTTGTTCCTTTCAAAACACACGAAGCCTTTCTCTCTTCACGTCTTTCAACCCAGATCAATACATATACCCTTTCCATGCATTACAGTTCAATTTAAACACGTTCAAGCCTTCGCTCTGCTCCGCTCCGCGTCGCGCAACGCTTTGCGTTGCCGCTTCAGGCTTGAACGTGTTTAAATTGAACTGTAATGCATGGAAAGGGTATATGCATTGATCTGGGTTGAAAGGCGTGAAGAGAGAAAGGCTTCGTGTGTTTTGAAAACGAACAAATCGTTCCACTTCATCACACGTATAACGCCAGTAAACTTTAGTACAGTAACCGTTCATAACATTTGTTTAGTGAACACCACAAAACCCTAACATATATTAGAGATGATTATATTTGCAAAGGTTTTTGCTGGTGTCTGAAAAGTTCTTTGCATTTGTGAATACAGACCTCAACAGGGGGTTGCTAACATGGGCAAGGGTTCGTTATGATTAGTGGAACCTGCACACTATTAGACCTGCAGAGTCATTTTTACAGGTTTATGGAACTATCAGAATATCAGACCTTACATGAATATAACCATACCTCTTTATGGAAGTAAAAAAAAAAAGTCAAACTATAAAGAAAGTGATGTCTGTATGGAATGACTCCTATTTTTATGAGATACTGCATTGAGATGATTATTATATTTGCAAAGGTTTTTGCTGGTGTCTGAAAAGTTCTTTACATTTGTGAATACAGACCTCAACAGGTGGTTGCTAATATGGGCAAGGGTTCGTTATGATTAGTGGAACCTGCACACTATTAGACCTGCAGAGCTATTTTCACAGGTATAAGGAACTATCAGAAAATCAGACCTTACATGAATATAACCATACCTCTTTAGGGAAGTAAAAAAATAAATAAAAGTCAAACTATAAAGAAAGTGATGTCTGTATGGAATGACTCCTATTTTTATGAGATACTTTATTGAGATGATTATTATATTTGCAAAGTTTTTTGCTGGTGTCTGAAAAGTTCTTTACATTTGTGAATACAGACCTCAACAGGTGGTTGCTAACATGGGCAAGGGTTCGTTATGATTAGTGGAACCTGCACACTATTAGACCTGCAGAGCTATTTTCACGGGTTTATGAAACTATCAGAAAATCAGACCTTTACATGAATATATAACCATGCATCATTTTAAGTTTACAAGGAATTCTGAAACTAACGGAAAATCAGAACTTCTGTATTCGAGGGTGAGTACTTACATTTATCAACCAGCTTATGTTAAACCAAAATCACTCAACACTAATAGAAGAAGAGCTGTTACTATAATAAATGTTACTTTCATACATTACTTTTATACCAACTGCAACTCGAGTCGTTCCCACACTTTAAGTGTGATAATGATAATATAAGGCTACTGTAGCAGCTACCTACAACTACAAATCTTACTCAGCATTTACGATCGTGTATGTAATCATGTGTATGTAGGTAGACAGTACTGTCGACAACAAGTTTAAACATGATAATACGTAGGTGTACTGTACATACAGGGTGCAACAGAAACAGGAAAATCATTCTGAACTTTTTTTTTTTGTGTCACACGGAACTGATCAGACCAACTTTATTCTTCACTTCGCTAAGATTCTGATCTTATGGGGAGTAAAAAAATAAGTTAAGTAGGTACTCTGATAAAATCGATTCAACCAGTATACAAGGTGTAACAAAGAGGTGTATTCATATTTCAGAGGGTTGTTAGGGACATCATTCTGAGCAACTTTCACTAAGAAACCGATTTGATCAGAGCAACTTTAATTTTCACTTCTCTATACAAATCAGTTGACTGCTCTCGGGCCAATGTGTATGGAGCTTTGAAAAATAAAGTTGCTCTGATCAAATCGTTTTGATAGAAAAACGTTGTTCAGAATAGTCTCCCGAACAACCTTTTGTTACACCTTGTAAGGTAAGTACACAACTTTGTTCAGTACTTACCTCAATGAAAATGTTCACACGATATGTTCTCTATTGCAACCGACAAAGACATTTAGATGAACATGCGAAATATCATACTGTATGTATGACGTTGCTACTTCAGTCATCAATAGTAATTGACACCCAACATTCACATGATATCAATTCTGAACGTATTAAAACATACTTACTTTAGAACTTTACTTGATCTTTTTAATTCCGTCTACTCGTATGCGCTAAGCCTTCTGTTCAATTTTCAAACAAACACGCATAGCATCACACCTGTTCCCAAACAGGGTGGTGGAGGTACAAGAGTTCGCGTTCACCTCCACAAATAACCAACGTATATGCTCAGTTCCATTTTCGAACACACCGTTTATCAGGTTGTTTAAGTTCAGTGTTTTGCTTACAGAATTGAGACCACTGTGTTTTTGTTAAGTTAGCAGTAAATTCGATAAACTGTGTGAAAGAAATACAATTCCATTTCCATTATTTCCACGAAACTTTACATGAAAATAAATTGAAACCTTTGGTTGTACTTTGAATATCACAAACAATTTTGATAATTTTCCATATAGGTAAAGTAGAAGCTGAGGTAACGTTGTGTGATCGTTACAGTTCAATCTTTAACTGTAACACATGTGCAAAGGCTAGCTTTTTCTTTATAAAGAGATTTCTTCCAGTAAACCTGAGTATGATCAGACAAAATATACTTAAAAATCAGGTCTCACACACAATCTCAACCTTCAAAACTTTTTTTTTTTTGTTTTTTTTTTTTTATTGTTGTGTACTTAGTACTTACATATTATAAGTTACTAGTTATTTTGAAAGCGGTAAAAAAGAAAAAAGGTTGATGATCACTGTCTTTTTTACCTGTAGTCAGCAATAAAATATGTATAAAATGAGTGAATTTGTTGGAAAATGTTATAAATTGTTCAGCGAGCACGACAACATCTCCTAAAGTTACCTAGTGGTTCAAGTGTTAGAAGTGAAGTGAAATTAGTGAAAAACCAGTCACAAGCAGCAGAATAAAATGTATGTAAGTTTATTTTATTAATTTTTGATGCCAACTACCTTTTGATGTCAATTACCTACTCCTTGCATTCTGTTAAAACACTCACTTTTATACAATAGATATTGTATACAATTATTGCTTTATAAGTTAGTAGGCGATTTGTTCTTTTATGAAATGAAATAAATCTTGCTTTTTTATAACAGGTCTGACCACGACGTTGAAATCAATACCCGCAACACTATCAGCGAGAAAGAGTGGCGTCAGCAGAGAGCAGGCTCATTTCTGAATTTGGAATCAGAAGACGAGGTCCACCAATCGTAAGTATTTTTTTCTTTTTATCTAGTGTGGGAAGTTTTCTAATAGCAGTAACTACTTTTTTAACTAATAACTATAACTAATAGTGGTAAACGGCTTCAGGACTGCTGTGACTAAGCCGCCTAAGGAGCCGAAGAAACGCAAAGCCTCAGCAAGCACTGCTAGCACCGCCGGTAGCCAGGCAAAACAAAAGAAAAGCTCGACGGTGGTATCAACACCAACCAAAGAGAAATTTACTTTGACCAACCTCTTTGGTGATGAAGAGGATGCTATAACAATAGCAGAAGCCAAAGTGAACCCCCTCAAAAGTGTGCTTTGGCGTCGTGTGGCTGGAGGATTGGTCAAACGAAGTGAGGATCTTGAGGGGAATCTCTTTGTTGAGTTACGGGTGTATAATAAAGAGGATATTATCAACGTGGACGCACGCCAGCGCTATTGGAAGGCTGCTGTTAACTTACGCTATCAAGTAAATGATAGCGAGCCAGAGCTCGAAACGCTCTATAAATTTATCCACTCGGCTAAGGCTAAATTTATAAATGAAGGTACTTTCTGTATCGAGAATTCTAGTAAGTAATTAGACATTGATTGATAGAATCCATTCATTGGATTTATTAAAATAAACATTCCTTATATTACATAAACACTACATTATTTCAAATTCAACCGATAGTAATGCGTTAAATGTGTTAACATATTTCGTTTGTTAGGCTTTGATAAAGTTTGTGTCATACATGTCATAGTCAGTTTGTAAATATCATCAAGTTGTTTTTCCTACTAGAGTCATCCATATTAGCTGAAAGCTAGTAAATAACTTTAGATACTTAATTTGATATACCAGTCCTACGCGTAAGTTTGTAAACCAGCAGGGTAGCAATCTTACAGTGACATATACTTCACATTAAATAGATTTAGTAGGAAAAGTTTAAGTTTATTTTCTGCAGTGTCATAGTTTGAAACTTGTTTCAATATGAGTGATAAAACAATATTTTGTGAGGTTTGTGATAAATCAGTTAAAAGTCGGGTTTTCTCTTCTCATTTACGTTCAATTTTACACAAAAATAACAGTTTGGTGTATGTTAGTGACAATATTTCGAAAGTTTCAAGTGCATTCAGGAATCGGATAGCTTCTTATAGAGTTTATTCCAATGAGCAAGCGAGTAATCAGGTGTGTGATAGTGATACACAATCCACATCTTCAACAGACACTCATTTACCCCCCCGCGAATATATCTGTCGCCTACGTCGTCATGTGAGACAAATACTCGATGCGAAAGTTCAATCCTTCAATTCTATTAAGGTTAACTTTGAGTTCTTTGCGCAATATTATTTGCCGAAAAATGATGTGACTGAAATAAAGTCTTTTGCGACTGAAAATATATCTATTTTCCAAAACTATGAGTTTAATGAAATATTTTCCTCAGTCTTAGATAAAATTTGTACAAAGCTAAGTGAGTTTCAAGATCGGGAAAGCGGCTGGTCATTTTTGGCAAACATGTATTTAGAAGTCAATGTTAATAAATATAGTCCACTGCGAGCCTCCAGCTATATTGAGTTGCCGAAAAACATTAAAAATAAACGGGCTTGCGTCAACATAAAAAACTTTGACAATTATTGCTTCCTTTGGTCTATAATAGCTGCATTATTTCCAAGAGTGAATAACCCTAACAGAGTCACATCGTACCCACATTTTTCTGAAGTTCTTAATACGAGTGATATGACTTTCCCTGTATCTCTCTCAGATATAAAAATGTTCGAAAAAAATAATTCAGAGATAAGCGTCAATGTGTATGGATTGAAAAATAAACAAACTATTGTTGGACCTCTTTACAAAACAAAAGCTAAACACCAAAGTCACATTAATTTACTCTATTTCGAGAATGGTACAAAATCTCATTATTGCTGGATAAAGGACTTGAGTAAGTTGCTTCATTCACAACAAACAAAAAACCACCGTAAAATTTATTTTTGTGATGAATGTCTCATATTCTTCAATGATAGTGGCAAGTTAGCTACTCACATATGTGGTGGTGTTGCGACTACACTTCCGAATCCAGGTAGCTGTACACAATTCACCCACTTTGAGAGGATGCTTTGTTTACCATTCACGATTTATGCGGACTTCGAATCTTTTCTAGAACCTTACAAAGATAGAAACGAAAGCTGTAGCTCAACGACTACAACTCACAAACATGTCCCGGCAGCTTTTGCATACTATATTGTTTGTTCGTACGACACTAACCTTAATAAGTTTAGATCTTACCGTGGAACAAATAGCGCACATGTATTTATAGAATACTTGAAGCGTGATGTTTTACGAATAAAGTCAATATTGGATCATAAAGTAGCAATGATTTACAACGAAAGCGATTCAATGTCTTACGAGAATGCTAAGTTTTGTCATATTTGTTCTGAAAGGCTACTGGATGATAAGGTTAGAGATCATTGTCATTTAACAGGACGATTTCGAGGCGCAGCGCATTCATACTGCAACCTACGCTTTGCTCTAAAAAAAATTGTAAATGTATTTTTTCACAATTTATCGGGATATGATTCTCACTTATTTATTAAGCAATTAGGAGAAAGTAGCGGTGCAATCAAAGTTATTGCAAAAAACAAAGAAAAATATATGTCATTTACAAAGTTTTTTATGAGTGCTAGCAATGAGTATATAGCGGTTCGATTTGTTGACTCCTTTAACTTTTTATCTACAAGTTTGGACAAGTTGGCATCTAATCTTGACAAAGATGACTTTATTCACTTGAAGAATCATTATCCTGAACACGATCACTTTGAATTAATGCGACGTAAAGGTGTTTACCCTTATGAATATGTCACTGGCTGGGAATCATACAAAGAATCTTGTTTACCTGACCACAAACATTTTTTCAGTAGCTTGACAAACGAACACATATCTGAATCTGACTATGAGCACGCGAAACGAGTTTGGAATAAATTCTGTATATCTAACTTAGGAGAATATACTGACCTTTATTTGAAATCAGATGTTATCTTGTTGTCAGATATATTCGAAAAATTTCGAAAGGCTTGTATTGAAAACTATAAATTGGACCCTGCTCACTACATAACTGCGCCAAGTCTTAGCTTCGATGCTATGTTATTAAAGACAAGAGTTAAACTTGAACTTATCACTGATTTGGAAATGTATCGAATGATACAAAGTGGGATAAGGGGTGGTATCTGTTTGTGTTCCAACCGATATGCTAAAGCCAACAATAAATATGTTAATAATCACAACCCTTCTATGGAATCGAATCATCTTTTATACATTGATTGTAACAACTTGTACGGACATGCAATGACAGGAAACTTACCGTGTTCTGATTTTAAGTTAATGGATAAAGGAGATATCGATAAACTAAGTATACTACAAATACCTGAGGATTCTCAATTCGGTTATATTTTAGAGGTTGATATGGAGTATCCAGAACATCTACATGATTCCCATAACGATTTACCATTTTGCCCTCAAAACTTTACCCCATTTGGTTCAAAGACAGGAAAACTAATACCTAACTTATACGATAAATTTAGATATGTTATTCACTACATCCATTTACAGACATGTATTCAACGTGGTTTGCTTTTGAAACATATTCATCGTGTTATTCAATTCAGACAGAGCCCATTCCTAAAGCGATATATAGATTTAAATACCTCTCTACGTCAAACTGCAAAATCACAGTTTGAACAAGATTTCTTTAAATTGTTGAACAATAGCATATTTGGAAAAACTTTAGAAAATGTAGAAAAACGTGTAACTATTAAACTTATAAATAAATGGAGTGATAATACGAATAAAACTAAAAGATCGCACACAGCAGATCTATTAATTGCAAAACCAAACTTTCACAGTGTATCTGTTTTTTCCGAAAACTTCGTTGCAATCCAAATGAAACCTGAAAGTGTTGTATTAGATAAACCTATTTACATAGGTTTTACAGTATTAGAGCTCTCTAAAAGTCACATGTATAATTTTCATTACTCAGTTATGAAACCATTCTATAAAGAGAAAATACGACTCTGTTATACAGATACAGACAGCTTTTTATATTCTATACAAACCGATGATGTTTATAGTGATTTGAAATTACATTTTCATCAATACTTTGATACAAGTAATTATCCTGTAAACAACATTTATGGTATCCAACCAAGAAACAAAAAAGTACCAGGGTTATTTAAAGACGAGCTTGGTGGTCAAAATATAGAAGCGTTTATTGGTTTGCGATCCAAGCTTTACTGTATTAAGACAAGAAACGATGTAATTAAAAAAGCAAAGGGTGTCCAAAAAGCTGCAGTTCGCAGTTTAAATTTCTCAGAATATAAAAGAGTACTAAAGACTGGGGAATTAATTCGCAAAAAAAATGTATTTTTTAAATCACTGCGACATCAGTTATTTACCCAGGAACTATGTAAAGTAGCGTTATCATCTAACGATGATAAACGGATAATTTTAAAGAATAAGATAGAAACAATGTCATGGGGACATTTCGAATCATTGTTTTAGTTAGTCTTAGTATAATTACTAATTTTAAGTGAAGTGATGTCAAATTATTAGCAATAAACACATAAAACGTATAACTCGTTTTTTTTATTTTTTTATAAACCCTCACCTCCAACTCATTGCAGTCTAGAAAGGTATACTTATATGGAACACGCTTACAATAACATTTTACCATGCGAGATGTAGAGCCACAACCAACTCAACCGCTATACCACAAAGGTTGTAACAGTTGTTACATAGAAGGATTATAGTAGTACATTTCATAATGGCTTGAAAAAAGCGTAGCTTAATAGATGACTACTTACATATCAAGCAAAAGAATTGCAAACTATTCACGTGTTTGACAAAAGTAAAGATTCTAGAGGTAAGGTCGAGTTCATTAATATATAGGGTGTTGGGAATGAAATATGCAATCCTTAAGGGGGTGATAGCCGACACAATTCCGAACAAATGTACATGGAAGGGTACATATTTATCTGAGCAAATTCTCATAGGTTTTATTGTAGAATCTGCTCAGATATTTATGAACCATTCCATGTAGATTCCATATTTGAAGCCTTGGATTTGCTCATATATTTATGAACTCGACTGTACTTACAAACCTTTACCTCGTCTCCGATTACTTACTTGTGGGAACAAGAATATGACGTGAAAGTAATACTATTCTTGATATCAAATTAAAAACCTAACTTAGGCGGCATTGTTGTAATGTGACTCCAAAATGCATTTACCTTCTTTGATGAGCAAATGAACATGCATCATTCCATCGCAAAAAGTGCACTTGATCACACATAAATCTGCTACTCTCAAGCATTGCAAGAACTTAGCTCAGGTATGTTTTACTTTAATTTCTTTATTTATACTTTAACACCATTAGCCTCGACCAGGGATGTGAGTCTCGTATAGAATTGTGTGTCAGTAGCTAATAGCCAGGGCGCAAAAAAAAAAAAAAAAAAATAAGTAACCTGTTTTGACTTGAGCACGGTGTTGGTCGAGACGCGCCGCGCGGGCTACAAATAAACAGGGTTTTGCGCTCTCGATATAGCTATCGCTGTCTTTTTAATACCTGGGTGACTAGTCGCATACGGCCGCGGCTAAGAGCGGGGTACAAGAAAACTTGTTTTGACTTGTCGGCGATGTGTTGAGAAGCGCCGCGCATGCTATTAACAAAATAATTTCGGACCCGTTATTAGCTGCTGCCGTACGCGACTCCCTGTCCTGTACGTGACTCGCGGCCCAGAGTGATGCGCTTGCGCGGTGGGCGCGGTGGGTGTAAAATATCAAACATATGAAAACACTGCTTGCATCCATAGTAAAGTAGCAAGGAGGGTAATGTTAATGTAAGTGTGGTCTACACCACCGCTTTTATTTTATTTTAACTTAAGTATTTATTTTTTATTGTTCACAGGATGTCATCAAACAGCTTGAACAACCCCTTCTACTACGCCCAAAATATTTTAGAGGGTTTTGACAGCGAAGACGAAGAAATACGACAACCTTTTATATCTCCACCTCCTCCATTATCGGCATACAGTCCGCCACCACCACCACCACCACCACCACCACCACCACTACCACAACTAACCCCCTACTGCACTTCACCACCAAACAATGCGAAGAAAGAATCGAAGAAGCGGGGGTTAGAAGATGAGGGCTCATACGTGGTGGTAAAAAAAGCGCGCAAAGGGTTGCGTCTAATAAAGATCGAGGTTTATGACCTGACCGATAAAACAAATAGTGACCTGTATCTGAAAGCGCAACACGTGGTTGTGGATGGGCTGGATGATGTCCTGGATATGACAGAGAATGTTATTAAAAAAATTTCAAAAACA
Organism: Argyresthia goedartella; assembly: GCA_949825045.1. Classification (NCBI taxonomy): domain Eukaryota; kingdom Metazoa; phylum Arthropoda; class Insecta; order Lepidoptera; family Argyresthiidae; genus Argyresthia; species Argyresthia goedartella. The sequence continues at coordinate 2,724,663 of OX463811.1, read as the reverse complement.
ATAAGTGATACGTATTAATTGTTTATTAATACGTATCACTAATAGTTTTTGAAATTATGATCTATTGTTACCGTGTAATAAACTTGTTATCATAGTGTTTTTGTGAGTTTAGTTAGTTATTTAGTTGTAATTACATTTTCTACATGAAAATAAAAATATTTTTCTTAAAATTCTTGTTTTTTTCTTATCCGCTTTGCATAACTATTAGGAGTAGTTAATCAATTAAAAAAGTGGTTATTTCAAAATACACCTTTATTAAATTGATACTCTTCCATCCAATTTCGTATAAGTAATACATGTTTTAATGCACATATTTTTTTGTGATTTATACACATCAAATCATTAAATTTAAGAATAGGATGATCCCACCAAACATCACCATTGACATGAATATTAGACTTAACATTATTATTATTATTATTCTTATATCTTATTTCATCGAGAGTTTTTAAATTAGGACAACCCATTTCCTCAATATTAGTCACATTACAATCGATACAAAAATCCTTTACCCACTGGATTTTTTCATTACCCTTCACAAATATTTCACAATTTTGTAGATATGGTTTTACAACTTTTTTGAACACGTGCATGTCAATAAATCCTTCTCTCCAGTAAATACCTCGATTTCTCTCAATCCAATTAACATGTTTTTTTTCAGCAGGTGTTAAAGATGAATAAGCAAAAGGTGGCTTAACTAAAAACATTTGTGTATAGTTGTTAGTAGCTAATGCGAATTCCTTCACGATAAAATCATTTTTATAGTCTTTGAATCCTTGCAAATCAACCACTAAGTATTGTTTCATCATGATATTTTCTTTACAATGCTCGTCAAAGGTTTATATTCAATCAAACAGTCGTTTATTATAAGACAGTAGGCACTAGTTTTAGCAGGTATTTCAGCTGTGGATTCAATTTCCACACGTACATCTACTGGTCCAGTTTTAAGAGTTTCGTTTTGACGACAACAGTCAATTACAAATAAAGGTGCTTTAGTTTTGAACTCAGATGGACTAAGCAACGGTTCACTCCGACGACCGTAATACGACTGTTGAAAGTTTATATATGCTTCATATATTAACGAGAACTTATCATGATTGAAATCCGTATTTAAACTCTCATACGGATAATATACAGAATTAAGTAATACTTTAACATCACGTAGATTACAGTGATCGAATCGAGAAGCATCGACTGATCCGTTATTTCTCCGATTGGTTTGTAATCCTATTATTACATAGCGTGGCTTTTCTAATTGTGATGAAGTTTTTATTGCCCATGTATGTTTTGTAGTATTTGGTAAGAGTGGGTATTCATATAGATCCCAATTTCTAAACGAGATATTAATAGAACGATCTTTTTCCAAATATTTTAGTAAGTTGATTCTTTCTCTGTCTGATACCTTGATATGTGGGATTCGCCATAGTATTTTAGTAAGATCAAACTTTTCTAAAACTTCGTTGGTACTAAGCTGCATGGAATTCAAATTAGTATTACTTCTCAAAAGAACTAGTTCATGTTTACAATTGATCATTATTTTCTTATAGTCTTCAGCGAATCCTAAGATTTTGTTGAGTGGAATGTTAGCTGCGAAAGTTCCTCCTTTTACCTTGTTGCTATCAACACTCCACCCCCAATTCTTGTTAGCATTGTTTTCCAACTCACTTAATGACAATAAAGACTTCATAGTTGTTGTGACACCCACATTTTTTACCTTGTCTATCTCAACTCCGTTTAACTCATATCGAATATCTTGGAAAAGGAATAGAAATGGATTATTTGTAAAATCCACGGATGGCATTACTTCTTTGGTAGAACTGTTAGTGACCTTAAGTGACCCTTCGATATAAAGTGAACTTTCGGATGGCAAAAGGTATAGATCTTGTTGATTGACAGGTATGCGGATTTCATCATTATTGTTGAAGCTGGCGATGTACGGTTTGTATGAATGAAACTGATAATTTTCGATACTATTATAATAATAATAAGCCTTTTATTCTGAGTATAAAAAATTAAAATAGCATTGTTGTTTATAAAATATCTCTGATCTCAGTGTGCCTCTTGGCATAGGCCTCCTCTAGCGATATCCACTGTGGTCTATCTTGTGTTACTCTGGTCCAGAGATGGCCAGCTGTAAGTTTGATGTCGTCTGCCCATCTCGTAATTTGTCGGCCGGGACTTCTTTTTCCATCTCTGGGATACCATTCCGTTACAACTCTACTCCATTTTCCTTTATTATCTCGCATCATGTGGCCTGTCCACCTCCACTTTTGCTGATCTATGCGGGATAGAATGTCTGTGAGTTTGGTTTTTGTTCTGAGGTCTTCGTTTCTGACTCTATCTTGACGTTTGCACCTTGTTATGCTTCTCTCCATTGCTCTTTGACATTTTGCCAGTTTCTCTCTGTGGAGTCTAGTTAAGGCCCATGTTTCGCAACCATAAGTGAGACAGGGTAGGATGCAAGAATTAAACGTTCTCCTTTTCAGTGTCATGCTCAAGTCTGGTGATTTCATGATTTCCTTTAGGGACCAGTAAGCCTTCCATCCTTTGGCTATTCTTGTGTCAATTTCCTTTGTGGTTTGGTCATTTGTAGAGATTAGCTGGCCCAGGTAAGTGTATTCGTCAACATATTCCAGAACTTGTTGATTTACACTTATATCTATTTTTGTAGAGTTGGTCATTACTTTTGTCTTGCTAGAATTCATTTGAAGTCCGACGTTCCTGCTCACTGAGTTAAGACTTTGTATCATTCGATACTATTATCGTATGTTAAAGGTTCCGATATGTTTAAAATATTCATTTTATAATTTTTAGTAATTTTAAAAAAATTTTATTTTCTTTCGACAGATTTCTTTGACGAGATGGTTTTTTCGTTATTTCTCGAGTGATACTAGATCGTTTTGGTGGTTGTGCAGGCTTTTTATTGAAATCAATCATCTTTTCTTCAGGTGTAAATAGAGCTGGATCCCTTCTTTCCGGAAATTTATTAGATCGTTATTACCATCCAATATTCTAATAGTGATATTGTTCACACTCGTATGATTAACAGGAAAGTAAATAATATTTTTTGGGGTTTCTATAATTCTATAGCCTGGTGGTACGTTAGGCGCAAATTCATATATAATATGACTTGGTTCTCCGTTCACAAAAGATCCGCTTACGATATCACATTCGATTCGTACTATGGTTGTGGGTAGAATGCTGATAGGAAAGTGCGAGTCATGCCATATATTGCTTTTTAACATCTCTTTCCCAAAACCTAAAATAGATCCAATAGAATTTTCTCTTTCAAAATGAATATCTTTAGAACAAAACAATTTTGTTGTTAAGGTATTATTGTTGCAGGTTAATTTTAAATCACAGTCTTTCACATTTTGTTTTAGAAAATCATTTATATCTTCAAGTTCATAGGAACCTTCAGGTATTTTAACATTTTCATCTTTACCATAGGAGAATGTATTGTTTCTATCATCTATATTTGGGATAGAATTAAATGTTGAAAAATATAAAAGACCACATTCATAATTGCTATTGAGCTGCAAAGGTGGTGAATAGTATGTTGATAGAAAAGAATCATTTCCCGTAATAGATACTGTAAAGGACATGATGACAGTGATCACCAAAGTTTTGATACACGTTTTTTATAAATGTTTACTCCAAAATTGACGTAAAAATTTTATACATAAATGTCCACAATTTGAAGTGTTGTACGTCTGATACTGATTAAAGTTATAACAAATATTAACGTTTTGTAAATAATTTAAAAGTTCAAGTGGTGGTCTCAGATCACCAAAACTATCAAAATATTCACAGTAGTTATTTATTTTTGCGTAAGCTACCCAATGAGTTCCAGGTCTATCTGAACTGTCTAAGTTAACAACTGCACATTCATATTTATATGTTTTTTCCGGAAGTCCATCCCTCATGAACACGCCTCGAAAAAACGGAATTTCCAATGTGAAGTCAATGATGTCCAGATTAGATAGTGGGCGAGATGGTAGCCTTTTCCTTAGTTTTTTGTCTGACGAACAAACAATCCTTCACCTTTTTTATATGGTTTTATATAAAGACCTTTACCAATTGCAATAGATTCCATCATTTTATTATGACGTTCGGATTCTTGTATTTTTTTTTTAGTTGATTGGTAATCGTTAACAGCTTTCGCTATACCAGCCGCACCGCCAGCTAATGATCCCAATGCTGAGAGTCCCGCAAATATCGGAATAAGAGGTAATATTCCACCAGTTTTTGGTATTGGTATAATTCTAGGTAGTTTCACTTGACAATTTTTTGGGAAACATTTTTTTGCTGCTAAATACATATATTTGATTGCAGATTTATTGCTCTTAGGTTTATATTTTTTTAATTTCGCTGTCAAACCTTTAACAATTTTTTTGAAGTGTTTAACACCACCTCCTACTTTGACCTTAGTTTTCATCACTTTATTAACGAGCCAAGAAGCGATTTTTTCTCCTTTACTAGCATCTTTGGATCGCATCCGTTTCTTTGCCATATCGATTAATTGAATGTCAGCCTGTCTTCGATCTTCACTATTATTAGAAATGTATGCAATATCGTGTTGCATACAAGCGTTATCTAATTTGTTAACCCCCCTTTCTCCTCTGGCTAAACGTTTCCGTAAGCGTGTACCTGGACCACAGTACTGATAACCAGGTATATGTAACTCGAAAGGTAAATTATTTATTAAACTGTTAACAAGTCCTTCACTTTTCATTATCCACACATTAATGTTAATAATACAAAGATCCTTATTCTTTTATATTCATACTAATGTACTAAATCACATTTTTTTATCCAACTGTTTTCATTCTCACCTAACCCTAACCATTTTACAAATAGTTTATTACCCTTTCTTTTGAGAACTCTTTCAATCAAATACATATTAGCATGTTTTGTTTTAAGAAGTTCTTTTTCATAAAAACAACCTTTAATTAAGTTTTGTCTTTTATCTTGTAAATTATAGGTTATGGGGTTAGTTTTATTAATACTTTTAATAACAAATATTTCTGTAGACCAATTTGGTGTATATCCTTTATCAAAACAACTTTTATATTTGCTCACACGCACGTGATCACCCACTTTTAAATTATTATTGTTTTGGGGTGGTAATTTCTTTTGAGACTTTAATATGTTGTTTGCAACAATACTCGTATTCTGTTGATTTACGTCTATTGGCTTAAATCCAATCGTTCTATGTTTAGAAGCATTGTATGTATTAATCACGTTCTTTATGGGGTCACCTAACCATTTATAATTACCAGCCATACTGAAATGCTTATATAATTTGGTTTTTAGAGTTCTAATTAATCTTTCAACAATTGAAGCTTTTTTTACTGAAAATGAGGAGTAATGGTTAATATCATACAATTTCATAAGTTTCTGAAAGTTTTGGTTATAAAACTCTGTTCCTTGATCAGTTTGCAAATTAGTAGGTGATCTTCCACTTTTTAGTATATCATGGAAAGAAGACACAACATCCATCATCGATTTCGTTTTAAGTGGTTTTACCCATGCAAATTTTGAGAAAGCATCTATGATAACCAAAATAAACTTATGTCCTCTATTTTGATGGGAAAACGATCTAATATCTATTAAATCAGCTTGCCACAAATCATCTATTCCTTTTAAGACCACATGTCTACGTAGAAAATTTCTACGTGCTTGTTTATGAATCTCATCAACGATTTGCTGTTTGCTCATACTATTGTGATGTAACTTTCTTTAAAATATTGATGAGTTCGTCTTTTGTATAATAATTTGTAGTAAGTTTTACCACTAAGATATCAATTTCTTTTTTTAATGTTGTAAGTTCATCATGCATTTCATCCCGTGTTGGTATTAACTTTATCAATCTATCAACGTATGCTTTATTAACAGCTTCGTCCGAAGTTCGAGGTGATTTCAAACCTTTTAATCGAGCATGACGTAAATCTATATCACCCTCTATATTTTCCGATTGTCGCAATCGCTTATGTACGTGATGACCAAATTTATCAATATTCATCATAAGTGTGTTTACTGGATGAATGGTAATGATACACTGGTATAATCACACTGATTTGTAGATATTTATTTAACCAATAATACCACTTTCCTGCAACTCGTTTAAAATTGAGATTATTTCACCATCAAGACCGGTATTGCCAGCATCACGAGATGCTACAAGTAATTTTAGTCTTTCAACTAGTTCATTAGGGTCATCCCAATAAACATAATCAGTATTTTTTTTCAGTCGTTTCATTAAAGGTAATCCAGAACCTTTACTTAAATTTTCAACACTGGTGGAAATGCTTTTACTATTCTTGAATAGTGGTTTGATGATACTAAGATATCTAAAGCCTTTGTTTGATTTAATTGGTTTCTTTGAATCAAAATCTCTCCGATGCGCATTAGTGATCAGCAGTAGTTGTTTATAGTTTTCCATATCTCTTGTGGTAATCTGTTTCATATCTGGAGTTTTTTTAAACAACAGTTCTGTCAATCCAGGTGTTGACACATATTTCTCTCCATTGACTATAATAGATTTATCTTTTAGAATAACTCGACATGATCCTAACATGTGTTTCCCACGAACAATTCTTACACCAAAAGGAATGTCTTGATACACATTGGAACCCATTGACTGGGAGATGGAGCTGTCGGGACTTGTATTAGTATCCGTTGCAGTGTTATACGAGATATTAGATAAATTTGCATTATTTTTTTCGTTTTCTGATTCACACGAACTGCTTCTAGATTCTGATGTGATTAATGGTTTCGTTGGATTTTCGAAAACGGGTTTTTCTTGCATTATATCGCTCTCGTTAGAAGATAGGTCATCAGTGCTGTAGTGCTTACGCTTTTTAATTGGATGTGAGGTTTTATCCATAAGATTGTCTGACGCTTTTTGTTTAGAAATCTGGTTTAAGGAATCAGTTATTGGTTTAAACATCGTTTGTAAAACTAAGTTATTGTTATCACTATATTCTTGAATCTGTTTTATTTTTCTTCGAACTGCATCAGCAGATTTAATTATCTCTTTTTTTAAAGTCTTTTCAAGCTGCATATTGTGTCTTATCTCCACAACAACATTAGGGTTAGTGATGAAATTGTTTATTTTTTAGACATAAATACTATGTGTGGTAATATAGCTTTTATTTTACTCAACAATAAATGTATCAAATTTCAACCTATAACAACCATTGTTTTTTTCACAATCTTTGTTAATAACAAGATAACTATATGGTTCACACCAAATTTTGGAACACATATTTCTAAAATCTTTCCAACTCATGTCTACATTGACGTGTTCATCATAAACATGCTTCATATTTATCTCATCCTGCTTGAATAGTACAATAAGATTAGCATTATCACGAATAAGTTGTTTGGGTACTTTACTATAAGTTTGATTGAGATAAAAAGAATCTATATTTTTATGTCTTCCCATAGCAAAGTAGTCCCTAATACTGGTTTGATTTTCACATGCAACGTCATCAAATATCATGATTGAATTAGGGAGAGCCTCTTCTGGCTTCAGTACGTCTTCTTTTTCATGGTATTTTGCGAATCCGATAGATGGAACTAAACTCAATACATGTTGTAAATATAAATATTTAGGTTGAAATAAGGTTTTGCAGTAAATGTAGACATTTTTAAAGCGGAGTCCTTTTTCATGTAGTAAAAGACCTATCATCAAATTTGTTTTACCACAGTTTGATGGACCACAAATAATACAACGAATAGAGTTTGGTAGAAGAGAGCCATGACGTCTTCCTTGTTTTATATTTTTAAAACAATATTTATCAAATTCTAGGGAATGCTTTTGTTTAACAAACCTCATCATGAATATAAGTGAAAGGTTCAAACTCTACCAGTGTTTGGAATACAATGACATTGTTAGCTATTTATCAATTAATTTAAAGTATCCAAAATGTATTTTGAATTCAATATTTTTTAATGATTATTATATATTTCAGTAGGTTTTCTCTGGTCATCTAAACAAATGGTAGTAACGGTAACTGTACTAAAGTTTACTGGCGTTATACGTGTAGTGAAGTGGAACGATTTGTTCGTTTTCAAAACACACGAAGCCTTTCTCTCTTCACGTCTTTCAACCCAGATCAATGCATATACCCTTTCCATGCATTACAGTTCAATTTAAACACGTTCAAGCCTGAAGCGGCAACGCAAAGCGTTGCGCGACGCGGAGCGGAGCAGAGCGAAGGCTTGAACGTGTTTAAATTGAACTGTAATGCATGGAAAGGGTATATGCATTGATCTGGGTTGAAAGACGTGAAGAGAGAAAGGCTTCGTGTGTTTTGAAAGGAACAAATCTTCCCTACTTAATATGGGCAAAAGCGAATGGGAAAAATTATGCCAAAAAGTTATAGAGATTGAAACAGAATATATAAAGAGTGATCATGTTGTAGATTTGGTAACTGACCAATTTATTATTTTGGTTGGTGATGACAGCGACTCGGAGGATGATGATGATGATGATGATGAGGACGAGATTGATTCTGATTATGAAAATTTCGATGACGAAGAACCAAGACCTAGCACAAGCTCTGCTTCTACTGGACAAGGTTACGACTTGATGGAAGGCATATCTTATTTACCTCAAGACTAAGTTTAGTTATTTACCAATAAAGCCGACAAATACCGCTAATTAAGTATAGTTTTATTTTGATAGTCATACCCACAAACCATTAAATCTAGTTGGACTCAGCACATGTACCTACTTCTTGTCTCATGCATGTGCATTTCCATGTGCATTTCCATTTGAAGCATTTCCGAACACACATACAAAATTGATCTACCTCTAAAGGAATTAAATTGTAGACGTAGGAATGAGAATTTCAAATGCGCCGATTTTTTTGCACGTAATTGTACATGCGCAAACTTTCCCCCACCACGTCACATTTTGTTCAAAATGTTTGGCGTCTATTGTACATGTTGTGTTATTTTTGTGATTATTTGATCACATTGGGTTGTACTTTAGTATATAGTATGGTTTAATATTTTCGTTTGTTTTATAGATTTGAGAGATGAAGACGTTGAGGAGCTGCTGCTGGATCAATCAGATTTGGAAGATATTGGACAAGAATATGGGGGTGACATATATTCTGACCCAGAGTTTCAACCCACCGAGGAACGTGATGACACCAGCGAATCGGACTCTGAACCTGAACCTGAATCTGTACATGACGTGACAGTCACACGACCGGGACCAGCACGCGGTAGGACCAGGGGCAGCTGCTCTTCAAATAGAGGACGTCAAGGTCATAACATACCAGCTCAGCACCATTCCATGAATACAGGTTGGTCACATAAAAACTTCGCTCCTCAGGAATTAGAAGTGCTACAACCTAGTTACTTACCCAACGTTCTAGAGGCAACCGATATGATGAGTTTGTTTAGGCAGTATATTGATGATGATATTATCAATACTATTGTTCAATGCACAAATCGAACATCCGTAAAAATACACGGCAAAAGCTTGAATCTGACCAAAGCAGAACTGTATATGTACATTGGCATATCATTTGTGATGTCAACTATAAACTATCCTTGGTTGAGGAAATATTGGGAAAGAAAATGGCGAGTAGCTGTGATCGCTGACAATATGCCTCGTAATCGTTACATGCAATTGAGAAACGCCCTTAAATTTGTTTATGACGATGATATTGCTGCTGACGCTCGGGCTAAGGATAAACTCTGGAAAGTGAGACCACTAATTGACAAAATTCAAGCCGGCTGCAAAAGACAACATAAAGAAAATAAATTGTCAATCGACGAAATGATAATTCCTTTCACGGGTTCTTGTGGAATCAAGCAATATTGCCCTGGAAAACCTAATCCAGTAGGTGTAAAAGCATTTGTGCTTGCCAATCCTAATGGGTTAGTTTGCAACTTTGACGTATATCAAGGGAATACGACCTATCCGCAATTCGAATCTACAAGTTTTGGGTTAGGAGATAAGGCAGTACTGTCTTTAGCCGAGTCTCTGGTTCCTGGACATACACTATACATTGACAGATACTTTACCACAGTCAAATTGGCTGATAGACTCCTTCAAAATGGTATTGGGTGTACGGGAACTATCCAAAAAAACAGAGTACCAGCTGTTGCCAGAGATAAGTTGATTGACGACAAAGTCCTAAAAAGACGTGGCAGAGGAAGTGTGAGCTCAATTGTTAGGGAAGACGACAAGGTTGCAATAACTAAATGGTTTGACAACAAACCGGTACTAATGTTGTCTACAGTTGAGGCTAAAGATCCTGAAGATCTATGCCGACGGTGGTGCAAGCGCGATAAAAGGTATGTCGATGTCAGCAGGCCGAGAGTCATTCGCAATTACAACGCTTTCATGGGGGGCGTTGATTTGGCTGACAGAATGTTATCTGTCTGTTCTTTTCGATACAGGACAAGAAAATGGACTCAACGTTTTTTCTCGCACATGCTGGATTTAGCGGTATCTAATTCATGGATACAGCATAAAAATGAGCAGATTACAATAGGCATGCCAGTAAAGAATATACAGCAACTGCGCAATTATAAAATGGAATTAGGCGAAAAAATTATTGAGCAGAATACAGAAGAAGACAGCACTGATTCAATCAACGAAGAGGAATCAGAATCAATCTTAAAACGGAAGAAAGGAAGACCTTCTACTGAAGTTCCATCGAAAAAACGCCGTCAGAAAAGCTCAAAACATATGCCTCTACATGAAACAAAACAATCACGATGCCGTCATTGCCACTATAACAAATCTCGGACCAAATGCAGCACTTGCAATGTATTCTTGTGTCTCAACAAACAAAGAAATTGCTACAAAGAATTTCATGAGTAGATTTTTTTCCTTGATACTAGTCATGGTACTAAGAGGATTTTAAGTTCCTACAATCTGGTTGTGAAAGGCACTTTATTTGATAGAGTTGTATAGATAAAAGTATATGTATAATTAATGATAAGATTAAGATTGTTCCTAGCGTTTGAAAAACGTACAATTGTTCCTACTATTTCAAGTTTTTTAAAATAAGTATTCGACTGATTATGATGATTATAAGAGACTGATTATGTTATTGTGTTTTGATTTTATATTTTTGTTTGCTATTAATAAGATTATAAATAATAAAAGAAGAATAAACCACTTTTTCATGTAACTAATAGGGGAACCTATTAAGATATAGCTAAGGTTGTTTGTTTCTATAAAATATGTGTGGGTCTGAAGCACTTCGAATGTGTATGTCCTCAATTAAGCACATTGGGTAGTTATGCATAAAGAGCCATTTTTGCCTTGGGCCTTAGGAGGTTAATTCTACCAAGTTCCTACATTGATTTGGCCGCCAAGCAGCCCAGACTTGTCACCGATCGAAACTTTATGGTGGATAATGAAGGAAAGATTGAGGAAATACCCTCTAGAACAGAAAATTGGGTAGGTGGGTATCTACTTCACAGATAGTTTTGACAAATATATCAAATTAAAGGTCACTTTTACGTTGGTTTCCTGATGGATAGTCTGTGGCAAAATTACACTATTATTTGATATTACACTAAACAATAAACCGGGTTGAACTTGCACACGAAGGGTTCACAAGAAAGAACACTTGTATGGAGACCCTGTATTACTCTGGATTTCCAAGATTCGGCCGACCGACCGAGGACGCCCACAAAGAGTTTAGTTAATTTACTCATAAGGAAGGACGCCCTTATACTTATATTACTCTTTGGAAGGACGCCAAATGCCCATCAATCAATCAAGCGCGCAACGCACGCACAGCACAGGCCATTTTCTTTCAGAGTTTTTTTTTTTTTGATATTTACGGCCAGGTTCTATGGCGGCTATAGGATCATTCACACAGCGTTACTACCTAGTAACGGCCGCCGGATCAGCCACCCGATGGGTCTTTACACTACTCTTGCCATCGCAGCGCCGACCGAGTCGACGTCGCATCGGCCGCCGTTGCGTTCTGCGGCGACAGCTCGGGCGACCGTTGCTATCTGCGGCGGCTGATCCGGCGGCCGATGCGTTGGCTGCGGCTTACTGTACGAAAATCCTTCTGCTCGGTGCCCGGTTGTATATCCTTAAGGCTCATTCTCATTCATAAGCCCCCCCCCCCCCCCCAGACTCTCAGAATTATGAAAAAAGTACAGAATGTATAACTTAATCCAAAAATTACAGGAAAACTTACCCGGAATCATGGGCTCATCACTCCTCTATACTGTGATTCCTTAGCTTTGTGAGCATGAAATTAGTGCTGACCAAGCCCTGCAGATGTCACTTGTCAAATAACTATTTCGTGAAATGGTATCACTTTTATTTTTTCAGTAGAGAAACACCACCACCAAACGTTCCGTTTCATGCTATGAAGTTTTTACATAAAGATGGAATAAATGTGAATACTTTTAATAAAAAAACTAGGAAAGCTTTAAAATTTATAAATCTAACTGCAAACTATTATAAATTATATGAGAAATTGACAAGAGCTTATAATATCGCGTCTACAAATATTCATATATTTTATTCCCTACAATTAAGTTAGTGAATTGGAACGTACCCCGCCGACCGGCATATTTGACATTTGTTGTTGGTTTTCGGTGTTTGTTTGTTGTGGTGTGTGCTCGAATTTTCTCCCTCTTTCTTAATATTCTGACTGACCTAAGCAATTTCCTTGGACAACCGATCCCGCTTCAAATTTTGACCATCGCAAGGAATACGGACGCTGCCAATCTTTTGACCTGAGCAATTTCCCTGGACAACCGATCCCGCCTCAAATTTCGACCATCGCAAGGAGCACGGATGTTGCTAATCTTTTTGGTTTGGTTTCTCAAACGGTGTTGTGTTGCTAGTTGTGACGTAACTCGTAAGTAGCTAACTTATTTTCTGATTTCCCATTGAGTAGGTACTTGCTTACTATCTACCTAATTGTATCTAATCTCATAAAAATATCATTTCTGAAACAGGTGCGGACAAGGTGCCGTTACATTAATTTCCGGACCCGGAGAAATATCCAGACAAATTCAGATCATGGCTGTATAACGTTGGTGGAGAAGTAATAGGTCTGGAAAATGCCTATATTTTCAAACGCCGCAAAGTGTGTCATAAACATTTTGAAGCCAAATATCACACTTGGGTAAACACCCTCACCGTTGATGCTGTGCCAACTTTGCAAATACCAGGTCGATATTTTGATAATTTAGTTTTGCACAAGTAGGTAGGTAATTAATTACACAAATATATTTTTTTACATTCATTTAAAAATAATATTTTTTACAGCTATATCTTACGTGAAAAAGCCATTGGTAGATATGACAAACATTGATAAACAAAATGAAAATGAACCTTCAACCTCATGTAAGTATAATGTTCAGTTAATTTAAATCATTTTGAGCGCAGACACATTTTAGATACACATATAGGTATATATTTTTATATTCATTTAGACATTTGCTTTTTTACAGCTATATCTTACGTGAGAAAGCCATTGGCTGATATGACAAACATTGATAAACAAAATGAAAATGAACCTTCAGCCTCATGTAAGTATTTTGTACAGTTAACATATGTGTATGTGTCTCGCTCTCTCTCAAAGACAGACTTTGTGAAGGAGCGAGACACACAGCAAACGCTGGTCAAGTTATATTCCGAAAGTTATACTTGAAGTCTACAGTCATCAATCGCCAAAATATTTCCGGGAGTTTTATAGCTATATGTACGTACGAGTAGTTTGTACATGTAGCTATACGTATGTTTTAGTTTGCCATAGTTCCGGCAATGACCGTCAGAGGCGCTGGCCGTCAAGGAAGACTGATGTCTCTTGTCTACAGTATTAATAAGTTTCTCTATGCCCGGAATTGCCAAGGTTTTTTTTATCTGTTAACCACACATACAAACTTATAAATGAATCTGGTTACGCACATAGAGTATGAAAGTAGCCGCACCAATAACTTTGTAAACAACATTTTGCTATCTAAAATACATTATGCCCTCTAGAGGCCGCCACATTAATTTTAGTGTGATGTGAAGTCACATAGCCTGTGAACAATTAAGATGCTTCCAAAGATACCTTATTTGTCAAATTCTGATAAGTAGTTTAGATGTTCCGGTGGAACAAATGAACATTCATAAATACCGGTCAAACACATAACCCTTCTTTTGGCTTCGCTGTATTCGCGTACAAAACACAAATAGCGTCATGGCTTTTCCCGTATATGAAGTGGTAGAGGCACAGTTATTACAAACAATTCAATCCACACCATCCCTACCATTGTACATTGTAGGAACATGTATATACTGGGTGTTTAATGGGGTACGGGTAGGTACATGTACGAGTACCTATATGTCGTATAAGTATGTACGCTTAAATCTGAGTGAGATTCTTTAACATCCACGATTTTTAGTGTTTACGTAGTTATCGTTAGAATCGAAGTTATCCCAAGTGTAATAGGATAGTATAAATACGACGTCATCATAAGAACAGTATAGGCTATTCTGTTCAGAATCTGCTATACTGTTATATCAGATTCTGTTTAAGCTTAATTGCGTGGCAAAGAAGAAAAATAACTTCTTTTTATGAATAGAAGTCAAGTGGAGTTATCAAAATGAACGATATTGCAAACTAATTATTAAAAAGTATGCAATTTGTACTTAAACTAAAAAAGCGGTCACGTCGACGCATATCATAAAACCAAGGCAATCGATACACAAACCTTTCAATAAATTAAACTCGACCTAGTTACGATCTAAATAAAGGTTATAATCGAAATCATAGAAGAAATTGAAAAACTTAGTTATGTTGTGTTGCCAACACAACAAAAAATATCCACTTTTTTATAAGTGCGATCTTTTCTAACTATAAGAATTATGAAAATTATGCCAGTGGTTGAATGTAGTACCTTACGACTAACCGAATCAACGTAATCCAATAGAAAATCCACTAGCCACTAAAACCACTTTTTGACCGCTAAAATTAAAGTCTAAACCACCATGCCTAGTGGAAAATCCACCGGGTTGGCAACATTGCAGTGTATAACCGACAAACATTCCTTTGAAGTACCGCCGCCACGTAGGGTAAAAGCGCACACATCAATCTTTTTTCACTTTGAAATTATCAAATATTGCAAATTACTCAGATAGGTATAGTACTATACCATATAACATGTTTCATCACAATTCTCGTGAATTTTTGTGAGCAGGGTCGACAATTAAATAATTTTTATTTTTGGTTCACTTTTTGGAAAATTTACAAAATGGACGAGATATGGCGGGTTGAAACTTCTAAAGAAACCGCTACAGCCCAAGTTGGATTTGTGGAGATTGTTAAAACAACATAGGCTATTTAACTTTAGTGAAATAATAATAGGTTGTATTTCAGATAGCAAAATGTAGTTTACAAAGTTACCGGTGCGGCTTCATTCATACTTCATGTACGTAACCAGATGCATTCATAAGTTTGTATGTGGTATTGAAAGAAAATACAGTCGGAATATTTGTATTTATAGTTATTTCAGTTAAACTTCAAGGGGTCGGGGATGTGAAGGGGTGTAAAATCATTTGAAAAAAAATGTAAATTTCCTGTATCGCTCGCTACATCTCACAGAGCCACTAAAATATACAGTCCTCAGCTCTGAGAGTTGTCTCATCTGTCATGTCATGTCACACTGAGGCCATGTCAAATCTGTCATTTACTCAGAGATGAGCACAGTACCTACATTAATACGGGCCTTTCCTTTGGTAATACTGGATAATGAGGATCAAACCTGTCAAAGTAATGTTTGCTACAAACCCTTAGTTTTGTTACAAAGCAAAGAGTATCGTTCATCTGAGGTTACAGATGAATCAGAGTAAATAAATAAAGCAAGCTTAAGCATATAGTTTCGTTAATCAGAGAAATGATGATGATCCAACATTTTCTGAGCTCTTCCTTCAACCTATCTAATATATCCTCATAGAAACCTAAATAAAAGGGTTCAGTTACTACAATTTCTCAAATCCACGGAAGCAAGAAACTGGTTTTTGTCACAGACTTTGTTGACAATGTGAGATGTCGCCTTTTACAAACCACAGAACACAATTATGCTACAAACAAACAGTGGTTCCCTCTATCAAAAAGTTTTGTATGTATGTTTTAATATCTTGTGGCCCTTGCCGATACGCATCTTTTGACACCCTAAACATTCACGTAGCCCTAAAACTCACAACACCAAGGTTAATTCTAAATCTCAGTCAAAAGTCTTTTTTATGATATGTGTAGCTACATGAGTAACTTATGAGTACCTACATAAGCGAAAGAGACTAGTCACCACGACGCAGGGAATCCTAGCGTGGGGTCTAGAGATTCCATAAAAATAAAAGTTGTTACAATACGATTAAAATCAGTTAATGATTCGGCCAACCTCGGAAATTGTCCTTTATATATATGACCTTTAATTATATTACTTGTCGTCTTATTGAATACAATACAACAACGATATAAGCAACAAAACCTCCTTTGTAACTCAAAACTAACACAACCTTTAAATTGAAATAAGAAAAATAATTGAATATTTTGACAGTCTGCCTTCTTAGTGTCAATAAAAACAGTGTGACGTATATGATACATTTATGTTTATAAAAGGTAATTTCATTCGAGAATATATTCGATTCTATCAAATTTTATCAAAATTAACTTACAATAGTTATGTCTCATGGCTTCAACAAATTTATAGCGTGTTAAAAAAATTGTTGCTCAATGTCGTGAAATTGTAAATAATGTATATAACTATATTAGAAAAGAATCTAATTTATTTAAAAAAGAAGAAAGTAAATACCATTCAAATTCATGTCGCTTCTGCATAATCAATTTCTTAGGTCTACCTGTTAGTAATGTCATCTTGGCAGGTGCAATACATTGCGTTTATGATACTTCAAATTAAATGCTAACTAAAAGAAATCGCGGTAATGTATTTCGTGTCATTTCCGTCTCCGGATTTAGGCGATGATATCCAAGAAAAGCCGAATCTTTAACTGATTTTAATCGTATTGTAAGTCATTTCACAAGAAACGTTTTGACAGTGCAAGCGAACGGCGACCGGGAGCCGGACAATTTTTTCATAGGTATTGAACTTTATTACAAATCAACATCGCGGGCCATTTTTGTATGGTACTTATGGAGGGTTTATTAATATTAACTAAACTCTTATTATGCTGGATAAAAAGAGAAAGGCAGACAGTACATTGAACCACATTCTAATTACATAATTATTTGACCTCTATACTAATTAACATTAACGATGAAACTAAAAACTATGATATTAGGCGCATTTACCCTATGAGTAAGTAAACGAGTAAGCATCCGGCCGCCCTCTGTACGGATCGGCGACCGACGCGACGTCAAATCTGCCGCCGCCACCTAGCGCGGCGACCGATCCGGTCTCCGATACGTTCTGAGGGCGGCGCGTTGACTGTTTACACCATGCGTTGGCTTGCGAACGGATGCGGTAGAACTGATCGTGTAAATCCCCTTTATGAACAGCTGCGAGTGTGGAAAGGGCAGTATGTCGCGCCGTGACGTCGCGGCGCGAACCTCGTGCGACGACGTCGCGCGCGATGTGTGGAGCCCGCACTAGACCTAGAGCCAAGTCTTTATTTTTGCATATTCCAAAACTTTTGACACATGTTTGACTTTGACACTTCACTTTACTGTTAGATTTTACCACAAGTGTTTTAATGTATTTGTAAATTGATTCATAACAGTCCACATTTTTTAAAGTCTCATTAAGGCGGCGGGAGGGTCAGAATGTCGATAAGGGGGCGGAAGCTGAATATGCTGGATATGCTGGACACGAAAAAATCAGATGAACTATGTCACCGATGCTGCCACAGTTATTGAATAGAATAGAATAGAATAGAATAATAATTTATTTGCGAGACAGCACTTACACTAATATATAATACAAAATTTCTAAAACAAGCTTGTGTGTCGCAAAACGGACCCTGACTCAGCATAATGCTGGCTGGTTTGCAACCAACGCTGGTCTTCCGTCAGAGCCGGTCGGTGATGCCACGGACAATCTAACCACTAAAACAGGATTGTACTGAGTAAGTTACGTATTCTATACGTGCCTTCTATATCGAGAAAGACAAAGAAAAAAGAGTGAAAAGAAAACGGCTTAAAGATTATAAAAAAACTAGGTACTTAATACTAGCAAGGAAATAATTAATTAATTTGAATACAACTTTTTTGTGCGCTCAATTCCAGTGCAATTTGAAAATTGAAATAAATGATACCTACTAAATAATACTAAATAATACTCGTATCGTGTTTATGACCCTCCTGCTTTTTTTGGCTTTCAAATAAGAAACGTTTAAGTTGTATTCTAAAACAATGTGAATTTTGCAAGTTCCTTATCGGCGGTGGGATATTATTCCAGCATTTCGATGCAGCGTAACGGAAACTACCTCTGAATGTGGCAGAGCTGTGCCGCCGCATCGAAAGCTGTGCCGAACACTGGCGGGAGCCGCAAGATCTGGAGTTCGACATCCATGTTAGCTTCTCGTAGAGGTACGAAGGTGCTTCATGCTTAAGTACACCGAACAAAAGGCACGCAAGATGCAACTTACGTCGGTGCTTCATTTTCAAAAATAGATATTTATTTAAAAACGGCGTGACATGACCTCTGAATGGTATATCGAAGCAGAAACGGGCACAGGCGTTCTGGACTCGCTGAACTAGTTTTTGTGTTCTGGCTAGTAGTCGAGGACCGAAGACCACATCACAGTAGTTCAGCTTCGATAGTACAAGCGACTCTACGAGCCGGATAAAACTCAAACTCAAAAACTCAAACTCAAAACGTTTATTCTGTAAATAGGCCACAAGGGCACTTTCACATGTCATTTCATTTCATTTTTTACAGAACATTTGGTATTATTATCATATTATCAGAAAAAAAAAGTACTTAATTATTGTTTCTGAGAGATGTAAAGAGTCTCAAATGTCATAATAAAATAATTAAAATATAAATAACAGAGATGTATAGTCTCTTTAGTCAATAATTCAATGATAATAGGAGATGTAAATGGTCCCCACAGTCAACAGTTGTATAATTAAATTAATCTTTGGAGGTGTAAAAGGCCTCCAAGTGTCCAGTAAAAGAAACTCTGGCAGTGAGGATGCTCACAATTAATTAGAACAATTCAGTCCCAAGCATTTTTATCGTCTATGTACTCTTTAATACTGTAGTAAGCTTTAGAAATAAGCCTTTGCTTGATGTATTTCTTGAACTTATTAATTGATAGATCTGTCAAAGTGCTTGGGAGTTTATTGTAAAATCTTACACAATTACCCTTGAACGAGTTTTTTATTTTATGGAGCCGAGTAGTGGGCACTGCAAGTTTGTCCTTGTTTCTAGTATTAAAGTTATGTATATCACAGTTTCTTCGAAAGTTAACAATGTTCTTATGGACATACATAATATTCTCGTAAATATATTGACTATGGACTGTCAATATATTTACTTCTTTAAACTTATTTCTAAGAGAATCTCTATTATTCATTTTATAAATCGCACGAACAGCCCGCTTCTGCAGCACAAAAATAGTATTTATGTCAGCAGCACTGCCCCAGAGCAGAATACCGTAGGACATAATACTATGAAAATAACTAAAATAAACTAATCTGGCTGTTTTTAAATCTGTCAAGTGACGGATTTTCCTGCATGCAAAAGCTGCAGAGCTCAGTCTGTTCGATAGCTTATCAATATGTGGACCCCATTGGAGTTTGGAATCCAACGTTATACCTAGAAACACTGTGCTGGTTACCAATTCCAATTCCTCATTTTTAATTGTTATACATGTCTGATTATTTTTAACGTTAGTAATAAGAAACTTAACACATTTAGTCTTTTTCTCATTTAATAGCAAATTATTAACATTAAACCAATTTACCACTCTTGATATGGTATTGTTCACGTGATCATCAGTAGCGTGTTGGTTTCGCTTTGTTTTAAAAATAAGTGAGGTGTCATCAGCAAACAGTACCATATCATGACAGTCCCTTCCTAGATAGGGTAAGTCGTTTATATAGATGAGGAATAGGAAGGGTCCCAATATTGAGCCCTGTGGCACGCCCAAAGAAACCAATGATCCTGGTGATCGTTCTCCGTTTACGTCTACCCTTTGTATTCTTCCGTTCAGATAAGATTTTAACAAATTCAATGACGTGTCTCTAACTCCATAATGATGTAATTTCCTGATCAATGTTTCATGACAAACGCAATCAAAAGCCTTAGATAAGTCACAAAAAATGCCTAGGGCATCTTGTGACTCTTCCCAGGCATCAAAAATACTTTCAATGAACTGAATTCCGGCATCTGTTGTTGAACGACCGCGAGTGAATCCAAACTGTTTGTTATGCATTAGCTTATTTGATTCAAAATGATGTAATAGCTGTGATAAGATTAATTTCTCAAAAATTTTACTAAAAGTTGGTAGTATTGATATAGGTCTGAAATTGGTGGGGTCTTGAGTACTACCTGCTTTGAAGAGGGGAATTATCTTACTTTGTTTCATTAAATCAGGAAATTCAC
Source organism: Argyresthia goedartella (assembly GCA_949825045.1). Classification (NCBI taxonomy): domain Eukaryota; kingdom Metazoa; phylum Arthropoda; class Insecta; order Lepidoptera; family Argyresthiidae; genus Argyresthia; species Argyresthia goedartella. The sequence continues at coordinate 2,704,092 of OX463811.1, read as the reverse complement.
CGCAGTCTATACAATTGTCGAAAATGACCGCTAGGTCAGGTGCAATTAATTCGATCAGGGATTTAACGACGTGAACAGAGAGTCCCCAAAGATCATTCGTTTTCTTAACATTTATCAATTTAAATGCCTTTACGACATCTGAACTTGTGACGTGCTTAAAATTCAAGTATGAAGCACACTCTGAGACATTATCTTTTAATATTGCAACAGCAGACAAAGGTGACGAATTTAAATACTTAGTCGTGGAAGCCGGTGCATTAGTAAAAAACGATTCAAATTCAGTTGCAACTTCTAAGCTAGAACTCGTAAGCTGTCCATTGATTTTTAGTTCGTAATCGTGACTCGCTTTTTTACTACGACCGGCCTCCTCATTAATTATTTTCCAAGTCGTTTTTATAACATCGGAACTATTCTTAATTTTACTACTCAGAAAATTACGTTTAGCTGTATGACAGTCTAATTTAAATTGTTTGGAGAACTGTTTGACTTGTTCTTTAAATTCGTCACTCATGTTGAACCGTCGTTCCTCATACAATGCATACAATGCTTGCCTGCGTTTATGCAACTCTGCAGTAGCCCACGTACTAAAGTCGTTTGAACCACTAACCACAACCGATTTTGAAGTGAATATCGCGCTGTACTGTTTCATAAAGGTTTCAAAGAATAAGTTATACATTATATTAGGAGACTGTTCAGCAGCCAAAAACGGTAGTTCCTGGGCTAAAGAGTATCTCATTCTTTCTAACCGGTCAGCAGTTATTGGCACAAACGAAATTTTCTTTTTAACGCAGATCATCTCTTATGTGAGGCCTCAATCTGTACAGTACCTTCAGTCTATAGAAGCAGTTCCTAACGGAGTCATCAACATGCTTTTCAAACCGAAGGTCGCAGTCCATGTGCAGGCCTAGATTTCGCGCCTCATATACACGTTCCACCGGATTACCCATGAGCATGACATTTAGTGAAGAACTAAGTCTAGCTAACTGATATTTGTTTCCAACAATCAAATATTTGGTTTTACTCGGATTAAGCAGCAGACTGTTATTTTGCGACCACGTTGCTATTCTAGAGAGGTCTTCATTCAGCTTTGTTATAGCATCATCAATTTCAGAGGGTTTACAAGAAATGTATACCTGTGTATCATCTGCGTATATATGGGACTGACAATGCATGATACACTTTTCCACATCAGCCGAGTAAAGTATAAAGAGAAGAGGCCCCAAAATAGATCCCTGAGGTACGCCTTGAATTACGGGTGCTATATCTGAAAGAAAAACCGATGCGTCACTGCGAGATAGCTTGGTACGCTGGTGACGGCCACTGAGATAACTGCTGAACCATAGAAGGGCATTATGGTCAAAACCATAATAACTTAATTTAGACAAGAGAAGATTATGATTTATGGAGTCGAAAGCCCTGGAAAAATCCAGCAGTACAACTATACTACACATCCCTTGATCTTGTGCACAGAGGATGTTATCTGTAACATCTAGCAAGGCAGTTACAGTACTTCGCCCCTTCCTGAAGCCCGACTGTACTTTCGGTAAAATGTTGTTTCTCTCTAGAAAATCAGTCACTTGGTAGCCAACAACTCCTTCCAGCACCTTCGATAGGCATGGCAATATGCTTATTGGCCTAAGGTCTTTCAGTTCAACTGGATTAGAGATCTTAGGTTGAGGAAGCACGATTGCTTGTTTCCAAACATCAGGATAAGTAGATGTGCTTATTGACTTGTTTATTAAAGAAGCTATTGTTTCCAGTATGTCCGGCAACGTCATTATAAGCATATCCAGGCTGATGAGATCACATCCCACTGCCTTAGATTTCAGACCACGGAATATGTTAGCGACTTTATCCATGCTAACTGGTTCCAAATGAAAGATTGCTTCGCTAAATTTGTGAAATTCGAAGTAAGTAAGGTGTGAGATACATACATCCGACAAACCTGGAATGTCCAGGAAGTGATTGTTTATATAGTTGGGGTCTTGATGATCTTGGCAGTTCAGTATTTTTTTCAGGTATAACAGTATTTTTTAGATTCTTCCAAAGCAATTTAGGATTATGAATTTTATTATTGATGTTTTGATTGAAATATGCGGTTTTTTCATTAAAAAGAGCCTGATTTACCGTGGTCTTAAGACTCTTATAGTATACTTTCTTTCCTTCAAGTTTAGTTTTATGAAACTCAGCCGCCGCCTCATCGCGTAACCTCATCATTAATTTAATTGTGTCAGTGATCCATGGGTATGAGTGGGTTTTGATAACAACCGAAGTTTCAGGCGCATGTTGGTCGATTAGAGCCAACACGATATGGTTAAAACCGCTAACCATATCGTTAACGTTATTAAGTGTCGATAGTAGCTCCCATCTAATAGATTGTAGGTCAGAGTTGAAATTATCAATGCAAATATTTTTAATAGGTCTATAAATAACGGTATATGGCTTAGGTTTTGTTCGTTTAATGTTAAACTGACAGCTGACAAGAAAATGTCCATAAAGGGAACCCACTGGCTGAACAGATATCTTGTCAGTCTGTAAATCCGAGCAAACTACGTCAATTAAGGTCTGAGAGGTCTTGGTAAAGTGTGTTGGCGATGTAACTAGTTGACAGAGATTTAGGCATGAGATAAAAGTAAGAAATTTTGCAGTTTTGATTTCAGTAGTATGCAACAGGTCAATGTTAAAATCACCCAGTAATATTAAATTATCACAGCTAGGCACCGAATTAATTGAGTCCGTTAAAGCGTCAAAGAATAATAATAATAATAATAATAAAACTTTATTTTCAGACTAATTTACGAAAAATGTTATCCATAGTTGTCAAAAGAACTTAAAAAAATATAGTAAGCAATTATACAGTGTTACAAAATGTATGTAGTTATGTGCTCTTGTCATATTTACTACGCTGCTGTTGCAAGCCAATGCTTAAACATGCCAGTAGTTATAAGTCTATCAGACAGCTCTTTGATGATAGTATTTCTACACATGTCAACTCTGTTCATGAAGGCGGCTATTCTGAACCTCACGATGGCACTAAAAGAGTTGACACGCATCTCGGCGAGCATCCCCGATGCGCTGCAGCCTCGGCGCAAGCCCATCAGGTGCCTTAAAGTGTTGTTATATGTGACTTGAAGTGCATCGTGAGATTTTCGAGTGTACTTAGCCCAGAGTTGACACGTGTAAAATTATTGACAAAAAGTTTTAAATAATAATATTTTTACATCTGAAGAGGCCTTAAAGAACCTTCTTGCTATCATATTACCAGTTATTGATAAAGTCCTACGCTGCCTCTCAATATCAGCGTCGTCCTTCATAGAAGACGAGAGAATGTGGCCAAGGTACTTGAAGTTCTCGACTATATTTACAGGTTGACCCTTAAGCATGAGACTGGGAATGTGGTCCGGTCCTTTCCCCGACCTGAACACTATCATCTCAGTCTTCTTAACATTATATATTAGATCGTGTTCTAGTGCGTATTTTTCACATATAGACAATAACTTCCTCAGGCCTTTGATCGTGGGGCTGAGCAGACACATATCGTCCGCGTAACTCAGGTTGTTGACATACCTGTCACCAAGCCTGAGCCCCACGGGCGTGCCGCTCAGCTCCACGATCAAGTCATTCATATAAAGATTGAACAGGTCGGGGGAGGTCAGGCCACCCTGCCGCACGCCGCAGGTCAACCTATAACTATCAGACAGGACGTTACCCCACCTGACACTGTTGGTCTGACTACTGTACCAGTAACTTAGAAGATCAACAGTGCCAGATGGCACCCCGCTCCTGTCTAATTTGTTCCACAGCAGATCATGATTAAGAGTATCAAAAGCTCGACTTAAATCTAAAAAACAACCGTATACCGTTGTTTTATTGCTCAAGTAATAATTAACTGTTTGTTTTAAAGAAAATATAGCCATATCCGTGGAAACATCAGCCCTAAAGCCAAATTGAGCATCATCTATTTTTAGAAACTGTGAAGTATTTAGTTGTATCAGTCTTTCAAGTACCTTGGCCACAATCGTAGCCAGCGAAATAGGCCTGTAGTTTGCCGCGCTCGAGGCATCACCAGTCTTATTTTTGACAATAGGAACTACTAGTGTGCGAATTAAGTTAGCAGGTAGGTATGAATGCTGCGCACAGAGATTGAAAAACCGCGCCAGTACCTCACAGATGTACCTACCCGAGTACAAAAGATGTTCAATGCTGAGGCCATCATGTCCCGGGGACTTACCCCGTTTCGCTTTCCTGAGAACCTTGATTACGTCATCAGTAGTCACTCGGAATTTCCCCGGCACACGACGACATCTACTCGAGTTATCCCTACTAGCAGCTAACGGTAAAGTACTTACCGGGTTAAAATGTTTTTGAAAAAGATTTGCAATATTACTAGGATCCTGCTCCCCCCCTACAGTCACGGGTAAGCATGTTTTATGATTGAACTTTTTCGTCTCCTTCCAGAACTGAACAAAATTCCCACCCGATTTATGTCTAGCCAAAACATCCAATTTAATTCTTTCCTGATTTTTCTGTATATATTTTAAGGCAGCCTTAAAATCCCGGCGCGAGACAGACATTTCCTCATAGCAATGCCCCGAGCACGGCCTACCACATACAACCCATTCCTGAAATTTTAGTCGAGCAATAGAATGATATTTCTTAACATGAAAATTCCAACCAATAAGTTTTTTAATTTTAGGGTTTTTAACATAAAAACTACGTACAGCTGCTGTTTGCAGGGTATTTACAATGTCATTGTCTATTAATTTAATATGTTCACTATTGTTACATTTACATTCATTAATATCGTTATTAGAATAGTTATGCATACAGTCAACATTATAATAGTTACTTAATTTAATTGTTTCAAAGAGATCAGTACATATTACGGCATATTTATTAATTTGTTCTTTACTGCGATTACCCCATATATGTTTAATGTCAGAATGCGAATCCAATACAATATTTACAGGCTTAAAATTAATATCTAACCTACACTGAATGACTAGTGGCAAATGGTCCGACGAATACACATCATAAAGTACCTGTGCTCCGCTAATTGAAGTTCGGGCCGCTTCTGATACTAGGCAGTGGTCGAGCCAGCGCCTAGAGCCGTGCGCCGCACTTACATAAGTATATGTATCAGATTCCATACCGAGTGAGTCATAGTCCGCACAGCTCATAACTTGCTCGTCACAATAGTTCATTAGTTCTACACCAAATAACGTGTGTGGGTGTGCATTAAAGTCCCCTAACACATAAATACTCTCAGTTTCTGAGCACTCAATCACTGCGCTTATGTTAGCTAAACACTGCGTAAATTCAGGTAAATTTTCATCGCTATTTGTCGGCATATAGACACTGAAAATAGAAATGAATAGATCTGCGTCCATCCAGGGTGGTCTGTACGCCGTGCCAATTGCGAGCTTCTTCCCATTGAGAGTCATAGTAAGCCACATTTGCTCAACGGCTTTGTGAAGAGCATCCACCGGGTGAGGCCAGGTGCGCACGGCAGTGCCATGTCTGACGTAGAAGCCGACCCCGCCACCGCGCGAGCGTACCTCACGCGGCCGCGGGATGTGCCTCAGGCGGTAGCCCGCTACGACGGGTGCGCGTCCATCTTCACCCGCACTGAGCCACGTCTCGTTTACTGCTAAGATATCTAAGTCGTGCTTTAAAATCGAAGCCGTTAGGTTGTCATGATTTGTACCGAGGGAACCTGCGTTGATCAAACCAATTTTTAACTGACCAAAAACTACAAATTGCGAAAGTCATAAAAACGATACAAGGCAAGTAGGTAAGAAGGTACGATGTATGTAACAGGTTGATTGCATGACATGGTTAGATTATTGAATAAAAATGTGTAGTACATAGTGATACAATAAAGTAAGTTTTTGAATAAACAAGGTGAATTTGTGGTATATCTATTATTAAAACTGTGTAAATAAAAATAATCAAATCTGCTGTTTAATTGAGGTTTCATTGAAATTTTTTCTTTCCCTTGAAAAATATTGTAAAAAACAGAACATAATATACTCAACAAAAGGTGCAATAGCATTAAGCTATAACATAGTGAGGTACTACACAGATAAATAGTATAATGAAAGGGGTACAAATAAACGAGTACCGGAGTAAATAAACCGCTCAAACGAAGCCAGCCTGAAAAATGCGAGCGACATCCGCCTCCGTTCGGAAGGGGTACGCCTGCTTCCCGTCGCCCTGGCGGGCGTGGATGCGGCCTCTCTTCGTCCAGGAGTACCGCCAGTTCTGCTTGCGGCACTCTTCCCGGACCCGGTAGAAGAGCTGCCGGTTGAAGTGAGTCAGCCGCTCGTTGATGTAGATGCGCTGCTGCGGTGCAGGCCAGCCAAGCTCGGCGGTAGTGAGCGTGCGACGCACGCGCGCCGCGGCAAGTAGCTCGTCACGCAGGCTGCGTCGCGCCAACCGCACGATAACGCGGCGTCCGCGCCCCTCAACCACGCCTGACCCCGTCCTATTGATGGCACCCACTCTCTCAGCGAATACGATATCACGCTCCTCAAGAGTAGTTCCGAGTTTCGCCGCCAGAACGATAACAGAATGAACAACGTTTTCTCCCTTTGCTTCCGGAAGTTGACCGATGTCGAGGTCGGATGATAATGCCTCTTGGTCCCTGTCATTTAATTCACTCCTTAGTTGAACCACCGTCTTCTCCAATTCAGCCACCTGGTTCCCACCGATTGCTACCTCTCTTTGCTCTATTACATCTAGACGTCGTTCAAAGGTGTCCATACGCTCGTTGATCATCGCCACCGTAGTACGAAACTCGAACATCTCCGTGCGATAGGTACGCAGCTCAGCCATGTATTCTGCGAGCTCGCGGCGCATGTCGCCCACAATCGTGTCAGTACCCGGCGCAGGAGATGCCACGTGCGGAGTGAGGAGAGTCTGTCGTGCGTATTGCATTTATTGTCTTGAATAATGCCGAATCTGGCTAAATGTGCAGGAGTCTTATGGTGGCCAAAGCGAAGGCGACAGATTGTGGTGATATAGTCCCGGCTGGTTGATTCTAAACCATGATACCATGGCTTGACTGGTAAGACTTCTTGTATGCTTCCATACCATTTCCCTTTAGTTGTTTGGTCTTGTTTCCAGAATTCAATCCATAACCTCTTTATATTCTTCTTTATGTCAGCATAGCAATCAGTTATAGGTATATTTACAATTAATGATACATCTAAAGAATTGATCCCTTCAAATGCAGCCTTATCAGCTATTTCATTCCCTGTTGTCCTCTATGTGATGGAATCCACATAAAGGAAATTTCAAGGCCTTTTTTCCAACAGCTATAAACCATTTCTTTAATTTTATAAATCATATATGAAACTTTAAAATGAATTTGGGAGCTTTCCAAGGCTTTGATTAAGCTTAATTAGTCAGTTAGAATTAAAAAGTTATCGTGGTTATTTACATATAAAATTAGCTTAATTGCTTCTAAGACTGCATAAGCCTCTGCAGTCAATACACTACTATTATTATTCAGAACAAAACTTTGGACAAGTTTATTTTGAGGATCATAGACAGCACTGCGGAGATGATTTTCTCCTTTGCTGTCATCAGTATATAGTCTATAGAAATTTCCATTTTTACTCAAAAATTCTTTCATATCTTATATTAATTGTTGGAATTTTAAAAAATAAACTGTCCTAGGTATGTGAATAACATAGCCACGGTGAGCTTACATAAATTAAAGGGTATAATTTTCTCATTTCCAGGAATATGCGAGCAATTTCTGGAGACTGACCATGAAGAAGATCAGCACCCGTTGTTAGCTGTTCATTGCAGTTGATATCGCAAGGTACTATTTCTTTTAACTATGTGTTGATTGTTCGAAGCTAATAACTTTATACAAAATCTTTCCACAAGTAACAATCTTCTCAATGTAAGAGGCATGATATTAGTCTCAACTTCCATTGCTCTAATAGGAGTTGAACACATTGCTCCTGAAATTATTCTCAAAGCCTTGTTCTGAACAATGTCTAACCTATGTACATACCTACTACCTAAATAAGCTAAACAGCTGTAGTCATAATGACTTCTAACAACTGCTATGTACAAGATAGAGAGATTTTGGGGTCTGCTCCCCAAGATACTCCTGCCAGACTTCTCATAATATTAAGCCCTTTAATAGAATTCTGCAAGATGTATTTAATATGTTTTTCAAAAGATAAATTTGGCTCTATTATTATGCCTAGAAATTTATGTTGATTTACTGCTGGAATTATTTCATTATTATATTTAATACTGATAGAAGGAAAGTCTTTACTAAAAATCATAGCATTACTTTTGGATGGATTAATTTGTAGGCACAACTTGTCAGAGTAATAGGTGTGCAGCTCTTCAAGAGCAGAATTAATTATGTTTATGGCCAAATCTACATCATTATTTACAGAATATAATACAAGGTCATCAGCAAATTGCAGGATATTTACAAAATCAGTATTTACATATTTACAAATTTCAATAGTGTTCGATTCAAAATCGATACTCGATCGATGGTTTCGGAACGGCCATTTTGAATTGACGTTGCTGCCAACCTAGCAGTTTTTGACAACTGACAGACGAAAAGCCCTCGCGATGTAACGCGTATTGATTAGGGCATTGAAATTAAATCGTAAGCCATCTGGAATTGTATTCGGGTTCCCCTCAGGATTGTCTATGTAGCTGAGTGTATTGTGGTTCCCCGAACCAGATAAAGTTCGCATTTACGTGGCCGATTGGTTTTTCCCACGTAACATAACCTGTGTTGGAACACTGTGCTCGTCGAAGCTGGCCTGCCAGCCATACCTGGTTGGCTGAAGAACCTGTCTACCAAGAAGAGCCTAGGGTGCACCCAGGCCTTGCAGAGAGACAGGAGTTTGACGGGAACGAAGCACAGACCAGGTCAGATAGATTCATAAGTATTAGCTCAGTGAATCGCCGACGTTCATACTTCTTGGCATCTGATAGCTACGCTACCTCGTAGCTATGGGCCCCTGCGAGGTCATTGGGTGCCGAGAAGCCTGAACATTTTGGTAGCAAGAGCGTGGTTTCCTGAGATTTGCAGCCGTCAAGGGCTCCAGGAACCCACGATTTGGGACTATCAATCTGTAGGTATAGGCGGTTATTAGCTAACTTGGTGTTGTTCCTGTATCCACATAGATTGGTAGTATTGTAAGCTATAAGTTTATTGCTGGTAGTAGACAGACAGATATTACAGTTTTCCCTAAATGACCAGTTGTACTGAGATGTGACTCAGAATAGGTACATTGTAGGTGAATTGAAATTTGCATTGAAGTACCAGTTAGTCAATCTATTAGTGGTCTAGTAATGCTAATGAATGTTTGGTTAACATAGGTAGTTACATCTATTGATAGCAGGCTATTGCATTGTTTTCAGTTTATAGCAATTTATAACTTGAACTAATATTGACTATCTGTGTGTGTTATAATGATAAAGGGAAACTAAATTGTATTTACAGAATCTATATAGATATAAAACTCGGTTCCTATTGTTTAAGGAAAACAGCATTGTTTAAGTTGTGGTTTAGGGTTCCCTCGTTTGGGTTGTAGACTGGAGGGTCCAATAAAATTGAGTTACTGCAAATTGTGAGTAAGTATCGTTCCGATTATGTCGTTATCTGAAATCCAGAAGGGTGTTTCTAAGGAACTCAGATGGTTTTCCTCCGCACACGGTCTGATAGACCGGTTAGATAGGTATGATGTGGTATTGGAGCGGTCTATGGACGTTAAGGAACGTTACAATAGGGTGCTCGAATTGTCCGCGCAGGCGGAATCAGTTGATGGTTGCGCACCTGACAGGCTGTCACGGTTGCTAGGGGATGTCGACCAATGTATGGAGATGGCAGCTGCTATCACGCAGAAGGCTGCGGACATACGTAGACAGCGCGAGTCCAGCCATGGTGGTGACATTGAAGCACCTCTGCCGCTTCAGGGTTCAGGGTCCAGGTTACCGGCCATAACTATGCCTACTTTTGACGGAGTGTCCGGTGAATGGATGAGCTTCATCAATCTGTTCGACAGTTTGGTGCACATGCGATCGGACATTACCAAGTCTGTCAAGATGGCTCAGCTGATGGCAGCATTGAGGGGTGAGCCTAGGGAGCTGGTCGCTCATTTGACAGTTACGGAGGGTAACTATGAAACGGCCAGGCAATTGTTGGTCAGACGTTACCATAACAAACGGAGGTTGGCCGATGCCCAACTGAACCGTTTGTTTAGTATCCCGGTTGTGAACAAGGTCGGGGCCATACAGACGGAGGTTTTGAACCCATTGTTGTCCGTCACCAAGGCTCTAGAGAATCTTGGACTTCCGGTTGGTGAATGGTCGTACCTACTGTTGTACATTGTACTTTCCCGCCTACCCGCTGACGTGCAGACTCGTTTCGAACAGTCTCACGGGAGGTCGGCCGAGGACCTGCCCGCCTTCTCCGACTTGGTCGGATTCTTGGAAGAGGAGGCTCGACGGGCAGAGAATTTGGGGTTGACGGTCACCCATCCTTCGGAGCCACAGAGAGCTGCCGGGAGCGCTGTGAGTAGGGGCCCTCCGACGAGGAAGGACCGCACCAACCGGCAGTCATATGGGACTGTGAGTGCATTGACCCCACATAGTGAGACCTGCCCATGTTGTAGGCAGATTGGCCATGCTGTGGCCAATTGCAATAAGTTCGGGGAACTTAGGGTTGAGGGACGGCGCCGGATGGCCAAGCAGCGGAGCTGGTGTTTCCTGTGCCTCGGGCCACACATGGCTAGGGACTGCACGCGCACAAAATTGTGCGGATATTGTGGTGGGGCCCACAACAATCTGTTGTGCATGAACCGGTCCGGCCAACAGCCACCACAGGGCCGTACCCAGGGTGACACGGCATGGGGCCCTGAGAATTCGTTTGCGACTCGGAGCGCAACTCAGGAGCCAACGTCCCCACGTCCACAGGGCCGTACCCAGGGTGATACGGAATGGGGCCCTGAGAATTCGTTTGCGACTTGGAGCGCAACTCAGGGGCCAACGTCCCCACGTGCACAGGGTAGTACTAGGGTGCGGGGCCGCACTCAGGGTCATCACATGGGGGGCCCTGAGTTTTCGGTTGCGACTCAGCATCCGATTCAGCGGGCAATGGGGCCACAAGCACGCGGCCACCCAGGGGTGCAGGGCCGCACTCAGGGTCATCACATGGGGGGCCCTGAGTTTTCGGTTGCGACTCAGCATCCGACTCAGCGGGACATTGGGTATGTTGAGCAGGCCGTAACGGGCGGGTGGCATGGGACACCTTCGAGCTATGCGGATGCGGTTCGGACGCCGCCTCAGTTGTCGCCCCGTTCGTCGCCTCGTCCTCGTCGGTCGCATGTGATGTCCCCCCCGCTCATGGAGCGGCCACGGTTGAATTCACGCCCACCCCCCTTCGGGGGGCGTCGTAGGGTGGCAATGGAACCGGCGCGTGGGCCATTTGTACAATGGGACCCTCTGGCGTATAGCTGCCTACCTGATCGGTTACAGGCACAGTGGGGCCCCGGGGGCCCTCGCTAGGAATTTGCGGCCCAACAATTTGTTGCCCCCCAACCGGAGACGGTGGTGTTACCGATCGCCTCTGTGCTTGTTTGGGATTTGGCGGGCAACCCAACATACGTTCGCGCCCTATTAGATTCTGGAGCTCAGGGCTGCATTGTATCGAATGATTTAGCAAAATGGTTGGGCCTCAATATAAATAATGTATCGCTGCCGAGGAAATTGGTCCCTGCTGGGGATTACAGGGCAACCCTTCACGGGTTTTGTGATGCCTCTGAACGAGGGTTTGCGGCAGCGGTTTATTTGCGAACCGTCACCTCCACCGGGGAGGTCGACGTGCGTTTGGTTTTGGCAAAAAGCAAGGTAGCGCCTATTCGGACAAGGATGACGATTCCAAAACTGGAACTGTCCGGGGCTGCTCTTTTGACCAAACTTTTGAATCACACTCTAACAGTGTTGCGTGGGTCAATGGTTTTGGAGGATACGGTGTACGCGTGGACGGACAGCCAGATTGTTTTGTGCTGGCTGAAGGCTTCGGTCCATAACTTAGAGGTTTTTGTTGCGAACCGTGTCTCCCAGATTGTGTCGTCTGAGGTCCCACTGACCTGGAGACATGTACCAGGAGAATTGAACCCGTCTGATTGTGCATCCAGGGGATGTCGGGCTCCTGAACTCGTTAGACACCATTTGTGGTGGGGACCACCCTGGCTTGCCAGGAGAGAATCGGACTGGCCCCACAGCCATGTAGTAGTATCTTCGGATCATGGCCCCAGAGCGGCCGTGCATGTTACCCAGAAGGCTGAGGACCCTGACGTCGGGTTTCTGCTGGACCGGTATAGCTCATGTGTGTTTGTTTGTTTATCCACCAAGGCGGTTCATCTCGAGCACGTTGCTGATCTCTCGACAGAGGCTTTCATTGCTTGTTTGGATAGGTTTGTTTCTCGAAGGGGACTTCCAACTTTGATCCGCTCTGATAACGGCACTAACTACGTCGGTGCGGAACGATACTTACGAGAGATAGTCAACTTTTTGAATGTAAATAAAGTGGATATTGGAACGGCCCTCTCCCGTCGGGGTATACAGTGGACCTTCAGCCCACCGAGTTGCCCCCACTGGGGTGGGATTTTTGAGGCCGTAGTTAAGTCAGCTAAGACGCACTTGGGGCGTATAGTAGGTCAGACCGCGCTGACTTTTGAGGAGCTCGCGACATTGTTTTGTAAGATCGAGGCCGTTCTCAATTCGCGACCGTTGTGTCCGCTCAGCTCGGATCCAAATGACCTGGAGGCTCTGACCCCAGGCCATTTCTTGATAGGACAGCCACTTAACGCGTTGCCCGAGCACCCCTTCGAGGTGGTGAAATTGTATCGGTTGTCAAGGTACCAGATGTTGCAGCAGTTTACTCAGAATTTCTGGAAGCGTTGGTCGCTCGAGTATCTGCATATCTTACAACAGCGCCTTAAGTGGACTGACAAAACCAGCCCCCCTAGTGTTGGTGACCTCGTTCTGGTTAAGGATGCTAACCTACCGCCACTACGTTGGCGCAGGGGGCGCATTGTTAACTTGTTCCCTGGCAAGGACGGGACCCCCCGGTCTGCAGAGGTTCTAGTAGGAGGCTCGGTTCTAAAACGAGCAGTAGCAACGTTGTCTCGGCTGCCCGTAGATTAAGGGACAGGTGGGTGCCTGTCCGGGCGGGTGATTGTTCGATTCAAAATCGATACTCGATCGATGGTTTCGGAACGGCCATTTTGAATTGACGTTGCTGCCAACCTAGCAGTTTTTGACAACTGACAGACGAAAAGCCCTCGCGATGTAACGCGTATTGATTAGGGCATTGAAATTAAATCGTAAGCCATCTGGAATTGTATTCGGGTTCCCCTCAGGATTGTCTATGTAGCTGAGTGTATTGTGGTTCCCCGAACCAGATAAAGTTCGCATTTACGTGGCCGATTGGTTTTTCCCACGTAACATAACCTGTGTTGGAACACTGTGCTCGTCGAAGCTGGCCTGCCAGCCATACCTGGTTGGCTGAAGAACCTGTCTACCAAGAAGAGCCTAGGGTGCACCCAGGCCTTGCAGAGAGACAGGAGTTTGACGGGAACGAAGCACAGACCAGGTCAGATAGATTCATAAGTATTAGCTCGGTGAATCGCCGACGTTCATACTTCTTGGCATCTGATAGCTACGCTACCTCGTAGCTATGGGCCCCTGCGAGGTCATTGGGTGCCGAGAAGCCTGAACAAATAGTATATAAATTATAACCAATGTGGACAAAATGGCACCTTGCATAGTGCCCCTAGATACAGATTTTGGGCCATGTAGAATGTTGTTATGTTTTACATATAATGTACGACCTGTTAAAAACTCATTTATCCATCTTGCAAGAAATCCAGGAATCCCCAAGCCAGTGAAGACCTTAACTAATACACCAGGATGAACATTATCAAATGCTCCTTTTACATCTAAAAAAGCACAAGCAACACTACTATTATTATTTTTTGCATACTTCAGATCAGCGATGAGGGACAAGAAACTATCTGCACAGCTCCTGCCTCGTCTGAAGCCATATTGCACATGTGGAATTATTTCATTTGATTCGACAAACCAGTCATGACGGCATTTAATAATATTTTCAAAATTTTTACCTATACATAACGTGACCATACGTCCCGTTTTGAACGGGACAGTCCCGTTTTTCGGTTCTCTGTCCCGGTGTCCCCGAATAAATCTTCGGGACGCAAAATTGTCCCGTTTTCGAAAATTGGCGGGCCGGCCGGGCGGCCAGGCGAGGCGCGAGCGCGTCGGGTAGCCGATCCATCACCGAGCCGGGCCGAACGGTGCCGAGCGGAGCAACGCGGAGAAAGGGGGTGCAGGGTGCGGGCGGCGTAGGCAGGAATCGCATGATTGCATCGTTCATTCATTCATTTCATTACTTAGCCGATAGCCAGCCACGCGTGTTTTGTTTTGAATCGTAGTTAACTATGCCGAAAAGAAAGTGTACGTTCAACGTTAGTTTACAAAGAAAATACCCGTTTATTAAGCAAGGAAATACTTCCTCGGATGTCAGATGCGAAAAGTGTCGCACAGAATTTAGTGTTTCCCATAGTGGTGCCGGTGATATTGGACAGCATTTAAAGAGTGAAAAACATCAACATGCCGACCGTGCCGCCGCTTCAAGTTCTTCGGTGTTAAACTTTTTCAAGAAAACGGACACGCCAACTTCAAATGATTTGGATACTGCGGCGGCAGAAGGCGTCTGGGCTTATCACACGATACAAGAAAACCACAGTTTTCGCTCCAATGATTGTGCGTCGAAGTTAATCCAATCCTGTTTCGATCGGAAATTTAGATGCGCGCGGACGAAAACAGAAGCTGTTGTAGTAAATGTTTTGGCGAGTACAGCTATCAAAGAATTGAAAGATGATCTCGATAAATCTAATTGTATCACAATTTTAACCGACGCTTCAAACCACGGTAACAAGAAGATCTTTCCTATTCTAGTGCGCTTTTTTCAACCTTACGAAGGTATACAAGTGAAAATTTTGGATCTCCAAGACCAACCAGGTGAAACTTCTGACATCATAGTCAAGTATTTAGTCCAAGTCTTGACAGATAACAGTTTGACTGCAAAAGTCGTGGCATTTTGTGGGGACAATGCCAACGTCAATTTTGGCGGTGCAGCTAGGCGAGGAACTAATAATGTGTTTGTGAAATTACAATCATCGCTGGAAAAACCATTAGTAGGTATTGGGTGCGGAGCCCATATAATTCACAACGCAATAAAATCTGCTGCAGATGGCTTACCCGTGGATTACGAATGCATTATTGTTAAGATATATTCATTTTTTTACATTTACACGGTTCGAGTTGAAGCTTTGAAGGAATTTTGTGCTGAAACTGAAACAGAATATCACAAAATGCTGGGCTACAGCAAAACCAGGTGGCTTGCGCTTTTGCCTTCCTTGGAAAGGGTTTTAAAAATATACCAGCCATTAAAGAGCTACTTTTTGAGCATTGAAAAATGTCCCCAAATATTGAAAAACTTCTTTGAAGACCCCAATCAGAATTGTGGCTTCATTTTTTACACGCACAGTCGGCAAGTTTTCATCAAGCTGTTTTGAAGATTGAAGGTCAGCATTTATCGGCAATTGAAGCTGCAAAATAAATCAATCAGTTAAAAGATAATTTGGCTCAGAAACAGACTAATCAGTTTCTTCCATTTACAGTCCGTAGTTTACTGATGAAATTGAAAGATTGTGGCACTGATATCGACGAAGACTTTGTTAAAAGTACGGCCACAGAATTTTATAAAACAAGTCGTGAATATTTGGAACAGTGGACTGGGTTTACTACAGATTTGGAGATATTTTACTGGGCAGATTTAAAGAAAGTACCTACATGGGAAGATATTCAAAAAGCATTGGATGTATTGATTGAAAAGAGCTATATTGATTGCAAAAAAGGCACAGAAATATTTGACGAATTCACACTAATTTCGAACTACATCACATCGCAAAAAGTAACCGAATGGAATAATCAAAATGTTGAGACAGAAAATCGATGGGTGGAAGTATTTAAACACTTTCACACCAACAATCTCAAACATGAAAACTTTTGTATGTTGATTGAATACATTTTATGTCTCCCAGGCACAAATGTACCAGTAGAAAGAGTATTCTCTTTAATGAACAAATTGTGGACGTCTGAGAAAACTCAATTACAGGTCTCGGTCCTTAAAGCGATGTTGATAACGAAGGTGAATATAAAAAAAAATGCCAAGAATTTTATTCCTATTTAAAATCATCACCACCTGTATTAAAGGAAATTTGTTCCTCTGAAAAATATAGGAACAACTAAATGCTCAGTTATTTCTATATTTTTTTCACAGGAACTGGTAGTGATGATTGTAAGAATAGCTGGCTACCAGAAAATGGTTTCGTTGTTGATTTTAATTTGTAGATACCTAGGAGATAATTTAGATAAATACTATAAATAAAACTCGGTAAAAAAAAATTATATTATTGCCCTTAAATAAGCCATTGTCCCGTTTTGAGTCTAAAAATAAATGGTCACGTTATGTATACATTGCTATTACATTGTTCCATTATCTTCTACAGCTTGACTAATTCCGACATCTGGTTCAAAAGTTAAGTTTTATTTTTTCTATTGTACATCAAACGTTTCTAAAATATTGCCACTAATTTAGTGAAATGCCGAAACAGCCCGATAGTTCCACAAATATTAAACAAAGGGCAGGCAACGTCATAAAACATCTGCACATTTCTACGAAGAGATAACGTGAGAAAAAACCCCAAGTCGCTCCATGTTGGGTTGACCCTTAAAAATCTCCAAGTGCAAGCTATTAATGTCGTCGAAAGACGATACTACTCTACACTTTCCTAATTTATTGAACCCACGTGTCAAGATATTTTGAATTTATGATCGAACTCAAGCCGTTCTGAAAACTATTTTTTTTTGTGACCCACACCAGAGCAGCCCAATCAGTAAAATATTATTTTAACCGCACTCAACACAACTACTTGTTGCTAATTCATGTAAGAGCCGGTTGTACGCTGAATTGAGTATTGAAAGTATTATCAAATGATTGCGTATGATTATGAAAAGTAAGATCCGTTACAATCAATTTAACGCCTCCGTAATAAAAGCACTAGAAAGATAAAACACCAGCCAAGTGCGAGTCGGACTCGCGCACGAAGGGTTTCGTACCATTATCTATGAAACGGCAAAAACATATCTATCCTATTTCGTATGGGAGCCCCCCTTAAATATTAATTTTATTTTAATTTTATTATCAATTATGAAGTGTTCATGAGATACAGCCTGGTAACAGACGGACAGATGGACAGCAGAGGCTTAGTAATATGGTCCCGTTTAGCACCCTCCGATACGGAATCCTAAAAATACGAGTTAACAATTAACTTACCTGCAAATTACCCACTCCCGGAACGAAGAGTTAACTACAGAATATTCCAAAACGATTAAGACTCAATTGAGCTTTTCTCCATATGAGTAGTTAATTGAACTTTCGGCCTTGTTTTTCTGAATTAGAATTTGTTATTTATCTTTGAGTCGGTGAGAATTAATGATATGTTTTAAATATAATTAATTCCTTCCTTATCGACTGTAAAACCAAAGCTATACAGAAATTGTACGTTATACATAAGTAACCCGGAGTAGAACTCATTTCCCGGAGAGGGAACCTGAAAAACGGCTACCACATCCAAGGAAGGCAGCAGGCGCGCAAATTACCCACTCCCGGAACGAAGAGGTAACTACAGAATATTCTAAAACGATTAATACTCGATCGAGCTTTTCTCCATATGAGTAGTTAATTAAACTTTCGGCCTTGTTTTTCTGAATTAGAATTTGTTATTTATCTTTTAGTCGGTGAGAATTTATGATATGTTTTAAATATAATTAATTCCTTCCTTATCGACTGTAAGACCAAAGCTATGCAGAAATCGTACGCGATACAGAAGTAATCGGGATAGATACTCTTGTCACGGAGAAAGATGTCCGTGAAATATACTGACACAATAAGACGCAATCAGCGATTTTTCGACACGTCTAGTTAATTAAAGTTCCGGTCTTGTTTTTTTCGAATTCATATGCGTTATTTGTACTCCAATCAATAAGACTTTATAATTACAAATTTTTTGATCGTATTAAATTCCTTCCTTACCGGCTGTAATTTCAAAGCATTGGAGCTTACCAAATTTTTTCCCGTAAAATAAATTGATTAAAACTTATGTTCTGATTATTTTGTTGTGATTAAAAAGCCTTTTGTGAGTCACGGTTATCATATTATATATTTTATGAATATTATAATACAGTAATTTGCGTATATTAGTCTCATTAATACCTACGCATGCATAGAGAATGAACAAGGTGAGAACGCAATTATCCTGAAAACGTTTTTGCCTCCGTTGTACTATACCAAAAATGGCGTGTACACAGTCTCTACACTCCATAGTACCAAGTGCCCGAGCGAAAGAATAAGTCCGAAAGTGCAGGCATGCGCAGATCGTGCCCTCGCTCTGTCCCTTTTACTCTACTACAGAGGATCTATAAAAGAATTTATTAATCCTGGCCGTCCTAATAAGGACAATGGGAAACTGTTATCAAATTATTGCATTGTCATCGGTCCTTGATACGTATGCAAAGTTTCAAATTAATCAGACTTCTGAAAACTGGTGAAAATTAAGTTCAAAGATTCCGTTACATACATAGATACATACATACATACAACCCCAGCTAATAAAAGCGTGTTAAAAAAATGTTATAGTTTTAAGAGTTAGAATAAGCTTAGATTTAATACTCTTGGAATTAAAGGGGAAGGATTGTTATGTATGAGCATTATGCCCCCCACCTTAGCATGTATGCCGGTAGGCGAATAAACGGAGTGTGTAATAGGCCACCGTGTTTGCTTACTGTGACGCGCTCCGACCTCCGTAACTGAACTATCTAACAGGTTCCATCATAAGTTACAGGAACAAGAGGCAGATGCTGTAACACACTATGGGAGTGTCTGGAGCCGACAATCATGGCTTGCGACTTACTGGGATTGGCAAGTAGTCCATGAGACAGAGCCCAGCCCCTGATGTTTTCGAGATCGGCATTTAATGCACCCACAGAAGAAATCATATCACTTGGAAAGAAATGGCGGTAGATTTGCAGATCATCGGCATAAAGATGGTAAGAAGAAGAAATGACATCCGAAATGGAATTGATGAAGACGGAGAAAAGAAGAGGGGAAAGAATACCACCCTGAGGAACTCCAGAAGAAAGGTCGCACCACTCCGTGGAAGTCTCATCGGACCTAATACGCTGCTGACGACCTCTCAGGTAGGAGCCGAACCAGCTGGCAGCGGCCGAGCAGACATTCAGGGACTTCAGTATCTCAACGAGGATGTCAAAATCAACACAGTTAAAGGCACTGCTAAAGTCTTGTAACGCTAACACAGTGATCTGCTTGATATCCATTGCCGATTCAATTTCATCGGTCACTTTAAGTAAGGCCGAGACGGTACTATGTCCCGGCCTGAATCCGGACTGGAATTGATTCAACAGCCTGTTAGAGGAAAGATAGGAAGAGAGTTGAGTGTGGACAATCGATTCAAGGACTTTGGAAAGGAAAGGCAGGATAGATATTAGACGATAATCTTTAAATGAAGATGGTTTTTTAGGTTTTGGGAAGAGGGATAACTAACGCCTTTTTCCACACATTAGGAAAAGAACACTGAGATAGAGAGAAGTTAACAATGTGTGTAATGGCAGCTAGGAGGAAATCAAGGTTGCTGTTTATCATTCTCGAGCAGATACTGTCGTCACCCACAGCTTCTGAGGAGATGGCAAGCACTGCCTTCTTAACCGTGTCAATTTCGACAAGACTGAAGTCGAATGGAGTGGTGGTGGGAGATGGCTTGGAGCGCAGAGAATGCAGGGTGGCATCTTTAACAGAGGGATTCATTACAACAGGAGGGTCGGAGAAGAAACTATTAAGACCATTGAGATAGATCGATCACCAACCAATTGATTCTGGGACTTGCCATCACCAAGGGTTCTAAGGAACTTCCACACTTGAGCCGGGGTATAATTTTCGATGCACTCATAGATATGGCGGCGCTTGGCAGCGCGACACATATGGATGCACCGATTGCGGAGAAATTTGAAGGCAGCAAAGTTTTCATCAGTGGGGTCCTTTTTGTAGAGGCTTTTGGCTCTGTTCTTCTTTGCCATCAATCGCTTAATGGGATCAGAGAGCCAGGGCGCAGGGAGATGTTTTACTCGAACCTTTTTTACTGGTGCGTGCTTGTCGTAGAGTCCCAGAATAATTGTGTTGAAGTGGTGAATCTTGTCGTCAACGGTCTCACTAGTGATGACAGGCGACCAATCAATCGAGGCGGCATCAGACTTTAGGACAGTAGGGTCTATACCCCTAAAACTACGAGCAAAAATGAATTTACCTCTGCTTTTAGGAGGCCTAACCTTGTACGATAGATACACTAGGTCATGGAAAGAGAAAGGAGAGTTAAATTGACCATGGGCAGCAACTTTGTCTACATTAGAGGTTATCATGATATCGAGAAGAGATGGAGTGCAATGGGACTGAAAATGAGTAGCGTTGAGAGGAAGAATATGCAAATTGAAAGAATTGATAATGGCCTGGAGTTGGGCAGAGCGAGAGTCATTCTCAATAAGACAAGTATTAAAATCGCCGAGGATGAGAGTGTTATCATAAAGAGGAGTCAGCTCATTGAGCAGAGACTCGAATGTATCGAAGTAATCAATGTGAAGAGAGGGACTGTAGAGAACACCGAGCAGAACTTTGTTATGGTGAAGACAGATTTCAAGGAAAAGATGTTCTGCCGACTCAGAGTACACATTCGGGGAAGCACTTACAACTCTACAAGGAATGTCGGAGCGGAGGTAAATGGCTACACCACCACCTGCCTTCCCAACTCTGTCGTTCCGATAGAGCCGGAAATCAGGCAATGAGTACATGGTGGATGGTAGGGACGGTTTGAGAAACGATTCTGATATAAGAATTCCATCCACATGTTTGCCACTAAACGCCTCAAGTAGGTCCAGGTAACTGGAGTGGATGCTCTGGGCATTTATATGAACGAGGTTAAGATTATTTTCCAGGCCACCAAAGACAGTCGAGAATTTGGCCGATAACGATTCCTCCACAATGGAGGTGTCGTTCGAAATACAGTTGTCAAAAATATTACGTATGCTATCCATATACAGGGTGACTGTAAAACCTCTAGCTATATCAAAAGAGCGTACTCCTTGATAAAAGTACAAAATGCATGTTTTGTTACTTTCGTCTGCTTTCATAGTAAAATATTAAGTAATCAACCGTCAAAGTATTCCTACTAGTCCCGAATAGTGTTGTTGCCATATTTACCGCCCGCCCAGTGTTGATAACATCGCACCGCGGTTTCGCTTTGTGTAGCGCCGCGCTTTCACTTAGTGTAGCGCCGCCGCTGCGATCGTCTCGGCATTACGTAGGTAATGGCGAGACGATCGCAGTGGCGGCGCGGCAATTTGTAGTTATAATAATTCCTGCCTAGCTACTAAAGAATACGTTGATTTACTTGTAACAAACCTTCAAACTACTAGCTACCTTACAACCTATCTACCTAACTACCTACCTACCTACCTAGTCAACATTTCAAACACAACAAATGGATTTTCGACCCGCAAACGACCGCTCTTGAGGTGAACGCACACTTATCGGCATCGGCACGCATTATCCGAACGGAGCGGATAGGCCTTGTCTAAGGAATCTTCCCTGCGACTCGTGTGTTGCTCTGTCGCACGCAACAGAAGGCAGAATGCTTCGTCGGCATAGTCCGCGCCAAATCTGATGACGTCATCAGGATTTCTCCGGATTCCGACGCGGATAGGTGAGCGAGGTTTCGTATGCGGTGCGGTATTTCGGTGCGGAATAAGCCGATAAGTGTGCGTTCACCATTAGATAGGTCAGTTTAACTAGTTTTTTGAGTGGGGGTCAGTAAGTTAGGGTGGATCAGTCAAGAAGCTACTAACCACCGGTGGGCCGCGATTATTATTTAGTTAGGTACCTACCTACCTACTAGCTACTGAGTTCTGGTGTAGGTATTATAAAACTTTTACTTATTTTCATGAGATGAGCACGAGTTTAGGTATGTACTGTACGTAGTTTGTAGTTTAGGATCAACTTGATGTGCTGCGAACTGAAGAAATTATTAAAAACAATGATATTGAATACGTACCTCAAACTTAGCTGTACTTCAACAACTGTTCAAAATGCAATCCGTTCCCTTCTAAACACAGTCTTGCACGTTTCACTACATTACGACGCACTTTTCTTAAGACTACCACATCACTTTTTACAGCGTCAAATGCACTTGTGATGCGGTCTTTAAGTTCTTGCCGGTTCTGAACCTCGTTCCAGTAGACACGCCATTTTATTTCGCCCAACAAAAAGAAATCACAGGGTTGAGGTCCGGTGATCTGGCAGGCTAAGGCACAGGCCCTCCGCGTCCTATCCACCGACCACTGTACTCATCGTCTAGGTAGTTTTGAACAGGTCGCGCGAAATGAGGTGGTGCTCCGTCTTGTTGGAAGAAAAAATCTTGTAGATATGCGAGCGGCACGTCCTCTAAGAAGTTTGCTATTACGCCTCGCAGCATATCTAGATACGTGCCCCCGGTCAGGCGGCCTTCGATGAAGTACGGCACAATGACTTTATCTTCCACGATGCCGGCCCACACATTCACACTGAAGCGCACTTGGTGATGATGTTCTCGTATACATTTTGGGTTACTGTATGACCATCAATGTTGATTGTGCTGGTTGTAGAGCCCTACACGAGTGAACATCGCCTCGTCTGTCCATAGGATGTGCTTGTTCTGATTTTGTACCAGCCATTCGCAAAAATTGCGATGACGTGGCGCATCATCTTCATTTAATTGCTGCACTTTTATAAAAGTGGTATGGATGCTGTCCAGTAGAGTTCAGCAACTTCCACACAGAATACTGGCTGATGCCGAGACGATGAGCTGCGTCTCGCGTACTGTTTCGAGGGTTTGCGCTGAAAGTACTCCAAGATAGCGTCTTCTACCTCCACAGCCAGACGCGGCGCGCCTCAACCATAAGCATGGCTTGGCACTGTGAACTGGCCATAATCCAGAAGCCGCCCAACAAGCAAAATGGTCGAATAAGCGCACATGTATAGCACTTACAATCGAATAAATGTTGATTAATGGCTGAAATTTTACCAGATTGTGCCATAAAAGTGGTCCAGCTACTATTAAGCATTTTTATCTGAATTGTGCAGTAGCAATGTCGAATACGCATCTACTCAACCCATATTCGACGTATAAAGCCCATTTATTCGACATCTCTATAACAGCTGCTTTGTTTCATTTAACGCACATATTAGTGCTGAAAAAGTGCTATAAGAGTTATCAATTTGCTTATTGATTATTCAGGTTGCTATTATAAAACTATTACTCGTTATTGTATTATTTTGATCTAATTTGCTGAATACAAGATTCTAGTTTACTAAAGTGCATCGTTGTTACTCGTACAGCTTCATTATTCGACATTTCGAATAAAAGCGCTCAAATAACTGTACTAGCTCAATATTGTCTTTCAAATGCTCTTGTGGCACATAAATTCGATTATTAATGCAATAATAGCATCTTGGTTACACTTGAATAGTCTTTTACTGTGACAAGCAAATAATTGTTTCCATTTCACATTGATTTTTTATTTGCAAGAAAATGGATTACAACTCATGGAAAAAAATGAAGCGGAGTGGTAATTATAGAAAAAAAATAAAACAAAGATACGAAGAAATGAAATGTCAAGTACAAAAAAATAATTTGCCTCAAACTTCGTCAAGTGCGATGGCGGAAACTTCAAGTGGTTCCGTTGTTTCACAAAAAGCAACTGAAGCAATCGAGGGCCTGGTGTCATCAAGTGATGTTCCTGTTCTACGAATTGAAATCGATTCCGAAAAGGTTCCGGACAACTCTCATTCAAGCTCTCGAGATACTTCAGAGACTGAAGAAACAGAGAGCGATGAGCAGCATGAAGATGATTTAACGGACAGTCGGTTGGAAATAAAAGAGTGGGCGCTAGAGTATAACATACCACACAGTGCCCTACAAAAATTGGCTGGCATACTGAATAAAAGAATACCATGCCTGCTTCCTAAAGATCCACGCACATTCTTAAAAACGAATACAAAGAAAATCGATTTGATTAACGTGGGTTCGGGGTGCTATTGGCATAATGGTCTGACAGAGCATCTAGTGCAAGCACTGAAACAATTTGGTTGTGCCTCAGATACAATCTCCCTACTTATCAATATTGACGGCTTACCAATTTACAAAAGCTCCAATCATCAGTTTTGGCCAATATTATGTAAGATAGTAGAAATCCCAGAGCTTTCACCGTTGATAATCGGAATTTATGAAGGTCTCCAAAAGCCATCTGACCTAGGCCTTTATTTAGGATCATTTATTAATGAAATGGAGGAATTACAAAGAGGTATAACAGTGGCTACAGAGATGGGAGAAAGCTTTTATCAAGTAAAAATTAAAGCTTTTATATGTGATTCTCCTGCCAGAGCCATGATAAAAGGTAATAATATGTTTTACTTACAAACCCGACTGCCCACATCAACAATCGCACCATTATCGCGTTAACGCATATTCGGACCATAACTAACTAACTAAGGGCTCATACGCACTTTGCAGTTAGGTTAGGTTTAATCTTAGTTAAAAAAATAGTAAAAAAGAAGAATTTCCCGCCCAGACCGTGACGTTTAACCTTAAAGCGACATTATTAGAGAAGTTTTTGTTTTATTAATTTCCAGATAAAATATGATATAATTGCTTTAATTTTCAGGTGTATCAAATTTCAACAGTAAGCACGGATGCTTAAAGTGCACTACAGTTGGCGAATATTCCCATAATTCACATACAGTGTATTTTCCTGAAACCAAATGTCCTCCTAGAAATGACAGAGATTTTCGAGATAAGAAATATAATGGACATCACAAGATCGATTCACCGTTGTTAAAACTTAATATTGACATGGTAGAAGATTTTCCTGTGTCCGACTCCCTCCATCTGGTTGATTTAGGTGTGATGAAGCGATTATTGGTTGGATGGAGAGATGGCAAATTCGGAAAATACATTACTAAGTGGAGTGTTCGGGACATTGAAAATGTCTCACAATTTCTTTTGAAAAATCACAAACCCAAAGAAATCCACAGAGCTATTAGATCTGTACAAGAATTGGCTCATTGGAAGGCGTCAGAGTACCGTACATTTCTTTATTATCTTAGTTTTGTAATTTTGAGAAGAGTCTTGTCTGCTGAAGCATACCACCATTTCTTATGTTATTTTTGTGCGATAACAATATGTTCTAGCGAAAAATATTTTAAATACTTAGACCTTGCAGATCAACTGTTAGATAATTTCATTGTTAACTTTTCAAAATTGTATGGCAAAGACTACATGACAAGTAACATTCATAATACTAGCCACCTAGTATCAGAAGTAAAAAGATTTGGCAAACTGCAAGACTTTAATGCATATCCGTTTGAAAATAAATTGTATTCTATAAAAAAAAAATCAGACAGGGTAAAAATCCACTTGCACAAATTGCTAGAAGACTAAGTGAACGGCAAAACTTCATATTAGAAAATATAAAACCCAATAATGTAACATATCCTTTTATAAATTTTAATGGCAATAACAAAGTAAACTATCTGCAGTTTAAGGATTTCGTTTTGTCTGCAAAGAATGCCGACAAATGGTTCTTAACATTAGAAAACCACGTTGTTGAAGTACTAAATATTTACGAAGATTCCTTGAAAAAAATATTTATTCAAGGAAAACAATTGTTAAAAGTGGAAGATGCTTTTGAGACCCCTATTAGATCTTCATTTTTAAATATATTCATGTGTGGACATCAAAATATTACACAATCAAATATTGTGGTGCATAATGTAGGTGAAGTTAAGTGCAAACTGTTCTCTGTTAACGATTATTTGAATAATGTATACTTTACGCCTTTGCTTCATACTGTTTAAATAATACAATTATTCAATCTGTGTTCACTCGTATATACATTTACTTTTGAGGTAGCCTCTGAGGACTCCTTTTAAAAGGTTTACTTTTCTCCTTCTACAGATCTGGGACCTCACAGTTGCTAAAGGGATCGCTAACAGTTGCACTTATATTTAGGCAAACACCGGCAATTTTTCCACTTTTTGGAATAATTCTGATATCCTTCCAGAATTATTACGAATCCTTCCATTTTGGTGGTAAATATGTGTAAATATGGAAAAAGGTGTTGTGTTGTTTTATTTTTGTTTGAAATGTGTGTAATGTAATGTAATAATAAAACGAATTTTTTAATAATATTTAGTAGTTTTATTTCTAAGATCAAAACTCACAGTACAGATATAATTTTAAATAATTCTAGATACAAAAATATAGAAACTAAAAATAATAGCTTTAAGCTTAAAAATAAAAAAAACACTTAAAACTTTAGTTCTCTTAAAAAAATAACAACGATCTAGCAAAAATGTAGGTACTTGAGTAATGAACATTGTAATTATAATCTTTAGTAATAGAGATCAAGAAACCTTGTGACCTTTTATCAATTTGACTCAATGTACATTATTAAGACGTGTAATCGTGTTTTTCAATCGCGGATTGAGTCAAATTGATAAACAATCGTACGGTTCAATCACATAGTTGAAAAAACAGTCAAAATTTTAATTAATATACACTAAAAAAGAATAGCTACAGTTCTCTTAAAAAATAAAACAATCATCTAGCAAAAATGTACCCATTGTAATTAACATTGTATTTTTAATCTTTAGTAAGTAATAAAGAT
The DNA here is from genome assembly GCA_949825045.1 of Argyresthia goedartella. Taxonomy (NCBI): domain Eukaryota; kingdom Metazoa; phylum Arthropoda; class Insecta; order Lepidoptera; family Argyresthiidae; genus Argyresthia; species Argyresthia goedartella. The sequence goes on along the minus strand of OX463811.1, from coordinate 2,677,125 downwards.
CAAGAAAACTTGTGACTTTTTATCAATTTGACTCAAAATACATTTAAAGACGTGTAACAGTGTTTTCCAATCGCGGATTGAGTCAAATTTATAAACAGTCGCACGTTTAATCACAAAGTTGAAAATCAGTCAATATTTTAATTTCCTGCTCTGCGTGACGTTGAACCATAACGTTCCTTTCACCAGTTTTAACTAGTGATGACGTAAAAATCGCAAAAAAGGACATTAGAGCAAGTAGTCTTCCTCTGCTGAAGGTTCGTTGTCTTGAACTCTTTCCGCAACCTTCTTCTTTAACAGTCTTCGCTTTTCACCAGAAGCTCTCAGTCTTTTTGAATTTATTCTCTTTTTTGCATTTCTCAAAACGCTTTGTAGGAATTTATAGCATTCCAACTTAGTGAATGTTCTGTCGGACATATGTACAACATGAAAAAAAGTGTCTATTACACGTTCGAATTTTTTGAAGCAAATTTTGCCTTCTGGTCCCCTTGACCCTCCGGCCCATGAGCATTTTTGTAAAAATTCTCTTTGGAACATCGCATCTATTAATGCGTAAGCATTATTTATTGCCCGGCCTTTACCCTGTCCACAAACAGAAGAGAGCGCCTTTTTTAACAGCGCTGCGTTCTCGTTGTGTTTAAGGGAGTCTTCCAAATCTTCTAATTCCTTTATATTTGATATAGGCTCGAATGATTTACTATCCACATTCACTCTGTAGTCTTCAGTAGCTGCCGAACGTTTCACGAACTCCTCAAATTGCACTGTTAATGCCGATAGGGTTTTCAATATTGTATCTTGATTCATTGACAAAATACCCAGTGATTCCTGAAGATGCTCCAACTTTGAGCCCAACAATGCATTACATGAACAACTTACAGATGGTATATGAGCCGCAACATTAGAACTCTGCATTTCAGTTTCAGCCGAAGGAAGTTGAATTTGCTCGTTGGATGCGGTTGGGAAAACTACATATTCCGAAATGCCTGCGCTTATTGCCATATCATTAAGATCTCTCAGCGCCGAAGATTTGTTAGCAATATTTGCCATATCATTAAGATCTCTCAGTGCCGAAGAGTTGTTGGCAATATTGGCCATATCATTAAAATCTTTGAGTGACGAAGACTTTTTGACCATATTTGGTACCATATTTTCCTGTTCCGTATCACTAACTTCAGCCATGGCTTGAATTTCTGCTTCGGCAGATTCAAATTCCGTGAAACCGCTTCTTTTTGGAATGCAGTTTGATTTTCGCCATGAATCATCTGGAACGGAGTTGGGATCACGTCGTAGGTTATTAACTTTGCCTTTTGGCATTCTGAGTATTCCCCCACATTCCCATGCTTCAGGTACGGTCCATAAAACATATCTTCCCTTCTCGATTGTCTGCACAATCTTGAACACCATTCTGAAAAAAAAAACGTCTTTAGTACCTATTCCGCCAAATCAATCACCTACAATTGTTATTTAATTTTATTTATTTATTTATTGGTAACATTTTATATTTGTGCCATTACAGCAAACGAGCCAAGGTGGCACAAATAAAACACACAATTACATTAATTACATTAAATGGGTTAGGTCCCAAGTACTTCCAAGGCCATTTTAGTTACATATTTTCGAAGTCATGGCGAGTTAGAAATTTATCCACGTCCATACAGAGGAAATTAAATTAGGGGATGATAGTACTAATTGAGATATATTTTTTTGTTATGAACTTATTTTCCTAAGTGGTTTTTTTTTCTCATAGTTATTCCATAAAAAAATCGATCAAAAAGCTTTGACGACGTCACAAAAAACGCCAATTCAAAAGCGCCAATCGCAACATCGATGTGTCGTAGTCGTAGCACAGATTACTAAATAGTTACTACGTAACAGATACTTCACTCAGTAGGAAACTTCCAATACCTACTGCTATAATAGCCGGGCTGCCCGAGAGCTCGGGCGGGCGGTAGGTAATTATAGCGCGCAAGTACATGCAGTGACGGAGGCCTGGTCGTAGTTTGAGTTTTCACGCACACACCGCGCGCGGCGGTGTCGGCGCCTTTGGCGGCATCGAACAATGACACGACGTGCGACGACGCGGCCATAGACGCGGCGGGCGGGCGGCGGCGGCGGCGGGGCAGCGGCGCCCATCTGCACACATTGCCGAGTTTCTAGTTGTGTCGAGTTGTTGTACGAGATGAGTACATACATATTGTAGCTAAGCGACAACCCTAGCCGTTCGAGAAAGAGTAGGTAGGTAGGTAGTTATCATGCGAACAGGGGATTGTGAACTTACTCGTCTGCTACCATACCAACCAATTCCTTAGAGATATCTACCATGCATGGCACTAGGTAGTTCGTGGATGAAACATTAAACTGATATTATCGTTTCATCCGTAAGTATTTAAATGACCTACCTACTACCTACCTATCAACACAGCCGCTAATCACTGATGCAGGTATGAATATGTATATTACTCCCTCGTACACGAGTTATTACCTTACACTACTTTCGTCGGCACAGTTCGTATCGTAGCAATATGGCTTAGATGCGCGCTCGTGCTCTCTGCTTCGCGTCGGCAAACTGACTGGCTGGGGTGGGGCGGGCGGCGGGCGAGCGATAGCTTGACGCTGCGCTGCGCCTGAGTAAGATCAAAGGCACGATAAACGAATACATTGTGCGGCATGGCTTTTGAAGTAGGTCGATACTACTCACGATGCAATTTGTTGCTTGCAACTTGTATTTCTCTCTCTGTCTATCTTTCTATCCTGTCTTTCTCTTGTAATTGATAGACAGAGAGAGAAATACAAGTTGCAAGCAACAAATTGCATCGTGAGTAGGCTTTAAGGTAATGTTTTTTTTTTAAAAACAACTTCAGTAGTTCCAAATTCGCCACTAGATGTCTCAGGCAAGACAGGGCGCAAGCAAAGTTATTATAATACTGCGTGTAAGTTGCCAGTCCAAATAATAACAACCGAAGAACGATATCTGTGGTCTGAAGAGTAACTGTCAACAAGTCAAAGCTAGTCCAACGTCAAAAGACAAATTTTGTGCGTTTTTCCCTCGAATCTACGGAAATCATGGAATGGGGTTTCGCGAAACGGTTAACAAACGGAATGACAAGAACATTGACAGTTGACACGGCCAGACAGTAGGGGGTGCCTTCAAGTTCAAAAATAACATACTCTGTGACGACAACAGATTATTTCATATGGCGCCCTCTCTGTACATCGCCATCTGTCGGCAGCTTAAGAACTATCAAAAAATACCCTGTTGCGCTCGCGATTCCGAGATTAACTTTTTCCCAAGGGAATGGGACTTTACGATATAAACCAACTTAGCGCGGGACGCTGCGAGATTAGCTTGTAGGTATTTAATTAACTTGTTAATTATAGATCTTAGTAGGTAGATCATCAAGTATGAAATGTAGCAAATATAAAGTCATTAAATAGACATCGAATGACACTCGGGTTTGTCTAAAGCTAATTTAAATTTGTTTTCATTGAGGAACCCTAAATTTACCTAAAAATGGCTGCTTGTTTTGCTGTGCAACATTGTAACTATTATTGCATCAAAAATAGCTTTACTGTGCTGTATTAGCAACGTGCAAGCAAAGATGGCTATGATTATATATTTATGTTTTATTTAATTAGTTTTAATCGTGTTTATTCATTTTCAAGAAAGATTTAACGTAGCCCTCAAACATATGCTAAACTATGCATATTACTTTATCGATAAAGTTAAATGGGCTTAAGATTTGACGCATACGAATGTGTAAAAGACAACATTTTTATTGCACTATCTCTAAAGAACAAATTTATTTAATATTAGAGATTTACTTACCTTTATGCTTTTGTAGTTCGAACCTTTTTCTCTTTAGAATGATACAGCATGTCACAATCCACAGTTTTTGTTTCTTACATTTTTCTGCAACACCGTGGCTCAAATTTAGCTAAATAGTAGAGAAAAAGTAATTTTGTTGCATTTATCCTACATAGATGTAGAGTAGTAGCAAATCGGCAGCTATAATTCTACTTATTAGTCGATTAATGAGCACCACATCGCTTTAAATCCACCCTTAGTGTAGAAGCTGCAGCAAAATTGCTACCACAACCCTAAATTGGTACAGTTTTACTTTTACTCGACTTTTAACCTACTATTTATGCTTCTTGGCCACAATCACTCGACTTTAATAGCACTGAATTGCTGAATAATTTGCGCCTTTTTCGCGTCGTGTCACCGCTGACTCGACCATAATTCGACTAATTACGGGACTTTTAAAGAACATAATAGCAAAACAGGAACGTGGCCGTTACCGTTATTGCACATATTTTTGCTACTTGGGCGTTGGTTTGCCGCTAAGATGGTTTGACGGTGGGGGACAGTGGCGTTAGGTAGTCCTTGAGCTTGGAGCCGAGGGATGCTCTGCGTCTCGTACAATCTTCTGGCTTCGTACAGGTTTTCTCCACTTTGGATGTACACACGCACCATCTCGTAATATTCACGATTAGAGTACATCTTGTATGAGCGCATCAGTCGGACACGGACTCAAAGGTAAAAGTACCCGCGCGGCGGCGGGGCGGCGTGGGGAATTTGTAGCGTGCACACGTCAAACCGCGATAAGGTTGCGCAGGCGACTGGACTGGCGTCGGGCAGTCTGGCTGGCGGCGGCGGCGCACGAAGCATTGCGGGGGTGAGCCGGGCGGGTGCGGGGTGCGGTGGGCGGATTAGACTCCGCGGTCCGCGAGTCACACAACGCCGCCCTGAGCGCGTAGGTTGTCTTTAAATTCGAATATGGGAGCTATTTCCTATTAATCAAATATGAAAAAAAAAAAACGAAAAAAATGCTTTTTTGTTTTCTACTAGTGCTTCTGATTCCAAAATTTTATTATAGTATAATATTAATACTTATAAATACAAATATATATGCTTGTTTTAACTCAATTATAAATATATAAAATATCTACTATGTCACACCAAGTTACTTGCCTGAACCAGTCCTACACTGGGTCTGCTTGGAGAGGAATAAACTAGGTAGGCTCGAGACAAATACGTAATGCTGGGTCATAACATAATCTTAACTTATAATCATCATTATCAAACACAAAACAAAATATATGCATGACAAAAATTCAATGTTACAATACTTGGATCAAAACATGCAAAGGTGAAACGCAAAAATAGAGAAAAAAAAAGACAAGTGTGTTCTGTGGACAAGTTTGTGTCAACAACAGATTGACAGATGATGAAATTAGGTATAAAATTTTAACAGACCATGAAGCGAAAAAATATAATTTAACTATGAGAATCGAGGGTTGTAAGAAGAAAAGTACAAAAATTCATACCCACGCGAAAATAAAATCGACTTGTGTGTAACCCGACCAAAATGCGAAGTGCGGTGAGGAGACCGCGTCGCCGACGAATCATTTCTTGATTGCAGTCACCTCAGCCTTCTTGACGCCGGCGCCGGGACGACGTTTGGGTATTGGGGCAGGTGGCGCAGCAGCAGGAGCACCAGCCGCCGCTGGCTTCGGCGCAGGAGCGTCCTTGCCCCTGGGCTCAGTGGCAGAAGATGGAAATTTGTCAATCAACTCCTGCAGCTCCATCATCGACTCGACCTTTTTGCCTGCACTTGTTTGGGAGCAACAGGACGATCCTGCCTTCCGATGACCAACAGTTCCGCATGCCGAAGTGCTTGCTGCCAGCTGCAAATACCTCAAGTCTCGGCTTAGTCAGGTTTCCAGGCCTTTCCAGGCTTCTGACTGGGACTTGAAGGACATAAACCTGACAAGCAATGGACGAGTTTTTGATTCCTTGCTCTTTGACCCAAGCCTATGGGCGACACCAACATCCAAAGCGCACTGTGGTGGCAACTTCATTTGGTTGCGCAACACTACCCGAACAGTTTCATCAGCCTCCTCATCACCTACCTCCGGCACTCCATGCAAGAGAAGGATCTTACGCCGTGATGCCTGCTCCAGACGGTCTTGTCCCACCAGCAACAGCTCCATTTGGCCGCGCACCAAGTCCAAGGCACCCCACACAAAGGCCTTGAACTCCGTAAATTCCTGGGCAATGGTGCTGATCTCTTGTGGGTTACTTGACAGTGACATTGTGGCTTTCTCCTTGAGATCCTTCTCATATGCTGCCATCTGGGTACAAGCAAAGTACACCATGGTTCATGGGAAAGCCAGGGTCGCAATAGAAAACACCTTTGGGCGTCTCAAAAATCATTGGAGATGTCTTTGCAAAGACCGAACACTGCATTATGCTCCTGAAAAGTGTGCAAAATAATTATGACCTGCAGTGTACTGCACAACCTCGCCATAACATTCAATGTGCCCGAACCAGATGAGACCCCTATGGAACAAAGTCTCTTCTGTAGAGAAACTTTCCACGAAACCCAGGGTGGTGATGATTTGGTGCGAGGAAGGGCATTGAGAGCCATGCTTGTAAATAGGATCAATAGGTTACATTCCTAGGTGTCAGAGAGAATCCTCGGGTCTTGGACGTTGGTGTTTGTGACGTCATATCCACATGTATGTCATGTATGTGTATTTGTGCTTTCTAATCTATTCTACAGTAACAATAATTTTGAATTAAATTCAATTGTTGTTGCAAAGTACCTGTAACCGGCAAGTTTGTATTGACGAGTCTTAAACAGCCCTAGGTCTCTGCCTACCCCTCTTATGGGAAAAAGGCGTGAGCATATGTATGTATGAATGTTTGCTGATTCTGGTTGCCACGACAGAGGAAATCTCAGTATGGGGCCAGAAACAATGTACTATTTGTCTGTATACCTATAAATCATTATATTGTATTTTTTTTTATGTTAACTGTTTTTGAGCTTAGTTTGGTTGAAATGAAATGTTTTGCTACGAGGATTGTAGTTTTGTAATTTATACATAAATTTTGTTGCTTTTCGTTTTTATAGTTGATGATTTTATGAACTGTGTAAAAATTATATCATTCATAACTTGTAATAGGTACGGTACTTACCTCATTCACATAAACACATGTGGAACAATCTATTTGTTTTCAGTAATGAGATTTTTAAATTGCCATTTGAGCAATCCATGACGCCACTTTATTCTAAAACGGGATATTACAATATTCAAGATAACATAAATGACAAGTGGGCATGGCGTTAATCTAACCCAAAACTCGCCGTTAATAAATTTGTAAATATTTTTTCCTTCCAATCATTGCTGATAATTAATTTATGTAATGTTTTTACTGGTTAACACAAGCTATTTTTAAAAGAGACCTAAAAATCAATCTTTGGGAGTTTCTTCGCCCTTCTTCTTCCACAGTAGTCCAATGAAGAGAAGAGGCAAAAAATGACGTGTACTATGTAAATATGTAAAATTTATTCAAACTGAAAATTTATTGTTGAAAGGGAAAATATCGACTTACTTATTATGCCTTGTTATTAATAAAATACAAATATTCAAATTCAAAATGCATTTTTTTTAATTTACTTCCTATGATATATATATAATTAAAAATAACTATAAATATAAAATTTTGACCTAAAGCAGACTTTGGTGGCTTCTTATTTCTTTTGTTAATATAATTTTTATGTCGCTTCCAACAAGCCCTAAGCAATAACCCCTTTAGAGAGGGTAGATAATATTTTTATATTTGCTTCTTTTATCCCCTTTCAAAATACCTTATAAACACTTTCATTGTTTCCCTCATAAACTCCAGCCATTCCGCCTGTAGCAGTAACTCTTGTTCTCTCAGTCGTACCCTTTCACGAATCTCATAGTGTTGCTGCCTCAGTCTTTCAGTTTCTATTTTCAGTCTGTCATTCTCTAACCTTTCAAATGCAATTTCACGCTCTCTCGCATTCTCTCTCGCACTTCTCTCAGCCTCTACAAACATCTGAGCCACACTGTCATCTACTTTTCTTTTTTTGTGCTGGTCTCCACGCCTCTTCATGCTCTGACGGATGCACTTCAGCAGGAGATGGAGGAGCCTCGACATCCACATGAATGGGATGTGACGACTCGGTAGCTTGGGAGCTCGGGCCTGGCATATTCCACTCCACTATGACTGCAACAAAAATATTTTACTCCATACAGCCTCAGCATGAAAATGTTGTAGAACACTACTCTCTTTTAAGAACTATACAAAAACTGGGTTAAAGTTTTGTAGTTTAACCATCTGTAAGGTTTTGTTTATCATCTTGTAAGATTCACCTGCAGAATATGTCCAAGAAAAGTACATGACTATCTCTTATTACAAAAGTAAAACAAATTATATTATACCAGTGTCTTGCACCAGACTTTGCATATTGCTGTTGCTTTGATCATCCTGGAATTCCTGAAATATATAAAAGAAAACGATATTTAGTTTTGCATATTATATTATGTAATAAAAGTATTAAAATATGTGAGCTGTTAATATTTATCAAACCTGGAATCCAGCTTCTTCCACAGCCATCCCTGTAGCGGCCTGCACTCCAATTATTTGCAATACCCTTAACTCCACATCAGTCAAGGATAATTGGAGTGTAGGCTCTCCACCAGTGCCAGTAGCGGCTCTATTTATTTTGGCCCACTTCTTGGAATTATTTTTGAAATCACTCCACACCTTAAAAATAAACTAAATGTTAGTAAGGAGTTATAAAAACAAGAGTATTGCATTATTGGCACAGCTGCGACTCTTCTACCCCTAAAGAAAGCTAAGATTCTGTTGTTTTGTTATGAAAACAAAAGTTGAGCTATCGGGGGAGGGGATATTATTAACTAGCCTAGTAACATGATTGATTAATTTATGCCACAACTAAGTAATTTATTGAAAAACAAGGTAATAACGTAACAGAGTATTTACCTTACGCCACTTCTCCTCAGTCCGCGAGTCCCCTGTTCCCTCACTGTTTAGTTTTTGTGACAATTCCGTCCACTTCATGTTGGTGTGGTGACGACCTCTGGGACCACTCGAGGGTTTAGATAAATCTCCATGTCTGCAAAAGAAATTACGTACCATTATGGACAGCATGAGTGGTCAGACATAGGTACTTAAATGCATACGAACGAGTCGAATAACTACGGATACGAGTGTTAATGAAAGAATATAAAATATGTCTTAAGTAAGACCAAAGTGTAGCGTGGTGGGTTATGGCATGCCATAATCCACCTTGTTGACCACCACCAACATATTGAATAAGAATTTAAATGAGACTAAAGGCCTGTGCTCCTCAATTTTACAAGGGACGTAAAGAACTTTGTTAAGAAAACAGACTTGAATCTATCGTTATCGATTATTATAAACTTACCTTTCCATGAATTCTACCATGATTGCAGCATGTGGCTCGTCCTCATTTTTAATTACTTCAGCAACATATAGTTTTGAGAAGTATACGAAAGTGAACTCGAAAAGTCCGCCTTTGTAATGTCACGTCATGTGACAATCAAAAACCTAACCTCTATCTCGAAGATCAAAAACATTATGATAATATTTAATGAATAATTTACAACACTATTTGAGTAGGTACGTTAAGTCGTATTACTTTGCGCCAAAATTTTCTTTTTCTGTGAATATATTTTATCCTTTCAGCTTATTATCTGCTTTAATGAACTCAGTGTATAGAAGGGGATATAATGAAAGGCTAGGAATGAAAATACTCATCAACGTACACTACTATAGTATTATTTTTTTTGCATAGTTTGGGCCAAAGTTTGACTTCGGAGATGTATACTTTGGCCGTCTGCTTATTTTGTACCTAATCGCTTGACTCAACGACTATGGATTAAAGTAATCACATTTAAGTTGTTCTGTATAAAAAAGAGCCATTGTACACAGATGAAAGGTTATCACCTATCACAACTTTTCGTCCTTCCTGCCGTTTCAATATTGGCAATAAGTGATTGACAAACCAATCCTCGAATGTAACAGCGTCCATCCAACCACTTTTTGTCCTGTTATATCGGGCTCCAGATGGACCGTTTTCAGTCCATGTAGTCCATAAGTGATCTACTTTATATATGACGTATGGCGCAATGGAATCTCCAGAAACATTGCCACAAAACATGACGGAGTAGCTGAGTTTTAAAAAGTTAATTATTGACTCTGGGTACTTACTTCCGCGACGGCAAATCACCCTTTTCTTTCCGGGGTCGTCAGTCAGGTTGGTTTCGTCGTAATTGTACAGGTTCTCAGGAGGAACATTCTCTAACTCTGGTTTTATATTGTCAATGAAATATTTTATAACGGTCTCTGAAACTTGGGCACGCACTTTCTTGATATTATTTGCAAACCGCTGGGAAAGTTCTGGATGACGATGCATGAAGCACCTGAGCCACTCCTGACCGGGGACGTTATTTTTGAATTGACGTACTTCTCTTCCGTGCGACATAAGATAGTCTCTTATAATGAATTTTAAGTCGATACTCGTAAGAGGAAAACCGAACTCTGCCAAAGCTATGATGTGGGCAACAAAGGCCTGTTCCTCTTCCTCTGCGAATATAGTTGGACAGCCTGGCTTGTTAGGATGAACGTTTTTCAGCTTATGCTTGATAGTACTGCGTGCTATTTGATACTGTTCTGCAGCAGCTCTCTGAGTGAGTTGTTTGGACCTGACCATATTAAAACATTCCTCCAATTTCTCCGGTGAGTAGTTCGCATAGCGGCGGCTCCCTGGCTTCCTCTTATATCTAGAAGGCATGACACGCGATTTTCTAGTGGTAATCCTGCAATTAAGAGAAGACCACATCATTAAAGGTTAGTTGCTTAATTAGGATAGGTTACTTTGGCCCTGGGCCAAAGTTAAACCAAAACCCAGGTCAAAGTAATTCCTCCGTTTCAATTCAATAGAACTAATAAAAAAATGAACTGATCTACATGATTTCACTAGCCACATAGTCCCGAATGTATTCTACACACTACATAACACAAGTTAGATCTCAAACTTACCTAATTGTTCCTGTTCAGATAGAAGTTTACACATTAAATATTCGGTGAAAAAGTAACAGGTTGAAACCTGACTCCAAATGAACAATAAACGTTTCGATTGTGAGCATGAATCACTGTTTTACCAACATATTTAGATACCATCTACCGGATGCCCTATGAACTTTTGCGCCATCTGCTATGAAAATAATATGGCGGGAGTTTCAAACTTTTTGTTGGTCATGGGCCAAAGTTACCCCCCAGGGCTAAAGTAATACGACTCTACTACTAACACATGTTTAAAATGAAATAAAAGTAATTTAGAATAAGATTATATTTCACTGAAATATTGCACCAAAACCTACATTTAAAATCGATGTACAGATAAAGTAATATTTGGAACGTTTCCTTCATTCAATAGACTGTGTTGTTCGTGACTTTTTTGGCGGGAAGTTGGAAAAGTTAGTCGCAAATTTTTCACAGCAAATAAAATTTTCAGGAAAATATGACTCAAAGCAGTGAGGAGAGCGAAGAAGTAGCTCAGGAGGAACCGTTTTCCAAAAAAAGAAAGAAAAAACAGAAAAAGGGAGTTGGCGGGGCTGCGACGGCGGCAGACCTGTACAAACCGTATGCGAAGCCGAACTACAAGAGACGCTACTCTGAGGGCGATGGTGCGGCAGAGTTCATGGTCTTTGTAGAGAGCGAGACGGACAAGATAGGTAATAAAAATCCATTTTACCTATCCAACATATTTCAAAATGACATCAAAGGCATTAAACGACTAACGAGGCTAAATGCTAACAAGATCGGAGTCATCTTTGACCGGCCGGCTATGGCGAATAATCTTCTAGAAGATTATAATTTCCTGCATAAACATGGTCTGAAAGCGCAAATTGCGGCGCGCTCGGTAGAAAAGATAGGTGTGATTAGGTTTGTACCAAAAGAAATCTCGAACGAAGAACTCTACAAGCAACTCACTTCCACAGTTGAAGTCATAGGAGTGAGAAGATTCATGAGGAAAGAGAAGGGGGAGCTAGTTCCTTTAGAGACTGTTAGTGTATCATTTGGTCATACAGAGTTACCGCAGCATGTGTATCTGAATCTATGGAGGTTCAAGGTGAGTGAATACATTCCTCCACTGCTCCAATGTTATAAATGCATGAAATTCAATCATGGGGCAAAAGTATGCAACAATAGTCAAAAGTGTTCTGTGTGTACGGGAGATCACAGTTACAAAGACTGCCTCACACCGGAGGAAGTAAAATGCGCAAACTGTGGTGGTAATCACATAGCCATTTCGAAAGAGTGTCCAATAAAAATGAAAAAAATGGCGGAGAAGCGTTCAAAACCTTCATACGCTAAAATTATTGGTCAAAATAATAAAGAATATAACAAGACATTCCCAGCTCTAAGGGCGCACACGACGGCACACATACTAAATACCTCACTAAATACACATAGACAGAATGACATGAACCAGCCTCAGATCGGGAAAAACAACACAATACTTGACATTATCAATAACAAAGATATTCTAAACGCCTTAGTGCAGACATTACTGGAAGTAGGCAATAAAAAAGATGATTCGACACCCATTACCACAAAAAAAATCAAAGAAATACTTACTGCTAAATTAACTAAATAATGGCTAACACGCAAAAGAATGATATTATTATAGCTCAGCACAACATTCAAAGTTTAAGATCCAAAAAACCACTACTAATTGATTTTCTACAAAATAATAATATAGATATCTGCCTTTTAAATGAGACTCTCCTATCAAATAGACATTCTATAGTTCATTTTTCTAACTATAATTGCTATTATAAAAATGCTTCTAACAGTCATGGAGGCGTAGGAATTTTGATAAAAAACAACATAAAACATAGTATCATTAACACCCCAGTTTATGAAGACATTCAAACAATAGCGCTTTCTGTTTCTACAGATACTGGTAATTTAACAATACTATGTGTATATTGCCCTCCTAGATTTAAACGTTTTCGTGCTCGTAAACTCAAAAACATCATTAATGATTTAGCACAACCTTTATTTATGTCAGGTGATTTCAACGCTCATCACATTGCGTTTGGATGTCAAACTATTAAAACTAGAGGTAGACAACTGTATGACATCATTGATGACGAAAATTTATGTATACTCAATACAGGTCAAGTCACAACAGTTAATAGACCAAATCAAAATGCATCCGCTATAGATGTCTCCTTTGCAAGTCCATCTTTAGCTCCTTTGTGTGAGTGGAGAGTCCATGATGATCCAATGGGCAGCTATCACTATCCAACAGTAACCCATCTTTTGACAGGTCCATCACGATATAATAGTTCTGAAACAAGTGAAAAATATTTATTTCATAAAACAGATTGGTCAAATTTTAGAATTAAATCTGAAGATTTGCATAAAATTGATGTAGATATACAGAATCCTCTAGTAAGTTACAGCGAATTTTGTGAATCATTATCTCGTCTTAGAGGTGAATGTGTACCCTTAAAATCTAAAAACAATAACTGTATCATAAAAAATCCACCAGCTCCATGGTGGAATGAGCGATGTCAGGAAGCTGTTAAACTTTCTAGAGCTTCCCTAAAGTTTTACAGAAATAATCCATCTATAGATAATTATATAAATTATAAAAAACAGGATGCTCTCAAGAAAAGAATTATAAATGAGGAAAAATCTAAAGGATGGATTACTCTATGTGAGCAATTCAATAGATTAACACCTATTTCACAGGTTTGGAATTTAATTAAGAGATTTAAACGAATTGACTGTAACAGAAACAAATTCAAAGATGATAGTTTCATTCACCAGTTCATCAATAAATTAGCTCAGTCAGAAGACGTTAATTTTATATATATTGTATCGATATTATTCAAAGCTATCGATATATATCGAGTAAAAATATCGATATTTTGATATATAGAAATATTTGCACATTGTCAAAGTATTAGTGTATCGAAAATTAAATACGAATTGGTAGTCATGTACTTTTATTTATTGAAAACATTACAATACAATCATCAAGAGTTTAGTCAAACCAATAATTGTCAGATATCGACATGAGAAGTACTCTCTGTTTTATGTGCTCCCCTGTCAATCTGCTCCTATTGTCTGGCACTGCCAAGTTAATAGCAGACGCAAGCCTTTCTGACGACACGGAAGATGCTTGGCATATTAAGTATTTTAAAGCGATTTCAGAAAGAACCGGATTGAAATGTCGGCAACTCATCCAAAATTTTATTGGATCTGATTTCCTTTCTAGTAGTGGTTGGTCCAGATACTGCTTAAGCTCATTGGGGACAGAGCCAGCGCTTGGAACCTCTTGCGCAACTACGCTAACATTTAAAAGTTTCTCATGTCTCGACCAGATAGAAGACTCGGTCTGTTCTGATGCTATTTCTATTTGTACAGGCCTTGTTTCTGGAGAACGTTGCCCTCTACGCCTGTGTTCTGCACGAATGTCATTGCTAATTTGGAAATTGCGTGTGCCACGTCAATTGGAGAAGTGAAGTGGATACGCTTAAACCGAGAGGGTCCAAAATGGTAGCAACTGAAAGAAAAGTTTTTTTTTGTAATGGTGCTAGTTTATCTTCTATTTTTTTAAGCAGGGCCTGTTGTATAGTTATCCCTAAAGTGGTTGATGGTGTAGCTTGATCTGTTACTTGACGAAGTTTTAAAACAGGAATGGCTAGACTCGCCGTCGCGTAGTTCGCACCGCTGATTTCTTCCGTGCCTTCTTTGAACGGACCAAGAAGGCCAATGAGATCGCGTATGATATTGAGTTGCGACGTTGTGATCATGTCTGGGGTATTTCTACCAGTTTTGGTAGCTAAAATTTTAGCTACAAGTGCAGATAGTTTAACAAATCGCTCCAACATATCAAAACACGAGTTCCATCTGGTGCTGACAGCTTGTGTCAATGTCAACACCTCACCTTCTTTTTTTCCACAGTGGTTAATTCCACGCCTCACCGAACGGCGTGGAATCCTGAGGGGTTGTGCCTTTGCCACGTGATAGAAAAGAATTGATGAAATTTGTTTACCTTGTCACCGTAGACAGGAGATTGAAGGCTCGATTCGAGACGGGAATACGGAAAGGGGCACAGTTTGGGATAGGATATGGAGCGAATCGAAACTTATCGTTGCTGCCGACGCCGTCGCCGGCGTGCTGCCTGCCGTGACCGTGGAGTCGCCGCTACCGATGCGACGATGTCCAATCAACCGGGATCACTTGGCCGCTGACGCGAATCTACTTATTTCAATCAATAGCCCGACGCTATGAGGTAGATTTACACTCTGACCAGGTCCGATGCCTGTATGATAATTGGTACACCGAAATACCATCACGGGGCCCGAGCCGCCATGTTATTCTCCCGAAGAGACCTACCAAGAGAAAAAATTAACCTCCAATTTTACATCTCGTTTCCGATACGAGTGACAGCTGCTAGTTCTGTTTCCGTTCCGAGTCGCGCAACAAGAGGAGGTGCGTTCCGAAGCACAAATATTAAACACACAGTCTACCTGTTCAGATCGTAGCTGGTCCATTGCATTGACAGACTGCTTGAAAAACGGCACAATTCCTTTGACACGATCGCAAACTTCTGAAAATTCTTTAATTTCTTTTAGAACTCCATCAAGCACAAGATTTAAGCAATGAGCCATACAGGGAATTCTGCGATCATCAGCTAAGAATAACCGCACTGCTGCCACTATATACCTGAAATAAACAACAAGTAGTTTTATATTAAAATATCTCCTGTTTTCTGGAGTATTTCTTATTTCTGATAAAAGAGTTATTTTCTTATTATCCTGTTTAGTTTTCGGTTGCCATCTCCATCATCTCCGTGTTCGTTTGAGTCAGTTTCGTCATCAATATTCCAAACACTATTAATACTACCTGACTATTAAAATAATAAATAAGTTTTGGTTACCAAAATACACAATACCAAGAGACTTTACAATCAAAACAAACAAAACCAAACACCTGTGAACGAACATCTTGATTGGAAATGATTAACTGTCATGTTTACACGGCACCATAACCTCAAAACGGTAAACCTCATATCGGCCAAGATCCATCGATTGTTAGAAAATGGCGCCGTGTATTTTTTCAGTTGGTATTAAAACACTAGGTCCAAATACCTACTGGACTGGAATTAAATTAGCTGTTATATAGTTGCGGTAGTAAATGTAGTTATGATTCAACTTACCAGTCTGGTAGAAAACTCTATTGATCTCGTATCTTTTCCATTGTTCATTCGGCGAAGAACACCTCCAGCAGTTTATCAAACGCTTTCGGCTCTTTTACGGGAGGCCATTAGGTTTCTGTTTTCTTTGGTGTTATCCATTTATTGACAATAATAGCCACAGAGCCGCCTTCACTTGCCGCGAACTGAACGACGCCATGCATATTTTCTAATCCCTTTAAGGTAGCGGTTCGCGCCGCGACAGAGACAAGCGACCGAGACACGAAACCGCGACCGGAGACCGCGACACGTGTCTCGGTCTCGCAGCATGTACTTTAGGTTGAGACCGAGACTGGCGACCGCGACAGTGTCTCTTCACGACCGAGAAGCGTATTATCGGCGAGTCTGTCGGTGTAGTCAGTTGTGTTTGTGTCACAATGGAAAACCGAAAAAGAATGGTGGAACTTCTATTGGAGGAAGAACAAGACGATGATTTGCTGTTGTATTATTATTACAAACACAAAAGAAGAAGATTACCTACATAGAGGCCAAGAAGGATCATTTTCGCTATTATTGAAGAAGCACCTAATAGCTGTTGACTATATATTCAGGAAGTATTTTCGGCTGAATAAAACACAGTTTGATTATGTATTAAGTTTACTGAAAAAAACAATGAAACAAAAAGGAAGAATATCGTTGACAAAAAAATTAGCACTAACTCTAAGGTAAGTTTTCACAAATTTTGGAAATCGTTCTGGTCGAATTGTTGGTCAAAAATGCTTTCAAATTGTCCGCTCGAATTATTAGGTAATTGGCGAGATGTTAAATCAATCAATTCACTCTGAGATTGAGATTCTGATTATTGGAGCATATGAATTGTATGATGAATTTGAATGATACGGTAATTGGCGAGGTGACAAATTACTCTGTGCTTGGTGTCCTGGTGAAGCTACAGTTGTTGGAGAATATGAACTGTAGGATGAACTTGTATAAGGGCGTTCAGCTTGACCGTCGATATCTCCGATCTCATACTTAGAGATAGTACTAAATATTTCAGTTTTTGCCATTGATCTCGAACGTGCGCTCAATTTTCTTAGAATCATTTCGATATGTTTTGTAAATGACGATATATCATCAACTAATTCTGGGGATTTTAATGCCTCCAATTGACTTTTTCGGTTTTCATGTCTTTCCTTCATAAATTTAATAAAATCATCATCTTGTTTTTTTCTCTTTATATTCTTGCTAGTTGATTTTTCGGAACTTTTATTTAGTGGCGTAGATCTTTCTTGTGTAGAATTAGAACTTCCTGGTATAGGCTCTTCTAACTCCCTTGAAGTACTGATGCGTCTGCGATTACGGGAGAAGTATTTTCATCTCCAACTTCTGACGAGGTATTAGCAGCTTCTTGTTCTACATTGGAGGAGCTTTGACGTTCTGATGGCGTGTTTTCTAAAAATCTTAAACGTTCATAAAATTGCCACTTTGAATTTTTAGCTGGTGCTGCAGAACCCGTTGAAGTTTTTTGTTTGCGCTTGTATCTGTTGTAGGAGTCCCTGATTAGTTTCCATTTTTTACGGCATTCCGAATCTGTAATATTAGTGTATAAATATTTATTTAAAAAAATGGTAAATTAGTTTACGTACTTACAATAACTTTACAAATTTATATTATAAAGAAGAGAAGGAGAGATATTTTAAAACTGTTTGTTTCAGGTTCATGGCAAATGGAGAAACATATGCTTCGCTATCATTCGCTTTTCGTATATCACCTTCTTATATTTCACAAATAATCAAAGAGGTGTTGAAAAATTTGAAGATTATTTTAGTGCCAATTTTATTGCCTATCCCGAAAGAAAGTGATTTTAGACTCATATCTGAAGGCTTTTGGAACAAATGGCAATTCCCCAACTGCACAGGCGCTATTGACGGGAAGCACTTCAAAATGAGGCCCCTGAAAATAGTGGGTCGTTGTATTTTAATTATAAGGGATTTTACTCGATTGTTCTTCTGGCTATTGTGGACTATAATTATAAGTTTATTGCAGTAGACGTTGGCTCTTACGGCAAAGAAGGAGATAGTGGAATATTCCAAAAGTCTACAATGGGGAAAAAAATCATGAAAAACGAGTTTAACTTTCCAGAACCAAAAAATCTACCAAATTCGAACATAATAATGCCACATTTTTTAGTTGGAGATGAAGCATTTAGTCTTGATACTTTCATGATGAAACCTTACGCTAGAAAAGTTGCAAAAAACGATTTGAGCAAAGAAATATTTAACTACCGCCTTTCTCGTGCTAGACGAGTATCGGAAAACGCGTTCGGTTTGCTGTCTCAGGTGTTTAGAATATTTTACACTCCTATCGGAATAGTGCCAGAAACATGCACTGACTTGATCTTAGTTGCCTGTTGCTTGCATAACCTATTAAGAGATGGATTTTTGGAATCTGCCCAAATGCCGGTACATCAATGGAACCCAGAAGAAAATTTACCTTCTTTCATTTCATTACGCGGAACAGGAGGGTATTCGAACAGCAACGGACTAGATATTAGAGCAAAATTAACCGATTACTTTACGTCACAGCATGGAGCAGTGGAATGGCAAGAACGACTGGTCACACGCCTTACTTAAATAAATAAAATACCTAATAACTCACCTGTTTTATTTATGATTTCAGATATGCTCTTCCAAATATTGTCCTTCAAATTTTCATCTCTGTAGGAGTCTAGCCGTGCATCATATATCGGAGGATGCTGTCTGATCAGTTCAATCAGCATTTCACATTCTTCGTCCGTAAAAGCATTCATTTTTAAACAAAAAAACCACGTGTGCTTGGAGCGCGACACGAGACACTAGTAGTCCGTGGCAGCGACCGTCTTGCTGTCTCCTGTCTCGCGTCTCCGTCGCCTGTCTCTGTCTCGCTCGCGAATTGTCGCTCATACGATGCCTACGGTCAAGTGACAGTCGCGGTCTCCGGTCGCGGTCTCGTGTCTCGGTCGCTTGTCTCTGTCGCGGCGCGAACCGCTACCTTTAGTTTAGATTATCAATTGAGCGTTAACGGAATTTAGAAAAAATGCACAGTCGCACTGCAAAAATAACGCGGGATCGGGAACGGCAGGGAACTGTTGTTAACAGACCACAGATTACACATATGAACACGTCAAGTTGTGTGTAATCTGTGGTTCATTTTAGCGTTCCGTAAATTTTAAGTAAAATAAACACAGATAAATTATTAAATAAAAAAATGTACATATGCATTGTAAAAATCTAACCGCGACACATTCAAAGTTTTCCATTAATTTATGATGAGCAACACAGGACGTCACAGAATTGATCCAAAATTGACGTTGCTACGGCGTCTTGTTAATGATCAACACAGGACGTCACAGAATTGACCCTAAATACACGTTGCTAAGGCGTCTTATTAAGAACCAAACAGGACGTCACATAATTTACCCTAAATGGACGTTGATACGGCGTATAATTCATGACCAACACAGGACGTCACAGAATTGACCCTAAATGGGCGTTGCTAAGGCGTCTTAATGAACGACCAACACAGGACGTCACAGAATTGACCCTCAATACACGTTCCTAAGGCGTCTTATTAATGACCAACACAGGACATCACAGAATTGACCCTAAATGGGCGTTGCTAAGGCGTCTTATTAATGACCAACACGGGACGTCACAGAATAGACCCTAAATACACGTTGCTAAGGCGTCTTATTAATGACCAATACAGACGTCGCAGAGTTGACCCTAAATACACGTTGCTAAGGCGTCTTTTTAATGACCAACACAGGACGTCACAGAATTGACCCTAAATACACGTTGCTAAGGCGTCTTATTAATGACCAATACAGACGTCGCAGAGTTGACCCTAAATACACGTTGCTAAGGCGTCTTTTTAATGACCAACACAGGACGTCACAGAATTGACCCTATATACACGTTGCTAAGGCGTCTTATTATTGACCAATCCAGACGTCGCAGAGTTGACCCTAAATACACGTTGCTAAGGCGCCTTTTTAATGACCAACACAGGACGTCACAAAATTGACCCTAAATACACTTTGCTAAGGCGTCTTATTAATGACCAACACAGGACGTCACAGAATTGACCCTTAATAACGAATGATAATGAACGACGCCATGCATATTTTCTAATCCCTTTAATTTAGATTATCAATTGAGCGTTAACGGAATTTAGAAAAGACGCACAGTCGCACTGCAAAAATAACGCGGGAGCGGGAACGGCAGGGAACTGTTGTTAACAGACCACAGATTAGACATATGAACGCGTCAAGTTGTGTGTAATCTGTGGTTCATTTTAGCGTTCCGTTAATTTTAAGTAAAATAAATACAGATAAATTATTAAATAAAAAAATGTACATATGCATTGTAAAAATCTTTTCTAATGCAATGATTAATGATGAAATATTTAGAAAACAGAATTTATTTTCTTTGACATACTAAACAACATTGTTACGGTGGAGTTCAATACCTACCTACGTTCTGTTTCTTGCAAATTGGAAGCAATAATGCCATGCCAACTTATATCATAGTTAGTGCTGAAGAGAATAAAATGGTAATTGTTAATAAAATCTCTGTAATAGAGGAATGGGAGTTTTTACAGAGTACATTTTTAATAAAAACGTTCGCATGAAAATAATGTTGATAAAGCTTGTTTTTTGCCGGAACCAAAAACCAAATTGAACACTTCGATGATTTTTTTAAATGTTAAACATAGTTGTAAGACGTAAGTCTGGTGTAGGTACCAACTGCTGTAAATACTTAGTCATTTCTCCACATCGTCAATTAATTCAAAAATCACATTAAAAAAATGCACTGACCCTTCTCGTGATTTTCGCACTTTTTCTTTCACTAGCGCTATTCGGTCACTTTTTAACCTGAACTTTAATTTATTAGCTAAAAGTTAGATAGCGACAAAATTTGGCGACTGACACTGATAGTGTCTTTGTCGACTAGATACTAGTGGGTACGGCCGACGTCACGACGAGCTACCCCCACGGCAGCTCCTAACGCGCAGGGTATAAATGCCAGTAGGTAGGTATCGAACGAAAAGGGGTAGGTGAATCTGCTGTTTTTTTTTTGTATTTTTTTTAAACTTGTCCGAAATGCTTGCTAACCGCGACACATTCAAAGTTTTCCACTAATTTATGATGAGTAACACAGGACGTCACAGAATTGATCCAAAATTGACGTTGCTACGGCGTCTTATTAATGACCAACACAGGACGTCACAGAATTGACCCTAAATACACGTTGCTAAGGCGTCTTATTAAGAACCAAACAGGACGTCACATAATTTACCCTAAATGGACGTAGATACGGCGTATAATTTATGACCAACACAGGACGTCACAGAATTGACCCTAAATGGGCGTTGCTAAGGCGTCTTAATGAATGACCAACACAGGACGTCACAGAATTGACCCTAAATGGGCGTTGCTAAGGCGTCATATCCGCCAGGGGGCGCTACTAAGTTAACACCGCTTTAAACGCTCCTCCGTGTTAAAAAATAATTAGTGGTACAATTAAGCTTAATAATTATTATTTTTTGTGTTATAATATTAATTAAGTATAGACAATATAAAATCAACTATATAAACCGGACTAAACCAGTGATTTAAGTGAAGAAAGATAATATTACCAGACAACAACAAACAATGAAACAGTGAACAGTTACAAGAGTGCATGGACACAAAAGCATTGATAAGCAATGTCATATCAAGACAAATATCATAAAACTCAGTGAATATTGGCATAACGTGCTTAGATAATTGTGTAAATCTAGTGACAATATCGTGCCAGTACAAAGTCCACCAACGACATAACGCACAGAACCACCTCTTCCGACCTTCAACTACATTGGATGCAAAGACCATATTCAACTAATCACCTACAGCACTCGTTAGCCGAATGGTTAAGGAGGCTGTCTAAACTGTGCAAGGTGGACATAGTTCGAGTCCCACCATGAGTCTAATATTTTTCATTTTTCACTTTATAATCACCTACAGCACTCGTTAGCCGAATGGTTAAGGAGGCTGTCTAAGAGAGGGCGCTAGTATAGCCGTAAACATTGAGCTCCGTGTTAAAAAATCATTATAATAACTAAATCTACTTAAAATTATATAAAATCAGAATTTTTTCGTAAATAACAAACCGATTCAGACGTGGAGTTGTTATCCAGTGATAAAAAACAGTACAAACAATAAAATAACAGAGTGGTTATAAGTGAGTGCAAAGTGACAGTAAAATCTAGCAAACCCTAGTAAATGTGACGACCATAACATTATCATATCTGCACAAAAGATAAAAGTGACCAAAGTAACCAGTGTCATACATAAATAGTGAATAAATTAACAATTCTCACATTCACATAACATCAAGATAACGGTATCTTAACCGTCATTGCCATCACGACACATCAGTAGCGACACCTAACACCAAAAGAAGCAACTCCGACCAAAGTACTTCTGCAACACATCCTGCTGGAAAAAATACACTACGTGATACCACCAATTGCCAACAGAGGTCACCTGTGCTGTGCGAGATTATAATACCTACTTTCGCCGCGATTGGTATTGCTTCCATGGCGTAAAGTGCAACACCAGTGCTTCAAACCCAATCGACTCGGGTTCGATTCCCGAGTTCGTGAATTTTAAGTATCAACTTTTTGTTTAACTTTTAACAATAACGATGCAATCTAACAACGAAAATGTGACGATCAGAAGACTTAACAGACCTAAGAGTGCAAGTAACGAGAACTTAAGTGAAAATGATATGTTCCTGAACTCTACACTCTTTGACAACGCATTGTCCACTAGCCTACCAGACTTCTCAATATGTGACAGATCACAGATATTAGATCTTAAAAATCAAGCAGATGAATTAAAGACCAACCTGGAGAGTGCAAACGAAGAAATTGCCAAACTTGTGAGAGAGGTATTTGACCTAAAATGTGAAAATGAAACATACAAAAAAAATATCGAATTGTACAAGAAATTCACAAGCACAGACATACTTAATGCCACTAAAACACCAAGAAGATCCTCAATGCCATTTCCCTTCAAACCGGCGTATAGAACAATGTCCTGACAGGTACCATTAAGTCTTACAAGAGGCTTACATAAGCAATACTCACATTCCGTATGTCGAGAGCTGGAGAAATCATTTATAGAACTCACAAACGAATCTGAAGTACTGCCGACAGCTCAAATACAAAAGGCTAATGTAGAGTTGCGAACGCCACCACTGACGAAAACAAATGTAGAGACTAAGCCGAAAAAACGTAGAATAATGATTATAGCTGATCAACAAGGGAGAAATATTCGTAATATCATACAAGAATTAGTTGGAGAAAAATACATAGTAATATGCTATAGTAAACCAGGTGCATCAATGACAGAAGTCGTCAAATCGGGAAGACAGGAGATTTCAACAATGACAGAAAAAGATTATGTAGTAATGCTTGGAGGAACCAACGATACTAATCCGTACAGATTTCAGTTCGATTTCCAATGCTGGATCAACACGGTAACTAAAACAAATGTCATAGTCTGCAACATCCCTTACAACAAATATCTAAACAAAATGAAGCTTAACTACGAATTGAAGTTTATATGCAGCCAGCACATAAACCTATCATTCATCGAAATGGACAGCAACCAATTTAGACCGACTCCGAGAATGTATAACATGCAACTATGTACATTAATTTTAAGAGAAATATCACTTCTAGACCATAAAGTTGATTCCACAAGCAACATTATCAACATGACCCACAGCAAGCAAATCGACCAATATACCCAGACAGAACCGGACCACAATGTCAATAAGATTGACCAACACAGGTCACAGAATTGACCCTAAATACACGTTGCTAAGGCGTCTTTTTAATGACCAACACAGGTCGTCACAGAATTGACCCTAAATACACTTTGCTAAGGCGTCTTATTAATGACCAACACAGGACGTCACAGAATTGACACTAAATATACGTTGTAAGGCGTCTTAATGAATGACCAAACAGGACGTCACAGAATTGACCCTAAATACACTTTGCTAAGGCGTCTTATTAATGACCAAACAGGACGTCACAGAATTGACCCTAAATGGACGTAGCTAGGACATACAATGCATAACCAACACAGGACGTCACAGAAATGACCCTAAATGAACGTTTCTACGTCGTCATAATCATGACCAACACAGAACGTCACATAATTGACACTAAATCGACGTCACCAAGACGTTCCGCTGAATACCAGATATAACAAGACGCTAAAATGACGTCAGTGTGACGTACCATATTTGACGAATAAAGTACAGACCCTAAAATGACCTTAGGATGACGTCTTTTTTTGCCGCAGACGTCATTTTGCTACCTGGGTAAACGCTAATAAGATTGTGGTGATTTTCAAACAATTCAACACAATCCAACAATTTCATCAACAACACGGCATTCCTAGACAAAAATGGCATGCGTGCATTCATCCCCGCTGCCCACATAGAAAAGACTGGCATCATAAGATTCGTGCCCACAAACATTTCGAATAAGGACTTGTATAGCAAGTTATCCTCGATCTACGAAATCTTAATAGTGAGACGCTTCACTAAAAAAGTCGGCCAAGAGCGTGTGCCGCTTCAAACAGTTTCTTTCAAATACATTACCAGACACTGTACAATACGACTTGTTCTCCTACAGAGTGTTTGACTACATCCCACCTCTGCAGCAGTGTTATAGGTGCTTTAAATTCAATCACTCAGCCAAGATCTGCAGCGGCAGGCAGCGCTGCAGTTGTTGCGCTGGTGACCACCATTATAAAGAGTGTGATAAGCCCAATGAGTTAACTTGTGTTAACTGCAGTGGGCCTCATATGGCAATCTCTAGGGTTTGCCCAATAAAAATTCAAAAAATTCTCGAAAAAAAGAGTAAAATCACATACTCTTCAGTTTTAAATACTAAAAGTACCACAGAGTTTCCCCCATTAAATACTACATATGGTAATAAGCCCACAAACTTATCTAAAAATAATGTAACTACTGTAAGCACTGTAAGCAAGACACAGACACCCAAGAATGTAACCCCTGTTGACGATATAAAATCGCAGCTGCTGGGTAATAATGTCCTAACTGATGCCATTGTCCGAACATTAGTCGAGTTAGCCAACAAGGTTGATGACACTCCAATTACTACGACGTCAATTAAGAATTTACTTTTCAAAAACTTACCATAATATGGATTCTAGTTCTTCTCATACTTCACATTTTAACTTGGTTTATTCAATAAATAAATAAATTACATTTGTTAATACAGTAACCATGCGCTGAAACCACTAGATTTAAGTGCGAAAGAATATTATTATATATAGATATAATAGAATTTAAGAATAGCTCTACATAATATTCAGTGTTAAAAACATGAAACCTTTACTAATAAAAAAAATACAAGAAATTAACATTGATCTGTCTATTGAATGAAACATGGATAAAAAACAATGAAACTTTTAATGTTCCTGGATATAATATTTTTAATAAAAATGCAAAAAAACGAGCATGGTGGCGTAGCTAACCTTATTAAACCATTTCTTAAATATAATTTATTGCAAACTGTTTTCTATGAAGATGTTCAATCAATCGCTTTATCATTATCTGTCGAAACTGGAAATATGACAATTTTATGTGTATATTGCCCTCCTACTGGTGGTCCCATGATATGAATGAATGAATGGTGCTTCTCCAGCCAGGGTTCTAAACCTGTTCCGGTCTTTCGGCCGGCATACCAGAGGGCACAAGTTTTGAGGGGGGGGGGGGGGCGGAATGACCTGCTCTGTAGGAAGGGAAGGATAGTGAATTCAATCGACCGACTCTTCAGCCTGAAGCCAATATAGGATATGTGGAATGGGGAGGATGTGGGATTTGGAGAGCAGCTGTTGTTTTCTTCAAGTTCTTGTTTTCCTTCTATTTTCAGTTATTGTTAATAGTTGAGTTTCCTGAGTCGTGTTCGTTTGGGTTATCCGGTAAGTTCCCAGTTTCGCTTTTGCTGTCTGTTTCTGGGATACGGTATATTTGCCTCTAGGCCATCCTGACTTCGTCCCTTTTGTGTGATGATTCTGTCCAGTAACTGTGTTCTTCACCGTAGTATTTTATGTCATGCTTAAGGAAATCTTTCCAGGTGTATATAAGTCGGCCGACTTTCTTCTTCCTTGCTTCGTATTTGAATGGAGCGTGTAGTAAGTGCTGTTGTGGGCGTCGCAGAATATGTATAGTAACATATCCGGTGGTTTTTGATTCGTTTTGCCCTGTAGTCAGTCATGAATTTTGTGGTATCTTGGAAAGCTTCTGGCGTTCTCAAACATGTCTCTGAGGATCAGGCGTTCATATACTGACTGTCAACTGTTTGCTTTAGTGAGGGTTGCCGCTTTTTGTCCGAATTTTATAAACAGTGCAATGACCATTTTGTAAATCAGGCGCACTATATTTCAGTCTGTGTTGGATTTCTTTATAAAATGCATTAGGGCCTTGGAATTGCATATGGCTTGCCGGCACCTCTTTTTTATTGTGTCCTATGTCCTGCCGTAATATATGTGCCGAGATATTTGATTTCGTTTACGGTTCGTATTGGAACTACGTCCAATTCACTGGTTGTTTATGGGGTCTCTTATAAGAATTTTCGTCTTTCTACTTTTAAGTTTGCCATGAGCAGTTCTCCGATGATATTTAATTATTCACTTTTAGTTACTCCGCGGCATAGCAGCGCTGCGTATAAAAGCTCTTTCAGGTTGCGGGCGGTCCGACTCTGGAACGCACCTCTTTGCACTATAAGAGACAGTCCGACTCTTTTTTCTTTTAAGAAACATATCAAAGAGCTCTACATCGCTTTCGTAAAAGTTACTGTATTTATTTTATTATATGTAAGGTTTATGTATATATCGGTAATTATTTCGTATTTGCTATCTGTATTTTACAGATATTTTAATTTATTCCTAGGCATTTTAGTTATAGTAATTATTGTGCACTGCCTACCCTTTTATGATAGCAATTCCTGTAATGCCTTGTTTTGCTGGAAGAAATCTCTTTTTAGAGACAAGCTCGCCCTTGTACATGCATTTTCTTTTGATGTAACTTTTAAAATATTTGTGTGCAATATTGTGAAGGAGGTTTGTTCCTATAATTCCCTTTTTCCTGTATTTCTTTATAGCGTCTTGTCCGATGCGAGCATACAGATACCAGAGATAGTGTTTTGACATATGTATCATGTTTGTTTCCTGTATATAGGCTATGTGTATGTTTTTGTTAGTCAATTCCGCGTCAATGTTGAGTCTTTTAGTTATTTTGGCGCATCCTCTAACCTTCCAAGTAGCAATGCGCATACGCTCGCATGTGACTTGTGGTTTAAATATGGGGCTGTTTCGTATCATCGTATATCCGGTGTTGTCTGGGATGTATTCTGTTGATGTTATGGTTGACCCTGAGGAGGTCATGGGTGTTGCATTAAGTATCGGCGAAAGTATGGTGTTATCAGTTTGGTTATCGGTTGATTGATCCGTGGGTAAATTTGGCGATTCAAGCAAGTAAACGCTGTCGTAGTGGTGTCCTGTGACGTTGTAGTTGATAGATTTCACTGCATCCGCTGGATTCTTGGGCGTGAATGTGAGCGATGGTGTATTTTGCTGGTGGATTGTTGCGTTAAGTAGAAAGTATTCGGCAGCTGGTATTATAATCTCCTCTCCAGCCCAAGTACCGTAATTGCGTAGATTTTCAGTGTTGAATTGTTAAGGATTTCAGGCTCAGTGATTGCGAGCTTTGTTCTGTTCATCGCCGTTTTCTTCTACATATTTAACTAGGTCCTTACGAATGTGAGTGTGGTTGCATATTAATTGACATAGGTGATTAATTTGGTCAGAAATTGCGGTGAATAGGCAGTTACCATCTCAGCGTTGGTAAGGCTTCCATTAGGTTATCTTCTTGGGATGTTGTTGAAAGAAAGAACTTAGAGATAGCGTGATTTATTTGAACTACTTTTGTCTACGATTAACAGATCATACGGGTTGCGATTGTCAAAGTTTGTGCGTATCTTCGTGCGCCCTTATTCTCGGTAGAGAGCCGCTTAGGACAAAAAGTCTCCGATTTTATTGTTGTTATTGTTCATCAGTGGAAGTCTTTTGTTAATTGCCTGTTTTCTGGAAGATGGTGAAATGATCCTTTTATGATGTGCAATTGTTTGCTGTTTCTCGCTATTTCTCAGAATATGCAGTTATGTAGTAGACGGGCTTGCATTATTGTTTTATTTTTGTGGGCTTGTCGGACCGGATAATGTTAGAAATGGTTATGTTTTGTTTTACTGTTATTGGGTAGGTTCCTGCTTAGTTTTGTATTTAGGTATACCTATCTCCTACCTACTAGTACGGCACTGTGCCTGTGGAATAGTTTGAAGTTGGCGTAGTAATTTGAAGCGAGCGTGGTATCTGTTTATGAAATGGTATTTAGCATTACGAAGGGGGTTACCTGCCAGATATAGAGTTCGTTTTGCCTTTTGATCTGAGTTAGGGCTATCATAATCGCAGCGATCTCACCAGGTTGTTGCTCAGCTAGTGAGACTCATTGCACTGATATCACCTACTTCAATTCACTTCATTAGTGCATATTAGTTAGGTCCGTGACTCGGGTCGAGGTTCAGTCCGTGAACAAGGCCCTAAAGATGAAGTACCCGGTTGTATCTGACCCGGCGGAGGGGGATGCATGTGTTTGTGGCGTGTGAGTGTATGTGTCGGTACGGTAAGTATCAAAGTCATTGGTCATCTTATCTTGAGTTGTGTATTTTGGGTAGGCCGGGGGAAGGTGTTTAGATTTACCGCTATCATATTATCTGTTTTTGGGGCGGGTGGAACTTGAGGGTACTTTGGTAGTCGCGCTGTATTTTGGTATGGGAAAAGTGAGATGCTGCGATGTAGATTTGACTGGTTGTTGATTACGTTTTGGGGCTCTATTATGTATGCGCTGTCGTAGTGGCTGTCGGAAAAGGTCAAGTTGATAGTTCCGACTGAGTTATATTCTTGTTGGGGGCTATATACGATTGATGGGCCATTTTGTTGATGGATCGCTACACTTATTACGTAGAACTCCGCGGCTGCTATGATAATTTCTTCACCGCCCCACGTGCCCTGTATGTGGAGATTTTTTATGTACTCAGTGAAAGCTTCTGCGTTTGGTGTGTCGATCGCATGTTTGATGCGTGGATAATTGCTGTTAGTTAGGTTGAATGTCGCTCCAAACAGATGGTTGATTTGGTCTGCAATTGCATGGAACAGGCAGTTTCCATCTCTGGGCATTGGTAGAGTTTCCATTGTGAGATATTACTACAGGAGAAAGCCTCATGGTATTTTAGCTAATATGAATGTGTGTGTGTGGGTTGTTTCTAAGAGGTGTACGGCCGGTATGATGAGAGACGCTGTTTGGCTTTTTACGATCTATTTTTATTCTAATGTTTCCCGGTATTTTCAAGATGGGCTGACACCATAGAATGGGTGCCAGATGTTTGAGGGAACGTTGTGAGCCTTTTGTGCTTCGAAGCTTTTTCAATTGTTCCTAAATAGCAGTCAATTGTTTTGTCTAGTTTCTGGGAGTTTGGTGAGATGGCCTTTTGATGGCATGCACTTGTTTAGTTTTTGTTTATTGTCGGGTTTAGTATATTTGCAGTTTAGCTACATAAAAATAATTCTAGGATTGTTAAGTTTTGGGTTGGCTTATTCACTGAGTTTCAGGGTTTAGTGGATGGTTATTGTTAATGACTGTTTTGAATGGTCTTTCGAAGATGAGGAGAAAATAAATCTCGAGGAGAATTATCTCGAATTTATTTTCAGGCAAAGCAATATGAGTATATGTAGCTATAATAATGTTTTATTAGTTGATTTTGATATTGCGTAGGTAGGGAAATGTTATATCCTGCCTATGACGCACCTATAAATGTGATTATGCCTTAGTCAATAGGGACGACCGCGGCCGCGGTAAGTGGTGGTTTATTATTGTCAGGCGGCGAGTGGTGCTGAGAGAAATAAAGTTAGAGGTAGGTAATCACTATCAATGATGTCCTAATCGGAATGATCTCACCAGGTTGGTGTGTTTAGCGGCGGTGGTGGTGGAGGCATTAGCGTTGAGGGTGTGTTGCGTAGGCGTCGCTCGCTGCCGGCCTGTCGCTGCGTGGCTCAGACGTGCACCTGGCCTAGAATAAATTCTAGGCCTTGCACAGATGGGATGCCTAAGAGTATCGCGCAGTTCTCTGGGCATTCATTACACTTGACCGCACTAGTATCGTCACAATCACTGAAATGCGTGGTATTGCACAGATGGGGTGCCTAGATGGATCGCGCACATTCCCCAGGTAACCCTTACAGAAACACGCGGTATAAGCCAGCCTATAAGCCAGGCTCATTTTCGGGCCTCCGGAGGCAGAACAAAAGGCGCGCGCCGGGGATGAAAACTATTGTTTGTTTAAATGCGTTTGGGAGATCTCGGGGGGACACGTCCGTTCGGTCCGGCAACACAAACGCCACTCCTCCCTCCTACTGGTGGTCCCATGATAATTAATAAATTAAAGAAAATTGTAAATGACCTACCTAAACCAATTTATGTAGCAGGAGACTTTAATGCGCATCACATAGCTTTTGGTTGTGTTTCAACCAAAGGCCGTGACCAGCATTTATTCGACATGATTGAAGAGTGTGATCTATGTATACTAAATTCCGGTAGCTTTACAACGCTTAATAATCCGAACCGCAATCCTTCTGCTATAGATGTTAGTTTAATCAGCCCTTGTGTTGCCCCTCTTTGCGAGTGGTCAGTACATGACGATAATATGGGAAGCTACCATTTTTCAACAATAACAAATATCACACTTTCAATTGACAAGTGGGTAAGGCTCAAAATTTTAGCGCAATCGCATAATGGATATTACAACGGAAAGTGTCACAAAGGAAAAAATTTTGCACAACGGAATATGTTAAGCTTTGTGCACATTATTGCAAAATAGTGGGGAAAAAATGAGCATGTGAATTATTGTTATTATTATTAAATTTTATGTCATTACTTTATTTAATAGAGTATTTTATAATGAAAGAACAAAAACATTATTTTGAATGAAATTATTTAATAATGTAACGTAGGCTAGGTATCACATAAACTAATTTTGTACTTTGGTTTTTATAGGTATATCGTTAATTAGGTATTATTTTTAAATTATTAGTAAGTACTCTAATCACAGCAATATAATATGGCACTTTATTACCTATTTATAGCTTTACAATTTAAATCTGCTTCGATGAAAAACAATTAAACTATTCTTAATTCTCAAAATAGCTTTACTTATATAAATATTTTAAACATTTATATTAGTAATTACTTTAATCACAGCATTATAGCACGTTATCTTATAGTTTAGGTAACAAAATAAAGGTAAACTAAAATATTTTTCAGTCGACATAATCAGACACGGCTGACAAATAAATCATAAAAACGTAAAAACTCTTCTGAGAAATAATTTTTAGTCAACATAATTATTTAGCTATTTAATCAGACTGCAGACCTTGGGGCCTACTGGAGCTAAGTGGCGCCGCCACCCTTTAAAAAATGATAACTCGAAAAATAATCAATATTTCAAAAATCTAAAACGGCGAAGAACTAGACGGTGTCCTGTATGATATATAGAAGCCATTATCTTTATTTATTATATCTCGCTAGTAGTTAAAGATGGATGGATTCGCCGTTATAGATTTTTGAAATACAGATTATTTTTCGAGTTATTATTTTTTAAAGGGTGGTGGCGCCACTTAGCACCTGTAGGCCCCTTAAGGACAACAACACCGTCATGAAGACTATATAAAAAAGTGATAGAAAAGTAAATAATAATAATATTTAAAACTGTTTAGTTTTGAAAAGTAATCAATTCTTAAAAATATACCCTGTCTGCATCTTCAGACAAACAGTACTCGCCTGTTTGTATAAGCTGAATTTTTATTGTTTTAACTATATATATACCAGAAATGATGTCATTATCCTTTTTTTTAGGAAAAATAAATTTTATGTCATTATTAATTTGTACAGACTTCAAGTAATTAACTGTGTAAAATGTATCGTCGTCCTTCTTTTCAACTTTGTCAATGAAGCCACATAGTACTTCCAATTTTGCCGATGGTAATACCTTACTAATATACTGCTATTCAGCGTATACTGTGTTTTAGTGTTTTAGACGTATCTATCTGTTCACCATTTAATGAGTCTACTTGTTCATTTTTTGATGTTTCAGGCATGACTACCTGTTCATCTTTTGAACAACAAGGAATGAGGTTAGCATATATATCGATATTTTCTTTCTCATTTTTAGAATTCAAGTCCAGAGTAGAGTTTTTATTTATTGGTTTGAGCGATAGTGGCCAAAATTTTGTTAGATCAAAATAAGCCTGGTTTTCTTTTGTTTTCCGTACATCAGATAGAACCGTCACTTTTCCGTGTGTATTGTCCATTTTTCTTAATGCGTCCGAGTCATCACTTATGTAAGTACAGCCATCTCCGCTGTCATCGTCGTATTGGACCTCATAAGAGTCAGTATCTTCAGATGTCGAATCTGATTTCTTCTTTGTTTTTTTAGTTTTCTTGATATTAGTTTCTTGTTTTCTCTTTAAAGTTTTCTTCTTTTTTGTATTTTTTGAATTATCTGTTGTGGTTTCTTCTTCATTTATCTTCATTCTGCTATTTGTCAATGTAAAATCATGCATTTTAGGAGAGTAGCAGTCACAGTTTCCTCTTGCGCAAAAACAGCTCAGTGGTCTATACTTGATAATATGTCTGTCTTCTGTAGCGAAAATTTGATGGATCTTCATGGTATTAGGTACTGGTTGTAAGTTTTCCAGAATTTCTACATTCTTGATGCTGTCTTCTGATACAAAGAATAATTTGATGGTTGTTTCGGTTTTAGACAACGTTTTCACCATAGGACACTCTACTGTCTAAAGTCCTTTTGATAGCTCCACCAACCCAACTGCTGCGCCTTTGCCATGAGAAGCCTCAAAAAATGACCATGTCGCTTGAACAAATCCCGCTTCCTTAGTTTTTTCAGTGAAGAGCCAAAAATATTTTTTTTGGCGTTATTGTGTCGTTGGTCCGTCGGAATAAAAGTGCGCGCAGTTGATAGCGGGAAACTTTTCTTTAATAAATTCAATTACAGGTCGCAGATGACCCCATATAGCTTGAGGGTCGTGCTTAAGTGACGAAGAAACAGTGCAGAAGGATATAGGTTTGTGGTTTTTAACATACGCAACTCCAGTATGCAATGTTATTTGTTGCCGTGAGCCTGCAACGTGCATAGACTGCACTTCTTCGGACATCTTACATCAGTAATTTTCCGAAAAATCACAATGTATAATGACTTCATTATCCTGTATCTTTTCTATAGCTTCTTTGTATTGCTTGTGCTTGTGGTAAATATTGAAATGATGAATTTAAAATTTCACAAGCTCATCTTGAAATATATTAGCAAGTGTATTTAAATTACCTGTCTTTTTCTCTTGAACAGTTTTCTTAGTGGTTTTGCTTATACCAGATTTTTCGTACTCTTGAGTAATAGTCGTCCATTCAAGCCAAGACACCTCCTGATTATCTTCTGCATGACTAAAAGTAAGTTTTTTTCCAGCACACACTGTACACTCGGAATACATACATTTTTTTGATTTGACATCGCAGACTATTTCAGAAACTAAATCATTTAGATCAGTAAACGAAATTAGACCAGCTTTTTTCAGAGCTTGAGCTTTAAAAGTCAAGTTAGTATGCTTAATGCAAGCACATGTGTCGCGGTCGGATACACGCGGCGAAACCACGTAAAACGGACGGTAGCGTTTAAATGTAGAAAACGATAAAACTCCTCCTTCGTTTCTGTATACTTTGTACAAGTTGGACAAAGTATTTAGCAAAATTCGTTTTTGTTTTTTAATCTTATTGCGGGTGATGCATTCCTTTTTGCTGGCTGTCATGCGGCTGACGTCGTCTCGTTCAAAGAATTTCTTAACTTCTTGGGTTGTTCTCATAATTTTTCTCTGTTTAATATAACGATAATGGCGTATACCCCTCTTTAAGCCTAAACACTTTCTAATTTTGTCTTGCATTTTGTGTTTGTTGACTGACTCACTAGCAACAAGTTTCTTCAACACGTTTTTTTCGAATGGCTTGCTAGTTTTATACGTTTCTTTTATAGACTCTTCTAAAACAAGTGTTTCTAATAATTTCATCCTAACCTGAAATTAAAGGTACATATTAGAAAAAGTTTTATTTCGTTTAGTAGTTAGTTCATGATATTTTAATATATTAAATTAAGAATTTAGGTCGATGAAGAACAATTTGTTATTTAACGTAAACCAATGTGTTAAAATATTCATCATATAAAAAAAATTGCTCAATGGTTCTGTATAGTCTATTTATGGGATTATTCTTAATATAAACAATAATCACCCTATCTTTTGATTCTTTTGATATGACAGGAATTTCTTCTTCAATGAATTTAGTTATAGGAGTATCTGGTGTCTTTGAAGTATTTTGTTGATTTGTGATTGTTTTCAACATGTCAGTTATAGAATTAATCTTTTTTTTATATCTTAGGATGGCTTTCTGAAGACTGGCATTTTTAACACGTAGACGTTTATTGTTTTCTGTTAAAATTTTGTTTTCACGTAATATTTTACTACGGTGATTGCGACGTTGCCTGTCTGCTTGACGTGCTTGTGGTAAAACTTCTTCATTTTTCTTTTTGTTGCTTTTGGCGTCCCGCCACTTCTTTCTCATCGTCTCTTTTTCTTCATTAGCTTTCGTACTCCCAGCATTTTTCTTTTTCAGCGCTTCAAATTTTGTAGGATCATTCTTTTTTAGTTTCTCCCTATATCTGCGACAGCGTTCTGCTGCAGTTAAAGGCATCTTAAAAGATACATTATATAAATTATACATAATATTATTTCTTTCACATTGCACGCACTGTTATAATTGACGGACAGACAGACGGACATGGCGAAACAAAAAGGGTTCCTTATTGACTAAGGAACCCTAAAAACCTACATAAAATTAATCTTCAATTTGCACGTGTGGGGACTTCATCGTTATTTTTTTCCTGTTAAAAATAAATAATATTTCAAAATACACAAATGTAGACTAAGCTTTATAATTTCCGTTGTGACACGTCGCACAATTTCGTGTCATTCGGTCTCACAAAGGGAAAAAAATTCAACACAATCTTACCTAAAAAAATAATTACACAAAGGTTACTAGGTTTAGCCCATTAATACTGTTTTATTTCAACAAGGAAATGATTTATTTGTATTGTTATTTACTTAAAATTAACACAACTGTATATTAATTATTCACAATATAAACAAGTAAAACTTACTATTTCTTAATGACACACTGCAGGTTCCAGCACGTTCAACACACTGACACAAAACAAAATGGCGGAATCGTTCAGTTTGACGAGTATGATAGACCAGTGTTGCCACTTTAAATAAATTGGTTCTTTTTGGTAGATTTATTAATAAATCCTAGAATATCGCGTCGCACAACCTTAAGTATCACAACAGAAAAAAAATTGGGACACCTCTAAATTTATTTGTACAAACAATACAAATTGATTTTATGCAGTTATAATAGAATAATATTGACGGTTAAATTATGTATAATTTGTTGATATATGATAATAACATGTCACAGTATTTCTATAACATAAGATTTATATATTTTCGTGGAGCGGGCGTATGCAGACACCAACAAAATGTATGAAAGAAAAAAATCGACTTTTTTAAAAAAAAATATTAAATAAGTAATTTATTAAAAATATATCTATATAAAAATTTAGGCATATAGTAAAAATAAGGAGCTTTCTTGTATCATTCATCGATACATTTTTTTTTATTTCTAGTATTTTATTTTTAGCCTCCAACTTTACGGACATAGAGTTTTGTTGAAATGCGCTAAAATTTTGAGCCTTACCCAAGTATCAAGTTAACCCACCAGTTGATAAATTTCTGTACAAGAAAGCAGACTGGTCGAAGTTCAATGAACTATCTAGTAGTGACGTTAACTATTTTCTTGTGAACTACATATGAGAATCCCTTAGAATCTTACAATCATTTTTGCATTCGCCTCAATACATTTGTATACCTAAATTTACCAAAACTTATACCTTCCAAAGTAAATATCCAGCATCCTGGTGGAATGAAAGCTGCGAACAAAGTGTCATCAACTCGTACGAGGCTTTAAAATATTATAGAGATAATAACCTACAGATGGATCACCTTCAGCCTGAAGAATATAAAGTTAAAACCTAGGCAATTTCGTAACCCTAGAAAAACCAATATAAGTGAGTATTATCAGCACCTAGAGACGGACTTATCTAGAACTGAGTACAACATCAAACTGGAGACAACAGAAGAAATAGAATTAGCGGTCATTCAACTCAACGGAGCGATAAACGAGAGCTACAACAAATCCTGCCCTCTAATGACAGCGAAGTCATCTAAAGACAGCTGGTGGTGCGACAAACTGGAGAAAATGCGGGTTAACATGAGAAAGCTTTTCAATCATGCCAAAGCTTTTCATTTTCTTGGCTGAAGTAGATGTGCAGGCGAAGGGGACATGCACAAAGGCAACGCTCAAGTGGGCCAGGTGCAGGCACTACAACCCCCCTGTAGAAGATAGATATTATAGAGCTAATCCCAGTATGGAATCTTATATTAAGTACAAAAAATACCACAATTGTAAATGACCTAGATATGTATTATAATCTTAATAATAATAATGAGTTCCTATTAGATCCATTTTCAAAAAATGAATTTCTGTTAAGCCTTCAGTCGCGCAAAAATACTAGGCCTGGTTTATACGATTTTCCCTATATACTAATAAAAAACTTGGATGCGAGTGTACAAGATATCTTATTAGACATTTTTAATGCACTATGGAAAAAACAAATCATTCCTCAATCTTGGAAAACTCAGTGTGTGATTCCAATCCTTGAGCCAGATAAGCTGCCAGATAGTAAGTAAGTAAGTAAGTAAGTAAGTTTATTCATGTAGGCACAATACATTCGTATCGTCCTATTTCACTGTCGTCATGTATTATAGGTAAACATTTTGAAAATATTATCAAATGAAATAATTCCACATGTGCAATATGGCTTCAGACGAGGCAGGAGCTGTGCAGATAGTTTCTTGTCCCTCAACTGAAATATGCAAAAAATAGTAATAGTAGTGTTGCTTGTGCTTTTTTAGATGTAAAAGGAGCATTTGATAATGTTCATCCTGGTGTATTAGTTAAGGTCTTAACTGGCTTGGGGATTCCTGGATTTCTTGCAAGATGGATAAATGAGTTTTTAACAGGTCGTACATTATATGTAAAACATAACAACATTCTACATGGCCCAAAATTATCTAGTATATTATAAGTATCTAGGGGCACTATGCAAGGTGCCATTTTGTCCCCATTGGTTATAATTTATATACTATTGAAATTTGTAAATATCTAAATACTGATTTTGTAAATATCCTGCAATTCGCTGATGACCTTGTATTATATTCTGTAAATAATGATGTAGATTTGGCCATAAACACAATTAATTCTGCTCTTGAAGAGCTGCACACCTATTACTCTGACAAGTTGTGCATACAAATTAATCCATCCAAAAGTAATGCTATGATTTTTAGTAAAGACTTTCCTTCTATCAGTATTAAATATAATAATGAAATAATTCCAGCAGTAAATCAACATAAATTTCTAGGCATAATAATAGAGCCAAATTTTTGAAAAACATATTAAATACATTTTGCAGAATTCTATTAAAGGGCTTAATATTATGAGAAGTCTGGCAGGAGTATCTTGGGGAGCAGACCCCAAAATCTCTCTATCTTGTACATAGCAATTGTTAGAAGTCATTATGACTACAGCTGTTTAGCTTATTTAGGTAGTAGGTATGTACATAGGTTAGACATAGTTCAGAACAAGGCTTTGAGAATAATTTCAGGAGCAATGTGTTTAACTCCTATTAGAGCAATGGAAGTTGAGACTAATATCATGCCTCTTACATTGAGAAGATTGTTACTTGTGGAAAGATTTTGTATATATATATATAAAGTTATTAGCTTCAAACAATCAACACATAATTAAAAGAATAGTACCTTGCGATATCAACTACAATAAACAGCTAACAACGGGTGCTGATCTTCTTCATGGTCAGTCTCCAGAAATTGCTCGCATATTCCTGGAAATGAGAAAATTATACCCTTTAATTTATGTAAGCTCACCGTGGCTATGTTATTCACATACCTATGACAGTTTATTTTTTAAAATTCCAACAATTAATATAAGATATGAAAGAATTTTTGAGTAAAAATGGAAATTTCTATAGACTATATACTGATGGCAGCAAAGGAGAAAATCATGTCCGCCGTGCTGTATATGATCCTCAAAATAAACTTGTCCAAAGTTTTGTTCTGAATAATAATAGTATATATGTATAATATATAATATAATATATTCACTGCAGAGGCTTATATGCAGTCTTAGAAGCAATTAAGCTAATTTTATATGTAAATAACCACTATAACTTTTTAATTCTAACTGACTAATTAAGCTTAATCAAAGCCTTGGAAAGCTCCCAACTTCATTTTAAAGTTTCATATATGATTTATAAAATTAAAGAAATGGTTTATAGCTGTTGGAAAAAAGGCCTTGAAATTTCCTTTATGTGGATTCCATCACATAGAGGACAACAGGGAATGAAATAGCTGATAAGGCTGCATTTGAAGGGATCAATTCTTTAGATGTATCATTAATTGTAAATATACCTATAACTGATTGCTATGCTGACATAAAGAAGAATATAAAGAGGTTATGGATTGAATTCTGGAAACAAGACCAAACAACTAAAGGGAAATGGTATGGAAGCATACAAGAAGTCTTACCAGTCAAGCCATGGTATCATGGTTTAGAATCAACCAGCCGGGACTATATCACCACAATCTGTCGCCTTCGCTTTGGCCACCATAAGACTCCTGCACATTTAGCCAGATTCGGCATTATTCAAGACAATAAATGCAATAACTGTGGCAGCATCGGTGACATAGTTCATCTGATTTTTTCGTGTCCAGCATATCCAGCATATTCAGCTTCCGCCCCCTTATCGACACTCTGACCCTCCCGCCGCCTTAATGAGACTTTAAAAAATGTGGACTGTTATGAATCAATTTACAAATACATTAAAACACTTGTGGTAAAATCTAACAGTGAAGTGAAGTGTGAAAGTCAAAACTCAAACTCAAACTCAAACTGAAACTCAAAAGTACTTTATTACTGTAGATATTTACATATTCTTAGCAAACGTCATTTTTTGCCTCTTCTCTACATTGGACCACTGTGGGAGAAGAAGGGCGTAGAAACTCCCACAGATTGATTTCTAGATCTCTTTTAAAAATAGGTTGTGCTTAACTAATACAATTATGATTTATTTTTATTTAATAACCTGGAATAAATAATAACAAAATTATTAACAGCAAGGTCTGTGTTGAGCCAGATTAACCCCATACAGTCCTGTCATTTAAGTAATCTTGAACATTGTAATATCCCTTTTTCGACAAAGTCGCTTTAACATGCTTTTTAAATTGCTCAAATGGCAATTTCAAAATCTCCAGAGGTATCTTATTGTAGTAGAGAATGCACTGACCCTTGAAAGAATTGCTAACCTTCGCGAGTCTAAAACGGGGCGCACATAGTCTGATGTTTACCTAAGAAATAATCACATCTATCGCTATCGCTAAGTTTGGAAAATGTTGTAAGGTTCTTGCGTACATACATTATATTTTCGAAAATAAATTGACTAGCTACTGTTAGTATGTCAATTTCTATAAAAAGCTCTCTTAAGGAGTCTGTTTGTTTTAAATTATAAATTGCTCGAATAGCTCTTTTCTGTAAAATAAAAATAGTTTGAATATCCGCTGCTTTCCCCCACAACAAGATACCATAGGACATCACACTATGAAAGTAACTAAAATATACTAGCCTAGATGTAGCCACATCCGTGCTTTGTCTGATGTTCCTAACAGCGTAAGCCGCAGAACTTAATTTACCAGCCAATTTATCTATGTGGGGTCCCCACTGCAATTTGTCAACTGCAATCTGCAAACATGTGTCAAAAATTTTGGAATATGCAAAAATAAAGACTTGGCTCTAGGTCTAGTGCGGGCTCCACACATCGCGCGCGACGTCGTCGCACGAGGTTCGCGCCGCGACGTCACGGCGCGACATACTGCCCTTTCCACACTCGCAGCTGTTCATAAAGGGGATTTACACGATCAGTTCTACCGCATCCGTTCGCAAGCCAACGCATGGTGTAAACAGTCAACGCGCCGCCCTCAGAACGTATCGGCGACCGGATCGGTCGCCGCGCTAGGTGGCGGCGGCAGATTCGACGTCGCGTCGGTCGCCGATCCGTACTGAGGGCGGCCGGATGCTTACTCGTTTACTTACTCATAGGGTAAATGCGCCTAATATCATAGTTTTTAGTTTCATCGTTAATTTTAATTAGTATAGAGGTCAAATAATTATGTAATTAGAATGTGGTTCAATGTACTGTCTGCCTTTCTCTTTTTATCCAGCATAATAAGAGTTTAGTTAATATTAATAAACCCTCCATAAGTACCATACAAAAATGGCCCGCGATGTTGATTTGTAATAAAGTTCAATACCTATGAAAAAATTGTCCGGCTCCCGGTCGCCGTTCGCTTGCACTGTCAAAACGTTTCTTGTGAAATGACTTACAATACGATTAAAATCAGTTAAAGATTCGGCTTTTCTCGGATATCATTGCCTAAATCCGGAGACGGAAATGACACGAAATACATTACCGCGATTTCTTTTAGTTAGCATTTAATTTGAAGTATCATAAACGCAATGTATTGCACCTGCCAAGATGACATTACTAACAGGTAGACCTAAGAAATTGATTATGCAGAAGCGACATGAATTTGAATCGTATTTACTTTCTTCTTTTTTAAATAAATTAGATTCTTTTCTAATATAGTTATATACATTATTTACAATTTCACGACATTGAGCAACAATTTTTTTAACACGCTATAAATTTGTTGAAGCCATGATACATAACTATTGTAAGTTAATTTTGATAAAATTTGATAGAATCGAATATTTTCTCGAATGAAATTAGCGTTCATAAACATAAATGTATCATATACGTCACACTGTTTTTATTGACACTAAGAAGGCAGACTGTCAAAATATTCAATTATTTTTCTTATTTCAATTTAAAGGTTGTGTTAGTTTTGAGTTACAAAGGAGGTTTTGTTGCTTATATCGTTGTTGTATTGTATTCAATAAGACGACGAGTAATATAATTAAAGGTCATATATATAAAGGACAATTTCCGAGGTTGGCCGAATCATTAACTGATTTTAATCGTATTGTAACAACTTTTATTTTTATGGAATCTCTAGACCCCACGCTAGGATTCCCTGCGTCGTGGTGACTAGTCTCTTTCGCTTATGTAGGTACTCATAAGTTACTCATGTAGCTACACATATCATAAAAAAGACTTTTG
This sequence comes from Argyresthia goedartella, assembly GCA_949825045.1. Lineage (NCBI taxonomy): Eukaryota > Metazoa > Arthropoda > Insecta > Lepidoptera > Argyresthiidae > Argyresthia > Argyresthia goedartella. Next base: position 2,635,381 of record OX463811.1, on the reverse strand, counting down.
ACTGAGATTTAGAATTAACCTTGGTGTTGTGAGTTTTAGGGCTACGTGAATGTTTAGGGTGTCAAAAGATGCGTATCGGCAAGGGCCACAAGATATTAAAACATACATACAAAACTTTTTGATAGAGGGTACCACTGTTTGTTTGTAGCATATTTGTGTTCTGTGGTTTGTAAAAGGCGACATCTCACATTGTCAACAAAGTCTGTGACAAAAACCAGTTTCTTGCTTCCGTGGATTTGAGATATTGTAGTAACTGAACCTTTTTATTTAGATTTCTATGAGGATATATTAGATAGGTTGAAGCAAGAGCTCAGAAAATGTTGGATCATCATCATTTCTCTGATTAACGAAACTATATGCTTAAGCTTGCTTTATTTATTTACTCTGACTCATCTGTAACCTCAGATGAACGATACTCTTTGCTTTGTAACAAAACTAAGGGTTTGTAGCAAACATTACTTTGACAGGTTTGATCCTCATTATCCAGTATTACCAAAGGAAAGGCCCGTATTAATATAGGTACTGTGCTCATCTCTGAGTAAATGACAGATTTGACATGGCCTCAGTGTGACATGACATGACAGGTGAGACAACTCTCAGAGCTGAGGACTGTATATTTTAGTGGCCCTGTGAGATGTAGCGAGCGATACAGGAAATTTACTTTTTTTTCAAATGATTTTACACCCCCTCACATCCCCGACCCCTTGAAGTTTAACTGAAATAACTATAAATACAAATATTCCGACTGTATTTTCTTTCAATACCACATACAAACTTATGAATGCATCTGGTTACGTACATGAAGTATGAATTAAGCCGCACCGGTAACTTTGTAAACTACATTTTGCTATCTGAAATACAACAGTCAATAGTCAATAGTCAATAGTCAAAGTACTTTATTACTGTAGATATTTACATATACTTAGCAAACGTCATTTTTTGCCTCTTCTCTACATTGGACCACTGTGGGAGAAGAAGGGCGTAGAAACTCCCACAGATTGATTTTTAGATCTCTTTTAAAAATAGGTTGTGCTTAACTAATACAAATATGAAAAATTTAATTGTTATGATTAATAAGCAGGAATAAATAATTACAAAATTATTAACAGCAAGGTCTGTGTTGAGCCAGATTAACCCCATACAGTCCTGTCATTTAAGTAATCTTGAACATTGTAATATCCCTTTTTCGACAAAGTTGCTTTAACATGCTTTTTAAATTGCTCAAGTGGCAATTTCAAAATCTCCAGAGGTATCTTATTGTAGTAGAGAATGCACTGACACGCCCTCTTTGGCCTGGATTTCAGGCAAAACGGTAGCCTCGCCCGTAGCCGCGGGTTGGGGTAACGGCCAAGTGTCCCGTCAGAGGGCCACGGCTAGGGGTGTAGGGTCCGCTAAGGCGTCAGTCATAGCGGTGGGATGGGTCATGCTGACGGGGTAAGCTTCGGTGACTACGGCGGTGGGACCATGTCGCTGACACCTTGGTTCCCATCGTCCACAGAAGCGAGCTCCCGATGTCGCGCCAAGTACCAGCCCTATGCTCCTATATCTACTCGGTACTCCTAGCGACTGAAAGCTGTTCCAAGCGAGTAGGCGCTCCCAATTGTGCGGGCTCCGTGGAGGGTGGGAAATCGAGTAGACGAATCTCTATACATTTGACCATGGATCGTGTCAGGTCAAAAAACCCATCTGGAACGCTTCCAGCGGTGAAAACCGCAAGCGTCTCCGAACAGGTGCGAGAATCTGCCTCGGCAGATACTCAAGCCTCAACTGGGCGCACTGCTACCATCAGTGACCTACCGGTGCAAACCGGTAGTGATTCCACTGTGGAGGTTAGCTGCAAAAAGCCCGAAAGTGAGTCGAGAGGCAGGGCCACGGGGCAACCCGGTGCGCGGAGCCATTCGACAAACATCGCCGAGCATTTCGCCAGCGCCTGGACGACGGTTGGTCGAAAGGGTAAACCACCCAAGCAATCTTTGCAAGGGAAGGGCCCATCGACTAGACGTCCAGATACGGTGCAAACCGGACCAGGGCGTAAGGCGAATCGTCGGTGGAAGAAAAAACAACGTTTGGCTGCCACATCGGCCGCTGCCGGCGTAGATGGGGTTCCATCTGCCACGGTGGCGACCGATGGCGGTCCCGCTGTTAATACAGCCGGAGCTGCGGGTAAGGTGACCGGCTCCCGTGGTGTCAAAGGGGCAACCCTAGACTCAAACGGGGCTAAACCTACCGTAGCGTTCTCGGGTGGTCCAACTCCTAACAAGAAGTTGAAATCTGCCAAGAGATCCGGCAAAAACGAGCGCGCGGCTGCTAAGAGGGCTCGACTGGGGGACAGTAATTCTCCTCGAGTGGAGCCTAAAAAGCAGTGCACGGAAGCGCGCAGAGCTGGGGTCACCTATGCTCAGAAGGTGAAATCTGACCAGTACATCGCCGTAACTGACGTCGCTACTGGTCATATTTCACAGGATCTGTCAACGCTCATCCTCAACGAGATTGATGACAAAATCTTGAGGGAAGCGTTGGCGGATCCGAGCAAGGAAAACCCAAATTCGGTGGCAAACCTCGTTACGAGGACGGCCACCTTAAACTGTTCGTGGAGGACGAGTACTCCCTGAACTGGCTGCGGGAGTGTGTCTCCGGTGTGTCTACACCATCCAACGTACAGTTGGTGGTGAAACGCCAATCGGAGATGGTCCACAGGGTTCGATGTTGGGTGCTCATACCCAACGAACGAGGCAAGTGGAAGTCTGCGCCCGACGTCGGCGTAGTCCTCCACTTCATGAACAAGTGGGCACAGGTTGACCGATGGCTCCTCCAGAAAGTGGATGAGCAGCAGGACAACCTGTTTCTCATCACAGACGTCCCTGAAGATGTGGTGCCGACCCTGCTGGGAAGGGGCAGACAGCTCCTTTTTGGTAGTGGTTCGGTCTACCTTAAATTTCAGGGACCCGGTGGGAAATTTGTGAAGGAACCACCGGTGGTAGCGCAGACCAGCTCTAAGCTGGTCATCACTGGGGTTTCATCAAGAACAGCTATGCCCCAGAGTTCCACTCTAGAGCGGCAGCAAACAGGCCCCGATGCAGTCGGGGAAAGTTCTGCTGCTCAACCGCAGGACGAGCACGCGCACTGGGAGGCCATGCTGCTTGGTGAAGGCGATGAGCCAGAACCAGCAGTGGTGCCCTCTGAGGGCGAGGAGCTGTCCATGCGGCTGAAGGAGGAACTCGTCTTGGAGGTGGAGGAGGGGTTGACCAAAAATGGCGTCCCTCTCCCGCGATTGTAAAATCCTCCAAGCCAACCTCCAACACAGCCAAACTGCAACGGCCCAGTTAAGACGCTGGTTGGGGGCAAACAGCACTGCCGTGGCTCTGATCCAGGAGCCGTGGATCAACCGCGGTAGCATTCGAGGGCTCGCCAATTTGAGAGGTAAGCTTTTCGGTACAACTGATCACGATAACCCTAGAACGTGCATCATAACTACTAACAACATCCCAGCACAGCCATTAACAGAGTTCTGTTCCAGGGACCTGTGTGCCATAAGGCTGCAACTGCCCGACACAGCTAGGTGCCGCGAACTCGTGGTGGCCTCCGCCTACATGCCTGCGGAGGACAACCCGCCTCCACACGACCTGTGCCGGCTCGTGGACCACTGCGAGAAGTCGGGCCTCCAGCTCATCGTTGGGGCCGACTCGAACGCGCATCACCCACTGTGGGGCATGCCAGATATGAACAGCAGAGGTAAGACACTTGTTGAATACCTATTTACTACAAACCTCAATGTGCTTAACATAGGTTCTGAACCAACTTTTGTTACCAAGCGGAGCAGAACTATCGTTGATATCACCCTGGCAACGGCGGACATATCCGACGACGTTGGGGGCTGGCATGTGTCCAACGAGGCGTCATGCTCTGATCATCGATGGATACGCTTCGATATCAACGCAGCGTTCTCCCCAACTGTCCCTAAGAGAAACCCACGCAAGACTGACAGAACCAGGTACAGAGCTATCCTAGGTGAAAGACTTGCTTGGGCTGAGACTCTACCAGATCCGGAGGGACCCGAACAAATCGAACAACAGGTAACAGATTTTACAAATACTTCAATAGACTGCTACCATTCAACTTGCCCGCTTAGCACACCAGCGCCTACCAACATCAAGGGGCAGCCTTGGTGGGGTCCTGATCTAGATAGGATGCGTGCTAAGATCAGAAGACTGCTAAACAGGGCGATGAACACCAGTGCTGATGAGGATTGGGACAACTATAAAGATGCCAAATCCAAGTACAAGAAACGACTACGGTTCAAAAGCAGCAACTCATGGAGGAAATTCTGCAGCGACATTGAAACCGTTGATCAAGCAAATCGGGTAAGGCAAATACTAGCTCAACAAGGCAACTCCAGGCTAGGGTCGCTTAAAAAACCCGATGGAACATATACCTCTTCCACCACAGAAACACACAGTCTCTTGTTGGAAACTCACTTTCCCGGAAGTAGAACTATTCAAGAGATTGTGTGGCCGGAAGAGGTTCACCATGAAGCTGTCGACCACTTAGACATAACTAATAATATTATCACTGCTGACAAGGTGAGATGGGCCATTAATAGCTTTAAACCTTTTAAATCAGCAGGACCAGATAGAATCTTCCCAGCACTTCTACAGTGGGGGGGGGGGGGGAACCCGTCATCAATATAATGGTCCGAATCATGAAAGCATGTCTTAGATTCGGATACGTTCCCAAAAGGTGGAGAGTAGTAAACGTAATTTTCATACCGAAGCCAGGAAGGAGCGACTACACTAACGCTAAATCTTTCAGGCCGATTAGTCTCACCTCGTTCCTGCTTAAGACTCTCGAACGTTTGTGCGAGAGACACCTGAGAGATGGAGCGTTAAAACATATACCCTTACACAAGAATCAGCATGCATATAGTTTGGGTAAGTCTACTGAATCGGCTCTCCATGCAGTTGTATCCACAATTGAAGAGGCGATTCAAAACAAATGCATCTGTCTTGGAACTTTTATTGATATAGAAGGTGCCTTTGACAAGACGCAGCATAGCAGTATAAGTGCATCTCTAACAAGGCATGGGGTGTCAACAGCTGTAAACAACTGGGTCACAAACATGCTTAACAAACGTATCGTGCGTCTAGCTGGAGAGTCCCTGTCGGCGGAGGTAGTGCGGGGATGCCCGCAGGGAGGAGTGCTCTCCCCGCTTCTGTGGAATCTGGTCATTAACGACCTGATTACCAAGCTTAACGCTAATGGATACTACACCGTAGGATACGCCGACGATTTGGTAATCCTCATCACAGGTAAATTCGCGAGCACAGTATGCAACCTTAAACAAACAGCTCTTCGCATCGTGGAGCGCTGGTGTTTAGAATATGACCTGGCGGTTAACCCAACAAAAACGGAAATGGTCATGTTCACTAACAATAGGGCTCTTGGTAGGTATACCCTACCTAAGCTCTTTGGAACGGAACTCCAGCTAGCAACTGAGGTGAAGTACCTGGGCATAACCTTGGACAGCAAGCTCAACTGGAGTAGCCACATCGACAACAAACTAAAGAAGGCGAGTATTGCTTTCTGGCAGTGTCGGAGAATGGTGGGGAAAAAAGTGGGGACTTTCTCCCAACATCATTCTTTGGCTGTACGTAACGGTGATCCGTCCTCTTGTCTGCTACGGAGCTGTGGTGTGGTGGACCAGGACCAAACTAACCACAATGGTAAGCAAACTCCAAAGCTTCCAAAGGCTGGCCTGCATGGCTATCACAGGTAGTATGAGAACTACTCCAACAGCAGCAATGGAGGCCATGCTGTGTCTTCCGCCACTCCAGCTGTATATTAAGCAGGAGGCTGCGTCATCTGCGGTGAGACTCAACACCTTAGGACTTTGGAGGAAAAACAGGACCTCACACACCGCCATCCTAGGGGAAGTTTACAAAAAATTTCCCATTTCTATGGCTTGCAGTGACAGAATCCCTAAACAATTTGTTTTTGACAAAAAATACAATATACAGTTACATGAAGACCATCGGGTTGAGGGGCTCGACGTTAAAGAGCTCAGAATTTTTACCGATGGTTTAAAAACTGAAGCAGGCACTGGTTCAGGCACCTTCTCGGAGGACCTAAACATCAAGATAGCCATTCCACTGGGTGCCCATAATACTGTCTTTCAAGCTGAATGCATGGGCATCATCTCGGCCGCTAATGCCATAGCATCGAGAAAGGTAAGTGATTCCTCCATTCGAATCCTCTCGGATAGCATGGCCGTCCTACAAGCCCTAAATAGCAACACTATTAACTCAGGGCTAATCTACGAGTGTCACAAACGACTAATGGAGGTATGTCAACATAACCGCGTAATCCTTCAATGGATAAAAGGACACAGCGGATCAAGAGGTAACGATGCAGCGGATGAGTTGGCGCGTAAAGGATCTAGCTTGACAGCGTATGGTCCCGAACCTATCATCCCTCTTCCCTTCAAGATGGTACGCTCATTTCTGAGAGAGTCGACCAGGAATGATCATGCCACTCTTTGGACAAACCATGAGGAGTGCAGGCAGGCTAAGCTGGCCTTGCCGTCCCCTAGCGCTAGGCTGGCTAAGACCTTGCTTCGACTTAGTAGGCCGCGCATGCGACTGGTAACTGCAGCACTTACTGGCCATGGTTTCTTTAATAAACATCTATATGTCCTAGGTGTTACCGACAGCCCCCTTTGCAGAGCCTGCTTGGAGGCAGAAGAAACGGCTGCTCACGTCCTCATGGAGTGCACAGGAGTAGCGGGCTACAGGGCTAAACACCTCGGTCAATCGAGGGACCTTCCAGGGATAGTCGGTAACGTAAAGGGCCTACTGGCGTTCCTGGAGGAGTTGGGTTGGCTCGAATGATGTCGCATTCCCACCCACACGCAAAATAGGCGCTTTCGTCGTCGAGTTGCGGAAACCAGCCCGTCTTACAATTGACAATTGACAATACAACCTATTATTATTTCACTAAAGTTAAATAGCCTATGTTGTTTTTACAATCTCCACAAATCCAACTTGGGCTGTAGCGGTTTCTTTAGAAGTTTCAACCCGCCATATCTCGTCCATTTTGTAAATTTTCCAAAACGTGAACCAAAAAATAAAAACTATTTAATTGTCGACCCTGCTCACAAAAATTCACGGGAATTGTGATGAAACATGTTATATGGTATAGTACTATACCTATCTGAGTAATTTGCAATATTTGATAATTTCAAAGTGAAAAAAGATTGATGTGTGCGCTTTTACCCTACGTGGCGGCGGTACTTCAAAGGAATGTTTGTCGGTTATACACTGCAATGTTGCCAACCCGGTGGATTTTCCACTAGGCATGGTGGTTTAGACTTTAATTTTAGCGGTCAAAAAGTGTTTTTAGTGGCTAGTGGATTTTCTATTGGATTACGTTGATTCGGTTAGTCGTAAGGTACTACATTCAACCACTGGCATAATTTTCATAATTCTTATAGTTAGAAAAGATCGCACTTATAAAAAAGTGGATATTTTTTGTTGTGTTGGCAACACAACATAACTAAGTTTTTCAATTTCTTCTATGATTTCGATTATAACCTTTATTTAGATCGTAACTAGGTCGAGTTTAATTTATTGAAAGGTCTGTGTATCGATTGCCTTGGTTTTATGATATGCGTCGACGTGACCGCTTTTTTAGTTTAAGTACAAATTGCATACTTTTTAATAATTAGTTTGCAATATCGTTCATTTTGATAACTCCACTTGACTTCTATTCATAAACAGAAGTTATTTTTCTTCTTTGCCACGCAATTAAGCTTAAACAGAAGCTGATATAACAGTATAGCAGATTCTGAACAGTATAGCCTATGGTGTTCTTATGATAACGTCGTATTTATACTATCCTATGACACTTGGGATAACTTCGATTCTAACGATACCTACGTAAACACTAAAAATCGTGGATGTTAAAGAATCTCACTCAGATTTAAGCGTACATACTTATACGACATATAGGTACTCATACATGTACCTACCCGTACCCCATTAAACACCCTATAACATGTTCCTACAATGTACAATGGTAGGGATGGTGTGGATTGAATTGTTTGTAATAACTGTGCCTCTACCACTTCATATACGGGAAAAGCCATGACGCTATTTGTGTTTTGTACGCCAATATAGCGAAGCCAAAAGAAGGGTTATGTGTTTGACCGGTATTTATGAATGTTCATTTGTTCCACCGGAACATCTAAACTACTTATCAGAATTTGACAAATAAGGTATCTTTGGAAGAATCTTAATTGTTCACAGGCTATGTGACTTCACATCACACTAAAATTAATGTGGCGGCCTCTAGAGGGCATAATGTATTTTAGATAGCAAAATGTTGTTTACAAAGTTATTGGTGCGGCTACTTTCATACTCTATGTGCGTAACCAGATTCATTTATAAGTTTGTATGTGTGGTTAACAGATAAAAAAAACCTTGGCAATTCCGGGCATAGAGAAACTTATTAATACTGTAGACAAGAGACATCAGTCTTCCTTGACGGCCAGCGCCTCTGACGGTCATTGCCGGAACTATGGCAAACTAAAACATACGTATAGCTACATGTACAAACTACTCGTACGTACATATAGCTATAAAACTCCCGGAAATATTTTGGCGATTGATGACTGTGTATAACTTTCGGAATATAACTTGACCAGCGTTTGCTGTGTGTCTCGCTCTCTCACAAAGTCTGTCTTTGAGAGAGAGCGAGACACATACAGCAAACACTGGTCAAGTTATATTCCGAAAGTTATACTTGAAGTCTACAGTCATCAATCGCCAAAATATTTGTATGAATGTCCATTTATTTTAAGTGGAAAGCCATGAAAACTTTATTTGGAGATTAATGATAGTAGCTTTAATTTATTGATTAAAATAAAATAACATGTATAAAAATGCAAGTTTAATCAAGAGTGTTTATTTTTTCTTACATATATCTTATTAGCTAATACTTGTATAGAATCATCACAATTATAATCAGATCTGGTGCCGTTCAAAATCTTATTAACATCGCGGCACCAATTATAGATAAAAAATCGACAACATAAATCAGAAATAAAATCAGCTATCATTGATTTATGATTTTGGCATTTTAAACAATCAAAATTAATTTGGACTGAAATCATTGTTTTGCAATATGATTTTAGATCAGGTATTTCACTTTTTTTTTCAATTATGTTTGTAATCAGATCTTGTAAATCAGAAAATAATATAATCATCTCTTCGGAAGGATAAGTAAGGCATTTTTGAAAATTATAATATTCACGTTGAATCAAATAATCATTAGGGTTTTTTGAATCACACATAGTTTCCTTACATTCTAAACAATTTTTGAAAATTTTATTTTTGGTTTGTCTTAATATGTAACCAGATACATAGCTTAATGTGGCAATGATTTTAGGATTATTTTTCTTTTCATTAAAATCAACTTCATAGTTTAGATCATCAACATCAATTTCTGTAATAATTTGTTGATTATCAGAATCATTGATTTCGAATAAATTTGACATACAATCAATAATTTCACATGCATCTTCTTCACAATTAGATCCCCTCGATTGGTTACTTAAATTATTTACTAAAAGTGACGCAAATGCGTGTTCGAAGCCAGTAGGGGTTGGGGAATTATTCCTACAACCATGGCTTCTGATTGATCCGAAGAAATTTTCAATAGGGTCCTGATTCAAATGTCTCATCCAGATTGACTTAAAATTATATTCGTTAATTATTTTATTTGTTAAAAGCTCCATGTTATTAAGAGTATGTATCCAGTTACGTATTGATGGTACCGTACCTATCCTTCCTTCTTTTGTTACAAATTTCATTGATTTCATAATATTTTTTGCATTTTTCCAAATCACAGAGTGCTCTGAAGTAGAAGTGACAGGCCCCAATAATTTCTTTCCACTTTTTTTTCTTGAATTATTGTAACTACCATTCAAAGAATCAAACAAATCATCAAAAAATAGTAATATATCTGCTGTATCTTTGCTTTCTTCAGGTAATATACCCTTATCTGTAAAAAGAAAAGTAAAACATTAGAGATATTCATGGCTCTGTGCATGTGGTCCGCAGAATAAAAGTGTCAATATTTAGCTAAGCATTAGTAAGTTAAAGTAATACAAAATGTATAGTTTATCAAGTTTAAAATGACTGAACTGATTTTGATGAAACTTGTACAGTTCCTTGTTGAACAAACATACTTACAGAACACATATTACTTAAAGTCGGGTCAAGATAATCACCAGCCAAATAACCCATGTTAGTTCCAACACTTTTGCTGAACAGCTGAGTGGCATATTTGACTTTCATTTTCGCCATTTTCTTTGGGTTTACATGGACCTCCGTAAGTTTTTTTATTAGTCGAATGCCCTTATATCCCGGGTTCTCTTAATATAATTGCTGGATGTGATCCCATTTGGCTACTTTTCCTTTTTCATTTAGAGTATAATGTGGATTTTTCGAAATCAGATTATTTCTTATGCCCTTCATTAGGTGTGGTGTATCGTACAGAGGTATGATTTCTTGCCCATTAATTTCAAAAGTGTCATTACTCCAAGTCTTCTTATTGTTTTGATACTCTTGTTTAGTTTGTTTAATTAATGATTTTAATTGTACTTAGGTTTGTTGACCCTTGATCACAAATTGTAGCCAAGACAATAAATCCACATTTTTGAAACTCATTTATAACATTTTTTAATTGCAACCCCAAACTCTCAGTTGATGTGGTTCCTTTACAAAAAGAATATGTCACTGCTGATTTATAATTCTTTATCACTCCCCTTATCATGAAAACCACATGGTCTGCAATTATTCTTTTTCGCTCGAATCAGGTGTCAACGAAACCTTTGATGATATCTTTTTTTCTGTTATAATCGAAATGAGGTGTGAGAGCTATTTCGTCAAATAATACGGTGCATAGTCTTTCATATTCTTTCATTTTGCCTGCTTTTTTCTTCAAAAGTTTAAATATATTTTGATTGATTCCGGGTTTAATACCGGCTTTTGAAATGAGACGGCTGAGGGTCAATGGCGATGGCAAAATAAATATTTTGCTAAGCCATCTGGCCTTGTTTATATAAACTCAGTGCCATGAGTTTTTCATCGAGAGTAAATCTACGTCCCATTTTTGGCTTCTTTACTTCTCGAAATTTCATCACAGTGAAAAGTGCAGCAAGAGTTGTGAATTGCTTTAGGCATTTCTGAAATGTAACATTTTCTGAGAGTTTCAAGGCTCTTTTTAATCTTTCTGAATAACTGTCATTACATTTCTTCAGTTTTCTCACTTTCGTTTTTAATTCACTTAGAGAGCTTGATTCTTGTTTTAAATTAATTCTCTTTCTTTCAGCTTGCTGATTGCTTTTGGGTTCACCTGTAATAAAAAAGAATGATTTTTATTTATTTTCATTATAATAACCAGGAACTTTCAGTAGGTAGTGCTTGACTTATTGGTCAATTGACTTGTTTTCCTGGCTTCTTCTTCTTCTTCTTCTTCTTCAGCATTTCACCGTCCACCGTTGGACATATGCCTCCCCAGTTGTCCTCCATCTTGTGCGGTCCGCGGCCATTCTCGTCCAGGATAGGCCGGCCGTGATCTTTATGTCGTCGGACCACCGTGTCGCAGGTCTTCCAACGCTTCTTTTTCCTGTGCGGGGTCTCCAGAACAAAACTTTAGAGCTCCATCTTCCGTCATTTCTGCGACAGATGTGTCCAGCCCATTGCCATTTAAGTCGCGCGACTCGTTTTCCTATATCGGTAACTTTAGTGCGTTGGCGGATGAGCTCGTTTCTTATCATGTCGCGGCGGGACACTCCGAGCATCGACCTTTCTATCGCTCTTTGTGTGACTCTAAGTTTGTTCATCATCCCGGCAGTAAGCGTCCATGTCTCGCAAGCGTAAGTCATCACCGGGAGAACACACTGGTTATAGACTCTAGTCTTCAGCGATTGAGGGATCTTGGAGTGGAAGACGTCCTTGAGCTTTACGAATGCTCCCCAAGAAAGCTGGATTCTTCGGTCAATCTCGCGATCCAGCGAGTCCCGTCCCAGTCTGATGATCTGCCCTAGGTAGTTATACTCCTCCACTTGCTCCATCACTCGGCCGTCTACTGTGATCGGATCTTGGGACATATCGTTCATGCCCATAACCTTAGTCTTGTCCGAATTCATTTTAAGACCTACCCGGATAGATGCGTGGCACAGATCGTTGAGCATCTTTCCCAGTTCTGTGGGGGTTTCAGCCAGTATGACGATGTTTTCCTGGCTAGTAACTGCTAACCATTTTATTTTTAGGGTCCCGATCCACCTCACATTGCCACAAGCATCTTAAGATGCTCGCATAACAGGCTATAACTGGTTATTTTGACCTCGGGGCAACGACCGGTTAAAAGGAAAAAAATTGAACCCTATTAGGATTACTATGTTGTCCGCCCGTCTGTCTGTCTGTCTGTCCGTGTATCAAGACCATTATATCAAAAATGCGTGGATTTATCAAACTGAAATTTATATCAATTGAGGGTTTGCGGTCGCCTGAAGTTGTGAAAAAATCAACCTTCTAGGTCAACGGAATCGAACTATACAACCGTTTATGCTGTAATATTGTTGGATTTTCATAGTAATTGCAATGGACCCAAAACCTATAGGGTACTTCCCGTAGGCCTAGCATCATGAAATTTATGATTATATGCACAATCATGAAAGCGCTCAAAATTATATTAACTGTACAAAATACTTACATGAGGTTGAAGGTTCATTTTCATTTTGTTTATCAATGTTTGTCATATCAGCCAATGGCTTTCTCACGTAAGATATAGCTGTAAAAAAGCAAATGTCTAAATGAATATAAAAATATATACCTATATGTGTATCTAAAATGTGTCTGCGCTCAAAATGATTTAAATTAACTGAACATAATACTTACATGAGGTTGAAGGTTTATTTTCATTTTGTTTATCAATGTTTGTCATATCTGCCAATGGCTTTTTCACGTAAGATATAGCTGTAAAAAAGATTATTTTTAAATGAATGTAAAAAATATATTTGTGTAATTAATTACCTACTTGTGCAAAACTAAATTATCAAAATATCGACCTGGTATTTGCAAAGTTGGCACAGCATCAACGGTGAGGGTGTTTACCCAAGTGTGATATTTGGCTTCAAAATGTTTATGACACACTTTGCGGCGTTTGAAAATATAGGCATTTTCCAGACCTATTACTTCTCCACCAACGTTATACAGCCATGATCTGAATTTGTCTGGATATTTCTCCGGGTCCGGAAATTAATGTAACGGCACCTTGTCCGCACCTGTTTCAGAAATGATATTTTTATGAGATTAGATACAATTAGGTAGATAGTAAGCAAGTACCTACTCAATGGGAAATCAGAAAATAAGTTAGCTACTTACGAGATACGTCACAACTAGCAACACAACACCGTTTGTCCGACATTTCGAAGAGAAACCAAACTAAAAAGATTAGCAACATTCGTGCTCCTTGCGATGGTCGAAATTTGAGGCGGGATCGGTTGTCCAGGGAAATTGCTCAGGTCAAAAGATTGACAGCGTCCGTATTCCTTGCGATGGTCAAAATTTGAAGCGGGATCGGTTGTCCAAGGAAATTGCATAGGTCAGTCAGAATATTAAGAAAGAGGGAGAAAATTCGCGCACACACCACAACAAACAAACACCGAAAAACCAACAAATGTCAAATATGCCGGTCGGCGGGGTACGTTCCAATCCACTAACTTAATTGTAGGGAATAAAATATATGAATATTTGTGGACGCGATATTATAAGCTCTTGTCAATTTCGGGTAAGTACTTGTATAAGACACATTGAATTTGGGGGAGGGGGGCGTGGAGGGGGGGGAGGGGTGGGGGAGGGAAGTTCCCCCCACCTACCCCCCCTTTTAGGAAACCACTAGTTTTTATGTTATGGAGGTCCAAAGATTGAAGAAAATGCCTACATTTTTTGGATTTCGGGGGAGTTGGAGGAGGAGAGGGGTTGGAGGAGGGGTTGCCAAGAGTAGGGGGTCGCCTCGCTCCGGCTCCCGGGTCTGCTGTAATGTGTGAACCTAACAAACCTATCTTTAGTTTTTAAACAGGAAGTGACCTAAAGCAACCAATTTGGTTCTGATAAACTCCATAAAGTAGTTAGTAAGTAAACAAAGCTAAAGTCGCCCAGAGAATCACGGATAAAACGAGAGCGCAACAGAACATTCACGAAACACGGAAGGAATCTAAATGAAATGAGCAAGTAGGGGGTCGCCTCGCTCCGCTCCGCTTCGCTCCGGTTCCCGGGTCTGCTGTAACGTGTGAACCTAACAAACCTATCTTTAGAGTGACCTAAAGCAACCAATTTGGTTCTGATAAACTCCATAAAGTAGTTAGTAAGTAAACAAAGCCAGTCATCCAGAGAATCACGGATAAAACGGGAGCGCAACAGAATATTCACGAAACACGGAAGGAATCGGAATGAAATGAGCAAGTCATTATGTCAGAAAATACAAAATTGCTGACGCAAATTTCTACCATTACAATAAAATCTTGTAATTTGTACTAAAATCATGTACCAATATCCAACGTTGGAGATTTTGGGTTTGACATTTGTCGTTCCGAGATTGGCCAAGTTGTAAAAATCGCGTAAACATATTTTATAATTAAAGTGCTAAAATGATGTTTCCTAAATCAGAAAATGGTATCAGAGGATAGCTAAGGACCCCCCCTAACCACCTAAGTACTCCAATCTTCAAATTTCAATGTGTCTTATATAAGACCCAACCCTCAATTTCTCATATAATTTATAATAGTTTGCAGTTAGATTTATAAATTTTAAAGCTTTCCTAGTTTTTTTATTAAAAGTATTCACATTTATTCCATCTTTATGTAAAAAGTTCATAGCATGAAACGGAACGTTTGGTGGTGGTGTTTCTCTACTGAAAAAATAAAAGTGATACCATTTCACGAAATAATTATTTGACAAGTGACATCTGCAGGGCTTGGTCAGCACTAATTTCATGCTCACAAAGCTAAGGAATCACAGTATAGAGGAGTGATGAGCCCATGATTCCGGGTAAGTTTTCCTGTAATTTTTGGATTAAGTTATACATTCTGTACTTTTTTCATAATTCTGAGAGTCTGGGGGGGGGGGGGGGGGGCTTATGAATGAGAATGAGCCTTAAGGATATACAACCGGGCACCGAGCAGAAGGATTTTCGTACAGTAGAAGGATTAGGACCCAGTAAGCCGCAGCCAACGCATCGGCCGCCGGATCAGCCGCCGCAGAAAGCAAAGGTCGCCCGAGCTGTCGCCGCAGAACGCAACGGCGGCCGATGCGACGTCGACTCGGTCGGCGCTGCGATGGCAAGAGTAGTGTAAAGACCCATCGGGTGGCTGATCCGGCGGCCGTTACTAGGTAGTAGAATTCTAACGCTGTGTGAATGATCCTATAGCCGCCATAGAAACCTGGCCGTAAATATCAAAAAAAAAAAAACTCTCTGAAAGAAAATGGCCTGTGCTGTGCGTGCCGTGCGTTGCGTGCTTGATTGATTGATGGGCATTTGGCGTCCTTCCAAAGAGTAATATAAGTATAAGGGCGTCCTTCCTTATGAGTAAATTAACTAAACTCTTTGTGGGAGTCCTCGGTCGTTCGGCCGAATCTTGGAAATCCAGAGTAATTCAGCATTAGTGAAGGCAGGGCAGACTGCAGTCTTTGTTTTGTAAGTACTGGAATTTTGGAATATTGTAATTTCTTGTGGCTTGAATGTAATGTACCTATTTAAATAATAATCGATTTCCGTCAGATAAACCCAGTAGTTGGTTGGAGTGTAGATAAGGGGGCGCCAAGGAAAAAAAAACTTGGAATCTTCCGCCCCCTTATCGACACTGACCAAAATATAAGATTATATTATTTCCAAATACGAAAGAATAGCTTCCGCCCCCTTATCGACACTCTAACCCAGGGCTCCATTGAATGTTCAATCTCATCTTGACTAACCAAACATAAAAACCTATTGCGTATTTCCACAGATCGGCCTACATGATGTAGGCTCCCGCCGCGACGAAGTCCTCGCCGTCGCATGCTCCGGCGTCTACCTCCTTACAAGAACGCCAAGATCATCTGCACCAGGAATCAGTCTAAGCTTGATGGGTGTGATGTAGTGGTGGAAGTCGGAGCTGAGTTCGACCGTGGCAATAAGGAATACAATCACCACCAAAGGGACTTTACCAGTTTGAAGCCTCAACAAAAAGCGAAAAAAAATAAAAAAAATCACAAGGGGCTGGTCCGCGCCCTTATCAACACTGACTAAGTCCTTTTTTGACCCTATTACTAAGCGTCTGCTGTCCGTTTGTAGCAGGTATAGTAGAGATTTGATGTACAGGGTCCCCATACAAGTGAAGATGTGAGTGGATGAAGGTGATAAGTGCATTTTTTTAGATTTTGAGTAAATTGAAGTTAAAGTATTACTACAATTTTCTTTTGTAAGTCGCAGAAATGATTAGTTATGCCTTAAATTTGAATGCAAAATAGTGTGAATGATCTTAAATTTTGAGGGTATGTTGGTAATAAAACTCTTGCGATATTATTAAATATTATATTTAATAAAAACTAAACATAACTCTTTCTTCCATGAACTAACTTAAACTAATTTGTTCTTGAGGCTCTAAAAAATTAGGGTGCTAAGTTGGAATACAGTAATACCTCGCTTAACGCGAGGGATGCGTACCAGACAAATTCGCGTTAATCGAAATACGCGTATAACGAGGTTGATAGAATAACAAGACAAATGTATGTATGTATGTATTACAAAGTTACTTTAATACTTAGTTACAAAAAAAAACAATGAATTAAAAAATAACCTTAATTTTTTGAGAAATACTGGTCTAAAGTTTTTTGAGTAGCATTTTTCTTACGATCAATTAAAATTTTTTCATATGTAGCTACACCGTTTTCTATGGATTGTCTAAGATGTAAAACGCGATTAACATCACTGTCCGAACTCTCTAAAATCTCAAGACCAGAATATATTTTTGAAAGTGCCTCCTGAATTGACTTGGATGATAACTTTCTTTCTTCTGACGGTTCTTCTTCATTTATCTGGGAAGTGTTTTGCATTGCCAATAATTCTTCATTGCTTAAAGGTGCGCTATCGGTGGCAACAAATTCTTCTAACTCCTCCATTGGAATGCTTCCGAGCTCAGAACCCTCCATCATGACTGCGATGTCTTCAATAACCTGTCTTGTTGTATCTTGCACTCGCAGACGCCTACTTGGTGCCTCCACTACATCAGGCCACAGACTTCTCCATACTCCATTCATGCTGCTCAGCTTCACTTCATTCCAAGCGGCAGCAATATTTTGTACAGCCTTAAAAATATTGAATGATTTCCACCAATCACTCATAGACTGCTGTCCTTCTCCATCTGTCTCCCGGATTAGCTGACCAAACGTGCGACGGTGATAGTAGGCCTTGAAGTTCGCTATAGCCCCTTGGTCCATAGGCTGTAGAATGGAGGTGGTGTTTGGTGGCAAAAACATCACCTCCACTTTCAAACCTCGCGGTGAATCAAATGTTGGTGGATGACCAGGCGCATTATCCAACAGTAACAAAACTTTTGGAGGCAGCCTATTACGATTGCAGTACGCTTTAACTTCTGGGCAAAAGCTGTTTGTAAACCAATCACTGAAAACCTCTCTTGTTACCCATGCTTTTCGGTTTGATCGCCAAATAACTGGCAAGCTATCCTTATCCATGCCTCGCATCACTCGTGGTGTTTCTGATTGATAAACCAGCAATGGTTTCAATTTTAAATCTCCAGTGGCATTTCCACCTAAAAGCAGAGTCAGTCGATTTTTGGCTGCTTTAAAACCACTCGCCTGCCTTTCTTCTTTTGAAATAAAAGTTCTAGATGGCATTTTTTTCCAGTAAAGACCAGTTTCATCTGCGTTGAAGACGAGACATGCTGGAATTTTCTCTCGCAGTATGTAGTTGTGAAGCTGGGTAGGGAATTCCGATGCAGCTGCTGTATCAGCGCTTGCTGCTTCTCCAGTTACACGAATGTTATGCAGATTCAATCGTTTTTTTAATTTCTCAAACCACCCATTACTAGCTACAAAAGATGGAACAGAAGACCCTTCACCTTCTTGCTGTTTCAGGCTCTCATATAAAGAAATTGCCTTTGCACAAACGATATCTTGACTTATTGGAGCATTTTTTTTATTCATATCTTCTATCCACACAGAAAGCATTTGCTCCATTTTTTCTATAACAGCTGGTCTCGTACGAGTTATTTTCTTGGCACTGGTTGGCGTCCCATGTTCACTAGAACGCAATAGTTTATCACGACTTTTCACAATTGTACGCACAGTAGACTCTGAGAGCCCAAATTGTCGTCCAACTTCTGTAGCTTTACCACTTTTATCCATTTCTTTTAAAACCTTTAGCTTCACCTCCAAACTTAAACTTTTTCGTTCTTTTTTAATAGCCCGCGACGACATTTTCAGTCCAAGAAAAGAAATTTTATTCCAAAATTATCAAAAGACGAAAGACTAACGTTTTTTCAACAATGTATGTAGGTATGTACAACTTAAACATCTCACAAAACTACGCATTATTACTGGCTCATGCGATCGCGCCACTCGCGCCATAGGACCAATCAGGACACGCGTAAAGCGAGGTAAATTAGCGCGTATTTTAAAAATCGCGTTATAACGAAATCGCGTTAAGCGAGGTCGCGTAAAGCGAGGTATTACTGTATTGATATTGAATAAACATTTATATTTTTTTAATAAACAGAGCCAGCCTCTTCAAAAACTTAAGCTATTTGCAGTGATCACAAGTGTGCAACATCTTACATATAAAAATAAAAATACTATTCTTGGCTTAAAATTGACTCAAAAAAAATAGCGAAATTCTGGCTTTACGAACTTTAGTTGCTCTCGGAGATTCTGTTTTTTTTCTGCTGAAACAGTACCATACTTACCGGTCTTATGTGGAATTTCTAAATTCTCGGACACATTCAATCTTTTTTTTAATATGTCTACCTTTTTAAATGTGTCATTTCATCGTACGATTCTTTGTATAGATAACATCCATACTCCTCAACTCGAATCCATTTGATACCATCCCTAAAACTGTTTTTTCCATTGCTTACATCTTTTTTCCTGTTTATCAAATTGAGATTCTCTTGTAGCTCAACAATTGGTCTGAAATGTTCGGTCATATCCATGACTGTATTATTACGAGAAGCTTTGCAAATGATGTCACGGCATTGGTCAGGAACATAAACGGTGTCATGCTTTCTTAAGACCTTCTATTCTGCCAAA
Organism: Argyresthia goedartella; assembly: GCA_949825045.1. Taxonomy (NCBI): domain Eukaryota; kingdom Metazoa; phylum Arthropoda; class Insecta; order Lepidoptera; family Argyresthiidae; genus Argyresthia; species Argyresthia goedartella. The sequence goes on along the minus strand of OX463811.1, from coordinate 2,616,017 downwards.
ATCACGATCTGAATCTAAATAAGAATGGCCAACTTTCTGGAAACTTGTGATCGATTACTTTGAAATATCCTTTTAGGATAAGATATTGATAAAGTGTAATCATGGTGAAATTTTTATTTTGGCCGGCACATGAATCTGACCAAATCAATAGGTGATCTTTGTTTTGGCAACTTGGATCTACTTCCACAAATCTTAGAAGTGCGCTGGCGACTTCGGCACTTCCGCTATCCGCAACATCTTCAGTCCAGGTACATCATACGGCTTTTTCTTTGCTTCCATCACAAACATGAATACCCAGGTTGTAAAACCAAAGTTGACGCAAGTAGAACGCTTTTGAAGTTGTTAGTTTTGGTAACGGCATGGTTTGTTGTAAATCCATCGTAATGTACACAATATCTCCATCTCGGGTTGGTTTTTTTCGGTCAGCTTGCATAGCTTCAACAGCAGCATAATAATTTGACTTATGTTGTTCATTTGAGTCTCCAGCATCGCAAGTAGCGCACGTGTCACTTTTTGGGTATCCAAAAGACAGGTTGAATTGTGTAACAAAAATTTGGTTATATGAAGTTTTCTTGACACGGTATTTGTCTGATAGGTCTTCATTACGACACATTTCTAGGTATTATAGACTGTGCATCTTGGTCACATTCAGTAGCGGTGACAAATAGAGTTTGTTCAAATTTGTTTCGTGAGTAATGTGATTGTTCAGCAGGAAAACTTGAAATATGTTCTTTAATACGTTTGACAACGTCATCATCCATTTTGTGAGGACGATTCTGTTGTCTGCCTCTCTGATCTGGTTTTGGAGCTGCAAGTCCTTCCTTGATTCCTTTTATAATGAGATCAATTTTTTTGCGACCTATCTGGTAAATGCCGCACAAACCTAACTTGCATATTTGTGTCGTAATTCCATGCTTTTTTACGTAGTACTTGTAGGAAGCAGATTTATGCTTAAGTCAAGGAGGAATATATTTTAATAATATTTTTTCCGGTAATATCTCTCCTTTGTAAGATACATATTCCTCTCCTTTTGCTCTAGCTGTAGCTGCAGTTTTTTTTCCAAGATTGTTCATTCCTCGGCCGTTTATAGGGTTCCGTACCCGAAGGGTTCCAAACGGGACCCTATTACTAAGACTTCGCTGTCCGTCCGTCCGTCCGTCCGTCCGTCTGTCACCAGGCTGTATCTCAAGAACCTAGCTAGCTAGAGAGTTGAAATTTTCACAGATTATGTATTTCTGTTGCCGCTATAACAACAAAAACAGGATAAAAGAAATATTTAAGGGGGCTCCCATACAACAATACCACATACAAACTTATGGATGCACCTGGTTACGTACATGGAGTGTGAAAGTAATCGCACCAATAACTTTGTAAACAATATTTTGCTGTGTAAAATCCAAACTATTCACTCCACGCCATCGCTTCCATTGAATGGTGGTACGGAACCCTTCGTGCGCGATTTAGACTCGCACTTGACCTGTTTTTTGGATTTATTTTCTTTTGGTGGAAATACCTTGCGCTTTTTTGGGATATTATTTTCCTCCGAATCTTCATTTACATGCTCTTCACTACTAGAAAGAATAATGGGGTTTTCCTGCCGGTCAGCATTTTCATTGTCAGGTTCATCCTCACTAACGCCACCAGAGCTAGTGCTATCGGGGCTTTCAGGAATGTAAATGTCATCACTACCGGAAGAAAAGTCTTCATTTCTATTCTGAAATTGAGATACATCCCCCAAGACTGTGTATGATTTTTTGTTTCGCAAAGTAAGTCCAAAATAATCTTTATCTTCTCCTAGGGAATTCTCTATTACATCTGAAATCTCATCATCTACAGAGACAGGAACGTTCGCACGACTGCCAATATAATTTGTGCCTTGACCGCTAGTGGAAGGTTCAGCGATTTCACAACTTTTGATGCATGCATCTGCAAGATCACACGCAGGGTCCAGATTACCTACAAAAAACAAAGCCATAAGCGTAGAAGAAGGCATGCGATAGTAAATAAAAAGAAATTAAAGTTAGTTAACATCGGTCAGGTACAAGTCGGATCCCGAAAAATTTTAATATTGACTTAAGCGGTTTTTCCTCCTGCCATCCAATATGTTTCATTTATTAAACTTATCCTACCTAACACATGCTATTTTGACACCTTTTTCAACCAAAACTACAAAACAAAACAAGTATTGTTCTTTTGCGTAATACTTGTTTTGTTTTGTACTTTTGGTTGAAAAAGGTGCCAACTGTCACCTCTTAAGTAGGTATGCCAAAAATATTAATGGTAACCAATGAAGTGTGGCATATTATAGCCACCAGTTTAGCAAAAAAGGAAATAGTGTAGATTCAAACAATGCAAACAAATCAAGAATTCGAAAAGATCTTACTTGCAATATTTTTGAGGTTATGATTATTGTAAACATCGTTGTTTTGAGCTATTTCGTATACACGGTCACCTAAAGCAGCGTCCACTAACAATTTAGCTCTTGATTTGGCTCCTGCCATATTATTTTCACTTAAAAAATGTCAATTCTGTATTTTAAATAATATTTTACACAGTATCCAACAAACAAATGGACAATAACAGAAAGCGCGCGAAACTGCAATGAACGAACGCAATCAAAACATTGAACCTCTGGAGTGAATGAAGGTGTTATGTTTGCGACTTAACACCTTCATTCACGGAGAATAGGGGTCACTTTATTCGAACATAGTATGCGCAGTGGAAGAAGGTGTTATGTTTGTACATATCACCTTCTTCAAAACACAAAAAGTAAAGTTTTTACTTTTTTTATCTAGGAGAGGGTGATATGTGTACATACCTCTTTCATCATCTGTATTTTTTTTACTAAACTAAACATAACACCTTTTTCAAAATTTTATTTACAAAATTAAGCTTTATTTCAACGGTCTTAAGGTTTTTAGTAATTCAACTATACATATCACCTTCGTCCACACAAAAAAACACCGAAACCCGAAAATACGACATATCACCTTCATCCACTCATGTCTTCAAGTGTTCTTTCTTGTGAACTCTTCGTGTGCAAGTTCAACTCGGTTTATTGTTTAGTGTAATATCAAATAATAGTGTAATTTTGCCACAGACTTTATCCATCAGGAAACCAACGTAAAAGTGACCTTTAATTTGATATATTTGTTAAAACTATCTGTGAAGTAGATACCCACCTACCCAGTTGTTTACCAAACAGTTGATTCAAAGTGGTTGTTTTCTTAAGCTAATATGACCCCAAATGCAGAATACTTTGTCTATAGGGATAAAATGTGTGATAAATTTTTAGAGAGTCTGAAATTAAGATTAACTTATTATAACTTCTGAATTAATTGAAAATAAAAAAAAAATATTTTAGGAAATTTTATTTTTTGCCTAAAAAGTCAATGAGATTGTCCACCCTAACCATCCAAGCAAAATAGTTTGTCTACCACTTAGTATTGTCTCACTGTTTAATTTTTGTTTGCTTTTATCCAGTGGCATTGACGCCACCAGCTCTGCACGTTCTTCAGGGGTGATGGAATCCCAAAAGCTTCTGTTTTAAATAATTTTCTGTTCTTGAGGGTATTTCCTCAATCTTTCCTTCATTATCCACCATAAAGTTTCGATCGGTGACAAGTCTGGGCTGCTTGGCGGCCAAATCATTGTAGGAACTTGGTAGAATTAAGCCATGTCCTCATGTCCTTGTCAAAATTTCCTGGTACTTTGTAGCATTAACATTTCCCTTGACAAAATGCAGTGCAGCAACCCAAACCCTGTGCTGACATGCAACCCCATATCATATTACTGACGCTGGAAACATCACTTTTCACTTGATGCAGTCCTTATGATAAGCCTCACTTTTATTTCTAATGATCTTATTTCTTTCATCGCCACCTCAAATTTCGATTTCTAGCTCCATATCATTTGACGCCACTTATCTGCAGTTCATTTTTTTTGTTTTTGCAGGGCAGTCTGTAAAGGCTTTTCTTTCGTTGTATAAAACCCATAAGCCCAAACTCTTGGACTCTTTTCCAAGTGTTGACTCTTGACATCTTTCTGGATCATGTTCTGCCATTGCCACTGCAATGTTCTCCTAAAGGCATAATGATTTTTTTTATGATTGTCTTCAGAAGCCTGTTCTCTTCGCCGTTTTTCTTCATACATGCTACTGATTTCTGTTGTTTATAATGCTGGATGATAGACCTTAGTAGTAACAGTTCTTTGGATATTTGGTATGATGACTTCCATTTATTAGTATTAGAAATAAAATAGTCAAACAAACTTACCTGTAAGTGAAGTCCGAAGGTGATAAAGAACAAAGGTGTAGTCGCAGTCGTGTCAGTCTCTGGCGTCACATACATTCAAAAGCTAGAAAAGTAAGAAACATTACTGCCCAGTGCTGCCACCAGCGGCCGCTTGAGCTAACCTTCATTTAGTATTAAGATTCCCAGCCCCTTTATTGAGTTTTACACAGCGTTTTCCATGATATGAGAATCATTAACCCTTTACACCCGAGAGATAAAATTCTTGTAAATGCTATTAAAATGTGGTTACGTGGTTTCTTTAGCGTCCAAAACATATGAGAAAAAATCCTGCTGGTGCTGGTCTCCAGCAATCAGAACCTCACGATTGTGAGTTTCGGGAAATAATTGAATCGTGAGTGTGTATTATCATCAGGGTTTAGAATGGAAATAAAACCATGTTTAACCACAATATTTTTATTTCTATTATGAGAACATAAAAGTACAATCTTTCTTCACAATTTTTAACCAGTCTTTATCATAACGAACGTTAAACCAAGTTGTCATAATTTTAAACACTTACTTTATGGAGATCAACAGTTACAGTTTTGGTAAGTATTACAATATTTTAGGAAGTTTGTTTAATCTTAACACGTTAACCCTTAATTCGACAGTTTAATTTTGTTATTAAATTTGTAAAATCGTTACAGATTTTGGTTCTTAGCTTGTTGGCGACCCTAGAAAATATACATGAAAAAATCTACCTATTTGAGTTTCCTGAAAAATATACGTCCATTATACTGGACTTTATCAAGTTCATAAGAAACTGATGCTCGTCAACCATGTGCAGTATACTTCCCATTGTCAATAAGATAGAAGAGACAAGTGATTCGGTAGGAAAATACTAATATATTTTAGAAAAATAATCTCATAGTTACATTTTTTATACGCTTAAAACACAAATAGGAACATCCGAAAACTTATAAGTACAAATAACTTAGTTATGTTTTGAACATAACCATTAAGTATTTATAAAATAATAAAAAAAAACAACATTTAGCTTACTCAAAAACAATCAGTCTTCTAGTTCTTATAAATAACAATATAGATTAATCTTTAACAACTTTTACTAGCTTTTTGGTCGCCTGCCTACCTACTTACTTATTGTGGAAATTGTGATGTACACTAGGAGTCGGGTTAATATTAGGTAAGAACAGGTAACAGAAAATCACACTGATATCGGCTCGCAGCAAGCGTCCACGTCTTCTCTCCGCGGCGGTCGGTAGCCAGTGGCCTCCCCGCCCCGCAACCTTGCGTTTGCGCTTCTCGAGACGACAGAGTTACACACAACTATAAATGTCTATAAACTACAGAAATTATAAAAGCAATTTCTTTTGGTCACTAAGCACAACCTTTGCTTGTATTTTGAACAATGTGTGTTCGTTTTATTGTTCTTGCAGAACTTGCAATGTCCATATGCTTTTCCTCTTCGCTGAAATACCGTAGAACGGGGCTATTTGGAAAAAAAAACCCATTAAAATTGTTGTAACTTTTTTTGATCCTATAAAATGATTGCAATACAAATGATTTAGCGTAGATCTGTGTCCTTTGCTGCTGACCAGTGTCATTAAAATGCCTTTGATAGCACAGGAAACGAGAAATCTGACATATTATACGCCTTCCAAATTACCCTCCTTGGAGGGATATTTGGAAGACATACTTTCTAGTGGACGAAACCCAACGAAATATTAAATTTTTCAATGTTAACCATCTTTAAGCTAATTTGGAACTATAAGGATAGTTTAAAATTTATTGATTTATGTCGAAAAAAAAGTCAGAAACTGCTGGGAAAAGCTTTTTATATATTATTTTTAATAAACTAAACAGTCGAACTAAATCATAAGTGAGATCAAATAGACATTATTAGGTATAACTAATTATAAAACAAAAAAACAGTTCTTAAACATCTCTGGCATAATTACAACAAAAAACTGGTGTTAAAAAAAATCTTTCTCGTCAGCGTCAAACAAAAAAAAGAAGTTTTCTTGGGTCTCAATCAGGAGGCACGCTTTAATTATTTCTTGAGCTGTCACCTCCTGAATATTAGGTTTCTTCTGTTTAAAGAAGCGAAGACTCCCTTTGATCTTCTTTTTTCCAAAACATTCTATGGTGTATTTTTCTGATTTTTTTACAATTGTAGCAACATAGTGTGTCCCGTTTATCTCAACTAGAATTGTGTCATTTATAAAATAGGATCCAGGATCGTCGAGACTTCTCTGTGAGGAATATGGCGCTGGACTTGATGCAATGCTTATCGGCGATGCTGGCGGGGAAGATTCTATGTCTGCGATGTCTGAGTCAGAATGTATACTGATATCTATGCTGCTATTAGAACTGCTGCTCGCTGATGAAATATTTCTTTTTTGTTTCTTGACGTTCACGCCTGAACATGAGGGCTGATCAGGCGCTATATCTTGAGTGATTAGGTTGGCTTGTTCTTCAAGATCTTCTTTTTTATCTTGTACCTTCTCTGTTTTTTTACCTTTTCCCATTCCAACACCTTTACCCTTGCCTTTCCCTTTCCCTTTATTTTTCTCTTTCTCACTCTCGATTATTGCCAAATCTTCAACACCAATGCTTTTACCTGGAGACACGTTAACTCGTTTACGGCGTGTCTTTTGGCCTTCAGCCGCATTGTTTCTGTTTCTCATATCACTCAACATTTCAATCACGACTGATGATACATTTTCTTTTATCTTATGGCCATCAGTGGCGTTGACAGAAGGAATTCTTTGAAGAGGACGATTAACATCAATAGGATACAATCCACATTTGTTGAAGCCACTGATTATGTTCTTCTTTCCTGTGTCGTTCTCAGTAAGAGTTTTTAACAGCTTGCCGAAAAGAGATGGGAATGCATCTTTGTTTAATATTTTAATTCGACGACCTTCATTTTCTTTCCATTCTGTTAGAATGATGCGCCAGTAATGCTTTAGTGGGGCATAAAAGGCCACATCCAGGGGCTGCATGATGTGAGTAGATTTAGGTGGTAAACAGATAAATCTGATGCTCAATGTCTCACATTTTCACATCACACTAAGACTTTCGGCGAAAAATGCGACGATAGGTTGTCGCCCAGGAGAAGTTTAATTCCTGGAATATTTTTGCAGTACGGCACCACCACCTTTTCGAACCAATCCTCGAAGCATACGTTGTTAAACCAGCCACTGCGGGAGCGGTTATAACGACAGCCTGGAGGACCTCCATCTATCCATGTCTGCCAAAACTTTGTAAACAACATATGGGTTTAGCATAGTGCCATCAGCAGCGCCTGCAAACATAATACTGATGGCAGTCTTGGATGTGTTTAATATTCTTTCAGGATACTTTTCGCCTCGTTTGCACACGATTTTCTTGGCCCCAGGGTCATCAGTAAAGTTGGTCTCATCGTAATTGATGATGTTTGCAGCCGGTACGTCTTGGGCAACCTCTTCGTAATTTATGAAAAATTTTCGAATCGTCGGCGGATCGATTGCGGCTCGACCTGATGAAATGTTTCCGGCCTTTCGCGTCGATAGCTCCTCGTGATGTCTTCGTAAGAAGTTGTGAGCCCAGTCCTTACCCGGTACATTATTTTTTAAATAAGGAACAGTTCTTCCGATTCGTATGAGGTAACTGTTAGCCATCATTCTTATATCTTTGATATCAAAGGGGAAACCCCATTCAGTCAAGGCTTTGATATGTTCAACAAATACCTTCTCTTCTTCCTCGCTGAACAATGTAGGGCGACCCGCGGACATCTGAGTGTTGTTGTAGCCTTTAAGTTTCCTACACAGGGTCGATGGAGGAATACCATACCGGCTTGCTGCTTCGGTTAACGTCGCGCGACCTAGACGCACCAGCTGCATAGCTTCTTCGAGAGCATTATCATTGTACAGTTTGTACGGTTTATGCTGTTTACCATTTCTGCTGTTTCGAAATGACCGAATATAGCTTCGGATCATAGCTGCCCCTTCTATTGTCCTGAAAGAGGACGAAAACAGTATAATAATTGAAAAAAACATCTGCGTGTGCTGAGAGGGTAATTTGGAAATTGGAATTACCCGGTTTTACCTTCCAAATAACCCCTCAAAGAAAATTATATTCTAGCTGCTCATCTAACAACATTTACCGTCTATAAACCATTTATACTTGATCATAACTAAACAAACAATTACTTTTATCACTTACCAGATCGAGAAAATGTATAGTTTTTATTTTCCAAATAAAAGTATGCAGCTCAACAATTACGCACGCACACGGAGAAAACGAGTTAATTAATATTAATTAAATTTTGGTTGTTTTTAGCCACGTAACTTGCTTCGTACAGGACCTGCAAAGCTGGTGGTTAAAAACAACTAAGTGAACTTTGTTAAGTCGTCTTATTTAATAATAATCAAGTAACTTGATTATCAAGTAACTTGATTATCAAGTATTAAGATAGCTTGGCAATAATTAACCCCTCAACTAGGTTATTAACGACAATCATACTTGGTCAATTTCAGCAAACTTACTAGGTTGTTTTTAATCATATTTCGGAAAATTTACTTTGTTGTTACTAATCAATTAACTGGGTTACTACCAGCAAACTTACTTTGCTGTTATAAACCTATTGAGTTTGTTATTGGCAGCAAACCTACTTTGCTGTTATTAACCCATTTACTTGTTTACAACTAGCAAACATACTTTGTTGGTACTAATCAAGTAACTAGGTTACTAATAGCAGACTAGCTTTGCTTTCATTCTGGTTGTTTTTAACCACGTAACTTGCTTCGTATAGGACCTGCAAAGCTGGAGGTTAAAAACAACTAAGTGAACTTTGTTAAGACGTCTTATTTAATAATAATCAAGTAACTTGATTATCAAGTATTAAGATAGCTTGGCAATAATTAACCCCTCAACTAGGTTATTAACGACAATCATACTTGGTCAATTTCAGCAAACTTACTAGGTTGTTTTTAATCATATTTCGGAAAATTTACTTTGTTGTTACTAATCAATTAACTGGGTTACTACCAGCAAACTTGCTTTGCTGTTATAAACCTATTGAGTTTGTTATTAGCAGCAAACCTACTTTGCTGTTATTAACCCATTTACTTGTTTACAACTAGCAAACATACTTTGTTGGTACTAATCAACTAACTAGGTTTCTAATAGCAGACCAGCTTTGCTTTCATTAACCTATTTACTTGGTTACTACCAGCTAACCTACTTTGCTGTTACTAAGCAACTCACTCGGTTACTATCAGCAAACCTACTTTGCTGATATTAACCTATTTACTTGTTTAAAATCTGCAGTCATACTTTGTTGGTATTAATCAAGTAACTAGGTTACTAATAGCAGACCTGCTTTGCTTACATTAACCCAATTACTTGGTTACTACCAGCTAACCTATTTTGCTGATTTTAACCCATTTACTCGGTCACAGCCAGCAAACATACTTACCTGTTATTAAGAATCTCACTCGGTTACTACCAGCAAACCTACTTAGCTATTATTAACCCATTTACTGGGTTATTACCAGCAAACCAACTTAGCTGTTTTTAACCCATTTACTCGGGTACACCAAGCAAACCTACTTAGCTATTTTTAACCCATTTACTCGGTTATTACCAGCAAACCAACTTAGCAGTTTTTAACCCATTTACTCGGGTACACCAAGCAAAGCTACTTAGCTGTTTTTAACCCATTTACTCGGTTATTACCAGCAAACCAACTTAGCTGTTTTTAACCCATTTACTCGGGTACACCAAGCAAACCGACTTAGCTGTTTTTAACCCATTTACTCGGTTATTACAAGCAAACCAACTTAGCTGTTTTTAACCCATTTACTCGGGTACACCAAGCAAACCTACTTAGCTGTTTTTAACCCATTTACTCGGGTACGCCTAGCAAACCTACTTAGCTGTTATTAACACATTTACTCGATACGCCATGCAAACCTACTTAGCTGTTATTAACCCATTCACTTTGTAAGCCCCAGCAAATCTATTATGCTGTCACCCATACACTCGGTAATGAAAGCCGAATAAGCTGCTGTAGTAAACTGTACGTTTAAAGCGTGCCAAAATCAAGTTAAAAGTTTAATACAGCAGCATAGATAGGCTATTTACTACAGAGAAAATGGGTTAAACACCCAAGTAGATTCACTGGCGTTACCGAGTAAATGGGTTAAAACACCCTAGTAGAATCGCTGGCTTTACCGAGTAAATGAGATAAAACACGCAAATAGAGTCGCTGGCAATAACGAGTAAATGGGTTAAAACACCCAAGTAGATTCGCTGGCGTCACCGAGTAAATGGGTTAAAACACTCAAATAGATTTGCTGGCGTTAACGAGTAAATAAGATAAAACACGCAAATAGAGTCGCTGGCGTTAGCGAGTAAATGGGTTAAAACATCCAAGTAGATTCGCTGGCGTTACCGAGTAAATGGGTTAAAACACCCTAGTAGAATCGCTGGCTTTACCGAGTAAATGAGATAAAACACGCAAATAGAGTCGCTGGCGTTAACGAGTAAATGGGTTAAAACACCCAAGTAGATTCGCTGGCGTCACCGAGTAAATGGGTTAAAACACTCAAATAGATTTGCTGGCGTTAACGAGTAAATAAGATAAAACACGCAAATAGAGTCGCTGGCGTTAGCGAGTAAATGGGTTAAAACATCCAAGTAGATTTGCTGGCGTTACCGAGTAAATGGGTTAAAACGCCCAAGTTGATTCGCTGGCGTTACCGGGAAAAACAACCAAGCATAGATCCGCTGGCATTACCGAGTAAATGGGTTGAAAAGTAAATAGTTCATAATAGTGAATAGCCGACCTACACTGCTGTAGTCGTATAGTGCAAATACGTCAGGGCAGGGCAGCAAGGCAGGTCAGCCTTCACACTGAGGGGTGGGTGGAAGGTTGATTTGTTCTAAAATAAAAACAGTTTTTTTCATTAATTGAACTTTTATTACTTACAAACTTACACATACACATTACTAAACAACATTTTAACATTGAGTGATAAAACCTTCTCTGACATCCACCTTCGATGGCCGCCACAACTTCTTGGCGGCATTCTTCAGCCGTATAGTAGTTACAGCCAGCAGAGAGGGAATCAGCAACAAGCAGGCGATGTTAGCAGTCTCTTCCGATTCTGTAAATTACAATTTCGCACTGTCAGTGTAAGGAATTCTACGGACACTCTACTTATAAATATCTTTGATGGTGAAAATGTATTTCACCTAAAATGATGGCAATGACGAAACACGATGAAAAATTCTCTAATAGTCTTATACATATACCAAACATAAATACAGGCTACTTGTGAGCCTAGCTATGTTAAGTAGTCACCTAACCTTTCCTTTGTCACTGTTTTATCTTGAATAAAGATTATTATTATTATTATTATTATTACTTACCATTCTGCAGAGCGATCACTTGCTGCAAGTATTTGTCTCTGCCGGCAGACGACCGCTTTGTGGCAAAGTCGAAGATCTTCTGCTTAAGGTGCGGGAAAATCTCATTTATGTCGTATATCTTGTCTTTGTAGAGGCAGTCGAAGTCTTTTTCTAGCTGTGAACGTAAGAAATTTACTTTACAACAGTAATCATAAAATATTCGCATCTCTTCAGTAGGTAGGAATCGCAAAGAGTGATGTCGGTTAGCTAGCAGATTCGGACATCCAAAAATATTACAAGTGTCAGGTCCCGCCACCTTGACACTCTATTTAAAATAAAACAATAATATGAATTGCTCAAAATGTACTCACCAGTACATATCCGAGGGGCTTTCCGAGAGCTGGATACTCATTGAAATATGCGGCTATAGGCGTCTCCTTTGCCAATTGTAGTCGGGCGTGTGTTGTGTCTGACCATTTCTTAGCGACGGTCGCCCACGGGTCGCTAGAATTTTTTAGCCATTGGATGTTGTCCAGTGTCTCTTCATCCCATGTAGTGGCTTCTAAGGTTTCGGGCAAGCGAAGTCTTGGCGACTGAGACGGGTTTGACGAAGTCGATGACGGTGACGAGGTCCTTCGCCGCTTTTCAAATATGCCTTGTTCTGTGTACTTTCTTTTTAAATTGTGAATGGCATCCGGCAATTTTCCCGCCAATCTTGAAATAATACCTCTTGTTGATTCCACAATCTTAGTGTGGTAATACACAGAAAGTTTCTCTTGTGGAAACACGCGGACAATCTCGTGGGTACAGCTTGTGTAAACGGCAGACCTTACCGCTTCCGGATGTTCCTTAAGAATACTGTTCGCTATGATCCGCACCAAACGAAGACGCGTGCCACTATCTAGCGGTTTAGATTTGTCTGCTTTCAATAGAGCTTTTCCCTCAATGCTTTTGCCGAGCAAAAGCTCTAGGTCCTGAAATGTAAAAACATTATGTCACTTAAACAGTCTTCGGTTGGCGATTCAAATTGAGGCGGGAAGTAGGAGTTAGGGTGTAGCGTTTGGGGAAGCATGGGAGGCATATAAAAAAAATCTATAAAAATATTTTTAGGACAATATTTTTCGAAATATTTCCACCAAGTCATGGGACCTTTTTTGCTCCCACATGACTAGGCAAAAGATAAAGAAAGATAAAGAAAAAAGGATAAGCTTAGGTAATTACTTCTTCAAATAGAGCACACGACGCAGCAGAAGATGTACTGGGTGAGGACACTGCCGGTGATGTTAGTCGACATGCATGATGTCCATATTCATATAGTTGTCCTAACTCTTGACATTCTGAAATGGAGAACATAGGTATTTACTATTGGGTTCGATATCGAAATGATCCCTACATTATAATTATTATTACCTACCATGATGGTCATTTTCTTGATTCATAAATCATAACTAAATAGGTAGGTACCCATGTAATAACTATGAATCAACAATTCAAAATACCTCTGACACATTATTGAAACCTTACAGACATACACTTCAAACTTATAACACCCCTCGTTTGATCGTCGGGGGTTAAAGTGAAGTTAAATAAAAGTATCGCATTTTAATGTATCGCATTGAAGTAACACTAAAACATAGAATCCAGGTTGCCACGGGGCATAATCATCACTTACTTTGCTTTTTAGACTGAGCTTCCAGTCTGAAAGTCCTTTTTTAATTTGGCCTGTGGTCCAATGACAGGTCAGCTGTTTGATTTGGTCATCATTTAATAATTCCAGCGCATTGACGTCAACCTCGTTTTCTGAAATAAAGAAGATTTCAAATTAGTACTCTTTTAAAATGGGAGACAATGCACAAACACAGCCCCAACAGGGGTATGTTATGTGTAAATCAGCGAATCTAAGTTGAATTTTCTAAGTATTAGTTATTTGTATATCTATAGTTATTCCCATAACCATTCCATTCCAATAAAATACGATAGGCACACAACATGCTTATTGTAGAAATGCGTAGGTAATTACCATGAGAAATACATGTTTTGCACTATTGAATGCAAATCATCATCAATGAAAATGAGGTCATTTCTGAAACAAAAAACTTATCATTCTCATTTCGTCTTGCAAAGCAAACCAGTAGTGTACTCTTGACATTTCGATAAACACGATTTTGCGCGAGACAGGGACATAGTGATACATTAAAAAGTTTAAGATTTGTAATCCGAGTCATTTTGGGAAAAGTTCATTTGAGATTAGGTCAATACGATGATCCTACATTTATCGCATTGTGCGGCATTTGACAGAAACGCCTGGGGGTCTGCCGGCTAAAGGAGACCGCGCAACTACCGGAGCGGGTAATTTTTCCAAACCAAACAGTTTCAAAGGGGGTTGGGGGAAGGGAGGGGGGGGGGGAGCCTACCACCCCTGTAAAATACCTAATCTAGGAAATGTACGGTACTACAGGTATATTCACAGGTACAGGTATATTCAACCTAAACTGAGGCTATCAGCGCAAAAGTGGTGTAACCCCAGATTTCGTCTTTTGAGATAATGAGGAGTTAAAATTTGGTTGAATTGTTTTTTAATTTAGTTTGATCTATGTTTTTTTTATAATTGTTTTTTAAATAATTTTATAAAAAGATCCCTTAAATCTACAATATTTGTGTACTTTTGTGATAATTAAGCTTAAAAATTACAAAAAAAAGTGGGTTACACCACTTCTGTATTTATCATATTTTGGTTCAATTTTAAATAATAAAAAGGTTACACCAAATAAAGACAAGTTTAATACGAATATAATCAAAATAGTACCACATTTTTATACGTCCATGACAACAAGGTTTATTCTTCATCTGTCTCATCATAATACGCTTCATCTCGGACCATGTTTGAGCTATTTAGGTTATTATAAAAAGTGTGATGAGCTGGTGGGATGAACTGCAACAATTCAAGAAGATCTTTCTTCTTTTTTTCAGCGATGGTTGGTTTTTCCAATGCATCGAGATGTGTTATAGTCACTGACTGCCGTTTTTTTACACTGACTTCATTGAAGAGGACTTCTTCATTATTCGAATATTTGTAGAAAATTGAAAATGGATGAAATTCATGGAATTTCAACCACTGAATTTTCAACCATTCTACCTTGCTGTTATCAAGCGAAATTTTTCTGTTAGTTATATTTTTTTCCAGTGATTTCGAGGAAAAAAAATCACTAGCTGTCATTCTTATTATTTTGAATGGTTGTGACTTTCGAGCTGTTTTAATTACTTCGAGCCAGTTCTCTGGAATGTATATTTCTTTGAAATATTTTTTATTCTTCTCTATTAGACCAATATCTTGGTCGCATGGTAAGTATGAATGCCCACTGACCAAAAATTTATGATCTATTTGTTCAACAGTAAAGTCCGGATGAGATACCACATACTGACAAAACAACGACAACTTTATGTTTCTATTCTGTCCCCCGCATTGGTCAGAATACATGATTACTTTTTAGTAGTCACATATTTTAAAAAAAAGTACAGCAAGCATGATCCAATTTCTTGCGGTCCTCTTGAAGCATCTGACTCATCCCAAACAAACATGTAGGCATCATCTGTCCCCATGTTGTGAATCCCAAAGCAAAAAGTCCAAAGCTGTCTTTTGTAATACACTATTCCAGTAGTCAACACGGGAGTAGGTAGGGTTTTCATTAAGTCAAAGGTGATTACAGTGATGTCAGTTGATGATTTTGCCAAAGCCGTATCTTCTTGTAATCCCTCTCTGGCACTGTCTGCTTTCCTCTGGTGTAATTCTTGTTCACGTTGCAATTCTTGTTTTAGCTCTTCACTCTCAGCACATTTAATTTTGTTGTTGAAGAGATCACATTTCTTGCAAGAATCACTAATGGGTGCATGGAATCGTAGATTAAAACATTCATTGAAAACTTTACTGAATATGAATTTTGAAACAGCTTCAAGTTTATAAATATTTTCATAAATAGAATACATTCGTCCAAGGCTCAGGTCCGGTGAAAGAAATCTCCTATTCTCACTTTTATGTCTGGTATAATGAGACTCATAGACTGGAAACCGGCTAATGAATTCTTTTACCTCTGTGATCTTGTTGTCTGGTGTTTTGTTTACAGAACTCTGTCGACCTCTCTGATCAACAGGTGGAACAGTTTCCATACTTTTATGCTTCAGCACCCTAGTTACACGACCATCAGAAACTTGAAAAGTTTTTAGGAAGAATTTCTTACACACCTGAAATTCAACACCATCATTACCCAATAAATGATAAATGTTTGTTTTTTTCCTTCTTGATTCCTCTCTTCCTGTGTAACTTTTGCATTTGTTTGTCACTCTAACTAATGAAAACAGTAATGCATTCTGCAATGCAAAATTTGCCAATTCCTAAAAGCTTCTGAATATTTCCAGCTGTCGTTCCTCATTTATTTTTAGATGACATTTTTTAGGACATGGACATTCGCCTGTTGTAGGTGTCTTCGCAGGAACAATGGTCTTTTTGTGGTTTTCATATTGTTCCCCTTTTGCTCGTTTCAATTTACGAATATTTCGCTGCCAAGTCTCTGACCTTTTCACACGCTTTCTACTTTTGAGGACAGGAGTTTCATTTATAGTTTCAGCTGCTGACGTGCTTATTTGATCTTCTGCCGTTGTCGAACTAGACGTGCTTGGTAGTGGCAGTTGTAAAGCCGTGGCTGAACTGGTTCTGCTTTGTTGGACTTCTTCAGAATCATCGTTGCATGATGAGGGCGCAGGAGATGGTAGATATACAGGGCCAAAATCTTCAAAATCTCCAGTTGAACTGGTTCTGCTTTGTTGGACGTCTTCTTCAGAGTCATCGTTGCATGATGAGGGCGCAGGAGATGGTAGATATTCTGAGCCAGAATCTTCAAAATCTCCAACTGTAACCAGCATTGATTCGGTAAGCAAAACAGTTCCTACCTAAACGTTTGCAATAAATAATACATTTGAACTTACCTGAAGTCGTACCATCTCCTTCGTCCATGGTTTATTCACAATATAATAATTCGTTTGATGGGGTATTTCAGATAAAAAAACAATAAATCGTCGTTTTTAGCCTCTCAATTTTTGAATTATACCATACTGACAGGTCACAGTTTTGACGTAAGCCACAGACAAACACAGTGTTGCCCTAATGCAAAAGTGGTATATTCAGCTTACACCACTCTTGCACTTTATTACTTGGCTGTAACGCCCGGTGCAAGAACAATGTTTCTAGCGCCATCTGTTTTTGGATACAAAAAGGTGGCTTACTCCAATATTGCACTGAAAGGTTATATTGTAAACAATGCATTTTACACCAGAACAGGAAACAACATAAATTGTGGGTTACACCACTTTTGCGCTGATAGCCTCACTAACCTAACCTCAAAATGTTTTCCTACTGAGATCGAGCAGTTTTCCACAGGTCCCAGTTTTAATAAAGGGTAGGGGTAGACAGGCAGCGATAAGGGCCCCCCTCTGTAACATATTCAGCCAATGGAATGCATAGGTTTTGATAAAAAAATGGCTAACCTAACCTAAAACATTAGGGGGTCGCCTCACTCAGCTCCGGCTCCCGGGTCTGCTGTCCGGGCCTCCGCCCCAAAACTTGTTTATGCTTCTGCTCCGGCGCAACGTAGCGCGGCGACTGTCCCCGTGCAGTCTTTGCCGCCAGACCATCGTCTAGACTAGGCTAGCCGGCAGACCCCCTGATCGTCGTGATCAAATCAAAATCAAATCAAATATGATAGCTCAATGGCGCCATTTGCTTTACTGAAATGTGATCGCGGAAGTAGATAGGTACTCACCATTAAACACACCAACATATTTGCTAAATCCCCACTGTACGAGCCCTTGCTGGCGGTACCTTAAAACTTGATACTGATGATGATTGGTGGAACAGGAAAGAAGAGTGATAACTTGATAAATCACTTTATTTATGATGATTACAATTGGTGCGCACTTATTGATAGACGAATGTGAACTGATCGATGAATCTAACTTACAAAATAATGAAAACTACAATTAGACATTTATGCTGACGCTACTAAGTCTGACGATGCACGATGGAATCGTACATATTCCGGGGCCTGAGATGAGAAAAATCTTAAATAATTAATACATGTCAATTAAACCTTAAGAAACTTAATAAAATTGCACATCACATCAACACAGAACCACTAATAATCTGAAATCTTGAATTGCACCCTTGCGTTCTTGTCAGCGCGGGGGTGTATAGCAGGTATCTCGATGCTGTGGTTGCCCGCGTTGCTCGCGTGCGCGGTGGGACGGGCGTAGCCGGCGGACAGCGGGGGCAGAGCAGGCGCGGGCGGCGCGGGCTGCGTCGGGGCCGGCGGCGGGGGGGCGGGGGGCGCAGTGCTGTGCACCAACCATCCACATTGCAGCTTTCTGATGATTGTCATTATTCCAATAATGACTAAGATTCCGCAAACCACATAAATCATAGTGTAGTGATGAACATCGTGATAAGAGAGGTCTGTCGATATTACTTCTGCTTGCTTCAGCTGATTTATCCTCTCTCCTAACAAGGACAATTGTTGTTGCATGTCCTGTGAATCATCCTGTGCTAAAGTGGTAGGGATGGTAATGTTGATGATGTTATTTATCTGAGGAATCTTCGGTGCATATATGTCTGGTTTTAATTTAATTTCACTTGTTTGAATTTTGTGTGGAGTCACAGTGAAACTATCCGTTTTTATGACGCAGTTCGGACTCACATGTATTATACCGCTATTGCTCAGCTGATGGGTTGTCACCTGATCTTCGCATATTGTTCGGACTTGACACCGATTACAGCAAAAATATAGGTATGTATTTACGCTGTTGACCTCTTGCCATTTATTTCTGCATGTCTTGCTCATTGTTGTACATTCTGCAGCTTCCAGGTCACAAAAACTCTTGTCGTCTTTTAGGTGATACTCTGGTTTCAGGAGTTGACAATAATGAGTTTGATATAGAACCAAACAGAAACTGATGTCGGTCTCGGTCAAAGGAATGTAAATGTCCTTTTTCATGTTTAGCGCAATGTAATCCGATATTGGGACAACAGTGATTGCTTGCTGTCCTTTCGCTTCTGGTATCGGTATCATTTTCATAATTTCATAACTGTCTCGACTGATGAGTGGCAGTTTTATTTCGAAAAGAAGTACGTCTTCCAAAAATCTTGATTTTACTTGTAATAATCTGTAAATCTTGTAAACTTCTGTGTGAAAGTTCTCCAGCGGCAGCGACACATCTTTGGGTAAATGGCTTGCAATCGTCGTCAATTCCTGGGTGAGTTGTTCGGGAGTTATCAAGTGGTAATCGAACCGACCGTGGTGTAGATCGGTGATAGTATCTAATAACGTGTTTTGAATATTCCGTAAACTGAATAGCATGTTGCTTGCTGTTGTCGCTCCCATGTTAAAGGAACTAATGATGCGATTTCGTTGGGCTTCATCTTTCAGTTGCTTTACGGATTCCTCTATTGCATTTATATGTTGGTTAATCATCTTGCGTTGCTTTTCCATAGTATTTTCGGCTCCCTTTAATAAATTGAACTCTGCCTCTATAATTGAGGTCTGATTTTTCCAAAGCGATGCTATGTGTCTCTGATTGTCTCGAACTAGAGCGATGTCTTTCCTGTATTGTTCAGCGAAATTCTCATCCAATATTCCAAACAATCCATTAGCGAGATACCCGACACCATTGATAAGGCCACGGCGCCGGCGCTGTCTGGCAAGTCGCGTGCTCGACGTGTGCTGAGTAAGTAATACTTGGTCGTAGTACTCTAGTTCGGAGAATCCGTGCCGTAATTGAAGTAGTATGACATCACAGTGGGCTTGCTCCCGTATCATAATACATGTCTGTTGGAGCGTTTTTGTGTATTTGTTGAATGCGTCTATTCCATCCCAATAAGGTTGCAAGTTATAATAGGCGACAATTTTCCACTCGTCTTTAATCAGCATCATATCTGAGATCTTGTCGAAGTATATAGCTTGTCCTTGTCTGAATTGGGTCACATTTGTGTTGCAGTGAGAATCGCATACGAATGTTAGCAGCAAAAATAAGGCTGTAACAACTGCACTGAGTTTGAACTGGATAGGACTGATCGCACTTGTTCGCGTCGGTCTCTGTAGGGTAGCTGTAACTACGTCACTTGATTGACGTGGTTCTACCTTCTGGCTCTGAGGTCCCGCATCTTGATCCTTATCGTCGTTCTCCAGTAAAGGTGAAGTTTTTACAACAGGCCGTTTTAAAAATCCATTCTTCGTTTTCAGCGTAACGACACGTACGTATCCGTCTTTGCCTTGGTGCAATTCCGTAACTCGACCCATCGCCCACTTGCCTGGGGGTAGATGTTCATCATGGATCATGACGACGTCGCCGACTTGATAATTACGCCGCGGATTTTTCCACTTGCTTCTGGCGGCTAATTGTATCATATATTCTGAGACCCATCTCTTCCACAAATCTTGCAATATTTTTTGTGTTAGGTACCATCTTGTGCGCTGGTCTTTCTCTGTCTCAACCAAGGTAAGAGTTGGTCCGCTGGTTAAGAAGTGAGCAGGTGTGAGATAATTCAGGTCTTCCGGATCTTCAGATAAGGGACATAATGGCCTTGAGTTCATGCAACCCTCTATTTGTGCAAGGAGGGTTGAGAATTCTTCATATGTAAGGCGTTGGTCGCCGACCACTCGTTTCAGGTGGAATTTGAAACTTTTTACTGCCGCCTCCCATAGACCTCCTGCTGACGGCCAGGAAGGGGCGTTGAAGTGCCATGTTATCTCCATATCGGCTATCTCCCCCAAGAATTGGTCGTTGATGAGCTCTTTTATCTCCTGATATTCTTCTTGTAGACATCTATTAGCTCCAACAAAGGTGGTCCCATTATCACTGTAAAAATGTCCTGGTTTTCCTTTGCGCGCTGCCATTCTTCTTACAGCGGCGAGGAATGAAGATGTTGTCAGGTCGGAAACCAGCTCTAGGTGCACCGCCTTGGTCACCATGCATACGAAGACTGCTACATAGCCCTTGGTGGTCTTGATACCACGTCCCTTGTTGGATTTTATGTAGAAGTGTCCCGTGTAGTCAACACCGGTATGCATGAAAGGACGAGATGGTTTGATCCTTGCTTCCGGTAAGTCTCCCATTATTTGATTATTTTTTGTAGGCTTGTGTTTCTTGCACGTAATACACCGACGAATAAACTGCTTAGTGGTCTTATTTCCACTAAGTATCCAATATTTTTGTCTTATGAATGACAATGTAATCCGAGCACCACCGTGGTAGGTATGTTCATGCGCTTGCAAAATAATTAATTCCGTCAAGCGGCTTTGCTGAGGTAAAATTACAGGGTGTTTCATCTCTGGATTAATGTGTGCGTGCTTCAGTCTTCCCCCAACTCTGAGTATGCCATTTTCATCGAGGAAGGGTGTGAGACTGAAGATCTTGCTTTTGGACGACACTTGTTTGCCGTTTTTGAGGTCGTTTATCTCGTCGTGAAATTCTTTTCCTTGAACATCCTTTATAATCATTTGAGTAGTTTGTCTACTTTCAGACAGTGTTATGTAGGGCTCATATTTTCTGTCTTGTTTCCGACTTATGAATCGACGTAACCATGACAGTACGTGTACTACCTTGATGTATGAGCTGTACTTGTTTAACAACTCAGTTACAAGATTGCTGTTTCTTGTTACAGCCTGTACACTCGCTTTCGTTGGCTTGGCCTCTTCATCAGTCGAATATAATTTGCTCAATCTCTGTTTTTCATCGAATGTGGGTAGCCAAGTCGGCCCTTGCCACCAAAGTGGATGTTCTTGTAACTGTGTAGCGTTGAGTCCTCTGCTAGCACAATCTGCGGGATTTTCGGCAGATTTGACGTACCGCCAACATGACGCGGGCATAACTCGTGTAATTTGTTGCACCCTGTTAGCAACAAACGGCTTCCAGCGCTGAGGCTGACCTTGTAGCCAGCCAAGGACGGCAGTCGAATCAACCCAACCATACATCTTGATATGATGGTTGCTCAAACTATCTTGTACTTTTTCCATCAGTGTGGCCAGCAAATGGGCTCCGCATAACTCCAGTTTTGGTAACGTTATCTCTTTATTGTGTGGTACTAATCTTGATTTGGCCGCGACGAGAGTGATTTGATATTGGCCACATATTTTTAGTTTGCAATAAATAACGCAGGCGTATGCCTTTTGCGATGCGTCACAATAGCCGTGCAACTCTATATCGCTTGAAGTGTTTGTACCTAACCATCTTGGTATGTTTAGGTTATTTATAGCTGATATGTGTTGTTTTATTTTTATCCATTCTTTGTGAATATCTTCGGGTATCTTGTCATCCCACTGAAGATTTCTATTCCAGACGGATTGAAAAAGTAATTTCATTTGTGTAGAAATTGGCGTGAGCCAGCCAAGGGGGTCAAATAATCGGGCGATTTCTGATAACAACTGTCTCTTCGTACACACTGTCTTGGTATCAGTCGTGGTTTCAATCTTTGATCGAAATGTGAAGACGTCATTTGCCGAGCTCCAATTAAGTCCCAACGTTTTCATCGATTCTGGTTGTATGAACTGATAAGTGTTCTCAGTACCTTCACCCTTGTTGGTGTCTTGTTGCATTAAAGCGGTATGATTGGACTTCCATTTTCTTAGATTCAAGCCGCCTGATCTCATCAGTTGAATAAGATCTTCCTGTAACCTTTTGGCTGCCGTCACCGAGTCCGACCCATGTAGCAGGTCATCCATGTAGAAGCACTCCTCGACTACTTTGGCAGCTTCTGGGTACTTGAGTCTTTCATCCCATGCCAATTGCTTTAGCGTCATCATGGCAAGAAAGGGGGCGGCCTTGGTGCCGTAGGTGACTGTTGTCAATTGATACTCTTGTAAGAGTTGATGTGGATAGTCTCGCCATATGATTTTTTGGAGATGTTGGTCCTCGGGATGTACCCACAGCTGTCGAAACATCTTTTCTATATCTGCCACAAACGCTATCCTGTGTTGTCTCCATTTCAGTATAAGAACCAAAATATCTTTTTGTAAATTGGGCCCTTTGTACATCAGGTCATTCAAACTGAGCCCACTTGAAGTTTTTTCGGATCCGTTGAATACCACACGAAGTGCCGTGGTAGTGGATTCTTCTCGTAACACGCAATGGTGTGGCAAAAAATATTCGGGATGATTTCCGTCACGTGCCAGCTTCATGTGTCCAAGCGATAGGTACTCGTCCACAAATTCTTTGTAAAGCGAAGCAATAATTTTTTGCTTCGAAAATTTCCGTTCAAGTTGTAGAAATTGTGCAATCGCTTTGTTTTTGGACTGCCCTAGATCTGATTTTGCAGTCGATTTAAGAGGGAGTCGCACTTGGTATCGTCCGTCGCTCAACCTTGATGTTGTTGACTTATAGAAATTAATGCAATCTTCCTCTTCTGATGAGTTTCGTGATGCTCCTTGAATGTCCTCTATCTGCCAAAATTGTTGAATGTCTTCTATATTGTTCAGCACTACGTTGCAGTGCAGACTTTGAATTTTTCCACACAGTATCCAACCAAGTCTTGTTTCTTGGGCTAACGGTGACGATACTTGTTTTCTTACACCGCTAAGGACAATGTTGGCGTATACTTCGGCACCCAGGAGTATGTCAATGGGGTTGCTCAAGTAAAACTGCGGATCGGCTAATTCAATTTCTTCGAGGAACGCCCATGATGGCTTACTGATAGTATTGTTTGGTAAGTTTCGTGTCAAACTTTTCATAATTAGCGCTTCTACTTCAAAGCTAAAGCTTCCCCTTAATGACGTGCATAGTATTTTCATAGCGCCTTTACATGTTGTGTCGTTAGTGCCGATTCCAGTGATAACGCCTTTGCAACTCTGTCTTGGAATTTTCAGAAGTTGTGAAGCTCTCTCGCTTATTAAGGAAACTTGTGAGCCTTGATCTATGAGCGCGCGCAAAACATGTTGAACTCCGTTTCTGGCTTGCACTTTGATCAGCGCTGTCGCTAGCAAGACTTCGTTTGCTGACGATTGCTGAATAATCTTGCCTGATTGTTGCGCAACATGTGTATTTCCACTGTTCTTTGTCCACTGCTGTGATTCTAGTGGCATATTTCTTTGGGTTTGATTGTTAAAAGCTTCATGTAAAATGGTATTATGAAAGCCATTACATTCACGGCAGCGCTTTGTCGACGAACAATCTTTCCCTTTATGAGAATAGAGACAATTACTACATATGTTGAGCTTAGTAATTGTTTTCTTTTGCGTTGCAGGATCCATTCCTCTGAACTGTGGGCAATAATAGACCCCGTGATCTTGATCGCAAACGGGACATTTTATCTGGTTTCTTGCTTGAGTATTCGAAGTAGCCTTGTTGCTTGAATAGTAGTGCTTGGAACGTGATGCATTGTAAGGGGTCGATGACGTAGAAGGTGGATTGTTAGACGACTTTTGAGCAGTATTTTCCTGTTTTCGTCTTGATGCTTCTAATGCAGTAAATCGTAATTCGAGATATTTCAGGAATTCATCCAATAGCGGTATTTCTCTTGGATCTTTCAACATAGACATATAGTCATTGTGTGTTTCGGAGTCCAGTTTTGATGATAAAAGATGTATAATGATGGGGTCCCACGTATCAATGTTGATACCCAAATTTTTTATGCCATTCAGACATTCTACCGTTACATCATGCAGTCTCTTGATGTGACCCGATGTGCCTTGTTGCAGAACGGGGAGGGACATCATAGTATTCATGTGGGTTGTGAATATAAGCTTTTTGTTATTGTATCGATGGTTGATGATGTCCCAGCAGGTGACGTAATTTTCGGAGCTTATCGGTAGGTGCTGAATGAGGCGTTCTGGTTCTCCCTTAATTTTGCTTTTTAGAAATTGCATCTTCTGCGCACTTGATAGGCAGGGATTGTTATGAATGGTCTCCGTGAAAAGATCTTTAAACGATGTCCACTGTTGATAGTTGCCATGGAAAACAGGAATATCCAGTTTAGGCGTGGACTTTTCACGATGAGCCACGGACCACAGCTTGCTATTGATCTCTCTTTTTATCTCACAGTAGCTCTTCTCATGCTTGGTGAAGGTCTGCTCATAATATTCATCTTCTTCCCCACGGAGCTCGCTATCGATGTCCCAGTGAAGTTTATCGATAGTTGCCCACCGTGCATCTAAATTCTTAAGTAGGTCATCGAATTCCCACTTTTCCTTTACTTCTGATAAGTTGATGCTTGATAGGGTGCGGGAGAAGGCTTTGAAGTTACTTGTTTGCCGACGCATCATCTCCTCTAACTTGTTGGGATATTTTTGCGCAGATTCGGCGTGCAGCTTGTTCTGCCTCGGATGCTGCTGACTTGATTCGCCGCCCGACTTATCTTCTTCCGACACGTCAACTGTCTTAGGAATTAATAGTGGCGTTGGTGGTTTTAGAGAAAACCCGGGGCTCCTGAGAATCGACTCCCTTATTTCTTGGTAATAAGATTGGGAATGCTCGTATTGATTGGCCGTAAAGTAGTCGCCATCTTGATTTTCGGCCATCATTAACCGCTCATGATTCCGTTGAAACTCAGCCCAATACGTATCTAACGTTTCTACCTTCCTTTTGATATAATCAGTTGTCTTGCGAGATTGGCCGTCTTTTTTGTAATTCGACCATAGCTGATTTATTCCGTCGATAATTTGTTGCTGATTTTGCAACAAGTAGACGAATTCTTGGCTTGTTTCCATTATAACTCACTTGGTAGAGATATGTAGAAACTCACTTGTTTGATAAATAATTACTTGATGAATTTCTTGATAAAATCACTAGCTTGATAGTTCCTGTTCCCTTGATGAAATTGAGTTCCTTGTCATTCGCTTCTTAGGGGTTTCTTGATAAACCTTGTTACTTGATTAACTTGTAGAGCTTGATCTCTTGGTAAACTTGGGAGAGCTTGTTCTCTTGATAAAAACCTCCTTAGGGCTTAAATCCTTGATCGCTTGGTCGTGCGTGTCTAATGCTTTTGTATTCCTCACGTATGACTTTTTGCGCCTTCTCAACTCTACTGGGGATTGCCGCTGGTGGCAGGCCAACAGAGCCGATTCGCGGTCACACGATCAAAACACAAAGTTGCACTAAACACAGGTTTCGAAGGACCACTTAATGTACGAGCCCTTGCTGGCGGTACCTTAAAACTTGATACTGATGATGATTGGTGGAACAGGAAAGAAGAGTGATAACTTGATAAATCACTTTATTTATGATGATTACAATTGGTGCGCACTTATTGATAGACGAATGTGAACTGATCGATGAATCTAACTTACAAAATAATGAAAACTACAATTAGACATTTATGCTGACGCTACTAAGTCTGACGATGCACGATGGAATCGTATATGGAATCGTCCAATAATTCTTCCATAGGTAATAACCACCACACACTGCTATAAATACATGGAATGCTAGAAAATGCTACCCACTCCTAGAAATAAACTGTGTCCGGTCACGCACAAAATGAAATGAAATTCTTTCCATCAGTGTTGCCAACAGGTCAAGGCCTAATGTCGCCATTTTAATTTTAAGCCGGCTAATTACATGCGACATTATATTGGTAACGATTTATGGGTAGCGATCATACAAACATCTCTTTCTATCCCGTCTATTTCTCTCTATCCTAGATCATAAGCTGCAGTAGCCTTAAAGTTATACTTTAGCGCCAGCGCTGTAATAATGTTAGAAATAAGATTAATAAATAGTAAAGGCCACCCTGCACTAACTTTCTCGTAAGGGTTAGGGACATAATTCTGAACAACTTTTACTATGAGCCCGACTTGATCAGAGCAACTTTATTTTTCTTATCTCAGTTCAGTACATTCATAGTGTTATTTTGGCTAGGTGTATCAGGGTGTATGTGACGGAACCCTTCATAGGCGAGTCCAACTCGCACTTGGCCACTTTTAATTATAACTGAAAGGAGGTTGCAAGCCGAGAGGTTGTTGTCAGAAACATAATTCTGAACAACTTTTACTATGGGACCGACTTGATCAGAACAATATCTCAGTTCAGTACGTTCAGTTACATTTGTATGACGAAGTGAAAAATAAAGTTGCTCTGTTCAAGTCGGCCCCATAGTAAAAGTTGTTCACAATAATGTCCCCAAGAACCACTCCACCATAAAAACAACTCTTTTCTACTTTACCTCTTCCCCCGCACTATTAACTTAATCCGCCCAGTGCTCCCTAAGCAAAATGACATGTAGGACTAATTTTGTATGGGAGCTACCATTTTTAGAGTTTTCCTGTACTAACCGAGTTTGCAATGTTATAGATGTTATTAAAAGATACTATGGCTATAAATTTGATAAACATCGTTAGTGCCGTTTTTGAATAAACTAATTAAGTATGTTTTATTTGTATGACAGGTACCTTAAAAAATCAAGTTATCAAAAAAACAAAAAAAATCGGCCTGGGCATTAATAAAATAACCGCCACGTCGACGTCCAATTCGGTTCAGTGGTCTAGGCTCTAGGCGCACGACACTTTTTGTACTGAAATCAAAAACAGCCGGACACACATACATACATACATACATACACATTTGATTTTATTTACTTTTTCGGATTCAGTTAACGATAGATAACCTATCCCCATCAATATCTCAACCTCGTTTTTTTTTACGATTACAATACTTCCTTATAACTCATACTTCGTTAACTTCGTTCGAAAGTAAAAAACCGGCCAAGTGCGAGTCGGACTCGCACACGAAGGTTTCCGTACCATTATCTATAAAAACGGCAAAAAAACATGTATGGGAGCCCCCTTAAATATTTATTTTATTCTGTTTTTCAGTATTTTGTTATTATAACAGCAATACATCATCTCGGAAAATTTCAGCTGTCTAACTATCACAGTTCATGAGATACAGCCTGGTGACAGACAGACGGACGAACGGACAGACGGACGGACGGACGGACAGCGAAGTCTAAGTAATAGAGTCCCATTTTTACCCTTTGGGTACAGAACCCTAAAAACGTACTCCTAATCAATATATTTACCTTACTCTTAATCAATGTATTTATAGTTAGTATACACGTACCTATACTATTGTTTAAGGACATGCCTAGTTTACAAAGTAATACAACATTAAAATCACACATCTTCATTCACGTCTCCTGCCAGTAATATCAATGCTCCTGCAAGATTTATTTTTCTCTGGCTAAAACCGTCGAAAATCCGCTAAATCTAGCCACAATGTAGCTAAAACGGCAACACAGCCCACGCACCCCCCGCGACCCTTCCACAGGTAGCCGGTTTCATACCTACAAGCCTGTTCGAACCTGTCGATTCCTGTCTGTTCCGCGCGCGCCGAGCTACACAAAGAACTGCCGGCCCTGGCATTTTGAACGCTATTGTGTTCTAATACAGTCAAGTTCACAATACAAAAGGTCCGGTCGGTGTTTTCAAAAGAATGCTGCAAGTTTGTTTTTCATTCGTTATTTAGTTGTTACTATTTGTTACGTCAAACTTTGTTTCAAATTAGCTGCAAACTTGTGAATGTTTCTATATTGTTGCAATCTTGATAGGTAGATACCTACCTAATGTAAGCATGATCTTTGATCTGTCAGTTTTGTCCAATAATTTTGTAAACTTGCCACTTTAAACGTTAGTTACCTAACTACCTTTAACTACATACAATCATCTTATCAACCTAAAATCTGGCCAAGTGCAAGCGAGTTGGACTAGCGCACCAAGGGTTTGGCTACCATAATTATCATCATCCATCAGTTCCCTCCACATCAGAGATGCTTGTAGAACTTCATCGATCAGAGCTCTCACCTCTCTGTCACGTTCGCCACAAAAATACAAAGGTATACATAATTACGAAATGTATTTGGTAGGTAATCATGATAACAAATTATACCAAAAAACGGAAAACTAAACGCAATTTTGTCAATTTGTATGGGGGCTAGCGCGCCTCGGTCGGTCGTCGTCGTCGTCAACTGTCAGTATAAGGGGATTTACACGATCAGTTCTACCGCATCCGTTCGCAAGCCAACGCATGGTGTAAACAGTCAACGCGCCGCCCTCAAAACGTATCGGCGACCGGACCGGTCGCCGCGCTAGGTGGCGGCGGCCGATTCGACGTCGCATCGGTCGCCGATCCGTTCTGAGGGCGGCCGGATGCTTTACTCGTTTACTTACTCATAGGGTAAATGAGCCTAATATCATAGTTTTTAGTTTCGTCGTTCATTTTTATTAGTATAGAGGTGATTCTATGTACTGTCTACCTTTCTCTTTTTATCCAGCATAATAAGAGTATAGTTAATATTAATAAACCCTCCATAAAAACCATACAAAAATGACCCGCGATGTTGAACCTTATTTTTTTCTAATAAAGTTCAATACCTATGAAAAAATTGTCCGGCTCCCGGTTGCCGTTCGCTTGCACTGTCAAAACGTTTCTTGTGAAATGACTTAACAACTTTTATTTATATGGAATCTCTAGACCCCACGCTAGGATTCCCTGCGTCGTGGTGACTAGTCTCTTTCGCTTGTGTAGATACTCATAAGTTATACCTATGTATAAATTCAAATTAAGTTATAATAGTTTATCGGACTGATACATAATGAAGGGCATCAAAATTCGAGTGTGGGTTTAAATTACAAAATTATACGAGCTTTTTAATGCCTAGTTATGTACAGTTACATACACTGCTTTATCTACACATATCATAAGAAAGACTTTTCAATGAGAGTGCGAATTCATCTTGGTGTTGTGAGTTTTAGGGCTACGTGAATGTGTAGGGTGTCAAAAGATGCGTATCGGCAAGGGTCACAAGATATTAAACATACATACAAAACTTTTTGGTAGAGAGCACCACTGTTTGTTTGTAGCATAATTGTGTTCTGTGGTTTGTAAAAAGCGACGTGTCACATTGTCAACAAAGTCTGTGACAAAAACCAGTTTCTTGTTTTCGTGGATATGAGAAATTGTAGTACCTCTGAACCCTTTTATTTAGGTTTCTATGAAGATGTATTAGATAGGTTGAAGGAAGAGCTCAGAAAATGTTAGATCATCATCATTTCTCTGATTAACGAAACTCTTTGCTTAAACTTGCTTTATTTATTTACTCTGATTCATCTGTAACCTCAAATGAACGATACTCTTTGCTTTGTAACAAAACTAAGGGTTTGCTACAAACATTACTTTGACAGGTTTGATCCTCATTATCTAGTATTACCAATGGAAAGACCCATATTAATATAGGTACTGCGCTCATCTCTCAGTAAATAACAGATTTGACATGGCATCATTCTGACATGACATGACAGCTGAGACAAATCTCAGAGCTGAGGACTATTTATTTTAGTGGCTCTGTGAGCTGTAGACCTCGAGAGCGATACAGGAAATTTGCATTTTTTTTTTTCAAATTATTTTCCACCCCTCACATCCCCGACCCCTTGAAGTTTATAGGATGAACAACTGAAATTACTATAAATACAAATATTCCGACTGCATTTTCTATCAATACCACATACAAACTTAGGAATGCACCTGGTTACGTACATGAAGTATGAAAGAAGCTGCACCAGTAACTTTGTAAACTACATTTTGCTATCTGAAATACAACCTATTATTATTTCATTAAAGTTAAATTGCCTTTGTCGTTTTTAAAATCTCCACAAATCCAACTTGGGCTGCAGCGGTTTCTTTAGAAGTTTCAACCCGCCATATTTCGTCCATTTTGTAAATTTTCCAAAAACGGAATCAAAAATAAAAACTATCAAATATAATATATAATATAAGTTAATATATTATATATATATAAGATAATTTCAAAGTGAAAAAGTTTGATGTGTGCGCTTTTACCCTACGTGGCGGCGGTACTTCAAATGAATGTTTGTCGGTAATACACTGCAATCAGCCGGGGCGCAAGTGTTGCCAACTCAGTGGATTTTCCACTAGACATGGTGGTTTACACTTTCATTTTAGCGGTCAAAAAGTGGTTTTAGTGGCTAGTGAGTTTTCTATTCGATTAAGTTGATTTAGTTACTCGTAAGGTACTACATTCAACCACTGGCATAATTTTCATAATTATTATAGTTAGAAAAGATCGCACTTATATAAAAAAGTGAATATTTTTTTGTTATGTTGGCAACACAACATAACTAACGTGGTTTTCGTGGATTCCCCGAAATAAGTTTTTCAATTTCTTCTATGATTTCGATTATAGAGTTTATTTGTATGGGTACTAGGTCGAGTTTAATTTATTGAAAGGTTTGTGTATTGATTGCCTTGGTTTTATGATACCTATGCGTGTAAGTGACCGCTTTTTTAGTTTAGGTACAAATTGCATACTTTTTTATAATTCGTTTTCAATATCGTTCATTTTGATACCTACTCCACTTGATATGATTAGAAGATTTTTTTTCCGTATACAGAATCTGCTATACAGTATAGCAGATTCTGAATATTATAGCCTATACTGTTCTTATGATGACGTCGTATTTATACCATCCTATGACACTTGGGTTAACTTTGATTCTAACGATACCTACGTAGATACCTAGGGACGCCGAAAGCGGTTTAGTAGTTTAGTAAAAATCGTGGGTGTTAAAGAATCTCACTCAGATTTAAGTGTACATACTTATAAGTACATATAAATACGACAAATAGGTACTCGTACATGAAGCTAACCGTACCCCATTAAACACCCAGTACATACAAGTACGTACCTATTTCAGGGTAATTACAATTATGTACGAACCCTTAAAAAATTATGGAAAAGCGGTCAAGTGCGAGTCTAACTCGCGCACGAAGGATTTCGTACTCACGTACAATGGAATGGATGGTGTGGAGTGAATTGTTTGTAATAACTGTGCCTCTACCACTACATATACGGGAAAAGCCATGACGCTATGTGTGTTTTGACCGGTATACTGTGTGAATGTTCATTTGTTACACCGGAACATCTATACCACTTATCAGAATTTGACAAATAAGGTATCTTTAGAAGCATCTTTATTGTTCACAGGCTATGTGACTTCACATCACACTAAAATTAATATGGCGGCCTCTAGAGGGCATAATGTATTTCAGATAGCAAAATGTTGTTTACAAAGTTATTGGTGCGGGTACTTTCATACTCTATGTGCGCAACGATTCATTTACGAAAGATTAATTTATAAGTTTGTATGTGTGGTTAACAGATAAAAAAACCTTGGCAATTCCGGTTAAGTTTTCCTGTAATTTTCGGATTAAGTTATACATTCTGTACTTTTTTCATGATTCTGAGAATCTGGGGGGGGCTTATGAATGAGAATGAGCCTTAAGGATATACAACCGGGCACCGAGCAGACGGATTTTCGTACAGTAGAAGGACTAGGACCCAGTAAACCGCAGCCAACGTATCGGCCGCCGGATCAGCCGCCGCAGAAAGCAACGGTCGCCCGAGCTGTCGCCGCAGAACGCAACGGCGGCCGATGCGATGGCAAGAGTAGTGTAAAGACCCATCGGGTGGCTGATCCGGCGGCCGTTACTAGGTAGTACCGCTGTGTGAGAAATAAGGAGAAACTAATCGCAGCTGTCAAAAAGTGGCGGCGTGCATTACGTGGCGTGATTGACCGTCTTTCATTTCATTCCGTTTCGTAGAACTGTGTTTGGAATTTTGGTTTGGATTATTTGGCTGTTTGTTTAATGTGTATCCACCTAAAAGCGTCATAGTATAGTATTCATAGTGTAAGGATCGACTTTTGTTTGAAATTAAGCGAGTAACTTGTTTAAGAACAGCCAAGAAATTCGTTTAATTTTGGCACTGCCGACTGAAGGATTTCAGCTACCGAGTTGGTTGAGAACTTCCTAGCATCAACTCGTCTAATTTTAGCTTCTTTCGCTTGTTTCATTTTGGTCAAGTACTTGGTTGATAATTGCCAAGTGCTTGGTTTCAATTAAGCGAGTAACTTGTTTAGGAATAGCTAAGAAAATCGTTTAATTTTAGCACTGCCGACCTGATGGGTTTCAGCTAAGGAGTTGGTTGATAACTACCAAGCATTTCGTTGAAATTAACCGCGCAACTTGTTTAAGACTAGTAAAGCAACTCGTCTAATTTTAGCTACTTTTACTTGTTTCCTTTTGGTCAAGTACTTGATTGATAATTACCAAGCGCTTGGTTTCAATTAAGCGAGTAACTTGTTTAGGAATAGCAAAGAAATTCGTTTAATTTTAGCACTGCCGACCTGACGGATTTCAGCTAAGGAGTTGGTTGATAACTACCAAGCATTTAGTTGAAATTAACCGCGCAACTTGTTTAAGATTAGTAAAGTAACTCGTCTAATTTTAGCTACGTTCACTTGTTCAATTTATGACAAGTACTTGATTGACAATTACCAAGCGCTTGGTTTCAATTAAGCGAGTAACTTGTTTAGGAATAGCAAAGAAAGTTGTTTAATTTTAGAACTCCCGTCCTGATTGATTTCAGCTTAGGAGGTGGTTGATAATTACCAAGCATTTCGCTGAAATTAACCGAGCAACTTGTTTATGATTAGTAAAGCAACTCGTCTAATTTTAGCTACGTTCACTTGTGTGATTTTGGACAAGTACTTGATTGATAATTACCAAGCGCTTGGTGTCAATTAAGCGAGTAACTTGTTTAGGAATAGCAAAGAACTACCAAGCATTTAGTTGAAATTAACCGCGCAACTTGTTTAAGATAAGTAATGCAACTCGTCTAATTTTAGCTACTTTCACTTGTTTAATTTTGGTCAAGTATTTGGTTGATAATTACCAAGTGCTTGGTTTAAATTAAGCGAGTAACTTGTTTAAGAATAGCCAAGAAAGTCGTTTAATTTTAGCACTGCCGACCTGATTGATTTTAGCTAAGGAGTTGGTTGATAACTACCAAGCATTTCGCTGAAATTAACCGAGCAACTTGTTTAAGATTAGTAAAGCAACTCGTCTAATTTTAGCTACGTTCACTTGTTTGATTTTGGACAATTACTTGATTGATAATTACCAAGCGCTTGGTTTCAATAAAGCGAGTAGCTTGTTTAGGAATAGCAAAGAAATTCGTTTAATTTTAGCACTGCCGACCTGACGGATTTCAGCTAAGGAGTTGGTTGATAACTACCAAGCATTTCGTTGAAATTAACCGATCAACTTGTTTAAGATTAGTAAAGTAACTCGTCTAATTTTAGCTACGTTCACTTGTTCGATTTATGACAAGTACTTGATTGACAATTACCAAGCACTTGGTTTCAATTAAGCGAGTAACTTGTTTAGGAATAGCAAAGAAAGTTGTTTAATTTTAGCACTCCCGTCCTGATTGATTTCAGCTTAGGAGGTGGTTGATAATTGCCAAGCATTTCGCTGAAATTAACCGAGCAACTTGTTTAAGATTAGTAAAGCAACTCGTCTAATTTTAGCTACGTTCACTTGTGTGATTTTGGACAAGTACTTGATTGATAATTACCAAGCGCTTGGTTTCAATTAAGCGAGTAACTTGTTTAGGAATAGCAAAGAACTACCAAGCATTTAGTTGAAATTAACCGCGCAACTTGTTTAAGTTTAGTAAAGCAACTCGTCTAATTTTAACTACTTTCACTTGTTTAATTTTGGTCAAGTATTTGGTTGATAATTACCAAGTGCTTCGTTTAAATTAAGCGAGTAACTTGTTTAACAATAGCCAAGAAAGTCGTTTAATTTTAGCACTGCCGACCTGATTGATTTTAGCTAAGGAGTTGGTTGATAACTACCAAGCATTTCGCTGAAATTAACCGAGCAACTTGTTTAAGATTAGTAAAGCAACTCGTCTAATTTTAGCTACGTTCACTTGTTTGATTTTGGACAATTACTTGATTGATAATTACCAAGCGCTTGGTTTCAATTAAGCGAGTAGCTTGTTTAGGAATAGCAAAGAAATTCGTTTAATTTTAGCACTGCCGACCTGACGGATTTCAGCTAAGGAGTTGGTTGATAACTACCAAGCATTTCGTTGAAATTAATCGCGCAACTTGATTAAGATTAGTAAAGTAACTCGTCTAATTTTAGCTACGTTCACTTGTTCGATTTATGACAAGTACTTGATTGACAATTACCAAGCGCTTGGTTTCAATTAAGCGAGTAACTTGTTTAGGAATAGCAAAGAAAGTTGTTTAATTTTAGCACTCCCGTCCTGATTGATTTCAGTAGGTGTATAATGACAGTTTAAATTCACTTCACGATCGTTCGGGCCTACGGGCTCGACAGATGGATCGAAAAACCTATCGACAGATGGATCGAAAAACCTATTGACAGTTCAAAAATGACAGATCAAATTCATTCAAGAACCTTTAGGTCTACGGACTCAACAGATGTGTTGAACGCTAGATATTTTCAGATCGCAATGTATTAGTGTTTGTTAACCTCAATATATTATGTTTAGGTCCAAAATATTCATTAGTCTAACACTGATTCTCGATTGCAGCATACCTACAGCAGCATGAAGTTTTTAAAACAGAAAAGTTCATTACATGTAGACAATCTCTGTTCTTTAGAAGCGTCAAATAAAATATTTCGCCACGGAAACCTTTTGCCAAATTCAATAAGATGCCTTATTTGCGGACCATCAAACTGTGGGAAAACTAACCTTATGATCGGTCTTCTATTGCATGAAAATGGACTACACTTTCAGAATGTTTATGTTTATTCAAAAACGTTACATCAACCAAAATACGTTTTTCTTGAAAAAGTTTTGGGTTTAGTGCCAGGCGTATCCTATCCAGAAGAAGCAAAGTCAAATTCAGTGATGATTTTTGATGACGTCGCATGTGAAAATCAAAACAACATACGTGACTATTTTGCAATGGGCAGACACAATAATATTGATAGTTTTTATTTGAACCAGACTTACAGTAAAATTCCAAAACAACTTGTGAGAGACAACGCAAATCTAATTGTACTTTTCAAACAGGATGATATTAATTTGCGTCATGTATATGATGAACATGTTAATACAGACATGACTTGGTACGAATTCAGAAAAATGTGCTCTAAAATATGGACCGATCCTTACAGCTACTTGGTCATAAACAAAGACTGTGAAAAAAATAAAGGTTGCTATCGAAAACAATTTGACACATTCGTTGTGTTTACTTCGTAAATCTATATAAGTCTGGGTGAATGCAAAAACACTGCATTTGACCGTGCAAAGGAAGAGCATACAATACAAAGTCTAGCTATGGAAAAAAACTTAAAGCAAATTGTCACTGTCGCTGAAGCTGTAAAGAAAAAGTTTAAAAAAATGCGCAACGTTGAATCAGAATACGATAAAGCTCTAGGAAATGTTTTCAAGCCAGTTATCAGTCCACTTAATCAACTCACATATACAATAAAACGAACAGAAAATAAAGAAGTACTGACACCTATCAAGAAAGAAGAAATGAAGTTTGACAAAGACGATGAACCTATTAAATGGGATGCAGGAAATGTTACTACAAAAAATAAGCGAAAAAGTGATAATTTTATGACACCTACTGCGTCTGCTATAAATACAGAAGAAGACATTTCTGAAAATGAATCTGATGATGAAAGTGACACGTCAGAAAAGTCGACTACACACACTCCAGATTATTCTTCATGGTCAATGTCAGAATATCGCTTAAAAGATACTCCTTTTGGAATAAGACATGATGGACGAAAGCTTATGATGGGGTCAGCTAATGTTACTATCACTGAAAATAAAATTACGGTGGGCAGTCGTCAATACAATAAAACTCCTGGTTTGATGGAGCTAATAAGCAAAGGATCGCCTGACTTAAAAGTTATAACCGAGGAAGACATCGCGAACTACAAGTTGATGCTGTTAGAGACGAATGCGCATAGACGAGAATATGATCCAAGCAAACCAATAAAGAGCAATAAAGGAAGAAAGTACTTAAATATAATTAAACCTCTTTTTAATAAACATGACGATCGAAGCAGTGAAGTTCAAGGTTCGGGATTACCGCTATTAAAAAAATGGAAGAAAAATGTAGACTATATCTACTGGGATGATCCAAACGAGCTTGTGGATAGGTTGAAATTACTAATAGCATCTCGAGATGCTGGAAACACTGGACTTGATAATGAAATTATATCCATTATAGAAGAACTGCGGGAAAGTGACTTGATTGATTAGAATAAATAAAACTGCTTGAAATGTTTTTATTTATTTCATTGTTAACCTCTAAACCAATAACTTGAGTAACCTAGCTCAGTGCTATGAATATTGATAAATTCGGTCATCATGTTCATAAGCGTTTACGTTTATCTGAATTGTTTGATTTTACTGACAATGCGCTGACCAAAAACGAAGAGGGACATTTTGATCTTCAATCGTCACGATTAAAAGGTTTAAAGGCGCCTCAAGAGTCAGACGATGCCGTCAACAAGGAGTACGTTGATATGAAGAGTAATGATTTACGGGAATATGCTAAATTTCTACTGAATGAAGCAATGAATGATGTACAAAGAGTGATGAATGACTTTATAAAGGATGTTTATACGAAGAGAGAATTAGATATTATCATAAGGTCGTTGGCGAAAGATGAAGCAGCAGGTGGTAAACGAAATCCATAAAAATGCAAGAAAAAATTTTGTTCGTCGTTCAGTGGTTCTCAAGGGAATTGATGATTTGTGGCAGGCAGATTTGATCGACTTTATATCATTGAAAATTTACAATAAAGGTTATAAGTTTATTCTTGTCGTAATTGATTGCTTCTCTAAATATGCATGGGCTATACCTCTTAAAACGAAGTCAAAAGTAGAAGTTTGTCAAGCCTTAGCTAACATTCTGAAGAAAAGTAGAAGACGACCGCACAATTTACAAACAGATATGGGCACCGAATTTTATAATGATGAATTCAAAAAACTTTTAAAGCAATACAATATCAATCATTATTCTACATATTCGGTTAAAAAAGCTTCTATGGTAGAAAGATTAATCAGAACATTAAAAACAAATCTATATAAGTATTTCAATCTCAAAGGTAGTTATAAGTGGGTGGCGGAACCGTTGGAATATGTTGTTAATTCTTACAATCAAACAAAACATCGTGTAACGCAGCACGAGCCCGTAAAAGTAAATAAGTTAAATGAAAGTAACGTATCAGATAATATAAAGAAATTTCAGACTAAAAGTATTATTTCAAGGAAACCAAAATTTCGTGTGGGTGATCATGTAAGAATAAGTAAGTACAAAGGATGTTTTAAAAAAGGCTATACTCCTAATTGGTCAACAGAAATATTTGTTATCAAGAAGGTGAACAGAACTATTCCTACAACTTATTTGATAGAAGATTATCGCAGACAACCGATTTTAGGATGCTTCTATGATCAAGAACTCCAGATGACTAAATACCCTAATGTTTATTTAATCGAAAAAATTATCAGGAAAAAAGGAAATAAATTATATGTAAAATGGCTGGGTTTGAATGAAACTGAAAATAGCTGGATCGATAAAAAGGCACTTGTGTAAAATATATCATTAGTCTTCAAACAGTTATGCAAGGTGGAGGTATAGTTAACAGTTTCATAAATAATTTACCGTTTGAGTTACATCTACCTGGCTATAATTACTGTGGGCCTGGAACGAAGCTGGTGAAACGATTAGCCCGCGGGGATAGAGGCATCAACCCATTGGACGACGCGTGTATGGTTCACGACATAGCATATACAAAGTTCCAGGACTTGGATAATAGGCATAAAGCTGATTTGGATTTATTAAATATGGCGAAACAAAGACTTCGATCGAAAGAAGCCAAAAGTGGTGAAAAGATTGCATCATGGCTGGTCAATAAAGTGATGAAGAGGAAACTGAAAACAGGCGCAGGAATGAAACATTTTAAAGCTATGGTATCAAAAATAAAGGGTGACCTTAAAAAGCTAAAACCAAAAAGTAATAACAGAGCTATTAAATTAGCATATTCTGCTGCCAAGAAAATAGTTTCTGCTGGTACCAAACACGATATAAAGATACCGCGAATTATTCCTCTACCTAAAAGTGGAGGGATTCTTCCATTGCTACCAATATTTGCTGGGCTGTCCGCTTTAGGAACTCTTGCTGGAGGAGCTGCTGGAATAGCGAAAAGTGTTAATGATTATAAAGCAGCCCAAGAAAGTTTACGAGAATCTCAACATCATAACAAAGCGATGGAATCAATTGCATTGGGTAAAGGTTTATACATAAAACCTTACAAAAAGGGTAGTGGGTTATTTATAACACCTTCAAAAAACTGTTAAAGAGGCTACCTAAGCGTGCTCTAACGAATGTGGATTTAATGAAATATGCAAAAGTAATACCTTACTTTCGTGGGGTCTACATGAAAGATGCTCTGCCAAGAAAACCAAGAAGTATAGAATGTGGCATAATAAATTTGGACGATTCTTACAAGGAAGGAACGCACTGGGTAGCCTACATAAAATTTAATGACTATTATGAATACTTTGATAGTTTCGGAGACTTGAAACCACCCGTTGAAGTTGTAAAATATCTAAATACTCCTAACTTATATTATAACTATACCCGTTATCAAACTTACAATAGCACAAACTGTGGACATTTATGTTTAAAGTTTTTGTTCGATTTTTGGAATAAACATGATGTATAAAAAAGATGTCAGCGTTTATTTTACACCATTGTTACAATGTCCTTCACCCTATCCATAACTGGCAATGAGTCACTTTTGACGACTACATATTCCCCTACGCTAGAACTAGATGGTGAATATGAGTGCGCTCTGCTATATTTATCTACATTTAACTCCATCCCAAACATTGATACCAAAAATAACAAGTTTTACTATGGTGAAAATGGTAGTATAGAAATTCCTGAAGGGGTTTACGAGTTGCAGGATATAAACGATTTTTTGAAAGGAAAACTGAACGATGTAAACTTTAATTTAACGTGCAATAATAATACATTAAGAACACATATTATTGGCACGAAAGATATTCATTTTGAGAAAAAAAATAGTTTAGGTAATTTATTAGGATTCGGTAGACAGTTGCTCAAAGCGAATGTACTACATGAATCACAACATCCTGTCAACATTCTTTCAACTACTGTGGTCAGGGTAGAGTGTGATGTAGTGAGCGGATCATATATAAATGGCATGTCAAGTCACATTATACATGAGTTTGCACCTAACGTCCCTCCAGGTTATAGATTAATTGAAATACCTAAGAATATTATTTATTTCCCAGTGAATCAAAATAACATAAGCAGCATAAATATAAGATTATTGGATATAAATAATAACTTGATTAATTTACGTGGTGAAGAAATTCAGTTGTATTTACATATTAAAAGAAAATGATCGAATTTAATAAAACCTTACCACCGCAATCCAAAATCATTAGTCACACTCCAATCGCTCCCAAGGAAAGAACTTTAAAGAAGAAAAGACTAACATCAAAAAATAAAAAATTCCTGAAACTAATCGGACTGTTAAAATGAGTAATATACTAGATATTTTGAGTACACCTGTTTATGATAATACCATCGACGGTGTCGAGATTCATTCGTATAAGCCATACGTGACTAGTTTTAACAGGAATGACGAAATTCGTATACCGATCAATCAACAAGATCTGTATGTACTCCCGTCAGCTAGCACTTTATATTTGGAAGGCGCTGTTAATGTGTTCAAGAAAGACCCAAGGCAGCAGGCTGCCAGTGTACATTTTACAAATAATCCACTGCTGTTCTTTTTTCAAGATATACGATATGAACTAAATGGAGTCGAAATAGACAAAATTAAAAACGCTGGCATAACTACCACTATGAAATCATTGCTATCTATGAATGAGAGTGAGTCGAAAATGTCAAAAGTTTGGGGTTGGGATATTAATGGAACAAAAAATAGTCAGTCAGGAAAATTTTCAGCATCTATACCACTAAGTAATATTCTCGGATTCGCGGAGGACTACAAAAAAGTCATAATCAACTGTAAACATGAACTTGTTCTGCTGCGCAGTAACACTAACCTCAATGCATTGAAATTAAGTACAGGAGAAGTCGTGGAAGATGTAGTAATTCATAAAATTGTATGGAGAGTTCCTCATATAAAAGTTTCTGATGTAGAAAGAATCAACCTTCTTCGGTTGTTAGAAAAAGACAGATCCATTCAAGTAGCATTTAGAAATTGGGATTTATATGAATATCCATTGTTGCCAAGAACTACGAAGCATACATGGTCCATCAAAACATCATCTCAAATAGAAAAACCTCGATACGTCATTCTAGGTTTACAAACGAACAGGAAAAATAATGCTACTACTGACATGTCGCAATTTGATCACTGCAATTTACGTGACGTCAAAGTGTATCTGAACTCTACTTACTTTCCTTACGACAATATGAATGCGAGCTTTTCGAACGACAATATTGCTATATTATACGAACAATACACTCGATTTCAACAGTCTTATTACGGCAGAAGAACTGAACCATTGTTGAATGCAAAAGAGTTCAAGGAATTAACACCACTGTTTGTGATAGACTGTTCGAGGCAAAGCGATAATCTTAAATCTGGGCCGGTAGTCAATGTGCGGCTTGAACTGGAGAGTGAAGCAGAAATACCTGATCAAACCTCAGCTTATTGTCTCATACTGAACGACCGTTTGTTTGAATATAAACCGCTGAGCAATATTGTTCGAAAATTATCATGAATAGCACAAATGCATTGTTCGTGGATTTACAAGGATTTAAAAACGATAATAATGGCTTCATTGTTAAAGAACTTGCGTTAGCAACGAATGAGTACACTCAAATTTTTCTCATAAAACCTCCATTCCCATATCGATGTTTAACTAGTTCTGAAAAAAAATGCGTCAAATGGATTGAGAATAACCTTGGATATAGATGGGCTGATGGACACATTGATTTCATACAGTTCAAGAGGATAATAGTACCATACCTAGAAAATAAACTTGTATTCGTTAAAGGTTTAGAAAAATCGAAGTGGATTAAAGACCTCTGTGACATTTGTACTGTAAAGAATATAGAAGATATCGGATGTCCAAGTTTAATGCAGCTATTTAAAACTTACAACTCGCAGTTTATTGATTTTAGTTGTGTAACGCATAAGACTAATTACTGTGCTTTGAGGAACGTTTTGTGTATCAAAAAATGGTTCAAAAATAATCAGCATCCAAATGTATGATAGTATTCCTACCAATTAATAATTAACTGATTGACTTAGCGAGATTAAAGAATATTTTCAATACTTTTTTGTTTTATTTCACTTTTTGATAGATTACACAAGAGAAATGAATCTGGGTCGCTTATAAAAGTCGGAAACTTAAGAATGCTAGCTTAAAGAAATGAATGAATGAATGAATGAATGAAATATTTATATATTTCGTAGTTTGATTAAGACAATTAATTACTCCTTAAAGGAAGGTATTGTATTTTATTATATTGTCTATTAAACAAAATTAGTTTTCAAGATTTATATTTAACTGACTCGAATCCATTACTCTCGAGTGTATTATATGAATAGATTACCTTCACCAGTACCGAAATCACTTTACCAAACCATAATTATTTTATTTAAGTAAGTAACTAAATTTCATGTTTTTATTTTACTTTATGCAGGACATAAATGAAGTAATAAAAATACCAAATAATATCCATGTAAGAAAATTTATTTTAAACACTTGAATCATCACAGATTTTTTTACAAATTTTCTTTATTAGGTTTTCGGACATGTCCATTATTTCGTCCACTACATCACACACAATATACTGCGCACTGACCGCTACATCATTCGACGGGGTTGATGATCCAGTCTGTGCGTTCAAATCAATTATTTCAATTTTAATCTTGTGATGTCCCTTTCTCGGCACTTTCGTAATTATAAATGATGATGTAGCTTTTCGTTTTTTCTGGAATTTTCTTCTGTTGCTAGCTTGTCTTGCTTCCACTGAAGCGGCAACCTCATCAAAGTCCTCCAATTGTTGTTGGGCATGCGGAAACCACAGGTCCGAAGGGTCCATTATCTGTAAACCAAATAGCAATGATTAGAACAAAATAATAATAATAATAATACTACAAAACACTAAATCATATTATGTAGTAGGTAGCGTAATACTCACGTAATAATTTGATTGAGAGCGGTACTGGTCCTATAGTGCGCTCGCCTGCTGGCTAATGAATAATTAACATTTTCTTTGAGTCTATTTAAGCAAAAGCGAAAATGCAAGTATCATTGTATTTCAATTTGAATTCCTTGAACGCGACACGTGTTATATTCACGTTGCGACAGGTCATCGTAATTGTTTCATGGTCATCACTTTCATGCAATATGATCTATCTTTTCGAAAACCTTTCTAAAATAAACTCTATATACAAATCCATTCTGGCTGGTATCTGACGAATATACAGTCAGCTGCAGAAAAATTTAACCCTCAGTGGGGTGATTGATATACGGGTGATACTTTTATGGTGAGGATATTTTTCTCTGCAGCTGGCTGTACCTAGGTACATTTAGTAGGGTATGTTGTAAAATAAGCTTAAAAGAAACACGAAAAATAGTCCGACAACACATTACTTTATTTCAATATACCAATATTCGCTTACAAGCTATAGTTTAAAGACTAATTATATTATATTATTTACATCTCAAAACGCTGATTTATGGCCCCATGAAAGAGTTGATATGTTATCTTTAAGGATGATGCGTTTGTCGTCCTTACATGATAGAGCTATTTTATTAAGCGATTGTGTAAACATTTCATGTTTTAATGACCTAAATACCGTATTTCTTTTCCTAACTAAATTATTATCTAATAACACACGTTTATAGTCCTTAAAACTCATTGTTTTTACAACAGGTTTTTTGGTACCTTTAGCTTTTTTTATTTCAGTATTTTCGGTTTTTATACAATAAAGTTTAGATCGTAGGCCTACAAACTCAACTATGAGCTGACCTCCTAACTCATCTTTAAATAACCCAGGCACTTTTTTATTTTGCCTCCTTATACCGTATATATTATTAACAGCGTAGTTACTAGTATCGAAGTATTGAGCAAAATTGTATTTTATATCTTTATAAACATCTTTCGTTGCTATGGAATACAGAAAACTGTCAGTGTCTGTGTAACACATTTTTATAT
This sequence comes from Argyresthia goedartella, assembly GCA_949825045.1. Lineage (NCBI taxonomy): Eukaryota > Metazoa > Arthropoda > Insecta > Lepidoptera > Argyresthiidae > Argyresthia > Argyresthia goedartella. Next base: position 2,572,235 of record OX463811.1, on the reverse strand, counting down.
TAGGACCATAAAAAGGTTTCATAACAGAATAGTGAAAATCGTACATGTGACTCTTAGATATTTCCAAAACAGAAAAACCAATGTAAATCGGTTTATCGAGAGTAATTTTTTCAGGATTCATCTGGACCGCTACAAAGTTTTCTGTAAATACAGTTGAGCTGTGGTAATTAGGTCTGGCTATTAGTTGCTCTGCGCCTAGACGTTTTTTCGTTTTGTTGTTTTTATCGGACCACTGATTTACTAACTTAACGCTTAACCTTTTTTCGGTATCCTCTAAGGTTTTGCCAAAAATGCTATTATTCAATAATTTAAAAAAGTCTTGTTCAAATTGAGATTTCGCTTTTTGCCTCAATCTCGTATTTAAATCAATATATTGTTTTAAATATGGACCTTGCTTAAATTTAATAACTCTGTGTATGCTTCTTAATTTCAGTCCATGTTTGAGACACGTTTTCAAATGAATATAGTGTATAACATAATTATATTTATCATACAAATTCGGTATCAGTTTACATGTTTTCGATCCAGGCGGTACATATTTTTGCGGGCAGAAAGGTAAATCGTTATGATGATCATGCAGGGATTCCGGATATTCTAGATCGACTTCTAAAATGTAACCTACATCTGAATTGTCTTGTAAAGAGAGAATGTCAGAAACTTGAAACATAGGATTTTCGATCATTTCAAAGTCAGAATGCGGTAAATAACTACTTAAACCGAAACCATAAAGATTGTTCGCGTCAGCATAAATCAAGTATCTATCAGGCTCCGAGGGATTGTAGTCCGAGAGGTACTTATTATTAGCACTGGCATAGCGGGTAGAACATAAACAGACGCCTCCGCGAATACCTTTTTGTATCATCCGAATAATTTCCAAATCATGTATTAGTTCTAATTTCACTTCTGTTTTCAACAGCATTGCATCAAAACTTAAACTGGGAGCCGTTATGTAAAAAGCTGGGTCTAACCTATAATTATTTTTACACGTCTTTCTAAAACTCTCAAAAATATCCGTCAACAGCATTACATCTGATTTCAAGTATAGATCGGTATATTGACCAAGGTTCGACAAACGGAATACACGCCAAACACAATGAGCATGAGCATAATCTGACTCTGAAACATTCTCATCAGTTAAGCTGCTGTAGAAACACTCAGGCGGCGGTAATTTATTTTCATCATAACGTTTCCACTTATTCATGTACTCGTAAGGATAAACACCTTTACGTCTCAATAAGTCGAATTCCTGTTTATCTGGGTAGCAACGAGAGAGATGAATAAAATCTTCAACTATTAAATTTTCTGCAATTTTTTCTAAACTAGTACCTAAAAATGCAAACGAGTCAACAAAACGAACAGCCATATACTTATTATTGCTAACAGGAAAGAACTTTGTAAAAGACACATAATTTTCTTTTGTTTTTGCTATAACATTTATGTTTCCATGCATTTCACCTAGCTCTCGTATAAACAAATGACAGTCATAGCCTGACAGATTATGGAAAAAAATAGGGACAAATGATTTGGGGAGCTTAAATCGAAGGTTACAATACTCATGTGCTGCTCCGCGGTAGCGCCCAGTCAAATGGCAATGATCTCTCACCTTTCCTTCGAATATTAACTTATTACAGAGGTAACAATATTTGGACTCCAAAAAGTTTTTCAGCTCATTTTCAGTGAGGGGTAACATGTCGATTGGATCGTTAAGAATTTTACTTATCATTTCAACATCATCGCCTAATATTTTCAAAAACTGTTGAACACAATCAGGACCTCGGTACGATCGATACCGATTTAAAGACGTATCATAGGAGCAAACAATATAATATCCGAACGCTACTGGAATATGTTTTTGAATCGTTTCCGTAAAATTCGAGTTTTTCTCCGACCGAGGTTGTAGCATAGACTCAAAATCTGCGTAAATGACAAATGGCATATCATGCATGCGTTCAAAATGTTTGAACTGTATCAATGTCCCTTTATCAGGCAACGATGTTTTCACACCACTGCACACGTGATCATTACGTTTTTTGTCACTAGAAAAAAATAACAAGCAATCATCACAGAAAAAAATTCTACCATCATGTTTAGTTATCTGAGATCTTACAAGCCTACTCAAATCCTTAATAAGACAATAATGTGTTAGCGCACCCGATTCCAAAAACAATAAATTTATACGATGCTTCCGCCCCTTGTGAACAGATTTGTACAAAGGTCCTACAACATCAGACTTTTCACTGAGACCATAAATATTAATACTTATGGTATCATTGTTCTTTTCAAAGATCTTAACATCCCTGAAACCTGACGGAAACGTCATGTTTTTCGTGTTAAGCACAGTATCGAAATGAGGATATGAACTCGTTCGGTGTGAATTTTGCTGTGCGGGAAATAAAGCTGCCATTATGCACCATAGAAAACAAAAGTTATCTGTATTCTGAATGTTGATACATGCACGTTTATATTTAATAGGTCTAGGAAGATCGATAAACCCTGAACCTCGCAGAGGATTATATTTGTTGATATTGACCTCCAGATATGAATTTGCTACAAAACTCCAACCACTGTCTCTCTCCTGAAATTCATCGATTTTTGCAAGTATTAAACTTACAGCGTTATTGTAAATATCTTTAAAATCATAATTTTTGCGGATGACTATATTGGGCGTAGCGAACGATTTAATCTCCCTCTCATCATTCTTAGGTAACGAAAACTCTGCAAACAGTTCAAAATTTACTTTGACGCTATTAAAGGAGCCGATCCGCGCCTCTATCAGGTCACGTACGCGTGACCGCAGCGAGCGCAGGTAGATGCTCGGAAGGCAAGCGTTAGAGCCCGCGCCGTCCGCCGCCGCGACCATATCCGACGCTGCGCCTGGGTTGCTTATTCTGTACGATGCGATCCGACTGCGGAAAGCACTAGAAATCTTCTCAAGACCGTCACCCTTAATAACAACATTGTTGTTTTTATGTACAGTGCTACGCAAATGAGCTGAAAAACTTTTACTTTTTACAGACACATCACATGATGTACAATATACTAATCTATTATTATTCAACATCTTAATTATATGTAAGGATCAATCAAACCTGACAAATGATAATTAAACCTATCTACCTAAGTTACACCTAATTTTTTACTACCTGCCTATATGAAAAATAATACCTACCTACGAATTAAACTTATGAAACAAAATTAATACCTATATGAAATCAGCCTATATAAATCTACAAGCACAGTAACGCTCAATACAAGTCACCTCAGTTCAATACTTTAAAATTTTTATAAAGGTGACTAGACGTGAGCGCGACTGTACTTGTCTACCTAACACCTAAAATAATAAAAATACTCTTTCATGGGACACCACACCACCTAACAGCAAAACATGAAATGAAAAGCAAAATATCTAGTTATTTTATTATAGTTGTAAATTTTGGCTCACACGGTCGTTAAAAAACATCCCCTCCTCTGGGAACTTCAACTTCGAACGTTTCAGCAGCTGCCTCAAAGCTGCAAATTCTGGCGATTCGTGATCGCCTTGGAGCTTAAGCGCCAACACAGCCTTCTCCCTGCGCTTCAACGGGTGAACGTTTTTTATATCAGCCACCTGATAAATCTTGAGGTCTAAATATAGCTCTCCTGGAAGATATCCTGAGCGACGCACGACTCCGTCCGCGACCCTCTTAGAATAACTGGACAACAAGCGCAGTGGTTGTTTTGCGACGTCCCCGTCGCTCTCCGAGTCTAGCGTCCTCCACTCTTCTGACTTCGGAGGCTGCTTTCGCTTGGCTTGCGTCGCTTTGCGTCTGTAAATAAAACGAATTAGTTATATTACACTGTGAATGATATCGAAAATACATGGATTACGGGGACTTGTATACACAAGATAAGTGAATTAAGTCTTTTTTTTTTTTTTTTTTTTTTTTTTTTTTTTTTTTTTTTTTTTTTTTTTTTTTTGTTTTGCGATGAATAGAATCGTAAAACATATTTACCTAGACACCGATTCCTCGTCGTCCGACTCCTGACGACGTCGCTTCGACGGTGGCGGTGGCTTGGCGGACGTGGCCTTGGGCTTGGGCGATGCGGTCTTCTTGTTGAGAACTGATTTCGGTGTTGGCACGTACCCGGGTGGTTGAGCACTTTTCAAACTGAAACAGGAAAAAACATTTAGACACACATATTATAAATACACACTCCTGTATAATTATAATAAGGCATAATGAAAAGAAACTTCCAAATAAAGGAAACATACTTCTCAAAATATTCCTCTTCAGAATCTCCGAAGAGCTCCTGCTGTCGTCGTTTTGCCGCTGTCACCTTGGCGGTGTGAGTGGTAGATTCGTTGTCAGACCTGAAATATCACAACACTTATTAATGATGAAGTCCATCAATATAGAAATTGATAGTCGATCAAAATGAAGATTAAGATTCATTCACGAAGGCACATGACGTAGTTAAAAATTAGCCTCTTTGTCTTTCATACGACAGCCGGTGACAACTCTGAATGGAAAGGAAAGACGCATATCGACGTTTCAAAGGTAAAAGGGCATAAGCAACACTTGTTGGCGGTATTGAGTAAGAGCCAGTAAGTAAGTGCCATCGTGGAGAGTGAAACACTTACGTACATTATTTCCAGATTCCTCGTTGGCTGGCGATGGCGATGGCAAGTAGAGGTGCTGGTGAAGTAGTAGGCGTAGTAGCTTCCAAAGAGAAGTGATAATTTTTAATTGCATTTCCGTCGTTTATAAATAAAAATACTGATGACTCTGAAAAAAGGATGTGTATGTGTGGTCGTATGATCACAAGCCCTGACAACGTACACTTACATAGGTTCAGCGGAAACAACTCAGTGTGCAAAATAATATCGCAAAAATAAAATTACCGAATGCAACCCAATACGCTTGACCTCATTAAGAAAACTTACACGTGTTTTTACTTTCCTAGATGGGATGCCAGAAACACAAATACTTATATGAATGTACGTGGGCATAGTTTTGCCACCCCGTATGGGAACGCTGTGATGCTATGTTAGTTTTTGTTTTTAATATCTTGCGAGACGAGATGACCGATGCACACAGTTTGCATCTTTTAGCCATTGAGTTTATTTTTTCTTAGAGAGAAGAGACAAGCTCATCGCCGCTCAGGACAAACATCAGCCGCATTAACACCCATATTGTAGGTATCATGGGGAAAGTCTATCGCCGAACTATCATAAGCCCAACAAATACGTACAACGTCCCCACCGAAGGATCAGGCCTTTACTCGAAATAGTACTAAGTAATGATTTAATGGGTATATACTCGTACATAGATGTTTTTTCCTAGCTAGAACGAGGTGAGCTATTTATCAATTCCATTTAAAAGTAGTACCTATACATGAATTGATTTGTAGGTACAGTTTATAGTGGCTCGATCCCGAGCGGCGATGGGCTAGTCCCTCTCCGCAAAACGGAGTATAAATACCAGCTGCATGCAGGCAAAGTTCTGTCCCGTATGGAAAAGTCATGATGCTGTGTACACAATTTACACACATTGGTCTAGATATTGAGGGAAACTAGGATTCCCTGTATCTTGGGTACTAGGCAACTGAATACATACTTTTGTAGGGATAAATATTATACTTAGATAAAAAACCATGACTCGGAAACAAACATCCACGCTCATCACGCAAATATTTGTCCCACCGGGACTCGAACCCAGGACCTCTGGCGTTGTAGGCAGGGTACTACCGACTCGACCATTCGGATGGTCAATTTGGTTATAACATTAATCCAATGTAATTCATGCTTACTAGGGAGCAATCTCATCGCCGAACTATGTTATGTTATGATATCATCAACCGAAATAGAGTACCTAGATCGGTTTTATTTATTAATGTTAGCAGTTAGTGGCAGAAACACAATTGAAAGTGTGTGTGTGTGTGTGTTCACGCGCTGCGGCAATGTAGGTATTGAAAACACAACTATGCAAGAAATAAAATTAAATTGAACACGCGTGACCTGATTAGAATGCTACTTATACTTACGATGGGTTTTGCGTTCAACACATCTGTTGAGTCCGTAGACCTAAAGGTTCTTGAATGAATTTGATCTGTTATTTTTGAACTGTCAATAGGTTTTTCGATCCATCTGTCGATAGGTTTTTCGATCCATCTGTCGAGCCCGTAGGCCCGAACGATCGTGAAGTGAATTTAAACTGTCATTATACACCTACTGATTTCAGCTTAGGAGGTGGTTGATTTCGCTGACCAAGCATTTCGCTGAAATTAACCGAGCAACTTGTTTAAGATAAGTAAAACAACTCGTCTAATTTTAGCTACGTTCACTTGTGTGATTTTGGACAAGTACTTGATTGATAATTACCAAGCGCTTGGTTTCAATTAAGCGAGTAACTTGTTTAGGAATAGCAAAGAAATTCGTTTAATTTTAGCACTGCTGACCTGATGGGTTTCAGCTAAGGAGTTGGTTGATAATTACCAAGCATTTAGTTGAAATTAACCGCGCAACTTGTTTAAGATTAGTAAAGCAACTCGTCTAATTTTAGCTACTTTCACTTGTTTAATTTTGGTCAAGTATTTGGTTGATAATTACCAAGTGCTTGGTTTAAATTAAGCGAGTAACTTGTTTAAGAATAGCCAAAAAAGTCGTTTAATTTTCGCACTGCCGACCTGATTGATTTTAGCTAAGGAGTTGGTTGATAACTACCAAGCATTTCGCTGAAATTAACCGAGCAACTTGTTTAAGATTAGTAAAGCAACTCGTCTAATTTTAGCTACGTTCACTTGTTTGATTTTGGACAATTACTTGATTGATAACTACCAAGCGCTTGGTTTCAATTAAGCGAGTAACTTGTTTAGGAATAGCAAAGAAATTCGTTTAATTTTAGCACTGCCGACCTGACGGATTTCAGCTAAGGAGTTGGTTGATAACTACCAAGCATTTCGTTGAAATTAACCGCGCAACTAGTTTAAGATTAGTAAAGTAACTCGTCTAATTTTAGCTACGTTCACTTGTTCGATTTATGACAAGTACTTGATTGACAATTACCAAGCGCTTGGTTTCAATTAAGCTAGTAACTTGTTTAGGAATAGCAAAGAAAGTTGTTTAATTTTAGCACTCCCGTCCTGATTGATTTCAGCTTAGGTTGATAATTACCAAGCATTTCGCTGAAATTAACCGAGCAACTTGTTTAAGATTAGTAAAGCAACTCGTCTAATTTTAGCTACGTTCACTTGTGTGATTTTGGACAAGTACTTGATTGATAATTACCAAGCGCTTGGTTTCAATTAAGCGAGTAACTTGTTTAGGAATAGCAAAGAAATTCGTTTAATTTTAGTACTGCTGACCTGATGGGTTTCAGCTAAGGAGTTGGTTGATAATTACCAAGCATTTAGTTGAAATTAACCGCGCAACTTGTTTAAGATTAGTAAAGCAACTCGTCTAATTATAGCTACTTTCACTTGTTTAATTTTGGTCAAGTATTTGGTTGATAATTACCAAGTGCTTAGTTTCAATTAAGCGAGTAACTTGTTTAAGAATAGCCAAGAAAGTCGTTTAATTTTAGCACTGCCGACCTGATTGATTTTAGCTAAGGAGTTGGTTGATAACTACCAAGCATTTCGCTGAAATTAACCGAGCAACTTGTTTAAGATTAGTAAAGCAACTCGTCTAATTTTAGCTACGTTCACTAGGTTGATTTTGGACAAGTACTTGATTGATAATTACCAAGCGCTTGGTTTCAATTAAGCGAGTAACTTGTTTAGGAATAGCAAAGAAATTCGTTTAATTTTAGCACTGCCGACCTGACGGATTTCAGCTAAGGAGTTGGTTGATAACTACCAAGCATTTCGTTGAAATTAACAGCGCAACTTGTTTAAGATTAGTAAAGTAACTCGTCTAATTTTAGCTACGTTCACTTGTTTGATTTATGACAAGTACTTGATTGACAATTACCAAGCGCTTGGTTTCAATTAAGCGAGTAACTTGTTTAGGAATAGCAAAGAAAGTCGTTTAATTTTAGCACTGCCGTCCTGATTGATTTCAGCTAAGGAGTTGGTTAATAACTTCCAAGCATTTCGCTGAAATTAACCGAGCAACTTGTTTAAGATTAGTAAAGCAACTCGTCTAATTTTAGCTACGTTCACTTATTTCATTTTGGTCAAGTATTTGGTTGATAATTACCAAGTGCTTGGTTTAAATTAAGCGAGTAACTTGTTTAAGAATATACAAGAAAATCGTTTAATTTTAGCGCTGCTGACCTGATTGATTTTAGCTAAGGAGTTGGTTGATTACTACCAAGCATTTCGCTGAATAATTTAATACCGAGCAACTTATTTAAGATTAGTAAAGCAACTCGTCTAATTTTTAGCTACGTTCACTTGTTTGATTTTGGACAATTACTTGATTGATAATTACCAAGCGCTTGGTTTCAATTAAGCGAGTAACTTGGTTAGGAACAGCAAAGAAATTCGTTTAATTTTAGCACTGCCAACATGATTGATTTTAGCTAAGTAGTTGGTTGATTACTACCATGCGTGTTGTTATTTTAACAAGTAAATTGTCAGAAAATAATCAATTTAATTTTTTGTTATTAACCATGTTTAAAAGGGTTAGTAGTAACCAAGTAATAAGTTTAGAAATTAATAAGCACTTAATTACTTTTAGTCGAGTGTATTTAGCAATGAAAGCTTGGTAAATAAAAGCAAACCAAACTCATTTGATTTTAAACGAGTCTTCGTTAAAAACAACCATTTCGACGTTAGCAAAGCTAAAATCGCACTTTTCTGGCCGCTCGTTTTCTCCGTGCACGAAGTAGTTTCACAAAAGTTCGTTTTTTCTTCAAATTGTCAGTAATTTAAAGCTGCCATTGGTTTAAACGTTCTGTACGTAGACACAGCTAGCCAATGAGGGCACTTTGTTTTAGATGCGTTCACAAATTAAAAATTAGGATGCGTTCAAAATATTTCTTTTTTTTTTCCAAATAACCCCGTCGATTCCAATTAAGCCGGTTTTACGGTACATATAACAAAAGGTGTCACTGCCGGGTACAATAAAAAATCATAGACGATTCCAGACGCACCAGCGCGTACTACGTTCTTGAAACCCCATTTATTGGGTTTCATGGGGTGATACTGTCTCTGGTTGCCTGCTTTAGTACCTTTATATGGTATTGTCATCTCATCTGTGCTATACTTTGTTTCTTCTTCCGTTGCAAGGCAGTTCCTCCTTATTTTTTCAATGAATCGTTGTATCTTGTAATATCTGTCCTCATCCGAATTGGCGTTGTCCACAAAGTGAATGTTGCGTCGAATATGCTCGAATCGTATCAATGGCATGACGTCAGCCACTTGGGCATACCTGAATTCTCCAGACCAATAGTCTAGATAGGAAGGCATATTCACTATACCCATGATAAGAAGAATCACAAAAAAGTCTTTCAACTCCTCGGTTGGCAATTGTATACATTTCCCAGTTCTTTGGGTTGAGTACAAGTTCGTTTAATTAATTAATCTCAGAAAGACAATCAAAACATTATGAGTAGCTTTTCGGGTACGAGAACTTAAGGTTACACTGAAATTAGAAGGAAATAATCAGTATAACAGTGAACAATATGCAACTTACCGAGAGCCCGCGCAACGAGTCCTTCTTCCCCACCATCTCACCGGCGACTGATCACGTCCCGTCGTCGATGTGCACACTGTGCCGGTTTTTCACAACGTAGTTGGATAGTTCAGAGAGCAATTAAAGCACGCAGAACACTTTATACACGGTCTATTTTTGATGACGATTTTTTTTCATTCAACGTGAAGTATACTGAACGGCGTCGAATTAAGGGTTAAACGCCGAAGTAATTTTCGTATCTTTCTATTGAGGCAATGGGGGAGACCATGTGGCCGACACACTATGTTTACGTTGGGGCCGTGGGGGACACCATGTGACCGCGGCCTAGAGACGATTTCAAACCACTCTGATGAGCCGCCGGGCACATACATCGAGCTAATTCGCATCTTATGTGACCCCCGTGGCCCCGTAGACAAGTCAAGTCAGCTTGGTTCTAAAAAAAATTGTGAACTTAGAAAAATATGGCGTTTTTGTAGGGACATGACCTAAATAAGCGGTGGCGTGTGCATATATATGGGTGGATAGTATGTTTGTCATCATTTATCTCCCAACTGAGACCAACCTCTTCCACATATATAAACTTTTCTATGGAGAAAAGTTTATATGTGGTTAAAGTATGTTTCTTACCACTAAATGCTGATACTACTGCGAATTTGATTGAGATGGAACTAGGAATATAAGTAGAACATGGTTTAGCTTTACTTTACCCCACGATAGCCGATAATAGTTTAAGGCATCGCGATTTTGAGCCTTATGCCATTGTAAATTATGAAATAATAAAATAACGGGAAAATTGGATTACATTACTTTTGGTTTCAATAAAATTACGATATATTGAAAATTACGTATTTATTTATAATTATTACAAAAAAATACTTATGGTAGCACTAGTATATTTGACACAACCTAACGGTGAATCTTGTTGAAGCAAGGTAGACACAAATGTGGATTACCCAGACAGGACGCGCAGAATGTTGCGACCTTTTTGGTTTTATTTTTAGCCCATTTTGAGCCAAACATTTTAGCATTCCTTGTATAACATGGAACGCAGAAACGTCTCGTGCTTCTTACACTTCCTTCTTTCTTGGATAGTTAATGTTTCTTAGGTCTTTCATTTTCTTTTTCTTCCATTTCCTTTCCTGAATTAGTGAGGTGCTCTACTAATTTCTTTCTGAACTCGACGATTCCTTCTTTGCAATTTCTGTTTTCACAGTACATCACCCAAGCATTTACCACAGCAGTATTCAACATAAACTCCATCCCTAGTTTTTTATACCACTTTACGGTTTTGCGTAATGGTGTCGAATAAGAAGTCAATTGATCCGACATATCAACAGAATTTTTGGCTTCATTGTACGCAAAAATCATCTTTGGTTTTCTGACAACTTTCCCCTTTTTTTTATAGTTCTGAATCCGTTGGAATGTTTGGTTGATAGCATATGCACGTCTCTTTTACCTTTCCACTTCAAAAAGCAGATTCCTCTCTCATTTTCCATCCCCTTCGACTCACCTGGTTTAAGTTTGAATTCGATCACTTGTTTTGGTAAACCTTGTCTATTTTTTTTTATAGTACCAACCAAATGTGTGTTTTGGTCGAGAAGTTTATTTGCCAACTCTAAACTCGTGTACCAGTTATCGGTAGCGATGGTATGGCCCTTGTTGAGTATATTCTCACATAGATTCATTACAACATTTGTAGGGGTTGTGTTCACCAACTCGTTGTTTTTACCCGCAAATAACTGTAACTTGCAAGTGTAGCCAGGAAGTGTGCACAGTTTGAATAATTTCATTCCGTTTTTATGGCGTTTGCTTTTGTTGTACTGTCGAAAAATGATTCGACCTCTAAATGGCACTTGGCTTTCATCTACGCATACATTTTCTTTCGGGGCATAGCACTTTTCGAATGAATCGTTCAGAACATCAATTAGGTCGTATCTTGTTGATGCGGTCTGAAGAATCGGCTGTCATTGTTCGAAAAGTGTAGTTTCTGTAAAATTAATTCAAATTTATTTCGGCTCATAACTTTGCGGGGAAAGTTTTAACCAAAAATTTGATCTTTACTCCAATAAAGGGAAAGTTTTGGCAGTTTCACTAGCCCCATGTACAAAACTAGTCCAAAAAACTGTTTTGTATCGTCCTTCGTTAGTGCAATCCAGGCATGTGCTCGTGAACTAGGCTTTGCGTTTGGCTTGGTTTGCTCAGCAAATGTATTTGTTTGAACAGCAATTTCTTGAAAAATCTCGTCTGGAACGACAAGACTGTAATATTCGCCTGGTGTTAAATGTTTCAGCTGCTTTTGAAATGGCTGTTTCATGCCTGGAAACAATAAAATTTGCACATTGAAAAATGATACCACACATGACAAGCCCTAGCCTGATTTGGAGAAGGATATAGATCACCCACGGATAAGTACACAAAGAGTAAAAGAGCACTTCCTCTCTCTTGCGTGATAGATACTGTATGTATGTATTGTATATGTATTGCGTAGGTACCTAGTTAGTAATTTGGTATTTTATGTTTTTATTAATTCTATATTTAATTAATTATTTATAAATATATATGTATGCATGTATTATTGTAAATGAGATATCAAAACTGTGCACTGACATCCCTTTCTTTACAACTATCCTGTCATGCCTAGGTTTGCTGGAAAAAATCTCTTTTTAGAGATTATCACGCCCTTATACTATTTTTTTCACTAAATTGTTACCTGTTTTATTTACTGTGTGCAATAAAGTATAAATGAAATGAAATCAGTAAGTAAAATGGTCTTTTGACTCACTTACCAGTATGCTCGGTAAAGGCGATGACTGATGGCTGGTGTCCTTTCAGATGTGACCACTTTTGGTGCGAATCGTCAAGGAGTTTCCGAAGTTCTTCTGCCACAAAGTCAGCCACAGAGTCAACGTCACTCTCAGATTCACTTTGAACGATAAGACGAGAACGTTTGCGCTTTTTCGGTGGACATATTATTTCGTCTTCACTTTTTGATTCCACCAACTCTGAGGCACATCTTCGCTCAATCTCTTGAAATATACTAGCTTCTAACAAGTCTATACTACGTATATCTTCCTGTGATATATCGAAGTCTAAATCAATAAATTCAGCCATTTTCTACCACGTGCATCTACCATGAATGACGCGACGCGACTGAGGGGTGCGGATGACCGGAGTTCGTGGCCTCTTGGCGCCATGATAACGACTAAGGTACTTTTTACATTACAGCGCCACTACGGCCACCGGTGACCTCAGCACCTTTTTCAGGAATATTTCTGAAACTAGGCCTCAGATCGAAACCTAACTAAGACATAAGCACGTATCTTGACATATTGCAACAGATTGCAGAAAAAAATATATATGTAAAAAGCGTATTTTCGCCTTGGCGTTTAACGTGTTAAGAGATTCAATTCTAAGTCTTCGATTTGTGATAAGTCTTCTTGGCTTATCTCATAATCAGCGAATGCGTTGAAATCGTCCTCCATTTTGAATATTGTACACATTCAGAAAGTCTTAGGAAAACGAATACTTCACGAAACACGAAAATATGACTTAGCGCGGAATAAACAACCGACCGCAGCTCCGGTCAAGAGTCAAACTGGCACTAACCGGTAACCTCGGTGGGTAGGAGAGTTGCATGTGCGCAGGAGTTCGGGGCGGGGTGACCGGTAGCGTGGCCCCCACGGCCTCCGCAGGCGGAAACGCGGTTATTTCTCCTAGGAGGCCGTGGGGGACACATGGTGAGTGACACCAGTATTTATGCAAAATTAAGTTATAAATAAACGATTTTCGAATTGTTTTATACGTTTTCATACATTTCCCGTGCCATGAAGCAAAAAAACCTAGGTATGAAATTTGACAAAATTCCAAATTTTCAGCTGGCTCCCACTACTATTTGACTGGGGCCCACACGGTGTCCCCCACGGTGTTTAACGTGTTAATAATACTTATAAACAAATATTTTACTTATTTGTGACGTGATAAATCTTAAAACAAATTTTGTCACGAGACAGACACAAATAAACGTTACATTTTTCACACCTTATTTTTGAGCGACTACCACATTCTTCGAACCGACAAGACCTGGGGGCCAATTCTCAATATCTTCGATAACAACGCAAAATAGATAACATATCACGACACCGACACCACCAGAAATATCGAATGTTGCACGTAAACCGTATTCTCAGTGACCGGCGATATCAATATCGAAGGTGATACAAAATATCGTATCCGGTCTAGAGTCCACAGAACAAAACCACTTCAGTCCGTGTCTATGCAACCAAATTAGGAAACGTTCTATTTGTTCCATTTACTCGATTGATTTCAAATTTCTCGACTGAGCTATTTATAACCTTTTTAAAGAAATTTAACTTGTCTTATGTCTAAGCATTTCATATTTATAAGTATCTATGCAAGAAGTCATCGGGTAAGTACTTGTATAAGACACATTGAATTTGGGGGAGGGGGGCGTGGAGGGGGGGAGGGGCGGGGGAGGGGAGGTCCCCCCACCTACCCCCCCTTTTAGGAAACCACTAGTTTTTATGTTATGGAGGTCCAAAGATTGAAGAAAATGCCTACATTTTTTGGATTTCGGGGGAGTTGGAGGAGGAGAGGGGTTGGAGGAGGGGTTGCCAAGAGTAGGGGGTCGCCTCGCTCCGCTCCGCTTCGCTCCGGCCCCCGGGTCTGCTGTAACGTGTGAACCTAAAAAACCTATCTTTAGTTTTTAAACAGGAAGTGACCTAAAGCAACCAATTTGGTTCTGACAAACTCCATAAAGTAGTTAGTAAGTAAACAAAGCCAAAGACGTCCAGAGAATCACGGATAAAACGAGAGCGCAACAGAACATTCACGAAACACGGAAGGAATCGGAATGAAATGAGCAAGTAGGGGGTCGCCTCGCTCCGCTCCGCTTCGCTCCGGCTCCCGGGTCTGCTGTAACGTGTGAACCTAACAAACCTATCTTTAGTTTTTAAACACGAAGTGACCTAAAGCAACCAATTTGGTTCTGATAAACTCCATAAAGTAGTTAGTAAGTAAACAAAGCCAAAGTCATCCAGAGAATCACGGATAAAACGAGAGCGCAACAGAACATTCACGAAACACGGAAGGAATCGGAATGAAATGAGCAAGTCACTACATATGTCAGAAAATACAAAATTGCTGACGCAAATTTCTACCATTACGACAAAATCTTGTAATTTGTACTAAAATCATGTACCAATATCCAACGTTGGAGCTTTTGGGTTTGACATTTGTCGTTCCGAGATTGGCCAAGTTGTAAAAATCGCGTAAACATATTTTATAATTAAAGTGCTAAAATGATGTTTCCTAAATCAGAAAATGGTATCAGAGGATAGCTAAGGACCCCCCTAACCACCTAAGTACTCCAATCTTCAAATTTCAATGTGTCTTATATAAGACCCAACCCAAGTCATCTAATAATAATATGCTAAGAATAGTAATTAAATTAACAACATCTTGCCCTTTTTCAATAAAATAAAATAAAACATTTTCGTATAACAGAACGCAACTGTAATGTGATGACAACAATTGACATTTCTGTTTTCTTTGCATTTGGCTATGTTTATGTTATGTATCTTTTTCGCTGTTTTCTTGAGTGAGGCTAGCAAGGTGAGCAAAGTTTTCAGAAGAATTCTAACAAAAGGACTAGGTGCATAATGGAGAAAGAAAAAAAAAACAAGAAAACCTTATCCGACCGTCACTCAAAAAGCTCGGTTAGTCGAACTTTTAGAGGCTGACGCGGAACTGCGAGCTGGAAAGTTTTCAGCTGTTTTCACCAGCAAGATTGCAGCAGCCAGGTGGAACATATTAGCTGATGAGCTTAATTCTGTTCCGGGAGCAAATAAGTCGCCCGAAGAGTGGAAAAAAGTAAGCATAAAATATATATAAACCTTACCTAACCCTATCCCATTGTAATTGTAAAACAATTTTGTATATGTATTGTCAGTTTGGTAATGGTTTCATATTGATTTTGAACATGGCATGACATGAAGTCAAAATGAAAAAAAAAAATACAATGTTCAACAGATTATCAAACTTGACTGGTGGTGGCTCCCCTCCAGACCAACTTACAGAAGAAGATAATATGGTCTTAAAACTTGTTGATAAAACATCTCTTGTGGGCCACCCAAACTGCAAGGAGTAAAAGGTGATCTTTTTTGGTAAGCCATGTTGCTCAGATAACTCCTAATCAATATGTCATGTTATACTTCAACCCATAGTGACTCAAATACATAGCACACTTAGTAGATGAAGCGGGGTCTTTCATTAGATATATGTTTTGATTGGGTGATGGATACATTGTGGTGAGGAAACCTCAAACATAAAAGTTTCTCTAGTATATTTATATTTCTCATACTACAGTAACTCATGGGGTGACTGAGTTCATGGTTTGAAAATAGGCTGTCACACAGGAGTGTAATCACATTAGCTACTTTGTGGATATCTGACCCAGACCTATGAAGAAAAAGGGGCAAAGCTATGATTTTGATTTCAGGCAGTACCGGTACCTACACAATTAAATAATGCTACATCTGCGGCATCACAAGAGATTGGAGAAGTGATTCAGATTGGTGAGTATGAGTATATTTGGCATAGTATGTTCATGTGTATAATTAACTAGGTAGATTAAAATTATCAGATGTGAAACACTTCATTGGCATTGTATGCTTAAATGTATTATTTATATATATGCATTACGATGAGAGGGTAACACTGGCTGTCAAACGGCAAACAGCTGATTTCACTACGTCCCTAGAAAAATTTATATTTTAATATGATTTAGTGTAATTCTGAGCCCAATTTAGTGTTATTTTAGGATTATAGTGTAATGTTAAGTATTTCTATTGTTTGCAGTGTGTTTTAGTGACGTTTACTAGTGTCTCGAAACATGTTAAATTTGTGACCGTTGCAGGTTATAAATTTAAAAGTATTTGTTATTTCCGTACACTTTCAGCGCTTTTTGTTACCTTATTGTTAAATTATTATATTTAACAACGTTTACAATATATTTCATAGCAATTAGTGATGTGCAAACGCTGAAAAACGTTACTATTCCACGTAAGTAATTTCGCATTGTTTTGGTGTGCAATTCCTTGATTCTTATCTCAACTGTAACCATGATGACCCGCAGAGCTGCTGCTGTCGCCTCCCGACAGCAGGAAAATGACAAGCTCAAAGTTACCTTACTAGAATTAAAAAAATCAAAGGAAATGGTCACCGAATTACTCTGTGAAAGGGAGGAAAATGAGAAAGAGCTATTATCAGTACTTGAAAGTAGAGATAAGCTAAAGAAACAATTATGTGTATTAGAACAAGAATGTAGTGATGTAATGTTGAGCGGGACAAGCTGCAGGTCACCGTAGATAGCTTCACTGTATGTAGTGCAGAGTACGAGCAAGCCCTGAAATCGATTGATTCCCTGGAGAAAGCATTGTTCGATGCCCATGAACAAATACATGCACTCCAGGAGAAGAAGGAAAACACCACAGCGTTGCAGACCCAGAGCCTCTACAGTGAAGTCGTAGGGATCAGCCCGCAGCTGGTTACTGTTGCAACTGGAAGCCTTGATGATGTCATTGATTTAACTAATGACACATTGCCCACATCAAGGTTATTAAGTTGCAGCAATAACAAACTAGGTAAAATAAATAGGTATATACGGAAAACTCAGAAATTAATAAAACATAATAAATTGTGTACTAAAAACTTAAAAGTAAGCAAGAAAAATGTAAACTTATTACATGATTTGAATATGTGTGTATTAGAATTAGAAAGTACTAAGTTGATGTATGAAACTGACACACAAAACTTACATTTGAAAATCCAAAGCTTGGAGGATTCATTGAGATCACTAAACAGTGCATATTTGAACTCTGAGAAAGTTATAAATGAATACTCATTGGCTATGGATGATTTAATTCAAGAAATGAACCATAATTGTGAGCGGTTTGAGTCGCTGACCAACAACCATACTTGTCGCTGTGAGCAGAAAGGTGGTTGTTTGACAGCGGGCAACTCTCCGGGCTTGTGTGACAGTTTACCAACACAAGGTGTTACTGATAATAGTTCTGCCAAGTCTGATATGACCACAACACCTGATATTATAATGTACTGTGATGAGATTGGAAGTGGCATGGGCTCAGCACTCCACTCATACTCTAAGGGACATAGTGTTATTAGTAATTGCTCACCTTTTAGCACTGTAGATAATATTATAAATCAAATTTTGAATGACAGCACTATCACAGCCAGTGCCACACTGATAATTTTCATGGGCAATAGGGGAGATGTGAACAAAAATAATTTAATAAAATTTTATGAAACATTGAATGGTCTTAGTGTGAAAAAAATTATATTGTTCACATTTCCCTACTGCAACCAATTGACACAAAATGAAAATGTATATAGACATAATATGAATATAACTATGTACAATTTATGTACATATAATAATAAGTTTGATATTATTGACACTAACAATTATGTTAGTAATTATTTTACTATGACTAAAGGTACATTTTACCTTTCAAATTATTGTAAACGACAAATAGCTATGTCACTATTATATTTATATGACATTACAGCCAAAAATTTGGCTTCTAACTCTGCTTTTACTGAGCAGCCTAATATGAATCTGGTATCAGACCAGAATAACAGGATGCATTTAAATTAGTTCATAGGACAACAGAGGACCCAGGCTCTGGCAACATATGTTCTAGTATATTAGAAAACCCTAAGAATAAGGGAAGCTCACATGCTAAGTATATAAGCCTGGTTCATCAGAATATTCAATGTATTAGAGGCAAAGATCTACAAATAGAGTTATTTTTAAATTGTAATAAAATTGACATTTTGTGCATAACAGAGCACTGGTTAACTATTAATGAAATTATGTTTAGCTTTAAAGATCACCAGGTTGGTAGTTCGTTCACCAGACTTAATTCAATACATGGTGGGGCATTAATCATACTAAACAATCATATGAAATTCAAGGAACGTAAGGACATTGTTTCCTTATCTGTTGAACGAACTATAGAACTTGCAGCTGTGGAATTAGAACAGTTCATCGTTATATGTGTCTATAGGCCACCCTTGAGCGACTTTGAAATGTTCGAGAAAATAATGGAATCCGTCCTAACTATTTCATCACACAGTACGAAACGATTAATTATATGTGGTGACTTTAATGTTAATCTGTTAGAAAGAACTACTCTCAGCGTTAGATTAATAAATCTTTTCTCATCATTTAGGCTTAGCCATTTATTTATGGAGCCAACAAGAGTGACTGCTACTAGTGCTACATGCATTGACAACATTTTTACTGATGTTATTCCAATCAGTAAAAGTGTTATCAGTGAATTGGATTCAGATCATTTAGGTCAATTATTTCAATTTGATTCTATTAGAGAACCTGTCATTAAAAAGAAAATTTCGTTTGTGCCAATAACTGCTGACCGGTTAGAAAGAATGAGATACTCTTTAGCCCAGGAACTACCGTTTTTGGCTGCTGAACAGTCTCCTAATATAATGTATAACTTATTCTTTGAAACCTTTATGAAACAGTACAGCGCGATATTCACTTCAAAATCGGTTGTGGTTAGTGGTTCAAACGACTTTAGTACGTGGGCTACTGCAGAGTTGCATAAACGCAGGCAAGCATTGTATGCATTGTATGAGGAACGACGGTTCAACATGAGTGACGAATTTAAAGAACAAGTCAAACAGTTCTCCAAACAATTTAAATTAGACTGTCATACAGCTAAACGTAATTTTCTGAGTAGTAAAATTAAGAATAGTTCCGATGTTATAAAAACGACTTGGAAAATAATTAATGAGGAGGCCGGTCGTAGTAAAAAAGCGAGTCACGATTACGAACTAAAAATCAATGGACAGCTTACAAGTTCTAGCTTAGAAGTTGCAACTGAATTTGAATCGTTTTTTACTAATGCACCGGCTTCCACGACTAAGTATTTAAATTCGTCACCTTTGTCTGCTGTTGCAATATTAAAAGATAATGTCTCAGAGTGTGCTTCATACTTGAATTTTAAGCACGTCACAAGTTCAGATGTCGTAAAGGCATTTAAATTGATAAATGTTAAGAAAACGAATGATCTTTGGGGACTCTCTGTTCACGTCGTTAAATCCCTGATCGAATTAATTGCACCTGACCTAGCGGTCATTTTCAACAATTGTATAGACTGCGGTGAATTTCCTGATTTAATGAAACAAAGTAAGATAATTCCCCTCTTCAAAGCAGGTAGTACTCAAGACCCCACCAATTTCAGACCTATATCAATACTACCAACTTTTAGTAAAATTTTTGAGAAATTAATCTTATCACAGCTATTACATCATTTTGAATCAAATAAGCTAATGCATAACAAACAGTTTGGATTCACTCGCGGTCGTTCAACAACAGATGCCGGAATTCAGTTCATTGAAAGTATTTTTGATGCCTGGGAAGAGTCACAAGATGCCCTAGGCATTTTTTGTGACTTATCTAAGGCTTTTGATTGCGTTTGTCATGAAACATTGATCAGGAAATTACATCATTATGGAGTTAGAGCGCGTCATTGAATTTGTTAAAATCTTATCTGAACGGAAGAATACAAAGGGTAGACGTAAACGGAGAACGATCACCAGGATCATTGGTTTCTTTGGGCGTGCCACAGGGCTCAATATTGGGACCCTTCCTATTCCTCATCTATATAAACGACTTACCCTATCTAGGAAGGGACTGTCATGATATGGTACTGTTTGCTGATGACACCTCACTTATTTTTAAAACAAAGCGAAACCAACACGCTACTGATGATCACGTGAACAATACCATATCAAGAGTGGTAAATTGGTTTAATGTTAATAATTTGCTATTAAATGAGAAAAAGACTAAATGTGTTAAGTTTCTTACTACTAACGTTAAAAATAATCAGACATGTATAACAATTAAAAATGAGGAATTGGAATTGGTAACCAGCACAGTGTTTCTAGGTATAACGTTGGATTCCAAACTCCAATGGGGTCCACATATTGATAAGCTATCGAACAGACTGAGCTCTGCAGCTTTTGCATGCAGGAAAATCCGTCACTTGACAGATTTAAAAACAGCCAGATTAGTTTATTTCCTGGTCGCCCCACGTTTGTGAGGTCAGCAGACGAGTCTTTGCATCCTTTCATTCCCTTCGGCGTTTGCAGTACTTCTTGCCTAGGCAGACTAAAATCATGCTAGTTCAGACCCTTCTTCTGCCTTTAATTGACTACGCCGATGTTTGCTGGGCCAGCGCGAACGAAGATCTACTGAACAAACTCGAGCGACTTCAAAATCTCGGGATTCGGTTTATCTTCGGTCTCCGCAAGTACGATCACGTGTCCCAATATCGCAGGGAATTAGGCTGGCTCCCGATCCGACTTCGTCGTGATATGCACATTCTCTCCTTCCTCTTCAATATTTTGAGAAATCCGCGCTATCCCGCATATCTTCGTGAACATTTTGAGTTTATTTTCTCTGGGGATAGACTTCGGAGATCTCACACGGTGTCACTTTTGTCAATTCCTCAGCACAACACTGTTGCTTACGAGCACTCGTTTAGGTTAAGGGCAATACGTTTGTGGAATGCACTTCCTTGCGCTATTAGGGATTGCACATCCTTGTTCTCTTTTAAGAAAAAGTTGAAACAGCATCTCCTCTCTTCCGCATAGTGGGTATCTTATAGTATGTATGTGTATCTATGTATTTATTGTATTCTATTAATTTATTTTATAGTATGTGTAGGATGTATTGTGATTTATCTGATAGTATATTGACTTTATTTCTTTCTTTTAAATCTTAATTGTACACTAGGATTACCTCTCTATAAATATTTTTTCCTTTCCTCACAGGTTAGCTGTAAGAAATTTCTTTTTAGAAATAAGCTCACCTTTGCATATTGTTCGTTGTATTTTTTCCATTGTGTTTTCTGTGCAATAAAGAATTATTATTATTATTATTATTTATTTAGTTATTTTCATAGTATTATGTCCTACGGTATTCTGCTCTGGGGCAGTGCTGCTGACATAAATACTATTTTTGAGCTGCAGAAGCGGGCTGTTCGTGCGATTTATAAAATGAATAATAGAGATTCTCTTAGAAATAAGTTTAAAGAAGTAAATATATTGACAGTCCATAGTCAATATATTTACGAGAATATTATGTATGTCCATAAGAACATTGTTAACTTTCGAAGAAACTGTGATATACATAACTTTAATACTAGAAACAAGGACAAACTTGCAGTGCCCACTACTCGGCTCCATAAAATAAAAAACTCGTTCAAGGGTAATTGTGTAAGATTTTACAATAAACTCCCAAGCACTTTGACAGATCTATCAATTAATAAGTTCAAGAAATACATCAAGCAAAGGCTTATTTCTAAAGCTTACTACAGTATTAAAGAGTACATAGACGATAAAAATGCTTGGGACTGAATTGTTCTAATTAATTGTGAGCATCCTCACTGCCAGAGTTTCTTTTACTGGACACTTGGAGGCCTTTTACACCTCCAAAGATTAATTTAATTATACAACTCTTGACTGTGGGGACCATTTACATCTCCTATTATCATTGTATTATTGACTAAAGAGACTATACATCTCTGTTATTTATATTTTAATTATTTTATTATGACATTTGAGACTCTTTACATCTCTCAGAAACAATAATTAAGTACTTTTTTTTTTCTGATAATATGATACAAATAATAATACCAAATGTTCTGTAAAAAATGAAATGAAATGACATGTGAAAGTGCCCTTGTGGCCTATTTACAGAATAAACGTTTTGAGTTTTTTTTTTTTTGAGTTTTTGATGATCAGCAAACCTGCCGACCCCCTGATCAAACTCTTAAGTTTGATATGTACTTCATTATTTGCATAGTAAGAAGTGTTTTAATTTTCAGATGAGAATATGTACATCCAGCCAGTCAAGTGCTCCGCCACAAACCGGAGATATGATTGAGATTGGTAGGTATATCATAAAAAGTAGATATGTAACCTTACCATAACACTTTTAATATAAGCACCACCAAAACCTTCTATTGTTTGCTTAATATTACTTCAATATATTATATAATCATATACATATGTCCTATCTTATCGATCTTATCACAGAACATTTTTTTTTTCAAACAATTGCTAGTAAGTTATATCTTACTTTTCCTATTTTTTTTAGAAATCATCAAATCTAGTGGAGGGATAGTACCTCCACCTGAAGATTTTTCAACAATAGCTGACAAACCTACGAGGTCTCCACAAAAAAAAAAATGAATGCTGCATCAAAAAGGCTGCAACAATCT
The DNA here is from genome assembly GCA_949825045.1 of Argyresthia goedartella. NCBI lineage: Eukaryota > Metazoa > Arthropoda > Insecta > Lepidoptera > Argyresthiidae > Argyresthia > Argyresthia goedartella. Next base: position 2,549,264 of record OX463811.1, on the reverse strand, counting down.
TTGGATACAGCAACTGCTCTAAATAAAAATTTAGAAGATAAAAATAAGTATAAAAAGGAATTTTATACAGAATTTATGAAACAAATGCGTCGACAATCTGACGCAATGTGTAGGATTGCAGATAGCTTGACGCACTTGACGGCAGGGGCAAATCCAAGTAATATTTTACAGTGATTTTCCACCTTTTCCTGCAAGAAACTAAATCTACTGATTTCAGGAAAAGTAAATGTTTAGTTAGTAGTAAAAAATTTAATGCTGTGATTTTAATATTTTTAAGAATCAATGTTTAATACTCCCAGGGATTGATCGCCTGAAATTTTGTAACATTAGACTGATTTATGGTTAAATAAATGTTTAATAACTAGTTAACTCTTAAATGCTGTGATTTTTTATATTTTTAAGACTTAACTATGGTAGAATCAATACCTAATACCCCCAGGGATCGACCACCTGAAATTTCACTGTGATTTTGTAACATTAGACTGATCTAAGGTTAAATAACTGTTTAATTACTTTTAAATGCTGTGATTTTGATATTTTTAAGACTTATCTATGGTAGAATCAATGTTTAATACCGCCTGAAATTTCACTGTGATTTTGTTACATTTGACTGATTTAAGGTTAAATAAATGTTTAATTACTTTTAAATGCTGTGATTTTGATATTTTTAAGACTGATGTGAGAGTATATTGTAGATGTAGAGTATAATAGTTATTTAATAATCCACGGATTCAAGGTCTATATTCCAAAAACAGGAAGCCAGATCTAACTCATACAAATAACTTCATTCAATATTAAGTGTTAATGGTCTAAACCCATACAAATAAAAAACTTCATTCTGGGCTAAGTGTATTTTTTATATTTCTTGTATTTTGTGATTTTTGCAATAATAATTATTGTTACCTACTTAAAAACTATTATATTGTTATGTAGTACATGTGATGCCAAGTAACTCTTTCCCTGAGTGTAGCATGGAGGGGGTGACATCTCTTTCTCGCTTAGGGTGAGAGACAGAGAGGTTACCCCCTCCACGCTACACCTAGTGACAAAGAAACTTGGCGTTATCTGTAAAAACTATTATATTATTTTATAATATTATTATTTTTATGTCTTGTTACTGATATAGAGTAATTAATATATAATTTGATTTCGATCTCATATCTTCATTTAGTGCTAAGTGTAAAAACAAATAAAAGTATTTTATATTTTCTTATATTGTTTTATTGTACAACATTTGTTTTTATAAATTATTATAGCCCAAACTTAATTAAAATAAAACTCAAAAACTCAAAACGTTTATTCTGTAAATAGGCCACAAGGGCACTTTCACATGTCATTTCATTTCATTTTTTACAGAACATTTGGTATTATTATTTGTATCATATTATCAGAAAAAAAAAAGTAGGTACTTAATTATTGTTTCTGAGAGATGTAAAGAGTCTCAAATGTCATAATAAAATAATTAAAATATAAATAACAGAGATGTATAGTCTCTTTAGTGAATAATACAATGATGATAGGAGATGTAAATGGTCCCCACAGTCAAGAGTTGTATAATTAAATTAATCTTTGGAGGTGTAAAAGGCCTCCATGTGTCCAGTAAAAGAAACTCTGGCAGTGAGGATGCTCACAATTAATTAGAACAATAATAATTTCTTATTATAGTAGCTTGTTTGCCCCGTCCTCTTTGCAGCAAAATGTTTTGTCTCCTGCGATCAATATTGTCCGTAGAAAAGACAGCCTGTTCAAGGATGCCCAGCTGCTGAACATCATGGATCATGTCAGGCTCTCCAATATTGTTAGTAATGCACATATTGTGCAATACTGTGCAGGCATTAATTATTCTCGATGCCTTAACTGGCGCATAATGGAGTGTTCTGTCTTTGAGTAGACATCTAAATCGTGATTTTAATACTCCATTGCACCATTCAATTGTGCACCTTGCTTTTAAGAAAGCTTCATTGTAGCGGTACTCTGGAGTTCCTTCTTCTGGGTGCGCTATTGGTGTCAGACACCATGGCCCAGTGTGACCGTTTTGAAATTTAGAAACATACCAACAAAATGTGCTGCCAGTACTAAAAAATACTAAGAGGAAAAATCAATTATACCAAAATTATACTAACATTTTCATAGGCTATTTTGAGAAATATTCTAAATAAAACACACATATATTTATCATAAATCAATAGTATAATCAGTATTGCTTAATTTGTTACATTTAAGCATCTCGGTCGAGGGTTCAAATGAGATACAGCCATCAGTCAAACCTTGTTTCACGTGTAATATGGAAGAAATATGATCAGATAAAAACCTATTTCTGTATTTCGTTTTGACCATATTCACTTGGGAAAAAATTCGTTCACAGTGAGCATTAGAAATAGGCAAACACATTATACATTTAACAAAATTTATCAAATTGTTATATTTAGGATTTTTCAGACTGTCAACAATATTGCCTAACTTACTCCAAAACTGTTCACAATTAAGTGCACTGGTACTAGTACCACACATCAAATTTTGTACTTCTTGATCATATTTAATTTGACGATATTCTTCGTCAATTAATTGTTTTTGGGTATCACTTGTAACAATGTTAGGGAACTTTTCTGTAACATTTAGAATGGAGAAAAAGTTTTCGTATACAGCAATTTGTGGATCCATGAAACGGATTTCGAAAAATATCCTTTCATTTATTGGCAGTCTGCATTTTAGTTGAGTACATAATTCAATCAAAAAACTTTGGCACCTTTGTAGGAAATCTTTGATAACTGCAACCTGATGTGATTGATTTCGTAGCAGCATAATTTCTTTGGAAACTTGAACGCCCAAATACAAGTCATTTAATTCTACGAAATTCACTGTACTGCTTGGGTCAACGTCTTCAATACTCGTAGCTCGGACATAGCTACTTTTCATGTAACAGCTAAGTATAGTTTTAAACATATCAGACATATCTCTATAAATAGTGTGAACAGCACATGAATTTCCTTGGTAAATTACATTTAGTTTGTTCACAACCGGTAAAATGTAATCTAAGAATAGAAAATACAGCTTTATTTGCTTATTTTCAAAACTTTCATGTAAAAACAATGCCGAGTGATTGTGCTCAACCAAATGCTCTTGCTGAAAGTATAACCTTAGTGCATCCCATTGCTCTACTATGCGGTTGACACATGCATGTAGAGATAACCAACGTATCTCGTAGTGGCGTAAAATGTTATGCTGTTCTGAGCCTGTAAATTCTTGAAACTCTACAAATTGTCTTTGACGTTTCGAACTGTGGCCAAAATAATTATGTGTTTCTTTGACAACTTGATCTAGGGCTCTAGGAAGTTTTTTACATGCGTAACTTACAGCTAAAGCACAAGAATGGCACACACATTTTACGAAAATGCATTTCGGATTAACATTTTTAATTTTTGAAACAACACTATTATTTCTACCAAACATTACATTCGTTGTATCAGCTGCAAAACCTATGATATCTTTGATATTTAGATTTAAATCAATTAATTTTTTACACAGTGCATCAAAAATATCATCCGCTGTTTCGCCTGAAAGCTTGACAGAACATAAAAATTTAGTTTTGAGTTTATCATCATTGACGCAATAAAATTTAACCGCTACGGCAAGTAGTTTTTCCGTCGTTATGTCTGTGCTTTCATCTATGATCAAGGAAAATACTGGACCATTACCTGACAATTCTGAAGTTTTTTTTATGTCTGTCAATAATTGCTTTTCAAATGCTGGTGCCATTACATCATAAGTTAATTGTGCTGATTTAGTACGTTTACTGGAAAAACCTTTTGCGATTTCTGAATCATGAAACATTTTACCAAATAATTCGCTTAGATGATCCATGGCGCGAAACGAAATATTATGTTCGGCTAGAGCAGCGCAAAAGAGGAGCTCCGCTTTTCTTATCTGCTGGGAAACTGGTCCTTTGCTTTGAAATATTTTATCAATCTGAAACAGAAAAATAAATAAGAGAAAGGAAAAATAAGTAGGGTAAATGCAGACTAAGGGATAGGGAGGTTGCAGAATGCACACGGCGGCGCGCGGCGGGGCCGGCGGGACGGGGCGGCGGCGGTGTATGACCGTGTGTGCAACCTTCCTTATCCTTTCGTCAGTGGGTACTTTTATAACAATTACATTTCAATTATCTGCCCAAAACGACCACTGTCACAGACGAGGGGTTATGTAATAAATTACTTTCTCAGTTAACTTATTTACCTTCGACTGTCCACTGTAATGTATAGTTTTCTTTCGATGTTTTTCCGACTCGGCATGAGACTTTATTGTTGCAATTCTACTTGAAAACGTCACTCCACAAGCTTTACATAAAGCGTTCTCACTGTTTTTATCTTTACTCAACCAAGCAGAGAATTCAGGGTTTTGTTCCCAGTCTGCCCTGTATTTGTGCTCGTATCTGCGCTTCATCTTTAGAAAAAAAATCCCGCTACGAACTGAAACCGAACTAGCATAGCAAACCCACAAGTTAACATACCAACGATGCACACGGCCATCACGCCATCGGGGAATACCCGGAAGCTTCTCAAACGTCCATTCACTCACTATGTTAAAAGAGAAGGATAGTACATACGAAAAACGCAATGAGAGACAAGGCAGGCAGACAATTAAAAAAATACAGCTTGACCACAGATAAATAACTATGAGGTTGAGTGAATTGTTCGTTTTTAGTGTTGCCAGTTGAAAAGTACCAAAGAAATACCAAAAAAGTTTCAATTCTACCAATATTCTACTAAAATTTGGCAATGTACTAAAATTATACTAATATCATTCTGCAGTGCCTCAAATATACTAGTTTAGTACTGAAAATACCAAAAACGGTCACACTGCCATGGCCGTAGTGCATAGCCACTGTCACCTGAAATTGTCAGACATCCTATTATTTTCTGAAAGTCTTATTCATAAAAATCCCTTAAAATAGGTTTAAAATGTTCATTACCTAGTTAAAATGCTCATAAGTACTAATAAACGTATTGTAAAATGATGTATTCATAAACGTTCAATAAACCTCTCATAGCTAAGTTGACGTTATTAGATACTTTAGCGTTATTATGTTGTCGTTCTGACGAAACCATAGACAACCACGGTATTAAAAAAAAAACTGTCAATTGCTGTCAAACAAATGTGGTGTTTTCACAGACAGGTGTTTTGTTTGTGTTGTTTACTTTTCACTAAGAAATAGAATGGAGTCTTTAAAACAGGGTAAAAAGAGGCAAAGAAGCGAAAATTGGCTGGAGGAAGACAAGGTTTGTAAAGACCTATCTAATCTTTATAAGTAGCTACACAAGGTTTATGGTATTTCTTTTGTTGTCATGCTGGTCCGAGGCGTTAAAATTCCCATGCTGGTACGGGACGTTTAAAGTCCCGTGCTGGTACGGGACGTTAAAATAATACAACAGCTGCATCTCCTCCTGTGTATGTCGTATAACGCAACTGAGGGAATTCAGGGAAGGCTGATTTGATTAGGCGATGAGCTAGCAACACGTCACTAACTGTTTCTTTATACGCTTGCCCAAATTGCTGAACGTGGCTGTAGGATCACTTATGTGATCCTGCAGCTCAGGCTACCTCTATACGGGAACATAGCCGTGAGTATATGCATGTATGTTTTGTTGGTTTAAAATACTTACAACTTGTTTATTTTTGTTCCCAAGGTATCTGTTGCTGGAGTTGGTGAGGGAAAGAGTCACAATTATAGAGAATAAAAACACGGAAACAAATACCAACTCCAAAAAGGTGTCAGCATGGGTTGATTTGCAAAGCAGGTACTTATTTATCAATAATGTTGTAATAAGTTATGATGAGGCATTTTCTTCAAATTATTTACATCATTATTTTCAGTTTTAACGGAATGTGCAAAGGTGGCCCTCGCACCATTCCACAGTTAAAATCTCAATGGGGCATGATAAAAGTGTCTCAAAGAAAACTGAAAGCAGAGAAAAGAAAATATATTATGAAGACTGGCGGTGGCCCACCACAGAAGCACACTGATGATGATGCTGATGATATTGCTACATGGCTACCCGGCGAATTCGTCATTGACACGAATGAATTTGATTCCGATCAGATAAATCAGGTAAATAATTATTATTGCATATTATTGCATCGATTATTAAATTTAAATTTTATTGTGCTTTCAGATTCAGTTCAAAATTGAAGAGCCACTGCCATCGACAAACGAGAAGAAAGTAGATGAGATAATTAATGTAAGCATTTAAAATATATCATATTAAAAAAGTATGGCTTATTTCGGCAGGGCCGAATCAATGGGTACGATTTTTGATTAATTAGACAGGAAGAGAACTACATAACCTAGCCAGAACCTGACTGTACCCTTAATTTTTGAGACTAGATTTGACTAATAGCGCGACCTTTATTGAGAAATCAAATTTGCCTATGTAGGCCTGCCAGAATAAGTTGTACATAAATAATTATTTAGTCATTGTGCAAATAAGGCAAACCAGCCACTAATGTTTCCTATGTTTCAGAACACCATTGAGATACACGAGATACAAGAAGGTATTGACGTGATACAAGAAGGTATCGTAAGCAAAGTGGACAAGCCATCAGATAATGTAAGCATGAGTAATTAAATATTGCTACCCTTTATGTCTCATACAAAATATGGATCAAATATTAACCCTTTAGTTGGCAAGAAAATATTAGTGGTTTATACATATTCTTTTTATAGGAACGTTATCAATGATCTACCACAATGATAAAAAAATAAAAAATAAAAATGTTGTTAACATTAACTTTAAAAAAACCTTAGTATAATATAGTATACATTTTTTTATGGTAAGAACATATGACATTAAATTATTCGTATAGAATACTATACAAAACTACAAAAAATAATATATTTCAAGAAGAATAAAAGAGATATTTTCATGAATGTTATTTATTTTGTATGAAAAGAATAGAAACAGTTCCTTTTATTTGGTATAAAACATAGTCGTACTTCACATTTTGCACAGAACACATTAGTTTGACCTTTTTTGCAGAACCTGCAACGCCCATAACTTGTTCCAACCTGGTTATGTCCGATATTGTCGAATCTGACGTCGTCAACAGGACGTGTTCTTTTTGGTTTTGCAATTCGGTTCTTCTGCGTCACCACTGGTACAAGTACTTTTTGACTTGCAACTCGTTCATACTTTTGCAGTCCTTCACTGATGTGCAGACGAAATACTTTTAGACTCAAATGCTTACCAGTCCCTTTCTTTGCTCGACGGTATGACAACCAAGCGTTATTGACACAAATGTCGATCATCTGCGAAAATATTGATAAGTACCAACGTTTAGTCTTCATTCCCGTCCTGTAAAGTGCGATAAGCATATCTGCCAGATCAACACCGCCCATGTGGGCATTATATTCCTTGACAATCTGAGGAAAGTCAACGGGTACTTTCTTCTTTTCACGTTTGTCATACCTCATTATTTTCCCTACCGGATAGGAATCCACGTAGGAACTCACTAACGTCACGCATTTGTTGTCAAACCACTTCACAACAGTAAGTTGGTTTTTGTTACAGACCAGCTGAGCAGAAGCACCACGTCCTTTTTTTTTCAAAGTTTTATCATCTGGAAGTACCTTGTCACATCCTCTTAGCCGATTCGATCTCACTGTTCCCAGGCTGAATATGCCATATTTCTCTCGAAGCAATTTCACCACTTCCAGCGAAGTGAAGTAATTGTCGAAATAGACTACACAAGCTTTTGTTTGTATAGTCTTGCATAATGCTATGACAGCTTTGCCACCCCAGCCCAAACTCATTTCGTCATCATCAAACTCAAAGTCAAAATGCTTGAAGCTATCTTCACCACAATATAGAAAAAAATCGTATATTATACCTGATGATCCTGCTCTAATCAAGTTCTTGAACCCCCATTTGTTAGGCTTTTTAGGATTACACTGCTTCTTTTTACCAGCTCTTGTCCCTTTGTACGGGATCGTCATCTCGTCAATGCTGAACCTGTTTTCTTCTTCTACTTTCAGACAGTTTTTTCTTATCTTTTCAATCAGCGGTCTTACTTTGAAGTATGGGTCAGAGTTAGGGTCAGAATTATCAACAAAGTGCAAAAATCTCCGAATTTGTTGATATCTTTTCAACGGCATAACGTCTGCAATACATGGACACCTCGTTCTTGCTGCCCAGTAATCTAAATATGATGGAGCATCAATTATTCCCATCATCAGTTTTATAGCAAGGAAATCTCGAAACTCTTCATCTGTTATGTTTATGGAGCGCCCAGTTTGTTGCACAGAGTATAAATTGGTGTTTACTACGGTGTCTGTGATAATGTCTTCGGAAAAGAAGTCATAAAAGAATTCTAAGGCTGTTTTATTCTCTGGGACCTCGGCAGAGAAGGTATCGGTAGCGATGAGTGCTCGATGACGAAATTGCGTTTTTTTCCAGTCGTAGTCAATTACTATTTTCTTTGTCTTCTTTCGCTTCGTGTGGAATGCTGCCTTGGATGTTGGTTTCTGTTTTCTTTTAGAAGAACGTCTGTTTGGAGCAACACTGTTATTCGCAGTGTCTCTTGCGAGTGGTGTTGGAGGAAACGAATCAGAAGGTAACGAAGATATATTTGATGGCATACTGCGTAATTCTCCATTCCATGATGAGCATGAGGGTAATGGTTCGGCAAAAACATCTATTTCTGGGTCTTGATTGATTGCCAATTGTTCTACAGTAGGCTCCTGAACAAGGTCATGTTCAAAAAATTGCCGCCGAGTTAGTAATGACCGTGATAAATCGTCATCATGATCATCAAAAAGATTAAGTCTTTCCATAGAAGAGTCTATGGATGGAGCTTCAGAAGATGAGTAGAAACTCGGCGGGCCATAGTATTCTGTTTGATACAGTCGTCTTTCGTCATCTTCTTCACCTGAAGAACCGCCACTATAATCAGATTCGGCATTCGTAGGTGGGACTAAAGCTAAAATTCTTTGAGCCCTCGAACCAAGCTTAGGCTAAAACAAAGCAAAAAAAAACACATGCACAAAGGAAAGAAAAAGCATTGAAAACAAGTGCAAGTTACTGTAGTCTTAGGGGGCGGTTAGGTGTTCTGATATAAGTAGGAATAGAAACAGAGAAGGGTTAAAAAGATGGATAGGTTATGCGTAGAATAGTCTTTTAAGTTGTTGAATGAAATGAATAAAAATCGAGCAAAATTGGAAAGCACAAACTAAATGCGTAGCCTACTGTACAGTCATGCACATGTCGAGTCACACCTTCCAATTATATCGTAGTCATTATTACTCACGAAATTATATCTGTGCAAAATCCAAAAAGGTTAACTTGAGCTGTGCGCGACTGTACATCTTTCATTTCCTTCACTATCTTTATTTTCTGTAGAATGTAAAATGTATACCCTGTTAGACAAACATTTTACTCCCAACTTTGTTCTCCATAGTAAAATGTATAGCCAGTTATACATATATTTTACTCCCTACTTTGTTGGCCATAGTAAAATGTATAGCCCGTCATACATATATTTTACCGCCTACTTTGCTGAACACAGTGAAATGTATAGCCAGTTATACGTTCTCCTTATCGTATATTATTGCAAAAAAATGATAGTATCGTGCAGTCACAGTCAATCAAGCTAAAAAACACATTTGAATTCAAAGAAAAAACACTCGAAAAATAAAACTCACAAGAGTAGTCGTGCGGCGATCCATCTTCGCAGGTTATTCCCGGTCGAATGGTAACTGTCAACTGTCATAGACTAACCAAAAGTATTTTTTTCTCAAGTCATAGGGTTGCCATATCAAGATTTGAAAATATTTTTGGTAGAAAGAGTAAACTTTTTGTGCTATTATTTATTGAAGTATACGTATAGTAGTAAAATAAAACAATCTGGAAAACATTTTATTTTAACATATATTTTTGCAGAATTATATGTAATACTAACTAGTTTTCAGATATATAAAAAGGCTTTTTTGCTTCAGGTCGTACCGGATCGCTTATCTTGTGCTGCAAAACGACCTGCAGCTGCAGCACCATCCCAAACACCTTTGAAGAGAAAGAGAAAAGATAAAATTGAGGACAAGGTAAATGATTATAGCAGGCTTGAAAAATAATAGGTGTGGTAAATAATTGTGGGATGATATGATAATGCTAAGGACAATTATTGCTATAACTGATAGGCAATTAATACAACATATTGCTATTTCAGACAATGAATGCAGCAAAAAGCATAGCTCATGTTGAGATAGAGTGCAGGAAGGAGTTCCACCGTGTCCAAATGGAAAATGAAAAAAAGAAAGGCAGAAACTTGGACTTGGAAGAAGAGCTGATGAAGAAAAAATCAGAATATTATGAAAAAAAAATTAAATTACTTAAAAATTAAAATCTTGTTAAATAAAAATGTTTCACCTGTTAACGGAAATGTCTATCAATAAATGCTCGAAGAAGAACATTGTTTCCTGCTCTTCCTGGCCTGACCACATTAACTTGAGGTCTTAGCTCAACTTCAGGAAAGTCAGCATCATCATCATAATCTGAAAATATAAAAACAAAGTTAGCGCTAGTTTCCTGAAATAGGCAACTTGGATCCCATGAGTTCGATCCCATGGGATAGGTGTCACAATTATTGTAGTTTTTTGAGCTTAGTCATAATAGTTACTCATAATATTAAGTTACCTGGAACTAAATCCTGTTGTTCTAATGCTATATTGTGCAACACAGCAAGAGCTACAATTGTTGGCTTAACATTATGCATGTGAACGGTGATACCGTGCAACAGACTCTGAAACCGCTGCTTCCATACGCCAAAGCAACGTTCCACACAATTCCGTGTGCCGATTTGAGCCCGATTATACCTTTCTTCTTGTACATTTTGAGGCCTCAGTATGGGTGTGAACAGATATGGCTCCAAGCCGTAACCTGAATCTCCAAGAAGTCGTCCTCTAAACTCTCCTCTCTCAAAACGTTCTTTAAGAGTTGACTCATTAAAGATTCGGGAGTCATGGGTACTGCCTCGCCATCTCGCAACAATGTCACATATTTTAAGCTTGGCGTCACAAACCACCTGCAAAAAATAAACTATGTAAGTAAGTACATATTAGCTTTGTTGAAGCTCATCCCAAACCCTTCATGGCCTCACTGTGGCTTGGAGGAAACGAGTCAACACTTTAGGGATAGATAGGATAAGGGAAGAAGACTTGATTAACCTCAGATTTAGCAACATATTAGAATTTATTAGAAGAAATAGGAGATTTGAGGGGGAACAGAGCTGAACCACAGTAACTAATTTCAACACTGGGAACTGGGTGAAATAGTCACATTAGCGGACCGTTCACCCGCCTGTGTTCAGCGGGCATCCCACCTCATCATCTATCTATCTAAGCACATATTATCTACATACAAAAAATTGCACTGTCTAAAGTATAGACATACCTGTACATTCAATGAATAATATTGTTTTCTGTTTATGTAATACTGAGCTGCATCACCACCATATTTCTTTATTTTTATGTGAGTACAGTCAATGCAGCCCAGCACTGTAGGGAAGTTTCTCATGTCGAGGAATTCCCTCATAACCTTTTGCTGTTCAGCCAGGGTCTGTGGCATTTTTATGTATGTAGCAGAGTGGCGAGCAATGGCTCTAGCTACTCTGGCACAAATGCGACTCACGGTTGATTGAGACAACCCATGCAGATCTCCCGCGTCATCTTGAACCTAAACATAACATAACAATACATTAAAAATTAATTACATTTATGAAAGGGGGACACAGCTAAGCACAGATGAGTAACTAGGTACCTCCCTACATAGGTTTAGGATTTCAAACAGAAGTAAAGTTTACTTACTTCGCGACGACCCCAACATCTTATGGCGGTTAAGACTTGCAACTCTGGTGAAGTGCCACAGCCTCTTGAGTCGAGTTGCAAATCCTGTTTGACGAGTTCAATTATTAAGGTCGCTGTATGTTTATTGAAGCGATATCGGCGTTTGAACTCCACGTCCGGCAAAGAAAACGGGTCATATCTCTCGTGGTACAACTTCCTACGCCGCCGACCACGTTCTACAAGCTCAATTGCGGCTATAGCTTGTAAAGCTTGCATGATTTTTAGGTTTTTTGTTACGATTAGTGTACCTGAATTTACAAACACCACAAAATCATCATAACACAAACTATAACCTCAAAACGTCAAGTGTCAACCAACTCAATCAGCTGTTCACGTAAAGTCGGCCATATTGGTCTCTATTAGAGGTTTAAAGTAGGGTCCGGCCTTCTATAACTTATGAAGTTGTTATTGAATACTTATCGAGCGTTTTAGTGCTATTGAGCGTTTATGAATAATGTTTTTCAAGATCCTCCCTATTACGAACTTATAAACCTCTCATAAGTTTTTATGAATAAGACAGTAAGGTCAACTTGGGTAAGACCGGCATACTTTATTAAAAGTTGATTTTGATTTGCCACCATTTCTGTTCTTATTGTTCTAGAAATACGGTTTTCAGAGTAGATGACAAGTAGTCTTCCGTGAATATGTTAAAGAAGTCAAATCTCTGCTCGTATTGATTTTGGTGGCAAATACGGTTGATATTTTGAAATAACGTCTTGTAGACGGACTTCCCCAGTCATTGAGGAAAGTCCGTCTGGTGGCCATATTTCTTTTATTTGTACACTAAACGGGCTAAAATCCAGTTAGTAACATGCAAACGTGGGTAGTAATGAAAATATAACTTAACAACTATCAAAATTAAGCCTACATTCGTTTTTATTGAAGAAAAACTCAAATTGAGGTAAGCGCGGCATATCTTTGGATTCAGGGGTGCCGCACATTTTTTCACATGGATAGAATACTACCCAGACGAGCTAAGTTGTTACTGGCTGGGATGCAAATGCAATTGCCTTATTTATGAGCGCCGCCGTTGTGAAGTCACCTACAGTGAAGGTGCCTACTTAACTCGCCCTAGTAGTGGGTTATATAAGAAAAAAAAGGCGTTACTATTATAAAATTATGGTTTACTTTAATAAGTAATCGAACAAGAAATCTCAAAATATTTTGTGTCAAAATAAAGAGCTTATAAAATTAAAGAGCTAATAAACTTGTTGAATGAAACTTATCAATAATATCAATTAAATAACACTACAATAATCTTTAGTATTTAGTTGAGATCAAGGTAATTATTGCAATCAGGATCTAATTCCGTAACTCTTAACATAAATATCAATATCACTTATTATTTCGTATTTGGTTAAGTATTTGGCTGAGATCAAAGTATTGTAATTAGGATCTAATTAGTACTAAATCCGTAAAACATAAAATGTTTTGTTTACCATTATATATATTAATGGTAAACAAAACATTTTAAATCATTTAAAGTCTGAATTAATCAACGAATATGCTTAGATATTTATATATCTTAATTAATTATTTAATATTATAAAAACTGAAAAAATCTTCCTCAAAACGAATAAGCCCACGACGCTCTTTGATGGGCTCAGGAAGAAAAAGCGCAATGTCTTCAAGGTGTCGGAGTTCTGATATATCTTCTACATGTGGATATGCAAATACTGTTCTTCTATCGCGACTGTTTGCCTTGCGCAGATATTTCACCACTGGGTTTTTGTCACTAGTTATTTCAATAAAAACACCTACGTAGTACTTTAAGGTTTTCTTGGTTGCAAATTTCACCAGCAGCCAGTTAGCAACTTCGGGCACTTTTTTTCCTGTATTTAACGTGGGTTCCGTGGAAATGTTACCTGAAACATTTTCTTTTCCAAGTACGTCGATTTCATGGTCTGAATCTTCAGCCAAAACATCTTCATAAAACTGTTGAATGTCTTCACAGTCACTTTCATCATCAAGCTCGGGTAAGGAATCGTTCGTCACGTCACTGCTGCTTGTTGAAACTTTTCTGTTTGCTTTCCCTGGTTTCTCCTGTCTTTTACAATTTCTTGAATTCTTCTTCATAACCTTCTGTTTTTGCTTCCCTGGATTTTGGTTTTTTGTCTGTTTTACGGGTTCTTCCATTTTGCGGTGGTTCGACGACGACGACGATGGTTCTAAAGTAACGTTATTTGAAACATTCTCTTTTTCAATTTCGTAAATTTCGTTGTCTGAAGCCATTACATCTTCATACCAGTTTTGAATTTCTTCATAGTCAATATCATCAATAAGCTCTGGTAGGGACTCGTGACTATTGCTTGTCGGTACTTTTCGTTTTGATTTCTCTCGTTTAACTGGTTTTTTCTTCACAACCTTCTGTTTTTGCTTCAACGGCTTTTCGTGTTTTATACGTTTCACTGTTTCGTTAATTTTTCTATGTAGCACATCGTCGTGAGTAATCACTTCCGCTCCTTCGGCCATTTTTTTTCGCTGTTGTTTTACTATACTTCCAGCCTTCACTTTTTCTAGCAGTAAATCTTCAAATGTGAAGTTTACATTTACCTTTAAATTCTCCAAAATCTGAATAAACGGTCTAGAAGATTGAGAGGCTACAATTTCTTCACCATGATTTTTTCCCAGTATCACAGGTTTGCCTGTGAAGGTGGTGGTGGGGGTGTGTCGTAATTGTGGCATGTACTGTGTCAAAACATTTAGACTTACAGTAAGCAAGCTTAAGGGTTGTTGAGTCTCTTGAGAAGTTTGAAACTCTTTCCATCGCTTGAGCTTTAAAGCATTAAACTCTTTTTCTGCCACTTCTTCACGACACGGTGGAAATATTCCAGTTTTCCGGAAGCCATTTTTTAATACCTGGGAGTCTATATTGCTCCAAACCTCACCGATGAGCTGAGCAAATTCTTTTTTGGGTAAGGGAATACCCACATTCAAGCGTTGCCATTTTACAAGAAGAGGGTCCCACTTATCTTTAAAGGACTTCATTACTGCTACATCCAACGGCTGTAACACGTGACTTGAATGCGGTGGCAATTTCAGTATTGTTATATTTTCCTTCCGCGCTTCTTCGATAATATTTAGCCCAACGTGCGTTGAGTGGCCGTCATAAATGAGTAGTATGGGACGTTGATCGCCTACAGTCGCTAGGAACGTTTTCTTGAAAAAATTTTCAAACACGTTGGACTCCATCCACCCGTTAGCAGTTGCAGCATATGTCGTCCCAGGATACCCATCAGGAGATGTCCATTCATCCCACACATTTTTTCCCTTGAACACAATTAGCGGTGGTGTTTTTTCTCCGAGGGCACTTGCACCCAGTAGCACAGTGGTATTGTCTCTACCTGGTGACGCAATGACTCTGGTCGCAGCGTAACCCTTTGCGCCGACAACTTTTGTTTTGGAGGGGTCCTTACAGAAACTGGTTTCATCTAAATTCCATATTGCTGATGGGTTTTCTCGTAAATTTAAGTCGTTGATCGTCTTTTCGAGGAGGTCGAAATAGGGGTAAACGATGAAAGGGTCTATCGCTTTTTTTCTTGCATATTCCACACCTTGGGGTTTCTTGACAGACAGGTTATGTCTATTCTTAAAACCATAGAACCAGGCCTCCCCAGGCATATCATCATTGAAAGGCGTTGATATTTCGTTAATCTGGACATAATCTCTCACCATCTCAAGAAGTTCTGTTTTGCTTATGCCGAATCCATTCTTCTCCATCACATGCAAGTTTGTAGCTAGTTTTTTTTCTTCTTCTAAAGAAAATACAGTATTTCTCCCAAGGGTTTTGGATTTATACCGTTTGTTATTAACATGGTCCATTAAAGTCATACGTGGTATATTGTATAACTTTGCAGCTTTGTAACCGCTGAGTTGGCCAGTTTGTATTGCCCGCACGGCTTCTTTAAATGCATCTTTGGAATATGAACCCTTGTCAGTTTTTCTTATATAATTTCTAACCATTTTGGATGATTACTGAAAAAAATAATTATAAAAAACGTTAGTAATAATTATATATAATTATATGACGTGATTGAAACTATTATTAAGCGCATTTATACATCGATATACAGAGCTCCGTGGTCTAGTGGGTTTCATGCTTGCCTCTCACGCAGGAGGTGCAGGTTCGAATCCCGGTGCTAACCATGTACCAATGAGATAAGTCATTTATCTTAAGTACGTTATACGGACACTCTAACGGTGATGGAAAACATCGTGAGGAAACCTTCATTACTTCATAGCTGCGGCGATGGGCTAGCCCCCTGTCACGTAAAATGGAGCATTGAAACACTGGCTGAAAGTGGGCACAGTTGTGCCTCTGCCACCCCGTATGGGAAAAGGCGTGACGCTATGTTTAAATGTTATGTTATACATCGAAATCAACATTATTAGTAAATTGAACGAAATTACAGCAAGTAAGTAGTATCTAACAAAACAAAAAAGGTTGTTAACACCTGATTTGAGGAAAGACCGGCATGTGCCGGAGTTACCTCGTGTGGTGTATACGGACTTCCCCACTACAAGTTTTTTAGGTTGGAAAAGTTTACAACAATATAATTCAATAAATAAGGCAGATTTCGTGAAACCAACATACAGAATTGCTTTGGCGTACATTTTTAAAGATACTCACCATAATCTCATTGCAAAATACCCACTAATCTCTTCCAGGATATTTTTTTTCGCAGCACTTGTGAGGTCGTGTTCGTCTTTCAAAACTCAACTAATTTTGTGAGTCATTATATTTCTATCATACGCCTGATAGCGCCATCTATCATAGCTTGCTCGAACCACAATCGGGTACTGTTTTACCGACAGAAGTATAAACCGCCTAGAGTTAATAGAGACTGCACAAACTCGTGTGTTTGGTCTTGCCTCCTGGACGGTCTTACCCAAGTTGACCTTAAGTGTGAAATTGGATGTATCAACCAAGTAAACACAATGAGCACATACCTATCAGATGATAGTTAGTGTTACCCTGCCGATCCAACAACTCAAACAATGAAAGGACATTGGAGCTATTCCAAATGTGGCAATCATGGGTAATTCCAGGGAATAAACTATTTACATTTAATATTTTAAGGTTTGCATCACAGATCTGAAAAGAAACAATGTTATAATTAATTACAGGTTATGCTCAACTATGAATAATTTGGTAGGTAGTAGGTAGGTACCTATTATGTAGAGGCAATGCCCATGTATGAAAAGCATAATAATTTTAATGTATATTACTTACTAATTGAGTGTTGATGGAGTGATAATTCTTTCGGTTCACATAGCTCCTTTCATTATGAACGGTTGAGGCCGGTGGAACAATGGCTACATGGGTACAGTCAATGCAGCCAGCGATTTCAGGGAACCCATACATGTCATAAAAACTGAAAAAGTAATATCATAGTAAACATTAGACTTATTTAAGTACCTACCTAATTTATATAAATTCAACCTTGTTAGACTTACTCCCTCACTATGGAGTTCATTTCCGGAAATGAGTCAGGAAAGTGAACCCACTGACCGAAAATTGTGGGGTGATTTAGGGCCTCCACAACCTCCTGGACACATCTTGACACAGATGGTTGTGAAATGTTAACCATAAAATTATTTCCCACCGGAGCTTGGTAGCACCCAGTGGCAAAAAAGTTTAGAGCGCAGAAAACCTGAAACAACCAAGAACATTAGTTCACAGTGGGTTGACATAAAACAAAGGAAATATAAGTACCCATACGATTTCCTACAGAAAATCATAAAAACGCCTTTATTCCATGGTTAGGATAGTTATTGCTAGTAATTTTACAGCTATATAGCATTTGTAAACATTTATTTTTTAATAAACTTATCAAATCAAATCAAATCAAATCAAATATTTTATTTGTCAAACATAGGTTTAGGTTGTTACAGTCGGTGAAGATCGCTATGTTTCGCCGTAAGGCATACAAATATTTTATAGTAAGAATAAAGTGCATGCAACATCATTAAATCATTTTCTATGACAAATCATCCCTGTATTTTGAATTAAGTATAAGTCAGTACCTACCTATAATTACATGTATATTTATTATCATTATTATATTGTTGGATCATTTATGTATTCATTTATTGTATAATATGTCTTATTGATAAGTAATTTTCTCAATTCCTTCCTAAATAGTATTACATGTTCTATATTGCGCACAGTATCTGGTAGCTTGTTATAAACAATAGGTGCCATGCCATAGATATTATTTTTAAATAAAGCAGTATTATGTTGTGGCATATGAATTTTAGATTTATGACGTTTACTTAAATAATTATCAAATAGATTAGAATTTGTTTTGACAAAACTAGCTACCTCGTAAATATATAATGATGGAAACGTCAAAATATTTAGCCTCTTAAAATGAGGCTTACAACTATCTCTGCGACGTAAGCCACATATAGACCTTACACACCTTTTTTGAGCTACGAGGACTTTTTCTTTTCCTACCCCGTTACCCCAGAACATTATTCCAAATCGCAGAATGGAGTCTACGTATCCATCGTAAGCTAATAATACTGCATCCTTAGCGACCGTTTTCGAAAGTTTGTACAAAGCATATGAAAATTTATGTAGCTTTTTACATGTGGTTTCAATTTGTGTTTTCCATTGAAGATTGCTATCAATGTCTATTCCTAAAAATTTTGTGACCTCTGTTTGTTCAACTTTTTTGCCATCGTGTTTAATGTCCATATTATTAGTAGTATTTTGATTATTTTGAAAGTTCATTATTTTAGTTTTGTCAATATTTAAAACTAGATTATTACTGTCAAGCCATTGAATAATTGTATGAAGAGTAGTATTGATTTCATTTTCAAAGTCATTTGGGTCCTCGCAAGAAATAATTACCGTACTATCATCCGCAAATAGCACCATTGGATGA
This sequence comes from Argyresthia goedartella, assembly GCA_949825045.1. Taxonomy (NCBI): domain Eukaryota; kingdom Metazoa; phylum Arthropoda; class Insecta; order Lepidoptera; family Argyresthiidae; genus Argyresthia; species Argyresthia goedartella. The sequence goes on along the minus strand of OX463811.1, from coordinate 2,530,481 downwards.
TGAACAACTTTCGGTAAGTCATTTATGTATGCTAAAAATAGTAACGGCCCCATGACACTACCTTGAGGTACACCGCGCTTTAATTCTCTCGGGTCTGAGACGTAATCCTGTTCAGTTTTAGATTTTATGCATATTTTGCTTATTTGTGTTATTTGTTGCCGTTTTTCTAGGTATGATTTTACAAGATCTATTGCGTTACCTCTTATGCCGTATTTAAGAAGTTTATTCAAAAGAATGTCGTGGCTCACAAAATCAAAGGCTTTAGTCATGTCCATAAAAATGGTTACCACGGGATTCCTTTTATCAACATTTGCTAATATGTTTGCAAGAAAATCATAAATTGCCATGTTTATTGTTTTATTGTTTCTAAACCCTTTTTGTTCTGGAGCAAACAGATTATTTATTTCGAAGTAAGTATATATATTCCGATATATTACCTTTTCGAAAATTTTTGCGATAACTGGGATTAGTGTAACAGGTCTATAATTATTCATATTTTGTTTGTCTTGTTTTTTAAACAGGGGTTTTACTACTCCGATTTTTAATTCCCTTGGAAATTTACCGTACTCCATACATTTATTAATTATATGGCATAGAATTGGAGAAACTATAATTACTACATACTTAATGACCTTAGTGTTTATCTCATCGTATCCTGCGCTATTTGTATTTTTTAATGATTTAATTGTTTGAGAGATGTCAAAAGGTGTCACTGGATTCAAAAATATAGATTTACAATTATTATTTATATTAGATGTCAAATTTGAATTATTAATAGAATTATTTGATAAGTCATTTGTAAGGTCAATAAAAAAGTTATTAAATGATTCTGCAATGTCCGTTGGTTCCGTTATCGCTATACCATCTTTAACAATTTTTTCAATGTATTCTTTTGGTGTGTTTATTTGGGATTTTTTTATAATATTCCACGTTTCTTTGCATTTATTTTCTGCCATATTTATTCTATAGGTATTTTGCGATCTTTGTGTTAGATAAATTACATTTTTTAATCGTTTTGCATAAGCTTTAAATTTGTCTTTATTTCCTTCATTACGACATCTTCTATATTGCCACAGTAATTCTCGTTTTTTCTTACAGCATAGTCTAATTTCCTTCGATATCCAGTTTTGCTTACGTAATAAAGATATTTTTACTTTTGTTACTGGGAAACATAATTTATAGAGCAAAATGAACATATCATAAAAACTCGTAAATGCATATTTTGGGTCTTCCGATTTATAAACTTCGTCAAAAGACAAAGAGTTCAGATGTTCCGCAAACTTTTCCATGTTTTCTGGGCTGTAGTCACGTTTTTTGATGTACCAGTGTTTCAGGACATAACATTTTTTCACTGGGCACTGTAAGATTTGCGCGGAGTGGTCTGATAAAGCAAATTCTATGACCTCACTTGTGCATCCTCGTATATTGTGGACTATGTTGTCAAGACAAGTGCCGCTCGCGGGTCTTGTCGGTTGTTTGATTTCTATTTTTAAGTTATAGCTCATTGTTAAGTGTTCGAATCGTAAACTGTTCTTTGTTCTTTTAAGTAGGTCATTATTAAAATCTCCGCATAGTATAAGTTTGAAGTTCTTATCATATAGAAAATCGTGAAGCATGTCATTGAGGGAACAAAAAAATATTTCAAAAGTTTTGTTATCGTATAAAGGGACTCTATAGATGCATATAACAATAATTTTATGCTCGGTTATTTCGATACCACTGCACTCAAAGACATTTGGCACGTTATACTTTTTTATTTCTATCATTTCTCTAAAACTATGAATGTTTTTCAGTAAAATGCATGCTCCACCATTACGTTTATTCCTATTAAAACAAGACGCTAGTGTGAAGTTTGGGATGTTTAGTAGGTTCCAGTCGCTTTCTAACATGTTATGTTCTGTTGCACAGATTACATCAATATCCTTCCCGTTAGTTTTTAATTCTTCAAGATGAGCCATTAGTTCATCCGATTTTGTGATTAATCCATTTATATTTTGATGCATCACATATATATTATTATACACGAAAAAAATCCTTTTTACCAACATTATTGTTGTCAACATTTATGACCTTTCCATTATCAGTTTTATCGCTTATGTTATTATTACATCTTTCTATTATCTCATTCACGTTTGCATCTGTAAAATCAGTTTGCGTTGATTGTTCTGACTTTGTGTGACATTTTACATTTGAATTACATTTTGTCATTTTTATTTTGGATCCTACATTTAGAATTTCACTTAATATTGATCGGCACAATTTTAAATTTAACATTTTATGGCTTGCCCTAAATTGGTGATAATTCATATAGATGAATGACATATTTTCGTGTTGGCTACTTATAAACCTCATTTCATAATTTAACTTCCTAGTGCTCAAGTACCTATTGTGTGGAATTTCACAGGTGATGATGTTCGTTTTTTTTGCTGCATTTATTATGAAAGTGGGTACTCACTTTCGTCTGTTATTCTATTTCTTCAGTGGTTCAACCAAGTTTATTAGAGAGATCGTCAAATCTTTGGAGTCGAAAGTTTTTCATAAAATCTCTGTCCCCTAATTCCCAAGGATCGATCCTCCATTGGGCACGACGAAGAGATGTTGCAGCAGCAATTGCAGCTTCGTCCACTAAATCAGCAACGAAAGCAGCAATAAAATTGTCCATTTTCAGCTACCTATGTATTTCAGCAGTGCGACTAATACAGAAAATAAACTTGACTTCATTGACACTTTGACAGCAGTGGTGGCTAAACTTTTTTTCATGAACGATATTTACTCGATATTTTCAATGTCGACTGCCCCGGAGCAGTGTTTCCACATTGAGGGGAAGTTCCCCTTTTAAGGGGAAATTAGGATCCAGAGGGGAAGGAAAAGGGGAAAGACTATATGAGGGGAAATTGCGGGAAATCATAGATAAAACCTAGACAGATGAGAAAAGATGGCTCTAATGGTGTAAACAGTCAACGCGCCGCCCTCAAAACGTATCGGCGACCGGAGCGGTCGCCGCGCTAGGTGGCGGCGGCCGATTCGACGTCGCATCGGTCGCCGATCCGTTCTGAGGGCGGCCGGATGCTTACTCGTTTACTTAGGCACACTGTCCACGGAGGCGTAGCTTCATAGACGCTTCAAAATACGCCGTGCAGCTTAAGCAGCCCAGCGTACTGATCTCTATCCATGAGGCGTATTGCAAGCGTACATTGTCAATCATTTGTGAGAATGCAGTCGGACGACGAAGACGTTATTTTGGCTTATCACTACATTCGAAGATGACGAAAACGACGATTATATTGGACCCATCCATATATAGAAAGAAATATCAACTGTAGATTGTTCATAGCGGCAAGAGAATTATTAGAAGATGACAGTGTATTTCACTCATTCTATAGGATGAGTAAAACAACTTATCAAAATTTACTTCAGATAGTAGGACCATTATTACAAAAACAGAATACCAATATGCGAGAATGTGTTAGTCCAGATGAAAGGATATTAATCACGTTGCGGTAAGTAAAACAATATTTTAATCAAAATGGTTTATATTTTCCATCCAAAATATCAGTTTAAAAAAAATAACATGTATGTCGCATCCGTGAACTTTTATTGTATTGTAAAATCTTCCAAATCATTAATATTTTGTGAATAATTAATAGGATTTAATGTGGTAATTTGTGTTTGTGAAAAGTCAGAGAAAACTTGTGTGTCGTTAGAATAATTTAATGGAGAAGGTGTGGATGCTAGTGTTTGTGAACTGTGGGAGTTACCGGAAGAAATCGGCGAATAGACTCTGAATTGGTTTATCTGTGGCTGGATCACTGAACACGTTGGTTTTTTAATTTCTTCCAAAAGCATCAACATTTTAATTCTAAATACACTCATTTGTTCATCTGTAAGACTTTGTATGTCGGGTAGCAAGCTCAGCAGAAACATTTTTCGTGGGTCATCTATTTTATTTTCTTTTGTTTTTAACCAGTCTACAAAAGCTTTATCAGCTTCGTTGTTAACAGGTTTAATCCTTTTTTTTGGTTTTTGAAATGACGACCTCTCAACATGGGAATAATTTTCCGATTCAGTGTCTTCTGTAATATTCCTGTTAGGACCAACATATGCCTGTTCTTCGGGGCACGCAGGGGTCTCCTTGATTTAGAGTTGATTGTTCAGGATTTGGTAAATTTCCTCTTTCATTCATGTGAATTACTGGTTTGACGTATGGTAATATAAACTGCATCTCATCATGTAAATAGTATTTTTTTTTTGTAGTTGCCGATCCGATAGGGTAAATGAGCCTAATATCATAGTTTTTAGTTTCGTCGTTCATTTTCATTAGTATAGAGGTGATTCTATGTACTGTCTACCTTTCTCTTTTTATCCAGCATAATAAGAGTATAGTTAATATTAATAAACCCTCCATAAAAACCATACAAAAATGACCCGCGATGTTGAACCTTATTTTTTTGTAATAAAGTTCAATACCTATGAAAAAATTGTCCGGCTCCCGGTTGCCGTTCGCTTGCACTGTCAAAACGTTTCTTGTAAAATGACTTAACAACTTTTATTTATATGGAATCTCTAGACCCCACGCTAGGATTCCCTGCGTCACGTCGTGGTGACTAATCTCTTTCGCTTGTGTAGATACTCATAAGTTATACCTATGTATAAATTCAAATTAAGTTATAATAGTTTATCGGACTGATACATAATGAAGGGCATCAAAATTCGAGTGTGGGTTTAAATTACAACATTATACGAGCTTTTTAATGCCTAGTTATGTACAGAGACATACACTGCTTTATCTACACATATCATAAGAAAGACTTTTCAATGAGAGTGCGAATTCATCTTGGTGTTGTGAGTTTTAGGGCTACGTGAATGTGTAGGGTGTCAAAAGATGCGTATCGGCAAGGGCCACAAGATATTAAACATACATACAAAACTTTTTGGTAGAGAGCACCACTGTTTGTTTGTAGCATAATTGTGTTCTGTGGTTTGTAAAAAGCGACGTGTCACATTGTCAACAAAGTCTGTGACAAAAACCAGTTTCTTGTTTTCGTGGATATGAGAAATTGAACCTCTGAACCCTTTTATTTAGGTTTCTATGAAGATGTATTAGATAGGTTGAAGGAAGAGCTCAGAAAATGTTAGATCATCATCATTTCTCTGATTAACGAAACTCTTTGCTTAAACTTGCTTTATTTATTTACTCTAATTCATCTGTAACCCCAAATGAACGATACTCTTTGCTTTGTAACAAAACTAAGGGTTTGCTACAAACATTACTTTGACAGGTTTGATCCTCATTATCTAGTATTACCAATGGAAAGGCCCATATTAATATAGGTACTGCGCTCATCTCTCAGTAAATAACAGATTTGACATGGCATCATTGTGACATGACATGACAGCTGAGACAAATCTCAGAGCTGAGGACTATTTATTTTAGTGGCTCTGTGAGCTGTAGACCTCGAGAGCGATATAGGAAATTAGCATTTTTTTTTCAAATTATTTTCCACCCCTCACATCCCCGACCCCTTGAAGTTAATAGGATGAACAACTGAAATTACTATAAATACAAATATTCCGACTGCATTTTCTATCAATACCACATACAAACTTAGGAATGCACCTGGTTACGTACATGAAGTATGAAAGAAGCTGCACCAGTAACTTTGTAAACTACATTTTGCTATCTGAAATATAACCTATTATTATTTCATTAAAGTTAAATAGCCTTTGTCGTTTTTAAAATCTCCACAAATCCAACTTGGGCTGCAGCGGTTTCTTTAGAAGTTTCAACCCGCCATATTTCGTCCATTTTGTAAATTTTCCAAAAACGGAATCAAAAATAAAAACTATCAAATATAATATATAATATAAGTTAATATATTATATATATATATAAGATAATTTCAAAGTGAAAAAGTTTGATGTGTGCGCTTTTACCCTACGTGGCGGCGGTACTTCAAATGAATGTTTGTCGGTAATACACTGCAATCAGCCGGGGCGCAAGTGTTGCCAACTCAGTGGATTTTCCACTAGACATGGTGGTTTAGACTTTCATTTTAGCGGTCAAAAAGTGGTTTTAGTGGCTAGTGAGTTTTCTATTCGATTAAGTTGATTTAGTTACTCGTAAGGTACCACATTCAACCACTGGCATAATTTTCATAATTATTATAGTTAGAAAAGATCGCACTTATATAAAAAAGTGAATATTTTTTTGTTATGTTGGCAACACAACATAACTAACGTGGTTTTCGTGGATTCCCCGAAATAAGTTTTTCAATTTCTTCTATGATTTCGATTATAGAGTTTATTTGTATGGGTACTAGGTCGTGTTTAATTTGTGTATTGATTGCCTTGGTTTTATGATACCTATGCGTGTACGTGACCGCTTTTTTAGTTTAGGTACAAATTGCATACTTTTTTATAATTAGTTTTCAATATCGTTCATTTTGATACCTACTCCACTTGATATGATTAGAAGATTTTTTTTCTTTGCCACACCATAAAGCGTATACAGAATCTGCTATACAGTATAGCAGATTCTGAATAGTACAGACTATACTGTTCTTATGATGACGTCGTATTTATACCATCCTATGACACTTGGGATAACTTTGATTCTAACGATACCTACGTTAATACCTAGGTACGCCGAAATCGGTTAAGTAGTTTAGTAAAAATCGTGGGTGTTAAAGAATCTCACTCAGATTTAAGTGTACATACTTATAAGTACATATAAATACGACATATAGGTACTCGTACATGTACCTACCCGTACCCCATTAAACACCCAGTACATACATGTATGTACCTATTTCAGGGTAATTACAATTATGTACGAACCCTTAAAAAATTATGGAAAACTGGTCAAGTGCGAGTCTAACTCGCGCACAAAGGATTTCGTACTCACGTACAATGGAATGGATGGTGTGGAGTGAATTGTTTGTAATAACTGTGCCTCTACCACTTCATATACGGGAAAAGCCATGACGCTATGTGTGTTTTGTACGCGAATACAGCGAAGCCAAAAGAAGAGTTATGTGTTTGACCGGTATACTGTGTGAATGTTCATTTGTTCCACCGGAACATCTATACCACTTATCAGAATTTGACAAATAAGGTATCTTTAGAAGCATCTTTATTGTTCACAGGCTATGTGACTTCACATCACACTAAAATTAATATGGCGGCCTCTAGAGGGCATAATGTATTTTAGATAGCAAAATGTTGTTTACAAAGTTATTGGTGCGGGTACTTTCATACTCTATGTGCGCAACGATTCATTTACGAAAGATTAATTAATAAGTTTGTATGTGTGGTTAACAGATAAAAAAACCTTGGCAATTCCGGGTAAGTTTTCCTGTAATTTTTGGATTAAGTTATACATTCTGTACTTTTTTCATAATTCTGAGAATCTGGGGGGGGGGCTTATGAATGAGAATGAGCCTTAAGGATATACAACCGGGCACCGAGCAGACGGATTTTCGTACAGTAGAAGGACTAGGACCCAGTAAGCCGCAGCCAAAGTATCGGCCGCCGGATCAGCCGCCGCAGTAAGCAACGGTCGCCCGAGCTGTCGCCGCAGAACGCAACGGCGGCCGATGCGATGGCAAGAGTAGTGTAAAGACCCATCGGGTGGCTGATCCGGCGGCCGTTACTAGGTAGTACCGCTGTGTGAATGATCCTTGAGGGCGGCCGGATGCTTACTCGTTTATTTACTCATAGGGTAAATGCGCCTAATATCATAGTTTTTAGTTTCATCGTTCATTTTTATTAGTATAGAGGTCAAATAATTATGTAATTAGAATGTGGTTCAATGCACTGCCTTTCTCTTTTTATTCAGCTTAATAAGAGTATAATAAATAATAATAAACCCTCCATAAATGCCATACAAAACAGGCCCGCGATGTTGCACCTTATTGGTTTGTAACAAAGTTCAATACCTATGAAAAAATTGTCCGGCTCCCGGTCGCCGGTCGCTTGCACTGTCAAAACGTTTCACAAGTGAAATGAGTTGATAACTTTTATTTTTATGGAATCTCTAGACCCCACGCTAGGATTTCCTGTGTCGTGGTGACTAGTCTCTTTCGCTTATGTAGGTACTCTTAAGTTATACCTATGTATACATTTAAATTAAGTTATAATAGTTTATAGGCCTGATACATAATGAAGGGCATCAAAATTTGAGTGTGGGTTTAAATTACAACATCATACGAGTGTTTTAATGCCTAGTTATGTGCAGTTACATACTCTACTTTATCTACACATATCATAAGAAAAACTTTTCGCTGAGAGTGCGAATTAGCCTTGGTGTTGTGAGTTTTAGGGCTAAGTGAATGTTTGTGGTGTCAAAAGATGCGTGTCGGCAAGGGCCACAAGATATTAAAAATACATACAAAACTTTTTGGTAGAGGGCACCACTGTTTGTTTGTAGCAAATTGTGTTCTGTTTATTTTCCACCGCCTCACACCCCCGACCCCTTGAAGTTTATAGGATGAACAACTGAAATTACTATAAATACAAATATTCCGACTGCATTTTCTTTCAATACCACCAACAAATTTATGAATGCACCTGGTTACGTACATGGAGTATGAAAAAAGCCGCACCAGTAACTTTGTAGACTACATTTTGCTATCTGAAATACAACCTATTTTTATTTCACTAAAATTCAATAGCCTTTGTCGTTTTTACAATCTCCACAAATCCAACTTGGGCTGTAGCGGTTTATTTAGAAGTTTCAATCCGTCATATCTCATCCATTTTGAAAAATTCCAAAAACCGAATCGAAAAAAAAAACTATTTAATTATCGAACCTGCTTACAAAAAATCACGAGAATTGTGATGAAACATGTTATATGGTATAGAACTAGGTAGGTAACCTATCTTAGTAATTTGCAATATATGATAATTTCAAAGTGAAAAAAGTTTGATGTGTGCGCTTTTACCCTACGTGGCGGCGGTACTTCAAAGGATTGTTTGTCGGTAACACACTCCAGTCAGTCAGGGTGCAAGTGTTGCTAACTCAGTGGATTTTCCACTAGATATAGTGGTTAAGACTATCATTTTAGCGGTCCAAAAATGGTTTTAGTGGCTGGTGGATTTTCTATTGGATTAGGTTGATTCAGTTAGTCGTAAGGTATACCTCGCGCCACGAATTAAGAGCGCTGGGCGACGTTGGCGGGAATAACCGCCCATATGTTCAGATATTGAAAAGTGACTACTGCGCATTCAAGGCCACCGCTCATAACTCGTTGCTAGACGTATACTACATTCAACCACTAGAATAATTTTCATAATTATTCTAGTTGGAAAGATCGCACTCATAAAACAGTGCATATTTTTTGTTGTGTTGGCAACACAACATAACCATTGGATTCGCCGAAACAAGTTTTTCAATTTCTTCTATGATTTCGATTAGACTTTATTTGTATGACTACTAGGTCGAGTTTAATTTATTGAAATATTTGTTTGATTCTCTCGGTTTTTGATATGCGTGTACCGTGTACGTGACCGCTTTTTAGGGTTCCGTAAAGAAACAGCAACTGTATGCAGTAACTATTAGAACTTCACAGTTGAAACTAGGTATATAGATGTATTCTGTGAACCGCTTTACGATGTTTATACACAAATTAAAAAATTAAAATAAATGAAACTGAAAACATTTTTTTTTCATCAAACCTATAATGTGTGGGGTCTCTATAGATAGGTCTTTAAAAATTAAGTTGAAGTTTCTGAAACCATTTTTCCTCAAAGTAAATCGTTAAAGAGACAGACCCTTCCAAAGTGGACAAATTTTCCCCTCCCCCCCCCCTTTAACTTTTAAAGTAAGAGAGTGAAAAATCTAGAAAAAAATATATGCTGTGAAACAGCAACTGTAAGTTGTAAGATATTACAACTAAAATTAGTTTGAACAAAATAAAATAAGCAGTTTTTATGATATTTAACATTTATCAAAAACCGCAAATATAACTTTGTCATTCATAAATACAAACACCATGAAAAACAAAGTTACAACAAAAACATCCAGTCACATAATTATGTACAATCGAACCAACTGAATCATGACCCTTTTGCCTGATAATTCGTTTGAAACTTTCAAACTTGTAAGATCTATCGTAATGTCAGTGTCTAATCAAATGATAACAAGTTCGTTACCAAGGAAATAAACCTTCAAGCGAATTTCGACCTACTTGCATTTAAGGGGTTTAGCAAAATAAGCTTATGGTGGGTCATGATTCAGATGGTTCGATAGTACTTGCTACAACGGAACCCTTCAGAGGCGAGTCTGACTCGCACTTGGCTACTTTTTTATTTTAGGTACAAATTGCGTACTTTTTTATAATTAATTATTAGCTTTCAATATCGTTCATTTTGATACCTACTCTACTTCATAAGATTAGAAGATACTTTTCTTTGTGTAACGGCACTAACGGCTAAGGTCGAGCCACCGCTATCAGTAGCTATGATCGTCTATTCTACCTACCCCAAAAAGAGATGTCCCTATTCAGCTGTAAAATTTGTAAGTTAAGAATGATAAGTCTGAATTTCTCGTTCGTTGAGAAGTTCGTTAGGCGCACAATAGTCGAGCGGAAGATTGGTTCAGGAATTTAGAGTTTCAAGTTAAGACAGAGAAGCATATATGTCCGCAAGCCGGTAATTCGCATCAGCTAGCGGTGTATTGCGCCAGATCGATCGTTGTTGTATTTGTGTGATGGTACCATTTTTTTTTTGTATATATGGGCGCTTGGAACTTCTTTTAGTGGTCGACCACGATTTGTAATATTTGTTTGGGATATCGTATAGATTTCCGTCGTAGTTTTACGACGTGCGTACTCAATGATATTTCATGTGCTCGCTAGTAGCGACTTGTGGTGGTTCCAATTATGTAATTAGTTCACGGCAATAACGATCCGAAAAGACCGGTTTACACAATTGCGATTTGATTTTCCGAAATGGGTTTGAACTAGCGGTTACCTCAAAAGGTCCGTAACGTTTTGAAACCTTCAACTCTGCGCAATTTGAGCTGGATGTTATCGAAACGTTGTCATTAGCGCTTTAGGAGATCTAACCCTCACCATAGCGAAGTGCATCGTTCGATAAATACCGAACTATGAATTCCACTAGCCTCAGCACGTCCTCGACTGAGCCTAATCATATATATTGACTCAGCCTACACATTAGACCTCCAGCGAAATTTACATTTAATTTAAAGATGCAACTTGAATCCAACCTGACCCAAGGCAAAGCAAAACAACCTACCCGGTCCTAAACAATGAACTTTAGACTGTAATTTGATCTCTTCGCGCGTCCCCGACAACACTCAAATGTCAAAATATCAACAGGATAGGTTATCTGTGTTGACACCGGTTTAACTTTGTTCTGAATTTGTTATTTCCATCCGCGGAACCTCATCGATCAAACAGTCTCCCTATGCCCTGCCAACCTAGGTTTAGCCGCAACTAAACTCCTGTCTAGCCTAGTCTAAAAACCTAGTGTTATACAGTATACAGTCTCTTTCGGGGATTTGCTGCTTTCGAAAGAACTATTTTCAATGAACTTATCGAAGATCTCAGATACAAGTGCAGTTCGGTCAGTTTTTTTCCTTTCTTCTCTTGGGTCAGTGTCTTCAAACCGCAAGGCCGATAACAGAAACGAAAAAACGATTTAGAGAAAAACGTCCCGTCCTGTACCATCTTTGGCCCATAAACTTTCCACATCCTCATGCCCTGATTTGAAAGCTCCGGTAAGTAATAGAAGTCCTAAGGATTCCTTCATTTCCATCAAACCTACGTAGTCAGTGAATGCTTCATCACTTTTGTTCTTCTCAATATATTCAGAAATTTTTGTGTTAGTATCAAGGCCCACAATGTCTATCAAATCATCAGAGAATAGTAATTGCCAAGATTCCATTACCAACATATTTATCATATTAAGTGCTTCTCCTTTGAGACCCGGACGGTGAGTAATAATGTTGTTTTGTCTATTACTGGGTGCTGCCGGTGGGTATTTTGACCACTTGAACCTATTCTTGCCTCTATACTAACCCGAAGTCTGTTCATCTTCTTCCTCCTTTTCTTCATCTTCGCTGGAACTGGAAGAGTCATAATTTATGGCAGCTTCTATCACACTTTCTTCAGAACAGCTTTAGCTATCAGTTCTTGCTCGCAGTCACATTTTTTTTCACTATCATACAATGTTTCTACATTTCCTTGGACAGACTCTCTGTCAGAATCTCGACTTTCATCCTCCAGTAGCTCTATTCTATCGTATTTCAAAATATCCGCCATTGTGCTGATTATTCACTAAAACAAAATTAAAATGTATACGAATTTATGCCTATAAAAACAACGTAATTGGTATCGGGGGTACCTTTTGACCACAGCGGTGTACGTAGCTCAGATTTTAATTAATTTAGAGTATCGCAAGTTCGTCACACGCCGCAGCCCACGACGTAATGAGCTTATCTAGATGCGCTCCTCCGTAAGTTGTAAAAAATGATGTCCTGAGGTAACTTTCGACCCCCGATATCAGTTAAGGGTTAAAAATAAGCTCCTCACGTCTGCAAGGAGTTGGTTCTGGTATTATGCAAACAATATCTTCTGCATTAAGGGAGCCCAAATCATCTGGCTCTTTCCAGATGAAAACGGTTTCTCCATTCATGATGCTATGATATTTTTTTCTCGTGGATTTGGTAAGAAAGAGTTATTTTTTATGGCTGTAGACAGCAATGATTTGGGCCACGTACAGAACGGTTTGTTTTTTTGCCCCTTATATTTCGCAAGCACACCATATTTTTGAGTTTTTAAATTTTGATAGATACCTGGAAAGGCTGCAACTACATCTATTATTTCTTGTACGCTATCGGTCTCTCTGGGAATTCGCACAACTCTTTCTTGGCGATAGACCCGAATGGCCGAGTCGGCAGTGACCCTGCCTACGAAGTCAAGGGTCTCGGGTTCGAGTCCCTTTGGGGCAAATACTTGTTTAATGAAAACGGATGTTTGTACCCTAGTCATGGTTGTTTATCTATCTAAGTATAATATTTATCTATATAAGTATGTGTATCGTTGTCTAGTACCCAAGATACAGGGAATCCTAGTTTGGGGCTGGATCAATGTGTGTAAATAGTGTCCAAGGTATTATAGAATAATGGATGCAATAATGTGTCAGTGCATGTAAGTTCCCTCATAGATATATTTTTTGGGTGTTCTCGGTTCCTAATGAGTTGGTGCATTTTTTTGTTCCAGATAGCTGTTTTATTGGCCGTAGTTCTTCAGCTAATTGTCTCCTTCTTTAATATCGTTTTCGGCGACTTAATAAGGCAGGACGTTACAGTTTTCTTTGATAACTTTAACAAATGTATCGTAATCTGGTACGTCATTTCCTTTCAGGACATGATTATTAGCTGTTTCTTTAGCCGCAACCCATACGCCGTAAGCTGGACATTTCCCTTGCGACGATTCAGAAAAAAGACAGGTAGCTTTGGAGGCATTTAAAACCCCTTCGGCCACTTTGGGAACCGAAGGTTCGAAACCAGCTTCGAAAACATAATTATTTTTCTTTTTAGGAAACCTGGTTTCGAATAAAGAAAAAATATTCTGTTTTCGAAGCTGTTTACCAAAACAGAATATAAAATCTTCTTTTGAAACTCATTCATGGATCAAGGATATGCATAAAACCATTTTTTATAGCTTTGACGAGGGTCAAGTATGGTTTGTATGGTAGGAATTTATATATTCGCCCGTATGAATTTCATGCACTTTGTTTAAATAAAATAGATGAAATAATACTTAGGTACTTTATTTGTCATTTGTATAAATTACAGTTTCAACGACTTCTTAAATAGGTACTAATCTGTATGCCAATACCTTAATATTGACAGACACAAGGTTACATTGTCAAACACTTATAAATAGAATGAAAATGGCGATATTGTCTCAATATAGTGTCCAACTGTAATCTCCTTTAGCAAGAGGAGTTCTATTTTTGACTTGATTTCGTCAGCAATTTCTTTGTAGGTTTTTGCTTGTTTTTCCTTTTCTTGATGCTTTGTTTATCTATCTGCTTTTAATTTTTTAAAACATCTAAAACATGGGCTAGAGTGTGATAAGAATAAGAATAATTAAGAATAAGAATAAGAATAATTTATTTATCAATTTAGGTTTTACATTATATGTTTGTTACTGTTACCTAAACTAGGCTTAAGACCTGTAAGATAGGCAACAGCTTCTGTACTATTGTTGACAAAATATTGAATTGGTGTACATACACATAACTGTTAGTAACCAAGATAATTACTCTTAAATAACAACAATAAACTAATAAAAAGAGACTAAAGGATAATCAAAAAGAAAAAGTTATAACTATAAATTACACTTCTGGAATACATTGGTATAAGTGAGTAGTGTGGATGTATCGTTGCATCTAGATGTGTGCGCATGTGCATATGTAAGTGTGTGTGTGTGCGTATGTGTATGTGTGTGTGTATGTGTGTGTGTGTGTGAGCGTGTATGTATGTAAGTGCGAGGGTGTATTTGTGTGTGTTTAGGGAGTGTGTGAGTGTATATATGATGTGTGTGTGTGTTTATGTGTGGTGTGTGAGGGTCTATGTGTGTTTGCTTATTTGTGGTTTAGGTGTTATATAAAGTAATGTTGATGTTACCCGACCACATTCAAAAGTTCTTCGGTTTGATCGTAGTCAAGTAACATCAGCCACTTCATAAGTGCATGTTTTAATTCATACCTATTTTTCGTATACATTTCTAATGCTTTACTTATTTTATTGTATAAATGGGGACCAAGAAAGCACATAAACCTATTAGCAAAAAATGTTTTTAACCTTACAGTTTCAAAAACCAAATCCTTACGACGGATTCCATCTAGATTTAGTTTAGTCATTAAATTCAGCTCCTTATGCTTTTGGGAAATGGCTTGGGAAATGAAAAGCTGCCTAACGGTGAGCACCTGACAATCTTGGTATAGTTGTGTCGTTGGATAGAGGTATGGTAGGGAGAAGCTCACCTTCAGCACAGCTCTTTGGGCCCTTTCTAGTGGCAGTAATATAGATTTACACGCTCCACCCCATGTAGTTATACAGTATGTTAGTAAAGACTGGCACAGGGAGATATACAACATCTTTATAATAGGCGTGCTAGCTATATGTCTTATGTTTTTAAACAATGCGATCAGTCTACGAATGCGTTGGGTTTGCAGTTTAATGTGTAGCTTAAAAGAGAGGTGATCATCTATAATAATACCTAGATATTTGATGTGTGAAACCCTTTCAAGATTTGAGCAGTCGCAATAGTTTGTCACATTTTGTAGGTGCTGCGAGTTAGACGGACAATCCATATGCACTTTTATATCCCTAGACTCAAATGACACTTTTGTATTACGTATACTAAATGCTAGATATTTGGTTTTGTCAGAATTTAGCGTCAGCAGATTATTTCTAAGCCAATCATTGATTTTGTCAAAACCTATCTGAGCCGATTGAAACACTTTGTCCCAGGTTGCCTCGCGAAATAATAATGCTGTGTCATCTGCAAATGTTATAATTTTGCCATTCTTGAGGGATGATTGACACAAGTCATTTATATATACAAGAAACAGCGTCGGTCCGAGAATGCTTCCTTGTGGAACTCCATAGTTAATCGGTAAGGGATCACTAACATATTCGCCAATTTTAACACTCTGTGTTCTCTCACTGAGGTAACTTGTGAAGAGTTTAAGTGGCAGACCTCGGACACCCATGTGCTCAAGCTTGTCTAGTAGTAGCGGGACCGAAACGGTATCGAAGGCTTTGGCCAAATCCAGGAATATTGTTAGACATTTTTTTCCTGTATCTAAGCCATCTACTATGTAGTTTGTGAGTTGTGACACCGCATCGGTCGTGCTCTTTCCTGTCCTGAAGCCAAATTGGTTTTCTGATATTAGTTTATTTTTCTCAAGGAAATCTATCAACGATCTATTTATTATACGCTCAAGAACTTTAGATAAAATAGGCAGAATTGAGATGGGTCTATAGTTATTTACAACTGTTTTCTCACCGCTCTTATGAATTGGGATTATAACTGATTTTTTAAAAGCTGCGGGAAATATTCCTGTTGTTATAGAGAGATTGCATACATGGGAGATAGGAAGAGCCAGCAAAAGTTTATTGTCCTTTATAATTCGCGTAGAGATTCCATCCCAACCAGTTGAAGTATCAATTTTTAAGGAGTTTATTATTTTGATGATGTCAGCCTCATCTACCTTCCGGATGAACAATGATTGACATACACTCCCAGTAATTATGTTTTTAGATTGTGAGCTTAGTGGTTTGATTTTCTGTGCAAGGTCTCTACCTATGTTTGCAAAATAACTATTTACCTTGTTGACAGACTGTTTCGGAACATCAGACGGCACCAGAAGATCAGTAGACGGTGGATCTTTTATTTTAAAGTTGGTTATTTGACTAATAACTTGCCATGTTTTTTTAATGTTTGATTTAGCCTTTTCCAGTTCATTTCGCTCAAATTGTCGTTTAGCTATTTTTAATAAGTGATTGCAAAAATTTCTGTAGCGAATGTATGTTGTCTTTAATATATTATTGTCTGGATTTTTCCTTAGTTTCAGATGCATTTTATCTCTGTTTCGCATACACCGCAAAAGCCCAGGTGTAATCCAAGGTTTGATAATTGTTTTTCGCCTCGAAACAATCTGTTGAGCGGTATGATTCTTAACAATATTGGAGGTTATGTTAATAAATTGGTTCGTAGCCTCATTACAGTCATTAGATTGAAGAACTATACTATAATCTTGTTTTTTAATTTCTTCATAGATGGACTTATAGTCAACTTTTGATATTGTTTTAGGAGGTTTATTTAGACAGTTATCAGTTTCCAGACAAAAGAAGGGTGCATAGTGATCTGTTAATGAATGTTTAATGACATATGTGTTGGCTAGAAGCTTTGACTTTAGCAATACATGGTCAAGGCAGTTATTGTTTCTTGTCGCCAGAGTATGAGCCGGAAGTAGACCATGAGAAGATGTCAAGTCCAGGTAATCTGACAAGTGAGAATCAGTTGAGTCTGGTTTAATATCAATATTTATGTCGCCAACTAATATTATGTTATTTGAATTTGGTATAGAATTCAGGAGCGAGTTCAGTGAATTTAAGAATTTGTCTATCTTTTTATAAGAGGGTGATCTGTAAATAGATATAACTGTAGTGGTTTTATTCACTACTGTAACTAGGCAATTTGCATCTGAGAATGTAGGTTCATGAGTGTTAGATTCAATATTGTTTTTTATGTAAACTACCACTCCATCATTTTGAATCGGATTATGCGAGGTTTTTGTCGAACTATGGTTACTGATGGACGGTAGATTGCTCGTTTGGGATAACCAGCATTCAGTTAGCACAATGATGTCCGGTTCAGTTTCAATTCTAGCTAAGAGTGTGTGAAATCCTGACATGTTGCAAGATATGCTCCTAATATTTTGGGACAAAATCTTCATCTGGGTATTAGCACCTGCGATTAAGCTAGAACAGTCTTCAGGATTACAGAACTGGGATTTTGACAGCGAGATTTCGTCTATTTTATCCATGTTTATAATAATATCGTTATTTAACATCGCGAAGGAGATAAAAATAATGCTCAGAAAGAATGATGTGGCAATATACGAGTATTGGCATGAAATATTTTAAGGAATGTTGGGTATGGAAAATTGCACAAGTAAGCAGTTTATCGTGAAATGTTAATTGTGTGTTGTAGGTGGTAGTTTTTGAACCCATAATTACAGGCAACGTGACAGTTAGGGTATATAATTGGTTTGTGTTTAGTTGAGTCCAGGTAGAGTAGCGGGTAATATGTATGATTTGTGTATTGGTGTTTTTTGATGGGAGATTATATATCAGGTATGTGTGTATTTCGTATGTGTGTATTTCATATGTATGTGTGTATATATGACTAGTAACAATTACAATTTTGTTAGTACCTAGTCACAGAGCCTTTTTACCATCAGTTTTAAGCTTTTCTAGCTGGGCTTCGCTCTTGATCAGGATATAGGGTTCTGAAGTGTCCTTGCGCAGGTAGATTCGCCCGTTGGAAGACCAGCAAAATTTATAGTTTTCAGACTTTGCAACCCCACGAGCCAAATAGAATAGTCTTCTCATCTTTGCGGAGAGTTCCTCCGAGATGTAGATTGGCGTTTCTGGGTCGTTGAATCCTAGATGTGATGCATTGAGCTTGTCTTTCTTCGGTCGGTCCTTGTTAAACTTGCGTACTGCCTCAATAATGTTTTCTTTCATTAAGGTATTTGATACTTCCAGTTGTATAGGACTTATCTTACTCTCCTTTTTGCTTGGGAGTCGTCTGACGTCTCTTATATCTGTCTTTAATGAAAAGTCCTGTTTAAGATGAACAAGTAGCGTTTCGATAGTACCATACAAGTCTGCCTTTGATTCATTTGTTCGTTTGGGCACGTTTCTCAACTCTAAGCTTGTCCTTAGTGAGACACTTTCGAGATAATCAACTTTATCCTCCAAAAGTTCTATGTCCTTGCGAAGCTGTAACCTCTCTGTGTCAAAGCAGCTTATTTTCTTTTCAAAAGCAGCAAGCTGGTCAGACATGTAGTTCATAGCTTTTTCAATTTCAAGGTTCGTACTACGAATGATCTGGTTTGAAGTTATTATTTCTTTTATATGTCCCTCCATAGTATTCAATCTCTCAGTTTGTGACAACATGAGTTCGCTAATCATCTCTTTCAATTCAGTTTTAAGTAGATTAAAGTCATCTTTAAGTTCTTCACCGGAGTTTCTGCGTCGTTTAGAGTTGCGTACATTAGTAGTCTCTGAAGTTTCCCCCGCTGTTTGGTCCATAAGATTAATGTTGGAGTCTGATGCGGATCTATTCGCGTTCGGTGGGCTACGCATTAAACCTCCACGTTTACCTCCCATCATTACGTTCTCTGAGATAGCAAAATCGTGTGATCCTAGCGCCCTCTGTGATACACTCGGAGGCGGCAAGAAGCACCAGGGCTAAAGCAATATACAGGAGATCACTAACCAGCTTCGGTTACGAGCAGTGATCAGTGGCGCCCCGCGCGCCCAGTTCGTAAATGTGACGACGCGACGGCAGGGTACCAGGACGGCAGCGACCAGCAGGCAGTTGCGTGCGATGAATGAGGTCCACGTGGGGGGCGGAGCCTGCCTACAACTGGGCGTGCGCGATCACTGAGTGCGTAGCTGCTGGAGTAGTAGCACTGCAGTTGTACTCACGCGCAGGATACGGTGTTTCGTCCAGATGAATGGAGTCCTCGTACGTGGGTGGGGCTTGCGTACTACCGGTGACTTCGATCACGGACAGCGTGGCGGGAGTTGTGGCGCGTGAGTTTGAATCGCGGAGAGCACTTTGGAGTTATGCGCTCCTAATATTTTGGTTGTATTAAAAATGTTTAAATTGATTTAAATATTAGAATTAAATTAGTACAGGTTCTTTAGACGACTGCTCACAGTGAGATCCGGGGGGGGGAAAAAGATATGATATCTATGATAGAATGATATCGGCGGCCAACGAATCGATTTATTTTTGAGTGCCACTCTTCGAGATTATTTGTAGTCCTTATTTGTCCATCGCTACAGCAACACACTTTTGAAAAATAGTTTTGGTCAAACCATTGTTTCTTGAAGTCATTATTAAATTTTTCAATTTCTGTACCTTTGGGGCTTTTTTTCATTACGATAAGATTGAGCCATACTCCATCTCGCTGGCTCAGTTTGGGTTGATGGATGAGTATTACGATATATACTGCCAAGTAGCGATAGTAGCCTTGACCTGCGCGAGAGAAGCAAGCGTGAAACCCACTAGACTAGACCATGGAGAGCTAATGTAATAAAACAATAAAAAATATTATGTATACAATACAATTCATAATATTTATTTTGTTATAAAAAAACACAGATGTACAAAGGGAATCCATCGACGTAATGTTACTACAACAAAAACAGAGATATCGTCCTTGTTGTTGAAGGCACAATGCACCCTTCTTCGAGGTTTTTTTTGCTACGAGTACGAATTACAAGATGAGCTCTAAACAAATCTAATGCATCAAATTTTCAAACTGTCCCCCTCGTTGTTGGAGGTACAGTGCTGGGCGAAACACAATTTGCTGCATGGCTCTTCTGATCATTTCTGGGTCGTTGCGGATGGCGTCAGCGCAACTCAAAAAGCGATCAGTGTTATAAACGCGTTGCGGGCGAACGAGGAGGCCATCCTACCGGCCCACGCCGGCCAATCCAGCGATTTGGGAATTCTTCGTCTAAATACGCTTCTTCTTCGTCTAAATAAGTAATAATCATTACAGTTGTGGGCAGGGCAGCCGTCCATTTGCAGGTACATCTTACGTCTCAACCCAATTGGTATCTCTTCCATTAGTAGCTGCAACTCATCCTGCAGTAGCGCCAGAAATAGTTCGTCCCTTCAATGCCCTTGGGAGTATTATAGGGCCAGTCAGCATGTTGTCTATGAGCCCTATCCACACATCTATTCAAACTTCACTTGGAATGAGGAGGATTTTTTCAGTTTCGGGTTTTGGCCTTTACGGCACCATTTATGTAAATTTCGAGAGTTTGTGATGCCGTCTCTTTTAAATGTGGCCTCGACCATCCACAAAATTTTCTTGAAAAATTCAGGGTCAGCAACAGTCTTCCTTTGGACCCATGCCGACATGACGCATCTCGGCACCAGGGTTGCCAGATCAAGGACCGGTTAAATCGCCACTTCGCGATAAAAAGATAGCCCAAAGTAGCCCAATAAAAAAATTATCACATATATCGTATAAATAATATCATGCTACTATTCTATTACATTTAAATTATGAATTAATATGTATTTAACCCGGCGAGCATGAGGTGGAAAAAATTACATCAAGCATGTGGCAGGGTATGACATACCCAAAATGTAATGTAACATAATATAGTGGTTTTTATTTTTATTTTATTTTTTCGATTGTATATTGTTAAATAATGAATTACTTAACCCAAGCGGCACATTAGTGCATTTAGCAGCTGGTTGGTGGCACTTGGTGGCAAAAATCACTCTGATGGTTCGAATATCAGTGCAGATTACAACGTCTAGTACTTAGCACAGCTTCAAGTTCTACAGGAGGACGAAATATTACTGATAATGGCATTTAAGTGAATTTTCCCACCTTTACGTAACTTTCGGTGCTAAATTGTCTAAATTCGAACTTACACTGGCAAATAGGCTTTAAAATTCACTGATATGACACTTATAGTCGCAAATGGGTTCTTAAACATACTGATAAGCCACTGTGTGGACTGAGTAACATCGAACTCCTATTTGGCACTTTTAGTTCCATATGGGTGGTATATTAGAGTATTTAATAACTAATAGTGGCAGAATAGAATATATTGCAACCTCTTTGGAACTCATATTTGTTGCAGTCTTAGGTTCTAATATGCTCTAATATACTACTTTGAGTTCTACTTGGGGGGCGCCCAGAAGCTAAAGTAATAATTTTCACTTATTTAGAACGATAATGACACCTGATTTTTTAAAACTACCATTTAGCTATAAATAGCCCTACATATACAAAAACCGTTAAACAGCAAAATACATTAACTAATGCGCGTACTCAGCGATATTATTCTGGTTATAATCCAATCATTTTCAGTACTTACACTACTTTAACTCGAATTATGAATAAGGCCAAGTGGAGGGAAGTCAAGTGTTTTAATTACGATCGCCTGGTTAAGGAACCATTAAAGAATATATTGGAGCAGTAGGTTACCGATGGATCCGATAAAAAAAATTTAGACGAACAGTCAATTGAAGTAGAACGCAATGATTATATTGAAAGGTTAATACTTATATGAAAACAAAATAACTTTAAAATTATGTTTATATAATAAGTTGCTAAAATTGGTGGCATAGCAGTAAAAAATATAACTATTGGATACAAGCACAACTCTAAGTTCCAAAAGAGTGAAATATGTTAGCATGCACGAATCATCTGTAAACATGAGAGGGTTCCGTACACATGAATTTGTAAAATGCCTTTAACCTTTGGTAAGCCGTGACCCCGCGCGAAAGCGTACCCCCCGTATGCCGGCCGTTTACTTCAGTTGAGAGCGCGTTCGTAGGAATTCACATTTTTCTCAATATAAGCAAATAGTTTTATGGAATGGAATAAAGTAGCGAATACATTTGAAAGTCAGTTAACTCATGAACAATAAAAAGTATTTTTTATTGCTGAAACATGTTTAATTTATTTACCACTGGTCTTTACACACACAGTTTGCCCCAAAAACAGCTCCCCTCACATAAAATGCAGGCCTATAGGTACATTTAGGATCTAAATTTTTATTATTTATTTTTCCTGATTAGAAGAATAATAGATCCACTGATATAAAAATTATAATAAGTCTAAAAGAACTAGTGACCTTATTTCATATTTGAAAACTAGAAATCAGATGCGTATTTTTTCCACTTCACACTGGTTCAACCTGAGATTTTCGATATTCCTCAACTCGTAATTATATGCTTTTATACGTTTCAAAGTACAAATTTCCGTAGCTAAGGTATCCTATTTTGTACAAATAACACAAGAATAATCAAATTATAAAATAAAATTAACTTTTAGGACAAATGAATAGAAAATGACATCATTTCTCCCAACCGTCACTTCATGCTAATTTTCTATATGTCTCTACATAGTCTATAATAAAAAAGTGGTACCAATGTAAAGTAGAAAAAAGTAGCTTTCTGATGGTATACCAACCTTCAAAACTTTCATACAAAATAGTAAAGAAAAACTGCAAAGCAAATTGGCTATGGTCAGAATTTTTATTTGCTTGTGTGTGTGAATCAGTAATAGCTTCATCTGCCCTGTGACGGATCCGTCCTAATATTTAGGTCTTTTGTCTGCCTAGTGACGTATCCGTCCATCTACACAGGATGTTCATTTTAGGTTTTAAAAATACGGGATTACAGGTTCTCCCCACCAGCACCTTATAAACATATGATACAAGGGCTACATCCCTTCTAACTCTGAGCTCGTTGTAGCTTACCATACCCAATATAAAAAGTGTGGGATAATTTAACGGGTAGAATGGATATACTCCGTACTGCCACAGGTACAAATATCTTACAAACTTATTCTGTATCCGCTCCAACATGAGACGATATTTTGTTTCATGTGGTGCCCATATCATTGCATTTGATTCTAGCTGTGACCTAACCAGTGAATTATATGATGTTTTTAAAGCAGATGTCCCTTTAAAAGTACGTCCCGTACGCAAAATGAAACCAAGATTCCGATATGCCTTCTTACAAATACCCTCAATGTGCAATCTATAATTCAGGTCTGCAGTCAACTTTACTCCCAGGTCCTTGACGTCGTTTACTCTCCGCATTTGTTTGTCATTTACTTTGTACTCACGCTGGACGGGATGATTTTTTCTTGTGAACGATATTAATGCGCATTTGGAGACATTAAATTCTAACCTATTCTTGTCACTCCACCTCACTACCCGGTCTATATCTTCCTGTAGTTTTTCGCAGTCATCGTCACAACCCACCGCCAAGGACAGCTTAAGGTCATCCGCAGACAATAAACAACGTGCGCTTTTTACCTGTCTAGGTAAGTCGTTTATCATTATCGTGAATTTTAACGGCCCCAAAGTACTTCCCTGACTAACCCCTGACCTAGTAAAGTATGGATCTGACCGGTATACCTCGTAATCCACATATTGTTTTCTGTCACTCATATAACTTCTGAAAAACTTAAGTAATTGTGGAGTACAACCTACGTCCGCAAGTTTTTTCAGTAGGACATCTTTATCTACTAAATCAAATACCCTTTTGTAATCGAAGCATGCAGCATCTACCTGTCCTCCGCCGTCTACTACTGGAAAAACTTGGCTCATAAGATTTAGCAGATTACTGCAGGTACTACGACCTTTCCTGAACCCGTGCTGGGCCTCTGATAACTGTGGGTCCAATTGCGCTAATAATGATTTCTGAATCGCCGATTCTAGTACTTTTGCAGGCGTGCAAAGAATAGCTACTGGTCTGTATCCTTCCACGTTTGGGCTTGCCCTGCCCTTCGGTACCGGTACTACCCTGGTCACCTTCCATCGCTCTGGAAAAATCGCTTGATCAAGACACCTATTGTAAAGATATGTCAGTGGCTCTGCTAACGCTTCACGACAGTCCCTAATAATATAGCACGGAATGCCATCCGGGCCCGCTGACTTCTTCGGCTTGAGTCGCCTGAGAGCATCTCTCACCTGTCCCAGGTGTAGCCGGTGTACTTGCACGCGCGCCGCGTTCGCATGCGACTCAGCCATGGCTTCATTGACGTCCAGTTTGGCTCGGTCCACACTGTATACTGATTGGAAGTAATGTGCAAACTCCCGAGCGATCTCTTCAGTAGATAACACTATGCCATCCTTATCGCTTGGACCCAGGACAAGCGGCCTTTGAATAAGGTCAAAGACTCGTCGATAGCGACATCTTGGTCGAGTTTGTAAAGACTTGAGAATTTTTCATTGAGGTGCACGATGAGTGGTGCTTTCATCCGCAACCTTGCAGATAGCATAGCCCCTCCGATTCCCGGCAAATGTTGACTAATGCCAACATTGTTCGAAAAGTGAAGGAACTTGTGCAGCAAAATGAAGCGGTTGTAAGACATCACCTGCCTGAAGTAGGGCATTTGTAGAATGCCGGTCGTTTTCCAATACTCATGCTGAGATGTGTGTTGTACATAACCCATCAACATATACATTGCAAGAAGCAAGCGTATCTCGTTTGCATTGGTGTCAGTCCATCGATCCAAACGAGATGACTGCTTCAATTTTCCTGCTTCACGTTGTGCGTTGAGCGTCTGTTCAGCATATCTATTGGTTTCCTCAACCATGAGACTAATGATGTCTTCGCTCCAGATATCACAAAAGGCATCATAGGACGTATTGTAGTCTTTGACAGCTCCAGGGAGTAGGCCGGAAAATAATTCCTGCACACCCCTGAAAGTGGCAAAGTCTGTCTGCCAAGTAAAACCATCAGATGGGCCCACCAGACGTTCAATGGCTGCATCCATTTCATTCTCAACCATAGCTACCAGATTGCGGGTTTGCGGATCTAACTCGCTGTCGTCAGGAATAGCCCTACTCGTGGGATCATGATCGGCAATGATCGCGTCAACATCGAACTGGCCGTCGAAATCTGAATCGAGATCACTGCCGTTATTGATCGATACCACAGCAGCTGATATTCCTGAAGAAGACGGAACAACATCCATCGGCAGAACGGAAGACACTGCTAACCCATAGTGACTGCTAGTATCGGGTATCTGCTCATCAGCCTGAACACTAAAGCCAGTTCCAGGTCTCGACTGATCAGCATGAGCACGAATACCGGCAACCAACGACAGATCAGCAGGTTCATTCGCTGGCCCATGCATGCTGCGAGAAGGTGTCGTGCTCTCGGGCGTTCTCGGCAACGAAGGCAACCCATCCACCTACATGATCGTAGTGAACCGCTATAGCCGCTTCCCCCTCCTCAGCGTCCAGCCCGCACTCTTCAACGATTTCCTCAGGACGAAGGCTGCAAAAAAAATAAAAATTAGCTATCTATAAATATATACGTAATACAAAAATCGGCGGTAGCTCAAATTGTAGGATGCTGGCCACTTACAAAATCGACTTCTTCAAGTCCTTGCGCTGTTGTAGCCGTATGGTACCCCCGGGAGTCGCAACCACCGGGATCTCTAGTCATAAAATAATCTCTAGTCTGAAAAAATAATTTACAATTAGCAACATATCTATATCATATAAAATAATATGAAAAGTGGCGGTAGCTCTGGTAATAGGATGCTGGCCACTTACGAAATCGACTGTTTGAGCCGCACGGTACCCCCGGGAGTGGCAACCAGCGGGATCTCACTTCCCGTGACTCGCACTGTCCCTGGGGGTGTCACATTTACGCCCTCCAGCGTTGGGCGTCGTGGAGGTGGCGGCGCGCTGAAAGATATAAAAACATTTAAATACTAATAAAAAATAATATAGCACAATTTTACTAGCATTGACTTATTTAGAAATAATAATTTTACATAAAAAATCACTCACGGGATTACCGGTCTCCAGGCTTTCGGGTCGTCTGACTCAGGCTGTCTGCTAGAGGCGAGTGCAGATGACACCAGATTCAAGCAACGCCTGGCCCGCAGCTGGCTGTCGCTTGGCACCGATAAAGATCTAGAAGAAAAATAAAATACAGAAATAATTCTTTCTCACGTTTGATTGTATTACCCTTGACACCATTTGTGTGACAAATACCGGTTGGAGTGTAAATAATAAATAAATAAATATTATATAAACAAAAAAATAATAATTATGACGCATTATATTTTCATTGTACCGTGTAACTATGGATACTTATCTGAAATAAATTATTATTATTATTATCTCGAGAAGGGTGAGGTTCACGATGAAAATGTATATGACCTAAAATTATGGCAGTAAGCAACACTACGCGATACCGGTGTAAAACAAAGTAGTAAAAAATATTTTATAATGTAAGTACTCAAAAAAAAATAAAAAATATTATTCTGCTATCACGTAGTGTTGCTTTTTGCCATCATTTTAGGTCATATACATTTTCATCGTGCAACTCACCCTTCTCGAGATATTGCGTCAACAAAAATAAGTAATTTCGTTGCTGACCCTACTTGCACCGAAAAATTTGACGTCTTTGGTTGGAATTGCAATTTTACTACTTTTACGATAAATTACGTTAAAACAAACATGAAAAACTAAATCCTGGTGAAATAACGAAAAACCTGATGTATTTCTTTTAGCAAACTAACATCAGAATATTCATCAAAGCTACAATGGCTGCCAGCCGTGTGGTAGAATAATTCCGACTCATAAAGTCTGGAGGGTTTTTTCACATACATATTCTCCGAAATGGCTAAAACTAATACTTGAAACATATTCTCCACTAAATTCTTAGTTATCAGGTATATAATACATAACACAACACTTACCGTTTCATGCGTCTAGACATTATTTTATTCCCGTAAACAAACACTCACGAGCGAACCGAACACGAAATGTAGAAAATGGCGACATGATTTGGTACTTTATTTATTTTGATCTGATTGGCTGTCTCAAAGTCAGTTCTATTCATTTTACACTGTTACCAACTAAACTACTCATAATCTATGACTACTTCCGGGAACATTCTGAAACTTGGTGAATATTCATAAAACGTCGAAGTTTGCAATACTTTCTATGCGCTTATGCAGCGCACAGGACGCTAGCCGCCCAAAAAAGTTATGCGCTTATGTAGCGCACAGGACGTTTGACGGGTTAACTGTTTCAGGGAAGTCTGATTCAGATTGTCTATACAAAGCCTCTGTAACCGTCGGTAATTGAGTCTTCCCCTCGGAACAGCAAAACTCGCAAAGTTCAACATGCCTATTAGACTTTGAAGTTGTTTTGTGGTAATTGTCTTGTGCTCTAGAGCACACTTGGTTGCGGTCTTTAATTTTACGCATTTTTTCTCTGGAAGCATTTTCTGATTCGTCCAGGGATTCCAAAGAATCCCTAAATATTAGATTTTTCGACTTGGAGTGAGACTCGATTTCTCTGTGTTTACCAACCAGCCCAATGTTTTGAGTATGTTTAACTTGCGCAACCCAGTTGCTTACCGACGCAAATGTTTTTGGGGCTGTGCTCAGCCCGAAAGGCAGACAATTCATTTCGAGTCTTAGAGGAGTCGTAACGTTTGCCTTCGTCATTAGTTTCCAATTCCGTAAAACCGGGGCTGTGCCGGTAGTTTTTCTGAACGTCTGAATATCGAACATTTCGCCGGTCCGTATCATCAAAACGCTGAACAGTTTTAAGAAACTCCAAATAAGAAGCTGGTGTTCTGGGTACTACTAGCTCTTGAACCCTAGTAACGATGCTGGTAAGTGAGAACTCTGGCTGCTGAGGTTCTAGTTCCTCCGTGCGTTCACAGTCGTAAAGTTGGTAGCTAACATTATCGTCCAAATAATCACCGTTATTGCGAGGGGAATTATCACGCTTGTATATGTCTCTTTCGTCTAGCCGGCTTTTAAAATTGGAAACCTCTGTGAGAAGCAAATCAAGCCTATCAGCCCTATTGTCAACATCGCGGCGCCGGCGGCACGCGCGCTTGTTTCGACCTGCTCGACCTTTAGAGCGACCTCTGGATTTTCTTGATCCGCTGTTACTGAAGCTACTAGAACTACTCCCCGATGACGCAGAACTGGTAGAACTATCCTTACTAGAGGAACGAGCTCTCTTTCGTTTATTGCTGCGACGTGACCCCGAAGTGTTTTTATTTGGGGCATGATCAGCCGAAAGTTGATCGTCCATTTTGTTAAATTTCTCGTCTGAAATTAATAAGTGAGCGAATGCTACCTCTAATTTAAAAATAACCCACAAATGTGGCCTTGGAAAAATAAAAGCCTTCAGAAATAAAAGCCTGCAGCATAAAAAGCCTATAGAAAAGCGTGGGAATTTTATGCGGGTAGCTCGATTTTAAGCGCTAACGATATGAAAATAAGACAGGGATATTAATAATGAAATAGAAACACTCACCTGATTTCTTCGACAAGTAACACTTGTAAATGAAATTAAAATCAGGGTATTATTACAACTAAATAAAACAGCGCCCTCGGTCTGACCGTGGCTGTTGTCGGAACGGGAACGAAGACGTCAATGAAGGCAAATCGCGATTCAAAAACCTGAACGCTAACTGCATGTGGAGGTGGAAAGGGGTGGGACTAAGGAAAGAGATGGCGCTATAGGACAGAAAGGGACGAAACAGAACGGAAAACGACAGGCATATCTCATTTACTTATTAGGCTTCGAATAACGGTACAGTTGTTTAATAGACGTTTTTGATGATACTGGCATGTAGGTACGTATGTGTTGGAATCGAGCACTAGGGACGCAGCGGGAACTTATCAGGAGCAAACCGAAAAAATAATAGTCCTGCCTGATCTGGCCGTTCTTGCGCCCCCCAGAGTCTACGCCCTGTGCCTGGGCACCGGTGGCACCACCCTATTTACGGCCACTTTCAATTTGAAAGTATAGTATGTAGACTGTATTATTCAATGCTTGACAAGGTAAAGTATGGTTATTTGGAGTATTGAGGGACGGTTAAACGGTATGTTGCCTGTGATATATCAAAGGTTATAGAGGGTTAAACCATGGCTAAAAATATTTTGGCGCTTTTATTTCTCACATATTTCGAGAGATTATTATTTAATATCTCTAAAAATATACATGAAGATAACTTTTTGAAGTTCTTTAAATTTCTCATCGACTATTTTGGTCACTAAATCTTCCAGCTTCATGTCAAGCAACCGCTGCGAGCTTCCTTTCACCAACTCAAGCAGCTCGACGACCCGAAAGGCCGAGTCGGCAGTGACCCTGCCTACGAAGCCAAGGGTCCCGGGTTCGAGTCCCGGTGGGGGCAAATATTTGTTTGTTGAGAACGGATGTTTGTACCCTAGTCATGGTTGTTTATCTATCTAAGTATAATATTTATCTATATAAGTATGTGTGTCGTTGTCTAGTACCCACGATACAGGGAATCCTAGTTTGGGGCTAGATCAATGTGTGTAAATAGTGTCCAAGGTAGTTCTTTTCTTGTCATGGACGTGACAGAATGATCAAGATCTGCAACAATATAATAAGAATCACAATAAGTGTGTATTTTTTAAGTTATTTTTCTGTAGTGTGGTGACTTGGGGACGATTTTAATGGCTGCAGTAATAGTAGAGTAAGTGCGGCAAATATGAACACCCAGTAACTATTTTCATAATAAAAGAAAGAAATACAAATTACAACGTTTTTATAACACAAGGGAATTTTTCTTGCATGAAATATTATGACTAATATTATACCTTCTCGGGGTGCTGATTTTAGATCTGAAGTCATCAGGTTTAGTTTTTGAGATAATATAGTCAAAACGCTCTTTTAAAGAATCTATGTTTTATCAGGAAAACCATTGCTAACACATCAACTACTTGTCAAAAAAAATCCTTTTATAAGATTTTCTTGCTTGTCTTGGTTCGCAGGGGCTATTTTAATGCTCCAACAATAAATAAAAATACGGATAGAAAAAGACCAATATATTCATATATATATATATATATATATATATATACCGATCTATCCAAAGCTTTTGATTTAGTGTCGCATGAGGTTCTGTGGAAGAAAGTTAATGAAACAGGACTACCAGATGAACTTACCAGTATTTTTAAATACTGGTATGCCAACCAGGTGAATTGCGTTAGGTGGGCCAACACGCATTCGGATACATATAGGTTGGAGTTTGGGGTGAGACAGGGGGGGTTGATCTCGCCTTCGCTCTTCAACCTTTATGTTAATGATCTGATCGAGGAGCTGAGCAATGCGGGTGTCGGTTGCTCTATTAACGGAAAATTGGTAAACAACATCAGCTATGCAGACGACATGTGCTTGTTGAGCCCCTCGATTAGTGGTTTTAGGAGGCTGGTATCTGTGTGTGAGGCCTATGTTGTAGCACACGGTTTGCGTTACAACCCAATTAAAAGCGAAATAATGATATTTAAAGCTGGTAATAAGGCTCCATCTCACGTACCGCCTATTTTTTTGTGTGGATCTCAATTGAGACAATTAAGTGTTGTTAAATATCTTGGTCATCTGGTAACCGAGGACTTATCAGATGATCAAGATATGGAAAGGGAGCGAAGGGCGTTGGCAATTCGATGCAATATGCTGGCCCGCAGATTTGCACGTTGTGGGAGGGCTGTCAAAGTGACTTTATTCAAGGCATTTTGTCAGTCCTTCTGAAACACCTGTTTTTTGTGGGTTAGATACATGCGGACGTTCGACGCCCTTCGGGTCCAATATAACAATGGTTTTAGGATGTTGTTGGGGCTGCTGCGTTATTGCAGTGCATCGGGGATGTTTGCCGAAGAGCGTACTGCGGATTTTTACGCCATAATAAGAGCAAGAACAGCATCCCTGATGTACCGTATGCGGGGTAGCGCCAACTCCATCCTGAACATTATTGCGAATAGGATAGATTCTCCAATCCGGTGTCACTGGGTAAACATTCACATGACATCAAATAGACCATGAAAAGCCCGGTAGACTGGGGTCTGATAGTCTGTCCTATTTATGGACTTGCATATTTTATTTTATCTAATGTAATTTAAGTTAACTTATTTATAAGTATAAAAAGAAAAATGTACCTATGGATCTAAGTTATCCGAAATAAAAATATTTGAATTGAATTGAATTGAATAATCCGCGATCATGTGAGCATTCCAGTGACCCTGGTAACGTTCCTCCATAGTTCGAATGTCTTAATGGAAGCGTTCCCCTTGTTCTTCACTCAGATCACCAAGATTTTCAGGCAAACGGTCCAGGGAATCAATTAAATCAAATAAACGATTTGATTGATTGATTTATAACGAAAATAAAAGTAAAATTTCTAACAGACTCACATTTTAACAAAAATCCATACATACGGGTAAAATGGCACACAATGTGTTAAATATGGTCCAGGGAGGTCCAAATTTAACACAACTACTTTTTAGAGCAAAACAAAATATTTAAGTTTTTATCTACAATAATAAACACAAAAAATATTCATAAAAATTGCCAGAACAATCTTCGTGAGCCTGGGTCTCCAGATAGAGATTTTTGAATTTCCCCATAAGAGGAAAATAAGCCCGCAAAAATATACTATTTCTGCATTTTTCCCCCAAGCATCTTGAAACTATCCATTCATTTTAACTAACTATTTATTAAGTTTTACATTGTTTAAAATGAAACATCACAACATATTATTAAACCACATTTATTCTTTACACATCATATATAAGTGCTAAATCTTCAACACAGTTTGATTACGTAAATATGGTAAATGGGCATTTTGTTCGCACCTGTGACCCACAGCGTCCACTTACAAAACTAGTAGGAGTGTGTAAACGACCATGAATACTACCCAATGGGATGGGATGCATTCCTCAAAAGCATGGGATTTTTTTTTATTTAGCAAAACAT
Source organism: Argyresthia goedartella (assembly GCA_949825045.1). Taxonomy (NCBI): domain Eukaryota; kingdom Metazoa; phylum Arthropoda; class Insecta; order Lepidoptera; family Argyresthiidae; genus Argyresthia; species Argyresthia goedartella. Next base: position 2,498,386 of record OX463811.1, on the reverse strand, counting down.
GAATTAATATAAAAAAATAGAATTTTCATATATCCCTATGCTTCTATATGTATAAATTGCCTACAAAATGCACAATATCTTCCTAAAAAGGTACACGAATGTTTAGGAGCTTTTCTATCTTGTTCCCCGCAATTTCACTCGCGTCATTCCAAGCCGCCATTTACAAAAAATAAGCAATACCACTAACCTAGAAATGGGTACCTACCTACATTATTTTTACAGAGTTAAGCAGGTTAATGAGATGTAAAATACTCTTGTTTTCACATTTTTATTCAACATTATTACCTGATCAAACGAACTTACCTGAAGTGAAGTTCGATCTTAATTATCTTGACTTCGTCGAGGAGATTTATTTTAACCATGTAGTAGCCCTGCTACACGAACCATAATCCGCACATAGCATTCAGCGTCACAAAAAGAGGAAGAAAACCTTCCTTGACCGCTGTAGTGGGGTTGCGCATGCAGCGCCCCGCCCGTCCAAACTCATATTTCAGAGAATAAAGAAGAAGAAAAATAAGCACGTAAATATGGTTGGTATAACCTACCAGCCATGGGAGAGTATCTATGACAATAGAGGGAGGGAGGGATCCTAAATCTCCTCGACGAAGTCAAGATAATTAAGATCGAACTTCACTTCAGGTAAGTTCGTTTGATCAGGTAATTATCTTGCCTTCGTCTCAGAGATTTATTTTAACCATGTAGATGTTCAGAGAACATAAAGAAAATAAGTCTTAAAGACACATAATCAATTATTTATTTAATAAAAAATAAAGGTGATTAAGTTTTAACATTGTCTAAAAAAAAAAATGCATAGACACTTTATAATTGAACTAGATTAGGATTACAATCAACGATAGGACGGTTGTAAAAATTTGCGAAAACAGCTGACTGGTCAGACCACCCGGCAGATTTTCGTATTGTGTCGACGCTAACACCAGCGAGCAGCGCCGCCGAAGTGGCGGCGTGACGCGTGCTGTGCGCAGAAAATATTGAAGTGTCGACCCCGCTGTCGTGTAACGTTTGTTTTATCCAGCGCCCGATGGTCTGAGCAGTTGCGTTCTTATAAGGTCTCTTGTAAGTTAGAATAAGGTTTACAACTGAAGTAGGTCTTTTGGGAGCGGAGACTAGAATATAGGATTTTAATGTGGTTGCCGGACATATGGATGGTTTTTGGAGAAAAAATGGTAAATTTAAAACTGGCTGTGCACGACCAATGCAAGAAGTCTTAATTAAATCAGTAATAGTAATTATGATTTTATCACTAAATTCTAAAATATTTGAATTTTTAATCAATGATAACGTTTGAGTCCTTTGACCTGTAGCTAAAGCCAACAGTACAACTAATTTTTTACTGATTTGTTCAAAAGTTAGTGAATCATTAGGGAATTGATTAGATAAGTATTCCAGAACCATATTAGGGTTCCATGTAATATTGTAACGAGGGAATGCAGGCCTTAATCTAAAGATTCCTTTAAAAAATCTTTTTAATTTCTCATCATTGGAAATGTTATTTATTGATATCAATGAAATTGCTGACCTATGGCTATTAAGCGTGCCGTAAGATGCGCCTGATTGAAATCGTTGCGTTAGAAAACTCAAAAGGGAGGCTACATTTACATAAAAAAAATCAACATTATTGTGTCGACAATAATCCCACCATTGTTTTAGGCTGGAGTTATATTGGGATTTTGTACTTTGTGTAATGGATGAGCACATTATGTCTATAGCAGAATCAGGTACCCCTTGTTTTAAAAATGCTTGCCTGATAACACACTCGCAGCCAGCGAAAGGTGTTTGTGCAGTGGGTGTTTCAATCTGAAAGAGGATGAAAGAAGGTCTTTACTTGGGGGAAAAAAAATAGGATTTGTCGTGGAAAGGGATTTAAACATGGGGAACCAGGCTTGCGACGGCCAGTAGGGTACTACGACAATGCCAGTGGCTTTGTCAGTGATAATTTTATTTAAGGTTTTTAATATTAAAGAAAACGGTGGAAAAGCATAAAAGAAGTATGGTTTCCAATTGATTGTAAATGCATCTATGTTAAACGCATACGGGTCTGGTTTCCATGATATGTACTGAGCACATTTTGCATTTATTCGCGACGCAAAGAGGTCAATGTTTGGCTCGCCAAAGGATGTAACAATTTTTTGAAATGATTTTGAACTGAGTTGCCATTCTGTATCGACATTGAGATTTCTGGATTCCCGGTCGGCATGTGTATTTTGGGAAGATTTAATGTAAGAAGCAAATATAAAAATATTTCTTTCTTCGCACCAATTCCATATAAGTTTAGCTAGGTATGTCAGATGAGGATATTGGATACCTCCCATACGATTCACATAAGCGATAGCCGTTGTGTTATCGATGCGTAAGAGTAACTCACAATTCGTACAACTTTTGGCGAATGTCTTAAGTCCAAAATAGACTGCCAGTAACTCCAAGTAGTTAATGTGATGGGCACGTTCCGTATCAGTCCAGAGACCACCGGTATGCTGACCATTACATGATGCTCCCCAGCCAGTCGTCGACGCGTCTGTAAAGATCTCTAGTTCATAACAACCGTGTCTTATTGGATTATTACCTGATGGTATTACTCGTTTGAACCACAACAAGTCTTTTTCTACGTTAGTTGGGATTGTCATGAACTTATCATAATTGTCGTTGTTGTTAAGTAGTGCTAGATACTTGACCCTCTCCAACGACTTAGTATGAAGCCACGAGTAAGCTATGGCTGGGCAGATTGCGGTAAGAGAACCTAAAAACGCGGCAAAATCCCGGATACGGATATTTTGATTTTTTGAAATGTGGTCCAAGATTAATTCTAAGCGGCGAACTATATTGCATCTTTTTTGATCTGGTAGTTCTAATGTCATTTTGTGTGAATTAAGGATAAATCCTAAAAATTTGCATTCTTTACTAGGTGTCAATGTGCTTTTATTATAGTTTATTACGAAACCTAAACTGGTTAAACATCTGACAGTTTCATGAATGTTATCTAGACAATCGTCATAGGATCTGCCTAAACACCATATGTCATCTAGGTACCGTACCGATGTTAACCCTTGCGATCGCAGATGCGCGACGACAGGCTGGAGGATCTTTGTGAAGATGTACGGGGCCGAACATAAACCGAAGGGGAGGGCCGTGAATTCATATAATTCATTCCTAAACATGAAACGTAAGTACTTGGAATGACCGGGAAATATAGGCAGAACAAAATAAGCCTCTTTTAAATCGATATTACCCATATATGAATCTCTTGTCATTAACCGTGAAGCGGTTCTAATATCCTCCATTTTAAAATGTTCACAATATATAAATTCATTTAATTTTTTCAAATTAAGGATGAAACGCATTGAACCATCACTTTTTGGTGTTAAAAAAATGTCAGAAATGAACTGCCCCTCAACAGGTTTACATTTCCTTATAGCTTTCAATTCTTTAAGGTGTGATAACTCTTTATCTATCGATTTTTTCTCGGCCTCAGTAAACGAACGTTCTTTGAAAAGTAGTTGTTTAGGTATTTCTATGAAAGGTAAACTATATCCGGAAATAGTATTTAAAATAAAATCGTCACATGTAATTAGTTTCCATGCGCTTTCAAAATAACGTAAGCGACCGGCATGTATGGTTACCTCGAGGGGTTGTACGTCTTCTAGTGCGGCCGATCGCCCGACGGATACTGCGCCGCTGATCTGTGCGGGGGCTGGCGGCGCGGCGGCGGCGGTGGCGGCTGGCGGCGCGGCGGCGGCGGCGGCGGCGGTGGCGGAGGACGTCGACGCGGAGTGTATGTCGTTCTCTGCCCACCGCGACTCGGCTGGGATGGACCGGCGACGGCGCGGTAGTGGCGCTGGCGGTTCGGTGGGCCTCTCCAGTTTAAATTGATGCCAGATGTACTTGCTGCAGGCCCCTGGATTATTTGGCCCGTTCTTATAATGCCTCGAGAGTTTTTCACTAGGTCGCATAATTTATCACCGAACAGAAAACTATCTCTTTTTCTTTCTTTGAAAGAATCTACGAGACATTTGTCTATCAAAGGAATGATCAGGGCCCGACGGGTTTCTGTTTCAGCATAGTGTGAGTCAGATAGAAATTTGCCGACATCGTTCAATTTTTGCATAACGTTGGATTTGTCCACGTTCTTTTTTAGCAATGCCGTCATAGCGGCGCCAAGGGCAGCGAGGGCTCTCCCGAGTTGGTTTTGTTTCTCGAAAAGGCGCTTGTCGCGAGTTTTAGCGCTTTCTTGCAGCGTATTCGTGGTCAATTCTGGGTTAAGCACTGGTGCTTTGGTCGATGGGTTGTTCTTCGCGAACAGGTACCTTTTAGTCAGTTCCATTTTTTCGTCTTTTTTCAGACCGTGCAACAAGACTCGTTCGAACCTTTTTGCGATGTCCTCTTGGATATTTTCTCCCCATTCTAGCGGCTCGTCTTCAAAATCACCGAGAGATTTTAGTAGTTCGGCATCAAAATCAGGGTCTAGAATTGGTACTTCGTCCATAACCTCACGATTCGTGACGTCATCCGGTGGCGGCATAACCACCCCATTTTCAGAGTTTAATGGAACCACTTCCGCAACGTCCACATCATATTGTGCATTTTCTGAAAATGCAAATGCATTTTATTGTAATTTTAGAGGCAAATAAAACCTTACAATAAGTTATTGTTGAAAAAACAGAGTATGTGGGTAGTCTGAAAAAAGTGAATCGTGTTGCAAAAATAGACAAAGGTAATAGAATATTAGATATCTAATACTCAAAAAAAAATGGCCTCTGGATAACATGCGCGTGTTATCTCGGGGGAAAAGTAGCTACTGGTTATCATGCGCGTGATAACTCTGAGCAAAAATGAATAAAATTTTGATTGACCACAGTAGTTAGGTAGACACCTGCATTTATCTCGCAATGTACGAGAATTATCTTCAGAAATAATAAATAGGCATTTTACCTTCGGTAGGTAGCTGCACAATTTCGTCGTCGTCACTTGAATAAATAACTCGTGAGCTCCTTTTCCTTTGCTCCTGCAGTTTTTCTTCATATTTTCTCCGCTTTCTATCCCATCGTTCTTCCTTAGTTTCGTTACGCTTCCGTTTAGGCATTTTAAGAAATCACTTTTACACTCAGTAGCAAAGCTACGGCTACGTGCGTTCGTCGTGCGCGCACGGACAAATATGAGTTTGGACGGGCGGGGCGCTGCATGCGCAACCCCACTACAGCGGTCAAGGAAGGTTTTCTTCCTCTTTTTGTGACGCTGAATGCTATGTGCGGATTATGGTTCGTGTAGCAGGGCTACTACATGGTTAAAATAAATCTCTGAGACGAAGGCAAGATAATTAATAATAACCGCGACATTGTCTAAAAACCTTGCTGGTGCATTAATTCCTACCTGATGTCTTGCCCACTATAAAAAGTACACTACACTCGCGCAACTTCCAACTGTACGGCGGCCGTGTATGCAGGAACAATAATAGTTTTGAATACTTTGTCTTCCATTTACAGTTGGATTAATTAAAATATATGTATAATATTGTCTCATTCGCATATGGCGTGACTGGATTCGGCTTCTTATTAATATTTTGTTTTGGACTATTTCTCGGTGCCGGTACATTGATATATGGTAAAAGCCATTTGGTCGCATATGTTCGGCGCAATATGACCTTGCAATTCTCAAATGATAGGATCCCAGTGTAAATAGAATCAATTCCTCATAGGTAAGCTGTGGAAAGTCATTGAAATCTGGATCATTTCCGTCAAGCGACGCGGATGCTATTCTTTGTGTGTTCAAATTGTTTGTTAGAAAATATTCTGCGAGTTCATAGTTTTGTTGCATTTTTTTCATTGATAATCGCTACAAACTATTCAGCATAAACATTATTTTCATATGGTCGACGAGTGGCGTTTATAATTGCTGCAGTTATTTCGAAGTCTACCATCATGTGACTGGCGGCGACGTTAAAACAAACGTGTCGAAATATTTTAAAATCCTTTTTAAATGTGCCGTTTATAGTCTCGACCACCCATCGGACCATTGTGATTAATCTCGATTTATTGGAATCGATTGTTGTCAATTGTTCTCGTCTTTGTCTTGACGGTGGCATATGTGGATTATAACCGCATTCTTCGATAGCTTCAATTGTATCTCGAAATCCACGATCCAATTTGAACACGTCGTCAGGTAGCAAAAAACCATGCAGTTTCATTTCAGTTTCAAACCATGCATTCAGATTCATCCATCACGCATTAATTCATTCATGATTGTGGCATCCGACGTCGTAGCTTTGTACGGTCCGGACACGTCGAGTATGTAGCAATCTTATCGAGTATGTAGCAATCTTATCTTTTTTGATAGTCTGTACAGATGTACGGTCAACTGTAAAAGTGCAGTCATAGCTTTAGCTTAGCATTAGTCTTTAGACTAATACGGCGTGCAGGCAAATCGCACACACACATTGACATATTGATACAAATAAATATCAACCTTACGGTGACAGGCTTAAGGACCAACAAACACACTTCTTGTATGTGAATGAATGTGCTGTCAGCGACATCTAGTGATAACTGGTCGCGGTCTCCTGTCTCTGTCGCTGTCGCGGCGTGAACCGCCAGTATTAACCGCCATTTAATTTTATGGATGCCGTTTCGCTTCGAGATGATTAACATTATTTATTTCGTCATGCCATCAAGACAATCCAGTGGTCTCGCGGTAAACGCGCTGAGTCAAAGACATTTACGATTTAGGTTCGATCCTCATATCATATTATTTTTCGATATTTGTTTTTCTATCTGTTATGTAGAGAGAGATATTAACTATCCTATCAGTTTAAGTTACAGACCTACCTATATACTATATGGGGACATAATATTTTTATAATTAATAAAATACACACGTTACGTATACGATTATAATGTTTATTTCATATTTTACATTGAATAATGTTGTTTACAGTTACACGTATTAACAACATCAAAAACACATTTCTAACTTATTTGTAAGATTAAGTTTAGCTTTTAGTATTCGTCATGATAAGAAGATTTTAAAATATTGGTAGTAAGGATTGATAAATATTATTTTTTGCACACAATAAAACATAACATACGGGGTGGCAGTGGCACAGTTGTGTCTTTCCTACCACATATGAAAAAAAATACTTGTAACAGTAGTTCATGTTTAACATACTAAAACATTGTTTTCAGTTACAAATAAATATAATATTATTTCTTAATCATATTCCTATCTATTTCGTAAGGTTAGCTATAGCTTAAGTATTCGTTTTCGTTATGAAAAGATAATTGAAGCTAGCCAACCAAAAGAAATATATTACTTTGTCATTTTATTATGAGACAGCAGCGTTGCCTTTTCAGTTGATATGATTGAAAAAAAGCTTTAATAAAATATAACCAATTAGTTATTCTGTGATATAAAACAACACAAAATGGCCTCATGCTTTTCCCCATGGGATAGCAGTGGCAAAATACAAAAATACCCATTTAATATTTAATACGACGTGTGACCTCCCCCGTTATCTATAACTGCAAGCAATCGCCGCCGCATTGAACTTACAATGTTAGTACAAATTTCAGTCCCTCTTAAATTTTCCCAGACTTCCATACAATGCGCTTGCAATGCCTCTGGAGTCCTTTCATTCCGCATGTCCCACCTTTGCACCATCAAACCCCATACATTTTCAATTGGATTTAAATCCGGTGACTTTGCAGGCCATGGAATGACGGTTATGTCGGCGTGTTGACCAAACCAGTCACGCACAGCTCCAGCCCGATGCACAGGACAGTTATCTTGCACAAATGATAATTGCGCCATATCAGCAGATGGATAGACACATCGCACAGTTGGCAGCATACTATCCCGTAACACTTGCGCATAGTCAACAGCTGTAGCGCGTTCTTCTATCGACACCAATTCACCAGGTCCAGCGGCACTCATCCACCCCCAAATATTCACTGATATGCGACCAGACTCCATATTTGCGACTACGTGGTCGTCACGGTAACGAGTACCATTCCTGCGCCCTAAGTGAAGCCTGCCATGTTGGCATGACATAAATGTCTTCTCATCACTAAATATAGCACCGGTCCAGTCGTAATCTAAATACTCCCTTGCAAACGATAACCTATTTTGTTTGTGGGTTTCGTTGAGGTTTGGTTTTTTAGCTGGCTTCCTGTGGTGTATGCCCTCAGAATGTAGAATTCGGCGAATGGAGTTTTAAATTTACAAAAGTTTTAAATTTATTACCTGGTACCTACGTAAAGGTGGTACCTGGTACCTACTGGCGCTCTTTGGGAGAGGTCTATGTCCAGCAGTGGACGATTGTTGGCTGATGATGATGATGACCTACTTAAAATGTATAGATAGGGCATTTTATGCGACTTGACTTTAAAATAAAACACAATATCGTTTTGGAGATGTAATTTAAGATATGACAAAAATATATCACTGCTTATTTATATTTCTAATAATAATCAACAATATCAAAATGGCTCAAGAATTTAGTTTATTACATATCAACTTAAATTGTCTAATCTTTTTATAATCTAATGTAACTAAGCAAATAAAAAGAAACAATTATATCACAATATGTGAGTGAAACATTTCGCTTATTATCAAACTAAATTATTTAAAACAAAAAATATGTGAAAATATATGAAACCAGCTAAAAATATCAATTGGCAACAAGTAAAGCATTTGGCTTATAAGGTAGGTATTAATCAAAATCAAAATCAAAAATCATTTATTTCCATAGGATGTTGTTACATCACTTAGATCCGTCATTACATTTTTTTGGGTGAGTTCACTAACACAATGGCGAAATCTGTGGAGAAGAGCTCACCGAAGAAACTCCACAGTCGTCGCATCTTTTGCGTTTCCTTTTTTAAATAAAATATTGTCAAATTACAAAATGAATGCTAATTATATATCGAAACAGCCTGTTACTCAAACAATCTATTCCCATGGACATCTGTCCTCTAAGTAATCAGATATCCTATAGTAACCTTTTTTATACAATTTCTGTTTTATTATTATTTTAAACTTGTCTAAAGGTAAGTTTTTAATATCAGTAGGGACCTTATTGTAATAGCGTATACAATTGCCTTTAAAATAATTACTAATTTTATGTAGTCGGCTTACATAAGCAACCAACTTGTCTTTATTTCTAGTATTAAAATTGTGTACATCACAGTACTTCTGAAAATTAGTTATATTTCTTTTTACATACACAAGATTGTCATAGATATATTGAGACAAAAATGTCAGAATATTGATTTCTTTAAACTTTTCCCTCAGTGACACTCTAGGCCCTAATCTATAAATTGCACGAACAGCCCGTTTCTGCAGAATAAATATACTATTAGCATTCGCAGCGTGACCCCACAATAAAATACCATAGGTCATTAGACTATGAAAGTAACTAAAGTAGACTAGTCTAGCGGTGTCTACGTCGGTAAGAGCTCTAATTTTTTTAACTGCGAACGCTGCTGAACTCAGTCTGTTTGTCTAATTTGGAGATTGCCTCAAATTGTCACTAGATGGCGCCGTATGTCGGCTGCCTCGCGCAAGCGTTTGTTTTGTCGTAGAATATAAGATAAGTGTGTTACAATGACCAGACGAGAGAGAATTACTATGTTGATTGAAAGTACAATATAACTATCAAGTTAATTTGGCTTTTATTTAAGACCCTAAAGCGGTCATTATCCATGGTCCTTCGAACCGAAAAGTTTTAGTTTTTGAGGAATTAAGAGTTCCGTAGCTCAGTACGTGTGAGCTACTCTTCGCATCGTTCCCATAGTATCAGTGGATCGCTGTTCAGAGGGATACGACTTGAGTACAGTGATTGCAGCGAAGTAGCGACTAGCAGAGCCAAGCTGAAATCACAGGCGGTGTGTACCACCGCCAGGAGCAGGACAGCGGAGAGGGAGACAGCGAGCACGTCACAACAGCAGATCGAGTGGTTATCGGTTGGTACGAGAAGTGAGTGAGGTGGTCAAGTGCAAATCGTGAGTACATTTATATTATTTGGTTCGTGGAAGTTCAACCTTATAAAGGAGTTCAAAACTTGTGGAAATTCATCAAGACAGTTAGACATTTTCAACCTTATAGCAAAGCAGTTCAGAACTTAGTGAATTTATTACATACATTAGATTTAGGACTTAGAAAAATTAAGAGAAAAACGGAGGTACGGGGAATCCATGCCGGATTTCGCCTAAGTCTCAATTAGTTGTTAGAACTTGTAATATTTTCAAGAATTTACTTTCGACACTTGTGATTTTCTTTAGGATTGAATTAGTTATAAAGTGTATACTTGTAAGCAATTATTTGGTTGTTGGATTTACTAAATTATTTGTTACAACATGGAGTCTTTAATTAGTTATCAACAAGACTTGTCAGAACGTATAACTAAGGCAAGAAGTAACTTTAAAAAGTCTCCTAAGGAACGCATTACTAAAGATTATGTCGAAAATAGATTGGAATCATTAGATCAGTTGTGGAGTGATTTTAGACAGGGACATAAAGAGTTACTGCAAACAGCAGATTCTAAATTATTAAAGGCTGAGACCTACACAACATCTGATATATATGATGAAACAGAGGAGCTGTTCACCAATTACAAGTGTGAGTTGAAAAAGATTTTAAGTTGTTTTAGGGTCCAGCCTAGTTCAAGTGTAAACGTAAGCAATGATAGCTCTAACACAAAATCATCTCAAGTCAAGTTACCGAAGATAACTATTCCAACATTTTCAGGCAAATATACGGAATGGATAACTTTTCGAGATTTGTTCGTATCTATGATACACAATAATAATGCCTTAGATAACGTACAAAAGTTACAATATCTTAAAGGTTACTTGACTGGAGAAGCAGAACAACTGATTAGATACACACCTGTGACTGACGCAAATTATCATCAGTGTTGGAAACAGTTAGAGGAACGTTATAGCAATAAGAAGTACCTGTCACATTGTATACTAAAGCGTTTACTTAGTCAGCGGAATATAACTGCTGAGTCAGCAGGATGTTTAAAAGAATTAATGGATACGTCATCGGATTGTTTGAGTGCGTTAAGCAATTTAGGCATTGATGTATCAACATGGGATATAATTGTTATCCATCTGCTTTCGCTCAAGTTGGATTCAGAGTCACGAAAGCAGTGGGAATTGAATGTAACATCGAATTTGTCTTCGGACTCATTACCCACGTTTGGGCAGTTCAAGGAGTTTTTAACTGGCAGATATAGAGCACTCGAGTTTATTGAGCCAAAAAGTGTAATGAAGGTATCAAGTTCTAGCGTAAAACCATCAAGTGGTGGTAGTGTGAGTAAGCCAAAGGTACTGCATGTTACAAATGCGGCTACAGTAGCCTGTGAGTTTTGTACTGAAGGTCATAAATTGTGCTTCTGTAAAAAATTTGCAAACGAAGATTATGCTGCACGTCATGCCTTTGTTACGAATAACCGAATGTGTTACAACTGCTTAGGGGCGAACCACTCGGTTAGATTTTGCCAAAAAACCACCACTTGTAGAATTTGTAGAAGGAAGCATCACTCCCTACTTCATCCGAGGAGTGAGCCGGCTTCAAATGTTAATACGAGTAGTTCAGTTCAAACAGTCAATTCAGTTCCGAATGAAGAAACTGTTAGTGGGGCGGGAACTAGCCGTTCCACGAATGAGACCACACCGGTTCTGACCTGTTTTTCTAAAGGAAAGTCAGGTAGTCAAGTTTTGTTGCCCACAGCACTTGTGAGTGTACAATCAAAAACAGGTCAGTACCGGCCATTTAGAGCGTTGTTAGATCAGGGTTCGCAAGCCTCATTTGTAACGGAGGCCACAGTTCAAGGGTTGAGCCTGAGTAAAACACATGCCAACCTGTCAATTTCCGGAGTAGGCGGAGATCAGCAGTCGATGAGATCAAGTTCAGCGGTGACGTTAGATATCCAGTCATTAACGGATCCGAACTTTAAATTGAAGATCAAATGTTTTGTGCTTACAAAAATAACAACATTACTACCTGAGAGAGAGGTAGTGGTGCCGGACTGGAATCAATTGCAGCATTTGTGCTTGGCTGATCCAGAGTTCAATTCACCCAATAAAATAGACATTTTGTTGGGGGCGGAGGTCTATAGCCAGATTATAAAGGAGGGTGTAGTGAGAGGGCCCGCAGGGTCCCCAGTAGCTCAGTGCACTTCTCTGGGATGGATATTGTCTGGATCTACGGGCAACGCAGGTATAGGAAACAAAATATCAGTCTTGCATGCGCAAGTAGATGAAAATGAGGTCATTAAAAGATTTTGGGAATTGGAAAACGAGCCTTTATTGAGAACACCAATTCTATCAAAAGAAGAACAAAGATGCGAAGACATCTTCACAACCACAACACGTAGAGACGAGAATGGTAGGTACGTGGTGAAATTGCCGTTTCGCGATGAGGAACCGTCCTGTAAACAAGGAGAATCACGTGAAATTGCAATAAAGAGATTAAGGTCACTAGAAAGAAAGTTCACTAAAGATAAACTACTAAAAGATAGGTACACGGAAGTTATAAATGAGTATTTAAAGCTAGGTCACATGGTGTCAGTATCAGAATTGGACCTAAATAAAGAAAAAGCGGTCTACTTACCACACCATGCAGTTGTTAGGGACGACAAGTGCACCACCAAAGTCAGGGTAGTTTTTGACGCATCCTGCAAAAATGAAAACGGGGTATCACTCAATGACACCTTGATGGTTGGACCCACATTGCAGCCAGATTTGCGCCATTTGATCATGGGATGGAGGAAGCATCCGGTATGTTTAACAGCGGACGTTGTTAAGATGTACCGAATGGTAAAGGTAGCAGAAGAAGATTGCGATTATCAACGTATCGTTTGGAGAAATAATCCAGATGATCTAATAAAGGATTACAAACTGCTCACCGTTACCTTCGGTACAGCTTCAGCTCCGTACTTAGCCGTGAAAGCTCTAAACCAAGTTGCTATAGATCACAAAGAAAAGTATCCAATCGCAGCAGAACGAGTAGCAACAGAGTTTTACATGGATGATTTGATGTCTGGTTGTCAAACCATAGAAGAAGGAATAGTGTTATATAAGGAAATGGATTCACTATTAAAGGAAGGTGGATTCATTTTGCAAAAATGGTCGAGTAATAAAGATGAGTTACTGGAAATAATAGATCAAACAGGGGAAATCAAAATTGAAGAAAAGAAAGAGCACAAAAACTTAGAATGTAAACAAGAGAATATTGTAAAGATTTTAGGACTTACCTGGAACAGAACACGCGACGAATTCCAATACTCGGTAAAACTGCCTTCGTTGTCTGCACCTGTAACAAAAAGGAAAATAATATCAGATGTTGCAAGGCTATTTGACCCACTGGGGTGGATAGCACCATGCGTAATAAAAGCAAAAATCTTTATACAGCGACTGTGGATAGCGGGGACTGGTTGGGACGAAGAACCACCAACCAGTATTTTAGAGGATTGGTATACTTACCGTAATGAGTTAGGTCAACTAACAGATTTTAGTATTCCTAGGTGGCTGTTCACCAAGGAAGACGATGTACTGGGGGAGTTACATGGCTTCTCCGATGCATCCAATGTTGCTTATTCGGCTGTAGTATACCTGCGTGTAGTCAGTTCATCAGGAGAAATTCATGTCGTTCTCGTTGGCGCAAAAACCAGAGTATCACCCGTCCGGCAAGTCAGTATTCCACGCTTGGAACTCTGTGGCGCGGTTCTACTAGCCAAGCTGCTGGTAGAGATTGCCAAGGTGCTGAACATTCCAATCAGCAATGTAAGAGCATGGACGGATTCGATGGTGGTGCTGGCTTGGTTGAATAAACATCCAAATAACTGGAAGACATTTGTGGCCAATAGAATTTCCGAAATCCATTCCACATTAGAATCATCACAGTGGTCGCATGTCTCGACGAAGGAAAATCCAGCTGATTGTGCGTCACGCGGAATTCGGCCATCAGAGCTAGTTGAGTTAGATTTATGGAAATTTGGTCCAAGGTTTCTATGGGAGAAAAACATTTCATTTAAAAAATTAAAGAACAACGAGACGCACGAGGAACAGTCGTTGAAGATTCATGTTGCTACGGTAGAGGAGTCGATTGTGGACAAGTATTCTTCACTAAAGAAGCTAATTCGTGTGGTAGCATATTGTAGAAGATTCGTCACTAAAAAGCAAATTTTGGATAAAGGTCAATGTGTAAAGTATTTACATAAGTGGGAGTTGGATGAAGCGCTATTGATTTGTAGTAGATTAGTTCAAGCGGCAGAGTTCAAATCAGAAATAAAAGAAATAAAAACTTACGGACAGGTCAAATCCAAATCGTCGAAACTGTTAAGTTTGAACCCTTTCATCGACGATAAGGGATTGCTAAGAGCAAACGGGAGAATATCTCAGTCTCAAGAATCCGAGAATGTTAAGCAACCAATCCTGCTGCCGCACAAGTCGCACTTTTCGGATTTAGTAGTTGACAATGCGCACAAGAAAACGTTGCATGGGGATGCACAATTAATGCTAAATTTCATCCGATCAGCGTACTTTTTAGTAGGAGCAAAGAATCTGGTGAAACATCATGTTCGTAAATGTGTGATTTGCGTGCGGCACAAGGCAAAGATACAAACCCAACTTATGGGATCCTTACCTTCAGTCCGAGTTACACCGGCTAGGGCGTTCTTAAGTAGCGGTGTAGATTATGCAGGACCAATTATGCTGAGAACCTCTAAAGGCAGAGGCCATAGAAGTTATAAAGGATATATATGTTTGTTTGTGTGTATGGTCACAAAGGCTGTACACATTGAAGTTGTGAGTGAACTCACATCTAGAGGATTTTTAGAATCATTTAAACGATTTGTGGCTAGACGCGGCCATTGTGCTGACTTGTATAGCGACAATGGCACGAATTTTGTAGGAGCCTCAAAGGAGCTCAAAGCTCTGTTTGAAGCGGAGAGATCAACGATGGTACAAGAGATAGCTGATAGTTTAGCTGTCAATGGAACCAACTGGCATTTTATTCCCCCTCGAGCCCCCAGTTTTGGTGGATTATGGGAATCTGGCATAAAATCGACCAAATATCATATAAAACGAGTAATTGGCGAGTCCACATTGACGTACGAAGAGATGAGTACACTATTGAGTCAAGTTGAAGCATGTCTCAATTCAAGACCATTGTCAGTAATCAATAATGATCCAGGGAACGCTATCCCGTTGACTCCTGGACATTTTCTTGTGGGAGAGCCACTAGTGATGGTCCCTGAAGCAAATTATGAAAACTCCAACGTTACGAGTTTGAAAAGATGGCAGGTCACTCAGGGAATGTTGCAGAACTTTTGGCGCAGGTGGTCTAACGAATATTTGACTCACCTCATGCACCGTTACAAATGGGCTTTTAAGACACCGGAACCTGAAGTCGGGGACATTGTTTTGGTGAAGGAGGATGACTTACCTCCTAGTAAATGGCTTTTTGGTAGGATCGTAGCTAAACACCCTGGTTTGGATGGGTTAACTAGAGTAGTGTCATTGAAATATAAAAATTCAACCATTAAACGTCCAACCTCAAAGCTTTGTATATTACCAATAAATGTATAGTTTAGTGTTTCTAGAAGTATATATTAGTTAGCTGAAAATGTATTTACATAATTACAATTGTGTGTAATTTTAGTTTTAAGAGTTCAAATTGTTGTAGCCCTCGCCTATATCAATGTTACTATGGTGGGCGGTTAGAAAGGACATTCTGTCCTTGGTGGGCGGTATGTCTAATTTGGAGATTGCCTCAAATTGTCACTAGATGGCGCCGTATGTCGGCTGCCTCGCGCAAGCGTTTGTTTTGTCGTAGAATATAAGATAAGTGTGTTACAATGACCAGACGAGAGAGAATTACTATGTTGATTGAAAGTACAATATAACTATCAAGTTAATTTGGCTTTTATTTAAGACCCTAAAGCGGTCATTATCCACTGTTCGACAATTTATATGAGGATCCCATTGTAGTTTGGCGTCTAAAGTAATGCCCAAAAAGACAGTCGACTGCACAAGGTCCAATCTCTGTCCTTTTATAAATATGTCTGTAGTTACCGGGTTCACATTGGGTAACACGAATTTAATACATTTAGTTTTCTTTTCATTAAGTAATAAATTGTTAACAGTAAACCAGTTCACTATACTAGAGATAGCATTGTTTACCTCGTCATAATTTGATTGCTGTCTTTTAACTTTAAATATCAAAGAATATCATCGGCAAACAATACTAACCCATGTTTTGCTTTAACAAGGTAAGGTAAATCATTAATATATACTAAAAACAAGAAAGGACCAAGAATTGAACCTTGCGGTACGCCCATACTTATTGAATACCCAGGTGATCTTTTCCCATTAACATCGACCATCTGAACCCTATCTGTTAGATATGACTCCAGAAGGCCAAGGGCCTGATCTTTTACACCATAATGGCGTAACTTCCTGACAAGAGTGTCATGATGGACGCAATTAAAAGCCTTGGATAGATCGCAGAAGCCTGGGAAGACGCAATGGATGCAATAGGTGTGCATCCATTGCGTCTTCCCAGGCATCAAAAATATTGTCGATTAGTTCAACACCAGCATCGGCTGTTGAACGACCCTTTGTGAAAGCAAACTGAGCAATATGAATTAAATTATTGGGATAAAAATGACTTTGCAATTGATTAAGTATGAGTTTTTCAAATATTTTGCTAAGCGTTGGTAGTATCGATATGGGTCTAAAATTGGTGAGGTCTGATGTACTACCAGCTTTGAATAAAGGTATAACTTTACTTAGTTTCATCAAGTCAGGAAACACACCATTATCTATACATTGATTAAATATACAACAAAGGTGAGGTGCAATACAATCTACAATGGAACTAATAATTTTTACTGATAGACCATGGGCGTCAGCTGTCTTTTTCAATTCCAGGGATTTAAACGCTTTTACAATGTCTTCATTATTTACGTGCCTAAATTTAAAATCTGTTTTACATTCCTCAAAGTTTTGTTTAAGTATAGATTCAGCAGCAGCGGGAGATGAATTTAAAGACTTGGTTGTTGAAACTGGAATGTCCGTAAAGAAATTTTCGAAAGCTTTTGCTACTTCTAGGTCTGTACTTAGCAATTGATTATCTATCCCTCTTCCCCCCGGATCTCAACACGAGCAGACGTTTTTCAAAGATATTACTTAATTTAATTTAAAGTTAAAACAGTAAATTACAAAATTAAAAACATACAAAATAATAGGAGTGCATAAGCAGTAAGGAGCCTTCACTTGACGTCACGTTGTGCTCCGCCCCACCGGCGCTGGCGCAACCCAGCGGATCATCTTGCCCCGCCCCTTCGACCCGCCTCCAGCAGCAGCGGACACATCCACCTGCGCGTGGCCCATTTTGCCCCGCCCTGAGGAGGACCAGTGCGGATACCGGTTAGTGGCAGCTTCTTGCTTACACTGCGCTCCTGGTACTTTCTCAGCGCTCGGAGTGTGACCGTGGTAGCTTCGTCGGCCAGTGTTGCTACCTCCTACGGTTTCGCCTGAATACGCGTAAAGAAATCGAAAATCCAATCCAATATTTGCGCTAAGTATAATAATCATGCCGTGCTTCAACTGTAAGAAAGTCGTGTCGTCTACTGAGCTACTAGTCTGCAGGGAATGTCAGAGCCAGTCTCACTATCACTGCCTCCAGATAACAAAAGCTCAATTTAAAGATCTTTCGGACAAAGATAAAAGATCATGGCAATGCAATGGTTGTCGTAATGTTTCTCGCCGTAGACGCAATGATGACACTCCCATTGGAAAGTCACAGATACAACCGCCGGCTGAACAGCAACAACAAGACAGCCCTGTGTTCAATGATAAAGAGGAAAGCGACCAGCAGACGGATATTAGTTGCCAACTAATTACTTTCAAGCAGGAAATGAAAGAGATGATAGCGATACAAGGTCGAGAATTCCGCCAAACATTGAAAGAGATCCAGCAATCAAATGCAAATATTGAAACCGCTATAGCCTTCATCACAGACCAAAATGAAGAATACAGGAAAAAAATTGAGGAACTAGAAGTGCAAGCTAAGAAGGATAGGGAACAAATAACATTTCTAGAAAATAAAGTAGAAGACCTACAAAGAGGTAGTCGCAAAACGAGCATCGAGATCAAAAACGTTCCAAAATCTTCTAATGAGACACAGGAAGATCTGATCAAAATGATGACTTGCTTGTCCACAAACATAGACTGTAAAATCGATGACTCTGATATTCGGGATATTTATAGAGTCAACGGCAAAAATGAGCTAAAAAACTCGCCTATAATAGTTGAGACGTGCTCAACCATAACAAGGACCAATATCCTCAGAATGTGCAAGGCCTACAACACTAAGCGCAAAGAAAAGTTATGTGCCAAACACCTAGGTTTCACTAAAAATGAGGACACCCCTATCTTTGTATCAGAGCAGCTCACTGCAAAAGGTGCCCGTCTCCACTTCTTGGCAAGGGACCTCGCTAAGTCGAAAGCCTACAAGTTTTGCTGGACTGCATTTGGTCGAGTATACGTTAGAAGGAACGAAACATCCCCTAAGATAAGAATTGACAGTGAAGCTCAAGTACATAGTTTACTACAGGAAAAATGACTACGAAACTCTTGTAAGTCAGATTCTATCTGCACTGTATTTTACTGTTATCACAGTTTGTTACTTTCATTAATTCATTCACACAACATACTCACTTTAAAAAATCACACATCCACAATCAAATATATCGTGTACACACACAACACACACCTAACTCAAATACACACCGACTCTCTCCCCAAACACGCCACTCATAGATACAAAATAGAACGAATATATTATAATAAATTTAAAAACAAAATTTTGAAATGGTACTCCAATTTCAAGCTTCACACATACTACACGGAAACGAATCACAGAATTAACTTAGCTTATAATGCTTAATCCCCTAGACATTATAAAAGATATAGATGACGCTGAAACTGCACATGCAATTCAATGCACTTCAGATGACTTACGTTCTGTGGAGCGTTTCCAAAACACCGATTTAACTATTATCCAACAAAACATAAGAAGCATCTATAGTAATCTTGAAGATTTGCAAATAACTATAACAGACCTCAATGTTGAAATAGATATTATGATCCTTACAGAATGTAGACTTAACCCAAACAAAACCGTACCCGATATCCATAATTACATGGCTTTTTCTACGACCAATCAACTGAACCAAAATGATGGGGTTGTAGTATATGTCAAAAATAACCATGCAGTTAATGTTGTGGAAATAACTCTTGCTGGGGCGTCATGCTTGCAAATAAATTTGAATAATATCGTTATCTTGGGAATTTACCGTTCACCTTCGAACGAAGATGCTGAGTCATTTTTAGACTCCCTTAGCAAACACCTAGACTCAATTGAGGCCCATAAAAATATTGTAATAGCTGGCGATATAAATATTAATATTATTCCTAAACTAAATGAACGATCTCAAGACAAGAAAAATAGACTAAGCTACTTAGACACATTAATTAATCATGGACTATTACCCGGCCATTATTTCCCTACTAGAGAAGAAAACTGCCTGGATCATTTTATTTTGAAAATAGACAGGGTTTCTAAGTCAGCTTTTATCGCAGTTTTAAATACTTCTGTCACAGATCACTTGTTAACTCTGCTAAAACTATCAAACAGTACCAAAACTGTAAAAAAATGGAAAACAGTCATTACATACGAAAATGCACTCACAAGTCTTGAGAGCAAAGGTCTTTCGGACCTAATTCTACAAAAGGATCCTAATATCGTGGCAACTAAACTTATAGAAAAACTAACTGAGTCTCTTCAAGAAAATACAAAGCAAATCCATATTCCTAAAAGCAAAAGAACAATTAAACCCTGGATATCTCAAGGCATACTAAGATGCATCAGAAATAGAAACAAAATGCAGCGTAAATTAAGTTCTGACCCTGATAATGAAATTCTGAGGATAACGTTCAGAAGATACCGAAATTTTTGTAATAATCTAATAAAGAAATTAAAACGCAGATACGACAGAGAATTACTAGATAAATCTACAAAAAACCCAAAATCTATGTGGAATACTATAAACAACATGACAAAATTCAAACAAAAAAAAACCCAAAATACAAGCTTGCTAAACTCTCATTCATCTCCTGATTTGTCAATCAACCTTACGAATAAATACTTTGCAGATATAGGAAGGAATCTGGCTGAGGACATTCAAAGCAGGGCTATAAACAACGAACAGATCTTACCTGACCCTCAACTGCAATCTTTTGTACTTCTTGAAACAGATCCAAGTGAAGTGCACTCCGTTCTTGTGAGCCTTAAAGCTGATAGTGCCCCGGGGTGGGATGGTATTACGGTCAAATTCCTCAACATGGCAAATAGGCTTGTTGTCCCAATTATCTCCCATCTAGTAAATCTTTGTTTTGATAAAGGTTTGTTTCCTACAGTCCTGAAAAAATCGATTATCACCCCTGTGTATAAGGAAGGTGACAAAGACGATTGCACAAACTACCGGCCAATCTCAGTCCTGCCATCTATCTCAAAAATTTTAGAAAAAATAATAAATAATAGACTACTTAAATATTTGAATGCGTACAACATCCTCTCTGAGAAGCAGTATGGCTTCCGACAAAGTTTATCAACTGAAGACGCTGTCATCTCTTTGACCTCACTTATTGTGGAAAATGTTGACAAACAGAAAAAATGCCTTACAGTCTTTCTGGATTTAAAAAAGGCTTTCGATACCGTCTCAGGCTCCATTCTTGTCCAGAAACTAGAAAATATTGGCATACGGGGTAATCCGCTTGATTTACTAACTAGCTACCTACATGATAGAACCCAGCGTGTTAAAATAGGCCCTTATATTAGTGAGGAGACTTCTATATCCTATGGTGTGCCACAAGGAAGTGTCCTGGGCCCGACACTCTTTCTAATATATATTAACGATTTGTGTAACATGAAAGTAAATAATGGCCAGATATTCACTTACGCAGACGACACAGCTATTGTTTTCACAGGAAGCTCCTGGAGTGAGGTCAAGGAGATGACAGAAACTGGTCTTTCTAGAATAGGTAACTGGTTAAAGCGTAACCTCCTCACGTTAAATTCCTCTAAAACAAATTATATCTGCTTTACAACAACTGTCAAAACTCAACCTGAAACTGACTTTTATATAAAAATTCATGAGTCCACAAACTGTCTGAACGACGACTTCTTATGCTCTTGCCCTGTGATAAACAAGGTGTCACACATAAAATATCTTGGTGTTATACTTGACCAAACATTGACCTGGAAGTTACACATAGATCTTATTATAGGTAGAATACGCAATCTAACCTGGGTTTTTAAAATACTACGACACATTGCTACAAAACAGATTCTAAGTAAAATTTATGTCTCTCTAGTTCAATCCGTGATAATATATTGTATTCCTGTCTGGGGAGGTGCCATTAAAACAAAATTTATAGATATAGAAAGAGCCCAGAGATCACTTCTAAAAATCATGTACTTCAAATCTCTCTTATTTCCCACAAACGAACTCTATCAATCCTGTAAGGAACTGACAGTAAGGAAGCTTTATATACTTAACATTATAATGAAACTACACAGAAAGCTGGAATTTGATCCTAATTTAACAATTAAAAGAAGAAAACACAATGTAGCCCCTGCACACATAGTGAGCACAGAATACGCCTACAGGCAGTATAAAAACCAATCATCGCTACTATACAACTTGGCAAATAAAGAACTTAACATATTTCCGATGACATTCTATCACTGTAAAAAACTAATAACTGATTGGCTAATGGAAAAAAATTATGATGAAACAGAAGTTCTAATCAGAAATAAAACAAAATGAGAAATCAACTCTTAAAGTGGCAACCCAAATTTGTACATGTGTATGTACACACTACAAATCCACACCCTCAGACAGCCATATCCACACACTCACACCCCTACCCAACACATACACGCCCTCTCTCTCTCTCTCTCACACACACACACACACACACACACACACACACACACACCCTCACAACCTTCCTCACACTAACACACAAAGATGAAAGTGAATAGCCTAGAATATTTACATTATTTTATATTTTTATTTTTATTTGAATAACAATGTAGGTACCTAAGTAGTTTCAACATCTACTAATTTTGTTACATCAATGTAGGTACCTAAGCAGTTTCAACAAATTCTTTTAATTTTATTACGTCGCATTGAAGTCAAACTTATATAAACTTAGATATAAATTAAAATTAACTTTACCTACTCAAAATCAAATTTATAAGATGTATGGATTGCTATCCACATGCTTAACATAATGTTACCCAGATATGGAAGAGCGGGGCTTCCTGGTACAGGTATTTTTTACTTAAAAGGAAGCCCTAATCAACTTGTAATCTAAAATTAAGTTTGTTGGTGAATAAAGCTTTTTGTATTTTGTATTGTATTTGTATCTTAAGCTTGAAGTTATTATGTGTAGCTTTGGCCTTTCCAGTCTCTCTGTTTATAATTTGCCAAGTCGTTTTCATTACATTGCTACTAGATTCAATTTTGTTTTTAATGAAATTAGATTTAGCTACGGTACAAACGCGTTTAAACATTTTTGAATAACTACGAACATAATCTAGAAAGGCCGTATTTTTGTTATATGATTTCTCTTCATAGAGTTCATATAATCTTCGTCTGCTCCTATGAATTCCAACTGTCGCCCAATCACTAAACAAAGCTTTATTATTAACTTTTATAGTTTTTGATTTAAATACCGTATCATATTCATGTTTGACAAGGTTAAATTATGAGTTGTACAACAAATTTGGATCGTCACTGTATGGTATTTCCCATAGTTTATCTAAAATATTATTCCTGTAGTGTTCAAGCCGAGTGTCACTAACGGGCACACATGTAATATCCTCTTTTTGGTCCTTTTTTATTTTAATATTGAATATACCTATCTGACCAGAGTGATCAGAGGTTAATTTATTGATGAACGATTTGAAAATGGGCGTAATGTTAGTAAATATATTGTCAATGCAGGTAGCAGATGTTGCAGTAATTCTAGTAGGCTCAAAAAACAGATAGTTCATGTTGTGACATAAAAATAAAGATTTTAATCTAGTACAAATATTATTATCCTCTAACAGATTAACATTAAAATCACCACAAATTATAAAAAAATTGTTTTTATCGCTGATTTTAATCAACACTTCATCCATTTTCTTTTCGAATAAATCAAAGGATGAATCTGGTTGTCTGTATACACTCATTACAATAAGTTGTTCAAGTTCAATACAGGCTATTTCCATGGTACGCTCAACAGACAGGCTCACTATGTCAACTCGTTCCTTATATTTAAAACTATTATTTACAAGTATTAAGGAGCCACCGCGATCAGCTGTTTTTCTGTTGAACGAACTAGCAACGTGGTGGTTATTAAAGTTGAACATGAACTGATAACTCTTTAAAAAGTGCTCTGTTATACATAAAATATCAATATTATTACAGTTCATGAATAACTCAATTTCCAGTTCTTTACTTAACATGCCCTGTATATTTTGATGAACCACGTTTAAAATATTCTTACTTTTACATTTTTCATTACTAGTAACTTGATTTAATAGGCAAGATGAAGGTATATTTATACAAATATTAATATTACTGCCAGAGTTACTCTCTGTTGTCCTATGGGTTAATTTAAAGAGCTTGGAACAGATTCCAAGGAGTACATGTCATTATTATTACACTGCTCAATAGAAGCAGGCGTTTCATTAGTCAAAAACTTGACTGAGTTCAAAATAAAATAAGATAGTGACTGTGCTATCTGTTTTGTATAAAACCTAGATAGGTAATACCTATCCTTAGTCAAATAAAAATATTTTCCAATTTATTCAAAATTATTCATTACTTAGATACTAAAAAAATCAATCTTACACTTAGGAACTACAAATCACAGTTTAAATTGTTATAAATGATTTTTATAACAAACGTTACTAAGTAAAACTATGCTAAATATATAAAAATCACAAGATTAGAAGTTCGATACATAAATCAATACTTATATTTCCTTTGATAAGTTCGTTAATTGTGAAGGTAATATGTTCGTCAATAACGCAGGTTTCCTTTAATTTGGTAGTTATATTAGACCCTTTTAAGTATAAAGTTTTATAATAATGATCTTGTTCTTGTAATATGGTCAAAAAATGTGCAATGCTTTTGGGTTTAGAATTGTTTTTTTTGTTTATAGTAGAATGCCAGCTCTCGACCATGTTTGTAGTGCGATGACGCATATTATTACAAGACCATTTGTCGGCAAAAAATGTTGTCTCTTTTAAGCAAGTCTCTATAAAATAATCATTAAATTTATGAACATTTTTATCATTTGGACATTGAGACATAATGAACAACCAACCGCACTCAATAGCTTCTTTGGGCAAATGTGCCAAAACAATACACCTCTTTATATGCTTCCTAGTCAGTGCAGATTTTGTTATTCCCATTTCTTTAGCTTTCCGCCACAAACTTCGTGAGAAATGGAACAAACCCCCACTGATGCTTGTTTCAGGGAATATATCTGTGATTGCCAACATTGCAGCTTTCTCAAAGTCAAGTATAATGGTTTTGGGATTAAACTGAGGAATTTGACTTTTGATAAGGCGAAACAAAATGTCGTAAGTTACTCTTGTTGTTGTTGCCCTTGAAGAACAAGTTGTTTTTTTTCTTGGTCATTCTATGGAAATGCCATCTCGTATACTGGGAAAATTCAAAGGGATTAATGTCATTTTCAGTCAACAGTTGCACCAAGTTTTCCACGCCGTCCTTAATCGTCATTACTGTGTTGGCCTCGGGGTCGTGTTTGACCTGTAATCGTTTGGTTCTTTCGAGGCGTTGTTGAGTTGACTCTGAAAATACCAGTGTCTTGGAAATTGTTAGTGCAGTTGCAAGTCGCTCGTTAAAGTATCGGCTAAATTGAACGGTAATCCCTTGAGGACTCTCACATAAAAGTTTCTGAGCTTCTCCCTCGCAAAAAGCTTGGTTTTCAAGTAAAAACAGCACCAGTTGCTGATTTTGTTTGTTAACATATTCATTATTTGCAGCGTGGTTTGATTGTCGCCGTGAAACGGTAAACGATTCCACTGAGTTGCACATTTTGCAATTTTTTCATCACTTGCGGTGAGAATTTGTTTAAGTGTTGTACGATCATCGCCGGTAGTAATGTACTCCAGCAGACAACGAATGCATGCAATTTCAGAACATTTATATTGCCCTGTTCGTATAGCTTGACCAAGATTGCTATTAAAGCTCCAGTTTTCTGCTGTGCTGATGTAAATGATATGGTAATGTCTTCTTCGTGTTCCTGTATGTCGAGCGATGACCTTCCAAGGAGAAGATTTATTTCGTTTTATTTCGAGCCGCACTTATCACAGTTATAGTTCTTGAACTTGCATTTGTCAGCCGAATGTTGCTGCTTGCCACACCTCCAGCATGGTTGGCGTGACGTGTTGACGCGCAGCATGCCCCTAGCCGCCGCCGCGCCAAGTCGATGTAGGCCCGCGCCTCGGCCCTCAGCACCTAATGCGCCCGAGAGACCAGCGCCTGCGCCTCCGCCCTCAGCGCCTGCCGCGCCCGAGGGACCAGCGCCCGTGCCCGCGCCCGACGCCGCCCTTCCGCCCGAGCCGCCCGCTTTACGTAATGCGTCCATTTTCGCGATGCCAAATCGAAATTATCAATTTTTCCAATAGGCATGATGACCGTTAACACGCGCGTATCTCACAAATTACTATCACAACTGAATCGCCGCGCACAGTTAATGAAATCCCATTCTCGTCGCCAGTGCGATATGCGTAGGGAAACAACGGAGGCTGTTATAGAACTGGTTTATTGGCGAACGCACAAGCGGCCGGATAGTGCTTAGAGCTATATTATATACATACCCAACAGTACAGAATGCAGATAATTACCGTATTACCAAATAATGATGAAAAATAATGTTCGAAATAACTTTACTGTTGGCCGGTTGGCTGGGACCATAACAACAGCGAATAAACCTACAACAGCTTCCACCAATCAGAGAACTACCAGATCCATGTGGTGCTATAATTGCCATGAAACAGGCCACCGGGTCGATGGCTTCAATAAACTAGTTATTAAATGCGGATTTTGTTCGAAAATTGGGCGTAAAACTAATGATTGCCGCAAGAGGTCCAGTAATAACTTAAATATCAAACCTGCTCAGAACATACTGTAATTAAATATTAATGAAAAAGGAAATATTTTAAATCTATCCGGCTCACACTCGGTTGCAGAAAAGGTCATTAAGTTTTATTTGTCCATTAAACCTTAACAATTCTGTTAAGTCGTTGCAGAAAGCAAACTAAACTGATATTATAACTGGGCGTTAATACTTATCTAACGAAACGTCAAAATGTGTCATTATAGCGAAATTACGTTGCACAAAATCTCATTAGGCCTAACGGAACAATAGTTTTAACTTAATGGATGTCAAAATTTAATAGGCCACCGAGCACCCATTAGTGTCCAGTAAACATAGATCATTGCAAGAAACTGTGTATAATCACTGCAAACGATACAGGAATTAAAGTAATAGGTACTGGAATATTTCCAGGTAAGAATTTAAATAAAGTTCCAGTACATACCTACTATGTATTGTATTTCTTGTTTTTTTATAACCAAAATACCAAATTCTTTCAGGATATCCATGTCAAGCCTCTCGTCACTTTCGGATCCCAGACAGGGTCAATTTATTTGATCATCTCGATGGAGAAGATTTCCGAATCAGATACCGGTTTACGAAGAACGCGGTACTACAGATTCTTAGCATAATTGGAGACTTGGAACCAACGACACACCGGAATAAATCGATAGATGGCATAACACAATTATTGATATTTCTCAGGTTTTACGCAACGGGCTCGTTTCAACAGGTGATGGGAGATTTAGCCAACATCCATAAATCGACCGTTTGTCGCATTGTTCAAAAAATTACACATGCAATTGCCCAATTAAGCCCTAGATATATAAATATGCCAGACAGAGATGAATTGAGAACAGAGGCACAAGATTTTTATGACATAGCTGGGTTCCCACGGGTAGCCGGTGCTTTGGATGGCACACATGTTAAAATAATATCTAGAGGAGGGATGCTCTCAGAAGTATACAGATGCAGGAAAGGGTACTTCTCAATAAATGTACAGGTGGTGTGTGATGCCCAACTCAAAATAAGAGATATTATTGCTCGTTGGCCAGGGTCAGTATATGACTGCACCATTTTTAACAACTTACACTTGTGTGCAAATTTTGATATGGGTAGATATAATAACTATCATTTGTTAGGCGATAGTGGGTATTAGAGCCCCAAACAATAGCTGAAGAGGCGTACAATAAAAGTCACGTATCTACTCGAAAAACACAGTCGAAAGATGTTTCGGGGTGTGGAAAAGGCGAAGCCCTTGCTTACAGAAGGGAATGACATTGACAAAAACATCAACCATTCTTAAAGTGATTATTGCTACTGCAATATTACACAATATGTGCATAGAGCTGGATAAGGTAGAGCCTCCAAACGATATTAATTTATAAGATGAGGAAATTCTGCTACCTTCGCAGAATATGCCAGAAACTGATTCATCCACAAGAACTGCAATTGTTAATACAGTATTTTCTTAGTTACCTACTTTGTAATAAAATAAATAAAACAAATGTATTTACTTATCTGCCTTATTTCTTATTCACTGGTATTTTTTTTAAATACATATATTATGATTTCTGTGCAAAGTATAACCAAGACAAGTAAATGGAAAAGTCATTTATAAAGGCAAAATTTAGAGATATCTTTTATGAGATCCCTTATCTTATTATTACTACTGCCAAGAGTTACTACTTATTTACTTATTACTAGTTACTATATTTATTTAATTTTATTTTTAAAACTTGCATCTTCAAATTATGGTGCTGCTTATTCTGAAAGATTTCTTGCATGACTTTTTTCTTTTCTAAGTTAGCCACTTGGCACTTCCTCTTAAAATATATTATTTTAAAGCATTCTGCGGATAGATTTTTTTTCTTTTTGATTGTACGTAGATTGTCTTTTTTGGCTGTCTTCTTTTTCAACTTTTTATTTTGATTATCGGGTGTTTTGTTTTCCGTTTGTTCATCGACTATAGATTTCTGTGCTTCTTCTGCCTCTTCAGAAACAACTTCACATTAGAGTACTTGTTGGTTATCTAAGTCTCGAAAATAAGCTGCCCCACTGTCAAATTCGTTTGTTAAGGACTCAATTTGTTCCTTTAGCATGCTTAATATTTTTTCGTCATTATCTGTAGTTTTTGTGTCATAAGCGCCTCCTCCTGTTTTATTAACTTGGAACTTATCTTCCTTGGCATGATCTAAAGCACGCAATATTTCTTCAGATGTTAATGCGTGCCTTGCTTTCTGAAAAAATAATAAATGTTTACACATGACCTTTGGAAAGATAGGTAGTCAAAAATAGTTAAACCAATTGTTCGGATCAACAAACATTACTCTCTGCCAAAATTTTTTCGGGTTTTTTGTTTCCAATTATCGTACATCATTTTCAACTGGTCCATGCTACGTGGACCAGTTGAGGCACAATTATTGTACTTATTTGCTATTTTTGCCCATACTTCCCTCTTCCTAACAATGAACTGTCCTCCTGTTCGTTTGTCTTCAACAATGTGTTTGTATCTAGAAATATTAATAAAAAATATCAAGCATTTGTCATGTATAGCATCGTCTGAATCTTCATTTTTAATATCCTTTTATTAGGTTGTGGTGCAACTAAATAACATCGTGCAGCAATCTATAAATAAAAATTTCACCCCCTTCTAGATTTTCTATTAGTAAGAAACTTGGTGTGTGTATGTAGTTCAGATAATACAGTATGGTATCATTGAGCTGATCTGATGATGGAGCTCGAAGGTGGCAGACGAAATCCTAGGTTGTACTTATTGGTAAACCCGTCGAGTTTAGGCTCATCCGATTTCGTCATCATATGTACTATTCATATTTTACAGCGAAGTACTTTGTGATTACCATCACCTGATTATGGAGCCAAACGATGAAAAACGGTACCCTGGGGCTTTTGCGCTCATTTGATTTGTCTTGATAAGACCTCTTGAAGTATGTATGTAGGTAGGTACTTACTTAAAAACTAGGTCTGCCAATAATGTATTTTCGCCGTGAGTGTAGTTGGCACCACGTTCCCTTTTTTTACATTCTCTATTTTCCTGAGCTCGTTAGCTTTATTACGATTACGATTACGATAGACAACAATCCAATCCAAAACTGTCCAAAAGAAACATGTAACATTTGACATTGACATTACATATTATTTTGAAAAAGCGTTTTGATCACGCATTTTCGTCCATAATTTGAAAAAGTCAAGGAAACAAAACGCAACCATTCACTCATTTGATGAATAGATTTGTAACGGATCCCTAATTGGTGATAATGAATAGAGTCTTTTCGGTAATATGAAGTAAAGTATTTCGTGGTATGCAAGTACAATAGTGACACGCGTACTATCGACGAGGTATAAGAGACGACTGGTTAGTCGCCGTTACAGCTGTTCGCTCGCAGGCGACAATATTCTACACACGCACAATATGATACCCTACAATCATCCCCTCCTACGAATACAAAAATTTTGTAACCAAAATTTTAACTATTACAAACAACATGCAAAAAATATCTGGACTGACTGTACTTTCTAGTGTTTAACACAATGCAAAACTGTTTGATAACCTGTTCTGCAGACTCTTAAGTTCTCGGCAACAATAACATGATAAAATTAATTTCAATTCTGATTCTGTCTGACGAAATATACCTTCTGTTATACGTATCGTGTTTCTTTTACTGTTACATTGCTGATGTTACATGTTAACATCCGTTTGACGAAACATATTTACGTACTCACATACCTACTTTACTGACAATAAAATAAAAATAGAATTAACTCTTTTATATTAAATAAAACTGACACGTTTGTTAGAATGAGTATCCCCTTGGCATCAAACTAAGTACCGATCTTACGAAAGTCTTACGGGTGGATGCTCATTCCAACAATTACACAAAATAAAATACAATCTTATAACGTCATATGACGCATTTCGAAACACTGCGGACTAATGATGTCCAATCTTTAACACTCATCTAATGTTAAGTATACACGTAATATTCTGTATGGGTAGTTATCACTAGACCAATCCTGCCATAACTTAATTTAACTCCCTCAATCAATCTACGTGACAACGCCTGTAAAAATACATTTAATAAAAATAATTCATGAACCTTCATGTCTAAGCATACTGTACTTGCTGCTGAGGATGTTGTTGTCCCTTGGTATCAACCTGCGGGGCCATGATGGCTGCCTGATTCGCTGAAAAAGAACACACCAATTCTTTCCGTAACCACTTTTCATACTTTTCCAGCAATTCCTGTACAACATGTACACTGCAAAAACTATCAAAATCACTACTCCAATTACAATCACAATATTATATGTTTCCATTTTCCTCTCTGTCTCAGATTGCTCATTTTTGGCGTTATTCGCTCCGTTTTGTACAATAACCACCTCAGAGTCAGAGTCATAGTCATTTTTTTTATTGAATATAAATAAATAAATTATCTTAATCAACGTCAAAATTATACTTACTTATAACTACAAGTAATTTTTTTTTTATATAGAAAAAGACTACACCGTTTCGGAAGGTGGGCCTCGGGGTTAAGAAGAAACGGCAAGAAACTCCCCCATACCTTTTTTTTTTAAAAGTGACTTTACAACAGGTACTGGTTTCGGTCTAAGGAAATTCGCCGGCGAGTGATAGACTTGATCCATCGCCCCTCGTCGAATTTCTGTGCGCTGAGATGGTATGGACCATGCAGTTTTGTTATCTAAGTATTCCTTAATACTATAATAGGATTTTATTATCAGCTCATTTTTAACATAGTTTTTGAAACTCTTTTCAGGAAGGATTAATTATTCCTGTGGTATTTTATTGTAGAAGCGAATACAGTGCCCCATGAATGATGTGCCTACTTTACTTAGTCTAAATAATGGTAGTGCTAACCTATTTCTATTTCTAGTGTTAATTGTATGGCTATCACCTACAATTTTAAATAAAGCTATGTTTTTTTACATGCATGATATTCTCGTATATATATTGACAGGTAACCGTAAGTATATTAATTTCTTTGAATTTTTCTCTTAATGATTCTCTAGCATCTAATTGATATATCGCCCTGATCGCCCTTTTTTATAAGACAAATATCGTATTTATATCTGCTGCTCTTCCCCAGAGCAATATTCCATAAGACATAATACTGTGAAAATAACTACCAATCTGGCAGTTTCAACATCTGTAAGGTATCTGATTTGTCTGACCGCAAAAGCGGCTGAGCTAAGTCTTCGTGCGAGATTAGTTATGTGAGGACCCCTTTGAAGTTTCGAATCTATAGTGATTCCGAGAAAGATTGTGTCTTCAACGAGGTCCAATCTTTCAGATCCTATTCTAACACTGCTTTCAACCTGTCATACATTAGGCAAACAAAATTTGATACATTTAGTCTTCTTTGAGTTTAATAACAGGTTGTTTACATTGAACCAACTTAACACATGAGAGAGTGTACTATTTGCGTCGTCTAGAATTTCTTCTTGTCTTTTCACCTTGAAAATAATAGATATGTCATCAGCAAATAGAACAATCTGAGTCATTTTTTCCAACATATAAGGCAGGTAATTCATGTACACTAAGAAAAGGAACGGACCTAAGATAGAACCCTGGGGTACACCAATATTCATATGGGTTCCAGTGGACTTACATCTGTTTATATCTACTTTTAGTAATATTTCCATTAAATAAGATTCCATTAATTTTAACGCATTATCTTTGATACCATAGTGTTGAAGTTTGAGCAAAAGAGTTTGATGGTCCACACAGTTAAAGGCCTTGGAAAGAACACAGAAAATACCATCCTGTGATCCTTCCCACGCACCATAAATGTGTTCTACTAGCGCTACTCCGGCGTCTGTTGTTGATCTGCCTTTAGTGAATCCGAACTGTTTTTTGTGGAGTAGCCCAGATGCATTGAAGTGAGAGAGTAGTTGACTCAATATGACCGTTTGAAAAGGTCATATTGCTCAATACTGGCAATACAGATACAGGTCTGAAGTTGGCAGGGCCTTGTTTAGTGGTATTAATTTGCTCATTTTCATGAGGTCAGGAAAAACTCCGTTTGCTATACAACTATTGAATGTGATTGCCATGTATGATGCGATCACATCGATTACTGATTTAACCACGTTAACCGACATGCCCCATAAATCTTCAGTCTTTTTCATGCTAAGAAGTTTAAATGTTTTAACTATAGTTATAGAGCCTATTGGCTTGAAGTTAAAGCCATCCTTGTTTTGGGGTACATTTTCAACCAAGTAATCTAAAGACTTTTCAGAAGAGGATGGTAGTGCTTCTGTTGTTATTATTGGTATGGTACTGAAGAACTTTTCAAATGCGTTAGCATCGTCCTCGTTTGATGAGAGTAATTGGTCGTTAACTTTTAAATTAAAACTAGATTCACTAGACCTAACCTTGCCTGTCTCTTTTTTAATAATATTCCATTTAGTTTTAATTTTGTCGCCAGAAGCTTTGATTTTATTGTTAAGATGTAGGCACTTGGCTTTGTGGCAGTCTTTCCTAAAATGTTTAGAATAATTTTTGACAAAGACGTTAAACTCAGGACTGTGATCATAGGATTTTTGCTCATACAATTCATATAGTCTGGACTTGCTCTGTCTTAAATCCTCTGTTGCCCATTCAGAGAATTTTGATTTGTTGTCCGGTCTCACTTTTGTCAGATTGAAAACCTTTTCAAATTCCGCAGATACAGATTTGAAGAGGCTGGAATATAATGTGTTCGGATCTTCACAGTAAGGTGTTAACGGTAGACTTGACACTAGTCCACTACGAAATTTTTCCATTTTCTTCAAAGTTACTGGTCTACACAATACTTTAACGGGCTTTATAGCATTACTTTCTTCAAATACTTCCTCTGTTTGTTTACTTTGCCCTTTTCCCATTATTTGAATAATACTTTAATACATTTTTATAAGTTCTATTGCTCCGAAAATACAAAATCGAAATGATCAATCGCATTCCAATAAATTTTTATTCTAAAAACCTTACTGGCATTTTTACTGTGCGGCCACTACGCGTCACTCGCTCATAAGCTGATGGCGTTTTCGAAATATCCGGAAATCTTTCTGAATTACTATCTTTTACTGGTATAGCATACTGCCTCGAATACTCCGGGTCATTCAATATATACGCGGGTTTCAACCTATCTACTGATACCTGTGCTACTCTATTAGGATACTGAATCTTATAAACTTTCCTTAACCTACCCATGACGCGGTAAGGGCCATCATAAGTAGGAGTAAGGGGTTTCCTAACTGCATCATTTCTTACAAAAACATGTGAACACGATTCTAAATCTGGATGTACGAAAAAAATTCTCGATTCACTTACCGCCTGTGATCCTGGCCTTAGGCTGCCAATGTGTTATCATTACAGGGTGTACTTACCTCGTCATAAAAATCTCCAGGTAGTCCTCAAGTTGTGGCCCAATACCATCTCTGCGGCACTCACACCAGTATCGCGTCTTCCTGCGGCTCTCAACCCTAGTAAAACTGTGGGTAACTCATCCAGCCACGACGTGTTATCTCTCAAACGTGCGGTTAGTGCCGCCTTCAATGAGCGATGCCACCTCTCGACCATAAAGTTGATCTGCGGGTGATACGGGGTGGTGCGAATTCTCTTGAGGCCTAAATACTTCATTAAATTACTGTACAATTCGCTTTCGTATTGCCGGCCTTGATCTTTGGTACCTACCTTAAAAACCCCGAAACGGCAAATCCACCCTTCTTAAACTGCTCGGGCTACTGTCTCGGCGGTTATGTCCATAACCGGGATAGCTTCAACCCACCTTGTATAACGGTCTATCATCGTTACTAAATACCTGTATCCCTGCTGTGATGGTGGCAAAGGTCCAACTTTATCGATGTGCACGTGATCGAATCTTTCAGAGGTCCGAAAAGTACCTAATTCTGAAATTGTATGGCGATTGACTTTACTTCTCTGGCACTGTATACATGTCTTCGCCCAATTATTGACATCTCTGTTCATCCCCGGCCAAAAAAATCTTTTAGTTACCATCTGTCTTGTTGTTCGAATGCCGGGGTGACTTATGTTGTGAACTTAATCGAATGCTATTCTCCTGAAAATCTCTGGCAAATATGGCCTGGCATGTTCCGTTGAAGTTTCACACATAAAGCTCTTATCGCAGTTAAGTATTGTTATTCGCTTGAATTGTAACCTACCGTTTGACTCTGTCAACGTTCGTGTAACTTGATCCCTTTCCTGCGCTTCAGCTAACTCTACATAATCAATTACTGTGGGACAAACAATCGCTTCTACTCGTGATAATGCGTCAGCTACTTGGTTATCATTACCTTTGACGTGTCGTACATCGCATGTGAACTCGCTGATATACAACAATTGTCGTGTTCTCCGGGGGGTCTCTTTATCGTTACCTAATTTTGTGAATGCGAAAACTAACGGCTTATGATCCGTGTAAACTGTAAATTCCCGTCCTTCAATCATGGTCTTAAAATGCATAAAAGCCATGTGAATTGCAGGCAATTCTCGATCGTATGTACTGTATTTCTGTTGTGTCTCTGTAAGTTTCTTTGAATAATATCCCAATGGTTTCCACTCAGCGTTTACCTTTTGCTGCAGCACCGCGCCTACACATTTGTCTGACGCATCTGTCATGAGAGGTAAGGGGGCTTCAGCTACCGGATGAGACAATGTAACCGCGCTCTGTAGGCTAACCTTACATCTCTCGAAAGCTTGTTCCGCCTTCTCGTTCCAAACTATTTTTGTCTTATCCCTTTTTTTTGTATTGTGTAAAAATACATTCAGCTCCGCTTGGTCTTCAACCGAGTGTGGTAAATGGGCTCTATAAAAATTTAACATGCCTAGGAATCGTCGTAGCTGCTCAATGGTTTCCGGTTTAGGGTAGTCATTGATAGCTTTGACTTTTTCTGACAATGGTCTAATACCTTCCGATGAAACCTCGTATCCTAAAAAATCTATATTCGCCTTTCCAAAATCGCACTTACCCAGATTGATAGTGATTCCAGTTGTCTGCAATCGTTTAAAAAGCAACTCCAGGTGCTCCATGTGCTGCTCCTCTGAATCCGATGCTATTATGACGTCGTCTATGTAACAATAAGACTTATGTCAGATCTTTCAGAAAATTGTGTCCGCTAACAATGTAGATAAATAAATTAATACCTACATACTTACCTTAATTATTAGACTTGTGTTGTACTTACCTTATGTACTTCGCTGCTTGTTTATATTCTTTTCACACCACAATTATAATTTATCATCATAAACATGTAACAATAGAGAAACATGATGTTGTAGATTAAGTACTCAATATTTAATAGGAAAATATAGTAAGTGTTTGTTTAATAATGTGCTTTAAACATTTAGGTTGTTAATTTTGCTACCTTTCACCAAACCCTTTTAAATAAGCACAACTGTATTAATTAAAATTCTAGGCTGGTATCCTAATAATTCATTTTCCAATGTTCACTTGGTGTTAAATCATTTGTTACTGTACTTTATAGAGAATTCAATCCAAATCTGCTTAACCTTTCAAAATTTTGCTACTGTATTAGCTTGTTGTTTAAAATACGTTCCAATTAGTTTCTAAGTCCTGTTTACTCCGGCCCCGGCCCAACTATGTTTAATAATAAATTAAACATATAATGTAACATAAACTTAAATATAATTTAGTTAGCTATATTTAGCTATAATGATAGCAACACTGTCAAGTGTCAAATATTACTGGCAACACTGACGCCATTTTGGCTCTTCTGCTCTTTGGTTCCATGCGTGGACAGAACAGTTTTTTCTTTATTTAAATCAAATAAATTAGTTTACCGACTAAATAATTATTTCACTTTTCTTTACAGTTAGGCATCAATTACAATGTGAAAGATGATAATTTCATTCTTTCAAGCCTATCATTAAGTGAAAGGGTACCTAAAACAAAACGACAAATTTTGAGTCATATTAGTAAATTTTTTGATCCGCTAGGTCTGGCAGGACGCAGATAATGCAGAAGTTATGGAAGGATCAGATAGATTGGGACTCTTGTCCAAGTCAGTATTTAAAAGATACCTGGCTCGAATTTTACAACAGCCTCACTTCCATGACATCGATTGTGATACCTAGGCATGCTACTACACAAAACGTTAAATGCGCACAATTGATAGGATTCTGTGATGCGTCCAGCAGCACGGCATACGGATGTTGCATATATTTGAGGACAGTTAGTGAGAATGTAGATGTGAGATTGACCCTACTATGTTCCAAGTCACGTGTGAATCCGATGAACAAAGCTTCAAAGAAAATGACAGTACCGCGCTTAGAACTAAATTCTGCGCTATTATTAGCCAATTTAATAACGAGAGTTCACAAGAATGTCACATTAAAAATGAAATGTGATAATGTCACTTTGTATTCGGATTCACAGATAGCACTCGCGTGGATTGCAACAAACCCTGTAAAGTTAAACCCATATGTTGGTAACAGAGTGGGGCAAATCTCACAGCTCACGAAAAATTTCATCTGGTCCTACGTACCGTCGGAGTTGAACCCTGCGGATATTATAAGCAGAGGAGTCTTACCGCACGAGATCGAGCACTGCCAGCTGTGGTGGAAGGCGCCAGAGTTCCTACACGACCGTGAGTACCAAAATCCTCAATACAAACCTCTAGAAATCGAGGACCTACCTGAGGTCAGAAAGGTCAGCACGCCGTTCAGTATATTGGCTTGTTCTGTTTCTAATGAGACAGCGCCATCTCTCGGTTTTTTAGACAAGTTCTCGGATATCAATAAAATGCAACGGGTTCTAGCCTAAGTTGTAAGATTTTGTAGGAATGTCAGGAAAAAGACACCTCAAATTAAGAAAAAAAATCTTATGAAAAACGAGTTAGATGAGGCTTTGTCATTGATTATTAAGAGCGAGCAACACAAAAACCTAGTAAAGAAATTGATTTATTAAAAAAGGACAAAGATTTAGGAAATAGTAACCTAAACCGTTATATCCCTTCATTGATGAAGAAGGTATACTCAGAGTGGGTGGCAGATTACATAAAGCTGAGATATCTTATTCACAGCGCCATCCAGTCATTCTGCCGAAAGGTTCAGTAGTAACTGACCTTATAATTCGCAGCGAACACATAAAAAACTTTCATGCTGATCCTAGATTAGTACTAGCATCAATCAATCAACGGTTTTGGATTATACATGCCGTTAGGGAAATTAAAAAAGTTCTACATAAATGTGGATAATAGTTTAACGTGTTTAAGTTTTTTTTGTCGTTATTAAATAACGTTACTTAGTTTCTTACTAGCAACACTGTTGGAAGGTGACAGATAGACGTCAGAGAGAGACAGATAAGTGTTAACCACGATGGTTCCTTTGTTAATTAAAATTAAAGTTTTTACGAGTTAATCACGACCATTTCAATACGCACATCCCACAACTTTTTGGGGGCTCGTCCGGGATAGCGATACATATTGGAATGTAGTGAATCAAGACGACGGAAGCCGATTTATCAAGACGTGAAATACAACGAAAGGCAAGTCATCCACGGCGTCAGCACTGCTTTACCGACGCGCATATTCGCATGACGTTCGCACGCGTCTCCGCCATGATGGCGCTACGCAAGACTGTTTTACCGACTCATGGATAGTGCTTGCAAAAGAAAAACCGTTATCGTTATAAATGACTAGAGATGCGATTTTAGAAAATCGTTGCGAATATTGTTTTGAATGCGTGCAAGAACTTCAAGAGGAACCTTTTGCTGTCCGAAACGACGACATTCTTTGAAGACTAAGATGCCACCTAAGAAGAAAGATGCAAATGAAGAAGAAGAGATTGAAGATGTTGAAGTTCACATATCGTTTCGAGACTTGGAGAAGTCGATGAATATTTTTACCGGAGATGACACGTACCCTATAACTGAATTTTTGGAAGAATTTGAAGACGTTGCAGAATTAATGAAATGGACAAGTGTCGAAAAGTTAGTTTACGCAAAAAGATTACTGGGAGGTACCGCCAAGTTATTTTTGAGATCCATTGGAAGAGTCAAGGACTACACTAATTTAAAGAAGGCTCTCAAAGAAGAATTTGGTCCGAAATTGAATAGCGCCATGATTCATAAGAAATTGACAGCACGAAAAATGAAGAATGATGAAACATACCAACAGTACTTTTTGGTGATGAAAGAAATAGCTTTACACGGAAAAGTTGAAGACGCAGCACTGATGGAATACGTTATCGATGGAATCAGAGACCTGGAGACGAACAAGACAATACTTTACGGCGCTACAGACATCAAAGACTTCAGAAAAAAATTGGATGTCTATAGTGAGTTTAGGAAGAAAGTGCAAACAAAACCAACTCCTTCGACGTCGCACCACGGTAACCGAAAACCAACTAATCCTGAAATGCCAAAGAAGAGGTGCTTCAACTGTGGTGAAATGGATCATCAATCGTCTGCATGCTCCAAAGGTATCAAGTGTTTCAAATGTAACGAATTTGGGCACAAATCACCTGACTGCCCCAATAAAACGAAGAAGACGCTGAATATTCTGAAAGAAGAGAAGGAAGAAGTACCATATAAGAAAGTGAAGATAGAAGGAACAGAAATACTTACACTGTTTGATACCGGAAGTGACGCTAACCTGATGACTAAGACTGAATTTGGAAAAAATAAAAGACGACGTAAAGATGTACAAAGACTCAAAGATTCGCTTGACTGGCATAGCTGGAAAAGAAATATTTACTGATGGAGTTTTCACTGCCAAAGTTCAGATTGATGATTACTACTCGGATGTAACGTTTCACATTGTAGATGACGACACCATTCCAGTTGACACAATAATTGGAAACCCCATCTTGAAGGAATTTGAAGTGAAATTTACTAAAGACGGAATATTTATGGAGAAGATACAACACCTGACGCTACTTATAGAGGAAGACGATAAGACAGAAGAATACGACGTAGAAAATTCTCAATATACAGCAGAAATAAAAAAGATGATAGACGACTACAAACCTACTGATGAAACAAAGAAGAGTAATGTAGAATTGAGAATTATACTTACTGACGAAGCACCGATTTACCAAAGTCCAAGACGTTTATCTCCATTGGAAGCAGATGTTCTTAATAAACAGATTGAAGACTGGCTGAAAACAGGAATAATCAAACCTAGCAAATCTGATTTTGCGTGTCCGACTGTCTTAGCACATAAGAAAGATGGTAATTACAGAGTTTGTATTGACTACCGCCGCATAAACAAGAAGATAATTAAAGAAAGATTCCCGCTGCCACTGATCGAAGACCAAATCGATAAGCTGAAAGAGGCACAGATTTTTACATCACTTGACTTGAAAAACGGATTTTTACACGTTGATGTCAACAAAGATAGTCAGAAGTACACATCCTTTGTAACGCCAAAAGCTCAATTTGAATTTATAAAGATGCCCTTCGGATTGTGTACTGCACCGTCCGTCTTTCAACGATTTATCAATGATATTTTCCACGATTATATCAACGATGGTACCGTTTTAGCCTACCTTGACGATCTGATTATACCAGCAAGAACAGAAGAAGAAGCACTGACTAAGTTAAAGGAAATAATGAAAAGAGCTGAAGAATTTGGACTACAATTTAACTGGAAGAAATGTCATTTCTTTAAAAAAGAGATAGAGTATCTTGGTTACATTGTAAAAGACAATAAAGTTCGTCCATCTAAAGAGAAGATCAAAGCGGTCTCCAATTTCAAGAAGCCCAACAACATTAAATCCATGCAATCATTCCTTGGATTGACCGGCTACTTTAGAAAGTTTATTCGAAATTACTCGTTGATCGCTAAACCAATGACTGACATGTTGAAGAAAGACGCTGTTTTTAACTTTGACGAAAGATGTGAAGAAGCTTTTCTGAAATTGAAAGAGATACTTACCAGCTCACCTGTTTTACGGATTTACAACCCTGATATGGAAACAGAAGTCCATACTGACGCAAGTGCAGATGGGTATGGAGCTGTTCTACTGCAACGATGCCCGAAAGATAATCAACTGCACCCTGTGCATTATATGAGCAAGAAGACGACGCCATCCGAAAGAAAATACCACAGCTATTATTTGGAGATATTAGCAATTGTAGAAGCGATAAAAAAGTTTCGTGTTTACTTACAAGGAATACACTTCAAAATTATTACAGATTGTTCTGCACTAACGATGACTCTGCAGAAGAAAGATTTACCACCGAGAGTTGCCAGATGGGCGCTGCTTCTGGAAGAATATGATTATAAAATTGAACACCGCCCAGGATCTAGCATGAAACATGCCGACGCTTTAAGCCGTTACCCTGTTTGGATACTTACTGAGACTACGGCACGCCTAAAGAGGGCCCAAGATGGAGATGAGAACATTCAATTAATTAAACGAATATTACTGAAAGAACCCTATCAGAATTACGTTTTACAAAATGATATACTTTACAAAGAAAAAAATGGAAATAAAATGATTGTTGTTCCAAAGAAAATGCAGACTGAAATTATTAGAAAGAATCACGAAAGAGGACATTTTGGAATAGTAAAAACTGAAGAGTTGATCAACAGAGAATATTTTATTGAGAATTTACAGACTAAAATTAAAAAAGTAATAGACAACTGTGTTGAATGCATACTTGTGTCACACAAAAGAGGCAAAAAAGAAGGACTGCTAAACCCGATTCCCAAAGGAGATGTACCTTTAGCAACGTATCATATTGATCATTTAGGACCACTTACCTCTACAAATAAAAATTACAAATACATCCTCACTGTTGTGGATGCATTTACCAAATTTACCTGGATTTATCCCGTGAAGACATTGACGACTGAAGAAACAATAAGCAAACTAGAACTGCAACAACAATCTTTTGGTTCACCAGAAAGGATAATCACAGATCGAAACGCTGCGTTTACGTCCAATGACTTTAAAGATTACTGTCAGAATGAGAGTATTACACAATATTTGATTACGACTGGACAACCAAGAGGAAACGGACAGGTCGAGCGTATCCATCAGATCATTATCAGCGTTTTAAGTAAGCTAAGTGCTGATGACCCCACAAAATGGTATCGCAAAGTATCCAACGTCCAACGCTGTTTAAATGGAACCTACCAAAGAAGCATAGGCATGACGCCATTTGAATTGATGTTCGGAGTGAAGATAAAAGACAAAGATGATGAACTTATGAAGATAATAGAAGAAGAAAACATTGAAAGAATGAATGAGAATAGACTTGAACTAAGAGAAAAAGCTAAAGAATCTATAAGGAAAATTCAAGAAGAAAACAAAAAGAGTTTTAATAGAAAGAGAAAACAAGCAATATCCTATGAAGTTGGTCATCTTGTGGCGATCAAAAAGACTCAGTTTTCTCAAGGCAGTAAACTATACCCAAAATATCTAGGACCGTATGAGGTCACGATGAAGAAGCGTAATGACAGATACGCTGTACGAAAAATTGGTAATTCAGAAGGCCCTATCAACACAACCAGTTCCGCTGATTTTATGAAGCCATGGGTCTCCTGCTCCACTGAAGATGAAGATATTTCATCTGGGACAGATGAATAGTCAGGACAGCCGTGTGGATAATAGTTTAACGTGTTTAAGTTTTTTTTGTCGTTATTAAATAACGTTACTTAGTTTCTTACTAGCAACACTGTTGGAAGGTGACAGATAGACGTCAGAGAGAGACAGATAAGTGTTAACCACGATGGTTCCTTTGTTAATTAAAATTAAAGTTTTTACGAGTTAATCACGACCATTTCAATACGCACATCCCACATAAATGTGTTGTCTGTTTCAAATTAAAGAAAGCTGTCTCAGAACAGCTGATGGGTTCCTTGCCCAGCAACAGAGTTAGGGCTGCTAGACCCTTCCAAAAAGTGGGCATTGACTACACTGGGGAAATACAAATAAAGCAGTCAAGAATTCGAAAGGCTGTAATTTCAAAGGGGTATGTCTGTGTCTTTGTGTGCTTTGCTACAAAGGCAACTCATTTGGAAGTAGTTTCAGATTTAACTACAGAGGCATTCCTTGCCTGCTTTAGACGTTTTATTTCCCGCAGAGGCCTCCCCTCTGACGTCTATTCAGACAATGCCAGCACCTTTCGATGCGCAAGGAACCACATCAATGATTGCTATAAGTTATTGGCAACCAAAGACCACCAAAATGGGATACAAAATTACGCGGCTCAAATAGGGATAAGATTCCACTTCATTCCGTGTTACTCACCTATCTTTGGTGGACTTTGGGAAGCTTGTGTTAAGAGCGTCAAATATCACCTAAAGAGGGTGGTTCAGAGGGAAGTACTAACTTACGAACAATTAAGTACAGTAATATGTCAAATAGAAGCTATCTTAAGTAGCAGACCCTTAGTACCCCTGTGTAGCGATTCAAATGATTTATCATATCTGACTCCAGGACATTTTCTTATAGGAAGGGCTCTGAATGCTTATCCGGAAGGTGACACTACGGAAACCTCTCTAAATAGGTTAAAATTTTTGAAATTGTGTACGAACATGCAACAAAACTTCTGGAAAATTTGGTATAAACATTACTTAAATGTGCTTTAAGCACGCCCCAAGTGGCAGAAGGTACAACCTAATATCAAAGTAGGTTCACTTGTTATTTTGCGTGAAGACTGTGTTGCACCATTAATGTGGCCCATGGCTCGAGTCAGTAAAATATTTCCAGGTGCGGATGGCGTGATGCGTGCAGTAGAGGTAAAAACATGTAATGGAAAATGTCATACCAGGTCCATTACAAAAGTTTGTCTTTTGTCTATAGATAATAATGGTCAAACTCCACCTACTTGTTTGGGTGGTTAATGTGAAACGAAAGTTCTCTAGAAAAATTGTTATATTAATCATAAGTTAATATTATAAGAATAATTTCATTAGTGCTTAGAACGCAAAATATTGTTCTCCTTTGTAGTTTTTTTTTTGTTATGTGTACCAATACATCAGCTTACCTAAGGTTTGTTCTGTTTAATACTATGTCACAAAAGTTCCTAATTTTGATATAAGTGCTTTCAAGCATTGTTTGTTTTTGTTAAACTAGTTACATTTAAAGTATTAATTTGTAATAATACATCGTCAAAATTGTTTTCCTTTTAGGCGGCAATATGTTGAAATATCAACATTCAAATAGTTTATAGCTTTTCTTAAGTTGTTACAACTGATTTTTTTTGTACTGTTAAGTTGTCGAACCTGTTTTGCTCTCTTGCAAAAATATGGCTGCCAATTAAAGTCGTCTTAAAACGTGTCCCGTTGTTTTTAATAATTTACACCAGCTACAGTCACACTAAATCTTTTCAGTAACAGCAAAGTGAATCGAAATTCGAACATAAACTGATTTCCGTTCGTTCCGTCCGGTTGCCCGTCCGTTCCATGCGGCGGTCGTCCGTCCGTACAATAAAATAAAAAAAAAATAAGATCACAGGACACAAATCGTAATGTCACTATGCTTGATGGCGGTACCAGACTTGGCGTATTGGCCAATTATCTGTATTTGCCAATATAATCGCC
This sequence comes from Argyresthia goedartella, assembly GCA_949825045.1. NCBI lineage: Eukaryota > Metazoa > Arthropoda > Insecta > Lepidoptera > Argyresthiidae > Argyresthia > Argyresthia goedartella. The sequence continues at coordinate 2,454,566 of OX463811.1, read as the reverse complement.
AATCAGACAAATAGGCGATACAACTGTCCACACTTGGCGCCAAACAACATATTTAAAGTAAAGTAAAGTAAAGTAAAGTAAAGTAGTGTTTATTTGCATGAATATAGGTGTACATCGGGTATTTTATAATGTCACTTAGTTTCGCTATATTCTGCCATGCAGACGTGCAAATGTTATGATGTACATACAACACAATTATCATAAAATTAAAATTAAAGAAAAGTAAGCACCCATCTAAGAGTGAATGAGCATTAATTTTATTCACAATAAATTTATTATTCTGGTCATGTTACTTATCTTTTTATGTACCTATCATTATATTTATAATATTGCGTTAGATTGACTTGTCCTCCAAGAAGTCCTCTAACTTATAGTATGATTTTTTGATTAAGAAATATCTAAGTCCAGCCTTGTATGAATGAATTTGCTCAATGTCTCTTATGGATTTAGGCAGCTTATTATACACTTTTGGCGCCATACCAAATATACTTTTGCTGAATAAAGCAGTAGAGCGGGGAGGTGCACTTAATTTAGTATCTCTTTTACTATTCATTTTCTTAAACAAGCACCTGTTTGTTTTTACAAATACAGCAGTTTCATAAATATATAATGATGTCAATGTCAATATACCTAACATTCTAAAATAAAGAACGCAACTGTCTGTAGGTTTCAATTTACAAATTGCCCTTATACACCGTTTTTGTGCTCTAAAAGCTTTATCTTTGTCGGTTGAGTTGCCCCAGAAAATAATGTCATACCTTAAAGTCGAGGCGACAAAAGCATGATACACGGTTAATAAAGCTGATTGCCCAGTAACTTTGGCAAGCATATATAGAGCATAGGAAAACTGACTTAGTTTTTTGCAAACATGCTCTACTTGTGGTTTCCATGTCAGATGTGAGTCAATATTAAGTCCTAAGAATTTGAATACATTTATTTTGTAATTTTTTTTATTATTATAGTGGATGTCAAGAGTGTTTGAGTGTTTGTTATTTGATTGTAATTATTTTTAAATGTCATTATGTTAGTTTTATCAAGATTGATTATCAGATTATTACGGCTCAGCCATTCAATAATATCATTAAGGGAATTATTAATTTCAGATGCGTATGTATTTTCATCTCGACAATCCGCAATCATCGTACTGTCATCTGCAAATAATACCATTGGGTAACTTACTGACATAGGGAGATCATTGATGTAGATGAGGAATAGTAGTGGTCCTAATACGCTACCTTGTGGTACACCACATTTAACCGTTCTCGGGCCTGATATGTATTGATTTTCTGTTTTTGTTTTCTGACATATTCTGGAAATCTGTGTTAACTGTGTTCTGTCACTCAGGTAGCTTTTAATAAGTTCAAGCACATTACCTCGTACACCGTAAACATCCAGTTTGTTTGTTAGTGTTTCATGGTCGACGAAGTCGAATGCTTTCGTCATGTCCATGTACAATGCTGAAATAGGTATTTTTTTATGTAAACACGTCACTACCTGCATTAAGAAATCATAAATGGCCATGTCGATCGTCTTACCCTTTCTAAAACCCTTCTGTTCCTTTGCGAATAGACATTTTTTCTCAAAATATTGGTAGAGACTATTATAAATTACTCTTTCGAAGATCTTTGATATTATGGGGATGAGCGCAACTGGTCTATAGAAACTCATGTCTTCACGGTCTTTTTTCTTGAAGAGCGGTCTAATAATCGAAGTTTTCAACTTCTCTGGAAATACACCCTGTTGTATCGATAGGTTATTTAACCTGCTCAAAACCGGTGCTATTAAATCCGATACGTATTTAATAACTTTTGTGCATAGATTGTCATATCCAGTACTGTTTGTGTCTTTTAGATTTTTTATTATTTGATATCCCTCGTATGGAGTAGTCGGATTTAGGAATAATGAGTTGGGGTTGAAATACATCTTCATATGGTTATTTGTGGCATTTTCTTGACGTTGTTGTGATGTCTGATCGATGTAAAAGTTATTAAATGACTGTGCAATTTCATGTGGATCAGTGATAAGATGATCTTCCATTTTTATTTGTTTTATGTAGTTTTTTGGTTTAGTTTTATTGTTGTGATAATTATTTATTATTTTCAATGTGGCTTTGGATTTATTAGTTGATGTTTTTATTTGATATTCGTTTTGGGACTTTTGCGTTAATTTTATTATTTTTTTGAGTCTTATTGAATAGGTTTTAAAGCTTTGTTTGTTTTGTTGGTTTGGATGCAGTCTAGATTTCCATAATAGCTCTCGCTTCCTTTTTGTACATTGTTTGATACCTTTCGATACCCATTGTGGTCGTTTGTTGCTTGAGATCCTTACCTTGATTTTAGGAAAACAGAGATCATACAAAAGTTTAAACGTATTATGGAACTCAGCAAACGCCTCATTAGCATCGTTGCTATTGAATACCTCACTGAAACTGAGACTTGAAAGGTGCTCTTTGAACTTCTTTAGGTAATCTTTACTGTAGTCTTGTCTATAAACTGACCAACTCTGGAGGACGTTGAAATGTTTTACTGGGCATTTTAGTAACTGTCCTGTATGGTCTGAAAGCGCAAACTCTACTATCTCGCCCTTACAGCCTTTGATATTATGGATGAAGTTGTCCAAACATGTGCCACTGCTTACACGTGTTGGCTTATTGAATGTGAGCTTTAGATTGTAGTTCTGTAACATTTCTTCGAAATAAATCGAGACTCTATTACGTTTAAGTCGATCTATATTAAAGTCTCCACACACAATAGTTTTTCTCCTACCTTGGCAAAGTCTAGATAATAGTTTATCTATGTTGTTAAAGAAGATGTTATAAGTCTTTGTATCATGCTTCGCTTTTCTATATACGCATATTAAATTTATATTGTGCTCAGTTAGTGTGATACCACAGCATTCTATTATATTAGGAATATTACAGTCCACTAAATCTATTGCATTATATTTAAGTTCTTGTTTTACTAGTAAAGCAGCACCGCCACTTCGTGTGCTCCTGGCAGAATATGTGGCCAGTGTGTAATTTGCAACATTCAAAGAGTAGATATTGGTGTCAATCATATTGTGTTCTGTAATTCCTATAATATCAACTGATACTCCATTTGTTATTTGCTCCTCTAAGTGTACAGTTAATAGGTCCGATTTATTTATGAGGCCGTCAATATTTTGGTGTAATACATTTATACAGTTATTTACGAAAAAAAATGTTGTTTTTGTTTCTCTCATTATCATCATTTTCATTTACATTATTATTTAAATTTTTATCATTAATATCACAGTGTTTCGCATTATTATCAATATTTTTTAAATTGCTATCATTGTCAGTCACATTATTGCTATTTATATATTTGATCTTATTTGCTGTAGTATAATTATAAAACTCCATGTCTGCGATTTGATCCGAGGAAACCGTAAAATCTGTCTGTGTCTGCCTATCAGCCAGAGTAACCAAGCATGTCTGAGCTATTGCATTTACACCGATACTTCCACACACAGACAGCTTCTGTCGTTCATTATCATTCTTATATTCAATACTATCTGTGACATTTTTTGTAATCGAAGAATTTCAAAGCATAGGTTATCCTTAAAATCTCTCTTAATAGCTGTCTACATGCGTGCTTTTTGTCAAAACTGCTCTCAACAAATTTATAGTCATCATTACATATGTCCAAAAAAGTCGTATGCCTAAATCGCGAGCATATATGCCTAAAAGATGAGTTGACTGTACTATCATTCAAGTATTTACCTTTAGTAAGTTTACAGAGTATCACTTTACATTGGAGGAGACGTCCCAAATTATAGTAAAGTAGAGATTTTAGTCGCAGCGGATCTCTATCATTTGATCCTCCAAGTATGATGATGATATCGTTACTTCCATAAGTCTGGCAGAGCGAATGAGATGTGCCCAGAACGTGGTCCATGGTAGCGTAGGGCTTAATAAACGACTCTACCACATACTGGCTCCCTAGTTGTTCTTGTAGGATTCTACACATTCCTCTGCCTTGTTCATCTCCCAAGATCATCACTCGTCTAATTGTTGGTCTGTTTTGATGACTTGTTTGGCTTTTAATTATCTGTTCATCTGCTGGGATCATGACTCGTCGCAATTTCTTCTCAACCGATGTTTGTATTGACGCTAATTCATTTTCAGCCCGAAACTCTACAGTCTTGCCTGTTGAACTGTTTAGCTTGCTATGCGTAGTCATTGCGTCCTGTGTCGGCAGTATTTTCTCAGATTTTCCGCCGGAATACGACCGTTTATCAACTGAATTGAGGAAATTCAGTGGTGTTTTCCGGGCAGATCCCATTTGTATCTTACGATATTGAGGAGAGTAAAATCTTAGATATGGTTTATGTGCGCTTGTAGATTCATCTAGACCCACAGCTTTGTATAACTCAATTTTCTTATTTTTCTCTACTAGGAGCTTATTTAGTGAGGATATTTCCAGGCTTAGTTTGTCTACCTCCAAGTTTGCAGCGTCAAGTTCCATACGTAGCTTATGGTTGCTCTCTCTCAGATCTTCCATCTGTTCCCCACTCTCCATTTCATCAGGCATGCTTTGATAGCTGAGGTCCAAGATAGAGCAATTTTGCTGATGAAGACTTGGAATCAATTTACGAGGCCATCTCTTTGTGACATTCTCATTTCCCGAGACAGGAGTAAGAGGGGCTATGTGGCTGTTGTTTGAAGGTGATGATGATGATGATGATTTGTCCTGTGTTGGGGGGCCTTGTATTTCACTTTGTTGTTGACATATATCGCATATAAAGCCCTTCCATCTCGCCATGTTTGCCATGTAATAGGCAGACGTTATGTTTAAACAGTTGTGGTGAAAAAGGTTTTCACATTTTATACAAGTAATGGACTCGTTGGGGTATACGAATTTTCTGCATTCTTTGCACAACATCTTTGTTAGGTACTACTGGCGTTCTTGTAGTACTGGTGGTGATAAATGTGTGTGCGAGTCGTTTGCCGGCGGCTTCTTTTATTTTATTGATGGTTGGTGGCGCCCTCTATTTTATTCATGGTGGGTGGCGCCCTCTATTTTATTGGATCGTAACGGCTGTTGTTACTTTTGATATCATGCACATTTTATCACTGTTTCTACTGTTGGTTGGCTTTTCACAATTCTGTTCACTTTTTGTCTTGTATGTTTGTTTTGATTTCAGCACTGTGTTCTTGTGTTTTCCGTGATTTTACGCGTAATTCCACTGAAGCGTATTTTTCAAGTTCCTCACTTCTATGTGCTTATTTAGATTTGAGCACTGGTTTGTTGTATTTTAAGTGTTTTGTCCAGTAAGTATGTTAAAAAGAAGTTAAAAAAGAATAAAAAAAGAAAAAAATAAAAAAACCTGTAGTATTTGAACCAGTGTCTTTCAGGGGGATTCTGGTCAGCCAATTGATAAAAATGAAACTTTTTATTCTTTCCGAGATTTGAACCATGGACCTTCTGAATGAGAATCGACGGTCTTACGAATCACGCCATTCGAGCTGTTTGTAATATCTGCGAATTTGTCGTACAGTATCGTCGATGTTGTCCAAGCAAGAGTTGTAGATGGCGTTGCTTATGCTGTTGTCCTTGATGCGTCATATGAATTTGGTTCTCAACGGATTATAGATGTGTTTTTTGGTTAATTTATTGTTCTGTATTTGGTTATTCTCACCGAAATTTATGTTTATGTCAATGAATCCGTCGGTATTCAATCAATTACACTTTATTTATAACTGGTTATACTGCAGTTGTTGATTAATTTTGGTTTATAGCTTCAGATATTTTTGGCACTGATATTGCTGTAATTATCACTTCTTCGGTCGAGATAACACTCACATAGGTCTATTGTCACTTGCACTTTGAATATAGAATAAATTTTGAGGTAAATTCAGTAGAATTGTATTTTAAATTTGATTTAAACGTAGATCGTCATAGAATTGCTTGTTTACGTCGCAGTGGCGCCCTCTATTTGCTACATAACCTAAAAATTATTTGCTGACTTGCTGTACAAAATGGACGTTACACTTGCAGCTGGATTTTATTATTTGAACGCATGTTACTATTATATGCTATGCGTAAAAACATACAAAGTTAAAAAACGACCAAGAGCAAGGCGATGGTGGATGCTGACTATTCATAAAAATCGAACCAAGTAAGTCATTTGCTTATTTTATTTGAATAACGACTTTTGCATGATGCTAATCATATTAACGAAAATTCCACTTACATAAGAAACTAATAAAAATTATTTATTTTACCAGGGAATCTATGGAGACAAGATTTCAAGAGATGTTAGCGGAACCCTCGAACGAATTTCATAATTTCTGCCGAATGTCATATGCAGATTTTAATGTTTTGCTACAAAAAGTCCAACCCATAATATCCAAAAAGGATACAAAATTCAGAGAAGCTATACCTGCTAAAGTTAGATTAGCCATTACTTTGCGATTCCTTGCATCAGGAGACAGTTATAGAAGCCTTCACTTTACCTTCAATATATCAAGTCAACTAATCTCAATAATTGTAATGAAAGTGTGTGCCGCTTTATATCAGGTTCTAAAGGATCAAATCAAGGTAAACACCAAACTTATAAAATTTTCATAAATATTTATTAATCGTAATCAAAGTATTTTTAAGTAAATAATAAATATTAGTAGGTAGTATCAAAATCAAGTACCTACTAAAGATACCATTAATTATTTCCGTCTCATTATAATAAAATCTTTTAGTTCTTCAGGTGTGCCCTCATAAACAGTATTCCTCGTTTTAGTGTGATTCCTCCGAGGTATTTGTGGTGGTGATGGTGTATACGACACCATTGTAGAAGTAGGATTGATATCACTAGTATCATTATATTCCACATAATATGCAGGAGAAGGGACATTGGTTTGTGGTGAAGATGGCGTATATGGAACCCTTGTCCTAGAATTTGGATGCTTAGCAAAATTAAGAGATGCCATTTCTGTAGGAAATGCATAAGCTGGTGGAGATGCGATGTTTATTTGCGGTGGTGATGGTGGATACGATATCATTGGTGCAGCCGAATTTGGGTTACTGGTAGCAGAATTATGATTATGAGATGCCTCTTCTGTAGGAAATGCATACGTTGGCGGAGATGCGATGTTTATTTGCGGTGGTGATGGTGTATAAATTGTTGCAGCAGAATTTGGGCGACTGGAAGGGCTGGCGACTGGGCGATTTGACAAGTTGAAGTTGTAACTGTGTTCATCTATGAATATCTGATGTATTTTTGCCATCATAATGTCTCGGCGTTCTTCTGCAAGCTTTCGGAGCTTTCTAGCTACAAATACTCCAAAGGCAGAGCATTCGTTATCTTCATCATTTAGCCGCTGGGAACGATGCTGCATAAAACTATACGCTTCGTCCATTATTTTTTTAGCTTGAATTAGTTCTGGTGGATTATTCTGCCTTCTTCTATTTAATATCGGCCTTGTTGTAGAACCCTGTTGATCATTTGAACCCTGTTGTTCTTCGCTTCTGGTATTTTCATCTGTAAAGTTTTCATCTACATTGATGCTAGGTTCTTCATCCTGCAACAAATAACATTATTTATATTTTTGTTACAGTTGCCCATGGAACAACAAGTCTGGCTAGCTATAGCAGGTGGCTTTCATCAGCGTTTCCCGCACTGCATAGGTGCGATAGATGGAAAACACGTAGTGATACAGTCTCCAGTTCACAGTGGCTCAGAATATTACAACTACAAGAAATCTTTTAGCATCGTCTTATTAGCCCTGGTTGATAGTAATTACTACTTTATGTTTGCCGACGTGGGATGCCAAGGGAGGATAAGTGATGGAGGGGTATTGAAAAACTCCGTTCTGTGGAACAAAATAAACAATAATATGTTGGGACTACCAGCACCAAATCCACTACAAAATGGAAATGCTGACCTACCATATCTGTTCTTGGGTGATGGAGCATTTGCCTTACATAACAATATTGTGAAACCATATCCAGGGAATCATCGAGAAAGCACCAAGGAAAGAATTTTCAACAAGAAACTTTCATCAGCCCGTGTCATCGTTGAAAATACATTTGGTGTTATGTCTTCTGTATTTAGAGTGCTACGTTCGCCTATGCTACTTGAACCAGAATCAGCAAGCCAAGTAGTCATGGCGCGTGTAGTTCTACACAATTTTTTGAGAAGAAGTAGACTGTCTAGAAATTTATATAATCCACCTGGTACATTCGACTTATATGATGGGGATGACTTAATAATACCAGGGTCATGGAGGAATGATATTCCCAACAACCCAGCACTGCGTGATATTGGTAATATTCCTAGAAGATCTCCAAGGAATCCAGTTGAAATCAGAAACGAATTTGCTAATTACTTTTATAATTCTTAGAACTGATTCTGATCTATAAACTTATCTGTTTATTACCTATTTGAAAATAAAAGTTAACAAAAATTAGAAAATGTTTAAATACTTACCACAGTGTTTATGGTACTGTTGCAGCTGTAAATAGAATGCAAAAAACTATCCATGAATGCAAATGCAAACCAACTTGGTTGGTGCACATCGGCTGCACCTGATCCAGACCTTCGCTTTTCTTGATTTTAATTTTGCAAACTCGATACGCAGACATAAGCGATTCCTTCTTCTTTTTTAAATCTTGTAGAGTACATGGTACGCCCAAATTGTCTTTAATGGTATTCCACGCGTCGTTTATGCGTTGCCTGTTTTTATGCCACTCGTTACCAGGGTTCCAAATGCATGGTTTCATTTGATAGAGTTCTAGAAACCTTAGAAGTTTCAGTTTCAGTTTAGTTTATTTCTGTACAATATACATTGTGTTGAAAATAATAAAATCTTACTCTAATAATAATAATTTACTAACTATAATATGCTATTCTAAATGTTATATCAATAAAGTTCAGTCAAACAAACACTTTTACAACAAAATAATCAATATTAATCAATTTTGATCATCCGTGAACTCGTTTAGTGAGTAATAACCCTTTTCCAACAGAAAGTACCTCAATTGCGTTTCAAATTTATTATAATTAGTGGTTAATTTTAACTCTATTGATAGCCTATTAAACAATTTAACAGCCTGATAGCGGGCACTATGCTGCACAATGTTAAGGCGAGGACATAATTTCTGTTCGAGGTCTTTTCTTCTTGAGCTAAGACGTACTTTTCGTTCAGCTTCCGATTCTATATTGTAAAGACGTTTCTTCAAGTCGCATAGTATTATGAATATGTACAGGCTAGGGACTGTCAATATTGCTAGTTCTGCAAAGTGAGGCTTACAGGATTCCCAATGTGGTGCTCGTACTATTATCCTAATTGCCCTTTTCTGAATCGTGAAAGCTGTTTTTTATTAAAATTATTAAATTTTAAATATATATATATATATATATAATATATAAATATAATATTATTAAATTTTAAAAATTAAATTAAAATTGAAAGACAAAAAGAAGATTTTGATGATGTCAATAGAGTATTATCTTTAACCTTGAATTGGTTCACAGTTAACAATTTATTGTTAAATGCTGGTAAAACCAAATGTCTCAAATTCTCACTTCCAAATGTCAGGCAAGTTGGGACCGGTTTAGTGTTGGACAGCAATACGTTAGAATTAGTAAATGACACGAAGTTTCTTGGAATAACCATTGATAACAAATTGCAGTGGGGACCCCACATAGAAAAATTGGCTGGTAAATTAAGTTCTGCGGCTTACGCTGTTAGGAACATCAGACAAAACACGGATGTGGCTACATCTAGGCTAGTATATTTTAGTTACTTTCATAGTGTCATGTCCTATGGTGTCTTGTTGTGGTGGAAAGCAGCGGATATTCAAACTATTTTTATTTTACAGAAAAGAGCTATTCGAGCAATTTATAATTGAAAACGCACAGACTCCTTAAGACAGCTTTTTAAAGAAATTGACATACTAACTGTAGCTAGTCAATTTATTTTCGAAAATATAATGTATGTACGCAAGAACCTTACAAAATTTCCCAAACTTAGCGATAGCTGTAATGTTAACCTAAGAAATAATCACAGACTACTTGCGCCCCGGTTTAGACTCGCGAAGGTTAGCAATTCTTTCAAGGGTCAATGCATTCTCTACTACAACAAGATACCACTGGAGATCATGAAATTGCCATTTGAGCTATTTAAAATCCATGTTAAAGCGACTTTGTCGAAAAAGGGATATTACAATGTTCAAGATTACTTAAATGATGGGTCTGTATGGGGTTAATCTGGCTCAACACAGACCTTGCTGTTAATAATTTTGTAATTATTTATTCCTGCTTATTAATTATGATAATGACTAAATATTATATTTTGTATTAGTTAAGCATAAGCAATTTTTAAAAAGAGATCTAAAAATCAATCTGTGGGAGTTTCTACGCTCTTCTTCTCCCACAGTGGTCCAATGTAGAGAAGTGGCAAAAAATGACGATTGCTATGTATATGTAAATATCCACAGTAATAAAGACTTTTGGAATTTGGAAATTTGGAATTTTTATGTTATATTGGTAGCTGTTCCCCCACCATTTAATGCTGTACCTAAGTTTATATTCCACAAGTGCATAGTATACAGTCTTTAACTGATCTTTTGTAAGTTCATCGCGTAGACTTCTAAGGGCATAGCAAGCTGAACTAATAAAGCCTTCTATAGCTTTTAATTCACATTTCCAATTAAGCAGTGAGTCTTTATGCACACCCAGGAACTTTACTTCATCTACTAGTGCAATTTGTGCACCATTAAGATATATATCTATAGTCTCTTTATTTTTCGCTGTAGTCTTAAAGAGAATTGGCCCTGTTTTGGAGGAGTTAAGTTGGAGATTATTATTTGTAAACCAATTGAAGAACAGTGAAAGAGTGGCATTAACAATGGAACTAAGTTCGTCATTGCTATCTGCCGCAGCTATAGCGTTTGTGTCATCTGCAAAAATAACAAGTTCTACCTCAGGCGCAGAATTATCAATAAAATTTATGAGATCATTAATGCGGTCACCGTGTTTATCCTCGAGGATTTTAATGCGCATCCAGGTGAGCCTTTTTTTAATGAACTTATTGACTTTTGTACAGAGCAGTCATGGTCTACGGTGGACGTGGAACTGTTGCCAACGGACTCGTACACGCCGCATATCGCCTTTAGGAGCAGCGTCCTCGCGCGTGCCCGATGCTGCGGAAGTGGGGCTCACCGGGGATCTTAATGTTAGGTTCACTGCTGAAGAGGTTCAAACAGTGATTAAAAATATGGTTCGAGGAAAATCCCCTGGACACGACAACCTCAGCATCGAGCACTTGCAGCATGTACACGCCTTATGTACACGCTGGTTATTCCAATTGTCAAAAACAAAACTGGAGATGCTTCTGATTTAAATAACTCTTTGGCAACGGTCGTTGCAAAAGTGCTGGACAGTTTGCTTGATAAACAGTTAGATAGGCACTTGACATTGAATGACCATCAGTTCGGGTTCCGGTGCGGACTCTCAACGGAAAGTGCTATCTTCTGTCTCAAGCAGACTGTTCAGTGCTATACCGCCAGGAATACGCCAGTTTTTTCATGTTTCTTAGACTTGTCTAAAGCATTTGATTTAGTCAACTATAACATACTCTGGGCGAAAATGCGGAATGAAACGAGTGTACCGCCAGAAATAACACGTTTGTTTGGATTCTGGTACAGTAACCAAAACAATTGTTTCAGGTGGGCGGGGTCATGCTCTGGTGCATACAGACTGGACTGTGGTGTGAGACAAGGGGGGCTCACTTCTCCTAAACTTTTTAATTTGTATGTAAATGACCTGATCGAGGAGCTCAGCAGCACTAGAGTTGGATGTCATATAGACGGACAAAATATTAATAACATCTCTTATGCTGACGATATGGTGTTGCTGAGCCCATCGGTCGGTGTGCTATGTGCACTGTTGCGTATTTGTGAGTCCTATGCGGAGGCCCATGGGCTCAGGTACAACGCGAAAAAGAGTGAGCTAATGGTTTTCAAGTCAGGCACGAGAACAAACTCTGACCTGCCTCCAGTCTACATTAATAATTCTCCTCTGAACAGGGTTAAGAAGTTCAAGTACCTGGGCCACTGGGTCACCGATGACCTCAAAGATGTCTGTGACATTGAGAGGGAGCGTAGGGCGCTGGCTGTTCGCTGTAACATGCTGGCTCGCAGGTTCGCTCGTTGTAGTAAATAATCAAAATAAACATTGTTCAGGGCATACTGCCAGTCTTACTACACGTGCAGCCTGTGGGTCAACTATACGCAGGGTGCATACAGCGCCCTACGTATTCAGTACAACAATGCATTTAGGGTGGTGATGGGCCTGCCGCGGTACTGCAGCGCCTCAGGCATGTTTGCGGAGGCAAGGGTCGACGGCTTTGCCGCGATCATTAGGAAACGCAGCGCCTCGCTATGAGCGCGCGTACGCGGCAGCTCCAACTCCATTCTTCGCACGTTGGCTGGACGGTGGGACTCGCCGCTGCTGGCTCACTGGGTGAGGCTACACGTTAGTGGGTAGCCTAGGCACTCGTCCTTCTTCCCCTGCCGTGTGTGTGTTTGTATTTTTATTTTTTTTGACATTTTTATTTTGTAATAATTTATTTGAATTTTAATTTTATTTTATTGTTGACATAATGTGTAATTTATTCTATGGGCTTTTATGCCTGCAATAAACGATTATTATTATTATTATTATTATTAATAAAAGTTATAAACAGAACAGGGCCCAAAATAGAACCTTGTGGAACGCTTCTTGTTATCTTCACTCTTTTAGACTGATAGGTTTTCTCACATCTTTCTATCACATTTTTCATCTGTATGAACTGAAACCGGTTTTGCAAATATGACTTCAATAATGTCAACGATTTGCCCCTTATCCCATAGAAGTCTAATTTTTTCAATAGTAAGTTATGATCCACTGTATCAAATGCGGAGCTTAGGTCAAGTAATAAACCAGCAACTCTCTTTTTGTCATTTAATTTGGCAACTATTTCATCCAACAAGGTATCAATGGCATCTGATGTGCTTACTCCTTTCTGATAACCAAATTGTCTTTTATTTAGTACTTTATGTTTATTTAAATGTCTAACAAGTCTGGTCTTAATGAGTATTTCGAAGATTTTTGAAATAATTGGTAACAAGGATATCGGTCTATAATTGTTTTTAAAAATTGACAATACTTTGGCTATCTTAAGTTGATCCGGGAAAATTCCGGCCTTAGCACACATATAAAAAAATAAGCTAATGGTTCCGCTAATAGATCTATGTTATCCTTAATTATCTCTATAGGCATATCGTCAAAACCACATGACCGCTTCGCTGGCATGTATTTAACCTCTCTTTCAATTTCTAGTGCGGTAACCTCTTTCCAGTCCATCTTTCCTTCTGTTCTTATAACATTTCTCTCTAAAAAGTTTATTGCTAGTTCTGTGTTTCCCATAGTCAGTACACTACTGTTATCAAATTTTTCTGAAAAAAAAATCAACTATTTGTTGGGACTCATCAATTAATATATTTTCTATTATTAATTTAATTGTTTCTCTTATATTATTTATATTTGTACTTCGGTGTTTATTCACTACGTTCCATATATACTTTGCTGAATTTTTTGCGTAGATTATGTCAGATTGAATCGCCATCTTTTTTGCAGGTCTTACTATTTTTCTATTATTTCTTAGGTACTTTATTTTATAACATACGACTGAGTCATCAGTAGTATTTTTATAAGCACAACATAAGACACGTTTCATTTTGCTAGATATTTTGATTCCTTTTGTTAGCCATTTAAGTTTTTGCTCAGTTCGTAAACTTACCTTTTTCCTTCTTTTTTTGAAACTTTGATTGAAGCATTTATACAGTTTCGTTAGGAAACTATTAATACCCTCAAGTTTCCAGTCTATATTGTTTAAGCTCTGTTTAAAGTTGTTGTTGTTATGAGCGCTGAACAATCTATTTTCTACAAAAATTACATCTTCCCTCCCTTTAACATTACCCTAATCCAGCCGAACTTCCACTTCGCAGAATAATGCAGCGTGTCCATCTGATAGTCCATTATGATCCAGGTTGATATTTGATATGTGGTCTTGTGGCAGGTTGGTTAGAATATTGTCGAGGCATGATTCTGCACCCCCACAAGCGTAAGTTACTTCACTAAAAAGAGGTCTGAAATAATAGCATTTCAATAGGCTCAATTGATTTTTATTTTCAATCAGTAAATCAACATTGAAATCACCGCAAATGAGACACATTCTGCCAAAAGTGCTATCCATTAACTTTTCCAAGCATTCCATAAAAACGTCAAAATTATTTATAATTATTATTTACCTTTGGGTTATTTCTATACACACAAAATACATACAAATTTGTCTCGATATCTCTGAAACCACATATCTCAAAATTCTTTTGTTCTCAAGATTCTCCTAATTTAAGAATTTCTGTCTTCCTATCTTTTAAACCTAATATCATAGATCCACCCCTACTCATCTGCACCCTAGAGTTACCCGAAATTACAACATAATTTTGTAAACTAAATAACGCAAGCTGATCTTTTTTCAAAAAATGTTCAGTAATACATAAATATTGTGGTTTGTTATCTAATTCTTCCAAATATAACTCTAAGTCGTCTTTTTTTGTATTGATACCACATACAGTTTGTAGAACAATCAGTGTCTTTGATAGAACATACTCGCAGTCTTTAAACTCTTCTGTAGAAACATTAAAAGTACTAATATATATAGAACAGTTTCCTGGTCCCAGTTCATTTTCTTTAACTAAGTAGGTAATCACTTGAGGTCCGTCCGTCAACATCCGTACTGTTTGACAGTTCGCGCGCTTCTGTATGTGTGGCCAGTATATTGGCGTGTTTGCCAAATATCTCTTTTGATGCGCCTTGAAAAACCGACAGACGTTCGGATAGCCGTAATTGTTATTGGCCATGATTGCCAAATAGGCAAATATGCCAATATCATTGGCAATCATACTCTCCACACATGGAGGATATGGCAAATACGCAATCACGATTAGCCAAGTCTGGTACCGCCATGACATGTGAAAATGATTTGGAAAGCTAAAAAGTGAATCATCTGATCTAATTCAATGTATCCTTTTCGTAAAATAACAATAAGTTAAAACAGCAAATAACACGACCAAATAACGCGACATAGATTGCACTGCACACGAGTACAACAACACAATAACATACAACTACTTCTTCTTGGTTCCTGCCTTCGTCTGGCCGGCGGTGCCGGTACGCCTAGCGCTGATTTCTCGCTGCTTGCTTGCCGCGGGCGCCATACAACCTATCGCCGCAGCCGCAGCCCCAGCCACAGGCACTTGCACAGCCGGTTTAAGAGTCGAGGCGACCTTTTGTCCGGATTGCAGAGCAGAGGGAGGGAACTTGTTGGTATAATACCTGAAGCTCCTCCATACGCTCCACCTTCTGTCTGCTTTTGTCGGGAAGCAGTAGGACAACCTTACCTCCATAAGTCCAGCAGTTCTGCACGCCAAAGTGTTTCCGGGCAGTAACAAACACATCGTGTCTGGACTTTGTCAGGAACTCTGTTACGGTGGTTGCAGTGCCCTTCAGTGCGGTTTTACCATTCCACACATCCATACGTGCACCGAGTGTGGAGAATCTCACCAGTATTGGGCGCGTTTTGGCTGGCTTCTTGGGTCCAAGACGATGAACAACAGAAGCGCTCGCGATTCACTCAGGGGACATTTTTATTTGGTCGGATAATATCCTTTGAGCCACATCATTCACCCGTTCCTTCTGATCTTCGAGGACTCCATGAAGAATAGTCTTAGCAACCAAAAAAATATCAAATTCCATCCTATAATTTACATAATTCCCTGTAAAGCAACTTAATATATCACTTTGGTAAATTTGTTAACCAAAAGTAACTTTAAAATAAAAAAGACGTGTGGCACTCGGGGACTGCCGCGGTAATGCTATTGCATAGCATTTTGTATCAACTTATGCAATTATAATTATTTATTTATTTTATTTATGCAGTATTTCTTTTTCTTTGATATTAATTCAAGTTACACTTTTTGAGCGTGGTGTCCGATAAGAAAACAATTTTTTTTCTTTTATTAAATAAATAAAAAGTTAATATTGTTTGAAATATTTTTATTATTTTACAATACATGTGGGTTTTATTATCTTACAGTAGCTGTTGGTTATTCAGGAATATTTATCATTGAAACTATAGGTTTGTGATAACTGAAATAAGAAACATAAGTTTGCGACTTAATATCCTCTAAATACCTAGAAAATACCGCGTCAATGGTGGTCCCATATTTTGTTGTGGACTCTTGTGGATCATTATTCATTTTCAAATTCAATGTTTTTGATAGAAAAGTTGTCAACCGCTCTGATTTTTTATCAGCGAAGTTAATGTTGAAATCACCAGCCAAGATAAGGGGAATTTTATTACCATTTGTACCAAGTATTTTCGACCCTTCTTCAGTGTACTCCAGTAAAGTGCGATGAATAAAATGCTCTACCTCGTCCAATTTTGGATTCGGAGAAATGTAAATTGCAACCATAACTATTTGTAGGCCATTTCTAAGTTTGCATAAGCACGCACAAATATCTCCAACAACTGAGCGCCTAACATTAAAATCGCTAACGTGTGCAATATTTATTTCAATATTCGGAGTCATAATATTAGTAATATCATTTTTATTTTGGTAAATAGCTACCCCACCTTTTGGAACAGTTTCTCGTTTGAACTGAACAATACAATTAAAATTAGGTATTTCAATCGGATTATCATGCGTCATGCAAGTACCTATACACCTATATACTTTCTCATAAACAGCTGCTTAGGTATTCGTCCGATTTCGGAGCAGCTCGTCTCGATTCGTGCGAGCTTCGTAGAGTCGTACAATACGTCTAGTTGCACGCACACCGTATCGAAGACTGCCGAAAAGAAACGACGTTAGACAATGCACGGCCTTCAAGCCACACCTCCGTGCCCGTCGGAGTGGGGAGCGTGAGTTTTTTTTTCGTTACGGAATTTCTGGATTCGGTCCCCGCTGTCAAGGCCCTCGATAGAAGCTATGCAATAGCTTAAAAAATTAAAGAAAGATGTTGTAAAGTTTAACCAACATAAAGAGAAACATGCAGCAATCAATAAAGCAAAAACCAATAAAAGAAAGGCAAAGAGAAAAATGGAGAACACAAAAACGTAAACAAAAAGAAGCTAAAAAGAGTTCAACGAACGAAATAGTTCAAACCAAGGAGAAGACGCACACGGGTTGTAAAAAAATAAACAAAAGAAGATGATCGTATTGGAAAAAACATAAAAATGCTCTCAGGAGAATCCAAATACAAAACACTTCATTACAAACAACAAAAAAGAGGTTGTACAGACTAAATAAAACTAATAAAAATACAAAGAAGTCATAAACAAGATGAAAGCCAGAGAAGAGGTATTAGAAGTGACTCACACGTTCTCTGCCGGTAGTATAAATGAAGAAAATTACAAAAAAATGGTGAAAATTGATGCATTGGTCAAAACTTAAATAATGCTATCAGTTAGGGTTTGATGAGCTGCAGGGTTCCGTAGATATTTCAAAAATACCACGTGAGGTCACCCGTGACCTACGTGGCGCTGTGATACGAAAACATAAAAATTCGCTACCACGACGCCGCGTCGGTCACACCTCCGGTCACCCGCCCCTCTCAGTCGCCTGCCAGAGTGTGCACGGAGTGGTAGTGTGCAAACGATATTTTTAGTTTTGGGTTGTTGCGGCTCTATAAATATACTATGAACCATGGATTAACCGGATTTTGATTTTGACATGGAAGACTTGAATATTTCAAAAGAAGAGTTACAAGACATTGAACTACATGAAGCAAGTTTTTTGAGTGAAACAAGGAATCTTTTGACAACGACCATTTAAAATCAGTCTCAATCAAATTCAGACGGTGAAAATGAAATTAATTATCCAACAAGACAGCGCAAGCGTCGACCTGTCATTGCAAGTGACTCCGAAAGTGAAACGGACTCTGCCACCAATTTCGTCGCAGAAAATAATAATTGCAAAAAAAGTATAGTCCAGTTCAGGAGACAACTTGTGGAGTACCTTGACGATTCAGAGAAAGATAAACCTGATGTTGTTGTAATTGACCGGCCAAAAAGGTTGACGCATGAAATTCTAAAAAAAAGAGGGAGAGGAAGTGAGAAATTCGAGACGCTACTGTGTAGAATGCTATAAACAATTTGTTAAAACCTACCGTTCAAGAGATGCCAAAAATAAGGCAAAGAAAGTATATTGTAATGAATGTCCTGGGAAGCCATGTTACTGTCTGTTATGTTTTAATAAAAGTCATCATTATGTGTATTTATAACATGATACTAAACACAAAACTGATTAAATATAAGTTTGATTGATAATTTAAAAATAAATAAAACAGTGGAATATTGTTTGTTTATTTTGTCATCCTTTATCATCCATATATTAGGTCTTATTTTTAACAATGTTGTGAATAGGTAAGACCCTTGTAGAAGGATTGCTCTACAGCGCCGCTGCGGTCACCTACTATAGAGAAATATACGATAAATGTGTCCTACGGCGCACAACTTGGTTTCGGAAACTGGTCTACTCTGCGGTCACGGGTGACCTACGTGGCGCCAAGATACAAACCAGGGTCCGGTCACCGGTGACCTACACGGCAGAGTACGTATTAAGCAGTCTTTTAAGCAGTGCAAGACTCAAATCCAACAAAGAACCTTTTAAAGTATAGCCGAAAACGAAAACAAAAGAGGAAGAAAACTTAAGTGACGAAATTACTAGGACTGAAAGGAAATTTAAGGAAACTTAAAATTACTTCGAGAAATGATAAAATCTGCAAAGAACTACAAAGTTTATTTTTTACGCGATGATGTTAGTAGGTGACCTGCTGGGAAAAGAGAATGTCGTACCGAAAAAGGATCTAAGAAGAATGAACAGATTCGATATCTTACTGATACGCTGGCCAATTTACATAAACCGTGTAAATCCGAAGTAGGTAAATATCAAGGCGCGTCAACATTTTACAAACAAAACCGAGATATGCGTAAAACACGCCAATTTTGAGTTGCTACTATTAGCTCTACACAAAAATAAGTTATTGCAAGATCCAAAAGAAACTGCAAAAGACGTTTTGGCAGAAATCACTTGTGACCTGAAGTCACATTCAATGCATGCATGGCGAATGTGAGGCGTGCAAGATAAAGAAACTTAATTACCTCCTAACAGAAAGCCAGGCCGAATTTGAAACGGAGTATATGCAATGGGAACGCATAGACCATGAATACAAAAAGACTGAGAAAGGAAAATACAAAAGTGTGGTCAAAAAATTTGAAAAAAGAGTCCATCAAAACACTGAGAGAATGTTTTGAACATTGTGTTCAAAAATTCAAAGCTCATTATTTCACATGGAAACACCAGCAGACACAATACCAAGAGTGTATTAACTTATTGAAGAAAAACGAAGCTCTCATTCTCGGTAATTTTTCAGAAAATTACAGTTGTAAATGGTCCACTGAAATTCAGCCTACACAGTTTAGGAATTCTAAACAACAAATAATAATTATCAACGCCTTGTCTGCTATTGGTTTTATAATTATATCTATAATGTACATACATTTATACAACATTGATTTAAAAAAAAAACATCATTATTAAAAAAACTGTTGGTTTTCAGGTATGGTGCACTGGGAAGATGAATGACAATCATTTTGTTCCGTTGCGGACAATAATTGCCACGAACCAGCGGCAATATGGGCTCACATTATCCCGGTGATAAAAATGTTAAGATGAATGAAACCCGAGACAAAAAATATTCATTTTTGTCTGACACATCTCAGTACAGGCAAAAAAAAAAAACTGCACAATTTCTTCTCGAAGCATTCGAACATTCAACGTGGTCCTTTTCGGAAAGTGGCCACTGAGAGGGAGTTGCAGATGGCATCGGTGGATCAGTTAAAATAGCACTTGATCGCCATATAGCCTACGGGATTGATATAACGAATGGCTCACTATCACAAGCAATCTTGAGCAAAACCAATATGAAGCCAATAGAACGCTTTTATGTTGAAGAATCTAATATTGAAAACATAAAAACTGTCATACCCGAAGACTTAAGTGTCATAACTGGCATGCGTTGCGACGTCGGAGCGGCACCGCTCAGTTGTTTATTTGTCACAAAGAAGGGCACACGCTTCCTCGTTCCGTTTCTTTTATATTATTTTTTGTTGCTTTTGTGAGTAAAATGAGTACCAACGAAGAAGACATTGATATGGACTACCTTATTACGTTAGTCCAAGAAAGGGAAATCCTCTGAGATAAGTCCAATATGGTCTTTAAAAATAAAAGTTTAAAAGCAAAAGCATGGGAGCAAATTGCTAAAATTTTATATCCGGAATATGATAATTTTGCTTGTGATAAAAAGAACCAAATTGGTGAGTAAATATTTATTGCTTTAATGATGATTAAATCTTCTGTAACTGCCATTGTAGTGATCCTCTGTTGCTCATGAAATAGCTTGCGAATTGATCTCTTATAACATTTTCTGCTGTAATTTCTTCATCTTGAGGTTGTAATGAGTGAAATTCATCATCAATTATTGCCAATTTATCGTTTTTCCGAAAACCATCCCGATCTGCGACATAATTGTGTAGGACACAACATGCCTTTACAATATCCGTAGCAAAATTATAGGCCACATCTATTGGTCTGTGAAAAATGCGCCATTTATTCGCCATAATCCCAAAAGCACATTCGACATATCTTCTGGCTCTGCTGAGACGATAATTGTAAATCTTTTGTTGTACATTGAGATTTTTACCTCCATATGGACGCATAATGTGTTTGCTTAGTCCAAAAGCTTCGTCACCGACAAATACAAACGGGGTTTGTCTATTAGAACCACACAGTGGCTGAGGATTAGGCAATGGTAGGTCATTTTTTTGAATTTTGAAAAACAGTTGAATCGCATTCTTTACCGTATGCGCCAATGTCGATAAAAATAAATTTGTAGTTGGAGTCCACAATAGCTAACAACACTATAGAGAAAAAGGCTTTGTAATTAAAAAAAAGCGAGCCACTATTAGCAGGATTTTGCATACGAATATGCTTTCCATCAATGGCACCGATGCAGTGAGGAAAATTCGCCTTTAAATCAAAACTTGATGCAATTTCTTTTAGTTTTTCTGTTGTTAGTTCAGGAATGTTTTCTCGAAGAAGACGTTTCCATATAGCACGACAAACTCTCCTAATCATATATCGAATCGTAGATTTTCCACGTTTGAATTGGTACTCCAAATCTTGTATCGAATTTCCACTTCCCAGGTACCTGTAACAAAAACGTTTATGTAATGGTTGAATATTTTATTTTCAGGTAATGATATAGTGAAAAAATGGAGAAGCGTCAAAGATAACTTATATAAGTATTTAAAAAAAATTAAAAATGCTTCTAAATCTGGCTCAGGAGCTAAAAAACTGAAAAAAATATCATTTTTACCATCAACTTCTATTTTTAACAAAAGTAACTCAAAATGAGACAGACAGTAGCTTAGACGTAACTGGAGAAGCCAACACCGATTCTACAAGCGATATTGCACCGGAGTCTTCACGTTATGTTCCTATCACCCGCAAAAGATCCTGGGTTTGCTGGAAAAGATCTCTATTTAGAGATAAGCATGCCTTTGTAGATGTCCTTTTTGTTTATTATATCTTATGTTGTTTTATGTGCAATAAATATATACGAAATACGAAGAACAATGCAAGCCGATGATTTTGAAAAGGAAGCATTGAAAGCCCTTAAGGAGCCTGAAAATCGCCACATGTCATTTTTAAGGGTATTTTGCCATCAATTCAAGATTTTACAGAGCTTCAAACTCTCACCTTTCAAAGCAAAGTTTTGCAAATTATCACCGAAATGAGGTATGGCCCAGTGTCCCAACCATCATCATCATATGGCCCAGTGTCCCAACCATCATCGTCATCATATGCGTTTCAACAAACGTCTCATCAGCCTTTATCACACGAATATCATACAAGTAATTACAGAAGTACAAACACTCCAACAGGCTTGAACTCAGATTATAATTCATTGACATCTCCAGGTGAAATATCTCAAGACAGCGAGTACGATTTTGCAAATTTGTAATAAAGATATTAAAATTAAGAATATTAACATTTATTTTATTGATCATTATGAAAATTAAAAAAGTCATTATTAAAAAGTTATTAATAAAAGAAAATTATTTTTATTACTTACCTCAAAGTAATGCCTAGCATTTCTATTGGTTCCACTGGATTCCTCATGTAAGTATACTATTTCCGTATATGTGGTTCTAAAGATTTTAATAAAAATTCGAAACTGGACACACTCATTCGAAAGAAATTGTAAAACCTCGTTTCGTCTAAAAGCAATTCTTCATATTCTTGGAGAAAAAACTGTCCATCACCGTTCCTTAACGCAATAAAGGGAGAGACCCAGTATTGTCGTACTCTTCGAAGTCGATTTTGGCGGTGGCGTAATAGGAGAGCCAGCAACAGACGTCTTTTCCGATCCATTTTTACTAACTGATTACGGCGCCGCCGGTGCCAACGCTACGTGGGCACCGGCGGCGCCGCTGCGACATAACAGCGCTGCGGCGCCGCACCGCTCGTATGCCCGCCGATACGGCGAAATCTTTGCGGTGCGGCGCCGCAACGCGTCGTGTGCTCTGGCCCTAACGTAATTTTTTATTGGAATATTTCTCCAATTGGAAAGATTATAATACCAACGATTACGAATATCTTATTTAGATGATTTGGCCAAAGTAGTGGGTGATCGTCTATGGGTAGGACTGCAGACGTTGTGATAGTAATAACCTAAAGTTGTTTTAGAGTGGTTTTGGTTAAACAGTATCGTCAAGAGGTTCCTCAGTCAGTGATGAATATAAGTAACATAAAAATATTGATAAGCATCGAGTCCGTGCTTATTAGAATAAATTCCAAGTAAAAAACCATTTAAAAGACATTTCGATTACATGTGTTTATAAAGGAGGGTTTTTGCTAGAGCTCACGGCCAGTAGGGACACGGGCCCTAGGGAAGGGCCCCACAACCCCGCCCAACAGTGGAGGTCAACCGAGTTCTACGGACCCAAGACAGATGAAGTTAGATTTAGCTAAGCAAAATAAGCTTAAATTTTATAAAAAAAATGCTTACAATAACTCAAAATTGTAAACACAATTTATAAGAAAACATAGGGTTAACTATGTGTTCATTAGTACGCTTTTGGCATTATCTTTCACCTGTTTTGGGGCCATCCTCCTCCTACACATTCCCATACACAATCTACGTGACTGCAATATTTAAGACTGCTGAAGACCTGGAATTAGCCAACTGAATACAACAGCACCTAGAGACCGTCTGAATCTAAAAATCTCAAATCGCTCCCCTCCCTAGTTTCCCTGCCAATCAACTACATTAAGACTATTAAGGATATATTTTTATATTATATGATATTGTGATTTCTCTCATCCATCAGTCCAACATGTTTGTTGATCGGTTACGGCATATTTTTATTTGCACATACTCGGTATTGAGGTTATCTTGAGAGAAACGTCTCTTAAGTTTTATTCCGTAACCATGTGGATGTTCATCCAGATATTTTATATATAAATTAGTTTTAAGACATTTAAATTCAGCTTCACTAATTGGGTCACTAGATTGATAATGTAGCGTGTGTTTAGGTTTGATTCTAACGGATTTCACGCCATCCACAGGCATTCTACAGCGAAGTAAACTTCACTCTAAACAGGGGCGATGAGCGTCCCTGAATGATGCGACCGGGGTCTGTACCACAATGTCAAATCAATCCAAACTGTACAATCCATCTTTTAATCAGGGTATGCGAGTAGATCTCTAGTCCATGAGTAAGAAGAAGTCTAGGCACTATGTGCTTACGACAAAGGTATAAGGGTATGAACCAGATAGTACTCAAAGCAGTGACAGCCTTTGGAAAATGGAAAGCACAAGTTCGTTCGAATTCTAATGCAGTAAGAATGATCGAACTTCTGAATCGGAGGCGTTTCAGAAGGGGAGAATGACTGCTAATAAACCTTAGGCCATGTAGAATCTAGTTGAGTGTTCTTATAGTAATGTCAGCTTCTTGTAGAGTAAACTTGTATGTATGTGTTTTGTGAATGACCAAGTAACCACGTCAATCTACATGCTTTATGGAATTAGAATATGTTTGTTATTTAATGTAAAGTTAGGTAGGCCAACCAACATGATAGACGGTTAAGAAAAGAAAAATTAAAACAGCCACAATCAAAAGATATTTAGTTTCTTAGATAGTTTTATAAGTATTTAGGTATTTCAAGAGTGAGAAGGAAATAACGTAATTAGTCATACGAATTTCAGAAACTTGTTTTGTTACATAAACCCAAATAATTGTGTTTAGTCTCCTTACCTACACAACCTCAACTACGCAATTCAATCATTTAGCCAAAAGACAAACAAGAATAAGATCAGAAAAAGAAAGCCTGGCAACCCAAAAGTCTGCGCTAAATGCATCCAAAGCAAATCACGAGGACGACCAACCGAAAACTCACCAAATTGACGAATTTGAATACCGCAAAATAAAACCCGCGGCATGAACGCAAAACAAAACCTAAAATTACAAGCCCCAGAACCACAAATAATCTATCTCGTCGATGACCCGCGCACGATCGCTTCGGCAGCCGGAAGTCCAGGACCTAGGTCTACCAGGTCCATCTCCATCCATTCCTGGGATATCGGAGGCTACAGCAGGAAACAACACGTAGCATCGTTACACTTCAGTCCCCATTTACCCGCTTACAATAGGGGTAATATCGACACCACCCAACTCAGGCAAGCCACCATCAGAAAACATCCAACACAAAAGAACAACTAACACACTTCTGAAAATATCATTTGAGCCCCAACTTACATTTCACTCGACGACCAGTAACCAATAAAACCCTTTCATCTCGACCCATCACTTTTATATTTTCTATTCCCACCAAAATGTCCTACTCAAGGCATGCTCGCCAAACCACCATGTAAAACTCCGCGAGTCATTCTGATAGGTTCGTTTCATTTCCTTTCGAAACTCAGTGCTCTGATTGGTTACTGGTCTACACCGTATTCACATTTTATATTTCAGATCACAAAGTTCAACTAGAAATAGACTTTATAACATCATAAAATAATCTTAATAAAATAATACTCATTTGTTTTCTATATAAACCAACTTATTGCAATTATAGTGAATAAAGTTCTACTTTGAGTTAAAACCATCAGGAATTTAAAGGCGATCGACCACCATCTGTATTTCCAACATTGAACCTACTACGCATCTGTTTGACCTACCAAACTATATCGTAACTAAACACCCTAACGTATGAGTTTCGATTGAATGAGTGATACTAATTGCGACATTTCAAAACAACATCACAAATGTGTAAAATGGTCATAATTCGATATCCACTGAAAGCAACGGTGAAGTTGAACCATGTTCATTTTAAATTTATGATTCATAATTTATTTCATAGCTCTTAAAGTTTATGCGCATTTTGGAGAATGTTTAAACAAATATATTTCTACCTACTGAGAAATAAACCAAATGTTTGTTTCGTCACAACCACTCCATCCAAAATTGACGGTCTTTCAATACGAACACAATACCTGGTATACAAAAATTCAAACCTGTCACTAGTAACTTGGACATGATAGTATGCAAAGCTGACATACGATCCACTAATACTGAACCATCCAAAATTGACGGTCATTCAAGAAACAAGACACCTGACATAAGAACATTCAAATCTGACAACAATAGGATTTCATCAAATTGGTCTTTGTTTTTAAGTGTTGAGTTAAAATTATCAACAAAAATTTCGATAGTGTCCAAGTTTAAATGGTTTTTTTTTGATGATTTTAACTCAACACTCCAAAACAAAGACCGATTTGATGAAATCCTAAACTTAACATCAAATGTTTCGCCAGATGACAATAATGCCATCCTGAGTGAAACATTTCGGATATCCCCTGATATAGAGTTTGTTGACTCATTTGATAAGGGATTTTAAATGTAGCGAAGATATTGATGTACTGTCAAATAGTGATTATACACTACTAAATTTTGTTTTACAAGATAATCATAATGCACTTCAACTTGATTGCCACACTCTTAGAGAAGAGCCACGAGATGAATTTCAACATAAATACTTAGGAACAAGGGATAAAATTACATCAAATAAGAAGCGTACATCAAGTGTATCCAAACAAGAGAAATATTCCACAGAGCCAAAACGGTTTTGAAAAACCAGGCAAGAATCGTTAATTAATTAGTAAGACTATATCGAATTAAAATGATCAAATCAGAAGTTTGAAAGGTAAACTGCTGTTACTCGAACTTTGGCCTGTACGATTTGCAAGGTACATCTATCACTATTTAAAGCATTACAGCTTTAAATAGTGACAGATGTACCTTGCAAGCTTGATTTCTTACAAGCTACATTTTGATATTACTGTCAAAATGTAGCTTGTAAGAAATTAGTTTGTTCAAAATCTGTAGCAATTGTCTTGGTGAATGAGAAAGATTTAATTTCTGGTCATATCTTTAATTAAAAAAATGCTGTTTCAGTGACGACACTAATTGTATATTTTAACAGCAGCAGTCAAGATATGATACGAGATACTTAAATTGTTAGGCGATACTGTAATTATAATACTACATTATACAATAATAGGTCTTTTATTATAATGCGTTTACAATGATTAGCTACGAAACATAATTATTCATTCAAAGGTTTAATTCTAATATCTGTAAGTAACGGTAAGATTGCGAAAACCGTTAGTTTATAAATTAACGCAATAGTTTTTAAATTATCGACAAATTGTAAACAAGACAAACAAGGTTTAAAATTTATGTTTTTTGCTCTTACATGTCAACCTAACACGAAGGATAAAAAGAGCCCTGCCTGAACCACCACTTGGCCCAGGTATTTCGTTTGAAGTCCAAGTTTAAACTAGTTCCCAATTTAATGGTTTGATTGTAAACTAACGCGTAATATTACATAGTCGGTCCATAAGTTCTGTCACAAATATTTTGCCGCATAGTAAATAATACCAAGTTTTATTTTATTTAATACTATATATGGTTTGATAGCTCATTAAATACTGATAAATTAGAACGATTATTGAATTTAAATGCTTAAAGCCATATTACACCAATGCTAGTTTCTTCAGAGATTTTGCACTTTTTTACCCAATCAAAAATACGGACGTGATTCACTTTATCTTTTTTCCATGACTCTTAAACCTTTCAAACTTACGTGAGATTTTAGTCAGAACCCTCCCTGAACCCGTTACCTTCATTTTGAAGCATAAGATAACTAAGTCTGGGTAAAACTAATTTTCATATTCACATTTTACGTAGTGTACTTGTTGCCCACAAGATCATTTTTATACGTTTTTCTGAAAACGTAAAAAGTACGTAAAGTTCTCTTTAGGAGCAGTTGGAACTGAAAGCTAACAGAAAATCAAATGCTAGTTGTTAAGCATGGTCTAAAATCGAGGTTTCAGAATAAATAAAAAAAACCTTGTTGGTTATCTGGAACACTGTTTTTTTAATTAAATTTGTGGTAAGTGGTATTTTTGTCAGTTGCGGCGTGTTTTGGGTTCGCGATTGTCTCAAGTTATAAGGTTTTTTGTCATATTGCGATAATCGTACAAAATGTATTGTATTGCAATTTGATTCGTATAAAATAAACTTTTTAATCATGTATAATACGAATAAGAAAAAGTTTATTGCTGAGTTTTATTTATCAAAAACCTTGTGACAGAACATAAGGACCGACTAAGT
Organism: Argyresthia goedartella; assembly: GCA_949825045.1. Taxonomy (NCBI): domain Eukaryota; kingdom Metazoa; phylum Arthropoda; class Insecta; order Lepidoptera; family Argyresthiidae; genus Argyresthia; species Argyresthia goedartella. The sequence continues at coordinate 2,426,695 of OX463811.1, read as the reverse complement.
ATAAGCAGTACGGTACAGTTTACAATTTATCGACAGTTTATAAACTAACAAGAAAAGATATAATAGTTTTTACAATAATAAAGTAACATACAGATTTAATATGTGATACTTAATTTATTTAATTCGTTGTTACCAAAGACCGAGCAGCACGTGGGCCCAATTCCTAAATAAAATAAGAATTGGTTCCTCTGCCTTATGCTGCCAGCGCCACACTCGACGGAAATTCCATCGCGGATCTCCTGCGACGGAACGCCAATACATGTTATTGCATATAAATTACAAATAGCGGGCACACTATGCGGAAGATCGGTCGTTCCGTCGCGGACGATCGGACGCTGGACCGCCGCTCTCTTGCGTCTGCTCCGTCCTCCGCGCACCGAACTTCGGTCGGCGTAAGATCGGCAACGTCGCATTCCAGGCATTTGTATGCATCGCGCCACATTCGGCGGATTACTCGCGGCGACGGCGCACGCACAGGGTGTTCGACACTGAACAAATTATTATTGAAGTGCAAAATAGAGTTTGCCTTTGGGACTCTAGAGAAAAGCCGGATAGAACGGCAAAAAAACGAGCATAAGAAGAGCTCAAAATTTTTACTTTCCTTAGTTCCTCAAATCAAGACAAAATCCTGAATGAAAGACAAAATTGTGATTTCAGAATCGAAGTGATGAATTTGAATTATAATATCAAATATCGAAACCCATACAACATATCACGTAATCAAACGTATTCTTACAACCATCCTGGCTATAGCACATACGAACAATCACCTGCAACATATACAGCAGATGGATCATCGCCGGTGTACCAAGCATATAATACGAATACAAACAGTACAAGTTCCTATTCGACCATATAGTCACCCGAATCTATTGAAACTCAAGTTCGTCCAATTCAATCAGCTGTAACTGAAACAGCACACTCAATTGAGGAAATATTGCAGTCCAGCAATTCAATCCAATAAAAATTAAAGATTTGATTAATCATTATAATTTTTTTTTTTTATTTACAATATGAATATTTATCTTACCTTAATGTAACGGTCAGCCTTTCTTCGGGAGGTATAGCCGTTCTAAATATTGTATTTTGTTTGGTCCTTCGTTAAATTTAGCAATACATACAATCATTTGATGGATTTATTACCCGACTACGGCGACCGCCAAAAGGAAGGGTAATGATTTTGGCAGTCTATGTATGTATGTGGGTGGGTATGTATGTATGTCCACTCGTAGCGCCTAAACTACTAAACCGATTTTAGTAAATGAGGTGTCAATAGATTTGTAATAATTCTGCGGGTGACAAAGGCTATGTAGATCTGATGTGGCGCCCTCTAGCGGCCATAAAAAACTCTTTAGTTAGGTAAATGTTTGGTACTCATGAACTATGATAGCTAGAGAGTTGAAATTTTCACAGATGATGTGTTTCTGTTGCCGCTATAACAACAAATACTAAAAACAATAAATAAAAAATAATAATAAAAGGGGGCTCCCATACAAAAAATCTTATTTGTACGTTTTTATTATTTTCTATAAATTATTGACGACAACAGGTAGACGCTTGAAATATTCACAGATTATTTCGTTGGACATATGCTACAAAAATTGATAATTGCTTTAGAATAAATTTAATATACAAGGGTGGCTCCCATACAAGAAACACATTTTTTTGACAAATTCAAATGTTTAGCACGTTTAGCAGCCTAGCCGGCTTGACAGATTCTAGCTTTGAAGTTGTCATACGATGCGAAACTTAATGTACCCCACTTAGTTCTCAGACAGTATTGCACTAACGTAAGTATATTAAGAAATATCAATCGATCTTAACTTATAAACTGGTCCTATACATTGTTAAGTTCCACTTCATTAAGTGGAACTTAACAATGTATAGTATTCCGATAGATGGAGTTCAGATCAAGTTAAAACGCGCAAGCGGATAATTTGCCTAAATAGTTATACTTTTTCCTTATACTACCTTCCTTAAAAATACACTCAGAATTTTCTCAAAACAATAGTATATAAATACAAAAGTATACATACCTATACGTAATTACATTAAAAATGCCACTTTCAAAGAAAAGTAAGCAAGCTACAAAAAAAGCTGCGCTACGTAAACAAGAGTCGTCAGAGGCACGAGTCTCTAGACTGAAGAATATGAAAGAGCATGCTTCTAACGCACGTGCACGTGAAGAATCTTTATCCAGAGAAAAAAGGCTAACATCAATGCGTGAACGTGCCAGAAGAATAAGATCAGTAGAGTCACCGGAATCACGTGAGATGCGACTCTCCATGATGAGAGGTCATGCTGCAGAGGTCAGGGACCTAGAATCCCCGCATTCCCGTGAGATGCGGCTCGCCATGAAGAGAGCTCATGCTGCTGAGGTCAGGGACCTAGAATCCCCGCATTCCCGTGAGATGCGTCTCGCCATAAAGAGAGCTCATGCTGCTGCGGTCAGAAACCTAGAATGCTCGCATTCACGGGACATGCGACTCTCCATGATGAGAGATCATGTTGCTGAGGCTAGGGACTTAGAATCCCCACAATCTCATGAGTTGCGACTAGCAGTTATGAGTGAACATGCCTCCCAGATCAGAGATGCCGAATCTCCTACATCGCGGGAGTGATATTTTTAGTTCTACAAGTAGAGGCAAGCAGTGCACGGCCAATGCAACAGCAGCAATCGCCTATGCCTCATCAAACCCATTGCAAGGCTGGAAATCCTCCGATATTGACCGGGTGCTGATGTTTGGGGACAAATATTATAAAATTTGCCTTGAAAATCTAGATATTCAGCCGGAATACCTAGCCACTGATGAGTTGTTGCCTATAGTAACAATTTCCGAAAAAAGATACACCTTAGATATCGGAGTAGACGCTGCAATAGGTTTAGTTAATAGTTCTGGAAACGTATTCAGTGGATATTTCGGAAGTATCAAGGCTGGACTTGAAAATTTGTTGCAGAGGCCAGAAGTGACAGTGAAATTTCAGTGGCAGTGATAGCGCAAATGGGTAAATTCTACCTTTTTGACTCACACTCCCGTGGTCCAAAAGGCCGCATTGCTCCCAGTGCTGGTCGAGCAATGGTTATGATTTTCCCGACAATAGATGCACTTTCTAAGCACTTGCATTTCGTACTTGGTGTAAGACCGAGAAGAGATATTCAATTCTCTCTCACCACCGTAGTCAGAATTGGTAGGACAAAGTAATGAATTGCTGGATCGTGAGTTAGATTCATCACATGTGAATTCGGAAAGACTGGAAGAACAATTTAATATGGCTAATTTCCCAGGATCTGATGACTTTGGCATAAGCACAACTCTTTTAATGCCTATTGATGTTCCAGTACCAGATATTGCCGATGTAATAAGTCAAAATGTTAATGATGATGGCGCCATACCAATACGAGAAATAACCCGTAAAACAGCACCCCCAGTCAGCGTTCTTCTAGAGCGTAGGCCCCATTGGTATCTTACACTATCATGCAATGATCTTAATGGGCCCGATATGTTGCATGCATTACTGGTCGCTGACGGCAGGCCGAACGCCAACGTTGAGGACCTCACTTTTGAGGAAAAGGTCAGATTAGTGGAGACATATCCGGTAACCATGTCTCGACAATTCATGTTCCGGCTGAATGCTCTGCTAAGACTCTTAAAAGCAGAGTCCACCCATCCATTGTTAGGGCGCAATGTTGAGGACTACTGGTGGAGAATTGAATTTCAGCTCCGAGGTAGCCCCCATGTCCATATGTTAGTGTGGTGGAAAGTCATGCCTGACTTCAATTTTCCAACAGGAATAGCTTTGATAGAAAATGTCATTTCATGTGAGCTCCCTGATGAAGATGAAGGAAAAGAATTGGTACGTCGACTGCAAACCTACCACCATACTGCAACCTGTTACAAGCGGAATGACACCAGTCTCGGAAACGACCAAGATTCTCGACGATCAGCAGGCCACAAGGAATGGTGGTCGGTTCTATGAATTGAAACGTGGTCCTGATGAGCATATGATTAACAACTACAACTTGCGGCTGTTAATGCTTTGGCGCACCAATATCGACATACAGCCTGTTGTGTCAGCAATAGGTGTGGCAATGTATATTGCCAAGTACATAGCAAAATCAGAGCCTACGCAAATTCAGGCTGCAATAACGGGCGCACTTAACAGACTTCAGGAACGGGGAGGGAGCTTTCAACAACAAATATTCGCCGTACAAAGTGCTCTACTAAGTCATCGACAAGTGTCGGCCTCAGAATGCGCGTTCAGGCTATGCCATCTAAGGCTTAGAGAAGGTTCACGAAAATGCGTTTTCGTCAACACGTGTAAACCTCAAGAAAGGTACCGAATGCTACGGTTTGATACAGACTGCCCTGAACCGTATAAAAGTATTTTCGAGCGGTACGAAAACCGTCCGAGAAATCTAGAAAGTCTAAGTTTAGGGGAGTTTGCTGTTACTTATGAACCTGTATCTTCGGCTTCCTTCGGTGATGACGAAAATGGCGATGACGACGCCTACGAGACCCTAGAAGAGGAATCAGCTCCAACCATAACTTTGTTAAATCGGATGGGACGGATGAAACGGCGTAGGAAGAGTGCTATCTTAAGAACCAGATACTATACCGCCGCTTCCGATCCTGAAGCGTACTATTATAGCTTATTGGTAGCTCATTGTCCGTTTCGTGTCGAAGATGAGTTATTGATGGACTATAATAGCGCTAGAGAAGCATTTTTAGCCAAACGCGCTGGATTGCGCCCACTTGAGCCGGGTGCTAATATCGACCTGATGAATCACTGGAAAGAAGAGATTCAAGATGCAATTCGCCGTGTTACAGCTGAAAATGCTGCACAATTATGTGCAAATGATGTTGATGCTAATCTACAGCAACCATACGTTTTAGATCCAGATACTCACATTCATCTAGACATGCCTGATGTTGATGAAGAAGTTACAGAACCCGCTAATCTTGTAATGACTGACGAAGAGTTCTTACGACAAGTTCGTTGTTTAAATGTGGACCAAAAACGGCTATTTGCGCTAATCAGTGAGAAAATCTTACAGGACAATGCTATTGTCACACCTCTTCGCATGTTTGTCACTGGTGGCGCAGGAAGCGGTAAAAGTTTCACACTGAAGCTTATAGTGCAACAAATTCGTAGACTCTGTACAGATCGCCAAAGTGTAGTGATAACAGCACCAACTGGCGTTGCTGCGCGCCTTGTTGGTGGGTGCACGTTACACTCGACTTTTTCATTGCCCATTGAAAAGGGTCGAGTAACACCAATGAGGCCTTTATCCGGGGATCGACTCCAAAGAGAGCGAGCGAAAGGGAGGAGCATCAACTGGCTTATTATAGACGAGATATCTATGGTGCCGTATCAATCACTTAGAAACATACACATTCGGCTCCAAGAAATAAAACAAAGTTCTGATTTCTTTGGTGGTGTCAACATAATATTGTTTGGAGACATTATGCAATTGCCTCCCGTAGCGAAGATGTCAGGAGGATCGTATTGTTTCAGACAACCCGATCAATTTGCAGCGGAGCCTCATCTATGGAGACTTTTTAGTTTCACTGAGTTAAGAGAAAATTTGCGCCAAGAAAATGATACTACGTTTGTGGATATTTTGAACAACATCAGAGTTGCTCAGTTAACTGTCGAACAACTGTCTATTTTAGACAGTCGCAGGTTACTCAATGCAAACGATCACGAAAATGTTATCAGAATCTACCCAACCATCAAACAAGTAGATCGGTATAATAGCGAAATGAGTGAAAGTCTTTCGAAGGTCACAAAGATTTATGAGGTTAAAGCAGCAGACACATCTACCGAAACTAAAACATACGGTCGACAACCTCAAAGCGAACATGTTCCAAGTGACCCCAATAAGACTGGAGGGTTACTGAATAAAATTGATATAGGTGTTGGCTCAAAAGTAATGCTCAAACAGAACTTAAACATAAGTCGCGGTCTCGTGAATGGTGCTATGAGTATTGAGTGGCCAGCCTTACGCCGAGATCAATTGGAGCCCGGTGAACTGCCAGCGGCCGTGAACATTAAGATTGATGACAGCACAATAACACCTGACAACTTGGAAAATAAAACAGTCCGAATAACCCCTTCCACGGCTGAATATGACGGGTTGAGAGGAAGTGGCAAAATTTTGCGTAAAATGCTACCACTGATTTTACACATGTTACAAGGTTGTAACAAGATGATACACAAGTTACAAGGTTGTACCTTAGAAAAGGCTGTAGTGGACGTTGGCAAACGTATTTTTTCGAAAGGGCAGGTTTACGTGGCATTAAGCAGAGTAAAGTCACTTGAGGGTTTATACATCAGTGACTTAGATCCACGTAAACTATTATCCCACCCCCATGATGCACTTTAACTGAATTGGAGAGACTCCGAAGTCTCAACTCTGCTGAGTAACTTTGTCAAAGTCAAAGTTTTTTATTTCATCAAAGTAAAAAAAAAACTATCAAAAAAAAAGATGAGTAACTTTATATGTAGGTATTAGCGAAATCGATGGTATTAGCCGAATGAAACGAACTACAAACAATTCTGCGCAGTTGTCCGATGTATGTTGATAAATCTTAGAAAAAGATAGTCTAAAATAAATATGATATCTGATATTTATTTGCGCCTAATCAAAATGATGTTTGAAAAGATATATGTATCTAATTAAGATTAAGATGCTTTATGATTTTGCTATAATTTGTTAAAACAAGATTGTATTATGTTTAATAAAACTATATAATTTGATTAAAACATGGATTTAATATTACTGCGATAGGATATGTATCCCGCTTAAAATTCTTACACAAAAACTTTTGTAAACTGTAGGTTCTCTGAACATCTACCTAGTAAACTAAACTCATCTTCCTATATCTTAAAAATGGAGCTGTGAATTATAATATATGATCAAACGAACTTCACCAGCGAAGTTCGATCATTATTATATGAACAGCTCCATTCGAAGATATAGGAACCCACCCTCCGCAACCCATGAAGATGACAAAAGTTTTTGATAAAAAAAAAACTCTAAAGTAATGAGGTACCTACTCGAGACCGTGAGCCGAGTCCGGCGGTAGGGCAGGGAATAAACGTGTCGATTTGTTACGCGATTTTCAATCGATTTGTATCGCCGTATCAAATAATTTCGCTAAGGAATTCGTAAAAAATGTTACAGACATAGTACCAAGCTGTGATGTACCACTGCTAAATCAATCACAATCTACTGAGTATTTTTATTAAGTTTTTATTAATACTGGAAGTGAAGTGATTTGATTGTAATTAAATTTATTACAAAATGGCGCCAAAAAAAACCTCAGGTGTATGGAAGTGTTTTGAGAAAGTGGACGGCGATAAAATAAAGTGCATAAATCTCATCATATTATTTACTCGACTCAGATTGACAATTCTTCAACTACCTCACCCGCTCAAATAGATTCCGATTTATTAAGTGTAGCTTCTGGTTCTGGAGAAAAAATTCCAGTCAACGAGGACAAGAACTTCAATCTATCCCAGTCAATGACAGACGGCGAAACACCACCACCACGTAAACGGCAACTTCAGATGACCTTTCCATCTAAGCAAGCTCTGAAGGTAAACTCTAAAAATGTGGATAAAGCGTTACTGAGAATGGTGTGTCTTGATTTTCAACCACTTCAAGTCGTTGAAAATACAGGTTTTCAAGAGTATACTCGTGCGCTTAACCCTAATTATGAGCTAGCTTCGCGAAAGATTCTTTCGGAAAAATTAATTCCGGAGCAATATTCTTTGGCAATGAAGGCTACGCAAGAGATGCTTAAAGTAACAGATTACATTGCTTTGACAACAGACTTGTGGACCTCCGATAGCAGCAAAAGTTACATGACCCTGACGATTCATTTTATTTATGATGGCAAATTTAAGACTTTAACTTTAGGGATGCCCATACGTCAGAAAATTTAGCTAGTGAAATGAAAGATATATTGGAAACTGAATGGAATATTTTGGACAAAATCATTCATCATTCATTCATCAAAATCACAATAATTTGCGTTACAACTGACCATGCGGCTAATATAAAAAAGCTGTTGTTGATATTCTGCAAAAACGTCACCACAGTTGTGCAGCTCATTCATTGAACTTGGTGGTTCAAGATACCATCAAAGACAATGAACTTTTGATTCGATTGATTGAAAAGTGCCGAGCAATAGTAGCCTATTTCAAAAGAAGTAATAATGCTGCATATAAATTAAAACAGGTTCAAGAACAAATGCAGCTGGAATCCTTAAAACTAAAACAAGATGGCCAGACCAGATGGAATTCAGTGTATTATATGCTCGAACGTCTCGATAAGGTCAAGATACCTCTTTCTGCTGCAATCTCTTCATTACCGTGCTATCCGGATAATCTTAACGCTGAGGATTGGATCGAGGTGTACGAGTGCCTTTGCGTGTTAAAACCTGTGGAAAAAATGACAGGTATTATATCTGGCGAGCAATATCCAACGTTATCCTGCATCATACCTCTTATTCGAGGCGTACAAACGGCACTAAGAAGTTGCAGTTCTAATTCCGAAGTCGCTAGCAGATAAACATAAAATTACTGGATGTTTTCGATAGAAGGTTTGGCGGTCGTGAGATTAACAAAACTGTTGCTAAAGCAACATTCATGGATCCAAGATTTTAAGAAAGCTGGTTTTGGCGTCGAGACAAATGCAGATAATGCTCAAAAGTTTGTTGTTGACGAGTTGATGATAATAGAAACACAGGAATCTCAAGCTGAATACCAGGTGCCAAATAGATTCTCTTCTCCGATCTACTTCACGTCTCGAAACACCTACAACTTCATCTTCAGATTCCCAGCAGATAACTTCAGAGGTGACTGGCGAGAATTTATGGGAGCATCTAGATAAAAGGGTATTGGAATTTTCATGCATGGAAAACCCCACAACATCAGCAATTATCAAGGTGAAACAGTACGTAGAGCTACCGTATTTGGATAGTAAAGCCAATCCACTTAATTTTTGGGAACTTCGCAAAATCACGAACAGCGGCCTTTATAAAATAGCTTTAAAGTATTTATGCATTCCAACCACGTCTGTTCCATCAGAACGAGTTTTCTCTAAGGCTGGAATTTTATGCAACCAACGCCGCAATAGACTAGAGTCCAAGAAAGTTGACCAAATACTTTTTTGAACAGTTATTTTAAATAACTTTTATTTTCTTATCTCTATTTTCTTTTTTATATAATAATAATAATAATAATACATTGGACACTATTTACACACATTGATCTAGCCCCAAACTAGGATTCCCTGTATCTTGGGTACTAGACAACGATACACATACTTATGTAGATAAATATTATACTTAGATAGATAAACAACCATGACTAGGGTACAAACATTCGTTCTCATCAAACAAATATTGCCCCCACCGGGACTCGAACCCGGGACCCTTGGGTCGAGTCGGCAGGGTCACTGCCGACTCGACCATTCGGGTCGTCAATATATTATTCATAATTCATAATTCATAATTCTTTATTGCACACACATATTCAATTTAAAAGGTAACATTAGGAGAAATCATATGTACAAAGGCGAGCTTATCTCTAAAAAGAGATTTCTTCCAGCAAACCAAGGCATGAAAGGGAAATGTATCATGAAAGGGTAGGCAGTGTACAATATCTAATATCTAATTTATACTAAAATACATATAATATAAAATACGGAAAATAAAATACTTATATACCAGACTACTAAATACAATACATACATATACCTGCAAATATAGTTTATATATTATAATGATATACCTACATACTATAACTCTCACGAAAGAGAGAGGAAGTGCTCTTTTACCCGGTTTTTGAAAGAGACAATAGTGGGAATGTCTCTTATAGTGCAAGGTAGTGCGTTCCACAGTCGGACCGCCTGCAGCCTGAATGAGTGCTCATATGCCGAGGTGTTATGCCTTGGAGTGGCTAAGAGTGAGACCGTGTGAGATCTCCGGTGCCGATCTCCTAAAAAGAGATACTCAAAGCGTTCTCGAAGGTAGCTGGGGTAGCGCGGGTTTTTCAATATATTGAAAAGATAAGAGAGAATATGAGTGTCTCGGCGACGACGAATTGGAAGCCACCCCAACTCTTTGCGATATTGAGAAACATGGTCGAATTTATATATTATTTAGTTATGTACGGTATTGCGAGTACGGTTTTGGTAGCTTGAGGGATACCTACCTTCCCAAATGTTATATTCTGAGCTATTGAGTTTGTGTAGGTAGGTACCTACTTATTGTAAAATTAAAATGGTTTGATTATTTTAATGCTTACTATATCTGTCTAGTGTTTAGATGTAAAATATTATTTAAAACTGTCTCAAATGACTAATAAATAATAATATTAATAATATATTTGCCAGAGGCAATTATAAGGAGAGCGACATCTTCGGGAGTAAAGAAAAAGGCTTGAAATGCGCGCAAATACGAGACTAGACTAGACTGATTTATTATAGGGAATCCTAGCTTATATACTATGTTGGTACATGTTATTAATGACGTGCATAAGACATAGTGCGTGATGAATATAAATATACCTTATCTGTGACGGACGTCGACTTATCTTAACATTACGTGAAAATATGACTAACATACTCGACCGGCACAGATACTCCCCCCTTTAGGGAAAATAATAAATGAATGTACTTATAACAATGGAAATAAAATCTAAGTTAGATAACATAACAAACTTATATCAACTGCAATAATAACTAGTAGTATTTTAATAAACATAAAACCAGATCTTAATTTTGCATACTTTAACTTAATCTATTTTCATATATAAGGAAAGTTATTGTTAAATAAAACTAGACAGTAATAGAGCATATTTAAACTTAATCTAAAGGTAACTTACACGAATTAGGAAAATAAAGGAACTACGGTTATGTGAATTCTACATAAGTTTAAAGAATAACATAATATTTACCTACAGGCGAGTCTTGTGTCTGGCCGCACATTTCATAAAATAAACTAAAAACTGGAAAACAGAAAAACACTAGGAAAATGGGGCTTCGCGGTTAGTAAACTTACCTAACCTATAACTGGAAAAGATCCGCAGGAGAGTCGTCTGATGCTGTAGCCGTACATGTTTTTCAGGAATCGATGAGTCAATTTACATGGAAAATCGTTGAAGTTGTAATCACTGTTTGTTTATAATTGCGACCGTACCTACACAAGGATGATTGTGCTGAATCAGCGTCAGCATTAAATCTGTAACCTTGGCTGTAGGCAGTCAATGATCTCGTACGTCATATGTACGTGCGTGCTCTTCACTCTTGAGTGAATATTAAGTTGTCGATTGATGAAATTCGTGTGCCTAAAAACCTTGGGATTTGGCAACATAGGGTACATCTTGTACACCAATCGTTTATATATATATGTATATATCTCTCTCTCTCTTCAGTGATTTGATTATTCTTCGTGCGATGTTCTTCCTGGATGATTTCAATATTCGTTGAATTAGGTATATCGGTGATGTTTCAATACTCTTTTGGGGCTGGAACGGCTTCCTATGTCTTGAACTTGAAAAGCTGCTTGCTGTGAATGAATTTGCCGACGCGTTCATTTCTGCTGGTGCGAGCTCCATTTTGATAAATCAGCAGTCGGCTGACTATCGGGTCATTGTTCTTGCGGTATTTTGAGTTCGATGCGGGAAATCTTCAGTTGAAGTCTTTTGGCTTCTGGTCCCTTATGGCTTGCTTGAGGTCGTCTTGGTTTGGGTGTGGTCTTGATTATGGATTTCTGCAGCGTGGTTTGAAATATGTATGCAGAAGTCGGGGCTCGGCGATCTTGGACGAAGTGCTTCTTGCTTGCACTTCTAAGATGGCAGCACACGGAGTTTTCTTCGCGGCTGGGTCCATGCTGCTATTACCGAAGGTTGCTGATGTTCAAAAGTCGGGTCACCACTTTGCCAGAGGCAATTATAAGGAGAGCGACATCTTCGGGAGTAAAGTAAAAGGCTTGAGATGCGCGCAAATACGAGACTAGACTAGACTGATTTAATATAGGGAATCCTAGCTTATATACTATGTTGGTACATGTTATTAATGACGTGCATAAGACATAGTGCGTGATGAATATAAATATACCTTATCTGTGACGGTCGTCGACTTATCTTAACATTACGTGAAAATATGACTAACATACTCGACCTGCACAATATATATCTTGATTATTTAGTCTGTCGTTAGTAAATTTGTCAATATGTGTCACTTTACGACTTGATTTTCTTTTTATTAACTAAAATTACTTGTAAAGTTCAGAAAAAATATCTGAAGTATTCTTCTTCTTTTTGAGTCGACGGTCATCTCAGATACGGGCGGCCCAAAGGCCGCATTTGCAATAGCTCGCTCGGTAGCCTTATACAGCTCCTCGTCCGTGCAGGTTGTCGGGCACGCAGGGCACCCAGTCATGTGCGCAATCGTCTGTCTCGGGTATCCACAGACGCACGCCGTGTCTAGTTCCGAGATGATGCCCCACCTCGCCAGGTTAGCTCTGGACCTCCCCACTCCAGCTCTGAGACGGTTGAGAGATTTCCAGATCGGCCAGCTGAGCTTGTATCCTTCAGCTAGTTTCTCTTTCACGCAGTTGCTCGGGTCTGTAGGGTTCAGTCGTGACTGCCACTTGGCGAGGCGTGTAGTTTGAGCTGGTTGACTTAGCGGCTGCACTGAGTGCAGGAAGCTTTTTCTGGAACGCAGCCTGGGCCTGGCTGGTACATGGTTGAACAGGGGATGCCGTCTGTCATGTGTCTGCTTTGACCTTTCAACCGAGCTAGAGACAGATCTCCGAACCTCTGGGGCGGCTATTCCTGCTAGCTGGTACAGCTTGTCGGTTAGTGTGGGTTTCAGACAGCCCGTTATGAATCGACATGACTCGTTCAATGCCACGTCGACCAGCTTTGCGTGCGTTGAACGTTCCCACACAGGGCAGGCGTACTCAGCCGCAGAGTAGCACAGCGCCAGAGCTGTGGTGCGCAGGACGGTTGGCTTTGCTCCCCAGGATGTCGTGGTCAGCCTCTTGAGCAGGTTGTTACGTGTGCAAACTTTTTGTTGGGTCTTCGTGCAATGCTGCTTCATTGTCAGGCTTCTGTCTAGGGTTACGCCGAGGTACTTAGGGAAACTGTTGTGGGACAGTTTTACGTCTCTCCATATGATGTTAAGTTCCCTTTTAGCATCCCTATTGTGGAAATGGTATGCACAGACCTCTGTTTTGGCTGGGTTTGGCTTCAGACCGTTAGCAGCATAGTATTCGCCAAGCTTGTTCAGGGAAGAGGTAATTATTCCCTCCACGCTCTCGAAGGTGTCCGATTGAGCCGCGAGTGCTAGGTCGTCAGCGTATATGAAGCTTCTGGTATCCTATGTCCTAGGCTAGTCATTTGTATATATGTTGAACAGACTTGGCGCCAGGACACTACCCTGTGGCAATCCATTACGCTGATTTCTCCAACGGCTCTTCTGGGTTTGCAGGTTAACTTGAAACCGGCGGTTACTGAGGAGCTGTCCTACGATCTGGCAGAAGTCATAATCGCCCGTGATCTCATACAGCTTTTTAATCATTACGCTGGTGTTCACAGTGTCATAGGCCGCCGATAAATCCACGAAAGCGACACCCGTGATTTTCCCTTTCTCAAATCCATCTTCAATGTGCTGGGTCAGATTGAGAACTTGCGATGTGCAAGACTTGCCGGGTCGGAAACCTGCCTGTTCTGGGATCAGTTTATCGTCGATGTATGGAGTAAGACGGCCAAGAAGGATCCTTTCGAACAGCTTGTATAGGTGGCATAGTAGGGAGTGTTCAGGCTTCTCAGCACCTAATGACCTCGTAGGGGCCCATCAGCTACGAGGTAGCGTAACGATCAGTTGCCAAGAAGTGTGAACGTCGGCGATTCACCGAGCTGAAGTAATTGGGGTCGATCTAACCTGGTCTGTGCTTCGGTCCCGTCAACCTCCTGTCTCTCTGCAAGGCCCGGGTGCACCCTAGGCTCTTCTTGGTAGACAGGTTCTTCAGCCAACCAGGTATGACTAGCGGGCCAGCTTCAATGAGCACAGTGTTCCAACACAGGTTATGTTACGTGGTAAAAAACAATCAGGCACGAAAATGCGAACTTTATCTGGTTCGGGAAACACTAACACACTCAGCTATATTACCAATCCTGAGGGAAACCCGAATACATTCCAGATGGCCTGCGATTTAATTTCAATACCCTAACCAAAACGCGTTTACATTGCGAGGGCTTTCGTCTGTCAGTTGTCAAAAAACTGCTAGGTTGGCAGCTTACGTCAAATTCAAAATGGCCGTTCAGAAACCATCGATCGAATATCGATTTGGAATCGAACAATCACCCGCCCGGACAGGCACCCACCTGTCCCCTAATCTACGGGCAGCCGAGACAACGTTGCTACCGCTCGTTTTAGAACCGAGCCTCCTACTAGAACCTCTGCAGACCGGGGGGTCCCGTCCTTGCCAGGGAACAAGTTAACAATGCGCCCCCTGCGCCAACGTAGTGGCGGTAGGTTAGCATCCTTAACCAGAACGAGGTCACCAACACTAGGGGGGCTAGTTTTGTCAGTCCACTTAAGGCGCTGTTGTAAGATATGCAGATACTCGAGCGACCAACGCTTCCACAAATTGAGTAAACTGCTGCAACATCTGATACCTTGACAACCGATACAATTTCACTCCCTCGAAGGGGTGCTCGGGCAACGCGTTAAGTGGCTGTCCTATCAATAAATGGCCTGGGGTCAGAGCCTCCAGGTCATTTGGATCCGAGCTGAGCGGACACAACGGTCGCGAATTGAGAACGGCCTCGATCTTACAAAACAATGTCGCGAGCTCCTCAAAAGTCAGCGCGGTCTGACCTACTATACGCCCCAAGTGCGTCTTAGCTGACTTAACTACGGCCTCAAAAATCCCACCCCAGTGGGGGCAAATCGGTGGGCTGAAGGTCCACTGTATACCCCGACGGGAGAGGGCCGTTCCAATATCCACCTTATTTACATTCAAAAAGTTGACTATCTCTCGTAAGTATCGTTCCGCACCTATGTAGTTAGTGCCGTTATCAGAGCGGATCAAAGTTGGAAGTCCCCTTCGAGAAACAAACCTATCCAAACAAGCAATGAAAGCCTCTGTCGAGAGATCAGCAACGAGCTCGAGATGTACCGCCTTGGTGGATAAACAAACAAACACACATAGGTACGCCTTGTATTGCCTAGCGGTGCGCAATCGTGAACTCTTCACCATAAACGGTCCTGCAAAATCCGTACCAACACCTGAAAACGGTCTGACCTCATTCACACGATCAGGGGGCAAGTCCCCCATGAGAGGTTGCATCGTGGCAGCCTTAAGTCGATAACAAGGCATGCACCGAAACACGATTTTCCGTATGACACGGCGGGCAGATAAGATCCAAAACTCCCGCTGGAGCGTGGCCAACAACGCGTTACAGCCGGCATGCGCGTTTTTAATATGACGATCAGTCACCAGCAATTCAACTAACTGTCCCCCCTTGGGGAGCAGAAGTGGGTGACGAGCCGAATACGACGGATTCGCATTGCGCAATCTTCCTCCTACCCGAAGTAACCCGGTCGAATCAACAAAGGGGTTGAGACGCGCGACGGCTCCCTTCAATTTCGAACGTCCACTTCGTATAATCTCCAATTCTGCCCCAAACTTCGAGGACTGTACCAACCGGACCAAATTCAATAGCGACTCGTTTCGCTCTGCCGGAGTCAGAATAGGGTTCAACGTTCGCTGATCGCGAGGAGTACGACAATTTCGAGCGAATCTCCTAATCCAAGTGGACACGTTTATCAACTTGTCAAGTGAGCTATACCGGTCCAGCAGAAACCCGGCGTCAGGGTCCTCAGCCTTCTGGGTAACATGCACGGCCGCTATGGGGCCATGATCCGAAGATACTACTACATGGCTATGGGGCCAGTCCGATACTCTCTTGGCAAGCCAGGGTGGTCCCCACCACAAATGGTGTCTAACGAGTTCAGGAGCCCGACATCCCCTGGATGCACAATCAGACGGGTTCAATTCTCCTGGTACATGTCTCCAGGTCAGTGGGACCTCAGACGACACAATCTGGGAGACACGGTTCGCAACAAAAACCTCTAAGTTATGGACCGAAGCCTTCAGCCAGCACAAAACAATCTGGCTGTCCGTCCACGCGTACACCGTATCCTCCAAAACCACTGACCCACGCAACACTGTTAGAGTGTGATTCAAAAGTTTGGTCAAAAGAGCAGCCCCGGACAGTTCCAGTTTTGGAATCGTCATCCTTGTCCGAATAGGCGCTACCTTGCTTTATGTCAAAACCAAACGCACGTCGACCTCCCCGGTGGAGGTGACGGTTCGCAAATAAACCGCTGCCGCAAACCCTCGTTCAGAGGCATCACAAAACCCGTGAAGGGTTGCCCTGTAATCCCCAGCAGGGACCAATTTCCTCGGCAGCGATACATTATTTATGTCCGATAGCGAGGTGAACATTCGCGTCCAATCAGTCAACAAATCACCTGAGAGGTGGGTGTCCCAGGTCAACTGAGCCGCCCATAGCCTTTGCATAAAACATTTGAGAGCAAAGGTGACTGGAGAAATCCATCCATTCAGGTCGAACGTTCTCGCAATCGTTGACAGTACTGACCGCTTCGTCCAGGCCTTCGGTGTTTCTAAAACCACCCGATAGGTAAACTCATCATGGACGGGCCGGTACTGAATTCCAAGTACTGACAACATGTTAGGGTTGTCAGGATTCTCAAAAACGTGCGGGTCTTGTTGAAACTCATCTGGGAGACCAGCCATCAACTCAGGGGAGTTGGACATCCACTTACGTAGTTCATAGCCGCCTCGTTCCAGCAATTGAATGAGCTCGTCACGTCGGTCCAGAGCTTCCTCTACACTGGCTGCCCCTGTGCAGACGTCATCGACGTACAAATCTTGCTCCAGGATAGCGGCGGCTCTAGGATAGCTCACACGGTCACGCGACGCCAACTCCCGCAGGGTACGCATCGCCAAATACGGGCTAGACCGTAACCCATACGTGTTCGTGTTTAACTCATAGACCTTGACTGGCTCGGCCGTGGACTCACGCCAAAGTATCAACTGATACCTTCTGTCAGCCGGATGAATTACCGTTTGCCTAAACATCATCCGAATGTCTGCGACAAATACAATCTGGTGCCTCCGAAAGCTCGTGAGAATATCCGAAATATCACGACTCAACTTGGGTCCCGAATGTAGACACTGATTCAGGGACATCCCGTTCGAGGTAGGTGCTGACCCATCAAAAACAACTCGAATCTTGCCGGTAGGGGTTCGTAGGACGGCATGGTGTGGAAGGAAACAATGATCCTCAGATCTCCAGTCCACACCCGATACCGACATGTGTCCTAACGACTCATACTCCCTCATGAAATCGACGTATTTTTGTTTAAATACGGCGTCCCTTGACATCCTACACTCCATCGACATCAATCTCGTCTCAGCCATCTTCCTAGATTCTCCTAGTGGCGGTCGATCGGCCCTGAAAGGCAGTCGAGTTACAAAACGACCAGAACGAAGGCGACCAGTACTATTCTGGTAAAACAACTCGCACTCTTCTTCGTCTGCGTCGACTCGACGAACGGTGGGAGGTTCCTCTATCTCCCAGAAACGTTGGATAGCGTCTGACAACGCTGAGCCAATAAGTATGCCATCTGACTCGGCAGGCCTAACCATTGGCAATGCCGGACCCATGATCACGTGACCAAACTTAGTATCCACAGCAATCAACCCGTCCGGCTGAAGAACTCGCCGATCCGACAACAGAAACCTACCCAGAACGTCTGCTCCCAGTAGC
Organism: Argyresthia goedartella; assembly: GCA_949825045.1. Lineage (NCBI taxonomy): Eukaryota > Metazoa > Arthropoda > Insecta > Lepidoptera > Argyresthiidae > Argyresthia > Argyresthia goedartella. The sequence continues at coordinate 2,408,812 of OX463811.1, read as the reverse complement.
AGGTCGACCGGGGCTGGAGTGTCAAAATCGGGATCCGCCAACTTGAGTCCTGATGTCAGGAATCGAACGGCCGGATTCAACTTCACCAAGGGGTGTCTGCCCATGACATGCGTCATTACTAAAGCTTGCACGGATGTTTTTGTCAAAATGTCATAACGTGGAGAGAACGATATCACCGATTGACCAACTACATTCGTAACTGTAACATTCCCCACGCCCCGTATTGATTTATTATACCTATTTACCTTGAGGCCCAACCATTTTGCTAAATCATTCGATACAATGCAGCCCTGAGCTCCAGAATCTAATAGGGCGCGAACGTATGTTGGGTTGCCCGCCAAATCCCAAACAAGCACAGAGGCGATCGGTAACACCACCGTCTCCGGTTGGGGGGCAACCAATGGTTGGGCCGCAAATTCCTAGCGAGGACCCCCGGGGCCCCACTGTGCCTGTAACCGATCAGGTATGCAGCTATACGCCAGAGGGTCCCATTGTACAAATGGCCCACGCGCCGGTTCCATTCCCAACCTACGATTCCCCGTAAAGGGGGGTGGGCGTGAAATCAACCGTGGCCGCTCCATGAGCCGGGGGGACATCACATGTGACCGACGAGGACGAGGCGACGAGCGGGGCGACAACTGAGGCGGCGTCCGAACCCGCACCCGCATAGCTCGAAGATGTCCCATGCCACCCGCCCGTTACGGCCTGCTCAACACACCCAATGTCCCGCTGGGTCGGATGCTGAGTCGCAACCGAAAACTCAGGGCCCCCCATGTTATGGTCCTGAGTGCGGCCCTGCACCCTAGTACTGCCCTGTGCACGTGGGGACGTTGGCCCCTGAGTTGCGCTCCGAGTCGCAAACGAATTCTCAGGGCCCCATGCCGTGTCACCCTGGGTACGGCCCTGTGGACGTGGGGACGTTGGCCCCTGAGTTGCGCTCCGAGTCGCAAACGAATTCTCAGGGCCCCATGCCGTGTCACCCTGGATACGGCCCTGTGGAGGCTGTTGGCCGGACCGGTTCATGCACAACAGATTGTTGTGGGCCCCACCACAATATCCGCACATTTTTGTGCGCGTGCAGTCCCTAGCCATGTGTGGCCCGAGGCACAGGAAACACCAGCTCCGCTGCTTGGCCATCCGGCGCCGTCCCTGAACCCTAAGTTCCCCGAACTTATTGCAATTGGCCACAGCATGGCCAATCTGCCTACAACATGGGCAGGTCTCACCATGTGGGGTCAATTCACTCACAGTCCCATACGACTGCCGGTTGGTGCGGTCCTTCCTCGTCGGAGGGCCCCTACTCACAGCGCTGCCGGCAGCTCTCTGTGGCTCCGAAGGATGGGTGACCGTCAACCCCAAATTCTCTGCCCGTCGAGCCTCCTCTTCCAAGAATCCGACCAAGTCGGAGAAGGCGGGCAGGTCCTCGGCCGACCTCCCGTGAGACTGTTCGAAACGAGTCTGCACGTCAGCGGGTAGGCGGGAAAGTACAATGTACAACAGTAGGTACGACCATTCACCAACCGGAAGTCCAAGATTCTCTAGAGCCTTGGTGACGGACAACAATGGGTTCAAAACCTCCGTCTGTATGGCCCCGACCTTGTTCACAACCGGGATACTAAACAAACGGTTCAGTTGGGCATCGGCCAACCTCCGTTTGTTATGGTAACGTCTGACCAACAATTGCCTGGCCGTTTCATAGTTACCCTCCGTAACTGTCAAATGAGCGACCAGCTCCCTAGGCTCACCCCTCAATGCTGCCACCAGCTGAGCCATCTTGACAGACTTGGTAATGTCCGATCGCATGTGCACCAAACTGTCGAACAGATTGATGAAGCTCATCCATTCACCGGACACTCCGTCAAAAGTAGGCATAGTTATGGCAGGTAACCTGGACCCCGAACCCTGAAGCGGCAGAGGTGCTTCAATGTCACCACCATGGCTGGACTCGCGCTGTCTACGTATGTCCGCAGCCTTCTGCGTGATAGCAGCTGCCATCTCCATACATTGGTCGACATCCCCTATCAACCGTGACAGCCTGTCAGGTGCGCAACCATCAACTGATTCCGCCTGCGCGGACAATTCGAGCACCCTATTGTAACGTTCCTTAACGTCCATAGACCGCTCCAATACCACATCATGCCTATCTAAACGGTCTATCAGACCGTGTGCGGAGGAAAACCATCTGAGTTCCTTAGAAACACCCTTCTGGATTTCAGATAACGACATGATCGGAACGATACTTACTCACAATTTGCAGTAACTCAATTTTATTGGACCCTCCAGTCTACAACCCAAACGAGGGAACCCTAAACCACAACTTAAACAATGTTGTTTTCCTTAAACAATAGGAACCGAGTTTTATATCTATATAAATTCTGTAAATACAATTTAGTTTCCCTTTATCATTATAACACACACAGATAGTCAATATTAGTTCAAGTTATAAACTGAAAACAATGTAATAGCCTGCTATCAATAGATGTAACTACCTATGTTAACCAAAACATTCATTCAATAGCATTACTAGACCACTAATAGATTGACTAACTGGTAATTCAATTCAATATCTGTCTATCTACTACCAGCAATAGACCTATAGCTTACAATACTACCAATCTATGTGGATATAGGAACACAACCAAGTTACCTAATAACCGCCTATACCTACAGATTGATAGTCCCAAATCGTGCCTTCCTGGAGCCCTTGACGGCTGCAAATCTCAGGAAGCCACGCTCTAGCTACCAAAATGTTCAGGCTTCTCAGCACCTAATGACCTCGTAGGGGCCCATCAGCTACGAGGTAGCGTAACGATCAGTTGCCAAGAAGTGTGAACGTCGGCGATTCACCGAGCTGAAGTAATTGGGGTCGATCTAACCTGGTCTGTGCTTCGGTCCCGTCAACCTCCTGTCTCTCTGCAAGGCCCGGGTGCACCCTAGGCTCTTCTTGGTAGACAGGTTCTTCAGCCAACCAGGTATGACTAGCGGGCCAGCTTCAATGAGCACAGTGTTCCAACACAGGTTATGTTACGTGGTAAAAAACAATCAGGCACGAAAATGCGAACTTTATCTGGTTCGGGAAACACTAACACACTCAGCTATATTACCAATCCTGAGGGAAACCCGAATACATTCCACATGGCCTGCGATTTAATTTCAATACCCTAACCAAAACGCGTTTACATTGCGAGGGCTTTCGTCTGTCAGTTGTCAAAAAACTGCTAGGTGGGCAGCTTACGTCAAATTCAAAATGGCCGTTCAGAAACCATCGATCAAATATCGATTTGGAATCGAACAGGGAGATTGGACGAAAACTTTTGGGGTCATCAACTGGTTATGCCCGGCTTGAGTAGCGCGATGACACAGGCCTTGTGCCATTCTTTTGGGATCTTCTTGGTTTCCAGACAGTTGTTGAAAAGCCTCAGCACCCAATCCACCGTCACAGGGCCGAAATGCTTTATCCGTTCGACAGTGAGGTCGTCGAGTCTACACGCCTTCCCGCTTTTCAGCCTTCCAATCGCGGCAATCATCTCTTCGCGGCTGAAAGCATTACTCAGGGTGTCAGTCTCGGTGGCCGGGTTCCTAAGGATCTTCCTAGGTCCTGGGAGGGGTTTAGTCTTGCCATTCAGCAGCAGTTGGTGGGCCACCTGGTTTGCAGTAACATTTGTATATTCTCCAGAAGAGTTCTGGGTACCAGTTAGTTTCTTGATTGTAGACCAGGCTTTCTTACTGTTGTGCGTCATGTCAACCGACTCGACCAGGTCTTGCCATTTTTTCCGTCGGGTTTCACCGATACACTGCATAAGAGCTTCACAGAGGGCGGTAGTGTTTTCGGAAAAAGGGTCTCTTTCAAAGGCAGTCTGGTATTCCTGCAGAAGTCCGGCAGTGTCGCCAGTTAGTCCTGGGACATAAGATGTGGCACAGCCCCTCGGAATAGTCCTGCGCGATATTTCCTTAATCACGTCAATGAATGAGCTGTAGTTATTTGGCGTGGCCTCGATGGTGTGAATCCTGCTATCTAAAGTAGTTGCGAACTTCTCCCAATCCGCTTTGTTGAAGTTGAAACGCCTCCGGAACGGGACTATAGTAGGTTCGATTGCAGCGTTTACTTCAAAGAAGATGGGTCTGTGTTGGGTGCGTGGGATCGGCCGTGCAACTCGTTTTCGGCATTGGGAGCTAATGTTTGAGCTAGCGAAGATTAAGTCTGGGTTGTATCCCCTTTTCCATCTGCCACTGTTGAAGGATGCCGGTAGCTTTGGGTCGTGGTTCAGTGCAAGGTTATTGGCCTCGCTCCATTCCTCAACGGCTTCTCCATTTCCGTCCGTTTCCCTGTACCCCCATGCGACGCTATGACTATTGAAATCTCCAGTGAAAATTCTGGTTATCGTGTTGCCGAAATTGGGTGTCGCTGTGAATTGGAACGGGTTGTTGGGGGGTTTGTATACGAATGTTACAGTGGCGTCCGACAACTCCAAGGTCAGTATCTCCACATTATTGTCGTCTGTTAGGTGGGCGGACTTCACGTGCGTACCAGGTTTGGTGTAGATCGCGCTGCCGTACTTGAGATGAGGTCGTTCGATGATACGGGTCATATTCATTATATCCGGCCTCGGGTTGTCTGAGAAGCCCTCTATATTAATAGAGATAACTGTCAAGGCAGGCCCTGATAAGGGCCGTATATTGCGAGCTTGGATCTTACGGATGGCCATCGTGGTGAAAAGATTAGTCAGCCTACTGCTTGTTGATGCTAGTAGCTGCTTCCAGGGGACGCCGGGTGCTTAAGTAGGTATAAAGCGTGCACCACACTGGGAGGCTCTTTTCATGTCCCCCTATGTCTGAAGTATTTAATTCAATTAAAGATCTCATATCTAGTTCCTGGCTAGTAGCTACATTAGATACTCAGTAATATGTATGTAAGGTACTTGATACAAATAAGGCCTATGCTCTAATACGGCCTATCCACCCGAAAACTAGGAAATATAATTACAAATTCAAAGATACTTCATGCACACACACATACATCCATCCATGTACGGCCCAAAGCGCGAGACAACCGATCTCGGTCCGCTACGACAGTCGGGACGCATTATTCGAAGGAGGTGGACGTTTTCGACGATCCTTATAAAAAATATCGGTAAGTTTACAATTTCTTATTCAATGTTTTCATTAAAGCAAAAACATCATAAGTTCCGCAACTCTTTTAGTAACATACATTTGCTAGTTTGACGAGTAAAAAGTACAGTCCTAATATTTACTAACTAGGTATTTAGGTAGTTAATAGGTAGTGTGTTTAATATTTATGCTTCGGAACGCACCGGTTTTTTGTTGCGCGGATCGACCGCGAGTAATCGGGACATCACTAAGCGGAAACGGACCGCAGATGTCACTCGTACCAACGAGAGGAAAAAATTTGAGGTTATCTTTATCCTTTTCTCGTCGGGAGAACAACATGTCTGCTCAGGCATCGTGCCATTGATGGTATTTCGGTGTACCAATTACCAAATACAGGCGTCGGGCCTGGTCGGAGTGTTAATCATCTACATCGTCGGGAAATAAGTAGATTTGCGTCAGCGGTCAAGTGATCCGTGTTGATTGGACATCGTCGTACCGGTAGCGGCGACTCCACGTGTCGGCAGGCAGCACGCCGGCGACAGCGTCGGCAGCGACGGCAAGGTTTCGATTCCTCTCCTATCCCAAAACTGTCTCCTATCCCGCATTCCTGTCTCGAATCGAGCTTTCGATCTACCAGTCTGCGACGACAAGGTCAGTAACAATTCAACTCACTTTTCTCTCACGTGCTGGCAAAAACCCAGCCCCTCATGACTCCACGCCGTTCGGTAGGCGTGGAAATTAATCATTTTGGTAGCAGAGCGTGGTTTTCCTAGTGGGAAATCACCGATTCACGGAAGGTTGTTGCCACATTGTAGTTGGGAGAAAAGAATATCTCAGATTGGCCGGCAAGTCGGCAATGAGTCTGTGGTCGGTACCACAAGTAAAGTTCATTTTCGGTTAGGGAAAGTATAAGTGTCAATTTGGTAACAGTTATTATAAATTTGTAGTCGGAAACTACTGTTTGTGCGCATAAAAGATTGAACAGTCATTCTGCGAAGTAACTAGATTGTATTACTTGCGGTAGAACGTCGGGTTCTACAGTACTGCAGTGTTATTTCGGTTTACACAGCAGGGTCGGGCTATTTAGGGGGTATTAAGCTGATTTTGCTGACCTCAAAAGAAGTGTGGGTCATATCGGAGGGGCCACTTCTAGAAAAATAGTTTTTTTTATAATACCTTTTTGTGTTATTTGTATTGTACCATATGGTGGCATTCTCTAATTGATTTAGAGTATATATTTATAAGGTGTAGGTCCACAGGGCGACCATATTAAATATTGTTTAGGATTTAATTGTTTTAGTGGTTGCCTTGGTTTTTACAACTTAGTTTTAATTTCTGTGCCCAGCGCTGACGGGAAAGTGCTGGTCTCTGGCTATGCTTAGTTCGGTAGTGAAGCATAGGACCAGAAACAATTGAATTGGTAACCATGGCACCTTCACCCTTGACGGTACTGCGGTATGGCGTCCGTGAGGAGATGAGATGGCTCGCCCATACTCACAAGTTTGTGGAGCGACCTGACATGGACGATGTCCTGCTCAAGCGTGTGGAGGACGCAATGACACGCGTCGGGAAGTTGTGTCGGCTGGCCGCGGAGGCTGAAGCCCTCGGGCTTACGGATGAGGCTTCGGTGGCTGCAGTGAAGCAGCTCTGCGCGGATGCTGACCAAGCGATGGAGTGCTTGGGCGACATCGAGCGTCGCGCCGAAAAAATTAAGCGGTCGCGTCGGGATGACCGCGGGGAGGGTAGCGGAGACCCGCCCCCTAAGGGTGTTGTTGGACGGCTGCCACACCTGGAGATTCCGGCCTTCGGTGGGGCAATTGATGAGTGGCCGGCATTCAACAATTTATTCGATAGTCTGGTCCACGGTCGGGACGACCTGGACAACGCCTACAAGTTGGCCCAACTATTGATGGCACTGCGGGGTGAACCGAAGGAGTTGGTCGGTCACCTAACGGTCACGGCGGGCAATTATGAGATTGCCCGGGTCATATTGTTTGACCGCTACCAACACAAACGGCGGTTGGTTGATGCGCAGCTGGGGAAGCTGTTCAGCATCCCAAGAGTAACCCGGGATGTTGACATCCGGGTACAGGTGCTCAACCCTGTGCTGGTGGCCACTAAGTCCCTTCAGAACCTTGGTCTGCCGGTAGACCAATGGTCATATATCGTATTATATATGGTTTTATCACGGTTGCCTGCAGCTGTTCAAAGTCGGTTTGAACAGCTGCATGGGGGCAGTAGCTCGGAACTGCCCACGCTTGTCCAATTAACGGATTTTTTGGAGGGTGAATGCAGGCGATGCGACACTTTGGATTCGGAGGCCAGTGTGCAGCGCCAACCCGCGCGGATGCGGGAGGGGCCGCGCCGCCCACCCCCACGGGGGGGGTGGGCGGTCAAAACAGTTTGGCGTTTTGAGTGCCGCGCCGTCGGGTGACGGCTGTGTGCACTGCGACAGTGCAGGTCATGAAGTGACCAGTTGCGCCAACTTTAAGGCGCTCGGTGTGGCTGCCCGCAGGAAGGTGGTCTTCCGCCACCGATTGTGTTTCGGTTGTTTGGGGCCGCACCCGCTGAGCGAGTGCTCACGCGCGTCCCCCTGTGAGTGCTGCGGTGGCAGGCACCACGTCGTGTTGTGCCTGAACCGGTCAGGCCCTTCGGACGGTCACCAGGGCCGGACTCAGGTTGGTCGGTCACAGGGCCCAACCAGGGCCGGACCCAGTCCCCCTCCGGGCAACGGGAGTCACCAACGGGGTGACTGGGGTACCCGCGGACGGGACCCCCCCCCGAGGGGAAGGGGGCAGCGCGGGGGGGTAACAGGCGGGATAGCCGGGGTTCGGTCGCCGCTGTCCAGGGTCAGCGAGGACTTCGGGCCGCTGGCTCACCGCGTGTTACGGGCGGGTGTCAGATGGCACCTATGAGTGGCGCGAAGGCTGGGAGCCCACCACCTTCTGCGCCACCCTGCCCGTCGCTCTGGGAGGCGAACAGGGAGGCGAACAGTCGGATGTCGCCCCCATTCCTAGAGCGCCCCAGGTTGGATCCGCTCTCCCCCCTCCATCCACGGTGGCCACCGGGCACACCGTTCACAGTCCGGTATGGTCGGGTACCGGGAGAGCGAGGGGCCTATTATGCGGGTTGGGACCCCCTGATGCACATGCGGTCTGATATGCCACCGGTGGCATATCAGCAGCCGAGTTACCAGGCCGACGGGGGTCCCAGCGGGTTCAGATCCCGCGGAGGTTCCCGCTAGGGACACGCCGCCCACTTACAGGGTGCTGCCACTCCACAGACGGTCATGCTCCCCACCGCCTCGGTGATAGCGTGGAGTTCGGACGGCAAATCTTGTGTGGCACGAGCACTATTGGACTCGGGGGCCCAGGGTTGCTTAGTCTCGTGCAACCTTGTAAGACGGTTGGGCATTTCGGTAAGGGAGTATCCACATTCCATTCGGGGAATTGGGAACACGGAAGTCGGTTCCGTTAAGGGAGTATGTCGGATTACTCTCTCGTCACGGGTGGATTCATCGGTGAATCTGACGGTCACGGCATTAGTCATGCCTAATGTGATGGGCTCACACCCTCACGTACGGTTGTCGCCCTCGGTGCGACAGTTGGTCGCTGGGTTGTCACTGGCTGACCCGGAGTTCGATATTCCGGGCCCAGTAGACATTTTATTGGGTGTCGATGCCTTGGGATACCTGTTAGTGCCAGGTGTCCACGTGTTGCAGGCGACTGGTCTGGTTTCGGTCAACACCAGACTGGGCCATGCGGTAATGGGTCCGGTCACGCCGGCTGCCCCACGCCTAGCGACTCGTAGTCCCTTATTCGGTTCTGTACTCTCGGAGGTGATACAGAAGTTTTGGGAGGTGGAGGAACCACCTACGGTCCGCCGGTTGGACCCGGTTGAAGAAGAGTGTGAACAGTTTTATCGGAACAATACTGGTCGCCTTCGGTCAGGTCGATTTCTCACACGTCTTCCATTTCGGAGTGATCGCCCGCCGCTGGGCAGTTCACACCATGCAGCCGAGACGCGGCTTCTGTCGATGGAACGACGCATGAAGCGTGACGGGATTTTCCGGCAGAAGTACGTCGATTTCATGCGGGAATACGAGTCGCTTGGCCACATGTCGGTTTCGGATATCGACTGGAAGCGTGAAGACCACTGCTTCCTGCCCCATCACGCGGTCTTGAGGACCCCGGAGGGCAAAATACGGGTAGTGTTCTATGGATCGGCATCAACATCTAACGGCATGAACCTGAACCAGTGTTTGCATTCAGGGCCGAAGTTGAACCATGACATCGCGGATGTTATCACACGGTTCCGTCGACACAATGTTGTGTTTGTAGCTGACATCCGGATGATGTTTAGACAGACGGTCATTCACCCTGACGATAGACGGTATCAGCTGATACTGTGGCGAGAGAGCCCAGATCAGCCCATCAGGGTGTACGAGCTGAACACCAACACGTACGGGCTACGGTCTAGTCCTTATTTGGCGATTCGCACTCTGCGGGAGTTAGCGGATCGAGAACGGTTAAATTTCCCTAGAGGAGCAGCGATCCTGGAGCAGGACCTCTACGTGGACGATATCTGTACCGGTGCAGATTCCGTAGAGGAGGCGCTCGCTCGACGGGACGAGCTAGTTGAGCTCTTACGGGGTGGAGGTTACGAGCTCCGGAAATGGATGTCGAACTCTCCAGAGTTACTGACTGGTCTTCAGGATGACTACCAGCAGGATCCCCACATTTTTAAAATTTGGAAAATCCAAATATGTTGTCGGTATTAGGCGTCCAGTACCAGCCGGTGTCAGACATGTTTTCGTATCGGGTCGAGTTGGACTCCCCGAAGGTCTGGACGAAACGGAACGTCCTTTCAACAGTGGCTAGGACATTTGATCCACCCGGGATCACCCCGGTAACATTTCAGCTCAAGTGTTTTATGCAGCAATTGTGGTCTGCTGAGCTGAAATGGGACGACCCGATCGGCGGGTCATTGAGCTCAGAGTGGGACTCGTTCTTTTCGACCCTCCCTGGCATCCATCGGATTTCACTGCCACGGAGGTTGGTCCCCACCAAACGATACACCGCCACCCTGCATGGGTTTTGCGATGCCTCGGAGAAGGGCTACGGAGCTGCGGTGTATCTGCGTACGGTCGACTCCTCGGGGGAGGTTGATGTGCGGTTGGTCATGGCCAAGAGCAAGGTTGCGCCGTTGCGCACTCGCCTGACCATTCTCAAGTTAGAGCTTTCGGGAGCGGCTCTCCTGACTCGTCTGCTCAACCACACGATGACGGTTCTTCGTGGGTCAATAGCGTTAGAAGATACGGTCTACGCTTGGACGGACAGCCAGATCGTGTTATGCTGGCTGAAGGCTTCAGTTCACAAGCTGGAGATTTTTGTGGCGAATCGGGTTTCGCAGATTTTGAATTCGGAGGTTCCCTTAATCTGGAGACATGTTCCAGGGGAGATGAACCCAGCAGACTGTGCGTCTCGTGGGTGTCACGCTCCGGAGTTGGTTGGACATCCCTTGTGGTGGGGTCCAAAATGGTTGACTCAAGCCGAATCGGATTGGCCAATGAGTCCACGCGTTACCAAGGCGAACGGCGCCTTGACAGTCGGTGTCTGTACGACACAACCAGAGCCGGAAGAGGAGTTCAGCCTGCTCGAACGGTACAGCTCGCTCGACAAGCTGGTCAATGTGACCGCCTGGATCTGCCGATTTGCGCGGAATTGTCGGAATTATGAGGCGCAACGAGTGCGGACACAGGTGCTGACACTACGGGAACGGAACCATGCGTTGTTCGCATTGGTACGGAACGTGCAGACGGTGCACTTTAAGTCCGAATTGGACATTCTGAGACGCGGACGCGTCCAACTGAAGGGAGCTGTGGCTCGGCTCAACCCGTTTATTGACCCTCAAGGATTGCTGAGGGTAGGAGGTCAGCTGCGGAATGCCAACCTGCCTTATGCGGCTCGCCACCCGTTGTTACTCCCTAGGAAAGGGAAGTTGGTCGAACTGTTGATACAGGATCGACACATTCGGAATGGGCATATCGGATGCCACGCCTTGATGGCGTTTCTCCAGCGCGAGTTCTGGATTCTATCGGGAAGACGCTTAGTGCGTAGCGTCGTATTTCGGTGCCTGCCTTGTTATCGGGCCAAGGCGGCTACGATGCAGCCCCAGATGGGCGATTTGCCCTCGGATAGGGTTAACGAAATCCGGCCCTTTGCGGGTGTCGGAACGGATTTCGCGGGACCATTCATGGTCAAGTCTTCACAGCTACGGAACGCCAGATTAGTGAAGGCATACCTGTGCGTCCTCGTGTGCTTGGCCACGAAGGCAGTCCACTTGGAGGTGGTCAGTGACCTCACTACAGAGGCATTTATCGCATGTCTAGATCGGTTCGTCTCACGAAGGGGCCTCCCGACATTAATCCGTTCGGACAACGGCACAAATTTTGTCGGAGCCAGGCGATATCTGCAGGAGGTCACTCAATTCCTGAACGGTAACCAGGACGCCATCGGTACGGCTTGCTCCCGACGAGGGATTGAATGGGTTTTCAGTCCGCCGGGATGTCCTCATTGGGGAGGAATTTTTGAGGCTGCGGTTAAATCGGCTAAGTCGCACCTGACGAGGATCATCGGTGAGACCTCTCTACGCTTTGAAGAGCTTGCGACGCTGTTCTGTAAAATTGAATTGACACTGAACTCGCGTCCGTTGTGCCCGCTCAGTTCGGATCCAAATGACTTGGAAGCGTTGACGCCGGGTCACTTCCTGATAGGTCAGCCCCTTAACGCCCTGCCAGAATACCCATTCGGTGATGTTAAGTTTGAAGCGTAGCGGACTGTGTTATTTGTCGTTAGGTCCCTGGAGGGCGGAGTAATTCGGAGGAAAATTAATAAAAGCGACTTATCGTTTGAACCGTGTATTTCTTGGTCGACAGCCAATACGGAAGAGGAAATGAAAACATTCTAGTGTTGCTAGCCAACATGCTGCGGCCTCACAAACTGAGAAAACCAAAGTTAAAATGTTAGCAAACATCAGCTTATGGGAACTGTACTTACATACTAGATATCAAACTAGCCCTACGATACACTCTTGGGGTGGTACATTGACCCTAGTCCAATATTAAATTTACATCTTTGTATAATGTAAAGAGAAATAACACATACTACATTATTAAACTAGCTCTACGACACAATCTTGAGATGGTACTTTGACCCTAGTTTAATAATAAGAACAAATTTTACATCCTCTTATTACCTATATATTATAGAAATAACACAATAAAGCGCCTAAACCACTGTTAGGTACAAAAACAACAAAGGAATCACAAAAAAAATTAGTTATGTAAACTATTGTAAACACTTAATTAATCTAAGTTAGGTAAGTACATAAGGCTCAAAATTAATTATTGAGAGTTGTCCTCAATAGGTAATATACATATTTTATTTATAGCCCTAATGTGAGACTTTTTATTTGGAGTTCTCACTTCTACAGCTCTTACTTTGCTGTCATGCCCCGGGAAGACTTTTATAATCCTAGCCATGGGCCACATCATTGGAGGTGCGTTATCCTCCTTTAAAATAACTAGACTACCTAGTTTAACATTACATTCATCAGACTGCCATTTAGGTCTATTTTGAAGCACGTTTAAGTAATACTTGTACCAGACTTTCCAAAAAGATTGTTTAATTTGGGTACAAATTTGCCAAAATTTTAATCTATTTTGCGGGATATTAGTGATATCGCCTTCAGGATACATCATTAAAGGATTCCCAATTAAGAAATGACCTGGCGTTAGATAAGAATAGTCAGTTGGATCTGAGGTCAAAGGTAACAACGGTCTCGAATTGAGGACCGCCTCAATCTCACACAACACAGTACTTAACTGTTCATAGGTTAACACATTTTTACCTATAACTCTTTTCAGGTGGTATTTTGTACTCCTCACCGAAGCTTCCCACAATCCTCCAAAGGTAGGCGAATAACTTGGTATGAAATGGAATCGAATTCCCTGTTTAGAAGCAAAATTATATACTTTGTCGCGATGATTCTGAGAATTCTGCAATGTATAGAGTTCAACTAATTGGTTCCTTGCACCTTTGAATGTACTAGCATTGTCACAATTTATTTCAGACATAAGGCCCCGCCTCGAAATTTGTCTTCTTAGGCAAGCGAGAAACGTGTCGGTTGTTAAATCTGAAGCTAGCTCGAGATGTATAGCTTTTGTTGTAAAACATACAAAAACGCAGATGTAACCTTTTCCAATAACTGAGTGTCAAAATGACATCATAGCATCAATGTACAGCGCCATCTAGTCTTCCATAGTACGAACCACCTCACCCACAACTATACCCTAAATCAATACCTTTAGAGGTGGTTCGACTAATAAAGGCTAGATGGCGCTAATTAACCATATCTTATAAATTCCGTTCAACTCGATTTAACCACCATTCTCGCATTAGAGCCCGAGCTGCGAATACCTTGTACAAACCGAATTAAATATCTTCAGATAAAACTAAACACCTATTATTTGGGGCACCCAATTTCATGGTGACCCCGACGTTCGAAATAACGCAGTGAAGAAATTGGACGGAAGAAACCTGCAAATACGCCGCCGCGCCGCCCGCGACAAGGACAAAGGCGCGAGCACATGGTCGCAGCCATCTTGCGTATTGCCGCGTTATTGCCGCGTATTCGTTTCAACAGCCGTCTGAAATTCGTTCCTGCATTAGAACAAGTAAAAGCGACCACGAGGCGTCGAAGAAAGTGATCCTGCAAGGCGAAACCCCAGGAAAACACACTAAGACATCACCACGTGCGTCCCGCGTGTGCCCCCCAACATCTGAAGACCATCAGCCGAGAATCAAATCACCGAGCAGCCGAAACCCAACGGACGTACAAGGAGCAGCATATCCGAAGCCCGGTGGAGCGTCCAGCCGAGACTGGACTCGAGACCCGTCGGAAGCCGAGGAGCCGCCCCTGCTGTTGGACGAAAGGCGCGCCAGAGACGAGAGACATAAAAACATAAGTATCTACCGATCACGTGAGTTGGCACAAAATTTCCCCCCCATTTATTTTATCTATACACCGTTATTAGTAGGTAAATTATTGGTAAATTTCGACATTTCCATATGATGATATCAAGGAACGCGATAGTGTCTGTATGACGCACAAACGAGACTCTGAGGAAATTCGTCGTTAATCTACCTATCAAACAATATCTATCTATATCTATCTATCTAAATATTCCCATTAGCTAAAATGCCCAATAACGACGTGGCAACCGTAGAGAAATCTAAACCTGAGAGCATATCAGAACTAATAAGAAAGCGAGGGATTATAAAGGGGAAAATGACCCTATTTGTCAAATTTATAGCATCCATAAAACCCGAAACGATGACTGCCGAACAAATAATCGAGCTTGGGCTGCGCACAGACAAAATGCAACTCGAGTTTTTACAGTTTGATAAAATACAAAGTAATATCGAAACCCTCTGCTCAGATATTGACAAGCAGTTACTCGAAAGAGACTCCTTCGAATCTCAGTATTATCAATACATAGCTAAAGCCAAGGGCACTTTAAATCAAAAAGCGACAGACCAGACCGACTTACAAGAACCTACACATCATTGCAAACATAGCTCAGATGCTAGCGATTCCATTAGGTACCCAGATATTAGCCTACCCTCATTTAATGGAGACATTACACAGTGGATCGAATTCCGAGATACTTTCGACGCACTTATAAATCAGGGTAACCTGAAGCCCATACAAAAATATAAATATTTGAGAAGTTGTCTAAAGGGCAGTGCTTTGGAAGTTATAGGAGCGCTGGAATATTCGGAGGAAGGGTACAGCATAGCATGGCAATTACTTTGCGAACGCTATAATAACCCAAAGGTATTGGTCTACAATCATTTGCGAGCGCTTTTCGGCATCGATAGCGTACAATCGAATCCAATGGCACTAAGGGGCATGGGTGATAACATATCGAAACACCTTAGAACCCTAAGAAGCTTAAATATAGCAACCGAAAACTGGGATATATTGATAATTTTCTTTTTATCTAGCAAGCTAGAAAAGTCACTACAACTAAAATGGGAAGAAAAATCCAACTCACGTGAACTTCCTACATTACAGGATTTCAAGACTTTTTTGAGGTCCCGAGCTGACCTTTTGGAGTCGATGAACAGCAACCAAGCTGTTGAAAATACAAACCGGAATTCGAGTAATACAACTGAAAAGGCGATGATAACCACGTCCCGCAACAATCCGGAAGCTAACAAGGTAACAAAACCACCTACTACCCAGCATAATCACTGCCCTTTTTGCAAGGGCACCCACTACCTAAATCAGTGTACACAGTTCCTAGCCCTTAGCCCTATAGCTCGCAGCCGAGCTGCGAAGAGGTTACGACTCTGCACTAACTGCCTGAGATCGAATCACGCGGTGCCGAACTGCCGAGCCAGCAAGTGTACCAAGTGTTCAGGTAAACATCATACTTTGTTACACATACCTACTATACCTACTCCAGCGAACGAGCAATCTATTTATAATCCCGAGCGATTACCTACACAACCGAACACATCTCGTCCTACCTATAATCCCGAGCGATTACCTACACAACCGAGCGTATCTCGTCCTATGACGCTATACACCCCACAACAACAATCTACATCCGAAAATCAATCTATAAACTTGCATATTAAGCAAATCAACACGTCAAATGACAATGCTTGTTCACAGCCGATGCAAAACAAGCATGTTTTCTTATCTACAGCTGTAGTAAACATAACCGATCACGAAAACAAACAACAAAGCATGAGAATCCTATTGGATTCCGGCTCGCAATCGTGCTACATAACAGAAAGGGCACACAAAAAACTAAACCTACCTGTACACAACACAGATACCGATGTCATGGGTATCAGCAACACAATAATAAACGTTAAACACTATTGTAACGTTATTATTCACTCTAGAACCGAACCATTTTCTGTGGATCTATCTTGCTACATTGTACCTACAATCTGCAACCTACCTAACTATGATATAGGAAATCTTATCATACCTAAACGATTCCGACTGGCTGATGATGGATTCAATTCAGCCGGCGAAATCGACATGATACTGGGCGCCGAAAAATTCTATGACCTATTGTGCGTAAACCGACACGAATTAGGAACTAACTTACCGACTTTGCAAAAAACCAAATTGGGCTGGATCGTGACTGGCTCGACGACGGGGCCAGTACGCCAGCAAACTAGATGTCATTTCATTCAACAACAAATGAGAAGCATTTTCGAAACTGAGGAAAATTCCACACTTTCCAATGATGATATCACGGAGTGCGAAAGTGTCTTTATGACGCATAATCGAGATTCTGAGGGAAAGTTTGTCGTAAAAATACCTCTAAAAGAACCTGCTTCAAGTTTAGGTAGATCAAGACACATTGCCTATAAGAGATTTCTGTCATTAGAGAACAAATTTAGTAAAAATTCAGAATATAAAAAACAATACGTCCAATTCATGAGAGATTTCCAACAAGCGGGCCGCATGAAAGAGATGGAATACTCCAATGTAGGACCCCAAGTCTACTTACCGCATCACGCGGTAATTAATATCGAAAAATTATCAACCCCAGTGAGGGTTGTCTTTGACGCATCATGTCCAACAGACACTGGAAAATCGCTTAACGATATTCAATATAAGGGTACGATATTTCAAGATAGCCTAATCAATATACTAGTAAGATTTAGAACTTACAAATTTGTAGTAAATGCAGATATACAGAAAATGTTTTGCCAGGTCAATATTGATCAATCACAACAAAACCTACAAAATATACTATGGAGGGAAAACTCAACCGATCCTCTACGTACCTACACATTAACTACTCTCAGTTTTGGCTTGAAGGCGGCCCCCTACATAGCCACGAGATGCCTACTGCAGCTAGCAACCGAATTCGAAGGTAAATACCCTACAGCAGCCGAAGCAATAAAAGGTTCATTCTACTACGATGACTGGATCTATGGAGGCGACGACGAAGCAGCGCTAATCGAGACAGCAACGCAAGTAGCGGCCATCCTGCGTACAGCCTGCTTCAATCTACGAAAATGGAAGTCGAACTCAAAAACCATATTAAAAAAGGTATGTAACACCGACTCAACAAATCCGACCGAGAGCGGAAATAACACACACAAACTATTAGGTATCACATGGTGCAGCCACACAGATTGTTTACAATTCTCATTCAAAGAACAACCAATGCCAGATCGACTTACGAAAAGAAAGGTCCTGTCTATAATTTCAGCTATCTATGATCCTACGGGCTTAATTAGTCCCGTTTTAGTGACAGCTAAATGTTTTATTAAAAAACTATGGCAGGATAAAACTTCATGGGACGAAACCCTATCGCCCGCTTTAACAAGAGAATGGATATCTTACTATAGGAGTCTATTTTCTTTAAACAATCTATCCATACCGAGACGCACAATCATAAACAATTACGTAACACTAGAACTGCATGGGTTTGCAGATAGTTCAAAAACATGTTACGGAATTGCAATTTATTTACGTTCCATTGATAATTTAGGTAATATACAGGTGCATTTGTTATGCACAAAGTCTAGAATTGCTAGAGAGGAAACAATACCCCGCTTAGAATTACGCGCAGCGGTATTGTTATCACAAGTAATGGAATCACAAGGCAATAACCTTGCCAAACGAGTCAGTAAAATATACCTATGGTCTGACTCACAGGTGGTATTGGCGTGGATAAAAACACCGCCACCTAAACTAGGTACTTTCATCAGTAACAGAGTAGCGGAAATTCAGAGATTAACCAAGATCGAAGACTGGCATTGGGTGTGTTCGGCTGAAAATCCAGCTGACATTATATCGAGAGGAATTCAACCTCATATATTAAGAAAAAGCAATCTGTGGTGGTCGGGTCCCGCCTGGCTATCTGGTCAAACGGCGCAGTGGCCTCTGCACAATCAAACTAACACACAAATACAAACAAAGGACACAGAACAAACTATATCCTTAGTTAACCCAACAAACATCGAGAATAATTTCATAGATAAATTGTTTCATAAATATTCAAACGACAAAAAATTATCGCGAGTGTTTGCCTATACTCTGCGATTCATCAACTACCTACAATAAGAACTACTCCTTCACCGCCATTCCACACAACATTTTGTGATTATGCTGGGCCCTATTCAATTCGAGATAGAAGGGGGCGTGGTTTCAAGTCTTACAAATGTTGGATAGCTATGTTTGTTTGCTCATCGACAAGGGCAGTTCACATTGAGTTGGTTTCAGGTTTAGAATCACAAGCCTTTATTGCCGCCTTCCGGCGATTCATATGCAGAAGAGGTAAACCAAGTCAAATGGTAAGTGACAACTCGACCACATTCCGTGGAGCAAATAATGATTTAGTAGAACTATACAGATACCTAAACGAAAATTTTAGCGAACTTACCAACTTCCTTGCAAACGAAGGTATTTCCTGGAAATTCTTACCCCCCTACAGCCCGCATCTAGGCGGCCTACATGAAGCTGCAATTGGCAGCTGTAAGCTTCATCTTAAGAGGGTATTAAGTCAAGCCTTATTAACATTTGAAGAATTCTCTACGGTTCTTACTCAAATTGAGGCAATATTAAACTCGCGCCCATTGTGTCCCATACCTAATGCTAATAATGATGATTTTCCCATTCTTACGCCAGCTCACTTTCTGATCGGTAGATCGTACACGTCTCTGGCGGACTACGAATACCAAGATGTATCAAGGAATAAGTTAAATCACTTCCAACAACTCCAACAGATACAACAGGACTTCTGGAAGCGGTGGTCTCGAGAGTACCTGGGTCTCCTACAGCAGAGGTGCAAGTGGAGGAGCACAAAGGGACCTAACCTCACCGTCGGCTCAATCGTGCTGGTGAAGGACGATCGCTTACCACCCTGCCAGTGGAAGTTGGGACGCATCGCGAAGACACAAGACGGTCAAGATGGCGAAACGAGGGTCGCCGTCATCCAAACAACAAAAGGCCTTATCAAACGAGCCTTCAATAATATTTGCCCCTTACCTATTTCTCTGTCAGATACCGACTATTAGTTCTAAGTAATCAGTGTAGGTAGACAGGGACTATATAATTAATTAATCACTTTATTACACAAACAAGTGAAATGTAACCTAATTAACTACTGCCTACTTAATAAAAAAATACTTCTCTTGTGTTTTCTTCATAAGATCTAGAATCTTTCTAGGTAGGTAACTAAAACAGAACGCTAGGAGTATACATAAATCTATTAATAAATTAGCTAGTCACATTCATAAATTACAGTTATATTTGTATACCTAGTAGAGTTTAGGCGCTCTGGAGTATGTCAAAATGACATCATAGCATCAATGTACAGCGCCATCTAGTCTTCCATAGTACGAACCACCTCACCCACAACTATACCCTAAATCAATACCTTTAGAGGTGGTTCGACTAATAAAGGCTAGATGGCGCTAATTAACCATATCTTATAAATTCCGTTCAACTCGATTTAACCACCATTCTCGCATTAGAGCCCGAGCTGCGAATACCTTGTACAAACCGAATTAAATATCTTCAGATAAAACTAAACACCTATTATTTGGGGCACCCATTTTCACTGAGCGTCTCACGCGCGACAATTTAACTTCAATTGGGCCAGCAAAATCTACACCTACTACTTGAAAGGCTCTACCACTAGACCTTACTCGACTAGCTGGCAAGGAACCCATTAGTTGCTTGGCTACTTTGGCCCTTTGCCTGAAACATACAATACATTTGTGAGTTACTTTCTTAACCTCTGACAACCCATTACAAATCCAAAATCTTTGATTTAAATTCGACAATAAAAGTTTAGGACCTGCGTGCAGTAGCCTTTCATGCTCACTCCTAATAAGCAAAGTGGTAATGTGAGATGATTTCGGTAATATAACCGGGTGTTTTTGGTTATAAGTTATATCAGCATGTTCAAGCCTACCACCTACGCGGAGAAGACCTTCATTGTCTATGAAAGGGTGTAAATTCAACAAGTTTCCCCTTAAATTATTATTTTTACGTAGAGTATCAATCTCAGTTTTAAAATATTTATGTTGTTCGTATTTCACTATGAGCATCAGTGCCGAATTTAATTCCGAGCTAGACAAATAGTTGCAATTTACTTTAGTTTTATTTTTGTTAAGATTATTTAAAAACCTCAATATATATGACAAAAGTCTGACCATTTTCCAAATATCCGAGCGGTTGCTTAAGCGTTCCAACACATACTCGAGCGGGCCTATAGAATGAGGCTCGTGGTCGCTGGAGAGCACCAAGCAGTGCTTCGCCTCTGGCAAATGTAGGAAAATTGTACTTACTGTCCCGCAGGAAACGTGGGCCTCGCCACCATTGCTCGCAGCTTGGCAACTCATGCGGCCTCACACCCCTGCTTATGAGATCAGCCGGGTTCATATCAGTACTAACATACAACCATTGCCAATTAGCTGTATGCTGACGAATTACATTTACTCTGTTTGCAACATATGCTTGTAAATTAGTTATTTCCATTTTAAGCCATGCTAACACGATTTGAGAATCGCTGAATAAGTAAACTTTGCTTATATTGAGCTTTAGGCTTAATGTGTCATGCGTTTTAGACATTAATTTAGATAACAATAGTGCAGCATTTAATTCAAGTCTTGGCACTATCATCTCTTTCTTTTGAATAGGATTTATTCTAGACTTTGAACAGAGCAAATGTAACATAGCAATACCTGTTTGGGTAGTTACTCGCAGATAGATGCAGCACCCATGGGCAGTAGAACTGGATGCATCTGCGAACCCGATTAACTCCACTGTGTCGGTTTCTGAAAACTTTATATTTCTATGGAAATGAATTGGTTCCATGACCCTTAAATCCTCGGTAAATTGAATCCATTCCCTTTCTACCTCAGCTGGTGGGCTTGAATTCCAGTTTGTATTGTTTGTCATCCAAAGCTTTTGCATTATAGACTTAGCCACCACTATAATTGGGCTTATGAAACCCATTGGATCGTAGCATCTACCTATATAACTAAGTATACCTCTCTTTGTGAGCAGGTTTGGATCAAACATTCCTGGAGAAGTTATTATAAAATAATCCTCTTTAGTATTAATTTGGAGGCCTAATGCCTTCATATTGAAGTTGTCTTTTTGTAAATCTATACTGTCAAAATGCTGATCCTCCATTCGTATGTCAGAGAGTAACGTTTCATTGTTGGAGGACCACTTGTGAGTGGCAAAACTGCCTAAACTCAAAAGAGAACGCAACTGTTCTTTTGACTGATTAATTATGGCCAAATCATTGTGAGAATACAAAACATCATCGACATAAGTATTATTTCTAAGTATGCATGCCGCTAGAGGATACTCATTCTCATATCTATTGGCTAACTCAATTAAACATCTAGTTGCTAAATAACTAGAGCTCTTGAGACCATATGTAACTGTATTCAGCCTAATACACCCTATTGCTTGATTAGGTTCATCTCTCCAGAGAATATTTTGCAGCGATGTGAACGCTGGATCTATCAGGACATTCCTAAACATGCGTTTGATGTCCGTGGTTATAGTGTAAGTACCTAATCGGAATAACAATATAATGTCAAAAAGATCTCTCTGAACCACTGGCCCATTCAATTGTAAATCATTCAACGATATTTTTTTGTTTGTTTTCATGCTCGCATCAAAAACTGAACGAACCTGAGTCGTTTTGCTTTCTGGTTTAACAATGGCATGATGGGGCATGTAGTAGGCTGCTTGCTTATTAATTTCGTAGAGTTCAATGTCAACATACTGACCGTGGCCAAGAGACAAGTATTCATGTATGAAATGTTTGTATTGCATGAATAATGTTGGGTTTGCCATTAATTTCTTTTCCAGGTTAAGAAATCTTTTTAGAGCAAAATTGAATGATTCACCCAGATTCTTTGTAACTTCAGACAAAGGTAACTTAAAAGGCAAAGCAACTTGAAACTGTTTATCATTAAGTTTTACTGAATTTTGAAAGATTTGCTCGCACAGTTCTTGTTCTGAAGATTTTTCAGAAAATATTTCAGGTACTTTTTCATTAGTCCAAAATTGGGCAAGTGTTTCTTTAAGATCTAATTCACATTTTAAAACCACCTTATTGCATGTTTGACGCTGTAGTAAAGCTTGCAGCAGACTTCCCCCAATGATGTGCCCGAATTGTGTATTGATGATGTGCAGATCACTATGCGGTGATGCCAGCTGGCTGGCGCTCACAGCTGTAGACTGCTCGCCGCAGGTGTTGGCATGCATCACATGGCTGGCTGACTGCTTCTCCGGCAATAGCACCTGAAACATCAAGTCGGCACCCATTAACATGTGTATGTCACTCGGGACATTGAATTGGTCATCTGATAAGTCAATTACTATTAGATGGTAGCAAAATGTCGTCTAAGTTAATCTTAGATTGGGGCAATTGAGAGGTTATCTGGTCTGCCACATGACAGTTTACGGTGGTTTTTAAGGGAGTTTTTAAAGAATGTATCTCCAATGGTACACAGTATTTCAAATGATTCTTTGCATTTGATATACCAATTATGTTTGTAGCACTTTGCTTGGGAGTTAAAACCAAGACCTGGACAAGTTTGGAAGTTATAATAGAGACTTGTGATCCACTGTCCAGTAGCGCCTTGAAATATACTTCCGTACCATCTTTTGCGATGGATTTTATTCTAGCTGTGGGTAAAAGAACATTATTATTATTGTTGCCTGTTAAAGTAACAGGAGGTGCGAGGGCAGGCTCGTTGCAATGAACCAATGTATTGTGAGGACCTCTGCACTCGGCACATCTGAAGTGGAACCTGCACTTTGAGTAATGCACACCCAAACAAATGTTGCACAGCTTATTTTGCCTAGCAAATTCAACTCTTTCCTTTTCCAGTTTGTGTTCTTTCGACTTACAGTTTAGACAGGTAGCTGTACCAACGGCTGCATGGGCTGCTACTTTTCCATATCTCGGTTGTGCTTGATTATGAAGACCCTGGTCGGAGCCCTCCAGCGCCAGAGCTCTCTTCTCCAAGTAACTAAGGAAATCCTCGAGGCTGGGTTCTGTTGTTTGGTCTCGCTCGAGTTGGTACGCTCGAGCCGTGTAGCCATCTAGTTTCCGGAAAAGTATGCAAATGAGGATGGGATCCCAATACTTTATGTTTTCGTTGTGGTTTTTAATTGCAGCTATTTGTTGCCTAATAACTGATACAAATTCCCTTAAATTGCTGGCTGTAGATTTACCTACATGTTTTAAATCTAGTATACCGCATATGTGCTCACTAACAATCCTATTCTTGTTTTGATACCTATTTTTTAACAGCCTAAGAGCCTCTTGGTAACTTTCATCAACTAATGGCAGATTTTTAATTAGTTCGAAAGGTTCTTCCTTTACAAAGGATCTTAGGTAATACAGCCTTTAAATATCATCTAGCTTTGTATTGTTGTTAATTAGTGACATAAATATGTTTATGAAGGGCACATATTCAGTAAATTTACCAGTGAAAATTTGAATATCTATTGGAGGTAACTTAATGACACTCGTGGGTGGGCTGGCATCTACAATTGCGGCTGGAACCTGAGTTGTTGATCGTGAATTTATTTCTTGTTTCAATACTGTCGAAATAGCATAATATTGATCTTCAAAAATTGCGAAATCCTCAAGGTCTTGCGGGTCTAAACCCATAATTTCTTTGCCAAGACTTTCATATTCTTGGCAAGCAGAGTTTACTCTTTCTAACTTAATGGTAAGAGTTTCCAGCGGCAACTGAGACAAATCGTTTTTGACAAAATTATACAGTCTTGTTAGCGTACCTTTGATGTAGCCCCTCGAGGCAATAAGTTTTTTGAGATCCATTGACACTTAAGTTAATGTTAGTAGACTATAACATAAACTGATTTACAGTCGTGTCGTACAACACAGAAATAATTGATCACAAACAAACTGTAGAACACTAGATTTTTTTTCACAAATTGGCAAAATGGCGGACGAAACCAATGGTTGCTTTTGCTTGTTGCGTTTGCGACGTGGCGGCACCTGCGTCGGCGCAGTGGGTCTACCGCGCAGTAGCCGTCGGCTTGAACCCGACACCGACGCTTGAATACTGTTGTGAATACAATTTAGCGCGAAGTTCACGACGTCACTATCTATCTCACTTGCACTTGCGTAGCTTGCGATGCTCCGTCCCGTCCCGAAGTTGTATGAAGTTGGTTGCACACTTGTTCGTTGCGCAGGCGTGCCAACCTTGGCGAAAGAAATTGCCGCTTCGTTTTGAGTGCGTTCTTGCTGCGCGCCACGAAATATATTGCGTGGTTTGCAGAAAATGGCGTCGATGCTTGATTGAAGAATTTTTGCACGGCGATTGCGAATATTAGTCGAAATTCCAGCTTACCCCTTACTTTCTTCGATGCGAAAAGGACCATGAAGCGTAGCGGACTGTGTTATTTGTCGTTAGGTCCCTGGAGGGCGCAGTAATTCGGAGGAAAATTAATAAAAGCGACTTATCGTTTGAACCGTGTATTTCTTGGTCGACAGCCAATACGGAAGAGAAAATGAAAACATTCTAGTGTTGCTAGCCAACAAAGTTAAGTCGGTTAACTAGGTGGCAGATGTTGCAGCAGATGGCTCAAGATTTTTGGAAACGGTGGTCCCTTGAGTACTTGCACATCTTGCAGCAGCGCCTTAAGTGGACTGACCGGACGAGCCCCCCTCAAGTCGGTGATTTGGTGCTGATTAAGGATGCGAACCTGCCATCATTGAGATGGAGACGAGGACGGATCGTCAATTTGTACACGGGTCGGGATGGCACGCCTCGATCAGCAGAAGTCATGGTGGGGGACTCGGTCCTCAAGAGAGCGGTCGCAACACTTTCTCGCCTTCCTATTGATTAGGGACAGGTTCGGGCCTGTCCGGGCGGGTGACTGTTTAATATTTATGCTTCGGAACGCACCGGTTTTTTGTTGCGCGGATCGACCGCGAGTATTCGGGACATCACTAAGCGGAAACGGACCGCAGATGTCACTCGTACCAACGAGAGGAAAAAATTGGAGGTTATCTTTATCCTTTTCTCGTCGGGAGAACAACATGTCTGCTCAGGCATCGTGCCATTGATGGTATTTCGGTGTAGCAATTACCAAATACAGGCGTCGGGCCTGTTCGGAGTGTTAATCATCTACATCGTCGGGAAATAAGTAGATTTGCGTCAGCGGTCAAGTGATCCGTGTTGATTGGACATCGTCGTACCGGTAGCGGCGACTCCACGTGTCGGCAGGCAGCACGCCGGCGACAGCGTCGGCAGCGACGGCAAGGTTTCGATTCCTCTCCTATCCCAAAACTGTCTCCTATCCCGCATTCCTGTCTCGAATCGAGCTTTCGATCTACCAGTCTGCGACGACAAGGTCAGTAACAATTCAACTCACTTTTCTCTCACGTGCTGGCAAAAACCCAGCCCCTCATGACTCCACGCCGTTCGGTAGGCGTGGAAATTAATCATAGTGGATGCAGACCGAAGGCGGGTAGGCGGCCCCGCGACGGCACTCGGCGGGTAGGCGGGAAGGAGGGCCCGCGACGGTACCGCGGCGGAGCCGCAGCGGGTCCGCCGCAGTTCCGTACCCCGCCCTCCACCGCCGCCGCCGAGCTACCGCGACGGGCCCATCGCGCCTACCCGCACGCCGGAGCCGCACTCATACCACCGCGCGCGTCTGGGTGAGGAGTTTCATGGGATGCCCTGTATGACAAATTCCTTGCTGCCGCGGCGGATCCGTCAAGGGCCCGCCCCGCCTTTGTTCTGCCGAAGCCTTCAAGGGTCATTCATGCCTACGTATGTCCGTCCTTCCGTCTGTCACTGGCCATTTGTATGATTAACTCTATGATTTGTGCTTCTTAACTACTGGCCCGATTAGATTGGCTACAAACAGAATTTGATTATCTCATCATGTCATAAAATTTCTTGGGTCTTCCCAAAGTCCAGAAGAATCAAAGTTACTGAGGTTTTTTTTTAATAATTGGTTACCTACTTCTTACAGACTCGTGGCTGATTCTAAAATAAAACGTGCTACATGGACGGAGGACAATTTAGCAGCGGCAGTCCGTGCTGCACGCAATGGGCAACTATCAACATACAAAGCATCAGCTCAATATGGTATTCCAAGAAGAACTCTCCGAAATCACTTAGAAAGTGGTAGTATTCAAAAGAAATTAGGAAGAAACACTATACTCACTCGAGATCAAGGGAAAGATTTCGTTGGAAGGATCATAAAATTTGCTGAACTGGGTGTGCCCTTTACCCCAAAAATGATTCGATTTCAAGCGTACGCGTTTTGTGAAAAATAAAACATCCCACACAATTTTAACAAGGAAAAAAGAATTGCGGGGAATGGTTGGCTGCGAATGTTTTTGGAAAGAAACCCAACTATAGCGAAGCGTAAAGCGCAATTTCTAAACGCAGCTCGAGCCCAAAAGTTGAATAAACATATCACGGACCACCACTTCCAAGAAATCAAAAAAAATTACGACGAACTGGATCTGCACGACCATCCCGAAAGGCTTTATAATATGGATGAGAAGGGCTGCAGGCTAACATTGCACCGTCAACCAATTGTGCTTGCTGAAAAAGGAAGTAAAAGAGTGCACATGCAGGCATCAGAGCACGGAGAAAATGTAACAATCGTGGGTTGTGGTAATGCTCTTGGAAACGCCATACCTCCAATGATTCTATTTAAAGGAGTGAGAAAGAAGCCAGAGTATGACGAAAATCTACCTCCAGGATCAACTGTCCGAATGGCAAAAAAGGGAAGTATGACAACTGAGTTGTTCATAATATTTATACAACACTTGGCCAAATTCAAGACATTCGGGAAATGTCTGCTCATATTTAATGGTGCAAAATGTCATTTAGACTTTCGCATCGTGGAAGAGGCAGAAAGACACGATATTGTGCTATATTGTTTGCCATCAAATACGACACACGAACTGCAGCCTATGGACAAGTCTTGTTTTAAACCATACGAAACATACTGGGACCAAGATGTATTGAATTTTATGTATGAAACACGACTCAAACAGGTATCAAAGGAAAACTTCAACGTCATTCTGACCAGGGTATGGTCTAAATGCATGACATCTGCAAACATAACGAGCGGCTTTAGAGCTACAGAATTATATCCATTAAATCCTAAGGCAATTCCCGAAAAAGCTTATGCCCCTTCCATATTGACAGAGCGCCGGATTCCCACCGAACAGAATGATGACTTTGCACAGCCACATACAGAACCTAAACCAATATCACATCCTGATAGTGACAGTTCCTCTGATACAGCACAAACTGAAGCTAGCTATCGCTCGTCATCACCGATTGCCACCCTCCGAGAACTTGAAAATCTCATTTCATAATCACATTTACCGTCAGCACCGTCAACATCAGGTCTTGATTTTCTGCAAGATTTTTCTTCTGTGGGCCAGAAAACTCCAACGTTTGCAGATATAAATGATGTCGATTTTTCTGAACCTGTTCCTGGGACAAGCGGTCTACAACAAGCCACCCGGCGGCGTCTTGTAGAGTACAGCGATAGCAGCGACAATGAATCTTCTGAAGATAACATAATGACCCAATTTCTAAGCCGGTCTCTTCCGATAAAACAAAACAGAATATACTCTTACTCTTCTTCAGAAGAAGAGACCGAAGATAATGTGCCTTTAGCAACAATTTCCACGAAGACGCCTTTTCAGAAATTTATACCTACGCCTGACTACGGACAAGTTAAAAGTTGACCACGGAAAAAAGCACTTAACTACAAAGGACAAAGAGTGACCAAAGATCTTTTCAATCCTGAAAAAGAAGAAAAGAAAAAGAAACAAGTGAAGAAGATTGTGATATTTGATTATTTTACTGGAGATTTCATTATTCCTAAGATTTAATGTTCCACAAATATTAATATTTTATAGGAGGCCTTAATACAGCATAGGGTCTTAATAAGGCCTGCCATTTTTGAGTATTTTTTAAATAATTGTTGATTAATTATGAGGATATTGTTACGTTGACTTAGTTATGTGCAAAAAGGGTAATATAATACACCTTTTTCATTGTTTTTCCTTAATATGTGTAAACAAGACTGATTTGTGATTTAAGTGTGCAATTTGTTGATTATTTTTATTACTTCGCTTACTTTCAAAAGAATAAAAGTGGTTGGATGGTACAAAACAGTTTTTTCTTTTATAAAATTTATCTAGAGATAACACACATTAAGGTTTATAGGCCTTATAAAATAGACGCGATATATTAACCTTTGACGTCCCGAAGTCGCGATATCCGGTCGGCCGAAAAGTATCATCTGCGTCCCGAAGTCGCGATATCGAGTCCAATGACGTCATGCCTTTCTCGTCTTTATTTCTATCAGGTTAAGAGATAATTTCGCTTGTATCATTCACAAATGCAGGTAAGAATACAAGCTTTCCATTGGTGTAAAATACTCATCATTGAGTCGTCAAAGTTGTGAAGTTGTAGAGGTTTGAAGTTAGTCGTTCATGGCATTTCGAATCGAGTGTGTCTAGTGAGATTTCATTCGAGTTTTTGGAGTGAAATATGGATGAATCGGTAAGTGACTTTTGAAAGCGTGATCCCTTAGCCTTCTTCTTGTGGACTGTATTTGGACTGGAATCAAACTATTAACTTTCTAATTTCACTTTTATTCGTATAAAGAAGCACCAAGCACATGTTAACATCAAGAGCCTATATTGGACAGTGACAGTACAATCAACGTTGCCAGTGGCGAATATTCAAATGTAGATTATATTTTATGTTGCCATAAACAGGCTGCCACCGGCAAAAATAACAATTATAGCTAGTTAAGCTAAAGGTTAAACTTATGTTCGCCTTTGGCGCAAATACATACAGATAAATAATTAGAGCAATGATCAATCACACGATCATTTAAACATTGAACTTGATAACCCACTAACATGTATCTAATTCTCTACAACTATTACAGATATCTAGACAGATTTATTTGCAGGAAGTTATACAAACAAATCTATTTAATATAGCAAAGCATAACCTAGACTTTTTATTTCTTAACGGATAGTACACACATAGCCAATCAATAGTGACTTGTAACATAATACCTTAATTCTAAATATACCTCCTACTATTGTTCAATAGGCAGGACACAAATAGTCTGTAATGACCTATTATACATTTTATGATCTGCTGTTTTTAACGTAACGGCTCTTACTTTGCCGTCTTTCCCCGGACAGACTTTTACAACTCTTGCCATTGGCCAAACTAAAGGTGGAGAGTTAGGTTCCTTCATAAGTACAAGCTGGCCTTCAATAAGGTTAGGCATAGACTTACTCCACTTGTTTCTATTTTGCAATGTGTTTAAATAATACTTATGCCACGCCTTCCAAAACCTTTGCTGTAGTTGGGTACATTTTTGCCAGAAATCAAGCCTGTTACTCACACGATCAGAAATATCTCGTTCGGGATACATTGACAAAGCTGTTCCTACCAAGAAATGTCCAGGAGTCAAGTAGCAGTAATCATTGACGTCCTCTGATAGAGGTAAGATAGGACGTGAGTTCAACACGGCTTCTATTTGACACAAGACCGTATTTAACTGTTCATAAGTCAGTTCAGCACTTAAAACTATTCTCTTTAAATGATATTTCATGCTTTTCACAGCCGCCTCTGCAAGCCCTGCGAAAACAGGGGCGTAACTAGGCGTAAAATGAAACTTTATGCCTTCTTTTGCTGCATAGGCTTGCACAAGCGTCTGATGATCAGCAGAACTATTAAGCTCGTACAACTCAGCTAGCTGGTTCCTTGCCCCACGAAAACATCCCCCATTATCACAAAAGACATCGCTGGGCAAGGCACGTCTGCTCAAAAAGCGTTTGAAGGATGCCAAGAAGGCATCTGTCGATATATCAGAAGTCAATTCTAAATGTACTGCTTTTGTTACAAAGCAAACATAAATACAAACGTATCCTTTAGTGATTACCGTGCTTCGCAACCTCGAATTTTTTATCTTAACTGGCCCAGCGAAGTCGATGCCTATCTTTTGAAATGGTCTGCATGCAGTGACGCGATGCTGAGGCAAGGATCCCATGAGTTGCTTTGCTGCACTAGCTTTAAATCTGAAACATACCATGCATCCATGAGTCACTTTTTTAACTTTTCGCATACCAGCTACCAGCCAATATTGTTGGTTTAAACTCGCTAAGAGCGACTTAGGGCCAGCATGTAACAACCTAACATGCTCTCTTTGTATGATCAATTCTGTTATTCGAGATTCGTTTGGCAGAATTATAGGATGTTTCTGTGCGAGTGGTATATCTGAATTATCTAATCTCCCACCTACTCTAAGCAAACCATTTTCGTCTAAAAATGGATGTATTGGCTTAAGGGAGCCTTGCACATTGTTGCCTTTTCGCAATGAAGCTATTTCATCATTGAAATAATCGTTCGTGCTTTATTATAATATGCAACGCGCGTTGCAATTCGTCAGGATTTAGCACTCTCGCACTAACCCTACCATCGCCTTTTATATTATGACAGAATCTATAAATGTATCCTATTACCCTGGTCATTTTATCAATGTCTGAATACTTCTCTATTATTTGAAGAATATCATACTGTACCGCTGTAGCAAGTACTATCATATCAGGCCTGGGGCTTTCCGGTTTCATCTCAGGTAAGTCTTCAGGTAAGTTCTGATTTTTATTATCAAATGTGTACTCACATTGCAGGAATTTTGGCCCCTCCCACCAGAGGGAGCATTTTGGAAGTTCCTGTGGGCGGATGCCTCTGCTTATGAGATCAGCAGGGTTGTCTGCTGATGGCACATATTGCCATTGCCATTTGGATGTTTTTTGCTGAATTACACTTACTCTGTTCGCAACGTAAGCTTGCATCCTTGTTTTGTCAGTCTTTATCCAAGCTAAGGTAATTTGTGAGTCAGTATACAAGTAAACATCATCTATATGTATGTTTCTACACAATGTATCATATACTCTTTCCGCAAGTATAGACAAAAGCAACGCAGCATTAAGCTCCAGCCGAGGTATTGTTAGTGGCTTTGCACGTGGGTTAATTCGCGACTTTGAACAGAGCAAGTATAATTCAGCCTTACCCGTTATGTCGACCACGCGTAGGTATATACAGCACCCGTAGCCTGTTGTGCTGGAAGCGTGGCAGAATCCGATCAGCTGCACCGCCGCTGCTTTGTTGGTTGGAATACACCTTCCTAAATTAATGGGCTGCATGTCAGCCAGACTGCTAGCAAAGTTAAGCCATTCTTCGATCAAATCGTTAGGCAAGCGATCGTCCCAATCTAGATTAAGTGACCAAATTTTTTGAATAATGCTTTTTGCTCGCACTACAATTGGACTAGCAAAGCCCATGGGGTCATAAAACATTGATATGTATCTTAGGACTTCCCTCTTTGTTATTTTATTACTTTTAAATGCTTCTGGGCTGTTGATAGTGAAACAGTCCCCTTTAACGTCCAAGGTAAGTCCCAACGTCTTCATACTAAAGTTTCCCTTTTGAAAATCAAGCTCACTGAATTGTTGTTCAGCCTTAGGTATGCTTCGAAGAACTTCAGGTGTATTGGAAGCCCATTTGTGCAAGTTGAAACTGCCATAGCTCAACAGCTCACATATTTGTCGTTTGGCCTCAAGTAGTTGATGCATGTCAGAGCATGAGTACAAAACATCATCAATGTACGTGCAATTTTTTAATATGAAGGATGCCAGTGGTAATTCTTGCTCATGCCTCTGGGCGAGTTCTATTAAACATCGCGTAGCTAAATAGCTCGAAGGTTTAACTCCGTATGTGACTGTGTCAAGGCGAATACACCGCAAAGGCTGGTCTGGGCTTTCCCTCCACAAAATGTTCTGGAGTGAAGAGTGTTCCGGATTCACAAGAATGTTGCGAAACATCTTCTTGATATCTGAACTCCATGTGAATTTCCCAAATCTATACAGCATTACAATATCGAACAATTCTTTTTGTACTATAGGCCCATTCAATAGAATATCGTTCAATGAGATCTTCTTATCGGTTTTCATAGACGCGTCAAATACCACCCTTGTACGCGTAGTTTTGCTTTGTTCATTTATTACAGCATGATGCGGCAAGAAGTATATCGCATCTTCATTGAAATTGTATGAGTTAATATCTACATAGTGTCCATGTCCCAGCTCTACATATTCATCTATAAACCTTTGATAATCTGTCAGCAGATTGATGTTTTTTTGCAGCCGCTTTTCAAGGCTGAGAAATCTATGTAGAGCTAGGTCAAATGAGTTACCTAGTGTTTTATTTATACTGTCTGGCTCTAACTTCAATGGCAAGTCAACAGTGAACCTTTTTTTATCTAGTTTGACAGTGTTTTTAAATATATCCTCTGCTAGTTGTTGCTCTGAGTTCCCCTCTTTCCCCTCAATTAGTAGTTCTGGAACACGCTCCACCTCCCAGAACCTTTTGACAATCTCATTTATACCCGAGTCACATTTAGTACAAAAAAGTACAACCTGATTTTTTATGATGTCTGATGTGGTGGCCCCAGCGATGATATGGCCAAATTGTGTATTGAAGATGCTCGGAGATGTAGACTGCTCGGGGTTATTGCGTGTAGACTGATTCTGCGACTGCTCAAGCGGCAGTATTATCTGGAAAAATACATCAGCACCAATCAACATGTTTATTTCTGATGGCTTGTTGAATGTTTTATCAGCCAAGGTCAGTCCAGCCGGTATGGATATATCTTTTAGATCCACTTCTTTTTGTGGCAGGTTACATGTTATCGTTTCCACCACGTGACAGTTGATGAGGGTGTTGAATGTTGAGGTCAAAGAGTAAACCTGCAAAGGAATGCAATAGCTTATTTTGCTTTTGCTTTGAGAT
The DNA here is from genome assembly GCA_949825045.1 of Argyresthia goedartella. Lineage (NCBI taxonomy): Eukaryota > Metazoa > Arthropoda > Insecta > Lepidoptera > Argyresthiidae > Argyresthia > Argyresthia goedartella. Next base: position 2,375,723 of record OX463811.1, on the reverse strand, counting down.
ATGCCTATCAGGTTAATATCACTACGCTGAGGTGTTAATTCCAATACCTCAACAGCCTTTGTAGTTATCAGTGACAATTGAGAGCCAGAGTCTAGAATACATTTGACATGCACCTCTCTTCCGCTCTTTGAGTACAGCTTGACACGAGCTGTAGGGATCAAAACATTAGTTGACCCTCCTCCAGAAAGAAGAACCACTGGTTCTGGCACTGCACTGCTGTCTATGTGCAGCAGGGTGTTGTGTTGGCCTTTGCATACCCCACACCTAAAGTGATATTTACATTTGCCAGTGTGTGGGTTGAGGCAGGTATTGCAAAGCTTTTCCCTTCTGCTGAATGACAACCTCTCATTTTGTGAAGCTAGCTTAAACTTAGGACAAGCAAATAATTTGTGAGACAACTTACAATATATGCAGTCCATCAATGGCTTGTCTGACGCTGCAGCCAACACTACCTTACTCTTGCTCGGGATCTGTGAGCGGCCCCCAGCTTCGTGCTGCTCTGAACAGGTGTTTTCCAGAGCTAGGGCTCGCTTCTCCATGTATATCAAAAACTCTTCCATGGTGGGCTCGTCTTCCTGCTTTCGTTCGAGGTGGTAGGCTCGTGCACTGTAGTTGTCCAACTTTCGTCCCAGTATTTCTAGGAGGATCGGGTCCCATGCCTGTACTGTAATAGCTAAGTTTTTTAAAGCCGCAAGCGTTTGACGTATTACTGTGATAAAGTTCCTTATATCCTTAGCGTTTGCGAACTTTGGCAACTTTGTCATGTCAAGGAGAGTACTGACATGCTCTGATATAATCCTACTCCTATTGTAGTACCTCTTTTCCAACAGTTGCAATGCTTCCTCATAACTTTCCTCACATAAGGGAAGATTCTTTACTAACTCATACGGCTGCCCTTTTAGGAATCAACGCAGATAGTATAGTCTTTGTACATTGTCTAAAGCCTTGTTATTATGAATGACAGACCTAAATATCGACATGAACGCTACATATTCTGTGTATTGACCTGAGAAGCTTGGTATGTCAATATTAGGTAGCTTGGCCCTAGAGACAATGCCACTACCTGACCCCTTGGACAAGTCTTTCTGTTGCTCAACGTTAGAACAACTCTGTGTTTTGATATTTTCGTTATACACAGTTATGCAATGGAGATATTTTTGCTCATAGTCTTCTACATTTTCAGTGTCAGATGAATCCATTGCCAAGATTTGTTTATTATAATCTTCGTACTCTTCGAATACTTGTAATAATCGGTCGCGTTTTGTTATTAACGTTTCAATGCTGTGCAAATTAGATTCATCCGACACAAGACTCTCAACATAGGTGACGTTTCTAGTTATCGTACCTTTTACATAGGCCCGTGAGGCGTTGAGTTTCTTGAGTAATGTTTCCTCCATTGTTATGTACTAACTATAATTCTACAAGCTATTACAAAGTACACAGCCTTTTTTTAATTTGCAAAAAAATGTCACAGGCAAAACAAAAACCAATCAGTAAAACAAGAAGGAAGATGGCGGACGCAAAAGTGCAAACCAAACTTAGTTCCCTGACGCTGCCGTTGCTACACGCCGCTGGTGGCGCCGCTTGCGCTTACAGGGTGCCAACTTGACGGAAGCAGGTTTCGGCGGCAAGTTATAAACGGGCCTGTCCGGTGTCGTGCTGTCACTCGCGCCGAGTCGGGATTGGTTCCCACCTGGTTCCCCACGTTCTCGCTGGCGCCACTTATGCTCCACGCTAACCGCAGACTACCAACTTGACAGTGTGAAGTTCCGAAATATTCCTCTCTATTCTATGGTCCTCTCGATTTTTTCTCCTTCCGCCTTATGACTTTCTTCTGAAAATGTCTGAATTTCTTCAATGAATTCTGGTTTTGTTTCTGTCAGCAGCTTGATGTATTCAGCAGCAGTCGATGCCTGGTGTCTGAGAATGTAGCAGACTATTGCAGAACATATGCCGCCGGTGTGCTTGCGCTTGTCGCTCGTTTCGTTGGCTCGAATCCGAGGCTCGATTGGACCAAATGAAAGCGTGATCCCTTAGCCTTCTTCTTGTGGACTGTATTTGGACTGGAATCAAACTATTAACTTTCTAATTTCACTTTTATTCGTATAAAGAAGCACCAAGCACATGTTAACATCAAGAGCCTATATTGGACAGTGACAGTACAATCAACGTTGCCAGTGGCGAATATTCAAATGTAGATTATATTTTATGTTGCCATAAACAACTTTATTATATTCTAATAATTATGTAAATTCAAGATATTATTGACAGTCACAATATGCATACAACGTGTAATTGAGCTATAAAATCAATTTTCAAACATGAATCTGCTTGCATGAAAAAGTAATGGCCGCCATTTTGAAACTGATGTATTTATACACAATAGTCAATAGTCAATAGTCAAAGTACTTTATTACTGTAGATATTTACATATACTTAGCAAACGTCATTTTTTGCCTCTTCTCTACATTGGACCACTGTGGGAGAAGAAGGGCGTAGAAACTCCCACAGATTTATTTTTAGATCTCTTTTAAAAATAGGTTGTGCTTAACTAATACAAATATGAAAAATTTAATTGTTATGATTAATAAGCAGGAATAAATAATTACAAAATTATTAACAGCAAGGTCTGTGTTGAGCCAGATTAACCCCATACAGTCCTGTCATTTAAGTAATCTTGAACATCTTGAACACAGCATGTTCAATTTCTGTTAACTATTTGGAAACATAAGAAGTCACGTAGTAAATATATATGAGATATTATTTATTATTGTTATTTTTATCTGTTCTGGAATAATACACAGTCAGGTCATAAGTTCTGTCACACAATAAAAACTTTTGAATTTAGAACGCTGGCCACAAAAAAAGTTTATTGAATTCGAATTTCGAATTTTTCATGAAATAAAAATGTGTACTTTTTTAGAATTTTCCTCATTTTTAAATATGAAGTGGACACTTAAAGAAGACCGTGTCGCAGTTATTGCGTTGCATCGTTGCGGTTACGCGCCAATTCAGATTATCAACTTACTGAAAATTTTGAATATAACCAAAAGATTCGCTTATCGTACCATAAAACGATACAATGAATACTCTAGTGTAGATGACAGGTCAAGAAGTGGTCGCCCTCGCTCTGTTAGGACTCCAGCAGTGATAAAAGCTGTGAAGGCGCGAATTCAAAGAAATCCCATACGTAAGCAGAAACTGTTGGCCCTTCAGATTGGGTTAAGCAGGACCACGGTGAAAAGGGTGTTAAATGAAGACTTAGGGCTTAGGGCATATCGAAGAAAAACAGGACATCGTTTGGACGCTCGTTTAATAGACCTGAGACTGAAGAGATGCCGCGCTTTGTTGAAGCGGTACGCGGGAAAAAAGCATCGGGAAATTCTTTTTTCGGATAAAAAAATGTTCACTGTGGAAGGGAGCTACAACAAACAAAATGATAAGGTGTACGCACACAGCAGTGAAGAAGCGAGCAACCGTATTCCGCGTGTCCAACGAGGTCATTTTCCATCCTCGCTCATGGTTTGGTTGGGAGTCTCTTATTGGGGCTTAACTGAGGTACATTTTTGTGAGAAAGGCGTAAAAACGAATGCAGTTGTGTATCAAAATACAGTCCTCAAGAACCTTGTGGAACCTGTTTCTCATACCATGTTTAATAACAGGCACTGGGTATTCCAACAAGATTCTGCGCCAACTCATAGAGCGAAAAGCACACAAGACTGGCTGGCGGCGCGTGAAATCGACTTCATCCGGCACGAAGACTGGCCCTCCTCCAGTCCAGATTTGAGTCCGTTAGATTACAAGATATGGCACTTGGAGGAAAAGGCCTGCTCAAAGCCTCATCCTGATTTGGAGTCACTCAAGGCATCCTTGATTAAGGCAGCCGCCGATATTGACATGGACCTTGTTCGTGCTGCGATAGCCGACTGGCCGCGCAGAATAAAGGCCTGTATTCAAAATCGCGGGGGTCATTTTGAATAAACTTTATTACCATAAGAATCTATGTTTTATTAAGTTCATTTTGCTATATAAATGTTTACATAAATAATAAACATGTCTAAATTATTTCATATTGCACATGTGACAGAACTTATGACCTGACTACGTATGTACCTATAATAAAAAATAATAATAAACAATAAATAAAATACAAATACTGAAAAAAAAATAGTAAACATTTTGGAAAATAATAATAATATACGTATATTTGATATATATTCTATAAAATAAAAATGTAAAAATCCAAAAAATCAAATAAAAAAAGTTTTTTAATTTCAATTTTCTCCAAAATTATTTAACTTTTAAATTATATTTATTCAACTAAAATAAAATAAATAAATGTAGCCCATTAATGTCCCCACCGAGGGGCACAGGCCTTTACCCGGACACGGGTAAGATTGATCCATACTCCACCAAATTATCTAAAAGAAATTCAATACGCGTATTTTGACACCCTAAATTTTCCCGTAGTTCTAAAACTTACAACTTCAATTTACGTAATGTATTCAAATCTGATGTTTTATTTACCTACTTGAAGTTGCTTGAATGAAGTAAAGTAGAATGCTTACCTCGGGTTGTAAGTAGCTATTTTGTCTACATATCTCGGGTTTACTCGATCCGTTAGCGCCCTTTACGAGCTGCGCTCGCACGGGCGCCAAATTGGATCTTCCTCCGAAATAGGTCTCTTACGCCCCTAGTGTAATAATCTACTATAGCAATATTCGTGAGCAAATCCTAGTCGCACTTGATTTGAAAATGGGTCGCTGAATGTGGTAATATGCTAGATTGTTTTTCTAAGGTGGAACTGAGTGACGACGGGGAACGCACAGCTGCTGTGGTAGATGCCTCAGCAGATGTCTTGCCCACCCTGGAGCCTACCGCTCCCGCCGAGATGTCCGTCCCATCGCCTATCGCCAAACCCCGCGAGCTGATTCCCATTTATAACGTGTGCCAAACACCGGGCGGCCACATAAATGTTGTTGGGAGCCCATTTTTGAGTGAACTGGTTGGAGACAGATTGGTAGTAAGCGTCAACATTTTTAACTAATAGTTCAGTTCAGAGTTCAGTTTGATGGTTATATTTCCCAACTAGGTTACGGAGATGTAACGTCACACGCTCTTTGTAGCTAATCCCGTAATGGAGGTAGCACAGCTGACCCTGTTTTTTAGATATATATCTTTTAGAAACTGGTATGAAATAGAGGGCTACTGCTGATATGATGAACAATATTCTCAGTAAATGATTTTTTATGACTAATGGCAATCATAGTGTCAAGTGACTGGATAGTTCCTAGATTTTCCTTTTATCTCTTGAAGCTCTGATGTTTTGTATGTATATGGCTTATGAAATAGTGCTTATTTTCCTTAGCCTTACAATCCTGCGGTGACCCCAGAGGCAGCCAATTCGCCGGCAGGGCCGTCCACCCCGTCTAACCGAGCACTGCGCCCTCGAAAGCTTAGCCGCCGCCCTCAACATCGTTGTCGGGTATTGTTACCTTATGACAACTACCTGCAAGATTCTGGCAGCGAGGAAGAATTAGGTGTCGACAACGACGATGACGAGAACGAGTTCGAGGACTATCTGGGGATGAGGGCGGTGGTGAGACAACTTCGCGAATTAGAAGTGTCACAAGCAGTGGAAGAGCCAGAGGAAGCTGGACCCAGCAGGGCCGTCGGTGCGGGTGATTATGTACCCGAAAACTTCAACTGGAGCCAAGACTATACGGCATTCCTAGGGCAACAGGAGGACTACCGGCGTACGCCCGGGCTGTGTGATAGTGCCGGCTCCCAATTACCTGCAGATATTTTTATGTTGATTTGGGATCTGCCCATTATGGAATATATAGTGAACGAAACAAATGAATTTGCCTGGCAAACTATCGCGGCGCTGTCGGAAGCCGGAAATATAAGCGCAATCTTAGATACCTGGTTTGACACCGACATGACAGAAATATACAGATATTTCGCAGCACTCATGTATATGTCTCTCAATCCTCGGGGGCAAGTTGCTGAGTACTGGACAACTAGCATCTTAGGCATGCCTGAATTTCGTGTCCTCATGTCCAGGAATAGGTTTCAAATGATATCTCGTTTTCTCCATTTTGTGGACAATGAGACAATCTTTAACAACACGCGCAGCTACGACAGAAAGGTGGCAAAAATTGCACCTCTGCTTGAACACTGTAATCACAAGTTTATGACTTTGTACACCCCGAATCAGCACCTGAGCCTCGACGAGTCGTTGCTTTTGTGGAAGGGCCGCCTTAGCTGGGTACAGTGCATACGCACTAAGGCGGCTCGCTTCGGAATAAAAAGTTTCGAAGTCTGCGAAGCAACGACAGGGTATTTGCTCAGGTGCATTATATATGCCGGGAAAGATTCCGCAATGCACGAGGGGCCCATCTATGGGTTTTCAGCCCCTACTGAGAAAATATTGCTGAAACTTATGGAGGGGTTACTCGATGCTGGTCACTGTCTAGTAATGGATAACTGGTACAACCAGTTACCGCTTACCAGATATCTGAAGCAACGCGGCACAGACGTCATTGAGACGCTAAACAGGCGGCGGCGCCATGTACCCACTCTTATAAAAAATGTGACAGAGAATGTGGAGCGTGGTGATCATGTGAGCTGTCATTGTGGTGACTTGAGTCTCACGGTCTGGAAAGATGTGAAACTTGTAACCACAATTTCAACCTTTCATGATGATGAACTGGTGGCCGGCAGACGTGCAGGCGAAGAAGTAAACAAGCCAGTCTACGTTTCCGAGTACAATAAATACATGGGCGGCGTAGATCTTAAGGATCAGAAGCTGTCGATGTATTTGATGGCAAGGAAACGTGGCCGGAAATGGTACATAAAAACGTTCAGAAGACTGTTGAATATCAGTATTTTGAACAGTTACATAATGTACCTAAAACATCCCGTGATCCGCGTTTTAACGCACATGGAGTTCCGCTATGCTTTAGGAGAAGGATTGTGCGAGTGGTTTGGCAGGGCACAGCCATCGCGCCCAATACGGCAAGTACAATCTTTAGTTCGGCTGGATAATGCTCCGGACCACTATCCGGTCAATACCGAGCCGGTTATCGGCAAACCATCCCAGCACGTGCGGCGTCGTTGCGTGCGTTGCAAGTGCAAGAAATGCCGTGCTCCGTTGTGCATTGGGAACTGTTGGATTGAATACCACACGCTTGGGTCGCTAGGTATTGGCTCGTAAAAAAACGTAGTATTTGTATTTTGTTTTTTTTTGTTTAGTATTTTATATTGCAAATTTTTGGCTTGTTTTGATGTTATTTAGTCTCAATAAACAATCTAACAAGTAAAAACTTTTTTTTGTTGTACCCAATCTGATAGACTGAGCAAGCTAAGCCGTGGGAAAAAGCTACTGAAATATATCACAGGAACAAGGTCTGGGATAACTTTACTGCACATGTTTCATTCATAAAGTACCTATTTTAGTATGATTACCTGAACCACAACTAGTTTTGTATGCAAAATACATCATCCTGTATACGGCAAAGATTGTGGACGTCAACTCCCGTGGACGCGATATCACGCGGATCGAGTGGGCGGTTAACTTCCGCGGACACGATATCGTGCAAGCCGGTTTTCGACGCCCAGCGGACCTCGGGATGCAGTGGATTCTGACAGTTTGCGTGCGCGGGACGTCAAAGGTTAAGGCCAATGGCAAGGGTTTTGATTTTTTTTCTTCTAGCCTCTTTTTTGTTTGGTAGTATGGTTTTTTGGGCTATGACATATTATTTATGAATAAAACATTATTAGTAACCATGTCTACTTTGTAGACTCTTTTTATTTACCGAGATAGAAAAGTTGTAAATTAGATAGGCCTTATTTATATCAAGTACCTTACCATATTTTTTGTGTATCTCCATATAACTCCTATTATCTATGCTTTAATTTAATGATTATAATATTTTTTCATTAAAAATGATTGATTTATTATTGTTGTGTCATTATGCTTGACCTTACCCACACTCATTTTAATTTTTCCTGTTTGTTCTAAAATCGGACTCTGGACTAGAATTTCCAGACTCGAATTTCACGACTCGAGTTAGTATTCGAATACTAAACATAGAATTCGAGCACTGGGCTCGAATCAGGGAATCGAGTCATGACTCGAATACCGCATAAAATGACTCGAGTCGACTCGATCCACTAAAACAGCGACTCGGCACATCGCTAGCTGAAACTGATGAAGCCCTTTGTAGAAGTGAGGCAGAAAGAGTGCAGCAATTTTTCGAAAGATTTGAAGAGAAGGATACATTTTTTGAATGAAAGCAAAGAGTCTTAGACCAGGAACAAAATGTTTCTGCAGATATCCCTGTAACAAGCAGTCGTAAGAGAGGAAGGTGCTATTTATGTGATCGCAAAAAGGACATCAAACCTACACGAAAGTGTAACAAATGCTGTATGTTCATATGTAAAGACCATACAGCCAAGGCGGTAGCATGTACTAATTGTTAGACATCTGAGTTTGAGTTTTTGCCTCTTGTCGAGCTTCCATCTGATCTCTATCTGGGTCTGTCATCGCATTAGAAAACTAGATAAATAAGCTAAGAACATCCAATATGAGCAGAAAGCATGAACACTATAATATTTCAAACCAATGCCATCTACCATCTTTTTACAACTTTGCATTCCAATGTCTTCTCACAACTTTGCATGAAAGAAGCATTTTGCCCTTAGGCACTGTTAACAGAAAACAACTTCCAAACAATAGTTTACCAAATGTAAAATAAATGACAAGACAAGGAATAAGTTATAGTGTCGAGAGTGTAGTGAAGGTAGATAACGAAGATGTTGCTGTAGTGTCTGGGCTAGACAACAAAATTGGGAATTTAGGTTCTACATCCAAAAGGAAGTTTACATGAAGTTCGAATGTTTGACAGGAAATAAAAATATCTGATACATTGCCTTGCTACAAGGTCGTTGAGGTGTACAATCGATATATGGGAGGCGTTACACAAAGTTAACTCGTCAACTTTGGATACCTGCAATGCAGGCCAGATGGGCTCTCCTGATGATCAGACACGGATTATCACGTAAGCTTTTGAAGCTACAGAGGTCACAGCTCCGCTTGGTAACCGGAGTGATGACTGGACACGCTATGCTAAATAAACACTTACACACTGTAGATCTTACAGTCAGCCCATTGTGCAGAGCCTGCATGGAGGTCGGAGAGATGTCCTACTGGAATATTCCGGCGTGGCCATCTACCGGGCAACACACCTCGGGTCGCCGAGGTCGCTCCAGGAAGTCGTCGGCAACGTCAAGGGTTTGCTAGGCTTCCTACAGGAGCTGGGTCGGCAGTAGTAATGCCTTCAACCCACATCAAGCAAAATAGGCGCAAAATTTAAGACGTCGAGTTGCGGAAAAGTGGCTCGCGATAAACTATAACTATGGGAGGTATTGACCTCCTCTATTCCAACCTGGGGTACTACCACAGCAGTAAATAGTAAATATTCTTTTACATGATAAGACTACTTGCGAAAATAGATGGATCTTAAGGCGCAAAACTCATGATACATACATGCCCTTACTCAACCTCAAATAGGTATTGGCTGAATCACTGCCCAAGATTAATTCAAGACTGTATACTCCCACACGAAAACGAGGTAGGCCTCTTGAAGAAATCGACTTACACCTTAAAAGATGACTCCCAATTGAATTGCCACTGCCTGAGGTGGCCAATGATGGCCTGGATCATCTTTTGGATTGGACTTCAGAAAGGCGAATATGCAAACGCTTGAAATCCGTGAAATTATACTAGCGCCTAAAATTCCAATCGCCACAACGAATTCTTGCACGATTTCACCTTGTAATTGTTGACGTATGTGAAATTTTCCAGCTTGCAGTATTTCGTGAAGTTCAGGTTCATAGAACTTTTCCAATACCGCCAGAATTTCACGGAACCCAACACTAGTACACAGATGAGGAACTAGCAGTGAAACTACCAAGAATTAGGTATATTTTCCACACTGAGATAAAAACAACGATCTCGATCTAGGTCATTGTCAGGCCGCCACATCTAGTTTACAAAGTAATCGTTCCTTGTATTCACTCCACTTATCAGTCTTTGGGTTAAATTCACCCTTTGGGTTAAATTCACCCGGAAACACCACATTTACGTTATTTGACGCCATTTCAGACAATTACAAAATTATGTTCCAATAGAGTCGCCATTAAAAGATAATACAGTATTGCAGGTCAGAAACAAACTTAACTTTATTCATTCAAGGATACCCTCATAATCTGTGATATTTAATACAAACAAGTTATAAGTACAGGCCGGGAAAATCAATCGGCAATGCAGACGTCCTGAGTAGATGGACGGAAGTGAGCACTTCCGATTTTGGCGAAGACATCTTAGGAGAGGTACTCCTACTTGAAGAGCCGCCGGAGGGCTGGCAGCTCGAGGCTACTAAGATTGCAGCCGAGACGAAGAAGGATCCACTTCTCCGGAAAGTGGTGTTCCATGTTCTCCACGGCTGGCCCCGTGTAAATACAGATCGAGCACTGCAACCGTTTTGGACCCGAAGAAAGGGCCCTTTCACACAATAAAGAGTTTTTATTATGGAGCAACAGGGTCATAGTACCTGCCTCACTGCAACGAGGGGTACGTAGGTTATTGCATGCACCGCATGCCGGAATAGTCCAAACGAAATCATATGCAAGAGGATACGTGTGGTGGCCCGGGATGGACCAGCAGATAGAGAGAACCGTCGCGGAGTGCGGCCAATGCCAAGTAGTAAGGAATAATCCGCCACGAGACCCACAGGCATGGATTGTGTCAGAGAAACCTGGAGCCGGGTCCATATTCATTTTTCGAGCCCCTTACAAGGAAAAACCTTCTCATCGATAGGTATAGAGGCAGAGATTGTGGCCTCTATGAGTACTACGACTGTCATTGCTTGCCTAAGAAAGATATTTACATCCCAGGGATTGCCCGAAACCTTGGTCTCCGATAACGGACCAGCTTTTAGCTCCAGCGAGATGAACATTTTCCTCAAGAACAATGGGATCAAACATTTGTACTCCCAATCGTACCACCCTGCCACCAATGGGCAGATTGAGAGAGCTATACAATCATTTAAAAACAAAGTAAGGAAACTTTCGGCAGATAACCGGCCATGGAATGAGAAACTTCCTAAAGTTTTGTACATGCTTCGCACTATGCCAAACAGTTGTACCAACAAGACACCTGCGGAGATGTTGAACGGGCGCAAGTATCGCACGACGGTGTCCTCACTGCATCCTGACGCCGCGCCTGAACCGAGGCAGCAACAACTCGACGCAGCGGCGCAGTGCGAGCCAGTGAGGTACTCCGCGCTCAACCACACAGTACTGATACGCATGTATGGACTTGGAGACAATGTGGGAAGGTCCCAGCTCCTATATGGTGAGAACGGAAGATGGATGGATGGGGCGACAGAGGGCGCTGTTGAGTAAACAAGCAATTCAGACAGCTCCCGTTTAAAAATTAAATAAATATTGTTTCCAAGTAACTTTCCAAAGTACAACTATTGTCAAACTGTGAAACTAAGTGAGACTCAATACTACAAGTGTTTTCGTAGATAATTAAACTATACAAGTGGTAATTTTTACGAGAAAAGCAAATCGGCAGTTACGCAACGCAATTTAAAAACAAAGAATGTGCTGTGTAAATAAACTTGTTATCCGAGGTGATTTCAACTAAGACCGTTGTAGTGAAATTATAAATAGTGCACACTTGAACTAAACTGTGTCTTAAACTGATATTGATATTAAGAACAATCAAAATGTGTTAAGTAGCTCCTAGTAGCTCCATCTAGTGTTAAAAAGAACCCCATAATAATATCGACTATCCGCTAATAGAGGGCGTTGATAGAAACTGTCAATTAGCGCCATCTAGTATAAAGTAGCAATGGCATCTACAAACGCATTTTTACTGATTTTTGCAGGCTGTCTTCAAACAATACCAGATAGAACATTCTTATGTTGTTCTATGTGTAAGGAAAAATATGATCTGGACTGCGCAAATGTCTCTATCCAAAGATTTCTCAACACAATGTCCCCTACTAACAAAAAAACATGGAAATGCCAAACATGCAGGTGTAATATGCCCAAAAAAGACAACTCGAATACTCCTGTTCGCGCACAACAATACAACCAACCAGAAGATATCGAGACCTCCGGGGAAACCATCACCAATATCACTCTGAGGAAAAAACCCAACCATCTGCGATCCAACACAACCTTCTCCGACAATGACGACTTAAGTATTCTCGGGGATACTCAAACAAATTCGAACACCATCACATACAAACAATTTGAAATGCTTCTTGACAAGAAACTGGAAAATATGAAAAGCTCTATAATATTAGATCTCAATAATATTCTGAAATCAGAAATTACCGCAGTAATATCAGACTTCAAAAGAGATATTCAACCTACCCTTACCACCTTGTCCGATACCCAGAAAACTCAAAAAGTGGAGATAGACAACATTAACATTCACATAGAAAAACTGCAACGAAATACAATAAAACTGCAAACCGAACTCCACGCTCTCACACAAAAAATTAAATTGGGCGAACCCCAAATAATCGAGAAATAACCAGCCATCTCCAACACTAATACCGATGCGCAGAAAAAGATCATCCTGTACGGTCTACGTAGTGAACCGTGAGAGAACGAACAGCAACTCTACGATAGAATCCTATACATCTTCAGCAACGTGTTAGATATGAACCTAGAAGGATACATTGAAGAGATTAAAAGACTGGGCAAAAAAAGACCGATAATGATAGAGTTATTGAGCAAAAAACCCATACTGAAAATATGCTATATACTGAAAAATAGCCATTTCTTCAGGAACACAGGACAGATGAGAACGCTCGCTCACGAAGAAAAATGCTCATTAATGTCTTGATAGTCACGGAAAAACAGACAAAGAGCGAATATCATGAATAATTATATCGTGAATAATTATAACGTATCCTATCAGAGCACACAAAGCGAAGCCGAAGATAAACTAAAACTGAAACGAACCCACAAGAAACCACGACTAAGACTAGCCAGCAACGAACTGATCTCAAAATATTGTTTCAGAATTTCCAAAGCATCAATAATAAACAGCATGTATTAGAAGCCCTCATCGAAAAAGATTCATCATACCAAGCTATCTGCATGATGGAATCTTGGCTAACTAAAGCAAAACTAGAATTACTTCAGTTCTCAGGATACAAGATCGCCTCAGACTTCAGCAGAAGAGTACGAGTCGGAGGCGGCGTATGTATATTACTAAAAGATTATATCGAATATGATCAGCTCACATCTATCTCAGATATCTCTATCGAGTTCACCCTAGAACTCTGCGCTGTAAAACTAATAAAAGAGAATATTTTACTAATATGTGAATTTATTTAAAAATTTATCGAATTCTTTTAAACAAAATTATTTAAAAATTTATCGAATTTATTTAAAAATTTATCGAATTCATTTAAAAATTTAAGCTTATTGGAATGGTGTCAACGATGACCTGTTTAACTCCCAGTAAAATGACTTACTCATTATATTGGATAAAAAGTTCCCTAACACTGACATTGTAATAGGCGGTGACTTCAATATAAATATTTTAGAAAATAGTAGTAAGTCAAATTCTTTCATAGAAACTATGTCTGAACATAATCTAACCCAACACATAAAATCACCAACTCACTTTACAAAAACAAGTAGTACATGTGTTCGATTCCAAATCGATATTCGATCGATGGTTTCGGAACGGCCATTTTGAATTTGACGTTGCTGCCAACCTTGCAGTTTTTTGACAACTGACAGAAAAAAGCCCTCGCAATGTAACGCGTATTGGTTAGGGTATTGAAATTAAATCGCAAGCCATCTGGAATGTATTCGGGTTTCCCTCAGGATTGTCTATATAGCTGAGTGTGTTGTGGTTCCCCGAACCAGATAAAGTTCGCATTTACGTGGCCGATTGGTTTTTCCCACGTAACATAACCTGTGTTGGAACACTGTGCTCATCGAAGCTGGCCTGCCAGTCATACCTGGTTGGCTGAAGAACCTGTCTACCAAGAAGAGCCTAGGGTGCACCCGGGCCTTGCAGAGAGACAGGAGGTTGACGGGACCGAAGCACAGACCAGGTTAGATCGACCCCAATAATTAATAGCTCGGTGAATCGCCGACGTTCACACTTCTTGGCAACTGATCGCTACGCTACCTCGTAGCTGATGGGCCCCTACGAGGTCATTAGGTGCTGAGAAGCCTGAACAATTTTGGTAGCTAGAGCGTGGTTTCCTGAGATTTGCAGCCGTCAAGGGCTCCAGGAACGCACGATTTGGGACTATCAATCTGTAGGTATAGGCGGTTATTAGGTAACTGTTGTTCCTATATCCACATAGATTGGTAGTATTTGTAAGCTATAAGTCTATTGCTAGTAGTAGATAGACAGATATTGAATTGAAAATTGCATTGAATTACCAGTTAGTCAATCTATTAGTGGTCTAGTAATGCTATTGAAGAATGTTTTGGTTAACATAGGCAGTTACATCTATTGATAGCAGGCTATTGCATTGTTTTCAGTTTATAGCAATTTATAACTTGAACTAATATTGACTATCTGTGTGTGTTATAATGATAAAGGGAAACTAAATTGTATTTACAGAATTTATATAGATATAAAACTCGGTTCCTATTGTTTAAGGAAAACAGCATTGTTTAAGTTGTGGTTTAGGGTTCCCTCGTTTGGGTTGTAGACTAGAGGGTCCAATATAATTGAGTTACTGCAAATTGTGAGTAAGTATCGTTCCGATCATGTCGTTATCTGAAATACAGAAGGGTGTTTCTAAGGAACTCAGATGGTTTTCCTCCGCACACGGTCTGATAGACCGTTTAGATAGGCATGATGTGGTATTGGAGCGGTCTATGGACGTTAAGGAACGTTACAATAGGGTGCTCGAATTGTCCGCGCAGGCGGAATCAGTTGATGGTTGCGCACCTGACAGGCTGTCACGGTTGCTAGGGGATGTCGACCAATGTATGGAGATGGCAGCTGCTATCACGCAGAAGGCTGCGGACATACGTAGACAGCGCGAGTCCAGCCATGGTGGTGACATTGAAGCATCTCTGCCGCTTCAGGGTTCGGGGTCCAGGTTACCTGCCATAACTATGCCTACCTTTGACGGAGTGTCCGGTGAATGGATGAGCTTCATCAATCTGTTCGACAGTTTGGTGCACATGCGATCGGACATTACCAAGTCTGTCAAGATGGCTCAGCTGGTGGCAGCATTGAAGGGTGAGCCTAGGGAGCTGGTCGCTCATTTGACAGTTACGGAGGGTAACTATGAAACGGCCAGGCAATTGTTGGTCAGACGTTACCATAACAAACGGAGGTTGGCCGATGCCCAACTGAACCGTTTGTTTAGTATCCCGGTTGTGAACAAGGTCGGGGCCATACAGACGGAGGTTTTGAACCCATTGTTGTCCGTCACCAAGGCTCTAGAGAATCTTGGACTTCCGGTTGGTGAATGGTCGTACCTACTGTTGTACATTGTACTTTCCCGCCTACCCGCTGACGTGCAGACTCGTTTCGAACAGTATCACGGGAGGTCGGCCGAGGACCTGCCCGCCTTCTCCGACTTGGTCGGATTCTTGGAAGAGGAGGTATATCCGTGTGAGCTATCCTAGAGCCGTCGGCAGAGAATTTGGGGTTGACGGTCACCCATCCTTCGGAGCCACAGAGAGCTGCCGGGAGCGCTGTGAGTAGGGGCCCTCCGACGAGGAAGGACCGCACCAACCGGCAGTCATATGGGACTGTGAGTGCATTGACCCCACATAGTGAGACCTGCCCATGTTGTAGGCAGATTGGCCATGCTGTGGCCAATTGCAATAAGTTCGGGGAACTTAGGGTTCAGGGACGGCGCCGGATGGCCAAGCAGCGGAGCTGGTGTTTCCTGTGCCTCGGGCCACACATGGCTAGGTACTGCACGCGCACAAAAATGTGCGGATATTGTGGTGGGGCCCACAACAATCTGTTGTGCATGAACCGGTCCGGCCAACAGCCACCACAGGGCCGTACCCAGGGTGACACGGCATGGGGCCCTGAGAATTCGTTTGCGACTCGGAGCGCAACTCAGGGGCCAATGTCCCCACGTGCACAGGGCGGTACTAGGGTGCAGGGCCGCACTCAGGGTCATCACATGGGGGGCCCTGAGTTTTCGGTTGCGACTCAGCATCCGACTCAGCGGGCAATGGGGCCACAAGCACGCAGCCACCCAGGGGTGCAGGGCCGCACTCAGGGTCATCACATGGGGGGCCCTGAGTTTTCGGTTGCGACTCAGCATCCGACTCAGCGGGACATTGGGTGTGTTCAGCGGGCCGTAACGGGCGGGTGGCATGGGACACCTTCGAGCTATGCGGATGCGGTTCGGACGCCGCCTCAATTATCGCCCCGCTCGTCGCCACGTCCTCGTCGGTCGCATGTGATGTCCCCCCCGCTCATGGAGCGGCCACGGTTGAATTCACGCCCACCCCCCTTCGGGGGGCGTCGTAGGGTGGCAATGGAACCGGCGCGTGGGCCATTTGTACAATGGGACCCTCTGGCGTACAGCTGCCTACCTGATCGGTTACAGGCACAGTGGGGCCCCGGGGGTCCTCGCTAGGAATTTGCGGCCCAACCATTGGTTGCCCCCCAACCGGAGACGGTGGTGTTACCGATCGCCTCTGTGCTTGTTTGGGATTTGGCGGGCAACCCAACATACGTTCGCGCCCTATTAGATTCTGGAGCTCAGGGCTGCATTGTATCGAACGATTTAGCAAAATGGTTGGGCCTCAAGGTAAATAGGTATAATAAATCAATACGGGGCGTGGGGAATGTTACGGTTACGAATGTAGTTGGTCAATCGGTGATCACGTTCTCTCCACGTTATGACATTTTGACAAAAACATCCGTGCAAGCTTTAGTGATGACGCATGTCATGGGCAGACACCCCTTGGTGAAGTTGAATCCGGCCGTTCGATTCCTGACATCAGGACTCAAGTTGGCGGATCCCGATTTTGACACTCCAGCCCCGGTCGACCTGCTACTGGGAGCAGACGTTCTGGGTAGGTTTCTGTTGTCGGATCGGCGAGTTCTTCAGCCGGACGGGTTGATTGCTGTGGATACTAAGTTTGGTCACGTGATCATGGGTCCGGCATTGCCAATGGTTAGGCCTGCCGAGTCAGATGGCATACTTATTGGCTCAGCGTAGTCAGACGCTATCCAACGTTTCTGGGAGATAGAGGAACCTCCCACCGTTCGTCGAGTCGACGCAGACGAAGAAGAGTGCGAGTTGTTTTACCAGAATAGTACTGGTCGCCTTCGTTCTGGTCGTTTTGTAACTCGACTGCCTTTCAGGGCCGATCGACCGCCACTAGGAGAATCTAGGAAGATGGCTGAGACGAGATTGATGTCGATGGAGCGTAGGATGTCAAGGGACGCCGTATTTAAACAAAAATATGTTGATTTCATGAGGGAGTATGAGTCGTTAGGACACATGTCGGTATCGAGTGTGGACTGGAGATCTGAGGATCATTGTTTCCTTCCACACCATGCCGTCCTACGAACCCCTACCGGCAAGATTCGAGTTGTTTTTGATGGGTCAGCACCTACCTCGAACGGGATGTCCCTGAATCAGTGTCTACATTCGGGACCCAAGTTGAGTCGTGATATTTCGGATATTCTCACGAGCTTTCGGAGGCACCAGGTTGTATTTGTCGCAGACATTCGGATGATGTTTAGGCAAACGGTAATTCATCCGGCTGACAGAAGGTATCAGTTGATACTTTGGCGTGAGTCCACGGCCGAGCCAGTCATGGTCTATGAGTTGAACACGAACACGTATGGGTTACGGTCTAGCCCGTATTTGGCGATGCGTACCCTGCGGGAGTTGGCGTCGCGTGACCGTGTGAGCTATCCTAGAGCCGCCGCTATCCTGGAGCAAGATTTGTACGTCGATGACGTCTGCACAGGGGCAGCCAGTGTAGAGGAAGCTCTGGACCGACGTGACGAGCTCATTCAATTGCTGGAACGAGGCGGCTATGAACTACGCAAGTGGATGTCCAACTCCCCTGAGTTGATGGCTGGTCTCCCAGATGAGTTTCAACAAGACCCGCACGTTTTTGAGAATCCTGACAACCCTAACATGTTGTCAGTGCTTGGAATTCAGTACCGGCCCGTCCATGATGAGTTTACCTATCGGGTGGTTTTAGAAACACCGAAGGCCTGGACGAAGCGGTCAGTACTGTCAACGATTGCGAGAACGTTCGACCCGAATGGATGGATTTCTCCAGTCACCTTTGCTCTCAAATGTTTTATGCAAAGGCTATGGGCGGCTCAGTTGACCTGGGACACCCACCTCTCAGGTGATTTGTTGACTGATTGGACGCGAATGTTCACCTCGCTATCGGACATAAATAATGTATCGCTGCCGAGGAAATTGGTCCCTGCTGGGGATTACAGGGCAACCCTTCACGGGTTTTGTGATGCCTCTGAACGAGGGTTTGCGGCAGCGGTTTATTTGCGAACCGTCACCTCCACCGGGGAGGTCGACGTGCGTTTGGTTTTGGCAAAAAGCAAGGTAGCGCCTATTCGGACAAGGATGACGATTCCAAAACTGGAACTGTCCGGGGCTGCTCTTTTGACCAAACTTTTGAATCACACTCTAACAGTGTTGCGTGGGTCAGTGGTTTTGGAGGATACGGTGTACGCGTGGACGGACAGCCAGATTGTTTTGTGCTGGCTGAAGGCTTCGGTCCATAACTTAGAGGTTTTTGTTGCGAACCGTGTCTCCCAGATTGTGTCGTCTGAGGTCCCACTGACCTGGAGACATGTACCAGGAGAATTGAACCCGTCTGATTGTGCATCCAGGGGATGTCGGGCTCCTGAACTCGTTAGACACCATTTGTGGTGGGGACCACCCTGGCTTGCCAGGAGAGAATCGGACTGGCCCCACAGCCATGTAGTAGTATCTTCGGATCATGGCCCCCGAGCGGCCGTGCATGTTACCCAGAAGGCTGAGGACCCTGACGCCGGGTTTCTGCTGGACCGGTATAGCTCACTTGACAAGTTGATAAACGTGTCCACTTGGATTAGGAGATTCGCTCGAAATTGTCGTACTCCTCGCGATCAGCGAACGTTGAACCCTATTCTGACTCCGGCAGAGCGAAACGAGTCGCTACTGAATTTGGTCCGGTTGGTACAGTCCTCGAAGTTTGGGGCAGAATTGGAGATTATACGAAGTGGACGTTCGAAATTGAAGGGAGCCGTCGCGCGTCTCAACCCCTTTGTTGATTCGACCGGGTTACTTCGGGTAGGAGGAAGATTGCGCAATGCGAATCTGTCGTATTCGGCTTGTCACCCACTTCTGCTCCCCAAGGGGGGACAGTTAGTTGAATTGCTGGTGACTGATCGTCATATTAAAAATGCGCATGCCGGCTGTAACGCGTTGTTGGCCACGCTCCAGCGGGAGTTTTGGATCTTATCTGCCCGCCGTGTCATACGGAACATCGTGTTTCGGTGCATGCCTTGTTATCGACTTAAGGCTGCCACGATGCAACCTCTCATGGGGGACTTGCCCCCTGATCGTGTGAATGAGGTCAGACCGTTTTCAGGTGTTGGTACGGATTTTGCCGGACCGTTTATGGTGAAGAGTTCACGATTGCGTACCGCTAAGCAATACAAGGCGTACCTATGTGTGTTTGTTTGTTTATCCACCAAGGCGGTATATCTCGAGCTCGTTGCTGATCTCTCGACAGAGGCTTTCATTGCTTGTTTGGATAGGTTTGTTTCTCGAAGGGGACTTCCAACTTTGATCCGCTCTGATAACGGCACTAACTACGTCGGTGCGGAACGATACTTACGAGAGATAGTCAACTTTTTGAATGTAAATAAAGTGGATATTGGAACGGCCCTCTCCCGTCGGGGTATACAGTGGACCTTCAGCCCACCGAGTTGCCCCCACTGGGGTGGGATTTTTGAGGCCGTAGTTAAGTCAGCTAAGACGCACTTGGGGCGTATAGTAGGTCAGACCGCGCTGACTTTTGAGGAGCTCGCGACATTGTTTTGTAAGATCGAGGCCGTTCTCAATTCGCGACCGTTGTGTCCGCTCAGCTCGGATCCAAATGACCTGGAGGCTCTGACCCCAGGCCATTTCTTGATAGGACAGCCACTTAACGCGTTGCCCGAGCACCCCTTCGAAGGAGTGAAATTGTATCGGTTGTCAAGGTATCAGATGTTGCAGCAGTTTACTCAGAATTTCTGGAAGCGTTGGTCGCTCGAGTATCTGCATATCTTACAACAGCGCCTTAAGTGGACTGACAAAACCAGCCCCCCTAGTGTTGGTGACCTCGTTCTGGTTAAGGATGCTAACCTACCGCCACTACGTTGGCGCAGGGGGCGCATTGTTAACTTGTTCCCTGGCAAGGACGGGACCCCCCGGTCTGCGGAGGTTCTAGTAGGAGGCTCGGTTCTAAAACGAGCGGTAGCAACGTTGTCTCGGCTGCCCGTAGATTAGGGGACAGGTGGGTGCCTGTCCGGGCGGGTGATTGTTCGATTCCAAATCGATATTCGATCGATGGTTTCGGAACGGCCATTTTGAATTTGACGTTGCTGCCAACCTTGCAGTTTTTTGACAACTGACAGAAAAAAGCCCTCGCAATGTAACGCGTATTGGTAAGGGTATTGAAATTAAATCGCAAGCCATCTGGAATGTATTCGGGTTTCCCTCAGGATTGTCTATATAGCTGAGTGTGTTGTGGTTCCCCGAACCAGGTAAAGTTCGCATTTACGTGGCCGATTGGTTTTTCCCACGTAACATAACCTGTTCGATTCCAAATCGATATTCGATCGATGGTTTCGGAACGGCCATTTTGAATTTGACGTTGCTGCCAACCTTGCAGTTTTTGACAACTGACAGACGAAAAGCCCTCGCAATGTAACGCGTATTGATTAGGGTACTGAATTTAAATCGCAAGCCATCTGGAATGTATTCGGGTTCCCCTCAGGATTGTCTATATAGCTGAGTGTGTTGTGGTTCCCCGAACCAGATAAAGTTCGCATTTACGTGGCCGATTGGTTTTTCCCACGTAACATAACCTGTGTTGGAACACTGTGCTCGTCGAAGCTGGCCTGCCAGTCATACCTGGTTGGCTGAAGAACCTGTCTACCAAGAAGAGCCTAGGGTGCACCCGGGCCTTGCAGAGAGACAGGAAGTTGACGGGACCGAAGCACAGACCAGGTTAGATCGACTCCATAATTAATAGCTCGGTGAATCGCGACGTTCACACTTCTTGGCATCTGATCGCTACGCTACCTCGTAGCTGATGGGCCCCTACGAGGTCATTGGGTGCCGAGAAGCCTGAACATTTTTGGTAGCAAGAGCGTGGTTTCCTGAGATTTGCAGCCGTCAAGGGCTCCAGGAACCCACGATTTGGGACTATCAATCTGTAGGTATAGGCGGTTATTAGCTAACTTGGTGTTGTTCCTGTATCCACATAGATTGGTAGTATTGTAAGCTATAAGTCTATTGCTGGTAGTAGACAGACAGATATTACAGTTTTCCCTAAATGACCAGTTGTACTGAGATGTGACTCAGAATAGTAGGTACTCAACTTAGGTACATTGTAGGTGAATTGAAATTTGCATTGAAGTACCAGTTAGTCAATCTATTAGTGGTCTAGTAATGCTAATGAATGTTTGGTTAACATAGGTAGTTACATCTATTGATAGCAGGCTATTACATTGTTTTCAGTTTATAGCAATTTATAACTTGAACTAATATTGACTATCTGTGTGTGTTATAATGATAAAGGGAAACTAAATTGTATTTACAGAATTTATATAGATATAAAACTCGGTTCCTATTGTTTAAGGAAAACAGCATTGTTTAAGTTGTGGTTTAGGGTTCCCTCGTTTGGCTTATAGACTGGAGGGTCCAATAAAATTGAGTTACTGCAAATTGTGAGTAAGTATCGTTCCGATCATGTCGTTATCTGAAATCCAGAAGGGTGTTTCTAAGGAACTCAGATGGTTTTCCTCCGCACACGGCCTGATAGACCGTTTAGATAGGCATGATGTGGTATTGGAGCGGTCTATGGACGTTAAGGAACGTTACAACAGGGTGCTCGAATTGTCCGCGCAGGCGGAATCAGTTGATGGTTGCGCACCTGACAGGCTGTCACGGTTGCTAGGGGATGTCGACCAATGTATGGAGATGGCAGCTGCTATCACGCAGAAGGCTGCGGACATACGTAGACAGCGCGAGTCCAGCCATGGTGGTGACATTGAAGCACCTCTGCCGCTTCAGGGTTCGGGGTCCAGGTTACCTGCCATAACTATGCCTATCTTTGACGGAGTGTCCGGTGAATGGATGAGCTTCATCAATCTGTTCGACAGTTTGGTGCACATGCGATCGGACATTACCAAGTCTGTCAAGATGGCTCAGCTGGTGGCAGCATTGAGGGGTGAGCCTAGGGAGCTGGTCGCTCATTTGACAGTTACGGAGGGTAACTATGAAACGGCCAGACAATTGTTGGTCAGACGTTACCATAACAAACGGAGGTTAGCCGATGCCCAACTGAACCGTTTGTTTAGTATCCCGGTTGTGAACAAGGTCGGGGCCATACAGACGGAGGTTTTGAACCCATTGTTGTCCGTCACCAAGGCTCTAGAGAATCTTGGACTTCCGGTTGGTGAATGGTCGTACCTACTGCTGTACATTGTACTTTCCCGCCTACCCGCTGACGTGCAGACTCGTTTCGAACAGTCTCACGGGAGGTCGGCCGAGGACCTGCCCGCCTTCTCCGACTTGGTCGGATTCTTGGAAGAGGAGGCTCGACGGGCAGAGAATTTGGGGTTGACGGTCACCCATCCTTCGGAGCCACAGAGAGCTGCCGGGAGCGCTGTGAGTAGGGGCCCTCCGACGAGGAAGGACCGCACCAACCGGCAGTCGTATGGGACTGTGAGTGCATTGACCCCACATAGTGAGACCTGCCCATGTTGTAGGCAGATTGGCCATGCTGTGGCCAATTGCAATAAGTTCGGGGAACTTAGGGTTGAGGGACGGCGCCGGATGGCCAAGCAGCGGAGCTGGTGTTTCCTGTGCCTCGGGCCACACATGGCTAGGGACTGCACGCGTACCAAAATGTGCGGATATTGTGGTGGGGCCCACAACAATCTGTTGTGCATGAACCGGTCCGGCCAACAGCCTCCACAGGGCCGTATCCAGGGTGACACGGCATGGGGCCCTGAGAATTCGTTTGCGACTCGGAGCGCAACTCAGGGGCCAACGTCCCCACGTCCACAGGGCCGTATCCAGGGTGACACGGCATGGGGCCCTGAGAATTCGTTTGCGACTCGGAGCGCAACTCAGGGGCCAATGTCCCCACGTGCACAGGGCGGTACTAGGGTGCAGGGCCGCACTCAGGGTCATCACATGGGGGGCCCTGAGTTTTCGGTTGCGACTCAGCATCCGACTCAGCGGGCAATGGGGCCACAAGCACGCAGCCACCCAGGGGTGCAGGGCCGCACTCAGGGTCATCACATGGGGGGCCCTGAGTTTTCGGTTGCGACTCAGCATCCGACTCAGCGGGACATTGGGTATGTTGAGCAGGCCGTAACGGGCGGGTGGCATGGGACACCTTCGAGCTATGTGGGTGCGGTTCGGACGCCGCCTCAGTTGTCGCCCCGCTCGTCGCCTCGTCCTCGTCGGTCACATGTGATGTCCCCCCCGCTCATGGAGCGGCCACGGTTGAATTCACGCCCACCCCCCTTTAAGGGGAATCGTAGGTTGGGAATGGAACCGGCGCGTGGGCCATTTGTACAGTGGGACCCGCTGGCGTATAGCTGCATACCTGATCGGTTACAGGCAGAGTGGGGCCCCGGGGGCCCTCGCTAGGAATTTGCGGCCCAACAATTTGTTGCCCCCCAACCGGAGACGGTGGTGTTACCGATCGCCTCTGTGCTTGTTTGGGATTTGGCGGGCAACCCAACATACGTTCGCGCCCTATTAAATTCTGGAGCTCAGGGCTGCATTGTATCGAATGATTTAGCAAAATGGTTGGGCCTCAATATAAATAATGTATCGCTGCCGAGGAAATTGGTCCCTGCTGGGGATTACAGGGCAACCCTTCACGGGTTTTGTGATGCCTTTGAACGAGGGTTTGCGGCAGCGGTTTATTTGCGAACCGTCACCTCCACCGGGGAGGTCGACGTGCGTTTGGTTTTGGCAAAAAGCAAGGTAGCGCCTATTCGGACAAGGATGACGATTCCAAAACTGGAACTGTCCGGGGCTGCTCTTTTGACCAAACTTTTGAATCACACTCTAACAGTGCTGCGTGGGTCAGTGGGTTTGGAGGATACGGTGTACGCGTGGACGGACAGCCAGATTGTTTTGTGCTGGCTGAAGGCTTCGGTCCATAACTTAGAGGTTTTTGTTGCGAACCGTGTCTCCCAGATTGTGTCGTCTGAGGTCCCACTGACCTGGAGACATGTACCAGGAGAATTGAACCCGTCTGATTGTGCATCCAGGGGATGTCGGGCTCCTGAACTCGTTAGACACCATTTGTGGTGGGGACCACCCTGGCTTGCCAGGAGAGAATCGGACTGGCCCCACAGCCATGTAGTAGTATCTTCGGATCATGGCCCCAGAGCGGCCGTGCATGTTACCCAGAAGGCTGAGGACCCTGACGCCGGGTTTCTGCTGGACCGGTATAGCTCATGTGTGTTTGTTTGTTTATCCACCAAGGCGGTACATCTCGAGCTCGTTGCTGATCTCTCGACAGAGGCTTTCATTGCTTGTTTGGATAGGTTTGTTTCTCGAAGGGGACTTCCAACTTTGATCCGCTCTGATAACGGCACTAACTACATCGGTGCGGAACGATGCTTACGAGAGATAGTCAACTTTTTGAATGTAAATAAAGTGGATATTGGAACGGCCCTCTCCCGTCGGGGTATACAGTGGACCTTCAGCCCACCGAGTTGCCCCCACTGGGGTGGGATTTTTGAGGCCGTAGTTAAGTCAGCTAAGACGCACTTGGGGCGTATAGTAGGTCAGACCGCGCTGACTTTTGAGGAGCTCGCGACATTGTTTTGTAAGATCGAGGCCGTTCTCAATTCGCGACCGTTGTGTCCGCTCAGCTCGGATCCAAATGACCTGGAGGCTCTGACCCCAGGCCATTTCTTGATAGGACAGCCACTTAACGCGTTGCCCGAGCACCCCTTCGAGGGAGTGAAATTGTATCGGTTGTCAAGGTATCAGATGTTGCAGCAGTTTACTCAGAATTTCTGGAGGCGTTGGTCGCTCGAGTTTTTTTTTTATTTTTTCTTTTAATTTTATATTATAGTCATTTGCATATAATCATTTGCATTAATTCAGATTTTTTTATTTTAAGATTTCCAATATGGTGCGCCACTACAAAAGAAAAACAACAACTACATACGACCTTGCAACTTTAAAAAAAGCTGTAGATGAAGTAAGAACTGGTAATTTAAACTCGCACCAAGCAGCAAAAAAATACAATATTCCTCGTACGACTATATGTGATAGAGTAAATAACAGAAGAGGTGTCGTAAAGGAGTGTCGTGGACCACCTACCGTGATTGTCAGAGAAAATGAGCTCAAACTTGCAAATGGTCTACGGGTTATGGAAAAATACGGATTCGGACTTACTTCCAAAGAAACACTGGATTTAGTCAGCATACACGTGAGTCAAAATAATTACAAAACCCTATTTAAAAACAACAGACCTGGGTATGATTGGTTTGCTGCTTTCAAAAAAAGACACAATTTGTCCTTAAAAAAGCCACAAGCAGTGGAGATGTCAAGGAAAGTAGCATGCGATCCTTTTATAATTAATGAGTACTTCGATATCGTTGACAAGGTTTTGAATGAACTTGGTTTAAAAGGAAGACCAGAAAAGATTTGGAATCTTGATGAGTCAAGTTTTGGAAATGATCCTGACAAAACAAAAGTACTTGGCGCCCGTGGATTTGCCAGTACACGAAAGATCGCGTCATCTGGTAAAGATAATGTCACGACCTTGTTCACAGCCAGCGCCGCTGGTGACAAATTGCCTCCATTAATTATAAATAGAGGAAAAAATATGTGGGACCAATGGATGTCAGGCAATGGATACGAAAACACATCGTATGCTGCCACTGAAAAAGGCTGGATTGATTCAAAAGTATTCGATTAAATATTCATTTCATATTCAATTAAAAATTTTAGAAGAAGCACAAAAACGATTATAAAGTTACCATCACATGCAAGTCATTTACTGCAGCCGTTAGATTTGTCGGTTTTCAAATCAATGAAAAAGACTTGGAACGAAAAACTTGTGCAATGGCAACGATTAAATATAGGTAAGAAGTTGCCAAAAGATGAATTTAGTCGCATTCTTGGAGAAGTGTGGCGCGAACTGACTCCACTTATTATTCGGAACGGTTTTAAAAAGGGAGGTATATACCCATTCAACAGAAACACTATACCAGAAGAAACATATGACCCTGAATCATTGAAAAGATTCAAACAATTTAAAACACCAACAAAGGAAATTCCTTCTTTAAAGAGCTAAGTTCGCAAGTGGTGCTCCTCATGATGAACAGTTGTCAGGACCCTGAAGAGCATACACAAAGGATCATATTGAAAGAAAACAATGAAACGTTCAACGTTCATGCAGAAGGCAATAAAACGTCAAGTTCTCAACTAACTCCGATAGCAGCGTCTTCCAAATTGCCTTTGAACAGTCAAGGAATACGATTTGATAACTCGAATGACTCACCCAGAATCAAGATTACTGATGATCGAATTTAGTCTCCCTCAGAAAAATATTCTTTTGAAACTTTACTATTGCAGAGAATAAAACGAAGTGACACTATAGTTTAACTGAAAAAAACAAAGGTGTCAAAAGGCTGTGAAGTAATCACAAGGGAAGAGTTTTTAGAAAAAAAAAAGAAAGGAAGAGGAAGCAAAAATAATTAAAGAGGAACATAAGAAAAAACCCACGAAAAAAGAAAACAAAAATCTCCAATCCAGCAAGAAAGCAAAATGTACCAAATCATCAGAAAAGAGCTTAAAGGCAGAGGAAAAATCTCATTTTAGCTTACCAAAGAAGAAAAAGACTTATCAAAAATCTAAAAAGAGGGTGAAAAAACAAAAAAAGTGTGTTGATTACGGTGAAGAATCTGAAGATGAAACAGATATTAGTTTTGCTAAATCTTCCCTAACCAGTGAAGAAGATTTTGATAGTTATCGTGAACAGTTTCTCGCAGAAATGGAAGATCTTGATGATTCGTTGCCGAGCACAGAAAATGTAAATGACGATTGTTTATCAAAAAATGATGTAAAAATTGTAACCAATGATGAATTTGAACCGGATGTCAACAAAAGGAATCCGGAAATTCGCGACTGGATACTAGTGAGATTTACAACAAAAAAGTATGTTAAGTATTTCGTAGGGAACATTATTTCTATTAATGATGAGAATATACCTATCGTGAATTTTTTCAGAAAAATAAAGAACAGTAGGTTTATATCTTTTCATTACCCAGACGTGGAAGATATATCGGAAGTAAAACATTACGATGATGATATTGTAATGTTCCTTAAGAAGCCTGATATATCCAGCAGAGGCCATGTTACGTTTAAAGAAAATTTTAAAAATTACAACATTCAGTGATGTTTGAAAGTTAAATTTGTTACCTAGGTACAGGTATAAATAGATAGATTTACACGAAATTTAATTAAGTATTTAGTTATTCTTAATAAGAAAATAGTACTGATTAGCTATTTTTAAGTGTTGATAGTATTTTCTTAAGTACAATTTGACACCAAAGCGTTCCGTGGTAAAGTTCCTAATAATATAAGACTTGATTAATATTGTCAAAAAGATGTGATTTATTGATTATTACAGTGTTATTAATGTTGGTAACATAATAATTTGTTACATAGATATTAAACTAAAAGATCTCACGCGTATTTTCGAAGCTCTTTATTTTTGTAATGATTATAAGACGGGCAAAATGCCGTCATACTCCGTTGTTCTAATAAATGATACGTAATTTCGAAGTTGTAGTTTGATTCCAATCTAAAAAAAAATGTTTGGCACCCCTGGAATCTACGATGGGGCGAATGCGTCTACGAGAAACGACGAAAATTAGACGCCATAGCCCCGAATAATTTTGTTCGGCTACTTTCCCTAAACTAAGGCCAGAATTTGGCGTACAAGATAATAATGTACTATAAAACTAATATTTTTAAAAATAATTGTGATTATAATTGTTATTAGCTCTTCGAATTACACAATAGAAAACCACCAACTCTGAAAACCATCAAAGCCAGAATGCAGGAAAAATATGGGGACCAAATAGTTTTCAGTTCAACTCGCACCAAACAAACAGTCGTCTGCTTTCGTGCAACTGGTGAAAAAATTTTGGACGACGCGTGGTACACGTCAGGATGTACTGATGAACAGGAAGAAAATGAGAGAATTGTACGAAAATCCGCTGAGATTATCTTGAAAGAGATTGAATCCATGGCTTATGACACCAGTGCCTATCCTCCTTTAACTAACTTCTGCAGGGAGGCTGATGAATTGATACCTAAATCTCTCACAGTTTTCTTAAATTGTCTTGCAAAGAAGAAAAGGTCACGAGAGGTTGTGAAGAAAAAAATTACAACTATAGCTCATACACTTATTGCTGCTGTTCGCCCTCGATGTTTCATATCCCCTATTTTATCCAGCATCGCTCTGCTCATATACCGAAAATATGGATCCAAAAACATGGTGGACCTTCTGTCGAAGTTGGGATTGAGTGCCTCTTATTACGAGGCTCAGCAACTGGAACTCTCCACCATCCACCATACGGAAGAGCCTATTCCAGTTGAAACGTTTATTCAGTTCGCCTTTGACAATGCTGATTTCAATGTATCCACTCTCGATGGCCGGCATACTTTTCACAGCATGGGAGATGTGGTTCTCCCTGGCACAATAGCTTGAATGTTGTAAAGCTCGCTGTCCTGTCCTTGTGCCGACGCGATGCACCTCTTCACCTCCACATTTGCTAGATTTTACAATAGACCTAATAAATAATACAGAGTTTGCTGAAGCTGTTTTGCATAAATAGTTTAGACAATTAATGTAATAATAATTATGATCTCAGAATATTGTTAATTCATTGTTGGGTGGATGTAACAGTACATTGCACAAATTTCTTATTGTTGTTGGAACAATAAATGGAGACTTTATTGATTTTCACTTTGTCTTTAAACATCTACACTTTTGTTCTTTATCAAAGAGGACAGGATAATGGCTGGATAATTTGACAAATAAAATTAGTGTTTCACAAATCGTCACCAGGCTGCGCTAGTGCAGATGTAGACCTGCCATTTTGTTTTTGTTGTTTCGAAAGTTGGAACTGAGGTGAGAGCAACTTTTCGTAAATATAAATATCACATTTGTAAACGATGCCTTCATTATGTGTTGTTGGATGTGCTTCCTGAACAACCGGACATCGTTTCCCTAGCGATACTAACAGAAAAAAGCTGTGGATCGCAAGAATACGCCGAGACAAATTTAAACCCAGTTTATTCTGGGGTGTGCAAGAATAATTTCTTGGAGTCTGACTACGAGATGCCCGAAGACTCCTGTAGTAAAAACCGTAAGTAACTTAACTGATGTGAGTTTAAAACATAAACAATCTGGCAAAGTGCTTGTTGCTCAGGTATTTATAGTAGGTATAAATACTTAATGTTATTTTTTGTTTCGCAGCTACACCAAGATTCAAAAGACTTGTTGTACCAAGTCAGTTTACATGGACTAAGCCACCAACAGTCTGTTATCAAAAGAGCAGAGCGAGCTAAATGGAGATCGCACCTGAATAATGTTATATCTTCACATTCACATCAACATGAGAAATGTTAATTTTCAATAAAAATAAACGTAGCAGGTGCTCATCAATCCTTCATGATTGCTGTGTTGAAACACATAGAAGCGTTTACCGCTTTTTTCTTCCAACACATTTTGTTTTTCGTTTTTTCAATTCGATCTTTAGTTCGTTAACAGTCCAGCTTCCACATTTAACAACTATTTTTAGATAAAAATCAAAGATAAAGAATAAAAACAATGAAAAATACCTAACCCAATTACGGACGAAAGTAAACATCGTTTGAGTTTGACAGGTCTCCATCTACAGCAGCGCCACCAAGGGTTAGCCCTTAAATGCATCTTGTATCGAAAACGATACAACGTAAACTTCGTTCGAAAGTCTACGAAATTTGAATGACAGAGTGACAAGGCTGTTTATTTATAAGATCATTGCCTCCTTGAGAAACGAAAAAAAAAACATCACCTGTGGAACCAGCCGCCATTTTCAAAATTTATGTCAAAAGTTTTGCTGTGCAGGAGGTTTGCTAATTGAGTTTTGAAGATTTTGAATCTAAGATAATCAGAGATTATTATGCTTTTCTAATAACGAAAAATACGGAATCTACTCGTAAGTTCATCAACTTTGTCTATTATATCGTATTTCTTCATAATATTCTTTTCTAACCTCCCAAATTCCACATTTTTTGCTTGTATCGAAAACGATACAATATGCAGTAAGAGTATTTATTATGCTTCTTTTTTCTGAATAACTCGGTATGTGTTCCTATGCTTTTTGGTGATTTATTTCTTTTCTTTTGCTTACGGGTTATGTATAGCTTGGTTTATTTTATTTTAGACAAGCATGGCGAACAAAAAAGAACGCGAAATAGAGGAAATGCTTCGCATGCTCGAAAATGGCTTTTCTTTTTTCTTTTTTTCTTTTTCTTTTTTCTTTTTTCTTTCTTCTTTTTTCTTTTTTTTTTTTTTTCGCACAAAGACGGCTCAATATTTTACTTTGTTTAAAACATTCAATCATTTGGTCATTTTTTAGTTAGTTTTGCCTTCTTTTACTATTGTATTTAGCATCAGCGCTGGTGAATCTCAGTATCCTTATCTGAATGCCTAACTTCTTAACAGTGGCTATTGACCCAGAAAATCTAGTAGTTAAGAAAGTTGAGAATAAGAAAATTGCCAAGGTTGTTTTTTTCTGTCTGAGAAGAGCTTTGTGTTCTGGTATAAGGAACATCATTTATCTTACATACTTAGTTACAATTTTGGCTTTTAGATTTTCTCTTCGGTTGGCTGTGAGCATTATTACCCTATTAACCACACAAACAATTATCATTATTTTGGGCTTGTATATTGTGCGATACATTGTAATTGAACAATGGAATCAAAAAATCTATTCTTTCTTTTGACTTACATCATTGTCAACACCAGTCTGTCTGTCCATGCACAGATCATCTACAATATCAACAACACAGTTGTTTACAGTGACAACACTGTAAGCTTCACAAACAACACCATCAACTACAATTCCTTAGGTCTATCAGGAAACATGACCGATTGGATCAAAAACATTGCTCATAAGAGTGGATTGAATTCATTGAAACTTTCTCAAGATGGAAAATCTAGTCACGATCACTCAGCCAGTGATCATGGAAGGTTGAATCCAGAATCGAGGACCAACGATGAACCAGAAAAGACAATTAGAGGTACACAAGGCGTGGAATTCTACACCACACCGACAATACCTGTGAAACTTGATGGGTTGTTTAGACGTTATAACTTTGATCACTTGAAGAAGGGAAATGGCAACATGGATGGTCATGAAAGTGGTTCTAATGGAGAAAGACAGACTCTAAATGACTCAAGAGTGACTAGGGTGACTGGAGAAAACATCAATTATGTTTCAAATGATCAAGGTAAGATGATTAAAGACAGAATAGTGGATAAGATGGACAGATGTGCAAGGTTTCCATATGGACAGTCATTAAAGTACAGTTTCATTAGTAAGTGTCAAGAGTTGATTACAAAAGTGCTTAAGGCAGATCCGGAGTTTAGCTACTCTGACACTTATGTTAACATATTGGTCTCATTGTCAATTAGGACTGAGCTGGTACATGCAAAAATAGAATCTTTGTATAATGACACATGTTTTTTAGAAGAGTTGGCGGAATTATCTACGAAAGTGATGTTGCACATGAATAAAGCAATAGAGAAAGTAGAGTTGGTGCATTTCTCTTTAGACAACATTCAAGTTGGCAGAGGCAGGAGGTCTTTGCTTAGTATGGATGAAGGATTCATTTCCAGTTTGGCAGAAAAGTCTGCTGTAAACACATTGAATGGCTTAAAAGAATCCGGCATCCTTCTATCTAACATTGGTAATGAACAGAGCAAGTATGCCACCATTCAGAGTAATACCATATCATTAATTAATAAACTGAGATGGGACGGTAGCACTAAAGTAAGGATCCTTAGGTTCCCTCAACTTAACTGGGCAGAACCTCTAACAGTAGACAGCTTGGATACTTCAATTCCCGACTTAACAGGAGAGCTTGAACACATAGAGAGATCTGAATTTCTCTTGTCCAAAATGCCTCAATGCGTCAACCTGCTGACCTGGTCATACAGAGGTGTTTATAAAAAATGCATAAACAAGGTTTCAATCATCACCTTTGAGAATGGCTCTATGTGCAGGATTGCTGCAGAGTGTGCAGGCTACCTTAATTCCAGTTACGTGTGCCATCAGGATCAAATCTCCCCTGACTGTCCTTCAGTTACTATGTTAACAAATCATGATAGCTACGGCTTTTATCACCAAGACCTGAATCCGAGGAATAAGATCAAGGCTCAGGAGTTCTTAACAGACAAAATGTCTTATTCCACTCAGTCTGGAGAATTCAGGATATGCTCCATAGAGGGGATTTGGTATAACAAGGAGCCTTGCAACCAATCACTAACCTATTTTGGTGAGATTCAATTTAACGTGTATGACAATGGGCCCATTGAAGTGGATGTCATGTCCATCAACCAATTTAGGCTAAACTTTAATAAGTCAGATATAAATCACTACAGATGCAATAATAAGGAGTGCTTAGTTGAAGAAAGCATGAAAGCCTGCTCAGGAGATAGGAACTTCTGTACTCACGTAAATAAAAACTGCCCACCGGCTTCAAAAAAGAGATGCACTATACTCTCCAACAGCATGGGCCTAATTTCACTGAAGGCAAAGACCAGGAGATTGAATTCAAACTTCAACTTGTGGGCCAAGGTAACTTACGAAATAAACATCATTGAGGACGAGGGTAAGACCATTCTAGTGACTAGGGGAAAAGAAGCTTTTTACTTCGAGAAAGGTTGTCACTACAACATGCATTGTGCAGAGTCAACCATATTCGTAGAATGTTCTTGCAAAATCTTGAAGGCAACACTGAATATTGGAGACTTGTACACCTGGTTTGATTTTGAATATGAAAATCTCAATGACACAATTGAGTTAGAGGTTCCATATGGAGTGCTTAGGGGAGGCCTGCAACCAATTTTGACATTGTATGGCGAGTATGGGATAATTGGGAGGGAAATAACTAACTGTAAAGAAACTAATCCCTGTGTTCGCTTTCAATATTTTTTATGCGCAGGAAAAATTAAAAATCCTAGTTGTCTGACACAAGAAGAGAGAATAATTATAATACTGCTTTCAACAACTACCATGATGGCGTTCCTCAGCATGTCATACGTAATATGCAGAATGACAAGTACAAGAATTGCTACCCAAGTGGAGAGAATAAACAGGAAGATAATCATTCTCCGAAACAAGGCCCAAGAGAGACATCTATCCACACAACAGAGAAGAAAATCAAAACCTGATGATGAGGGCCTTAGCGAAATCCTCACTCAGAGTAATGAAGGTCACTTCAATATTAATGATGGTGAGGATGGTGTGGAGATTAAGACTAGGACGCCACATGTGGAAAAGAGATTTGTTCGAAGAAACCCCAGTCATTTGTACCTTAATGTCATGTTTATGATAGTTATGATCACTCTTCCCACTAAGCCACTACTTTCTGAAGCTTGTTCCGATAGCACCACACTAATTTCAGATCAGAAAGAGTGCATAAATGACAGTATGGATACAAAAGTCTGCAAGATCTCCACAACAGTCCGCATCTCAGGCCCTCCAACTGGGCAAAAGACTTGCATAAACATTCAGGATGAAAATGGCTACACCAGTGGTTACGTTTCAATTGAAGTAGTGTCCAACAAGTTTGTGTGTTCAAGAAACTCTCTTTATAAAACAGCTCAGGCAAAAATCAACACAAAGGTCATTAGCAATTGTCCAGGCACTGGCAGATGCACAAATTGGGAGCAGTGCACCACATTCATGAAGAGTACAGACATGCAACATGAATTGTTTCCAAACACCATTAACAAACTTTCTGCATTTGACTGCTCAACACCGGGGGGATGTGCAGGAAATGGGTGCATGAGATGTGACAACGGATGCGTTTTTACGGCCATGGAGTTCGTTAGGTCAGATGACAAAGTATATGATGTATTTGATTGTCCCTCATGGGTGCCTCATCTTTCCTTAAGTGTGAGGTACCACAACATGCCAGGCTTAGACGACTTTGAGACTACTCTGATTGGCTCCGATTCTCATGAAACAAGTGATTTGAAACTAACGAAGATTGCAGACTCTGTTCCGGTGTTCTCTGGAGATCCCTGCTTTATGAGAGACAGCAAAGATGTTTATTACACGTCCTGTCAGAAGGGCTCAGAGCTCATGTCTGGTTCGGTGGGAGAGATAAGGTGTCCAACCCATGAAGATGCTGTCCAGCTTAGCGACAAGTGTATTGTTGCCAAGAACATGTTGAGAATCAGGAACATAAATTGGGATACTATAGTTGCCAACAACCAAATAGACATTAAGAAGGCTATTGGCCAGTCAAGACTTCCCAGACTATACGGCGATGTCATGGTTGACAGTTCTTCTGACGGGTCAGTCTTCTTCAGGTACATGTCAGGTGAGACTTACGAAATACAAGTCAACTTCAAGAATATTGAGGTATCAATCAGGAAGGAGAAAAGAAAATGTTATGGCGAAAGTTTAGAAATAGTTGGTTGCTATTCCTGTGTAAGCGGGGCCACTTTGATCACAAAGCTGAGGGCAAGTGCAGATAACACCTTGGGAATGATCTCCTGCAAAGGGATGAATCCAATACCTCTGATCATCAATCAGGTAGAAACGCCATTCAACATAAGTGTTTTTATCAACGACAAGATAAATGGCGATGGCTGCACTATAAAATGTAGCGGAGGGACTATCCCTTTGTCAGCTCAAATTGATCTAAAGGAGCAAATCATGATGAATGTTGACAAGGAAGACCTAAGTGTTGGGCATTACAATTCAACTGACTCAATGAGTCTTAAGTTATCTAACATTAATTGGTGGCTATACATACCCTCTTTTTCTTTAGGGTCACTGATAGTCATAATATCAGTTGTCATAATGGTCTTTAAATGTCTTTATCAAAACAATGGAAGGGTCAGTGTTCTTCCCATGTACAACATGATAAAGAGAGATTAACATACCTCTCTGCATTTGTTTAGTCCTAAGATAGATATAATTCATTTAGCCAACTTTAGATTAAAGGTGAACTGTCTGAGGACGAGACAGAGTCTGATGGCGAAGATTTGGATTATTATCCAAATCCTAGGGATTTGCAGTCTGTTCTCGAAGAAAATTCGTACAGTGATGGGGAGGGCGGTGTTGGTGATTTAATTTCTGATGATCCAGTTGGAGATGGTTCCCAAAACCTTGCAGATTCAGAGGTCTTCCCAGATCCACCTTTGATCGACGAGAATGCTGAATGTAGTGCGCCCAGTTCCATAAATATAGGCAGAAATTTAATTTGGAAAAGGCAGTCTCTTGCTTTTCGTGAAGAACATATAAAATTTATAACCGAATGGAATGAAGAATTATCACAAGATATAATGGCGATGCAGAGTCCATTCCAATTTTTAGTTATTTTTTCAGTAACGATATCATTGCAAAAATTTTAGAACTAACTAACAAATACGCAGTCCAAAAGAACCCAGACCGACGTGACATAGTAAACGCAAAGGATATCCGCCAATACCTGGGTATTTTGACTTTTATGTCCGTTTACCATTATCCCAGCATCCGTTCTTATTGGGGTAGATATGGGTTTACTCCTATAAAAGAAACGATGCCGGTGAACTATAACTCGAGCTCATGATGGTTCGCGTGGTCTACAGCAATCGGGAAAAACCCCCCCGTGGTTACGACGCTTCCGTTAAGGATGTCGGCGGTAACTTGAAACTTGTCACGGGAAGGAGGTGGTATAACGTTCACTGTTGCCTCCCCATCTTGGACGCGCGTGACAACTTGCGTCGATCCGCTGAAATGAACACCGTCCGCTCTGCCGCACGACGAGACCCCGCTCTCGCCGCTCAACTCGATGTCCCAGGGCGCCTTTACTGCAATAAAAAGGCTCAAGATTGTGCCGTCAAAGCTCCTGTTTTGGTGTTCAATGACAGCCAATATGACATGACCAACCTTGAGGTTGCCAACGCCATGGACGCATCCGCCGCCGAACTCGCCATGTCTGCCATGCTCTTCGATCCGCAAATTCTTATGGAGGACGTCGAAACGGGAATTCTTCCAGTTATCGGAATGCTTTGGCGAAAGAACTACGTATCCGTGTTTAAGCCCGGAACTGTCAAACAGGGTAACCGCTACGTTGATACAATCGAGTTCTTCTTCCGAGGCGACTAATCCCTCACCTATGTGCATCACTTCCGAACTTACATTCAGCCATTCGTCGACCTACACTATGTCAGCTCGCGGGGAATCGTCTATCTGGGTGAATTCGTTGAAACTCGAGGCCCCTACCTCATTCTTAAAATTGTGAAAACCTTTACGACTCTCCCGCCTCGGGAGTGAACATGGTCATCCCTCTCTCTGAGGATCTGCTCAACAAAGTGTTGGTTCAATATTACACTTATGAACCGACTGTTATCGACAGTGAGGGTGAGTTTAAGGTCAACTTCACCCGACGGCGGATGCTCGTCCCCGAATCTCTACACCAGGCCGCGCTCAAGTACGCACTTGCGCAGACGCAAGCGAAATTCTCCAACAATGCGATTTTTGAGTATCTGCGATCTATGGCCGCCCGCGTCGTCGTTAACGGAACCGAAGTTGTCACCAGTTCCGAGCAGATCTCAGCGATAGACCTCTATCACCTCGCTGACGCCATCTACCTAATCGCTTTTGTGGAGCGGTATAACAGCAGCACCGCTCTGACTCTGATCACCTCCTACATCAGGGAGACACGCAATGTTCGGCGGGAGAATCTTTTCACAAGGATCCTGAAGAAGGTGTTCAAAAGCACTTGGGAAGCCTTGCCCCTCGTTTCGGACGGGAAACCGACCGCCGATGACCACCACAAGGTCTTCAGTCCCGGTGAGGTTGATCTTCTCGTTCCCGAATCCGAGTCCAAACTCACGCTTTTCCAGAAGCTTTCTCTCTGGGCTGCCGCGCCGACCCTCTTCGAAGTTAAAATCGCCGACGCTGCGCGGTTGATCACCGTCCGCAACGAGGTCGACTGTGTCGCGTATGACTATCGCAAGACGTACTTCAACCCCACTGTCATTGACCCTTCTGAGCGTGTTGAGTTTACGGAGGCCACACATGTTCTCGCTGATGCCACAACGCGTTGTATCGTCGCGGAGGTGTAAAAAAAAAAAGATTCTCGAGATTCCACCTGATGAAAAAATAAGACGAATGATCCACTTCAATGACAATGATAAGCATTTACCTGTTACGCACCTGGAACACGATAAACTCCACAAACTGCGACCCGTGATAGATCACCTCAATACCAATTTTTCAAATGTTCAAATGGCCATTGACCAACGTTTGTCAATTGATGAACAGATGTGTGCCACGAAGATCGGACATTTTCTCAGACAATATATGCCCAATAAACCTCACAAATGGGGATTCAAACTTTTCGTGCTTTGCATTTTGTTAGGGTATGCGTACAAATTCGTAATATACGCTGGAAAAGAACGAGATGACCGCCTACACAACGAACCAGATATCGGTGTGACAGGACAAATAGTCATGAAGCTACTACGAGTATTACCTTGCCATCAAAATCACATAGTGTACTTTGACAACTACTACACATCGCTGCCGTTATTGCATTATCTGGCCAAAGAAGGAATCCATTCTGTCGGAACCATACAAAGGAACCGGCTTGGTAAATCATGTAAGTTACCAAAGAAGCAAGAAGTCATGAAGAATTCGGTACCACGTGGAGAATTTCATGAGAACGTGACAAGCATAGGTGACGTTGAGATAACTGCTGTGAGCTGGAAGGATAATAAACAGGTAGGCTAAGCACGCATTGCGGTTAACCGCGAGCGTTTAACCGCAAGACTGAAACCGCCGAAAAATATAGCACTAAGGTTACCATACAAGCGCACGCATATGTGGCGTTTTCCAGTGACTGATTTTAAAACCGCGGCTAGCTAGTTTTGAACCGCGGTTTGCAACCGCGCGGTTTTTTTGTGCCTCATAGTAATAGTATGATAGCGCACGCACAGCGTTTAACCGCAAGCGGTTTTTCAGTCGCGACTGAGCGAGCGCAGTGGGCAGTCGTTTGCAGTGCAGTCATCATGTCGTCCGACTCAGAAACATCGCATACTTTAGACTACGC
This sequence comes from Argyresthia goedartella, assembly GCA_949825045.1. Lineage (NCBI taxonomy): Eukaryota > Metazoa > Arthropoda > Insecta > Lepidoptera > Argyresthiidae > Argyresthia > Argyresthia goedartella. Next base: position 2,337,054 of record OX463811.1, on the reverse strand, counting down.
TAATGTAACTAAAAATATTATTATCGAAGTGGAGAAAAGGCCGGCATTATATGACAAATCATTAAACACATACAGAGACAGAAATACTAAGGCCCGGCTTTGGCTAGAGGTTTATCAAAATGTGTGTAGAGAATGGACAAACCTAACGGAGGCAGAGAAGAAAACCAAAGGTAAGTACATATTATGTGTTGCGTTTAATTATTATTAAAAGTTAATTAATTACAATTAGTTATATTATTTTGTCGTACTGCCAACTTAAAGCACCAGATCGAGATGTAAAATAATCAGCAAATGCATTTCGTATTTGCATGACGTCATTAGTGGGACGACGTCTAGTTGGGTGTAAATTTTGTAGTTCCGAATGTTTCCATTGGAACAAAGTTTCTTGTAATTCCTTACCATCATATTTTCGTACAAAGTTGTGCAATATACAGCACGCTTTTACAATGTAATCGCATAGTACAAGTTTTGTATCTAAGGGTCTGTGAAAAATTCGCCATTTATTTGCCATAATGCCAAATGTACATTCAACTGTTCTTCTGGCATACGAAAGTCGGTAGTTATAAATCTTTTCTTTCATAGATAAGTTTCTGCTTGGGTATGGTCTCATCAAATTTTTTAAAAGCGGAAATGCTTCGTCCCCAACAAAAACAAATGGCATTACAGATCCTTCATTATAATTTGGTATTACTGAGGATGCTGGTAAATCCAGTTGGTTTGATAAAAGTCTTCTACCAAAATTTGATTTTCGGAATACGCTGGCATCACTATTGTATCCGTATGCACCCACGTCAATAGCTACGAAGCTATAGTTAGCATCGGCAATCGCAAGCAGAATTATAGAATAAAACTTCTTATAATTAAATGATTCTGAGCCGGTATGATCAGGTCTTTCAATTCTTATGTGCTTGCCATCAATTGCGCCGATGCAATTTGGAAAGTGTGTTTGTTCAAAAAACCCTTGTGCTATGTTTGACCAGTCTTCTCTTGTCATTTCTTTTAAATAAATAGGCTGCAAATATATCCATAACTGCTGGCATGTATGATGAATAATTTCACTGATAGTCGTAGCGCCAATCAAGTATTCAAAATACAACGATTTTATGCTATTTCCCGTAGCAAGGTACCTGTAAAGAAGACATTCATAATCATTTACATTATGTATGCCTATAGGTATTACATACTTTACCTATACATATTTTTGGAGATTGATAGTACCCATCATCATGAACAACTTTCCCAAAGAAACATATGGTCGCAAGTACAAAAAAAGAGATTTTCAGTACATTGACTATACACGACACAAAAAAAAAACTTTTTTGATTCGACCATTATGTTTCCTCGTGAAAGTTGTTCATAATGATGGATATTACTATCAATCCCCAAAATATGGTCAGCTAACCCTGTACATAAAACATTATATTTACAAAATTTTATTTGACATTATTACTTTAACATACCTAGTCATACATCGATAATATTGTTTTTTTTTGTTTCAGGTAACGCCATACAAAAAAAATGGAAAAACATGAAAGATAGTTTTGTTAAGGAGTTGGCAGCACAACAAGGCAAATCTGGACAAGCTGCTCCCCCAAAGAAAAAGAAATATGTTCATTTCGATTCAATGCTGTTTCTAATACCTTCTATGCAGAAACGAGAAACGAGCAGTAATGTACTGTCGCCTGCTTCTTCTCAGGATGATGTATCGTCACCGGTTGCTACTCATGATACCACATCTTCTGCTCCAGCTCAGAATCCACAACCCACAAATAGAACATCACTACGAAGGAGAAACAGTTCTGGACACAACAGTTCAACAGAATATGAACAACAATTACTTGACCTCATAAGAAACAAACAAGAGCCAAAGAAGGAGGAGGACGACGAAGAAAAAAACTTTGCCCTGATGTTAGTTCCAATGCTACGTAAATTAAATGAAGATCAAAAGCATTATGCTAAGATTGAAATCCTTAATGTCTTAAAAAAAGCACGTTCTCATTTTTCTCCGCAACCATCTCAACAAGTTTTGAGTCAACCATCTCAATTTCGAGGACCAAGAATAAGTAGTTCACCAATGTATCAACAAACATATACCCAGCCACAAAGCACCTATCAGTATCAGTATTCTCCACAATCCTCATCTATAGATACAGTATATTCCATCCAATCACCAGCAAGTGTACCTCCAGCAAGTCCATCTCCACAGTCATCAACTACAATTCTGCAAGCACCGCCTACACCATCACCACAACATCATGTGCAAATTATCGACCAAGAAATAATACAGTCAGCCAGAGCGACTGCCAATTTTAGAATGCCAATTTTAGAATTTGTAGAAGACCAAGCCTACACCGAATAGTAAAAATGTAAAAACTTGGTTATGTAATTATTACTATACAGGGTGTTGATTTGTAAAGTAACGCCGAGCTCAGGGGTTGTTATATACACGACACAGAAGCTAAAAAAAAATATTTTTTTCAATAAAAAATAAATTAATATTTTTTTGATTTTAAAAATATTAAAAAAAAAACATGGAAATGTGGTCAGAAAAGTGTCACACGGGGTGGGGCAAGGCTCAGGGCGCGGGGGGAGTCTATTAGGACTCGCGCGCGGTTGCTGGCGGGGGTATCCACACTTTTAGGCAATTTCAGGAAAATTTTCAGATGGCAAGTCATGAATGAAAATAATGCGAAAAAAAAAAAAATGTCGTCAGCGAGACACGTAAACTATCGACCCTGAGTCGGGCGTAACTTTACAAATCAACACCCTGTATACCTCTTATTTCTTACTTTTCAATATTCCTTGTTATGTGATTTGAAATAAAGATTTTCATACTAATTAAAATTGTTTCCTTACCTCAACGTAACTGAAAGTCGCTCTTCAGGTGATATTGCCATACGAAATGTAGTGTCCTCATGTTTTAGATATTGGCCCACAGCTTGTAATAATTTATCATAAGTACCAATAGACATTCTGTAGTAATTAAAAAATTTATCGGGATACTGTCGCACGTCGTTATACATTTTGCAAAAATATCCTTTTAAATGTCTTTGGTCTGTTAGTGGATGTACCCAGTACCTATGACGGCGGCGTTGTTTAGGTTCTTTTCTTAATTTCAAAACCAGAGCGACAACACATGCTGCTTGCCAGAAATCCATGATGGGACTGATAAAAAAATATGCTAAACGCCAACCGCAATGCGTGTTGGCATGAGTTTCTGCGTTTTCAGCTAAACTGAAACCGCTCGCGGTCAACCGCAATGCGTGCTCAGCCGTAATCTTAGCATCGACCTATGTTGGCGCGGAACCTGTCAGTGAAATTGAAAGATTTGATAAAAAAGAAAATTCAGAACCCATGTCCCAAGTTAGTCAAAGAATATAACGCTCATATGGGTGGAGTGGACCTCATGGACTCCTATTTAGGTAGATACCGGATCAGAATGAAGAGTAGGAAATGGTACCTGCGTATCTTTTACCATCTTGTGGACTTGGCCATCATAAATGCGTGGATCCTTTACAAAAAGGTTTTATCAAAGAAAGGCAAGCATACTAAAGAAATAATGAATTTAGCTGACTTCAGGTCTGAACTCGCTGATACCTTATGCAAGTACGAAACCCCAAGGAACAACAGGGGACGTCCCAGCAACAGCAGCTTGGACGAAAAGCAACCAAAGAAAATGCGCAAAGGGAAACCAGTGCAACTCCTGCCTCCCAGAGACATAAGGCTTGATGGAGTGGGTCATGAACTAGTTAGGAATGAGACTAGGATGCGCTGCATGAGACCAGAGTGCTCTTTACTTAGCATTAATAAGTGTAGTAAATGTAATGTAAGTCTATGCTCAAAAAAACAACTAACTGCTTTAGTATTTTTCATTCTTAATTTTAAGTACTAAATGCATACTGTATCAAAAACGATACAACATATTTTTTAGAAAATAAAGTATAAAAAAACACAAATATATTTTTTTGTTTATTTTTCCTGGAATAAACGTCTAATTTACTATTACATATAATTTTTGCAATAAAAAGCACGCCATCATGCACTTAAGGGTTATAAGGTCAACCGGGGTGATGTCGTCTACGGGGGCTAAAGCATCTATTTAAATTATCTTACGAAACGCGTAATTGAGAACTACTCACGCCATCTTCTTTTAGTCTTTGGCACTAAAAGTACAAAAAGTCATCAATAGATGTCGCAACAGAGCTCTTTTTTTTAATCCGTCCGCCATCTTAAATCTGTCATTTCGTCTCGACCCTTCTTGTGTGCCAACATGTGAGTTTAAATCTTTTGTAATCTCAGTTCCTTTTGAGTGAGTCGATATTTTTATACCGTAAGTACTTTTATTGTTTTATTGTGTTTGTTTTCATTATTTTACGTTATTAGCTTAAGACTTTCAGACAATATGTAATTTAAAATTTGTAGGTTATGTTTTTGCTTAGAGGCTATTGCGTCTGTCCCGTTGGGGTGATTGCGTCTATTGTAACGCAATAACCCCATTATCAGGGCTCCTAAACCTTTTGATTTTAGGATAATAATGGTAAATCTATCTATACATATAATAAAGGAATAATGAAAAAATCTGTACCTACATGGTACCTATACTTACTTTTTTTTTAAGTTTGCTTGCTATACTACTGAACCCAAAACTATAGTTTTCAGAATTTGTGTCTGTTTATCGATTTGTTTGTATCAGTATAAATCTATGAACGGATGTCGACGAATCTTCGTACGATATTAACTCATTATCCGGATCCTAACTTAGGATACTTTTTAATGTGGGGTAACTCAAAGGTGCTTTTTTCTTTGGCGGGGACAAATTCTTTTAATTTTATATTATAGTCATTTGCATTAATTCAGATTTTTTTATTTTAAGATTTCCAATATGGTGCGCCACTACAAAAGAAAAACAACAACTACATACGACCTTGCAACTTTAAAAAAAGCTGTAGATGAAGTAAGAACTGGTAATTTAAACTCGCACCAAGCAGCAAAAAAATACAATATTCCTCGTACGACTATATGTGATAGAGTAAATAACAGAAGAGGTGTCGTAAAGGAGTGTCGTGGACCACCTACCGTGATTGTCAGAGAAAATGAGCTCAAACTTGCAAATGGTCTACGGGTTATGGAAAAATACGGATTCGGACTTACTTCCAAAGAAACACTGGATTTAGTCAGCATACACGTGAGTCAAAATAATTACAAAACCCTATTTAAAAACAACAGACCTGGGTATGATTGGTTTGCTGCTTTCAAAAAAAGACACAATTTGTCCTTAAAAAAGCCACAAGCAGTGGAGATGTCAAGGAAAGTAGCATGCGATCCTTTTATAATTAATGAGTACTTCGATATCGTTGACAAGGTTTTGAATGAACTTGGTTTAAAAGGAAGACCAGAAAAGATTTGGAATCTTGATGAGTCAAGTTTTGGAAATGATCCTGACAAAACAAAAGTACTTGGCGCCCGTGGATTTGCCAGTACACGAAAGATCGCGTCATCTGGTAAAGATAATGTCACGACCTTGTTCACAGCCAGCGCCGCTGGTGACAAATTGCCTCCATTAATTATAAATAGAGGAAAAAATATGTGGGACCAATGGATGTCAGGCAATGGATACGAAAACACATCGTATGCTGCCACTGAAAAAGGCTGGATTGATTCAAAAGTATTCGATTAAATATTCATTTCATATTCAATTAAAAATTTTAGAAGAAGCACAAAAACGATTATAAAGTTACCATCACATGCAAGTCATTTACTGCAGCCGTTAGATTTGTCGGTTTTCAAATCAATGAAAAAGACTTGGAACGAAAAACTTGTGCAATGGCAACGATTAAATATAGGTAAGAAGTTGCCAAAAGATGAATTTAGTCGCATTCTTGGAGAAGTGTGGCGCGAACTGACTCCACTTATTATTCGGAACGGTTTTAAAAAGGGAGGTATATACCCATTCAACAGAAACACTATACCAGAAGAAACATATGACCCTGAATCATTGAAAAGATTCAAACAATTTAAAACACCAACAAAGGAAATTCCTTCTTTAAAGAGCTAAGTTCGCAAGTGGTGCTCCTCATGATGAACAGTTGTCAGGACCCTGAAGAGCATACACAAAGGATCATATTGAAAGAAAACAATGAAACGTTCAACGTTCATGCAGAAGGCAATAAAACGTCAAGTTCTCAACTAACTCCGATAGCAGCGTCTTCCAAATTGCCTTTGAACAGTCAAGGAATACGATTTGATAACTCGAATGACTCACCCAGAATCAAGATTACTGATGATCGAATTTAGTCTCCCTCAGAAAAATATTCTTTTGAAACTTTACTATTGCAGAGAATAAAACGAAGTGACACTATAGTTTAACTGAAAAAAACAAAGGTGTCAAAAGGCTGTGAAGTAATCACAAGGGAAGAGTTTTTAGAAAAAAAAAAGAAAGGAAGAGGAAGCAAAAATAATTAAAGAGGAACATAAGAAAAAACCCACGAAAAAAGAAAACAAAAATCTCCAATCCAGCAAGAAAGCAAAATGTACCAAATCATCAGAAAAGAGCTTAAAGGCAGAGGAAAAATCTCATTTTAGCTTACCAAAGAAGAAAAAGACTTATCAAAAATCTAAAAAGAGGGTGAAAAAACAAAAAAAGTGTGTTGATTACGATGAAGAATCTGAAGATGAAACAGATATTAGTTTTGCTAAATCTTCCCTAACCAGTGAAGAAGATTTTGATAGTTATCGTGAACAGTTTCTCGCAGAAATGGAAGATCTTGATGATTCGTTGCCGAGCACAGAAAATGTAAATGACGATTGTTTATCAAAAAATGATGTAAAAATTGTAACCAATGATGAATTTGAACCGGATGTCAACAAAAGGAATCCGGAAATTCGCGACTGGATACTAGTGAGATTTACAACAAAAAAGTATGTTAAGTATTTCGTAGGGAACATTATTTCTATTAATGATGAGAATATACCTATCGTGAATTTTTTCAGAAAAATAAAGAACAGTAGGTTTATATCTTTTCATTACCCAGACGTGGAAGATATATCGGAAGTAAAACATTACGATGATGATATTGTAATGTTCCTTAAGAAGCCTGATATATCCAGCAGAGGCCATGTTACGTTTAAAGAAAATTTTAAAAATTACAACATTCAGTGATGTTTGAAAGTTAAATTTGTTACCTAGGTACAGGTATAAATAGATAGATTTACACGAAATTTAATTAAGTATTTAGTTATTCTTAATAAGAAAATAGTACTGATTAGCTATTTTTAAGTGTTGATAGTATTTTCTTAAGTACAATTTGACACCAAAGCGTTCCGTGGTAAAGTTCCTAATAATATAAGACTTGATTAATATTGTCAAAAAGATGTGATTTATTGATTATTACAGTATTATTAATGTTGGTAACATAATAATTTGTTACATAGATATTAAACTAAAAGATCTCACGCGTATTTTCGAAGCTCTTTATTTTTGTAATGATTATAAGACGGGCAAAATGCCGTCATACTCCGTTGTTCTAATAAATGATACGTAATTTCGAAGTTGTAGTTTGATTCCAATCTAAAAAAAAAAGTTTGGCACCCCTGGAATCTACGATGGGGCGAATGCGTCTACGAGAAACGACGAAAATTAGACGCCATAGCCCCGAATAATTTTGTTCGGCTACTTTCCCTAAACTAAGGCCAGAATTTGGCGTACAAGATAATAATGTACTATAAAACTAATATTTTTAAAAATAATTGTGATTATAATTGTTATTAGCTCTTCGAATTACACAATAGAAAACCACCAACTCTGAAAACCATCAAAGCCAGAATGCAGGAAAAATATGGGGACCAAATAGTTTTCAGTTCAACTCGCACCAAACAAACAGTCGTCTGCTTTCGTGCAACTGGTGAAAAAATTTTGGACGACGCGTGGTACACGTCAGGATGTACTGATGAACAGGAAGAAAATGAGAGAATTGTACGAAAATCCGCTGAGATTATCTTGAAAGAGATTGAATCCATGGCTTATGACACCAGTGCCTATCCTCCTTTAACTAACTTCTGCAGGGAGGCTGATGAATTGATACCTAAATCTCTCACAGTTTTCTTAAATTGTCTTGCAAAGAAGAAAAGGTCACGAGAGGTTGTGAAGAAAAAAATTACAACTATAGCTCATACACTTATTGCTGCTGTTCGCCCTCGATGTTTCATATCCCCTATTTTATCCAGCATCGCTCTGCTCATATACCGAAAATATGGATCCAAAAACATGGTGGACCTTCTGTCGAAGTTGGGATTGAGTGCCTCTTATTACGAGGCTCAGCAACTGGAACTCTCCACCATCCACCATACGGAAGAGCCTATTCCAGTTGAAACGTTTATTCAGTTCGCCTTTGACAATGCTGATTTCAATGTATCCACTCTCGATGGCCGGCATACTTTTCACAGCATGGGAGATGTGGTTCTCCCTGGCACAATAGCTTGAATGTTGTAAAGCTCGCTGTCCTGTCCTTGTGCCGACGCGATGCACCTCTTCACCTCCACATTTGCTAGATTTTACAATAGACCTAATAAATAATACAGAGTTTGCTGAAGCTGTTTTGCATAAATAGTTTAGACAATTAATGTAATAATAATTATGATCTCAGAATATTGTTAATTCATTGTTGGGTGGATGTAACAGTACATTGCACAAATTTCTTATTGTTGTTGGAACAATAAATGGAGACTTTATTGATTTTCACTTTGTCTTTAAACATCTACACTTTTGTTCTTTATCAAAGAGGACAGGATAATGGCTGGATAATTTGACAAATAAAATTAGTGTTTCACAAATCGTCACCAGGCTGCGCTAGTGCAGATGTAGACCTGCCATTTTGTTTTTGTTGTTTCGAAAGTTGGAACTGAGGTGAAAGCAACTTTTCGTAAATATAAATATCACATTTGTAAACGATGCCTTCATTATGTGTTGTTGGATGTGCTTCCTGAACAACCGGACATCGTTTCCCTAGCGATACTAACAGAAAAAAGCTGTGGATAGCAAGAATACGCCGAGACAAATTTAAACCCAGTTTATTCTGGGGTGTGCAAGAATAATTTCTTCGAGTCTGACTACGAGATGCCCGAAGACTTCTGTAGTAAAAACCGTAAGTAACTTAACTGATGTGAGTTTAAAACATAAACAATCTGGCAAAGTGCTTGTTGCTCAGGTATTTATAGTAGGTATAAATACTTAATGTTATTTTTTGTTTCGCAGCTACACCAAGATTCAAAAGACTTGTTGTACCAAGTCAGTTTGCATGGACTAAGCCACCAACAGTCTGTTATCAAAAGAGCAGAGCGAGCTAAATGGAGATCGCACCTGAATAATGTTATATCTTCACATTCACGTCAACATGAGAAATGTTAATTTTCAATAAAAATAAACGTAGCAGGTGCTCATCAATCCTTCATGATTGCTGTGTTGAAACACATAGAAGCGGTTACCGCTTTTTTCTTCCAACACATTTTGTTTTTCGTTTTTTCAATTCGATCTTTAGTTCGTTAACAGTCCAGCTTCCACATTTAACAACTATTTTTAGATAAAAATCAAAGATAAAGAATAAAAACAATGAAAAATACCTAACCCAATTACGGACGAAAGTAAACATCGTTTGAGTTTGACAGGTCTCCATCTACAGCAGCGCCACCAAGGGTTAGCCCTTAAATGCATCTTGTATCGAAAACGATACAACGTAAACTTCGTTCGAAAGTCTACGAAATTTGAATGACAGAGTGACAAGGCTGTTTATTTATAAGATCATTGCCTCCTTGAGAAACGAAAAAAAAAACATCACCTGTGGAACCAGCCGCCATTTTCAAAATTTATGTCAAAAGTTTTGCTGTGCAGGAGGTTTGCTAATTGAGTTTTGAAGATTTTGAATCTAAGATAATCAGAGATTATTATGCTTTTCTAATAACGAAAAATACGGAATCTACTCGTAAGTTCATCAACTTTGTCTATTATATCGTATTTCTTCATAATATTCTTTTCTAACCTCCCAAATTCCACATTTTTTGCTTGTATCGAAAACGATACAATATGCAGTAAGAGTATTTATTATGCTTCTTTTTTCTGAATAACTCGGTATGTGTTCCTATGCTTTTTGGTGATTTATTTCTTTTCTTTTGCTTACGGGTTATGTATAGCTTGGTTTATTTTATTTTAGACAAGCATGGCGAACAAAAAAGAACGCGAAATAGAGGAAATGCTTCGCATGCTCGAAAACGGCTTTTATTTTTTCTTTTTTCTTTTTTTCTTTTTCTTTTTTCTTTTTTCTTTCTTCTTTTTTCTTTTTTTTTTTTTTCGCACAAAGACGGCTCAATATTTTACTTTGTTTAAAACATTCAATCATTTGGTCATTTTTTAGTTAGTTTTGCCTTCTTTTACTATTGTATTTAGCATCAGCGCTGGTGAATCTCAGTATCCTTATCTGAATGCCTAACTTCTTAACAGTGGCTATTGACCCAGAAAATCTAGTAGTTAAGAAAGTTGAGAATAAGAAAATTGCCAAGGTTGTTTTTTTCTGTCTGAGAAGAGCTTTGTGTTCTGGTATAAGGAACATCATTTATCTTACATACTTAGTTACAATTTTGGCTTTTAGATTTTCTCTTCGGTTGGCTGTGAGCATTATTACCCTATTAACCACACAAACAATTATCATTATTTTGGGCTTGTATATTGTGCGATACATTGTAATTGAACAATGGAATCAAAAAATCTATTCTTTCTTTTGACTTACATCATTGTCAACACCAGTCTGTCTGTCCATGCACAGATCATCTACAATATCAACAACACAGTTGTTTACAGTGACAACACTGTAAGCTTCACAAACAACACCATCAACTACAATTCCTTAGGTCTATCAGGAAACATGACCGATTGGATCAAAAACATTGCTCATAAGAGTGGATTGAATTCATTGAAACTTTCTCAAGATGGAAAATCTAGTCACGATCACTCAGCCAGTGATCATGGAAGGTTGAATCCAGAATCGAGGACCAACGATGAACCAGAAAAGACAATTAGAGGTACACAAGGCGTGGAATTCTACACCACACCGACAATACCTGTGAAACTTGATGGGTTGTTTAGACGTTATAACTTTGATCACTTGAAGAAGGGAAATGGCAACATGGATGGTCATGAAAGTGGTTCTAATGGAGAAAGACAGACTCTAAATGACTCAAGAGTGACTAGGGTGACTGGAGAAAACATCAATTATGTTTCAAATGATCAAGGTAAGATGATTAAAGACAGAATAGTGGATAAGATGGACAGATGTGCAAGGTTTCCATATGGACAGTCATTAAAGTACAGTTTCATTAGTAAGTGTCAAGAGTTGATTACAAAAGTGCTTAAGGCAGATCCGGAGTTTAGCTACTCTGACACTTATGTTAACATATTGGTCTCATTGTCAATTAGGACTGAGCTGGTACATGCAAAAATAGAATCTTTGTATAATGACACATGTTTTTTAGAAGAGTTGGCGGAATTATCTACGAAAGTGATGTTGCACATGAATAAAGCAATAGAGAAAGTAGAGTTGGTGCATTTCTCTTTAGACAACATTCAAGTTGGCAGAGGCAGGAGGTCTTTGCTTAGTATGGATGAAGGATTCATTTCCAGTTTGGCAGAAAAGTCTGCTGTAAACACATTGAATGGCTTAAAAGAATCCGGCATCCTTCTATCTAACATTGGTAATGAACAGAGCAAGTATGCCACCATTCAGAGTAATACCATATCATTAATTAATAAACTGAGATGGGACGGTAGCACTAAAGTAAGGATCCTTAGGTTCCCTCAACTTAACTGGGCAGAACCTCTAACAGTAGACAGCTTGGATACTTCAATTCCCGACTTAACAGGAGAGCTTGAACACATAGAGAGATCTGAATTTCTCTGTCCAAAATGCCTCAATGCGTCAACCTGCTGACCTGGTCATACAGAGGTGTTTATAAAAAATGCATAAACAAGGTTTCAATCATCACCTTTGAGAATGGCTCTATGTGCAGGATTGCTGCAGAGTGTGCAGGCTACCTTAATTCCAGTTACGTGTGCCATCAGGATCAAATCGCCCCTGACTGTCCTTCAGTTACTATGTTAACAAATCATGATAGCTACGGCTTTTATCACCAAGACCTGAATCCGAGGAATAAGATCAAGGCTCAGGAGTTCTTAACAGACAAAATGTCTTATTCCACTCAGTCTGGAGAATTCAGGATATGCTCCATAGAGGGGATTTGGTATAACAAGGAGCCTTGCAACCAATCACTAACCTATTTTGGTGAGATTCAATTTAACGTGTATGACAATGGGCCCATTGAAGTGGATGTCATGTCCATCAACCAATTTAGGCTAAACTTTAATAAGTCAGATATAAATCACTACAGATGCAATAATAAGGAGTGCTTAGTTGAAGAAAGCATGAAAGCCTGCTCAGGAGATAGGAACTTCTGTACTCACGTAAATAAAAACTGCCCACCGGCTTCAAAAAAGAGATGCACTATACTCTCCAACAGCATGGGCCTAATTTCACTGAAGGCAAAGACCAGGAGATTGAATTCAAACTTCAACTTGTGGGCCAAGGTAACTTACGAAATAAACATCATTGAGGACGAGGGTAAGACCATTCTAGTGACTAGGGGAAAAGAAGCTTTTTACTTCGAGAAAGGTTGTCACTACAACATGCATTGTGCAGAGTCAACCATATTCGTAGAATGTTCTTGCAAAATCTTGAAGGCAACACTGAATATTGGAGACTTGTACACCTGGTTTGATTTTGAATATGAAAATCTCAATGACACAATTGAGTTAGAGGTTCCATATGGAGTGCTTAGGGGAGGCCTGCAACCAATTTTGACATTGTATGGCGAGTATGGGATAATTGGGAGGGAAATAACTAACTGTAAAGAAACTAATCCCTGTGTTCGCTTTCAATGTTTTTTATGCGTAGGAAAAATTAAAAATCCTAGTTGTCTGACACAAGAAGAGAGAATAATTATAATACTGCTTTCAACAACTACCATGATTTTTTTATTTTTTTTTTTTATTTATTTATTTACATACGTGCTTGTGACCTAACAGTTAACAAAAACCAAATTGACACAAACAGACATTAATTTAGAGTACAAAGAAACAGGTTATAAAGAACACAGACGTTACTTACTTACTTATAACATAGACAAAAAGTGGCGACTTTTGCGAATCCCGTCAAAGAACACTGGAACAAGTCCACCTCAGTCCTCTCTGATATGACATTAAAGAGAGCGAGCGCCCGCGTCACCGGCGCCTCCCGCAGCATCGCCGTCCTCGCCAGCGGGATGTGGAACAGCTTGTGCGTCCTCGCCCGGAGGTAGTTGTTCGGCACATAGAGTCCCAACCGTGCCAATACTAACGGGTTTTCAAGCATGCCCCGGAACACCTTAAACACATATGTAGCAAGTGCGAGGCCCCTCCTGACTTCCAGCTCATTGTAACCAACCATGCCCAAAACGAACAGGGTTGGATACATAAGCGGAAAGAAAGGATAGACCCCGTACCGCTTGAGATATAGGTACCTAATAAATCGATTTTGCACTTTCTCCACCATGACGCTATATTTTGCTTCATGTGGGTGCCAGATAATTGCACTACTTTCCAGTTTGCTTCTAACCAAAGCATTGTACAAAGCACTTACAGCCTCAATGCTCCTAAACTCTCTAGCCTGTCTCATTACAAAACCTAGCTTTTTAAATGCTTGCTTGGTGACATCAACAATGTGATCACGAAACGTTAGATCGGTGGTCATGCGCACCCCCAGATCTTTTACCTCTCTTACCCGCGTCATTTCAGCGCCATCTACCGAGTACTGGTGTTGCAGAGGCTCACGTACGCGGGTGTAAGACATCAGCGCGCACTTCCCAACATTAAAGTAGAGTTTGTTGAGTTTGCTCCACTCCACCACCCGATCTATATCCCTCTGCAGCTTTTTGCAATCCGTGATGTGTCTTACTTCCATAAACAACTTAAGGTCGTCCGCAAACAAGAGAGAGACAGCGTCTCTTATGACCTCCGGAAGGTCATTAATCATAATGATAAATTCTAAAGGCCCCAAGTTGCTGCCCTGGCTAACACCTGAAAATGTGAAATACGGTTCTGATGTATATCCCGCGTATTCCACATATTGCCTCCGGTGCTTAAGATAGCTGACGAAGAGCCGCATAAGTTGGGGGGTGAAGCCGACCCGACTCAACTTCTCCAAAAGAACGTCGTTGTCCACTGTATCAAATGCCTTCCGGAAGTCGAAGTAAGCGACATCTACTTGCCCCCCCGTATCGAGTATCGGCGTAACGTGAGAGACGAAACACAGAAGGTTAGAGTCAGTGTTACGACCTGGTCGGAACCCGTGCTGTGCGTCCGCAACCTGTTCCCTCATCTGGAGGTAGATGCTACGTTGCAACACCGACTCGAAGACCTTTGCAAACGTAGACAGAACCGCTACTGGCCTGTAACCGCTGACATCTGACCCTGTTGCACCTTTTGGCACTGGAATTACTCTAGTAATCTTCCAAACATCGGGGTATTCAGACTTGTCAAGGCACAGGTTAAAGAGGTAGAGCAACGGTCTGTCCAATACACTCCGACAGTCCCTCACTAAATAAGGTGGTATGCCATCGGGGCCAACGGAGTGCTTCGGCTTGAGTAGAGTCAAAGCAGCGCGCACATCTCTCAGTGTGAGCTGCGAGACGTGCACCCGGGCGCTACCACTCTCCGTCAAAGCTGCCTCCGCGTCTAACCGCGGTGCCACCTCAGCGTACACAGACTCGAAATACTTCGCGAACTCTTGCGCACATGTGTCGTCAGCTATGACAATGCCATTTTTTGTGATATGCGCGGTCCTACTACGCTTAGAACGTTTGTTCTTGACGTAGTTCCAGAACGATTTCGGGTCCTTCGTAAGTTGAACTTGGACTCTACTTAGATACTCGTCATGTCGCAAAGCAATTTTGTTTTTGACATGGGCTCTACTTTTTGAGAACGCTTCGTAATCACATTGAGACTTACTAGCTTTAAACTTTTTGTGTAGACTAGCTTTCAGTTTAATGTCGCGTATTAAGTCCGCCGTGTACCATTCCGGATAACAATATCTGGTAGAGTACCCGGCTCTACGCTTTTTTCTTGGAATGCAATTATCTAAAATACTTGTCACAATTTTATAAAGGCACTCTACCGCCCCCTGTACATCCTTTATATCATATAGAGGCGTCCAGTCTGTTGTCGCCAAAGAGTCATATAAAAGAGGAAAGTTTGCCTTACGAAAGTTCCACTGCGGCCTGTGGTCCGCATCACCCAGGTCCGGTAGTGACGCCTGCGTCCCAGGGTCATCGACAGTAGAGCTTGACACCATCACCCTGCTCCTGACACTGACAGCCAAGGGCGGATGCTGTGGGTCTACCTTCGGTACAAGGGACTCGCTCTCCAACTCTACCCTGACGTCGCCCTCGTCCAGCGCTGATAACACCAAGTCTAGTGTCCTGCCATTACAGTTCTCGACAAAGTTTCTTTGACGGAATTCGCAAAAGGTCATAAAATATTCAAAATAACTAAGAGAATCTACAGATGCAGAGTACAAATTAAAATCGCCTAAAACTAATACATTTTCATATTTAACACAGACATTTTCAATCATTTTAAACAGGTGCAAATAGTCATTATAATTAGATTTGGGGGGAGTATAAACAACAATACACGTAAATAAGTACTTATTATGCCGATGCAGTGCCGCAGAAACCATTTCAAAAGAAGCGGTGTCGATGTTTATACCGTCTTCCAACGGAATCTTGTGCAGTTGCAGTGTAGGTTTTGCGATCAGCAAAGCTCCTCCGTGTTTTCGTCCATCCATCCTGTCACCCCGCAATATAGAATATCCATCAGGAACGAGCTCTCCATCGTGCACAGTATCATTGATACCTGATTCTGTAACCGCAATCAAGTCGGCAGTGGCGGCTAACACGCTGGTATAGAAGCTGCTCAACTTAGTGCGCAATCCTCTGGTGTTTTGGTAGCAGATCGTCACCAAATCCCCGTCATTGGGCATATAAGGACTACTTTCTTGAGTTCGTTTTCGGCCAACCTCCTCGAAAGGGTATCCATGGCTTCACCCTAGCGTTGTCAGGCCACATGTTCACGGAGAAACACTTATCGTACAAATCGGCCGGGACTCCTATTTTATACGATTTGTAGTCGCCCTTCGGTTTCAGTGCATCTACGGTTCCAGATTCCGGAGCACACACTTGCTGAAGATATGCTTGAACCTCTTCCAGGCCCGAGCGCATATTCCATAAGTGGAAATATCTTCGGCGCTCGACGGCTTGCAATGTTGTGACGCTCGGTCCCGCAAGACAACACATAGATTGTGGACGACGAGATTTTTTCCGAACCTCTATCCATCCCTCTCCGTCTTCTGGTTCATCGGCTGTGTTTGTTTTTTGCGGCGCCTCAAACGATTCTTCGTTTCGTTGCTGCTGTGAGGGAATAACTTGGGCAGATGATGTTGTCCGTACTCTCTTCCCCTCTATTTCCGGCCGGATTGAAACCATTTTTGCCCCCAAAATCATTTGTTTTTCTGCTGCCTTTGACGCGAAAGTACTTCCGGAGCAAGATTCGGCCTTTGATTCCGATGGATTCGATTTCTGGTTCGTAGCAGAGGTTTGAGACTGAACAGCATTTTGAGCTCTACCTCCAAGAGTTTCCAACTTTGACTCTACCAGCTGCGTCCGGGAAATCACGGTGTCCATTTTGGAGCCGAAACCTGTTACTGATTCCAGCACATTTTTCAGCATCGCAGATATGTCAGCAACCTCTTGATGCAATTTTCTTATCTCCGCATTGATCTCCAGATATTCAATGGAGCGGTAATCTTCGTTTGCCGGTGGTTTTATAACTTTATTCCTCGAAGTCACAGCCGCTGATCGCATTTTGGAAGAGCCCACGGGTGTTAGTGAGTTGTCACCCCCCTTTTTCATCGAAATGCGACACTCCGGACAAACCCACTCATCATTATCTTCCTTGCTCATGCTACGCGCGGTTGTAGAGGTACAAGCTAGATGGAATATGTTCGAGCAACTTGCCATCTTGCAGCGCAGACGGTCTTCGTCATCTTTAATCTCCCCTTGGCAGGCATAACACATAGTCATGCCGTTCATGTTTGTGGAAGTGGCGCTAGTAGTCACACAATACATGAATCGAGTTTCCTTGAAAGTCCACAATTGTCCTCGGGGGCGCCACTGTCGGCCCTTTACTGTTGTTTTGTTTCGCCGCTGATAGATGGCAGCACTCAGACGACAACAATCACAGAAATAAATAAATGTTTACAAAAAGTGAGATGTTGGGGATCGAACTTGCGTTAGCTCAGTGCGCTAGCCCAAAAGGTTAACCATCTGAGCCGTCGTAGTCTCTGGTAACAGCTACGAATATCGGTTACCGTATCTTGTGGGCAGTAAAGTTGTTGTATAAGTGAAGGTAATTTTGAAAAATAAGCAAGTATGATGCACTTCACTTGTTGCTATTTATGCACTTTAACACCGTTTACACTGACAGTTTGGATTAAGATATATATTTGAACCGTAGGAAATTTTATTTACTCTAACCTGATACTAATTTTAAAACGAAATTTGTAATTTTGACTAGGTTTTTGATTAAAATATTCGAGGAGCTGTGGATACACGTTTGTTTAGAGCTACTACCCGACGACGAGGTGATGATGATGATGATGGCGTTCCTCAGCATGTCATACGTAATATGCAGAATGACAAGTACAAGAATTGCTACCCAAGTGGAGAGAATAAACAGGAAGATAATCATTCTCCGAAACAAGGCCCAAGAGAGACATCTATCCACACAACAGAGAAGAAAATCAAAACCTGATGATGAGGGCCTTAGCGAAATCCTCACTCAGAGTAATGAAGGTCACTTCAATATTAATGATGGTGAGGATGGTGTGGAGATTAAGACTAGGACGCCACATGTGGAAAAGAGATTTGTTCGAAGAAACCCCAGTCATTTGTACCTTAATGTCATGTTTATGATAGTTATGATCACTCTTCCCACTAAGCCACTACTTTCTGAAGCTTGTTCCGATAGCACCACACTAATTTCAGATCAGAAAGAGTGCATAAATGACAGTATGGATACAAAAGTCTGCAAGATCTCCACAACAGTCCGCATCTCAGGCCCTCCAACTGGGCAAAAGACTTGCATAAACATTCAGGATGAAAATGGCTACACCAGTGGTTACGTTTCAATTGAAGTAGTGTCCAACAAGTTTGTGTGTTCAAGAAACTCTCTTTATAAAACAGCTCAGGCAAAAATCAACACAAAGGTCATTAGCAATTGTCCAGGCACTGGCAGATGCACAAATTGGGAGCAGTGCACCACATTCATGAAGAGTACAGACATGCAACATGAATTGTTTCCAAACACCATTAACAAACTTTCTGCATTTGACTGCTCAACACCGGGGGGATGTGCAGGAAATGGGTGCATGAGATGTGACAACGGATGCGTTTTTACGGCCATGGAGTTCGTTAGGTCAGATGACAAAGTATATGATGTATTTGATTGTCCCTCATGGGTGCCTCATCTTTCCTTAAGTGTGAGGTACCACAACATGCCAGGCTTAGACGACTTTGAGACTACTCTGATTGGCTCCGATTCTCATGAAACAAGTGATTTGAAACTAACGAAGATTGCAGACTCTATTCCGGTGTTCTCTGGAGATCCCTGCTTTATGAGAGACAGCAAAGATGTTTATTACACGTCCTGTCAGAAGGGCTCAGAGCTCATGTCTGGTTCGGTGGGAGAGATAAGGTGTCCAACCCATGAAGATGCTGTCCAGCTTAGCGACAAGTGTATTGTTGCCAAGAACATGTTGAGAATCAGGAACATAAATTGGGATACTATAGTTGCCAACAACCAAATAGACATTAAGAAGGCTATTGGCCAGTCAAGACTTCCCAGACTATACGGCGATGTCATGGTTGACAGTTCTTCTGACGGGTCAGTCTTCTTCAGGTACATGTCAGGTGAGACTTACGAAATACAAGTCAACTTCAAGAATATTGAGGTATCAATCAGGAAGGAGAAAAGAAAATGTTATGGCGAAAGTTTAGAAATAGTTGGTTGCTATTCCTGTGTAAGCGGGGCCACTTTGATCACAAAGCTGAGGGCAAGTGCAGATAACACCTTGGGAATGATCTCCTGCAAAGGGATGAATCCAATACCTCTGATCATCAATCAGGTAGAAACGCCATTCAACATAAGTGTATTTATCAACGACAAGATAAATGGCGATGGCTGCACTATAAAATGTAGCGGAGGGACTATCCCTTTGTCAGCTCAAATTGATCTAAAGGAGCAAATCATGATGAATGTTGACAAGGAAGACCTAAGTGTTGGGCATTACAATTCAACTGACTCAATGAGTCTTAAGTTATCTAACATTAATTGGTGGCTATACATACCCTCTTTTTCTTTAGGGTCACTGATAGTCATAATATCAGTTGTCATAATGGTCTTTAAATGTCTTTATCAAAACAATGGAAGGGTCAGTGTTCTTCCCATGTACAACATGATAAAGAGAGATTAACATACCTCTCTGCATTTGTTTAGTCCTAAGATAGATATAATTCATTTAGCCAACTTTAGATTAAAGGTGAACTGTCTGAGGACGAGACAGAGTCTGATGGCGAAGATTTGGATTATTATCCAAATCCTAGGGATTTGCAGTCTGTTCTCGAAGAAAATTCGTACAGTGATGGGAAGGGCGGTGTTGGTGATTTAATTTCTGATGATCCAGTTGGAGATGGTTCCCAAAACCTTGCAGATGCAGAGGTCTTCCCAGATCCACCTTTGATCGACGAGAATGCTGAATGTAGTGCGCCCAGTTCCATAAATATAGGCAGAAATTTAATTTGGAAAAGGCAGTCTCTTGCTTTTCGTGAAGAACATATAAAATTTATAACCGAATGGAATGAAGAATTATCACAAGATATAATGGCGATGCAGAGTCCATTCCAATTTTTAGTTATTTTTTCAGTAACGATCTCATTGCAAAAATTTTAGAACTAACTAACAAATACGCAGTCCAAAAGAACCCAGACCGACGTGACATAGTAAACGCAAAGGATATCCGCCAATACCTGGGTATTTTGACTTTTATGTCCGTTTACCATTATCCCAGCATCCGTTCTTATTGGGGTAGATATGGGTTTACTCCTATAAAAGAAACGATGCCGGTGAACTATAACTCGAGCTCATGATGGTTCGCGTGGTCTACAGCAATCGGGAAAAACCCCCCCGTGGTTACGACGCTTCCGTTAAGGATGTCGGCGGTAACTTGAAACTTGTCACGGGAAGGAGGTGGTATAACGTTCACTGTTGCCTCCCCATCTTGGACGCGCGTGACAACTTGCGTCGATCCGCTGAAATGAACACCGTCCGCTCTGCCGCACGACGAGACCCCGCTCTCGCCGTTCAACTCGATGTCCCAGGGCGCCTTTACTGCAATAAAAAGGCTCAAGATTGTGCCGTCAAAGCTCCTGTTTTGGTGTTCAATGACAGCCAATATGACATGACCAACCTTGAGGTTGCCAACGCCATGGACGCATCCGCCGCCGAACTCGCCATGTCTGCCATGCTCTTCGATCCGCAAATTCTTATGGAGGACGTCGAAACGGGAATTCTTCCAGTTATCGGAATGCTTTGGCGAAAGAACTACGTATCCGTGTTTAAGCCCGGAACTGTCAAACAGGGTAACCGCTACGTTGATACAATCGAGTTCTTCTTCCGAGGCGACTACTCCCTCACCTATGTGCATCACTTCCGAACTTACATTCAGCCATTCGTCGACCTACGCTATGTCAGCTCGCGGGGAATCGTCTATCTGGGTGAATTCGTTGAAACTCGAGGCCCCTACCTCATTCTTAAAATTGTGAAAACCATTTACGACTCTCCCGCCTCGGGAGTGAACATGGTCATCCCTCTCTCTGAGGATCTGCTCAACAAAGTGTTGGTTCAATATTACACTTATGAACCGACTGTTATCGACAGTGAGGGTGAGTTTAAGGTCAACTTCACCCGACGGCGGATGCTCGTCCCCGAATCTCTACACCAGGCCGCGCTCAAGTACGCACTTGCGCAGACGCAAGCGAAATTCTCCAACAATGCGATTTTTGAGTATCTGCGATCTATGGCCGCCCGCGTCGTCGTTAACGGAACCGAAGTTGTCACCAGTTCCGAGCAGATCTCAGCGATAGACCTCTATCACCTCGCTGACGCCATCTACCTAATCGCTTTTGTGGAGCGGTATAACAGCAGCACCGCTCTGACTCTGATCACCTCCTACATCAGGGAGACACGCAATGTTCGGCGGGAGAATCTTTCCACAAGGATCCTGAAGAAGGTGTTCAAAAGCACTTGGGAAGCCTTGCCCCTCGTTTCGGACGGGAAACCGACCGCCGATGACCACCACAAGGTCTTCAGTCCCGGTGAGGTTGATCTTCTCGTTCCCGAATCCGAGTCCAAACTCACGCTTTTCCAGAAGCTTTCTCTCTGGGCTGCCGCGCCGACCCTCTTCGAAGTTAAAATCGCCGACGCTGCGCGGTTGATCACCGTCCGCAACGAGGTCGACTGTGTCGCGTATGACTATCGCAAGACGTACTTCAACCCCACTGTCATTGACCCTTCTGAGCGTGTTGAGTTTACGGAGGCCACACATGTTCTCGCTGATGCCACAACGCGTTGTATCGTCGCGGAGGTGTAAAAAAAAAAAAGATTCTCGAGATTCCACCTGATGAAAAAATAAGACGAATGATCCACTTCAATGACAATGATAAGCATTTACCTGTTACACACCTGGAACACGATAAACTCCACAAACTGCGACCCGTGATAGATCACCTCAATACCAATTTTTCAAATGTTCAAATGGCCATTGACCAACGTTTGTCAATTGATGAACAGATGTGTGCCACGAAGATCGGACATTTTCTCAGACAATATATGCCCAATAAACCTCACAAATGGGGATTCAAACTTTTCGTGCTTTGCATTTTGTTAGGGTATGCGTACAAATTCGTAATATACGCTGGAAAAGAACGAGATGACCGCCTACACAACGAACCAGATATCGGTGTGACAGGACAAATAGTCATGAAGCTACTACGAGTATTATCTTGCCATCAAAATCACATAGTGTACTTTGACAACTACTACACATCGCTGCCGTTATTGCATTATCTGGCCAAAGAAGGAATCCATTCTGTCGGAACCATACAAAGGAACCGGCTTGGTAAATCATGTAAGTTACCAAAGAAGCAAGAAGTCATGAAGAATTCGGTACCACGTGGAGAATTTCATGAGAACGTGACAAGCATAGGTGACGTTGAGATAACTGCTGTGAGCTGGAAGGATAATAAACAGGTAGGCTAAGCACGCATTGCGGTTAACCGCGAGCGTTTAACCGCAAGACTGAAACCGCCGAAAAATATAGCACTAAGATTACCATACAAGCGCACGCATATGTGGCGTTTTCCAGTGACTGATTTTAAAACCGCGGCTAGCTAGTTTTGAACCGCGGTTTGCAACCGCGCGGTTTTTTTGTGCCTCATAGTAATAGTATGATAGCGCACGCAACCGCAAGCGGTTTTTCAGTCGCGACTGAGCGAGCGCAGTGGGCAGTCGTTTGCAGTGCAGTCATCATGTCGTCCGACTCAGAAACATCGCATACTTTAGACTACGCTAATGTAACTAAAAATATTATTATCGAAGTGGAGAAAAGGCCGGCATTATATGACAAATCATTAAACACATACAGAGACAGAAATACTAAGGCCCGGCTTTGGCTAGAGGTTTATCAAAATGTGTGTAGAGAATGGACAAACCTAACGGAGGCAGAGAAGAAAACCAAAGGTAAGTACATATTATGTGTTGCGTTTAATTATTATTAAAAGTTAATTAATTACAATTAGTTATATTATTTTGTCGTACTGCCAACTTAAAGCACCAGATCGAGATGTAAAATAATCAGCAAATGCATTTCGTATTTGCATGACGTCATTAGTGGGACGACGTCTAGTTGGGTGTAAACTTTGTAGTTCCGAATGTTTCCATTGGAACAAAGTTTCTTGTAATTCCTTACCATCATATTTTCGTACAAAGTTGTGCAATATACAGCACGCTTTTACAATGTAATCGCATAGTACAAGTTTTGTATCTAAGGGTCTGTGAAAAATTCGCCATTTATTTGCCATAATGCCAAATGTACATTCAACTGTTCTTCTGGCATACGAAAGTCGGTAGTTATAAATCTTTTCTTTCATAGATAAGTTTCTGCTTGGGTATGGTCTCATCAAATTTTTTAAAAGCGGAAATGCTTCGTCCCCAACAAAAACAAATGGCATTACAGATCCTTCATTATAATTTGGTATTACTGAGGATGCTGGTAAATCCAGTTGGTTTGATAAAAGTCTTCTACCAAAATTTGATTTTCGGAATACGCTGGCATCACTATTGTATCCGTATGCACCCACGTCAATAGCTACGAAGCTATAGTTAGCATCGGCAATCGCAAGCAGAATTATAGAATAAAACTTCTTATAATTAAATGATTCTGAGCCGGTATGATCAGGTCTTTCAATTCTTATGTGCTTGCCATCAATTGCGCCGATGCAATTTGGAAAGTGTGTTTGTTCAAAAAACCCTTGTGCTATGTTTGACCAGTCTTCTCTTGTCATTTCTTTTAAATAAATAGGCTGCAAATATATCCATAACTGCTGGCATGTATGATGAATAATTTCACTGATAGTCGTAGCGCCAATCAAGTATTCAAAATACAACGATTTTATGCTATTTCCCGTAGCAAGGTACCTGTAAAGAAGACATTCATAATCATTTACATTATGTATGCCTATAGGTATTACATACTTTACCTATACATATTTTTGGAGATTGATAGTACCCATCATCATGAACAACTTTCCCAAAGAAACATATGGTCGCAAGTACAAAAAAAGAGATTTTCAGTACATTGACTATACACGACACAAAAAAAAACTTTTTTGATTCGACCATTATGTTTCCTCGTGAAAGTTGTTCATAATGATGGATATTACTATCAATCCCCAAAATATGGTCAGCTAACCCTGTACATAAAACATTATATTTACAAAATTTTATTTGACATTATTACTTTAACATACCTAGTCATACATCAATAATATTGTTTTTTTTTGTTTCAGGTAACGCCATACAAAAAAAAATGGAAAAACATGAAAGATAGTTTTGTTAAGGAGTTGGCAGCACAACAAGGCAAATCTGGACAAGCTGCTCCCCCAAAGAAAAAGAAATATGTTCATTTCGATTCAATGCTGTTTCTAATACCTTCTATGCAGAAACGAGAAACGAGCAGTAATGTACTGTCGCCTGCTTCTTCTCAGGATGATGTATCGTCACCGGTTGCTACTCAGGATACCACATCTTCTGCTCCAGCTCAGAATTCACAACCCACAAATAGAACATCACTACGAAGGAGAAACAGTTCTGGACACAACAGTTCAACAGAATATGAACAACAATTACTTGACCTCATAAGAAACAAACAAGAGCCAAAGAAGGAGGAGGACGACGAAGAAAAAAACTTTGCCCTGATGTTAGTTCCAATGCTACGTAAATTAAATGAAGATCAAAAGCATTATGCTAAGATTGAAATCCTTAATGTCTTAAAAAAAGCACGTTCTCATTTTTCTCCGCAACCATCTCAACAAGTTTTGAGTCAACCATCTCAATTTCGAGGACCAAGAATAAGTAGTTCACCAATGTATCAACAAACATATACCCAGCCACAAAGCACCTATCAGTATCAGTATTCTCCACAATCCTCATCTATAGATACAGTATATTCCATCCAATCACCAGCAAGTGTACCTCCAGCAAGTCCATCTCCACAGTCATCAACTACAATTCTGCAAGCACCGCCTACACCATCACCACAACATCATGTGCAAATTATCGACCAAGAAATAATACAGTCAGCCAGAGCGACTGCCAATTTTAGAATGCCAATTTTAGAATTTGTAGAAGACCAAGCCTACACCGAATAGTAAAAATGTAAAAACTTGGTTATGTAATTATTACTATACAGGGTGTTGATTTGTAAAGTAACTCCGAGCTCAGGGGTTGTTATATACACGACACAGAAGCTAAAAAAAAATATTTTTTTCAATAAAAAATAAATTAATATTTTTTGATTTTAAAAATATTAAAAAAAAAACATGGAAATGTGGTCAGAAAAGTGTCACACGGGGTGGGGCAAGGCTCAGGGCGCGGGGGGAGTCTATTAGGACTCGCGCGCGGTTGCTGGCGGGGGTATCCACACTTTTAGGCAATTTCAGGAAAATTTTCAGATGGCAAGTCATGAATGAAAATAATGCGAAAAAAAAAAAATGTCGTCAGCGAGACACGTAAACTATCGACCCTGAGTCGGGCGTAACTTTACAAATCAACACCCTGTATACCTCTTATTTCTTACTTTTCAATATTCCTTGTTATGTGATTTGAAATAAAGATTTTCATACTAATTAAAATTGTTTCCTTACCTCAACGTAACTGAAAGTCGCTCTTCAGGTGATATTGCCATACGAAATGTAGTGTCCTCATGTTTTAGATATTGGCCCACAGCTTGTAATAATTTATCATAAGTACCAATAGACATTCTGTAGTAATTAAAAAATTTATCGGGATACTGTCGCACGTCGTTATACATTTTGCAAAAATATCCTTTTAAATGTCTTTGGTCTGTTAGTGGATGTACCCAGTACCTATGACGGCGGCGTTGTTTAGGTTCTTTTCTTAATTTCAAAACCAGAGCGACAACACATGCTGCTTGCCAGAAATCCATGATGGGACTGATAAAAAAATATGCTAAACGCCAACCGCAATGCGTGTTGGCATGAGTTTCTGCGTTTTCAGCTAAACTGAAACCGCTCGCGGTCAACCGCAATGCGTGCTCAGCCGTAATCTTAGCATCGACCTATGTTGGCGCGGAACCTGTCAGTGAAATTGAAAGATTTGATAAAAAAGAAAATTCAGAACCCATGTCCCAAGTTAGTCAAAGAATATAACGCTCATATGGGTGGAGTGGACCTCATGGACTCCTATTTAGGTAGATACCGGATCAGAATGAAGAGTAGGAAATGGTACCTGCGTATCTTTTACCATCTTGTGGACTTGGCCATCATAAATGCGTGGATCCTTTACAAAAAGGTTTTATCAAAGAAAGGCAAGCATACTAAAGAAATAATGAATTTAGCTGACTTCAGGTCTGAACTCGCTGATACCTTATGCAAGTACGAAACCCCAAGGAACAACAGGGGACGTCCCAGCAACAGCAGCTTGGACGAAAAGCAACCAAAGAAAATGCGCAAAGGGAAACCAGTGCAACTCCTGCCTCCCAGAGACATAAGGCTTGATGGAGTGGGTCATGAACTAGTTAGGAATGAGACTAGGATGCGCTGCATGAGACCAGAGTGCTCTTTACTTAGCATTAATAAGTGTAGTAAATGTAATGTAAGTCTATGCTCAAAAAAAACAACTAACTGCTTTAGTATTTTTCATTCTTAATTTTAAGTACTAAATGCATACTGTATCAAAAACGATACAACATATTTTTTAGAAAATAAAGTATAAAAAAACACAAATATATTTTTTTGTTTATTTTTCCTGGAATAAACGTCTAATTTACTATTAAATATAATTTTTGCAATAAAAAGCACGCCATCATGCACTTAAGGGTTATAAGGTCAACCGGGGTGATGTCGTCTACGGGGGCTAAAGCATCTATTTAAATTATCTTACGAAACGCGTAATTGAGAACTACTCACGCCATCTTCTTTTAGTCTTTGGCACTAAAAGTACAAAAAGTCATCAATAGATGTCGCAACAGAGCTCTTTTTTTTAATCCGTCCGCCATCTTAAATCTGTCATTTCGTCTCGACCCTTCTTGTGTGCCAACATGTGAGTTTAAATCTTTTGTAATCTCAGTTCCTTTTGAGTGAGTCGATATTTTTATACCGTAAGTACTTTTATTGTTTTATTGTGTTTGTTTTCATTATTTTACGTTATTAGCTTAAGACTTTCAGACAATATGTAATTTAAAATTTGTAGGTTATGTTTTTGCTTAGAGGCTATTGCGTCTGTCCCGTTGGGGTGATTGCGTCTATTGTAACGCAATAACCCCATTATCAGGGCTCCTAAACCTTTTGATTTTAGGATAATAATGGTAAATCTATCTATACATATAATAAAGGAATAATGAAAAAATCTGTACCTACATGGTACCTATACTTACTTTTTTTTTAAGTTTGCTTGCTATACTACTGAACCCAAAACTATAGTTTTCAGAATTTGTGTCTGTTTATCGATTTGTTTGTATCAGTATAAATCTATGAACGGATGTCGACGAATCTTAGTACGATATTAACTCATTATCCGGATCCTAACTTAGGATACTTTTTAATGTGGGGTAACTCAAAGGTGCTTTTTTCTTTGGCGGGGACAAATTCTTTTAATTTTATATTATAGTCATTTGCATTAATTCAGATTTTTTTATTTTAAGATTTCCAATATGGTGCGCCACTACAAAAGAAAAACAACAACTACATACGACCTTGCAACTTTAAAAAAAGCTGTAGATGAAGTAAGAACTGGTAATTTAAACTCGCACCAAGCAGCAAAAAAATACAATATTCCTCGTACGACTATATGTGATAGAGTAAATAACAGAAGAGGTGTCGTAAAGGAGTGTCGTGGACCACCTACCGTGATTGTCAGAGAAAATGAGCTCAAACTTGCAAATGGTCTACGGGTTATGGAAAAATACGGATTCGGACTTACTTCCAAAGAAACACTGGATTTAGTCAGCATACACGTGAGTCAAAATAATTACAAAACCCTATTTAAAAACAACAGACCTGGGTATGATTGGTTTGCTGCTTTCAAAAAAAGACACAATTTGTCCTTAAAAAAGCCACAAGCAGTGGAGATGTCAAGGAAAGTAGCATGCGATCCTTTTATAATTAATGAGTACTTCGATATCGTTGACAAGGTTTTGAATGAACTTGGTTTAAAAGGAAGACCAGAAAAGATTTGGAATCTTGATGAGTCAAGTTTTGGAAATGATCCTGACAAAACAAAAGTACTTGGCGCCCGTGGATTTGCCAGTACACGAAAGATCGCGTCATCTGGTAAAGATAATGTCACGACCTTGTTCACAGCCAGCGCCGCTGGTGACAAATTGCCTCCATTAATTATAAATAGAGGAAAAAATATGTGGGACCAATGGATGTCAGGCAATGGATACGAAAACACATCGTATGCTGCCACTGAAAAAGGCTGGATTGATTCAAAAGTATTCGATTAAATATTCATTTCATATTCAATTAAAAATTTTAGAAGAAGCACAAAAACGATTATAAAGTTACCATCACATGCAAGTCATTTACTGCAGCCGTTAGATTTGTCGGTTTTCAAATCAATGAAAAAGACTTGGAACGAAAAACTTGTGCAATGGCAACGATTAAATATAGGTAAGAAGTTGCCAAAAGATGAATTTAGTCGCATTCTTGGAGAAGTGTGGCGCGAACTGACTCCACTTATTATTCGGAACGGTTTTAAAAAGGGAGGTATATACCCATTCAACAGAAACACTATACCAGAAGAAACATATGACCCTGAATCATTGAAAAGATTCAAACAATTTAAAACACCAACAAAGGAAATTCCTTCTTTAAAGAGCTAAGTTCGCAAGTGGTGCTCCTCATGATGAACAGTTGTCAGGACCCTGAAGAGCATACACAAAGGATCATATTGAAAGAAAACAATGAAACGTTCAACGTTCATGCAGAAGGCAATAAAACGTCAAGTTCTCAACTAACTCCGATAGCAGCGTCTTCCAAATTGCCTTTGAACAGTCAAGGAATACGATTTGATAACTCGAATGACTCACCCAGAATCAAGATTACTGATGATCGAATTTAGTCTCCCTCAGAAAAATATTCTTTTGAAACTTTACTATTGCAGAGAATAAAACGAAGTGACACTATAGTTTAACTGAAAAAAACAAAGGTGTCAAAAGGCTGTGAAGTAATCACAAGGGAAGAGTTTTTAGAAAAAAAAAAGAAAGGAAGAGGAAGCAAAAATAATTAAAGAGGAACATAAGAAAAAACCCACGAAAAAAGAAAACAAAAATCTCCAATCCAGCAAGAAAGCAAAATGTACCAAATCATCAGAAAAGAGCTTAAAGGCAGAGGAAAAATCTCATTTTAGCTTACCAAAGAAGAAAAAGACTTATCAAAAATCTAAAAAGAGGGTGAAAAAACAAAAAAAGTGTGTTGATTACGATGAAGAATCTGAAGATGAAACAGATATTAGTTTTGCTAAATCTTCCCTAACCAGTGAAGAAGATTTTGATAGTTATCGTGAACAGTTTCTCGCAGAAATGGAAGATCTTGATGATTCGTTGCCGAGCACAGAAAATGTAAATGACGATTGTTTATCAAAAAATGATGTAAAAATTGTAACCAATGATGAATTTGAACCGGATGTCAACAAAAGGAATCCGGAAATTCGCGA
This sequence comes from Argyresthia goedartella, assembly GCA_949825045.1. Lineage (NCBI taxonomy): Eukaryota > Metazoa > Arthropoda > Insecta > Lepidoptera > Argyresthiidae > Argyresthia > Argyresthia goedartella. The sequence goes on along the minus strand of OX463811.1, from coordinate 2,307,350 downwards.
CTGGATACTAGTGAGATTTACAACAAAAAAGTATGTTAAGTATTTCGTAGGGAACATTATTTCTATTAATGATGAGAATATACCTATCGTGAATTTTTTCAGAAAAATAAAGAACAGTAGGTTTATATCTTTTCATTACCCAGACGTGGAAGATATATCGGAAGTAAAACATTACGATGATGATATTGTAATGTTCCTTAAGAAGCCTGATATATCCAGCAGAGGCCATGTTACGTTTAAAGAAAATTTTAAAAATTACAACATTCAGTGATGTTTGAAAGTTAAATTTGTTACCTAGGTACAGGTATAAATAGATAGATTTACACGAAATTTAATTAAGTATTTAGTTATTCTTAATAAGAAAATAGTACTGATTAGCTATTTTTAAGTGTTGATAGTATTTTCTTAAGTACAATTTGACACCAAAGCGTTCCGTGGTAAAGTTCCTAATAATATAAGACTTGATTAATATTGTCAAAAAGATGTGATTTATTGATTATTACAGTATTATTAATGTTGGTAACATAATAATTTGTTACATAGATATTAAACTAAAAGATCTCACGCGTATTTTCGAAGCTCTTTATTTTTGTAATGATTATAAGACGGGCAAAATGCCGTCATACTCCGTTGTTCTAATAAATGATACGTAATTTCGAAGTTGTAGTTTGATTCCAATCTAAAAAAAAATGTTTGGCACCCCTGGAATCTACGATGGGGCGAATGCGTCTACGAGAAACGACGAAAATTAGACGCCATAGCCCCGAATAATTTTGTTCGGCTACTTTCCCTAAACTAAGGCCAGAATTTGGCGTACAAGATAATAATGTACTATAAAACTAATATTTTTAAAAATAATTGTGATTATAATTGTTATTAGCTCTTCGAATTACACAATAGAAAACCACCAACTCTGAAAACCATCAAAGCCAGAATGCAGGAAAAATATGGGGACCAAATAGTTTTCAGTTCAACTCGCACCAAACAAACAGTCGTCTGCTTTCGTGCAACTGGTGAAAAAATTTTGGACGACGCGTGGTACACGTCAGGATGTACTGATGAACAGGAAGAAAATGAGAGAATTGTACGAAAATCCGCTGAGATTATCTTGAAAGAGATTGAATCCATGGCTTATGACACCAGTGCCTATCCTCCTTTAACTAACTTCTGCAGGGAGGCTGATGAATTGATACCTAAATCTCTCACAGTTTTCTTAAATTGTCTTGCAAAGAAGAAAAGGTCACGAGAGGTTGTGAAGAAAAAAATTACAACTATAGCTCATACACTTATTGCTGCTGTTCGCCCTCGATGTTTCATATCCCCTATTTTATCCAGCATCGCTCTGCTCATATACCGAAAATATGGATCCAAAAACATGGTGGACCTTCTGTCGAAGTTGGGATTGAGTGCCTCTTATTACGTGGCTCAGCAACTGGAACTCTCCACCATCCACCATACGGAAGAGCCTATTCCAGTTGAAACGTTTATTCAGTTCGCCTTTGACAATGCTGATTTCAATGTATCCACTCTCGATGGCCGGCATACTTTTCACAGCATGGGAGATGTGGTTCTCCCTGGCACAATAGCTTGAATGTTGTAAAGCTCGCTGTCCTGTCCTTGTGCCGACGCGATGCACCTCTTCACCTCCACATTTGCTAGATTTTACAATAGACCTAATAAATAATACAGAGTTTGCTGAAGCTGTTTTGCATAAATAGTTTAGACAATTAATGTAATAATAATTATGATCTCAGAATATTGTTAATTCATTGTTGGGTGGATGTAACAGTACATTGCACAAATTTCTTATTGTTGTTGGAACAATAAATGGAGACTTTATTGATTTTCACTTTGTCTTTAAACATCTACACTTTTGTTCTTTATCAAAGAGGACAGGATAATGGCTGGATAATTTGACAAATAAAATTAGTGTTTCACAAATCGTCACCAGGCTGCGCTAGTGCAGATGTAGACCTGCCATTTTGTTTTTGTTGTTTCGAAAGTTGGAACTGAGGTGAAAGCAACTTTTCGTAAATATAAATATCACATTTGTAAACGATGCCTTCATTATGTGTTGTTGGATGTGCTTCCTGAACAACCGGACATCGTTTCCCTAGCGATACTAACAGAAAAAAGCTGTGGATCGCAAGAATACGCCGAGACAAATTTAAACCCAGTTTATTCTGGGGTGTGCAAGAATAATTTCTTGGAGTCTGACTACGAGATGCCCGAAGACTCCTGTAGTAAAAACCGTAAGTAACTTAACTGATGTGAGTTTAAAACATAAACAATCTGGCAAAGTGCTTGTTGCTCAGGTATTTATAGTAGGTATAAATACTTAATGTTATTTTTTGTTTCGCAGCTACACCAAGATTCAAAAGACTTGATGTACCAAGTCAGTTTGCATGGACTAAGCCACCAACAGTCTGTTATCAAAAGAGCAGAGCGAGCTAAATGGAGATCGCACCTGAATAATGTTATATCTTCACATTCACATCAACATGAGAAATGTTAATTTTCAATAAAAATAAACGTAGCAGGTGCTCATCAATCCTTCATGATTGCTGTGTTGAAACACATAGAAGCGGTTACCGCTTTTTTCTTCCAACACATTTTGTTTTTCGTTTTTTCAATTCGATCTTTAGTTCGTTAACAGTCCAGCTTCCACATTTAACAACTATTTTTAGATAAAAATCAAAGATAAAGAATAAAAACAATGAAAAATACCTAACCCAATTACGGACGAAAGTAAACATCGTTTGAGTTTGACAGGTCTCCATCTACAGCAGCGCCACCAAGGGTTAGCCCTTAAATGCATCTTGTATCGAAAACGATACAACGTAAACTTCGTTCGAAAGTCTACGAAATTTGAATGACAGAGTGACAAGGCTGTTTATTTATAAGATCATTGCCTCCTTGAGAAACGAAAAAAAAAACATCACCTGTGGAACCAGCCGCCATTTTCAAAATTTATGTCAAAAGTTTTGCTGTGCAGGAGGTTTGCTAATTGAGTTTTGAAGATTTTGAATCTAAGATAATCAGAGATTATTATGCTTTTCTAATAACGAAAAATACGGAATCTACTCGTAAGTTCATCAACTTTGTCTATTATATCGTATTTCTTCATAATATTCTTTTCTAACCTCCCAAATTCTACATTTTTTGCTTGTATCGAAAACGATACAATATGCAGTAAGAGTATTTATTATGCTTCTTTTTTCTGAATAACTCGGTATGTGTTCCTATGCTTTTTGGTGATTTATTTCTTTTCTTTTGCTTACGGGTTATGTATAGCTTGGTTTATTTTATTTTAGACAAGCATGGCGAACAAAAAAGAACGCGAAATAGAGGAAATGCTTCGCATGCTCGAAAACGGCTTTTCTTTTTTCTTTTTTCTTTTTTTCTTTTTTCTTTCTTCTTTTTTCTTTTTTTTTTTTTTTCGCACAAAGACGGCTCAATATTTTACTTTGTTTAAAACATTCAATCATTTGGTCATTTTTTAGTTAGTTTTGCCTTCTTTTACTATTGTATTTAGCATCAGCGCTGGTGAATCTCAGTATCCTTATCTGAATGCCTAACTTCTTAACAGTGGCTATTGACCCAGAAAATCTAGTAGTTAAGAAAGTTGAGAATAAGAAAATTGCCAAGGTTGTTTTTTTCTGTCTGAGAAGAGCTTTGTGTTCTGGTATAAGGAACATCATTTATCTTACATACTTAGTTACAATTTTGGCTTTTAGATTTTCTCTTCGGTTGGCTGTGAGCATTATTACCCTATTAACCACACAAACAATTATCATTATTTTGGGCTTGTATATTGTGCGATACATTGTAATTGAACAATGGAATCAAAAAATCTATTCTTTCTTTTGACTTACATCATTGTCAACACCAGTCTGTCTGTCCATGCACAGATCATCTACAATATCAACAACACAGTTGTTTACAGTGACAACACTGTAAGCTTCACAAACAACACCATCAACTACAATTCCTTAGGTCTATCAGGAAACATGACCGATTAGATCAAAAACATTGCTCATAAGAGTGGATTGAATTCATTGAAACTTTCTCAAGATGGAAAATCTAGTCACGATCACTCAGCCAGTGATCATGGAAGGTTGAATCCAGAATCGAGGACCAACGATGAACCAGAAAAGACAATTAGAGGTACACAAGGCGTGGAATTCTACACCACACCGACAATACCTGTGAAACTTGATGGGTTGTTTAGACGTTATAACTTTGATCACTTGAAGAAGGGAAATGGCAACATGGATGGTCATGAAAGTGGTTCTAATGGAGAAAGACAGACTCTAAATGACTCAAGAGTGACTAGGGTGACTGGAGAAAACATCAATTATGTTTCAAATGATCAAGGTAAGATGATTAAAGACAGAATAGTGGATAAGATGGACAGATGTGCAAGGTTTCCATATGGACAGTCATTAAAGTACAGTTTCATTAGTAAGTGTCAAGAGTTGATTACAAAAGTGCTTAAGGCAGATCCGGAGTTTAGCTACTCTGACACTTATGTTAACATATTGGTCTCATTGTCAATTAGGACTGAGCTGGTACATGCAAAAATAGAATCTTTGTATAATGACACATGTTTTTTAGAAGAGTTGGCGGAATTATCTACGAAAGTGATGTTGCACATGAATAAAGCAATAGAGAAAGTAGAGTTGGTGCATTTCTCTTTAGACAACATTCAAGTTGGCAGAGGCAGGAGGTCTTTGCTTAGTATGGATGAAGGATTCATTTCCAGTTTGGCAGAAAAGTCTGCTGTAAACACATTGAATGGCTTAAAAGAATCCGGCATCCTTCTATCTAACATTGGTAATGAACAGAGCAAGTATGCCACCATTCAGAGTAATACCATATCATTAATTAATAAACTGAGATGGGACGGTAGCACTAAAGTAAGGATCCTTAGGTTCCCTCAACTTAACTGGGCAGAACCTCTAACAGTAGACAGCTTGGATACTTCAATTCCCGACTTAACAGGAGAGCTTAAACACATAGAGAGATCTGAATTTCTCTTGTCCAAAATGCCTCAATGCGTCAACCTGCTGACCTGGTCATACAGAGGTGTTTATAAAAAATGCATAAACAAGGTTTCAATCATCACCTTTGAGAATGGCTCTATGTGCAGGATTGCTGCAGAGTGTGCAGGCTACCTTAATTCCAGTTACGTGTGCCATCAGGATCAAATCTCCCCTGACTGTCCTTCAGTTACTATGTTAACAAATCATGATAGCTACGGCTTTTATCACCAAGACCTGAATCCGAGGAATAAGATCAAGGCTCAGGAGTTCTTAACAGACAAAATGTCTTATTCCACTCAGTCTGGAGAATTCAGGATATGCTCCATAGAGGGGATTTGGTATAACAAGGAGCCTTGCAACCAATCACTAACCTATTTTGGTGAGATTCAATTTAACGTGTATGACAATGGGCCCATTGAAGTGGATGTCATGTCCATCAACCAATTTAGGCTAAACTTTAATAAGTCAGATATAAATCACTACAGATGCAATAATAAGGAGTGCTTAGTTGAAGAAAGCATGAAAGCCTGCTCAGGAGATAGGAACTTCTGTACTCACGTAAATAAAAACTGCCCACCGGCTTCAAAAAAGAGATGCACTATACTCTCCAACAGCATGGGCCTAATTTCACTGAAGGCAAAGACCAGGAGATTGAATTCAAACTTCAACTTGTGGGCCAAGGTAACTTACGAAATAAACATCATTGAGGACGAGGGTAAGACCATTCTAGTGACTAGGGGAAAAGAAGCTTTTTACTTCGAGAAAGGTTGTCACTACAACATGCATTGTGCAGAGTCAACCATATTCGTAGAATGTTCTTGCAAAATCTTGAAGGCAACACTGAATATTGGAGACTTGTACACCTGGTTTGATTTTGAATATGAAAATCTCAATGACACAATTGAGTTAGAGGTTCCATATGGAGTGCTTAGGGGAGGCCTGCAACCAATTTTGACATTGTATGGCGAGTATGGGATAATTGGGAGGGAAATAACTAACTGTAAAGAAACTAATCCCTGTGTTCGCTTTCAATGTTTTTTATGCGCAGGAAAAATTAAAAATCCTAGTTGTCTGACACAAGAAGAGAGAATAATTATAATACTGCTTTCAACAACTACCATGATGGCGTTCCTCAGCATGTCATACGTAATATGCAGAATGACAAGTACAAGAATTGCTACCCAAGTGGAGAGAATAAACAGGAAGATAATCATTCTCCGAAACAAGGCCCAAGAGAGACATCTATCCACACAACAGAGAAGAAAATCAAAACCTGATGATGAGGGCCTTAGCGAAATCCTCACTCAGAGTAATGAAGGTCACTTCAATATTAATGATGGTGAGGATGGTGTGGAGATTAAGACTAGGACGCCACATGTGGAAAAGAGATTAGTTCGAAGAAACCCCAGTCATTTGTACCTTAATGTCATGTTTATGATAGTTATGATCACTCTTCCCACTAAGCCACTACTTTCTGAAGCTTGTTCCGATAGCACCACACTAATTTCAGATCAGAAAGAGTGCATAAATGACAGTATGGATACAAAAGTCTGCAAGATCTCCACAACAGTCCGCATCTCAGGCCCTCCAACTGGGCAAAAGACTTGCATAAACATTCAGGATGAAAATGGCTACACCAGTGGTTACGTTTCAATTGAAGTAGTGTCCAACAAGTTTGTGTGTTCAAGAAACTCTCTTTATAAAACAGCTCAGGCAAAAATCAACACAAAGGTCATTAGCAATTGTCCAGGCACTGGCAGATGCACAAATTGGGAGCAGTGCACCACATTCATGAAGAGTACAGACATGCAACATGAATTGTTTCCAAACACCATTAACAAACTTTCTGCATTTGACTGCTCAACACCGGGGGGATGTGCAGGAAATGGGTGCATGAGATGTGACAACGGATGCGTTTTTACGGCCATGGAGTTCGTTAGGTCAGATGACAAAGTATATGATGTATTTGATTGTCCCTCATGGGTGCCTCATCTTTCCTTAAGTGTGAGGTACCACAACATGCCAGGCTTAGACGACTTTGAGACTACTCTGATTGGCTCCGATTCTCATGAAACAAGTGATTTGAAACTAACGAAGATTGCAGACTCTGTTCCGGTGATCTCTGGAGATCCCTGCTTTATGAGAGACAGCAAAGATGTTTATTACACGTCCTGTCAGAAGGGCTCAGAGCTCATGTCTGGTTCGGTGGGAGAGATAAGGTGTCCAACCCATGAAGATGCTGTCCAGCTTAGCGACAAGTGTATTGTTGCCAAGAACATGTTGAGAATCAGGAACATAAATTGGGATACTATAGTTGCCAACAACCAAATAGACATTAAGAAGGCTATTGGCCAGTCAAGACTTCCCAGACTATACGGCGATGTCATGGTTGACAGTTCTTCTGACGGGTCAGTCTTCTTCAGGTACATGTCAGGTGAGACTTACGAAATACAAGTCAACTTCAAGAATATTGAGGTATCAATCAGGAAGGAGAAAAGAAAATGTTATGGCGAAAGTTTAGAAATAGTTGGTTGCTATTCCTGTGTAAGCGGGGCCACTTTGATCACAAAGCTGAGGGCAAGTGCAGATAACACCTTGGGAATGATCTCCTGCAAAGGGATGAATCCAATACCTCTGATCATCAATCAGGTAGAAACGCCATTCAACATAAGTGTATTTATCAACGACAAGATAAATGGCGATGGCTGCACTATAAAATGTAGCGGAGGGACTATCCCTTTGTCAGCTCAAATTGATCTAAAGGAGCAAATCATGATGAATGTTGACAAGGAAGACCTAAGTGTTGGGCATTACAATTCAACTGACTCAATGAGTCTTAAGTTATCTAACATTAATTGGTGGCTATACATACCCTCTTTTTCTTTAGGGTCACTGATAGTCATAATATCAGTTGTCATAATGGTCTTTAAATGTCTTTATCAAAACAATGGAAGGGTCAGTGTTCTTCCCATGTACAACATGATAAAGAGAGATTAACATACCTCTCTGCATTTGTTTAGTCCTAAGATAGATATAATTCATTTAGCCAACTTTAGATTAAAGGTGAACTGTCTGAGGACGAGACAGAGTCTGATGGCGAAGATTTGGATTATTATCCAAATCCTAGGGATTTGCAGTCTGTTCTCGAAGAAAATTCGTACAGTGATGGGGAGGGCGGTGTTGGTGATTTAATTTCTGATGATCCAGTTGGAGATGGTTCCCATAACCTTGCAGATGCAGAGGTCTTCCCAGATCCACCTTTGATCGACGAGAATGCTGAATGTAGTGCGCCCAGTTCCATAAATATAGGCAGAAATTTAATTTGGAAAAGGCAGTCTCTTGCTTTTCGTGAAGAACATATAAAATTTATAACCGAATGGAATGAAGAATTATCACAAGATATAATGGCGATGCAGAGTCCATTCCAATTTTTAGTTATTTTTTCAGTAACGATCTCATTGCAAAAATTTTAGAACTAACTAACAAATACGCAGTCCAAAAGAACCCAGACCGACGTGACATAGTAAACGCAAAGGATATCCGCCAATACCTGGGTATTTTGACTTTTATGTCCGTTTACCATTATCCCAGCATCCGTTCTTATTGGGGTAGATATGGGTTTACTCCTATAAAAGAAACGATGCCGGTGAACTATAACTCGAGCTCATGATGGTTCGCGTGGTCTACAGCAATCGGGAAAAACCCCCCCGTGGTTACGACGCTTCCGTTAAGGATGTCGGCGGTAACTTGAAACTTGTCACGGGAAGGAGGTGGTATAACGTTCACTGTTGCCTCCCCATCTTGGACGCGCGTGACAACTTGCGTCGATCCGCTGAAATGAACACCGTCCGCTCTGCCGCACGACGAGACCCCGCTCTCGCCGCTCAACTCGATGTCCCAGGGCGCCTTTACTGCAATAAAAAGGCTCAAGATTGTGCCGTCAAAGCTCCTGTTTTGGTGTTCAATGACAGCCAATATGACATGACCAACCTTGAGGTTGCCAACGCCATGGACGCATCCGCCGCCGAACTCGCCATGTCTGCCATGCTCTTCGATCCGCAAATTCTTATGGAGGACGTCGAAACGGGAATTCTTCCAGTTATCGGAATGCTTTGGCGAAAGAACTACGTATCCGTGTTTAAGCCCGGAACTGTCAAACAGGGTAACCGCTACGTTGATACAATCGAGTTCTTCTTCCGAGGCGACTACTCCCTCACCTATGTGCATCACTTCCGAACTTACATTCAGCCATTCGTCGACCTACGCTATGTCAGCTCGCGGGGAATCGTCTATCTGGGTGAATTCGTTGAAACTCGAGGCCCCTACCTCATTCTTAAAATTGTGAAAACCATTTACGACTCTCCCGCCTCGGGAGTGAACATGGTCATCCCTCTCTCTGAGGATCTGCTCAACAAAGTGTTGGTTCAATATTACACTTATGAACCGACTGTTATCGATAGTGAGGGTGAGTTTAAGGTCAACTTCACCCGACGGCGGATGCTCGTCCCCGAATCTCTACACCAGGCCGCGCTCAAGTACGCACTTGCGCAGACGCAAGCGAAATTCTCCAACAATGCGATTTTTGAGTATCTGCGATCTATGGCCGCCCGCGTCGTCGTTAACGGAACCGAAGTTGTCACCAGTTCCGAGCAGATCTCAGCGATAGACCTCTATCACCTCGCTGACGCCATCTACCTAATCGCTTTTGTGGAGCGGTATAACAGCAGCACCGCTCTGACTCTGATCACCTCCTACATCAGGGAGACACGCAATGTTCGGCGGGAGAATCTTTTCACAAGGATCCTGAAGAAGGTGTTTAAAAGCACTTGGGAAGCCTTGCCCCTCGTTTCGGACGGGAAACCGACCGCCGATGACCACCACAAGGTCTTCAGTCCCGGTGAGGTTGATCTTCTCGTTCCCGAATCCGAGTCCAAACTCACGCTTTTCCAGAAGCTTTCTCTCTGGGCTGCCGCGCCGACCCTCTTCGAAGTTAAAATCGCCGACGCTGCGCGGTTGATCACCGTCCGCAACGAGGTCGACTGTGTCGCGTATGACTATCGCAAGACGTACTTCAACCCCACTGTCATTGACCCTTCTGAGCGTGTTGAGTTTACGGAGGCCACACATGTTCTCGCTGATGCCACAACGCGTTGTATCGTCGCGGAGGTGTAAAAAAAAAAAAGATTCTCGAGATTCCACCTGATGAAAAAATAAGACGAATGATCCACTTCAATGACAATGATAAGCATTTACCTGTTACGCACCTGGAACACGATAAACTCCACAAACTGCGACCCGTGATAGATCACCTCAATACCAATTTTTCAAATGTTCAAATGGCCATTGACCAACGTTTGTCAATTGATGAACAGATGTGTGCCACGAAGATCGGACATTTTCTCAGACAATATATGCCCAATAAACCTCACAAATGGGGATTCAAACTTTTCGTGCTTTGCATTTTGTTAGGGTATGCGTACAAATTCGTAATATACGCTGGAAAAGAACGAGATGACCGCCTACACAACGAACCAGATATCGGTGTGACAGGACAAATAGTCATGAAGCTACTACGAGTATTACCTTGCCATCAAAATCACATAGTGTACTTTGACAACTACTACACATCGCTGCCGTTATTGCATTATCTGGCCAAAGAAGGAATCCATTCTGTCGGAACCATACAAAGGAACCGGCTTGGTAAATCATGTAAGTTACCAAAGAAGCAAGAAGTCATGAAGAATTCGGTACCACGTGGAGAATTTCATGAGAACGTGACAAGCATAGGTGACGTTGAGATAACTGCTGTGAGCTGGAAGGATAATAAACAGGTAGGCTAAGCACGCATTGCGGTTAACCGCGAGCGTTTAACCGCAAGACTGAAACCGCCGAAAAATATAGCACTAAGGTTACCATACAAGCGCACGCATATGTGGCGTTTTCCAGTGACTGATTTTAAAACCGCGGCTAGCTAGTTTTGTACCGCGGTTTGCAACCGCGCGGTTTTTTTGTGCCTCATAGTAATAGTATGATAGCGCACGCACAGCGTTTAACCGCAAGTGGTTTTTCAGTCGCGACTGAGCGAGCGCAGTGGGCAGTCGTTTGCAGTGCAGTCATCATGTCGTCCGACTCAGAAACATCGCATACTTTAGACTACGCTAATGTAACTAAAAATATTATTATCGAAGTGGAGAAAAGGCCGGCATTATATGACAAATCATTAAACACATACAGAGACAGAAATACTAAGGCCCGGCTTTGGCTAGAGGTTTATCAAAATGTGTGTAGAGAATGGACAAACCTAACGGAGGCAGAGAAGAAAACCAAAGGTAAGTACATATTATGTGTTGCGTTTAATTATTATTAAAAGTTAATTAATTACAATTAGTTATATTATTTTGTCGTACTGCCAACTTAAAGCACCAGATCGAGATGTAAAATAATCAGCAAATGCATTTCGTATTTGCATGACGTCATTAGTGGGACGACGTCTAGTTGGGTGTAAATTTTGTAGTTCCGAATGTTTCCATTGGAACAAAGTTTCTTGTAATTCCTTACCATCATATTTTCGTACAAAGTTGTGCAATATACAGCACGCTTTTACAATGTAATCGCATAGTACAAGTTTTGTATCTAAGGGTCTGTGAAAAATTCGCCATTTATTTGCCATAATGCCAAATGTACATTCAACTGTTCTTCTGGCATACGAAAGTCGGTAGTTATAAATCTTTTCTTTCATAGATAAGTTTCTGCTTGGGTATGGTCTCATCAAATTTTTTAAAAGCGGAAATGCTTCGTCCCCAACAAAAACAAATGGTATTACAGATCCTTCATTATAATTTGGTATTACTGAGGATGCTGGTAAATCCAGTTGGTTTGATAAAAGTCTTCTACCAAAATTTGATTTTCGGAATAGGCTGGCATCACTATTGTATCCGTATGCACCCACGTCAATAGCTACGAAGCTATAGTTAGCATCGGCAATCGCAAGCAGAATTATAGAATAAAACTTCTTATAATTAAATGATTCTGAGCCGGTATGATCAGGTCTTTCAATTCTTATGTGCTTGCCATCAATTGCGCCGATGCAATTTGGAAAGTGTGTTTGTTCAAAAAACCCTTGTGCTATGTTTGACCAGTCTTCTCTTGTCATTTCTTTTAAATAAATAGGCTGCAAATATATCCATAACTGCTGGCATGTATGATGAATAATTTCACTGATAGTCGTAGCGCCAATCAAGTATTCAAAATACAACGATTTTATGCTATTTCCCGTTGCAAGGTACCTGTAAAGAAGACATTCATAATCATTTACATTATGTATGCCTATAGGTATTACATACTTTACCTATACATATTTTTGGAGATTGATAGTACCCATCATCATGAACAACTTTCCCAAAGAAACATATGGTCGCAAGTACAAAAAAAGAGATTTTCAGTACATTGACTATACACGACACAAAAAAAAACTTTTTTGATTCGACCATTATGTTTCCTCGTGAAAGTTGTTCATATGATGGATATTACTATCAATCCCCAAAATATGGTCAGCTAACCCTGTACATAAAACATTATTGGTCATATAATTAAGAACGATTTGTAGTACCAGATATTTTTTTTCAAAACTATGCTATGTGTACTTTTAAGTTCCTTCTTAAAAGTAATTGATTGTGTTATGAAATAGCTACATCGATAAAGTAAACGGGATTAGGAGTAAATATTTAAAACATTTACTATTTTTTTTACAAATTTAATTGATTATCGATAATTACAAATTCAAGTAGTAAAAATGCTGGACAAATAATTAAGAACGATTCTTAAGCTGCTCGAGAGTTGTTTTCGTAGATACTTAGATTTAACAAATCACATTAAATAAGACAGTGACAATGTTAAAAATTATAATTTAATACATTTTATTCTAAGTTAATAGTTTGTAGCGTGACCGTGGCTTTTAGTAACTGCCTTACACCGACGAGGCATTGATTCTATCAATTTTTGACATTTTTCAAGAGAAATAGAGCGCCATTCTTCTAAAAAAACGTTATATAACTCAGTTAGGTTACCACATCGTCGATTTGAAACCTTTTTCTTGACTTCGCACCAAAGATGCTCTATGGGATTTAAATCTGGGCTGTTCGGTGGCCATTCTAAGACAGAAACTGATTGAGATGTGAGGAATTCTTTAACGGTGCGTGCAGTGTGCTTCGGATCGTTGTCGTGTTGGAATGTCCAAATAATCGGAAGTACGTCTTCAGCATATGGTAACATAGTTTCTTCGAGTATATTTTTGTACTGGAATTGATCCATGTTTCCTTCTATCAGTCTAACAGGTCCAACACCATGACCAGAGAAGCATCCCCAAATTTTCACATTTCCACCACCATGCTTTAATGTCATTTTTGTGTACTTGGGGTCGAATGCTGTATTCGGAGGGCATCGAACATATCGTTTCCCATCAGAACATACTCTGTTAATTTTTGTTTCGTCAGAGAAAAGAACATTTTTCCACTGTCTTGCTGTCCAGCTTTCATACCTCCTAGCAAATGCAAGCCGGGCTTGCCTATGACACTGTTTCAACATGGGCACCTTTCTTGCTATCCTTCCGTTCAACTTCGCTTCTACCAATCGCCTTCGGATAGTGCGCGCTGAGATCGCTGAAGGGTTATTTTCACCAAAGTATTCTTTTTTTAACTCATTAGACCCCTTAAAAGGGTATTGTTTTGCCAAACGCACGATATTTCGATCGTCTCGCTGAGATGACTTTCTCTGTTTAGGTACACGAGGAATATTTAAAGTTGTTTGATGTGTGTTAAAATGCTTCACAGCGTGGAATATCATCGTTTTTGAGCACTGCAAATGATTGGCAATCTTTTTATATGACCAATTCATATCGCGAAGTTTTATTATTACTTCCCTTGTAGATGCATCACAACTTTTATTTTTTCCCATTTTTTTATTATGAAACGATCAACTTTTTGACTTTTACAGAACTAAATGGCGCCAAAATTACTCGAATAGTGGCCTAGTTACAGAGTGTTCTCTATTTAAATTTGAATAAAAAAATAAACTATCCAGCGTTCTTAATTATGTGGCCAGCCAGTAAGTTTGCAATAACATGTTAAGATATATTATATACAAAAAGTTTACTTATATAATAATATTGTTGAATTTATCATATTATAACTGTATGCTACGATTGTGTAAAACAGTTTTACGATACCGAGAGAGATACAAAATGATATGCAATAAGTGTTACTCTCGTAAGTTTGAAAAAAGCTTGTTTTCAAATAGTCGTTCTTAATTATATGACCACCACTGTATTTACAAAATTTTATTTGACATTATTACTTTAACATACCTAGTCATACATCAATAATATTGTTTTTTTTTGTTTCAGGTAACGCCATACAAAAAAAATGGAAAAACATGAAAGATAGTTTTGTTAAGGAGTTGGCAGCACAACAAGGCAAATCTGGACAAGCTGCTCCCCCAAAGAAAAAGAAATATGTTCATTTCGATTCAATGCTGTTTCTAATACCTTCTATGCAGAAACGAGAAACGAGCAGTAATGTACTGTCGCCTGCTTCTTCTCAGGATGATGTATCGTCACCGGTTGCTACTCAGGATACCACATCTTCTGCTCCAGCTCAGAATTCACAACCCACAAATAGAACATCACTACGAAGGAGAAACAGTTCTGGACACAACAGTTCAACAGAATATGAACAACAATTACTTGACCTCATAAGAAACAAACAAGAGCCAAAGAAGGAGGAGGACGACGAAGAAAAAAACTTTGCCCTGATGTTAGTTCCAATGCTACGTAAATTAAATGAAGATCAAAAGCATTATGCTAAGATTGAAATCCTTAATGTCTTAAAAAAAGCACGTTCTCATTTTTCTCCGCAACCATCTCAACAAGTTTTGAGTCAACCATCTCAATTTCGAGGACCAAGAATAAGTAGTTCACCAATGTATCAACAAACATATACCCAGCCACAAAGCACCTATCAGTATCAGTATTCTCCACAATCCTCATCTATAGATACAGTATATTCCATCCAATCACCAGCAAGTGTACCTCCAGCAAGTCCATCTCCACAGTCATCAACTACAATTCTGCAAGCACCGCCTACACCATCACCACAACATCATGTGCAAATTATCGACCAAGAAATAATACAGTCAGCCAGAGCGACTGCCAATTTTAGAATGCCAATTTTAGAATTTGTAGAAGACCAAGCCTACACCGAATAGTAAAAATGTAAAAACTTGGTTATGTAATTATTACTATACAGGGTGTTGATTTGTAAAGTAACGCCGAGCTCAGGGGTTGTTATATACACGACACAGAAGCTAAAAAAAAATATTATTTTCAATAAAAAATAAATTAATATTTTTTTGATTTTAAAAATATTAAAAAAAAAACATGGAAATGTGGTCAGAAAAGTGTCACACGGGGTGGGGCAAGGCTCAGGGCGCGGGGGGAGTCTATTAGGACTCGCGCGCGGTTGCTGGCGGGGGTATCCACACTTTTAGGCAATTTCAGGAAAATTTTCAGATGGCAAGTCATGAATGAAAATAATGCGAAAAAAAAAAAATGTCGTCAGCGAGACACGTAAACTATCGACCCTGAGTCGGGCGTAACTTTACAAATCAACACCCTGTATACCTCTTATTTCTTACTTTTCAATATTCCTTGTTATGTGATTTGAAATAAAGATTTTCATACTAATTAAAATTGTTTCCTTACCTCAACGTAACTGAAAGTCGCTCTTCAGGTGATATTGCCATACGAAATGTAGTGTCCTCATGTTTTAGATATTGGCCCACAGCTTGTAATAATTTATCATAAGTACCAATAGACATTCTGTAGTAATTAAAAAATTTATCGGGATACTGTCGCACGTCGTTATACATTTTGCAAAAATATCCTTTTAAATGTCTTTGGTCTGTTAGTGGATGTACCCAGTACCTATGACGGCGGCGTTGTTTAGGTTCTTTTCTTAATTTCAAAACCAGAGCGACAACACATGCTGCTTGCCAGAAATCCATGATGGGACTGATAAAAAAATATGCTAAACGCCAACCGCAATGCGTGTTGGCATGAGTTTCTGCGTTTTCAGCTAAACTGAAACCGCTCGCGGTCAACCGCAATGCGTGCTCAGCCGTAATCTTAGCATCGACCTATGTTGGCGCGGAACCTGTCAGTGAAATTGAAAGATTTGATAAAAAAGAAAATTCAGAACCCATGTCCCAAGTTAGTCAAAGAATATAACGCTCATATGGGTGGAGTGGACCTCATGGACTCCTATTTAGGTAGATACCGGATCAGAATGAAGAGTAGGAAATGGTACCTGCGTATCTTTTACCATCTTGTGGACTTGGCCATCATAAATGCGTGGATCCTTTACAAAAAGGTTTTATCAAAGAAAGGCAAGCATACTAAAGAAATAATGAATTTAGCTGACTTCAGGTCTGAACTCGCTGATACCTTATGCAAGTACGAAACCCCAAGGAACAACAGGGGACGTCCCAGCAACAGCAGCTTGGACGAAAAGCAACCAAAGAAAATGCGCAAAGGGAAACCAGTGCAACTCCTGCCTCCCAGAGACATAAGGCTTGATGGAGTGGGTCATGAACTAGTTAGGAATGAGACTAGGATGCGCTGCATGAGACCAGAGTGCTCTTTACTTAGCATTAATAAGTGTAGTAAATGTAATGTAAGTCTATGCTCAAAAAAAACAACTAACTGCTTTAGTATTTTTCATTCTTAATTTTAAGTACTAAATGCATACTGTATCAAAAACGATACAACATATTTTTTAGAAAATAAAGTATAAAAAAACACAAATATATTTTTTTGTTTATTTTTCCTGGAATAAACGTCTAATTTACTATTACATATAATTTTTGCAATAAAAAGCACGCCATCATGCACTTAAGGGTTATAAGGTCAACCGGGGTGATGTCGTCTACGGGGGCTAAAGCATCTATTTAAATTATCTTACGAAACGCGTAATTGAGAACTACTCACGCCATCTTCTTTTAGTCTTTGGCACTAAAAGTACAAAAAGTCATCAATAGATGTCGCAACAGAGCTCTTTTTTTTAATCCGTCCGCCATCTTAAATCTGTCATTTCGTCTCGACCCTTCTTGTGTGCCAACATGTGAGTTTAAATCTTTTGTAATCTCAGTTCCTTTTGAGTGAGTCGATATTTTTATACCGTAAGTACTTTTATTGTTTTATTGTGTTTGTTTTCATTATTTTACGTTATTAGCTTAAGACTTTCAGACAATATGTAATTTAAAATTTGTAGGTTATGTTTTTGCTTAGAGGCTATTGCGTCTGTCCCGTTGGGGTGATTGCGTCTATTGTAACGCAATAACCCCATTATCAGGGCTCCTAAACCTTTTGATTTTAGGATAATAATGGTAAATCTATCTATACATATAATAAAGGAATAATGAAAAAATCTGTATCTACATGGTACCTATACTTACTTTTTTTTTAAGTTTGCTTGCTATACTACTGAACCCAAAACTATAGTTTTCAGAATTTGTGTCTGTTTATCGATTTGTTTGTATCAGTATAAATCTATGAACGGATGTCGACGAATCTTAGTACGATATTAACTCATTATCCGGATCCTAACTTAGGATACTTTTTAATGTGGGGTAACTCAAAGGTGCTTTTTTCTTTGGCGGGGACAAATTCTTTTAATTTTATATTATAGTCATTTGCATTAATTCAGATTTTTTTATTTTAAGATTTCCAATATGGTGCGCCACTACAAAAGAAAAACAACAACTACATACGACCTTGCAACTTTAAAAAAAGCTGTAGATGAAGTAAGAACTGGTAATTTAAACTCGCACCAAGCAGCAAAAAAATACAATATTCCTCGTACGACTATATGTGATAGAGTAAATAACAGAAGAGGTGTCGTAAAGGAGTGTCGTGGACCACCTACCGTGATTGTCAGAGAAAATGAGCTCAAACTTGCAAATGGTCTACGGGTTATGGAAAAATACGGATTCGGACTTACTTCCAAAGAAACACTGGATTTAGTCAGCATACACGTGAGTCAAAATAATTACAAAACCCTATTTAAAAACAACAGACCTGGGTATGATTGGTTTGCTGCTTTCAAAAAAAGACACAATTTGTCCTTAAAAAAGCCACAAGCAGTGGAGATGTCAAGGAAAGTAGCATGCGATCCTTTTATAATTAATGAGTACTTCGATATCGTTGACAAGGTTTTGAATGAACTTGGTTTAAAAGGAAGACCAGAAAAGATTTGGAATCTTGATGAGTCAAGTTTTGGAAATGATCCTGACAAAACAAAAGTACTTGGCGCCCGTGGATTTGCCAGTACACGAACGATCGCGTCATCTGGTAAAGATAATGTCACGACCTTGTTCACAGCCAGCGCCGCTGGTGACAAATTGCCTCCATTAATTATAAATAGAGGAAAAAATATGTGGGACCAATGGATGTCAGGCAATGGATACGAAAACACATCGTATGCTGCCACTGAAAAAGGCTGGATTGATTCAAAAGTATTCGATTAAATATTCATTTCATATTCAATTAAAAATTTTAGGAGAAGCACAAAAACGATTATAAAGTTACCATCACATGCAAGTCATTTACTGCAGCCGTTAGATTTGTCGGTTTTCAAATCAATGAAAAAGACTTGGAACGAAAAACTTGTGCAATGGCAACGATTAAATATAGGTAAGAAGTTGCCAAAAGATGAATTTAGTCGCATTCTTGGAGAAGTGTGGCGCGAACTGACTCCACTTATTATTCGGAACGGTTTTAAAAAGGGAGGTATATACCCATTCAACAGAAACACTATACCAGAAGAAACATATGACCCTGAATCATTGAAAAGATTCAAACAATTTAAAACACCAACAAAGGAAATTCCTTCTTTAAAGAGCTAAGTTCGCAAGTGGTGCTCCTCATGATGAACAGTTGTCAGGACCCTGAAGAGCATACACAAAGGATCATATTGAAAGAAAACAATGAAACGTTCAACGTTCATGCAGAAGGCAATAAAACGTCAAGTTCTCAACTAACTCCGATAGCAGCGTCTTCCAAATTGCCTTTGAACAGTCAAGGAATACGATTTGATAACTCGAATGACTCACCCAGAATCAAGATTACTGATGATCGAATTTAGTCTCCCTCAGAAAAATATTCTTTTGAAACTTTACTATTGCAGAGAATAAAACGAAGTGACACTATAGTTTAACTGAAAAAAACAAAGGTGTCAAAAGGCTGTGAAGTAATCACAAGGGAAGAGTTTTTAGAAAAAAAAAAGAAAGGAAGAGGAAGCAAAAATAATTAAAGAGGAACATAAGAAAAAACCCACGAAAAAAGAAAACAAAAATCTCCAATCCAGCAAGAAAGCAAAATGTACCAAATCATCAGAAAAGAGCTTAAAGGCAGAGGAAAAATCTCATTTTAGCTTACCAAAGAAGAAAAAGACTTATCAAAAATCTAAAAAGAGGGTGAAAAAACAAAAAAAGTGTGTTGATTACGATGAAGAATCTGAAGATGAAACAGATATTAGTTTTGCTAAATCTTCCCTAACCAGTGAAGAAGATTTTGATAGTTATCGTGAACAGTTTCTCGCAGAAATGGAAGATCTTGATGATTCGTTGCCGAGCACAGAAAATGTAAATGACGATTGTTTATCAAAAAATGATGTAAAAATTGTAACCAATGATGAATTTGAACCGGATGTCAACAAAAGGAATCCGGAAATTCGCGACTGGATACTAGTGAGATTTACAACAAAAAAGTATGTTAAGTATTTCGTAGGGAACATTATTTCTATTAATGATGAGAATATACCTATCGTGAATTTTTTCAGAAAAATAAAGAACAGTAGGTTTATATCTTTTCATTACCCAGACGTGGAAGATATATCGGAAGTAAAACATTACGATGATGATATTGTAATGTTCCTTAAGAAGCCTGATATATCCAGCAGAGGCCATGTTACGTTTAAAGAAAATTTTAAAAATTACAACATTCAGTGATGTTTGAAAGTTAAATTTGTTACCTAGGTACAGGTATAAATAGATAGATTTACACGAAATTTAATTAAGTATTTAGTTATTCTTAATAAGAAAATAGTACTGATTAGCTATTTTTAAGTGTTGATAGTATTTTCTTAAGTACAATTTGACACCAAAGCGTTCCGTGGTAAAGTTCCTAATAATATAAGACTTGATTAATATTGTCAAAAAGATGTGATTTATTGATTATTACAGTATTATTAATGTTGGTAACATAATAATTTGTTACATAGATATTAAACTAAAAGATCTCACGCGTATTTTCGAAGCTCTTTATTTTTGTAATGATTATAAGACGGGCAAAATGCCGTCATACTCCGTTGTTCTAATAAATGATACGTAATTTCGAAGTTGTAGTTTGATTCCAATCTAAAAAAAAAAGTTTGGCACCCCTGGAATCTACGATGGGGCGAATGCGTCTACGAGAAACGACGAAAATTAGACGCCATAGCCCCGAATAATTTTGTTCGGCTACTTTCCCTAAACTAAGGCCAGAATTTGGCGTACAAGATAATAATGTACTATAAAACTAATATTTTTAAAAATAATTGTGATTATAATTGTTATTAGCTCTTCGAATTACACAATAGAAAACCACCAACTCTGAAAACCATCAAAGCCAGAATGCAGGAAAAATATGGGGACCAAATAGTTTTCAGTTCAACTCGCACCAAACAAACAGTCGTCTGCTTTCGTGCAACTGGTGAAAAAATTTTGGACGACGCGTGGTACACGTCAGGATGTACTGATGAACAGGAAGAAAATGAGAGAATTGTACGAAAATCCGCTGAGATTATCTTGAAAGAGATTGAATCCATGGCTTATGACACCAGTGCCTATCCTCCTTTAACTAACTTCTGCAGGGAGGCTGATGAATTGATACCTAAATCTCTCACAGTTTTCTTAAATTGTCTTGCAAAGAAGAAAAGGTCACGAGAGGTTGTGAAGAAAAAAATTACAACTATAGCTCATACACTTATTGCTGCTTTTCGCCCTCGATGTTTCATATCCCCTATTTTATCCAGCATCGCTCTGCTCATATACCGAAAATATGGATCCAAAAACATGGTGGACCTTCTGTCGAAGTTGGGATTGAGTGCCTCTTATTACGAGGCTCAGCAACTGGAACTCTCCACCATCCACCATACGGAAGAGCCTATTCCAGTTGAAACGTTTATTCAGTTCGCCTTTGACAATGCTGATTTCAATGTATCCACTCTCGATGGCCGGCATACTTTTCACAGCATGGGAGATGTGGTTCTCCCTGGCACAATAGCTTGAATGTTGTAAAGCTCGCTGTCCTGTCCTTGTGCCGACGCGATGCACCTCTTCACCTCCACATTTGCTAGATTTTACAATAGACCTAATAAATAATACAGAGTTTGCTGAAGCTGTTTTGCATAAATAGTTTAGACAATTAATGTAATAATAATTATGATCTCAGAATATTGTTAATTCATTGTTGGGTGGATGTAACAGTACATTGCACAAATTTCTTATTGTTGTTGGAACAATAAATGGAGACTTTATTGATTTTCACTTTGTCTTTAAACATCTACACTTTTGTTCTTTATCAAAGAGGACAGGATAATGGCTGGATAATTTGACAAATAAAATTAGTGTTTCACAAATCGTCACCAGGCTGCGCTAGTGCAGATGTAGACCTGCCATTTTGTTTTTGTTGTTTCGAAAGTTGGAACTGAGGTGAAAGCAACTTTTCGTAAATATAAATATCACATTTGTAAACGATGCCTTCATTATGTGTTGTTGGATGTGCTTCCTGAACAACCGGACATCGTTTCCCTAGCGATACTAACAGAAAAAAGCTGTGGATCGCAAGAATACGCCGAGACAAATTTAAACCCAGTTTATTCTGGGGTGTGCAAGAATAATTTCTTGGAGTCTGACTACGAGATGCCCGAAGACTCCTGTAGTAAAAACCGTAAGTAACTTAACTGATGTGAGTTTAAAACATAAACAATCTGGCAAAGTGCTTGTTGCTCAGGTATTTATAGTAGGTATAAATACTTAATGTTATTTTTTGTTTCGCAGCTACACCAAGATTCAAAAGACTTGATGTACCAAGTCAGTTTGCATGGACTAAGCCACCAACAGTCTGTTATCAAAAGAGCAGAGCGAGCTAAATGGAGATCGCACCTGAATAATGTTATATCTTCACATTCACATCAACATGAGAAATGTTAATTTTCAATAAAAATAAACGTAGCAGGTGCTCATCAATCCTTCATGATTGCTGTGTTGAAACACATAGAAGCGGTTACCGCTTTTTTCTTCCAACACATTTTGTTTTTCGTTTTTTCAATTCGATCTTTAGTTCGTTAACAGTCCAGCTTCCACATTTAACAACTATTTTTAGATACAAATCAAAGATAAAGAATAAAAACAATGAAAAATACCTAACCCAATTACGGACGAAAGTAAACATCGTTTGAGTTTGACAGGTCTCCATCTACAGCAGCGCCACCAAGGGTTAGCCCTTAAATGCATCTTGTATCGAAAACGATACAACGTAAACTTCGTTCGAAAGTCTACGAAATTTGAATGACAGAGTGACAAGGCTGTTTATTTATAAGATCATTGCCTCCTTGAGAAACGAAAAAAAAAAACATCACCTGTGGAACCAGCCGCCATTTTCAAAATTTATGTCAAAAGTTTTGCTGTGCAGGAGGTTTGCTAATTGAGTTTTGAAGATTTTGAATCTAAGATAATCAGAGATTATTATGCTTTTCTAATAACGAAAAATACGGAATCTACTCGTAAGTTCATCAACTTTGTCTATTATATCGTATTTCTTCATAATATTCTTTTCTAACCTCCCAAATTCCACATTTTTTGCTTGTATCGAAAACGATACAATATGCAGTAAGAGTATTTACTATGCTTCTTTTTTCTGAATAACTCGGTATGTGTTCCTATGCTTTTTGGTGATTTATTTCTTTTCTTTTGCTTACGGGTTATGTATAGCTTGGTTTATTTTATTTTAGACAAGCATGGCGAACAAAAAAGAACGCGAAATAGAGGAAATGCTTCGCATGCTCGAAAACGGCTTTTCTTTTTTCTTTTTTCTTTTTTTCTTTTTCTTTTTTCTTTTTTCTTTCTTCTTTTTTCTTTTTTTTTTTTTCGCACAAAGACGGCTCAATATTTTACTTTGTTTAAAACATTCAATCATTTGGTCATTTTTTAGTTAGTTTTGCCTTCTTTTACTATTGTATTTAGCATCAGCGCTGGTGAATCTCAGTATCCTTATCTGAATGCCTAACTTCTTAACAGTGGCTATTGACCCAGAAAATCTAGTAGTTAAGAAAGTTGAGAATAAGAAAATTGCCAAGGTTGTTTTTTTCTGTCTGAGAAGAGCTTTGTGTTCTGGTATAAGGAACATCATTTATCTTACATACTTAGTTACAATTTTGGCTTTTAGATTTTCTCTTCGGTTGGCTGTGAGCATTATTACCCTATTAACCACACAAACAATTATCATTATTTTGGGCTTGTATATTGTGCGATACATTGTAATTGAACAATGGAATCAAAAAATCTATTCTTTCTTTCGACTTACATCATTGTCAACACCAGTCTGTCTGTCCATGCACAGATCATCTACAATATCAACAACACAGTTGTTTACAGTGACAACACTGTAAGCTTCACAAACAACACCATCAACTACAATTCCTTAGGTCTATCAGGAAACATGACCGATTGGATCAAAAACATTGCTCATAAGAGTGGATTGAATTCATTGAAACTTTCTCAAGATGGAAAATCTAGTCACGATCACTCAGCCAGTGATCATGGAAGGTTGAATCCAGAATCAAGGAACAACGATGAACCAGAAAAGACAATTAGAGGTACACAAGGCGTGGAATTCTACACCACACCGACAATACCTGTGAAACTTGATGGGTTGTTTAGACGTTATAACTTTGATCACTTCAAGAAGGGAAATGGCAATATGGATGGTCATGAAAGTGGTTCTAATGGAGAAAGACAGACTCTAAATGACTCA
Organism: Argyresthia goedartella; assembly: GCA_949825045.1. Classification (NCBI taxonomy): domain Eukaryota; kingdom Metazoa; phylum Arthropoda; class Insecta; order Lepidoptera; family Argyresthiidae; genus Argyresthia; species Argyresthia goedartella. The sequence continues at coordinate 2,283,179 of OX463811.1, read as the reverse complement.
AGAGTGACTAGGGTGACTGGAGAAAACATCAATTATGTTTCAAATGATCAAGGTAAGATGATTAAAGACAGAATAGTGGATAAGATGGACAGATGTGCAAGGTTTCCATATGGACAGTCATTAAAGTACAGTTTCATTAGTAAGTGTCAAGAGTTGATTACAAAAGTGCTTAAGGCAGATCCGGAGTTTAGCTACTCTGACACTTATGTTAACATATTGGTCTCATTGTCAATTAGGACTGAGCTGGTACATGCAAAAATAGAATCTTTGTATAATGACACATGTTTTTTAGAAGAGTTGGCGGAAATTATCTACGAAAGTGATGTTGCACATGAATAAAGCAATAGAGAAAGTAGAGTTGGTGCATTTCTCTTTAGACAACATTCAAGTTGGCAGAGGCAGGAGGTCTTTGCTTAGTATGGATGAAGGATTCATTTCCAGTTTGGCAGAAAAGTCTGCTGTAAACACATTGAATGGCTTAAAAGAATCCGGCATCCTTCTATCTAACATTGGTAATGAACAGAGCAAGTATGCCACCATTCAGAGTAATACCATATCATTAATTAATAAACTGAGATGGGACGGTAGCACTAAAGTAAGGATCCTTAGGTTCCCTCAACTTAACTGGGCAGAACCTCTAACAGTAGACAGCTTGGATACTTCAATTCCCGACTTAACAGGAGAGCTTGAACACATAGAGAGATCTGAATTTCTCTTGTCCAAAATGCCTCAATGCGTCAACCTGCTGACCTGGTCATACAGAGGTGTTTATAAAAAATGCATAAACAAGGTTTCAATCATCACCTTTGAGAATGGCTCTATGTGCAGGATTGCTGCAGAGTGTGCAGGCTACCTTAATTCCAGTTACGTGTGCCATCAGGATCAAATCTCCCCTGACTGTCCTTCAGTTACTATGTTAACAAATCATGATAGCTACGGCTTTTATCACCAAGACCTGAATCCGAGGAATAAGATCAAGGCTCAGGAGTTCTTAACAGACAAAATGTCTTATTCCACTCAGTCTGGAGAATTCAGGATATGCTCCATAGAGGGGATTTGGTATAACAAGGAGCCTTGCAACCAATCACTAACCTATTTTGGTGAGATTCAATTTAACGTGTATGACAATGGGCCCATTGAAGTGGATGTCATGTCCATCAACCAATTTAGGCTAAACTTTAATAAGTCAGATATAAATCACTACAGATGCAATAATAAGGAGTGCTTAGTTGAAGAAAGCATGAAAGCCTGCTCAGGAGATAGGAACTTCTGTACTCACGTAAATAAAAACTGCCCACCGGCTTCAAAAAAGAGATGCACTATACTCTCCAACAGCATGGGCCTAATTTCACTGAAGGCAAAGACCAGGAGATTGAATTCAAACTTCAACTTGTGGGCCAAGGTAACTTACGAAGTAAACATCATTGAGGACGAGGGTAAGACCATTCTAGTGACTAGGGGAAAAGAAGCTTTTTACTTCGAGAAAGGTTGTCACTACAACATGCATTGTGCAGAGTCAACCATATTCGTAGAATGTTCTTGCAAAATCTTGAAGGCAACACTGAATATTGGAGACTTGTACACCTGGTTTGATTTTGAATATGAAAATCTCAATGACACAATTGAGTTAGAGGTTCCATATGGAGTGCTTATTTATTTATTTATTATATTAGGTACACAAAACAGCACTAGAGATAATACATCAAATTACAGCAACAAAACAAGTACAAAAGGGGCTGTCTCCAGCGCCAAAAGTATGTGTACACAGCATGGTGTAAGGTAAATCTAGAACTAACTAAACAAAAACTACATACAATGGAAAGATTACCTACTTAACTATTGGAAAAACTTAATTTATTTTTCTACACTTAAGAGATGAAATCGAACTAAAAAAACTAAATAAAAAACAATTTAAAAACATAAATAAATGATGATCGATATCTGGTACAATCAATGATTTATCATACCTGCTTAAGGATTTTGCGCATTTTATATTTAAAGCAAGGCAACGAGACGTGGTAGATGTCAGGAACATCATCTTCGGTGGCCACAACTTCATTGTAGCGACGACACATTCGAAGCATGGGGTTATTGGCGCTGATGTTCGACCTGCATGTTGGGATGAAGAAAGGACGCGGTATTCTGACTGACCTGCTTGGTACTTGAAAGTTGATTTCTGAGAGAGTAGAAGTTACTATTGCTCCATTTATTATTTTATGAAGATGGATCAGATCCTGGAGTCTACGACGCGACTCTAAGGATTCCAGTGAGAAACGTTCGCATCTTTTATCGTAAGACTTGACCGCGCGACGAAGACCGAGACGCGCGCAGAGCATGCGTAGGAAGCGCTTCTGGACTGACTCAACATGATCGATGTGGGTTTTGTAAAATGGTGACCAAATGACAGACGCATATTCCAATCTGGAGCGGACAAGGGCATTATACAACAGAATGAGACTCTCTGATTTCTTAAAGGACTTAGTTACTCTTGAAATGAATCCAAGAAGTTGGTTACATTTTTTTACTAGGGCTGAGCAGTGTTGATTAAGACTTAGTTTGTCGTCGAAAATAACGCCTAAGTCACGGGCTTCGTGTTTTCTTTGCAGCGTTACATCCCCTATGGTATAATCGGACAGGACAGGATTGTGGTTACGGGTCATCGTAATTACGAAGCACTTGTCAGCAGCCAAAAACATGCGGTTGTCTGCGCACCAGTGGGACAGTGTGTTCAAGTCTTCCTGAAGGGTTGTGCAGTCGCGTTGTGTACGGACACGTGTAAAGACTTTGAGGTCGTCAGCGTATAACAAGCAAGGACTATTGAATTTTATCACCAGGTCATTGATAAAAATTATGAAGAATAAAGGCCCTAGTAGAGATCCTTGTGGAATACCAGAGGGGATTCCAGCTGGATACGATAAGTGCCCTTTCAGCGCTATTATTTGGCTACGGTTTTTGATATATGATTCCACCCAGCGCAGAAAGTTTCCGTGCACCCCATATAGTGATAGTTTGCAACAAAGAATACGATGGTTTACTTTATCAAAAGCTTTACGAAAATCTGTGTAGATTGTGTCCACTTGGCAGCGGTCGTTGAACGCCGTACACAGGTAGTTTGTGTACTCGAGCAGATTGGAGACAGTTGATTTTCCCTTGACAAAGCCGTGCTGCTCAGGTACAATACGTGGCTTGACATGGCTATAGAGCACATCGAAGACGAACGACTCAAGCACCTTAGCGAAGCATGATAATATGCTGATGGGGCGATAGTTACCACAATTGCTAATATCACCCGATTTATGGATAGGCACAACATACGCCAATTTCCAATTATTTGGAAAAGTGCTCGTGCTGAACGACTTGTTGAAGATGATCGTAAGAGGTATAGATAGAGCACCGGCACATGATTGAATGAAGTAAGGGGGAATCCCGTCAGGACCAGCTCCCTTATTGACATTTACAGTCAGCAACTTTCTACGAACTGCATCTTGAGGTATAGTCATACTGGCTTAGGGGAGGCCTGCAACCAATTTTGACATTGTATGGCGAGTATGGGATAATTGGGAGGGAAATAACTAACTGTAAAGAAACTAATCCCTGTGTTCGCTTTCAATGTTTTTTATGCGCAGGAAAAATTAAAAATCCTAGTTGTCTGACACAAGAAGAGAGAATAATTATAATACTGCTTTCAACAACTACCATGATGGCGTTCCTCAGCATGTCATACGTAATATGCAGAATGACAAGTACAAGAATTGCTACCCAAGTGGAGAGAATAAACAGGAAGATAATCATTCTCCGAAACAAGGCCCAAGAGAGACATCTATCCACACAACAGAGAAGAAAATCAAAACCTGATGATGAGGGCCTTAGCGAAATCCTCACTCAGAGTAATGAAGGTCACTTCAATATTAATGATGGTGAGGATGGTGTGGAGATTAAGACTAGGACGCCACATGTGGAAAAGAGATTTGTTCGAAGAAACCCCAGTCATTTGTACCTTAATGTCATGTTTATGATAGTTATGATCACTCTTCCCACTAAGCCACTACTTTCTGAAGCTTGTTCCGATAGCACCACACTAATTTCAGATCAGAAAGAGTGCATAAATGACAGTATGGATACAAAAGTCTGCAAGATCTCCACAACAGTCCGCATCTCAGGCCCTCCAACTGGGCAAAAGACTTGCATAAACATTCAGGATGAAAATGGCTACACCAGTGGTTACGTTTCAATTGAAGTAGTGTCCAACAAGTTTGTGTGTTCAAGAAACTCTCTTTATAAAACAGCTCAGGCAAAAATCAACACAAAGGTCATTAGCAATTGTCCAGGCACTGGCAGATGCACAAATTGGGAGCAGTGCACCACATTCATGAAGAGTACAGACATGCAACATGAATTGTTTCCAAACACCATTAACAAACTTTCTGCATTTGACTGCTCAACACCGGGGGGATGTGCAGGAAATGGGTGCATGAGATGTGACAACGGATGCGTTTTTACGGCCATGGAGTTCGTTAGGTCAGATGACAAAGTATATGATGTATTTGATTGTCCCTCATGGGTGCCTCATCTTTCCTTAAGTGTGAGGTACCACAACATGCCAGGCTTAGACGACTTTGAGACTACTCTGATTGGCTCCGATTCTCATGAAACAAGTGATTTGAAACTAACGAAGATTGCAGACTCTGTTCCGGTGTTCTCTGGAGATCCCTGCTTTATGAGAGACAGCAAAGATGTTTATTACACGTCCTGTCAGAAGGGCTCAGAGCTCATGTCTGGTTCGGTGGGAGAGATAAGGTGTCCAACCCATGAAGATGCTGTCCAGCTTAGCGACAAGTGTATTGTTGCCAAGAACATGTTGAGAATCAGGAACAAAAATTGGGATACTATAGTTGCCAACGACCAAATAGACATTAAGAAGGCTATTGGCCAGTCAAGACTTCCCAGACTATACGGCGATGTCATGGTTGACAGTTCTCCTGACGGGTCAGTCTTCTTCAGGTACATGTCAGGAGAGACTTACGAAATACAAGTCAACTTCAAGAATATTGAGGTATCAATCAGGAAGGAGAAAAGAAAATGTTATGGCGAAAGTTTAGAAATAGTTGGTTGCTATTCCTGTGTAAGCGGGGCCACTTTGATCACAAAGCTGAGGGCAAGTGCAGATAACACCTTGGGAATGATCTCCTGCAAAGGGATGAATCCAATACCTCTGATCATCAATCAGGTAGAAACGCCATTCAACATAAGTGTATTTATCAACGACAAGATAAATGGCGATGCTGCACTATAAAATGTAGCGGAGGGACTATCCCTTTGTCAGCTCAAATTGATCTAAAGGAGCAAATCATGATGAATGTTGACAAGGAAGACCTAAGTGTTGGGCATTACAATTCAACTGACTCAATGAGTCTTAAGTTATCTAACATTAATTGGTGGCTATACATACCCTCTTTTTCTTTAGGGTCACTGATAGTCATAATATCAGTTGTCATAATGGTCTTTAAATGTCTTTATCAAAACAATGGAAGGGTCAGTGTTCTTCCCATGTACAACATGATAAAGAGAGATTAACATACCTCTCTGCATTTGTTTAGTCCTAAGATAGATATAATTCATTTAGCCAACTTTAGATTAAAGGTGAACTGTCTGAGGACGAGACAGAGTCTGATGGCGAAGATTTGGATTATTATCCAAATCCTAGGGATTTGCAGTCTGTTCTCGAAGAAAATTCGTACAGTGATGGGGAGGGCGGTGTTGGTGATTTAATTTCTGATGATCCAGTTGGAGATGGTTCCCAAAACCTTGCAGATGCAGAGGTCTTCCCAGATCCACCTTTGATCGACGAGAATGCTGAATGTAGTGCGCCCAGTTCCATAAATATAGGCAGAAATTTAATTTGGAAAAGGCAGTCTCTTGCTTTTCGTGAAGAACATATAAAATTTATAACCGAATGGAATGAAGAATTATCACAAGATATAATGGCGATGCAGAGTCCATTCCAATTTTTAGTTATTTTTTCAGTAACGATCTCATTGCAAAAATTTTAGAACTAACTAACAAATACGCAGTCCAAAAGAACCCAGACCGACGTGACATAGTAAACGCAAAGGATATCCGCCAATACCTGGGTATTTTGACTTTTATGTCCGTTTACCATTATCCCAGCATCCGTTCTTATTGGGGTAGATATGGGTTTACTCCTATAAAAGAAACGATGCCGGTGAACTATAACTCGAGCTCATGATGGTTCGCGTGGTCTACAGCAATCGGGAAAAACCCCCCCGTGGTTACGACGCTTCCGTTAAGGATGTCGGCGGTAACTTGAAACTTGTCACGGGAAGGAGGTGGTATAACGTTCACTGTTGCCTCCCCATCTTGGACGCGCGTGACAACTTGCGTCGATCCGCTGAAATGAACACCGTCCGCTCTGCCGCACGACGAGACCCCGCTCTCGCCGCTCAACTCGATGTCCCAGGGCGCCTTTACTGCAATAAAAAGGCTCAAGATTGTGCCGTCAAAGCTCCTGTTTTGGTGTTCAATGACAGCCAATATGACATGACCAACCTTGAGGTTGCCAACGCCATGGACGCATCCGCCGCCGAACTCGCCATGTCTGCCATGCTCTTCGATCCGCAAATTCTTATGGAGGACGTCGAAACGGGAATTCTTCCAGTTATCGGAATGCTTTGGCGAAAGAACTACGTATCCGTGTTTAAGCCCGGAACTGTCAAACAGGGTAACCGCTACGTTGATACAATCGAGTTCTTCTTCCGAGGCGACTACTCCCTCACCTATGTGCATCACTTGTAACGTTGTAAGTTACCGTTGTCTTCACTCTATCATTAACTGGTCTTATTTTAAATTTAAGTAGTAATTCTCTTAATAAAACTACCAAATGAGGCTAGTAATCACAGTATTAATTTTCACGCGCTGTACTAGCAACATTCCACTGTTGACAACTCACTCGCTCTGCTATGATTGGCCCGTTTTAAACTAACTAGCCGTGACCGCAACTTGACTTTGCGGCGCCGGCGTCATTCCGAAAACTCACTCAGCACTATACGCACGTCCGTCCTACTGGCGCTCTGTAACGGTCCCTTTTTACCGTACGCCGACGAACGACTCTAAACAGTAATTACTTACGTTTAATCATAACGTACTACTAGTAGTTACGTTTTAGTTTTGTCTGTGCTTCATATTAACCCCGATTTAGGTGAGTGGTGAAAGATACTGTTTTAAAATCATCTTACCGTTAGGTACTTTCGGGCTTACTCATTTGTGTCCAGAATCATCTCATTTCATTTATTGCTTGTTGCGTTTTATTCCTTTTAGACTCGCTAATTATTATTTCGCGATATTCACATCGCATTGTAACGCAAATTGCTACCCACTTTTAGACACGCGTTAGTGTGTCTTGGCTTCTTATAGAATGCCTGGAAAATATGTTCAGCTTACTAAATTATACTAGCTACCTTTTTGTGTGGAAATTGTTGATTGTTACCGGCAGATTTCATATTTGGGCATTTCATAAAATGTCCGGATTGTTTGCATAATGTCCCAAGTGAGGTCTGCCGATAAACAAATAAATATCCTTTTTTCATATATAGAAATAATTAATGTTACCGGCAGATTGCACATTTGGACATTTTGTAGAATGTCCGATTATTTGTAAAATGTCCCAAGTGGGGTCTGCCGATAACAAATATGAATGCTTGCTTGTTTTTATTCCTAGCACTGTATTTTCCTTTGTATATGTAACTCCGTTCTGATTGTTACCACCACGACAACACTATTCCTTTCTTGGCGGGTGGAGCATTCGGACGGAGTGCAGTAACAGATGTTAAAGGAGGAACGGTTTCGAATTCCAGTTCGGGGTTCCTGGCACCTCTTCGGGATCACCGCTTTTCCTCGCTACCCTACGGTTTCCCGGTTCCTGACACCGCTTCGGGCTAACCTGCTTCCCTGCTCCGGCTGCATTCGGACCGTTACTTCTCCGACGTCAGCGGCACTCCGACTACGGCAAAACCCGCAGGGAAGATTCGTTGCTGCGTAACCAGGGTCAGACTACATTTGGAGAACCCACGTTAAATAAAATTTCTTGTTGGCTACCTATTTGGAATCTTTTTATTCCTCTCCAAGTAGGGACGTCACAGTGGCGCCCAACGTGGGGCGCCACAGTGGCGCCCATAACGTGGTTAGTCTGGCCTTGCTTACGCTGTAAGTAGTTAGTTGTTTGTGTGTGCGTGTTTTTGTAAACGTTTACCTGTGTTGTAATTTTGGTTTTGCTTAGCAACTTCTGTGTACGTGGTTATTATTCAAACTTTTAAATTGTAGTGTTTTTTTCAAATTCCTACGTTGGTTTTAATTTCTCGTTCTCTTATAAAAAAATTAACCACCTACCCACTAGTTGCAATATTTTTATTTGCAGTTTTAACATATATATTTTTTTCTACATCGTCATTCACTTCATTCATACCGTCAAAACCTAACGTACATAAATCATTTTGTAACAGAACGGAGACTAATTAGTAGCGTCATTTTCAATTCCTTGATTTCTCTTCCTGTGCTGTCCCGGGAAATCAAAAAAGAATACGGCAGTTGCATTTCCTCCTGTGCATGTCGTAAGAGGCGACTAAAGGAATCAGTACACTTTCACTACTCATCTCTTTGGTATTTATTATTTGAGCTGCATCATGTCTTTTCAAATTAAGTTTCTCTCTCTAAACAAAGCAGAACTGGAGTACGAAGTTGCCATCAGAGGTGAAAACCCAGGCACTACCGTAGAAATTTTACGTAAACAAATAACTAAACTTGTGACAGAATACCCGTCAGAGGACGTTCTGTTATCTCACCTTGAACCTAAGGACGACTTACTTGCAGTCGTCAAAATCTTGGACAAAGTGCAATCTACTCTTGACGGACCTGCACCAGATAGATCCTCTCTTCTTAGGACACAAAATCTGATGCACCATGTCTATCACAGATTAAGTCGGGTACCTACGGATGAAAAGTTCGAAACGGGCCATGATCAACTGTCGGAGATTTACCGAAAATATTATTCGAAGATCCTAGCTCTCTTATCACAAGCAAAGGATCCCCTTTCAATATCTTCCTCGTCTAATACTGCGTGTAGGGAATCAACGCCATCTGTTAGTGGCGCGAGCGTGATTTCTGTAACTTGCGAGCGTAGCAATACTTCCGAACTTAGTAAATTGAAGTACGACGGGAAATCATGTGTTCGGGCTTTTATCGAAAGGGTTTCGGAACTGTGTCAGGCCAGAAATATTTCGGACTCCAAACTTCTGTCCTATGCAACGGAAATTTTCACCGATCAAGCATTGCACTGGTTCCGAAGTATAAGAGATAGCGTTAACAACTGGTCGGATCTCAAATCTCTGTTGTTAGAGGATTTCAGCCAAACTGACTATGATTATCGTCTACTTTCTGAAATTAGGGCTCGCACTCAGGGCGAATCAGAAACGATAACCATTTATCTTTCCATAATGGCAGGAATGTTTTCGCGCTTATCGAAACAATTATCCGAAGAGGACAAATTAGAGATACTATTGCACAATATCCGGCCATGTTATGCGAGTACGTTGGCCTCGGCAACTCAGATTGTGGATATTGGGGTATTGAGAACGTTGTGCAAAAATTACGAAAATATACAAACCCGTATGTCACACTTTCGCGAGCCACCAACGATTACCACACACACACTAGCACCCGAATTTGCTTACAAGCCATGTAAGACGAAATCTGACAACCATGTCTCTGCGATCGCTCCTGCAACAACTGTAAAGTCAAATAACTTTTGTCTAAGATGCCGCTCTAACACTCACGATCTTCGTCAGTGTAAGGTTAGTCGTGACGTCATCGTCTGTTTTGGGTGCGGTAATAAAGGTGTAAAGAAACCTGAATGCCCTAAATGTACTCCTACCGTTCAAAAAAACTAATTAGCCAGAATTGGGACGGTTCTAAGGGTCATTTCGATAGAGTAGATTTTGAAAAATGGCTACAAACCCTTAGAAACTTCTTCTCTAGTTTCAGAGTCGCCTCAATTCTGGATAGTAAACCAACAAAGGACAGTAGACCCTATATTTCCGTTAGAATCGGGGACATCCCTGCTTCTGGTCTACTCGATTCTGGATCTGCTGTCACTATTCTCGGCAATGATTCTCATAAATTATTGTCGGACCATGGTCTAAAAGTATTTACCGATGATTGTATCTCCGTGACTGCTGCTGGAGGCCAGTCCCTTCAAAGTATTGGCTACATCAATCTTCCCATTCACTTTGAAGAACAATTCCACATTATTAAGGGTTACGTGTTACCAAATGTGGACAGCCCACTTATCCTAGGCATTGACTTTTGGCGGATTTTCAATATTTGTCCCAAATACTTAGGTAGCATCACCTTGTCCAACTCTTCTTTGGCAGAAATAAGTATCGACAAAAATGAGACTTTTATACAGTCTTACGATAATCTCTCTGATTCACAAAAGTCCACAGCCGATTCAATTGTCAGTCAATTCCAGGAAATCTCCACTGACAGTATGGGCCTTGGTAGAACTAGTCTTATAACTCACCATATCGATACTGGTGACTCTCAACCTATAAGACAACGTTACTATCGAATGTCACCTGAGAAGCAGCGAATTTTGGTAGAGCAAGTCGACGAAATGCTAGCGTTAGATGTAGTTGAACCTTGCGAGAGCGCTTGGTCGTCCCCTGTCCTCATTGTCTATAAAAAGAATGGACAACCTCGCTTTTGCCTCGACAGCCGTAAACTGAATTCGGTCACAAAAAAGGACGCATATAACCTACCCTATATAACTGAAATATTAGACAACCTACGCGATGCAAAATTCTTATCTAGCGTAGATTTGTCGAAAGCGTTCTGGCAAATTCCAATAGCTCCAGAAGATCAAGACAAAACTGCATTCTATGTTCCAGGCAGAGGAACTCTCCGTTTTAAGACCACTGCTTTCGGTCTCACCAATGCCCCTGCCACTCAACAAAGGCTTGTCGACCTTCTGTTCGGGAATTTTGATCTAAAGGCGTTCGCATATTTAGATGATATTATTATCATCAGCAGCAGCTTTGAGGAACACGTGTCCTTACTACTAGGCGTGCTGCATAAATTAAAACAAGCGAACTTATCCATCAACCTTGAAAAATGCAAGTTCTTCAGAAATGAGTTGAAGTACTTGGGTTATGTTGTGGATGCGCATGGCCTTCGCACTGATCCTGAAAAAGTCGAGGCTATCCTTAATTTCCCAACACCCACAAAAAAAAAAGATCTTAAACGCTTCCTTGGAACAGCCACGTGGTACCGCCGTTTCGTCCCCAACTTTAGCACTATTGCCGGACCACTCAACCAGCTGACTTCAAGTAAGAAGAACGCACCCAAGTTTCAGTGGACAACTGAAGCTGATGATGCTTTTAATAAGCTAAAAGAGTGTCTTGTATCAGCCCCGGTTCTCTCTTGTCCCAATTACGATTTACCGTTCGAAGTACACACTGATGCGAGCAATTTTGGGATTGGTGCCATGCTCACACAAACGATTGATGGTAAAGAACATCCGATTGCATACATGAGTAGGGCGTTGTCGGGATCTGAGAAGAACTACAGTATAACCGAGAGGGAGACGCTAGCAGTTTTAACCGCTCTAGAACACTGGCGGTGTTACTTGGAAAACGGAAAAACCTTTACCGTTTACACCGACCACTCCGCGCTCAAATGGTTCTTGTCACTGGACAACCCTACCGGAAGACTAGCACGCTGGTGTGTGAGGTTGTCTGCCTTTAATTTCGAACTTAAACATCGTCGTGGGGTCGATAATGTCATTCCAGATGCACTATCTCGTGCTTTCCCATGTGCTTCTATCAGTACGGTCAACTCTAATTTGACTACTACTGACACATGGTACAAAAACATTTATAACGGTTGTTTAGAAAAGCCGAACCTCTTTCCTAACTACTTGATCGAAGGTGGTGCTCTCTATCGCCACTCCAAAAATAAGTGCGAAATGATTTCGGAGTTTTCCTGGAAGGAAGTGGTGCCGAAAGAATTGCGTGACAGCGTCATAGAGGAGAATCATGCTGACCCTACTGCTGCTCACTTGGGTATTTTCAAGACCTATCGACGCTTACTTCTTCGATACTACTGGCCGGGCATGCACCAAGACGTCGTACGTTTTGTTGGTTCTTGTTCAAAATGTCTCACATACAAACCACAAAACCATCCGACGCTGGGCACGATGGGTCGACCTAAACAATGCTCACGGCCGTTTCAAATGATATCCATTGATTTCATAGGTCCACTTCCGGTCAGTCGAAAGCAGAATAGTTATATTTTGGTCGTAACATGTTGCTTCTCAAAATATTGCCTTATTTTTCCCATGAGACGCGCTACTTCGGAAGCTGTCGTCAAGGCTCTGGAGGACTCTGTGTTTCTGGTCCACGGAATCCCACAGACAATATTCCTTGACAATGGTACCCAGTTTATTAGCTCGGTAACAAATACCCTCTTTAAGAAATACAAGATACCTAACGTATTCTTCTCTCCGAGATATACTCCGCAAGTAAACACTGTCGAGCGCTATAACAAAACAATAGTTACATGTATTTCCACCTACGTGGACAATGACCACAGAACCTGGGACACTAATATTCCCAAAATACAGTATGCCATTAACAACTCCGTCAATGAAGCAACTGGCTACACTCCATCGTTCCTCGTGTACGGACGAGAAACGGTTACTTGTGGTTCTCATTATACAGATAACGATCTGGGTGAGGAACTACTATTTCTGCCACGCGACATTTACGCTGAAAATCTGGGTCACCTGTCAAAATATTTTGATAAGGTACAGGCATCTCTTTGGCACGCACATAAAAAAAATACGGCGCACTATAATCTTAGGCGGAAAGAGGCAGAATTCAGCGTAGGCGACATTGTCCTAAAACGTGCTTATGTCTTGAGTGATAAAGACAAGTACTTTAGTAAAAAGTTAGCGCCCAAATATACCAAATGTCGCGTCTCCGCTAAGAAATCACCCTTGGTATACATTTTAGAGGATATGACGGGAAAGGACTTAGGCACCTGGCATGTTAAGGATCTAAAACTAGTTAAGAATATTTAGAATTAGGTTTTGGATTTTCATTACGTATGAAAACCCTTTACTGGGCGAGGGGGTATTGTAACGTTGTAAGTTACCGTTGTCTTCACTCTATCATTAACTGGTCTTATTTTAAATTTAAGTAGTAATTCTCTTAATAAAACTACCAAATGAGGCTAGTAATCACAGTATTAATTTTCACGCGCTGTACTAGCAACATTCCACTGTTGACAACTCACTCGCTCTGCTATGATTGGCCCGTTTTAAACTAACTAGCCGTGACCGCAACTTGACTTTGCGGCGCCGGCGTCATTCCGAAAACTCACTCAGCACTATACGCACGTCCGTCCTACTGGCGCTCTGTAACGGTCCCTTTTTACCGTACGCCGACGAACGACTCTAAACAGTAATTACTTACGTTTAATCATAACGTACTACTAGTAGTTACGTTTTAGTTTTGTCTGTGCTTCATATTAACCCCGATTTAGGTGAGTGGTGAAAGATACTGTTTTAAAATCATCTTACCGTTAGGTACTTTCGGGCTTACTCATTTGTGTCCAGAATCATCTCATTTCATTTATTGCTTGTTGCGTTTTATTCCTTTTAGACTCGCTAATTATTATTTCGCGATATTCACATCGCATTGTAACGCAAATTGCTACCCACTTTTAGACACGCGTTAGTGTGTCTTGGCTTCTTATAGAATGCCTGGAAAATATGTTCAGCTTACTAAATTATACTAGCTACCTTTTTGTGTGGAAATTGTTGATTGTTACCGGCAGATTTCATATTTGGGCATTTCATAAAATGTCCGGATTGTTTGCATAATGTCCCAAGTGAGGTCTGCCGATAAACAAATAAATATCCTTTTTTCATATATAGAAATAATTAATGTTACCGGCAGATTGCACATTTGGACATTTTGTAGAATGTCCGATTATTTGTAAAATGTCCCAAGTGGGGTCTGCCGATAACAAATATGAATGCTTGCTTGTTTTTATTCCTAGCACTGTATTTTCCTTTGTATATGTAACTCCGTTCTGATTGTTACCACCACGACAACACTATTCCTTTCTTGGCGGGTGGAGCATTCGGACGGAGTGCAGTAACAGATGTTAAAGGAGGAACGGTTTCGAATTCCAGTTCGGGGTTCCTGGCACCTCTTCGGGATCACCGCTTTTCCTCGCTACCCTACGGTTTCCCGGTTCCTGACACCGCTTCGGGCTAACCTGCTTCCCTGCTCCGGCTGCATTCGGACCGTTACTTCTCCGACGTCAGCGGCACTCCGACTACGGCAAAACCCGCAGGGAAGATTCGTTGCTGCGTAACCAGGGTCAGACTACATTTGGAGAACCCACGTTAAATAAAATTTCTTGTTGGCTACCTATTTGGAATCTTTTTATTCCTCTCCAAGTAGGGACGTCACACACTTCCGAACTTACATTCAGCCATTCGTCGACCTACGCTATGTCAGCTCGCGGGGAATCGTCTATCTGGGTGAATTCGTTGAAACTCGAGGCCCCTACCTCATTCTTAAAATTGTGAAAACCATTTACGACTCTCCCGCCTCGGGAGTGAACATGGTCATCCCTCTCTCTGAGGATCTGCTCAACAAAGTGTTGGTTCAATATTACAATTATGAACCGACTGTTATCGACAGTGAGGGTGAGTTTAAGGTCAACTTCACCCGACGGCGGATGCTCGTCCCCGAATCTCTACACCAGGCCGCGCTCAAGTACGCACTTGCGCAGACGCAAGCGAAATTCTCCAACAATGCGATTTTTGAGTATCTGCGATCTATGGCCGCCCGCGTCGTCGTTAACGGAACCGAAGTTGTCACCAGTTCCGAGCAGATCTCAGCGATAGACCTCTATCACCTCGCTGACGCCATCTACCTAATCGCTTTTGTGGAGCGGTATAACAGCAGCACCGCTCTGACTCTGATCACCTCCTACATCAGGGAGACGCGCAATGTTCGGCGGGAGAATCTTTTCACAAGGATCCTGAAGAAGGTGTTCAAAAGCACTTGGGAAGCCTTGCCCCTCGTTTCGGACGGGAAACCGACCGCCGATGACCACCACAAGGTCTTCAGTCCCGGTGAGGTTGATCTTCTCGTTCCCGAATCCGAGTCCAAACTCACGCTTTTCCAGAAGCTTTCTCTCTGGGCTGCCGCGCCGACCCTCTTCGAAGTTAAAATCGCCGACGCTGCGCGGTTGATCACCGTCCGCAACGAGGTCGACTGTGTCGCGTATGACTATCGCAAGACGTACTTCAACCCCACTGTCATTGACCCTTCTGAGCGTGTTGAGTTTACGGAGGCCACACATGTTCTCGCTGATGCCACAACGCGTTGTATCGTCGCGGAGGTGTAAAAAAAAAAAAGATTCTCGAGATTCCACCTGATGAAAAAATAAGACGAATGATCCACTTCAATGACAATGATAAGCATTTACCTGTTACGCACCTGGAACACGATAAACTCCACAAACTGCGACCCGTGATAGATCACCTCAATACCAATTTTTCAAATGTTCAAATGGCCATTGACCAACGTTTGTCAATTGATGAACAGATGTGTGCCACGAAGATCGGACATTTTCTCAGACAATATATGCCCAATAAACCTCACAAATGGGGATTCAAACTTTTCGTGCTTTGCATTTTGTTAGGGTATGCGTACAAATTCGTAATATACGCTGGAAAAGAACGAGATGACCGCCTACACAACGAACCAGATATCGGTGTGACAGGACAAATAGTCATGAAGCTACTACGAGTATTACCTTGCCATCAAAATCACATAGTGTACTTTGACAACTACTACACATCGCTGCCGTTATTGCATTATCTGGCCAAAGAAGGAATCCATTCTGTCGGAACCATACAAAGGAACCGGCTTGGTAAATCATGTAAGTTACCAAAGAAGCAAGAAGTCATGAAGAATTCGGTACCACGTGGAGAATTTCATGAGAACGTGACAAGCATAGGTGACGTTGAGATAACTGCTGTGAGCTGGAAGGATAATAAACAGGTAGGCTAAGCACGCATTGCGGTTAACCGCGAGCGTTTAACCGCAAGACTGAAACCGCCGAAAAATATAGCACTAAGGTTACCATACAAGCGCACGCATATGTGGCGTTTTCCAGTGACTGATTTTAAAACCGCGGCTAGCTAGTTTTGAACCGCGGTTTGCAACCGCGCGGTTTTTTTGTGCCTCATAGTAATAGTATGATAGCGCACGCACAGCGTTTAACCGCAAGCGGTTTTTCAGTCGCGACTGAGCGAGCGCAGTGGGCAGTCGTTTGCAGTGCAGTCATCATGTCGTCCGACTCAGAAACATCGCATACTTTAGACTACGCTAATGTAACTAAAAATATTATTATCGAAGTGGAGAAAAGGCCGGCATTATATGACAAATCATTAAACACATACAGAGACAGAAATACTAAGGCCCGGCTTTGGCTAGAGGTTTATCAAAATGTGTGTAGAGAATGGACAAACCTAACGGAGGCAGAGAAGAAAACCAAAGGTAAGTACATATTATGTGTTGCGTTTAATTATTATTAAAAGTTAATTAATTACAATTAGTTATATTATTTTGTCGTACTGCCAACTTAAAGCACCAGATCGAGATGTAAAATAATCAGCAAATGCATTTCGTATTTGCATGACGTCATTAGTGGGACGACGTCTAGTTGGGTGTAAACTTTGTAGTTCCGAATGTTTCCATTGGAACAAAGTTTCTTGTAATTCCTTACCATCATATTTTCGTACAAAGTTGTGCAATATACAGCACGCTTTTACAATGTAATCGCATAGTACAAGTTTTGTATCTAAGGGTCTGTGAAAAATTCGCCATTTATTTGCCATAATGCCAAATGTACATTCAACTGTTCTTCTGGCATACGAAAGTCGGTAGTTATAAATCTTTTCTTTCATAGATAAGTTTCTGCTTGGGTATGGTCTCATCAAATTTTTTAAAAGCGGAAATGCTTCGTCCCCAACAAAAACAAATGGCATTACAGATCCTTCATTATAATTTGGTATTACTGAGGATGCTGGTAAATCCAGTTGGTTTGATAAAAGTCTTCTACCAAAATTTGATTTTCGGAATACGCTGGCATCACTATTGTATCCGTATGCACCCACGTCAATAGCTACGAAGCTATAGTTAGCATCGGCAATCGCAAGCAGAATTATAGAATAAAACTTCTTATAATTAAATGATTCTGAGCCGGTATGATCAGGACTTTCAATTCTTATGTGCTTGCCATCAATTGCGCCGATGCAATTTGGAAAGTGTGTTTGTTCAAAAAACCCTTGTGCTATGTTTGACCAGTCTTCTCTTGTCATTTCTTTTAAATAAATAGGCTGCAAATATATCCATAACTGCTGGCATGTATGATGAATAATTTCACTGATAGTCGTAGCGCCAATCAAGTATTCAAAATACAACGATTTTATGCTATTTCCCGTAGCAAGGTACCTGTAAAGAAGACATTCATAATCATTTACATTATGTATGCCTATAGGTATTACATACTTTACCTATACATATTTTTGGAGATTGATAGTACCCATCATCATGAACAACTTTCCCAAAGAAACATATGGTCGCAAGTACAAAAAAAGAGATTTTCAGTACATTGACTATACACGACACAAAAAAAAACTTTTTTGATTCGACCATTATGTTTCCTCGTGAAAGTTGTTCATAATGATGGATATTACTATCAATCCCCAAAATATGGTCAGCTAACCCTGTACATAAAACATTATATTTACAAAATTTTATTTGACATTATTACTTTAACATACCTAGTCATACATCAATAATATTGTTTTTTTTTGTTTCAGGTAACGCCATACAAAAAAAATGGAAAAACATGAAAGATAGTTTTGTTAAGGAGTTGGCAGCACAACAAGGCAAATCTGGACAAGCTGCTCCCCCAAAGAAAAAGAAATATGTTCATTTCGATTCAATGCTGTTTCTAATACCTTCTATGCAGAAACGAGAAACGAGCAGTAATGTACTGTCGCCTGCTTCTTCTCAGGATGATGTATCGTCACCGGTTGCTACTCAGGATACCACATCTTCTGCTCCAGCTCAGAATTCACAACCCACAAATAGAACATCACTACGAAGGAGAAACAGTTCTGGACACAACAGTTCAACAGAATATGAACAACAATTACTTGACCTCATAAGAAACAAACAAGAGCCAAAGAAGGAGGAGGACGACGAAGAAAAAAACTTTGCCCTGATGTTAGTTCCAATGCTACGTAAATTAAATGAAGATCAAAAGCATTATGCTAAGATTGAAATCCTTAATGTCTTAAAAAAAGCACGTTCTCATTTTTCTCCGCAACCATCTCAACAAGTTTTGAGTCAACCATCTCAATTTCGAGGACCAAGAATAAGTAGTTCACCAATGTATCAACAAACATATACCCAGCCACAAAGCACCTATCAGTATCAGTATTCTCCACAATCCTCATCTATAGATACAGTATATTCCATCCAATCACCAGCAAGTGTACCTCCAGCAAGTCCATCTCCACAGTCATCAACTACAATTCTGCAAGCACCGCCTACACCATCACCACAACATCATGTGCAAATTATCGACCAAGAAATAATACAGTCAGCCAGAGCGACTGCCAATTTTAGAATGCCAATTTTAGAATTTGTAGAAGACCAAGCCTACACCGAATAGTAAAAATGTAAAAACTTGGTTATGTAATTATTACTATACAGGGTGTTGATTTGTAAAGTAACGCCGAGCTCAGGGGTTGTTATATACACGACACAGAAGCTAAAAAAAAATATTTTTTTCAATAAAAAATAAATTAATATTTTTTTGATTTTAAAAATATTAAAAAAAAAACATGGAAATGTGGTCAGAAAAGTGTCACACGGGGTGGGGCAAGGCTCAGGGCGCGGGGGGAGTCTATTAGGACTCGCGCGCGGTTGCTGGCGGGGGTATCCACACTTTTAGGCAATTTCAGGAAAATTTTCAGATGGCAAGTAATGAATGAAAATAATGCGAAAAAAAAAAAAACGTCGTCAGCGAGACACGTAAACTATCGACCCTGAGTCGGGCGTAACTTTACAAATCAACACCCTGTATACCTCTTATTTCTTACTTTTCGATATTCCTTGTTATGTGATTTGAAATAAAGATTTTCATACTAATTAAAATTGTTTCCTTACCTCAACGTAACTGAAAGTCGCTCTTCAGGTGATATTGCCATACGAAATGTAGTGTCCTCATGTTTTAGATATTGGCCCACAGCTTGTAATAATTTATCATAAGTACCAATAGACATTCTGTAGTAATTAAAAAATTTATCGGGATACTGTCGCACGTCGTTATACATTTTGCAAAAATATCCTTTTAAATGTCTTTGGTCTGTTAGTGGATGTACCCAGTACCTATGACGGCGGCGTTGTTTAGGTTCTTTTCTTAATTTCAAAACCAGAGCGACAACACATGCTGCTTGCCAGAAATCCATGATGGGACTGATAAAAAAATATGCTAAACGCCAACCGCAATGCGTGTTGGCATGAGTTTCTGCGTTTTCAGCTAAACTGAAACCGCTCGCGGTCAACCGCAATGCGTGCTCAGCCGTAATCTTAGCATCGACCTATGTTGGCGCGGAACCTGTCAGTGAAATTGAAAGATTTGATAAAAAAGAAAATTCAGAACCCATGTCCCAAGTTAGTCAAAGAATATAACGCTCATATGGGTGGAGTGGACCTCATGGACTCCTATTTAGGTAGATACCGGATCAGAATGAAGAGTAGGAAATGGTACCTGCGTATCTTTTACCATCTTGTGGACTTGGCCATCATAAATGCGTGGATCCTTTACAAAAAGGTTTTATCAAAGAAAGGCAAGCATACTAAAGAAATAATGAATTTAGCTGACTTCAGGTCTGAACTCGCTGATACCTTATGCAAGTACGAAACCCCAAGGAACAACAGGGGACGTCCCAGCAACAGCAGCTTGGACGAAAAGCAACCAAAGAAAATGCGCAAAGGGAAACCAGTGCAACTCCTGCCTCCCAGAGACATAAGGCTTGATGGAGTGGGTCATGAACTAGTTAGGAATGAGACTAGGATGCGCTGCATGAGACCAGAGTGCTCTTTACTTAGCATTAATAAGTGTAGTAAATGTAATGTAAGTCTATGCTCAAAAAAAACAACTAACTGCTTTAGTATTTTTCATTCTTAATTTTAAGTACTAAATGCATACTGTATCAAAAACGATACAACATATTTTTTAGAAAATAAAGTATAAAAAAACACAAATATATTTTTTTGTTTATTTTTCCTGGAATAAACGTCTAATTTACTATTACATATAATTTTTGCAATAAAAAGCACGCCATCATGCACTTAAGGGTTATAAGGTCAACCGGGGTGATGTCGTCTACGGGGGCTAAAGCATCTATTTAAATTATCTTACGAAACGCGTAATTGAGAACTACTCACGCCATCTTCTTTTAGTCTTTGGCACTAAAAGTACAAAAAGTCATCAATAGATGTCGCAACAGAGCTCTTTTTTTTAATCCGTCCGCCATCTTAAATCTGTCATTTCGTCTCGACCCTTCTTGTGTGCCAACATGTGAGTTTAAATCTTTTGTAATCTCAGTTCCTTTTGAGTGAGTCGATATTTTTATACCGTAAGTACTTTTATTGTTTTATTGTGTTTGTTTTCATTATTTTACGTTATTAGCTTAAGACTTTCAGACAATATGTAATTTAAAATTTGTAGGTTATGTTTTTGCTTAGAGGCTATTGCGTCTGTCCCGTTGGGGTGATTGCGTCTATTGTAACGCAATAACCCCATTATCAGGGCTCCTAAACCTTTTGATTTTAGGATAATAATGGTAAATCTATCTATACATATAATAAAGGAATAATGAAAAAATCTGTACCTACATGGTACCTATACTTACTTTTTTTTTAAGTTTGCTTGCTATACTACTGAACCCAAAACTATAGTTTTCAGAATTTGTGTCTGTTTATCGATTTGTTTGTATCAGTATAAATCTATGAACGGATGTCGACGAATCTTAGTACGATATTAACTCATTATCCGGATCCTAACTTAGGATACTTTTTAATGTGGGGTAACTCAAAGGTGCTTTTTTCTTTGGCGGGGACAAATTCTTTTAATTTTATATTATAGTCATTTGCATTAATTCAGATTTTTTTATTTTAAGATTTCCAATATGGTGCGCCACTACAAAAGAAAAACAACAACTACATACGACCTTGCAACTTTAAAAAAAGCTGTAGATGAAGTAAGAACTGGTAATTTAAACTCGCACCAAGCAGCAAAAAAATACAATATTCCTCGTACGACTATATGTGATAGAGTAAATAACAGAAGAGGTGTCGTAAAGGAGTGTCGTGGACCACCTACCGTGATTGTCAGAGAAAATGAGCTCAAACTTGCAAATGGTCTACGGGTTATGGAAAAATACGGATTCGGACTTACTTCCAAAGAAACACTGGATTTAGTCAGCATACACGTGAGTCAAAATAATTACAAAACCCTATTTAAAAACAACAGACCTGGGTATGATTGGTTTGCTGCTTTCAAAAAAAGACACAATTTGTCCTTAAAAAAGCCACAAACAGTGGAGATGTCAAGGAAAGTAGCATGCGATCCTTTTATAATTAATGAGTACTTCGATATCGTTGACAAGGTTTTGAATGAACTTGGTTTAAAAGGAAGACCAGAAAAGATTTGGAATCTTGATGAGTCAAGTTTTGGAAATGATCCTGACAAAACAAAAGTACTTGGCGCCCGTGGATTTGCCAGTACACGAACGATCGCGTCATCTGGTAAAGATAATGTCACGACCTTGTTCACAGCCAGCGCCGCTGGTGACAAATTGCCTCCATTAATTATAAATAGAGGAAAAAATATGTGGGACCAATGGATGTCAGGCAATGGATACGAAAACACATCGTATGCTGCCACTGAAAAAGGCTGGATTGATTCAAAAGTATTCGATTAAATATTCATTTCATATTCAATTAAAAATTTTAGAAGAAGCACAAAAACGATTATAAAGTTACCATCACATGCAAGTCATTTACTGCAGCCGTTAGATTTGTCGGTTTTCAAATCAATGAAAAAGACTTGGAACGAAAAACTTGTGCAATGGCAACGATTAAATATAGGTAAGAAGTTGCCAAAAGATGAATTTAGTCGCATTCTTGGAGAAGTGTGGCGCGAACTGACTCCACTTATTATTCGGAACGGTTTTAAAAAGGGAGGTATATACCCATTCAACAGAAACACTATACCAGAAGAAACATATGACCCTGAATCATTGAAAAGATTCAAACAATTTAAAACACCAACAAAGGAAATTCCTTCTTTAAAGAGCTAAGTTCGCAAGTGGTGCTCCTCATGATGAACAGTTGTCAGGACCCTGAAGAGCATACACAAAGGATCATATTGAAAGAAAACAATGAAACGTTCAACATTCATGCAGAAGGCAATAAAACGTCAAGTTCTCAACTAACTCCGATAGCAGCGTCTTCCAAATTGCCTTTGAACAGTCAAGGAATACGATTTGATAACTCGAATGACTCACCCAGAATCAAGATTACTGATGATCGAATTTAGTCTCCCTCAGAAAAATATTCTTTTGAAACTTTACTATTGCAGAGAATAAAACGAAGTGACACTATAGTTTAACTGAAAAAAACAAAGGTGTCAAAAGGCTGTGAAGTAATCACAAGGGAAGAGTTTTTAGAAAAAAAAAAGAAAGGAAGAGGAAGCAAAAATAATTAAAGAGGAACATAAGAAAAAACCCACGAAAAAAGAAAACAAAAATCTCCAATCCAGCAAGAAAGCAAAATGTACCAAATCATCAGAAAAGAGCTTAAAGGCAGAGGAAAAATCTCATTTTAGCTTACCAAAGAAGAAAAAGACTTATCAAAAATCTAAAAAGAGGGTGAAAAAACAAAAAAAGTGTGTTGATTACGATGAAGAATCTGAAGATGAAACAGATATTAGTTTTGCTAAATCTTCCCTAACCAGTGAAGAAGATTTTGATAGTTATCGTGAACAGTTTCTCGCAGAAATGGAAGATCTTGATGATTCGTTGCCGAGCACAGAAAATGTAAATGACGATTGTTTATCAAAAAATGATGTAAAAATTGTAACCAATGATGAATTTGAACCGGATGTCAACAAAAGGAATCCGGAAATTCGCGACTGGATACTAGTGAGATTTACAACAAAAAAGTATGTTAAGTATTTCGTAGGGAACATTATTTCTATTAATGATGAGAATATACCTATCGTGAATTTTTTCAGAAAAATAAAGAACAGTAGGTTTATATCTTTTCATTACCCAGACGTGGAAGATATATCGGAAGTAAAACATTACGATGATGATATTGTAATGTTCCTTAAGAAGCCTGATATATCCAGCAGAGGCCATGTTACGTTTAAAGAAAATTTTAAAAATTACAACATTCAGTGATGTTTGAAAGTTAAATTTGTTACCTAGGTACAGGTATAAATAGATAGATTTACACGAAATTTAATTAAGTATTTAGTTATTCTTAATAAGAAAATAGTACTGATTAGCTATTTTTAAGTGTTGATAGTATTTTCTTAAGTACAATTTGACACCAAAGCGTTCCGTGGTAAAGTTCCTAATAATATAAGACTTGATTAATATTGTCAAAAAGATGTGATTTATTGATTATTACAGTATTATTAATGTTGGTAACATAATAATTTGTTACATAGATATTAAACTAAAAGATCTCACGCGTATTTTCGAAGCTCTTTATTTTTGTAATGATTATAAGACGGGCAAAATGCCGTCATACTCCGTTGTTCTAATAAATGATACGTAATTTCGAAGTTGTAGTTTGATTCCAATCTAAAAAAAAATGTTTGGCACCCCTGGAATCTACGATGGGGCGAATGCGTCTACGAGAAACGACGAAAATTAGACGCCATAGCCCCGAATAATTTTGTTCGGCTACTTTCCCTAAACTAAGGCCAGAATTTGGCGTACAAGATAATAATGTACTATAAAACTAATATTTTTAAAAATAATTGTGATTATAATTGTTATTAGCTCTTCGAATTACACAATAGAAAACCACCAACTCTGAAAACCATCAAAGCCAGAATGCAGGAAAAATATGGGGACCAAATAGTTTTCAGTTCAACTCGCACCAAACAAACAGTCGTCTGCTTTCGTGCAACTGGTGAAAAAATTTTGGACGACGCGTGGTACACGTCAGGATGTACTGATGAACAGGAAGAAAATGAGAGAATTGTACGAAAATCCGCTGAGATTATCTTGAAAGAGATTGAATCCATGGCTTATGACACCAGTGCCTATCCTCCTTTAACTAACTTCTGCAGGGAGGCTGATGAATTGATACCTAAATCTCTCACAGTTTTCTTAAATTGTCTTGCAAAGAAGAAAAGGTCACGAGAGGTTGTGAAGAAAAAAATTACAACTATAGTGACGGCAATCCTGAGCCAGCTGGACCTTGTCTTTAAGGATGCATATCTGAAATCCATCAACCTGATGGAGATTTTATTGATGATGAATTGATACCTAAATCTCTCACAGTTTTCTTAAATTGTCTTGCAAAGAAGAAAAGGTCACGAGAGGTTGTGAAGAAAAAAATTACAACTATAGTGACGGCAATCCTGAGCCAGCTGGACCTTGTCTTTAAGGATGCATATCTGAAATCCATCAACCTGATGGAGATCCCGACCTCCGAGTAGCCGGATTACAGGTGACGCCTATCCTCCTTTAACTAACTTCTGCAGGGAGGCTGATGAATTGATACCTAAATCTCTCACAGTTTTCTTAAATTGTCTTGCAAAGAAGAAAAGGTCACGAGAGGTTGTGAAGAAAAAAATTACAACTATAGCTCATACACTTATTGCTGCTGTTCGCCCTCGATGTTTCATATCCCCTATTTTATCCAGCATCGCTCTGCTCATATACCGAAAATATGGATCCAAAAACATGGTGGACCTTCTGTCGAAGTTGGGATTGAGTGCCTCTTATTACGAGGCTCAGCAACTGGAACTCTCCACCATCCACCATACGGAAGAGCCTATTCCAGTTGAAACGTTTATTCAGTTCGCCTTTGACAATGCTGATTTCAATGTATCCACTCTCGATGGCCGGCATACTTTTCACAGCATGGGAGATATGGTTCTCCCTGGCACAATAGCTTGAATGTTGTAAAGCTCGCTGTCCTGTCCTTGTGCCGACGCGATGCACCTCTTCACCTCCACATTTGCTAGATTTTACAATAGACCTAATAAATAATACAGAGTTTGCTGAAGCTGTTTTGCATAAATAGTTTAGACAATTAATGTAATAATAATTATGATCTCAGAATATTGTTAATTCATTGTTGGGTGGATGTAACAGTACATTGCACAAATTTCTTATTGTTGTTGGAACAATAAATGGAGACTTTATTGATTTTCACTTTGTCTTTAAACATCTACACTTTTGTTCTTTATCAAAGAGGACAGGATAATGGCTGGATAATTTGACAAATAAAATTAGTGTTTCACAAATCGTCACCAGGCTGCGCTAGTGCAGATGTAGACCTGCCATTTTGTTTTTGTTGTTTCGAAAGTTGGAACTGAGGTGAGAGCAACTTTTCGTAAATATAAATATCACATTTGTAAACGATGCCTTCATTATGTGTTGTTGGATGTGCTTCCTGAACAACCGGACATCGTTTCCCTAGCGATACTAACAGAAAAAAGCTGTGGATCGCAAGAATACGCCGAGACAAATTTAAACCCAGTTTATTCTGGGGTGTGCAAGAATAATTTCTTGGAGTCTGACTACGAGATGCCCGAAGACTCCTGTAGTAAAAACCGTAAGTAACTTAACTGATGTGAGTTTAAAACATAAACAATCTGGCAAAGTGCTTGTTGCTCAGGTATTTATAGTAGGTATAAATACTTAATGTTATTTTTTGTTTCGCAGCTACACCAAGATTCAAAAGACTTGTTGTACCAAGTCAGTTTACATGGACTAAGCTACCAACAGTCTGTTATCAAAAGAGCAGAGCGAGCTAAATGGAGATCGCACCTGAATAATGTTATATCTTCACATTCACATCAACATGAGAAATGTTAATTTTCAATAAAAATAAACGTAGCAGGTGCTCATCAATCCTTCATGATTGCTGTGTTGAAACACATAGAAGCGGTTACCGCTTTTTTCTTCCAACACATTTTGTTTTTCGTTTTTTCAATTCGATCTTTAGTTCGTTAACAGTCCAGCTTCCACATTTAACAACTATTTTTAGATAAAAATCAAAGATAAAGAATAAAAACAATGAAAAATACCTAACCCAATTACGGACGAAAGTAAACATCGTTTGAGTTTGACAGGTCTCCATCTACAGCAGCGCCACCAAGGGTTAGCCCTTAAATGCATCTTGTATCGAAAACGATACAACGTAAACTTCGTTCGAAAGTCTACGAAATTTGAATGACAGAGTGACAAGGCTGTTTATTTATAAGATCATTGCCTCCTTGAGAAACGAAAAAAAAAACATCACCTGTGGAACCAGCCGCCATTTTCAAAATTTATGTCAAAAGTTTTGCTGTGCAGGAGGTTTGCTAATTGAGTTTTGAAGATTTTGAATCTAAGATAATCAGAGATTATTATGCTTTTCTAATAACGAAAAATACGGAATCTACTCGTAAGTTCATCAACTTTGTCTATTATATCGTATTTCTTCATAATATTCTTTTCTAACCTCCCAAATTCCACATTTTTTGCTTGTATCGAAAACGATACAATATGCAGTAAGAGTATTTATTATGCTTCTTTTTTCTGAATAACTCGGTATGTGTTCCTATGCTTTTTGGTGATTTATTTCTTTTCTTTTGCTTACGGGTTATGTATAGCTTGGTTTATTTTATTTTAGACAAGCATGGCGAACAAAAAAGAACGCGAAATAGAGGAAATGCTTCGCATGCTCGAAAATGGCTTTTCTTTTTTCTTTTTCTTTTTTCTTTTTCCTTTCTTCTTTTTTCTTTTTTATTTTTTTTCGCACAAAGACGGCTCAATATTTTACTTTGTTTAAAACATTCAATCATTTGGTCATTTTTTAGTTAGTTTTGCCTTCTTTTACTATTGTATTTAGCATCAGCGCTGGTGAATCTCAGTATCCTTATCTGAATGCCTAACTTCTTAACAGTGGCTATTGACCCAGAAAATCTAGTAGTTAAGAAAGTTGAGAATAAGAAAATTGCCAAGGTTGTTTTTTTCTGTCTGAGAAGAGCTTTGTGTTCTGGTATAAGGAACATCATTTATCTTACATACTTAGTTACAATTTTGGCTTTTAGATTTTCTCTTCGGTTGGCTGTGAGCATTATTACCCTATTAACCACACAAACAATTATCATTATTTTGGGCTTGTATATTGTGCGATACATTGTAATTGAACAATGGAATCAAAAAATCTATTCTTTCTTTTGACTTACATCATTGTCAACACCAGTCTGTCTGTCCATGCACAGATCATCTACAATATCAACAACACAGTTGTTTACAGTGACAACACTGTAAGCTTCACAAACAACACCATCAACTACAATTCCTTAGGTCTATCAGGAAACATGACCGATTGGATCAAAAACATTGCTCATAAGAGTGGATTGAATTCATTGAAACTTTCTCAAGATGGAAAATCTAGTCACGATCACTCAGCCAGTGATCATGGAAGGTTGAATCCAGAATCGAGGACCAACGATGAACCAGAAAAGACAATTAGAGGTACACAAGGCGTGGAATTCTACACCACACCGACAATACCTGTGAAACTTGATGGGTTGTTTAGACGTTATAACTTTGATCACTTGAAGAAGGGAAATGGCAACATGGATGGTCATGAAAGTGGTTCTAATGGAGAAAGACAGACTCTAAATGACTCAAGAGTGACTAGGGTGACTGGAGAAAACATCAATTATGTTTCAAATGATCAAGGTAAGATGATTAAAGACAGAATAGTGGATAAGATGGACAGATGTGCAAGGTTTCCATATGGACAGTCATTAAAGTACAGTTTCATTAGTAAGTGTCAAGAGTTGATTACAAAAGTGCTTAAGGCAGATCCGGAGTTTAGCTACTCTGACACTTATGTTAACATATTGGTCTCATTGTCAATTAGGACTGAGCTGGTACATGCAAAAATAGAATCTTTGTATAATGACACATGTTTTTTAGAAGAGTTGGCGGAATTATCTACGAAAGTGATGTTGCACATGAATAAAGCAATAGAGGTTGGTGCATTTCTCTTTAGACAACATTCAAGTTGGCAGAGGCAGGAGGTCTTTGCTTAGTATGGATGAAGGATTCATTTCCAGTTTGGCAGAAAAGTCTGCTGTAAACACATTGAATGGCTTAAAAGAATCCGGCATCCTTCTATCTAACATTGGTAATGAACAGAGCAAGTATGCCACCATTCAGAGTAATACCATATCATTAATTAATAAACTGAGATGGGACGGTAGCACTAAAGTAAGGATCCTTAGGTTCCCTCAACTTAACTGGGCAGAACCTCTAACAGTAGACAGCTTGGATACTTCAATTCCCGACTTAACAGGAGAGCTTGAACACATAGAGAGATCTGAATTTCTCTTGTCCAAAATGCCTCAATGCGTCAACCTGCTGACCTGGTCATACAGAGGTGTTTATAAAAAATGCATAAACAAGGTTTCAATCATCACCTTTGAGAATGGCTCTATGTGCAGGATTGCTGCAGAGTGTGCAGGCTACCTTAATTCCAGTTACGTGTGCCATCAGGATCAAATCTCCCCTGACTGTCCTTCAGTTACTATGTTAACAAATCATGATAGCTACGGCTTTTATCACCAAGACCTGAATCCGAGGAATAAGATCAAGGCTCAGGAGTTCTTAACAGACAAAATGTCTTATTCCACTCAGTCTGGAGAATTCAGGATATGCTCCATAGAGGGGATTTGGTATAACAAGGAGCCTTGCAAACAATCACTAACCTATTTTGGTGAGATTCAATTTAACGTGTATGACAATGGGCCCATTGAAGTGGATGTCATGTCCATCAACCAATTTAGGCTAAACTTTAATAAGTCAGATATAAATCACTACAGATGCAATAATAAGGAGTGCTTAGTTGAAGAAAGCATGAAAGCCTGCTCAGGAGATAGGAACTTCTGTACTCACGTAAATAAAAACTGCCCACCGGCTTCAAAAAAGAGATGCACTATACTCTCCAACAGCATGGGCCTAATTTCACTGAAGGCAAAGACCAGGAGATTGAATTCAAACTTCAACTTGTGGGCCAAGGTAACTTACGAAATAAACATCATTGAGGACGAGGGTAAGACCATTCTAGTGACTAGGGAAAAAGAAGCTTTTTACTTCGAGAAAGGTTGTCACTACAACATGCATTGTGCAGAGTCAACCATATTCGTAGAATGTTCTTGCAAAATCTTGAAGGCAACACTGAATATTGGAGACTTGTACACCTGGTTTGATTTTGAATATGAAAATCTCAATGACACAATTGAGTTAGAGGTTCCATATGGAGTGCTTAGGGGAGGCCTGCAACCAATTTTGACATTGTATGGCGAGTATGGGATAATTGGGAGGGAAATAACTAACTGTAAAGAAACTAATCCCTGTGTTCGCTTTCAATGTTTTTTATGCGCAGGAAAAATTAAAAATCCTAGTTGTCTGACACAAGAAGAGAGAATAATTATAATACTGCTTTCAACAACTACCATGATGGCGTTCCTCAGCATGTCATACGTAATATGCAGAATGACAAGTACAAGAATTGCTACCCAAGTGGAGAGAATAAACAGGAAGATAATCATTCTCCGAAACAAGGCCCAAGAGAGACATCTATCCACACAACAGAGAAGAAAATCAAAACCTGATGATGAGGGCCTTAGCGAAATCCTCACTCAGAGTAATGAAGGTCACTTCAATATTAATGATGGTGAGGATGGTGTGGAGATTAAGACTAGGACGCCACATGTGGAAAAGAGATTAGTTCGAAGAAACCCCAGTCATTTGTACCTTAATGTCATGTTTATGATAGTTATGATCACTCTTCCCACTAAGCCACTACTTTCTGAAGCTTGTTCCGATAGCACCACACTAATTTCAGATCAGAAAGAGTGCATAAATGACAGTATGGATACAAAAGTCTGCAAGATCTCCACAACAGTCCGCATCTCAGGCCCTCCAACTGGGCAAAAGACTTGCATAAACATTCAGGATGAAAATGGCTACACCAGTGGTTACGTTTCAATTGAAGTAGTGTCCAACAAGTTTGTGTGTTCAAGAAACTCTCTTTATAAAACAGCTCAGGCAAAAATCAACACAAAGGTCATTAGCAATTGTCCAGGCACTGGCAGATGCACAAATTGGGAGCAGTGCACCACATTCATGAAGAGTACAGACATGCAACATGAATTGTTTCCAAACACCATTAACAAACTTTCTGCATTTGACTGCTCAACACCGGGGGGATGTGCAGGAAATGGGTGCATGAGATGTGACAACGGATGCGTTTTTACGGCCATGGAGTTCGTTAGGTCAGATGACAAAGTATATGACGTATTTGATTGTCCCTCATGGGTGCCTCATCTTTCCTTAAGTGTGAGGTACCACAACATGCCAGGCTTAGACGACTTTGAGACTACTCTGATTGGCTCCGATTCTCATGAAACAAGTGATTTGAAACTAACGAAGATTGCAGACTCTGTTCCGGTGTTCTCTGGAGATCCCTGCTTTATGAGAGACAGCAAAGATGTTTATTACACGTCCTGTCAGAAGGGCTCAGAGCTCATGTCTGGTTCGGTGGGAGAGATAAGGTGTCCAACCCATGAAGATGCTGTCCAGCTTAGCGACAAGTGTATTGTTGCCAAGAACATGTTGAGAATCAGGAACATAAATTGGGATACTATAGTTGCCAACAACCAAATAGACATTAAGAAGGCTATTGGCCAGTCAAGACTTCCCAGACTATACGGCGATGTCATGGTTGACAGTTCTTCTGACGGGTCAGTCTTCTTCAGGTACATGTCAGGTGAGACTTACGAAATACAAGTCAACTTCAAGAATATTGAGGTATCAATCAGGAAGGAGAAAAGAAAATGTTATGGCGAAAGTTTAGAAATAGTTGGTTGCTATTCCTGTGTAAGCGGGGCCACTTTGATCACAAAGCTGAGGGCAAGTGCAGATAACACCTTGGGAATGATCTCCTGCAAAGGGATGAATCCAATACCTCTGATCATCAATCAGGTAGAAACGCCATTCAACATAAGTGTATTTATCAACGACAAGATAAATGGCGATGGCTGCACTATAAAATGTAGCGGAGGGACTATCCCTTTGTCAGCTCAAATTGATCTAAAGGAGCAAATCATGATGAATGTTGACAAGGAAGACCTAAGTGTTGGGCATTACAATTCAACTGACTCACGGGAAGGAGGTGGTATAACGTTCACTGTTGCCTCCCCATCTTGGACGCGCGTGACAACTTGCGTCGATCCGCTGAAATGAACACCGTCCGCTCTGCCGCACGACGAGACCCCGCTCTCGCCGCTCAACTCGATGTCCCAGGGCGCCTTTACTGCAATAAAAAGGCTCAAGATTGTGCCGTCAAAGCTCCTGTTTTGGTGTTCAATGACAGCCAATATGACATGACCAACCTTGAGGTTGCCAACGCCATGGACGCATCCGCCGCCGAACTCGCCATGTCTGCCATGCTCTTCGATCCGCAAATTCTTATGGAGGACGTCGAAACGGGAATTCTTCCAGTTATCGGAATGCTTTGGCGAAAGAACTACGTATCCGTGTTTAAGCCCGGAACTGTCAAACAGGGTAACCGCTACGTTGATACAATCGAGTTCTTCTTCCGAGGCGACTACTCCCTCACCTATGTGCATCACTTCCGAACTTACATTCAGCCATTCGTCGACCTACACTATGTCAGCTCGCGGGGAATCGTCTATCTGGGTGAATTCGTTGAAACTCGAGGCCCCTACCTCATTCTTAAAATTGTGAAAACCTTTACGACTCTCCCGCCTCGGGAGTGAACATGGTCATCCCTCTCTCTGAGGATCTGCTCAACAAAGTGTTGGTTCAATATTACACTTATGAACCGACTGTTATCGACAGTGAGGGTGAGTTTAAGGTCAACTTCACCCGACGGCGGATGCTCGTCCCCGAATCTCTACACCAGGCCGCGCTCAAGTACGCACTTGCGCAGACGCAAGCGAAATTCTCCAACAATGCGATTTTTGAGTATCTGCGATCTATGGCCGCCCGCGTCGTCGTTAACGGAACCGAAGTTGTCACCAGTTCCGAGCAGATTTCAGCGATAGACCTCTATCACCTCGCTGACGCCATCTACCTAATCGCTTTTGTGGAGCGGTATAACAGCAGCACCGCTCTGACTCTGATCACCTCCTACATCAGGGAGACACGCAATGTTCGGCGGGAGAATCTTTTCACAAGGATCCTGAAGAAGGTGTTCAAAAGCACTTGGGAAGCCTTGCCCCTCGTTTCGGACGGGAAACCGACCGCCGATGACCACCACAAGGTCTTCAGTCCCGGTGAGGTTGATCTTCTCGTTCCCGAATCCGAGTCCAAACTCACGCTTTTCCAGAAGCTTTCTCTCTGGGCTGCCGCGCCGACCCTCTTCGAAGTTAAAATCGCCGACGCTGCGCGGTTGATCACCGTCCGCAACGAGGTCGACTGTGTCGCGTATGACTATCGCAAGACGTACTTCAACCCCACTGTCATTGACCCTTCTGAGCGTGTTGAGTTTACGGAGGCCACACATGTTCTCGCTGATGCCACAACGCGTTGTATCGTCGCGGAGGTGTAAAAAAAAAAGATTCTCGAGATTCCACCTGATGAAAAAATAAGACGAATGATCCACTTCAATGACAATGATAAGCATTTACCTGTTACGCACCTGGAACACGATAAACTCCACAAACTGCGACCCGTGATAGATCACCTCAATACCAATTTTTCAAATGTTCAAATGGCCATTGACCAACGTTTGTCAATTGATGAACAGATGTGTGCCACGAAGATCGGACATTTTCTCAGACAATATATGCCCAATAAACCTCACAAATGGGGATTCAAACTTTTCGTGCTTTGCATTTTGTTAGGGTATGCGTACAAATTCGTAATATACGCTGGAAAAGAACGAGATGACCGCCTACACAACGAACCAGATATCGGTGTGACAGGACAAATAGTCATGAAGCTACTACGAGTATTACCTTGCCATCAAAATCACATAGTGTACTTTGACAACTACTACACATCGCTGCCGTTATTGCATTCTCTGGCCAAAGAAGGAATCCATTCTGTCGGAACCATACAAAGGAACCGGCTTGGTAAATCATGTAAGTTACCAAAGAAGCAAGAAGTCATGAAGAATTCGGTACCACGTGGAGAATTTCATGAGAACGTGACAAGCATAGGTGACGTTGAGATAACTGCTGTGAGCTGGAAGGATAATAAACAGGTAGGCTAAGCACGCATTGCGGTTAACCGCGAGCGTTTAACCGCAAGACTGAAACCGCCGAAAAATATAGCACTAAGGTTACCATACAAGCGCACGCATATGTGGCGTTTTCCAGTGACTGATTTTAAAACCGCGGCTAGCTAGTTTTGAACCGCGGTTTGCAACCGCGCGGTTTTTTTGTGCCTCATAGTAATAGTATGATAGCGCACGCAACCGCAAGCGGTTTTTCAGTCGCGACTGAGCGAGCGCAGTGGGCAGTCGTTTGCAGTGCAGTCATCATGTCGTCCGACTCAGAAACATCGCATACTTTAGACTACGCTAATGTAACTAAAAATATTATTATCGAAGTGGAGAAAAGGCCGGCATTATATGACAAATCATTAAACACATACAGAGACAGAAATACTAAGGCCCGGCTTTGGCTAGAGGTTTATCAAAATGTGTGTAGAGAATGGACAAACCTAACGGAGGCAGAGAAGAAAACCAAAGGTAAGTACATATTATGTGTTGCGTTTAATTATTATTAAAAGTTAATTAATTACAATTAGTTATATTATTTTGTCGTACTGCCAACTTAAAGCACCAGATCGAGATGTAAAATAATCAGCAAATGCATTTCGTATTTGCATGACGTCATTAGTGGGACGACGTCTAGTTGGGTGTAAATTTTGTAGTTCCGAATGTTTCCATTGGAACAAAGTTTCTTGTAATTCCTTACCATCATATTTTCGTACAAAGTTGTGCAATATACAGCACGCTTTTACAATGTAATCGCATAGTACAAGTTTTGTATCTAAGGGTCTGTGAAAAATTCGCCATTTATTTGCCATAATGCCAAATGTACATTCAACTGTTCTTCTGGCATACGAAAGTCGGTAGTTATAAATCTTTTCTTTCATAGATAAGTTTCTGCTTGGGTATGGTCTCATCAAATTTTTTAAAAGCGGAAATGCTTCGTCCCCAACAAAAACAAATGGCATTACAGATCCTTCATTATAATTTGGTATTACTGAGGATGCTGGTAAATCCAGTTGGTTTGATAAAAGTCTTCTACCAAAATTTGATTTTCGGAATACGCTGGCATCACTATTGTATCCGTATGCACCCACGTCAATAGCTACGAAGCTATAGTTAGCATCGGCAATCGCAAGCAGAATTATAGAATAAAACTTCTTATAATTAAATGATTCTGAGCCGGTATGATCAGGTCTTTCAATTCTTATGTGCTTGCCATCAATTGCGCCGATGCAATTTGGAAAGTGTGTTTGTTCAAAAAACCCTTGTGCTATGTTTGACCAGTCTTCTCTTGTCATTTCTTTTAAATAAATAGGCTGCAAATATATCCATAACTGCTGGCATGTATGATGAATAATTTCACTGATAGTCGTAGCGCCAATCAAGTATTCAAAATACAACGATTTTATGCTATTTCCCGTAGCAAGGTACCTGTAAAGAAGACATTCATAATCATTTACATTATGTATGCCTATAGGTATTACATACTTTACCTATACATATTTTTGGAGATTGATAGTACCCATCATCATGAACAACTTTCCCAAAGAAACATATGGTCGCAAGTACAAAAAAAGAGATTTTCAGTACATTGACTATACACGACACAAAAAAAAACTTTTTTGATTCGACCATTATGTTTCCTCGTGAAAGTTGTTCATAATGATGGATATTACTATCAATCCCCAAAATATGGTCAGCTAACCCTGTACATAAAACATTATATTTACAAAATTTTATTTGACATTATTACTTTGACATACCTAGTCATACATCAATAATATTGTTTATTTTTGTTTCAGGTAACGCCATACAAAAAAAATGGAAAAACATGAAAGATAGTTTTGTTAAGGAGTTGGCAGCACAACAAGGCAAATCTGGACAAGCTGCTCCCCCAAAGAAAAAGAAATATGTTCATTTCGATTCAATGCTGTTTCTAATACCTTCTATGCAGAAACGAGAAACGAGCAGTAATGTACTGTCGCCTGCTTCTTCTCAGGATGATGTATCGTCACCGGTTGCTACTCAGGATACCACATCTTCTGCTCCAGCTCAGAATTCACAACCCACAAATAGAACATCACTACGAAGGAGAAACAGTTCTGGACACAACAGTTCAACAGAATATGAACAACAATTACTTGACCTCATAAGAAACAAACAAGAGCCAAAGAAGGAGGAGGACGACGAAGAAAAAAACTTTGCCCTGATGTTAGTTCCAATGCTACGTAAATTAAATGAAGATCAAAAGCATTATGCTAAGATTGAAATCCTTAATGTCTTAAAAAAAGCACGTTCTCATTTTTCTCCGCAACCATCTCAACAAGTTTTGAGTCAACCATCTCAATTTCGAGGACCAAGAATAAGTAGTTCACCAATGTATCAACAAACATATACCCAG
The DNA here is from genome assembly GCA_949825045.1 of Argyresthia goedartella. Taxonomy (NCBI): domain Eukaryota; kingdom Metazoa; phylum Arthropoda; class Insecta; order Lepidoptera; family Argyresthiidae; genus Argyresthia; species Argyresthia goedartella. Next base: position 2,247,041 of record OX463811.1, on the reverse strand, counting down.
CCACAAAGCACCTATCAGTATCAGTATTCTCCACAATCCTCATCTATAGATACAGTATATTCCATCCAATCACCAGCAAGTGTACCTCCAGCAAGTCCATCTCCACAGTCATCAACTACAATTCTGCAAGCACCGCCTACACCATCACCACAACATCATGTGCAAATTATCGACCAAGAAATAATACAGTCAGCCAGAGCGACTGCCAATTTTAGAATGCCAATTTTAGAATTTGTAGAAGACCAAGCCTACACCGAATAGTAAAAATGTAAAAACTTGGTTATGTAATTATTACTATACAGGGTGTTGATTTTTAAAGTAACGCCGAGCTCAGGGGTTGTTATATACACGACACAGAAGCTAAAAAAAAATATTTTTTTCAATAAAAAATAAATTAATATTTTTTTGATTTTAAAAATATTAAAAAAAAAAACATGGAAATGTGGTCAGAAAAGTGTCACACGGGGTGGGGCAAGGCTCAGGGCGCGGGGGGAGTCTATTAGGACTCGCGCGCGGTTGCTGGCGGGGGTATCCACACTTTTAGGCAATTTCAGGAAAATTTTCAGATGGCAAGTCATGAATGAAAATAATGCGAAAAAAAAAAATGTCGTCAGCGAGACACGTAAACTATCGACCCTGAGTCGGGCGTAACTTTACAAATCAACACCCTGTATACCTCTTATTTCTTACTTTTCAATATTCCTTGTTATGTGATTTGAAATAAAGATTTTCATACTAATTAAAATTGTTTCCTTACCTCAACGTAACTGAAAGTCGCTCTTCAGGTGATATTGCCATACGAAATGTAGTGTCCTCATGTTTTAGATATTGGCCCACAGCTTGTAATAATTTATCATAAGTACCAATAGACATTCTGTAGTAATTAAAAAATTTATCGGGATACTGTCGCACGTCGTTATACATTTTGCAAAAATATCCTTTTAAATGTCTTTGGTCTGTTAGTGGATGTACCCAGTACCTATGACGGCGGCGTTGTTTAGGTTCTTTTCTTAATTTCAAAACCAGAGCGACAACACATGCTGCTTGCCAGAAATCCATGATGGGACTGATAAAAAAATATGCTAAACGCCAACCGCAATGCGTGTTGGCATGAGTTTCTGCGTTTTCAGCTAAACTGAAACCGCTCGCGGTCAACCGCAATGCGTGCTCAGCCGTAATCTTAGCATCGACCTATGTTGGCGCGGAACCTGTCAGTGAAATTGAAAGATTTGATAAAAAAGAAAATTCAGAACCCATGTCCCAAGTTAGTCAAAGAATATAACGCTCATATGGGTGGAGTGGACCTCATGGACTCCTATTTAGGTAGATACCGGATCAGAATGAAGAGTAGGAAATGGTACCTGCGTATCTTTTACCATCTTGTGGACTTGGCCATCATAAATGCGTGGATCCTTTACAAAAAGGTTTTATCAAAGAAAGGCAAGCATACTAAAGAAATAATGAATTTAGCTGACTTCAGGTCTGAACTCGCTGATACCTTATGCAAGTACGAAACCCCAAGGAACAACAGGGGACGTCCCAGCAACAGCAGCTTGGACGAAAAGCAACCAAAGAAAATGCGCAAAGGGAAACCAGTGCAACTCCTGCCTCCCAGAGACATAAGGCTTGATGGAGTGGGTCATGAACTAGTTAGGAATGAGACTAGGATGCGCTGCATGAGACCAGAGTGCTCTTTACTTAGCATTAATAAGTGTAGTAAATGTAATGTAAGTCTATGCTCAAAAAAAACAACTAACTGCTTTAGTATTTTTCATTCTTAATTTTAAGTACTAAATGCATACTGTATCAAAAACGATACAACATATTTTTTAGAAAATAAAGTATAAAAAAACACAAATATATTTTTTTGTTTATTTTTCCTGGAATAAACGTCTAATTTACTATTACATATAATTTTTGCAATAAAAAGCACGCCATCATGCACTTAAGGGTTATAAAGTCAACCGGGGTGATGTCGTCTACGGGGGCTAAAACATCTATTTAAATTATCTTACGAAACGCGTAATTGAGAACTACTCACGCCATCTTCTTTTAGTCTTTGGCACTAAAAGTACAAAAAGTCATCAATAGATGTCGCAACAGAGCTCTTTTTTTTAATCCGTCCGCCATCTTAAATCTGTCATTTCGTCTCGACCCTTCTTGTGTGCCAACATGTGAGTTTAAATCTTTTGTAATCTCAGTTCCTTTTGAGTGAGTCGATATTTTTATACCGTAAGTACTTTTATTGTTTTATTGTGTTTGTTTTCATTATTTTACGTTATTAGCTTAAGACTTTCAGACAATATGTAATTTAAAATTTGTAGGTTATGTTTTTGCTTAGAGGCTATTGCGTCTGTCCCGTTGGGGTGATTGCGTCTATTGTAACGCAATAACCCCATTATCAGGGCTCCTAAACCTTTTGATTTTAGGATAATAATGGTAAATCTATCTATACATATAATAAAGGAATAATGAAAAAGTCTGTACCTACATGGTACCTATACTTACTTTTTTTTTAAGTTTGCTTGCTATACTACTGAACCCAAAACTATAGTTTTCAGAATTTGTGTCTGTTTATCGATTTGTTTGTATCAGTATAAATCTATGAACGGATGTCGACGAATCTTAGTACGATATTAACTCATTATCCGGATCCTAACTTAGGATACTTTTTAATGTGGGGTAACTCAAAGGTGCTTTTTTCTTTGGCGGGGACAAATTCTTTTAATTTTATATTATAGTCATTTGCATTAATTCAGATTTTTTTATTTTAAGATTTCCAATATGGTGCGCCACTACAAAAGAAAAACAACAACTACATACGACCTTGCAACTTTAAAAAAAGCTGTAGATGAAGTAAGAACTGGTAATTTAAACTCGCACCAAGCAGCAAAAATATACAATATTCCTCGTACGACTATATGTGATAGAGTAAATAACAGAAGAGGTGTCGTAAAGGAGTGTCGTGGACCACCTACCGTGATTGTCAGAGAAAATGAGCTCAAACTTGCAAATGGTCTACGGGTTATGGAAAAATACGGATTCGGACTTACTTCCAAAGAAACACTGGATTTAGTCAGCATACACGTGAGTCAAAATAATTACAAAACCCTATTTAAAAACAACAGACCTGGGTATGATTGGTTTGCTGCTTTCAAAAAAAGACACAATTTGTCCTTAAAAAAGCCACAAGCAGTGGAGATGTCAAGGAAAGTAGCATGCGATCCTTTTATAATTAATGAGTACTTCGATATCGTTGACAAGGTTTTGAATGAACTTGGTTTAAAAGGAAGACCAGAAAAGATTTGGAATCTTGATGAGTCAAGTTTTGGAAATGATCCTGACAAAACAAAAGTACTTGGCGCCCGTGGATTTGCCAGTACACGAACGATCGCGTCATCTGGTAAAGATAATGTCACGACCTTGTTCACAGCCAGCGCCGCTGGTGACAAATTGCCTCCATTAATTATAAATAGAGGAAAAAATATGTGGGACCAATGGATGTCAGGCAATGGATACGAAAACACATCGTATGCTGCCACTGAAAAAGGCTGGATTGATTCAAAAGTATTCGATTAAATATTCATTTCATATTCAATTAAAAATTTTAGAAGAAGCACAAAAACGATTATAAAGTTACCATCACATGCAAGTCATTTACTGCAGCCGTTAGATTTGTCGGTTTTCAAATCAATGAAAAAGACTTGGAACGAAAAACTTGTGCAATGGCAACGATTAAATATAGGTAAGAAGTTGCCAAAAGATGAATTTAGTCGCATTCTTGGAGAAGTGTGGCGCGAACTGACTCCACTTATTATTCGGAACGGTTTTAAAAAGGGAGGTATATACCCATTCAACAGAAACACTATACCAGAAGAAACATATGACCCTGAATCATTGAAAAGATTCAAACAATTTAAAACACCAACAAAGGAAATTCCTTCTTTAAAGAGCTAAGTTCGCAAGTGGTGCTCCTCATGATGAACAGTTGTCAGGACCCTGAAGAGCATACACAAAGGATCATATTGAAAGAAAACAATGAAACGTTCAACGTTCATGCAGAAGGCAATAAAACGTCAAGTTCTCAACTAACTCCGATAGCAGCGTCTTCCAAATTGCCTTTGAACAGTCAAGGAATACGATTTGATAACTCGAATGACTCACCCAGAATCAAGATTACTGATGATCGAATTTAGTCTCCCTCAGAAAAATATTCTTTTGAAACTTTACTATTGCAGAGAATAAAACGAAGTGACACTATAGTTTAACTGAAAAAAACAAAGGTGTCAAAAGGCTGTGAAGTAATCACAAGGGAAGAGTTTTTAGAAAAAAAAAAGAAAGGAAGAGGAAGCAAAAATAATTAAAGAGGAACATAAGAAAAAACCCACGAAAAAAGAAAACAAAAATCTCCAATCCAGCAAGAAAGCAAAATGTACCAAATCATCAGAAAAGAGCTTAAAGGCAGAGGAAAAATCTCATTTTAGCTTACCAAAGAAGAAAAAGACTTATCAAAAATCTAAAAAGAGGGTGAAAAAACAAAAAAAGTGTGTTGATTACGATGAAGAATCTGAAGATGAAACAGATATTAGTTTTGCTAAATCTTCCCTAACCAGTGAAGAAGATTTTGATAGTTATCGTGAACAGTTTCTCGCAGAAATGGAAGATCTTGATGATTCGTTGCCGAGCACAGAAAATGTAAATGACGATTGTTTATCAAAAAATGATGTAAAAATTGTAACCAATGATGAATTTGAACCGGATGTCAACAAAAGGAATCCGGAAATTCGCGACTGGATACTAGTGAGATTTACAACAAAAAAGTATGTTAAGTATTTCGTAGGGAACATTATTTCTATTAATGATGAGAATATACCTATCGTGAATTTTTTCAGAAAAATAAAGAACAGTAGGTTTATATCTTTTCATTACCCAGACGTGGAAGATATATCGGAAGTAAAACATTACGATGATGATATTGTAATGTTCCTTAAGAAGCCTGATATATCCAGCAGAGGCCATGTTACGTTTAAAGAAAATTTTAAAAATTACAACATTCAGTGATGTTTGAAAGTTAAATTTGTTACCTAGGTACAGGTATAAATAGATAGATTTACACGAAATTTAATTAAGTATTTAGTTATTCTTAATAAGAAAATAGTACTGATTAGCTATTTTTAAGTGTTGATAGTATTTTCTTAAGTACAATTTGACACCAAAGCGTTCCGTGGTAAAGTTCCTAATAATATAAGACTTGATTAATATTGTCAAAAAGATGTGATTTATTGATTATTACAGTATTATTAATGTTGGTAACATAATAATTTGTTACATAGATATTAAACTAAAAGATCTCACGCGTATTTTCGAAGCTCTTTATTTTTGTAATGATTATAAGACGGGCAAAATGCCGTCATACTCCGTTGTTCTAATAAATGATACGTAATTTCGAAGTTGTAGTTTGATTCCAATCTAAAAAAAAAAGTTTGGCACCCCTGGAATCTACGATGGGGCGAATGCGTCTACGAGAAACGACGAAAATTAGACGCCATAGCCCCGAATAATTTTGTTCGGCTACTTTCCCTAAACTAAGGCCAGAATTTGGCGTACAAGATAATAATGTACTATAAAACTAATATTTTTAAAAATAATTGTGATTATAATTGTTATTAGCTCTTCGAATTACACAATAGAAAACCACCAACTCTGAAAACCATCAAAGCCAGAATGCAGGAAAAATATGGGGACCAAATAGTTTTCAGTTCAACTCGCACCAAACAAACAGTCGTCTGCTTTCGTGCAACTGGTGAAAAAATTTTGGACGACGCGTGGTACACGTCAGGATGTACTGATGAACAGGAAGAAAATGAGAGAATTGTACGAAAATCCGCTGAGATTATCTTGAAAGAGATTGAATCCATGGCTTATGACACCAGTGCCTATCCTCCTTTAACTAACTTCTGCAGGGAGGCTGATGAATTGATACCTAAATCTCTCACAGTTTTCTTAAATTGTCTTGCAAAGAAGAAAAGGTCACGAGAGGTTGTGAAGAAAAAAATTACAACTATAGCTCATACACTTATTGCTGCTGTTCGCCCTCGATGTTTCATATCCCCTATTTTATCCAGCATCGCTCTGCTCATATACCGAAAATATGGATCCAAAAACATGGTGGACCTTCTGTCGAAGTTGGGATTGAGTGCCTCTTATTACGAGGCTCAGCAACTGGAACTCTCCACCATCCACCATACGGAAGAGCCTATTCCAGTTGAAACGTTTATTCAGTTCGCCTTTGACAATGCTGATTTCAATGTATCCACTCTCGATGGCCGGCATACTTTTCACAGCATGGGAGATGTGTTTCTCCCTGGCACAATAGCTTGAATGTTGTAAAGCTCGCTGTCCTGTCCTTGTGCCGACGCGATGCACCTCTTCACCTCCACATTTGCTAGATTTTACAATAGACCTAATAAATAATACAGAGTTTGCTGAAGCTGTTTTGCATAAATAGTTTAGACAATTAATGTAATAATAATTATGATCTCAGAATATTGTTAATTCATTGTTGGGTGGATGTAACAGTACATTGCACAAATTTCTTATTGTTGTTGGAACAATAAATGGAGACTTTATTGATTTTCACTTTGTCTTTAAACATCTACACTTTTGTTCTTTATCAAAGAGGACAGGATAATGGCTGGATAATTTGACAAATAAAATTAGTGTTTCACAAATCGTCACCAGGCTGCGCTAGTGCAGATGTAGACCTGCCATTTTGTTTTTGTTGTTTCGAAAGTTGGAACTGAGGTGAGAGCAACTTTTCGTAAATATAAATATCACATTTGTAAACGATGCCTTCATTATGTGTTGTTGGATGTGCTTCCTGAACAACCGGACATCGTTTCCCTAGCGATACTAACAGAAAAAAGCTGTGGATCGCAAGAATACGCCGAGACAAATTTAAACCCAGTTTATTCTGGGGTGTGCAAGAATAATTTCTTGGAGTCTGACTACGAGATGCCCGAAGACTCCTGTAGTAAAAACCGTAAGTAACTTAACTGATGTGAGTTTAAAACATAAACAATCTGGCAAAGTGCTTGTTGCTCAGGTATTTATAGTAGGTATAAATACTTAATGTTATTTTTTGTTTCGCAGCTACACCAAGATTCAAAAGACTTGCTGTACCAAGTCAGTTTGCATGGACTAAGCCACCAACAGTCTGTTATCAAAAGAGCAGAGCGAGCTAAATGGAGATCGCACCTGAATAATGTTATATCTTCACATTCACATCAACATGAGAAATGTTAATTTTCAATAAAAATAAACGTAGCAGGTGCTCATCAATCCTTCATGATTGCTGTGTTGAAACACATAGAAGCGGTTACCGCTTTTTTCTTCCAACACATTTTGTTTTTCGTTTTTTCAATTCGATCTTTAGTTCGTTAACAGTCCAGCTTCCACATTTAACAACTATTTTTAGATAAAAATCAAAGATAAAGAATAAAAACAATGAAAAATACCTAACCCAATTACGGACGAAAGTAAACATCGTTTGAGTTTGACAGGTCTCCATCTACAGCAGCGCCACCAAGGGTTAGCCCTTAAATGCATCTTGTATCGAAAACGATACAACGTAAACTTCGTTCGAAAGTCTACGAAATTTGAATGACAGAGTGACAAGGCTGTTTATTTATAAGATCATTGCCTCCTTGAGAAACGAAAAAAAAAACATCACCTGTGGAACCAGCCGCCATTTTCAAAATTTATGTCAAAAGTTTTGCTGTGCAGGAGGTTTGCTAATTGAGTTTTGAAGATTTTGAATCTAAGATAATCAGAGATTATTATGCTTTTCTAATAACGAAAAATACGGAATCTACTCGTAAGTTCATCAACTTTGTCTATTATATCGTATTTCTTCATAATATTCTTTTCTAACCTCCCAAATTCCACATTTTTTGCTTGTATCGAAAACGATACAATATGCAGTAAGAGTATTTATTATGCTTCTTTTTTCTGAGTTATTCAGAATGTATGTGTTCCTATGCTTTTTGGTGATTTATTTCTTTTCTTTTGCTTACGGGTTATGTATAGCTTGGTTTATTTTATTTTAGACAAGCATGGCGAACAAAAAAGAACTTGAAATAGAGGAAATGCTTCGCATGCTCGAAAACGGCTTTTCTTTTTTCTTTTTTCTTTTTTTCTTTTTCTTTTTTCTTTCTTCTTTTTTCTTTTTTTTTTTTTCGCACAAAGACGGCTCAATATTTTACTTTGTTTAAAACATTCAATCATTTGGTCATTTTTTAGTTAGTTTTGCCTTCTTTTACTATTGTATTTAGCATCAGCGCTGGTGAATCTCAGTATCCTTATCTGAATGCCTAACTTCTTAACAGTGGCTATTGACCCAGAAAATCTAGTAGTTAAGAAAGTTGAGAATAAGAAAATTGCCAAGGTTGTTTTTTTCTGTCTGAGAAGAGCTTTGTGTTCTGGTATAAGGAACATCATTTATCTTACATACTTAGTTACAATTTTGGCTTTTAGATTTTCTCTTCGGTTGGCTGTGAGCATTATTACCCTATTAACCACACAAACAATTATCATTATTTTGGGCTTGTATATTGTGCGATACATTGTAATTGAACAATGGAATCAAAAAATCTATTCTTTCTTTTGACTTACATCATTGTCAACACCAGTCTGTCTGTCCATGCACAGATCATCTACAATATCAACAACACAGTTGTTTACAGTGACAACACTGTAAGCTTCACAAACAACACCATCAACTACAATTCCTTAGGTCTATCAGGAAACATGACCGATTGGATCAAAAACATTGCTCATAAGAGTGGATTGAATTCATTGAAACTTTCTCAAGATGGAAAATCTAGTCACGATCACTCAGCCAGTGATCATGGAAGGTTGAATCCAGAATCGAGGACCAACGATGAACCAGAAAAGACAATTAGAGGTACACAAGGCGTGGAATTCTACACCACACCGACAATACCTGTGAAACTTGATGGGTTGTTTAGACGTTATAACTTTGATCACTTGAAGAAGGGAAATGGCAACATGGATGGTCATGAAAGTGGTTCTAATGGAGAAAGACAGACTCTAAATGACTCAAGAGTGACTAGGGTGACTGGAGAAAACATCAATTATGTTTCAAATGATCAAGGTAAGATGATTAAAGACAGAATAGTGGATAAGATGGACAGATGTGCAAGGTTTCCATATGGACAGTCATTAAAGTACAGTTTCATTAGTAAGTGTCAAGAGTTGATTACAAAAGTGCTTAAGGCAGATCCGGAGTTTAGCTACTCTGACACTTATGTTAACATATTGGTCTCATTGTCAATTAGGACTGAGCTGGTACATGCAAAAATAGAATCTTTGTATAATGACACATGTTTTTTAGAAGAGTTGGCGGAATTATCTACGAAAGTGATGTTGCACATGAATAAAGCAATAGAGAAAGTAGAGTTGGTGCATTTCTCTTTAGACAACATTCAAGTTGGCAGAGGCAGGAGGTCTTTGCTTAGTATGGATGAAGGATTCATTTCCAGTTTGGCAGAAAAGTCTGCTGTAAACACATTGAATGGCTTAAAAGAATCCGGCATCCTTCTATCTAACATTGGTAATGAACAGAGCAAGTATGCCACCATTCAGAGTAATACCATATCATTAATTAATAAACTGAGATGGGACGGTAGCACTAAAGTAAGGATCCTTAGGTTCCCTCAACTTAACTGGGCAGAACCTCTAACAGTAGACAGCTTGGATACTTCAATTCCCGACTTAACAGGAGAGCTTGAACACATAGAGAGATCTGAATTTCTCTTGTCCAAAATGCCTCAATGCGTCAACCTGCTGACCTGGTCATACAGAGGTGTTTATAAAAAATGCATAAACAAGGTTTCAATCATCACCTTTGAGAATGGCTCTATGTGCAGGATTGCTGCAGAGTGTGCAGGCTACCTTAATTCCAGTTACGTGTGCCATCAGGATCAAATCTCCCCTGACTGTCCTTCAGTTACTATGTTAACAAATCATGATAGCTACGGCTTTTATCACCAAGACCTGAATCCGAGGAATAAGATCAAGGCTCAGGAGTTCTTAACAGACAAAATGTCTTATTCCACTCAGTCTGGAGAATTCAGGATATGCTCCATAGAGGGGATTTGGTATAACAAGGAGCCTTGCAACCAATCACTAACCTATTTTGGTGAGATTCAATTTAACGTGTATGACAATGGGCCCATTGAAGTGGATGTCATGTCCATCAACCAATTTAGGCTAAACTTTAATAAGTCAGATATAAATCACTACAGATGCAATAATAAGGAGTGCTTAGTTGAAGAAAGCATGAAAGCCTGCTCAGGAGATAGGAACTTCTGTACTCACGTAAATAAAAACTGCCCACCGGCTTCAAAAAAGAGATGCACTATACTCTCCAACAGCATGGGCCTAATTTCACTGAAGGCAAAGACCAGGAGATTGAATTCAAACTTCAACTTGTGGGCCAAGGTAACTTACGAAATAAACATCATTGAGGACGAGGGTAAGACCATTCTAGTGACTAGGGGAAAAGAAGCTTTTTACTTCGAGAAAGGTTGTCACTACAACATGCATTGTGCAGAGTCAACCATATTCGTAGAATGTTCTTGCAAAATCTTGAAGGCAACACTGAATATTGGAGACTTGTACACCTGGTTTGATTTTGAATATGAAAATCTCAATGACACAATTGAGTTAGAGGTTCCATATGGAGTGCTTAGGGGAGGCCTGCAACCAATTTTGACATTGTATGGCGAGTATGGGATAATTGGGAGGGAAATAACTAACTGTAAAGAAACTAATCCCTGTGTTCGCTTTCAATGTTTTTTATGCGCAGGAAAAATTAAAAATCCTAGTTGTCTGACACAAGAAGAGAGAATAATTATAATACTGCTTTCAACAACTACCATGATGGCGTTCCTCAGCATGTCATACGTAATATGCAGAATGACAAGTACAAGAATTGCTACCCAAGTGGAGAGAATAAACAGGAAGATAATCATTCTCCGAAACAAGGCCCAAGAGAGACATCTATCCACACAACAGAGAAGAAAATCAAAACCTGATGATGAGGGCCTTAGCGAAATCCTCACTCAGAGTAATGAAGGTCACTTCAATATTAATGATGGTGAGGATGGTGTGGAGATGAAGACTAGGACGCCACATGTGGAAAAGAGATTTGTTCGAAGAAACCCCAGTCATTTGTACCTTAATGTCATGTTTATGATAGTTATGATCACTCTTCCCACTAAGCCACTACTTTCTGAAGCTTGTTCCGATAGCACCACACTAATTTCAGATCAGAAAGAGTGCATAAATGACAGTATGGATACAAAAGTCTGCAAGATCTCCACAACAGTCCGCATCTCAGGCCCTCCAACTGGGCAAAAGACTTGCATAAACATTCAGGATGAAAATGGCTACACCAGTGGTTACGTTTCAATTGAAGTAGTGTCCAACAAGTTTGTGTGTTCAAGAAACTCTCTTTATAAAACAGCTCAGGCAAAAATCAACACAAAGGTCATTAGCAATTGTCCAGGCACTGGCAGATGCACAAATTGGGAGCAGTGCACCACATTCATGAAGAGTACAGACATGCAACATGAATTGTTTCCAAACACCATTAACAAACTTTCTGCATTTGACTGCTCAACACCGGGGGGATGTGCAGGAAATGGGTGCATGAGATGTGACAACGGATGCGTTTTTACGGCCATGGAGTTCGTTAGGTCAGATGACAAAGTATATGATGTATTTGATTGTCCCTCATGGGTGCCTCATCTTTCCTTAAGTGTGAGGTACCACAACATGCCAGGCTTAGACGACTTTGAGACTACTCTGATTGGCTCCGATTCTCATGAAACAAGTGATTTGAAACTAACGAAGATTGCAGACTCTGTTCCGGTGTTCTCTGGAGATCCCTGCTTTATGAGAGACAGCAAAGATGTTTATTACACGTCCTGTCAGAAGGGCTCAGAGCTCATGTCTGGTTCGGTGGGAGAGATAAGGTGTCCAACCCATGAAGATGCTGTCCAGCTTAGCGACAAGTGTATTGTTGCCAAGAACATGTTGAGAATCAGGAACATAAATTGGGATACTATAGTTGCCAACAACCAAATAGACATTAAGAAGGCTATTGGCCAGTCAAGACTTCCCAGACTATACGGCGATGTCATGGTTGACAGTTCTTCTGACGGGTCAGTCTTCTTCAGGTACATGTCAGGTGAGACTTACGAAATACAAGTCAACTTCAAGAATATTGAGGTATCAATCAGGAAGGAGAAAAGAAAATGTTATGGCGAAATTTAGAAATAGTTGGTTGCTATTCCTGTGTAAGCGGGGCCACTTTGATCACAAAGCTGAGGGCAAGTGCAGATAACACCTTGGGAATGATCTCCTGCAAAGGGATGAATCCAATACCTCTGATCATCAATCAGGTAGAAACGCCATTCAACATAAGTGTATTTATCAACGACAAGATAAATGGCGATGGCTGCACTATAAAATGTAGCGGAGGGACTATCCCTTTGTCAGCTCAAATTGATCTAAAGGAGCAAATCATGATGAATGTTGACAAGGAAGACCTAAGTGTTGGGCATTACAATTCAACTGACTCAATGAGTCTTAAGTTATCTAACATTAATTGGTGGCTATACATACCCTCTTTTTCTTTAGGGTCACTGATAGTCATAATATCAGTTGTCATAATGGTCTTTAAATGTCTTTATCAAAACAATGGAAGGGTCAGTGTTCTTCCCATGTACAACATGATAAAGAGAGATTAACATACCTCTCTGCATTTGTTTAGTCCTAAGATAGATATAATTCATTTAGCCAACTTTAGATTAAAGGTGAACTGTCTGAGGACGAGACAGAGTCTGATGGCGAAGATTTGGATTATTATCCAAATCCTAGGGATTTGCAGTCTGTTCTCGAAGAAAATTCGTACAGTGATGGGGAGGGCGGTGTTGGTGATTTAATTTCTGATGATCCAGTTGGAGATGGTTCCCAAAACCTTGCAGATGCAGAGGTCTTCCCAGATCCACCTTTGATCGACGAGAATGCTGAATATAGTGCGCCCAGTTCCATAAATATAGGCAGAAATTTAATTTGGAAAAGGCAGTCTCTTGCTTTTCGTGAAGAACATATAAAATTTATAACCGAATGGAATGAAGAATTATCACAAGATATAATGGCGATGCAGAGTCCATTCCAATTTTTAGTTATTTTTTCAGTAACGATCTCATTGCAAAAATTTTAGAACTAACTAACAAATACGCAGTCCAAAAGAACCCAGACCGACGTGACATAGTAAACGCAAAGGATATCCGCCAATACCTGGGTATTTTGACTTTTATGTCCGTTTACCATTATCCCAGCATCCGTTCTTATTGGGGTAGATATGGGTTTACTCCTATAAAAGAAACGATGCCGGTGAACTATAACTCGAGCTCATGATGGTTCGCGTGGTCTACAGCAATCGGGAAAAACCCCCCCGTGGTTACGACGCTTCCGTTAAGGATGTCGGCGGTAACTTGAAACTTGTCACGGGAAGGAGGTGGTATAACGTTCACTGTTGCCTCCCCATCTTGGACGCGCGTGACAACTTGCGTCGATCCGCTGAAATGAACACCGTCCGCTCTGCCGCACGACGAGACCCCGCTCTCGCCGCTCAACTCGATGTCCCAGGGCGCCTTTACTGCAATAAAAAGGCTCAAGATTGTGCCGTCAAAGCTCCTGTTTTGGTGTTCAATGACAGCCAATATGACATGACCAACCTTGAGGTTGCCAACGCCATGGACGCATCCGCCGCCGAACTCGCCATGTCTGCCATGCTCTTCGATCCGCAAATTCTTATGGAGGACGTCGAAACGGGAATTCTTCCAGTTATCGGAATGCTTTGGCGAAAGAACTACGTATCCGTGTTTAAGCCCGGAACTGTCAAACAGGGTAACCGCTACGTTGATACAATCGAGTTCTTCTTCCGAGGCGACTACTCCCTCACCTATGTGCATCACTTCCGAACTTACATTCAGCCATTCGTCGACCTACGCTATGTCAGCTCGCGGGGAATCGTCTATCTGGGTGAATTCGTTGAAACTCGAGGCCCCTACCTCATTCTTAAAATTGTGAAAACCATTTACGACTCTCCCGCCTCGGGAGTGAACATGGTCATCCCTCTCTCTGAGGATCTGCTCAACAAAGTGTTGGTTCAATATTACACTTATGAACCGACTGTTATCGACAGTGAGGGTGAGTTTAAGGTCAACTTCACCCGACGGCGGATGCTCGTCCCCGAATCTCTACACCAGGCCGCGCTCAAGTACGCACTTGCGCAGACGCAAGCGAAATTCTCCAACAATGCGATTTTTGAGTATCTGCGATCTATGGCCGCCCGCGTCGTCGTTAACGGAACCGAAGTTGTCACCAGTTCCGAGCAGATCTCAGCGATAGACCTCTATCACCTCGCTGACGCCATCTACCTAATCGCTTTTGTGGAGCGGTATAACAGCAGCACCGCTCTGACTCTGATCACCTCCTACATCAGGGAGACACGCAATGTTCGGCGGGAGAATCTTTTCACAAGGATCCTGAAGAAGGTGTTTAAAAGCACTTGGGAAGCCTTGCCCCTCGTTTCGGACGGGAAACCGACCGCCGATGACCACCACAAGGTCTTCAGTCCCGGTGAGGTTGATCTTCTCGTTCCCGAATCCGAGTCCAAACTCACGCTTTTCCAGAAGCTTTCTCTCTGGGCTGCCGCGCCGACCCTCTTCGAAGTTAAAATCGCCGACGCTGCGCGGTTGATCACCGTCCGCAACGAGGTCGACTGTGTCGCGTATGACTATCGCAAGACGTACTTCAACCCCACTGTCATTGACCCTTCTGAGCTTGTTGAGTTTACGGAGGCCACACATGTTCTCGCTGATGCCACAACGCGTTGTATCGTCGCGGAGGTGTAAAAAAAAAAAAGATTCTCGAGATTCCACCTGATGAAAAAATAAGACGAATGATCCACTTCAATGACAATGATAAGCATTTACCTGTTACGCACCTGGAACACGATAAACTCCACAAACTGCGACCCGTGATAGATCACCTCAATACCAATTTTTCAAATGTTCAAATGGCCATTGACCAACGTTTGTCAATTGATGAACAGATGTGTGCCACGAAGATCGGACATTTTCTCAGACAATATATGCCCAATAAACCTCACAAATGGGGATTCAAACTTTTCGTGCTTTGCATTTTGTTAGGGTATGCGTACAAATTCGTAATATACGCTGGAAAAGAACGAGATGACCGCCTACACAACGAACCAGATATCGGTGTGACAGGACAAATAGTCATGAAGCTACTACGAGTATTACCTTGCCATCAAAATCACATAGTGTACTTTGACAACTACTACACATCGCTGCCGTTATTGCATTATCTGGCCAAAGAAGGAATCCATTCTGTCGGAACCATACAAAGGAACCGGCTTGGTAAATCATGTAAGTTACCAAAGAAGCAAGAAGTCATGAAGAATTCGGTACCACGTGGAGAATTTCATGAGAACGTGACAAGCATAGGTGACGTTGAGATAACTGCTGTGAGCTGGAAGGATAATAAACAGGTAGGCTAAGCACGCATTGCGGTTAACCGCGAGCGTTTAACCGCAAGACTGAAACCGCCGAAAAATATAGCACTAAGGTTACCATACAAGCGCACGCATATGTGGCGTTTTCCAGTGACTGATTTTAAAACCGCGGCTAGCTAGTTTTGTACCGCGGTTTGCAACCGCGCGGTTTTTTTGTGCCTCATAGTAATAGTATGATAGCGCACGCACAGCGTTTAACCGCAAGCGGTTTTTCAGTCGCGACTGAGCGAGCGCAGTGGGCAGTCGTTTGCAGTGCAGTCATCATGTCGTCCGACTCAGAAACATCGCATACTTTAGACTACGCTAATGTAACTAAAAATATTATTATCGAAGTGGAGAAAAGGCCGGCATTATATGACAAATCATTAAACACATACAGAGACAGAAATACTAAGGCCCGGCTTTGGCTAGAGGTTTATCAAAATGTGTGTAGAGAATGGACAAACCTAACGGAGGCAGAGAAGAAAACCAAAGGTAAGTACATATTATGTGTTGCGTTTAATTATTATTAAAAGTTAATTAATTACAATTAGTTATATTATTTTGTCGTACTGCCAACTTAAAGCACCAGATCGAGATGTAAAATAATCAGCAAATGCATTTCGTATTTGCATGACGTCATTAGTGGGACGACGTCTAGTTGGGTGTAAATTTTGTAGTTCCGAATGTTTCCATTGGAACAAAGTTTCTTGTAATTCCTTACCATCATATTTTCGTACAAAGTTGTGCAATATACAGCACGCTTTTACAATGTAATCGCATAGTACAAGTTTTGTATCTAAGGGTCTGTGAAAAATTCGCCATTTATTTGCCATAATGCCAAATGTACATTCAACTGTTCTTCTGGCATACGAAAGTCGGTAGTTATAAATCTTTTCTTTCATAGATAAGTTTCTGCTTGGGTATGGTCTCATCAAATTTTTTAAAAGCGGAAATGCTTCGTCCCCAACAAAAACAAATGGCATTACAGATCCTTCATTATAATTTGGTATTACTGAGGATGCTGGTAAATCCAGTTGGTTTGATAAAAGTCTTCTACCAAAATTTGATTTTCGGAATACGCTGGCATCACTATTGTATCCGTATGCACCCACGTCAATAGCTACGAAGCTATAGTTAGCATCGGCAATCGCAAGCAGAATTATAGAATAAAACTTCTTATAATTAAATGATTCTGAGCCGGTATGATCAGGTCTTTCAATTCTTATGTGCTTGCCATCAATTGCGCCGATGCAATTTGGAAAGTGTGTTTGTTCAAAAAACCCTTGTGCTATGTTTGACCAGTCTTCTCTTGTCATTTCTTTTAAATAAATAGGCTGCAAATATATCCATAACTGCTGGCATGTATGATGAATAATTTCACTGATAGTCGTAGCGCCAATCAAGTATTCAAAATACAACGATTTTATGCTATTTCCCGTAGCAAGGTACCTGTAAAGAAGACATTCATAATCATTTACATTATGTATGCCTATAGGTATTACATACTTTACCTATACATATTTTTGGAGATTGATAGTACCCATCATCATGAACAACTTTCCCAAAGAAACATATGGTCGCAAGTACAAAAAAAGAGATTTTCAGTACATTGACTATACACGACACAAAAAAAAACTTTTTTGATTCGACCATTATGTTTCCTCGTGAAAGTTGTTCATAATGATGGATATTACTATCAATCCCCAAAATATGGTCAGCTAACCCTGTACATAAAACATTATATTTACAAAATTTTATTTGACATTATTACTTTAACATACCTAGTCATACATCAATAATATTGTTTTTTTTTGTTTCAGGTAACGCCATACAAAAAAAATGGAAAAACATGAAAGATAGTTTTGTTAAGGAGTTGGCAGCACAACAAGGCAAATCTGGACAAGCTGCTCCCCCAAAGAAAAAGAAATATGTTCATTTCGATTCAATGCTGTTTCTAATACCTTCTATGCAGAAACGAGAAACGAGCAGTAATGTACTGTCGCCTGCTTCTTCTCAGGATGATGTATCGTCACCGGTTGCTACTCAGGATACCACATCTTCTGCTCCAGCTCAGAATTCACAACCCAGAAATAGAACATCACTACGAAGGAGAAACAGTTCTGGACACAACAGTTCAACAGAATATGAACAACAATTACTTGACCTCATAAGAAACAAACAAGAGCCAAAGAAGGAGGAGGACGACGAAGAAAAAAACTTTGCCCTGATGTTAGTTCCAATGCTACGTAAATTAAATGAAGATCAAAAGCATTATGCTAAGATTGAAATCCTTAATGTCTTAAAAAAAGCACGTTCTCATTTTTCTCCGCAACCATCTCAACAAGTTTTGAGTCAACCATCTCAATTTCGAGGACCAAGAATAAGTAGTTCACCAATGTATCAACAAACATATACCCAGCCACAAAGCACCTATTAGTATCAGTATTCTCCACAATCCTCATCTATAGATACAGTATATTCCATCCAATCACCAGCAAGTGTACCTCCAGCAAGTCCATCTCCACAGTCATCAACTACAATTCTGCAAGCACCGCCTACACCATCACCACAACATCATGTGCAAATTATCGACCAAGAAATAATACAGTCAGCCAGAGCGACTGCCAATTTTAGAATGCCAATTTTAGAATTTGTAGAAGACCAAGCCTACACCGAATAGTAAAAATGTAAAAACTTGGTTATGTAATTATTACTATACAGGGTGTTGATTTGTAAAGTAACGCCGAGCTCAGGGGTTGTTATATACACGACACAGAAGCTAAAAAAAAATATTTTTTTCAATAAAAAATAAATTAATATTTTTTTGATTTTAAAAATATTAAAAAAAAAACATGGAAATGTGGTCAGAAAAGTGTCACACGGGGTGGGGCAAGGCTCAGGGCGCGGGGGGAGTCTATTAGGACTCGCGCGCGGTTGCTGGCGGGGGTATCCACACTTTTAGGCAATTTCAGAAAAATTTTAAGATGGCAAGTCATGAATGAAAATAATGCGAAAAAAAAAAATGTCGTCAGCGAGACACGTAAACTATCGACCCTGAGTCGGGCGTAACTTTACAAATCAACACCCTGTATACCTCTTATTTCTTACTTTTCAATATTCCTTGTTATGTGATTTGAAATAAAGATTTTCATACTAATTAAAATTGTTTCCTTACCTCAACGTAACTGAAAGTCGCTCTTCAGGTGATATTGCCATACGAAATGTAGTGTCCTCATGTTTTAGATATTGGCCCACAGCTTGTAATAATTTATCATAAGTACCAATAGACATTCTGTAGTAATTAAAAAATTTATCGGGATACTGTCGCACGTCGTTATACATTTTGCAAAAATATCCTTTTAAATGTCTTTGGTCTGTTAGTGGATGTACCCAGTACCTATGACGGCGGCGTTGTTTAGGTTCTTTTCTTAATTTCAAAACCAAAGCGACAACACATGCTGCTTGCCAGAAATCCATGATGGGACTGATAAAAAAATATGCTAAACGCCAACCGCAATGCGTGTTGGCATGAGTTTCTGCGTTTTCAGCTAAACTGAAACCGCTCGCGGTCAACCGCAATGCGTGCTCAGCCGTAATCTTAGCATCGACCTATGTTGGCGCGGAACCTGTCAGTGAAATTGAAAGATTTGATAAAAAAGAAAATTCAGAACCCATGTCCCAAGTTAGTCAAAGAATATAACGCTCATATGGGTGGAGTGGACCTCATGGACTCCTATTTAGGTAGATACCGGATCAGAATGAAGAGTAGGAAATGGTACCTGCGTATCTTTTACCATCTTGTGGACTTGGCCATCATAAATGCGTGGATCCTTTACAAAAAGGTTTTATCAAAGAAAGGCAAGCATACTAAAGAAATAATGAATTTAGCTGACTTCAGGTCTGAACTCGCTGATACCTTATGCAAGTACGAAACCCCAAGGAACAACAGGGGACGTCCCAGCAACAGCAGCTTGGACGAAAAGCAACCAAAGAAAATGCGCAAAGGGAAACCAGTGCAACTCCTGCCTCCCAGAGACATAAGGCTTGATGGAGTGGGTCATGAACTAGTTAGGAATGAGACTAGGATGCGCTGCATGAGACCAGAGTGCTCTTTACTTAGCATTAATAAGTGTAGTAAATGTAATGTAAGTCTATGCTCAAAAAAAACAACTAACTGCTTTAGTATTTTTCATTCTTAATTTTAAGTACTAAATGCATACTGTATCAAAAACGATACAACATATTTTTTAGAAAATAAAGTATAAAAAAACACAAATATATTTTTTTGTTTATTTTTCCTGGAATAAACGTCTAATTTACTATTACATATAATTTTTGCAATAAAAAGCACGCCATCATGCACTTAAGGGTTATAAGGTCAACCGGGGTGATGTCGTCTACGGGGGCTAAAGCATCTATTTAAATTATCTTACGAAACGCGTAATTGAGAACTACTCACGCCATCTTCTTTTAGTCTTTGGCACTAAAAGTACAAAAAGTCATCAATAGATGTCGCAACAGAGCTCTTTTTTTTAATCCGTCCGCCATCTTAAATCTGTCATTTCGTCTCGACCCTTCTTGTGTGCCAGCATGTGAGTTTAAATCTTTTGTAATCTCAGTTCCTTTTGAGTGAGTCGATATTTTTATACCGTAAGTACTTTTATTGTTTTATTGTGTTTGTTTTCATTATTTTACGTTATTAGCTTAAGACTTTCAGACAATATGTAATTTAAAATTTGTAGGTTATGTTTTTGCTTAGAGGCTATTGCGTCTGTCCCGTTGGGGTGATTGCGTCTATTGTAACGCAATAACCCCATTATCAGGGCTCCTAAACCTTTTGATTTTAGGATAATAATGGTAAATCTATCTATACATATAATAAAGGAATAATGAAAAAATCTGTACCTACATGGTACCTATACTTACTTTTTTTTTAAGTTTGCTTGCTATACTACTGAACCCAAAACTATAGTTTTCAGAATTTGTGTCTGTTTATCGATTTGTTTGTATCAGTATAAATCTATGAACGGATGTCGACGAATCTTAGTACGATATTAACTCATTATCCGGATCCTAACTTAGGATACTTTTTAATGTGGGGTAACTCAAAGGTGCTTTTTTCTTTGGCGGGGACAAATTCTTTTAATTTTATATTATAGTCATTTGCATTAATTCAGATTTTTTTATTTTAAGATTTCCAATATGGTGCGCCACTACAAAAGAAAAACAACAACTACATACGACCTTGCAACTTTAAAAAAAGCTGTAGATGAAGTAAGAACTGGTAATTTAAACTCGCACCAAGCAGCAAAAAAATACAATATTCCTCGTACGACTATATGTGATAGAGTAAATAACAGAAGAGGTGTCGTAAAGGAGTGTCGTGGACCACCTACCGTGATTGTCAGAGAAAATGAGCTCAAACTTGCAAATGGTCTACGGGTTATGGAAAAATACGGATTCGGACTTACTTCCAAAG
Organism: Argyresthia goedartella; assembly: GCA_949825045.1. Classification (NCBI taxonomy): domain Eukaryota; kingdom Metazoa; phylum Arthropoda; class Insecta; order Lepidoptera; family Argyresthiidae; genus Argyresthia; species Argyresthia goedartella. The sequence continues at coordinate 2,225,883 of OX463811.1, read as the reverse complement.
AAACACTGGATTTAGTCAGCATACACGTGAGTCAAAATAATTACAAAACCCTATTTAAAAACAACAGACCTGGGTATGATTGGTTTGCTGCTTTCAAAAAAAGACACAATTTGTCCTTAAAAAAGCCACAAGCAGTGGAGATGTCAAGGAAAGTAGCATGCGATCCTTTTATAATTAATGAGTACTTCGATATCGTTGACAAGGTTTTGAATGAACTTGGTTTAAAAGGAAGACCAGAAAAGATTTGGAATCTTGATGAGTCAAGTTTTGGAAATGATCCTGACAAAACAAAAGTACTTGGCGCCCGTGGATTTGCCAGTACACGAACGATCGCGTCATCTGGTAAAGATAATGTCACGACCTTGTTCACAGCCAGCGCCGCTGGTGACAAATTGCCTCCATTAATTATAAATAGAGGAAAAAATATGTGGGACCAATGGATGTCAGGCAATGGATACGAAAACACATCGTATGCTGCCACTGAAAAAGGCTGGATTGATTCAAAAGTATTCGATTAAATATTCATTTCATATTCAATTAAAAATTTTAGAAGAAGCACAAAAACGATTATAAAGTTACCATCACATGCAAGTCATTTACTGCAGCCGTTAGATTTGTCGGTTTTCAAATCAATGAAAAAGACTTGGAACGAAAAACTTGTGCAATGGCAACGATTAAATATAGGTAAGAAGTTGCCAAAAGATGAATTTAGTCGCATTCTTGGAGAAGTGTGGCGCGAACTGACTCCACTTATTATTCGGAACGGTTTTAAAAAGGGAGGTATATACCCATTCAACAGAAACACTATACCAGAAGAAACATATGACCCTGAATCATTGAAAAGATTCAAACAATTTAAAACACCAACAAAGGAAATTCCTTCTTTAAAGAGCTAAGTTCGCAAGTGGTGCTCCTCATGATGAACAGTTGTCAGGACCCTGAAGAGCATACACAAAGGATCATATTGAAAGAAAACAATGAAACGTTCAACGTTCATGCAGAAGGCAATAAAACGTCAAGTTCTCAACTAACTCCGATAGCAGCGTCTTCCAAATTGCCTTTGAACAGTCAAGGAATACGATTTGATAACTCGAATGACTCACCCAGAATCAAGATTACTGATGATCGAATTTAGTCTCCCTCAGAAAAATATTCTTTTGAAACTTTACTATTGCAGAGAATAAAACGAAGTGACACTATAGTTTAACTGAAAAAAACAAAGGTGTCAAAAGGCTGTGAAGTAATCACAAGGGAAGAGTTTTTAGAAAAAAAAAAGAAAGGAAGAGGAAGCAAAAATAATTAAAGAGGAACATAAGAAAAAACCCACGAAAAAAGAAAACAAAAATCTCCAATCCAGCAAGAAAGCAAAATGTACCAAATCATCAGAAAAGAGCTTAAAGGCAGAGGAAAAATCTCATTTTAGCTTACCAAAGAAGAAAAAGACTTATCAAAAATCTAAAAAGAGGGTGAAAAAACAAAAAAAGTGTGTTGATTACGATGAAGAATCTGAAGATGAAACAGATATTAGTTTTGCTAAATCTTCCCTAACCAGTGAAGAAGATTTTGATAGTTATCGTGAACAGTTTCTCGCAGAAATGGAAGATCTTGATGATTCGTTGCCGAGCACAGAAAATGTAAATGACGATTGTTTATCAAAAAATGATGTAAAAATTGTAACCAATGATGAATTTGAACCGGATGTCAACAAAAGGAATCCGGAAATTCGCGACTGGATACTAGTGAGATTTACAACAAAAAAGTATGTTAAGTATTTCGTAGGGAACATTATTTCTATTAATGATGAGAATATACCTATCGTGAATTTTTTCAGAAAAATAAAGAACAGTAGGTTTATATCTTTTCATTACCCAGACGTGGAAGATATATCGGAAGTAAAACATTACGATGATGATATTGTAATGTTCCTTAAGAAGCCTGATATATCCAGCAGAGGCCATGTTACGTTTAAAGAAAATTTTAAAAATTACAACATTCAGTGATGTTTGAAAGTTAAATTTGTTACCTAGGTACAGGTATAAATAGATAGATTTACACGAAATTTAATTAAGTATTTAGTTATTCTTAATAAGAAAATAGTACTGATTAGCTATTTTTAAGTGTTGATAGTATTTTCTTAAGTACAATTTGACACCAAAGCGTTCCGTGGTAAAGTTCCTAATAATATAAGACTTGATTAATATTGTCAAAAAGATGTGATTTATTGATTATTACAGTATTATTAATGTTGGTAACATAATAATTTGTTACATAGATATTAAACTAAAAGATCTCACGCGTATTTTCGAAGCTCTTTATTTTTGTAATGATTATAAGACGGGCAAAATGCCGTCATACTCCGTTGTTCTAATAAATGATACGTAATTTCGAAGTTGTAGTTTGATTCCAATCTAAAAAAAAATGTTTGGCACCCCTGGAATCTACGATGGGGCGAATGCGTCTACGAGAAACGACGAAAATTAGACGCCATAGCCCCGAATAATTTTGTTCGGCTACTTTTCCTAAACTAAGGCCAGAATTTGGCGTACAAGATAATAATGTACTATAAAACTAATATTTTTAAAAATAATTGTGATTATAATTGTTATTAGCTCTTCGAATTACACAATAGAAAACCACCAACTCTGAAAACCATCAAAGCCAGAATGCAGGAAAAATATGGGGACCAAATAGTTTTCAGTTCAACTCGCACCAAACAAACAGTCGTCTGCTTTCGTGCAACTGGTGAAAAAATTTTGGACGACGCGTGGTACACGTCAGGATGTACTGATGAACAGGAAGAAAATGAGAGAATTGTACGAAAATCCGCTGAGATTATCTTGAAAGAGATTGAATCCATGGCTTATGACACCAGTGCCTATCCTCCTTTAACTAACTTCTGCAGGGAGGCTGATGAATTGATACCTAAATCTCTCACAGTTTTCTTAAATTGTCTTGCAAAGAAGAAAAGGTCACGAGAGGTTGTGAAGAAAAAAATTACAACTATAGTGACGGCAATCCTGAGCCAGCTGGACCTTGTCTTTAAGGATGCATATCTGAAATCCATCAACCTGATGGAGATTTTATTGATGATGAATTGATACCTAAATCTCTCACAGTTTTCTTAAATTGTCTTGCAAAGAAGAAAAGGTCACGAGAGGTTGTGAAGAAAAAAATTACAACTATAGTGACGGCAATCCTGAGCCAGCTGGACCTTGTCTTTAAGGATGCATATCTGAAATCCATCAACCTGATGGAGATCCCGACCTCCGAGTAGCCGGATTACAGGTGACGCCTATCCTCCTTTAACTAACTTCTGCAGGGAGGCTGATGAATTGATACCTAAATCTCTCACAGTTTTCTTAAATTGTCTTGCAAAGAAGAAAAGGTCACGAGAGGTTGTGAAGAAAAAAATTACAACTATAGCTCATACACTTATTGCTGCTGTTCGCCCTCGATGTTTCATATCCCCTATTTTATCCAGCATCGCTCTGCTCATATACCGAAAATATGGATCCAAAAACATGGTGGACCTTCTGTCGAAGTTGGGATTGAGTGCCTCTTATTACGAGGCTCAGCAACTGGAACTCTCCACCATCCACCATACGGAAGAGCCTATTCCAGTTGAAACGTTTATTCAGTTCGCCTTTGACAATGCTGATTTCAATGTATCCACTCTCGATGGCCGGCATACTTTTCACAGCATGGGAGATGTGGTTCTCCCTGGCACAATAGCTTGAATGTTGTAAAGCTCGCTGTCCTGTCCTTGTGCCGACGCGATGCACCTCTTCACCTCCACATTTGCTAGATTTTACAATAGACCTAATAAATAATACAGAGTTTGCTGAAGCTGTTTTGCATAAATAGTTTAGACAATTAATGTAATAATAATTATGATCTCAGAATATTGTTAATTCATTGTTGGGTGGATGTAACAGTACATTGCACAAATTTCTTATTGTTGTTGGAACAATAAATGGAGACTTTATTGATTTTCACTTTGTCTTTAAACATCTACACTTTTGTTCTTTATCAAAGAGGACAGGATAATGGCTGGATAATTTGACAAATAAAATTAGTGTTTCACAAATCGTCACCAGGCTGCGCTAGTGCAGATGTAGACCTGCCATTTTGTTTTTGTTGTTTCGAAAGTTGGAACTGAGGTGAGAGCAACTTTTCGTAAATATAAATATCACATTTGTAAACGATGCCTTCATTATGTGTTGTTGGATGTGCTTCCTGAACAACCGGACATCGTTTCCCTAGCGATACTAACAGAAAAAAGCTGTGGATCGCAAGAATACGCCGAGACAAATTTAAACCCAGTTTATTCTGGGGTGTGCAAGAATAATTTCTTGGAGTCTGACTACGAGATGCCCGAAGACTCCTGTAGTAAAAACCGTAAGTAACTTAACTGATGTGAGTTTAAAACATAAACAATCTGGCAAAGTGCTTGTTGCTCAGGTATTTATAGTAGGTATAAATACTTAATGTTATTTTTTGTTTCGCAGCTACACCAAGATTCAAAAGACTTGTTGTACCAAGTCAGTTTACATGGACTAAGCCACCAACAGTCTGTTATCAAAAGAGCAGAGCGAGCTAAATGGAGATCGCACCTGAATAATGTTATATCTTCACATTCACATCAACATGAGAAATGTTAATTTTCAATAAAAATAAACGTAGCAGGTGCTCATCAATCCTTCATGATTGCTGTGTTGAAACACATAGAAGCGGTTACCGCTTTTTTCTTCCAACACATTTTGTTTTTCGTTTTTTCAATTCGATCTTTAGTTCGTTAACAGTCCAGCTTCCACATTTAACAACTATTTTTAGATAAAAATCAAAGATAAAGAATAAAAACAATGAAAAATACCTAACCCAATTACGGACGAAAGTAAACATCGTTTGAGTTTGACAGGTCTCCATCTACAGCAGCGCCACCAAGGGTTAGCCCTTAAATGCATCTTGTATCGAAAACGATACAACGTAAACTTCGTTCGAAAGTCTACGAAATTTGAATGACAGAGTGACAAGGCTGTTTATTTATAAGATCATTGCCTCCTTGAGAAACGAAAAAAAAAACATCACCTGTGGAACCAGCCGCCATTTTCAAAAGGCCAATGCCTAGTTTTGGCGCCTTTTTTTGAAAATGCCTGCACACCATTCAAACTTTGTTTAATGGATAGAGTATTTTAACACGAACAATAGTTATTATGACAGCACACTTCTAAACCGTATCCATTCCGAGATATATGCACCTGTTCATTTTTATTATTTTTTAGATTTCAGCGAAAATAACTAATTTTTTGAGATTTTATCTATTTTATACCAATGAGTGATCATGATTTTTACAACATATTGAATGAAGATATTATATTAAATAATATAAAATATAGATAAAACAAATATATATGTTACATATTGTGTTTAATCATTATATAATCATCTTATTTTAATTCTTGATAGTGGCAGCACTATGTTGAAGCCCGGTACTGTCCTAGAACCTATCCTCTCTTTAAGGATCTCTTTTTATCCCTACATAATATATAGTATATATTTTATTAATTAGGCAACATAATCAGATTTGACTATCAACTCAAACATTCGAGTATACAGAGTATTTAAGAGCATTCTGGAATATTCGGAAACATTTCAGATCTCTGTTGAACGTTCCAGAACACTCTCGAAAGTTGTGGATTATTCTGAAAAATTGTGGAATAATTGTTGTATGAATGGATAAGGCCACCTACTGGTAGAGGTATAAAAGCAAGATCCCACGTGGGTTCGAACGTTCCAGAACATTCTGGCATTCCACAGTATGTTCACAGAACATTCCACAGTTCGGGAACATCCCAGACCATTGTGGAACGTTCCAAAACACACTCCAATGTTGTGGAATGTTCTAGAACATTATGGACCATTCGAAGATTTTTTTGCATGGAATGGGGCTACGTACTGTGTTAGGTATATAAAACAAGATACGTCGTGGGTTCGTACGTTTCAGAACATCCGAAATATGTCAGCACACTTGTAAACCGTATCCATTCCAAGATAAATGCACATATTCATTACTATATTTTTTTTTATTTCAGCTGAAAATAACTTTTTTTTTTCGATTTTATCTAACTCATACCAATGATTTACAACGTAATCACATAACATCCGGCGGCAGGGAACTCCCTCCAGAATTCTAGCTTTTGCTGGAAAAATGTGGAGGGGAATAATCATAGTCACCTCGCTTATTAGCGTTACGGCTAGCACCATGGAACAACAACAACAACGTACTTTATGTACAACATATTATTATTTAACATAACTAGTATAATTATTATTTAATACGTTAATATATGCTAAATAAGAATAATAATATATTAAATCAGAATAAAAATTATAATGATCATATTATTGTAACATTCGAGGGTGGCGACATGTTGCTTCCGTCCTAGAACCTTCTCTGCTAAGAAGAATTGCTTGTTGTGTCTGCATAACATTAATATATTCGAGATTTTAGGTAAATCAGTTTTGGTTGCTATTTTTTTTTATGGTAAAATCATCACAGAACTAAACAACCAAAACTGTAGCCAATCAGATTGCTCCACGCCAGGCACCAAAAACTGTAGCCAATCAGATTGCTGCACGCCAGGCACGCATCGCCCCACGCCTCCCTCTTTCCCGCGCCTCCCCCTCTGGCGCCTGCGCCAGTAGCGCCCGCGCCCCGCTCAGCTCACTCATCGTTCTGCTTTCGTAGTGCGTATGTGTATCTATTTGGTTTTCTTTAACTACGACTACGCTATACTTTGGACTCTGTTTTTCTGCCTTTTTATGACCTGTGCTATGTTTTTGGACTCTGTTATCTTGCCTTTTTGTGACCTGTGCTACGTATTTGGACTCCGATATCTTGCCTTTTTGTGACCTGTGCTGCGTCGATGGACTTTGAGATCGCTTTGTGTTCGGTATTTTGTGTGGGCTCATTGAATAATGAATCAATTACCACCTTGTGTTTCTTGTCTAAGAAGCGTAAATCGAATAGGTGGACGCCGAACTCTGCGATCATATACCTTGAGTCCGGATTATATAGAAAGGAATCCTTTTGTAATAAACTACTTGGCTGAAGTCTGCAACATTCTTGAAGTAAGTCAAAATTCAATTTGTTTTGTTTTTACTAATAATAACTCATAAAGTAATTAATTTTGATGTTTTATATAGTCAATCTAATTACACCGTGTCGTCACCAAGTTTAGCAATTTTGACAGGGTGTGATTTTTGATAGTCCTACATGCCTAAGTACTTCTGACCCCGCCGTACTAAAAGAACCAAAAAGATCTCTGATCATACCCTCGAGCTAATGGAAGAAAGACGCGAAATGGTTCTGCAGTCTTCGGAAGGCTTCTCGATATCGGTGACTCAATAAACAGATCTCTAAGTCTCTGACTCACGACATTCGGCTATTTAATACTAACCATATTAAAGAAGTGATTGAGCGGAACAAAGGCTCCAAAGTGTTCGCAAGAGATCTGTCTATTGGGCAGAGCCAGTTGAGGAAGCTGAAGACCGAGGATGGCAGAACCGTATCGTCCAAGCTACTGAGGTAGGTCGAGAAGTTCTATGGACAGTTATACACGTCCACCGGCCCACCCGTTAGCAGTCTGGCCAACGATCCAAGGGCTAGACTAACCCGACACCATACCGATGATATCCTGCATGTCAGCTTGTACGAGATTAGTAGGGCTCTCAGACAGCTTAGAAACAACAAGGCACCCGGGGCACGATGGAATTACGGCTGATACTCCTGAAATACTAAATAATGTATGTCTTGAAGTTCCCACAAGGAACCTTCGACATCGGAAATTGCTTCAAGTGAGTCTCGGACACACTAACTACAGAAACAGCAGCTTTATACCAGGAACTTTGACTGTATTAAATCAACTGAATAAAGACCCTCGCTTTGATTTATTCTGTAGCAGCACTCGAACTGTTAAAACACTTATTAGTAGAGAACCTACTCTTTTAGTTAATTATTTGTTTTATATAACTTCACTTTTTCAGAGACTCGTAAACTATTTCTGTACATCTGTGGTAGCTTTGTAATTGGCCATTGTTAAATTATACTTTTATAATCATGTAGTTAGGCTGTAAGCTCCCCAAACAAAAATAAAATAAAACGCTGGATGCAAGCAGCGCAGGACCGGTCGTCATGGAGATCTTTAGGGGAGGCCTATGTCCAGCAGTGGACGTCTTTCGGCTGATATGATGATGACATGCCCTAAGCGTTTACGAGCGGACAGCACGGTTAACGATTGGTCTTGGTTGTTAACTAGTGATAGCAATCTTTAAGCCATGTCAGAGACCCCCCAAAGGTAGCCCCGCCATGTTTTCATACAAAAAGAATGATAGTTACATAGTGTCAGTAACAGTGTGTTTGTTTTGTGATTGTTTATCTACCTATTTTATCTCGTATAAAAATCGGAAACATCACGTAATATCGGCGTGTTAACCACTTATATATTAAGAAAACAGATTATATAAAATGCCTTTTTAATGCCCTACTACGATATGTTTGTTCACAGTGTAATTGTTTTTTTATTCCTTTTCAGTTTGGTCAACAAGACAGAATTTGCCATAATTGCTTGCGACGTGCTCAACGCTTTATATCTCAAGCTAGAGAGCCAGAACTTCAAGTTGAACCAACTCCTCAAGAAGAACCAGCACCTCAATTAGAGCCAGCGCCTCAAGTACACCCAGCTCCTCAAGTACAGCCAGCTCCTCAAGTACAGCCAGCTCCTCAAGTACAGCCAGCTCCTCAAGTACAGCCAGCGCCTCAAGTACAGCCAGCGCCTCAAGTACAGCCAGCGCCTCAAGTACAGCCAGCTCCTCAAGTACAGCCAGCGCCTCAACTACAGCCAGCGCCTCAAGTACAGCCAGCGCCTCAAGTACAGCCAGCGCCTCAAGTACAGCCAGCGCCTCAAGTACAGCCAGCTCCTCAAGTAGAAGCAGTGCCTCATATTGAAGATGAGCCGATGCCTGATATCGAGCCACTACCTATCCCGGAACATGCACCTACTACAGTTCGATTTCCTATGCAAGGTTATTCCCGAGCACCTTTTAATACCAGGACGTGTATATTTGAATCGTGTCAGAATAGGAATCTTCAAAGAATTAACCGAGCTTTGAGAGCCACTATCTTAAGAGAAAAATGTTTTTACATTCCCTATGGTGCCCGAGTTTGTAATGAGCATCGCCTTGACCCCGTTTGGCAAGATATTGAAAGCAGCACACGCCATGTTTATCACACTTTCTCACCCACACAAGCCACAGATATAGCGAATTTACTACGAACTTCTTCAACAGCCTTGAATTTTGAAGCTTTACATACCATAGATGACGCTCAATTCGTTTATTATATAGGTTTCACAAAACCTCAGTTTTTGCAAATATTGGATGAAACGCCATCTTTAAGATTAGAACGCAAGCCAAACACCACGCTAGCCTGTCTTATAATGAAACTGCGCACTGGAGAACCCAATACTAGGCTTGCTAAACTACTTAAACTTTCAAGATTTGTTTTTGAAAATAAAATGAAGAAAGCGCGTGAATGTTTAACAGCTGAGTTTGTGCCAAGATATTTGGGATTTGACCACATAACCAGAGAAGAAGCAATAAGCAGAATACTAGCAATACCTAATTCTCTTTTTGGAAACCCTAATGACGCTCTTGAAGATAGAAGAGCCATAGTTATACTGGATGGTACTTATATTTATCTACAAAAAAGCAGTAATTATTATTTTCAGCGCAAATCATATAGTTTGCATAAGTGGCGAAATCTTTACAAGCCATTTTTAATTGTATGCCCTGATGGTCATATAATTGACATTTTTGGACCATACGATGCTACAACATCAGATGCTGTTATTTTAAATAATATGTTGAATTATGATGATGATAATTTTCATTGGTTCTTCAAAAGAGACGACGTTTTTATTTTGGATCGTGGATTTCGTGACTCGATAAATGAATTGAGATATTTTGGGTATAATCCTAAATTGCCGACAACAAGCCGTGGTCGCCATCAACGTCAACTCACAACCCAACAAGCCAACGATTCAAGAAAAGTGACGATGTGTCGTTGGGTGGTCGAGACAATAAACGGAAGGCTCAAAAATCAGTTTAAGTTGCTTCGGCACGTTGTTAATAATAGAGGACTTGGACATCTATTTGAAGAAATTAGGATCGCTGGGGCCTTACTAAACGCATTCGGAAAACCTTTGACGGATCACAGGCTAGTGGCCGAAATTCTTCAAAGCCTTTCAGAGCGAACTGAGATTAGTGTTAATCATTTAGGTAATTATGTCTTAGCTCACAATTTAAATGCTCGAAGAGTAATGTTTTCTTCCATTACAAGCGAAAATGCAGCACTCGATAACTTCCCAGTGCTTAGCGAAGACGATTTAATTATCTTTGCACTGGGAACATATCCCCTAAAACAAGCTAGAAGTTATTACGGGGAGCATATCAAAGAAACTGGCTCTTATGTTATTGAAGTGTGTCAAGAGCTTAATTTGGAGAACTTGAACCAATTTAACATTTCCGTCACTAACCCATGGTTGCTAAGAGGACGAATCCAGTCTCGTCATCGGCAATCTAGGACATATTATGTATATATATTATTAGATTCAAGCGAAGAAGGCAGGAATGCAATAAAAGGGCATTACTGCAGTTGTGTTATTGGCACTCGCACTTTAGGCTCTTGTGCCCACATAATGTCAATCTTATGGTATTTGGGCTGGGGAAGACATCAAGAAAATCTAAGTCCTCCAGCCCTATTTCTTGACTCAATAACTGTAAGACACGATGTCGAGAATGAAATCCATGATCTGGTAAGCGAAGATGAGGCATAAAAATGTATGTGTAATAATTATGTAAAATTATGTTAAATAAAAGGTTGAAATCTAGCCGTTTTTTAAATTATTTTAGTTTATTTATATACCCAGTTTGCAAAAAAGTAGATTTTACTTTATTTTATCATTTTTAACTGTGGAACGTTCCAGAGCTCTCTCCAATGTTAAGGAATATTCTGGAAAATTGTGGAATATTCGAAGTCTTTTTTTTAGTATGGGTGGGGCTAACTATTCTTGATTTATATGCCTCTAACACTAGATAGCCCCCACCCACACAAAAAAAGCTTCGATGGTCCATAATGTTCTAGAACATTCCACATCATTGGCGTGTGTTCTGAAACTTTCCACAATGGCCCGGAATGTTCCTGAACATCCCACAACATGCCAGAATGTTCCGGAACGTTCGAACCCACGAGGGATCTTGATTTTTATACCTCTACCAGGAGGTGGCCCTATCCATCCATACAAAAAATATTCCAGAATATTCCAACTTTCGAGTATTCTGGAACGTTCCACAGAGATCTGGAATGTTTCCGAACATTCCAGAATGCTCTTTATACTCAAGAGTTTGAGTTGATAGTCAAATGTGATTATGTTGCCTAATTAAGAATATATGTAGAGAATATTATATTAAGGGTGTATTAAGAATATACAGGGTGTAAAGGACGGTGTACCGAAAACTGAAAGGGCATGCTTAGTCAACGAAACTGAACAACTTTCCCAAAGCAACATTTTTGGGAAATGAAAATATATTTTTAACTCTCCACACAAAACGTTCGACCAGAGTGAGCAATTTGTATGAAGAGGTCAACATTTTTCTTTAGGAAAGTTGTTCTGTTTCGTTGACTGAACACGCCCTTTCAGTTTTCGGTACACCGTCCCTTACACCCTGTATATAAACAGAAATTCTTATAGAGAGGAATCCCTCTCTATAAGAATAACAATAGTACCGGGTTTCAACAAAGTGCTGCCACCATCAAAAGTTAAATAAGATGATTATATAATGATAAAACATTATATAATATATATTTATTTGTTTTTTATATATTTTATACTATTTTATATAATATTTTCATTCACTATTTTATAAAAATCATGACAACTCATTAGTACAAAATAGATAAAATCGCAAAAAATGAGTTGTTTTCGCCGAAATCTAAAAAATCATAAAGATAAATAGGTGCATTTATCTCGGAATGGATACGGTTTAGAAGTGTGCTGTTATAATAACTAATGTTCGTGTTGAAATACTCTATCCATTGAACTAGGTTTGAATGGTGTGCAGGCATTTTCAAAAAAGGCGCCATCCCGCTGAACATTTCCAGCATTGGCCTTTATGTCAAAAGTTTTGCTGTGCAGGAGGTTTGCTAATTGAGTTTTGAAGATTTTGAATCTAAGATAATCAGAGATTATTATGCTTTTCTAATAACGAAAAATACGGAATCTACTCGTAAGTTCATCAACTTTGTCTATTATATCGTATTTCTTCATAATATTCTTTTCTAACCTCCCAAATTCCACATTTTTTGCTTGTATCGAAAACGATACAATATGCAGTAAGAGTATTTATTATGCTTCTTTTTTCTGAATAACTCGGTATGTGTTCCTATGCTTTTTGGTGATTTATTTCTTTTCTTTTGCTTACGGGTTATGTATAGCTTGGTTTATTTTATTTTAGACAAGCATGGCGAACAAAAAAGAACGCGAAATAGAGGAAATGCTTCGCATGCTCGAAAATGGCTTTTCTTTTTTCTTTTTCTTTTTTCTTTTTTCTTTCTTCTTTTTTCTTTTTTATTTTTTTTCGCACAAAGACGGCTCAATATTTTACTTTGTTTAAAACATTCAATCATTTGGTCATTTTTTAGTTAGTTTTGCCTTCTTTTACTATTGTATTTAGCATCAGCGCTGGTGAATCTCAGTATCCTTATCTGAATGCCTAACTTCTTAACAGTGGCTATTGACCCAGAAAATCTAGTAGTTAAGAAAGTTGAGAATAAGAAAATTGCCAAGGTTGTTTTTTTCTGTCTGAGAAGAGCTTTGTGTTCTGGTATAAGGAACATCATTTATCTTACATACTTAGTTACAATTTTGGCTTTTAGATTTTCTCTTCGGTTGGCTGTGAGCATTATTACCCTATTAACCACACAAACAATTATCATTATTTTGGGCTTGTATATTGTGCGATACATTGTAATTGAACAATGGAATCAAAAAATCTATTCTTTCTTTTGACTTACATCATTGTCAACACCAGTCTGTCTGTCCATGCACAGATCATCTACAATATCAACAACACAGTTGTTTACAGTGACAACACTGTAAGCTTCACAAACAACACCATCAACTACAATTCCTTAGGTCTATCAGGAAACATGACCGATTGGATCAAAAACATTGCTCATAAGAGTGGATTGAATTCATTGAAACTTTCTCAAGATGGAAAATCTAGTCACGATCACTCAGCCAGTGATCATGGAAGGTTGAATCCAGAATCGAGGACCAACGATGAACCAGAAAAGACAATTAGAGGTACACAAGGCGTGGAATTCTACACCACACCGACAATACCTGTGAAACTTGATGGGTTGTTTAGACGTTATAACTTTGATCACTTGAAGAAGGGAAATGACAACATGGATGGTCATGAAAGTGGTTCTAATGGAGAAAGACAGACTCTAAATGACTCAAGAGTGACTAGGGTGACTGGAGAAAACATCAATTATGTTTCAAATGATCAAGGTAAGATGATTAAAGACAGAATAGTGGATAAGATGGACAGATGTGCAAGGTTTCCATATGGACAGTCATTAAAGTACAGTTTCATTAGTAAGTGTCAAGAGTTGATTACAAAAGTGCTTAAGGCAGATCCGGAGTTTAGCTACTCTGACACTTATGTTAACATATTGGTCTCATTGTCAATTAGGACTGAGCTGGTACATGCAAAAATAGAATCTTTGTATAATGACACATGTTTTTTAGAAGAGTTGGCGGAAATTATCTACGAAAGTGATGTTGCACATGAATAAAGCAATAGAGAAAGTAGAGTTGGTGCATTTCTCTTTAGACAACATTCAAGTTGGCAGAGGCAGGAGGTCTTTGCTTAGTATGGATGAAGGATTCATTTCCAGTTTGGCAGAAAAGTCTGCTGTAAACACATTGAATGGCTTAAAAGAATCCGGCATCCTTCTATCTAACATTGGTAATGAACAGAGCAAGTATGCCACCATTCAGAGTAATACCATATCATTAATTAATAAACTGAGATGGGACGGTAGCACTAAAGTAAGGATCCTTAGGTTCCCTCAACTTAACTGGGCAGAACCTCTAACAGTAGACAGCTTGGATACTTCAATTCCCGACTTAACAGGAGAGCTTGAACACATAGAGAGATCTGAATTTCTCTTGTCCAAAATGCCTCAATGCGTCAACCTGCTGACCTGGTCATACAGAGGTGTTTATAAAAAATGCATAAACAAGGTTTCAATCATCACCTTTGAGAATGGCTCTATGTGCAGGATTGCTGCAGAGTGTGCAGGCTACCTTAATTCCAGTTACGTGTGCCATCAGGATCAAATCTCCCCTGACTGTCCTTCAGTTACTATGTTAACAAATCATGATAGCTACGGCTTTTATCACCAAGACCTGAATCCGAGGAATAAGATCAAGGCTCAGGAGTTCTTAACAGACAAAATGTCTTATTCCACTCAGTCTGGAGAATTCAGGATATGCTCCATAGAGGGGATTTGGTATAACAAGGAGCCTTGCAACCAATCACTAACCTATTTTGGTGAGATTCAATTTAACGTGTATGACAATGGGCCCATTGAAGTGGATGTCATGTCCATCAACCAATTTAGGCTAAACTTTAATAAGTCAGATATAAATCACTACAGATGCAATAATAAGGAGTGCTTAGTTGAAGAAAGCATGAAAGCCTGCTCAGGAGATAGGAACTTCTGTACTCACGTAAATAAAAACTGCCCACCGGCTTCAAAAAAGAGATGCACTATACTCTCCAACAGCATGGGCCTAATTTCACTGAAGGCAAAGACCAGGAGATTGAATTCAAACTTCAACTTGTGGGCCAAGGTAACTTACGAAATAAACATCATTGAGGACGAGGGTAAGACCATTCTAGTGACTAGGGGAAAAGAAGCTTTTTACTTCGAGAAAGGTTGTCACTACAACATGCATTGTGCAGAGTCAACCATATTCGTAGAATGTTCTTGCAAAATCTTGAAGGCAACACTGAATATTGGAGACTTGTACACCTGGTTTGATTTTGAATATGAAAATCTCAATGACACAATTGAGTTAGAGGTTCCATATGGAGTGCTTAGGGGAGGCCTGCAACCAATTTTGACATTGTATGGCGAGTATGGGATAATTGGGAGGGAAATAACTAACTACATCGTAGTACATCGTCGGGTAGTAGCTCTAAACAAACGTGTATCCACAGCTCCTCGAATATTTTAATCAAAAACCTAGTCAAAATTACAAATTTCGTTTTAAAATTAGTATCAGGTTAGAGTAAATAAAATTTCCTACTGTTCAAATATATATCTTAATCCAAACTGTCAGTGTAAACGGTGTTAAAGTGCATAAATAGCAACAAGTGAAGTGCATCATACTTGCTTATTTTTCAAAATTACCTTCACTTATACAACAACTTTACTGCCCACAAGATACGGTAACCGATATTCGTAGCTGTTACCAGAGACTACGACGGCTCAGATGGTTAACCTTTTGGGCTAGCGCACTGAGCTAACGCAAGTTCGATCCCCAACATCTCACTTTTTGTAAACATTTATTTATTTCTGTGATTGTTGTCGTCTGAGTGCTGCCATCTATCAGCGGCGAAACAAAACAACAGTAAAGGGCCGACAGTGGCGCCCCCGAGGACAATTGTGGACTTTCAAGGAAACTCGATTCATGTATTGTGTGACTACAAGCGCCACTTCCACAAACATGAACGGCATGACTATGTGTTATGCCTGCCAAGGGGAGATTAAAGATGACGAAGACCGTCTGCGCTGCAAGATGGCAAGTTGCTCGAACATATTCCATCTAGCTTGTACCTCTACAACCGCGCGTAGCATGAGCAAGGAAGATAATGATGAGTGGGTTTGTCCGGAGTGTCGCATTTCGATGAAAAAGGGGGGTGACAACTCACTAACACCCGTGGGCTCTTCCAAAATGCGATCAGCGGCTGTGACTTCGAGGAATAAAGTTATAAAACCACCGGCAAACGAAGATTACCGCTCCATTGAATATCTGGAGATCAATGCGGAGATAAGAAAATTGCATCAAGAGGTTGCTGACATATCTGCGATGCTGAAAAATGTGCTGGAATCAGTAACAGGTTTCGGCTCCAAAATGGACACCGTGATTTCCCGGACGCAGCTGGTAGAGTCAAAGTTGGAAACTCTTGGAGGTAGAGCTCAAAATGCTGTTCAGTCTCAAACCTCTGCTACGAACCAGAAATCGAATCCATCGGAATCAAAGGCCGAATCTTGCTCCGGAAGTACTTTCGCGTCAAAGGCAGCAGAAAAACAAATGATTTTGGGGGCAAAAATGGTTTCAATCCGGCCGGAAATAGAGGGGAAGAGAGTACGGACAACATCATCTGCCCAAGTTATTCCCTCACAGCAGCAACGAAACGAAGAATCGTTTGAGGCGCCGCAAAAAACAAACACAGCCGATGAACCAGAAGACGGAGAGGGATGGATAGAGGTTCGGAAAAAATCTCGTCGTCCACAATCTATGTGTTGTCTTGCGGGACCGAGCGTCACAACATTGCAAGCCGTCGAGCGCCGAAGATATTTCCACTTATGGAATATGCGCTCGGGCCTGGAAGAGGTTCAAGCATATCTTCAGCAAGTGTGTGCTCCGGAATCTGGAACCGTAGATGCACTGAAACCGAAGGGCGACTACAAATCGTATAAAATAGGAGTCCCGGCCGATTTGTACGATAAGTGTTTCTCCGTGAACATGTGGCCTGACAACGCTAGGGTGAAGCCATGGATACCCTTTCGAGGAGGTTGGCCGAAAACGAACTCAAGAAAGTAGTCCTTATATGCCCAATGACGGGGATTTGGTGACGATCTGCTACCAAAACACCAGAGGATTGCGCACTAAGTTGAGCAGCTTCTATACCAGCGTGTTAGCCGCCACTGCCGACTTGATTGCGGTTACAGAATCAGGTATCAATGATACTGTGCACGATGGAGAGCTCGTTCCTGATGGATATTCTATATTGCGGGGTGACAGGATGGATGGACGAAAACACGGAGGAGCTTTGCTGATCGCAAAACCTACACTGCAACTGCACAAGATTCCGTTGGAAGACGGTATAAACATCGACACCGCTTCTTTTGAAATGGTTTCTGCGGCACTGCATCGGCATAATAAGTACTTATTTACGTGTATTGTTGTTTATACTCCCCCCAAATCTAATTATAATGACTATTTGCACCTGTTTAAAATGATTGAGAATGTCTGTGTTAAATATGAAAATGTATTAGTTTTAGGCGATTTTAATTTGTACTCTGCATCTGTAGATTCTCTTAGTTATTTTGAATATTTTATGACCTTTTGCGAATTCCGTCAAAGAAACTTTGTCGAGAACTGTAATGGCAGGACACTAGACTTGGTGTTATCAGCGCTGGACGAGGGCGACGTCAGGGTAGAGTTGGAGAGCGAGTCCCTTGTACCGAAGGTAGACCCACAGCATCCGCCCTTGGCTGTCAGTGTCAGGAGCAGGGTGATGGTGTCAAGCTCTACTGTCGATGACCCTGGGACGCAGGCGTCACTACCGGACCTGGGTGATGCGGACCACAGGCCGCAGTGGAACTTTCGTAAGGCAAACTTTCCTCTTTTATATGACTCTTTGGCGACAACAGACTGGACGCCTCTATATGATATAAAGGATGTACAGGGGGCGGTAGAGTGCCTTTATAAAATTGTGACAAGTATTTTAGATAATTGCATTCCAAGAAAAAAGCGTAGAGCCGGGTACTCTACCAGATATTGTTATCCGGAATGGTACACGGCGGACTTAATACGCGACATTAAACTGAAAGCTAGTCTACACAAAAAGTTTAAAGCTAGTAAGTCTCAATGTGATTACGAAGCGTTCTCAAAAAGTAGAGCCCATGTCAAAAACAAAATTGCTTTGCGACATGACGAGTATCTAAGTAGAGTCCAAGTTCAACTTACGAAGGACCCGAAATCGTTCTGGAACTACGTCAAGAACAAACGTTCTAAGCGTAGTAGGACCGCGCATATCACAAAAAATGGCATTGTCATAGCTGACGACACATGTGCGCAAGAGTTCGCGAAGTATTTCGAGTCTGTGTACGCTGAGGTGGCACCGCGGTTAGACGCGGAGGCAGCTTTGACGGAGAGTGGTAGCGCCCGGGTGCACGTCTCGCAGCTCACACTGAGAGATGTGCGCGCTGCTTTGACTCTACTCAAGCCGAAGCACTCCGTTGGCCCCGATGGCATACCACCTTATTTAGTGAGGGACTGTCGGAGTGTATTGGACAGACCGTTGCTCTACCTCTTTAACCTGTGCCTTGACAAGTCTGAATACCCCGATGTTTGGAAGATTACTAGAGTAATTCCAGTGCCAAAAGGTGCAACAGGGTCAGATGTCAGCGGTTACAGGCCAGTAGCGGTTCTGTCTACGTTTGCAAAGGTCTTCGAGTCGGTGTTGCAACGTAGCATCTACCTCCAGATGAGGGAACAGGTTGCGGACGCACAGCACGGGTTCCGACCAGGTCGTAACACTGACTCTAACCTTCTGTGTTTCGTCTCTCACGTTACGCCGATACTCGATACGGGGGGGCAAGTAGATGTCGCTTACTTCGACTTCCGGAAGGCATTTGATACAGTGGACAACGACGTTCTTTTGGAGAAGTTGAGTCGGGTCGGCTTCACCCCCCAACTTATGCGGCTCTTCGTCAGCTATCTTAAGCACCGGAGGCAATATGTGGAATACGCGGGATATACATCAGAACCGTATTTCACATTTTCAGGTGTTAGCCAGGGCAGCAACTTGGGGCCTTTAGAATTTATCATTATGATTAATGACCTTCCGGAGGTCATAAGAGACGCTGTCTCTCTCTTGTTTGCGGACGACCTTAAGTTGTTTATGGAAGTAAGACACATCACGGATTGCCAAAAGCTGCAGAGGGATATAGATCGGGTGGTGGAGTGGAGCAAACTCAACAAACTCTACTTTAATGTTGGGAAGTGCGCGCTGATGTCTTACACCCGCGTACGTGAGCCTCTGCAACACCAGTACTCGGTAGATGGCGCTGAAATGACGCGGGTAAGAGAGGTAAAAGATCTGGGGGTGCGCATGACCACCGATCTAACGTTTCGTGATCACATTGTTGATGTCACCAAGCAAGCATTTAAAAAGCTAGGTTTTGTAATGAGACAGGCTAGAGAGTTTAGGAGCATTGAGGCTGTAAGTGCTTTGTACAATGCTTTGGTTAGAAGCAAACTGGAAAGTAGTGCAATTATCTGGCACCCACATGAAGCAAAATATAGCGTCATGGTGGAGAAAGTGCAAAATCGATTTATTAGGTACCTATATCTCAAGCGGTACGGGGTCTATCCTTTCTTTCCGCTTATGTATCCAACCCTGTTCGTTTTGGGCATGGTTGGTTACAATGAGCTGGAAGTCAGGAGGGGCCTCGCACTTGCTACATATGTGTTTAAGGTGTTCCGGGGCATGCTTGAAAACCCGTTAGTATTGGCACGGTTGGGACTCTATGTGCCGAAAAACTACCTCCGGGCGAGGACGCACAAGCTGTTCCACATCCCGCTGGCGAGGACGGCGATGCTGCGGGAGGCGCCGGTGACGCGGGCGCTCGCTCTCTTTAATGTCATATCAGAGAGGACTGAGGTGGACTTGTTCCAGTGTTCTTTGACGGGATTCGCAAAAGTCGCCACTTTTTGTCTATGTTATAAGTAAGTAAGTAACGTCTGTGTTCTTTATAACCTGTTTCTTTGTACTCTAAATTAATGTCTGTTTGTGTCAATTTGGTTTTTGTTAACTGTTAGGTCACAAGCACGTATGTAAATAAATAAAAAAAAAAAAAAAAAAAAAAAAAAAACTGTAAAGAAACTAATCCCTGTGTTCGCTTTCAATGTTTTTTATGCGCAGGAAAAATTAAAAATCCTAGTTGTCTGACACAAGAAGAGAGAATAATTATAATACTGCTTTCAACAACTACCATGATGGCGTTCCTCAGCATGTCATACGTAATATGCAGAATGACAAGTACAAGAATTGCTACCCAAGTGGAGAGAATAAACAGGAAGATAATCATTCTCCGAAACAAGGCCCAAGAGAGACATCTATCCACACAACAGAGAAGAAAATCAAAACCTGATGATGAGGGCCTTAGCGAAATCCTCACTCAGAGTAATGAAGGTCACTTCAATATTAATGATGGTGAGGATGGTGTGGAGATTAAGACTAGGACGCCACATGTGGAAAAGAGATTTGTTCGAAGAAACCCCAGTCATTTGTACCTTAATGTCATGTTTATGATAGTTATGATCACTCTTCCCACTAAGCCACTACTTTCTGAAGCTTGTTTCGATAGCACCACACTAATTTCAGATCAGAAAGAGTGCATAAATGACAGTATGGATACAAAAGTCTGCAAGATCTCCACAACAGTCCGCATCTCAGGCCCTCCAACTGGGCAAAAGACTTGCATAAACATTCAGGATGAAAATGGCTACACCAGTGGTTACGTTTCAATTGAAGTAGTGTCCAACAAGTTTGTGTGTTCAAGAAACTCTCTTTATAAAACAGCTCAGGCAAAAATCAACACAAAGGTCATTAGCAATTGTCCAGGCACTGGCAGATGCACAAATTGGGAGCAGTGCACCACATTCATGAAGAGTACAGACATGCAACATGAATTGTTTCCAAACACCATTAACAAACTTTCTGCATTTGACTGCTCAACACCGGGGGGATGTGCAGGAAATGGGTGCATGAGATGTGACAACGGATGCGTTTTTACGGCCATGGAGTTCGTTAGGTCAGATGACAAAGTATATGATGTATTTGATTGTCCCTCATGGGTGCCTCATCTTTCCTTAAGTGTGAGGTACCACAACATGCCAGGCTTAGACGACTTTGAGACTACTCTGATTGGCTCCGATTCTCATGAAACAAGTGATTTGAAACTAACGAAGATTGCAGACTCTGTTCCCGTGTTCTCTGGAGATCCCTGCTTTATGAGAGACAGCAAAGATGTTTATTACACGTCCTGTCAGAAGGGCTCAGAGCTCATGTCTGGTTCGGTGGGAGAGATAAGGTGTCCAACCCATGAAGATGCTGTCCAGCTTAGCGACAAGTGTATTGTTGCCAAGAACATGTTGAGAATCAGGAACATAAATTGGGATACTATAGTTGCCAACAACCAAATAGACATTAAGAAGGCTATTGGCCAGTCAAGACTTCCCAGACTATACGGCGATGTCATGGTTGACAGTTCTTCTGACGGGTCAGTCTTCTTCAGGTACATGTCAGGTGAGACTTACGAAATACAAGTCAACTTCAAGAATATTGAGGTATCAATCAGGAAGGAGAAAAGAAAATGTTATGGCGAAAGTTTAGAAATAGTTGGTTGCTATTCCTGTGTAAGCGGGGCCACTTTGATCACAAAGCTGAGGGCAAGTGCAGATAACACCTTGGGAATGATCTCCTGCAAAGGGATGAATCCAATACCTCTGATCATCAATCAGGTAGAAACGCCATTCAACATAAGTGTATTTATCAACGACAAGATAAATGGCGATGGCTGCACTATAAAATGTAGCGGAGGGACTATCCCTTTGTCAGCTCAAATTGATCTAAAGGAGCAAATCATGATGAATGTTGACAAGGAAGACCTAAGTGTTGGGCATTACAATTCAACTGACTCAATGAGTCTTAAGTTATCTAACATTAATTGGTGGCTATACATACCCTCTTTTTCTTTAGGGTCACTGATAGTCATAATATCAGTTGTCATAATGGTCTTTAAATGTCTTTATCAAAACAATGGAAGGGTCAGTGTTCTTCCCATGTACAACATGATAAAGAGAGATTAACATACCTCTCTGCATTTGTTTAGTCCTAAGATAGATATAATTCATTTAGCCAACTTTAGATTAAAGGTGAACTGTCTGAGGACGAGACAGAGTCTGATGGCGAAGATTTGGATTATTATCCAAATCCTAGGGATTTGCAGTCTGTTCTCGAAGAAAATTCGTACAGTGATGGGGAGGGCGGTGTTGGTGATTTAATTTCTGATGATCCAGTTGGAGATGGTTCCCAAAACCTTGCAGATGCAGAGGTCTTCCCAGATCCACCTTTGATCGACGAGAATGCTGAATGTAGTGCGCCCAGTTCCATAAATATAGGCAGAAATTTAATTTGGAAAAGGCAGTCTCTTGCTTTTCGTGAAGAACATATAAAATTTATAACCGAATGGAATGAAGAATTATCACAAGATATAATGGCGATGCAGAGTCCATTCCAATTTTTAGTTATTTTTTCAGTAACGATCTCATTGCAAAAATTTTAATTTCATTCAAAAGAACCCAGACCGACGTGACATAGTAAACGCAAAGGATATCCGCCAATACCTGGGTATTTTGACTTTTATGTCCGTTTACCATTATCCCAGCATCCGTTCTTATTGGGGTAGATATGGGTTTACTCCTATAAAAGAAACGATGCCGGTGAACTATAACTCGAGCTCATGATGGTTCGCGTGGTCTACAGCAATCGGGAAAAACCCCCCCGTGGTTACGACGCTTCCGTTAAGGATGTCGGCGGTAACTTGAAACTTGTCACGGGAAGGAGGTGGTATAACGTTCACTGTTGCCTCCCCATCTTGGACGCGCGTGACAACTTGCGTCGATCCGCTGAAATGAACACCGTCCGCTCTGCCGCACGACGAGACCCCGCTCTCGCCGCTCAACTCGATGTCCCAGGGCGCCTTTACTGCAATAAAAAGGCTCAAGATTGTGCCGTCAAAGCTCCTGTTTTGGTGTTCAATGACAGCCAATATGACATGACCAACCTTGAGGTTGCCAACGCCATGGACGCATCCGCCGCCGAACTCGCCATGTCTGCCATGCTCTTCGATCCGCAAATTCTTATGGAGGACGTCGAAACGGGAATTCTTCCAGTTATCGGAATGCTTTGGCGAAAGAACTACGTATCCGTGTTTAAGCCCGGAACTGTCAAACAGGGTAACCGCTACGTTGATACAATCGAGTTCTTCTTCCGAGGCGACTACTCCCTCACCTATGTGCATCACTTCCGAACTTACATTCAGCCATTCGTCGACCTACGCTATGTCAGCTCGCGGGGAATCGTCTATCTGGGTGAATTCGTTGAAACTCGAGGCCCCTACCTCATTCTTAAAATTGTGAAAACCATTTACGACTCTCCCGCCTCGGGAGTGAACATGGTCATCCCTCTCTCTGAGGATCTGCTCAACAAAGTGTTGGTTCAATATTACACTTATGAACCGACTGTTATCGACAGTGAGGGTGAGTTTAAGGTCAACTTCACCCGACGGCGGATGCTCGTCCCCGAATCTCTACACCAGGCCGCGCTCAAGTACGCACTTGCGCAGACGCAAGCGAAATTCTCCAACAATGCGATTTTTGAGTATCTGCGATCTATGGCCGCCCGCGTCGTCGTTAACGGAACCGAAGTTGTCACCAGTTCCGAGCAGATCTCAGCGATAGACCTCTATCACCTCGCTGACGCCATCTACCTAATCGCTTTTGTGGAGCGGTATAACAGCAGCACCGCTCTGACTCTGATCACCTCCTACATCAGGGAGACACGCAATGTTCGGCGGGAGAATCTTTTCACAAGGATCCTGAAGAAGGTGTTCAAAAGCACTTGGGAAGCCTTGCCCCTCGTTTCGGACGGGAAACCGACCGCCGATGACCACCACAAGGTCTTCAGTCCCGGTGAGGTTGATCTTCTCGTTCCCGAATCCGAGTCCAAACTCACGCTTTTCCAGAAGCTTTCTCTCTGGGCTGCCGCGCCGACCCTCTTCGAAGTTAAAATCGCCGACGCTGCGCGGTTGATCACCGTCCGCAACGAGGTCGACTGTGTCGCGTATGACTATCGCAAGACGTACTTCAACCCCACTGTCATTGACCCTTCTGAGCGTGTTGAGTTTACGGAGGCCACACATGTTCTCGCTGATGCCACAACGCGTTGTATCGTCGCGGAGGTGTAAAAAAAAAAAAGATTCTCGAGATTCCACCTGATGAAAAAATAAGACGAATGATCCACTTCAATGACAATGATAAGCATTTACCTGTTACGCACCTGGAACACGATAAACTCCACAAACTGCGACCCGTGATAGATCACCTCAATACCAATTTTTCAAATGTTCAAATGGCCATTGACCAACGTTTGTCAATTGATGAACAGATGTGTGCCACGAAGATCGGACATTTTCTCAGACAATATATGCCCAATAAACCTCACAAATGGGGATTCAAACTTTTCGTGCTTTGCATTTTGTTAGGGTATGCGTACAAATTCGTAATATACGCTGGAAAAGAACGAGATGACCGCCTACACAACGAACCAGATATCGGTGTGACAGGACAAATAGTCATGAAGCTACTACGAGTATTACCTTGCCATCAAAATCACATAGTGTACTTTGACAACTACTACACATCGCTGCCGTTATTGCATTATCTGGCCAAAGAAGGAATCCATTCTGTCGGAACCATACAAAGGAACCGGCTTGGTAAATCATGTAAGTTACCAAAGAAGCAAGAAGTCATGAAGAATTCGGTACCACGTGGAGAATTTCATGAGAACGTGACAAGCATAGGTGACGTTGAGTTAACTGCTGTGAGCTGGAAGGATAATAAACAGGTAGGCTAAGCACGCATTGCGGTTAACCGCGAGCGTTTAACCGCAAGACTGAAACCGCCGAAAAATATAGCACTAAGGTTACCATACAAGCGCACGCATATGTGGCGTTTTCCAGTGACTGATTTTAAAACCGCGGCTAGCTAGTTTTGAACCGCGGTTTGCAACCGCGCGGTTTTTTTGTGCCTCATAGTAATAGTATGATAGCGCACGCACAGCGTTTAACCGCAAGCGGTTTTTCAGTCGCGACTGAGCGAGCGCAGTGGGCAGTCGTTTGCAGTGCAGTCATCATGTCGTCCGACTCAGAAACATCGCATACTTTAGACTACGCTAATGTAACTAAAAATATTATTATCGAAGTGGAGAAAAGGCCGGCATTATATGACAAATCATTAAACACATACAGAGACAGAAATACTAAGGCCCGGCTTTGGCTAGAGGTTTATCAAAATGTGTGTAGAGAATGGACAAACCTAACGGAGGCAGAGAAGAAAACCAAAGGTAAGTACATATTATGTGTTGCGTTTAATTATTATTAAAAGTTAATTAATTACAATTAGTTATATTATTTTGTCGTACTGCCAACTTAAAGCACCAGATCGAGATGTAAAATAATCAGCAAATGCATTTCGTATTTGCATGACGTCATTAGTGGGACGACGTCTAGTTGGGTGTAAATTTTGTAGTTCCGAATGTTTCCATTGGAACAAAGTTTCTTGTAATTCCTTACCATCATATTTTCGTACAAAGTTGTGCAATATACAGCACGCTTTTACAATGTAATCGCATAGTACAAGTTTTGTATCTAAGGGTCTGTGAAAAATTCGCCATTTATTTGCCATAATGCCAAATGTACATTCAACTGTTCTTCTGGCATACGAAAGTCGGTAGTTATAAATCTTTTCTTTCATAGATAAGTTTCTGCTTGGGTATGGTCTCATCAAATTTTTTAAAAGCGGAAATGCTTCGTCCCCAACAAAAACAAATGGCATTACAGATCCTTCATTATAATTTGGTATTACTGAGGATGCTGGTAAATCCAGTTGGTTTGATAAAAGTCTTCTACCAAAATTTGATTTTCGGAATACGCTGGCATCACTATTGTATCCGTATGCACCCACGTCAATAGCTACGAAGCTATAGTTAGCATCGGCAATCGCAAGCAGAATTATAGAATAAAACTTCTTATAATTAAATGATTCTGAGCCGGTATGATCAGGTCTTTCAATTCTTATGTGCTTGCCATCAATTGCGCCGATGCAATTTGGAAAGTGTGTTTGTTCAAAAAACCCTTGTGCTATGTTTGACCAGTCTTCTCTTGTCATTTATTTTAAATAAATAGGCTGCAAATATATCCATAACTGCTGGCATGTATGATGAATAATTTCACTGATAGTCGTAGCGCCAATCAAGTATTCAAAATACAACGATTTTATGCTATTTCCCGTAGCAAGGTACCTGTAAAGAAGACATTCATAATCATTTACATTATGTATGCCTATAGGTATTACATACTTTACCTATACATATTTTTGGAGATTGATAGTACCCATCATCATGAACAACTTTCCCAAAGAAACATATGGTCGCAAGTACAAAAAAAGAGATTTTCAGTACATTGACTATACACGACACAAAAAAAAACTTTTTTGATTCGACCATTATGTTTCCTCGTGAAAGTTGTTCATAATGATGGATATTACTATCAATCCCCAAAATATGGTCAGCTAACCCTGTACATAAAACATTATATTTACAAAATTTTATTTGACATTATTACTTTAACATACCTAGTCATACATCAATAATATTGTTTTTTTTTGTTTCAGGTAACGCCATACAAAAAAAATGGAAAAACATGAAAGATAGTTTTGTTAAGGAGTTGGCAGCACAACAAGGCAAATCTGGACAAGCTGCTCCCCCAAAGAAAAAGAAATATGTTCATTTCGATTCAATGCTGTTTCTAATACCTTCTATGCAGAAACGAGAAACGAGCAGTAATGTACTGTCGCCTGCTTCTTCTCAGGATGATGTATCGTCACCGGTTGCTACTCAGGATACCACATCTTCTGCTCCAGCTCAGAATTCACAACCCAGAAATAGAACATCACTACGAAGGAGAAACAGTTCTGGACACAACAGTTCAACAGAATATGAACAACAATTACTTGACCTCATAAGAAACAAACAAGAGCCAAAGAAGGAGGAGGACGACGAAGAAAAAAACTTTGCCCTGATGTTAGTTCCAATGCTACGTAAATTAAATGAAGATCAAAAGCATTATGCTAAGATTGAAATCCTTAATGTCTTAAAAAAAGCACGTTCTCATTTTTCTCCGCAACCATCTCAACAAGTTTTGAGTCAACCATCTCAATTTCGAGGACCAAGAATAAGTAGTTCACCAATGTATCAACAAACATATACCCAGCCACAAAGCACCTATTAGTATCAGTATTCTCCACAATCCTCATCTATAGATACAGTATATTCCATCCAATCACCAGCAAGTGTACCTCCAGCAAGTCCATCTCCACAGTCATCAACTACAATTCTGCAAGCACCGCCTACACCATCACCACAACATCATGTGCAAATTATCGACCAAGAAATAATACAGTCAGCCAGAGCGACTGCCAATTTTAGAATGCCAATTTTAGAATTTGTAGAAGACCAAGCCTACACCGAATAGTAAAAATGTAAAAACTTGGTTATGTAATTATTACTATACAGGGTGTTGATTTGTAAAGTAACGCCGAGCTCAGGGGTTGTTATATACACGACACAGAAGCTAAAAAAAAATATTTTTTTCAATAAAAAATAAATTAATATTTTTTTGATTTTAAAAATATTAAAAAAAAAACATGGAAATGTGGTCAGAAAAGTGTCACACGGGGTGGGGCAAGGCTCAGGGCGCGGGGGGAGTCTATTAGGACTCGCGCGCGGTTGCTGGCGGGGGTATCCACACTTTTAGGCAATTTCAGGAAAATTTTCAGATGGCAAGTCATGAATGAAAATAATGCGAAAAAAAAAAAAATGTCGTCAGCGAGACACGTAAACTATCGACCCTGAGTCGGGCGTAACTTTACAAATCAACACCCTGTATACCTCTTATTTCTTACTTTTCAATATTCCTTGTTATGTGATTTGAAATAAAGATTTTCATACTAATTAAAATTGTTTCCTTACCTCAACGTAACTGAAAGTCGCTCTTCAGGTGATATTGCCATACGAAATGTAGTGTCCTCATGTTTTAGATATTGGCCCACAGCTTGTAATAATTTATCATAAGTACCAATAGACATTCTGTAGTAATTAAAAAATTTATCGGGATACTGTCGCACGTCGTTATACATTTTGCAAAAATATCCTTTTAAATGTCTTTGGTCTGTTAGTGGATGTACCCAGTACCTATGACGGCGGCGTTGTTTAGGTTCTTTTCTTAATTTCAAAACCAAAGCGACAACACATGCTGCTTGCCAGAAATCCATGATGGGACTGATAAAAAAATATGCTAAACGCCAACCGCAATGCGTGTTGGCATGAGTTTCTGCGTTTTCAGCTAAACTGAAACCGCTCGCGGTCAACCGCAATGCGTGCTCAGCCGTAATCTTAGCATCGACCTATGTTGGCGCGGAACCTGTCAGTGAAATTGAAAGATTTGATAAAAAAGAAAATTCAGAACCCATGTCCCAAGTTAGTCAAAGAATATAACGCTCATATGGGTGGAGTGGACCTCATGGACTCCTATTTAGGTAGATACCGGATCAGAATGAAGAGTAGGAAATGGTACCTGCGTATCTTTTACCATCTTGTGGACTTGGCCATCATAAATGCGTGGATCCTTTACAAAAAGGTTTTATCAAAGAAAGGCAAGCATACTAAAGAAATAATGAATTTAGCTGACTTCAGGTCTGAACTCGCTGATACCTTATGCAAGTACGAAACCCCAAGGAACAACAGGGGACGTCCCAGCAACAGCAGCTTGGACGAAAAGCAACCAAAGAAAATGCGCAAAGGGAAACCAGTGCAACTCCTGCCTCCCAGAGACATAAGGCTTGATGGAGTGGGTCATGAACTAGTTAGGAATGAGACTAGGATGCGCTGCATGAGACCAGAGTGCTCTTTACTTAGCATTAATAAGTGTAGTAAATGTAATGTAAGTCTATGCTCAAAAAAAACAACTAACTGCTTTAGTATTTTTCATTCTTAATTGGACCGTGTTTAGCAGAAGAGTTCCAACCCACACCTCGGTCGAAAATGAGTTAAGTATGCCAAAATTATCCTTACGGTCAGTATTATATAACAACGAAGACACAGGCTCCTATAACCACAAAAACACCCCTATTAGTAGTAGTAGTACAACCCACATGTTCCGAGTGTGATTGAATTTATATCACAGTAATGGTCCAAGCTACCTAAAACATCTTAGAAAGAACATAAAATCAAGGATTCATTTCACTAAAACCTATCATGTTACTTGATCGAGCAGATTAAATGCAAATATAATTACAAAAACAATCTAAGCTTCATGGAATGTTTTTGATATATTTACTCTGTCTAGTCTGGCCTGAATATAAAAAGGTGAAACAGTACAAGCCACATGAACTGTTTTTGAGAAATTAATTTAATGTTTTATGGCCTACTCAAGCCACTTAGTATGTTTTTTCTAATAACTTTTTGAGGGTTCGTCATATTCTATGCTCTTTACAATGTTTTAATGAAATTTAGTTGTACTAAAAAGTTGTTTGACAATTTTTTTTATCAAACTATTACCTTAATTTTTGTTTTAGGTACTTTAGTTTTTTAGTATAACTATAAATTATTTAATAAACCCGTGTAGAAACGTAAAACTTTTATGCAAAAAATAATTTTTCTTCTTGTCACACTGAGACATTTCTTGTCATGTCATGACAGGTGAATATTCACGATCTCGCGCGCAAGTTTGACACTTTCATTGACCTCTTTTAGATACGAAGTAGTATGAAACTGACACGGCAGATAAGTTTTCTCAGTGGAAGTTGTCTAAAAGTGTAAACATGAGGAGAATTGACCACATAATGAACATTACCCTGGGTATTTCGAAAAAGGCAAGAGGTGTTTCACCGCCTAACCGTGAGTACACATTTATTTTGTTTTTTATCT
The DNA here is from genome assembly GCA_949825045.1 of Argyresthia goedartella. Lineage (NCBI taxonomy): Eukaryota > Metazoa > Arthropoda > Insecta > Lepidoptera > Argyresthiidae > Argyresthia > Argyresthia goedartella. The sequence continues at coordinate 2,195,904 of OX463811.1, read as the reverse complement.
AACCTCAAATTAGAGGTAGGTACTTATTTGAAAAATTTGATGATGAGGTGGCTAGTTAATTTACCTCTTTGTATTTGTGTTTAGCAGTTTACTTAGAAGACACACAAGATCTCACTGTTCACGGTAGAGAAATACACCAATCTTGCTCGGATTTGGCTGAGGACACTTTAGGTACAAAGAAGGAAGATTCACCAGCTGCTCCAAACTTACAAGAGTACAAATACATTGGCAGTAAGTTATTAATATAGTTCAGTAAAGAAACAATGTCGTCAACCTGATTGATCATTAGCTAGATTAAAAAAGTGGCCAAGTGCGTGTCGGACCCGCCCATGAAGGGTTCCGTGGTAGCAAGTAATGATATGACTGGATGCTTGTTGTAACTTTGTTTTTCATAGTGTTTGTATGAATGACAAAGTTATCTTTGCAGTTCGTAATAAATATTTTATATCTTAAAAACCGCTTATTTTATTTTGTTCAAACCAATTTTTGTTGAAAGTTTGTAATGATACACACAGCATATATATTGTTTAGATTTTTCACTCTCTCACTTTAAAAGTTAGAGGGGGACACACACACATTTTTCCACTTTGGAAGGGTCTCTCTCTCTTTAACGATTTACTTTGAGGAAAAATGGTTTTGGGAAACTCAATGTCATTTTTAAAGACCTATCTATAAACAAACCCACACAGGTTGGGCCGATGAAAAAATATATTTTCAGTTTCAGTTTCATGTATGGGGAGCCTCCCTTAATATTTTATTTTTATTATTTTGTTATAAAAATAGTAAAGCGGTTAACAGAATACATCTACATTACATACCAATTTTCAACTGTGTATATAGTCTTACGGCCGTTTTCTATATCCTATCTATCCATGGTTTTCACCTTACTAGAGTTAGATTTGACAGTTGCGCTATGGAACTTATGTCAAATATGACCCTATCTATCCGTAGATTGAGGATAGATAGGATATAGAAAACGGCCGTTAGTAGTTTCGGAATAAAGTTGCTGTGACATACGGACGGACAGACGGACAGACAGACTTGACGAAACTATAAGGGTTCCTTGTTTCTCAACGGAACCCTAAAAACTGGGCAAGTGCGAGTCATACTCGCCCACCGAGGGTTTCATACAAAGGACAATGGGTAAAAGTGGTGCTCATACTTTGAGCTCCTATAGCTCAGTCTGGACTGAGTGTAGAGGAATACATGTCGTATTATGTTTTATTCGTTACAGTATTCTGCACTTTCACTTTTTTCAGATTCAGCTGGAAACTATGAAAAAGAGTGTGTTTCACCTGCTACTCCATCGTCCTTATGTTTGACACCGGCTTTTAATAATGTGGACCAGATAAAAGATTATTGTGACTCATCTGCTGCTCCATCGTCCTCACCCTTGGCTCCTGCTGTAAACAATGTGGACAAGAAAAAAGAGCTTTTTGACTCACCTGCTGCTCCATCGTACTCACCCTTGACTCCTGCTGTAGTTTTGGAGAAGATAAATTACAGTACGGTGCAAAATTCTAATATCGAAGGCTCACCTTTACCCGCAATGTCTCCCAGCACTTTAGAGTTGTACAATACTCTAACAGATTCAGAATACTTCAAAATTCTAGATTCTCCATTGAGTGCTGATAACAACACATGTGAGATAGCAGATATTAATCACAAAAAAAGAAGCCGTACGGTTGAGGATACGCCGAGTTCCCCGAGAGATTTCAGCCCTGATACTAGTTCGGATTATATACCAAACTCTGATGAGGAAGCCGATGAAGATGACTTAATCATACGTAATAGGCGTGTTGTAGTTACTGCAATGATTCACACTGCACACGATGAATCAAGAGGCAGCAAAGACGTTAACTATCAAGTAATTACCAGCGCAACTACTACACCACAAAACGACGATGCCATTATCAATCTCAACCCTGATGAACCGCAACAAAAAGGTCGTTGCAAAAAAGGACGCAAACGGAAGTATGCAGACTATACACTTGCTCAACGTAAACAAAGAAAATATGCCAACTTACCATACGAAACCAAAACAAAAACTATAGCACCAAAAGTGTTCAAAGAAAAGGGATGTGACTGCAAAAAGAAGTGCTCACAGCTGATTCCCTCAGAAACAAGAAGAGAACAGTTCGAGAAATATATTTCCCTAACTTCATACGAAGCTCAGTTGCTGTTTATTTTAAACAATGTCAAAGAAGTCCCAAAAAAACGGACTTACAGTACAATACGGGATGACAATACAAAAGCAAAACCTAAGACATGCCATCGAATTTACTCGATATGTGAACAGCAGGTTTGCAAAGTTATGTTCCTTAACACCTTTCAAATCACTAACCAAAAAGTGACTACAAGTCTATCAAAAAAACGTGCCAATTCTCTTAACGACCAACGGGGAGTATCGCAAGGTGGCTGGAACAAGACACCTGAAGAAGAAGTGGAATTCATAAGAAATCTCATAAATGCCATACCAAAATATGAATCCCATTATAAAAGAGAAAAAAATTCTGATGTGATGTATCTTCAGCCCGGAATGACTGTAAATAAAATTTATGAACTTTACACCGAGAAAGTTGCGGAAGTTTATGGCAAAGAAAAAAAGTGCGTTTCATTGGCCACGTTGAAAACTATATATTACAAATATTTCAATCTGCGTTGCAAAATTTTGAAATCTGATACGTGTTACAGGTGCGATGTTTTTGCTAATAAAATTCACAATGCAAGATCTGCTGAAGAAAAAGAACAAATATCTAAAGACAGAAATGAGCATCAAAAACGAGCCGAAGATTTGAGGAAATGCATGAATGATGATCTAGCACGCGCAAAAACTGATGACAAATTCGAATGTCTGACGTTCGATCTAGAAAAAACATTACCGCTGCCTCGATTATCCACAAGTGTAGTTTTTTATAAACGGCAGCTGTGGTTATATAACAGCGGCATCCATGCCGGGTCAAACGATAGTGGGCATTGCTATGTATGGGTTGAGGGTGAGGCTGGCCGGGGAGCACAAGAGGTGGGCTCATGCCTGATCAAGTTTATTAAAACAAAATTGAGCGAAAAAGTAGAGCACCTGGTTCTATGGAGCGACTGCTGCGGAGGTCAAAACCGAAATATAAAAATTGTACTGATGCTGAAGGCACTGCTAAATAGCCATGCACATCTAAAAGCGATAACCCTCAAATATCTTGAATCAGGCCACACATGGCTACCCAATGACACCGACTTCTCAAAAATTGAGTACCAATTACAGTACCACGACAGGATTTACACTGCAAACGATTATATTAATGTGATTAAAAGCTGTAAAAAAGTGAAACCGTTAACTGTATATAAAATGAAAAAAGAAGATTTTTTGGGCATTAGAAGAATTGAAAAAAACGTAATAAATAGAAAAACATTTGTCACAAAAGAAAAAGTTAGTTGGCTAAAAACAAAAGAAATTTTATTGAAAAAAGAGAACATGCACTCCCTTTTAATGCGGAATGCACTTACAGACGATTACAGGGAGCTCAACATTGCAAAAAAGTCTCGAGGACAAGTACTGCAAATATCAGAAAATAATTTTGAAATTCTGTGGCCTCATGGCAAAGAAATCGCACAAGCAAAATTGGATGACCTTAGGTCACTTTATGACCTAATACCCAGAGACTGCATAGACTTTTATGAGTCCTTAAAGGGCAACAGTCAAGTGATAGATGATATCGATGGATTTGGGAGTGTCCTGGATTTTGAAATAGAAGAGGCAGTTGGCAGTGTCCAACATTTTGAAACAGAAGAGGAAGTTGGGAGTGTCTAACATTATGAAATAGAAGAGGAAGTTCCGTAGGTCTTTAGTTGTTTTTTTTTTACATGGCTATAGTGGACATTGACCTGCAAAGCAAAAGGTATGCGATTTAACGTTTGCCGCTACTGCCGCTGCGGCGTCGGTAGCGGCATACGTCAAATCGCATACATTTTCATAACGGGTCAACGCTCGCTATTGCCAAGTAAAAAAAATCCAACTATAGCAGAGATGGTTATTTTTATCGTAATTATTTTTCGTAATTTCTTCATTGCACTCACATAATAAACATGATAGGTGATAAGTTATTTACTGTGCATTTAAAATTATGCCCTTTTTAATAAAAATGTATGGTTTTATTACACATTTTGTTTGATTTCTTATTTATCATTTACTTGTATTTTTTTTGCTAAATGAATGTTTCAACCAAGTTACTGAAAACAGTCATTTAGCGAAAACGTTCCAAACCACATTTTTCCTCAATATCTTGAAATATATACCTTTTACTGTAATAATGATACATTTTACTAAAAATATACGAAATTCCGAACATATACACACTATAACATGTAATACTTCGGAACAAAAACATAAAGCAAAACAATCTTGAACTTCAAAGTCAATTTTCTCGAAAATTACTTTTTGTGGGTTGGAACTCTTCTGCTAAACACGGTCCAATTTTAAGTACTAAATGCATACTGTATCAAAAACGATACAACATATTTTTTAGAAAATAAAGTATAAAAAAACACAAATATATTTTTTTGTTTATTTTTCCTGGAATAAACGTCTAATTTACTATTACATATAATTTTTGCAATAAAAAGCACGCCATCATGCACTTAAGGGTTATAAGGTCAACCGGGGTGATGTCGTCTACGGGGGCTAAAGCATCTATTTAAATTATCTTACGAAACGCGTAATTGAGAACTACTCACGCCATCTTCTTTTAGTCTTTGGCACTAAAAGTACAAAAAGTCATCAATAGATGTCGCAACAGAGCTCTTTTTTTTAATCCGTCCGCCATCTTAAATCTGTCATTTCGTCTCGACCCTTCTTGTGTGCCAACATGTGAGTTTAAATCTTTTGTAATCTCAGTTCCTTTTGAGTGAGTCGATATTTTTATACCGTAAGTACTTTTATTGTTTTATTGTGTTTGTTTTCATTATTTTACGTTATTAGCTTAAGACTTTCAGACAATATGTAATTTAAAATTTGTAGGTTATGTTTTTGCTTAGAGGCTATTGCGTCTGTCCCGTTGGGGTGATTGCGTCTATTGTAACGCAATAACCCCATTATCAGGGCTCCTAAACCTTTTGATTTTAGGATAATAATGGTAAATCTATCTATACATATAATAAAGGAATAATGAAAAAATCTGTACCTACATGGTACCTATACTTACTTTTTTTTTAAGTTTGCTTGCTATACTACTGAACCCAAAACTATAGTTTTCAGAATTTGTGTCTGTTTATCGATTTGTTTGTATCAGTATAAATCTATGAACGGATGTCGACGAATCTTAGTACGATATTAACTCATTATCCGGATCCTAACTTAGGATACTTTTTAATGTGGGGTAACTCAAAGGTGCTTTTTTCTTTGGCGGGGACAAATTCTTTTAATTTTATATTATAGTCATTTGCATTAATTCAGATTTTTTTATTTTAAGATTTCCAATATGGTGCGCCACTACAAAAGAAAAACAACAACTACATACGACCTTGCAACTTTAAAAAAAGCTGTAGATGAAGTAAGAACTGGTAATTTAAACTCGCACCAAGCAGCAAAAAAATACAATATTCCTCGTACGACTATATGTGATAGAGTAAATAACAGAAGAGGTGTCGTAAAGGAGTGTCGTGGACCACCTACCGTGATTGTCAGAGAAAATGAGCTCAAACTTGCAAATGGTCTACGGGTTATGGAAAAATACGGATTCGGACTTACTTCCAAAGAAACACTGGATTTAGTCAGCATACACGTGAGTCAAAATAATTACAAAACCCTATTTAAAAACAACAGACCTGGGTATGATTGGTTTGCTGCTTTCAAAAAAAGACACAATTTGTCCTTAAAAAAGCCACAAGCAGTGGAGATGTCAAGGAAAGTAGCATGCGATCCTTTTATAATTAATGAGTACTTCGATATCGTTGACAAGGTTTTGAATGAACTTGGTTTAAAAGGAAGACCAGAAAAGATTTGGAATCTTGATGAGTCAAGTTTTGGAAATGATCCTGACAAAACAAAAGTACTTGGCGCCCGTGGATTTGCCAGTACACGAACGATCGCGTCATCTGGTAAAGATAATGTCACGACCTTGTTCACAGCCAGCGCCGCTGGTGACAAATTGCCTCCATTAATTATAAATAGAGGAAAAAATATGTGGGACCAATGGATGTCAGGCAATGGATACGAAAACACATCGTATGCTGCCACTGAAAAAGGCTGGATTGATTCAAAAGTATTCGATTAAATATTCATTTCATATTCAATTAAAAATTTTAGAAGAAGCACAAAAACGATTATAAAGTTACCATCACATGCAAGTCATTTACTGCAGCCGTTAGATTTGTCGGTTTTCAAATCAATGAAAAAGACTTGGAACGAAAAACTTGTGCAATGGCAACGATTAAATATAGGTAAGAAGTTGCCAAAAGATGAATTTAGTCGCATTCTTGGAGAAGTGTGGCGCGAACTGACTCCACTTATTATTCGGAACGGTTTTAAAAAGGGAGGTATATACCCATTCAACAGAAACACTATACCAGAAGAAACATATGACCCTGAATCATTGAAAAGATTCAAACAATTTAAAACACCAACAAAGGAAATTCCTTCTTTAAAGAGCTAAGTTCGCAAGTGGTGCTCCTCATGATGAACAGTTGTCAGGACCCTGAAGAGCATACACAAAGGATCATATTGAAAGAAAACAATGAAACGTTCAACGTTCATGCAGAAGGCAATAAAACGTCAAGTTCTCAACTAACTCCGATAGCAGCGTCTTCCAAATTGCCTTTGAACAGTCAAGGAATACGATTTGATAACTCGAATGACTCACCCAGAATCAAGATTACTGATGATCGAATTTAGTCTCCCTCAGAAAAATATTCTTTTGAAACTTTACTATTGCAGAGAATAAAACGAAGTGACACTATAGTTTAACTGAAAAAAACAAAGGTGTCAAAAGGCTGTGAAGTAATCACAAGGGAATAGTTTTTAGAAAAAAAAAAGAAAGGAAGAGGAAGCAAAAATAATTAAAGAGGAACATAAGAAAAAACCCACGAAAAAAGAAAACAAAAATCTCCAATCCAGCAAGAAAGCAAAATGTACCAAATCATCAGAAAAGAGCTTAAAGGCAGAGGAAAAATCTCATTTTAGCTTACCAAAGAAGAAAAAGACTTATCAAAAATCTAAAAAGAGGGTGAAAAAACAAAAAAAGTGTGTTGATTACGATGAAGAATCTGAAGATGAAACAGATATTAGTTTTGCTAAATCTTCCCTAACCAGTGAAGAAGATTTTGATAGTTATCGTGAACAGTTTCTCGCAGAAATGGAAGATCTTGATGATTCGTTGCCGAGCACAGAAAATGTAAATGACGATTGTTTATCAAAAAATGATGTAAAAATTGTAACCAATGATGAATTTGAACCGGATGTCAACAAAAGGAATCCGGAAATTCGCGACTGGATACTAGTGAGATTTACAACAAAAAAGTATGTTAAGTATTTCGTAGGGAACATTATTTCTATTAATGATGAGAATATACCTATCGTGAATTTTTTCAGAAAAATAATTTTCATTACCCAGACGTGGAAGATATATCGGAAGTAAAACATTACGATGATGATATTGTAATGTTCCTTAAGAAGCCTGATATATCCAGCAGAGGCCATGTTACGTTTAAAGAAAATTTTAAAAATTACAACATTCAGTGATGTTTGAAAGTTAAATTTGTTACCTAGGTACAGGTATAAATAGATAGATTTACACGAAATTTAATTAAGTATTTAGTTATTCTTAATAAGAAAATAGTACTGATTAGCTATTTTTAAGTGTTGATAGTATTTTTTTAAGTACAATTTGACACCAAAGCGTTCCGTGGTAAAGTTCCTAATAATATAAGACTTGATTAATATTGTCAAAAAGATGTGATTTATTGATTATTACAGTATTATTAATGTTGGTAACATAATAATTTGTTACATAGATATTAAACTAAAAGATCTCACGCGTATTTTCGAAGCTCTTTATTTTTGTAATGATTATAAGACGGGCAAAATGCCGTCATACTCCGTTGTTCTAATAAATGATACGTAATTTCGAAGTTGTAGTTTGATTCCAATCTAAAAAAAAATGTTTGGCACCCCTGGAATCTACGATGGGGCGAATGCGTCTACGAGAAACGACGAAAATTAGACGCCATAGCCCCGAATAATTTTGTTCGGCTACTTTCCCTAAACTAAGGCCAGAATTTGGCGTACAAGATAATAATGTACTATAAAACTAATATTTTTAAAAATAATTGTGATTATAATTGTTATTAGCTCTTCGAATTACACAATAGAAAACCACCAACTCTGAAAACCATCAAAGCCAGAATGCAGGAAAAATATGGGGACCAAATAGTTTTCAGTTCAACTCGCACCAAACAAACAGTCGTCTGCTTTCGTGCAACTGGTGAAAAAATTTTGGACGACGCGTGGTACACGTCAGGATGTACTGATGAACAGGAAGAAAATGAGAGAATTGTACGAAAATCCGCTGAGATTATCTTGAAAGAGATTGAATCCATGGCTTATGACACCAGTGCCTATCCTCCTTTAACTAACTTCTGCAGGGAGGCTGATGAATTGATACCTAAATCTCTCACAGTTTTCTTAAATTGTCTTGCAAAGAAGAAAAGGTCACGAGAGGTTGTGAAGAAAAAAATTACAACTATAGTGACGGCAATCCTGAGCCAGCTGGACCTTGTCTTTAAGGATGCATATCTGAAATCCATCAACCTGATGGAGATTTTATTGATGATGAATTGATACCTAAATCTCTCACAGTTTTCTTAAATTGTCTTGCAAAGAAGAAAAGGTCACGAGAGGTTGTGAAGAAAAAAATTACAACTATAGTGACGGCAATCCTGAGCCAGCTGGACCTTGTCTTTAAGGATGCATATCTGAAATCCATCAACCTGATGGAGATCCCGACCTCCGAGTAGCCGGATTACAGGTGACGCCTATCCTCCTTTAACTAACTTCTGCAGGGAGGCTGATGAATTGATACCTAAATCTCTCACAGTTTTCTTAAATTGTCTTGCAAAGAAGAAAAGGTCACGAGAGGTTGTGAAGAAAAAAATTACAACTATAGCTCATACACTTATTGCTGCTGTTCGCCCTCGATGTTTCATATCCCCTATTTTATCCAGCATCGCTCTGCTCATATACCGAAAATATGGATCCAAAAACATGGTGGACCTTCTGTCGAAGTTGGGATTGAGTGCCTCTTATTACGAGGCTCAGCAACTGGAACTCTCCACCATCCACCATACGGAAGAGCCTATTCCAGTTGAAACGTTTATTCAGTTCGCCTTTGACAATGCTGATTTCAATGTATCCACTCTCGATGGCCGGCATACTTTTCACAGCATGGGAGATGTGGTTCTCCCTGGCACAATAGCTTGAATGTTGTAAAGCTCGCTGTCCTGTCCTTGTGCCGACGCGATGCACCTCTTCACCTCCACATTTGCTAGATTTTACAATAGACCTAATAAATAATACAGAGTTTGCTGAAGCTGTTTTGCATAAATAGTTTAGACAATTAATGTAATAATAATTATGATCTCAGAATATTGTTAATTCATTGTTGGGTGGATGTAACAGTACATTGCACAAATTTCTTATTGTTGTTGGAACAATAAATGGAGACTTTATTGATTTTCACTTTGTCTTTAAACATCTACACTTTTGTTCTTTATCAAAGAGGACAGGATAATGGCTGGATAATTTGACAAATAAAATTAGTGTTTCACAAATCGTCACCAGGCTGCGCTAGTGCAGATGTAGACCTGCCATTTTGTTTTTGTTGTTTCGAAAGTTGGAACTGAGGTGAGAGCAACTTTTCGTAAATATAAATATCACATTTGTAAACGATGCCTTCATTATGTGTTGTTGGATGTGCTTCCTGAACAACCGGACATCGTTTCTCTAGCGATACTAACAGAAAAAAGCTGTGGATCGCAAGAATACGCCGAGACAAATTTAAACCCAGTTTATTCTGGGGTGTGCAAGAATAATTTCTTGGAGTCTGACTACGAGATGCCCGAAGACTCCTGTAGTAAAAACCGTAAGTAACTTAACTGATGTGAGTTTAAAACATAAACAATCTGGCAAAGTGCTTGTTGCTCAGGTATTTATAGTAGGTATAAATACTTAATGTTATTTTTTGTTTCGCAGCTACACCAAGATTCAAAAGACTTGTTGTACCAAGTCAGTTTACATGGACTAAGCCACCAACAGTCTGTTATCAAAAGAGCAGAGCGAGCTAAATGGAGATCGCACCTGAATAATGTTATATCTTCACATTCACATCAACATGAGAAATGTTAATTTTCAATAAAAATAAACGTAGCAGGTGCTCATCAATCCTTCATGATTGCTGTGTTGAAACACATAGAAGCGGTTACCGCTTTTTTCTTCCAACACATTTTGTTTTTCGTTTTTTCAATTCGATCTTTAGTTCGTTAACAGTCCAGCTTCCACATTTAACAACTATTTTTAGATAAAAATCAAAGATAAAGAATAAAAACAATGAAAAATACCTAACCCAATTACGGACGAAAGTAAACATCGTTTGAGTTTGACAGGTCTCCATCTACAGCAGCGCCACCAAGGGTTAGCCCTTAAATGCATCTTGTATCGAAAACGATACAACGTAAACTTCGTTCGAAAGTCTACGAAATTTGAATGACAGAGTGACAAGGCTGTTTATTTATAAGATCATTGCCTCCTTGAGAAACGAAAAAAAAAACATCACCTGTGGAACCAGCCGCCATTTTCAAAATTTATGTCAAAAGTTTTGCTGTGCAGGAGGTTTGCTAATTGAGTTTTGAAGATTTTGAATCTAAGATAATCAGAGATTATTATGCTTTTCTAATAACGAAAAATACGGAATCTACTCGTAAGTTCATCAACTTTGTCTATTATATCGTATTTCTTCATAATATTCTTTTCTAACCTCCCAAATTCCACATTTTTTGCTTGTATCGAAAACGATACAATATGCAGTAAGAGTATTTATTATGCTTCTTTTTTCTGAATAACTCGGTATGTGTTCCTATGCTTTTTGGTGATTTATTTCTTTTCTTTTGCTTACGGGTTATGTATAGCTTGGTTTATTTTATTTTAGACAAGCATGGCGAACAAAAAAGAACGCGAAATAGAGGAAATGCTTCGCATGCTCGAAAATGGCTTTTCTTTTTTCTTTTTCTTTTTTCTTTTTTCTTTCTTCTTTTTTCTTTTTTATTTTTTTTCGCACAAAGACGGCTCAATATTTTACTTTGTTTAAAACATTCAATCATTTGGTCATTTTTTAGTTAGTTTTGCCTTCTTTTACTATTGTATTTAGCATCAGCGCTGGTGAATCTCAGTATCCTTATCTGAATGCCTAACTTCTTAACAGTGGCCATTGACCCAGAAAATCTAGTAGTTAAGAAAGCTGAGAATAAGAAAATTGCCAAGGTTGTTTTTTTCTGTCTGAGAAGAGCTTTGTGTTCTGGTATAAGGAACATCATTTATCTTACATACTTAGTTACAATTTTGGCTTTTAGATTTTCTCTTCGGTTGGCTGTGAGCATTATTACCCTATTAACCACACAAACAATTATCATTATTTTGGGCTTGTATATTGTGCGATACATTGTAATTGAACAATGGAATCAAAAAATCTATTCTTTCTTTTGACTTACATCATTGTCAACACCAGTCTGTCTGTCCATGCACAGATCATCTACAATATCAACAACACAGTTGTTTACAGTGACAACACTGTAAGCTTCACAAACAACACCATCAACTACAATTCCTTAGGTCTATCAGGAAACATGACCGATTGGATCAAAAACATTGCTCATAAGAGTGGATTGAATTCATTGAAACTTTCTCAAGATGGAAAATCTAGTCACGATCACTCAGCCAGTGATCATGGAAGGTTGAATCCAGAATCGAGGACCAACGATGAACCAGAAAAGACAATTAGAGGTACACAAGGCGTGGAATTCTACACCACACCGACAATACCTGTGAAACTTGATGGGTTGTTTAGACGTTATAACTTTGATCACTTGAAGAAGGGAAATGACAACATGGATGGTCATGAAAGTGGTTCTAATGGAGAAAGACAGACTCTAAATGACTCAAGAGTGACTAGGGTGACTGGAGAAAACATCAATTATGTTTCAAATGATCAAGGTAAGATGATTAAAGACAGAATAGTGGATAAGATGGACAGATGTGCAAGGTTTCCATATGGACAGTCATTAAAGTACAGTTTCATTAGTAAGTGTCAAGAGTTGATTACAAAAGTGCTTAAGGCAGATCCGGAGTTTAGCTACTCTGACACTTATGTTAACATATTGGTCTCATTGTCAATTAGGACTGAGCTGGTACATGCAAAAATAGAATCTTTGTATAATGACACATGTTTTTTAGAAGAGTTGGCGGAAATTATCTACGAAAGTGATGTTGCACATGAATAAAGCAATAGAGAAAGTAGAGTTGGTGCATTTCTCTTTAGACAACATTCAAGTTGGCAGAGGCAGGAGGTCTTTGCTTAGTATGGATGAAGGATTCATTTCCAGTTTGGCAGAAAAGTCTGCTGTAAACACATTGAATGGCTTAAAAGAATCCGGCATCCTTCTATCTAACATTGGTAATGAACAGAGCAAGTATGCCACCATTCAGAGTAATACCATATCATTAATTAATAAACTGAGATGGGACGGTAGCACTAAAGTAAGGATCCTTAGGTTCCCTCAACTTAACTGGGCAGAACCTCTAACAGTAGACAGCTTGGATACTTCAATTCCCGACTTAACAGGAGAGCTTGAACACATAGAGAGATCTGAATTTCTCTTGTCCAAAATGCCTCAATGCGTCAACCTGCTGACCTGGTCATACAGAGGTGTTTATAAAAAATGCATAAACAAGGTTTCAATCATCACCTTTGAGAATGGCTCTATGTGCAGGATTGCTGCAGAGTGTGCAGGCTACCTTAATTCCAGTTACGTGTGCCATCAGGATCAAATCTCCCCTGACTGTCCTTCAGTTACTATGTTAACAAATCATGATAGCTACGGCTTTTATCACCAAGACCTGAATCCGAGGAATAAGATCAAGGCTCAGGAGTTCTTAACAGACAAAATGTCTTATTCCACTCAGTCTGGAGAATTCAGGATATGCTCCATAGAGGGGATTTGGTATAACAAGGAGCCTTGCAACCAATCACTAACCTATTTTGGTGAGATTCAATTTAACGTGTATGACAATGGGCCCATTGAAGTGGATGTCATGTCCATCAACCAATTTAGGCTAAACTTTAATAAGTCAGATATAAATCACTACAGATGCAATAATAAGGAGTGCTTAGTTGAAGAAAGCATGAAAGCCTGCTCAGGAGATAGGAACTTCTGTACTCACGTAAATAAAAACTGCCCACCGGCTTCAAAAAAGAGATGCACTATACTCTCCAACAGCATGGGCCTAATTTCACTGAAGGCAAAGACCAGGAGATTGAATTCAAACTTCAACTTGTGGGCCAAGGTAACTTACGAAATAAACATCATTGAGGACGAGGGTAAGACCATTCTAGTGACTAGGGGAAAAGAAGCTTTTTACTTCGAGAAAGGTTGTCACTACAACATGCATTGTGCAGAGTCAACCATATTCGTAGAATGTTCTTGCAAAATCTTGAAGGCAACACTGAATATTGGAGACTTGTACACCTGGTTTGATTTTGAATATGAAAATCTCAATGACACAATTGAGTTAGAGGTTCCATATGGAGTGCTTAGGGGAGGCCTGCAACCAATTTTGACATTGTATGGCGAGTATGGGATAATTGGGAGGGAAATAACTAACTGTAAAGAAACTAATCCCTGTGTTCGCTTTCAATGTTTTTTATGCGCAGGAAAAATTAAAAATCCTAGTTGTCTGACACAAGAAGAGAGAATAATTATAATACTGCTTTCAACAACTACCATGATGGCGTTCCTCAGCATGTCATACGTAATATGCAGAATGACAAGTACAAGAATTGCTACCCAAGTGGAGAGAATAAACAGGAAGATAATCATTCTCCGAAACAAGGCCCAAGAGAGACATCTATCCACACAACAGAGAAGAAAATCAAAACCTGATGATGAGGGCCTTAGCGAAATCCTCACTCAGAGTAATGAAGGTCACTTCAATATTAATGATGGTGAGGATGGTGTGGAGATTAAGACTAGGACGCCACATGTGGAAAAGAGATTTGTTCGAAGAAACCCCAGTCATTTGTACCTTAATGTCATGTTTATGATAGTTATGATCACTCTTCCCACTAAGCCACTACTTTCTGAAGCTTGTTTCGATAGCACCACACTAATTTCAGATCAGAAAGAGTGCATAAATGACAGTATGGATACAAAAGTCTGCAAGATCTCCACAACAGTCCGCATCTCAGGCCCTCCAACTGGGCAAAAGACTTGCATAAACATTCAGGATGAAAATGGCTACACCAGTGGTTACGTTTCAATTGAAGTAGTGTCCAACAAGTTTGTGTGTTCAAGAAACTCTCTTTATAAAACAGCTCAGGCAAAAATCAACACAAAGGTCATTAGCAATTGTCCAGGCACTGGCAGATGCACAAATTGGGAGCAGTGCACCACATTCATGAAGAGTACAGACATGCAACATGAATTGTTTCCAAACACCATTAACAAACTTTCTGCATTTGACTGCTCAACACCGGGGGGATGTGCAGGAAATGGGTGCATGAGATGTGACAACGGATGCGTTTTTACGGCCATGGAGTTCGTTAGGTCAGATGACAAAGTATATGATGTATTTGATTGTCCCTCATGGGTGCCTCATCTTTCCTTAAGTGTGAGGTACCACAACATGCCAGGCTTAGACGACTTTGAGACTACTCTGATTGGCTCCGATTCTCATGAAACAAGTGATTTGAAACTAACGAAGATTGCAGACTCTGTTCCCGTGTTCTCTGGAGATCCCTGCTTTATGAGAGACAGCAAAGATGTTTATTACACGTCCTGTCAGAAGGGCTCAGAGCTCATGTCTGGTTCGGTGGGAGAGATAAGGTGTCCAACCCATGAAGATGCTGTCCAGCTTAGCGACAAGTGTATTGTTGCCAAGAACATGTTGAGAATCAGGAACATAAATTGGGATACTATAGTTGCCAACAACCAAATAGACATTAAGAAGGCTATTGGCCAGTCAAGACTTCCCAGACTATACGGCGATGTCATGGTTGACAGTTCTTCTGACGGGTCAGTCTTCTTCAGGTACATGTCAGGTGAGACTTACGAAATACAAGTCAACTTCAAGAATATTGAGGTATCAATCAGGAAGGAGAAAAGAAAATGTTATGGCGAAAGTTTAGAAATAGTTGGTTGCTATTCCTGTGTAAGCGGGGCCACTTTGATCACAAAGCTGAGGGCAAGTGCAGATAACACCTTGGGAATGATCTCCTGCAAAGGGATGAATCCAATACCTCTGATCATCAATCAGGTAGAAACGCCATTCAACATAAGTGTATTTATCAACGACAAGATAAATGGCGATGGCTGCACTATAAAATGTAGCGGAGGGACTATCCCTTTGTCAGCTCAAATTGATCTAAAGGAGCAAATCATGATGAATGTTGACAAGGAAGACCTAAGTGTTGGGCATTACAATTCAACTGACTCAATGAGTCTTAAGTTATCTAACATTAATTGGTGGCTATACATACCCTCTTTTTCTTTAGGGTCACTGATAGTCATAATATCAGTTGTCATAATGGTCTTTAAATGTCTTTATCAAAACAATGGAAGGGTCAGTGTTCTTCCCATGTACAACATGATAAAGAGAGATTAACATACCTCTCTGCATTTGTTTAGTCCTAAGATAGATATAATTCATTTAGCCAACTTTAGATTAAAGGTGAACTGTCTGAGGACGAGACAGAGTCTGATGGCGAAGATTTGGATTATTATCCAAATCCTAGGGATTTGCAGTCTGTTCTCGAAGAAAATTCGTACAGTGATGGGGAGGGCGGTGTTGGTGATTTAATTTCTGATGATCCAGTTGGAGATGGTTCCCAAAACCTTGCAGATGCAGAGGTCTTCCCAGATCCACCTTTGATCGACGAGAATGCTGAATGTAGTGCGCCCAGTTCCATAAATATAGGCAGAAATTTAATTTGGAAAAGGCAGTCTCTTGCTTTTCGTGAAGAACATATAAAATTTATAACCGAATGGAATGAAGAATTATCACAAGATATAATGGCGATGCAGAGTCCATTCCAATTTTTAGTTATTTTTTCAGTAACGATCTCATTGCAAAAATTTTAATTTCATTCAAAAGAACCCAGACCGACGTGACATAGTAAACGCAAAGGATATCCGCCAATACCTGGGTATTTTGACTTTTATGTCCGTTTACCATTATCCCAGCATCCGTTCTTATTGGGGTAGATATGGGTTTACTCCTATAAAAGAAACGATGCCGGTGAACTATAACTCGAGCTCATGATGGTTCGCGTGGTCTACAGCAATCGGGAAAAACCCCCCCGTGGTTACGACGCTTCCGTTAAGGATGTCGGCGGTAACTTGAAACTTGTCACGGGAAGGAGGTGGTATAACGTTCACTGTTGCCTCCCCATCTTGGACGCGCGTGACAACTTGCGTCGATCCGCTGAAATGAACACCGTCCGCTCTGCCGCACGACGAGACCCCGCTCTCGCCGCTCAACTCGATGTCCCAGGGCGCCTTTACTGCAATAAAAAGGCTCAAGATTGTGCCGTCAAAGCTCCTGTTTTGGTGTTCAATGACAGCCAATATGACATGACCAACCTTGAGGTTGCCAACGCCATGGACGCATCCGCCGCCGAACTCGCCATGTCTGCCATGCTCTTCGATCCGCAAATTCTTATGGAGGACGTCGAAACGGGAATTCTTCCAGTTATCGGAATGCTTTGGCGAAAGAACTACGTATCCGTGTTTAAGCCCGGAACTGTCAAACAGGGTAACCGCTACGTTGATACAATCGAGTTCTTCTTCCGAGGCGACTACTCCCTCACCTATGTGCATCACTTCCGAACTTACATTCAGCCATTCGTCGACCTACGCTATGTCAGCTCGCGGGGAATCGTCTATCTGGGTGAATTCGTTGAAACTCGAGGCCCCTACCTCATTCTTAAAATTGTGAAAACCATTTACGACTCTCCCGCCTCGGGAGTGAACATGGTCATCCCTTTCTCTGAGGATCTGCTCAACAAAGTGTTGGTTCAATATTACACTTATGAACCGACTGTTATCGACAGTGAGGGTGAGTTTAAGGTCAACTTCACCCGACGGCGGATGCTCGTCCCCGAATCTCTACACCAGGCCGCGCTCAAGTACGCACTTGCGCAGACGCAAGCGAAATTCTCCAACAATGCGATTTTTGAGTATCTGCGATCTATGGCCGCCCGCGTCGTCGTTAACGGAACCGAAGTTGTCACCAGTTCCGAGCAGATCTCAGCGATAGACCTCTATCACCTCGCTGACGCCATCTACCTAATCGCTTTTGTGGAGCGGTATAACAGCAGCACCGCTCTGACTCTGATCACCTCCTACATCAGGGAGACACGCAATGTTCGGCGGGAGAATCTTTTCACAAGGATCCTGAAGAAGGTGTTCAAAAGCACTTGGGAAGCCTTGCCCCTCGTTTCGGACGGGAAACCGACCGCCGATGACCACCACAAGGTCTTCAGTCCCGGTGAGGTTGATCTTCTCGTTCCCGAATCCGAGTCCAAACTCACGCTTTTCCAGAAGCTTTCTCTCTGGGCTGCCGCGCCGACCCTCTTCGAAGTTAAAATCGCCGACGCTGCGCGGTTGATCACCGTCCGCAACGAGGTCGACTGTGTCGCGTATGACTATCGCAAGACGTACTTCAACCCCACTGTCATTGACCCTTCTGAGCGTGTTGAGTTTACGGAGGCCACACATGTTCTCGCTGATGCCACAACGCGTTGTATCGTCGCGGAGGTGTAAAAAAAAAAAAGATTCTCGAGATTCCACCTGATGAAAAAATAAGACGAATGATCCACTTCAATGACAATGATAAGCATTTACCTGTTACGCACCTGGAACACGATAAACTCCACAAACTGCGACCCGTGATAGATCACCTCAATACCAATTTTTCAAATGTTCAAATGGCCATTGACCAACGTTTGTCAATTGATGAACAGATGTGTGCCACGAAGATCGGACATTTTCTCAGACAATATATGCCCAATAAACCTCACAAATGGGGATTCAAACTTTTCGTGCTTTGCATTTTGTTAGGGTATGCGTACAAATTCGTAATATACGCTGGAAAAGAACGAGATGACCGCCTACACAACGAACCAGATATCGGTGTGACAGGACAAATAGTCATGAAGCTACTACGAGTATTACCTTGCCATCAAAATCACATAGTGTACTTTGACAACTACTACACATCGCTGCCGTTATTGCATTATCTGGCCAAAGAAGGAATCCATTCTGTCGGAACCACACAAAGGAACCGGCTTGGTAAATCATGTAAGTTACCAAAGAAGCAAGAAGTCATGAAGAATTCGGTACCACGTGGAGAATTTCATGAGAACGTGACAAGCATAGGTGACGTTGAGTTAACTGCTGTGAGCTGGAAGGATAATAAACAGGTAGGCTAAGCACGCATTGCGGTTAACCGCGAGCGTTTAACCGCAAGACTGAAACCGCCGAAAAATATAGCACTAAGGTTACCATACAAGCGCACGCATATGTGGCGTTTTCCAGTGACTGATTTTAAAACCGCGGCTAGCTAGTTTTGAACCGCGGTTTGCAACCGCGCGGTTTTTTTGTGCCTCATAGTAATAGTATGATAGCGCACGCACAGCGTTTAACCGCAAGCGGTTTTTCAGTCGCGACTGAGCGAGCGCAGTGGGCAGTCGTTTGCAGTGCAGTCATCATGTCGTCCGACTCAGAAACATCGCATACTTTAGACTACGCTAATGTAACTAAAAATATTATTATCGAAGTGGAGAAAAGGCCGGCATTATATGACAAATCATTAAACACATACAGAGACAGAAATACTAAGGCCCGGCTTTGGCTAGAGGTTTATCAAAATGTGTGTAGAGAATGGACAAACCTAACGGAGGCAGAGAAGAAAACCAAAGGTAAGTACATATTATGTGTTGCGTTTAATTATTATTAAAAGTTAATTAATTACAATTAGTTATATTATTTTGTCGTACTGCCAACTTAAAGCACCAGATCGAGATGTAAAATAATCAGCAAATGCATTTCGTATTTGCATGACGTCATTAGTGGGACGACGTCTAGTTGGGTGTAAATTTTGTAGTTCCGAATGTTTCCATTGGAACAAAGTTTCTTGTAATTCCTTACCATCATATTTTCGTACAAAGTTGTGCAATATACAGCACGCTTTTACAATGTAATCGCATAGTACAAGTTTTGTATCTAAGGGTCTGTGAAAAATTCGCCATTTATTTGCCATAATGCCAAATGTACATTCAACTGTTCTTCTGGCATACGAAAGTCGGTAGTTATAAATCTTTTCTTTCATAGATAAGTTTCTGCTTGGGTATGGTCTCATCAAATTTTTTAAAAGCGGAAATGCTTCGTCCCCAACAAAAACAAATGGCATTACAGATCCTTCATTATAATTTGGTATTACTGAGGATGCTGGTAAATCCAGTTGGTTTGATAAAAGTCTTCTACCAAAATTTGATTTTCGGAATACGCTGGCATCACTATTGTATCCGTATGCACCCACGTCAATAGCTACGAAGCTATAGTTAGCATCGGCAATCGCAAGCAGAATTATAGAATAAAACTTCTTATAATTAAATGATTCTGAGCCGGTATGATCAGGTCTTTCAATTCTTATGTGCTTGCCATCAATTGCGCCGATGCAATTTGGAAAGTGTGTTTGTTCAAAAAACCCTTGTGCTATGTTTGACCAGTCTTCTCTTGTCATTTCTTTTAAATAAATAGGCTGCAAATATATCCATAACTGCTGGCATGTATGATGAATAATTTCACTGATAGTCGTAGCGCCAATCAAGTATTCAAAATACAACGATTTTATGCTATTTCCCGTAGCAAGGTACCTGTAAAGAAGACATTCATAATCATTTACATTATGTATGCCTATAGGTATTACATACTTTACCTATACATATTTTTGGAGATTGATAGTACCCATCATCATGAACAACTTTCCCAAAGAAACATATGGTCGCAAGTACAAAAAAAGAGATTTTCAGTACATTGACTATACACGACACAAAAAAAAACTTTTTTGATTCGACCATTATGTTTCCTCGTGAAAGTTGTTCATAATGATGGATATTACTATCAATCCCCAAAATATGGTCAGCTAACCCTGTACATAAAACATTATATTTACAAAATTTTATTTGACATTATTACTTTAACATACCTAGTCATACATCAATAATATTGTTTTTTTTTGTTTCAGGTAACGCCATACAAAAAAAATGGAAAAACATGAAAGATAGTTTTGTTAAGGAGTTGGCAGCACAACAAGGCAAATCTGGACAAGCTGCTCCCCCAAAGAAAAAGAAATATGTTCATTTCGATTCAATGCTGTTTCTAATACCTTCTATGCAGAAACGAGAAACGAGCAGTAATGTACTGTCGCCTGCTTCTTCTCAGGATGATGTATCGTCACCGGTTGCTACTCAGGATACCACATCTTCTGCTCCAGCTCAGAATTCACAACCCACAAATAGAACATCACTACGAAGGAGAAACAGTTCTGGACACAACAGTTCAACAGAATATGAACAACAATTACTTGACCTCATAAGAAACAAACAAGAGCCAAAGAAGGAGGAGGACGACGAAGAAAAAAACTTTGCCCTGATGTTAGTTCCAATGCTACGTAAATTAAATGAAGATCAAAAGCATTATGCTAAGATTGAAATCCTTAATGTCTTAAAAAAAGCACGTTCTCATTTTTCTCCGCAACCATCTCAACAAGTTTTGAGTCAACCATCTCAATTTCGAGGACCAAGAATAAGTAGTTCACCAATGTATCAACAAACATATACCCAGCCACAAAGCACCTATCAGTATCAGTATTCTCCACAATCCTCATCTATAGATACAGTATATTCCATCCAATCACCAGCAAGTGTACCTCCAGCAAGTCCATCTCCACAGTCATCAACTACAATTCTGCAAGCACCGCCTACACCATCACCACAACATCATGTGCAAATTATCGACCAAGAAATAATACAGTCAGCCAGAGCGACTGCCAATTTTAGAATGCCAATTTTAGAATTTGTAGAAGACCAAGCCTACACCGAATAGTAAAAATGTAAAAACTTGGTTATGTAATTATTACTATACAGGGTGTTGATTTGTAAAGTAACGCCGAGCTCAGGGGTTGTTATATACACGACACAGAAGCTAAAAAAAAATATTTTTTTCAATAAAAAATAAATTAATATTTTTTTGATTTTAAAAATATTAAAAAAAAAACATGGAAATGTGGTCAGAAAAGTGTCACACGGGGTGGGGCAAGGCTCAGGGCGCGGGGGGAGTCTATTAGGACTCGCGCGCGGTTGCTGGCGGGGGTATCCACACTTTTAGGCAATTTCAGGAAAATTTTCAGATGGCAAGTCATGAATGAAAATAATGCGAAAAAAAAAAAAACGTCGTCAGCGAGACACGTAAACTATCGACCCTGAGTCGGGCGTAACTTTACAAATCAACACCCTGTATACCTCTTATTTCTTACTTTTCGATATTCCTTGTTATGTGATTTGAAATAAAGATTTTCATACTAATTAAAATTGTTTCCTTACCTCAACGTAACTGAAAGTCGCTCTTCAGGTGATATTGCCATACGAAATGTAGTGTCCTCATGTTTTAGATATTGGCCCACAGCTTGTAATAATTTATCATAAGTACCAATAGACATTCTGTAGTAATTAAAAAATTTATCGGGATACTGTCGCACGTCGTTATACATTTTGCAAAAATATCCTTTTAAATGTCTTTGGTCTGTTAGTGGATGTACCCAGTACCTATGACGGCGGCGTTGTTTAGGTTCTTTTCTTAATTTCAAAACCAGAGCGACAACACATGCTGCTTGCCAGAAATCCATGATGGGACTGATAAAAAAATATGCTAAACGCCAACCGCAATGCGTGTTGGCATGAGTTTCTGCGTTTTCAGCTAAACTGAAACCGCTCGCGGTCAACCGCAATGCGTGCTCAGCCGTAATCTTAGCATCGACCTATGTTGGCGCGGAACCTGTCAGTGAAATTGAAAGATTTGATAAAAAAGAAAATTCAGAACCCATGTCCCAAGTTAGTCAAAGAATATAACGCTCATATGGGTGGAGTGGACCTCATGGACTCCTATTTAGGTAGATACCGGATCAGAATGAAGAGTAGGAAATGGTACCTGCGTATCTTTTACCATCTTGTGGACTTGGCCATCATAAATGCGTGGATCCTTTACAAAAAGGTTTTATCAAAGAAAGGCAAGCATACTAAAGAAATAATGAATTTAGCTGACTTCAGGTCTGAACTCGCTGATACCTTATGCAAGTACGAAACCCCAAGGAACAACAGGGGACGTCCCAGCAACAGCAGCTTGGACGAAAAGCAACCAAAGAAAATGCGCAAAGGGAAACCAGTGCAACTCCTGCCTCCCAGAGACATAAGGCTTGATGGAGTGGGTCATGAACTAGTTAGGAATGAGACTAGGATGCGCTGCATGAGACCAGAGTGCTCTTTACTTAGCATTAATAAGTGTAGTAAATGTAATGTAAGTCTATGCTCAAAAAAAACAACTAACTGCTTTAGTATTTTTCATTCTTAATTTTAAGTACTAAATGCATACTGTATCAAAAACGATACAACATATTTTTTAGAAAATAAAGTATAAAAAAACACAAATATATTTTTTTGTTTATTTTTCCTGGAATAAACGTCTAATTTACTATTACATATAATTTTTGCAATAAAAAGCACGCCATCATGCACTTAAGGGTTATAAGGTCAACCGGGGTGATGTCGTCTACGGGGGCTAAAGCATCTATTTAAATTATCTTACGAAACGCGTAATTGAGAACTACTCACGCCATCTTCTTTTAGTCTTTGGCACTAAAAGTACAAAAAGTCATCAATAGATGTCGCAACAGAGCTCTTTTTTTTAATCCGTCCGCCATCTTAAATCTGTCATTTCGTCTCGACCCTTCTTGTGTGCCAACATGTGAGTTTAAATCTTTTGTAATCTCAGTTCCTTTTGAGTGAGTCGATATTTTTATACCGTAAGTACTTTTATTGTTTTATTGTGTTTGTTTTCATTATTTTACGTTATTAGCTTAAGACTTTCAGACAATATGTAATTTAAAATTTGTAGGTTATGTTTTTGCTTAGAGGCTATTGCGTCTGTCCCGTTGGGGTGATTGCGTCTATTGTAACGCAATAACCCCATTATCAGGGCTCCTAAACCTTTTGATTTAGGATAATAATGGTAAATCTATCTATACATATAATAAAGGAATAATGAAAAAATCTGTACCTACATGGTACCTATACTTACTTTTTTTTTAAGTTTGCTTGCTATACTACTGAACCCAAAACTATAGTTTTCAGAATTTGTGTCTGTTTATCGATTTGTTTGTATCAGTATAAATCTATGAACGGATGTCGACGAATCTTAGTACGATATTAACTCATTATCCGGATCCTAACTTAGGATACTTTTTAATGTGGGGTAACTCAAAGGTGCTTTTTTCTTTGGCGGGGACAAATTCTTTTAATTTTATATTATAGTCATTTGCATTAATTCAGATTTTTTTATTTTAAGATTTCCAATATGGTGCGCCACTACAAAAGAAAAACAACAACTACATACGACCTTGCAACTTTAAAAAAAGCTGTAGATGAAGTAAGAACTGGTAATTTAAACTCGCACCAAGCAGCAAAAAAATACAATATTCCTCGTACGACTATATGTGATAGAGTAAATAACAGAAGAGGTGTCGTAAAGGAGTGTCGTGGACCACCTACCGTGATTGTCAGAGAAAATGAGCTCAAACTTGCAAATGGTCTACGGGTTATGGAAAAATACGGATTCGGACTTACTTCCAAAGAAACACTGGATTTAGTCAGCATACACGTGAGTCAAAATAATTACAAAACCCTATTTAAAAACAACAGACCTGGGTATGATTGGTTTGCTGCTTTCAAAAAAAGACACAATTTGTCCTTAAAAAAGCCACAAGCAGTGGAGATGTCAAGGAAAGTAGCATGCGATCCTTTTATAATTAATGAGTACTTCGATATCGTTGACAAGGTTTTGAATGAACTTGGTTTAAAAGGAAGACCAGAAAAGATTTGGAATCTTGATGAGTCAAGTTTTGGAAATGATCCTGACAAAACAAAAGTACTTGGCGCCCGTGGATTTGCCAGTACACGAACGATCGCGTCATCTGGTAAAGATAATGTCACGACCTTGTTCACAGCCAGCGCCGCTGGTGACAAATTGCCTCCATTAATTATAAATAGAGGAAAAAATATGTGGGACCAATGGATGTCAGGCAATGGATACGAAAACACATCGTATGCTGCCACTGAAAAAGGCTGGATTGATTCAAAAGTATTCGATTAAATATTCATTTCATATTCAATTAAAAATTTTAGGAGAAGCACAAAAACGATTATAAAGTTACCATCACATGCAAGTCATTTACTGCAGCCGTTAGATTTGTCGGTTTTCAAATCAATGAAAAAGACTTGGAACGAAAAACTTGTGCAATGGCAACGATTAAATATAGGTAAGAAGTTGCCAAAAGATGAATTTAGTCGCATTCTTGGAGAAGTGTGGCGCGAACTGACTCCACTTATTATTCGGAACGGTTTTAAAAAGGGAGGTATATACCCATTCAACAGAAACACTATACCAGAAGAAACATATGACCCTGAATCATTGAAAAGATTCAAACAATTTAAAACACCAACAAAGGAAATTCCTTCTTTAAAGAGCTAAGTTCGCAAGTGGTGCTCCTCATGATGAACAGTTGTCAGGACCCTGAAGAGCATACACAAAGGATCATATTGAAAGAAAACAATGAAACGTTCAACGTTCATGCAGAAGGCAATAAAACGTCAAGTTCTCAACTAACTCCGATAGCAGCGTCTTCCAAATTGCCTTTGAACAGTCAAGGAATACGATTTGATAACTCGAATGACTCACCCAGAATCAAGATTACTGATGATCGAATTTAGTCTCCCTCAGAAAAATATTCTTTTGAAACTTTACTATTGCAGAGAATAAAACGAAGTGACACTATAGTTTAACTGAAAAAAACAAAGGTGTCAAAAGGCTGTGAAGTAATCACAAGGGAATAGTTTTTAGAAAAAAAAAAGAAAGGAAGAGGAAGCAAAAATAATTAAAGAGGAACATAAGAAAAAACCCACGAAAAAAGAAAACAAAAATCTCCAATCCAGCAAGAAAGCAAAATGTACCAAATCATCAGAAAAGAGCTTAAAGGCAGAGGAAAAATCTCATTTTAGCTTACCAAAGAAGAAAAAGACTTATCAAAAATCTAAAAAGAGGGTGAAAAAACAAAAAAAGTGTGTTGATTACGATGAAGAATCTGAAGATGAAACAGATATTAGTTTTGCTAAATCTTCCCTAACCAGTGAAGAAGATTTTGATAGTTATCGTGAACAGTTTCTCGCAGAAATGGAAGATCTTGATGATTCGTTGCCGAGCACAGAAAATGTAAATGACGATTGTTTATCAAAAAATGATGTAAAAATTGTAACCAATGATGAATTTGAACCGGATGTCAACAAAAGGAATCCGGAAATTCGCGACTGGATACTAGTGAGATTTACAACAAAAAAGTATGTTAAGTATTTCGTAGGGAACATTATTTCTATTAATGATGAGAATATACCTATCGTGAATTTTTTCAGAAAAATAAAGAACAGTAGGTTTATATCTTTTCATTACCCAGACGTGGAAGATATATCGGAAGTAAAACATTACGATGATGATATTGTAATGTTCCTTAAGAAGCCTGATATATCCAGCAGAGGCCATGTTACGTTTAAAGAAAATTTTAAAAATTACAACATTCAGTGATGTTTGAAAGTTAAATTTGTTACCTAGGTACAGGTATAAATAGATAGATTTACACGAAATTTAATTAAGTATTTAGTTATTCTTAATAAGAAAATAGTACTGATTAGCTATTTTTAAGTGTTGATAGTATTTTCTTAAGTACAATTTGACACCAAAGCGTTCCGTGGTAAAGTTCCTAATAATATAAGACTTGATTAATATTGTCAAAAAGATGTGATTTATTGATTATTACAGTATTATTGATGTTGGTAACATAATAATTTGTTACATAGATATTAAACTAAAAGATCTCACGCGTATTTTCGAAGCTCTTTATTTTTGTAATGATTATAAGACGGGCAAAATGCCGTCATACTCCGTTGTTCTAATAAATGATACGTAATTTCGAAGTTGTAGTTTGATTCCAATCTAAAAAAAAAAGTTTGGCACCCCTGGAATCTACGATGGGGCGAATGCGTCTACGAGAAACGACGAAAATTAGACGCCATAGCCCCGAATAATTTTGTTCGGCTACTTTCCCTAAACTAAGGCCAGAATTTGGCGTACAAGATAATAATGTACTATAAAACTAATATTTTTAAAAATAATTGTGATTATAATTGTTATTAGCTCTTCGAATTACACAATAGAAAACCACCAACTCTGAAAACCATCAAAGCCAGAATGCAGGAAAAATATGGGGACCAAATAGTTTTCAGTTCAACTCGCACCAAACAAACAGTCGTCTGCTTTCGTGCAACTGGTGAAAAAATTTTGGACGACGCGAGTTACCATGGCTGAAGGCCCTGGTACTTGCTGACCATGCCCCGCGCAGCGTATGGCAGGAAGCCGAAACTAGGACGCATCATCAGCGAGTTCGTCTTCGTTTAATATTAATTTGTTTAACGCTCATTCTCATTTCCGCTCTTGTAATAATTACTTGTTTCTTATAATTAAATAATAAACTTTTTAAAAAGTGAGTTTCCTTCACTAAACCTATAACTGGCGCAGTCGTCTATTTTCGTGGGAAGACCGAGACAGGAACCTTCAACCTCAGGTTCTTTGGTGCGCGAATAGCCTCTTCACGCATAACTTCGAGTCGCCGCTCCACGAACCGAACCTTTGCTCAAGAAACCCAGGGAGATACGCAGGAGCCCGGAGAATTGTAATCCTGCAGCGGAACGAGAATCCGACGAGAAATGCAGAAGGTGCTGGGGTGAGTGCTCTTTAACTCTCAAGTTCCTTTGCTCTATTTCCTGTTGTTATCCTATTTCTAAGTGCATTTTTCTTTGTGTTTTGTCCGATCTATTGGCTATAATCGCTGTAGACTCGTATACATTTCACGCGCATTCTATTTTTAGATTAGGTATTTTATTCGTTTGTCCACTGTTAACCTCGTAACAATGGCGGAATCACATTTCAAGGTATTATCCGCATTGATACCTAAGTACGACGGTAATCAGAAACGTTTGAATTATTATATCAATGAAGTAGATAAAATTTTAAGTTTATTTGATTTACAAGGCCCAGTATCTGATTTAATAGTGCAGCTAATTAAAAATAGATTAGAAGGAGAGGCCCTAGACGCCATCGCGAACGAGCCGAACGTCCATTCGTGGGATTCTGTTAAGGAAGTTTTGAGAAGACGTTTAGGTGACCCGCGTAATGAGGTCCAAGTGATGCAGGAATTAACCCATTTGCGTAGAAATAGGAATGAGGATTCCGCGTCGTTTGGGAAGCGAGTTAGAGAGGTATTAGATACCGTGTATTCGGTCGGCGCGCACACGGATAAAACCTATTACGAAAAAATGGCTATCGAACAATACATCAATCAGTTAGAATTTCACGTATCTATAGGCGTGAAGATAACGGCGCCCGCGACTTTGGAGGCCGCTATCTATACAGCGCGACAGGAAGAGGCTAGGCTTGCGAACAACCCGCCTTCCAATCCCGTTAATTCCCAAAAACCCAGAGATCATATTAAAACTTTTCATCAATCGAATAACCAACACCCAAACACATCATTTAGCCCTCGTTTTAACCAACCCGGGCCTAGCAACAGGTCATTCCCTCCAATGTTCAACACACCTTTTACACAACAGCGTAGTGACCCTAGCAATAATACCTGGCCCACACAACAGTCGGCGGCACCACCTATGCAGCCATGGAGGAACCAACAATTTAATACTAATTCTGGTAGGTTCCGCAACTCCGGTAATTTTAGGAGTCAGCAGCAAAATATTCCCCGCGAACAAGTGGACCCACCACAAAAGGTATCGGACGTGACGATGAGATCAGTAGGTAAACCTAAACCATCCCCATTCACATCGCATGAATTATTTTACATGCCAAACAACCACGCATCGCTCCAGTATAACTGTAATAATGATCAGGTACTTTATGAACCCCAAGCTTATGAGTCTTACGACTTCAACCCGACGTGCGACGAGCAGCCGTGCGAGATCACAGATATCGAGGATGAAGGGGTGCGTAATACTCAAAATTTTTCAGAGGGCCCGAACAACCAAGACTCAACCTAGTTAAATTAAATCACCAAGACAAGGACCACCTACCTTATATAGAATTACCGGAATTTAAAGGTAAGTTTTTAATTGACACAGGAGCTTCTCACTCTTTAATTTCATATAGTGCTATTTGTGGTACTACTTTTGAAAATTACATAGTGAAAGACCCCTTTAACATCAAAACCGCACATGCCGTTACCAACCACGACAATGTTGTATATTTGCCATTGCCACCCGTGTTTAACAGTGACCTAACTCATAAATTTTTGATATTCGATTTTGATAATAAATATAGAGGCCTTATTGGTCTCGATTTACTCAAAAGTTTATCTAGCAACATAGATATTAAAAACAAGGTGCTTCGCACAGCGACAGCAGAGATCCCGATTTGTTTTGATTATCCCGTAAAAAAAATCAAAATAGAACCTAAATGCGCTAAAGTCGTAATGATAAAAACGCACTATTTAAATGGCGAATATACACACGGAGAGCATGAATGGTCGAAAGGTCTTAAGTCACCAGCTGCTATAGTAAAAGTCAACAATGGGACATTTAAAACCACAGTTTTAAATTACAATGACGATAAAAAGTATATTTCTAACGCGGAACCATTTGATTTAGAACGTTTTACAGGACACAAGGAGAGTTGCCATTTAAATTCGATAAAAGTGACATCTGAAATCGATCAAATTTTGTGTGAAAACTTAAAAAAAATTAAAACTGACCACATGAACGAGGAAGAGAAACGCGAAATTAATAGAGTTTGTTATCAGTATAGAGATCTATTTTACACAGAACAGATTCCTTTGACTTTTACTCACGCAGTTAAGCACGAACTTAGATTAACTGATAACTCCCCAATCTTCGTAAGGAGTTACAGACAGGCACCACGGCAGCGAGAGGAAATAAAAAACCAGGTGAGCAATCTGCTTAAACAAGGCATCATAAGGGAGAGTATATCACCATGGTCATGTCCCGTTCACATCGTCCCAAAAAAACCGGATGCTTCAGGTAAGGTAAAATGGCGTCTGGTCATCGACTATAGGCGACTTAACGACCGCATTGTAGAAGACAAATATCCCCTCCCTAACATCAACGACATTCTCGACAGGTTGGGCAGAGCTCAATATTTTACTACACTTGACCTCGCGAGTGGCTACCACCAAGTAGAAATGCACCCAGACGACATGGAGAAAACCGCTTTTTCCACAGAGAGAGGTCATTACGAGTTTTTGAGAATGCCTTTTGGACTCAAAAACGCGCCTAGTACGTTTCAAAGACTCATGGACCATATTTTGAGAGGCATCGAAAATGTTTTTACTTACTTAGATGACGTAATTATTATCTCCACATCCCTTCAGGAACACGCTGAAAAGCTCAAACAAGTTTTTGACAGATTTAAATTACATAACCTAAAAATTCAATTAGACAAATCAGAATTTCTAAAAAAAGAAGTCAGTTTTCTTGGACATAATCTAACTGATGAGGGCCTTAAGCCAAATAAAAACAAAATTAATGCCGTTCTTCAGTTTCCCATCCCCAGGACGCAAAAGGACATTAAAGCATTTCTAGGACTAGTAGGATATTACCGAAAGTTTATTAAGGACTTTGCTCGACTGACTAAACCACTGACTATTTGCCTCAAGAAAAACCACAAAGTTGTTCATACTCCAGAATTTATAGAAGCTTTCGAAAAGTGCAAACAGCTTTTAACTAATGACCCTATACTTCAATATCCTGACTTTGACAGACCTTTTGTACTAACTACTGACGCTTCTGATGTCGCCCTGGGCGCAGTTCTTTCTCAAGGGACCGTAGGGTCCGACAAACCCGTAGCATACGCTTCACGAACTTTATCTGACACAGAAAGCCGATATTCCACCATCGAGAAAGAGCTTTTGGCTATTATTTGGGCTGTAAAATATTTTAGACCTTACTTGTATGGACGTAAATTTACAATTTACACAGACCACAGACCCCTTACCTGGCTTATGTCCATTAAAGACTCTAACTCTAAATTGACTAGATGGCGTTTGAAATTAGCCGAGTACGACTACGTGGTAGTGTACAAGAAAGGCAACCAAAACACCAACGCTGACGCCCTTTCAAGAGCCAAGATATTTCATAATAGCATAGAATCTTTAGCGGTAAACTTTGACGACAATGAAGACGACGACATTATAAACAGAATGTTTGACAACGTTCACGAAAATAACGCTTCCCCGACCAACAATCCTGACCCAGGTACACAAACTATCCCGATATCCCAAACTGAATCTGACACCATGACTGTAGTATCAGATCCTGACCAACTGATTTCAACGAATCACACACAACCAGATAATGAGAATCAGGGTATCCCCATCTTATCAGATGCTATAGATAGACAACTTAAGCAATTTCACATTCGATCGACCCCCGGTTCTACATTTAGGGTTGAAAATAGATCTACAAACTCAAGAGTCGTTATAAAGGACGTATTCATCCCCATTAATAACACAGAGCAGGAAATTATAAAGTTCCTCAAAGAAAACACCATAGCAGACCGTAGTTTCCATTGTTATTTCCATAGCGAAGATCTATATCTAGCATTCTCCAGGGTATACACAACAGTATTTAATGACAGAGGTCCTAAGTTATTCAGGTGTACTTCACGGGTTACCCTAGTCGAAAACAAGACTGAACAAATTGAGATAATTAAGAAGTACCATGAAGGTAAGACCGTGCATCGTGGCATTCAGGAGACCCACAAACAAGTACGTAGAAACTACCATTGGCCAAATATGTTACTTACCATCCAGGGATACATTAACAAATGTGAAATATGTCTCCAATCCAAATATGAAAGAAACCCTCTTAAACCACCCTTAGCTTTGACAGAGACACCAACAAAGCCTATGCAACATTTGTTCATGGACTTATATTCAACGGGAGGAGCAACGTTTCTGACTCTTATAGATAACTTCTCTAAGTATGCCCAAGCTATCCCACTTTCAGCCACAAGTAGTATTCATATTGCAGACGCTTTACTACAAAACTTTGCGACTTTAGGATTACCTTTAAAAATTACTACAGACTCGGACACGAAATTCGATAACGAAGTAATTAAAGAAATATTTTCTACACATAACATAAACATTCACTTCACTACCCCATACAACCCTAACTCAAATTCTCCAGTCGAACGATTCCACTCCACCATTGGCGAACTTATAAGAATCCAGAGGATGACCAACAAAGATGACATGATCCACACTCTCATGAGGTACGCTGTTATAGCATACAACAACGCCATACACTCCACAACAGGATATACCCCACATGAGCTTTTATTCGGCCATACAGTGGCTAGAAACCCTCTCGAAATACATTACACTAAAGAATTCTACCAAGACTACGTTCTGAAACATAGATTAAACGCAGAAGCCGTACAGGAATGCGTTGCAGCTCACAGCGCTGAAAATAAAGAACAGGTAATTAACAAAAGGAACCAGGCCGCAGAGGAGATAACTTTTAAGGTAGGTGAAACCGTCTACAAACAAGTAGCGAAAACAGCACGAAATGACAAGACTAAACCAGTCTTTAAAGGTCCTTATAAAATTATACACTTACATCCTAACAATGTTGCTGAAATTATAGGAACCCATCCAAATTCAAAATCCATTAGAGTCCATTTCAAACTCCTACGCAGACCTCGCCTTGTTCCAGGACGCTCATCGCTGGAGCCATCGTGCTCTACGCATCAGCCACCATGAGAATTGAACCCATTGAGAATTCCAACGGAATCCTCCTTCTCAAACAGGGAAAGGTCCTCAAACAAGTAGATACCTTTAGTTTAATATGCGTTTATAATATAACTTCGCTCCAACTTTCAACTTCTAAGCTTTTGTCCCTTTTTGTAAGCACTAAAGCTGTCGAAGCTAAATTAACATCGGTTGAAATGCATAAAACATATAAGGACCAAATTAGCCACACCATTAGTTTAATACATAATAAGTTAATATTTTTAGCCCCATTTTCTAGGGTTAAACGCGGCCTTATTGACGGATTAGGCTCAGTAGTTAAGTCAATCACTGGTAACTTAGATCACGAAGATGCCGTTAAATTTGAACAGGAAATAGCGAATCTTAATAACAAAGTGAATCTTGCACAACATTTTCAAAAAAGTTCCGTAAATTTAGCCCGTAAAAGTATGGAAGAATTTCAAAAACAACTAATTGGAGTTAACGAAAATCAAAATAGAATACTTGCTGCTCTAACTAATGTTACTAGTGGTTCTAACGTAGTATATAATCAGTTACATTTTTTAGATATTTACGTTCAAATAGATTTTAGTTTACAGATAATATTAGATAAGCTCATGCTCCTAGAAGATGCCAAGACGTTTTCTCAATTAGGTGTAATGCATCCTAGTATAATAAGTCCTCAAACCTTAATTTATGAAATGCTGCAGCTAAAATCAAAACTGTTGATCACCCCAGTTGCAGAGATCAACATAGATAATATTTACCCTTTAGAAAGGTCCAAGGTCCATAGAGGTTAAAGCCTATAGTACGGAAAGCACTTTGAATTTTGTCCTAGAAATTCCCAGCATTGATCCAAATTCATATGACCTTATCCACCTTTATTCAATTCCTAATATCAATAACCTTACCATTATCCCTAAATCCAAATTTCTTATACTTGGGAACGAGGAGTACTCTTACCTGGAAGACACCTGTCAGGAGATAACCGATGACACACATCTTTGCAAGCAGCTGGACACTCAGAATATGAAGACATCCGCAGACTGCGTGATATCCCTCATCCAACAAGAAGCTGGAAACTGTACCTACGCTAAGATGAATCTCAATAAAGTAAAAATTCAAAAGATAGACCCCAACACTTGGCTCACGATCATGAAGCAGGAAACCATCGCTAAGATCACATGCAACGAGAAAACATCTTATAAGAAACTCACGGGCACAAATCTTATCTCCACTACAGATCAATGCAAAATTCATCTCTTTAACATGACACTGCAAACCCACAGCAAAAGGTATCTAGCGCAGGAGGTTATCCCACTACCGAGCGAAGCTCACATCATCCCAGAAAATATCCAATATGAACTACATTTGGAAGACATCTCACTAGACAGCATCCACCAGTTAATAAATAAAGCAGAGAACCTCGAGGAACACAGCTTCATCCCGGACTGGACCGTCATCATGGCTACCCCCAGCTGGAGCACAATTTTCCTCTACATCATCGGAACAGGATACGGAATCTGGAAGTTTTATCTGTACTACACCAGAAAAACTGAAAGCAATCCTGCCCCATCACCCAACCAGGATAACACCCCCTCTGGAAGCCGGGGACCGTGCTTCTATCTGAAGAAGGGAGGAGTTACCATGGCTGAAGGCCCTGGTACTTGCTGACCATGCCCCGCGCAGCGTATGGCAGGAAGCCGAAACTAGGACGCATCATCAGCGAGTTCGTCTTCGTTTAATATTAATTTGTTTAACGCTCATTCTCATTTCCGCTCTTGTAATAATTACTTGTTTCTTATAATTAAATAATAAACTTTTTAAAAAGTGAGTTTCCTTCACTAAACCTATAACTCGCGTGGTACACGTCAGGATGTACTGATGAACAGGAAGAAAATGAGAGAATTGTACGAAAATCCGCTGAGATTATCTTGAAAGAGATTGAATCCATGGCTTATGACACCAGTGCCTATCCTCCTTTAACTAACTTCTGCAGGGAGGCTGATGAATTGATACCTAAATCTCTCACAGTTTTCTTAAATTGTCTTGCAAAGAAGAAAAGGTCACGAGAGGTTGTGAAGAAAAAAATTACAACTATAGCTCATACACTTATTGCTGCTGTTCGCCCTCGATGTTTCATATCCCCTATTTTATCCAGCATCGCTCTGCTCATATACCGAAAATATGGATCCAAAAACATGGTGGACCTTCTGTCGAAGTTGGGATTGAGTGCCTCTTATTACGAGGCTCAGCAACTGGAACTCTCCACCATCCACCATACGGAAGAGCCTATTCCAGTTGAAACGTTTATTCAGTTCGCCTTTGACAATGCTGATTTCAATGTATCCACTCTCGATGGCCGGCATACTTTTCACAGCATGGGAGATGTGGTTCTCCCTGGCACAATAGCTTGAATGTTGTAAAGCTCGCTGTCCTGTCCTTGTGCCGACGCGATGCACCTCTTCACCTCCACATTTGCTAGATTTTACAATAGACCTAATAAATAATACAGAGTTTGCTGAAGCTGTTTTGCATAAATAGTTTAGACAATTTATGTAATAATAATTATGATCTCAGAATATTGTTAATTCATTGTTGGGTGGATGTAACAGTACATTGCACAAATTTCTTATTGTTGTTGGAACAATAAATGGAGACTTTATTGACTTTCACTTTGTCTTTAAACATCTACACTTTTGTTCTTTATCAAAGAGGACAGGATAATGGCTGGATAATTTGACAAATAAAATTAGTGTTTCACAAATCGTCACCAGGCTGCGCTAGTGCAGATGTAGACCTGCCATTTTGTTTTTGTTGTTTCGAAAGTTGGAACTGAGGTGAAAGCAACTTTTCGTAAATATAAATATCACATTTGTAAACGATGCCTTCATTATGTGTTGTTGGATGTGCTTCCTGAACAACCGGACATCGTTTCCCTAGCGATACTAACAGAAAAAAGCTGTGGATCGCAAGAATACGCCGAGACAAATTTAAACCCAGTTTATTCTGGGGTGTGCAAGAATAATTTCTTGGAGTCTGACTACGAGATGCCCGAAGACTCCTGTAGTAAAAACCGTAAGTAACTTAACTGATGTGAGTTTAAAACATAAACAATCTGGCAAAGTGCTTGTTGCTCAGGTATTTATAGTAGGTATAAATACTTAATGTTATTTTTTGTTTCGCAGCTACACCAAGATTCAAAAGACTTGCTGTACCAAGTCAGTTTGCATGGACTAAGCCACCAACAGTCTGTTATCAAAAGAGCAGAGCGAGCTAAATGGAGATCGCACCTGAATAATGTTATATCTTCACATTCACATCAACATGAGAAATGTTAATTTTCAATAAAAATAAACGTAGCAGGTGCTCATCAATCCTTCATGATTGCTGTGTTGAAACACATAGAAGCGGTTACCGCTTTTTTCTTCCAACACATTTTGTTTTTCGTTTTTTCAATTCGATCTTTAGTTCGTTAACAGTCCAGCTTCCACATTTAACAACTATTTTTAGATAAAAATCAAAGATAAAGAATAAAAACAATGAAAAATACCTAACCCAATTACGGACGAAAGTAAACATCGTTTGAGTTTGACAGGTCTCCATCTACAGCAGCGCCACCAAGGGTTAGCCCTTAAATGCATCTTGTATCGAAAACGATACAACGTAAACTTCGTTCGAAAGTCTACGAAATTTGAATGACAGAGTGACAAGGCTGTTTATTTATAAGATCATTGCCTCCTTGAGAAACGAAAAAAAAAAACATCACCTGTGGAACCAGCCGCCATTTTCAAAATTTATGTCAAAAGTTTTGCTGTGCAGGAGGTTTGCTAATTGAGTTTTGAAGATTTTGAATCTAAGATAATCAGAGATTATTATGCTTTTCTAATAACGAAAAATACGGAATCTACTCGTAAGTTCATCAACTTTGTCTATTATATCGTATTTCTTCATAATATTCTTTTCTAACCTCCCAAATTCCACATTTTTTGCTTGTATCGAAAACGATACAATATGCAGTAAGAGTATTTACTATGCTTCTTTTTTCTGAATAACTCGGTATGTGTTCCTATGCTTTTTGGTGATTTATTTCTTTTCTTTTGCTTACGGGTTATGTATAGCTTGGTTTATTTTATTTTAGACAAGCATGGCGAACAAAAAAGAACGCGAAATAGAGGAAATGCTTCGCATGCTCGAAAACGGCTTTTCTTTTTTCTTTTTTCTTTTTTTCTTTTTCTTTTTTCTTTTTTCTTTCTTCTTTTTTCTTTTTTTTTTTTTCGCACAAAGACGGCTCAATATTTTACTTTGTTTAAAACATTCAATCATTTGGTCATTTTTTAGTTAGTTTTGCCTTCTTTTACTATTGTATTTAGCATCAGCGCTGGTGAATCTCAGTATCCTTATCTGAATGCCTAACTTCTTAACAGTGGCTATTGACCCAGAAAATCTAGTAGTTAAGAAAGTTGAGAATAAGAAAATTGCCAAGGTTGTTTTTTTCTGTCTGAGAAGAGCTTTGTGTTCTGGTATAAGGAACATCATTTATCTTACATACTTAGTTACAATTTTGGCTTTTAGATTTTCTCTTCGGTTGGCTGTGAGCATTATTACCCTATTAACCACACAAACAATTATCATTATTTTGGGCTTGTATATTGTGCGATACATTGTAATTGAACAATGGAATCAAAAAATCTATTCTTTCTTTTGACTTACATCATTGTCAACACCAGTCTGTCTGTCCATGCACAGATCATCTACAATATCAACAACACAGTTGTTTACAGTGACAACACTGTAAGCTTCACAAACAACACCATCAACTACAATTCCTTAGGTCTATCAGGAAACATGACCGATTGGATCAAAAACATTGCTCATAAGAGTGGATTGAATTCATTGAAACTTTCTCAAGATGGAAAATCTAGTCACGATCACTCAGCCAGTGATCATGGAAGGTTGAATCCAGAATCAAGGAACAACGATGAACCAGAAAAGACAATTAGAGGTACACAAGGCGTGGAATTCTACACCACACCGACAATACCTGTGAAACTTGATGGGTTGTTTAGACGTTATAACTTTGATCACTTGAAGAAGGGAAATGGCAACATGGATGGTCATGAAAGTGGTTCTAATGGAGAAAGACAGACTCTAAATGACTCAAGAGTGACTAGGGTGACTGGAGAAAACATCAATTATGTTTCAAATGATCAAGGTAAGATGATTAAAGACAGAATAGTGGATAAGATGGACAGATGTGCAAGGTTTCCATATGGACAGTCATTAAAGTACAGTTTCATTAGTAAGTGTCAAGAGTTGATTACAAAAGTGCTTAAGGCAGATCCGGAGTTTAGCTACTCTGACACTTATGTTAACATATTGGTCTCATTGTCAATTAGGACTGAGCTGGTACATGCAAAAATAGAATCTTTGTATAATGACACATGTTTTTTAGAAGAGTTGGCGGAAATTATCTACGAAAGTGATGTTGCACATGAATAAAGCAATAGAGAAAGTAGAGTTGGTGCATTTCTCTTTAGACAACATTCAAGTTGGCAGAGGCAGGAGGTCTTTGCTTAGTATGGATGAAGGATTCATTTCCAGTTTGGCAGAAAAGTCTGCTGTAAACACATTGAATGGCTTAAAAGAATCCGGCATCCTTCTATCTAACATTGGTAATGAACAGAGCAAGTATGCCACCATTCAGAGTAATACCATATCATTAATTAATAAACTGAGATGGGACGGTAGCACTAAAGTAAGGATCCTTAGGTTCCCTCAACTTAACTGGGCAGAACCTCTAACAGTAGACAGCTTGGATACTTCAATTCCCGACTTAACAGGAGAGCTTGAACACATAGAGAGATCTGAATTTCTCTTGTCCAAAATGCCTCAATGCGTCAACCTGCTGACCTGGTCATACAGAGGTGTTTATAAAAAATGCATAAACAAGGTTTCAATCATCACCTTTGAGAATGGCTCTATGTGCAGGATTGCTGCAGAGTGTGCAGGCTACCTTAATTCCAGTTACGTGTGCCATCAGGATCAAATCTCCCCTGACTGTCCTTCAGTTACTATGTTAACAAATCATGATAGCTACGGCTTTTATCACCAAGACCTGAATCCGAGGAATAAGATCAAGGCTCAGGAGTTCTTAACAGACAAAATGTCTTATTCCACTCAGTCTGGAGAATTCAGGATATGCTCCATAGAGGGGATTTGGTATAACAAGGAGCCTTGCAACCAATCACTAACCTATTTTGGTGAGATTCAATTTAACGTGTATGACAATGGGCCCATTGAAGTGGATGTCATGTCCATCAACCAATTTAGGCTAAACTTTAATAAGTCAGATATAAATCACTACAGATGCAATAATAAGGAGTGCTTAGTTGAAGAAAGCATGAAAGCCTGCTCAGGAGATAGGAACTTCTGTACTCACGTAAATAAAAACTGCCCACCGGCTTCAAAAAAGAGATGCACTATACTCTCCAACAGCATGGGCCTAATTTCACTGAAGGCAAAGACCAGGAGATTGAATTCAAACTTCAACTTGTGGGCCAAGGTAACTTACGAAGTAAACATCATTGAGGACGAGGGTAAGACCATTCTAGTGACTAGGGGAAAAGAAGCTTTTTACTTCGAGAAAGGTTGTCACTACAACATGCATTGTGCAGAGTCAACCATATTCGTAGAATGTTCTTGCAAAATCTTGAAGGCAACACTGAATATTGGAGACTTGTACACCTGGTTTGATTTTGAATATGAAAATCTCAATGACACAATTGAGTTAGAGGTTCCATATGGAGTGCTTAGGGGAGGCCTGCAACCAATTTTGACATTGTATGGCGAGTATGGGATAATTGGGAGGGAAATAACTAACTGTAAAGAAACTAATCCCTGTGTTCGCTTTCAATGTTTTTTATGCGCAGGAAAAATTAAAAATCCTAGTTGTCTGACACAAGAAGAGAGAATAATTATAATACTGCTTTCAACAACTACCATGATGGCGTTCCTCAGCATGTCATACGTAATATGCAGAATGACAAGTACAAGAATTGCTACCCAAGTGGAGAGAATAAACAGGAAGATAATCATTCTCCGAAACAAGGCCCAAGAGAGACATCTATCCACACAACAGAGAAGAAAATCAAAACCTGATGATGAGGGCCTTAGCGAAATCCTCACTCAGAGTAATGAAGGTCACTTCAATATTAATGATGGTGAGGATGGTGTGGAGATTAAGACTAGGACGCCACATGTGGAAAAGAGATTTGTTCGAAGAAACCCCAGTCATTTGTACCTTAATGTCATGTTTATGATAGTTATGATCACTCTTCCCACTAAGCCACTACTTTCTGAAGCTTGTTCCGATAGCACCACACTAATTTCAGATCAGAAAGAGTGCATAAATGACAGTATGGATACAAAAGTCTGCAAGATCTCCACAACAGTCCGCATCTCAGGCCCTCCAACTGGGCAAAAGACTTGCATAAACATTCAGGATGAAAATGGCTACACCAGTGGTTACGTTTCAATTGAAGTAGTGTCCAACAAGTTTGTGTGTTCAAGAAACTCTCTTTATAAAACAGCTCAGGCAAAAATCAACACAAAGGTCATTAGCAATTGTCCAGGCACTGGCAGATGCACAAATTGGGAGCAGTGCACCACATTCATGAAGAGTACAGACATGCAACATGAATTGTTTCCAAACACCATTAACAAACTTTCTGCATTTGACTGCTCAACACCGGGGGGATGTGCAGGAAATGGGTGCATGAGATGTGACAACGGATGCGTTTTTACGGCCATGGAGTTCGTTAGGTCAGATGACAAAGTATATGATGTATTTGATTGTCCCTCATGGGTGCCTCATCTTTCCTTAAGTGTGAGGTACCACAACATGCCAGGCTTAGACGACTTTGAGACTACTCTGATTGGCTCCGATTCTCATGAAACAAGTGATTTGAAACTAACGAAGATTGCAGACTCTGTTCCGGTGTTCTCTGGAGATCCCTGCTTTATGAGAGACAGCAAAGATGTTTATTACACGTCCTGTCAGAAGGGCTCAGAGCTCATGTCTGGTTCGGTGGGAGAGATAAGGTGTCCAACCCATGAAGATGCTGTCCAGCTTAGCGACAAGTGTATTGTTGCCAAGAACATGTTGAGAATCAGGAACATAAATTGGGATACTATAGTTG
This sequence comes from Argyresthia goedartella, assembly GCA_949825045.1. Taxonomy (NCBI): domain Eukaryota; kingdom Metazoa; phylum Arthropoda; class Insecta; order Lepidoptera; family Argyresthiidae; genus Argyresthia; species Argyresthia goedartella. The sequence continues at coordinate 2,155,236 of OX463811.1, read as the reverse complement.
CCAACGACCAAATAGACATTAAGAAGGCTATTGGCCAGTCAAGACTTCCCAGACTATACGGCGATGTCATGGTTGACAGTTCTCCTGACGGGTCAGTCTTCTTCAGGTACATGTCAGGTGAGACTTACGAAATACAAGTCAACTTCAAGAATATTGAGGTATCAATCAGGAAGGAGAAAAGAAAATGTTATGGCGAAAGTTTAGAAATAGTTGGTTGCTATTCCTGTGTAAGCGGGGCCACTTTGATCACAAAGCTGAGGGCAAGTGCAGATAACACCTTGGGAATGATCTCCTGCAAAGGGATGAATCCAATACCTCTGATCATCAATCAGGTAGAAACGCCATTCAACATAAGTGTATTTATCAACGACAAGATAAATGGCGATGGCTGCACTATAAAATGTAGCGGAGGGACTATCCCTTTGTCAGCTCAAATTGATCTAAAGGAGCAAATCATGATGAATGTTGACAAGGAAGACCTAAGTGTTGGGCATTACAATTCAACTGACTCAATGAGTCTTAACACGTAAGCTGCCAGAAGGGTAAAATGAAAAATTACATTTTTTCAACTTAGTGCCCAAAGATGCGCCTTGGCTAGATATGCAAAGATATATTACTTAGAGTTCTGTAAGTAGAAGGGTTCCGTAGAAAAAAATAAAAACCCTATGAGGTCACCGGTGACCTACGTGGCGCTGTAATGTCAAAAAACTAAAAACCGTTACCACGGCGCCGGCGAGGTCACACCTCCGGTCACCCGCACCCCTCAGTCGATGGCCAACGCTTGGACGGGTAGGACGCGTCAGTTTTTTTTCGTGCCGGTGCGTGTGAGTTGTGAAACAATTGTGTTAGGAAAGTGACAATAATGAATTATGGCTTTGTCGGTCTTAAGTTTTGACTTCGATGACGTAAATATTTCGCAAGAAGATTTACGGGATATCGATTTATTGGAAGCGAGTATCTTTGAACAGACCATTGAACAATCTTCGACGACAAATCCGTTGAATGAAAAAGACAACACAGAAAATAGTGAAGATGAGGTTATCAGGCCACCGCTCAAGCGCAGACGTAGGCGACTTCATGTTATAGCAAGCGACTCTGAGAGCGAAACTAACTCAGTCGATGAAGCAGTTGCCGATTGTTTAGCCAACATAACTTCAACAAGCACGTCACAAAAATGGTCAAAGCCACGAGGGTATCAGCCCTCAGTGGTAGCTTTCACAGAACCAACTGGTAAGTAATATTTTTTTACTAGCGAACTCCTGCGGCTTCGCCCGTGTTGACTACTATTATTCGTCAGGGCAATCGCTAACAACTACAAAAAGTTATGTAGATGGCATTCATTCAGTGATTTTACTTTTCAGGTTTAAAGCAGCCGTATGCCAAAAATCTGCAGAACGCGCAACCCGGAGACTATTTCAAATTGATGGTCCAAGATGAATTATTTGAATACATAGCTGAACAAACCAATTTGTTCGCACAACAATGTGAAGCACTTGCACTTCAAGGACTCCCAAGGCCTCGAAAGCCTAAATCTCGTACAAACGACTGGAAACCAACTACATGTGAAGAGATCCAGAAACTGTTTGGATTAGTCCTTTACATGGGCCTCGTGAGGCTGCCTAAAATATCCCTATATTGGAGTACAGACAAGATCTTTGGTCAAACTTTTCCTGCCACTGTCATGAGCCGCAATAGGTTCGAGCTACTATTGAGGTATTTGCACTTCTCTGACAATGATACGGCCGATAAAAAAGACAGAATTAACAAAATACGGCCCCTGATAGATTTTTTAAATGAAAATTTTAAAAACTGCTATGGTCCTAAGGAAGACGTCTGTATTGATGAAAGTCAGGTGCCGTTCAGAGGCCGCGTCATATTTCGCCAGTACAATAAGAGTAAAAGACACAAATATGGCTTGAAGTTATTCAAGTTATGCACTATACCAGGTTACACGTGTAAGCTCCAACTGTATGCGGGGAAAAATCATGAATTGGAGAACACAACTCCGTTAAAAGTTGTAATGTCTCTGTGTGACAACATACTTAACTTAGGTCACACAGTAGCAACAGACAATTGGTACACTAGTCTTGACCTGGCTAATGAACTAATCAGCAAAGATACTCACCTAGTTGGCACCCTCAGAAAGAATAGAAAAGGTTTGCCAAAGAATGTTGTGGAGGCCAAACTGGGAAAAGGAGAATCAATCGCCATGGAGAACGAGCGAGGAATATGTGTGTTGAAGTGGAAGGACAAACGAGATGTTTTGATGCTTTCCACCAAACATTCAAAGGGATCATCAACAATCCGTAAAAAGGGTAAGGTCATCAAAAAACCGAGGATGATTTTAGCTTATAATAAAGCAAAAGGATCGGTTGACATGAGCGACCAAATGACGGCATATTCTTCGCCACTACGAAAAACCATAAAGTGGTATAGGAAACTGGCAATTGAACTCATTCTGAACACCGCGATGGTAAATGCATGGGTTATGTACACGGAAAATACTAAAAACAAACTAAGCATTGTCGACTTTAGACGTCAGCTAGTCGACTATCTTACCAACCAAGGGAGCGTTCACAATGAACAAGCAATAATGGAAAGACCAAAAAGAAAGAAGCACACATTGTCGAAAAAAGAGGGGCCAGTAAGGAAGTCAAGACGTTATTGTGTGGAATGTTACAAAATCGCTGCTAACATGTACGGTTCAAGAGAAGCCAAAAATAAATCAAAGAAAGTAGCAACATATTGCAAAATGTGCCCAAGTGAACCGTTTTATTGCCTTCCTTGTTTTAATAAATTTCATAATACAATATAAGAGTGTTACAATAGTATACTTTGTCCATTCTATTAATTTCTGACAGGTCTTTTGATACTCTCTTAATTTACCGATGTAAGAACAATTTTAGAATCTCAACTCACTAGCTGTATGACCTATCAGGACCATTAGTAGAATGGACAAAGTATAGTCCTTAGGGCCTTTGGGCAAAATATTATGGATAGTGGCGTCTTTTTTTTTAACGGCCACTCATGAAAGCTTTACTAATCTATAGATTACTAGCTGCTGCCCGCAACTTCGTCTGCATGCACTAGAAGGAGGGTAATTTTTTCACGGATAATGATAATTACTATAGTAATACATGCAGACGAAGTTGCGGGCACCAACTAGTAATAAATATATATTTTATTATTGTTAGTAGTAATGACCTTTATCGATTAGTAAAGGTTTCATGAGTGGCCACTGAAAAAAAGACACCAGTCAGTCAGTTTTGTTTATTAGTTTTATGTTAATTTTTTTGAAGATTTTTGTGTTAAGCTTTCCTTATTACATTCTTGATTACAATAAAATGTCTTTTTTTAATTCATTACACTTTCTAATTTGCATCGTTCGAGTGGACTTAACACTTTCAAATATCACATCCCATAATAAATTCCTATACTGATCTGACCACCATTTTTTTTTTTTTCACAAAAATCTATATTATTATTCGCCTACACCATAAAAGGTATCTACCCTCTAAAAATGGTATCTCTACCTCCAACTATTTGGGCTCTACGCGTATGCCAGTAGTCAATGAAGAAAAAAGTCATGAATATTCTTCTATGTTCAGAGAAATCTTACAATTTCATAGAGAGTCAAAAACCAAGCTGTACCCATTATATTACAGCGCCGCTCCGGTCACTTCCCATTGATAAATGCACGCTAGATGTGTCCTACGGCCCAAAAGAATTTTTTAAAAACAGGTCTGCCTTGAGGTCACGCGTGACCTACGTGGCGCCTTAATCTAGGTCAGGCGTAGGTCACCGGTGACCTACATGGCGGTTAACGTGTTAAGTTATCTAACATTAATTGGTGGCTATACATACCCTCTTTTTCTTTAGGGTCACTGATAGTCATAATATCAGTTGTCATAATGGTCTTTAAATGTCTTTATCAAAACAATGGAAGGGTCAGTGTTCTTCCCATGTACAACATGATAAAGAGAGATTAACATACCTCTCTGCATTTGTTTAGTCCTAAGATAGATATAATTCATTTAGCCAACTTTAGATTAAAGGTGAACTGTCTGAGGACGAGACAGAGTCTGATGGCGAAGATTTGGATTATTATCCAAATCCTAGGGATTTGCAGTCTGTTCTCGAAGAAAATTCGTACAGTGATGGGGAGGGCGGTGTTGGTGATTTAATTTCTGATGATCCAGTTGGAGATGGTTCCCAAAACCTTGCAGATGCAGAGGTCTTCCCAGATCCACCTTTGATCGACGAGAATGCTGAATGTAGTGCGCCCAGTTCCATAAATATAGGCAGAAATTTAATTTGGAAAAGGCAGTCTCGTGCTTTTCGTGAAGAACATATAAAATTTATAACCGAATGGAATGAAGAATTATCACAAGATATAATGGCGATGCAGAGTCCATTCCAATTTTTAGTTATTTTTTCAGTAACGATCTCATTGCAAAAATTTTAGAACTAACTAACAAATACGCAGTCCAAAAGAACCCAGACCGACGTGACATAGTAAACGCAAAGGATATCCGCCAATACCTGGGTATTTTGACTTTTATGTCCGTTTACCATCATCCCAGCATCCGTTCTTATTGGGGTAGATATGGGTTTACTCCTATAAAAGAAACGATGCCGGTGAACTATAACTCGAGCTCATGATGGTTCGCGTGGTCTACAGCAATCGGGAAAAACCCCCCCGTGGTTACGACGCTTCCGTTAAGGATGTCGGCGGTAACTTGAAACTTGTCACGGGAAGGAGGTGGTATAACGTTCACTGTTGCCTCCCCATCTTGGACGCGCGTGACAACTTGCGTCGATCCGCTGAAATGAACACCGTCCGCTCTGCCGCACGACGAGACCCCGCTCTCGCCGCTCAACTCGATGTCCCAGGGCGCCTTTACTGCAATAAAAAGGCTCAAGATTGTGCCGTCAAAGCTCCTGTTTTGGTGTTCAATGACAGCCAATATGACATGACCAACCTTGAGGTTGCCAACGCCATGGACGCATCCGCCGCCGAACTCGCCATGTCTGCCATGCTCTTCGATCCGCAAATTCTTATGGAGGACGTCGAAACGGGAATTCTTCCAGTTATCGGAATGCTTTGGCGAAAGAACTACGTATCCGTGTTTAAGCCCGGAACTGTCAAACAGGGTAACCGCTACGTTGATACAATCGAGTTCTTCTTCCGAGGCGACTACTCCCTCACCTATGTGCATCACTTCCGAACTTACATTCAGCCATTCGTCGACCTACGCTATGTCAGCTCGCGGGGAATCGTCTATCTGGGTGAATTCGTTGAAACTCGAGGCCCCTACCTCATTCTTAAAATTGTGAAAACCATTTACGACTCTCCCGCCTCGGGAGTGAACATGGTCATCCCTCTCTCTGAGGATCTGCTCAACAAAGTGTTGGTTCAATATTACACTTATGAACCGACTGTTATCGACAGTGAGGGTGAGTTTAAGGTCAACTTCACCCGACGGCGGATGCTCGTCCCCGAATCTCTACACCAGGCCGCGCTCAAGTACGCACTTGCGCAGACGCAAGCGAAATTCTCCAACAATGCGATTTTTGAGTATCTGCGATCTATGGCCGCCCGCGTCGTCGTTAACGGAACCGAAGTTGTCACCAGTTCCGAGCAGATCTCAGCGATAGACCTCTATCACCTCGCTGACGCCATCTACCTAATCGCTTTTGTGGAGCGGTATAACAGCAGCACCGCTCTGACTCTGATCACCTCCTACATCAGGGAGACGCGCAATGTTCGGCGGGAGAATCTTTTCACAAGGATCCTGAAGAAGGTGTTCAAAAGCACTTGGGAAGCCTTGCCCCTCGTTTCGGACGGGAAACCGACCGCCGATGACCACCACAAGGTCTTCAGTCCCGGTGAGGTTGATCTTCTCGTTCCCGAATCCGAGTCCAAACTCACGCTTTTCCAGAAGCTTTCTCTCTGGGCTGCCGCGCCGACCCCCTTCGAAGTTAAAATCGCCGACGCTGCGCGGTTGATCACCGTCCGCAACGAGGTCGACTGTGTCGCGTATGACTATCGCAAGACGTACTTCAACCCCACTGTCATTGACCCTTCTGAGCGTGTTGAGTTTACGGAGGCCACACATGTTCTCGCTGATGCCACAACGCGTTGTATCGTCGCGGAGGTGTAAAAAAAAAAAGATTCTCGAGATTCCACCTGATGAAAAAATAAGACGAATGATCCACTTCAATGACAATGATAAGCATTTACCTGTTACGCACCTGGAACACGATAAACTCCACAAACTGCGACCCGTGATAGATCACCTCAATACCAATTTTTCAAATGTTCAAATGGCCATTGACCAACGTTTGTCAATTGATGAACAGATGTGTGCCACGAAGATCGGACATTTTCTCAGACAATATATGCCCAATAAACCTCACAAATGGGGATTCAAACTTTTCGTGCTTTGCATTTTGTTAGGGTATGCGTACAAATTCGTAATATACGCTGGAAAAGAACGAGATGACCGCCTACACAACGAACCAGATATCGGTGTGACAGGACAAATAGTCATGAAGCTACTACGAGTATTACCTTGCCATCAAAATCACATAGTGTACTTTGACAACTACTACACATCGCTGCCGTTATTGCATTATCTGGCCAAAGAAGGAATCCATTCTGTCGGAACCATACAAAGGAACCGGCTTGGTAAATCATGTAAGTTACCAAAGAAGCAAGAAGTCATGAAGAATTCGGTACCACGTGGAGAATTTCATGAGAACGTGACAAGCATAGGTGACGTTGAGATAACTGCTGTGAGCTGGAAGGATAATAAACAGGTAGGCTAAGCACGCATTGCGGTTAACCGCGAGCGTTTAACCGCAAGACTGAAACCGCCGAAAAATATAGCACTAAGGTTACCATACAAGCGCACGCATATGTGGCGTTTTCCAGTGACTGATTTTAAAACCGCGGCTAGCTAGTTTTGAACCGCGGTTTGCAACCGCGCGGTTTTTTTGTGCCTCATAGTAATAGTATGATAGCGCACGCACAGCGTTTAACCGCAAGCGGTTTTTCAGTCGCGACTGAGCGAGCGCAGTGGGCAGTCGTTTGCAGTGCAGTCATCATGTCGTCCGACTCAGAAACATCGCATACTTTAGACTACGCTAATGTAACTAAAAATATTATTATCGAAGTGGAGAAAAGGCCGGCATTATATGACAAATCATTAAACACATACAGAGACAGAAATACTAAGGCCCGGCTTTGGCTAGAGGTTTATCAAAATGTGTGTAGAGAATGGACAAACCTAACGGAGGCAGAGAAGAAAACCAAAGGTAAGTACATATTATGTGTTGCGTTTAATTATTATTAAAAGTTAATTAATTACAATTAGTTATATTATTTTGTCGTACTGCCAACTTAAAGCACCAGATCGAGATGTAAAATAATCAGCAAATGCATTTCGTATTTGCATGACGTCATTAGTGGGACGACGTCTAGTTGGGTGTAAATTTTGTAGTTCCGAATGTTTCCATTGGAACAAAGTTTCTTGTAATTCCTTACCATCATATTTTCGTACAAAGTTGTGCAATATACAGCACGCTTTTACAATGTAATCGCATAGTACAAGTTTTGTATCTAAGGGTCTGTGAAAAATTCGCCATTTATTTGCCATAATGCCAAATGTACATTCAACTGTTCTTCTGGCATACGAAAGTCGGTAGTTATAAATCTTTTCTTTCATAGATAAGTTTCTGCTTGGGTATGGTCTCATCAAATTTTTTAAAAGCGGAAATGCTTCGTCCCCAACAAAAACAAATGGCTTTACAGATCCTTCATTATAATTTGGTATTACTGAGGATGCTGGTAAATCCAGTTGGTTTGATAAAAGTCTTCTACCAAAATTTGATTTTCGGAATACGCTGGCATCACTATTGTATCCGTATGCACCCACGTCAATAGCTACGAAGCTATTGTTAGCATCGGCAATCGCAAGCAGAATTATAGAATAAAACTTCTTATAATTAAATGATTCTGAGCCGGTATGATCAGGTCTTTCAATTCTTATGTGCTTGCCATCAATTGCGCCGATGCAATTTGGAAAGTGTGTTTGTTCAAAAAACCCTTGTGCTATGTTTGACCAGTCTTCTCTTGTCATTTCTTTTAAATAAATAGGCTGCAAATATATCCATAACTGCTGGCATGTATGATGAATAATTTCACTGATAGTCGTAGCGCCAATCAAGTATTCAAAATACAACGATTTTATGCTATTTCCCGTAGCAAGGTACCTGTAAAGAAGACATTCATAATCATTTACATTATGTATGCCTATAGGTATTACATACTTTACCTATACATATTTTTGGAGATTGATAGTACCCATCATCATGAACAACTTTCCCAAAGAAACATATGGTCGCAAGTACAAAAAAAGAGATTTTCAGTACATTGACTATACACGACACAAAAAAAAACTTTTTTGATTCGACCATTATGTTTCCTCGTGAAAGTTGTTCATAATGATGGATATTACTATCAATCCCCAAAATATGGTCAGCTAACCCTGTACATAAAACATTATATTTACAAAATTTTATTTGACATTATTACTTTAACATACCTAGTCATACATCAATAATATTGTTTTTTTTTGTTTCAGGTAACGCCATACAAAAAAAATGGAAAAACATGAAAGATAGTTTTGTTAAGGAGTTGGCAGCACAACAAGGCAAATCTGGACAAGCTGCTCCCCCAAAGAAAAAGAAATATGTTCATTTCGATTCAATGCTGTTTCTAATACCTTCTATGCAGAAACGAGAAACGAGCAGTAATGTACTGTCGCCTGCTTCTTCTCAGGATGATGTATCGTCACCGGTTGCTACTCAGGATACCACATCTTCTGCTCCAGCTCAGAATTCACAACCCAGAAATAGAACATCACTACGAAGGAGAAACAGTTCTGGACACAACAGTTCAACAGAATATGAACAACAATTACTTGACCTCATAAGAAACAAACAAGAGCCAAAGAAGGAGGAGGACGACGAAGAAAAAAACTTTGCCCTGATGTTAGTTCCAATGCTACGTAAATTAAATGAAGATCAAAAGCATTATGCTAAGATTGAAATCCTTAATGTCTTAAAAAAAGCACGTTCTCATTTTTCTCCGCAACCATCTCAACAAGTTTTGAGTCAACCATCTCAATTTCGAGGACCAAGAATAAGTAGTTCACCAATGTATCAACAAACATATACCCAGCCACAAAGCACCTATTAGTATCAGTATTCTCCACAATCCTCATCTATAGATACAGTATATTCCATCCAATCACCAGCAAGTGTACCTCCAGCAAGTCCATCTCCACAGTCATCAACTACAATTCTGCAAGCACCGCCTACACCATCACCACAACATCATGTGCAAATTATCGACCAAGAAATAATACAGTCAGCCAGAGCGACTGCCAATTTTAGAATGCCAATTTTAGAATTTGTAGAAGACCAAGCCTACACCGAATAGTAAAAATGTAAAAACTTGGTTATGTAATTATTACTATACAGGGTGTTGATTTGTAAAGTAACGCCGAGCTCAGGGGTTGTTATATACACGACACAGAAGCTAAAAAAAAATATTTTTTTCAATAAAAAATAAATTAATATTTTTTTGATTTTAAAAATATTAAAAAAAAAACATGGAAATGTGGTCAGAAAAGTGTCACACGGGGTGGGGCAAGGCTCAGGGCGCGGGGGGAGTCTATTAGGACTCGCGCGCGGTTGCTGGCGGGGGTATCCACACTTTTAGGCAATTTCAGGAAAATTTTCAGATGGCAAGTCATGAATGAAAATAATGCGAAAAAAAAAAAATGTCGTCAGCGAGACACGTAAACTATCGACCCTGAGTCGGGCGTAACTTTACAAATCAACACCCTGTATACCTCTTATTTCTTACTTTTCAATATTCCTTGTTATGTGATTTGAAATAAAGATTTTCATACTAATTAAAATTGTTTCCTTACCTCAACGTAACTGAAAGTCGCTCTTCAGGTGATATTGCCATACGAAATGTAGTGTCCTCATGTTTTAGATATTGGCCCACAGCTTGTAATAATTTATCATAAGTACCAATAGACATTCTGTAGTAATTAAAAAATTTATCGGGATACTGTCGCACGTCGTTATACATTTTGCAAAAATATCCTTTTAAATGTCTTTGGTCTGTTAGTGGATGTACCCAGTACCTATGACGGCGGCGTTGTTTAGGTTCTTTTCTTAATTTCAAAACCAAAGCGACAACACATGCTGCTTGCCAGAAATCCATGATGGGACTGATAAAAAAATATGCTAAACGCCAACCGCAATGCGTGTTGGCATGAGTTTCTGCGTTTTCAGCTAAACTGAAACCGCTCGCGGTCAACCGCAATGCGTGCTCAGCCGTAATCTTAGCATCGACCTATGTTGGCGCGGAACCTGTCAGTGAAATTGAAAGATTTGATAAAAAAGAAAATTCAGAACCCATGTCCCAAGTTAGTCAAAGAATATAACGCTCATATGGGTGGAGTGGACCTCATGGACTCCTATTTAGGTAGATACCGGATCAGAATGAAGAGTAGGAAATGGTACCTGCGTATCTTTTACCATCTTGTGGACTTGGCCATCATAAATGCGTGGATCCTTTACAAAAAGGTTTTATCAAAGAAAGGCAAGCATACTAAAGAAATAATGAATTTAGCTGACTTCAGGTCTGAACTCGCTGATACCTTATGCAAGTACGAAACCCCAAGGAACAACAGGGGACGTCCCAGCAACAGCAGCTTGGACGAAAAGCAACCAAAGAAAATGCGCAAAGGGAAACCAGTGCAACTCCTGCCTCCCAGAGACATAAGGCTTGATGGAGTGGGTCATGAACTAGTTAGGAATGAGACTAGGATGCGCTGCATGAGACCAGAGTGCTCTTTACTTAGCATTAATAAGTGTAGTAAATGTAATGTAAGTCTATGCTCAAAAAAAACAACTAACTGCTTTAGTATTTTTCATTCTTAATTTTAAGTACTAAATGCATACTGTATCAAAAACGATACAACATATTTTTTAGAAAATAAAGTATAAAAAAACACAAATATATTTTTTTGTTTATTTTTCCTGGAATAAACGTCTAATTTACTATTACATATAATTTTTGCAATAAAAAGCACGCCATCATGCACTTAAGGGTTATAAGGTCAACCGGGGTGATGTCGTCTACGGGGGCTAAAGCATCTATTTAAATTATCTTACGAAACGCGTAATTGAGAACTACTCACGCCATCTTCTTTTAGTCTTTGGCACTAAAAGTACAAAAAGTCATCAATAGATGTCGCAACAGAGCTCTTTTTTTTAATCCGTCCGCCATCTTAAATCTGTCATTTCGTCTCGACCCTTCTTGTGTGCCAACATGTGAGTTTAAATCTTTTGTAATCTCAGTTCCTTTTGAGTGAGTCGATATTTTTATACCGTAAGTACTTTTATTGTTTTATTGTGTTTGTTTTCATTATTTTACGTTATTAGCTTAAGACTTTCAGACAATATGTAATTTAAAATTTGTAGGTTATGTTTTTGCTTAGAGGCTATTGCGTCTGTCCCGTTGGGGTGATTGCGTCTATTGTAACGCAATAACCCCATTATCAGGGCTCCTAAACCTTTTGATTTTAGGATAATAATGGTAAATCTATCTATACATATAATAAAGGAATAATGAAAAAATCTGTACCTACATGGTACCTATACTTACTTTTTTTTTAAGTTTGCTTGCTATACTACTGAACCCAAAACTATAGTTTTCAGAATTTGTGTCTGTTTATCGATTTGTTTGTATCAGTATAAATCTATGAACGGATGTCGACGAATCTTAGTACGATATTAACTCATTATCCGGATCCTAACTTAGGATACTTTTTAATGTGGGGTAACTCAAAGGTGCTTTTTTCTTTGGCGGGGACAAATTCTTTTAATTTTATATTATAGTCATTTGCATTAATTCAGATTTTTTTATTTTAAGATTTCCAATATGGTGCGCCACTACAAAAGAAAAACAACAACTACATACGACCTTGCAACTTTAAAAAAAGCTGTAGATGAAGTAAGAACTGGTAATTTAAACTCGCACCAAGCAGCAAAAAAATACAATATTCCTCGTACGACTATATGTGATAGAGTAAATAACAGAAGAGGTGTCGTAAAGGAGTGTCGTGGACCACCTACCGTGATTGTCAGAGAAAATGAGCTCAAACTTGCAAATGGTCTACGGGTTATGGAAAAATACGGATTCGGACTTACTTCCAAAGAAACACTGGATTTATTCAGCATACACGTGAGTCAAAATAATTACAAAACCCTATTTGAAAACAACAGACCTGGGTATGATTGGTTTGCTGCTTTCAAAAAAAGACACAATTTGTCCTTAAAAAAGCCACAAGCAGTGGAGATGTCAAGGAAAGTAGCATGCGATCCTTTTATAATTAATGAGTACTTCGATATCGTTGACAAGGTTTTGAATGAACTTGGTTTAAAAGGAAGACCAGAAAAGATTTGGAATCTTGATGAGTCAAGTTTTGGAAATGATCCTGACAAAACAAAAGTACTTGGCGCCCGTGGATTTGCCAGTACACGAACGATCGCGTCATCTGGTAAAGATAATGTCACGACCTTGTTCACAGCCAGCGCCGCTGGTGACAAATTGCCTCCATTAATTATAAATAGAGGAAAAAATATGTGGGACCAATGGATGTCAGGCAATGGATACGAAAACACATCGTATGCTGCCACTGAAAAAGGCTGGATTGATTCAAAAGTATTCGATTAAATATTCATTTCATATTCAATTAAAAATTTTAGAAGAAGCACAAAAACGATTATAAAGTTACCATCACATGCAAGTCATTTACTGCAGCCGTTAGATTTGTCGGTTTTCAAATCAATGAAAAAGACTTGGAACGAAAAACTTGTGCAATGGCAACGATTAAATATAGGTAAGAAGTTGCCAAAAGATGAATTTAGTCGCATTCTTGGAGAAGTGTGGCGCGAACTGACTCCACTTATTATTCGGAACGGTTTTAAAAAGGGAGGTATATACCCATTCAACAGAAACACTATACCAGAAGAAACATATGACCCTGAATCATTGAAAAGATTCAAACAATTTAAAACACCAACAAAGGAAATTCCTTCTTTAAAGAGCTAAGTTCGCAAGTGGTGCTCCTCATGATGAACAGTTGTCAGGACCCTGAAGAGCATACACAAAGGATCATATTGAAAGAAAACAATGAAACGTTCAACGTTCATGCAGAAGGCAATAAAACGTCAAGTTCTCAACTAACTCCGATAGCAGCGTCTTCCAAATTGCCTTTGAACAGTCAAGGAATACGATTTGATAACTCGAATGACTCACCCAGAATCAAGATTACTGATGATCGAATTTAGTCTCCCTCAGAAAAATATTCTTTTGAAACTTTACTATTGCAGAGAATAAAACGAAGTGACACTATAGTTTAACTGAAAAAAACAAAGGTGTCAAAAGGCTGTGAAGTAATCACAAGGGAATAGTTTTTAGAAAAAAAAAAGAAAGGAAGAGGAAGCAAAAATAATTAAAGAGGAACATAAGAAAAAACCCACGAAAAAAGAAAACAAAAATCTCCAATCCAGCAAGAAAGCAAAATGTACCAAATCATCAGAAAAGAGCTTAAAGGCAGAGGAAAAATCTCATTTTAGCTTACCAAAGAAGAAAAAGACTTATCAAAAATCTAAAAAGAGGGTGAAAAAACAAAAAAAGTGTGTTGATTACGATGAAGAATCTGAAGATGAAACAGATATTAGTTTTGCTAAATCTTCCCTAACCAGTGAAGAAGATTTTGATAGTTATCGTGAACAGTTTCTCGCAGAAATGGAAGATCTTGATGATTCGTTGCCGAGCACAGAAAATGTAAATGACGATTGTTTATCAAAAAATGATGTAAAAATTGTAACCAATGATGAATTTGAACCGGATGTCAACAAAAGGAATCCGGAAATTCGCGACTGGATACTAGTGAGATTTACAACAAAAAAGTATGTTAAGTATTTCGTAGGGAACATTATTTCTATTAATGATGAGAATATACCTATCGTGAATTTTTTCAGAAAAATAAAGAACAGTAGGTTTATATCTTTTCATTACCCAGACGTGGAAGATATATCGGAAGTAAAACATTACGATGATGATATTGTAATGTTCCTTAAGAAGCCTGATATATCCAGCAGAGGCCATGTTACGTTTAAAGAAAATTTTAAAAATTACAACATTCAGTGATGTTTGAAAGTTAAATTTGTTACCTAGGTACAGGTATAAATAGATAGATTTACACGAAATTTAATTAAGTATTTAGTTATTCTTAATAAGAAAATAGTACTGATTAGCTATTTTTAAGTGTTGATAGTATTTTCTTAAGTACAATTTGACACCAAAGCGTTCCGTGGTAAAGTTCCTAATAATATAAGACTTGATTAATATTGTCAAAAAGATGTGATTTATTGATTATTACAGTATTATTAATGTTGGTAACATAATAATTTGTTACATAGATATTAAACTAAAAGATCTCACGCGTATTTTCGAAGCTCTTTATTTTTGTAATGATTATAAGACGGGCAAAATGCCGTCATACTCCGTTGTTCTAATAAATGATACGTAATTTCGAAGTTGTAGTTTGATTCCAATCTAAAAAAAAATGTTTGGCACCCCTGGAATCTACGATGGGGCGAATGCGTCTACGAGAAACGACGAAAATTAGACGCCATAGCCCCGAATAATTTTGTTCGGCTACTTTCCCTAAACTAAGGCCAGAATTTGGCGTACAAGATAATAATGTACTATAAAACTAATATTTTTAAAAATAATTGTGATTATAATTGTTATTAGCTCTTCGAATTACACAATAGAAAACCACCAACTCTGAAAACCATCAAAGCCAGAATGCAGGAAAAATATGGGGACCAAATAGTTTTCAGTTCAACTCGCACCAAACAAACAGTCGTCTGCTTTCGTGCAACTGGTGAAAAAATTTTGGACGACGCGTGGTACACGTCAGGATGTACTGATGAACAGGAAGAAAATGAGAGAATTGTACGAAAATCCGCTGAGATTATCTTGAAAGAGATTGAATCCATGGCTTATGACACCAGTGCCTATCCTCCTTTAACTAACTTCTGCAGGGAGGCTGATGAATTGATACCTAAATCTCTCACAGTTTTCTTAAATTGTCTTACAAAGAAGAAAAGGTCACGAGAGGTTGTGAAGAAAAAAATTACAACTATAGCTCATACACTTATTGCTGCTGTTCGCCCTCGATGTTTCATATCCCCTATTTTATCCAGCATCGCTCTGCTCATATACCGAAAATATGGATCCAAAAACATGGTGGACCTTCTGTCGAAGTTGGGATTGAGTGCCTCTTATTACGAGGCTCAGCAACTGGAACTCTCCACCATCCACCATACGGAAGAGCCTATTCCAGTTGAAACGTTTATTCAGTTCGCCTTTGACAATGCTGATTTCAATGTATCCACTCTCGATGGCCGGCATACTTTTCACAGCATGGGAGATGTGGTTCTCCCTGGCACAATAGCTTGAATGTTGTAAAGCTCGCTGTCCTGTCCTTGTGCCGACGCGATGCACCTCTTCACCTCCACATTTGCTAGATTTTACAATAGACCTAATAAATAATACAGAGTTTGCTGAAGCTGTTTTGCATAAATAGTTTAGACAATTAATGTAATAATAATTATGATCTCAGAATATTGTTAATTCATTGTTGGGTGGATGTAACAGTACATTGCACAAATTTCTTATTGTTGTTGGAACAATAAATGGAGACTTTATTGATTTTCACTTTGTCTTTAAACATCTACACTTTTGTTCTTTATCAAAGAGGACAGGATAATGGCTGGATAATTTGACAAATAAAATTAGTGTTTCACAAATCGTCACCAGGCTGCGCTAGTGCAGATGTAGACCTGCCATTTTGTTTTTGTTGTTTCGAAAGTTGGAACTGAGGTGAAAGCAACTTTTCGTAAATGGGCCTTTCTCTACTAACGGAAAAATCATGGTCCAAGCATTTTTTTTTTACTTTGGCTATAATAATGCATAGTTTTATTTATTAAAACACATAATATATAACCTGTTATTTAAGGAGCCAAGCTTAATCAATATTTAGAATCATAATCATTTCATAAATTCGGTCTAAAAGCGACTATAAACAGTCCTCTGTTATGTCCTAATTCCGGATCGAGTATGATTCGGTTCGGTTTTTATTAGTTGTTTTTAAAAATGTTAAATCTTATAACTCTATAAATATAAAGAATATTGAATGCATGTGAACAAAAAACAATTATAATTTTAGAGAATTTTTTAGTACTAAAAACTAGTGTTCGAATTTTGTCCATACATTTTTGAACAGTCCTCTGTCACAATTTGAATATCGCGCCACAACAATATTAAACACAATTGTGGTTACATTTCGGGTGAAACGGAACGTTAACAGTGTGAAGTTTGCTCGGTCGCCATGCTAAACAAGTCGCCGCCATTTTACGCAGTGACAACTCCGCGTCTGTGTGGGAGCCACGTCTCTGTAGTGTTGAGTGAACATTCCTCTGGTAAGTCTATTTTACGGTGTTTTATGTGTTATAATTATCTTTATTTAACAAAAAAAATTGCTCAGTGTGATAATTTATGGCTGTTTCTGTGTTATGAAGTAATATTTAAACTGATACGTGGTATGTCATTTTTACGTAAAAATAACAGTCCTCTGTGCAACAGTCCTCTGGACATTTATAACACAGAGGACTGTTCAATGTGACAGAGGACTGTTTTATTTAACGTCCATGTATTTTATTAATATTCTTTATAGTCTGCACTAACCTACTGCTTGCCGATAGCCTCTTTCTTTCTTACATTGGCCTGTCACGCTAATTCTGGTCTTTTGTTTTACATTATTATGGATTTTGGAATATAAAATAATACGTACCTATTAACAACCTAATTTTAAACCCTTACGGTTTTTTTTAAATATTGAAAGTATGTTTTATTGTTTTAGTATTGCCGCAATGCCACCAAAGAAGAAACCTAAAACCAAAGAAGAAATAAAAGAGCAGAAACGAATTGCAGAAAGATTAAGATATCAACGGCTAAAAAATGACCCTGTAAAAAGAGAGCAGTTGAAGGAAAAAGAACGACGAAACTACCAAAGAAAGAAGGAAAAAGGTACACGAAAGCCAGTTAAAGATATGAGTCGACGTGAACACAAAGCTGTGACTAAAGAATGGAAAAAGCACTGTGCTACATATCGTGCAAAAAAAAAAGCTTTGAAAGAAATTACAAACAATTTTGTACGACAAAATACGCCCGAATCCGAGGATTCACCTTCTCCTCAAAGTTCTGTCTCTCCATCAATACTACCTATGACCACTCCACGAAGTGATGCTAGTAATGCGAGAAAGCGTAATGCTAGAAAGAAACGTGAAAAAATTATAAAGGATAAAGACAAAAAGATCGAGTATTACATAAAAAAATCCGAGAAGTATAGGAAGAGATTAGAACGTTTGGAAAAAGCTAAGAAAAAGGAAAATGTAGACACACCTAACACTAAACTTACCAAAATGTGTGATTCGCCAGAAACTCGCAAAGAAGTAGTCAAAAAGGCGCTATTCGGTGAAGTGTTGAATGCCCAGCTGAAAGAAAACTACGCTAATTTAAAAACCTGCAAAGAAAAAGAAATATTCGGAAAAGTCGTGTCCGGTAAACTAATACATAAGTACAAGTTATGGCGAAGCAAAGATAGTTGTATATCATATAAAACAATTCAGAAGTCAGCGCGTCAATCAGTTTTAGTACCCAAGCTTCGGACCCGTAAAGACAAAATTTTATCTGATTGCATAAACACTGTACGAACCTTCTATGAAAATGATGACAACAGCAGACTTGGCGCAGGAAAACGAGAATGCCTGACCAGAAAAGGGGTTAAAAAACAGAAAAGATATCTATCGGATAGCATCGCAAATTTACACAAGAAGTTTCAAGATGAACATTTTAAAATAAGCTACACAACGTTTTGTCGTCTACGTCCTTTCTGGGTCATAACACCAAATGTAAACGAACGTGACACGTGCCTGTGCATAAAGCACGCGAACATCGATCTGAAACTGTCAGCATTGCACAGGCGAAGAATTTTGACTTACAATAGTCACACTGCACTGCTTGAAAAGACATGTTGTAATCGCTATGACGAGCTATGTTTGTCACGAACCTGCCAACGCTGTACTGACAACAATCCTGACTACAGGGAGTTTGATGACAGCAAGCCTATTGAATATAAAAAATGGATATCCGAGAAACAAACTTACAACGACCCCAAGACTAAGAATGCTCGAACAGTTACCAAATACCTAAAGAAAACGTTCACGGTTCGCCCTCGAGAACTAATAGAAGAGCTGCACGAGGATTTGGAAGCCTATTATCAACACGAGAGAAACATTACCCATCAATACAATGCTATCAAGAAATACAAACAAAACCTTACCGATGAAGACGCTATCATACATATGGATTTTTCAGAAAATTATTGTTCCAAATACGGTCAAGAAATACAAGCATTTCATTTTGGAGGGTCGAGACTTCAGCTAAGTCTTCATACTGTGGTAGTGTATACCAAAAACTCTATCAAGTCTTATTGTACCGTTTCCAAAAATCTCACACATTCACCAGCTGCTATATGGGCACATTTGCAGCCAATCTTTAAAACTTTCCCACCTAACATAAAGAGCATCCACTTCGTCAGCGACGGACCCGTAACTCAATACCGAAACAAAACGATGTTTTACATCCTGGCGTCAAGGCTTCAACAAGAGGTTTTAAATGTGAAGAAGTTTACCTGGAATTATTCAGAGAGTGGCCATGGCAAAGGGGCCCCTGACGGCATTGGAGCGACCTGCAAGAGAACCGCTGATGCCGTCGTCGCCACAGGAGGTGATATTGATAGCTTGGAATCATTTTTAGAGGCCATTCAACGAAGATGTTCCGCAATTACCTTGTTCACAATCGACGATAAAGCCATCCAAGAATTGACAGAAGACCTTCATAATGAAACAGTTAATTTAAAAAGCTTTAATGGCACTCTAAAAATACATCAAGTAAAGGCTGAAATATTAAGAAGTTCTCTGGAATCAGCTCCAAGTGCCGCTAAACTCATAATGAAAAGTTTAAGTTGCACTTGTGAAGACGAGTGCCAGCATTTCAATATAGGAGTGTTAGAGTACAAAAACAAGACAAAACTTAACGTAGATGATATTTACACTGACTCTGAAAGTGAAAACATGGATAACTCACAAGATTCCACAATGGAGACCGACGACGACGCTGCACTGGCTGGACCTAGTTCAATCAACCAACAGAATTACACCATCGGTGATTACGTCTTGGTTAAATTTCTACTAAGAAACACTGAATATTTTTATGCTGCAGTAATCAATAAGATAGACACGGAAGAAGGCGAACTAACAGTAACCTTCTTAAAAATTTGTGATGACAAAGGACACACATTCAGAGTCGATGAAAATGATGTTTCTGATGTGTCCTTTGACCAAGTATTAAAGAAGTTGCCAAACCCAGATATTGCCCTAAAAGGGAAACGAATATTTTATTATTTTAATATACCTGTACCTGTTTTTGAGAAATAAGTCTGCATTGATAAGTAAACAAGGCTGATTCTTAGAACCTAAGCTTAATTTTGATTATAAGAATTTTAATTTGTTACTTAGAGTTGTTAATTTGTTCCTGATAAATATAAGTATTTAAATTCTGTATGTGATAGAGTATTCAATAAAGAAGAGAATTTATTTGATTACATTTAATAATTAATATTGTGTTTTTCTTCAAACAATCATTGACATAAACTGTTCTCTGGGTGGAAAAAACAGTCCTCTGGGTGGCAAAACAGTCCTCTGCCGCATTTTTTTACAAAATTGCCTATAATTCGAATAATAATGAAAAATTACAATGGTTTCTTGTTTATATGTATTTATATTATAACTATCTATCGACTTAACATATTATATTTTTAATTTTCTAGAAAAATAGGGTTGGGACAACTGTCAATAGACAAGTTTCCAGTTAGTAGAGAAAGGCCCAAATATAAATATCACATTTGTAAACGATGCCTTCATTATGTGTTGTTGGATGTGCTTCCTGAACAACCGGACATCGTTTCCCTAGCGATACTAACAGAAAAAAGCTGTGGATCGCAGGAATACGCCGAGACAAATTTAAACCCAGTTTATTCTGGGGTGTGCAAGAATAATTTCTTGGAGTCTGACTACGAGATGCCCGAAGACTCCTGTAGTAAAAACCGTAAGTAACTTAACTGATGTGAGTTTAAAACATAAACAATCTGGCAAAGTGCTTGTTGCTCAGGTATTTATAGTAGGTATAAATACTTAATGTTATTTTTTGTTTCGCAGCTACACCAAGATTCAAAAGACTTGCTGTACCAAGTCAGTTTGCATGGACTAAGCCACCAACAGTCTGTTATCAAAAGAGCAGAGCGAGCTAAATGGAGATCGCACCTGAATAATGTTATATCTTCACATTCACATCAACATGAGAAATGTTAATTTTCAATAAAAATAAACGTAGCAGGTGCTCATCAATCCTTCATGATTGCTGTGTTGAAACACATAGAAGCGGTTACCGCTTTTTTCTTCCAACACATTTTGTTTTTCGTTTTTTCAATTCGATCTTTAGTTCGTTAACAGTCCAGCTTCCACATTTAACAACTATTTTTAGATAAAAATCAAAGATAAAGAATAAAAACAATGAAAAATACCTAACCCAATTACGGACGAAAGTAAACATCGTTTGAGTTTGACAGGTCTCCATCTACAGCAGCGCCACCAAGGGTTAGCCCTTAAATGCACCTTGTATCGAAAACGATACAACGTAAACTTCGTTCGAAAGTCTACGAAATTTGAATGACAGAGTGACAAGGCTGTTTATTTATAAGATCATTGCCTCCTTGAGAAACGAAAAAAAAAAACATCACCTGTGGAACCAGCCGCCATTATCAAGATTTATGTCAAAAGTTTTGCTGTGCAGGAGGTTTGCTAATTGAGTTTTGAAGATTTTGAATCTAAGATAATCAGAGATTATTATGCTTTTCTAATAACGAAAAATACGGAATCTACTCGTAAGTTCATCAACTTTGTCTATTATATCGTATTTCTTCATAATATTCTTTTCTAACCTCCCAAATTCCACATTTTTTGCTTGTATCGAAAACGATACAATATGCAGTAAGAGTATTTATTATGCTTCTTTTTTCTGAATAACTCGGTATGTGTTCCTATGCTTTTTGGTGATTTATTTCTTTTCTTTTGCTTACGGGTTATGTATAGCTTGGTTTATTTTATTTTAGACAAGCATGGCGAACAAAAAAGAACGCGAAATAGAGGAAATGCTTCGCATGCTAGAAAACGGTGAACTGTCTGAGGACGAGACAGAGTCTGATGGCGAAGATTTGGATTATTATCCAAATCCTAGGGATTTGCAGTCTGTTCTCGAAGAAAATTCGTACAGTGATGGGGAGGGCGGTGTTGGTGATTTAATTTCTGATGATCCAGTTGGAGATGGTTCCCAAAACCTTGCAGATGCAGAGGTCTTCCCAGATCCACCTTTGATCGACGAGAATGCTGAATGTAGTGCGCCCAGTTCCATAAATATAGGCAGAAATTTAATTTGGAAAAGGCAGTCTCTTGCTTTTCGTGAAGAACAAATAAAATTTATAACCGAATGGAATGAAGAATTATCACAAGATATAATGGCGATGCAGAGTCCATTCCAATTTTTAGTTATTTTTTCAGTAACGATCTCATTGCAAAAATTTTAGAACTAACTAACAAATACGCAGTCCAAAAGAACCCAGACCGACCTGACATAGTAAACGCAAAGGATATCCGCCAATCCGTTTTCAGTGGTGAGTTGTTCAGTTCAAAAATAATTAAAAAATGTCCGCTGTGCAACCACGTACAAGAAAGGCAGTGTCAGTATATTTGTCTAAACGAATTAATTCTGTCGGACCAAGGAATTTCAGCATTACAAGAATCTGCTTTGTCTATTATTAACCATGAGAAGAATAGTTCGTCAGTTTCTGAATGCTGTAATGTGATTAAAACTGAGGGCCACGCATTAAACGAAGTTATATTTTTCGATATCGACATGACAATTACTGCAAAAAATTTGCAGTTTCTGCTATTGTAGAACGTATTCCAGGTCATTTCAGGGTTCATTGTAAGCAATCCAACAAGTGGAAAATGTATGATGACCTAAACAAAAAAGTCCAGAACTCTGATGATCATAAAAATGTTAATGTTGTACTAATAATGTATGCAGGTATTTAGAATGTTTTTTTGTTATCTACGCACTTAACACAAGTGCTCTACTTATAACGCGTTCAGAAACTGTAGAAAACGACCGGCATTATGATAACCAATTTAACTACGAGAACTTTGAGAACTACGAGAAACAAATGACAACTGTCATGGCGGAAAATTCCCTATGACTTCTGAACCCATTTTAGAGTAATAGTGATATGTGTAGATAAAGTAGTGTATGTATGTATTTTTTTGTGTATATTACTTCGAATTTGATAGCAAATATGAATCACCATACCTAGGGAAGAATTGGTTGCAATGATGTAGTATCGAATATGTACTTTGATTGTATTTAGGCTATTAGTCCTTTTTTATTATGTAATAAACCTTTTTGCTAACTAAATTAATATGTTTAATTTAATTAATTCGTCCGAGTTAGATTAACAATAATTTAATTAATTCCTCTGAGTCAGAGAAACGAATAAATTGCAGTTTAAATAAAAAATAACCAGCCTATTTCACAACACCGCGTGTGACTTTGCCTACAACAAATATGCAGGCGTTCATAATTTGTTTGTATAGAGATACAAATTCAAGTTGAAATAAAAAATAACCAGCATATAGACCACCCAAAATACAACCAAAAGGTAGTACATATTTCTTGTATAATTTGTACCTATTTTTTCGATCTCGGTATTTCAAAAGAGTCAAAACATAGCGTGGTCGTGCTAGAAAGTGACCTACCCAGCACGACCACGAGAACTTCAAAGCGAAGGGAGTACTATTTATAAATTAATCAGTACAATTAAGTACACATTTATTTATGAATATGTACCGCAAAGAAATTGAAAAAACAGGCCATGGTCGTGCCAGGGAGAACCACATCATAGGAGGCATCAAATGTGTTACACCCGCTAACACTCTCTATGCATACAAACATGTCAAAAGGTTAAATTCTGCTCCTGCCCAAGAAGAAGTGGGTAAGCTGGGAGTTCTGGAGATGAAAACATTTGAGGGTAGGGGAACCAACGCATTGCAACAAATTACTACAGAAGACTTGAGCTTGCTGAAGCCCATCCCCTCTGACATATTAACACCCACCATTCAAGATCTCTTGTGGATGAGTGGCAAGTGGCACCAGGAAATGGAACACACTTTGGAGGTGCCTACCATTCCAGAATGGAAAGGTTTTATGCAATTGACGAGTATATTGATTAACAAAGAAACAACTTCGGTAACTTTTCTTCCATTCATCAATTCGCCACCAAATGAGTACAGCACTATACGCACAGCATTACAGTATGCTTTAGAAAAGAGTCAGGAGGTAGGAGCCACCATTTGTATTGTAACATTTGACCAGCCTTTATACTTAAAGGCCAGGGAAATCACGTCTGGGACTATTATGGTGAGACTTGGTGGGTTTCACCTTCTAATGTCCTTTTTGGGTTGCATTGGTCACACAATGGCTGGATCTGGACTGAAAGATATACTATGCCAAGTTTTTGCTGCTAATTCAGTTGACAAAATGTTAACAGGACATGCCTACAGCCGAGCCGTCCGAGGACATTTGCTCGTTCAGCTTGTTTTAGCTCATATTATTCTGGATGGAGCCAATGTCTCAGAAGAAGAGAAGAGGGAAATCTCGACTATGTTGACCAACAAAGAAGAATTTACTCCAAAGTTAAAGAAAATGCTTCCTTGAAGTCTACTTTGAAAAAATTTCAGAACCATCTGGAAACACTTAAAGAGAATGGGCCTACCGCTGCTTTGTGGGTGCAGTATTTCAATATGGTTACGCTCATCCACCCTACATTGATTCTGAGCGTCGCGGTAATTGGGACGGCCACTTGGCGTCTGTACAACAGATGATCCCATTCTTCCATGCAAGTGGGCACTTCCAATACGCGAAATGTGCCCATCACTACGTGCGAGACATGATGCAACTTAAAAACAGCCATCCCCAAACGTACAAGTAATTTGCAGAAAAAGGCTTCTTTGCCATTAATCGTACAGGCACACCTTGGGCAGGAGTGTGGTCAGATATGGTCATAGAGCAAACTCTCATGCGCTCCATGAAAAGTTCAGGTGGCCTGACGCGGGGGAGAGGAATTACTGATTCTGTATTGGCCAAATGGATTTGCGGATAACCGGGATGCACTGCCATCTGCACTTCATTAGAGGAGTACGCAAATTTGGTTTTTGCTAGTGGAGAACAGCATGTTGATTTCCGACTATCACGGCAACAGAGAGATTCGAGATTGGTTCAGTGAACATCCCCCATTTCCAATGTTGAATTCGCTAATGTCCCTGTCAACGGGCATCCTGGGAAATTCCAAAATAAATTGCCACCAAGCTCTAGATATTGGCACTAAAACGATGCAAAGTTTCACTGGGCGTAAATTCAGTGACATGAAGCAGTCTAAGAAGAATGTGGTTTTGTCACTAGCCAGTATGAGCAGTAGCATTAAAATCAATGGTGAGACAGTTACTGTTAACCATTTGACAATTTTCCAAAGAACTGTCATAGCAAAAAAGAACGAAGAAGATGTTGAAGACCTTTTGACTTATGAACTGTCCCCATTCCCGATGGCTCTGTTCCAAGAGGGTTTAATGCGAAAAGGGAAGAAGTCATCCCTCTACGATGTTTTGCCAGTAGAGAACAACGCAGCCCTCGATCTCAACCAAACCACCAATGTGATAGATGGTGGTTTCCTACTACACCGTATGAAATGGAACCCGTCCTCCAACGTTTCTACGATTTGAAATCAATACATTACCTACATCCAGAAACATTACGGTCCAAATTGTATGGTGGTTTTTGATGGTTACAGTGATGTCAACAGCAACAAACGAGCAGAGCAGAAGCGACGAGGTCTGTCTAAAACGTCGGTTGATATTAACTGTACCGAAAATACGATCATCACTGTTCAACAGGAGCATTTTCTCGCCAACGAAAAAAATAAAACGAGGCTGATTCATTTTCTCACCGACAAAATGACAGCAGCAGGGATTGAAACAACTGTTGCAACAGGAGATGCTGATGGTACTATTGCCAGATGCGGGTTGGATAAAGCTGCCGTTCATCCAATTGTTGTAATAGTTGGGGAAGATGTCGACTTGATAGTCCTCCTCATAGGATTGGCTCCACCAAATATTAACGTGTTATTTATGAAACCAGGGCGTGGAAAGGTGGAAACCAAATTGTTTTCAGTGCGACAACTTCAACAGCTTCCATTCGCCAATACAATTCTCCTTCTCCAAAGCTTCTCCGGATGCGACACCACCTCTGCAATCCATGGAAAGAGCAAAGTGGGAATTACTAAGCTGTTCACGGATAAACCAGACCTGACCCAAAAAATCTCAGACATTTTTAATGAGCCTTCAACATCACCTGAGAGTATTGAACAGGCCGGGGAGAAACTGTTTCTAGCAATTTACAAAGCGCCTAACCAGGAACAAAATCTAAATAAATTACGATACTCAGCTTTTTTGAGAGCATCAATAAAGCCGAAATCAGATTTGGCCACTCTTCTTCCTACCAGAGGAGCTTCGAAGCAGCACTCATTGAGAGTGTACCTACAGGTATCATTAACCCCAGAAATTTCAAATACTGTAATATAAATATATATTTGAGCTAAACACGTTGATCTTATTATATGTTTTACAGATACAACAATGGCTCAGCAATCCCCTACCACCTACTCAATGGGGCTGGGCCAGAGGAGACGATGGCATCCTAAAGCCGGTGACAACAAACGATCCGGTGGCACCTGACTCCATCCTCAACAGGATATTTTGCCTGCTCCAGTGTTTGCGGTGTATGCTCTGGCGCATGCACTAACGGAGCCCCAATTGAACACAACACACCGTCGACGATGATGTTGATGATGATATTATGTTAGATTTAGCAGATAATTAGATTTTATTGTAATACATGCCATACCTACTTAAAGACATGTATCTTTATTTTATTATTGTCCATATTCTTTCCCTCACATCTCATTAAATATTGATCCTAGTGAAAAAGTTTTCAGTACCTACTTTTTTTGTAGATAATTTTATGTAGATTGTATAAGTAAAAAATATTTTTTTCTATGAGCCACCGTTAACGATATATATAAAAAAAACTTTAAAAGGGGACCTTAACGCCCCCCCCCCCCCCCCCCCACTCCTTAGCTACACCCCCATCCACCAGTACTTTGAGTATGTTGCTTCAGACACCATCCCCTACAACTATGCCAAAATTCGCTTTTACACGAGTTATTTCCCCTATTTTTGCTTCTTTGAGTGAGCTACAAAGTATTGTGACGCATTAGCCCCGGTTGACCTTACGCCTGTACAGGCGTATAACCCTTGGTCCAAGCTGGATACATTTTCTGTCATCCCGCCATTAGATAATGATGACGAGCATAATTGGATAGTCAAACAAACTTACCTGTAAGTGATGTTTGACTGTAATTATGCAAGTTGTTATCCTGTCCGAAGATGAAAGCTTCCCCCCTTCCTCATATTTTTCCTTAATGATTCTCATATCATGGAAAACGCTGTGTAAAACTCAGTAAAGGGGCTGGGAATCTTAATACTAAATGAAGGTTAGCTCAAGCGGCCGCTGGTGGCAGCACTGGGCAGTAATGTTTCTTACTTTTCTAGCTTTTGAATGTATGTGACGCCAGAGACTGACACGACTGCGACTACACCTTTGTTCTTTATCACCTTCGGACATCACTTACAGGTAAGTTTGTATGACTATTTTATTTCTAATACTAATAAATGGAAGTCATCATACCAAATATCCAAAGAACTGTTACTACTAAGGTCTATCATCCAGCATTATAAACAACAGAAATCAGTAGCATGTATGAAGAACAACGGCCATCCTTGCAACACATGGGACGAAGAGAACAGGCTTCTGAAGACAATCATGAAGAAAAATCATTATGCATTTAGGAGAACATTGCAGTGGCAATGGCAGAACATGATCCAGAAAGATGTCAAGAGTCAACACTTGGAAAAGAGTCCAAGAGGTTGGGCTTATGGTTTTTATACAACGAAAGAAAAGCCTTTACAGACTGCCCTGCAAAAACAAAAAAAAAAAACTGCAGATAAGTGGCGTCAAATTATATGGAGCTAGAAATCGAAATTTGAGGTGGCGATGAAAGAAATAAGATCATTAGAAATAAAAGTGAGGCTTATCATAAGGACTGCATGAAGTGAAAAGTGATGTTTCCAGCGTCAGTAATATGATATGGGGTTGCATGTCAGTACAGGGTTTGGGTTGCTGCACTGCATTTTGTCAAGGGAAATGTTAATGCTACAAAGTACTAGGAAATTTTGACAAGGACATGAGGACATGGCTTAATTCTACCAAGTTCCTACAATGATTTGGCCGCCAAGCAGCCCAGACTTGTCACCGATCGAAACTTTATGGTGGATAATGAAGGAAAGATTGGGGAAATACCCTCAAGAACAGAAAATTATTTAAAACAGAAGCTTTTGGGATTCCATCACCCCTGAAGAACGTGCAGAGCTGGTGGCGTCAATGCCACTGGATAAAAGCAAACAAAAATTAAACAGTGAGACAATACTAAGTGGTAGACAAACTATTTTGCTTGGATGGTCAGGGTGGACAATCTCATTGACTTTTTAGGCAAAAAATAAAATTTCCTAAATTTTTTTTTTTTTTTCAAATAATTCAGAAGTTAATCTTAATTTCAGACTCTCTAAAAATTTATCACACATTTTCCCCCTATAGACAAAGTATTCTGCATTTGGGGTCATATTAGCTTAAGAAAACAACCACTTTGAATCAACTGTTTGGTAAACAACTGGGTAGGTGGGTATCTACTTCACAGATTTAACAAATACATATATCAAATTAAAGGTCACTTTTACGTTGGTTTCCTGATGGATAGTCTGTGGCAAAATTACACTATTATGTGATATTACACTAAACAATAAACCGAGTTGAACTTGCACACAAAGGGTTCACAAGAAAGAACACTTGTATGGGGACCCTGTACATCAAATCTCTACTATACCTGCTACAAACGGACAGCAGACGCTTAGTAATAGGGTCAAAAAAGGACTTAGTCAGTGTTGATAAGGGGGCGGAACCAGCCCCTTGTGATTTTTTTTATTTTTTTTCGCTTTTTGTTGAGGCTTCAAACTGGTAAAGTCCCTTTGGTGGTGATTGTATTCCTTATTGCCACGGTCGAACTCAGCTCCGACTTCCACCACTACATCACACCCATCAAGCTTAGACTGATTCCTGGTGCAGATGATCTTGGCGTTCTTGTAAGGAGGTAGACGCCGGAGCATGCGACGGCGAGGACTTCGTCGCGGCGGGAGCCTACATCATGTAGGCCGATCTGTGGAAATACGCAATAGGTTTTTATGTTTGGTTAGTCAAGATGAGATTGAACATTCAATGGAGCCCTGGGTTAGAGTGTCGATAAGGGGGCGGAAGCTATTCTTTCGTATTTGGAAATAATATAATCTTATATTTTGGTCAGTGTCGATAAGGGGGCGGAAGATTCCAAGTTTTTTTTTCCTTGGCGCCCCCTTATCTACACTCCAACCCAATATTCCAAAATTCCAACGTGCTAGGTAGGTACTTACAAAACAAAGACTGCAGTCTGCCCTGCCTTCACTATTGCTGAATTACTCTGGATTTCCAAGATTCGGCCGACCGACCGAGGACGCCCACAAAGAGTTTAGTTAATTTACTCATAAGGAAGGACGCCCTTATACTTATATTACTCTTTGGAAGGACGCCAAATGCCCATCAATCAATCAAGCACGCAACTCACGCACAGCACAGGCCATTTTCTTTCAGAGAGTTTTTTTTTTTTGGATATTTACGGCCAGGTTTCTATGGCGGCTATAGGATCATTCACACAGCGTTACTACCTAGTAACGGCCGCCGGATCAGCCACCCGATGGGTCTTTACACTACTCTTGCCATCGCAGCGCCGACCGAGTCGACGTCGCATCCACAGAGTACATTATTATAACCGTCGCATCGGCCGCCGTTGCGTTCTGCGGCGACAGCTCGGGCGACCGTTGCTTTCTGCGGCGGCTGATCCGGCGGCCTATGCGTTGGCTGCGGCTTACTGGGTCCTAATCCTTCTACTGTACGAAAATCCTTCTGCTCGGTGCCCGGTTGTATATCCTTAAGGCTCATTCTCATTCATAAGCCCCCCCCCAGACTCTCAGAATTATGAAAAAAGTACAGAATGTATAACTTAATCCAAAAATTACAGGAAAACTTACCCGGAATCATGGGCTCATCACTCCTCTATACTGTGATTCCTCAGCTTTGTGAGCATGAAATTAGTGCTGACCAAGCCCTGCAGATGTCACTTGTCAAATAATTATTTCGGGAATGGTATCACTTTTATTTTTTCAGTAGAGAAACACCACCACCAAACGTTCCGTTTCATGCTATGAACTTTTTACATAAAGATGGAATAAATGTGAATACTTTTAATAAAAAAACTAGGAAAGCTTTAAAATTTATAAATATAACTGCAAACTATTATAAATTATATGAGAAATTGACAAGAGCTTATAATATCGCGTCTACAAATATTCATATATTTTATTCCCTACAATTAAGTTAGTGAATTGGAACGTACCCCGCCGACCGGCATATTTGACATTTGTTGGGGTTCAAAACAAGAAATACGGAAGACCTGGCTTCGGCCTTTCGAAACCTCGGAAACGGAATAAGAAGATGTAAACACTGAAGACATGGCTGTACGGCTTTGATTGCTATTGCCTTTCCTTAGGGAAAAAGACGGAAAAAAAAAAATGACATTTGTTGGTTTTCGGTGTTTGTTTGTGTGGTGTGTGCGCGAATTTTCTCCCTCTTTCTTAATATTCTGACTGACCTAAGCAATTTCCTTGGACAACCGATCCCGCTTCAAATTTTAACCATCGCAAGGAATACGGACGCTGCCAATCTTTTGACCTGAGCAATTTCCCTGGACAACCGATCCCGCCTCAAATTTCGACCATCGCAAGGAGCACGGATGTTGCTAATCTTTTTGGTTTGGTTTCTCTTCGAAATGTCGGACAAACGGTGTTGTGTTGCTAGTTGTGACGTAACTCGTAAGTAGCTAACTTATTTTCTGATTTCCCATTGAGTAGGTACTTGCTTACTATCTACCTAATTGTATCTAATCTCATAAAAATATCATTTCTGAAACAGGTGCGGACAAGGTGCCGTTACATTAATTTCCGGACCCGGAGAAATATCCAGACAAATTCAGATCATGGCTGTATAACGTTGGTGGAGAAGTAATAGGTCTGGAAAATGCCTATATTTTCAAACGCCGCAAAGTGTGTCATAAACATTTTGAAGCCAAATATCACACTTGGGTAAACACCCTCACCGTTGATGCTGTGCCAACTGCAAATACCAGGTCGATATTTTGATAATTTAGTTTTGCACAAGTAGGTAATTAATTACACAAATATATTTTTTTACATTAATTTAAAAATAATCTTTTTTACAGCTATATCTTACGTGAAAAAGCCATTGGCAGATATGACAAACACTGATAAACAAAATGAAAATGAACCTTCAACCTCATGTAAGTATAATGTTCAGTTAATTTAAATCATTTTGAGCGCAGACACATTTTAGATACACATATAGGTATATATTTTTATATTCATTTAGACATTTGCTTTTTTACAGAAAATGAACCTTCAACCTCATGTAAGTATTTTGTACAGTTAATATAATTTTGAGCGCTTTCATGATTGTGCATATAATCATAAATGTCATGATGCTAGGCCTACGGGAAGTACCCTATAGGTTTTGGGTCCATTGCAATTACTATGAAAATCCAACAATATTACAGCATAAACGGTTGTATAGTTCGATTGCGTTGACCTAGAAGGTTGATTTTTTCACAACTTCAGGCGACCGCAAACCCTCAATTTATATAAATTTCAGTTTGATAAATCCACGCATTTTTGATATAATGGTCTTGATACACGGACAGACAGACAGACAGACGGGCGGACAACATAGTAATCCTAATAGGGTTCAATTTTTTTCCTTTTAACCGGTCGTTGCCCCCGAGGTCAAAATAACCAGTTATAGCCTGTTATGCGAGCATCTTAAGATGCTTGGGGCAATGTGAGGTGGATCGGGACCCTAAAAATAAAAATGGTTAGCAGTTACTAGCCAGGAAAACAAGTCAATTGACCAATAAGTCAAGCACTACCTACTGAAAGTTCCTGGTTATTATAATGAAAATAAATAAAAATCATTCTTTTTTATTACAGGTGAACCCAAAAGCAATCAGCAAGCTGAAAGAAAGAGAATTAATTTAAAACAAGAATCAAGCTCTCTAAGTGAATTAAAAACGAAAGTGAGAAAACTGAAGAAATGTAATGACAGTTATTCAGAAAGATTATAAAGAGCCTTGAAGCTCTCAGAAAATGTTACATTTCAGAAATGCCTAAAGCAATTCACAACTCTTGCTGCACTTTTCACTGTGATGCAATTTCGAGAAGTAAAGAAGCCAAAAATGGGACGTAGATTTACTCTCGATGAAAAACTCATGGCACTGAGTTTATATAAACAAGGCCCCAGAGCATACAGATGGCTTAGCAAAATATTTATTTTGCCATCGCCATTGACCCTCAGCCGTCTCATTTCAAAAGCCGGTATTAAACCCGGAATCAATCAAAATATATTTAAACTTTTGAAGAAAAAAGCAGGCAAAATGAAAAAATATGAAAGACTATGCACGGTATTATTTGACGAAATAGCTCTCACACCTCATTTCGATTATAACAGAAAAAAAGATATCATCAAAGGTTTTGTTGACACCGGATTCGAGCGAAAAAGAATAATTGCAGACCATGCTATGGTTTTCATGATAAGGGGAGTGATAAAGAATTATAAATCAGCAGTGACATATTCTTTTTGTAAAGGAACCACATCAACTGAGAGTTTGGGGTTGCAATTAAAAAATGTTATAAATGAGCTTCAAAAATGTGGATTTATTGTCTTGGCTACAATTTGTGATCAAGGGTCAACAAACCTAAGTACAATAAAATCATTAATTAAACAAACTAAACAAGAGTATCAAAACAATAAGAAGACTTGGAGTAATGACACTTTTGAAATTCATGGGCAAGAAATCATACCTCTGTACG
The DNA here is from genome assembly GCA_949825045.1 of Argyresthia goedartella. Lineage (NCBI taxonomy): Eukaryota > Metazoa > Arthropoda > Insecta > Lepidoptera > Argyresthiidae > Argyresthia > Argyresthia goedartella. Next base: position 2,122,641 of record OX463811.1, on the reverse strand, counting down.
ATACACTGTGGTGTATCGTACAGAGGTATAAGAAGGACCTAATGAAGGGCATAAGAAATAATCTGATTTCGAAAAATCCACATTATACTCTAAATGAAAAAGGAAAAGTAGCCAAATGGGATCACATCCAGCAATTATATCAAGAGAACCCGGGATATAAGGGCATTCGACTACTAAAAAAATTTACGGAGGTCCATGTAAACCCAAAGAAAATGGCGAAAATGAAAGTCAAATATGCCACTCAGCTGTTCAGCAAAAGTGTTGGAACTAACATGGGATATTTGGCTGGTGATTATCTTGACCCGACTTTAAGTAATATGTGTTCTGTAAGTATGTTTGTTCAACAAGGAACTGTACAAGTTTCATCAAAATCAGTTCAGTCATTTTAAACTTGATAAACTATACATTTTGTATTACTTTAACTTACTAATGCTTAGCTAAATATTGACACTTTTATTCTGCGGACCACATGCACAGAGCCATGAATATCTCTAATGTTTTACTTTTCTTTTTACAGATAAGGGTATATTACCTGAAGAAAGCAAAGATACAGCAGATATATTACTATTTTTGATGATTTGTTTGATTCTTTGAATGGTAGTTACAATAATTCAAGAAAAAAAAGTGTAAAGAAATTATTGGGGCCTGTCACTTCTACTTCAGAGCACTCTGTGATTTGGAAAAATGCAAAAAATATTATGAAATCAATGAAATTTGTAACAAAAGAAGGAAGGATAGGTACGGTACCATCAATACGTAACTGGATATATACTCTTAATAACATGGAGCTTTTAACAAATAAAATAATTAATGAATATAATTTTAAGTCAATCTGGATGAGACATTTGAATCAGGACCCTATTGAAAATTTCTTCGGATCAATCAGAAGCCATGGTTGTAGGAATAATTCCCCAACCCCTACTGGCTTCGAACACGCATTTGCGTCACTTTTAGTAAATAATTTAAGTAACCAATCGAGGGGATCTAATTGTGAAGAAGATGCATGTGAAATTATTGATTGTATGTCAAATTTATTCGAAATCAATGATTCTGATAATCAACAAATTATTACAGAAATTGATGTTGATGATCTAAACTATGAAGTTGATTTTAATGAAAAGAAAAATAATCCTAAAATCATTGCCACATTAAGCTATGTATCTGGTTACATATTAAGACAAACCAAAAATAAAATTTTCAAAAATTGTTTAGAATGTAAGGAAACTATGTGTGATTCAAAAAACCCTAATGATTATTTGATTCAACGTGAATATTTTAAATTTCAAAAATGCCTTACTTATCCTTCCGAAGAGATGATTATATTATTTTCTGATTTACAAGATCTGATTACAAACATAATTGAAAAAAAAAGTGAAATACCTGATTTAAAATCATATTGTAAAACAATGATTTCAGTCCAAATTAATTTTGATTTTTTAAAATGCCAAAATCATAAATCAATGATAGCTGATTTTATTGTTGTCGATTTTTTATCTATAATTGGTGCCGCGATGTTAATAAGATTTTGAACGGCACCAGATCTGATTATAATTGTGATGATTCTATACAAGTATTAGCTACTAAGATATATGTAAGAAAAAATAAACACTCTTGATTAAACTTGCAATTTTATACATGTTATTTTATTTTAATCAATAAATTAAAGCTACTATCATTAATCTCCAAATAAAGTTTTCATGGCTGTCCACTTAAAATAAATGGACATTCATACAAATATTTTGGCGATTGATGACTGTAGACTTCAAGTATAACTTTCGGAATATAACTTGACCAGTGTTTGCTGTATGTGTCTCGCTCTCTCTCAAAGACAGACTTTGTGAAGGAGCGAGACACACAGCAAACGCTGGTCAAGTTATATTCCGAAAGTTATACTTGAAGTCTACAGTCATCAATCGCCAAAATATTTCCGGGAGTTTTATAGCTATATGTACGTACGAGTAGTTTGTACATGTAGCTATACGTATGTTTTAGTTTGCCATAGTTCCGGCAATGACCGTCAGAGGCGCTGGCCGTCAAGGAAGACTGATGTCTCTTGTCTACAGTATTAATAAGTTTCTCTATGCCCGGAATTGCCAAGGTTTTTTTTATCTGTTAACCACACATACAAACTTATAAATGAATCTGGTTACGCACATAGAGTATGAAAGTAGCCGCACCAATAACTTTGTAAACAACATTTTGCTATCTAAAATACATTATGCCCTCTAGAGGCCGCCACATTAATTTTAGTGTGATGTGAAGTCACATAGCCTGTGAACAATTAAGATGCTTCCAAAGATACCTTATTTGTCAAATTCTGATAAGTAGTTTAGATGTTCCGGTGGAACAAATGAACATTCATAAATACCGGTCAAACACATAACCCTTCTTTTGGCTTCGCTGTATTCGCGTACAAAACACAAATAGCGTCATGGCTTTTCCCGTATATGAAGTGGTAGAGGCACAGTTATTACAAACAATTCAATCCACACCATCCCTACCATTGTACATTGTAGGAACATGTATATAGGGTGTTTAATGGGGTACGGGTAGGTACATGTACGAGTACCTATATGTCGTATAAGTATGTACGCTTAAATCTGAGTGAGATTCTTTAACATCCACGATTTTTAGTGTTTACGTAGTTATCGTTAGAATCGAAGTTATCCCAAGTGTAATAGGATAGTATAAATACGACGTCATCATAAGAACAGTATAGGCTATTCTGTTCAGAATCTGCTATACTGTTATATCAGATTCTGTTTAAGCTTAATTGCGTGGCAAAGAAGAAAAATAACTTCTTTTTATGAATAGAAGTCAAGTGGAGTTATCAAAATGAACGATATTGCAAACTAATTATTAAAAAGTATGCAATTTGTACTTAAACTAAAAAAGCGGTCACGTCGACGCATATCATAAAACCAAGGCAATCGATACACAAACCTTTCAATAAATTAAACTCGACCTAGTTACGATCTAAATAAAGGTTATAATCGAAATCATAGAAGAAATTGAAAAACTTAGTTATGTTGTGTTGCCAACACAACAAAAAATATCCACTTTTTTATAAGTGCGATCTTTTCTAACTAGAAGAATTATGAAAATTATGCCAGTGGTTGAATGTAGTACCTTACGACTAACCGAATCAACGTAATCCAATAGAAAATCCACTAGCCACTAAAAACACTTTTTGACCGCTAAAATTAAAGTCTAAACCACCATGCCTAGTGGAAAATCCACCGGGTTGGCAACATTGCAGTGTATAACCGACAAACATTCCTTTGAAGTACCGCCGCCACGTAGGGTAAAAGCGCACACATCAATCTTTTTTCACTTTGAAATTATCAAATATTGCAAATTACTCAGATAGGTATAGTACTATACCATATAACATGTTTCATCACAATTCTCGTGAATTTTTGTGAGCAGGGTCGACAATTAAATAATTTTTATTTTTGGTTCACTTTTTGGAAAATTTACAAAATGGACGAGATATGGCGGGTTGAAACTTCTAAAGAAACCGCTACAGCCCAAGTTGGATTTGTGGAGATTGTTAAAACAACATAGGCTATTTAACTTTAGTGAAATAATAATAGGTTGTATTTCAGATAGCAAAATGTAGTTTACAAAGTTACCGGTGCGGCTTCATTCATACTTCATGTACGTAACCAGATGCATTCATAAGTTTGTATGTGGTATTGAAAGAAAATACAGTCGGAATATTTGTATTTATAGTTATTTCAGTTAAACTTCAAGGGGTCGGGGATGTGAAGGGGTGTAAAATCATTTGAAAAAAAATGTAAATTTCCTGTATCGCTCGCTACATCTCACAGAGCCACTAAAATATACAGTCCTCAGCTCTGAGAGTTGTCTCATCTGTCATGTCATGTCACACTGAGGCCATGTCAAATCTGTCATTTACTCAGAGATGAGCACAGTACCTATATTAATACGGGCCTTTCCTTTGGTAATACTGGATAATGAGGATCAAACCTGTCAAAGTAATGTTTGCTACAAACCCTTAGTTTTGTTACAAAGCAAAGAGTATCGTTCATCTGAGGTTACAGATGAGTCAGAGTAAATAAATAAAGCAAGCTTAAGCATATAGTTTCGTTAATCAGAGAAATGATGATGATCCAACATTTTCTGAGCTCTTCCTTCAACCTATCTAATATATCCTCATAGAAACCTAAATAAAAGGGTTCAGTTACTACAATTTCTCAAATCCACGGAAGCAAGAAACTGGTTTTTGTCACAGACTTTGTTGACAATGTGAGATGTCGCCTTTAACAAACCACAGAACACAATTATGCTACAAACAAACAGTGGTTCCCTCTATCAAAAAGTTTTGTATGTATGTTTTAATATCTTGTGGCCCTTGCCGATACGCATCTTTTGACACCCTAAACATTCACGTAGCCCTAAAACTCACAACACCAAGGTTAATTCTAAATCTCAGTCAAAAGTCTTTTTTATGATATGTGTAGCTACATGAGTAACTTATGAGTACCTACATAAGCGAAAGAGACTAGTCACCACGACGCAGGGAATCCTAGCGTGGGGTCTAGAGATTCCATAAAAATAAAAGTTGTTACAATACGATTAAAATCAGTTAATGATTCGGCCAACCTCGGAAATTGTCCTTTATATATATGACCTTTAATTATATTACTTGTCGTCTTATTGAATACAATACAACAACGATATAAGCAACAAAACCTCCTTTGTAACTCAAAACTAACACAACCTTTAAATTGAAATAAGAAAAATAATTGAATATTTTGACAGTCTGCCTTCTTAGTGTCAATAAAAACAGTGTGACGTATATGATACATTTATGTTTATGAACGCTAATTTCATTCGAGAAAATATTCGATTCTATCAAATTTTATCAAAATTAACTTACAATAGTTATGTCTCATGGCTTCAACAAATTTATAGCGTGTTAAAAAAATTGTTGCTCAATGTCGTGAAATTGTAAATAATGTATATAACTATATTAGAAAAGAATCTAATTTATTTAAAAAAGAAGAAAGTAAATACCATTCAAATTCATGTCGCTTCTGCATAATCAATTTCTTAGGTCTACCTGTTAGTAATGTCATCTTGGCAGGTGCAATACATTGCGTTTATGATACTTCAAATTAAATGCTAACTAAAAGAAATCGCGGTAATGTATTTCGTGTCATTTCCGTCTCCGGATTTAGGCGATGATATCCGAGAAAAGCCGAATCTTTAACTGATTTTAATCGTATTTAAGTCATTTCACAAGAAACGTTTTGACAGTGCAAGCGAACGGCGACCGGGAGCCGGACAATTTTTTCATAGGTATTGAACTTTATTACAAATCAACATCGCGGGCCATTTTTGTATGGTACTTATGGAGGGTTTATTAATATTAACTAAACTCTTATTATGCTGGATAAAAAGAGAAAGGCAGACAGTACATTGAACCACATTCTAATTACATAATTATTTGACCTCTATACTAATTAACATTAACGATGAAACTAAAAACTATGATATTAGGCGCATTTACCCTATGAGTAAGTAAACGAGTAAGCATCCGGCCGCCCTCAGTACGGATCGGCGACCGACGCGACGTCAAATCTGCCGCCGCCACCTAGCGCGGCGACCGATCCGGTCTCCGATACGTTCTGAGGGCGGCGCGTTGACTGTTTACACCATGCGTTGGCTTGCGAACGGATGCGGTAGAACTGATCGTGTAAATCCCCTTTATGAACAGCTGCGAGTGTGGAAAGGGCAGTATGTCGCGCCGTGACGTCGCGGCGCGAACCTCGTGCGACGACGTCGCGCGCGATGTGTGGAGCCCGCACTAGACCTAGAGCCAAGTCTTTATTTTTGCATATTCCAAAACTTTTGACACATGTTTGACTTTGACACTTCACTTTACTGTTAGATTTTACCACAAGTGTTTTAATGTATTTGTAAATTGATTCATAACAGTCCACATTTTTTAAAGTCTCATTAAGGCGGCGGGAGGGTCAGAATGTCGATAAGGGGGCGGAAGCTGAATATGCTGGATATGCTGGACACGAAAAAATAAGATGAACTATGTCACCGATGCTGCCACAGTTATTGAATAGAATAGAATAGAATAGAATAATAATTTATTTGCGAGACAGGCACTTACACTAATATATAATACAAAATTTCTAAAACAAGCTTGTGTGTCGCAAAACGGACCCAGACTCAGCATAATGCTGGCTGGTTTGCAACCAACGCTGGTCTTCCGTCAGAGCCGGTCGGTGATGCCACGGACAATCTAACCACTAAAACAGGATTGTACTGAGTAAGTTACGTATTCTATACGTGCCTTCTATATCGAGAAAGACAAAGAAAAAAGAGTGAAAAGAAAACGGCTTAAAGATTATAAAAAAAACTAGGTACTTAATACTAGCAAGGAAATAATTAATTAATTTGAATACAACTTTTTTGTGCGCTCAATTCCAGTGCAATTTGAAAATTGAAATAAATGATACCTACTAAATAATACTAAATAATACTCATATCGTGTTTATGACCCTCCTGCTTTTTTTGGCTTTCAAATAAGAAACGTTTAAGTTGTATTCTAAAACAATGTGAATTTTGCAAGTTCCTTATCGGCGGTGGGATATTATTCCAGCATTTCGATGCAGCGTAACGGAAACTACCTCTGAATGTGGCAGAGCTGTGCCGCCGCATCGAAAGCTGTGCCGAACACTGGCGGGAGCCGCAAGATCTGGAGTTCGACATCCATGTTAGCTTCTCGTAGAGGTACGAAGGTGCTTCATGCTTAAGTACACCGAACAAAAGGCACGCAAGATGCAACTTACGTCGGTGCTTCATTTTCAAAAATAGATATTTATTTAAAAACGGCGTGACATGACCTCTGAATGGTATATCGAAGCAGAAACGGGCACAGGCGTTCTGGACTCGCTGAACTAGTTTTTGTGTTCTGGCTAGTAGTCGAGGACCGAAGACCACATCACAGTAGTTCAGCTTCGATAGTACAAGCGACTCTACGAGCCGGATACGCAGATCATCTCTTATGTGAGGCCTCAATCTGTACAGTACCTTCAGTCTATAGAAGCAGTTCCTAACGGAGTCAGCAACATGCTTTTCAAACCGAAGGTCGCAGTCCATGTGCAGGCCTAGATTTCGCGCCTCATATACACGTTCCACCGGATTACCCATGAGCATGACATTTAGTGAAGAACTAAGTCTAGCTAACTGATATTTGTTTCCAACAATCAAATATTTGGTTTTACTCGGATTAAGCAGCAGACTGTTATTTTGCGACCACGTTGCTATTCTAGAGAGGTCTTCATTCAGCTTTGTTATAGCATCATCAATTTCAGAGGGTTTACAAGAAATGTATATCTGTGTATCATCTGCGTATATATGGGACTGACAATGCATGATACACTTTTCCACATCAGCCGAGTAAAGTATAAAGAGAAGAGGCCCCAAAATAGATCCCTGAGGTACGCCTTGAATTACGGGTGCTATATCTGAAAGAAAAACCGTATCCGTCACTGCGAGATAGCTTGGTACGCTGGTGACGGCCACTGAGATAACTGCTGAACCATAGAAGGGCATTATGGTCAAAACCATAATAACTTAATTTAGACAAGAGAAGATTATGATTTATGGAGTCGAAAGCCCTGGAAAAATCCAGCAGTACAACTATACTACACATCCCTTGATCTTGTGCACAGAGGATGTTATCTGTAACATCTAGCAAGGCAGTTACAGTACTTCGCCCCTTCCTGAAGCCCGACTGTACTTTCGGTAAAATGTTGTTTCTCTCTAGAAAATCAGTCACTTGGTAGCCAACAACTCCTTCCAGCACCTTCGATAGGCATGGCAATATGCTTATTGGCCTAAGGTCTTTCAGTTCAACTGGATTAGAGATCTTAGGTTGAGGAAGCACGATTGCTTGTTTCCAAACATCAGGATAAGTAGATGTGCTTATTGACTTGTTTATTAAAGAAGCTATTGTTTCCAGTATGTCCGGCAACGTCATTATAAGCATATCCAGGCTGATGAGATCACATCCCACTGCCTTAGATTTCAGACCACGGAATATGTTAGCGACTTTATCCATGCTAACTGGTTCCAAATGAAAGATTGCTTCGCTAAATTTGTGAAATTCGAAGTAAGTAAGGTGTGAGATACATACATCCGACAAACCTGGAATGTCCAGGAAGTGATTGTTTATATAGTTGGGGTCTTGATAATGAGCAGGCAGTTCAGTATTTTTTTCAGGTATAACAGTATTTTTTAGATTCTTCCAAAGCAATTTAGGATTATGAATTTTATTATTGATGTTTTGATTGAAATATGCGGTTTTTTCATTAAAAAGAGCCTGATTTACCGTGGTCTTAAGACTCTTATAGTATGCTTTCTTTCCTTCAAGTTTAGTTTAATGAAACTCAGCCGCCGCCTCATCGCGTAACCTCATCATTAATTTAATTGTGTCAGTGATCCATGGGTATGAGTGGGTTTTGATAACAACCGAAGTTTCAGGCGCATGTTGGTCGATTAGAGCCAACACGATATGGTTAAAACCGCTAACCATATCGTTAACGTTATTAAGTGTCGATAGTAGCTCCCATCTAATAGATTGTAGGTCAGAGTTGAAATTATCAATGCAAATATTTTTAATAGGTCTATAAATAACGGTATATGGCTTAGGTTTTGTTCGTTTAATGTTAAACTGACAGCTGACAAGAAAATGTCCATAAAGGGAACCCACTGGCTGAACAGATATCTTGTCAGTCTGTAAATCCGAGCAAACTACGTCAATTAAGGTCTGAGAGGTCTTGGTAAAGTGTGTTGGCGATGTAACTAGTTGACAGAGATTTAGGCATGAGATAAAAGTAAGAAATTTTGCAGTTTTGATTTCAGTAGTATGCAACAGGTCAATGTTAAAATCACCCAGTAATATTAAATTATCACAGCTAGGCACCGAATTAATTGAGTCCGTTAAAGCGTCAAAGAATAATAATAATAATAATAATAATAATAAAACTTTATTTTCAGACTAATTTACGAAAAATGTTATCCATAGTTGTCAAAAGAACTTAAAAAAATATAGTAAGCAATTATACAGTGTTACAAAATGTATGTAGTTATGTGCTCTTATCATATTTACTACGCTGCTGTTGCAAGCCAATGCTTAAACATGCCAGTAGTTATAAGTCTATCAGACAGCTCTTTGATGATAGTATTTCTACACATGTCAACTCTGTTCATGAAGGCGGCTATTCTGAACCTCACGATGGCACTAAAAGAGTTGACACGCATCTCGGCGAGCATCCCCGATGCGCTGCAGCCTCGGCGCAAGCCCATCAGGTGCCTTAAAGTGTTGTTATATGTGACTTGAAGTGCATCGTGAGATTTTCGAGTGTACTTAGCCCAGAGTTGACACGTGTAAAATTATTGACAAAAAGTTTTAAATAATAATATTTTTACATCTGAAGAGGCCTTAAAGAACCTTCTTGCTATCATATTACCAGTTATTGATAAAGCCCTACGCTGCCTCTCAATATCAGCGTCGTCCTTCATAGAAGACGAGAGAATGTGGCCAAGGTACTTGAAGTTCTCGACTATATTTACAGGTTGACCCTTAAGCATGAGACTGGGAATGTGGTCCGGTCCTTTCCCCGACCTGAACACTATCATCTCAGTCTTCTTAACATTATATATTAGATCGTGTTCTAGTGCGTATTTTTCACATATAGACAATAACTTCCTCAGGCCTTTGATCGTGGGGCTGAGCAGACACATATCGTCCGCGTAACTCAGGTTGTTGACATACCTGTCACCAAGCCTGAGCCCCACGGGCGTGCCGCTCAGCTCCACGATCAAGTCATTCATATAAAGATTGAACAGGTCGGGGGAGGTCAGGCCACCCTGCCGCACGCCGCAGGTCAACCTATAACTATCAGACAGGACGTTACCCCACCTGACACTGTTGGTCTGACTACTGTACCAGTAACTTAGAAGATCAACAGTGCCAGATGGCACCCCGCTCCTGTCTAATTTGTTCCACAGCAGATCATGATTAAGAGTATCAAAAGCTCGACTTAAATCTAAAAAACAACCGTATACCGTTGTTTTATTGCTCAAGTAATAATTAACTGTTTGTTTTAAAGAAAATATAGCCATATCCGTGGAAACATCAGCCCTAAAGCCAAATTGAGCATCATCTATTTTTAGAAACTGTGAAGTATTTAGTTGTATCAGTCTTTCAAGTACCTTGGCCACAATCGTAGCCAGCGAAATAGGCCTGTAGTTTGCCGCGCTCGAGGCATCACCAGTCTTATTTTTGACAATAGGAACTACTAGTGTGCGAATTAAGTTAGCAGGTAGGTATGAATGCTGCGCACAGAGATTGAAAAACCGCGCCAGTACCTCACAGATGTACCTACCCGAGTACAAAAGATGTTCAATGCTGAGGCCATCATGTCCCGGGGACTTACCCCGTTTCGCTTTCCTGAGAACCTTGATTACGTCATCAGTAGTTACTCGGAATTTCCCCGGCACACGACGACATCTACTCGAGTTATCCCTACTAGCAGCTAACGGTAAAGTACTTACCGGGTTAAAATGTTTTTGAAAAAGATTTGCAATATTACTAGGATCCTGCTCCCCCCCTACAGTCACGGGTAAGCATGTTTTATGATTGAACTTTTTCGTCTCCTTCCAGAACTGAACAAAATTCCCACCCGATTTATGTCTAGCCAAAACATCCAATTTAATTCTTTCCTGATTTTTCTGTATATATTTTAAGGCAGCCTTAAAATCCCGGCGCGAGACAGACATTTCCTCATAGCAATGCCCCGAGCACGGCCTACCACATACAACCCATTCCTGAAATTTTAGTCGAGCAATAGAATGATATTTCTTAACATGAAAATTCCAACCAATAAGTTTTTTAATTTTAGGGTTTTTAACATAAAAACTACGTACAGCTGCTGTTTGCAGGGTATTTACAATGTCATTATAAAGATTGTCTATTAATTTAATATGTTCACTATTGTTACATTTACATTCATTAATATCGTTATTAGAATAGTTATGCATACAGTCAATATTATAATAGTTACTTAATTTAATTGTTTCAAAGAGATCAGTACATATTACGGCATATTTATTAATTTGTTCTTTACTGCGATTACCCCATATATGTTTAATGTCAGAATGCGAATCCAATACAATATTTACAGGCTTAAAATTAATATCTAACCTACACTGAATGACTAGTGGCAAATGGTCCGACGAATACACATCATAAAGTACCTGTGCTCCGCTAATTGAAGTTCGGGCCGCTTCTGATACTAGGCAGTGGTCGAGCCAGCGCCTAGTGCCGTGCGCCGCACTTACATAAGTATATGTATCAGATTCCATACCGAGTGAGTCATAGTCCGCACAGCTCATAACTTGCTCGTCACAATAGTTCATTAGTTCTACACCAAATAACGTGTGTGGGTGTGCATTAAAGTCCCCTAACACATAAATACTCTCAGTTTCTGAGCACTCAATCACTGCGCTTATGTTAGCTAAACACTGCGTAAATTCAGGTAAATTTTCATCGCTATTTGTCGGCATATAGACACTGAAAATAGAAATGAATAGATCTGCGTCCATCCAGGGTGGTCTGTACGCCGTGCCAATTGCGAGCTTCTTCCCATTGAGAGTCATAGTAAGCCACATTTGCTCAACGGCTTTGTGAAGAGCATCCACCGGGTGAGGCCAGGTGCGCACGGCAGTGCCATGTCTGACGTAGAAGCCGACCCCGCCACCGCGCGAGCGTACCTCACGCGGCCGCGGGATGTGCCTCAGGCGGTAGCCCGCTACGACGGGTGCGCGTCCATCTTCACCCGCACTGAGCCACGTCTCGTTTACTGCTAAGATATCTAAGTCGTGCTTTAAAATCGAAGCCGTTAGGTTGTCATGATTTGTACCGAGGGAACCTGCGTTGATCAAACCAATTTTTAACTGACCAAAAACTACAAATTGCGAAAGTCATAAAAACGATACAAGGCAAGTAGGTAAGAAGGTACGATGTATGTAACAGGTTGATTGCATGACATGGTTTGATTATTGAATAAAAATGTGTAGTACATAGTGATACAATAAAGTAAGTTTTTAAATAAACAAGGTGAATTTATGGTATATCTATTATTAAAACTGTGTAAATAAAAATAATCAAATCTGCTGTTTAATTGAGGTTTCATTGAAATTTTTTCTTTCCCTTGAAAAATATTGTAAAAAACAGAACATAATATACTCAACAAAAGGTGCAATAACATTAAGCTATAACATAGTGAGGTACTACACAGATAAATAGTATAATGAAAGGGGTACAAATAAACGAGTACCGGAGTAAATAAACCGCTCAAACGAAGCCAGCCTGAAAAATGCGAGCGACATCCGCCTCCGTTCGGAAGGGGTACGCCTGCTTCCCGTCGCCCTGGCGGGCGTGGATGCGGCCTCTCTTCGTCCAGGAGTACCGCCAGTTCTGCTTGCGGCACTCTTCCCGGACCCGGTAGAAGAGCTGCCGGTTGAAGTGAGTCAGCCGCTCGTTGATGTAGATGCGCTGCTGCGGTGCAGGCCAGCCAAGCTCGGCGGTAGTGAGCGTGCGACGCACGCGCGCCGCGGCAAGTAGCTCGTCACGCAGGCTGCGTCGCGCCAACCGCACGATAACGCGGCGTCCGCGCCCCTCAACCACGCCTGACCCCGTCCTATTGATGGCACCCACTCTCTCAGCGAATACGATATCACGCTCCTCAAGAGTAGTTCCGAGTTTCGCCGCCAGAACGATAACAGAATGAACAACGTTTTCTCCCTTTGCTTCCGGAAGTTGACCGATGTCGAGGTCGGATGATAATGCCTCTTGGTCCCTGTCATTTAATTCACTCCTTAGTTGAACCACCGTCTTCTCCAATTCAGCCACCTGGTTCCCACCGATTGCTACCTCTCTTTGCTCTATTACATCTAGACGTCGTTCAAAGGTGTCCATACGCTCGTTGATCATCGCCACCGTAGTACGAAACTCGAACATCTCCGTGCGATAGGTACGCAGCTGCGAGCTCGCGGCGCATGTCGCCCACAATCGTGTCAGTACCCGGCGCAGGAGATGCCACGTGCGGAGTGAGGAGAGTCTGTCGTGCGTATTGCATTTATTGTCTTGAATAATGCCGAATCTGGCTAAATGTGCAGGAGTCTTATGGTGGCCAAAGCGAAGGCGACAGATTGTGGTGATATAGTCCCGGCTGGTTGATTCTAAACCATGATACCATGGCTTGACTGGTAAGACTTCTTGTATGCTTCCATACCATTTCCCTTTAGTTGTTTGGTCTTGTTTCCAGAATTCAATCCATAACCTCTTTATATTCTTCTTTATGTCAGCATAGCAATCAGTTATAGGTATATTTACAATTAATGATACATCTAAAGAATTGATCCCTTCAAATGCAGCCTTATCAGCTATTTCATTCCCTGTTGTCCTCTATGTGATGGAATCCACATAAAGGAAATTTCAAGGCCTTTTTTCCAACAGCTATAAACTATTTCTTTAATTTTATAAATCATATATGAAACTTTAAAATGAATTTGGGAGCTTTCCAAGGCTTTGATTAAGCTTAATTAGTCAGTTAGAATTAAAAAGTTATCGTGGTTATTTACATATAAAATTAGCTTAATTGCTTCTAAGACTGCATAAGCCTCTGCAGTGAATACACCACTATTATTATTCAGAACAAAACTTTGGACAAGTTTATTTTGAGGATCATAGACAGCACTGCGGAGATGATTTTCTCCTTTGCTGTCATCAGTATATAGTCTATAGAAATTTCCATTTTTACTCAAAAATTCTTTCATATCTTATATTAATTGTTGGAATTTTAAAAAATAAACTGTCCTAGGTATGTGAATAACATAGCCACGGTGAGCTTACATAAATTAAAGGGTATAATTTTCTCATTTCCAGGAATATGCGAGCAATTTCTGGAGACTGACCATGAAGAAGATCAGCACCCGTTGTTAGCTGTTCATTGTAGTTGATATCGCAAGGTACTATTCTTTTAATTATGTGTTGATTGTTTGAAGCTAATAACTTTATATACAAAATCTTTCCACAAGTAACAATCTTCTCAATGTAAGAGGCATGATATTAGTCTCAACTTCCATTGCTCTAATAGGAGTTGAACACATTACTCCTGAAATTATTCTCAAAGCCTTGTTCTGAACAATGTCTAACCTATGTACATACCTACTACCTAAATAAGCTAAACAGCTGTAGTCATAATGACTTCTAACAATTGCTATGTACAAGATAGAGAGAATTTTGGGGTCTGCTCCCCAAGATACTCCTGCCAGACTTCTCATAATATTAAGCCCTTTAATAGAATTCTGCAAAATGTATTTAATATGTTTTTCAAAAGATAAATTTGGCTCTATTATTATGCCTAGAAATTTATGTTAATTTACTACTGGAATTACTTCATTATTATATTTAATACTGATAGAAGGAAAGTCTTTACTAAAAATCATAGCATTACTTTTGGATGGATTAATTTGTAGGCACAACGTGTCAGAGTAATAGGTGTGCAGCTCTTTAAGAGCAGAATTAATTGTGTTTATGGCCAAATCTACATCATTATTTACAGAATATAATACAAGGTCATCAGCAAATTGCAGGATATTTACAAAATCAGTATTTACATATTTACAAATTTCACTAGTATATAAATTATACAACAATGGGGACAAAATGGCACCTTGCATAGTGCCCCTAGATACAGATTTTGGGCCATATAGAATGTTGTTATGTTTTACATATAATGTACGACCTGTTAAAAACTCATATATCCATCTTGCAAGAAATCCAGGAATCCCCAAGCCAGTTAAGACCTTAACTAATACACCAGGATGAACATTATCAAAGGCTTCTTTTTTTACATCTAAAAAAGCACAAGCAACACTACTATTACTATTTTTTGCATATTTCAGATCAGCGATGAGGGACAAGAAACTACCTATCTGCACAGCTCCTGCCTCGTCTGAAGCCATATTGTACATGTGGAATTATTTCATTTGATTCGACAAACCAGTCAAGACGGCATTTAATAATATTTTCAAAATTTTTACCTATACATGACGACAGTGAAATAGGACGATACCAATCTGCACTATCTGGTGGCTTATCTGGCTTAAGGATTGGAATCACACACTGAGTTTTCCAAGATTGAGGAATGATTTGTTTTTTCCATAGTGCTTTAAAAATGTCTAATAAGATATCTTGTACACTCGCATCCAAGTTTTTTATTAGTATATAGGGAAAATCGTCTTAACCAGGGCTAGTATTTTTGCGCGACAGAAGGCTTAACAGAAATTCATTTTTTGAAAATGGATCTAATAGGAACTTCGTTTTCTCATTATTATTATTAATATTATAATACATATCTAGGTCATTTACAATTGTGGTATTGTCTTCTGACAATTTATCTAAAAAGGCAGGGATAAATTCGTCACTGTATGATCTATTTTTGTTTTTGTTAATACCTTTAAACATTTTAATATAGTTCCATATGATGCTTATCGGCGTAGTTCTATTGAATTTTTCACAGAGCCTTCCCCATCCATTATGTTTTTCTTCGGTAATTGTCCGTTTTTTTAATGCATCGAGTTTTTTGTACTTAATATAAGTTTCCATACTGGGATTAGCTCTATAATATCTATCTTCTACAAGGGGGTTGTAGTGCCTGCACCTGGCCCACTTGAGCGGGGCCTTTGTGCATGTCCCCTTCGCCTGCACATCTACTTCAGCCATCCCAACTCCTGCACCAGCTGGAGAAGGAGGCCTGGGTGTTCTAGGAGCTCGTGGGTGTTTGTTGTGTGGATGGACATGCCAGTAGCATATGCTCTACTGTTTCATCCACTTCCATGCACCCCCTGCACAGGGGGCTGTCTGTTGCACCTGTAATTGTCAAGTGTTTGTTTAGTGTACAATGGCCTGTAATAAGGCTTGTTAGTATTTTTATTTTACTGCGTGGCAGTCTCATTAAGTAATTCGAAAATTTATGGTTATACTTGTCTATAAAAAGTTTTGTGTTTTTGCAGTCTTCTCTGCTAGACCATAATAGGTTTTGTTGCTGTACTGTGGCTTCTCTGAGCCTTTTTCGTAGGGCTTCCGCTGATAAGGGCGAGAATGGTGGAGGGCCGATTGCTGGCCTTTCTGCCCCTAATTTTGCTAGCTTGTCTGCCTCCCAGTTGCCTTGGTCACCCTGGTGACCTTTACCCACTGGAATGTGACCTTGTTTTTCTCACCTAGCCTGTTGAGTGCCTTGTGGCATTCTAGTATGAGTTTTGATTTTGTCAACGGTCTTTTTAGTGAGCTTAGTAGGGCTGCGCAGTCCGTTTTAAAGGTTATGTCAGTCCCCTCTGCATCATTTATCAAGTGCATTGCCCCGTGTAGGAGACTCAGTGTTTCAGCTTGAAACACTGTCGTCTTCTTTCCGAAGCTTAGGGAAAGTTTAATGTCAAGCTCCGGCGAGAAAAGACCTCCGCCTGTGTTCTTCCTTTTCTTTGAGCCATCACTGTATATTGTTATGCTTTTGTGATTTGGTATTGTTGGTGTTTCCAAGCCATTGACTGTGATTTCATATTTCCTACCGAATAGGAACTCTGTTTTTATGCCATCAATTCCAATAATGGCTTCCGGTACTTCCCCGAATGCTTTTTCTAGAATTGTGCAGTGTCCTTTATCTGCTATTTGTCCTTTCCATTGTCCAGTACTGTATAGCCTTATGGCCGCCGATTTGGCCTGCTGTACGAATAGGTCCAACGGTGGTATGCCTAGCATAATTTCCAGTGCTGCTGATGACATTGACCTCATTGCAGCCTGTCATGGCCACACATGCAATTCTCTGGAACTGCTGTATGTACACGCTATGGTAAATGTAACATTGGCATTCAAGAAAGAAAAAAATACCGCCCCGCTGTATAACTTATCGTCCCATTAAAGACATAGACTTTGATCGATTCAATCGCGAATTGGACTTGCAGGATTGGGAATCTATTATTGACTTGCCTATTGTTGATGATATGGTCGATAGATTTAACTGTTTGCTCTTGACTCATTATAATATTTTTGCACCAGTCAAAGTGGTCAAAATTAAATATCATCACACTCTACCTTGGATCACTGATAACATCAGACTTATGACCGATTTACGTAATGAAGCTCACGTTAAGTATCGCGAAACTAAGTCTGACGTTGACAAGGAGACCTGGAAAGATCTAAGAAAGTTAGTGGAATCTAGTATATACAATGAAAAACGTGCTACTTACTTTAATCATTTAGTTAACTATGAAGTCTCGGATGGAAAAACATTCTGGCGAAATATGAAACAAAATATTCTAGCAGATCATGGACATGGTGAAAAACTTCCTGATTGCTTCAGTGACCCAAATCACATAAATGATCATTTTTTATCTCTCCCTTCTGCTAGTGAAGATCCTAAACCTCTGTTATCGTACTTACTTGAATTCCAATCGGTTTAGTGATTCCAAATTTAATCTCGTGCCAGTTTCTGAACAAAAAGTATACAATTTCATAATCTCTATCAAATCCAATGCAATTGGAGATGATGGGATAAGTAGGGACATGATAATACTGACTCTCCCCAGAAACCTGCGCGTTATAACCTCAATTATAAGTATTTTTTAGACCAGTTATTATGTTATTAACCTCATCTTCATCAGTGTCTAGGAGAACAAAAGAGTTAGTTGGAGGATTATTTGAATTTAAGTTTGGGGTATCTAAATTAGATTGGAGGATTTCGCTAGCTAGAACATCCCCAATATTAGCAAAATATTGGTTAACGTTATCAATAGAGTTTTGAATATCATTTTGAATGAGTAATTCGTAAGCTGATGTTTTCGACTTCGTTGTATTTGTAATTGTTTTAATGGC
Source organism: Argyresthia goedartella (assembly GCA_949825045.1). NCBI lineage: Eukaryota > Metazoa > Arthropoda > Insecta > Lepidoptera > Argyresthiidae > Argyresthia > Argyresthia goedartella. The sequence continues at coordinate 2,104,652 of OX463811.1, read as the reverse complement.
TTCCCATATTTTTTTTGTTACTATTACCTGCATTTTCTATCATTTTTTTGTCATAATCACCTTTTATTTTCTTTAATAATTTGTTACAGAAGTTCCTGTATCGCTTGTAGGTTATATTTAGTATTTGGTTGTTAGGTTGTTTTTTTGCATTTTTATGCATCCGATCTCGGTTTCGCGTGCATTTGAATAAGCCTGGAGTTATCCACGGCTTGATAACTTTATTACGTCTTGACAGTTTTTTGACTATTGTGTTTTTATCAAGCGCTGTATGTATGGAGTTTATTAAATATTCCATCGCAAGGTGAGGATCATTGTTACCGTAAATAGGTTGTAAGTCGATATTTGCTAGATCATTATGGAGACCCTCGTTGTTTATCTGAGTGCTGTTGATTTGGGAGTATATTCGTTGAATTTTAAGATTCAAAGAAAGCATTACAGTTTCGTGATCCGTAACAGTGGTATTAAAAATGAGAGTAAGGGCATTATATTTCGTTTTAAGTATGATGTGATCGAGACAGGTTTTATTCATTCTAGTCGGGGGTGAGTGCGCAGGAAGTAGCCCATGACTTGCACATAAGTTAATATAGTCATGCGCTTTCACTGATCTGTTTTCAGGGCAAATGTCAATATTTATATCTCCTATGATGGCCACGTTTTTAAAAGATTTTAGATTGGTTAGAACTGAGTTAAGAGATTCATGAAAGTTGTCTAGATTAGAATAAGATGGAGATCGGTATATAGCTACAACAGCGGTTTCGCTGCCTAATCGTAGCACTAAGCAGTTACCATCTCGGAAATCTGGTTCCTCAACAGTAACCTTGACGTCTTCCCTAACGTAAGTTACGACTCCATCGTTTTGCAGTGGGTTAGTTTGAGTTTTATATATGTTATAGCCATTTATTGGAGGAATAATGTGATTTGATGACAGCCAGCACTCCGTCAAAACCAAAATATCACATTCGTGTTTTATTCTCTGCAGGTTTATCATGAAACTATTGAAGTTGTGATTTATACTGCGTATGTTTTGATTTAAGAATGTTAATTTATATGAGTTTTTTGGCAAAAGTTTCACGCAGTCTTCGGGGCTACAGGTAACAACCTCCGATACAGAAAGTGAGTCAAGTTCCTTTTGGATTATTTGATCATCCATTGTTAATAATAGTTAAAATCTTGTGAGTCGTGGTTGAGTGATACAACGTCTGTTTGTGTGGTAATTGTAAGGTATAGGATACGTATTGTGTTTTAGTATATGTATAGGTAATTATGAATGAGATAATGTGAGAGAGGGTTGTGTGTAAGTTTGAGTTTAACATGTTAATCAAGCAGTGACTAATAAACAAAAGGAAGATATATAACATTACTTACGTAGTAACTATTATCTAATCTGTGACATTACTAACATTTCACAATTTGAAATAGTGACGCAATACAGGGCAGAATTAAAATTTTTGGCTAACTGTTCTAGTAGATCCAAAAACACGAGCTATATCCGCCTCGTCCCGCAGCCTATGGCAGGCTTTACCCTCGGCCTGGCGGGCAAACACCTTGCCCTCGCGAGTCCACACGAACTTCAAGTCGAGTTTTTTTAGCCCTATCTCTCGAGCTCGGCCAAACAGCTGCCTATTTGTTTTGGTAAGCCGTTCTTTAATGCTAAACTTGTGTGGCGGGCCGGGCAGTGTTAGGTCCATCCCTTCGGTAGTGGCACCACGGCGGACGCGGGCGGCGGTCAGCAGCTGGTCGCGGGTGACGCGGCGCGCGAGTCTCGCGACGAGGGGCCGCGGCTGTGTAGGCTTGCCATCCACGGCGCCGTGCACAGGGCCCACTCGCGCCGCCCACACGATGTCCCGCTCCTGCAGCTCCACTCCCAGTTTTCTCGCGGCCACAGTTACCACGTGCGATGGGCTCTCACCGCTGGCCTCCGGGATCCCGGTGAGCTCGATATCGTTGAGGAGCAGCTCCTGGTCACGCTCATTGTTGCTCGTCTTCAGCTCCTGGTTGCTCTTAGTCAGCTCTTTGTTGTTGGCCCGCAGCTCCTCCACGGTGGCTTCCAGATGGCTGATGTCAGCTCTGTCTCCATGTTGTTTCTCTAAAGCCGCTAGTCTGGACTCAATATTATCCACCTTCTTATTACAGTCCGCTAGGGACAGGTAGATATTTGTCATCTCCGCACGGAAACCTGCCATCTCGTCACGCATGCACCTAACCTCCTCGCGGCATAGTCGAAGCTCAGTGGCGAGGTCAAGCTCCAGGTTGATGTTCAGTGCGGTATCATTTGGGTCTATAGATACGTCCAGTTTTGGGCGGGCTACACCGGCATGTTGTCTCACAGGTGTCAAATTGCCATTGTCCCTGGGCATTTTTGCCTTGCATATCGGGCAAAGCCAATTTTGTGGTACCTCCATATCGTTCGGTAGGCAGACACAGCCTTTATGGAACTTTTCTGTACATCGGCTGCATGCAGCGCCATCTGCCAGGGACATGAATTTCCCACATCCAGCACACTTGTTTGCCATTTCTGCTTGGTTGGAGATAACAGCGCCCTCTATCATCTGGTAGTAGTGTAGCTGTTCTTACACCGAGAGCGGATATGTTGTAGTGGTGTGCAGTCAGTGTAACGCTTTAGTTACTAGTTATTATTCTGTGGTTCAGTGAATAAAACTGCGAATGTCGCTCTTCGCGCCCTCTATCAGCGATGAAGTGTTTACAAATAATCAAAAAGTTGACATGGGCTGGGATCGAACCGGGGGTCGATTTGCTACGAAGCGTCACGGACAGAGACTTAACCGCTCTACGCCACGGCTGCCTGATGTCAGCTGTGTGAATAATCGTGACACTTACAGCAACTAGTACTTGTTCGACGGTAATGCGGTAGGTAATTGTGAATAAGTTTGCGATATTTGTTGTTAAAACACCCGCGGTATCAATTTGTGAATACAATTTTGTTACACAAAATTCACAGATTGAAGCACTTAAAACACCATTTTCACTTTAGTCAAAAGTTAATAATGTAGCGCCGATAGTTAGGTCTGTTTATTTCGCGTTTCCTTGTAGTTAGCGATAACTTGAACGGGTTAAAAGAAATTAAATGTGGAATACTGTATGTAACCTGTCCGTTCCGCGCAATGCCTGATCGCGCAATCGCATTAGAGGGCAGGATTTGTTGTAGCTCTCATTTATCGCTCCGTTGAGTTGAATGACCGCTAATTCTATTTCTTCTATTGTCTCCAGTTTGATGTTGTACTCAGTTCTAGATAAGTCCGTCTCTAGGTGCTGATAATACTCACTTATGTTGGTTTTTCTAGGGTTACGAAATTGCCTAGGTTTTAACTTTATATTCTTCAGGCTGAAGGTGATCCATCTGTAGGTTATCATCTCTATAATATTTTAAAGCCTCGTACGAGTTGATGACACTTTGTTCGCAGCTTTCATTCCACCAGGGAGCTGGACATTTACTTTGGAAGGTATAAGTTTTGGTAAATTTAGGTATACAAGTGTATTGAGGTGAATTCAAAATTGATTGTAAGATTCTAAGGGATTCTCATAGTTCACAAGAAAATCGTTAAAGTCACTACTAGATAGTTCATTGAACTTCGACCAGTCTGCTTTCTTGTACAGATATTTATCAACAGGTGGGTTAACTTGATACTTGTCAATTGAAAGTGTGATATTTGTTATTGTTGAAAAATGGTAGCTTCCCATATTATCGTCATGTACTGACCACTCGCAAAGAGGGGCAACACAAGGGCTGATTAAACTAACATCTATAGCAGAAGGATTGCGGTTCGGATTATTAAGCGTTGTAAAGCTACCGGAATTTAGTATACATAGATCACACTCTTCAATCATGTCGAATAAATGCTGGCCACGGCCTTTGGTTCAAACAGAACCAAAAGCTATGTGATGCGCATTAAAGTCTCCTGCTACATAAATTGGTTTAGGTAGGTCATTTACAATTTTCTTTAATTTATTAATTAAATATCTTGACCGATATTCAGGGCCTAATTAAAAACATGAGAAGACATCCTTGATTTTCAGTGCTAAACTAGTGACGTATATCCGGTCCGTCCGTTCCCGCCCGGATGTTCGGTTAAGCCGCGTGGTACCTTGTTTGCGCGCGCGCCCCACCACACCACCGAGGCAGTTCGGATTGTTGAATTCGAATTTAGCTTCATTGGCGTCTTGATTTTCGCACGGCACAGTCGCTGCTCAGCTCCTGAGTACGGCCCGCCAAAAATCTATACATCGTGACGTGAGAACTTCTTTTGCATATTATAACCAAATGTTCGTTAAAGAATTTCTTAGAATTTTCTGATTTATTGCAGGCAAATAAAAGATTCCCAACGGTGTGACCGTTCGTTTGTGTAAAATGGAGCAAGAAACCCCGGAGGTTCCGTCCAGTGTGGAGCACGTGGCGGCGCGTAAGGATAAAGGCAAGAAAAGGCGGAAACCGGTGAGCTCTTCGGACTCCGATAATTCTAGTTCGTCCTCGTCAAGTTTCTCGGAAAGCGACGATCGCAGGAAGCGGTACCGACGGCGCAAACGCATCAAGGAACGTAAGTTCGATCTTCTTTTTAACGAGATTAAAGATCTTAAAAGCCAACTTGCTGCTACACAGGAATTTCACGAATATGATTGTGAACCACGGCATGACTTGATTGACCCTAATGTTAGTGAAGACCTCTACGAAGGTCATGTTGAGGAGTCCGAGCCCGCCAACATTGACTCGGCTTTCGAGGTCGATCTTAACATTTTTACTGGTACAAAAACCAAGGAGCCCGCTGTACCGCAGGCGTCTCCCGAACTAACACAACAATTAAAAGATTTGCAGCGATTCAATAGCCAGGACTGGATTAACGTCCGATATGCCGACGTCCAAAAACACTATTTATTTGCGCCGGGTTTCACTAATCTTGAAGCTAATGACGAGATAAAGAGGTACGATACATCTAAAACTACCTTAAACATGGAAAAGGCTTTTGCCGGCATTTCCTATGCATTGCTCAAACAGCGCGACGCGCTTTTGAGTGAATTACAAGCCTTTCTAGCCTGGGCGCATCAGGTCGAAAACCTACGATTCGACGATATCCATACAAAGCTCAAAGAAATGTTGGCCAATGGTGAGTATAGCAAGATTTCAAACGACGCTCTCCAGCTCGTCTGTGGACACCGGGCTGAACTTATTCAATACCGCAGAGAAGGCATACTCTCATCAGTAAAAGACCAGTACCACAAAAATACATTACGCAAAATTGCGCCGTCAGGTTCTCATCTATTTGAAGCCGACAAATTTAATGCTTTATTGGAAAAAGCGGGTGGAGTTAAAAATGTGTTTTGGGTGGAAGGAATGTCTCGCTACAATACTGCGCCACAGTACGAGCCTTCAACTTCTACCCGCAGTCAGACGCAGAAACAGGCCGCAACTTATAACAATCGCGCGCAATATCATAATCAAAGCCAGTATCATACTTCGGCCCGAGGCAGGATAAATAATAATTCGTTTCGCGGGCGAGGCGCGCGGGGTTCACGCGGCCGTGGTCTCCCCGACAGGTCAGGAAGGGATTATCAACCCAGACGTTCTCCCTCATCCCACCGGGATAGGAGACACCAAACCCATAAACGAAAATATTGACTATGCCATGCACATGCATGCAAAATTTCACGCCGGACAACTCCGCATGTACTACGATCGTTGGAAACAGTTGGGAGCTCCCACATACATTCTAAAAATTATACAAGAATGCCGCATTCCTTTTGTGTTGAAACCACCATTGCACATTCCAAACAGTCGCAGTGTGAAAACACCAGAATCAGAACAAATGTCGAAAATAATGAAAAACATGATCTCGCAGGGTGTGCTAGAAAAGGTGCGCCCATCGCCCAGCTTTATTTCCCCGATATTCCTGCGCCCCAAGAGCGACGGCACATGGAGGCCCATATTCAACTTAAAAAATCTGAACCAATACGTCAACACTCGACTTTTCAGACTAATAAATGTTCATCGGGTAACGGATTTTCTACAACCCAAGGAATGGTTGGCCAAAGTGGACATTCACCAGGCATACTTCCATGTCCCTGTATTCGAAGGCCACAGAAGGTTTCTCCGCCTTCTGTACGGCGACAAAAACCCACAAATACTGGAAATGACGTGCCTACCCTTCGGCCTTTGTTCAGCACCGAGAATATTCGCCTCAATTACCAACTGGATAGCACAATACCTCCGCGATCACGGTATCCGGATCATCGTGTATCTCGACGATTTTATGCTGGCTCATCAAAACAAAGCCACTCTCATAAATCAAGTGTCGTTGACACTGAACACGCTCGCCCACCTAGGCTGGCAAGTGAACATAGACAAATCTGTTTGCAACCCACAGAAGGCAGTGGAATACCTGGGCATTGTGTGGAACACATGGCAGAACGCGAAATACATTCCTCAGAGGTTAGTAGCAAAAATACATTGCACGGTATCAAAAATCTTGACAACACGGACAACGTCCGTCAAAGAGTTACAAGGTCTCATTGGCCTGCTGAACTTTGCCAGTTTTGCTGTACCGAGGGGTCGTCTAAATTACCGGTATTTACAGTTACATGCCAACAAGGCCTTGAAACTAAAGATGACAAAAACCTTTCCTCTAGTTGCGAAAGCCCTAGTCGAGTTAGAATGGTGGCAGTTGAATTGTCAGAAGAGTACTCTACTTCATGTCCCACTATCGTCTCATTACCTAACAACAGATGCCAGCGACATCCGCTGGGGGGCCAAATTAAACGAAATCTCAATAACAGGCTCATGGCTACCCTCACAGCAGAACCTTCATTGCAACTACAAGGAGATGTTGGCCATATTAAATGTTTTACGCCATCATTATCAGCTCCTGAGCTCACAGTCGCTGCTAATACAGTGCGACAACAAAACTGTCGTCTCTTATCTAAGAAAAGAGGGAGGTGCGAAATCTATAGCCCTTACGGAGCTGGCAATGAAAGTGCTACAAGTACTGGACCAAAACAACATTCACATGTCCATCTATCACATAGCAGGGAACTACAACTGCGAAGCAGACCATTTATCACGTCTCAAAGACCCACCAGAATGGCATCTCCTGTCAAACATAACAAATGTCGTGTTTGCCAAGTGGGGAACCCCCGTAATCGATCTTTTTGCTTCCAGGAGAGCTCACGTGGTTCCAACGTACTGTACACTGGACAGAACCGACAACCAGGCGAGCATGTACGATGCTCTAGGCAGCAAGTGGGATTTCAAGTTGGCATGGCTGTTCCCGCCGCCTTATCTCATTCCCAGAGTATTGACGCACTTAAACAATGCACTGGGTGTGTACCTGATCGTAGCCCCGAGATGGCACAAAGTTTACTGGAGACCAGACCTGAAGAGCCGCGCATTGTCACCCCCATTCACGATAAGGAACCTGTCGCAGGTCCTAGTCGATGTAACGACGGGACGTCCGCCCCCCAACATATCGGAGATGACGCTGGAGATATGGAGATGTGGGGTTGGCAAGAACACCTAAGTGACTGGAGCGAGGAACAAAAAGCTCTGCTCCGTTCGAGCTGGCGTGAATCCACTCTTAGAACGTATAAACCAGCTTGGACCCGTTGGCGAAACTGGACCATAACTCACAAGGTACATACACATAAACCTACAGGCTCAGACCTGGCCCGATTCCTCACTGATCTACATCAAAAGGAAGGCCTTTCATACAGCACTATCCTTGTTCATAAATCTGTAGTGTCTACTCTTTGTGATCCCAGTGAAAGTAATAAGCTAAGCTCACATACACTTGTAAAACAAGTCCTAAAGTCCATTGGGTTAGCTAAGCCTAAACCTATCAAAGCCCCCATCTGGGATATAGACTCCCTTGTAAACCATCTTTCTAAAAGAACCTGCAATTCATCAAGTTTATTTGCCACCTATCAAAGAGCGGCTGCTTTACTCCTACTATGCTCGGGTAGACGTGTACACGATTTAACTTTACTTACCGTTACTCAGGAACACTGTATTATTTCAGATGACAGCATAATCTTATGGCCATCTTTTGGCTCCAAAACTGACTCCATTACCCATCAACAATCGGGATGGAAGCTAAATAAGAATAAGGACAAGTCACTGGATCCTATCTACTGGATACGCCGCCTCATTGAGTTGGGGAAACCTAGGCGAATTGCTGCTAAGTGCGATAATCTGTTTGTGAGTACTACAGGCGACCCCAAAGCTGCTACACGTACAATCATAGGGGGCTGGCTGAAGAAACTACTTCAAGATGCAAAAAAAAAAAAACTCAAAACTCAAAACGTTTATTCTGTAAATAGGCCACAAGGGCACTTTCACATGTCATTTCATTTCATTTTTTACAGAACATTTGGTATTATTATTTGTATCATATTATCAGAAAAAAAAAGTACTTAATTATTGTTTCTGAGAGATGTAAAGAGTCTCAAATGTCATAATAAAATAATTAAAATATAAATAACAGGCGTAGCATTGATGCAAACATCAATGCTACGCCTGGCAGTTTCAGATCAGCTGTTGCATCCAAAAACTGGATCGAACACTTTCCCATTGATGACATACTATCCCGAGGCAACTGGAAGTCTGCTAAGACCTTCCAAATTTTTTATCAAAGAGAAGTAAAATCTGGAGATAGAAGAGAGTCATTGATTACGAACCTATTCTCCCCTGTCGAGTAATTAAGATAATTATGTATTGTTCAATACTTTATTCCAAAGTTTGATTTATATTTGCTGATTTTAGTAATACCTACCTAATTTATTTACTGGTTTGGTACCATTTCTACGCAGGTTCTATCAAGATGAATAATAATACCTGTTTATAAGTTACAAGTTAATTTTATTTCTTTAAACCACACTAATCACCTCATCTTAACAGAAAGCAATACAGAACAGATACAATAATGTCATAAGTCATAGTACCTAACCTACATACAGTACATGTAAACTTTAGGTTTCTTCCTAAGGGATCATCGATCAGTCCGAATAAATTATTGATAGATACTTACTTGTTTATCAAAATACCTGAATCATTCATAATTTCTGTATGTCACAACATAAACATACCTACTTTTATTTAAATATGTATGTTTACGAATCACATTAGCGTCCACCAACACCAGGCGATATCAAACACGTCTCTCATGTTTTTAATTAGGCCCTGAATATCGGTCAAGATATTTAATAGAGACGTTTTACCTGAAAATAAAACGTTTATTAAATACTTACCATATTCAGGGCCTAATATTTTTTAAATCTGCCTGGTGGACATGAGAGATCCAATGAAGCTAAATTCGAATTCAACAATCCGAACTGCCTCGGTGGTGTGGTGGGGCGCGCGCGCAAACAAGGTACCACGCGGCTTAACCGAACATCCGGGCGGGAACAGACGGACCGGATATACGTCACTAGTTTAGCACTGAAAATCAAGGATGTCTTCTCATGTTTTTAATTAGGCCCTGAATATGGTAAGTATTTAATAAACGTTTTATTTTCAGGTAAAACGTCTCTATTATCATGGGACCACCAGTAGGAGGGCAATATACACATAAAATTGTCATAGTTCCAGTTTCGACAGACAATGATAAAGCGATTGATTGAACATCTTCATGGAACACAGTTTGCATTATCACTTAATTTATTTCCAAAAACTTTTGAATTTGGTAAAACCGCCAGCGTGGGGTAATACCGCCCACGTTAATTCCGCCCGGGCGTTCCCTAGACACTGCTGGGCGTTGATACCGATAGGGTGTCTAAAAACGCCCATTAGTATTTACAGATAATTATTGTTATATAGTCTCGATTTACTGGATAAATAGGTACCTAAGTATGAAGTTAAACATTTTGTTATTTATAAATGAGTAAATAATTAATAAAATCAAAAGTATTGTTCATACAGTGTGACTAACTAAATACTTATATATTTGTTAAAAATGGGCCAAGTTTTGAAATTAATTACTGCGTAAAATACCTATATTATTACATACTTAACAAAAATATTAACAGGGTGACTTATAATTAAGAAGTTTTCTTACTTCCACTTTGAATATTTTGATTCCTATAAGTAATTCCTACCAACAGTCCGCAATTTCTATTATTATCCGCAAAATTAACTTAATGGTGACACTTTAAGAGGTTCTAAGTGGGTAATACAAATATGTATTTTTATGTAAATATCCGCTATTCTGTATTATCAATCGACGTTTTTTTTGTGAATGGATACTTAATTTACCTTATTGAAAATGTATTGCGCATTCGTTTTTAACCTGAAAGCATAACATTGCAATTCTAAACATATTATAAACATACTTATGATAAATAATTATGTGTTATATGATTCGATTCGATTCGAGAACGATTCAGAATATATAACGGCCCCTTAAAGACAATTGTAACTTAATAAGTACTAACTTAGTCAATGCAATTCTAACACTAACTTTTAATTTTTGCCCTAAGGTCCAAAAATGCCTTCTTCGAAGAATAAAAGGGGAATATGGAGTGAAAGAGATCTCAAAGAAGCAATTAATGCTGTTTTGACAAAACGTTTATCCCAAAATGCTGCGGCACACACGGAGAAAACGAGTTAATTAATATTAATTAAATTTTGGTTGTTTTTAGCCACGTAACTTGCTTCGTACAGGACCTGCAAAGCTGGTGGTTAAAAACAACTAAGTGAACTTTGTTAAGTCGTCTTATTTAATAATAATCAAGTAACTTGATTATCAAGTATTAAGATAGCTTGGCAATAATTAACCCCTCAACTAGGTTATTAACGACAATCATACTTGGTCAATTTCAGCAAACTTACTAGGTTGTTTTTAATCATATTTCGGAAAATTTACTTTGTTGTTACTAATCAATTAACTGGGTTACTACCAGCAAACTTACTTTGCTGTTATAAACCTATTGAGTTTGTTATTAGCAGCAAACCTACTTTGCTGTTATTAACCCATTTACTTGTTTACAACTAGCAAACATACTTTGTTGGTACTAATCAAGTAACTAGGTTACTAATAGCAGACCAGCTTTGCTTTCATTCTGGTTGTTTTTAACCACGTAACTTGCTTCGTATAGGACCTGCAAAGCTGGTGGTTAAAAACAACTAAGTGAACTTTGTTAAGTCGTCTTATTTAATAATAATCAAGTAACTTGATTATCAAGTATTAAGATAGCTTGGCAATAATTAACCCCTCAACTAGGTTATTAACGACAATCATACTTGGTCAATTTCAGCAAACTTACTAGGTTGTTTTTAATCATATTTCGGAAAATTTACTTTGTTGTTACTAATCAATTAACTGGGTTACTACCAGTAAACTTGCTTTGCTGTTATAAACCTATTGAGTTTGTTATTAGCAGCAAACCTACTTTGCTGTTATTAACCCATTTACTTGTTTACAACTAGCAAACATACTTTGTTGGTACTAATCAACTAACTAGGTTTCTAATAGCAGACCAGCTTTGCTTTCATTAACCTATTTACTTGGTTACTACCAGCTAACCTACTTTGCTGTTACAAAGCAACTCACTCGGTTACTATCAGCAAACCTACTTTGCTGATATTAACCTATTTACTTGTTTAAAACCAGCAATCATACTTTGTTGGTATTAATCAAGTAACTAGATTACTAATAGCAGACCTGCTTTGCTTACATTAACCCAATTACTTGGTTACTACCAGCTAACCTATTTTGCTGATTTTAACCCATTTACTCGGTCACAGCCAGCAAACATACTTAGCTGTTATTAAGCAACTCACTCGGTTACTACCAGCAAACCTACTTAGCTATTATTAACCCATTTACTGGGTTATTACCAGCAAACCAACTTAGCTGTTTTTAACCCATTTACTCGGGTACACCAAGCAAACCTACTTAGCTATTTTTAACCCATTTACTCGGTTATTACCAGCAAACCAACTTAGCAGTTTTTAACCCATTTACTCGGGTACACCAAGCAAAGCTACTTAGCTGTTTTTAACCCATTTACTCGGTTATTACCAGCAAACCAACTTAGCTGTTTTTAACCCATTTACTCGGGTACACCAAGCAAACCGACTTAGCTGTTTTAACCCATTTACTCGGTTATTACAAGCAAACCAACTTAGCTGTTTTTAACCCATTTACTCGGGTACACCAAGCAAACCTACTTAGCTGTTTTTAACCCATTTACTCGGGTACGCCTAGCAAACCTACTTAGCTGTTATTAACACATTTACTCGATACGCCATGCAAACCTACTTAGCTGTTATTAACCCATTCACTTTGTAAGCCCCAGCAAATCTATTATGCTGTCACCCATACACTCGGTAATGAAAGCCGAATAAGCTGCTGTAGTAAACTGTACGTTTAAAGCGTGCCAAAATCAAGTTAAAAGTTTAATACAGCAGCATAGATAGGCTATTTACTACAGAGAAAATGGGTTAAACACCCAAGTAGATTCACTGGCGTTACCGAGTAAATGGGTTAAAACACCCTAGTAGAATCGCTGGCTTTACCGAGTAAATGAGATAAAACACGCAAATAGAGTCGCTGGCAATAACGAGTAAATGGGTTAAAACACCCAAGTAGATTCGCTGGCGTCACCGAGTAAATGGGTTAAAATACTCAAATAGATTTGCTGGCGTTAACGAGTAAATAAGATAAAACACGCAAATAGAGTCGCTGGCGTTAGCGAGTAAATGGGTTAAAACATCCAAGTAGATTCGCTGGCGTTACCGAGTAAATGGGTTAAAACACCCTAGTAGAATCGCTGGCTTTACCGAGTAAATGAGATAAAACACGCAAATAGAGTCGCTTGCGTTAACGAGTAAATGGGTTAAAACACCCAAGTAGATTCGCTGGCGTCACCGAGTAAATGGGTTAAAACACTCAAATAGATTTGCTGGCGTTAACGAGTAAATAAGATAAAACACGCAAATAGAGTCGCTGGCGTTAGCGAGTAAATGGGTTAAAACATCCAAGTAGATTTGCTGGCGTTACCGAGTAAATGGGTTAAAACGCCCAAGTTGATTCGCTGGCGTTACCGGGAAAAACAACCAAGCATAAATCCGCTGGCATTACCGAGTAAATGGGTTGAAAAGTAAATAGTTTATAATAGTGAATAGCCGACCTACACTGCTGTAGTCGTATAGTGCAAATACGTCAGGGCAGGGCAGCAAGGCAGGTCAGCCTTCACACTGAGGGGTGGGTGGAAGGTTGATTTGTTCTAAAATAAAAACAGTCTTTTTCATTAATTGAACTTTTATTACTTACAAACTTACACATACACATTACGAGTTACGGGCTGAACTTCGACAGTAAATTATTTCGACATGTAGCGAACTTCGAAAACACATAGATCGACAAGTCATTGCTTCGACTGAAAATTGTTAGACAAGACACAGCTTCGAATGACCATTACTTCGACAGCCAATTATTCGACAGACAATACTTAGACCACACACATCTTCGAATGACCTCTACTGCGACAGATTCTTTTTACAGAACATTCTTCCGAATTAATAATCCCCTGAAAATTTACCTAATTTAGTACCCAATTAATTTCTTTTCCGGTTTAATAAAAATACAAATTTTACAACCAACTAAATTTTCTTTTCTTTTTCATACTCATACAATATTTTCACAAAATAAAATCAACAAGATCAACAAGTAGTTTGGTAGCTGCAGAGAAAAGTATCCCCCCGGCAATGACTATTGTATTGAAACATGGTGAAATTATGACTTCGGGGGTATACTTTTCTCTGAAGCTGATTGATAATTTTTTCACTACACACACATAAATATACAGTTTTTATTATTTCTTAGACATGTAAGTAATATACGCTATTCCGCTAAGGAATGAATTTATATCCATGTCATCTTTTAGTAAGAAATGATTTTGTAGTCTTTCGTTTAATTGTAATTGTTTTGTTTTCTTTGGTTTTTCAATTTGAGCCAGAATTCTCTGTATATCGTTTTCTGTACGCTTTATTTCTTTTTTAACTTCGTCCAAAGTTTTGAAGATGTTATTTTTTTTTCCATTGAGCAGAGTATTGTTAGCGCCTATACTTCCGGTTGAAGAAACAGGCGCCAAAACGCGCGCGCACGGTCAGCGGAAGCGCGCGCATCGAGTCGAGAATGGAGCGAAACGATTGTGGTTCCGCCCCTTCCGGCGAATGGCACCTCGTCGAGCTTCAGTCCTCGAGCTCAGTCGATTACCAGCTTCTACCAAATCAAGATCATAAGCAAAAAGTGTTGTAAAGGCAAAAAGTGTTGTAAAGACGATATTATTATTAATATTTGTGATTATTATATAGTTTTATTACATCAGAAGTGTACGAAGAATCCCGCCCCCGTAACTTCAAATTTCATGACTGGAAGGAAGAAGTATAAACGTTCTAGCAAAAAAAGAAGACGATCAATATCGACATCCAGTAGCAGTTCGTATAGCTCCAGTTCAAGTGAAACGCTGACGCCACCGCGACGCAAAAAGGCAAAGTCATCATCTACCAAGAGTCAGGTACCTCAGTGCAATGGTATGGTTTTAAATTCGATGTTGCCAGAGTTTAACCCACTCAGTGATAAAGTAGACAATTGGTTAAATATTGTAGATTTACACACAAAAACATTTAAATGGAAAAATTATATAATTGTGTTCCAAGCAGTTAATAAATTACGAGGTACGGCTAAGCAATGGTACGATTCTTTTGTAAAGAATGAAAGTTGTTGGGCTGCTTGGAAATGGAAGGAATGGCGGGACATAATATCATTCACGTTTCAAACACGCCGTAACATGCATTCGTTGCTTAGAGATGTGCTTGATTGTAAACCTATTTAAGGTCAGTCGATTTACGAGTATTACTTTGAACAGAAATCTAATATAGACAAATTGTGGCTGAACTTTACGGAGGTAGACATTATTTCCATCATAATTGGTAACATAAATGATTCGAACATTAGCGCTGTGGAAGCAGGGACCATTAATTCATGCGATCAACTTGCATCATTTCTGCACGGGCGTGTATGGCATTCAACCGCTACTACCAGTCACGACAACAGACCTACCACTCGTTTTACAAAACACTATAGTACACCGGCGTCGTGAAATTCAGAGGTTGACAATCGCTTAAATGCACATAATCAACATGCGAATAGTATTAAATCTGTACCGGCAGCCACAGTGTCTGCAAACCACTTACAGTGTTATGGGTGTAGTGGTAATCACAAAAAGGTTCAATGTAGTGCGATTTGCG
Source organism: Argyresthia goedartella (assembly GCA_949825045.1). Taxonomy (NCBI): domain Eukaryota; kingdom Metazoa; phylum Arthropoda; class Insecta; order Lepidoptera; family Argyresthiidae; genus Argyresthia; species Argyresthia goedartella. The sequence goes on along the minus strand of OX463811.1, from coordinate 2,089,399 downwards.
AATTTTGTTCAAAGAGAGGGCATTCAGAAAGTTACTGCCGCGTCAAAAAATCAAAAGATGTTAAAAATGAAGTCAAACGTATTAGTGCCAGTTACTCTAAAAATAAATTTCATAAGATAGCCAGCTTGGGTGTTTTTGCACAACAGGTATTCATTGATATGGGTAGTGACTGCTCACTCATATCATCACACTTAGTGAATCAGCTGCATTTCACAACGCTTAAGCTAGCTAAACAAAAAACATTACAGGGTTTTAATAAAGATTCAGCGACAACGGTGACGGACTATGTATTAACCACGGTAGTGATTGATGATGTAGAGTTTAATCCCGTTAAACTATATGTAGTCAATGATTTGTCAGGCTGTGACGTGCTGGTGGGGCGGAATGTGACTGAGGACCCATCAGTGATGTATGTTAGAATAGGTGACGTGCTAAAATTCGAAAAGGTCAAAAGAGTTTATTCGATATTTACAAACGATGGAATAATCGTCGCGTAGTCATCGCGAAAAACTCATAGATATATTTCGTAGATATCCTAATAGCTTTTCTTCAGATCTTTCTACGCTGGGAAAGTTGTAAAACTTTGAGTTAGAAATAGAGTTAGATTCTAATAAGCCGGTATATTTTAGACCATATAGGTTGCCTGAACCTGATAAGTAATGTTGCGAAAAATAATTGATGATCTTTCAAGAAACAACATCATACAAGAAAGTAAACCAGCGTATGCTAGTCCTGTTTTACTTGTAGCAAAAAAGGAAGGTGAGAAAAGATTGTGTATAGATTACAGGTCCCTAAATAAAATTACAATAAAAGAAAAATACTCTATGCCGAGGATAGAGGACCTCATAGACAGATTAAAAGGTTGTAGATGGTTCTCTAGTTTGGACATGAAAAGTGGATATTATCAAATTGGTATAAAAAAACAATCTGTAGATAAAACTGCTTTCATCACTGAGGACGGACATTATGAATTATTACGTATGCCATTTGGCATTTCTAATGGGCCATCAATCTTTCAGAAGATTATGAATAGGATATTAGGAAATGGAATGAGGTTTGGCAATGTTATTGTTTATCTAGATGATGTTTTAATTATTTCCAAAACAATAGAAGAAAATTTTGAGACGTAATAAAATTATTTGTTGAACACGGACTTACACTAAATTAAAAAAATGCTTTTTCTTTCAAAATGAAATAACTTTTCTTGGCTATGATGTTAACAGCGAGGGTATCAAGCCATCTTCGAAAAAAATTGACGCGATCAAAAAATTCCGTGTGCCTAAAACGGTCCATCAACTCCGTCAATTTTTAGGAGTAGTTAATTACTTTCGCAAATTCATTAAAAACTGCGCAATGATCAGTAGCCCACTAACAAAACTTCTAAAAAAGGGTGAAAAATGGCAATGGACTGACGAACATGATCGAGCTGTAAGTTTCTTTAAAGACGCCTTGACGAGTGATTCCATTTTAGCCATTTTTGACTCCGAAAAGGAAGCTATCCTTTACACCGATGCAAGTCGCGAGGGGATAGCTGGTATCTTGGTCCAAGTGCATGAACATGGTGAAAGACCCGTTTATTATTATAGCAGGCAAACAAGTAATGAGGAGAAACGGTATCATTCATTTGAGCTCGAATTGCTGGCGATCGTTGCTTCCTTACAGAAATTCCGTCTATATCTACTCGGAAGACGGTTTAAGATTATAACTGACTGCAACGCAGTACGGTATGCGCTCACGAAAAAGGAAATACTACCCAGGATAGCTCGATGGGTGTTACAAACTCAGTAATTCGACTACGAAATATCCCATAGGCCTGGTTGTCATATGCAACACGTCGATGCACTAAGTAGAAACCCGGTTTCACAACAAGAAATAGTCTTGTCTATAACTGAAGCAGATTGGCTTTTATCTGAACAGGAACAGGATAAGGAATTGTCAAGAATTAGAGATATTTTATTGTCAGGAGATGCCGAAGCGCATAAAGATGTGTTTAATACATACGAAGTTTTAGGTTACAAAGTGTATAGGCGTACCACGCACGGTCGTAGATGGGTCGTTCCTAAAAATTGCATATGGCAAATCATAAAATACAATCATGACAGAATAGGCCATTTCGCGGCTGATAAAACGCTTGAAAGGATTAAACATAATTATTGGTTCCCAAAAATGAATAGAGTAGTAAATAAATATGTCAAAAATTGCTTACACTGTCTTTATAACAAAAGTAAAAGTGGTAAAAAGGAGGGAGCACTTCACCCGATTCCAAAATACGCGCGTCCCTTTCATACATTACATATGGACCACATGGGTCCATTTGTAAAGTCGACTAAGGGTAATTGTCATGTTCTCGTATTAGTAGACGCTTTTACAAAATTTGTGTTTATCTATCCTGTACGAAACACTAGCACTGAATGCGTTTTAATAGAATTGAATAGCTTATTTAAAATATTTGGAAATCCAAAACGACTTATTACTGATGCTGGCTCGGCCTTTACGTCAAAAGCGTATATATCATACTGCACTGCAAAAAACATACGGGCATACACTATTTCAACTGGAATGCCTCGCTCCAATGGACAAGTCGAACGCTATAATAAAACCATTCTAGAAGCACTGCGTTCATTAGGAGCGGATACTGGATATGACAAATGGGATGAAGTTCTAGCAACATTACAGCAAGGTACAAATAGCACTATACAGAGAACTATCAATGCTGTCCCGAGTGAAGTATTTTTTGGATATCGCCTACGCATGGAAAGTGACCGATTTTTACCTGAAGTTGAAGAAAATATCGATATGACAACGTTGAGAAAAGACGTAGACGCAAGAATCAAATCGAGTTCGAACTATCAAAAAGAAAAATTTGACACAAAACGAAGTATGGCACGGTTGTATGAAGTTGGTGATCTCGTGCTCGTTAAAATACCAAGTCATTATAATAACGGTGCAAGTACAAAGCTGCTTCCGTTATTTAAGGGTCCGTTTAGAGTGACGGAAGTTTTAGGCCGAGACAGGTATCGCATTGCCGACATTATGGGCAGTGAGCGATCCCACAAGAAATATACTGGAGTTACATGTATCGAGAATATGAAACCATGGATAAAGATATCGGAATGGAATGAGGACAAGGATGTTAGCGGAAGTGGTAAATATATTTCACTATTTGTAACACACATTATAGGTACAATATTTGTCCAGTAAAATAATATGCCTAGTTGAATCACAAAAATTGAATGTCATGTTAAAACTAAAATTAAGAGTGAATAAGTAAAGTAACTATATGGCAATATCTGTTTGCAAATAGTTTGAATAGAAGTAGGAGACAGGGTTTACACAACATTGGATCGATAAACCGGTAGACTTGAAGAGTAGTGTGGCTTAGAGTTCGAACATACTCCAAGTTGGAAAATCGGATCCATTGTGTACACGAGATCTCCGTGCTTGGACTGAACGACTGGACATCACTTCAATTGACTAATTGTATTATGAGCGTGAGACTGAAATTACACAACATTGGGTCGATAAACCGGAAGCTTGACGAGTGTATGGCCTAGAGTTGGAATGTACTCATCAAGTTGGAAAATCGGATACATTGTGTAAATAAGATCTCTGTTGCTCAGGATTAGCTAATTGTTAGAGGATCAGAAGCTCGGTTATCCTCCACAGTTGTCTACTATATAGTTCGAGTAAACTATTAACAGAATGTTGTTTTCTACATTTCAGAAGTTCCCTAGAGAGACGTGTGCGAGGACGAACACAATGCAGGAGGGCCGGATGTTAGCGCCTATACTTCCGGTTGAAGAAACAGGCGCCAAAACGCGCGCGCACGGTCAGCGGAAGCGCGCGCATCGAGTCGAGAATGGAGCGAAACAATTGTGGTTCCGCCCCTTCTGACGAATGGCACCTCGTCGAGCTTCAGTCCTCGAGCTCAGACGATTACCAGCTTCTACCAAATCATGATCATAAGCAAAAAGTGTTGTAAAAACAAAAAGTGTTGTAAAGACGATATAATTATTAATATTTGTGATTATTATATAGTTTTATTACAGTATTCCATCTCATATGCCAACTTTCAATTGAGTTTTGGGTTGTAGGAATTCCACATTCAATGGAGTCTGCGACAGACCACAATTCTGGTGGAAAGGTTGGTTTTGTTTGGTTGGGTTTGTTTTTTTGTTTATATGTACCAGTCAATCGCTAAGTGGTTCAGCCTCAACGGTTAATACTTTTTCTTTAATTTGCTCGAATGCAGATGGAATTTCAGACGCTGGTATATAAGGCAAGGCTGAAATATGTCTCAACTTGTGAGCAAAATCGCTGTCATTTATGTACTTTTCATCTAGTTTAGCCCCCTCAATATGCGGCCAAATAATTTGTTTAAGATGAAATAAGCATTTATGTTTTGCGCAAGGAAATACACGCTGACTGGCATTGATTGCCGCTTTCTCGAAGTCAGCTATAATCATTTGTGGCTTCAATTGTGTGCCGAATTTGTTGAAAATGTAGCGTTGTAATATTTAAAAATAAATGAAATAGGACTCTTCGTTTTTTTTTATTCATAAAGCCATATACAAGCGGAAGAATTTCATTGGGAATGTTATTTTGCCCGACTCTGCCTTGTATAGTGTACATTTGATATAACAATAATGGACAACATTTGAAGGTACCATCCATAACCCAGAAATCTGAACAACTAAGCAATTTCAAGTTTTCCTCTGTGCTAAAGACTAGCACAATATTACCGTCTGAATTATAATGAGCAATTAAGAACTGTTTCCCATCGATTATTTCGCACTCTTCAGGAATTTCCAGGTCTTCCAGTTTGGTAGGTATTTTCGGTAGCCCTTGGTTTCTAGTTCGGTTAATCATTCTTTTCATGGACGGCTTACTTGGCATAAACGGCGCACTGTTAGATGGGACATCTTGAGTACATTGTTGAATAATTTGCACTGGGGTATCCATACTTCCTCGAGCCTTTTCTTTGAGCGTAACTTACGTTTTCTTATACTATCGGGATCGGGTATATGGCTGTGTGGATGTAGACTTTTACTTGCAACGTAATGTTTTTGTTCTCGCTTTATTGTTTTCAGTCCTACATTACACCTTTTATTACACTTTTCAATGCAAGTCCAATAAAACACATCATTTCGCACTTTGTTTTTAAAGTAAATATAATCACCCAATATCAATTGCTCCCTTCCGGTTCGAGATAACACAATTTCGCACGAAGACATGATTTCAAAGCATAACGCAATTAAAACACAGTGAGAAATTAACTACTCTGCCTCCGATATAAAATTGAAGCAATGACTAAAGTGACAATATTAATATAAAAGTACCCTCCATCGCCAGTCGGGTAAAAATAATCTGTCGCGGTAGAGGTCATTCGAAGATGTGTGTGGTCTAAGTATTGTCTGTCGAATAATTGGCTGTCGAAGTAATGGTCATTCGAAGCTGTGTCTTGTCTAACAATTTGCAGTCGAAGCAATGACTTGTCGATCTATGTGTTTTCGAAGTTCGCTACATGTCGAAATAATTTACTGTCGAAGTTCAGTCCGCAACTCCTTCTTGGCGGCATTCTTCAGCCGTATAGTAGTTACAGCCAGCAGAGAGGGAATCAGCAACAAGCAGGCGATGTTAGCAGTCTCTTCCGATTCTGTAAATTACAATTTCGCACTGTCAGTGTAAGGAATTCTACGGACACTCTTCTTATAAATATCTTTGATGGTGAAAATGTATTTCACCTAAAATGATGGCAATGACGAAACACGATGAAAAATTCTCTAAATGTTAAGTAGTCACCTAACCTTTCCTTTGTCACTGTTTTATCTTGAATAAAGATTATTATTATTATTATTATTACTTACCATTCTGCAGAGCGATCACTTGCTGCAAGTATTTGTCTCTGCCGGCAGACGACCGCTTTGTGGCAAAGTCGAAGATCTTCTGCTTAAGGTGCGGGAAAATCTCATTTATGTCGTATATCTTGTATTTGTAGAGGCAGTCGAAGTCTTTTTCTAGCTGTGAACGTAAGAAATTTACTTTACAACAGTAATCATAAAATATTCGCATCTCTTCAGTAGGTAGGAATCGCAGAGTGATGTCGGTTAGCTAGCAGATTCGGACATCCAAAAATATTACAAGTGTCAGGTCCCGCCACCTGGACACTCTATTTAAAATAAAACAATAATATGAATTGCTCAAAATGTACTCACCAGTACATATCCGAGGGGCTTTCCGAGAGCTGGATACTCATTGAAATATGCGGCTATAGGCGTCTCCTTTGCCAATTGTAGTCGGGCGTGTGTTGTGTCTGACCATTTCTTAGCGACGGTCGCCCACGGGTCGCTAGAATTTTTTAGCCATTGGATGTTGTCCAGTGTCTCTTCATCCCATGTAGTGGCTTCTAAGGTTTCGGGCAAGCGAAGTCTTGGCGACTGAGACGGGTTTGACGAAGTCGATGACGGTGACGAGGTCCTTCGCCGCTTTTCAAATATGCCTTGTTCTGTGTACTTTCTTTTTAAATTGTGAATGGCATCCGGCAATTTTCCCGCCAATCTTGAAATAATACCTCTTGTTGATTCCACAATCTTAGTGTGGTAATACACAGAAAGTTTCTCTTGTGGAAACACGCGGACAATCTCGTGGGTACAGCTTGTGTAAACGGCAGACCTTACCGCTTCCGGATGTTCCTTAAGAATACTGTTCGCTATGATCCGCACCAAACGAAGACGCGTGCCACTATCTAGCGGTTTAGATTTGTCTGCTTTCAATAGAGCTTTTCCCTCAATGCTTTTGCCGAGCAAAAGCTCTAGGTCCTGAAATGTAAAAACATTATGTCACTTAAACAGTCTTCGGTTGGCGATTCAAATTGAGGCGGGAAGTAGGAGTTAGGGTGTAGCGTTTGGGGAAGCATGGGAGGCATATAAAAAAAAATCTATAAAAATATTTTTAGGACAATATTTCCACCAAGTCATGGGACCTTTTTTGCTCCCACATGACTAGGCAAAAGATAAAGAAAGATAAAGAAAAAAGGATAAGCTTAGGTAATTACTTCTTCAAATAGAGCACACGACGCAGCAGCAGAAGATGTACTGGGTGAGGACACTGCCGGTGATGTTAGTCGACATGCATGATGTCCATATTCATATAGTTGTCCTAACTCTTGACATTCTGAAATGGAGAACATAGGTATTTACTATTGGGTTCGATATCGAAATGATCCCTACATTATAATTATTATTACCTACCATGATGGTCATTTTCTTGATTCATAAATCATAACTAAATAGGTAGTTACCCATGTAATAACTATGAATCAACAATTCAAAATACCTCTGACACATTATTGAAACCTTACAGACATACACTTCAAACTTATAACACCCCTCGTTTGATCGTCGGGGGTTAAAGTGAAGTTAAATAAAAGTATCGCATTTTAATGTATCGCATTGAAGTAACACTAAAACATAGAATCCAGGTTGCCACGGGGTATAATCATCACTTACTTTGCTTTTTAGACTGAGCTTCCAGTCTGAAAGTCCTTTTTTAATTTGGCCTGTGGTCCAATGACAGGTCAGCTGTTTGATTTGGTCATCATTTAATAATTCCAGCGCATTGATGTCAACCTCGTTTTCTGAAATAAAGAAGATTTAAAATTAGTACTCTTTTAAAATGGGAGACAATGCACAAACACAGCCCCAACAGGGGTATGTTATGTGTAAATCAGCGAATCTAAGTTGAATTTTCTAAGTATTAGTTATTTGTATATCTATAGTTATTCCCATAACCATTCCATACCAATAAAATACGATAGGCACACAACATGCTTATTGTAGAAATGCGTAGGTAATTACCATGAGAAATACATGTTTTGCACTATTGAATGCAAATCATCATCAATGAAAATGAGGTCATTTCTGAAACAAAAAACTTATCATTCTCATTTCCTCTTGCAAAGCAAACCAGTAGTGTACTCTTGACATTTCGATAAACACGATTTTGCGCGAGACAGGGACATAGTGATACATTTAAAAGTTTAAGATTTGTAATCCGAGTCATTTTGGGAAAAGTTCATTTGAGATTAGGTCAATACGATGATCCTACATTTATCGCATTGTGCGGCATTTGACAGAAACGCCTGGGGGTCTGCCGGCTAAAGGAGACCGCGCAACTACCGGAGCGGGTAATTTTTCCAAACCAAACAGTTTCAAAGGGGGTTGGGGGGAAGGGAGGGGGGGGGAGCCTACCACCCCTGTAAAATACCTAATCTAGGAAATGTACGGTACTTGAGATATTCAACCTAAACTAACCTAACCTCAAAATGTTTTCCTACTGAAATCGAGCAGTTTTCCACAGGTCCCAGTTTTAATAAAGGGTAGGGGTAGACAGGCAGCGATAAGGGCCCCCCTCTGTAACATATTCAGCCAATGGAATGCATAGGTTTTGATAAAAAATTGGCTAACCTAACCTAAAACATTAGGGGGTCGCCTCACTCAGCTCCGGCTCCCGGGTCTGCTGTCCGGGCCTCCGCCCCAAAACTTGTTTATGCTTCTGCTCCGGCGCAACGTAGCACGGCGACTGTCCCCGTGCAGTCTTTGCCGCCAGACCATCGTCTAGACTAGGCTAGCCGGCAGACCCCCTGATCGTCGTGATCAAATCAAAATCAAATCAAATATGATAGCTCAATGGCGCCATTTGCTTTACTGAAATGTGATCGCGGAAGTAGATAGGTACTCACCATTAAACACACCAACATATTTGCTAAATCCCCACTTTTCCAGTAACTCTTCCATAGGTAATAACCACCACACACTGCTATAAATACATGGAATGCTAGAAAATGCTACCCACTCCTAGAAATAAACTGTGTCCGGTCTAGTGATGTTCCTAATCGATTATAAATAATCGATTAATCGATTATCAAAATAATCGACCATGATCGATTACGAAAATCATAATCGATTATGTAATCGATTATTAAAAATAATCGAGTTTTTTTTAAGCTCTATTAACCGGATTTTGAGAAAAGGTGTTTCTCAAAATATATCTACCGAATAGAGGTTTTCCGGATTTTCCATACGCCCGCCGGCTCGGCGCACCGGCACCGGCACTTAATCACCGTGAGCTTTAGTCCTATTTACCCCCTTTCTAACTCACCAAACCGGTGCCGGCCGGTGCCGGCCGGTGCGCCGAGCCGGCGGGAGTATGAATGGTACAATGAAACAAAACGCCTAATCTATGACTACGATTGATCTATGAACGCAATCTCAAAAAAAACTGTCATCATCAGTTTGTTATGATAACTAATATTGTTTGTTGTCGGTCGTCTGTCTTTTCTTCTTGTGAGATGTGTTGTTTGTTTACAAGCTGATATAAAATAATTTATCATGAAACGCTATAGAAGTGTGTCCTTTGTTTGGACACACTATGATAAAGACAGAAACGAAGCGACATGCAAAATTTGCAAAAAAGTTATTAAACTCTGTGGTAATACCACCAACCTAAGGGAGCACCTTAAACGCCTCCACAATATACTAGAGGACCCAGCCCCCGCAGCACCCAGTACATCGAGTTCTTCAGATGCTGATCCTGTTCCACAAAAAAAAGAAAGGCAAACCAAACTTATAGTAAATTCAGTATCTGAGCTAAAGCCAGCTCAAATCAAACGCATTGACAATGCCGTTTTGAAAATGGCTTTCACGGACCACCAACCTTTATGTTTCGTAGAGGACAAAGGGTTTCTTGAGTTTGTGGAAGTTCTACAGTGCGAACTCTTAAACAGGTAATGAATACCTAACTATGTTTGTGTAAATAAATATATCATTTACATAGGAATCTATTTATGGTTATATCATGTGAAACTGAAATTGAATTGAATTTAAGACCAAATGTTAACTATAATACGCAAAAAAAGTTTCATAATTCTTCTTCTTTCAGGAACACACCTCTTTACCAGCCGCCAAGTAGAAAAGTACTCTCAAAAGTTCTACTACCGGAGCAGTATTCTAGGACATGTGCTGAACTGAAAAACATATTGGAAACTGTCCAATACATTGCTGCAACTACAGATATATGGACCTCAGATAGTAACAAGGCCTATATCACCATCACCACCCACTTCATTCATGATGATGAATTATATGCATGTGTGCTGGCCACCCGAGAGATACCAGAAAGTCACACAGCAGAAAATATTTCCCAAAAACTGCAACAAATCTTCAATGAGTTTGAAATATTGGACAAAATAGTGATTGTTGTATCGGACAATGCACACAACATGAAAAATGCCATAAATCAAAGGTTGCTAAAACATTACCACCCGTGTGTTGCACATACCCTGAATTTGTGTGTGAAGGAGTCCTTGAACTCAGATCCCATTTTGCAAGACCTTATAAAAAAATGCAGAAAACTTGTAAGTCATTTCCGTCAAAGCGTTAAGGCTTCAGAAATCTTAAAAAATATCCAGACGCAGCTACATTTACCGATTCTGAAAGTAAAACAAGATGTTGAGACAAGGTGGAACTCCATATGCATTATGTTCCGCAGACTTCATGAAATAAGACAAGCCTTGACTCTGGCATTGGCTGAGCTCAATAACCCACCAGAAAACTTAGATAATAATAATGACTGGAAAATGATAGCAGATTGCATTTCCATCCTTCGTAATATTGAAGAGATAACTGAACAGTTATCAGGAGAACAATACCCTACATTGTCATTGGTGATTCCTTTGGTTCGGGGCCTTCAATATAATTTGCAACAACTGAAACCAGTGACAGCTACGGGAAATGAATTAGTGTCAAAACTGATAGAAACAGTGCAACGAAGATTGGGAACACTAGAATCAAAAAGGCATGTTGCAAATGCATGCCTCTTGGATCCCAGGTTCAAAAAGATAGCTTTTGGATCAGAAGATAATGCTTCTACGGCACAAAGAAGTATCAAAGATGAGCTATCAAACATCTCAAGATTAAGATCAGCCCCAGAACCTGCAGCAACCGCAGAGGTAAGGCCACAGCTATCAAATGATGAAATGGAAGCTCACAGTTCATCAACAGAAACAGTACCAGCAAAAGTGTCCATATGGGACCACTTCGAACTAAAAAGAAGCAGTTTAATAGAATCGTCTAGTAATGCTTCTGATGTGATTATCGCGCTGCGTCAATACTTAGAGTTTCCACTTCTGGAACGACACAAAAATCCATTCAGCTACTGGAAAGAAATGAAAACAATTATGCCTGATTTATACCGCCTACACCTGAAGTATTCATGCATACCTGCTTCATCAGTCCCCTCTGAGAGAGTCTTCTCCAAAACTGGGCAAATTACAAATTTACGACGCAATCGTCTCCTGCCAAAAAACCTTGATTACATTGTGTTCCTCAATGCTAATTATAAATTAGTTGAAAAGGCTAATTTGAATAAGTGAATATTAATTGTGATATTTAATATATTTTAACAGTGTTACTTCAGTAAGGAAGTAAATATCTACCTTATTCTTATTGTATGGTTGTGGGAATCGTTATAGTTTGAATTTTATAGCTTGATCGATAACAGATGTCTTTGGGTGGATTTATTGTAGGATTGCTTATCTTGTTCATGGCGTAGAGTAAGGGACAGAGCTATATGCGCTGTATATAGCTTCGTCCCTTACTTAACGCTATAAAAAAGATAAGCATTTCTACAATAAATCCACCCAAAGACATCTGTCATTGATCAAGCTATAAAATTCAAACTATAAGACTTATTATTTTATCTAGTTAGGCCATTGCTATTTTGATATTCTAAAAATATATATAGCATAGTATAGCAAAGTATTTTAAAGATCTCATTAGTCTTCTATGAAAGTGTTATATACTCATGTTAAAGTATTTATTAGTAAAAAAAAGCAAGTACAAAGTATTTTGTATTTCTAAAATACTGAGCGAGTGACTGACTCCATTTAAAAATGACTGTGATGTTCCTTAGTTTTCTTAGCTGTTTGAAGATTCTATTAGCACTGTGTTTTAATATTTTATGTTATGTTTATATTTAAATTTGATGCTGATTTCAAAAGTGAATATTATTTTTTCTATTTAGTTATGTTCTAAAAGTTTCACTTCAGTAAGAAAGAATAGCTCAGTGTAGTTTAAAATTAATATATCCACCTTATTGAATGGTTGTGAGAATTGTTAAGACTTAATATTTTATCTAGTTAGGCCATAACTAATATTAATACTCAATAGTAATAGACCTAATTGTTATTGATTGTATATTTGATAATCTAGAGATCTCATTTATGAAAGTATTTATCCATATTCTTGTGTGTAAGTATTTATTAGTAAAATAAAAAGCAAGTACAAACTTATCTTTGTTGTTTGTCTTGTTACTGGTGATTCTAAAATATTTTGTTCGAATAGGAAATGATAATTTTAATCCCGAAATCATGAAACAGAGGGTTAGGTGCTGAATATTACAGGCCTCGTATGGTTTTATCATAATCGATTATTAATCGATTAATCGATTACGCATCAGATGGCATAATCGATTGATCGATTATGAATATAATCGAATCGGCACATCACTACCGGTCACGCACAAAATGAAATGAAATTCTTTCCATCAGTGTTGCCAACAGGTCAAGGCCTAATGTCGCCATTTTAATTTTAAGCCGGCTAATTACATGCGACATTATATTGGTAACGATTTATGGGTAGCGATCATACAAACATCTCTTTCTATCCCGTCTATTTCTCTATATCCTAGATCATAAGCTGCAGTAGCCTTAAAGTTATACTTTAGCGCCAGCGCTGTGATAATGTTAGAAATAAGATTAATAAATAGTAAAGGCCACCCTATACTAACTTTCTCGTAAGGGTTAGGGACATAATTCTGAACAACTTTTACTATGAGCCCGACTTGATCAGAGCAACTTTATTTTTCTTATCTCAGTTCAGTACATTCATAGTGTTATTTTGGCTAGGTGTATCAGGGTGTATGTGACGGAACCCTTCATAGGCGAGTCCAACTCGCACTTGGCCACTTTTAATTATAACTGAAAGGAGGTTGCAAGCCGAGAGGTTGTTGTCAGAAACATAATTCTGAACAACTTTTACTATGGGACCGACTTGATCAGAACAATATCTCAGTTCAGTACGTTCAGTTACATTTGTATGACGAAGTGGAAAATAAAGTTGCTCTGTTCAAGTCGGCCCCATAGTAAAAGTTGTTCACAATAATGTCCCCAAGAACCACTCCACCATAAAAACAACTCTTTTCTACTTTACCTCTTCCCCCGCACTATTAACTTAATCCGCCCAGTGCTCCCTAAGCAAAATGACATGTAGGACTAATTTTGTATGGGAGCTACCATTTTTAGAGTTTTCCTGTACTAACCGAGTTTGCAATGTTATAGATGTTATTAAAAGATACTATGGCTATAAATTTGATAAACATCGTTAATGCCGTTTTTGAATAAACTAATTAAGTATGTTTTATTTATATGACAGGTACCTTAAAAAATCAAGTTATCAAAAAAACAAAAAAAATCGGCCTGGGCATTAATAAAATAACCCCCACGTCGACGTCCAATTCGGTTCAGTGGTCTAGGCTCTAGGCGCACGACACTTTTTGTACTGAAATCAAAAACAGCCGGACACACATACATACATACATACATACACATTTGATTTTATTTACTTTTTCGGATTCAGTTAACGATAGATAACCTATCCCCATCAATATCTCAACCTCGTTTTTTTTTACGATTACAATACTTCCTTATAACTCATACTTCGTTAACTTCGTTTGAAAGTAAAAAACCGGCCAAGTGCGAGTCGGACTCGCACACGAAGGTTTCCGTACAATTATCTATAAAAACGGCAAAAAAACATGTCTGTTGTATGGGAGCCCCCTTAAATATTTATTTTATTCTGTTTTTCAGTATTTTGTTATTATAACAGCAATACATCATCTCGGAAAATTTCAGCTGTCTAACTATCACAGTTCATGAGATACAGCCTGGTGACAGACAGACGGACGAACGGACAGACGGACGGACGGACGGACAGCGAAGTCTAAGTAATAGGGTCCCATTTTTACCCTTTGGGTACAGAACCCTAAAAACGTACTCCTAATCAATATATTTACCTTACTCTTAATCAATGTATTTATAGTTAGTATACACGTACCTATACTATTGTTTAAGGACATGCCTAGTTTACAAAGTAATACAACATTAAAATCACACATCTTCATTCACGTCTCCTGCCAGTAATATCAATGCTCCTGCAAGATTTATTTTTCTTTGGCTAAAACCGTCGAAAATCCGCTAAATCTAGCCACAATGTAGCTAAAACGGCAACACAGCCCACGCACCCCCCCGCGACCCTTTCACAGGTAGCCGGTTTCATACCTACAAGCCTGTTCGAACCTGTCGATTCCTGTCTGTTCCGCGCGCGCCGACCTACACAAAGACTAACTGCCGGCCCTGGCATTTTGAACGCTATTGTGTTCTAATACAGTCAAGTTCACAATACAAATGGTCCGGTCGGTGTTTTCAAAAGAATGCTGCAAGTTTGTTTTTCATTCGTTATTTAGTTGTTACTATTTGTTACGTCAAACTTTGTTTCAAATTAGCTGCAAACTTGTGAATGTTTCTATATTGTTGCAATCTTGATAGGTAGATACCTACCTAATGTAAGCATGATCTTTGATCTGTCAGTTTTGTCCAATAATTTTGTAAACTTGCCACTTTAAACGTTAGTTACCTAACTACCTTTAACTACATACAATCATCTTATCAACCTAAAATCTGGCCAAGTGCAAGCGAGTTGGACTAGCGCACCAAGGGTTTGGCTACCATAATTATCATCATCCATCAGTTCCCTCCACATCAGAGATGCTTGTAGAACTTCATCGATCAGAGCTCTCACCTCTCTGTCACGTTCGCCACAAAAATACAAAGGTATACATAATTACGAAATGTATTTGGTAGGTAATCATGATAACAAATTATACCAAAAAACGGAAAACTAAACGCAATTTTGTCAATTTGTATGGGGGCTAGCGCGCCTCGGTCGGTCGTCGTCGTCGTCAACTGTCAGTTACTTACTCATAGGGTAAATGAGCCTAATATCATAGTTTTTAGTTTCGTCGTTCATTTTTATTAGTATAGAGGTGATTCTATGTACTGTCTACCTTTCTCTTTTTATCCAGCATAATAAGAGTATAGTTAATATTAATAAACCCTCCATAAAAACCATACAAAAATGACCCGGGATGTTGAACCTTATTTTTTTGTAATAAAGTTCAATACCTATGAAAAAATTGTCCGGCTCCCGGTTGCCGTTCGCTTGCACTGTCAAAACGTTTCTTGTGAAATGACTTAACAACTTTTATTTATATGGAATCTCTAGACCCCACGCTAGGATTCCCTGCGTCGTGGTGACTAGTCTCTTTCGCTTGTGTAGATACTCATAAGTTATACCTATGTATAAATTCAAATTAAGTTATAATAGTTTATCGGACTGATACATAATGAAGGGCATCAAAATTCGAGTGTGGGTTTAAATTACAACATTATACGAGCTTTTTAATGCCTAGTTATGTACAGTTACATACACTGCTTTATCTACACATATCATAAGAAAGACTTTTCAATGAGAGTGCGAATTCATCTTGGTGTTGTGAGTTTTAGGGCTACGTGAATGTGTAGGGTGTCAAAAGATGCGTATCGGCAAGGGTCACAAGATATTAAAAATACATACAAAACTTTTTGGTAGAGGGCACCCCTCTTTGTTTGTAGCATAATTGTGTCCTGTGGTTTGTAAAAAGCGACGTGTCACATTGTCAACAAAGTCTGTGACAAAAACCAGTTTCTTGTTTTCGTGGATATGAGAAATTGTAGTACCTCTGAACCCTTTTATTTAGGTTTCTATGAAGATGTATTAGATAGGTTGAAGGAAGAGCTCAGAAAATGTTAGATCATCATCATTTCTCTGATTAACGAAACTCTTTGCTTAAACTTGCTTTATTTATTTACTCTGATTCATCTGTAACCTCAAATGAACGATACTCTTTGCTTTGTAACAAAACTAAGGGTTTGCTACAAAGATTACTTTGACAGGTTTGATCCTCATTATCTAGTATTACCAATGGAAAGGCCCATATTAATATAGGTCCTGCGCTCATCTCTCAGTAAATAACAGATTTGACATGGCATCATTCTGACATGACATGACAGCTGAGATAAATCTCAGAGCTGAGGACTATTTATTTTAGTGGCTCTGTGAGCTGTAGACCTCGAGAGCGATACAGGAAATTTGCATTTTTTTTTTCAAATTATTTTCCACCCCTCACATCCCCGACCCCTTGAAGTTTATAGGATGAACAACTGAAATTACTATAAATACAAATATTCCGACTGCATTTTCTATCAATACCACATACAAACTTAGGAATGCACCTGGTTACGTACATAAACTATGAAAGAAGCTGCACCAGTAACTTTGTAAACTACATTTTGCTATCTGAAATACAACTTTCATTACAACAATTCATTAAAGTTAAATTGCCTTTGTCGTTTTTAAAATCTCCACAAATCCAACTTGGGCTGCAGCGGTTTCTTTAGAAGTTTCAACCCGCCATATTTCGTCCATTTTGTAAATTTTCCAAAAACGGAATCAAAAATAAAAACTATCAAATATAATATATAATATAAGTTAATATATTATATATATAAGATAATTTCAAAGTGAAAAAGTTTGATGTGTGCGCTTTTACCCTACGTGGCGGCGGTACTTCAAATGAATGTTTGTCGGTAATACACTGCAATCAGCCGGGGCGCAAGTGTTGCCAATTCAGTGGATTTTCCACTAGACATGGTGGTTTACACTTTCATTTTAGCGTTCAAAAAGTGGTTTTAGTGGCTAGTGAGTTTTCTATTCGATGAAGTTGATTTAGTTACTCGTAAGGTACTACATTCAACCACTGGCATAATTTTCATAATTATTCCTCCTATCCTATATCCTGATCCTATGCGTGTAAGTGACCGCTTTTTTAGTTTAGGTACAAATTGCATACTTTTTTATAATTAGTTTTCAATATCGTTCATTTTGATACCTACTCCACTTGATATGATTAGAAGATTTTTTTTCCGTATACAGAATCTGCTATACAGTATACCAGATTCTGAATAGTATAGCCTATACTGTTCTTATGATGACGTCGTATTTATACCATCTTAAGACACTTGGGTTAACTTTGATTCTAACGATACCTACGTAGATACCTAGGGACGCCGAAATCGGTTTAGTAGTTTAGTAAAAATCGTGGGTGTTAAAGAATCTCACTCAGATTTAAGTGTACATACTTATAAGTACATATAAATACGACAAATAGGTACTCGTACATGTAGCTACCCGTACCCCATTAAACACCCAGTACATACAAGTACGTACCTATTTCAGGGTAATTACAATTATGTACGAACCCTTAAAAAATTATGGAAAAGCGGTCAAGTGCGAGTCTAACTCGCGCACGAAGGATTTCGTACTCACGTACAATGGAATGGATGGTGTGGAGTGAATTGTTTGTAATAACTGTGCCTCTACCACTTCATATACGGGAAAAGCCATGACGCTATGTGTGTTTTGTACGCGAATACAGCGAAGCCAAAAGAAGAGTTATGTGTTTGACCGGTATACTGTGTGAATGTTCATTTGTTCCACCGGAAAATCTATACCACTTATCAGAATTTGACAAATAAGGTATCTTTAGAAGCATCTTTATTGTTCACAGGCTATGTGACTTCACATCACACTAAAATTAATATGGCGGCCTCTAGAGGGCATAATGTATTTTAGGTAGCAAAATGTTGTTTACAAAGTTATTGGTGCGGGTACTTTCATACTCTATGTGCGCAACGATACATTTACGAAAGATTAATTTATAAGTTTGTATGTGTGGTTAACAGATAAAAAAACCTTGGCAATTCCGGGTAAGTTTTCCTGTAATTTTTGGATTAAGTTATACATTCTGTACTTTTTTCATAATTCTGAGAATCTGGGGGGGGTGGGGGGGGCTTATGAATGAGAATGAGCCTTAAGGATATACAACCGGGCACCGAGCAGACGGATTTTCGTACAGTAGAAGGACTAGGACCCAGTAAGCCGCAGCCAACGTATCGGCCGCCGGATCAGCCGCCGCAGAAAGCAACGGTCGTCCGAGCTGTCGCCGCAGAACGCAACGGCGGCCGATGCGATGGCAAGAGTAGTGTAAAGACCCATCGGGTGGCTGATCCGGCGGCCGTTACTAGATAGTACCGCTGTGTGAGAAATAAGGAGAAACTAATCGCAGCTGTCAAAAAGTGGCGGCGTTTTTTTTTCCTTTTTTTCATTCCTTTTTTTATTTCATTCCTTTTCGTAGAACTGTGTTTGGAATTTTGGTTTGGATTATTTGGCTGTTTGTTTAATGTGTATCCACCTAAAAGCGTCTTAGTATAGTATTCATAGTGTAAGGATCGACTTTTGGTTGAAATTAAGCGAGTAACTTGTTTAAGAACAGCCAAGAAATTCGTTTAATTTTGGCACTGCCGACTGAAGGATTTCAGCTACCGAGCTGGTTGAGAACTTCCAAGCATCAACTCGTCTAATTTTAGCTTCTTTCACTTGTTTCATTTTGGTCAAGTACTTGGTTGATAATTGCCAAGTGCTTGGTTTCAATTAAGCGAGTAACTTGTTTAGGAATAGCTAAGAAATTCGTTTAATTTTAGCACTGCCGACCTGATGGGTTTCAGCTAAGGAGTTGGTTGATAACTACCAAGCATTTCGTTGAAATTAACCGCGCAACTTGTTTAAGACTAGTAAAAAGCAACTCGTCTAATTTAAGCTACTTTAACTTGTTTCCTTTTGGTCAAGTACTTGATTGATAATTACCAAACGCTTGGTTTCAATTAAACGAGTAACTTGTTTAGGAATAGCAAAGAAATTCGTTTAATTTTAGCACTGCCGACCTGACGGATTTCAGCTAAGGAGTTGGTTGATAACTACCAAGCATTTCGTTGAAATTAACCGCGCAACTTGTTTAAGATTAGTAAAGTAACTCGTCTAATTTTAGCTACGTTCACTTGTTCGATTTATGACAAGTACTTGATTGACAATTACCAAGCGCTTGGTTTCAATTAAGCGAGTAACTTGTTTAGGAATAGCAAAGAAAGTTGTTTAATTTTAGCACTCCCGTCCTGATTGATTTCAGCTTAGGAGGTGGTTGATAATTACCAAGCATTTCACTGAAATTAACCGAGCAACTTGTTCAAGATTAGTAAAGCAACTCGTCTAATTTTAGCTACGTTCACTTGTGTGATTTTGGACAAGTACTTGATTGATAATTACCAAGCGCTTGGTTTCAATTAAGCGAGTAACTTGTTTAGGAATAGCAAAGAACTACCAAGCATTTAGTTGAAATTAACCGCGCAACTTGTTTAAGATTAGTAAAGCAACTCGTCTAATTTTAGCTACTTTCACTTGTTTAATTTTGGTCAAGTATTTGGTTGATAATTACCAAGTGCTTGGTTTAAATTAAGCGAGTAACTTGTTTAAGAATAGCCAAGAAAGTCGTTTAATTTTAGCACTGCCGACCTGATTGATTTTAGCTAAGGAGTTGGTTGATAACTACCAAGCATTTCGCTGAAATTAACCGAGCAACTTGTTTAAGATTAGTAAAGCAACTCGTCTAATTTTAGCTACGTTCACTTGTTTGATTTTGGACAATTACTTGATTGATAATTACCAAGCGCTTGGTTTCAATTAAGCGAGTAGCTTGTTTAGGAATAGCAAAGAAATTCGTTTAATTTTAGCACTGCCGACCTGACGGATTTCAGCTAAGGAGTTGGTTGATAACTACCAAGCATTTCGTTGAAATTATTCGCGCAACTTGTTTAAGATTAGTAAAGTAACTCGTCTAATTTTAGCTACGTTCACTTGTTCGATTTATGACAAGTACTTGATTGACAATTACCAAGCGCTTGGTTTCAATTAAGCGAGTAACTTGTTTATGAATAGCAAAGAAAGTTGTTTAATTTTAGCACTCCCGTCCTGATTGATTTCAGCTTAGGAGGTGGTTGATAATTACCAAGCATTTCGCTGAAATTATCCGAGCAACTTGTTTAAGATTAGTAAAGCAACTAGTCTAATTTTAGCTACGTTCACTTGTGTGATTTTGGACAAGTACTTGATTCATAATTACCAAGCGCTTGGTTTCAATTAAGCGAGTAACTTGTTTAGGAATAGCAAAGAAATTCGTTTAATTTTAGCACTGCTGACCTGATGGGTTTCAGCTAAGGAGTTGGTTGATAACTACCAAGCATTCAGTTGAAATTAACCGCGCAACTTGTTTAAGATTAGTAAAGCAACTCGTCTAATTTTAGCTACTTTCACTTGTTTAATTTTGGTCAAGTATTTGGTTGATAATTACCAAGTGCTTGGTTTAAATTAAGCGAGTAACTTGTTTAAGAATAGCCAAGAAAGTCGTTTAATTTTCGCACTGCCGACCTGATTGATTTTAGCTAAGGAGTTGGTTGATGACTACCAAGCATTTCGCTGAAATTAACCGAGCAACTTGTTTAAGATTAGTAAAGCAACTCGTCTAATTTTAGCTACGTTCACTTGTTTGATTTTGGACAATTACTTGATTGATAATTACCAAGCGCTTGGTTTCAATTAAGCAAGTAACTTGTTTAGGAATAGCAAAGAAATTCGTTTAATTTTAGCACTGCCGACCTGACGGATTTCAGCTAAGGAGTTGGTTGATAACTACCAAGCAATTCGCTGAAATTAACCGAGCAACTTGTTTAAGATTAGTAAAGCAACTCGTCTAATTTTAGCTACGTTCACTTGTTTCATTTTGGTCAAGTATTTGGTTGATAATTACCAAGTGCTTGGTTTAAATTAAGCGAGTAACTTGTTTAAGAATTTACAAGAAAGTCGTTTAATTTTAGCGCTGCTGACCTGATTGATTTTAGCTAAGGAGGTGGTTGATAATTACCAAGCATTTCGCTGAAATTAACCGCGCAACTTGTTTAAGATTAGTAAAGTAACTCGTCTAATTTTAGCTACGTTCACTTGTTCGATTTATGACAAGTACTTGATTGACAATTACCAAGCGCTTGGTTTCAATTAAGCTAGTAACTTGTTTAGGAATAGCAAAGAAAGTTGTTTAATTTTAGCACTCCGGTCCTGATTGATTTCAGCTTAGGAGGTGGTTGATTTTGCTGACCAAGCATTTCGCTGAAATTAACCGAGCAACTTGTTTAAGATTAGTAAAACAACTCGTCTAATTTTAGCTACGTTCACTTGTGTGATTTTGAACAAGTACTTGATTGATAATTACCAAGCGCTTGGTTTCAATTAAGCGAGTAACTTGTTTAAGAATAGCAAAGAAATTCGTTTAATTTTAGCACTGCTGACCTGATGGGTTTCAGCTAAGGAGTTGGTTGATAACTACCAAGCATTTAGTTGAAATTAACCGCGCAACTTGTTTAAGATTAGTAAAGCAACTCGTCTAATTTTAGCTACTTTCACTTGTTTAATTTTGGTCAAGTATTTGGTTGATAATTACCAAGTGCTTGGTTTAAATTAAGCGAGTAACTTGTTTAAGAATAGCCAAAAAAGTCGTTTAATTTTCGCACTGCCGACCTGATTGATTTTAGCTAAGGAGTTGGTTGATAACTACCAAGCATTTCGCTGAAATTAACCGCGCAACTTGTTTAAGATTAGTAAAGTAACTCGTTTAATTTTAGCTACGTTCACTTGTTCGATTTATGACAAGTACTTAATTGACAATTACCAAGCGCTTGGTTTCAATTAAGCTAGTAACTTGTTTAGGAATAGCAAAGAAAGTTGTTAAATTTTAGCACTCCCGTCCTGATTGATTTCAGCTTAGGAGGTGGTTGATAATTACCAAGCATTTCGCTGAAATTAACCGAGCAACTTGTTTAAGATTAGTGAAGCAACTCGTCTAATTTTAGCTACGTTCACTTGTGTGATTTTGGACAAGTACTTGATTGATAATTACCAAGCGCTTGGTTTCAATTAAGCGAGTAACTTGTTTAGGAATAGCAAAGAAATTCGTTTAATTTTAGCACTGCTGACATGATGGGTTTCAGCTAAGGAGTTGGTTGATAACTACCAAGCATTTAGTTGAAATTAACCGCGCAACTTGTTTAAGATTAGTAAAGCAACTCGTCTAATTTTAGCTACTTTCACTTGTTTAATTTTGGTCAAGTATTTGGTTGATAATTACCAAGTGCTTAGTTTCAATTAAGCGAGTAACTTGTTTAAGAATAGCCAAGAAAGTCGTTTAATTTTAGCACTGCCGACCTGATTGCATTTAGCTAAGGAGTTGGTTGATAACTACCAAGCATTTCGTTTAAATTAACAGCGCAACTTGTTTAAGATTAGTAAAGTAACTCGTCTAATTTTAGCTACGTTCACTTGTTTGATTTATGACAAGTACTTGATTGACAATTACCAAGCGCTTGGTTTCAATTAAGCGAGTAACTTGTTTAGGAATAGCAAAGAAAGTCGTTTAATTTTAGCACTGCCGTCCTGATTGATTTCAGCTATGGAGTTGGTTAATAACTTCCAAGCATTTCGCTGAAATTAACCGAGCAACTTGTTTAAGATTAGTAAAGCAACTCGTCTAATTTTAGCTACGTTCACTTATTTCATTTTGGTCAAGTATTTGGTTGATAATTACCAAGTGCTTGGTTTAAATTAAGCGAGTAACTTGTTTCAGAATATACAAGAAAGTCGTTTAATTTTAGCGCTGCTGACCTGATTGATTTTAGCTAAGGAGTTGGTTGATAACTACCAAGCATTTCGCTGAAATTAACCGAGCAACTTATTTAAGATTAGTAAAGCAACTCGTCTAATTTTTAGCTACGTTCACTTGTTTGATTTTGGACAATTACTTGATTGATAATTACCAAGCGCTTGGTTTCAATTAAGCGAGTAACTTGGTTAGGAACAGCAAAGAAACTCGTTTAATTTTAGCACTGCCAACATGATTGATTTTAGCTAAGTAGTTGGTTGATTACTACCATGCGTGTTGTTATTTTAACAAGTAAATTGTCAGAAAATAATCAATTTAATTTTTTGTTATTAACCATATTTAAAAGGGTTAGTAGTAACCAAGTAATAAGTTTAGAAATTAATAAGCACTTAATTACTTTTAGTCGAGTGTATTTAGCAATGAAAGCTTGGTAAATAAAAGCAAACCAAACTCATTAGATTTTAAACGAGTCTTCGTTAAAAACAACCATTTCGACGTTAGCAAAGCTAAAATCGCACTTTGCTGGCCGCTCGTTTTCTCCGTGCAGCAATATCAAATACCAATACGTACACTGAGGGATAATATGGCATCCATGGGTGTTAAAAAAAGAATAGTAAGAAAATCAACTCTTACAAAACAGCAAGAAACCGAACTATGCGAGCGAATAAAGAGGTTTGCTGACATTGGCGTACCGCTTACACCAAAATTCATTAGACAACAAGCATACGAATTCTGTGAGAGATACGAAATCCCTCACAGGTTCAGCCACATCAAAAAGAGAGCAGGCGCCGCCTGGCTTCAACTGTTCTTGAAAATAAATCCTACAATATCCAAACGTAAACCGCAGACGATGAACCCGGCAAGAGCTCAAAAAATGAATAGACCGATTGTCCAGCAGCATTTTAGAGAAATTCTAAAACTATACGAAGAGTTGAGTATCGTCGAACATCCCGAACGCCTGAATGTAATATGGACGAGAAAGGCTGCAGAATAACGATCCATCATCAGAACACAGTCTTAGCGGCAAAAGGCAGCAAGAGAGTGCGTATGATTGCACCCGAACATGCTGAAAATGTCACCATAGCCATGTGTATCAATGCTACAGGGACCGGCATTCCATCTATGATAATATTCAAGCGAATACGAATGAATCCTGAGTTTTCTGAAAATCTGCCTGTGGGATCTACAGTCCACATGGCAAAGAAAGGCAGTATGACAAAAGAATTGTTTGTGGAGTTCATTCGACATCTGGGAATGCATAAGGTTCCAGGGAAATATTTATTGGTGTTTGACGGTGCCAAAAGCCATCTATCCTACGAAGCAGTAGAGGAAGCCGAAAAACATAGCATCGTCTTGTACTGCCTGCCGTCAAACACCACACATGAGCTTCAACCCTTGGATAAATCTGTTAACAAGTCGTTCGAAAGCTACTGGGACGAAGAGGTGCTAAGGGTGTTATACCTACAGCCAGATACGACATTGAATAAAAGCATGTTTAACAAAATATTTTCCAGGGTTTGGCCGAAGTGTATAAGCCAATCAAACATCATCAGTGGATTCAGAGCAACAGGCCTATTCCCTTTTGATCCAGAGGCAATCCCCGATCAAGCTTACGCCCCATCTATTCTGAATGAAATTACGCTCCAGCAAGATGAAGAAGGTGAGATGCTCTTGGAGAACCCCGTCCATGATCAACACCTTAGAGACCAAAATCCCTCGGTACCCCCATCGATTGCATCCAAAACTCAACCATCAGCCAGCCTCCCAATACAAGCATCTCAGTCCCACCAGCCCGTAGAGTTCCAACCCTGAACATCACACAAGACTTGTCGATTACAGTTCCTCGACAGAAGCATCAGAATCCTTTGAAAAAGTTGAAAAAGAAAACAACAGTCCATCCTTATTGATATCCGAGCAAACCCCAATTCCAAGTTGTTCGGGACTTCACAGGAAAATACCAGATACAAAGTCTTCGAGCTCATCCTCTACTTATAGTTCTGATTCTGAATCATTTGTGAGCAGGCCATTAACAACCAAGTGCTTTGCAGAAGATTTGTATAATTTTACGTCAGATGATGAAGAAATAGATTTGCCTATTGAGGAAATAATAAAAGAGTACTCTAGGCCCACTAAGACAGATCTCCCAGACACAGAAGATAATCCCTTGATTGATCTCAGCAAAGGTTCCTTTGGAATGCTTTTGCCGACTCCGAACTATAAAAAAAAATAAAAGAAATTCCGAAAAGGCGCGCAAAAAAGCTATGAATTTTAAAGGGGTACAAATAACAAGAGATTTGTTTCACAAAGATTCTGTAGAAGAAAAAAAGAATGGCAATCCTGCGAAGAAGAAACCTGTAAAAGAAAAAAAGAAGGGCAATAATGCTGTGCAAACTTCGACCAACAAAAATCTACAAGGAAAAAAGAGTGTGGGAAAAAAGGCAACGAGAAGAAGAATCCTATATCTAGCACAAATAAAGATAAACTTACAGTCAAGACAGATGATAATAAATGGTAATGCCATGCATGTTTTGCTGATAGATATTGAAGATAGCTGTTGGTTTTCCAATGTTAATAAAATAAAATAAAATAAATACTATACCTGCATTAACCTAGTTACCCGTACATCGGGGTATGGACAATTGCGATAGGTGGTAACTAAAGTCATAATTTCACAATGTTCACATACAAACAATGAAAGTGAAGATTTTGCTTTCTGTTTGTCTAGGTTTTATTTTACTTGAGTAAAATTTATCGTTTTCTGACTTTTCATTGGTTCTTTTGATTTTCTGTGCTTTGATTATAAAATATGCAGCTTCAAAACAGACAATTTAGCAATCATGTCGCACTTGCAGTACTTATAATAGGCTTTCGTCGCATCATTTTCAACGGGGAACAAATATAATGACCACCAGAAAATACTTTGATACCCTCAAGCTTTCTTACCAAAAAAATGTACTGAACACCAAAAAAAGAATTCTACCATTACAATGGTACTACCTGTTTTAGTAACGACTGCACAATTAAATTGTATTCAAAGATCAAATTTAGTAAATGATTACCAAATTTAGTAACTGAGCACCTAATCTTAGCGAACAAATTAATACAATATTTCTACCTAAATAACCCACTATGATTGCTATAAAATGTATTTAAAGACCAAATTTAGTCAATGATTACCAAATTTAGTAACTGAGCACCTAATCTTAGCGAACAAATTATTACAAGATGTCTACCTAAATAAGTCACTATGATTGCCATAAAATGTATGCATATTACCAAATAAAGTAGTACTTTCCGCTCAACTCCGTCGCCCCGCCCGCGCCGCGCCGCGCTCGCCCCACCCGGTCCCCAGGTTCAGTCGCTTGCGAGCATTCCGTCGCCCCGCCCGCGCCGCGCCGCGCTCGCCCCACCCGGTCCCCAGGTTCAGTCGCTTGCGAGTATTCCGTCGCCCCGCCCGCGCCGCGCCGCGCTCGCCCTACCCGGTCCCCAGGTTCAGTCGCTTGCGAGCATTCCGTCGCCCCGCCCGCGCCGCGCCGCGCTCGCCCTACCCGGTCCCCAGGTTCAGTCGCTTGCGAGCATTTGTTACAGTTGCGTGTGTTATTACTTATTACTTACGATGGCGGTGGCGAATGAAAACTTAGCGGAAGCTAGTTTTTGTGCTCCGTTGTTCAGTGCGTCATCGGATTCGGATGAAGAGGGTGATAAAATCACAGAGCATGCGAAAAAATTTCGAGGGCAGGCTAAAACTTGGGTTTTTGAAAGAAAATTTGTGACTCTGCGGAGCGCAGAGGAATTCATCAAAAATGAAAAGACCTGGGCTGTACGAAATGTTCATGACTGAAGAAGGAATAAAACGGTTCTATCGTTGTAACCAAGTGAAGGTTCGGGCTGACATTCAGAGTTCGGCCGCAATATATCTCCTGTTTGAGGCGTCATGTGATGATATATTATTATTTCGTACTGAAACATATCACGATCATGAAAATTGTGAGTCTCGGTCCACTATTGGAATACATGAGAGAACAAAGAAGGAAATAGAAAGACTATTCGAACTGCGTTTGAAACCTAAATCTATCATGAAAAATTTGAGTAAAGGTACTGGACTAGTTCAGCCGACTAAGTTACAGTTAAACAACTATCTTAAAATCATACGTAAGAAAAAATACGGGCCATCAGTAATAAGCTTGGGAGAGCTCGAATCATGGTGTCAAAAAAACTCTCAAATACCTGATGACGACCACGAAGTTTTTGTTGTCGCCTATGACATTTCTGAAGAAGATTTAGATCCGAACTTCCGGTTTATGTTAACGACGAAGTTGGTTTATCACGCCAATGTACTGTTCTTCACGCGGATGGCACATATAAGCTCATTTGGCAAGGGTTTCCAGTACTTGTTATTGGAACTACGGACAAGGATAAACATTTTCACCCATTTGGGTTAGCTGTGACAACAGCAGAACGAACGGAAGACTATATATTTTTGTTTTCCGCATAAAAAAACGCAGCTTTCTCCCTCTTCTTATACTATTTAACCTGTACAGTTTTGGTCTGCGATGCAGCCAAGAGTATACAAACTGCCTTTGCGTGCACGTTCGGAATAGGTACAGTCATAAGAATGTGCTGGGCGCATGCGAAAAAGAATTTGCTTACAAAAGTAGAGAAAAGAGTACAAAAAATAAACCTAAAACAAATACTACAGGATATTGATGCCTTACAGTGTGCCTCAACTAACCAAATATTTGATCGAGCCTGCGAAAAATTCTTGGACAAGTGGAAATCCGAAAAGGAGTTTATAACATAATTTGGAAACGAATGGCTTATACTAAATCGTTTCTGGTATTTGGGCGCATCTCCGGGGACTCCTGCTACAAACAATGCTTTAGAAGCTTTTAATAAAACAATAAAAGATGGTGGCACGCTTCGTGAGCGTCATCCTTTGGCACGGTTCTTGGTAATTGCTTCTGACATTGTCAAGGACTGGTCAAATGAATACGTTATTATTAATGAAAGACATTTTGCTCACGTGCCAACAGTGTCTTTGAACACGTGGACAGAAAGTTGCCAATGGGCGAAACTGTCGAAGCAAGTGCCATTGAAGAATAACACCGAGCTAAATTGTTCCTACAGAATTGCAGCTGGTTCACATATGGAAAGTACAAGTTATGAAAAGCCATGGGAGACTTTTGACGAGTACAAAGAGCAAAATTTTAGCGAGTGGGAAGTAATAATGCCCAGAGAAAAAGAAAATTGGCTCGATGGCACATGCAATTGCCCTAATTTTCTCAGAGATTATATTTGCAAGCATCTCGTTGGATTAGCAATTCGGCTTAAATATGTCCTGCCACCTTCAGAGGCAAGAGCTATTCCGATTGGCATGAAACGCAAAAGAGGACGACCAGGAAAATCTAGGAAAGCATTCATTGTGCAGTAAATCAGTGCAGAAGACTGATTCTTGATATGATTGAACTGTTATTAATGCTTACCTAATAAGAAGACTGATTCTTCCAAAATAGTTTTAAATAATTATAATTTTTAGTTGCCAAGTGGACTCACTTTTTTTGTGTGTATTAAGCGAAGAAAGCAATAATTTTGCAGTACGTAAATGATTGCAGGAGACTGATTCTTCTTAAGAGTTTAAAAGTTACTCTTTTTATGTTTTTTTCATAAATTATAATAATACGAATTGTTGAAATTGCAGGAGTTTTAATGGGCAACAAATATAATGATCACCAAAATATGGATAAATGAACACCAAAAGTTGCAAAAAATGGATAAATGAACACCAAAAGTTGCAAAAAATATCAGGGCATAATACTGCGGTAGCTTAGGTGAAGGGTAAAAGGGGTGAGCGAAGCGAAGCCTCCTTTATCCTTCGTGTTAGGTTGTACATGTAAGAACAACAAAAAATTCTTAAAACATAAACTTAAGTACACAAAACATAAAAAGAAGTTTGAGGATCATTTATCCAAACACAATTTGGTGGACATTTATCCATTCTGGCAGTCATTTAGAATTTATTGGTAGTAAAATAGGTGCGTTTTTGGTAATCGTTTAAACACAAGCCGTTTTAATTTAGGGAATATGAAGAGGTATCAGGTTAGTAAACATTTTCTAGTAACTTAAATGATTCCTTGTTTATAGCGATCGAAAGGTAAAAATAGCTACCAAAACCCGAATCAGCGTACTCCACTTCCACGTGGTCTTGTCTGTCTTACCCCTAGAGTATATATAAAAGCCCGCGGAGACAGAAGCTTGCGAAGGAGCTCCTGAGCTGAGCTTAGGTCGAGTGCGTGCGAGTGTAACGAAGGGCCGACGAAGCAAGTTTCTGGCAGGAGCCCGGGCGGAGGGCGGGAGACTGAGTTAGTTTTGGGTTAGCAATGATTAGTTGGGAGACATTTTCTTTAATAGGATAGTAAGATGTTATAATTTGGTTATCAATTAACATAAAAATGGTGATTAAATCTTGGCCCTCATTAACTATTTTTGGGTTAGCAATGATTAGTTGGGACACATTTTCTTTAATAGGATAGTAAGATGTTATAATTTGGTTTTCATTTAACATAAAAATGGTAGTTAAATTTAGGCTCTCATTAACTATTTTTGGGTTAACAATGATTAGTTTGGAGACAGTTTCTTTAATAGGATGGTAAGATGTTATAATTTGGGTAATTATTTCACATTAAAATGGTGGTAACATTTTGGTGATCATATACTATTTATGTGTTAGCAATGATTAATTAGGAGACATTTTCTTTAAGTAGGATAGTAAGATGTTATTATTTAGGTTATCATTACACATTAAAATGGTGAAAAAAATTAGGTGCTCAGTTACTATTTTTAGTCGTCAAAAGTATTTTTTTTGTGTTTAAATTTTACTATATCTGGTGATCAGTTAAACATATGCCTATTCAACGGGCTGCAACCACTCTTTAGGTAGCATCAAATGGAGTAACGGGCCATATCAACCCGTCAATCGGTGATGCCTTAGATGGACATTGGCAATCAACACCCACCAGCAACTCAGTTCCTGAAAATGGTGCCTTCAAGACCATAGTGTACTCAGATAAATTAGAAGTAGGTTTAGGCATCAAGTTGCAGAATAACTTTCTACATGCTGCCATGTAGAAAGTATGACAGTAAAACGACTAATGTATTACAAATGGGGAACAGTACAGGAGTTCAACAAGACGATTTGATAAATAACTTTGAATCTATAATATCTCTCCGGACAAGGAAAAGTATTCCTCGTGCTTTTCCCTATTCCAAAGCTCTATCAGAGGCACAAAATGACCGGATTTCTAGAATCCATTGGCTTATGTGTAACTTGACTTTTGGTCATCGGGACCGAGTATTATATTTTGATAGCAATAAGTTTATTCGAAATTTTATACTGACTAGGGATACATTGTATGTACCTGCGTCATGAAAGCGACAGATTGGTTATTTATGGGCAGTCAATATTTATGACCCTGTTATTGTCGAGAAAATAACTAGGTTGTCATTAGAAAATGACGAATGTACAAATAATTCTACTTTTTATTTTTTATTTACGACAGATATATAAACTTCTTAAAATTAATAGGTGGTCACTCAATCCTTGACAGGTTTAAGTGTGACCACTGTAACCACATAACACGGGAAAGGTAAATTCTCTACTCGACTCAATACATTTATATGTGGATAACAATCATGTTATCATGTCACTTTATGCTTTATGTCAGCAATAAATTGCTGACTAATTGCTGACGGGCCGAATCGACATAACTCGTTTTCACAGGTCGCGGATGCTGCCCGCGCGACAGATTAATCGCGAATTCTTAAAAGAAGTTCACAACTCATCTGCCACACCGGGCCCCTCCGCGAACTGCGATATCGGCCTGTCACATTGTTGTAGGAAGTACCTTTATAAAATGGTTTTACATTTGTGGTTGTCCACGCACAGGGAATCAATGAGCTCGCTTGGTAGTTTATTAAGTACCTGTGGTAGCATGCATTCTGTAGTTCGCCTACCGTAAATGTTATTGTTAAATCTAGGTAGAAAGCAATCAAAGGTGGTGTACGAGAAATTATTATCAAAATGAAATTATTCTTTGATGCAGAAAAGCTGCAAAAAGCTCCAATAATACCGTTTGAAAAAGAATACAAACGCATTGCAGCCGCTTCCGGCTAGTGTTACCAGATTATTATTAAATAAATTCTCGACATCGTTTCATAATACGTTATTAACTAAAACAGCTGTAGGTATTTATTAGTTCCAATTTAATTTAGATTATATATAACCTGGTGCCCGCGATTTCGGCCGCCTAGAATTCGGTTACATTTTCTCAAATTTTATTACTCTAATGATGAGTTTATTTTTCTTTTAGGTATTGGTGTATCAACTATTTATAAATTTGTTGCAGAAGGTAAAACCGCTGCTGAAATGGGTAGGAAAATAACCACACCAGGAAAATCGAGAAAAAGGACTCGTGGCAAAATAGAAGTTGACAGTTTCGATCTAGGTTTGATCAAGCGAAAAGTGCATGAATTGTATGCGATTAAAAGGGAATTACCAACGATTAATAAACTGCTCACTGTTCTAAAAGACGACATAAATTTCCAAGGTAGCAGAGAAACACTTCTCAAATTGTTACGAACAATCGGCTTTCGTTTCCAAAAAACACAAAGCAATCCCAAGGTTTTAACCGAGCGCAATGATATTTCTGCGTAGAGAGCTAAATATTTGCAAGAATTAAATAAAAACGCTTTATCAGCTAATCGTCGACCAGTTGTATACTAAGACGAGACTTATATACATTCCTCATATACCCCTAAAAAATGCTGGCAAAGTCAAGAAACAGATATAGTTCTAGAACCTGTATCTAAAGGGCAACGTTTTATTATTGTTCATGCCGGAGGAGAAACGGGGTTTGTCCAAAACGCAGACCTTGTATTTAAATCAAATACCAAAAGTGGGGACTACCAATGAATAGCACAAACTTCAAAAAGTGGTTAATCGAAAAATTACTACCCAAACTTGAAGAACCATCTCTGGTATTGGTAACCATAGCATTCGGGTTAATAAGGCTCCAAGTACAAACACAAACAAACCCGAAATTGAAAAGTGGTTAAATGGAATCGTTTCGAATTCTCATCAGAAATGACTAAACCACAGTTGCTGGAGATTGTCAAACGATACAAACCTGACCCTATATATGAAGTTGATAATTTATTAGCACAACATCGTCACAAATGTTTACGGATGTCACTGTGACCTAAATCCTATTGAGATGGTATGGAGTTCAATGAAAAGGAGAGTAGCAGAATTAAATATAGAGCACAAAAATGAAAATATGCCGAAACTAGTAACCGAAGCGTCCAGTTCTATTGATGCCTTAGAATGGCAAAAATATTGTGCACACGTGCATAAAATTGAAGAGGATTATCGACAAAACGACGAATATTTAGATAAGCCCTTTATAGTCAATTTAGACAGTGGCTCTGATACCGATTGTGACAGTAACTCAGATTTCGAGGAAATTAGTAGAATTTATCCACTCGACCATACATATGGCATTAGTGCACATACTTCTGCTTTATTAGATCATAATTACTGTGTGAAAAGTTTTTAATAAAACGAAAATTTGAAATGCAATGTGTCAGCAATTATAATTTTATAAGCAATATTTATTCTTAATCATTTGTCGATCGTACGGTCTGGTCGAGTAGACCTCTTGTAAAATACGTATTTAGATGTTGTAATAAAATAAAAGATGTTGATGTAAAAGTTGTGATAAGTGCCAAGTGCTTTATATTGTGGATTTTAGTTATTAATAAATGTTATGTATATTTTTTATTTGGCTAACAAAACGGCTTTATTCTATATATAAATATATATATTCAATCCTAAATTAATAAATGGCTAAAAATAATCATGTGTTACGTCCACTATTTGCACCGATTGCAGCAATTTATGTAATATGATTTATGCACCTTTTCGATGGTGGCGTCATCCCTTCATTCTACAGATAAGTTTGTCAATCTGTTTTTTTTCTGCTGAATCTACCGTCCTGGATGCCTACTATGACCTCTTAAATCAGTTTAAGGCCTTAAACTGAACTGCATTGCTAATTCGTACCATGACCTCTAAAAAGCTAGGCAGTATAAGTCCTTATTACGTCCAGCGTTTTCATGCAGTTCACCTTTTTTTTCCTCCTAAAATCGTACCATGACGTGCCACTTGACAAGCGCTCGGCGATTACTGATACGCTCAATTGTCAAAGTAAGCAATGTTTAAAAAGTTGCTCTGAGATTAACTTTATGTGAATTGTTGTCTTGTTGTTGATAGTTTAGTGGACGCTTTGCGATTTTTCAAGTGCTTTTGAGTTATTTTCTTTATAATAATGGCAAGTGAGTGAACAGGTATTGTTTAAATTTTTTGAAACGGACAATAAACTGAATGACAATTTAAAAATAAATCGCCACTGCCTTACAAGGGAAAATTATTATCCCTTTCGTTTAACTGACGACGAATTCGTCGAACAATATCGGCTTACTCCCGACTTGGCTCAAAGTTTGTGCAAGGAACTGGCGACAAGTGGTAAACCACAGCCAAGTAAATCGTCGGATTCCACCATAGAAACAAAAGTAAGAGTTTATGGAAATACATTAGTTTTATTATATGGAAATACATACATACATATATGGAAATACATTAGTTTTATTATAACAAATTACCCTTCATACTGGTGTCCTGCATAAGAAAGATAATAAACCTAAGAGTTTTGCAACTTTATCGGCCTGTAACGACCACGATCCGGGAGCAATACGAGCTCATCTAGAACCGGTTGTACAGCACATAAAGCAAGAGCAACCAAATGCAAAAATGATACACTTCTTTTCGGACGGGCCAACGACCCAGTATCGACAAAGAGAGAATTTTCATCTTATAAGTCAGTTAATTATAGAGCACGGTTTCAAATTCGCTAACTGGTCCTTTTCGGAAGCTGCTCATGGAAAAGGAGCCGCCGATGGCGTTGGCGGAATGCTGAAAAGGACTCTCGACCAACAGGTAGCATTTGGAAAAGATGTGTCAAATTTGGTCGAAGCTCTTGACACCTTGAGACAAAACACAAAACTTTTCCATGTGAATGAAGCCGAAATCCGAACAAGACAAAACGAAGTACCCGATGATTTGATTGCCGTACCAAAGACCAAATAATAATATTTAACGTGCACCAAATAATATTTCGAGATGGGGATTTATATTTCAGGGAAATAAGCTGTTTTTGTGGTATGTCAAGAGGGCTTTGCACGTGCTTCAATGTACGAAAACATGACCTGCGTCGAGTAAGAAGATTACCGCCTGAACAAATACATTTAACATCGACTAATGATATCGAACCCAGTATAAACACGACCTCGGAATTAAAAGACAAATCAACTAAAATAAAATAAAACACCTAAAAAACGACAAATCAGTAGTGACGTTTCATCTACTACCACGGAGAACTCAGATGTGCCATATGCGGAATCTGACGAGAGCCTGTACAATCCCAATATGGAAACAGTTGACGATGACAACTTTGAGGATTGGTGCCCAACAAAAGAAAATTCTAAACGTCGTAAAATTGAAGTTACATCTGATCAATTACAAAACATAGGACGAAAAAAATCAGACAACGTGGCATGGCTATTGAAGGAAAAGAAACTGACGAAAATATCGACACCGGATAGGATTATAATAAAAACAAGCGAAAAACCAGACAGAACGAATATCTCACCGAATAAATCACCGAAAGCAGACACAATTATACCAACAAAACCTGATGCAGCTGACCAAATTAAAATGGATGATAAAAATCTACAGGCAAAGATAATTCTAGACAATCCCAGTAAAAAAATAAACGATCAGAAGATCCTAGTACAACCTTTCTCAAAAACAAAGACGCTACGAAAAATACGTTAAACCAGACTTAAGTAGTATATGGGTATCGCCGTGAAAACTTGTACTTTTTTTTTTGTTGTGATGTTGAAAACTGATGATCAAATGCAAATTTCAAGTTAAATACGATAAAGTGTATTAGAAAACATAACGAAATACAATACAATACTACAAACAAGCATGAAGTGCCGACATTTACACAATGAAATAAAATCACATATTTTCCATTATCTTATAACTTTTACGTGTCGCCCATCCCTTTTTGGCCCTTTTATGACAAGATACGATCAAAAAAGTGAAAGGTTTTTAAAGTTGAGGATTTTTGCATAATACCTAAATAACGTATCTTTACCTTTCTTTACTAGTCATAAGTATTAAACACACAAAATTACACATAAATTTGATGTTGATGGTATGTCTCGTTTTTTGGTTCCCGATTGTTATTTTTGATGTGTTACCCATTTGTAAACTGACGGAATGATTGGCATCCCTAAGTATTTATTCGCGTATGGCAACTGTTTGATGCAGTTTGGCCAACATAATAAAGTAAGCCGTCATCTTCTTTTTGTTCTGAGTGGGTCGAAGTCTCGGTCGTGAGTTTGTCGTGAGTGTTTCGAGTTGGATTTAGCTTGGAATTATCAAGATAATATCAGAATATAATTCTCTGTTGTATATTTCGTACCTAGATTTATTAATGTTAGGAACGATTATGTCTTTTTAACATCGCTGACGTTATACATTTTTATATATACATTTTTAAGGTTATGTTGCGCGTGTTTTTTATTCACGATCGTTACTGTACGTTACCATGTGATACAGATGTGTTACGTAACATTCGTGAAATTATGACGAATTCATATTGATATCATAATTTTAATATATTATTATTTATAATACAGGGTGTAACAGAAAGGGGTGTACACGCCGAAAGAGGTTTGTTTGGGACATCATTCTGAACAACTTTCACTATGGGACCAACTTGATCAGAGCAACTATATTTTTCACTTCACCATACAGATCAGCTGAGTGCTAGGCCCGAAATGTACTGAGTTAATTAAAATAAAGTTGCTCTGATCAAGTCGGTCCCATAGTGAAAGTTGTTCAGAATGATGACCCTAACAACCCTCTTTCGGCTTGTACACCCCTTTCTATTACATCACTGCTCTCATATCTGATATACAAACAAACTGTTTTGGATTGCTCTGAGGAAGGCTATGTATGATTAGTACTTATTCTTGTTTTCAGATGCCCCTTACAAACTCTGAAAAGCAAAAACAGTACCGGGAAAGAATGCGGTTACAGCATCCCGAAAAATATTAAATGGCTAAGAAAAAAAATGCAGAACGTAACAAAAAAGAAAGAAGCTAAAGGACTATGATGAATCAGGTCAAGCTGAAGAGAGAGAAAAATGGAGAAATAGGAAGAAAAAACAGAATGATAGAGGTGTAATGGATGTGAATGTTGTTATTGAAGAAAACCAGCAAAATAACGAAGAAACGAATTCTAGATCAGAAAATGTTGAGACTATTGTGCTAAAAGCAAGATTAGCTGAGCGGCGGAAATTGCAAAGACAATGGGCTGTTCAGAGTGCTAATTATGAAGACAAAATAAAGATTCAAAAAAGGAAAATTAAAACACTTCAGAAAAAGGTTAATAGGTTACGGAAACAAAATGTAAATTTGATGGAAACCATAGATCAGACAAAGAAAAATTACGAAGTATTGTTCCAGGAAAATACCACACTGGACGGCTATAAACAAACACCAGAAAATTTTACTCCAGCTGCAAAGACGAACAGCTTCATAGAAAAGAACTTACCAGACATACCAGCCGAAATTAAAGAAAAAGTGCAAAAGCAATTGTTAACTCACAATATTCTAGTGACATCATTACAAACTTCATACGAAAGTGCAACAACAGACACAGAAAGAGCTATACTCAAAAGGGCCGTCAATAATGACATTACCAGGAAGTACAGATCAAACAATCGAATGGCTCGAGTTATAGGTTTAAAAGGTGAAATTCGCAGAACGATCGACCGCAGAGCCAAAGACAAAAAAATGCAAGTACCATCAAGCAGATTAAAACATTTTACGAAAGAGACGACGTGAGCAAAGCGACAGCAGGCAAAAAAGAATGTAAAACTTTGAAAAAACAAAAACAGCAAATCAGATACTTACATACTACCTTGACTGAGCTGTACAAAAAATACAGGAATGAAGAAGGTAGAGCAAAATTAACAACTTTTTAAAAATATAGACCATTTTATGTCATACGCCCAAAGATAACAGACCGCAATACGTGTGCTTGTGTGAAACACGAAAACGTATGGTTGAAATGTAGCAAGCTAAAATCGATAGGGATGATTGAAGCAAAATATTACGCTTCAAATGATCCAAAAAAAAATAATGATGATATAACATCACAATTTGTTTGCGACATGAGATCTAAAGATTGTGCGTATGAAGATTGTGACATTTGCAAAAATAAGAAAATAAATTTACGATGGGAAGGAATAGATCCTGCTCAGAACATTTCATGGGAAGAATGGCAAAATGAAAAGCATGAGTATAAAGACAAAACTGGCATAATAAAAGTGACAAAGAAAATTCTGAAGAGTGAGAAGAATGTAACTGTGGAAGAAACTTCGTTAAACTTGTCTGTCAATTGACAGACAAGTTTAACGAAGAAATGAGAAATATAAATAAACACATATAATATTAGGCATCAGTACATACAAGCATCGGATTGTTTGAAAACGCTGTCGGATACAGAAGTAGTTATGATTATAGATTATTCGGAAAATCGGGTTTGCAAATTGGCGACAGAAGTACAGTCGATGCACTTTGGCGCATCCAAAACCCAAATTACTATCCACACTGGGGTGCTTTATACAAAAGATCAAAGCCCAAAATCATTTGCGACACTATCACCTAGCATGTTACATGAAGAGATACAAATAGCCATTAAGAATCTAAAAATAGAGGTAGACAATAAAATAAGCACTTTAAAAGTACAACAAGAAATATCAAAGGACCTGATCGGAAAACTAACGGATCGAATCAGCTCAATAGAGGGACAGCTGTTAATTATGAAAGAAGAAATAAACAAGAACACATCAATATTACCACAAAACTCAACCAAAAAATGACCACATGAAGACCATAATTCTATACGGTTTAGATCAACCTAACTGGGAAGATGATGATGAGCTCTACAAAAGAGTCATATATATATTCAGGGATATCCTAGCTGTGAACTTGGATGGATACATCGAAGATCTGCGTAGATTGGGTCGCAAAGGAGCCAGAAATCCAGTGGCCATTGAATTAATAAGTAAGAGAATGGCTAAGTACATAATAGCCAACCAAAAACACTTCATGAATACTGGATTAAGTATCTGCTACCATTTAGACGAAGAATCGCTGAAACAAAGAAAAGACCTTGTCAAAATTCTCCGTGAAGCAAGGAAAGAAGGCAAACACGCAGTCATACGCAACAACCGTCTCCTCATCAACGGGAAGCCTTACCAAGACTCCACGTCAACACCAGTTTAACTTACTAACAATGCCTTATCCGCTCATGACAGCATGTCTGCAACAAATCACGGCAGAAACACCCACAGTGGCCAAAACAATAACTATTGCAACGATATCATCTCAGCAAATAATGACAGCAACAGAAACACACCCAGTGGCCAAAACTATAACTTTCGTGTGTATTATATCAAAATATAGGAGGTTTAAACCATAATATACCTCTTATAGAAACTGACCCTAGAATAAAAGAAAATAGTATTATATGTATAAGTGAAACATGGTTGTTGGTAGGAGAAACAGAACTTACACAAATAACAGGTTATAAATTGGCTACATTCTTTTGTAGAAAGCATCATATTCGTGGAGGTGTTGGTATTTATGTCAGAGAGCATATACATTTCAGGGAACTGGTTGATATTCCTGAAATGTCGACCGAATTAGTGTTCGAGGCCTGTGGTATTGAAATTCCGACATCTAATTTAATAATAATTCTAATATACTGGCCAAATAGCAGCAGAATGCCAGATCTTTTTCATAGTTCTCTAGATAAACTCTTGCATAGTTTACAGCTAAAGTACAAAAAGAAAAATATTATAGTGGGTGGTGACTTCAACGTTAATATGCTAGGGACAACCCCAGCCAGCTCACGATTATTAGATCTATTTAAAAGTTTCAATTTTTACCAGCAAGTTAAGGAACCATCTAGAATTACACCAGAAACGTGCACTTGCATAGACCTCATTTTTACCAATTTCAGCGAACCGAGCACAATAGTAACCACTACTGAATTTGGTTTATCTGACCATAGAGGTGTTACAGTTGCTGTACCCATAGACCTAACAAAAACACAACAAGAGCCAAAAACTTGGCATACACTAAAGAGAAAATTTAGCTCATTAAATATTCAAAAATTCATTGCAGTTTTAAGTATAATAAATTGGTAAATATACTACAAGCCACTGCAAACGTTGATAAATACTTTGATACTTTTTATAACAAAATAAACAAACATTGGATCAATGCATACCAAAAGTTAAAATCAAACTTAATCATAAAAACACACAAACATGGATAACTAAAGGTATCAAAAAATCATGCATGCATAAACGTCTTCTTAGAATTCATACATCACAAACAAAAAGCACAATCTTTAAGAACCATTACAGAGAATATTCAAAAACTCTAAAAAAGGCAATTACTAGATCAAGGAAATTAAACTATATAACAAGACTTAAAAACTCAAAAAACTTCATCAAAACCGTGTGGCAAGTAGTAAAAGAGACATCAAACAAACATCGGAAAATAAACAAAAATAACATCGAATTACTAGAGGGAAACAAAAAAATAAACGATCCGAAAAATGTAGCTAATACCTTCAATGACTTTTTCCTATCTGTCGGCGAAAACCCTAACAACTCCTTTACAACCCCACCAGGTAGACCAGTACTAACCCCGCTCGAAAACTCATTTTACATCCACCCTGTAACTGACAATGAAGTATACACAATTATTAAAAAGTTAAAGAATAAAAACAGTGCAGGATTTGACGACTTCCCTACATCTTTATTAAAACAGTGTCCTCAATACCTAGTCACGCCGTTAGCATTCCTGATAAACCAATCATTCAATACCGGCTGTTTTCCTAATTTGTTAAAAAAGTCGATAATCAGACCGTTACACAAAAAAGACTCTAAACAAAACACCAATAACTATCGCCCAATCGCCCTTTTGTCTTCATTTGCTAAGATTTTTGAAATCGCAATGTATAACAGGCTTTACATATTTTGCGAAAAGTTTAATGTTTTTAATGATAATCAGCACGGATTCAGAAAAGCAAGGTCTACTACACTAGCAGTTTTTAAATACATAAATAATATCTAAGACGTTATTAATAATGGAAAAAACAGAATTGGCATTTTTCTCGACATGCGCAAAGCTTATGACCGGGTTCTTCACAATATCATGATTAAAAAACTTTCAGGAGTCGGCGTGCGAGGCATAGCCCTTAATTGGTTCGCTTCCTACTTAGATAAACGCACACAGCATGTAGAAGTAGATCATTACAACCATCAGACAGGTGAGATTTCTAAAGTAAAATCAAAAACTAAAATCGTACACAGATCAATCCCACAAGGCAGCTCTCTTGGATGTTTGCTGTTTTTGATTTATATAATCGACCTTCCGAAAGTTATCGAAGACTCGTGCACACTATTTGCAGATGACACTTCTGTTCTAATCCCAGGCAATCACGTCCACTCATTAAATAACCATCTAAACTCCACATTTGATACTATCGTCAACTGGCTCGAAGACCACAATCTCGAACTTAACCTTAATAAAACTAAACTAATACAGTTTCATCCGTACCAAAGAGCTCCACTTGAGATAAACTTTTCATTTAGGGACAAGTCAATTGGATGTGTGAACAACTATTGCTTCCTGGGAATTCACATTGATTCGAATCTCAACTGGAAACATCATATCAGCAAATTGAAATCTAAATTATCTAGCTTTTCATACGCCCTAAACGAAATTAAGAAAGCAACAGATCTAGAAACCGCCCTGAAAGCTTACTATGCATACGCACATTCTCGTCTTCAATACGGCATCGTACTGTGGGGAAAGAGTGTCGAAATAGACAACATCTTCGTTCTACAAAAGAAGTGTGTTAGAATTATAGCTAATATAGACCGAATGACCAGCTGTCGACCATATTTCAGAACAATAGTCAATAGTCAATAGTCAAAGTACTTTATTACTGTAGATATTTACATATACTTAGCAAACGTCATTTTTTGCCTCTTCTCTACATTGGACCACTGTGGGAGAAGAAGGGCGTAGAAACTCCCACAGATTTATTTTTAGATCTCTTTTAAAAATAGGTTGTGCTTAACTAATACAAATATGAAAAATTTATTTGTTATGATTAATAAGCAGGAATAAATAATTACAAAATTATTAACAGCAAGGTCTGTGTTGAGCCAGATTAACCCCATACAGTCCTGTCATTTAAGTAATCTTGAACATTGTAATATCCCTTTTTCGACAAAGTCGCTTTAACATGCTTTTTAAATTGCTCAAATGGCAATTTCAAAATCTCCAGAGGTATCTTATTGTAGTAGAGAATGCACTGACCCTTGAAAGAATTGCTAACCTTCGCGAGTCTAAAACGGGGCGCACATAGTCTGTGATTATTTCTTAGGTTAACATTACAGCTGTCGCTAAGTTTGGAAAATGTTGTAAGGTTCTTGCGTACATACATTATATTTTCGAAAATAAATTGACTAGCTACTGTTAGTATGTCAATTTCTTTAAAAAGCTCTCTTAAGGAGTCTGTTCGTTTTAAATTATAAATTGCTCGAATAGCTCTTTTCTGTAAAATAAAAATAGTTTGAATATCCGCTGCTTTCCCCCACAACAAGATACCATAGGACATCACACTATGAAAGTAACTAAAATATACTAGCCTAGATGTAGCCACATCCGTGCTTTGTCTGATGTTCCTAACAGCGTAAGCCGCAGAACTTAATTTACCAGCCAATTTATCTATGTGGGGTCCCCACTGCAATTTACTATCAATGGTTATTCCAAGAAACATCGTATCATTTACCAATTCTAACGTGCTGTTGTCTAACACCAAACTGGTCTCAACTTGCCTGACATTTGGAAGTGAGAATTTGATACACTTGGGTTTACCAGCGTTTAACAATAAATTATTAACTGTGAACCAATTCAAGGTTAAAGACAATACACCATTAACATCATCAAAATCTCCTTTTTGTCTTTCAATTTTGAAGACCATTGAAGTATCATCAGCAAACAACACTATGTCAGTTAATTTCTCCACCATGAAAGGCAGATCATTAATATATACCAGGAATAAGAAAGGGCCTAATATGGAACCTTGTGGAACGCCAATTTTAACACCCGATCCATCAGATTTTACGCCGTTAACTTCTGCCTTTTGAATTCTATTGCTTAGGTATGATCTTAGTAGATCCAACGCTTCATTTCTAACTCCGTAATGATTTAATTTAATTAATAGCGTATTATGATCAACACAATCAAACGCCTTCGACAGGTCGCAAAAAACTCCGATAGCATCCTGTGCGGCCTCCCATGCAGAATAAATATGAGATACAAGGGAAATACCTGCATCCGTAGTCGATTTACCCCTAGTGAAACCATATTGTTTAGCGTGGAGTTGTTTTGTACGGTTGAAGTGTGAGAGCATTTGATTGAGTATAATCTTGTCAAATATTTTACTTAGTGTTGGAAGAACAGATATTGGTCTGAAATTTGAAGGATCGCCCTTATCTCCCGATTTGAACAGCGGTATAAGTTTACTGTGTTTCATGAGGTCTGGAAAATCCCCATCGTCAACACATTTATTGAATATATAAGCTAAGTGTGGGGCTATAACTAGAATTACTGAACCAATGACTTTGACTGATATACCCCACAGGTCTTCCGTATTTTTTAAGTTAAGTAATTTAAACGTTTTGACAATGTCCTGGGGATATACATGATGAAATTTTAAATATACATTACTGACGCTAGTGTTATTTTTTAATAAAGTCTCTGCTTCAAATGGAGATGAATTTAGACTGTCCGTTGTGAGTACGGGTACATTGGTGAAGAATGTTTCAAAAGCTCGAGCAACATCAGCGTTGGATTTAACAACATCATCACCTATCTTTAGGCAGAAATCACTGTCCCTTGGTATAACTTTGCCAGTTTCGCGGTTTATTATTTGCCAAACTGTTTTCATTCTATTATTTGAATTTTTAATTTTTCTATTAATGTGTAAAGTTTTTGCAGTTCTACAAACCAACTTGAAAGTTTTGGAATATTTTTTAACATAGTCATGAAATTTTCGATCAAAGTTATAGGTTTTTTGATCATAAAGGTCATACAAGATAACTCTACTTTTACGAATTCCAAACGTTGCCCAGTCATTAAATTTAGATTTACGAAATCCTCACCTTAACTTCGATCTATATTTTAGAACTATCATTATTTGTAAGAAAACATCTACACATGTTCCCTATGCGCGAACGCCCAGCAAACCTTAGACCTCGACCTAGATTAGCTGCCACAGACTCTAATCTAGTATTTGTATCATCAGGCCCTTACAACATGTGCGTAAAAATATATAATAACTTACCACCTTCTATAAAAAACCTAGATAACTTTAAAGAGTTTAAGAACACACTACATAAATTCCTAATAGCCTGCCTATGCCTAATACATTTTACAACCTAGAAGAGTTCTATGATAACGAACCTACCCAACAAAGATAGTAAAATTTGTTAAATGTTAAAATTTTGCAAACTTTTTATTTTTACTACGTTTATAGTTTGTTATAAAGAAAAGAAAGATTTCTATAAGATTAAGATATTGTACCATAGGAAGTAGATTCCTATCTTATGTTTTAGTTTTTATTTTAAAACTATGTTTGCAATGCCCTAGCAGGGCACATGTTAGGGTCTTTATTTGTTATTTGACATCTTATGTACCACATGTATGCAATAAATAAATAAATGAAATGAAATGAAATGAGCACGGTCCTGAGGCTATATGGGCTCACCTGGGTCCTATACTAGACTATATTAAAAACAAGTATCCTAATGTCACCACGATACACTTCTTTTCCGACGGCCCGAGTACTCAATACAGGCAAAAGAAAAATTTCTATTTATTTACAATAATAACGAAAGCCCTAGGATTCCCACATTCCACATGGAAATTTTCGGAAACTTCACATGGAAAGGGTGCCGCTGATGGTGTGGGTGCCGCAATAAAAAGAAAACTCGACAACTTTGTGTCACATGGACTTGACATACCTAACGCATTAGTTGCTTTT
Organism: Argyresthia goedartella; assembly: GCA_949825045.1. Classification (NCBI taxonomy): domain Eukaryota; kingdom Metazoa; phylum Arthropoda; class Insecta; order Lepidoptera; family Argyresthiidae; genus Argyresthia; species Argyresthia goedartella. Next base: position 2,045,259 of record OX463811.1, on the reverse strand, counting down.
AATGCCCTGCAAGAGTCTGACACATCTGTAATGACACATTACATATCTGAAGAGGAGATCAGTAAAAACAAATTACCAGCTGAATTAAAGCCTATCCCACTGACCATGGAGGTACATCAAGTGACCAATACAGAGCTAGAAAACGTTATCGGATACAGGTGCTTAAGTTGTTTCTGTACCAGACCTGTCCATTGTGAATGTCTTGATTTCAAAACTCATCTTCTATTGCCATTGCCAAACACTGTAAAATCTGGTTTAGTGAAAAAAAATCTACAGGACGCCTGGGACTATACGGAAAAAGGACCTAACAAACAAGTCAAGGCTGTACGCGGCAACTTAAAAAGAAAAAGGCAGTCGAACTTAAAAAAGGAACAAATCCCATAAAAGGTAAAAAAGGGAGGCTTGAGATTCCTGATAGTTCGGAGGACAGTGTCGAAGTAGAGTACCTTGAAACAGATGATGGCATCGATAGCTTCTTATCTGATAGCTCTGAATCAATTCCTGAAACGTATTCAAAAGATTCTCAACCATGTTGGATATTAGATGAAAATACAGGAATTTTAGTGAAAGAAATACCATCCCGTTCGGAATCGGAAGCAATAAATACAGATTATATACACCATCAAGAAAATATAAATCCTAATATTCCATGTCTGTCAGGGATAAACATTTTAGAAGATTAGCCTATTGTTAAAGACAAATAGGTTTTAGTTAGATTTCAGACAAATAAGACTACGAAATATTACGTCGGGCAAATCCTTGAAGTAAACGGAATAAATCTAAGAGTTAAGTTTATATATAAGCAGAAGATAAAATCGACATGTGTACTTTCGATATTACCAAAGTTTTGAACGATCCTATCAACAACCGTCGCGGAGTTCTACAATTTGACGATGACTTAAATAAATTTAAGATGTACTAAAACTATATATAATATAATTGAAACGGTTATGTTAGAAGTACCTATTATATAAAACATTTGCCAATAAAAAAATAAACTTCGACATTTTGACTTTCCTTTTAGACAGATCTTTATGAAACTCACGATTGTTACGTTACTGATGGCCAACGTGTGTTACTGATTCACGAATGTTATGGTAATAATTTTTACGATCATACCCATAGGTATCAGTATGTGGATATGCTTTTGGGCGAAAGCTCAAGCAGGGTTGCCAGATATCTCGTACAGTTACGAAATTTACAGTCTCTGTACGAGATACGAGAATGATAAAAATCTCGTACACTTTTGTACGAGATTTTATCAATTTTCACTGGCTGCGCCATGTATCCCAGCTAAAAATATATCAATCATGTAAACCTATTTGTGCCACAAACGATCGACTCAGCACATCACTAGATTCACTACCACATCACTAAATGAAACTAAGTCTGGCCCTTGTCTTTGAGCGGGGAATCCCCGCATTGTGTATTTACTTGTTGTTGTCCTTATTGAACTAATGTTTACATCGATAAATCTTTTTCATCTCACAAAATAATACGCGTAGGGCGCGGGAAATGTATTTTTAAGCATAAGTGTTTGAAGTTTTTAAATTTCAAGTGCGTTTTGTCTTTTTATCTAATTATTGAAGAGTAAGACATAATGAGTAGTAGTGACAGTGAAACTTTGTCAACACCACCCAAAAAGAAAGAGAGAAAAGGAGGATGGACGACAAAAAAAAGGGGACACAGTTTTTGAACATCGTAAGCAAATCTTTCGAGATGAGTGGTTACAGAATCCAGTATTTAGAGACTGGCTTCAGCCAGATCCCAAGAATCCAAAGAAGGCGAAGTGTGAATTCTGTCCAGAAAGTTCCCTGGTCGCTGAAATCTCAAACCTCAAAACCCACGCCAATTCCAAAAAACATTTGAGGAACACACCTGGCCCTGGCACATCAGGTCAACAGTCCCAAAAATTTACTTCATTTGGTTTTAAGATGGGTACAACACCAAAAAACAAACAGAAGGATCGTGCTGAAATCAAACTAGCTGCATTTTATGCTGAACATAATATTGCTTTTTCTGTAGCTGACCATTTGACTGATCTACTAAAAGAAATTATTTCCGATTCCAAGTTAGTACAAGAGATTGAGCTTAAGCGTACTAAAATCACAGCAGTTGTAAAAAATGTCATTGAGGAAGGCACTAGTGGTGGGCGTTGAATGAACGGACTAGTCGAATTAACCGTCCACGTACAATAGACCTTTCAACGGTTCACCGTTTTTCGGTCGACCAGTTGAATTCATAGACGGCTAAATAAACGAGTATCGATCTTTGTTTCAACTTGCGACGCGACGAACGATGTATGAACGTAGCCGTATAATACACGTCATCTTCATTTGGTCGATTGCATCCTAACACGACCAGTGGTCAAACTAATTTCAACTGTAATGTAACGTCATTGCGTTGATTTTTCTATGAACTAAAATGAACGATAGTCCTAGACTAGAAAAATAAAATGGCGGTTTGGCGCGCGTATGGCTGATTGGCTGATTAGTTTGAATATTTTGGTTTGTTTACTTATTAGATACTGCAGTCAGTCAGTTTGCGACTCATTACATATAACAAGGTACTCTGTGCTCATTACGCATGTGCAAGGTCAGACGCTTTTGCATATTTTCTTTTGCGAGTGCAGTTTTGCAAATTATACGTTTTGTACCTAAATGGTTTATGGACTGTTAATAGTTAATGCAAATAACTAGTTTAAATAGTAATATCGTGCAGTGGACATTGTAGTAGAACCTCGATAACTCAAACCTCCGTAACTTCTACTGTAATTATTTTAATTTCGTAGGTACAGTCGAATACATCGTCGCGTTGTAACGTCGCAAGTGTTCACAACGTATAGAGAAACCATTGGGTCGACGTTTTGACTAATCGATGATTTCAACTAGTTAATGGACTAGTCGATGAACGCTATTCGACGGTCTAGTCTCGTCGACAGAAATCACGTCGACGACTCACCACTAAAGGGCACAAAGTACACTTGGCGAATAAATTGAAATCAACTATGTTTTCTGCGCTTACTGATGAGACTACAGACGTATCTACGGTCAAAACGGCTTGTGTTGTAGTACGTTATTTTGACAATGAATCTCAGAAAATCTGCAGCGTATTCTGGGAACTGTACAAGATTTTTAAAGACACAAGACACCGATGATGTTCCTGCAGCTAACGCTGAAAATTTATACAGAGCGCTAGTGGATTATTTTACCAGTCGTAATGTGCCACTTACAAACATGATTGGCTTCGGGTCGGACAGATGTAACGTCATGATGGGGAATAACGATCCAGTCAAAACTCGTTTGTTGAATGACTTACCAGGGATTGTTATTTCAAAATGTGTTTGCCATTCAGCCCACTTATGTGCAAGTCAGGCTTGTAAGGAGATTCCGGAATCTGTGGAACAACTTGCTCGTGACATATATAACTTCTTCAGAAACAGTGACAAGCGACAGTTTGATATCCGCAATTTTCAAGCATTTGTCGAAGTTGAGCCACACAAAATATTGAAACCTTCTCAAACAAGATGGCTTTCCTTGACAGCAGTAGTAGCAAGAGTCTTGGAGCAATGGGAAGCACTGCGCTTATTCTTCATTGACTTCACTACCAACCCAATACACAAAGTGAAAGCTGAGGTGAAAAATCGTGCCGTAACCATCTTAGAAAAGCTGTGTGATCCTTTCCACAGGCTATACTTTTGCTTTCTGGACTGGTCATTGCCTTTGTTCACAAAATTAAATCTCGAATTTCAGAATGAAAAAGTGGTTATTCACAAGCTACACGATAAAATTCGAGATTTATATCAAGAAATCCTTCTTCGTTACTTAAAACGGGAATATGTGATGCAGCCGAATGCTAGTTCCTGAAAATGAACAGTTCCAATTAAGTGACACTGCAACACAAACTTGACACAGCAATGTATCTTGGCATTAAAGTGTACGAAATGCTGAAACATCCTGAAGTAGACAGGGACCCCGGAAAAAAGGCATTGTTTTTCACAAACTGCAGAAAATTCCTCAAGACTGGCACCTTGGAAATAAAAAAACGTTACGATATGGATGAACCTGTGCTGTCAAAACTCCAAGCTCTAGGACCAGTATCAGCTCTCTCTAACAATTTCAGAGATCAAGTCCCAACATTGATGCCGCTCATGGAAGTCGTGCCACGCATAGTTGCGACTTATAATGAAACTCAAAAACAGCAGATAGACGATCAATGGCGAAGATTGCCTGTTGCAATAGCCCGCCACCCTGCACAGCTTCCAACGAGTAAACAGCCTGATGAGTTTTGGGCGATTTTACTAAAGACTGAAGATTTTTTTGAATTGGTTAGTTTTGCCCTTGCAGTTTTGTGTTTGCCTCATACAAATGCAGACTGTGAACGAGTGTTCAGTAAAACAAATTTATTGAAAACAGACCTCAGAAATCGTCTCGTTACCAGTGTTTCCACTATAACAATTTCATTCCCCCACGTCTCAATTTAGATTTCCCCTTCTCCGGACTTTTTTCCCCTCAAAAGTTATTTAGCTGTAGTTTTTAGTTTTGACACCACACGCCACACCTAAAAAAAGGCCTATAACGTTTTTCTTGTATAGCTTGCTATATTAATATTATTTACACTAAATACGTCAACAAAATCATCTGCAAAATTTGACGACTTTGCTATAGTATAGATAGCTGCACATCACTAGCTTTCAATTTTTATGTTGGTAACACTTGAGTCATATAATATCAAAGCCTGCAATCTCCAATATTGGTATAAAAAAAGTTAATGATGTAAATATTTTCTATTTCTAGTAAATGAGCATTCATTTCAAAGATGGCATTCTCCCGTAGAAAAAGCGACTTAAATAAAAGTGTTCATAACAAAATCGGCAGTCTCCATCAATGTCTCTATCAAATATGGCAGTCTCCACTCCGACCAATCAGAGCGCAGCATTTAGTATGGCGTCTGTCTTCCCACAGCACAGAACTGCGCGAGGTTTTTACGTTATTTTGCTGTGATTTTGAAGTGAAAACTGCTGTAACTAGTGAAAAACAGGAACTATGGATAATCGTGTTCAGCCCTGTCCACCAAGAGAGTTAAGAAAACGAAAAAAAAAATGAAGAAAATTGAAAACGAAATGTGCGTAAAAGGGAGAGGTTAGTACCATGCCTAACATGTTTTGATACTTGTCTTTACTGTAAGTTCTTTGAAGTGTGTTTTAATTTCAAAATGTTATGTTAAATTGTAATTTTATGAAATGCTTTGCAATCTAATGATGTTTTTATACTCATAACAAGTTTTATTAAATAAGTGTAAAAAAAGTCGGAATAGTGCGAGTCGGACTCGCGCATGAAGGTTTCCGTACGATTATGTATGAAAACGGCAAAAAAACACGTTTGTTGTATAGGAGCGCCCCTTACATATTTATTTTATTGTGTTTTTGGGTACGGAACCCTAAAAACAAGCAAAAATGGTTAAAAGTATTTTTATATAGCCTATTGTGTGTCCCACTGTTGGGCAAAGGCCTCACCGTTTCGAGCCCACGCATCTCTTGTCGCCGCTATAGTGGTCGGAGTGGTCCACAGTATTAGAAGTTTTTTTTTTAAAAAGAAACCTTTTTTCAGATACTCATCGAAGCAACTTCCTGGGCGACCAAGATGTGGACATGACACAAAAGCTTTTAGATGTGGAGCTGTATCTATGGCCGACGTAAAATATTTCCATGACGCTTTTTTCAAAACCAAAGAAAAAGCAAAACAAGATGCGTTTATTTTAAAGTATTGCAAACCCAAAAATATCAAAAGGCGGCGAGGACAAAATGGCCCCAGAAAACTTCTGCAGACTAAATATAAGATGTACTGTTTGAGTCAAAGAGCTGTCGTGCCGATTTGCCAACAGGCATTTTTGAAGATTCTGCATCTAACCAAACATAGGATCCAGACAATCGTGAATCATTTTTTCAAATCTGGCACATTATTACCTGAAAATCGTGGTGGTAGTCACAAGCAGCATAAATTTGCAGCAAAGCTCGATGCAGTTAAAAAATTCATAAATTCTTTTAACTGCGATGAAGCACATTATTGTCGGGGCAAAACAAAACGATTTTACTTGGCGCCAGAACTAAGTATTAACAAAATATTCAGAATGTATAATGCACAAGCAGATGCAAACTTAAAAGTTAAGAAAGGATATTTCAGGAGCATCTTCAACAATTATTATAATTTGGGATTTGGGACACCGCGAACCGACGTGTGCTCTACATGTCTCCAGTACGATGAATTAATAAAAACTCACGAAAAAAACAAAGATGTTGAAAAAAAAGCCGATGTTATGGTACTTAAAAGAGTTCACAAATTACGCGCGAAAGCTTTCTTCGAATTAGTCCGGGAAGAGGCAGATGGTATGATTACATTTTGTTTCGATTGCCAAAAAAATTGCCCTATGCCTAAATTATCGGATCAAAGCACATATTACTCGAGACAGTTATATTTATATAACTTTACAATATGCCAAGGTAGCTCAAAAGCCACACTATCTGCACAAAATACATTTGCTTATTGTTGGACTGAGGATAAATTCGCAAAAAGTTCAAATGAAATAGCATCAGCTGTATATCATCGGCTTTGTTCGACGGATTGGACAGGTATTACCAAGGTGCGTTTGATAGCGGACGGCTGTGGGGGACAAAATAAAAACTCAACTATGGTTGCCATGCTAGCCAAGTGGCTTACAAATAAAGCACCAACTGATGTAAAAGAAATACAGTTAATATTTCCTGTCGTGGGACACTCGTTCATTCCTTCAGATAGAGTTTTTGGTTTTATAGAAAAAGACGTTCGTAAGATGGAGACAATAAAAAACGCTGAAGGCTATTTGAACATTATTAAAAACTACAGTACTGTTATAAAACTGGGAGAAGGCGATTGCAAGGTCTATAATTGGAGAGACAATTCAAAATCTGTATTGAAAGATGTGGGTGCATGGCCTTTCCCTTTTCAAAAGTCTAAACGGTTCTTTATTAAGAGGACAAAGAGTAAAGTTGATGTTGTAGTTAAAGGGAATCTTTACTATAGAGTAAACGAAGGATTATTTGGAGGCATTACAAAAAAGAACAAAAATATTAACATGATGAATGCACAACAAATTAATTCTTCAGGAAAATTAAACGATAATAAATTGACAGATGTCAAGAAACTACTAGAAACGCACTACGGAGATGGCTGGATGAATGATGAAGAACTTGTGTATTATAAAGAATTAATACAATGTCAACATAATAATACTACCGAAGATGCTATCCCACGGGAGGACGACGAAATTCTTTGTGAATTTCAAGAAGATAGTCCAGAGTTAAGAATTTAATTGAGTATAATTTTATTAATACATTTCATTTGCGTTTTATTTCTGAAATTAATACCTAACCGATAAAAAATGCACAATTGAAGAATGTTTTGAAAAAATCACTAGCTTTGTATTAATATAATTTTGTACGAATTAACTGCAAGTTAATGGAATGGTAAATAATTCTATATATATAACCTATACTTTTTCCGCATTTTTTTAATGTAACATGCTTAAGTAGTTTTTCCAAAACATCCTTCAAATACAACATTTTTGGGAATTAGCAGTTCTCTCAATATTTTTTGTCTGACATTGCTACAGGAATTTACATTTGAGTGTACAGCGATTACTAAACGTTATCAATATTTTTTCAGAATATAGAAAAGGTTCCTTTGCGCTCATCTGAAAAACCCGGCGCTAGTACATGCTCTGCTGATGAAGCTCAGCCCGGAACGAGTTTTCTTCAGTCCATTAGTAATGTCGAGATTAAAAAAGAACAATTAGATCCTCAAACATCGTCAGCAATGGAAGTCGAAAATGAAAAAGTGGCTGATAAGACTGAAGACGAAGAAGAGGGATACAATACTGAAAATGAAAAAAAGCAGTTGGGTAGTTCAAAATCTATGGCAAAAGGTAGGAAAAAGATATTTAAGAAGAAGTTTCAGCATGATTGGCTTAAGCTACCTGAGTTTAATGCATGGTTGTTAAGTGGGAATAAGGATGATGATGCAATTTGTAAGGTATGCAATGTGGTTATGAAGGCGGGAAAATCTGAGCTCAAAAAGCATGGTGATGGAAAAGTTCATAAAAAACACATGGAAGCGTGGCTACAGTCAAATCAACCTAGTATTACAACATTTGTTGCAGAAAATACAAAGCTGAAAAACACCGAAGCTGCCATTTGTTCTTATATCGTCGAAAACAATCTTCCTATTTCATCGGTTGAACCATTAATTGAACTTATTAAATCTCTACCAGAGAAGGCAATCACGTCCCAAATCTGTTTAGCAAAACAAAAAGCCACTAACGTCATTAGGAATGGTTTGCGCCCATTTTTTAATGATATACTTGTTAGTGAACTGAATGATCATTTGTTTTCCGTCTATATTGACGAAACAACTGATGTTAGCGTGAAAAAGCAACTAGCGATACTAGTCAGCTACTGCCATAATTTTGTAACAAAAGTAGATGTGGTCGACGTTGTAGATTGCCCTGACGGGACCGCTGTGGGTTTGTACACACAAATGATCAACACGCTGAAAGAAAATAATGCGCCTCTGCAAAACTGGATAGGCTTTTGTGCTGATACAACTTCAGTCATGATGGGACAGCATAACTCTGTGTCTCAACTAATCAAACTAAACTATCCTCAAGTATTTGTGTCAAAATGCTCTTGCCATATGATACATCTGGTGGCAAGTAACGCATGCACTAAGTTAAGCAACTCTTTAGAAGATTTGTGCCGCAATGTATACAATCATTTTGGAAGGAGCCCTAAAAATTCTGCTGCTTTCAAAGAGTTTCAAAGCTTCCATGAAGTCAAACCTCATAAAATTTTGAGAGCTGGTCAAACCAGGTGGTTGTCGCTTCAAGCATGCGTGCGAAGAATTTTAGAACAGTGGGATCCATTGAAGAGCTACTGGAAAGTATTAAACTTCGAAGATCCAACACATGCAAACCGCCACACTCTCCAAACCTTGGAAAACCCTTTGATAAAAAGTCAAATGCATTTTGTAGACTACGCTCTTGGAATGTTTAATGAGTTTAACTGCATGTTTCAAGCTGATTTTCCTAAGTTCTCAGAATTGAAGATTCAAACTGAGGAATTAATCAAAACATTGGCGTTAAATTTCATGAATAGAAACTATGTCAAACAAACCCCTGCTAACCAAATCAATCCTCATCAGACAGAAGAACATCTTGAGTTGAACCGTATTTATTTAGGTGTGGATCCAACCTGTTTATTAGCAGAGATTGAACAGAAAGAAAACTGTGAAGTTCAGAAAATATTTCAGTCAGCAAAATTGTTTTATATTGAAGCGATCGTACAAATTAAGAAACGATTTGTATTTGAAGACGTGCACAATGATTCGTCTTTTTTAAACCCGAAAAATGCCAATGATTTGCACCCTATATCACTGTACGAAATCGCGAAAAACACATTCCGTCGCACATTACTGTAGATTTAACAGAGCTGGACAAGGAATGGAGAAATCAAAGTCTCCTTGCCGATACGGATTGTAACGATTGCATAGATGCTGTAGACTATTGGAAAAAAATGTTTGTAAAAAGAAATATCGACGGCAAACGCAAATTCCTTCAACTGCCTATTTTGGTAAACTATTTTATGTCACTGCCTTTTTCCAACGCTGCTGTTGAACGATTATTTAGTGATCTGAAAAATATCAAAACAGATAAACGCAATAGGCTGGATAATGAAACGCTTGCATCAATCCTCTGTGTAAAATCTGGCTTAAAAAGAACGGGAGTAACATCTGTACAAGTAATGAAAAATCAGGTAGAAATACCACACCTTAAGTTTGTGCAATCCAATGCAACTGCAAGCGAATCTAAAAAAATTAGACTTAGCATGAATAAAGTATAACTATACAATTCGTGTTTTATTTATAGCCTAACCAGAAATATAATAGGAGCTGTATACTTAACTTTTATTCTAAGTCAGTTTACGATGTCAGCGCATAAGTTTTATTTTAAGCCAAAGAATGGAACTAACATTGATAGATAATGTCAAAATTCACCAATCACGTAGCAGTTAGAGCCATCTTTTCTCATCTGTCTAGGTTTTATCTATGATTTCCCGCAATTTCCCCTCATATAGTCTTTCCCCTTTTCCTTCCCCTCTGGATCCTAATTTCCCCTTAAAAGGGGAACTTCCCCTCAATGTGGAAACACTGCTCATTACAGACACAGTGAATGGAACACTTTTAGCTGCCGATAGCGCCAAAGGCCTAACTCACCAAGGAAATTGCGTTAATTTTGAACCCTCCCAGGAAATGTATTCCTGAATGACAGCTGAAAAACTATATAATAAAAACAAAGAAGATTTTACCAATGTCCCTGACATTACATATAATTAGATTGATGACAATACCTCCATATCTACAATACAAGTAGAACAGAATACATTTCATTCCTTATGTGTACTTATATTTAGCTTGCTTTATTAAGATGTAGAATATAATTATATTAATAATACGAATAAATTGTTTCATTTTACATTCCAATGCGCAAGGCGTAATACTTCCGTAAATTATGGATTTCATGTGTTTTCTTTTTCTTTATACCTGTACGAGATTATGTACTAAAAGTACGAGATATTTGGCATCCCTGGTACGAGAAAAAATATCCGCCATCTGGGAACCCTGAGCTCAAGTCATATTTGCTTGAACAGCAGAAACTTCCCTTCCCTGTCTGAACAACTCGCCGCAACTCAACTTGACGACGACGACGTAATCGCATCAGAAAAAGCAGTTGTGTTGTGTCACACATTTTTTTTAAGTTATTATTAATTTATTGTCTTATTTATTTATTTATTTTTCATTTTATTCACACAACACATATTATTTCAGCCTTGTATATACACACCGATCATAGTTTATTTAAATATGAGTAATATTATGTAGGTAAGTATTGTACGCACACTACACGGCAATTGTGGCACGTGCGGGCACTACCTGGCACTAACTGAAAATCAGCGCTGAGGGCCTCCACCCCCAGCACAATGCTGAGTTAGTGCCTTTTGCACAGCAAGGACACACCGTGACCCTGGCCAATAATTGTTTACAATTAGTTGTGTTTTTAGATGTTTTGTTTTGTTTATTTTACTTTTTTGTTTTGTCCTACTGTAAGGTGTGTTTTTTGTGTGTAATAAATGTCTTTCATTCTTTCTTTCTTTCTTTCTTTCTAGACATGAAGGCTACCCTTAAAAATTGTCAAGAAATGACCCCAAAAATGGATAACAATAATAGACAACTTAGGTGATTCCAGACAAACCCCATCAAAAAACTGACAAACAAGAGATCCTAGATAAGGTATTAACTCTACGAAAATCAAAGACTGGCCCCGAAAACAATAAGGACAGCATAGAAGCAAGTCAATCACAATGTACTGCAACGAGTGACATTCACTGCGTTATAGGCTTCGACGAGCATCATCTTTCAAATGAAAAGAAAGATTTTGATGAAAACAGTTGGGTGCTGATTAGGTTCACAGATAAATATTACGTTGCACAAATATTAAGTAATTGCGAATTCGGTACATATAAAGTATTTCCTGTGAAAAAAATAAGTACAAATAAGTTTTGTCATGTCGACCTTTATGAGCTGGATAAAGTTTCTGAATCTCATATTGTATGTTCCCTCTCGGAACCTCCCTGATAAAAGCTGCCAATACATTTTCAACAACTTACCAAATGTCAATTTTCTATAGTTACTTGTACTAAACATCAACATTGATACTCACAGAAACGAATATTGTGACTAAAACATATTTTTTTTTATTCAAAACTATCATAAATAATGGTGCTTGGGTTTGCTGGAAGAGATCTCTATTTAGAGATAAGCATGCCTTTGTAGATGTCCTTTCTGTCTTCTTATATCTTATGTCGTTTTATGTGCAATAAATATATACGAAATAAGGAAATGCTGATTATCTGGTTAATTAACAGGTTTGTCTGAACAAATGTTGTTTGTATTGAAATTCTAATCTAGAGTAACATTTTAAGTTCATTTTGTTTAAAATATTTTGTTAATTTATTTGAATAAATGATTTTTCACAAAATATTTCACAATAAATGCTGATTATCTGGATTATCATGTTTGTCTGAACAAACGTTGTTTGTAATTCTAATCTAATCTACAGTAAGCATTTAAGTTCATTTTGTTTAATATATTTTGATAATTTTATTTCATTGAATTGTCTTGCACAAAATATTGCCCATGGCAAATTTTTCATTAAATACATTATTAGAACATTCATCATTTTATTATGAACACTACCTTTATGTTTACATGCACGTTACATTTTGTACATGAGCGTAACAAAACATATGCGTAACATAAATTTACAAGTGCGTAACAATACAATTAATTTGAGAGAGACCCAGACGTAATTTTGAAGGGTGTGCTCACGGACCGCCTCAAGGTGTCTGCAGAGTGCCTCCGTGACTTGAAGGTGGTGTGGTGCATAGGCTGGGTGCCAAGGGGACGAAATCTCGGCCGCTGCTTGTACGCTTCGCAACGCACACCGCGCGCAATGAAGTTTGAAGTCTGAAGAAGGAGCTCGGGGGCTCGGGTATAACTGTGTCCGAGTTCTTGACCAAATCCAGACATGGTGTCTTCATTGCAGCACGCAAGCACTTCGAAGTGAGCAAAACTTGGACTTCTGATGGCAAGATACACCTGTTGCTGCCTGACGGGTCGCGGCAAAAGCTTGAGTGTTGGGCTGATTGACGGCCGCTAATTGATAAGTTTCCCAGCAAGGAGGCCTCCTTGCCTACCGGCATTGGGAAGAAACTCGCTGCGGAGACTACAGTTGGCTCCGCCAAAGGCGCAGTTACCAGGCGACAGGCGGCTCAGACGCAGATCAAGAAGATGTAAGGTTAGGTTCGTCTGTCTGCAAGCCAGTCATACTCGGCCTTCCATTTTCTTGGTGCAGTGGTCATTTGGCTGTGTTAACTTTTTATTTGCGAGGTAGTAGCACTTTTTCTTTGTGTCCATTATGAGTCTAAAGTACAATTTTCGGCTCTTTAGACATTACGACATGGTTGGTCTGTCATTGTTTTTTTTTTTTTGTAATGTTTTTTCCTTTATGGTTTTTTTTTTTTACTTTTCATTGTGCACGCATCTGCGTCTGTGTACTTTTTAACAGTGGGATTGAAACGCAAACCTCAAACTTTGTACTAAATTATTTTTAAAGTGTTGGCAGAAATGTTTGCGTTTCGTTCGGGCTCCATGTCGCGGTCCTTGCGTTTACCTCGCCGTGGCACTCTAACTTCCAAAACATTTTTCATGTTATGTTCTATTTTATGTTTCTGTGCCTTCACTGTCCGCTGCACAGTTGTTAATTTATTTTACCCTGTGAGTTGTTAATAACTGAATGAAGTAGGTTTTCTGATTACTAACAGCAATCCTTGTCTGGTTAGGGGTCTAGGTTATGCCGTTAAGTTATTTATTTGTTTTTTTTTTTGTTGTTTTATTAATATTTACATTATTGTAGTATATATTTTAATACATATATCTATATTATTTACCTATATATAGAATGGATATCCATAACAATAGCTTCTTGTCGTGTGCTTCTAGAGATGAATTTATTAGTGCGGAAAGCGATATTTCCACTGTGGAAGAACCGCTTTCCGTCAAACTTAGGACTGTCTTTGGTGGGTCAGGGAAAAATCTGAACATAGTGCACATCAATGCTCAAAGTATTCACACTAGCTACCCCGATCTCATCGAGGTTTTTTCTTAGCAACGTGTTGACGGCATCCTTGTCTCCGAGTCGTTCCTTAAGCCTTCACTCCCTTCATCCATGTACTCTCTTCCAGGCTTTAGGCTATATAGGAACGACAGAACCGGAAAGGCAGACGGAGGTGTCGCTGTTTACCTGCGTGCGGAAATTGCTTGGAAGGTGATTAATGTATCCCCTAGCCAGTACTCCGAGTCTGCTCAATAACTCTTCCTTGAAATTGTTCTTCTTCACAATAAGGTGCTGCTTGGTGTCCTCTATAGCCCCTCTCTTCGTGTTGACTACTTCGAAACCTTTGAATCCCTTCTTAATGATTTGACCCCAATTTACGACGACACTCTCATTCTTGGGGATTTCAACACCTGTCTCCTCAAAAAGAATTCCCGTCCTGCCAAACTCAGGTCCATAGTTGATTCATTCAATCTCCACATCTTGCCACTTGAGGACACTCATTTCAGCCGCATTGTTCTCCCTCTTTTCTAGACATCATAATCGTCTCCAACTTGGATAAGGTTGCCTCTCACGGTCAACTTAACTCACCTTTCTCCTTTCACGATCTCATCTACCTCTCCTATAAGATTAGGTGTCCGAAGAGCAGAACGAAATTTATAGATATTCGAAGCTTCAAAGGCATAGATGTGGAATCCATTAGGACTGATGTCTCACTGGTCGATTGGTCCCCTGTCATCTTGAGCGAGAACGTTGACGACAAAATCCACAACTTTAATGCAATTGTCTTGGGACTTTACGACAAACATGCTCCCATTAAGAAAGTCAGTGTAAAACACCTACCAGCGCCCTGGCTTAACGATGCTATCAAGCGCCTAATGGCCAAGAAAAATCGCGCTAAGTGTAACTACAATAAGGATCTGACAGATGACAACTTTCTCTCCTACAAATGCCTTCGCAATCGATGCAATCGTCTCTGTCGAGACGCCAAGCGCCGCCACATCTTCGAGTGTATCGAAAGGTACACCCCAGCTCAGGTGTGGAAATTCCTCAGGACACTTGGTATTGGCAAATCCCAGGACATGCATTCGGGTGATGTTGATCTGAACGCTCTCAATCAATTCCTCTCTGCTCCATCAGTTGTAATGGACCCTTCTATCAAGGAAGCCACTCTTCAGAGTCTGCGCTCTAGGTCATTACCCAACACCACTCCTTTCAACCTGAGCAATGTTGGAAGCGACACGTTTAAGAAAGCATTTCTAGCAATTAGCTCCAAAGCAGTAGGAGGTGATAATATCTGCCAACGAATGATTCTAACTATTCTTGATGATCTGCTTCCGGCCATAACACTTATATTAAATTTCTCCATTTCAAATTGTTCTTTCCCTACTGCTTGGAAACAAGCATTAGTTATCCCTCTCCCTAAAACATCCAATCCCACCTCCTTTAAAGAGTATCGCCCCATTTCTATCCTGCTGATCCTTTCTATAGTCCTCGAATCCATTGTCCATACTCAGCTCTCCCATTATCTATCCTCTAAAAATCTACTTAATCCTTTTCGGTCTGGCTTTAGAACGGGTCATAGTACTGTTACGGCATTATTAAAAGTAACTGATGATATTCAGGACGACATGGATCAAAGGCAACTCTCGGTGCTGGCTCTGCTGGACTTCAGCAGTGCTTTTAACTGTGGTGACTTCGACATTCTCGTTGAACTTCTCAAATCTCTTAACGTCTCCTCCCTCTCTGCCAGCTGGTTTGACTCTTACCTAAGAAACCGAAAACAGCGTATCAAGTCGGAGGAGGCTTGTACGGAGTGGTGTGACCTCTCCTCCGGTGTCCCCCAAGGTGGCATTCTCTCTCCTCTTCTGTTCTCAATATTTATCAATTCCATATCCGATGTCCTTTCTTCTTCCTATCATCTCTACGCGGATGACCTTCAGATCTATCGTCACTTCTCTCCTGATGATGTAAATTCCGCTTTGGAGGCGTTAAACGCTGACTTGGCTGGTATTAGTGGATGGGCATCGTCATTTGGGTTGCTGGTTAATCCGAATAAGTCCCAGGCCATGATTATAGGTACCAGACACTCTTTAAAGACGTTGCAGCAATTGTCTGCCCCTTCTGTAACTTATAACGGTACTGTAATCATGTATAGCGATAAAGCTAAAAACCTGGGTGTCATCTTTGATAATCAATTGTCCTGGTCAATGCATGGTAATGAGGTCAGCAGGCGAGTTTACGCAACCTTTCATTCCCTCAGGAGACTTCAGAACTTTCTTCCTCGCCAGACCAAAATAACTCTCGCTCAGTCACTTCTTCTCCCCCTCATTGATTATGCTGATGTTTGCTGGGTCAGTGCAAATGAAGAACAACTGAACAAACTCGAACGACTTCAAAATCTCGGGATTCGGTTCATCTTCGGACTGCGCAAGTATGACCACGTATCTCAGCATCGCAGGGAGCTGAAGTGGCTACCGATTCGGCTGCGACGGGACTCTCATATCCTGTGTTTCCTTTATAAT
The DNA here is from genome assembly GCA_949825045.1 of Argyresthia goedartella. NCBI lineage: Eukaryota > Metazoa > Arthropoda > Insecta > Lepidoptera > Argyresthiidae > Argyresthia > Argyresthia goedartella. The sequence continues at coordinate 2,028,973 of OX463811.1, read as the reverse complement.
ATTTTGTGGAACCCTCGTTACCCTAACTTCCTACGTGATCGCTTCGAATTTCTTTCTTCAAGCAGGCCTCGGAGAACTCATATGGCGTCTACTCTCAAAGCTCCAGATCGCTCCACTGCAGCCTACGAGCACGGGTTCAGAATCCGAGCCGTACGACTGTGGAATGAGCTTCCTTGCACTATCAGGGACAATCGATCTCTAAATATATTCAAAAACCGGGTAAAGAAGCACTATACTATATAGTAATTGTGTATGCAGTCTATTTTTAGCAATTAGGGTTATCAGTATAATATTGTTTGTAGTATATATGATATTAGTCGTAGTATTTATAGAGTTTTATTGTACGCGCAGGTCTTCCCCCGCTCAACCATCACCTCTCCTACCATCTTGGTTTGCTGGAAGAAATCTCTTTTGAGAGAAAAGCTCGCCATTGTACATGTTTTTTCTATTATAAGTTATCTGTATGACTGTTTTGTGTAGTACAATAAAGAAAAAATACAAATTACACAAATTGCATTAAATAGTATTATGCGTGTTAAGCCTTAAGCTTTCATTTTTTTAAAGTACCATTCGTAAATAATAAAACAAATTATAATATAAGATATCCTTATAATAAATAAAAAGGTAAATACCGTAAAAACAATAAACGTTGGTTTGGAACGGTCCTCCAGACAATGCGATGTAGTTGTTTCTTATGGAATCCCGTATATTCCCTTCTCATTCTTTACATGGATGTAAGTTAATTAGCCAGAGACAATAAACTATTCACCTTATCAAATAAGCAGCTCAGAACTCGTTCACCTTTTATGAGGTCATGGTACAAAATTAAGTCGTTCAGTTTAAGTACTTTAAGTGAACTGCCTGGATTAAGAGCTGTTTTTTATAAGGTCATAGTAGGCCTCCTGTCAGTCTTTCATCTTTTCATCAAAGAAAGAAGCACAGAGTAACTTATGGAAAGAAGGTTCAACCACAAGCAATGGTGAGTATGAATCATCGTCGTCATCAACGCGTACGGGACTTTGTTACTTCCACGCACGTTTCGGAGGTACAGCATGGAAGTGCCGACAACCATGCAACTATCGCCCGGCGGAAAACTAAAGAAGATCTCGGCAGAGACGGAACCTGAGATCAACAGCATTTCTTCATACCGTCTATTCGTGAATGACATCAACCATCATTTACGATTTCTCGTAGATACCGGAGCAAACATATCGGTATTACCAGCCACTAAACGAAAAATGAAGCCAACAAAAGATATTCTGTATGCAGCAAATAGCACGAGCATCAAGACATACGGCGAGAAAACACTCGAACTTAATCTGGGATTACGAAGACCACTCAGATGCACTTTCATCGTAGCAGACGTGCAGAGACCAATATTGGGTGCAGATTTTTTACGTCACCACAACCTTTTAGTCGATCTTCGGGCTGGAAAACTCATCGACAAGAAGACAGAATTATCAGTCGAGGGAGACATCACTCACACCACTACGCCAAGAATACTCACCATAAACAAGTTGGATCCATACCACGGCCTGCTACATAACTACACCGAGATAACGTCAGCAAAGTTTAACAAACCGAGCGACACCGCAGTCGAACACCACATCATCACTACTGGACCCCCTGTATACCCGCTGCGGTGAACATGTCCACGAAACTGGCTCATTATTCAAATGCTCGATGTAACGAAGCCATATTCGTGGACCAAATTCATAGTTTCGTAGGTTGGCTATTGTTGGCATTTTTACTATAGCAGTTGTCAATTTTAAGTACACTGTTGGAAAGGTAATGAAAGAAAGCGTTGGATAAGGGAAACATTCGATGTTTTCGGCATTCTAACTTGACTATCATAATAATAGAAAAAGTGTTTGAAAGTGTACTCGGGCGCCCGATACTAAATAATAAGTAAGTATGTTTTTTTTCTGGATTTGTGTGATTATATTTAGCTTACTTTATGCTACAAAGTATGCTTTATTGATATGTAGCAGTTTCTTTGAATTAGACGAGTGATTCATGAAATAAATTGCATTAATTCAAAAGCCTATACAATTTTTTTGTTCAGTTTGGTTGTTATATCTTACAGAAACAGATTTAAATTAATATCTGTTCAAATAATAGTATTGATTGAGTCTTTACAGACAGTTTAATACCAATTTTGTTATGTTTTACTACTTATTTCTCATAGAATTTACTTCCCGATAGATTATTGATGGCAAATCTATATTCCTCGATTGCGCGAAGTCATGAAAGTGGCCCGAAATAAGGCTATATGCAAACACGAATTTCTCGTCCTTTATTGTTCTTTACTGTGATATAAAATTTGGTAGATCTATGTGTTGTATGCATGTTGTATGTAGAAAATGGTATACAAAGTGAGTGGGACTTAAAAAAGTAATCGGAAAATAACAAACATAAAAATATATTTTTGTATTCAGGAATGGAAAATAAGCGTCAAGGTCAGGATCGTGGTCGTGGTCGTGGTCGTGGCCGAGGAAAAAGCAAAGCAAAGCGTGAACTTTTTGAAGTCAGGTAGGTGTCCTTAGTAAAAAATATATTATAATAAATATTTTATTAATAACTGCTAAGTACTTTTTCTAAAATATTTGTGTAACGACATTTTGGTTTTAGATCAGTTACTTCGCCAGTGCCGAGTACAAGCCGGCCATCTGCAATAACGTATGACAAATTTTATTTTATTTTATGCATTTAATGACAATTTCCTAATTACTTACATAGTATAATTTAATTCTATTTTTTTTAGTGAATATGAAGATGCCGAAAGGACTTTTTCTCCGCAACCAATTGACATCACGTACGTTTTTACAGTTCCTCTAGGATCTTTAGATGGTATAAGGATGATATTGAAATAAGGGGTTTATTAATAACTGCTAAGTACTTTTTCTAAAATATTTGTGTAACGACATTTTGGTTTTAGATCAGTTACTTCGCCAGTGCCGAGTACAAGCCGGCCATCTGCAATAACGTATGACAAATTTTATTTTATTTTATGCATTTAATGACAATTTCCTAATTACTTACATAGTATAATTTAATTCTATTTTTTTTAGTGAATATGAAGATGCCGAAAGGACTTTTTCTCCGCAACCAATTGACATTACGTACGTTTTTACAGTTCCTCTAGGATCTTTAGATGGTATAAGGATGATATTGAAATAAGGGGGGCCACTTTTAGCTAGCATCACCTCTCTTCCTCTCTCTAACACGATTTACAAGATGGCGGAGCTAGTTGTTATTGCAGCCGCTTACCATAAGATTCTTGTGGCACTGTACATATTTTATTATTGAGCCTCCAAAAATAACTAAATATCAAAGCTGTTTTATTGCATTTTAGAGTTCGGTACCCAAAGGGTGCCAAACGAGACCCTATCACTAAGCCTCCACTAGTCCGTCCGTCTGTCCGTCAGCGGACTGTGTTACACGAACTGTTATAGATAGAGAGTTGAATGATGGTCCGAGTTTTGTTATATAGGTACCAAGGATATGTTTAAATATTATTTTGTTACTTTACTTTTTGAAAAATTACGCAAATAAATAATTTCAAAATTAATTTATTAAGTATTTATTTTTTGAATAATAATTATTTTTTACTTTCGTCGTTTTGTGAGTTTATATATGTTTTTTATTGGATAGGTACGATTTGAACCCAATATGGTATCCCTATTGATGGACATTATTGCCATTTGTCGGAATTAAATGGCAATGGCAATATTTCCGGCAACGGCACATCTATAGATATCCCTTTTTTAATACTTCAAATGATGACAGAGTCCTATTCTAATTAAAAATAAATACCTACCTACTTACATGAAAGCATATTTTTTATAAAAATAATATTATTATTTACCTTTTATTTATTTATATTAAATGTAACTGTTACTACTTTATTGAAACCTACCTATCTATTTCATTCATCATACAAAAATTGCACTTTGGTAATTTTGACGAAGAATAAAATCTGTCTGCCGGGAGCCTTACGCGATCTGTTGCGTAGATGTGCTCTTTTTCACGGCGTGCGTTACATTTGGCTTGATAGTTCAAATATTAGCTCCAGCACCTTACGATGTTTTGATGTTATCAAAATAACGATGAGATAGGCTATACAATGAACTAAAATAAATTATAGGTTGTCGCTTTAGATTTTATTTAAATCGAAATTTTGTTATTCAAACGCCCATAGAATCTAAAGTAAGGCAGCTAACAAAACACATTATTCGACACTATTGTGACTCTATTCTTCTTGTGACATACACAATAATTGCATTTACGATAAGCTTCATGTGTATCCTTCTGGGAATTTAATAGTAAAGTGCGCGCGCCGACCGCTTAACCAGTGTGCGCTCGGGTGTCATATTTTGAAATAGTGTTCGCTCTAGCGGATACTGCAGACCCCGTCCTATACCACCGCACAAATACGAAATAGCAAAGAATGAATTCCGAACAATGATGGATCAAGGAATATGCCGCCCATCAAACTCTCCATGGGCGAGCCCGCTACATTTGGCAAAGAATAAGAATGGCGAATATAGACCGTGCGGCGATTATCGAAAACTGAACGAGATCACGAAACCTGATAGATACCCAATTCCACGACTTCGTGACTTCACATACAACCTAGCCGGCAAAAAGATATTTTCGAAGATAGATCTCCGGAAGGCTTACAACCAGATACGAATGAATGAAAAAGATATAGAGAAGACTGCTGTAATCACGCCTTTCGGATTATTCGAATTTCCGAGAATGTGCTTCGGACTTCGCAATGCCGGACAAACCTTCCAGCGTCACATCGACAACATACTGAGAGGCATGAACTTCGTGTTCCCATTCGTCGACGATTTACTGATCGCCTCAAATACAGAAGAAGAACACAGAAGTCACCTGGAGACCCTATTTTCAACGCTTCAGAAAAACAAGCTGCGAATAAACGTGTCTAAGTGCGTTTTTGGACAACACCAACTGGAGTTTTTGGGATACATGGTCTCAAAAGACGGCACAGAAACCTATCGAATAACGCGTTTCTACCATAATGGCATATCCAGAACCAAAAAACATACAAGAACTTCGTCGGTTTTTGGGGATCATTAATTTCTACAGAGATAACATTCGTCATGCCGCCCATTCCCAAGAGAAACTATATAAATACCTACACCGCGCAAAGAAGAACGATAAGATGCAAATACAATTATCAAAAGAGGAGAAGGAAGCATTTGAAGGGTGCAAAAATGGCATCAAGAACGCAGTTAAATTATCGCACCCCTCTACAACTTCACCGATTTCACTCATGTGCGATGCTTCAAACACTTGCGTCGGTGCCGTTTTACAACAAAACAATGGAGAACAGTGGAAGCCGCTTGGATTTTTCTCAAAGAAATTGAACGACGCCCAGCGCAAATATAGCACATACGATCGAGAATTACTAGCCATATATCTGGCTATCAGACACTTCCGAAAAATGTTCGAAGGAAAAGAAATTGTGGTTTACACGGACCACAAACCACTAAAGTTCGCGCTATTACGACAAAATAGCAAGACAGAAACCCTATTACGCACCAGATACCTGCACTACATCAGTCAGTTCACATCAAGAATCGAACATGTAGTGGGAGAAGAAAATACAGTCGCAGACGCACTGTCACGAATAGAGGACATCACAAGCCCATCTCCAATCGACTACGAAGAATTGTCACAAAAGCAACAAATTGACCCATCATTAAAAGACGTCATGAAGAATCAAAAGCTCGACTTCAAGTATGTGAACGCTCCAAACTCAAGCAAAAGAATATTATGCGAAACATCCACGGGCATCGCTAGACCCTACATACCGGAGGCACTACGTCACATCGCGTACTTAGCGATACATGAGATGAGTCACCCCGGCATCAGAGCAACTCGAAAACTTATGACTCGTCGATTCTTCTGGCCGGGCATGAACACAGACGTCAACAATTGGACAAAAAGCTGCATCGCTTGCCAAAGAGTGAAGGTTCAACGACATACAATTTCACCACTGGAAGAATATGAAAACGCAGAACGCCTATTGCATGTTCATGTAGACATCGTGGGCCCACTACCTATATCGAACGGAAAAAGATACTGCATAACAATGATCGACAGAGCGACGAAATGGCCAGAAGCTTTTCCAGTATCAGACATCAGCGCAGAAACAGTGTCAAAAGTAATCTACGAGGGATGGATAACACGTTTTGGATGCTGTTCCCGTCTGACCAGTGACCAAGGAAAACAATTCGAAGCCGACTTATTTAAAAACCTAATGAAGAGGATGGGAATAGAAAAGTCAAGAACAGCCGCTTATCACCCACAAGCAAACGGCATGATCGAAAGATGGCACAGAACACTTAAAGCAGCCCTCACAGCAAGGCTTCAAAACTACAACTGGACGGAAGAATTACCGACGGTATTATTCGGCCTACGCGCAGCGATTAAAGATAACGATAACGATAATTCAACATCACCATCAGAAGCCTTATATGGAAAAGCAATGAGGTTACCCGGGGAGTTCCATGGCGAATCACTACCTGGAACTATAACAACCCACTTCGAGGACACAATAACAAAGGCAATGCAAAGAATTCAAGCTGCGAAAAGAAGCCACAAGCATCAAGCAATATTCATTCACGATGAACTACATACATGCTCGCACGTATTTATACGGAATGACGCATACCGCAAGCCGTTGCCACCTACCTACGACGGGCCATTCAAAGTTTTACAGCGAGACGGGAAAGTCTACACCGTGCAATTGGACAAGAGAATAGCAAGAATATCTATCGACAGACTTAAACCGGCTTTCCTGCTACATAATGAAGAAGTTGAAAGACATAACAGCGGCATACAAAAGAAGAGATATTATATCACACGTTCAGGAAGATCATCAAAACCGCCGGTACGCTTCGCTGGGGAAGAGCTATGTAGCAGTCGCCGCAGCAATTAAGACAACCACACGGCACGGCCGCCGGTGGGATACTGAGGCGCTGCGAAATGTGCGCAGGCGCAGCGAAGTATTCACGCTCGCGACTTACGACGTATCAGTTCTGGGACGCGGCGATGGAATCGCGCCTAATCGCGCCGCCTACTACTCGTAGGACAGCCAATTATTGTACATAGTTAGAATAAGTGAATTGCAATATATATCGTCTTCAATACGCAATTATTCTTTTACTGCTGCATAACACCACCCCAAAAAACCAAACCTTGTTTTTCTAATGCAGAGTAACGAAAAAAGTTATATAGTGTATAGCACTAGAAAAACAAGGTATGGTTGATAGCCAAGCGAAAAAAAAGCACCACTCTTAATCATTGTACTTTGCAATTCAAACAAAAAAAAGATTGTTACGGTTGACGCGACGGGTTAATATAATAATTCAATAATTGGGACAGGTACCTGCGCCATTGCGCATAGATAAACCGCCTGCGTATAGAAATACCTATATAACATTGCGTTCTTAATAATTAACATTGATGTATTTCTTCAAACAATGCATTCCACCTTTCCCTTCATACTTACCGGCTAAGGACAGTCAAAATTACGACAGGTATGTTTAGATTTAATAATAAATATTTTTTCCCATTGTCGTGACTTTGAATTTAAAAAGGTGGAATCATCATTATGTACAATAATTTCTGATTTATCGCTAACAACATGTAACAAGAAATACCAAAATCACAATAAAAACCGTCCACAACGTGTGACGCGACGTATAGTATAGTAGAATATTTTCGTCTGTCCGAACTCGGTGATAAATCATAGGAGCTAGAGAGTGATATCTTATCTCTTTGTCGCACTCATGCGCAGGATAGGAGTCTATTGTTTTCACATAGGGATGAGCGTAACTGTAGTCTATAAAGAACTGCGAACTAAAGATAAGCCGAGTCAAAGACGCCGTTATAGTTTGCCTTTTTTCTTAGAATAAGTGTATTGTTTACCTGGCGTAGGAATATTGAGATAGTATTCATTGTGACCATATGTGGCAGTTTCCTGCGCATCTGCGCATTAGTCAGTCAGTCATCAGTGTTTGTGAAGTGTGCACGTGATCGGATCGTAACGAGTTTGGCGGTATCGATCTATTTTTTATTTCTTGCTTGTTGCTTTTTGTTTTCAACGACAATGCCAATGAGTCCTAGAGAGCTACTTCTTGCTAGAAATTTTAATTTCCTAACCTTCATGGTTATGATTTCTAACGAGGAGACTGCCCAAAGAGCAGCTGAGGATTGGTTGCTGATTCCAACTCGGACAATACGCTGTCAAAGTTGCAAAAGCACCATGATTAAGGAATCGAAGACCTGGGGCCAATTCTCACAATGGCGATATTTTATCACATTCGACATTTATCGATCCAAACGACACATATCGATATATTTCACGGTTGACTTATTCTCAAAAAGTCACTATCGATAAATTATCGAAAATTTCCGTTCGACACGTATCGACTACTCCGGGGCAGTCGACATTGAAAATATCGGGTTGGAGTGTTCCGCCCCCTTATCGACACTCTGACCAAATATCGAGTAAATATCGTTCATGAAAAAAAATTTAGCCACCACTGCTGTCAAAGTGTCAATGAAATCAAGTTTATTTTCTGTATTAGTCGCGCTGCTGAAATACATAGCTGAAAATGGACAATTTTATTGCTGCTTTCGTTGCTGATTTAGTGGACGAAGCTGCAATTGCTGCTGCAACATCTCGTCGTCGTGCCCAATGGAGGATCGATCCTTGGGAATTAGGGGACAGAGGTTTTATGAAAAACTTTCGACTCCAAAGATTTGACGATCTCTCTAATAAACTTGGTTGAACCACTGATGCGGCAAAAAGAAATAGAATTACAAACGAAAGTGAGTACCCACTTTCATAAGTTTATTAGGTTATTAAAAAATAAATTTTTACAAATGCTATATAGCTGTAAAATTACTAGCAATAACTATCCTAACGATGGAATAAAGGCGTTTTTGTGATTTTCTGTAGGAAATCGTATGGGTACTTATATTTCCTTTGTTTTATGTCAACCCACTGTGAACTAATGTTCTTGGTTGTTTCAGGTTTTCTGCGCTCTAAACTTTTTTGCCACTGGGTGCTACCAAACTCCGGTGGGAAATAATTTTATGGTTAACATTTCACAACCATCTGTGTCAAGATGTGTCCAGGAGGTTGTGGAGGCCCTAAATCACCCCACAATTTTGGGTCAGTGGGTTCACTTTCCTGACTCATTTCAGGAAATGAACTCCATAGTGAGGGAGTAAGTCTAACAAGGTTGAATTTATATAAATTAGGTAGGTATGTACTTACATAAGTCTAATGTTTACTATAATATTACTTTTTCAGTTTTTATGACATGTATGGGTTCCCTGGAATCGCTGGCTGCATTGACTGTACCCATGTAGCCATTGTTCCACCGGCCTCAACCGTTCATAATGAAAGGAGCTATGTGAACCGAAAGAATTATCACTCCATCAACACTCAATTAGTAAGTAATATCCATTAAAATTATTTTGCCTTTTCATACATGGGCATTGCCTCTACATAATAGGTACCTACCTACTACCTACCAAATTATTCATAGTTGAGCATAACCTGTAATTAATTATAACATTGTTTCTTTTCAGATCTGTGATGCAAACCTTAAAATATTAAATGTAAATAGTTTATTCCCTGGAAGTACCCATGATTGCTACATTTGGAATAGCTCCAATGTCCTTTCATTGTTTGAGTTGTTGGATCGGCAGGGTAACACTAACTATCATCTGATAGGTATGTGCTCATTGTGTTTACTTGGTTGATACATCCAATTTCACACTTAGTCTTTCAGAAAATAATAGGATGTCTGACAATTTCAGGTGACAGTGGCTATGCACTACGGCCATGGTGTCTGACACCAATAGCGCACCCAGAAGTAGGAACTCCAGAGTACCGCTACAATGAAGCTTTCTTAAAAGCAAGGTGCACAATTGAACGGTGCAATGGAGTGTTAAAATCACGATTTAGATGTCTACTCAAAGACAGAACGCTCCATTATGCGCCAGTTAAGGCATCGAGAATAATTAATGCCTGCACAGTATTGCACAATATGTGCATTACTAACAATATTGGAGAGCCTGACATGATCCATGATGTTCAGCAGCTGGGCATCCTTGAACAGACTGTCTTTTCTACGGACAATAGTGATCGCAGGAGACAAAACATTTTGCTGCAAAGAGGACGGGGCAAACAAGCTACTATAATAAGAAATTATTTTAATTAAGTTTGGGCTATAATAATTTATAAAAACAAATGTACAATAAAACAATATAAGTAAATATAAAATACATTTATTTGTTTTTACACTTAGCACTAAATGAAGATATGAGATCGAAATCAAATTATATATTAATTACTCTATATCAGTAACAAGACATAAAAATAATAATATTATAAAATAATATAATAGTTTTTACAGATAACACCAAGTTTCTCTGTCACTGAGTGTAGCGTGGAGGGGTGTAACCTCTCTGTCTCTCACCCTAAGCGAGAAAGAGATGTCACCCCCTCCATGCTGCACTCAGGGAAAGAGTAACTTGGCATCACATGTACTAAATAACAATATAATAGTTTTTAAGTAGGTAACAATAATTATTATTGCAAAAATCACATAATACAAGAAATATAAAAAATACACTTAGCCCAGAATGAAGTTTTTTATTTGTATGGGTTTAGACCACTAACACTTAATATTGAATGAAGTTATTTGTATGAGTTAGATCTGGCTTCCTGTTTTTGGAATATAGACCTCGAATCCGTGGATTATTAAATAACTATTATACTCTACATCTACAATATACTCTCACATCAGTCTTAAAAATATCAAAATCACAGCATTTAAAAGTAATTAAACATTTATTTAACCTTAAATCAGTCTAATGTAACAAAATCACAGTGAAATTTCAGGCGGTAATCCCTGGCGGTATTAAACATTGATTCTACCATAGATAAGTCTTAAAAATATCAAAATCACAGCATTTAAAAGTAATTAAACATTTATTTCACCTTAGATCAGTCTAATGTTACAAAATCACAGTGAAATTTCAGGTGGTCGATCCCTGGGGGTATTAGATATTGATTCTACCATAGTTAAGTCTTAAAAATATAAAAAATCACAGCATTTAAGAGTTAACTAGTTATTAAACATTTATTTAACCATAAATCAGTCTAATGTTACAAAATTTCAGGCGATCAATCCCTGGGAGTATTAAACATTGATTCTACCATAGATCAGTCTTAAAAATATTAAAATCACAGCATTATTTTTTTTACTACTAACTAAACATTTACTTTTCCTGAAATCAGTAGATTTAGTTTCTTGCAGGAAAAGGTGGAAAATCACTGTAAAATATTACTTGGATTTGCCCCTGCCGTCAAGTGCGTCAAGCTATCTGCAATCCTACACATTGCGTCAGATTGTCGACACATTTGTTTTATAAATTCTGTATAAAATTCCTTTTTATACTTATTTTTATCTTCTAAATTTTTAATTAGAGCAGTTGCTGTATCCAAAGATTGTTGCAGCCTTTTTGATGCAGCATTCCTTTTTTTTTTGTGGAGACCTCGCAGGTTTGTCAGCTATTGTTGAAAAATCTTCAGGTGGAGGTACTATCCCTCCACTAGATTTGATGATTTCTAAAAAAAAATAGGAAAAGTAAGATATCTTACTAGCAATTATTTAAAAAAAAAAATGTTCTGTGATAAGATAGATAAGATAGGACATATGTATATGATTATATAATATATTGAAGTAATATTAAGCAAACAATAGAAGGTTTTGGTGGTGCTTATATTAAAAGTGTTATGGTAAGGTTACATATCTACTCTTTATGATATACCTACCAATCTCAATCATATCTCCGGTTTGTGGCAGAGCACTTGACTGGCTGGATGTATTCTCATCTGAAAATTAAAACACTTCTTACTATGCAAATAATGAAGTATCAAACTTAAGAGTTTGATCAGGGGGTCGGCAGGTTTGCTGATCATCGTAATGCATATATATAAATAATACATTTAAGCATACAATGCCAAAAGTGTTTCACATCTGATAATTTTAATGTACCTAGTTAATGCATACGATGCCAATGAAGTGTTACACATCTGATAATTGGTCAGTGTCGATAAGGGGGCGGAAGCCCCCACTTGTAAAATATTCAAAAATTACTTTTTGACCAAGTTTTAAGACCATATTATCTTCTTCTGTAAGTTGGTCTGTAGGGGAGCCACCACCAGTCAAGTTTGATAATCTGTTGAACATTGTATTTTTTTTTACATTTTGACTTCATGTCATGCCATGTCTGAAATCAATATGAAACCATTACCAAACTGACCGACAATACATATACAAAATTGTTTTACAATTACAATGGGATAGGGTTAGGTAAGGTTTATATATATTTTATGCTTACTTTTTTCCACTCTTCGGGCGACTTATTTGCTCCCGGAACAGAATTAAGCTCATCAGCTAATATGTTCCACCTGGCTGCTGCAATCTTGCTGGTGAAAACAGCTGAAAACTTTCCAGCTCGCAGTTCCGCGTCAGCCTCTAAAAGTTCGACTAACCGAGCTTTTTGAGTGACGGTCGGATAAGGTTTTCTTGTTTTTTTTTCTTTCTTCATTATGCACCTAGTCCTTTTGTTAGAATTCTTCTGAAAACTTTGCTCACCTTGCTAGCCTCACTCAAGAAAACAGCGAAAAAGATACATAAACATAACCAAAAGCAAAGAAAACAGAAATGTCAATTGTTGTCATCACATTACCGTTGCGTTCTGTTATACGAAAATGTTTTATTTTATTTTATTGTAAAAGGGCAAGATGTTGTTAATTTAATTACTATTCTTAGCATATTATTATTAGATGACTTATTACATAGATACTTATAAATATGAAATGCTTATTAAGACATAAGACAAGTTAAATTTCTTTAAAAAGGTTATAAATAACTCAGTCGAGAAATTTGAAATCAATCGAGTAAATGGAACAAATGGAACGTTTCCTAATTTGGTTCCATAGACACGGACTGAAGTGGTTTTGTTCTGTGGACTCTAGACCGGATACGATATTTTGTATCACCTTCGATATTGATATCGCCGGTCACTGAGAATACGGTTAACGTGCAACATTCGATATTTCTGTGCGATAAAGGTGTCGTGATATGTTATCTATTTTGCGTTGTTATCGAAGATATTGAGAATTGGCGCATCCTCTCGCAAGCCAACGCATGGTGTAAACAGTCATCGAGCCGCCCTCAGAGGAGGGCGGCTGGATGCTTACTCGTTTACTTACTCATAGGGTAAATGAACCTGATATCATAATTTTTAGTTTCATCCATCATTTATATTCAAAGTCAAAGTCAAAGTCAAAGTCAAAGATATTTATTTGCAAATGTAGGTGCTTATGATGTTAGGTACAATTTGTGAACTTAACTATATTTTATCCTATAAGGATGTGCAAATATTATGAAAAAAAAAATATAAAATAGAAATATTCAAAAGCCACATCGAGAGATCAGTTATTAGTTACAATTATAATGCTATTGATGATGTATGTCAATTTAAAATAGGCAAAAAATAATGAAAATAATGTTTATGGAATGTCAAATTATACAATAATACAAATGTCAAATTAGATAAAGCAAGTCCTACAAAATAATAAAATTACACGTAATAGTAGTTGTTGTCCATATAAGATGTCAATTGCATGTTTTACATTTGTCCTGTAAAAACTCTGTGACACTGTAATATGCTTTGTCGATCAATAATTTAAATAAAGCATTCTTCAATGCCTGTATATTGTCTAATCTTCTTATTGTATCCGGAATAGGGTGACCAGACGTCAGAAATTTTCCTGACATGTCAGGAATTTTAGACATATGTCAGGAATGCGGCCGGAAAAGGGAAATGTCAGGAATTTTCGGCAAATAAATGAAACAATAAATTTTTATACACTGTTAACTTTTATTTCTAATCACAATACAAAAAAGGTAAAGCCACATCTACTTTGGAGTATCATAGATAGTAACTTATAAATAATCGTATCGTAATTATCTTTTTACGATATACACATAAATCAATCAACAATAGCAACATTGGCAAATTAAACAATTTAAAAATCAACAAAAAAATATCATCAAACTAAAAATAGTAGGCTCTTAACTTCGCAAGCTCTTATTACCCTCTCTTATTAGCTCTTATTATTATTATTATGTAAATACTTAGTTAACATTCATCCTTTTTGACATATTTGCTACTTTTCGAAACTTCGCTTAGAAATGTTTTATCTTTTATGACAAGTTCATAAAACGATATGCAATTTAATGTCTTTAAATTATACTGGGTCAAGAGCAGAGCCCTTACGGATGATACAGTAAGTCTGTTTCTTTCCTTCGTCCACTGCACTCCCATTAATGAGAAAATCCTCTCTACGTTTGCATTTTGGGCTGTGATCGCAAATAAATATTGACATATGCGCAATAGTTCTTGTAACCTTGCAACGCCTATACTCTTAAAAATCTTCACCCATATCGTATGAAGCATTGCGTCAAAAAATGCGTTTTCTTGAAGCATTAAAAACGTGTTTAGAGCAGTAATCTCGTCGAACAGCTTAACATCATTTATATGAACGCCTTTACCATTCATATAATGGATAGCGGCGACGGTGTTGTCAAAATCAATTTCTTCGCCTTTTTTACAATCATCCAATTGAAGACTTTAAAATCATCTAGTGGTTTCATCCACGAATCTAAGTAGTCAATGCATATTTTGTACATATTTTTTACATCTTCATCAAATAGTTCTTGATTATGTCCAGAACACTTGTCCAGCAATTCTCTCACTTTAAGTGGCTTAAAGTTGCTCCTTGCTCGTGCACTCAAAATGGCACGCATGGTGTCCAGAATCCGTGCAATATCTAACACAGAATTACATTCTTTTTCGATTTCTAATATGTTTTCCTGGAAAGCCGCCATCAGAGAATGTACCATGAATAGATATATTTCAGCAAGTTCGTTTTCAAAAAACTTTTTTATGATCATTGGAACTGCAGGTGTGGTCAAGAAGTATTCTTTTAAAGGTTCATACATCTTTAATATTCTGTCTACAGCAGGAAAGAGACTTAGCCATCTCGTTTTGCTGTGGGATAGAAGCTTTTCGTAATTTACATCGATGTACTCGCAAATATCCTTCAAAGCCTCGGTGCGAACAGTGTACACTGAGAAATAATTAAATAGCTTCATCACCAGAGACTCCAAGTCTATAGTAAGAACGTCAGTGCCACGTTGAATGCAATTGTGTAGAATATGCGCCGGGCAAACAACTCCAACAATTTCTTTTCCTAAAATGTTTTTTATTCTGGTCCACACATTTTGTCCAGGCTGCCGGTTAACACCACCAAAATTAACATTGGCGTTATCAGCAGTGTATGATACACATTTCTCCAATAAATCATACTTCTGCAATGTTGATTTTATTATTTCAGTTATGGTTTCAGCCGTTTCGTTTCGCGTATTCATGACATCCAGCACTTTTGTCGTTATACCTTCTTGCCAATCGAAGAATTGGATTAATATGGGAAATATTTTTTCAGCACCATGATTACTAGCATCTGTAGAGACACCTATACATTCTATGCTTTCCAATGATTGTTGGATTTTGTTTAAAACCCACGGCGTGATGACGCCAGTAACAATGGCTTCAGTTTTAGTCCTCGCACAAGAAATACCTTGCGCAATGTTCGAGTCGGGAAATATAGTTTTAAGTAGCACACTTGTGCAGTCCATAGACCTAAACGAGTGATGATGATTCACTGTATGAAGAGCCAGCGTAGATTCAGCTGCAGAAATTTTCGCCGTATTTCCAACACTTTGATTTTGGAATATCGAGTCAATTTTGACATTTTTAGACACCGTTAAGGCTTGTTTTTTATGTTTTTGTGACTGTATGTATTTTTCAATGTCTGAGGCATCTTTGAATTTAATCGAAAAATAACAGTCACATATTGTACAATACACTTCACTCGGGTCTCTACCTTCTTTCAGTAACGGATATTTAATTCGTAGAACATCAGTAAAAGTACAAAGTCTCGGGCGTTTGCTACTAGACGCCATCGTAAGAATATTTTAACAAACGCGGACGGTAGAACATGCGCAATGGCACTAGCGCACTATTGTAGCGTACAAACCGCACTAACGCGAGGGCGATACGCAACGCACCGCTCGGGTCAATAGCCCCCCTCCTCCGCCGCCCCGCCGGCGCGCGGCCCACGACGACGCCACGACGTATTATCAATACCTACACCGCGCCTCGAGCGCGAGCACGTCAAGCTCGTGTCAGGAATTCTGGCCGAAAATCAGGAATTTTGTCAGGACTTTGAAAATTTGTATCTGGTAAGCCTAATCCGGAAGGGCATTATAGATTATCGGAGCCATTCCAAATATGTTTCTTCTTGTGAGGGAGCTCTTACATTTTGCAACGCCTAATTTGTCGGCATATCGAATGCTATTCATTTTTCTAAACAACCCTAAATTTGTTTTTACAAATTTGACTATTTCAAAAATGTAGAGACAAGGCAGTGTTAAAATTTTCAATTTAATGAAGTGAGGCTTACACGTATCTGTTTGTTTTAGTTTGCACAGAGCTCCAACACACTATTTCTGGGCTTTAAATGCTATTCCTTTATCTGTTGAGTTACCCCAAAATATTACACCATATCTTAATATTGATCCTGCATAGGCGTGGTATGCAGCTAGAGCAGCCTTTTGGTTTGTGACCTTTGAAAGTCTGTATAATGCATAAGAGCATTGTGCCAATCTTTTGCAAACGCTGTAAACTTGCTCTTTCCATGAAAGATTATTATCAATTTTCAGACCTAGAAAATTGGTGACTTTTGCTTCGTCTATGGTTTTTCCAGAATGTCTAACATTTAGGTTATACTTCGGGTTGCCTCGAAGAGCAAATGACATCAGCTTTGTTTTACTTAAGTTAATGTTAAGGTTGTTTCTTCCTAGCCATTCTATTATAGAACCTAGTGCGTTATTAATATTTATCTGATGATTTTCGAGATTTTCGTGTCTAAATACAACAGTGCTGTCATCAGCAAATAAAAACATGGGATGTTTTGTTATTTTGGGGAGGTCATTAATGTATATAAGAAAGAGTAGCGGGCCTAGTACACTCCCCTGTGGTACACCAAAAGACACAGTTAGTGCCTTCGAATAGTATTTTAGAACCTCTTTAGTGTTAGGGCAAATTTTGTTTATTTGAGTCATTTGTTTCCTACCACTTAAGAAAGATTTTATAAGTTCAAAAATATTCCCTCTAACTCCGTATGATTCTAGTTTGTTTAGAAGTGTAGAGTGATCGACAAAATCAAAGGCCTTCGTTAAGTCCATGTACAATGCCGATACTGGTACTCTGTCGTCCATGCTTATAGACACTTTAAGAAGAAAGTCATATATGGCCATATCTATTGTTAAGTTCTTTCTAAAACCTTTTTGTTCTGGAGCGAGAATATTATTATTTTCAAGGTAGTTATAAAGTTGATTATAGATCACTTTCTCAAATATCTTTGAAAATATAGGAATAAGAGCAATTGGTCTGTAGAATGTCATGTTTTCCTTATTTTCCTTTTTAAATACTGGTTTGATTATTGAGGTTTTAAGTCTCTCTGGGAAAGTACCATTTTCAATATAGAGGTTAGTAATGTGGGTGATGATTGGGGCTATTTCAACAGCAACTTCTTTTATAACCTTCGTTGTGATATCATCGTTGCCTACGCTGTTTGTATTCTTCAAACTCTTAATAATTAATAATATATCACGATTAGTTGTTGGAGACATGAACATTGAATTGCATATTCTCATTTGATTTTTATTTGCGTTGTAAGTGTTGCCATTGTTGGATACTTGGTTAATATAAAATTCATTAAAAGATTCAGCTATTTCCTGGGGGTCTGTTATTTCTCTATTACTATGAATGATTTTATTTATTTCTTCTTTTGGATAATTATTTCTTATAGAATTATTTATTATTTGCCATGTCATTTTGGATTTATTTAGTGATGTCAATATTTGGTAATTATTTTGGGATTTTTGTGTTAAGTTTATTATTTGGTTCAATTTTTTTGAGTATAATTTAAGTGTTTGTTTATTTTCCAGGCATGGATTGTTTCTATATTTCCACAGTAGCATGCGTTTCCGTTTTGAACAAAGTTTGATCCCTCGTGATATCCACTTCGGTTGTTTTCTCGTTGTATTTTTAATTCTGGTTACTGGAAAACAAAGGTCGTAGAACATTTTAAACAGGTCATGAAATGCGTTGAAAGCTTCATTTGCGTTGCGGCATGAGAGAATATCGTGAAATGTTAAGCTTGATAAGCATTCCTGAAATCTATGAATGTTTTCATGGCAAATATCTCTTCTTATTGTAAACCAGAAGGGGAAAATACAGGTCTTCTTCACTGGAAAACGAAATATTTGTGCCGTATGGTCCGACATGGCTAACTCAACCACTTCATATGTGCATCCTTTTATATTGTGCCCTATATTATCAATACATGTTTGACTTCTAATTCGAGTTGGTTCATTGATAGACAGTTTTAAGTTATATGATGCTAGTAGGTTGTCAAATTGTAATGATGCTCTACTTCTCTTTAGCCTGTCTATATTAAAATCGCCACACAAAATTACATTTTTTGATTTTAATTTTGCAAAGTCAAGAACTGCTTCCACAGTGTTAAAGAATGTATTGTAGCTTGCGGTTGTGTATACGGGGACTCTATAAATACATATTATTATTGTGTCGTGGACCAATAATTTATTCGCACTGCATTCGACTACATTCGGGATACTTTTCTGATTAACTTCGTCCACTACTTTGTATTTAAGATGGTTATTGACTAGGATACAGGAACCTCCGGCTCTATTTTTTCTTGAAAATGAAGATGCAAGTATGTAGTTAGGTATGTTTAAACATTGATTATCACTTTCAATCATATTATGTTCCGTAATGCATAAAATGTCAATATTTTCATTTTTATTTTTTATGTCATCTAAATTAATTGTCAATATATGTTGTTTACTAACTAGTCCGTCTATATTTTGATGTAGAATATTAAGTGTGGTATAGATAAATTTGTTTCCTATATTTTTCATATCATTGGATTTATTCATTGTAAGGGGGTTAGTATCACATTTTTTTTGTAGAGTCTCGAAAAAGTTTATTAGTATTATTATATGCGACCCTTTTGAAGTAAAATGGGATGGTCCCTTTCATACTGACAGGTTCTTTGGTGTTACTGGGATTTAAGTATTCAGGGGTTTGTCGTGTTTTAATGACTCTACTAAAATAGAAGGGCATTGTTCCGGGCTTCGGGATTGTGTCCTTGAGGACTCTATGTGTGTGTAAGTCTGCATGTGTAATGTGTGCTTGTTCAATTTTCTTTACCTTATAGCTTAAGTATTTGTGGTCGTAGTCATATTGGTTCAATACTATATTGAGCTCTTGACACAGAATTCGTACATGATGAGCTCCTTTATAACTGTCATTAACTTTTACAAATGTACAATTGTCAAATTGTTGACATAATAATTGTAACATCTGGTTTAATTTTTAAACTGTATTTTAGTATTAATTATGATCGGACGAAGAAAAAAATCATTGTTTACAAGAAAAGGGCAGTGTTGCCACTGTATAGTATAGAGACATATTAGTATAGAGATCAAATAATTATGTAATTAAAACGTGTTTAATTAACTGTCTGCCTTTCTGTTTTTATCCTGCTAACTCCTCCATAAATGCTATTCAAAAATGGCTCGCAATGTTCAACCTTATTGTTTGTAATAAACTTCAATAGGAGTGAAAAAAATGCCCGGCCCCCGGTCGCTTGCACTGTCTAAACGTGTCGTGTGGAATGACTTAACAACTTTTGTTTTATGGAATCTCTGGACCCTACGCTAGGATTACCTGTGTCGGTAGTGACTAGTCTCTTTCGCTTATGTAGGTAATTTAAAGTTATACCTATGTATAAATTTAAATTAAGTTATAGTTGTTTATGAGACTGTTACATAATTTTATTTTATTTTATTTTATTTTATTAACATTGGAAAACCAACAGCTATCTTTAAATTAACAATAGGAATCTTATACTTCTAAAAACAAAAAAGCCCATTATAGGTTTTCGCCGACAAAAAGACACAATAAACAAATAATGATAATGAAGGGCATTAAAATTTGAGTGTGGGTTTGTGAATCGAGCCGACAGGCGAGTTCTAGAACAACATCATACGAGCGTTTTCCTAATCTGTGATTCATTCGTAACTTCAGATCAACGACCCTGTTTGTTTTGTAACAAGAATTACTTCGACAGTTTTTTTGTTATTTTTATGGCCTGGTTGCAAATACCCTTAGGCATCGTCTTCATTTAATGCGTCCATTATAGATAATGAGGACCATTGGCAATACTAGAGTATTTCCAATGAGAAGGCCCGTATTATTATACCGCTCCCACCTCTGAGTAAGAGACAGATTTGATATGGCGTCATTGTGACATGACATGACAGCTGATACAACTCTCAGAGCTAAGGACTGTTTATTATTAGTGGCTCAGTGAGCTGTAGACCTCTCGAGGGATACAGGAAATTTGCATTTTTTTATTATTTTCCACCCCCTCATACCCCCTACCCCTTGAAGTTTATCGGATGAACAACTGAAATTATTATAAATACAAATATTCCGACTGCATTTTGTTTCAATACCATGTACAAACTTATGAATGCAGATGGTTACGTACATGGAGTATTTAAGAAGTCGCACCTATAACTTTGTAAACTACATTTTGCTGTCTAAAATACAAGCTATTATTCATTCACTTAAATTAAATAGCCTTTGTCATTTTTACGATCTCCACAAATCCAACAACACCTACTTTGTTTAAATCTAGTAAGGCGTTTGGGCTGTAGCGTTTTTTTAGAAGTTTCAACCCCGTAATCTCCTCCATATAGTAAAATTTCCATAAACTGAAATGAAAAAAAAAATATCGAACTTGCTCGCTCACAAAAGATTACAAGAAATTTTAATAAAATATGTTATATGCTATAGTACTAGGTAGGTAACCTATCATATAGATAACTTCAAAGTGAAAAAAGATTGATGTGTGCGCTTTTTTTACCATACGTCGCGGCGGTACTTCAAAGGTTTACTTGTAGGGACCAGACTCCAAACGCTCGGGGCGCAAGTGTTGCCAACTCAGTGGATTTTCCACTAGATCTAGTGGTTTAGACTTTCATTTTAGCGGTCAAAAAATGGTCTAGTGGTTAGTGAATTTTCTAGAGCATTAGGCTGATTCAGTTATTCGTCAGTTACGACATTCAAGCACCAGCATAATTTTAATAATTATTCTAGTTAGGAAAGAACGTACTTATAAAAAAGTGCATAATTTTTTGTTGTGTTCGCAACACAACATAACTAACTCATGGTGGTTTTCGGGGATTTCTCGAAACTAGTTTTTCAATTTCTTGTGTGATTTCGATTATGGACTTCATTTGTACTGCTAGTGTTTGTTTATGATGATTCCCTCAGACCAGTAATGGTCTGTGATAATTCTCTTAGTTTGTTTATGGTATGCGTGCACCTGGTGACCGCTTTTTTATTTTAGGTATAAATTGCATACATTTTTAAAATTAGCTTTCAATATCATTCATTATATTATGATTTTATGATACCCCACTTGATAGGATTAGAAGTTTTTTTTTCTTCATGCCACACAATATGGCGCACAGAATCTGCTATATTGTTCTTAAGATGAATTCATATATATAGGTATATACATGAAGGTTCCTATGACACTTGGGATAACTTCGATTCTAACGATAGGTACGTAAATACCTAGTATATATTATCAGTAGTTTAGTAAAAATTGTGGGTGTTAAAGAATCTCACTCAGATATACATACATACTTATTATGTCATATAGGTACTCGTTCAATAACCCTGAAAACATTATAGAAAAGAGGTCAAATGCGAGTCAGACTTGCGCTCGGAGGGTTCCGTACCACCGTACAATGTAGGGAGGTCTAGAGTGAATTGTTTGAATTTTACACAGGAAAATGTTGTTTATAAAGTTATTGGTGCGGCTACTTTCATACTCCATGTATGTAACCAGGTGGATTTGTAAGTTTGTACCTATGTAGTTTAAACATAAATAAAAACCTTGACAATTTCTGGTCGGTTTTCCTGTAATCTTTGACTTAAGTGATACAATGTGACATTTAACTAGCAATTCACCTGGGTTTAGAATTAGTGAATGTTTTTAGACAGGCCAACCATCAAAACAACTATATAAAGCGCGCTAATAAAATGCGGCCTGCATGATTCTATCAGTGGTATGCGAGCTATCGTACATATTGCTCTCTTCTCCATTATGAAAGCTTTTGTGTTGTTGTAACAATAGCTGTTACCCCACAGTTTTATAATATAATAATAAAAATAAAACATTTATTTTCAGAAAACAAAAAGAGAATTTCCTAATCTATGATAGTTACACCTTAAAATAAAATAAAAATAAATAAGTAAGCAATTTATGGTGGATAGCGAGGTAGAGAAGAGGCCTGTACCCAGCAGTGGGTAGGTGTGGGCTGATTGATGATGATGCCTATTTAACCAGCTAGGTGCCGGTCACCATCTTTATCCAGTGCTTTAAAATAGGTCCATCGACCCTATCTGCTATAACAGTCAGGATACCGCTGGTGCTGCCGCGAACTCTGTGCATTAGTGAGGCCACGCGTTTTCTTATTATTGCATGAAACCCGTCCGTGCGGGCTTCTGCAAACATGCCTGACGCACTACAGAATCGCGGCAACCCCAGCAGCATTCTAAATCCGTTATTGTACTGGACTCGAAGGGCGTTTATGGACTTTTGAGTATAGCTGACCCACAGGCTGCTCGTGTAAAAGGATTGGCAGTAAGCCTTAAACAAAGTAATTTTTACTTGATGTGTGCAACGAGCAAACCTGCGCGTCAGCATGTTCACCCTCACCGCCAACGCCCTCCATTCCCTATCAATGTCCAGGTCGTCTCTCAGGTCATTGGTTACAATGTGTCCCAGATATTTAAAGCTTGTAACACTCAATAACTCCTGACCGTACAATTTTATAGGAGGCAAATTACTAGGCGACTTAGTTCCCTTCTTAAATATCATTACTTCAGTCTTTTTTACATTATATCGTAATCCATGGGTCTCAGCATATGACTCACAAGTACTTAAAAGATTTCTCAATCCTCTCACTGATGGACTCAGCAGCACCATGTCATCGGCATAGCTTATGTTATTCGCACTTTTCCCACTTACATAGCAACCCGCATGCATGCTGCTGAGCCCACCAATGAGATTATTTACATATAAGTTGAAAAGCTTCGGAGACGTGAGTCCCCCCTGTCTCACTCCGCATTCCAATTTGTATTTTTCAGAGTAAGCACTCCCCCACCTGACTCTGTTCATCTGATGGCCATACCAATAGTTAAGTATATTTACAGTTTCCATCGGTAGGTTTGCTTCTCTTTACACGCCAAACTACAATGGGATCCTCATATAAATAAATTGTCGAACAGACTGAGTTCGGCAGCGTTCGCAGTTAAAAAAATTAGAGCTCTTACCGACGTAGACACCGCTAGACTAGTCTACTTTAGTTACTTTCATAGTCTAATGACCTATGGTATTTTATTGTGGGGTCACGCTGCGAATGCTAATAGTATATTTATTCTGCAGAAACGGGCTGTTCGTGCAATTTATAGATTAGGGCCTAGAGTGTCACTGAGGGAAAAGTTTAAAGAAATCAATATTCTGACATTTGTGTCTCAATATATCTATGACAATCTTGTGTATGTAAAAAGAAATATAACTAATTTTCAGAAGTACAGTGATATACACAATTTTAATACTAGAAATAAAGACAAGTTGGTTGCTTATGTAAGCCGACTACATAAAATTAGTAATTCTTTTAAAGGCAATTGTATACGCTATTACAATAAGGTCCCTACTGATATTAAAAACTTACCTTTAGACAAGTTTAAAATAATAATAAAACAGAAATTGTATAAAAAAGGTTACTACAGGATATCTGATTACTTAGAGGACAGATGTCCATGGGAATAGATTGTTTGAGTAACAGGCTGTTTCGATATATAATTAGCATTCATTTTGTAATTTGACAATATTTTATTTAAAAAAGGAAACGCAAAAGATGCGACGACTGTGGAGTTTCTTCGGTGAGCTCTTCTCCACAGATTCCGCCATTGGGTTAGTGAACTCACCCAAAAAAATGTAATGACGGATCTAAGTGATGTAACAACATCCTATGGAAATAAATGATTTTTGATTTTGATTTTGATTTTTGATTTCTCGACACTTATCCCACAGGATATCATAAGAGACTAAATCGAAAGCCTTCGAGAGATCTAAAAAACATGCATATACATTTGTGTTTCTTTCAGTATAGTATCTTACAGTGTGCTTGAGAGCCAGTATCGCACTTTCTGTAGACAATCCAGACCTAAACCCACATTGTCCATCATTAAGCTGGAGATGCTTATCCAGTTGGTCGTCAAGCCAGCCATCCTTTACATTCCATACTTTAGCCAGTACCGTTGCGAGCGAGATAGGTCTGTAGTTGTTAGTATCTGATACGTCTCCTGTCTTGTTTTTTACTATAGGTACCACGATAGTCTCCATCATATCCTGTGGGAGATATTCATGTTTCACACAAAACGTATAGAACATTGACAAAATTCTGGCGAGATGAACTCCCGCGTGCTGTATATGTTCAATGCTGAGCCCGTCATGCCCGGGTGATTTTCCACGTGTCATGTTGTTTACAATGAAAGCCACTTGTTTGGTTGTAAAACTAGTCTTATTGTCCCGTTCACAACAGCGCTCAATACTGAGCACACTGTGCTTTGGCACTAAGGGTGATTCCACTTTAAAATGTTTACAGAATAGGTCAGCTATATCCTTCGCTTCTACTATACCATTTACAGATACGGGTAAACTAGTTTTGGGGTTTAACTTTTTAGTACATTTCCAAAAATTAGAAAAGTTTTTTGCCTGTCGATGTGTCGCTATTAGGTCCATTTTGATCTGTTCCTGATTATTTTGGCACCATTTGAGCTTGGATTTGAAAACTTTTCTACTGTAACACATTTCTTGGTAAATAGGCCCTAATTTAGGCTTGCCGTAGTAAATCCATTGTAGAAACTTCAGTCTGGCAAGTGAATGTGACTCTCTAACATGTCTATTCCATCCTGTAACATATGTACTTTTTCTTAACTGGATTTTTATTACGGCTGAGTAATGCTGATTCACTTAGAACATTTACAATTAAACTATACATATCGTCTATAATATTTTTATGACTAAGGCCATAGTTCATCGTCGTCAAACAAAGACAGTTTTTGGTGAGGTACATAAATTTTATAAGAATCATAGTCCTTTGACTCCTTCTTATCTACTTTTCCGGTCGGACCACAACGTTTGTCTTTTCAAGTATATATTTACTAATATGCTCTGACTTTGTCTCTTTGGAAACGTTGTATATATACAAGGGTACTCTTTTCTCTGCCGCCTTAAACAAACACGTCTCATCGACACGAGCATTGCCTTTTCTACCAGTGAACCGTGACTGATTATTAGGCTTCTTTCTATGCCTCACGACCTGTATCCAGCCTCCACCACACTCACTGTTTTGAGTATTTAGCGACGTCGTCTTGCTATCAGTGCATGATGATGATGTCCTCGCGGCGCCAGCCGTGGTTTGCGTAGTGATATCATAACTCGCTTGCTTAGAAACAGCTGTTGGAGCGAGCGAGACACTTTATACTATATCGCAATTTGGACTCGACCAGGCCAAAATACACCATTTTGAGATGTTCCTGAGCAACAACGTCTCTCAAACTCCTCAGAGCATAGCACGCTGAGCTACTTTTAGGAAGTTCAGGCTTTCAGTTTGGTGAGGAATCTATGTGGACCCCCAGAAACATAAAGGCATCTACCATAGTCACCGTATCTCCGTTGTATCTAAAGTTGTACAAAAGTGGTTACTCCTATCAAGTCCCTGAAATTATAGCACTCGAGCAGAGACAAAAAGTCACTGCGTCTATTAAGCGCTAAAACGTCTGTAAATTGTGTGAGAACATTATGTCAAACATCCGACATCATCGCGCTGCATCGGCATCGCCCTGGCTACTTCCGCACGACATTCCATCACTGGGCAACATAGATAGTGTCTTTGCCTAGTTCGGGAAATCAGCTGTGGACACTTCGGCGGGCATTCTTCGTGGCAGGACATACGGAGGTATCGCGTTGTTGTGTAAAGTCGCTTTTGCCCTCGGTATATGTTTTAACATGTGATAGTGCACGGCTCGCCGATATTAAAATAGTGATCCAAGATCGTTCTATAGTAACAGTTGTGTTGTGTTAGCCCACCGACAAGACTGAGAATCTTGCTTTGTCTACGTCGTGTTTGAGTGAGATTCTGGCGATAATCGAGGTAAACAATGCGGACACCGTATTTATCCTCGGGGATTTTAATGCGCATGCAGGTGAGCCTTTTTATAATTAACTTATTGACTTCTATACTGAGCAGTCGTGGTCCGCGGTAGACGTGGAACTGTTGCCTCCGGACTCGAACACGCTTATGAGTGAAGCGCACGGGTGCAAAAGATGGTTGGACCATACAGCAGTGACTAGTGCCGCGCGGCAGACTGTACTTAGTGCCACTATACTTTATGATAGTTATCCATCAGAGCATGTACCTATACAACTTGAATGTAACTTTAGCTTATTGAAACCTACCATTATTTCTAGTTGTAATAAGGTGAAGTGGGGCGCTAGGGACCTCGAAACTGAGAAACCTTGACTTTCCGGCTGAATGTATTCATTCACTGTGCTGATTCATTTTGTTCAGACTTATATCACAAACATGTTTTAGATAGGTTGTTTGCAAGTATTGTTGGTATACTGGTTGAGGGAGCTAGTGTCAGTTATCGTAACCTACCATGCATAAAGCGTAAATATGTTACTGGCTGGAACAGGCACGTAACAGACGCTCACAGGCAGGACTCTGTATTGCCCTCTTCTCGTGTTACTACATTGGCCTGTTTTTGCGGCTCTATATTGGTCTGTTCAAGTGTCTATACATTGCTTTGGTTAAGTGGCTCTACATTGACTTGTTTATGCGGCTCTACATAAACCTGTTTATGCAGCTCTACATTGGCCTGATCACGCGACTCTACGTTGGCCTGTTCACGCGGCTCTACATTGGCCTGTTCGCTCGGTTCTAAATTGGTCTTCTCGCTTGACTCTACATTGATCTCCTTTCGTAGATCTACATGATTTTCTGGATCTATGTATCCTCTTTTTTCTCTAATAAATATGGGTGCAATGTGGGGTTTTTATTATTTCAGAACATTTATTAGCTTTTATTAACAAAATTTCACTTTTTGAGAATGTCATTGACGTTTTATGTATTTCTGATGTTTTTGGCGTAAATTCGTAGACACAGTTTTGGATCACACTTCCACTTGAGCATTTCCGATGGTACTTAGTTTTATAGGAGAATATTTCACTAAAACTGTTTTGTTTATTTTTATACGCGAATTTCACTCAAAGGATTCGAAGGCACGAAGGGGGTGGGGTCACTTGCTTGGCAATCATGATTATCCTTATTCTCCGTTGGTCATCGCTCGTTGGCGCCACTGTTCGAAGAAATGACAAATGGAAAAAAGGAAAGGTTTTATAGACATTTTTCATAGGTAGTTATTTCGTTGACCATAATATTACTTTGGGTAGGTAGGTACTACGACGCGTGAGTTAGCCAACGTGTAGATGCGACGACCAACTCCACGCCAGAACCCTTCGATGTGCGTCGAAAAACCGACAACTCACGGACCGTTACACCAATGTAGAGCCATCTACAGCCAGCCATTGCAATACCTACAACCATCATTCCAACTGAATACAAACAACCCTTCAACGCGGTGGCCGATACATTTCACCACTGCTGTGGATAATGGGTTGTCCAAAGTCAAGTACCGGAAATTTTCAGGACTGGCAAATGACATTTCTATGTTTACCTACAAAGTTGGTAATGCCAGTTTAGGCTAAGGATATACAACCGGTCACCGATTAAAAGGATTTTCGTACAGTAGAAGGACTAGGACCCTGTAAGCCGCAGCCAACGCATCGGCCGCCGGATTGGCCGCAACGGTCACCCGACGTGTTGCCGCAGAACGCAGCGGGGCGGCCGATGCGACGTAGCATCGCCGCTGCAATGGCAAGAATAGTTTAAAAAAAGCTCTATCCTGTGTGAATGTGAATATGTACGTTTGGCAATGGCAACACTTTCAGAACAAAAAAAAAACAACGAGTCATCGTCTTTCGCATTGCAACTAGTCTTGTGCCTGCTTGGTCATCAGAAAGAGCGCTCCGTGCTAGTACATTTCTGTCAGTGTACTAGTACACTCTAACAGCTCTATTAGTACTATTAGGAAGTTGGATCTTATGAATAAAAAATATGCCTACTCGGTCATCAGAGAGCGCTCCGTACTAGGACATTTCAGTCAGTGTACCAGTAAGATCTAACAGCTTTATTAGTAGGATCGAATAAAAATGGAGCAATTAGGTTAACCTTTCTTTTCGTGCAGAGCAGAAACTTATGGAATATTATACTCTGATAATATTAACATATTTATACAATTCTATGTGTCTGTTTGCATAGCAGAAATAAAAAGTTAAATAATATTTGATTTCCCTTCATACTTAAACAGGCTGTCATTCTAGTCAAGATGTCAATGCCGTGTCTCCGGCCCGCCGCCGCTCTCTCGGAGCGATGTCCTAATAGTCCTAATAGACCGAATGTCCGATTAGCGTAGGGAATCGTTTCTTTTCGTTCATTGCACAGTAACGTTTCCTATTCGTTCTTCGTACATGACCGACACAAGACAAATTGCAACAACACAATACGTCCAACAGTTCCAACACTACTCCAAGATAATTAATCACACTCACACACACACAACACAACATTTCCGACCTTAGCTTATCTACTTAATGTTGTATATAATCAATATATGATAAAATCTCTTCTCTAGGTCTAATAGAAGATCATGCACCATAGGGATTAAGTTTTATGTCACGGGCGCGATATTAAACTGAACGTAACGAAGTACTCCAGAATTAGCTCCCGAGCGAAGCGAGAATGTTATGGGTTAATTCCCTAGCAACGTGAAGGAATTAATACTGAGTCCTGAGTACAGTGGGGGATTCAAGCGTGCCCAAGACAAAATAGCTTTATCCCCGAGGAGTAAGTAAACTCTATACTTTTCGCAACTCCTGCGAAAAGTATAGAGTGATTAATAATTAATTAATTCCTACATATTTAATTTTGTTTGTTTTAATAGCAGAGGCCAAAGAGTATCGTTTAACGGAGGTTTTTTTATTGGTTCGAGACTATGTAAATTGTAATTCTGCTGAATCTGCTGTCCTGTCAGTCTTTCATCTTTTCATCAAAGAAAGAAGGTTCAACCACAGACTTACGGGTCAACCCTTCACAGACTATATAGAGATACTACGGAACCCTTTAAAAAAAAAGATTGACGCTTGCATTGCGTGCCGTATGGTGCCTTGCCATTTTATCGCGAAAACTAGGTACCTACGATTCTGTTTTGAAATACACAACTATGACAGACAGATAGATTATCTATCTTATTATTTTTGTGGATTATCTATAGATCCTGTCACAGAGTACCTTGTTATACAGTCAGTGCACAGTCGAACGCAATTCCACGGTTACTACCAAGTTACTACTAAATGATACCATGTACTATGCAGGCAGGAGTATTATGGAATTGAAATCGGAATAAAGTGGCTAAGAAAGAGGTCCATGATAACACTCTTAATCCTTGATAAAAGCCTAGGACTGTACGAGGTATTTATTGCTTTGCTTCTAACCAATTGTTGAATGTGTATCATTATCAGCCCGTGGAGGATCCCACTGGTGAGTATAAGTCATAAACACACCATTGTACTTAGTCCTATGCGAGCCAAGTCCATTTGTTTCCCTGCTATTCTTCGCTTTGTCATTGGACCATCTGACCATCGGATTATCTGCTCGCCGACATCAGCCACCTTGGTTTAAATGTCTTTATGTTTCCAAGACCTGGTTTGGTCAGATTTGATCTAAATTATGAATGTGGTGATAGGTGGTTTTCTATTCCTCTATTATGAGGTTGTAGCGCCTGCACCTGGCCCATTTGAGTGGGGCCTTTGTGCATGTGATGGATTAATTAATTATTTAATTAAGTTAATTAATTATGTAAGTTCAACAAAGACTCTCAGTTGCCCATTTACCACACCAGCCTGATTTAAAAACTTCCTGTAAAATGTTCTATGCTCTGATTCTCGTCCAATTCCAATGTGGAGTAATCTATCTGTATACTCTTCTAAACAACTAATGAAATTCCAGAGAACAATGTCGAAGTCAGTGCCATCATCCGGAGACAACATGATGTCCATGCTGGAACCCATAGTCAAGATTGAGGTGGAAGAGATGAATCACTCCTCAACACAGAAGTTGCAAACAAAAGTAGACGAAGAAAAAAATAGTGATCAATCATTATTGGCGCCAATAAGACTAAAAAAGTAAATTCTTCTTAAATAAGTAAATTTAACGATTCCAACTGGTTTTCCCAGTAATTACAAAATTAGAAATCACAATTTACATTATTCCACTGGGACTAGAGCGTTGCTCATATGTTTAGGAAATATTCTATTACAGTGCCACATACCAATCCATACCACTCATAGTCATAATATTGTAATGTGACTTATCAAAGTCATTTCCAATTCCAGGAGGAGACAAACAAAGAAACCAAAACCATCTGTCCCCAAACTGCTGTCATGTGAACACTGCAGCAAAGAGTTTGCGTCCAGCCGACAACTGAAGACACACGTCCGCAGTCACACCGGCGAACGACCTTATATGTGCACCACATGCGGCAAGACCTACACACAACTAGGTCATTTAAGCGACCATGCAGTCGTGCACACCGGCATGAAGCCTTTCCCATGCATGCAATGTGATAAAGCCTTCTACAGAAAATCAGAGCTAGAAAGACACGAAAAAGTACACACGGGAGATAAACCTCACAAGTGTGATTTGTGTCCGAAGAGTTTTGCTCAAAAGAACAATTTGGTGATGCATGTGAAGGCCCATAAGGATGAGAGACCTCATGAGTGTGGGGTGTGTCAGAAACGATTTATAACGAAGAGCAAGTTGGCGTTGCATTCCAATAGGCATATGAAGAAAATCAAAAAGGGTTCTCTTCGTGATGCTCTGGCGGCTATGCTGCCTGATTGAATCTTTGTTATTGACACTACGTATTTGTAAATACTTAGATTATGTGCCTACTTCAAAGTATGAAAGAACTGTAGCCCGATCCTATGTGAGCGAGTTTTACTGCCAGTGACGCTAATTATCCTAAAATGAGGTGCAGTTCAATATGATAAATATTTCTTTACCACTCAACACTTTCCGCTTTTTTCGGCACAGTTTGGAATAAAATATACATTGCTGCATATCCATCACATCATACTTACATTATAGAAGAAAAAAAGTATAGTACCGAAGTCACATTTTGTAGTGTACCTATAAATATCTCCACGACCTGAGCGATTCCCTTACTCGAGTCGAGGAATCAACTGTCAAACTCAAGGTACCTCTCGACCAGCCTTAAGGCGTCCTCAAAATTGTAAACGATGCTTTCAATGCACTTCGTCTTACAAGTTTAAACATTATTTGTTCTTAAAAATGTTTGATGAAGAAGACTGAAGAGTTTATTGATCATGTTTTTAATGATCCGTACGACTACCCGCCTCGACGTTATTTACGCGACGCTTCAAATCCATTGGAATGTTATGACGACACCAAGTTTCATAAAATATTCCGTTTTCGAAAAGACACTATAGTGAACATAATATTGCCTCTGTTATGCCTAACACCGAATCAAAATCAAAGAGGGCTTCCAATTCAATTCCAATACTTTTTGCTGTGAGATTTTATGCTACAGGAAACTTTCAGGTAAGGGTGAATGTACAAAAGTTGGTTAACTTGTTGGGATATTTTATTTATGATAGTTTTTTAATCAAATTCTTACAATTTCGGGTTATTAAGATAGCCAATCTAATGAATATATTGCCCGTGAGTGGGCCAGTCACTTTTTCAAGTAAATGCGGAGTTATTCCGATTTTTCCAAATTTGACTGCCAGGGGACTGACGGGGGTGACAAAGTACTGATAAAACACACAACTTCATAAGATATGCAAACTTTCTATTAAGAATTATAAGAAATCTCTTAGAAACTAATGGTACCAGTCTCTCCTTTCTCACTTTTAATCTTAAGCAGCCTTTAATTAACCTTTGTTTTACTTAACTTTACTACACTGAGGTAGTTTAACTTAATAATATAACTTTTCCAAGTAATTAACAAACAATTGAAACAGAAATATGACTCTAGCTGCCTTAAATTAACATAAAAATAGTTACCAAGTAATACTATCACAGTATTTCTGAAATGAAATGAAATGAAATGAAATGTTTTATTTGCCTGAAATGTGGTACAGTAAGGTGGTAATCGTAATGTATAGCTCATACACATTTCACCTGTCCAGGTATGCAAAATTTGTTTACTTAAATCTAGAAAGAAAAGATCGCTGAGAAAGTGAATCTTTTGAATGTTTGATGGCAGTGATATCAGCACAGGTTTTAGGTGGGCCCAAATTGCTCCGGCGTTATGAGATAAATTAGAAGACATAATGCAGTGTGAAGTCGTAGAGTCTCTCAAGTAAACAACCACAGTATGTAATGAAATTTGGGTCCGGGAACCGCCAAAGTGAAAGCTTTGTATTTCCTGATTTCCTGATTGTATTTGGTACAAAAGTTTTCGGAAAAATCCATATGCACCACGGCTTCGTATTCAGACAAAGATTCTTTCAGTTGTTTAATCACATTATACTGGTGTACTAGGTATGTTAAAAGAATGACGAAAAAAGTAAGCCATGTCATTCTCAAGTTTTTTTATGAGATTTGCAGGTAAGATTTCTTGTGTTTCTTTTTTACACTTCATTACAAATAGCTCTTTCTTTGTTTTCAAATCATATATGGACTCTTTTTAACTCACCCACTGTTGCATAAGGATCGGTTTTGAGTTGTCGAATTCTGCATAAGTCAAGGTTTTTGAGGAACACTCATCACATGTTCTCTCAAGACATTTTTCAGAATAATGATCGCAACAAAGCATTTGCAGCATACTTTGATGATTATTCACTGTTGTCCGAATATGTGCCTTTTTTAAAGCCGCAAGTTGAAGGTCCATGTTTTCGTGGACCGTGCAAGCACAAGTATCACGGTTTGATAGTTTAGGGGGAACCACCCAAAATGGTCGGAATCGAGTAAATAGGCTATAACCCATTTTAAATGGACTGGTTTTTAAGAACTTCTGATGCAGATTTTTCATAGTGTCTAGTAGATATCTTTTCTGTTTTTTGATTTGGTTACGAGTCACAAATTCTTTCTTGCCTGCGGCTTGACGGCTGTTAGAATCTTCTAAAAATTGCTTAACTAGACTTTGCACTTTAACTTTGAGGTTTTTATTTTTTTGCTGCTTTTGTCCCGTTCTTTTGAAAGTCACTGCTTTGTTTGGCATTCTCCATAATTTGTATTTATCTACAACATTTCCGGATATAGCTTGTTTGAACTTTCTTTTATATTCATAACTTTTTATTTTAGAGTAGTTTTCCTCTAATTGAACTTTGAGAACTTCTCCGAAAAGGGCGTTCTTCACTAAATCCTTCTTTTTAGTTATATCTTCGCTCATTTATTCAATTCTGTTTTTCGGAGATTTTTCTACAGACTTTACAACTTTCTTCAACTGCCTTTTTACTCTTCTATATTTTTGACGCTGATTGTTCAGTTTTGATTTTAGTTTTGAAACTTTTGCTTTCATCTTTTTAAGTTGCTTATTTCTGAACTTTCTCTGTCTTTCACTTCTTTTTTTGCTTCATTTGCTCTTTGATCTTCGTTCACAATGGGCCTTATTAGTTCACCAACTACTGGTTGTGCTTCATCGTCAGTACTTGGAGGTGTATTTTGGCGTACAAAATTACGAGTATTACTTTTCATAAGTTGTTGTTTTTGCCTTTACTTTGATTAATGTTTTTTCCATTCTTTTCTAGTTATTCGTTGCTACCGAGGCGTCATGTCTTTAATATTTTTTTCTTTGTCCCTTTTCTTTCTTTTTTAAGTATTGCAACCTTTGTTTCTCTTTGTATTCAGCTAATTTAATGGGGTCGCTTTTAATTCTAGCCAAGCGAGCCTTTTCGGCTTCTCTTTTCTTTTTCAATATATCTTCTCTATCTTTAGCCATGTTTTTTTTTTAGGAGCCATGATGTTCTAAACTGAAATAAGTAAAAAAAAATGCTTAGACACGCTCAAATAATCAGTACCCTGGAAACACGTCAGTCCTTTGGTGCAATATCAGACAACGGACTGACACCAACGGACTGACGAATCATTCATGAATTTGAGGTTTTCTTTAGAACTAACTTTTAATTTGATACTTTCGAATATCAAGAAGCTACATTTTAAGAAATCAAGGTTAACTTTGTATAAGATAAAATATAACACAAATTTACAAGGAAATAACGACTCACCATAAGACTGAAAATTTGTCTGGATCAGCACGTGGTCCCACGACGAACACAACTCTAGCACTGGCACAGTAATGGCGGCCGAGCAATGGCGCGGTCTGCAGCTAACTTCAGTACTAACCTTTTCTAGTTAATCGTTACCTACGTTCTGACATCCCATGCAAAGTCATCAGCCAGTCTCCAAGCCTGTACTCTGGTTCTGCTGAACACCTGTTCCTGGAGATATTCTTGCGTCACAACAAAGTCCTCCTGGGTGTCTATTATAGCCCCTCTCTTCGAATCGACTATTTTAACTCTTTAGAAACCCTTCTCAGTGACTTGACTCCTCTTTATAGCGACACCCTAATTCTCGGCGACTTCAACACTTGCCTTCTCAAGAATAACGGTCGCTCAGCGAAGCTGAATTCTCTTGTAAGTTCATTTAACATGCATATCCTTCCTCTAGAGGCCACTCACTTTCAACCACACTGCACCCCCTCTCTTCTAGATCTAATGATTATTTCTGACATGTCTAAGGTTGCTGCGCATGGCCAACTTAACGCCCCTTTCTCCTATCACAATCTTATTTACCTCTCTTATAAGATAAAGCCTCCCAAGCGTGCAGCTAAATTCCTTGACATTCGTAGCTTCAAGGGCATGGATATAACCTCCTTTAATTCAGAAGCCTCCTCTGTCGACTGGTCGCCTGTGTACGGTAGTGAGACCATTGATGACAAAGTACGGAACTTTAACTTTATTGTCCTGAGCTTGTTTGATAAGCATGCTCCGGTCAAGAGGGTTAAAGTGAAGCATCTTCCTGCACCGTGGCTTACTGACACCATTAAGGGTCTGATGGCTAAGAGAAACTGTGCCAAGTCTAGAAATAAGAGGGATCCGACCGATGAGAATCTTTTAATTTTCAAACGCCTCCGTAATCGTTGCACTCGCCTGTGTCGTGATTCTTAACGCCGTCATATCTACGAATGTATCGAGAGCTATACTCCAGCACAGGTCTGGAAGTTCCTGAAGCCCCTTGGTGTTGGTAAGTCACAGGAATTGGCAGCCGGAGATGTCGATCTCCGAGTTCTCAATAGTTTCTTTGCAACTCCCCCTGTCGCGATGGACCCCCTCGTCAAGGATGCAACCCTTCGTAACCTACGGTCCAAGGCAAGAGTCCTCACCTCAGCATTTAATTTCATCCCTGTCGGAATCGGCGGAGTAAGGAGGGCAATACTAGCAATCTCGTCGAAGGCCATAGGTGAGGACAAGATATGTTCTCAGATGATAACAACTATCATTGATGTACTGTTACCTCTCATCACCCACATAATTAATGTGTCGCTTGACCAATGTTGCTACCCCAGCCAGTGGAAATTGGCACTTGTGATTCCCCTCCCCAAAACGTCTAATCCCGCCTTCTTTAAAGATTTCCGTCCCATTTCTATTCTGCCTATCCTCTCCAAAGTCCTGGAATCAATTGTCCACTCCCAACTCTCCTCCTACCTTTCCTCAAAAATGTTACTGAATCCCCACCAATCAGGTATCAGGCCGGGTCACAGCACTACCACAGCACTGCTCAAAGTCACTGACGACATTCAATTAGCTATGGATCAAAAGCAGCTTACGGTCCTTACACTGCTTGATTTCAGTAGCGCCTTTAACTGCGTCGATTTCGATATAGTAGTTGAAATTTTAAAGTCACTTAATGTCTCCTCGCACTCTGCTCGCTGGTTTGACTCCTACCTGAGAGACCGCCAGTAACGCATTAAGTCTGAGGAGATCTCAACGGACTGGTGTGATCTCTCCGCAGGTGTTCCGCAGGGAGGCATCCTTTCTCCTCTCCTCTTCTCGGTATTCATTAACTCCATCTCTGACGTTCTTACCTCTTCTTATCATCTGTACGCAGATGACCTTCAAATATATCGGCACTTCTCTCCGTGTGATGTGAATCTGACAGTAGAGGCGTTGAATGCTGATCTCGATAACATCAGGAAATGGGCTACCTCTTATGGTCTGCTTGTCAACCCGGGCAAATCGCAGGCCATGATTTTGGGTACTCGTCACTCTCAAAACCTAGTTCAGAAAATGCCCGTCGACCCTATAGTGTATGATGGTCACATAACAGCGAGAAGGCCAAGAATCTTGGGGCTGTATTTGATAAATTGTTGTCCTGGTCGCCCCATGTTTGTGAGGTCAGCAGACGAGTCTGCGTCATTTCACTCCCTACGGAGATTGCAGCACTTTCTGCCACAGCAGACTAAAATCACCCTTGCCCAGTCCCTCCTACTACCTTTAATCGACTATGCAGATGTTTGCTGGATCGGTGCGAACGTAGAACAACTGAACAAACTCGAACGACTTCAAAACCTTGAGATTCGGTTTGTCTTCGGGCTGCGCAAGTATGACCATGTCTCACAGTATCGCAAGGAGTTGGGGTGGCTTCCGATCCGCCTTCGTCGTGATATGCACGTTCTCTCCTATCTGTTCAACATTTTGCGAAATCCCCGCTACCCCTCATATCTTCGAGAACGTTTCGAGTTTATTTCCTCCAGGCATAGCAACCGGAGATCCCACACGATGTCTCTTCTCTCTACTCCTCGGCATAACACTGCCGCTTACCAACACTCGTTTAGGTTAACGGCGATCCGACTATGGAACGCACTTCCCTGCGCTATTAGAGATAGTCCCTCAATTTTCACTTTTAAGACAAGATTGAAAGAGCATTTCCTTTCTCTTTCGTGATAGGTACTTTTATATACTTTTATATAAGTAGTATATGTTTGATATGTATAAAATTTTTTGCTTTTGTATTTTATTTAGTATATATCATTTATTACATTATTATGTTTTAGTTGTAAACAATTAGATGTGTACAGTTTTATTGCGCACTAGGACTCTCCTGTTGCAACAAATTTTCCTGTCCTACCTAGGTTTGCTGGTTGAAATCTCTCTTTAGAGATAAGCTCGCCTTTGCTCATAAAATGTTTTGTTACCTTACTATTTATTTCTGTGCAATAAAGAATATGAACCTTGAAATTTAACGCGGAATTGAATTGGAGCCGCCGCTATTTAGCGGGAAATTCAAATTCGAGCAACGAACAACGGACTGACGAAAAAAACTGAACACAAAGTTTGTCATTATTTTAACAACAACGTTGAGAATATTATATTATGAAAGTTGTGATTACATATTATAAAAATACATCACAGATTATAGTGATATAATAAGTTTTATTATAAAAGGAGTATTTTTTATCACACAAATTTTTGATTGCGCGCTTTTGAGGTTGTGACACGCCAAAGTATGACGTTTTGAGAACATATTGTGAAGTTTTACAAACTTCTATTTAAAATGAAAAGCTGAAATTGAGTGACTAAATAAAAGGCGTTTAATTGATTTAAAATGAATTATAAAATATAAACAAAATCTAATAATACATCGTTTTACTGACTGACGACATCGAGTTGACCAACTTTTGTACATTCACCCGTAAGCACATTACAAGCACTGCTTTGTGTTAACCTACAAAAGTATTTACTTTATGTAGGTACTTAGTTTATTAACCTCAACATAACATTTCGGATAGATTGTGGAGACCGCCATAAATTGAGCCAGGCAGTGGTGAACAAAATCATAGCCAGAGTGTCACGAGTTCTGGCTCCAAAAGTGAGTCAATTTGTGAAATTTCCACCACTGAGCGATTTGGCTGCTATCAAAAGAAAAAAGTACCTAAGAGCAGGATTACCAGGTGTGATTGGAGCCATAGACTGTAGTCATGTAAAGATAAAGAACCTAACCAGAGCATGTGGAGAAATTTTCCGAAACCGCAAGAGATTTCTCAATTAATGCGCAATTAGTCTGTGGTCTACGCATGGAGATTATGATGTTGTGGCACGGTGGCCTGGACGTGTGCATGATTTCAGAATATTTGCAAATAGTCGTTGCTGTTTGAAGAAAGGAATGTTAGCGGAATATTAATTGGCGATAGCGGCTATGCCCAAACAGCATATATGTACACCCCAGTTATCAACCCACAAACACAACCTCAACAGAGATCCAATCGTGCCCACAGTACAAGAAATATAATAGAAAGGGTGAACGGAGTTCTTAAACGCAGATTTGCATGCCTATCTAGAACTCTAAAAATAGGATACAAAACATACCCAATATTATAATAGATAGCATAGCGTAATATAAGCATTATGACCAATGAAGAATTGCCAGAGCCCATAAGGGTAGAAGAGGTTCCTGTAGCAGTAACCGTCAGGTGGGCGTGGAAGTCATAAGGGCTGCATTTATTGCTAGAAATTTTAGATAAATTGTATTAAGAGTTATTACCTAATTTTCATGTTTTAGTCAATATCCAATAATACAGAGACAAAAAAAAATTGTTTTTGTAATTTTTTCTGACTTAACAAAAGTTCTGCCTCTTCAGGTTTTGCACGATTGCATTAATTCTTCGGCACTTTTCCTCTCCAATACTGCCTTCATGTATATTTCCTGGGCATCTTTAGCCAGCCACTGCCCTTCTTCCACTTTAAATTTGTGGAGATCATCGTTCTGCTCTTGTGCTCGTTGATAATTCTCCCGCCTGAAGCCAAACTCTTCAGTTATGACCTGAGTTCGTACATTTTTTCCTGGAACAATTAAATAAAATCATTACTGATTCTAGTACAATATCAATATATTTTAATATTGATACGGATTAAATTCACAAATTAATTTACATAATTACCTTGAGTTTGGGATAATGCAGGTCCATAAATTTAATAGCCGAGAACCTGGTGGACGGCCTGGAGGGATATCCACTTGGCCTAGAGCGGTTTTCACTATAACTGACAAGGTTTAAAGTTTAAAGAGTGTTGCCACCTTGGTTTTTGAAAAGGGGCAGTCGGACAATCTAGAAAGAGCTAGATTTAGTAAAGTTTGCAACCAAAAGAGGTGCTAGAAAGGGCTAAAACATAAATACATGTGCATTTTTTATTATTATTTGAAACGTATTAAGAAAGTTAACCGAAAGGTGCAAAACAATTTAATATATAATACTAATTTGAAATCAAAATCAAAGTCTTCATCGGAATCTTCCAAAATAGTATCTGCCGAAGCAGAACAAGTTGATGGCTGATTGACATCTGCATTCTTAGCCAATTTGAAGGAGTATTTCAAATTACTCCCACACTTTTTTATAATTTCAATTGGCAACTTGTGGGACCAGCCAGACTCAAACGTTTTCAGCCCCATTTTGTTCCTAGTTTTAGTTTTAATTTTGTTCATAGAACTGAAAACACGTTCGATATCCGCGTTCGAATGGGACAATGATGAAATTATTTTTGCCAAATTTCCTTGAATTGCTCTTGATACAATTTGTTTCCAGCAGCATCCTCGTATTTCAGAAGTTCGCACCAAAATTTGATGATATCGTCTTTGTTTTTCCAGTCGTGTTCTCCGATATCTTCTGCTTGCTTCTGCGAGGTGAAAGATGCGCTGTACAGTTTTGTTTCGTTTAACAGAAAGAGCAGTCATTGTCTCTAAATTTTTGAAATTGTCTGGTAGGCGCTGCTGCAATTCACTGATTAATTTTAATGTAAAATCAATGCATCTTTGTTTTACCGCTTTCTTTTCAGTGTTTTCCAGTGTCCATTTACTCAAAGTATCCTCAAATGAATATCCCATATACGGGTTTGGATCAACGTAGTCGTTTACTCTTTCAACAAAATAGTCTACTCTGGAATTCCAATTGATGATTATACGGCACAATAATCTTTTTTAGCGTATCTAGTAGAAGAATCGGGTCTGCGCCCTTGCTTTCAAATATTATGACTGTTTGTTGGACTTCGCTTAGCACTGATTTTAAATAAATCAAATACAATTTATTCCTCCAATCTTGAAACATCGAATAAAGCATTGTGGCAAATGAAAGTGCAGTTTGAGTCCATCCCATTGAGCGAGAATGCGAGCTATAGCTGGTTCAATAGAAATCCAACGAGTAGCACATATCTTGAAATTTTCTCAGCGTAGTCTGAAGATTCTTGTTCCCAATCTCTGATAGTAGTCTTTCTCTTCTAATCTCAATGCATTCTGTTCTTTTGCCACAAGTGACCTAAATTTTTCCAAATTCAAATTTCTTTATTACTGTAGATATTTACATATACTTAGCAATCGTCATTTTTTTCCACTTCTCTACATTGGACCACTGTGGGAGGAGAAGGGCGTAGAAACTCCCACAGATTGATTTTTAGATCTCTTTAAAAAATTATTATGCTTAACTAATACAAAATATAATATTTAGTCATTATTATAATTAATTAGCAGGAATAAATAATTACACAATTATTAACAGCAAGGTCTGTGTTGAGCCAGATTAACCCCATACAGACCCATCATTTAAGTAATCTTGAACATTGTAATATCCCTTTTTCGGCAAAGTCGCTTTAACATGGACTTTAAATTGCTCAAATGGCAATTTCAAGATCTCCAGAGGTCTTGTTTTAGTAGAGAATGCATTGACCCTTGAAAGAATTGCTAACCTTCGCGAGTCTAAACCGGGGCGCAAGTAGTCTGTGATTATTTCTTAGGTTAACATTACAGCTATCGCAAAGTTTGGGAAATTTTGTAAGGTTCTTGCGTACATACATTATATTTTCGAAAATAAATTGACTAGCTACAGTTAGTATGTCAATTTATTTAAAAAGCTGTCTTAAGGAGTCTGTGCGTTTTAAATTATAAATTGCTCGAATAGCTCTTTTCTGTAAAATAAAAATAGTTTGAATATCCGCTGCTTTCCCCCACAACAAGATACCATAGGACATGACACTATGAAAGTAACTAAAATATACTAGCCTAGATGTAGCCACATCCGTGTTTTGTCTGATGTTCCTAACAGCGTAAGCCGCAGAACTTAATTTACCAGCCAATTTTTCTATGTGGGGTCCCCACTGCAATTTATTATCAATGGTTATTCCAAGAAACTTCGTGTCACTTTACTAATTCTAACGTTTTGCTGTCCAACACTAAACTGGTCCCAACTTGCCTGACATTTGGAAGTGAGAATTTGATACATTTGGTTTTACCAGCATTTAACAATAAATTGTTAACTGTGAACCAATTCAAGGTTAATGATAATACTCTATTGACATCATCAAAATCTTCTTTTTGTCTTTCAATTTTGAAGACCAGTGAAGTATCATCAGCAAACAACACTATGTTTGTCAATTTCTCCACCATAAAAGGCACATCGTTAATATATACCAGGAATAAGAAAGGGCCTA
Organism: Argyresthia goedartella; assembly: GCA_949825045.1. Lineage (NCBI taxonomy): Eukaryota > Metazoa > Arthropoda > Insecta > Lepidoptera > Argyresthiidae > Argyresthia > Argyresthia goedartella. Next base: position 1,986,921 of record OX463811.1, on the reverse strand, counting down.
ATATGGAACCTTGTGGAACGCCAATTTTTACCCCCGATCCATCAGATTTAACGCCGTTGTCTTCTGCCTTTTGAATTCAATTGCTTAGGTATGATCTTAGTAGATCCAACGCTTTATTTCTAACTCCGTAATGATTTAATTTCATTAGTAACGTGTCATGATCAACACAATCAAATGCCTTCGACAGATCGCAAAAAACACCGATAGCATCCTGTGCGGCTTCCCATGCAGAATAAATATGGGATATAAGGGTAATAACTGCATCCGTAGTCGATTTACCCCTAGTGAAACCGTATTGCTTGGCGTGGAGTTGTTTTGTACGGTTGAAGTTTGAGAGCATTTGATTGAGTATAATCTTTACAAAAATTTTACTTAGTGCTGGAAGAACCGATATTGGTCTGAAATTTGACGGATCACCCTTGTCTCCCGACTTGAACAGAGGTATAAGTTTACTGTGATTCATGAGGTCTGGGAAAGCTCCATCATCAACACATTTATTAAATATATAAGCTAGGCTATAACAAGTATTATTTAACCAATGATTTTGACTGACATATCCCACAGGTCTTCAGTATTTTTTAAGTTAAGTAATCTATACGTTTTTACAATATCCTGGGGACATACATGATAAAATTTTAAATCTACATTACTGATGCTAGTGCTGTTTTTTAACAAAACCTCTGCTTCATATGGAGATGAATTTAGACGCTCTGTTGTGAGTAAGGGTGCTTTGGTGAAGAATGTTTCAAAAGCTCGAGCTACCTCAGCGTTGGATTTTTAGCCTATCTTTAAGCAGAAATCATTATCCCTTGGTATAACTTTGCCAGTTTCACGGTTTATGATTTTCAAACCGTTTTCATTCTATTATTAGAATTTTGTATTTTTCTATTTATGTGTAAAGTTTTTGCAGTTCTACAAACCAACTTGAAAGTTTTGGAATATTTTTCACCATAGTCATGAACTTTTACATCAAAGTTATAGGTTTTTTGTTCATAAAGATCATACAAGATAGCTCTACTTTTACGAATTCCAAATGTTGCCCAGTCATTAAATTTAGATTTACCGTTGTTGGCACTGACTTTCTTTAATTTAAAAACTGTATTGAATTCTGTTTGAATAATGTTGAAGAAGTCAGAATAGATTTTGTTCGGGTTCTGTTCATCAAAATCCGGTACTGGCAAACCCATATCTAAGTTTTTCATATACATCTCTAGTCTATGGGATGTAATAGGCCTATAAAATGATGGATCAGTCTTATTTTCACTAGTAATTTGGAATGAAACTGTTTGACCACTATGATCGGATGGTAAACAGTTAATTACATTTTACTTGTGAATGCACAGTCACAAAAAACGTTATCTAAGCAAGTTTGGCTGGTAAGTGTAATTCTAGTCGGCTCTAGAAATAGATGACATAAATTAAATGATTTGAACAGAGTTATTAATCGTCGCTTCAGTGTTGTATCTACAAGCAGATCTACATTAAGATCGCCACAAATAATTATTTTTTTTCTGTTGTTACAAAGTTTAATGAGGGCTTCCTCCATAATTTTCTCGAATATTTCAAAATTACCATGGCCTTTTTCATCTCTCGGAGGTCTGTAGACACAAACAATAATATGGCTATCCAACTCAACACAAGATAACTCTATTTGTCTTTCCACAGTAAGTGTAAGAATATCTTTCCGTTGTTTCACCTTCATATTATTTTTACTAAGATTAAAGAACCACCTCTATCAGCAGTCTTTCTATTGTAACAACTGACAATTTTGTAATTATTTATGTTAAAGGACATCATATTTTCCTTTAACCAATGTTCTGTAATACAAATAACATCAGTGTCCGAATTATTAAGAAATAATTCTAATACAAGTTCTTTGCCAGGTAGCCCCTGTATGTTTTGATGGGTAATATTTAATACTGCAATAGGTTTTCCATGTTTTTGAAGTGGTCAGAGTTTGGTCCAAACAAAAGCATTATTTTGTCATATAAACTTGTCGAGTTAACCTCCTCAGGGGTTCTGTCTGCCCAGTTAACCAGTCCTTGTAGTCCGGATTGCACAGTTTCCCGTTGGTCCAACAAACTATTTGTAAGACCTGCCACGGTTCTCTCGGTGGTAGCCAAGCAGTCCTTACCCTTGTTAAGGTGGCATAGCTCATCATTTATTTTCAACTCCACAAAACCCGGTTTTGCGAGAAAAGTTGTTCAGAGCCCCAACGTTACCCGGTTTAGCCGGATTGACCGCCTTCCTCTTATCGGTAATCAATACCAATACCAAATACCAAATTTCTATAATAAAAAATCTTTATTACTGTACATATTTACATATACTTAGCAATCGTCATTTTTTGCCACTTCTCTACATTGGACCACTGTGGGAGAAGAAGGGCGTAGAAACTCCCACAGATTGATTTTTGGATCTCTTTTTAAAAATTGCTTATGCTTAACTAATACAAAATATAATATTTAGTCATAATTAATAAGCAGGAATAAATAATTACAAAATTATTAACAGCAAGGTCTGTGTTGAGCCAGATTAACCCCATACAGACCCATCATTTAAGTAATCTTGAACATTGTAATATCCCTTTTTCCACAAAGTCGCTTAAACATGGATTTTAAATTGCTCAAATGGCAATGTCAAGATCTCCAGAGGTATCTTGTTGTAGTAGAGAATGCATTGACCCTTGAAAGAATTGCTAACCTTCGCGAGTCTAAACCGGAGCGCAAGTAGTCTGTGATTATTTCTTAGGTTAACATTGCAGCTATCGCTAAGTTTGGGAAATTTTGTAAGGTTCTTGCGTACGTACATTATATTTTCGAAAATAAATTGACTAGCTACAGTTAGTATGTCAATTTCTTTAAAAAGCTGTCTTAAGGAGTCTGTGCGTTTTAAATTATAAATTGCTCGAATAGCTCTTTTCTGTAAAATAAAAATAGTTTGAATATCTGCTTTTCCCCACAACAAGATACCATAGGACATGACACTATGAAAGTAACTAAAATATACTAGCCTAGATGTAGCCACATCCGTGTTTTGTCTGATGTTCCTAACAGCGTAAGCCGCATAACTTAATTTACCAGCCAATTTTTCTATGTGGAGTCCCCACTGCAATTTGTTATCAATGGTTATTCCAAGAAACTTCGTGTCATTTACTAATTCTAACGTATTGCTGTCCAACACTAAACTAAACTACTATGTTAAAAGAATGACGAAAAAATTAAGCCATGTCATTCTCAATTTGCAGGTAAGATTTCTTGTGTTTCTTTTTTACACTTCATTACAAATCGTTCTTTCTTTGTTTTCAAATCATATATGGACTCTTTTTAACTCACCCACTGTTGCATAAGGATCGGTTTTGAGTTGTCGAATTCTGCATAAGTCAAGGTTTTTGAGGAACACTCATCACATGTTCTCTCAAGACATTTTTCAGAATAATGATCGCAACAAAGCATTTGCAGCATACTTTGATGATTATTCACTGTTGTCAGAATATGTGCCTTTTTTAAAGCCGCAAGTTGAAGGTCCATGTTTTCGTGGACCGTGCAAGCACAAGTATCACGGTTTGATAGTTTAGGGGGAACCACCCAAAATGGTCGGAATCGAGTAAATAGGCTATAACCCATTTTAAATGGACTGGTTTTTAAGAACTTCTGATGCAGATTTTTCATAGTGTCTAGTAGATATCTTTTCTGTTTTTTGATTTGGTTGCGAGTCAAAAATTCTTTCTTGCCTGCGGCTTGACGGCTGTTAGAATCTTCTAAAAATTGCTTAACTAGACTTTGCACTTTAACTTTGAGGTTTTTATTTTTTTGCTGCTTTTGTCCCGTTCTTTTGAAAGTCACTGCTTTGTTTGGCATTCTCCATAATTTGTATTTATCTACAACATTTCCGGATATAGCTTGTTTGAACTTTCTTTTATATTCATAACTTCTTATTTTAGAGTAGTTTTCCTCTAATTGAACTTTGAGAACTTCTCCGAAAAGGGCCTTCTTCACTAAATCCTTCGTTTTAGATATATCTTCGCTCATTTATTCAATTCTGTTTTTCGGAGATTTTTCTACAGACTTTACAACTTTCTTCTACTGCCTTTTTACTCTTCTATATTTTTGACGCTGATTGTTGAGTTTTGATTTTAGTTTTGAAAATTTTGTTTTCATCTTTTTAAGTTGCTTATTTTTGAAGTTTCTCTGTCTTTCACTTCTTTTTTTTGCTTCATTTGCTCTTTGATCTTCGTTCACAATGGGGCTTATTAGTTCACCAACTACTGGTTGTGCTTCATCGTCAGTACTTGGAGGTGTATTTTGGCGTACAAAATTACCAGTATTACTTTTCATAAGTTGTTGTTTTTGCCTTTACTTTGATGAATGTTTTTTCCATTCTTTTCTAGTTAATCGTTGCTACCGAGGCGTCATGTCTTTAATATTTTTTCTTTGTCCCTTTTCTTTCTTTTTTAATTATTGTAGTAAGTTCTTTAAGTATTGCAACCTTTGTTTCTCTTTGTATTCAGCTAATTTAATGGGGTCGCTTTTAATTCTAACCAAGCGAGCCTTTTCGGCTTCTCTTTTCTTTTTCAATATATCTTCTCTATCTTTAGCCATATTTTGTTTTTTTTAGGAGCCATGATGTTCTAAACTGAAATAAGTAAAAAAAAATGCTTAGACACGCTCAAATAATCAGTACCCTGGAAACACGTCAGTCCTTTGGTGCAATATCAGACAACGGACTGACACCAACGGACTGACGAATCATTCATGAATTTGAGGTTTTCTTTAGAACTAACTTTTAATTTGATACTTTCGAATATCAAGAAGCTACATTTTAAGAAATCAAGGTTAACTTTGTATAAGATAAAATATAACACAAATTTACAAGGAAATAACGACTCACCATAAGACTGAAAATTTGTCTGGATCAGCACGTGGTCCCACGACGAACACAACTCTAGCACTGGCACAGTAATGGCGGCCGAGCAATGGCGCGGTCTGCAGCTAACTTCAGTACTAACCTTTTCTAGTTAATCGTTACCTACGTTCTGACATCCCATGCAAAGTCATCAGCCAGTCTCCAAGCCTGTACTCTGGTTCTGCTGAACACCTGTTCCTGGAGATATTCTTGCGTCACAACAAAGTCCTCCTGGGTGTCTATTATAGCCCCTCTCTTCGAATCGACTATTTTAACTCTTTAGAAACCCTTCTCAGTGACTTGACTCCTCTTTATAGCGACACCCTAATTCTCGGCGACTTCAACACTTGCCTTCTCAAGAATAACGGTCGCTCAGCGAAGCTGAATTCTCTTGTAAGTTCATTTAACATGCATATCCTTCCTCTAGAGGCCACTCACTTTCAACCACACTGCACCCCCTCTCTTCTAGATCTAATGATTATTTCTGACATGTCTAAGGTTGCTGCGCATGGCCAACTTAACGCCCCTTTCTCCTATCACAATCTTATTTACCTCTCTTATAAGATAAAGCCTCCCAAGCGTGCAGCTAAATTCCTTGACATTCGTAGCTTCAAGGGCATGCATATAACCTCCCTTAATTCAGAAGCCTCCTCTGTCGACTGGTCGCCTGTGTACGGTAGTGAGACCATTGATGACAAAGTACGGAACTTTAACTTTATTGTCCTGAGCTTGTTTGATAAGCATGCTCCGGTCAAGAGGGTTAAAGTGAAGCATCTTCCTGCACCGTGGCTTACTGACACCATTAAGGGTCTGATGGCTAAGAGAAACTGTGCCAAGTCTTGATATAAGAGGGATCCGACCGATGAGAATCTTTTAATTTTCAAACACCTCCGTAATCGTTGCACTCGCCTGTGTCGTGATTCTAAACGCCGTCATATCTACGAATGTATCGAGAGCTATACTCCAGCACAGGTCTGGAAGTTCCTGAAGACCCTTGGTGTTGGTAAGTCACAGGAATTGGCAGCCGGAGATGTCGATCTCCGAGTTCTCAATAGTTTCTTTGCAACTCCCCCTGTCGCGATGGACCCCCTCGTCAAGGATGCAACCCTTCGTAACCTACGGTCCAAGGCAACATCCCTCACCTCAGCATTTAATTTCATCCCTGTCGGAATCGGCGCAGTAAGGAGGGCAATACTAGCAATCTCGTCGAAGGCCATAGGTGAGGACAAGATATGTTCTCAGATGATAACAACTATCATTGATGTACTGTTACCTCTCATCACCCACATAATTAATGTGTCGCTTGACCAATGTTGCTACCCCAGCCAGTGGAAATTGGCACTTGTGATTCCCCTCCCCAAAACGTCTAATGCCGCCTTCTTTAAAGATTTCCGTCCCATTTCTATTCTGCCTATCCTCTCCAAAGTCCTGGAATCAATTGTCCACTCCCAACTCTCCTCCTACCTTTCCTCAAAAATGTTACTGAATCCCCACCAATCAGGTATCAGGCCGGGTCACAGCACTACCACAGCACTGCTCAAAGTCACTGACGACATTCAATTAGCTATGAATCAAAAGCAGCTTACGGTCCTTACACTGCTTGATTTCAGTAGCGCCTTTAACTGCGTCGATTTCGATATACTAGTTGAAATTTTAAAGTCACTTAATGTCTCCTCGCACTCTGCTCGCTGGTTTGACTCCTACCTGAGAGACCGCCAGTAACGCATTAAGTCTGAGGAGATCTCAACGGACTGGTGTGATCTCTCCGCAGGTGTTCCGCAGGGAGGCATCCTTTCTCCTCTCCTCTTCTCGGCATTCATTAACTCCATCTCTAACGTTCTTACCTCTTCTTATCATCTGTACGCAGATGACCTTCAAATATATCGGCACTTCTCTCCGTGTGATGTGAATCTGACAGTAGAGGCGTTGAATGCTGATCTCGATAACATCAGGAAATGGGCTACCTCTTATGGTCTGCTTGTCAACCCGGGCAAATCGCAGGCCATGATTTTGGGTACTCGTCACTCTCAAAACCTAGTTCAGAAAATGCCCGTCGACCCTATAGTGTATGATGGTAACATAACAGCGAGAAGGCCAAGAATCTTGGGGTTGTATTTGATAAATTGTTGTCCTGGTCGCCCCATGTTTGTGAGGTCAGCAGACGAGTCTGCGTCATTTCACTCCCTACGGAGATTGCAGCACTTCCTGCCACAGCAGACTAAAATCACCCTTGCCCAGTCCCTCCTACTACCTTTAATCGACTATGCAGATGTTTGCTGGATCGGTGCGAACGTAGAACAACTGAACAAACTCGAACGACTTCAAAACCTTGAGATTCGGTTTGTCTTCGGGCTGCGCAAGTATGACCATGTCTCACAGTATCGCAAGGAGTTGGGGTGGCTTCCGATCCGCCTTCGTCGTGATATGCACGTTCTCTCCTATCTGTTCAACATTTTGCGAAATCCCCGCTACCCCTCATATCTTCGAGAACGTTTCGAGTTTATTTCCTCCAGGCATAGCAACCGGAGATCCCACACGATGTCTCTTCTCTCTACTCCTCGGCATAACACTGCCGCTTACCAACACTCGTTTAGGTTAACGGCGATCCGACTATGGAACGCACTTCTCTGCGCTATTAGAGATAGTCCCTCAATTTTCACTTTTAAGACAAGATTGAAAGAGCATTGCCTTTCTCTTTCGTGATAGGTACTTTTATATACTTTTATATAAGTAGTATATGTTTGATATGTATAAATTTTTTTGCTTTTGTATTTTATTTAGTATATATCATTTATTACATTATTATGTTTTAGTTGTAAACAATTAGATGTGTACAGTTTTATTGCGCACTAGGACTCTCCTGTTGCAACAAATTTTCCTGTCCTACCTAGGTTTGCTGGTAGAAATCTCTCTTTAGAGATAAGCTCGCCTTTGCTCATAAAATGTTTTGTTACCTTACTATTTATTTCTGTGCAATAAAGAATATGAACCTTGAAATTTAACGCGGAATTGAATTGGAGCCGCCGCTATTTAGCGGGAAATTCAAATTCGAGCAACGAACAACGGACTGACGAATAAAACTGAACACAAAGTTTGTCATTATTTTAACAACAACGTTGAGAATATTATATTATGAAAGTTGTGATTACATATTATAAAATACATCACAGATTATAGTGATATAATAAGTTTTATTATAAAAGGAGTATTTTTTATCACACAAATTTTTGATTGCGCGCTTTTGAGGTTGTGATACGCCAAAGTATGACGTTTTGAGAACATATTGTGAAGTTTTACAAACTTCTATTTAAAATGAAAAGCTGAATTTGAGTGACTAAATAAAAGGCGTTTAATTGATTTAAAATGAATTATAAAATATAAACAAAATCTAATAATACATCGTTTTACTGACTGACGACATCGAGTTGACCAACTTTTGTACATTCACCCGTAAGCACATTACAAGCACTGCTTTGTGTTAACCTACAAAAGTATTTACTTTATGTAGGTACTTAGTTATTAACCTCAACATAACATTTCGGATAGATTGTGGAGACCGCCATAAATTGAGCCAGGCAGTGGTGAACAAAATCATAGCCAGAGTGTCACGAGCTCTGGCTCCAAAAGTGAGTCAATTTGTGAAATTTCCACCATTGAGCGGGTTGGCTGCTATCAAAAGAAAAAAGTACCTAAGAGCAGGATTACCAGGTGTGATTGGAGCCGTAGACTGTAGTCATGTAAAGATAAAGAACCTAACCAGAGCATGTGGAGAAATTTTCCGAAACCGCAAGAGATTTCTCAATTAATGCGCAATTAGTCTGTGGTCTACGCATGGAGATTTATGATGTTGTGGCACGGTGGCCTGGACGTGTGCATGATTTCAGAATATTTGCAAATAGTCGTTGCTGTTTGAAGAAAGGAATGTTAGCGGAATATTAATTGGCGATAGCGGCTATGCCCAAACAGCATATATGTACACCCCAGTCATCAACCCACAAACACAACCTCAACAGAGATCCAATCGTGCCCACAGTACAAGAAATATAATAGAAAGGGTGAACGGAGTTCTTAAACGCAGATTTGCATGCCTATCTAGAACTCTAAAAATAGGATACAAAACATACCCAATATTATAATAGATAGCATAGCATAATATAAGCATTATGACCAATGAAGAATTGCCGGAGCGCCCATAAGGGTAGAAGAGGTTCCTGTAGCAGTAACCGTCAGGTGGGCGTGGAAATCATATAAGAGCTGCATTTATTGCTAGAAATTTTAGATAAATTGTATTAATAGTTATTACCTAATTTTCATGTTTTAATCAATATCCAATATTACAGAGACAAAAAAAAAATGTTTTTGTAATTTTTTCTGACTTAACAAAAGTTCTGCCTCTTCAGGTTTTGCACGATTGCATTAATTCTTCGGCACTTTTCCTCTCCAATACTGCCTTCATGTATATTTCCTGGGCATCTTTAGCCAGCCACTGCCCTTCTTCCACTTTAAATTTGTGGAGATCATCGTTCTGCTCTTGTGCTCGTTGATAATTCTCCCGCCTCAAGCCAAACTCTTCAGTTATGACCTGAGTTCGTACATTTTTTCCTGGAACAATTAAATAAAATCATTACTGATTCTAGTACAATATCAATATATTTTAATATTGATACGGATTAAATTCACAAATTAATTTACATAATTACTTTGAGTTTGGGATAATGCAGGTCCATAAATTTAATAGCCGAGAACCTGGTGGACGGCCTGGAGGGATATCCACTTGGCCTAGAGCGGTTTACACTATAACTGACAAGGTTTAAAGTTTAAAGAGTGTTGCCACCTTGGTTTTTGAAAAGGGGCAGTCGGACAATCTAGAAAGAGCTAGTTTTAGTAAAGTTTGCAACCAAAAGAGGTGCTAGAAAGGGCTAAAACATAAATACATGTGCATTTTTTATTATTATTTGAAACGTATTAAGAAAGTTAACCGAAAGGTGCAAAACAATTTAATATATAATACTAATTTGAAATCAAAATCAAAGTCTTCATCGGAATCTTCCAAAATAGTATCTGCCGAAGCAGAACAAGTTGATGGCTGATTGACATCTGCATTCTTAGCCAATTTGAAGGAGTATTTCAAATTACTCCCACACTTTTTTATAATTTCAATTGGCAACTTGTGGGACCAGCCAGACTCAAACGTTTTCAGCCCCATTTTGTTCCTAGTTTTAGTTTTAATTTTGTTCATAGAACTGAAAACACGTTCGATATCCGCGTTCGAATGGGACAATGATGAAATTATTTTTGCCAAATTTCCTTGAATTGCTCTTGATACAATTTGTTTCCAGCAGCATCCTCGTATTTCAGAAGTTCGCACCAAAATTTGATGATATCGTCTTTGTTTTTCCAGTCGTGTTCTCCGATATCTTCTGCTTGCTTCTGCGAGGTGAAAGATGCGCTGTACAGTTTTGTTTCGTTTAACAGAAAGAGCAGTCATTGTCTCTAAATTTTTGAAATTGTCTGGTAGGCGCTGCTGCAATTCACTGATTAATTTTAATGTAAAATCAATGCATCTTTGTTTTACCGCTTTCTTTTCAGTGTTTTCCAGTGTTGATTTACTCAAAGTATCCTCAAATGGGGCATTTTCACTATAAAGGCACCCCCTCTTGAAAATTGAGGTTTTTTTCAGACCTACGTATATTGGTGATTTCATATTTTTAGTAGATTCTCTATAGTTTAATGCAATGGAAAATACATTTTGTTTCAGATAAATAGCTTTGGTTTAATTTAAAATCAGTAAATAAATGGACAATGTCGTGAAACAGTGGTCAGTTTGTGACAATTAAAAACTGCTGTAGTGTTAAAAAAAATACCCTTTGGCTTTAAATGTTACTTTAGATTGATGCTAAATGATGTAGTTTATCAGGAAAAACACATAATTAACTATTATTCATAATTACGTTTAACTAAGATGAGATTTGAATGTCGGTTTTGTGACTAGTGATGCTTTTACGATCATATTTTTCTTCTTCATTCTTACTGCAGCAATAAGTTTGGTTTGATAAATTGTTAAATAAATCCAATATTATTGAGAAGAATAATGGCTTACAAAGACATAAAGAAAATTCGAAAACAAAATTAATATTCAATAAAATTCATCACATGAAAACTGGGACAGTCACCAAACTGACTCATCAAAAATAGTTGGGGTTGGTCTACCTACATGTAACGTTGTAAGTTACCGTTGTCTTCACTCTATCATTAACTGGTCTTATTTTAAATTTAAGTAGTAATTCTCTTAATAAAACTACCAAATGAGGCTAGTAATCACAGTATTGATTTTCACGCGCTGTACTGGCAGCATTCCACTGTTGACGACTCGCTCGCTCTGCTATGATTGGCCCGTTTTGAACTAACTAGCCGTGACCGCAACTTGACTTTGCGGCGCCGGCGTGATTCCGAAAACTCACTCAGCACTGTGCGCACGTCCGTCCTACTGGCGCTCTGTAACGGTCCCTTTTTACCGTACGCCGACGAACGACTCTAAGTAGTGGTTGCTTACGTTTAATCATAACGTACTACTGGTGGTTACGTTTTAGTTTTGTCTGTGCTTCATATTAACCCCGATTGAGTTCGGGGTTCCTGGCACCTCTTCGGGATCACCACTTTTTCCTGACTACCCTACGGTTTCCCGGTTCCTGACACCGCTTCGGGCTAACCTGCTTCCCTGCTCCGGCTGCATTCGGACCGTTACTTCTCCGACGTCAGCGGCACTCCGACTACGGCAAAACCCGCAGGGAAGATTCGTTGCTGCGTAACCAGGGTCAGACTACATTTGGAGAACCCACGTTAAATAAAATTTCTTGTTGGCTACCTATTTGGAATCTTTTTATTCCTCTCCAAGTAGGGACGTCACAGTGGCGCCCATAACGTGGTTAGTCTGGCCTTGCTTACGCTGTAAGTAGTTAGTTGTTTGTGTGTGCGTGTTTTTTGTAAACGTTTACCTGTGTTGTAATTTTGGTTTTGCTTAGCAACTTCTGTGTACGTGGTTATTATTCAAACTTTTAAATTGTAGTGTTTTTTTCAAATTCCTACGTTGGTTTTAATTTCTCGTTCTCTTATAAAAAAATTAACCACCTACCCACTAGTTGCAATATTTTTATTTGCAGTTTTAACATATATATTTTTTTCTACATCGTCATTCACTTCATTCATACCGTCAAAACCTAACGTACATAAATCATTTTGTAACAGAACGGAGACTAATTAGTAGCGTCATTTTCAATTCCTTGATTTCTCTTCCTGTGCTGTCCCGGGAAATCAAAAAAAGAATACGGCAGTTGCATTTCCTCCTGTGCATGTCGTAAGAGGCGACTAAAGGAATCAGTACACTTTCACTACTCATCTCTTTGGTAATTATTATTTGAGCTGCATCATGTCTTTTCAAATTAAGTTTCTCTCTCTAAACAAAGCAGAACTGGAGTACGAAGTTGCCATCAGAGGTGAAAACCCAGGCACTACCGTAGAAATTTTACGTAAACAAATAACTAAACTTGTGACAGAATACCCGTCAGAGGACGTTCTGTTATCTCACCTTGAACCTAAGGACGACTTACTTGCAGTCGTCAAAATCTTGGACAAAGTGCAATCTACTCTTGACGGACCTGCACCAGATAGATCCTCTCTTCTTAGGACACAAAATCTGATGCACCATGTCTATCACAGATTAAGTCGGGTACCTACGGATGAAAAGTTCGAAACGGGCCATGATCAACTGTCGGAGATTTACCGAAAAAATTATTCGAAGATCCTAGCTCTCTTATCACAAGCAAAGGATCCCCTTTCAATATCTTCCTCGTCTAATACTGCGTGTAGGGAATCAACGCCATCTGTTAGTGGCGCGAGCGTGATTTCTGTAACTTGCGAGCGTAGCAATACTTCCGAACTTAGTAAATTGAAGTACGACGGGAAATCATGTGTTCGGGCTTTTATCGAAAGGGTTTCGGAACTGTGTCAGGCCAGAAATATTTCGGACTCCAAACTTCTGTCCTATGCAACGGAAATTTTCACCGATCAAGCATTGCACTGGTTCCGAAGTATAAGAGATAGCGTTAACAACTGGTCGGATCTCAAATCTCTGTTGTTAGAGGATTTCAGCCAAACTGACTATGATTATCGTCTACTTTCTGAAATTAGGGCTCGCACTCAGGGCGAATCAGAAACGATAACCATTTATCTTTCCATAATGGCAGGAATGTTTTCGCGCTTATCGAAACAATTATCCGAAGAGGACAAATTAGAGATACTATTGCACAATATCCGGCCATGTTATGCGAGTACGTTGGCCTCGGCAACTCAGATTGTGGATATTGGGGTATTGAGAACGTTGTGCAAAAATTACGAAAATATACAAACCCGTATGTCACACTTTCGCGAGCCACCAACGATTACCACACACACACTAGCACCCGAATTTGCTTACAAGCCATGTAAGACGAAATCTGACAACCATGTCTCTGCGATCGCTCCTGCAACAACTGTAAAGTCAAATAACTTTTGTCTAAGATGCCGCTCTAACACTCACAATCTTCGTCAGTGTAAGGTTAGTCGTGACGTCATCGTCTGTTTTGGGTGCGGTAATAAAGGTGTAAAGAAACCTGAATGCCCTAAATGTACTCCTACCGTTCAAAAAAACTAATTAGCCAGAATTGGGACGGTTCTAAGGGTCATTTCGATAGAGTAGATTTTGAAAAATGGCTACAAACCCTTAGAAACTTCTTCTCTAGTTTCAGAGTCGCCTCAATTCTGGATAGTAAACCAACAAAGGACAGTAGACCCTATATTTCCGTTAGAATCGGGGACATCCCTGCTTCTGGTCTACTCGATTCTGGATCTGCTGTCACTATTCTCGGCAATGATTCTCATAAATTATTGTCGGACCATGGTCTAAAAGTATTTACCGATGATTGTATCTCCGTGACTGCTGCTGGAGGCCAGTCCCTTCAAAGTATTGGCTACATCAATCTTCCCATTCACTTTGAAGAACAATTCCACATTATTAAGGGTTACGTGTTACCAAATGTGGACAGCCCACTTATCCTAGGCATTGACTTTTGGCGGATTTTCAATATTTGTCCCAAATACTTAGGTAGCATCACCTTGTCCAACTCTTCTTTGGCAGAAATAAGTATCGACAAAAATGAGACTTTTATACAGTCTTACGATAATCTCTCTGATTCACAAAAGTCCACAGCCGATTCAATTGTCAGTCAATTCCAGGAAATCTCCACTGACAGTATGGGCCTTGGTAGAACTAGTCTTATAACTCACCATATCGATACTGGTGACTCTCAACCTATAAGACAACGTTACTATCGAATGTCACCTGAGAAGCAGCGAATTTTGGTAGAGCAAGTCGACGAAATGCTAGCGTTAGATGTAGTTGAACCTTGCGAGAGCGCTTGGTCGTCCCCTGTCCTCATTGTCTATAAAAAGAATGGACAACCTCGCTTTTGCCTCGACAGCCGTAAACTGAATTCGGTCACAAAAAAGGACGCATATAACCTACCCTATATAACTGAAATATTAGACAACCTACGCGATGCAAAATTCCTATCTAGCGTAGATTTGTCGAAAGCGTTCTGGCAAATTCCAATAGCTCCAGAAGATCAAGACAAAACTGCATTCTATGTTCCAGGCAGAGGAACTCTCCGTTTTAAGACCACTGCTTTCGGTCTCACCAATGCCCCTGCCACTCAACAAAGGCTTGTCGATCTTCTGTTCGGGAATTTTGATCTAAAGGCGTTCGCATATTTAGATGATATTATTATCATCAGCAGCAGCTTTGAGGAACACGTGTCCTTACTACTAGGCGTGCTGCATAAATTAAAACAAGCGAACTTATCCATCAACCTTGAAAAATGCAAGTTCTTCAGAAATGAGTTGAAGTACTTGGGTTATGTTGTGGATGCGCATGGCCTTCGCACTGATCCTGAAAAAGTCGAGGCTATCCTCAATTTCCCAACACCCACAAAAAAAAAAGATCTTAAAAGCTTCCTTGGAACAGCCACGTGGTACCGCCGTTTCGTCCCCAACTTTAGCACTATTGCCGGACCACTCAACCAGCTGACTTCAAGTAAGAAGAACGCACCCAAGTTTCAGTGGACAACTGAAGCTGATGATGCTTTTAATAAGCTAAAAGAGTGTCTTGTATCAGCCCCGGTTCTCTCTTGTCCCAATTACGATTTACCGTTCGAAGTACACACTGATGCGAGCAATTTTGGGATTGGTGCCATGCTCACACAAACGATTGATGGTAAAGAACATCCGATTGCATACATGAGTAGGGCGTTGTCGGGATCTGAGAAGAACTACAGTATAACCGAGAGGGAGACGCTAGCAGTTTTAACCGCTCTAGAACACTGGCGGTGTTACTTGGAGAACGGAAAAACCTTTACCGTTTACACCGACCACTCCGCGCTCAAATGGTTCTTGTCACTGGACAACCCTACCGGAAGACTAGCACGCTGGTGTGTGAGGTTGTCTGCCTTTAATTTCGAACTTAAACATCGTCGTGGGGTCGATAATGTCATTCCAGATGCACTATCTCGTGCTTTCCCATGTGCTTCTATCAGTACGGTCAACTCTAATTTGACTACTACTGACACATGGTACAAAAACATTTATAACGGTTGTTTAGAAAAGCCGAACCTCTTTCCTAACTACTTGATCGAAGGTGGTGCTCTCTATCGCCACTCCAAAAATAAGTGCGAAATGATTTCGGAGTTTTCCTGGAAGGAAGTGGTGCCGAAAGAATTGCGTGACAGCGTCATAGAGGAGAATCATGCTGACCCTACTGCTGCTCACTTGGGTATTTTCAAGACCTATCGACGCTTACTTCTTCGATACTACTGGCCGGGCATGCACCAAGACGTCGTACGTTTTGTTGGTTCTTGTTCAAAATGTCTCACTTACAAACCACAAAACCATCCGACGCTGGGTACGATGGGTCGACCTAAACAATGCTCACGGCCGTTTCAAATGATATCCATTGATTTCATAGGTCCACTTCCGGTCAGTCGAAAGCAGAATAGTTATATTTTGGTCGTAACATGTTGCTTCTCAAAATATTGCCTTATTTTTCCCATGCGACGCGCTACTTCGGAAGCTGTCGTCAAGGCTCTGGAGGACTCTGTGTTTCTGGTCCACGGAATCCCACAGACAATATTCCTTGACAATGGTACCCAGTTTATTAGCTCGGTAACAAATACCCTCTTTAAGAAATACAAGATACCTAACGTATTCTTCTCTCCGAGATATACTCCGCAAGTAAACACTGTCGAGCGCTATAACAAAACAATAGTTACATGTATTTCCACCTACGTGGACAATGACCACAGAACCTGGGACACTAATATTCCCAAAATACAGTATGCCATTAACAACTCCGTCAATGAAGCAACTGGCTACACTCCATCGTTCCTCGTGTACGGACGAGAAACGGTTACTTGTGGTTCTCATTATACAGATAACGATCTGGGTGAGGAACTACTATTTCTGCCACGCGACATTTACGCTGAAAATCTGGGTCACCTGTCAAAATATTTTGATAAGGTACAGGCATCTCTTTGGCACGCACATAAAAAAAATACGGCGCACTATAATCTTAGGCGGAAAGAGGCAGAATTCAGCGTAGGCGACATTGTCCTAAAACGTGCTTATGTCTTGAGTGATAAAGACAAGTACTTTAGTAAAAAGTTAGCGCCCAAATATACCAAATGTCGCGTCTCCGCTAAGAAATCACCCTTGGTATACATTTTAGAGGATATGACGGGAAAGGACTTAGGCACCTGGCATGTTAAGGATCTAAAACTAGTTAAGAATATTTAGAATTAGGTTTTGGATTTTCATTACGTATGAAAACCCTTTACTGGGCGAGGGGGTATTGTAACGTTGTAAGTTACCGTTGTCTTCACTCTATCATTAACTGGTCTTATTTTAAATTTAAGTAGTAATTCTCTTAATAAAACTACCAAATGAGGCTAGTAATCACAGTATTGATTTTCACGCGCTGTACTGGCAGCATTCCACTGTTGACGACTCGCTCGCTCTGCTATGATTGGCCCGTTTTGAACTAACTAGCCGTGACCGCAACTTGACTTTGCGGCGCCGGCGTGATTCCGAAAACTCACTCAGCACTGTGCGCACGTCCGTCCTACTGGCGCTCTGTAACGGTCCCTTTTTACCGTACGCCGACGAACGACTCTAAGCAGTGGTTGCTTACGTTTAATCATAACGTACTACTGGTGGTTACGTTTTAGTTTTGTCTGTGCTTCATATTAACCCCGATTGAGTTCGGGGTTCCTGGCACCTCTTCGGGATCACCACTTTTTCCTGACTACCCTACGGTTTCCCGGTTCCTGACACCGCTTCGGGCTAACCTGCTTCCCTGCTCCGGCTGCATTCGGACCGTTACTTCTCCGACGTCAGCGGCACTCCGACTACGGCAAAACCCGCAGGGAAGATTCGTTGCTGCGTAACCAGGGTCAGACTACATTTGGAGAACCCACGTTAAATAAAATTTCTTGTTGGCTACCTATTTGGAATCTTTTTATTCCTCTCCAAGTAGGGACGTCACAACAAGTTGAAATTAAAAGTCTGGTTTCCGTTACTACCTTTATCGACTCAAACGTATATCGTCGTCGTCGTCGTCAGTCGTCGTCGTCGTCTTTTATTAAATAATAAATAACAGAAAATATTTATTTATTTATTAAGGAACAAAAATTACACATTCTTTCACATTAAAATAAGGCAAAAACAACAACAAGATTAATGTATCAAGAAACAATCATGTATCAATAAACAGTGACAGTACCAAAAACAGTGATTGTGTTGTGTGTGGATGTGGTAAACTGGTTCTGTTGTGTGCGTGGGTGTATGTATGTTTGGATAAATAATAATAATAATTATTATTATAACACAGAGAATGCCATGCTCCCTTAGGTGGAGCGAAGCCCGATTATTATCCCGAAACATAGAAACACACAGGACCATCTTTCTGATATAATGTTTTGTTTATAAATACGTTAAGAATACATTCACTCGCATTTGTGAATTAGAATCGAATCAGTCTCATGAGAATAAATGTCACAATATTATAAATTGGCACTTAAGAATGTTATTCTTCATCTAATTATTACATATAGGTATATGAGATTGTTTTACAAACTTTTTAACGCATATGTTATAATAGCACCACCATCTTTTGCATGAAATATTATGACATCAATTATATTTATCTTTTCAAAAAAATAGAATATATTATATTGAGGTAACGGAGTAACTTAACACAATACTATTTATCAACAATTATCTTTACACATCAGTATAACAATGAAGTTAAATTATCATACATTTTACAACTTAATAATACCTATAAAGTAGCTTGCAAAAAAGTATTACACTTATGAGTAAACCTAGGAGCGTATACAAATTTAGGGGCCTTTTACTCTCCGAATAAACTACCTACGTTATTGAGTGCACAATCAGTCTCATTTGTGAATTACAATCTAATCAGTCTCATTATAATAAATATCACAATATTTTATATTTGCACCTTAGAATGTTATTACAAACTAGACTACTTTTTGACAAAATAGAATATAAATATTAAGGCAAATATTATGGAAGAACGCAATCACACATTCTATTTATCAACAATTAACATTACACATCAGTATACAAAATAAATTTAACAATGCTTAGGTAAGGATTACCTACTTAGGTTAGGAGTCTACACTCAGGAATATACACCGTGACTTTTAAGACACTCTAAAGCTGAAACCTGGTTGGTGTATACAGTCGACTATCGAATGGTGGTGGTGGCACAAATTTCCAAATCTTTCTTCTTTTAACTAAAAGTTGATTAAATTTTCATATTTCACAAAAATAGTAGCTCCTGAGAATCTGAAACAAAGAAACTTATCAGGAAAATACTTACAAGAGGATTAAAGAGGCTTTCAGATGTTTAAATCTTCCTTTTAGACATGCGTCGCAAATATAATCGGAGATGATAGGTCCTCCGACACATTCACTGCAGAACCAGTTTTGGCAACTTATACATTTCGTTTTCTTTCCCAAAAGAAAAGAAAGACAGTTCTTACATTCAAGACAGCCAAGCTTGTTATTTTTATCTTTTTCAGTTTTAGGTTTCTCAGTAATCCGTTTTACTTGATTTTTAACAGCACTACATTTTCCTGGCAGTCCGTTTTGCGAATTCGAAGGAACTGGTATTGTCACATCTTCAATTATAGTGATTGAACCCTTTTGGTGTGATCTTTGGTTGGAGTTGATTGGTTTATAGGTTGTTCTTGTGACATAATTATCTTTTTTTTTGGGTCAACATAGAATCCATCAGGCCACTGCGTCCGTTTTTGGGTTGAAACTTCTTTATCTTTCAGTATATTTAAGGACTGCTAGTTCTCAACACCAACAATATCAGCACGTTTATATGTAGTATCTGCATTTCCAAGTAAACAATTTTCAGTACCATTTACAGCGCTTCCTACAGTATTTTCAATACTTATGACCTGTGATGTGTTATCAGTGAGTACTTCCCCAAAGATAGATTCCCAATCTTCAATGGTATCCAGGTCAAAAGAATCTTCAATGTTGGTCAAATTCTTCAAATCTTGCGACTTGGGTCAGTTACCACGGCGGGATTTCCGTTTGTTTCTGTTTTGATTGAAGTTGTACTCTGCCTTTTGGGCAAGTCTCGAACGTTAGGTAAACTGACTGTAACAGCATGTGATTTGGGTGAAAAGCAGATACACTGACCTCTCTGGTCACCGCAAAAGCAACCAACATCTCTATAATGTATTATGTTCCACTGCCCATTTTGGCTAGTTGTTAGTTGATGTAATTGCATCGTACCTTTGAGTATTGGTATTTTAGCCAGTAGGATTATTGCCACTTGCTCAATTTCGGCACTTTCAATGATATATACTTTGGTTATTTTCAAGCATTGGTTTAACAAATTGTACGCGTCTTTCGCGTCAACGATGTCGTTTCCGGAACACACTCTTCGGTCAAGGGTGCGTTTAACGCTGCCGCCTATCCCATCTGCCACATTTTTTCCATGGCCTGCTTCATAGAATGACCAGGTACAATAATCCAGCATGTACTCTTTGGTGTAGTACGCCAGTAAATAAAAATTATTTTTCTGGCGATATTGCGAAGAGGGTCCGTCCGAGTAAAAGTGTATTATTGTCGTTTCAGGAGATTATTTTTTAACCATATCTAGAATAGGCATCAAGTGTGCCCAAATCGCAGGTGGTTGATGACTAGTATTGTCCGACAATGTACAGAATGATTGAGACCGGTTTTTCCAAAAAAACCATGCCTGTATGCAGACATATCTGAAGGTTTGATGCTCCGAAATGCATGGATTGGATTTCTTCAGCGAGTTTTGCTTGGTAGTTTTCTGAGAAGTCGCAAACTATTAAAACTTCGTTATCTTTGAGCCCTGATACCACCTTTTAATATTGACTTTGTTGATATTTCATGTTGAAATAGTGTTTCTTAAACAACAGTAACTCTTTTTCGTAATTACGTATCAAGTCGTTGAGAGTCCCCTTTTTGTCACTTTTGCAGTTTTCTTTGTTTTTATTTCTTTGATTGTTTCTCCATCCTTCTTATGATACGTATGATCTTGTTTTTCCCAGCGTGACCATTCTACTTGCTGATTCAAATTCTCATCTCCACTTTGGTGATATTGCAGTTTTTTGTCTCTACATTCATCACATTTGCTCCACATGCACTCATAATTATTTATGTCACATGATACTTGACTCAAAATATCTTGTGTACTGCCAGTCACCAGATTATTTTTCACCATGGCTGTATGGAGAAATCCAAAGTTGCTGTGCTTTATGCACAAGCAGGTAGATCTTGAAGACATGCCAGGTGATAATACGAAAAACGGCTTGTGTTTATAAAATGTTGTGAAACCGTATCGTCCCCCTTCAGCTTTGTATTTCCGGTAAGTATTAACTAGCGTGTCTAGCAAGTATCGAATTTGTTCCTTCTTTTTATTTTTTGTTCGTACTTCTTTTTTACCGGCTGTATTCCGACTAATGTCATCCCTTGTATAAAAGTTTGTTATTTCTGTAATTTCCGTTGGTCTGAGTTTTTTTTTCTTTGGTTTTACTTTGTTTTTCAGTCCCATCATTTTTGATATCATTTTCTTATTTTTTGAGTTCATTACTAGCTTTTTGAGACTTTGTTTTTCTTTTCTGCTAGAGCAACTTTGATAGGTCTTCTTAAGAGTATTTTCTAGTATTTCTTCCCTGGCTTTCATTTTCAATAATTGTAGATTCAGGTCTTCAATTTCTTTATTCTTTTTCAAATTTAGCCTTTTTAGTCTCTTTCGATGAGTTTCAGTACTATTTTTAAGTTTTATGAACATTTTCGTGTTTCTTCTGCACTTGTTAACCAGGACTTTGTTCCTCCTTTGTAGCATTTGTATATATTTTTCATTTTTTAAATTAGAATCCGAGTCTTTTTTTTGTGTAGCACTACTTGTCCCAGGTATCCCGGGTACTGAATCTTGAGAACTGTTTTGTATTTTGTCTTTCTTTGGTCTTTTTCTACTTTTCCGTTTTTCCTCCCTCCACTTTTCTCTCCTTATTTCGGCTTCCTCTGGTGTGAGTTCTGATACTTTTTTCTTCTTGGACTTTACTTTAGCTAAATTTTGTTTTTTCTGTCTTTCATACTCTTCAGGGCGCTTTTCTTTGAGCTTTTCTCTATACCGTTTAGTTCTTTCAGCGCAGCTTAAAGGCATGGTGAGGTTTGTTTAAAATTCCTGAAATAAAAACGAACTTTTACACATACTACACAAGTAAAACATTAAATTAGTTTATCTACTATATACCTACCTACCCTCTATAATACAATAACAAGTAGGTATTAAAAATAAATTATAGTTAAAAAACGAATTACACGCTTTTATAGTTAATCGAGCTAAAAAGTAAAAAAATAAATCTTTAAAAGAATAAAATGAATTAACGAGAAAATTCATGTCATTGTGGTAAAAGCGTGGGGTGCTCGATAAAAAATTCTTACGAGTTCTGTTACGAAACGCAAGATCATGTAAACGTAAATAAATAAATAAATAAAACACCCCACGCTTTTACCACAATGACATGAATTTTCTCGTTAATTAATTTTATTCTTATATTAAGATTTATTTTTATTACTTTTTAGTTAGATTAACTATAAAAGCATGTTTTTAGTTATTTTTAAACTATTAACCTATTTTTATTTTTTTAGTTCGATTTAAAATAACTGTTCAGAGTGGTAAACAACATAAAAATATTGCATTGTCATCCAACTTACATACATAAGCAAAATTTCAGCTCAACCGGAAAACGGGAAGTGGGGAAAGATTTGATTATCACATACATCTTAGAGAGTCCTGGACTGGTAAAATTAATTATAAAAGCTTTTCAAAACCGCAAACTAAGAGCAGCATAATGCTTTTATTATTTTTGTTTACTTGGATAATTTACAACTGCGCTATGTAGACTCAGCTTTATGCGTCAGTTTGGTCACTTTATTTGTCAGCCCTATATGTCACGGGATAAATGTGACCAAACTGACCGTGACGTTGACCGCCGAAATTAACACAAAAACTCATTATTTAATTACTTTGTTGAGATATTTCCTTGAATTAACAAGTTAAAAGCATTCCCTAACAACAGGTTAATAGTTTAAAAACAGTTGAAAACTTAAAACACACACTTATAGGTAGAAAAATGTCAACAAACCTGACAAGAAAATACTCGACCCACCGCCGACACGACAAACACACTCACTTTTCTCCAAGAACTTGGTCGAAATGACAGATTGCAAATGGCTTCCCAATGATCCTTTGAATATAATGTTGCCATTCATAATAAATAAAGGTAGTTTAGTAAAATCCTTATACCCGTTTGGCCAGTGTCAAAACCGACATTTCCGGCGGGCATCACTTTTGAGTATTTTGTTAAAATTAGATTTACGCTTGTTTTGATAGACTATTCTTTAAAGTTTTAATGATATTTGCTGACAAAACTTTTCAACTACGTGGACACCAAAAATTAGATAGGGATCTTTAAGAAATACTGTCCGTAATGTTGGTTTTTTCAAAGCTGCCTAGCAACCGGACAAGCCAAAATTACTACTTTCGGTATTTGAAATGTCTATAATTTTATAATTTGAAGTTTGTATTTCTAAAATATGTTAGAAATCACAAATTTAATTTAAGTAGATAGCTATACAATGTAAATCCACACAAAAATATTCTTAATAAAGTCACAAAAAATCTTTGAATTCGTGGGACAGCGAAAATTGGGGGGGTGCCTTTAAAGTGAAAATGCTATAAATAGTTTTAATTTTGTTCATAGAACTGAAAACACGTTCGATATCCGCGTTCGAATGGGACAATGATGAAATTATTTTTGCCAAATTTCCTTGAATTGCTCTTGATACAATTTGTTTCCAGCAGCATCCTCGTATTTCAGAAGTTCGCACCAAAATTTGATGATATCGTCTTTGTTTTTCCAGTCGTGTTCTCCGATATCTTCTGCTTGCTTCTGCGAGGTGAAAGATGCGCTGTACAGTTTTGTTTCGTTTAACAGAAAGAGCAGTCATTGTCTCTAAATTTTTGAAATTGTCTGGTAGGCGCTGCTGCAATTCACTGATTAATTTTAATGTAAAATCAATGCATCTTTGTTTTACCGCTTTCTTTTCAGTGTTTTCCAGTGTTGATTTACTCAAAGTGTCCTCAAATGAATATCCCATATACGGGTTTGGATCAACGTAGTCGTTTACTCTTTCAACAAAATAGTCTACTCTGGAATTCCAATTGATGATTATACGGCACAATAACCTTTTTTAGCGTATCTAGTAGAAGAATCGGGTCTGCGCCCTTGCTTTCAAATATTATGACTGTTTGTTGGACTTCGCTTAGCACTGATTTTAAATAAATCAAATACAATTTATTCCTCCAATCTTGAAACATCGAATAAAGCATTATGGCAAATGAAAGTGCAGTTTGAGTCCATCCCATTAAGCAAGAATGCGAGCTATAGCTGGTTCAATAGAAATCCAACGAGTAGCACATATCTTGAAATTTTCTCAGCGTAGTCTGAAGATTCTTGTTCCCAATCTCTGATATTAGTCTTTCTCTTCTAATCTCAATGCATTCTGTTCTTTTGCCACAAGTGACCTAAATTTTTCCAAATTCAAATTTCTTAATTACTGTAGATATTTACATATACTTAGCAATCGTCATTTTTTTCCACTTCTCTACATTGGACCACTGTGGGAGGAGAAGGGCGTAGAAACTCCCACAGATTGATTTTTAGATCTCTTTAAAAATTTCTTATGCTTAACTAATACAAAATATAATATTTAGTCATTATCATAATTAATAAGCAGGAATAAATAATTACAAAATTATTAACAGCAAGGTCTGTGTTGAGCCAGATTAACCCCATACAGACCCATCATTTAAGTAATCTTGAACATTGTAATATCCCTTTTTCGGCAAAGTCGCTTTATCATGGACTTTAAATTGCTCAAATGGCAATTTCAAGATCTCCAGAGGTATCTTGTTTTAGTAGAGAATGCATTGACCCTTGAAAGAATTGCTAACCTTCGCGAGTCTAAACCGGGGCGCAAGTAGTCTGTGATTATTTCTTAGGTTAACATTACAGCTATCGCAAAGTTTGGGAAATTTTGTAAGGTTCTTGCGTACATACATTATATTTTCGAAAATAAATTGACTAGCTACAGTTAGTATGTCAATTTATTTAAAAAGCTGTCTTAAGGAGTCTGTGCGTTTTAAATTATGAATTGCTCGAATAGCTCTTTTCTGTAAAATAAAAATAGTTTGAATATCCGCTGCTTTCCCCCACAACAAGATACCATAGGACATGACACTATGAAAGTAACTAAAATATACTAGCCTAGATGTAGCCACATCCGTGTTTTGTCTGATGTTCCTAACAGCGTAAGCCGCAGAACTTAATTTACCAGCCAATTTTTCTATGTGGGGTCCCCACTGCAATTTATTATCAATGGTTATTCCATGAAACTTCGTGTCACTTTACTAATTCTAACGTTTTGCTGTCCAACACTAAACTGGTCCCAACTTGCCTGACATTTGGAAGTGAGAATTTGATACATTTGGTTTTACCAGCATTTAACAATAAATTGTTAACTGTGAACCAATTCAAGGTTAATGATAATACTCTATTGACATCATCAAAATCTTCTTTTTGTCTTTCAATTTTGAACACCAGTGAAGTATCATCAGCAAACAACACTATGTTTGTCAATTTCTCCACCATAAAAGGCACATCGTTAATATATACCAGGAATAAGAAAGGGCCTAATATGGAACCTTGTGGAACGCCAATTTTTACCCCCGATCCATCAGATTTAACGCCGTTGTCTTCTGCCTTTTGAATTCAATTGCTTAGGTATGATCTTAGTAGATCCAACGCTTTATTTCTAACTCCGTAATGATTTAATTTAATTAGTAACGTGTCATGATCAACACAATCAAATGCCTTCGACAGATCGCAAAAAACACCGATAGCATCCTGTGCGGCTTCCCATGCAGAATAAATATGAGATACAAGGGTAATACCTGCATCCGTAGTCGATTTACCCCCTAGTGAAACCGTATTGCTTGGCGTGGAGTTGTTTTGTACGGTTGAAGTATGAGAGCATTTGATTGAGTATAATCTTTACAAAAATTTTACTTAGTGCTGGAAGAACCGATATTGGTCTGAAATTTGACGGATCACCCTTGTCTCCCGACTTGAACAGAGGTATAAGTTTACTGTGTTTCATGAGGTCTGGGAAAGCTCTATCATCAACACATTTATTAAATATATAAGCTAGGCTATAACAAGTATTATTGAACCAATGACTTTGACTGACATACCCCACAGGTCTTCAGTATTTTTTAAGTTAAGTAATCTATACGTTTTTACAATATCCTGGGGACATACATGATAAAATTTTAAATCTACATTACTGATGCTAGTGCTGTTTTTTAACAAAACCTCTGCTTCATATGGAGATGAATTTAGACGCTATGTTGTGAGTAAGGGTGCTTTGGTGAAGAATGTTTCAAAAGCTCGAGCTACCTCAGCGTTGGATTTTTAGCCTATCTTTAAGCAGAAATCATTATCCCTTGATATAACTTTGCGAGTTTCACGGTTTATGATTTGCCAAACCGTTTTCATTCTATTATTAGAATTTTGTATTTTTCTATTTATGTGTAAAGTTTTTGCAGTTCTACAAACCAACTTGAAAGTTTTGGAATATTTTTTACCATAGTCATGAAATTTTACATCAAAGTTATAGGTTTTTTGTTCATAAAGATCATACAAGATAGCTCTACTTTTACGAATTCCAAATGTTGCCCAGTCATTAAATTTAGATTTACCGTTGTTGGCACTGACTTTCTTTAATTTAAAAACTGTATTGAATTCTGTTTGAATAATGTTGAAGAAGTCAGAATAGATTTTGTTCGGATTCTGTTCATCAAAATCCGGTACTGGCAAACCCATATCTAAGTTTTTCATATACATCTCTAGTCTATGGGATGTAATAGGCCTATAAAATGATGGATCAGTCTTATTTTCACTAGTAATTTGGAATGAAACTGTTTGACCACTGTGATCGGATGGTAAACAGTTAATTACATTTTTACTTGTGAATGCACAGTCACAAAAAACGTTATCTAAGCAAGTTTGGCTGGTAAGTGTAATTCTAGTCGGCTCTAGAAATAGATGACATAAATTAAATGATTTGAACAGAGTTATTAATCGTCGCTTCAGTGTTGTATCTACAAGCAGATCTACATTAAGATCGCCACAAATAATTAATTTTTTTCTGTTGTTACAAAGTTTAATGAGGGCTTCCTCCATAATTTTCTCGAATATTTCAAAATTACCATGGCCTTTTTCATCTCTCGGAGGTCTGTAGACACAAACAATAATATGGCTATCCAACTCAACACAAGATAACTCTATTTCTTTTTCCACAGTAAGTGTAAGAATATCTTTCCGTTGTTTCACCTTAATATTATTTTTACTAAGATTAAAGAACCACCTCTAGCAGCAGTCTTTCTATTGTAACAACTAACAATTTTGTAATTATTTATGTTAAAAGACATCATATTTTCCTTTAACCAATGTTCTGTAATACAAATAACATCAGTGTCCGAATTATTAAGAAATAATTCTAATACAAGTTCTTTGCCAGGTAGCCCCTGCATGTTTTGATGGGTAATATTTAATACTGCAATAGGTTTTCCATGTTTTTGAAGTGTTCAGAGTTTGGTCCAAACAAAAGCATTATTTTGTCATATAAACTTGTC
Source organism: Argyresthia goedartella (assembly GCA_949825045.1). NCBI lineage: Eukaryota > Metazoa > Arthropoda > Insecta > Lepidoptera > Argyresthiidae > Argyresthia > Argyresthia goedartella. The sequence continues at coordinate 1,959,587 of OX463811.1, read as the reverse complement.
GAGTTAACCTCCTCAGGGATTCTGTCTGCCCAGTTAACCAGTCCTTGTAGTCCGGATCGCACAGTTTCCCGTTGGTCCAACAAACTATTTGTAAGACCTGCCACGGTTCTCTCGGTGGTAGCCAAGCAGTCCTTACCCTTGTTAAGGTGGCATAGCTCATCATTTATTTTCAACTCCACAAAACTCGGTTTTGCGAGAAAAGTTTCCAGTGTTTTAGTGTACCTAACCTCCTTCCACGACTCGGAGTTGAAGTGTTGCAATTTGTTCAGAGCCCCAACGTTTCACGGTTTAGCCGGATTGACCGCCTTCCTCTTATCGATAATCAATACCAATACCAAATACCAAATGTCTTTATTACTGTAGATATTTACATATACTTAGCAATCGTCATTTTTTGCCACTTCTCTACATTGGACCACTGTGGGAGAAGAAGGGCGTAGAAACTCCCACAGATTGATTTTTAGATCTCTTTTTAAAAATTGCTTATGCTTAACTAATACAAAATATAATATTTAGTCATTATGATAATTAATAAGCAGGAATAAATAATTACAAAATTATTAACAGCAAGGTCTGTGTTGAGCCAGATTAACCCCATACAGACCCATCATTTAAGTAATCTTGAACATTGTAATATCCCTTTTTCCACAAAGTCGCTTTAACATGGATTTTAAATTGCTCAAATGGCAATGTCAAGATCTCCAGAGGTATCTTGTTGTAGTAGAGAATGCATTGACCCTTGAAGGAATTGCTAACCTTCGCGAGTATAAACCGGAGCGCAAGTAGTCTGTGATTATTTCTTAGGTTAACATTACAGCTATCGCTAAGTTTGGGAAATTTTGTAAGGTTCTTGCGTACGTACATTATATTTTCGAAAATAAATTGACTAGCTACAGTTAGTATGTCAATTTCTTTAAAAAGCTGTCTTAAGGAGTCTGTGCGTTTTGAATTATAAATTGCTCGAATAGCTCTTTTCTGTAAAATAAAAATAGTTTGAATATCCGCTGCTTTTCCCCACAACAAGATACCATAGGACATGACACTATGAAAGTAACTAAAATATACTAGCCTAGATGTAGCCACATCCGTGTTTTGTCTGATGTTCCTAACAGCGTAAGCCGCATAACTTAATTTACCAGCCAATTTTTCTATGTGGAGTCCCCACTGCAATTTGTTATCAATGGTTATTCCAAGAAACTTCGTGTCATTTACTAATTCTAACGTATTGCTGTCCAACACTAAACTGGTTCCAACTTGCCTGACATTTGGAAGTGAGAATTTGATACATTTGGTTTTACCAGAATTTAACAATAAATTGTTAACTGTGAACCAATTCAAGGTTAACCCTTTCACGACCATAAGGTGTTTAAAAGTTATTTTAAGATAATAGCGCATTATTTTGGTTTATTATCGATCCAATAATCATAAATTAATAAGAAAAATAAATTAAAAAAAAACGGTTTTCGGGAAATTTATGGGACATATGTGTCCCTATGGTCCGTTACGGAGCCATTTTAACAATATTATTACAGATATAAATGTTGTATGTTTTTTATATTTTCAATGTTATTGTGATTTTTTTTTAATTTATTTGGTGAAATAAAACTGAATTTTGTCATAAAATATTTAATTTATTTAGAAAACTTAAGGACTTAACATTGGTACTCAGCAAAACAGTTCCTATGATTAGTGAAGCAAAGATGAACTTTACACACAACACATCTGTTGTTTGTGCGATTTTCAACCTTGTTTTTTGCACAGTTCACGCACCGCTTTCTCGAGTCAGTTTTTTCCATGGGATGTGAAGGTGTTGGCCTTTTCAGAGATCTACGAACTACACTTGTTGCCGCTGTAGGGGCGGATCGTTGTCTCATGCTGTAATCATTTATCAAGCTCCGAGCTATTACTTGCCTGTACTGCAAGCAAGTCAACAAATTGCCTTCGATTCGTTTTTCAGCATGCAGTTTTGTGTAGATGATGTAGGCATTATTTACTGCAATATCAAAAAGATCGAAGAACAATCTCAGATAATATTTTATTTTCGATCTTCGATCAACTTCGTAGTAAACTTTTCGTTGATCCATGAGATCAACACCTCCCATATTTTTGTTGTAATGGGATACAATCTTAGGGCATCGAACGTCGATCTTTTCTGCAGATCCTGCCATTCGTCGTTTCACCGTCTCGGTTTCTGCAGGCGGGAGAAAGTTTGTCAAAAGATGAACTGCTTTGTTGTCCATCCATTTGACGAACGTTATGTAATGGCATAACGGCTAAGGTCAAGCCACCGCTATCAGTAGCTATGATCGTCTATTCTATCTACCCCAAAAGAGATGTTCCTATTCAGCTGTAAAATTTGTAAGTTAAGAATGATAAGTCCGAATTTCTTGTTCGTTGAGAAGTTCGTTAGGCGTACAATAGTCGAGCGGAAGATTGGTTCAGGAATTTATAGTTTCAAGTTAGACAGAGAAAGCATATATGTCCGCAAGCCGGTAATTCGCATCAGTCAGCGGTGTATTGCGCCATATCGATCTTTGTTATATTTTGTGTGATGGTACCATTTATTTTTTTGTATATATGGGCGCTTGGAACTTCTTTTAGTGGTCGACCACGATTTGTAATATTTGTTTGGGATATCGTATAGATATCCGTCGTAGTTTTACGACGTGAGTACTCAATGATATTTCATGTGCTCGCTAGAAGCGGCTTGTGGTGGTTCCAATTATATATTTGGTTCACGGCAATAACGATCCGAAAAGACCGGTTTACACAATTTCGATTTGATTTTCCGAAATGGGTTTGAACTAGCGGTTACCTCAAAAGGTCCGTAACGTTTTGAAACCTTCAACTCTGCGCAATTTGAGCTGGATGTTATCGAAACGAAGTCATTAGCGCTTTAGGAGATCTAATCCACACCATAGCGAAGTGCATAGTTCGATAAATACCGAACTATGAATTCCACTAGCCGCAGCACGTCCTCGACTGAGCCTAATCATATATATTGACTCAGCCTACCCATTAGACCTCCAGAGAAATTTACATTTAATTTAAAGATGCAACTTGAATCCAACCTGACCCATGGCAAAGCAAAACAACCTACCTGGTCCTAAACAATGAACTTTAGACTGTAATTTGATCTCTTCGCGCGTCCCCGACAACACTCAAATGTCAAAATATCAACAGGATAGGTTATCTGTGTTGACACCGGTTTAACTTTGTTCTGAATTTGTTATTTCCATCCGCGGAACCTCATCGATCAAACAGTCTCCCTATGCCCTGCCAACCTAGGTTTAGCCGCAACTAAACTCCTGTCTAGCCTAGTCTAAAATCCTAGTGTTATACCATGTCCATTATCGACACCACTCGAAAATGGTTGAGTTTGATTTGAATGTGCTTGTATGTTTAATGACTGTGTGTGTGGAAATTTCAAAACTCGCTACTCGAAAGGAATGAGGAGAGGATTAGCCCGCGAATATCCTAAGAGCCAATCCAGGAACCCTATGGTGTAGGAAAAAGGAATTTAGGGTCGCTCCAAGCCCAGACTCAGACTCAGATCTGTTACCTACAAGTTCTTATCTAACGACCCAAGGATAGTTTTGGAATTTGGGGTAGGTTGATATAAAGGATAGGAACCGAGGTATATCTCGGCGCTTCAGACACTCACGAAAATCCACTGAAACTCGCAATCACAATTCGCCCAGTTCTAACGCGTAACACGGCAGACCAAAACTGTTTATAATCGTGAAAGACGACTGTCACAGTAGCTAGACGCTGAGACTGAATGCTCTCCCTTCCCCCGCAATCGTATTTATAGTCCCCACATGTCTGAAAAAAAAATGGCGTCCTTTGCGAACACGCTCTGCCCAAGCGAAGCTTCTTATCACTAACTACACAGGGTCTAATTTCAACCATGCCATGCAGATCCGCCGTTCTACAAATTGTGTGTACGCATATTCACTATGATCAACCGTAGGTTATCACTCAAGTCATTCGGTATGGCCGATACACAAAATCTGTTGATCGCTGACCATAAAAGCTTGTTGCGATTAATTAAGCCTTCCCGACCGCTAGCGCGCTGGACAAAGACCACTAGAATGCTATTCATACTAGTCGCATCAAACTCGCCATCTCATACCAAACAAGCACAATTGTATATTTGCAATCAACATAATAGCTTTCTCCGTATCGTTCCATAATAACCTTCCATTATTTAGTTATTCATATTTTATTCAGCGCGCAGCCAAATCGGCTCTGATCCCTACACATTCCGCAGGAATGCGACAAAAAAAACGTGACCTGAACTCTGTTCCTGGAACCAAGCCACGCGTCGGCTCATTGTTTTTTGCTAACTTACTCTGAGCTACGCAAAACCCCAAACGTTATATGAACCGATTCTCGTATTCAAAACAGCGCGGCGATGGGCTAGCCCTCTGTCACGCAAAATGAAGTATCAAATGTACTGACTCTCGTGTACCATTACAGCCCCCTCCCAGACCTTGAGACACTGTTTATCTCAGTTAAACATGGCGCAAGGATCTCATTACCACTATGCTACCCATGCTTTGTCCATATCTACTCTATATGTACGGACATCTCAAATCATGTACACAGACCGATGAATCTGTCAATTATGTATATAATATTTACACAACTCGATTGAGCTCTCTCCTGTCATATCTTATTTATCTATCTAACTATACAACCTCGCTTACCCGCAACTTATCCTAATTCGTATTACTATTGTTAGCGGCTTCGGCAGGCAGCCGTGGGGCGGGTAGCAGCGCGCCTATATAAAGCGAGGAGCAGACCGCGTGCGAGGCACTTGCCCAGTCGTCGTGAAAGATTCAACACCTCGCCATTATCGTTGTCACACTGTCCGATATCTTTATTCGTTTTGATAATTGTTATTAGAGTCCATTTCTGTTCAAATTATAATCAGTCAGTTTCAGTGTGTTTCTTTTTAAAAATCATCTCGGCATCTGGTTTCTAACATCAGAAGTGGGATACGATTCCTGTGATTCTAATTCACACGCCTACATACATTTTAAATTGTACGAGTGAAAGATGTCGGATTGTGAACAACGTCGTAGCCGCCGTGAAAGTAGTCGTTCACGTGAACGACCTTTTAATGTGAAAAGTGAAAACGATACAAGGAGCGTACTCCTGAAGGCCAGTTGCGACAGGAAATGTCTGCGATCTTGGCTCGTCACTGTGCGTTAGAAAAACGCAAAATAGTTGGACCCGTGGCTCAATTCTACCCGTCGATGGCGCCTCCCGCAAACAATTTGGCGCGCGACCCACTGCCGCCGCCGCCAGCATGGCGTCATGCACCTGAGTTGGCTCGATGCGTGACACTCCACACTTCCGCACGTGCCTCGAGTCTGCGGGCCTGCTGGGGCTGTGTCGGAAAGTATTCATACAAACGTGAATACTAGCGAGGTATTTATGCTGACAAAAATAGTTCGATGGCAGAACAATTTGTGGATGCGATTCGGGCGATTGGTATCTACGATGAGATCTAACCATCATTTTTACATCTATAGTTTTCATAATATTGAGGATTTGTGTGAGAAGGTAGATCGCGCCTTATCACAAAACAATTGGAGTGACTATGAATGATTTCGGCGATAGTGCAGTGCCTTGTTACTGATCCACACATTAGAATAGCAGCCACAGACACAAAACTACATCCAAGTAACCTAGTAGATTTTTGCTCAATCTATGTCAAGCCTAGGGTGCATAAAAATATTCCGTCTACCGTTCGTACTAGTACGTCACAAAGTATGATCCCCACGAAAGGCAAACCCGTTGCGTTTTGTAGAAAGCGCAAGTTTTGAAGATGATGATTTTCACATGTTGTGGGACAGTCAGGACACAGGCAAGCTTCCTGTAATAGGCAATCTAGGAAGAATACATGGGGAGGTTCGAGTACTTCAATATACAGTGGTTCTAATAATAATGTCCCTTCCTAGCGAAGGATATTGAATGTTTTGGCAGGCATGACTATTAGCGAGGGTCAGGTACGGCCGAGCCATGATAAAGTTGTGATTTTGTTCAGAAAACTGAATGCATTGCTGCACTCACTCGGAAAAGAATTAATTTCAATTAGAGACCGGAATAGCAGGTTTCGCGCGAAGATATGGTGGAGTTTCCTACTACAGTAAGTTATTACAAGGTGTGGAAATAAAGTACGCTGCGAGCTCTGCAGCATTAGAGGCCCTATGTTGTGGGTGTAGGCTTCACTATTGTAACTGACTACATTGAGTCGACAGCGTGCAACAGAGTTGCTCGTTGCCAATCAGCGGTGACAGAATGCGCATGCTAATGAAGGTCGTAAGGAACCTAAGACGTTTTCTAATGGAGACTTTGGTTTTGTCTCTAAAAATTCGCAGAGTGCTGGCAAGCCTGGACTCCGAGCAGCCCTTACAAGGTCGTGCAGGAGCTGCCTCACCACCGCTACGAGCTGCGTCTCATGAGTGGTTCCTACGGGAAGACTACTCAGGCTGCGGCTCAATACATGGTGCCATGGCAAGGAGAGTGGAGTCCCGACACCTGCGCTGCATTTTTTGAGCGTGACTGCACTGGTACTCAGTTGATAGAACAGACTGCGGGATGTTCTGTTAGACAAACTGCGGGGTGTCTAACGTGTGCGGCAGTAGACGGACTGCGGGACGTTCTACGTCAGGCAAACTGCGGGGTGCCTGACCAGCCCCACGAAGAGTGGCCTGGCCACCCATGTGTAGAGGACGGACTGCGGGACGTACCTATAGATGACGATTCTACGGTGGACGATACTCTTGCCAGCAATCAAGATGACTCCACAGTAAGCTCGCCGCCTGCCCACGACGGGAATGCAGAGCTACACCAAGCAGCCGGACCTTCCGGAGTCACGAGAGACTGCCTACCAGATCTCTCCGGGGCCTGATGAGCTGTCTGCTAACGCCAAGTTGCTTGCCGATGACGACCAGTAGCAGCGGGCGCTCCAGAAGCCACGCGCGCCCTAGCAGTACCGAGCGCCACAGCTGTGCTTGTGCCCCATGAGCCGCAAGACAGCGCTTCACCTTCTACGAGTTGGAGTTAGCGATCTCAATGCCGATGCCGGAGACTGAACTGAGAGCCTTCTGTCCTCTGTCATTGGTGTTGTGGTGCATGAATGTTGGTCCGTTTATTCTATCTGGGGCTATTGGTTTGTGATTTGAATAAAATCATAAATGAATTTGCTTCAACTTATCTATTTTCAGTTCATTTATTGTGTGGCTATGGGCAACTAAACAAAACCTTAACAAACTAACACAGGTAAAACTGCTCGCAACCACTGTAATTTGTAACGTTGCGTACGTATGTGTGGTTTCAGATCCCACTGATGAAGAAGTTGATCCAAGCGGTGTGCGAGACTTTGATCAACCGGGTCCCTCGTCTGCACCAGGTCAGCCTGGATCAGCATCTGGGCCCTGTTCAACGCCTGATCTGCCTGAGAGTCCTGTCGAGGACGCCAGGGTGTCAGGAGAGGCCGTGTTAGCGGTTTCGGCAGGCAGCCGTGGGGCGGGTAGCAGCGCGCCTATATAAAGCGAGGAGCAGACCCCGTGCGAGGCACTTGCCCAGTCGTCGTGAAAGATTCAACACCTCGCCATTATCGTTGTCACACTGTCCGATATCTTTATTCGTTTTGATAATTGTTATTAGAGTCCATTTCTGTTCAAATTATAATCAGTCAGTTTCAGTGTGTTTCTTTTTAAAAATCATCTCGGCATCTGGTTTCTAACACTATATATATATACATTTTTTATTTTTTTTTCCCTTTCTAAACCATGCAAAATCCTTAAATCGACAAGTAGTTACTCAAATTTACAGCTTACAGCTTAATTATATAACTTATATACACTACCTTATTTATCTACGCCCTTATTCGTCCTCACATAATACCTGGCTATATTTATAGTATTGTAGTTACCCAATATCTCATTTGAAACCGGATCTACTAAAGTATAACAGTTCGGATATACCACTGCCGAAATAACATAAGGCCCTTTATACAACAATGAAAATTTCCGCATGATTTTATGTTCTTTATTTGAACGCACAAAAGTCTTAAGTTTCACATAATCACCTATACGATAGACTTCTAACTTACGCCGTTTGTCTGCCTGTCGCTTACGTCGTTCACTAGAACTTTTAGAGTTTTCTATCGCTACATTCCGCACCTGTTCCGTATCTCGCACACTATGACCTAATAACCATTCATCGCCTAATTCCTTGTCAATAGTTAACGGTTCCCGCCTACCAAACGCTAACTCATTAGGCGCAAAGCCTGTGCTTGTGTGTTCGATATTATTATAGCAATTCTGAATGTCCGGTAACACGTCGACCCAACTACGATTACTTCCGCCACAATAAGTTCTAATTAGTCGACCTAGCTCGCGATTCACTCTTTCTACGCTATTAGAATTTGGACAATACACCGACGTATGAGTGACCCGAATCCCTAGCTGTTTGAGACCAAATTCCCAAACTTTCGATATGAACTGTGGTCCTGAGTCCGTAATTATAGTTTCGATAGGTATTTCCCTATGAAATCTCTTTGTACAAGCGAGCACGCTCCTACCTGTCGCTTTTCGCATTGGATATAATTTTATTACCTTACTGTACACGTCTTGAATCACATATATATATTGATATCCGAATTTACCTACGGGCAATGGCCCATAAAGGTCCGAGAAAACTTTCTCACCCAACCTTTCCGCCAACACCGGTGTACAAGGACCAACGGTATTGTTAGTACTTGGTTTGACCTTTTGACATATGTCACAACTTCTTATCACCGTGCTAATCACCCTACTCATATGAAGAAAATAATATCTGTCCTTCATCAGTGCTAATATTTTATATCTGCCGTAGTGACCTATTTCTTCATGTATGTGTAAAATTAGTTCCTCCTGTAGCGAATTCGGAATTACTAGCAACTGTACGTTCCGCTTCGGCACGAGAAAATATAACGTATCACCTACTAGCTTGTAATTATCAAACCCTCTCGTTCCCGTATCTACCACCCTACGTCTGATACAACCGCTAATTCGATTTAACCGCTCATCTTCGCTTTGTTATCTCGCAATGTCCCGTAAACTCGAAATAACACTTACGGTATTCGATGCCTGAAACCAGTGTTCAGGCTTCTCAGCACCTAATGACCTCGTAGGGGCCCATCAGCTACGAGGTAGCGTAGCGATCAGTTGCCAAGAAGTGTGAACGTCGGCGATTCACCGAGCTAATGTAAATGGAGTCGATCTAACCTGGTCTGTGCTTCGGTCCCGTCAACCTCCTGTCTCTCTGCAAGGCCCGGGTGCACCCTAGGCTCTTCTTGGTAGACAGGTTCTTCAGCCAACCAGGTATGACTAGCGGGCCAGCTTCAATGAGCACAGTGTTCCAACACAGGTTATGTTACGTGGTCAAAAACAATTGGGGACGAAAATGCGAACTTTATCTGGTTCGGGGAACCACAACACACTCAGCTATATAGACAATCCTGAGGGAAACCCGAATACATTCCAGATGGCCTGCGATTTAATTTCAATACCCTAACCAAAACGCGTTTACATTGCGAGGGCTTTCGTCTGTCAGTTGTCAAAAACTGCAAGGTTGGCAGCAACGTCAAATTCAAAATGGCCGTTCCGAAACCATCGATCGAATATCGATTTGGAATCGAACAATCACCCGCCCGGACAGGCACCTACCTGTCCCCTAATCTACGGGCAGCCGAGACAACGTTGCTACCGCTCGTTTTAGAACCGAGCCTCCTACTAGAACCTCCGCAGACCGGGGGGTCCCGTCCTTGCTAGGGAACAAGTTAACAATGCGCCCCCTGCGCCAACGTAGTGGCGGTAGGTTAGCATCCTTAACCAGAACGAGGTCACCAACACTAGGGGGGCTGGTTTTGTCAGTCCACTTAAGGCGCTGTTGTAAGATATGCAGATACTCGAGCGACCAACGCTTCCAGAAATTCTGAGTAAACTGCTGCAACATCTGATACCTTGACAACCGATACAATTTCACTCCCTCGAAGGGGTGCTCGGGCAACGCGTTAAGTGGCTGTCCTATCAAGAAATGGCCTGGGGTCAGAGCCTCCAGGTCATTTGGATCCGAGCTGAGCGGACACAACGGTCGCGAATTGAGAACGGCCTCGATCTTACAAAACAATGTCGCGAGCTCCTCAAAAGTCAGCGCGGTCTGACCTACTATACGCCCCAAGTGCGTCTTAGCTGACTTAACTACGGCCTCAAAAATCCCACCCCAGTGGGGGCAACTCGGTGGGCTGAAGGTCCACTGTATACCCCGACGGGAGAGGGCCGTTCCAATATCCACTTTATTTACATTCAAAAAGTTGACTATCTCTCGTAAGTATCGTTCCGCACCGACGTAGTTAGTGCCGTTATCAGAGCGGATCAAAGTTGGAAGTCCCCTTCGAGAAACAAACCTATCCAAACAAGCAATGAAAGCCTCTGTCGAGAGATCAGCAACGAGCTCGAGATGTACCGCCTTGGTGGATAAACAAACAAACACACATAGGTACGCCTTGTATTGCTTAGCGGTACGCAATCGTGAACTCTTCACCATAAACGGTCCGGCAAAATCCGTACCAACACCTGAAAACGGTCTGACCTCATTCACACGATCAGGGGGCAAGTCCCCCATGAGAGGTTGCATCGTGGCAGCCTTAAGTCGATAACAAGGCATGCACCGAAACACGATGTTCCGTATGACACGGCGGGCAGATAAGATCCAAAACTCCCGCTGGAGCGTGGCCAACAACGCGTTACAGCCGGCATGCGCGTTTTTAATATGACGATCAGTCACCAGCAATTCAACTAACTGTCCCCCCTTGGGGAGCAGAAGTGGGTGACGAGCCGAATACGACAATTCGCATTGCGCAATCTTCCTCCTACCCGAAGTAACCCGGTCGAATCAACAAAGGGGTTGAGACGCGCGACGGCTCCCTTCAATTTCGAACGTCCACTTCGTATAATCTCCAATTCTGCCCCAAACTTCGAGGACTGTACCAACCGGACCAAATTCAGTAGCGACTCGTTTCGCTCTGCCGGAGTCAGAATAGGGTCCAACGTTCGCTGATCGCGAGGAGTACGACAATTTCGAGCGAATCTCCTAATCCAAGTGGACACATTTATCAACTTGTCAAGTGAGCTATACCGGTCCAGCAGAAACCCGGCGTCAGGGTCCTCAACCTTCTGGGTAACATGCACGGCCGCTCTGGGGCCATGATCCGAAGATACTACTACATGGCTGTGGGGCCAGTCCGATTCTCTCCTGGCAAGCCAGGGTGGTCCCCACCACAAATGGTGTCTAACGAGTTCAGGAGCCCGACATCCCCTGGATGCACAATCAGACGGGTTCAATTCTCCTGGCACATGTCTCCAGGTCAGTGGGACCTCAGACGACACAATCTGGGAGACACGGTTCGCAACAAAAACCTCTAAGTTATGGACCGAAGCCTTCAGCCAGCACAAAACAATCTGGCTGTCCGTCCACGCGTACACCGTATCCTCCAAAACCACTGACCCACGCAACACTGTTAGAGTGTGATTCAAAAGTTTGGTCAAAAGAGCAGCCCCGGACAGTTCCAGTTTTGGAATCGTAATCCTTGTCCGAATAGGCGCTACCTTGCTTTTTGCCAAAACCAAACGCACGTCGACCTCCCCGGTGGAGGTGACGGTTCGCAAATAAACCGCTGCCGCAAACCCTCGTTCAGAGGCATCACAAAACCCGTGAAGGGTTGCCCTGTAATCCCCAGCAGGGAACAATTTCCTCGGCAGCGATACATTATTTATATTGAGGCCCAACCATTTTGCTAAATCATTCGATACAATGCAGCCCTGAGCTCCAGAATCTAATAGGGCGCGAACGTATGTTCGGTTGCCCGCCAAATCCCAAACAAGCACAGAGGCGATCGGTAACACCACCGTCTCCGGTTGGGGGGCAACAAATTGTTGGGCCGCAAATTCCTAGCGAGGGCCCCCGGGGCCCCACTCTGCCTGTAACCGATCAGGTATGCAGCTATACGCCAGCGGGTCCCATTGTACAAATGGCCCACGCGCCGGTTCCATTCCCAACCTACGATTCCCCGTAAAGGGGGGTGGGCGTGAATTCAACCGTGGCCGCTCCATGAGCGGGGGGGACATCACATGTGACCGATGAGGACGAGGCGACGAGCGGGGCGACAACTGAGGCGGCGTCCGAACCGCACCCGCATAGCTCGAAGGTGTCCCATGCCACCCGCCCGTTACGGCCTGCTCAACATACCCAATGTCCCGCTGAATCGGATGCTGAGTCGCAAAGGAAAACTCAGGGCCCCCCATGTGATGACCCTGAGTGCGGCCCTGCACCCTAGTACTGCCCTGTGCACGTGGGGACGTTGGCCCCTGAGTTGCGCTCCGAGTCGCAAACGAATTCTCAGGGCCCCATGCCGTGTCACCCTGGGTACGGCCCTGTGGACGTGGGGACGTTGGCCCCTGAGTTGCGCTCCGAGTCGCAAACGAATTCTCAGGGCCCCATGCCGTGTCACCCTGGGTACGGCCCTGTGGTGGCTGTTGGCCGGACCGGTTCATGCACAACAGATTGTTGTGGGCCCCACCACAATATCCGCACATTTTTGTGCGCGTGCAGTCCCTAGCCATGTGTGGCCCGAGGCACAGGAAACACCAGCTCCGCTGCTTGGCCATCCGGCGCCGTCCCTCAACCCTAAGTTCCCCGAACTTATTGCAATTGGCCACAGCATGGCCAATCTGCCTACAACATGGGCAGGTCTCACTATGTGGGGTCAATGCACTCACAGTCCCATACGACTGCCGGTTGGTGCGGTCCTTCCTCGTCGGAGGGCCCCTACTCACAGCGCTCCCGGCAGCTCTCTGTGGCTCCGAAGGATGGGTGACCGTCAACCCCAAATTCTCTGCCCGTCGAGCCTCCTCTTCCAAGAATCCGACCAAGTCGGAGAAGGCGGGCAGGTCCTCGGCCGACCTCCCGTGAGACTGTTCGAAACGAGTCTGCACGTCAGCGGGTAGGCGGGAAAGTACAATGTACAGCAGTAGGTACGACCATTCACCAACCGGAAGTCCAAGATTCTCTAGAGCCTTGGTGACGGACAACAACGGGTTCAAAACCTCCGTCTGTATGGCCCCGACCTTGTTCACAACCGGGATACTAAACAAACGGTTCAGTTGGGCATCGGCCAACCTCCGTTTGTTATGGTAACGTCTGACCAACAATTGTCTGGCCGTTTCATAGTTACCCTCCGTAACTGTCAAATGAGCGACCAGCTCCCTAGGCTCACCCCTCAATGCTGCCACCAGCTGAGCCATCTTGACAGACTTGGTAATGTCCGATCGCATGTGCACCAAACTGTCGAACAGATTGATGAAGCTCATCCATTCACCGGACACTCCGTCAAAAGTAGGCATAGTTATGGCCTGGTAACCTGGACCCTGAACCCTGAAGCGGCAGAGGTGCTTCAATGTCACCACCATGGCTGGACTCGCGCTGTCTACGTATGTCCGCAGCCTTCTGCGTGATAGCAGCTGCCATCTCCATACATTGGTCGACATCCCCTAGCAACCGTGACAGCCTGTCAGGTGCGCAACCATCAACTGATTCCGCCTGCGCGGACAATTCGAGCACCCTATTGTAACGTTCCTTAACGTCCATAGACCGCTCCAATACCACATCATGCCTATCTAAACGGTCTATCAGACCGTGTGCGGAGGAAAACCATCTGAGTTCCTTAGAAACACCCTTCTGGATTTCAGATAACGACATGATCGGAACGATACTTACTCACAATTTGCAGTAACTCAATTTTATTGGACCCTCCAGTCTACAACCCAAACGAGGGAACCCTAAACCACAACTTAAACAATGCTGTTTTCCTTAAACAATAGGAACCGAGTTTTATATCTATATAAATTCTGTAAATAACAATTTAGTCTCCCTTTATCACTACAACACATACAGATAGTCAATATTAGTTCAAGTTATAAATTGCTATAAACTGAAAACAATGCAATAGCCTGCTATCAATAGATGTAACTACCTATGTTAACCAAAACATTCTTCAATAGCATTACTAGACCACTAATAGATTGACTAACTGGTAATTCAATGCAATTTTCAATTCAATATCTGTCTATCTACTACCAGCAATAGACCTATAGCTTACAATACTACCAATCTATGTGGATATAGGAACACAACCAAGTTACCTAGTAACCGCCTATACCTACAGATTGATAGTCCCAAATCGTGCGTTCCTGGAGCCCTTGACGGCTGCAATTCTCAGGAAACCACGCTCTAGCTACCAAAATGTTCAGGCTTCTCAGCACCTAATGACCTCGTAGGGGCCCATCAGCTACGAGGTAGCGTAGCGATCAGTTGCCAAGAAGTGTGAACGTCGGCGATTCACCGAGCTAAGGTAAATGGAGTCGATCTAACCTGGTCTGTGCTTCGGTCCCGTCAACCTCCTGTCTCTCTGCAAGGCCCGGGTGCACCCTAGGCTCTTCTTGGTAGACAGGTTCTTCAGCCAACCAGGTATGACTGGCAGGCCAGCTTCGATGAGCACAGTGTTCCAACACAGGTTATGTTACGTGGGAAAAACCAATCGGCCACGTAAATGCGAACTTTATCTGGTTCGGGGAACCACAACACACTCAGCTATCTAGACAATCCTGAGGGAACCCCGAATACATTCCAGATGGACTGCGATTTAATTTCAATACCCTATCCAATACGCGTTACATTGCGAGGGCTTTCGTCTGTCAGTTGTCAAAAAACTGCAAGGTTGGCAGCAACGTCAAATTCAAAATGGCCGTTCCGAAACCATCGATCGAATATCGATTTGGAATCGAACAACCAGAATATTCCCGGCTGAATATTCATACTGTCATTCATGCCTCCAGGTCCTGCTATTTGCCTGCTTAGCGTGTCGGCAATTTGATTATCAGTCCCTCGCACAAATTCTATGTCGTAATCGAATTGCTCTAAAAACATAACCCACCTAGTTACGCGTGGCCCCAATAAAGTCCACGACTTAATGAACGTCAAACTTTTATGATCAGTTCTAATAATAACTTTTTCTCCTCGCAAATATATCTCAAATCGCTTTAAAGTGTATATAACTGCATACATTTCCTGTTCACTGACAGCCCATCTCGTTTGAGCTCCCTTAAATGCCTGCGAACAAAACCCTATAATTCGTTCCTGGCCCAAATCATCTAATTGATAAACATAGCCCCCAATTCCTATAGCGCTGGCGTCACATTGAACATAATATGTTTTTCCCGCCAATGGCTGACTCAAAATTATACTTTCTAAGAATTGGTTTTTTATCTCGTCAAAAGCACTCTGCACCTGCGCACTCCAGACGAACTTGACTCCAGACCGTAATAAATTGTACAAGGGCTGTGTTAACGTTCCAAAATTTTTTATAAACCTCCTAAAGTAATTTATGAACCCCAAAAACGCCCCCAATTGCCTGACAGTTCTGGGTGACGGATATAATTTAAGTGTTTCAATTTTGTCCGGGTCCATTTTCAAACCTTGTTTAGACAAAATATGCCCCAATAACTTGACCTTTTTTTGTGCGAACTCGCATTTTTTTAGTTTGCATGTGAAGCCCGCGTCTTTCAATTTACTCAGAACCGTGTCCACTTGAGACAAATGCTGATCGAAGTCACCCTCAGTTAAAATCGCCAAATCGTCAACAAAATTTAAACAATATGACCTAACCTCTGGCCCTAAAATTAAGTCCATCGCCCTCGAAAATGAACCCACACTGGTTTTCAACCCCTGAGGTAAAACGTTGTAAACATAACTTCGGCCTTGATATACAAAACCCGTGTATCGTTTAGATTCGTCTGATAATGGTATAGAAAAATACGCATCTTTGATATCAATAACCCCTATGTAGTTTATTCGGCGCCCCGATTGCAATATCTCACTCATTAAAGGTGTAGTTTCAACTTCCCCAACCATTCCAGTGTTTAATTGGCGTGAATCTAGCAGGATACGGACCTCCCCTGACTTATTTAGTGCACAAGTCAATGGACTGCTGAAATCCGTAGATTGCCTGCTAATAATACCTATCTGTTCCATTTCTTTCAATCGTTTTGTTACTTTATCGCGATATGCGAACGGTATGGGATAGCTTCGCTTTACGAAAGGCGTTTCATCTCTCATTTTTATCTCATGTATATATTTATTTGTCCGACCTACCCTATCGCTAAACAACTCTGCATGTTTATTTAACACCGGCAATAACTTTGTTTTGTGTTCAACAGGTATTGATGAATTATTCACATATTCCTCTATCATATTTCTACTGGTATCTTGGTTCTGTACTTCCATTGTACAACAGCAAGAATTCTGATTAGGACCAATAAAAACGAACTTTTATACATACTACACAAGTAAAACATTAAATTAGTTTATCTACTATATACCTACCTACCCTCTATAATACAATAACAAGTAGGTATTAAAAATAAATTATAGTTAAAAAACTAATTACACGCTTTTATAGTTAATCGAGCTAAAAAGTAAAAAAATAAATCTTCAAAAGAATAAAATGAATTAACGAGAAAATTCATGTCATTGTGGTAAAAGCGTGGGGTGCTCGATAAAAAATTCTTACGAGTTCTGTTACGAAACGCAAGATCATGTAAACGTAAATAAATAAATAAATAAAACACCCCACGCTTTTACCACAATGACATGAATTTTCTCGTTAATTAATTTTATTCTTATATTAAGATTTATTTTTATTACTTTTTAGTTAGATTAACTATAAAAGCATGTTTTTAGTTATTTTTAAACTATTAACCTATTTTTATTTTTTAGTTCGATTTAAAATAACTGTTCAGAGTGGTAAACAACATAAAAATATTGCATTGTCATCCAACTTACATACATAAGCAAAATTTCAGCTCAACCGGAAAACGGGAAGTGGGGAAAGATTTGATTATCACATACATCTTAGAGAGTCCTGGACTGGTAAAATTAATTATAAAAGCTTTTCAAAACCGCAAACTAAGAGCAGCATAATGCTTTTATTATTTTTGTTTACTTGGATAATTTACAACTGCGCTATGTAGACTCAGCTTTATGCGTCAGTTTGGTCAATTTATTTGTCAGCCCTATATGTCACGGGATAAATGTGACCAAACTGACCGTGACGTTGACCGCCGAAATTAACACAAAAATTCATTATTTAATTACTTTGTTGAGATATTTCCTTGAATTAACAAGTTAAAAGCATTCCCTATCAACAGGTTAATAGTTTAAAAACAGTTGAAAACTTAAAACACACACTTATAGGTAGAAAAATGTCAACAAACCTGACAAGAAAATACTCGACCCACCGCCGACACGACAAACACACTCACTTTTCTCCAAGAACTTGGTCGAAATGACAGATTGCAAATGGCTTCCCAATGATCCTTTGAATATAATGTTGCCATTCATAATAAATAAAGGTAGTTTAGTAAAATCCTTATACCCGTTTGGCCAGTGTCAAAACCGACATGTCCGGCGGGCATCACTTTTGAGTATTTTGTTAAAATTAGATTTACGCTTGTTTTGATAGACTATTCTTTAAAGTTTTAATGATATTTGCTGACAAAACTTTTCAACTACGTGGACACCAAAAATTAGATAGGGATCTTTAAGAAATACTGTCCGTAATGTTGGTTTTTTCAAAGCTGCCTAGCAACCGGACAAGCCAAAATTACTACTTTCGGTATTTGAAATGTCTATAATTTTATAATTTGAAGTTTGTATTTCTAAAATATGTTAGAAATCACAAATTTAATTTAAGTAGATAGCTATACAATGTAAATCCACACAAAAATATTCTTAATAAAGTCACAAAAAATCTTTGAATTCGTGGGACAGCGAAAATTGGGGGGGTGCCTTTAAAGTGAAAATGCTATAAATAGTTTTAATTTTGTTCATAGAACTGAAAACACGTTCGATATCCGCGTTCGAATGGGACAATGATGAAATTATTTTTGCCAAATTTCCTTGAATTGCTCTTGATACAATTTGTTTCCAGCAGCATCCTCGTATTTCAGAAGTTCGCACCAAAATTTGATGATATCGTCTTTGTTTTTCCAGTCGTGTTCTCCGATATCTTCTGCTTGCTTCTGCGAGGTGAAAGATGCGCTGTACAGTTTTGTTTCGTTTAACAGAAAGAGCAGTCATTGTCTCTAAATTTTTGAAATTGTCTGGTAGGCGCTGCTGCAATTCACTGATTAATTTTAATGTAAAATCAATGCGTCTTTGTTTTACCGCTTTCTTTTCAGTGTTTTCCAGTGTTGATTTACTCAAAGTGTCCTCAAATGAATATCCCATATACGGGTTTGGATCAACGTAGTCGTTTACTCTTTCAACAAAATAGTCTACTCTGGAATTACAATTGATGATTATACGGCACAATAACCTTTTTTAGCGTATCTAGTAGAAGAATCGGGTCTGCGCCCTTGCTTTCAAATATTATGACTGTTTGTTGGACTTCGCTTAGCACTGATTTTAAATAAATCAAATACAATTTATTCCTCCAATCTTGAAACATCGAATAAAGCATTGTGGCAAATGAAAGTGCAGTTTGAGTCCATCCCATTGAGCAAGAATGCGAGCTATAGCTGGTTCAATAGAAATCCAACGAGTAGCACATATCTTGAAATTTTCTCAGCGTAGTCTGAAGATTCTTGTTCCCAATCTCTGATAGTAGTCTTTCTCTTCTAATCTCAATGCATTCTGTTCTTTTGCCACAAGTGACCTAAATTTTTCCAAATTCAAATTTCTTAATTACTGTAGATATTTACATATACTTAGCAATCGTCATTTTTTTCCACTTCTCTACATTGGACCACTGTGGGAGGAGAAGGGCGTAGAAACTCCCACAGATTGATTTTTAGATCTCTTTAAAAATTTCTTATGCTTAACTAATACAAAATATAATATTTAGTCATTATCATAATTAATAAGCAGGAATAAATAATTACAAAATTATTAACAGCAAGGTCTGTGTTGAGCCAGATTAACCCCATACAGACCCATCATTTAAGTAATCTTGAACATTGTAATATCCCTTTTTCGGCAAAGTCGCTTTATCATGGTCTTTAAATTGCTCAAATGGCAATTTCAAGATCTCCAGAGGTATCTTGTTTTAGTAGAGAATGCATTGACCCTTGAAAGAATTGCTAACCTTCGCGAGTCTAAACCGGGGCGCAAGTAGTCTGTGATTATTTCTTAGGTTAACATTACAGCTATCGCAAAGTTTGGGAAATTTTGTAAGGTTCTTGCGTACATACATTATATTTTCGAAAATAAATTGACTAGCTACAGTTAGTATGTCAATTTATTTAAAAAGCTGTCTTAAGGAGTCTGTGCGTTTTAAATTATAAATTGCTCGAATAGCTCTTTTCTGTAAATAAAAATAGTTTGAACATAGGACATGACACTATGAAAGTAACTAAAATATACTAGCCTAGATGTAGCCACATCCGTGTTTTGTCTGATGTTCCTAACAGCGTAAGCCGCAGAACTTAATTTACCAGCCAATTTTTCTATGTGGGGTCCCCACTGCAATTTATTATCAATGGTTATTCCATGAAACTTCGTGTCACTTTACTAATTCTAACGTTTTGCTGTCCAACACTAAACTGGTCCCAACTTGCCTGACATTTGGAAGTGAGAATTTGATACATTTGGTTTTACCAGCATTTAACAATAAATTGTTAACTGTGAACCAATTCAAGGTTAATGATAATACTCTATTGACATCATCAAAATCTTCTTTTTGTCTTTCAATTTTGAAGACCAGTGAAGTATCATCAGCAAACAACACTATGTTTGTCAATTTCTCCACCATAAAAGGCACATCGTTAATATATACCAGGAATAAGAAAGGGCCTAATATGGAACCTTGTGGAACGCCAATTTTTACCCCCGATCCATCAGATTTAACGCCGTTGTCTTCTGCCTTTTGAATTCAATTGCTTAGGTATGATCTTAGTAGATCCAACGCTTTATTTCTAACTCCGTAATGATTTAATTTCATTAGTAACGTGTCATGATCAACACAATCAAATGCCTTCGACAGATCGCAAAAAACACCGATAGCATCCTGTGCGGCTTCCCATGCAGAATAAATATGGGATATAAGGGTAATACCTGCATCCGTAGTCGATTTACCCCTAGTGAAACCGTATTGCTTGGCGTGGAGTTGTTTTGTACGGTTGAAGTATGAGAGCATTTGATTGAGTATAATCTTTACAAAAATTTTACTTAGTGCTGGAAGAACCGATATTGGTCTGAAATTTGACGGATCACCCTTGTCTCCCGACTTGAACAGAGGTATAAGTTTACTGTGTTTCATGAGGTCTGGGAAAGCTCCATCATCAACACATTTATTAAATATATAAGCTAGGCTATAACAAGTATTATTGAACCAATGACTTTGACTGACATACCCCACAGGTCTTCAGTATTTTTTAAGTTAAGTAATCTATACGTTTTTACAATATCCTGGGGACATACATGATAAAATTTTAAATCTACATTACTGATGCTAGTGCTGTTTTTTAACAAAACCTCTGCTTCATATGGAGATGAATTTAGACGCTCTGTTGTGAGTAAGGATGCTTTGGTGAAGAATGTTTCAAAAGCTCGAGCTACCTCAGCGTTGGATTTTTAGCCTATCTTTAAGCAGAAATAATTATCCCTTGATATAACTTTGCGAGTTTCACGGTTTATGATTTGCCAAACCGTTTTCGTTCTATTATTAGAATTTTGTATTTTTCTATTTATGTGTAAAGTTTTTGCAGTTCTACAAACCAACTTGAAAGTTTTGGAATATTTTTTACCATAGTCATGAAATTTTACATCAAAGTTATAGGTTTTTTGTTCATAAAGATCATACAAGATAGCTCTACTTTTACGAATTCCAAATGTTGCCCAGTCATTAAATTTAGATTTACCGTTGTTGGCACTGACTTTCTTTAATTTAAAAACTGTATTGAATTCTGTTTGAATAATGTTGAAGAAGTCAGAATAGATTTTGTTCGGGTTCTGTTCATCAAAATCCGGTACTGGCAAACCCATATCTAAGTTTTTCATATACATCTCTAGTCTATGGGATGTAATAGGCCTATAAAATGATGGATCAGTCTAATTTTCACTAGTAATTTGGAATGAAACTGTTTGACCACTGTGATCGGATGGTAAACAGTTAATTACATTTTTACTTGTGAATGCACAGTCACAAAAAACGTTATCTAAGCAAGTTTGGCTGGTAAGTGTAATTCTAGTCGGCTCTAGAAATAGATGACATAAATTAAATGATTTGAACAGAGTTATTTATCGTCGCTTCAGTGTTGTATCTACAAGCAGATCTACATTAAGATCGCCACAAATAATTAATTTTTTTCTGTTGTTACAAAGTGTAATGAGGGCTTCCTCCATAATTTTCTCGAATATTTCAAAATTACCATGGCCTTTTTCATCTCTCGGAGGTCTGTAGACACAAACAATAATATGGCTATCCAACTCAACACAAGATAACTCTATTTCTCTTTCCACAGTAAGTGTAAGAATATCTTTCCGTTGTTTCACCTCAATATTATTTTTACTAAGATTAAAGAACCACCTCTAGCAGCAGTCTTTCTATTGTAACAACTGACAATTTTGTAATTATTTATGTTAAAAGACATCATATTTTCCTTTAACCAATGTTCTGTAATACAAATAACATCAGTGTCCGAATTATTAAGAAATAATTCTAATACAAGTTCTTTGCCAGGTAGCCCCTGCATGTTTTGATGGGTAATATTTAATACTGCAATAGGTTTTCCATGTTTTTGAAGTGTTCAGAGTTTGGTCCAAACAAAAGCATTATTTTGTCATATAAACTTGTCGAGTTAACCTCCTCAGGGATTCTGTCTGCCCAGTTAACCAGTCCTTGTAGTCCGGATCGCACAGTTTCCCGTTGGTCCAACAAACTATTTGTAAGACCTGCCACGGTTCTCTCGGTGGTAGCCAAGCAGTCCTTACCCTTGTTAAGGTGGCATAGCTCATCATTTATTTTCAACTCCACAAAACTCGGTTTTGCGAGAAAAGTTTGCAGTGTTTTAGTGTACCTAACCTCCTTCCACGACTCGGAGTTGAAGTGTTGCAATTTGTTCAGAGCCCCAACGTTTCACGGTTTAGCCGGATTGACCGCCTTCCTCTTATCGGTAATCAATACCAATACCAAATACCAAATGTCTTTATTACTGTAGATATTTACATATACTTAGCAATCGTCATTTTTTGCCACTTCTCTACATTGGACCACTGTGGGAGAAGAAGGGCGTAGAAACTCCCACAGATTGATTTTTAGATCTCTTTTTAAAAATTGCTTATGCTTAACTAATACAAAATATAATATTTAGTCATTATGATAATTAATAAGCAGGAATAAATAATTACAAAATTATTAACAGCAAGGTCTGTGTTGAGCCAGATTAACCCCATACAGACCCATCATTTAAGTAATCTTGAACATTGTAATATCCCTTTTTCCACAAAGTCGCTTTAACATGGATTTTAAATTGCTCAAATGGCAATGTCAAGATCTCCAGAGGTATCTTGTTGTAGTAGAGAATGCATTGACCCTTGAAAGAATTGCTAACCTTCGCGAGTCTAAACTGGAGCGCAAGTAGTCTGTGATTATTTCTTAGGTTAACATTACAGCTATCGCTAAGTTTGGGAAATTTTGTAAGGTTCTTGCGTACGTACATTATATTTTCGAAAATAAATTGACTAGCTACAGTTAGTATGTCAATTTCTTTAAAAAGCTGTCTTAAGGAGTCTGTGCGTTTTGAATCATAAATTGCTCGAATAGCTCTTTTCTGTAAAATAAAAATAGTTTGAATATCCGCTGCTTTTCCCCACAACAAGATACCATAGGACATGACACTATGAAAGTAACTAAAATATACTAGCCTAGATGTAGCCACATCCGTGTTTTGTCTGATGTTCCTAACAGCGTAAGCCGCATAACTTAATTTACCAGCCAATTTTTCTATGTGCTCATTGTTTTTTGCTAACTTACTCTGAGCTACGCAAAACCCCAAACGTTATATGAACTGATTCTCGTATTCAAAACAGCGCGGCGATGGGCTAGCCCTCTGTCACGCAAAATGAAGTATCAAATGTACTGACTCTCGTGTACCATTACAGTTATACCATGGTAACTTGTGGTGTAAATATCTCCACGCTTCATATTTTTATCAGCCGGCGCTGTTTTTGGGAGATATTTGCGATTGGTGCGAACGGTTCCACAGAGTTTAGTGTTTTGGGAAATCAGTCGATACTGCAGCAGAGGCGAGTTGAAGAAATTGTCGATGTAAATTTCGCAACCCAAACCATCGAGCTTTTTCGTTAGCTGTATTACAACTTATTCACCCAATCCGTATTCAGTCCCAGAAGTGCGTTTTCCTGTATACAGGTCGAACTCAAACAGGTATCCGGTTTCTGTATCAGCTCTGCACCATAATTTGAAGCCCCAGCGTACTGGCTTATTTTTTATGTATTGTTTCATCACATTGTGCCCTTTGAACTTTATCATGTGTTCATCGATGGACTGGGTTTTTGTGTTATTTAGAACATTTTGAAATGCTCGATTCAGATGGACCATTACTGGTCGGATTTTGTATGCCCTGTCGTAATCAGGGCTAGATGGGGCCCTGTGCTCTTCGTTGTTACAAAAGTGCAAGTTTCTGCGCATAACTTCGTAACGAGTCCTTGTCATAACATGTGATATGTATGGTACGCCCATGTCGGGTTCAGTCGACCAATAATCTCTCAAAGATGGCAAGATGTGATAACCCATTACCAAAGTTATGCCAAGAAATGCTTTCATTTCTTCTTTTTGAACAGAAAATTCTCGTCCATTTTGGTGGGCGTATGTTACTGACTCAGATACCAGAATATCAACTAAGACTTCTAAATTCGTAGTTGCACAAAATATTGCGAATGGTGTCAACGGATCGGCCTCAGTTTCTAAGATAAGTACTTTTCCGAAAAGATAATCAGACTCTTCAAATAAATTTGGTGTGTATGTTCTTTGATTCCACTTGAAGGTGGGCTGAGGCTGAGACATAGATGAAGGTTCTGCCGACGACGTAGATGGCTGCGGTGACTCTGACCTGGGTTGTTGCATTGTTGTATCTTCGATTTCAACATGAACAATCCCCTGGTCATCATCTTGGGTCAGCAGCCTCTGGTCTTCGTCGTCCAGCTCTAAGTTGTCTTCGTCATCACTGTTATCGGCCATCAACACTTGTAGAACATCGTTTTCAGAGAGTTCGAAAACTCCACGTCCCTTACGAAACATAATCTGCAACAAAATAACTTGAAAAGCAAGGGTAGATTTAGATAAAGTACTCTTATAATACTACAATGTTTTTTACCGTTACCGACCGTAGGGACACGGGTGTCCCATAACATATTTCTAGGTTTATCACGGCACAAAACGTAATAATCACATTTATTTTATTATGGGGTAGTCGTTTACTTACCAGGCTGCAATAATTTCACACTTGCTGAATTATAAAGTTACTTTTAGTTATTTTTGTAGTCTTTCAAAACTCGTGATGATGGCGCCAAACAAACTGCAATAAACAACCTTCAACTGATTTTGACAGATGTCACTTAGATTGCAATGGGCGATGAAAAAAAAAAAAGAAGGTACGTTCCGGAATGCGTAATTAATAAAACGTTAGCCATAAACTTTCATTTATTATTGATAGATAACTTTTATTTCTTGGGACACATATGTCCCTATGGTCGTTAAAGGGTTAAAGATAATACTCTATTGACATCATCAAAATCTTCTTTTTGTCTTTCAATTTTGAAGACCAGTGAAGTGTCATCAGCAAACAACACTATGTTAGTCAATTTCTCCACCATAAAAGGCAGATCGTTAATATTTACCAGGAATAAGAAAGGGCCTAATATGGAACCTTGTGGAACGCCAATTTTTACCCCCGATCCATCAGATTTAACGCCGTTGACTTCTGCCTTTTGAATTCTATTGCTTAGGTATGATCTTAGTAGATCCAACGCTTTATTTCTAACTCCGTAATGATTTAATTTCATTAGTAACGTGTCATGATCAACACAATCAAATGCCTTCGACAGATCGCAAAAAACACCGATAACATCCTGTGCGGCTTCCCATGCAGAATAAATATGAGATATAAGGGTAATACCTGCATCCGTAGTCGATTTACCCCTAGTGAAACCGTATTGCTTGGCGTGGAGTTGTTTTGTACGGTTGAAGTATGAGAGCATTTGATTGAGTATAATCTTTACAAAAAATTTACTTAGTGCTGGAAGAACCGATATTGGTCTGAAATTTGACGGATCACCCTTGTCTCCCGACTTGAATAGAGGTATAAGTTTACTGTGTTTCATGAGGTCTGGGAAAGCTCCATCATCAACACATTTATTAAATATATAAGCTAGGCTATAACAAGTATTATTGAACCAATGACTTTGACTGACATACCCCACAGGTCTTCCGTATTTTTTAAGTTAAGTAATCTATACGTTTTTACAATATCCTGGGGACATACATGATAAAATTTTAAATCTACATTACTGATGCTAGTGCTGTTTTTTAACAAAACCTCTGCTTCATATGGAGATGAATTTAGACGCTCTGTTGTGAGTAAGGGTGCTTTGGTGAAGAATGTTTCAAAAGCTCGAGCTACCTCAGCGTTGGATTTTTAGCCTATCTTTAAGCAGAAATCATTATCCCTTGGTATAACTTTGCCAGTTTCACGGTTTATGATTTGCCAAACCGTTTTCATTCTATTATTAGAATTTTGTATTTTTCTATTTATGTGTAAAGTTTTTGCAGTTCTACAAACCAACTTGAAAGTTTTGGAATATTTTTTACCATAGTCATGAAATTTTACATCAAAGTTATAGGTTTTTTGTTCATAAAGATCATACAAGATAGCTCTACTTTTACGAATTCCAAATGTTGCCCAGTCATTAAATTTAGATTTACCGTTGTTGGCACTGACTTTCTTTAATTTAAAAACTGTATTGAATTCTGTTTGAATAATGTTGAAGAAGTCAGAATAGATTTTGTTCGGGTTCTGTTCATCAAAATCCGGTACTGGCAAACCCATATCTAAGTTTTTCATATACATCTCTAGTCTATGGGATGTAATAGGCCTATAAAATGATGGATCAGTCTTATTTTCACTAGTAATTTGGAATGAAACTGTTTGACCACTGTGATCGGATGGTAAACAGTTAATTACATTTTTACTTGTGAATGCACAGTCACAAAAAACGTTATCTAAGCAAGTTTGGCTGGTAAGTGTAATTCTAGTCGGCTCTAGAAATAGATGACATAAATTAAATGATTTGAACAGAGTTACTAATCGTCGCTTCAGCGTTATATCTACAAGCAGATCTACATTAAGATCGCCACAAATAATTATTTTTTTTCTGTTGTTACAAAGTTTAATGAGGGCTTCCTCCATAATTTTCTCGAATATTTCAAAATTACCACGGCCTTTTTCATCTCTCGGAGGTCTGTAGACACAAACAATAATATGGCTATCCAACTCAACACAAGATAACTCTATTTGTCTTTCCACAGTAAGTGTAAGAATATTTTTCCGTTGTTTCACCTTAATATTATTTTTACTAAGATTAAAGAACCACCTCTATCAGCAGTCTTTCTATTGTAACAACTGACAATTTTGTAATTATTTATGTTAAAAGACATCAATAGGTTTTCCATGTTTTTGAAGTGGTCAGAGTTTGGTCCAAACAAAAGCATTATTTTGTCATATAAACTTGTCGAGTTAACCTCCTCAGGGGTTCTGTCTGCCCAGTTAACCAGTCCTTGTAGTCCGGATCGCACAGTTTCCCGTTGGTCCAACAAACTATTTGTAAGACCTGCCACGGTTCTCTCGGTGGTAGCCAAGCAGTCCTTACCCTTGTTAAGGTGGCATAGCTCATCATTTATTTTCAACTCCACAAAACCCGGTTTTGCGAGAAAAGTTTGCAGTGTTTTAGTGTACCTAACCTCCTTCCACGACTCGGAGTTGAAGTGTTGCAATATGTTCAGAGCCCCAACGTTACCCGGTTCAGCCGGATTGACCGCCTTCCTCTTATCGGTAATCAATACCAATACCAAATACCAAATGTCTTTATTACTGTAGATATTTACATATACTTAGCAATCGTCATTTTTTACCACTTCTCTACATTGGACCACTGTGGGAGAAGAAGGGCGTAGAAACTCCCACAGATTGATTTTTAGATCTCTTTTTAAAAATTGCTTATGCTTAACTAATACAAAATATAATATTTAGTCATAATTAATAAGCAGGAATAAATAATTACAAAATTATTAACAGCTAGGTCTGTGTTGAGCCAGATTAACCCCATACAGACCCATCATTTAAGTAATCTTGAACATTGTAATATCCCTTTTTCGAAAAAGTTGCTTTAACATGGATTTTAAATTGCTCAAATGGCAATGTCAAGATCTCCAGAGGTATCTTGTTGTAGTAGAGAATGCATTGACCCTTGAAAGAATTGCTAACCTTCGCGAGTCTAAACCGGGGCGCAAGTAGTCTGTGATTATTTCTTAGGTTAACATTACAGCTATCGCTAAGTTTGGGAAATTTTGTAAGGTTCTTGCGTACGTACATTATATTTTCGAAAATAAATTGACTAGCTACAGTTAGTATGTCAATTTCTTTAAAAAGCTGTCTTAAGGAGTCTGTGCGTTTTAAATTATAAATTGCTCGAATAGCTATTTTCTGTAAAATAAAAATAGTTTGAATATCCGCTGCTTTTCCCCACAACAAGATACCATAGGACATGACACTATGAAAGTAACTAAAATATACTAGCCTACATGTAGCCACATCCGTGTTTTGTCTGATGTTCCTAACAGCGTAAGCCGCATAACTTAATTTACCAGCCAACTTTTCTATGTGGAGTCCCCACTGCAATTTGTTATCAATGGTTATTCCAAGAAACTTCGTGTCATTTACTAATTCTAACGTATTGCTGTCCAACACTAAACTGGTTCCAACTTGCCTGGCATTTGGAAGTGAGAATTTGATACATTTGGTTTTACCAGCATTTAACAATAAATTGTTAACTGTGAACCAATTCAAGGTTAAAGATAATACTCTATTGACATCATCAAAATCTTCTTTTTGTCTTTCAATTTTGTAGACCAGTGAAGTGTCATCAGCAAACAACACTATGTTAGTCAATTTCTCCACCATAAAAGGCAGTTCGTTAATATATACCAGGAATAAGAAAGGGCCTAATATGGAACCTTGTGGAACGCCAATTTTTATCCCCGATCCATCAGATTTAACGCCGTTGACTTCTGCCTTTTGAATTCTATTGCTTAGGTATGATCTTAGTAGATCCAACGCTTTATTTCTAACTCCGTAATGATTTAATTTAATTAGTAACGTGTTATGATCAACACAATCAAATGCCTTCGACAGATCGCAAAAAACACCGATAGCATCCTGTGCGGCTTCCCATGCAGAATAAATATGAGATATAAGGGTAATACCTGCATCCGTAGTCGATTTACCCCTAGTGAAACCGTATTGCTTGGCGTGGAGTTGTTTTGTACTGTTGAAATGTGAGAGCATTTGATTGAGTATAATCTTTTCAAAAATTTTACTTAGTGCTGGAAGAACCGATATTGGTCTGAAATTTGACGGATCACCCTTGTCTCCCGACTTGAACAAAGGTTTAAGTTTACTGTGTTTCATGAGGTCTGGAAAAGCTCCATCATCAACACATTTATTAAATACATTAGCTAGGTGTGGGGCTATAACAAGTATTATTGAACCAATGACTTTGACTGACATACCCCACAGGTCTTCAGTATTTTTTAAGTTAAGTAATCTATACGTTTTGACAATATCCTGGGGACATACATGATAAAATTTAAAATCTACATTACTGATGCTAGTGCTGTTTCTTAACAAAGTCTCTGCTTCATATGGAGATGAATTTAGACGCTCTGTTGTGAGTAAGGGTGCATTGGTGAAGAATGTTTCAAAAGCTCGAGCTACCTCAGCGTTGGATTTAACAACATCATCACCTATCTTTAAGCAGAAATCATTATCCCTTGGTATAACTTTGCCAGTTTCACGGTTTATGAATTGCCAAACCGTTTTCATTCTATTATTAGAATTTTGTATTTTTCTATTTATGTGTAAAGTTTTTGCAGTTCTACAAACCAACTTGAAAGTTTTGGAATATTTTTTACCATAGTCATGAAATTTTACATCAAAGTTATAGGTTTTTTGTTCATAAAGATCATACAAGATAGCTCTACTTTTACGAATTCCAAATGTTGCCCAGTCATTAAATTTAGATTTACCGTTGTTGGCACTGACTTTCTTTAATTTAAAAACTGTATTTAATTCTGTTTGAATAATGTTGAAGAAGTCAGAATAGATTTTGTTCGGGTTCTGTTCATCAAAATCCGGTACTGGCAAACCCATATCTAAGTTTTTCATATACATCTCTAGTCTATGGGATGTACTAGGCCTATAAAATGATGGATCAGTCTTATTTTCACTAGTAATTTGGAATGAAACTGTTTGACCACTGTGATCGGATGGTAAACAGTTAATTACATTTTTACTTGTGAATGCACAGTCACAAAAAACGTTATCTAAGCAAGTTTGGCTGGTAAGTGTAATTCTAGTCGGCTCTAGAAATAGATGACATAAATTTAATGATTTGAACAGAGTTATTAATCGTCGCTTCAGTGTTGTATCTACAAGCAGATCTACATGAAGATCGCCACAAATAATTTTTTTTTTTCTGTTGTTACAAAGTTTAATGAGGGCTTCCTCCATAATTTTCTCGAATATTTCAAAATTACCATGGCCTTTTTCATCTCTCGGAGGTCTGTAGACACAAACAATAATATGGCTATCTAACTCAACACAAGATACCTCTATTTGTCTTTCCACAGTAAGTGTAAGAATATCTTTCCGTTGTTTCACCTATTATTTTTTACTAAGATTAAAGAACCACCAATCGTTTGTATTCCCGAAATCTAGCCTCCCCGCCGAGGGGGGTTTGATCACAAAGGGTGTAGCTGACTCTGATTGATTATTACTAGAACTTGTGCCAGGCTGGCTTACAAGCTGGAGGAGGGAGGAAAGACTTATACACCGGAACGACTTTGCTTCCTGGTAACACTTCCTTACTGGTTTTGGTATGAAAGCTGCTTTAACTCTCCTCCAATTAGGAGGGATATATTCAAGTGCTAAGCTTCTCCTCAATAGTTCTATACAATGGTTACTAATAAATCTGTAGGCCTTTTGTAGAAGCACAGCCAAGATGCCATCAGGTCCCTCCGATGTGAATGGTGCAAAATAATTAATGGCCCATTCTAAGTTTTCTTCTTTTATTATATCTGGTGGATCCTCCCATGTTTTCTGGTGATCCGATATGTTGCTCTCTTTATATTCTTCGCATCCCGGGAAGTGTCTCTCCAGCAGCAAGGCGTCCTGTACCTTGTTCGACGAAGTCAGGACGAGAAATATCACCCTGACTGTGTCGTAGAGACTGTCAAACATCCTCCGAAGATTATCGTATGGTCAGTTATCAGTGGAAGAGCTACAGGACGCCTTTAAATAGTGGAGGGGATGATGAAACAGGAGCAGTACAAAAAAGTATTGTAGACAAGACTGATTCCTCAGATTAGTGAATGGTTTGCTGATCCTTCTGAATGCACTTTTATGCATGATTCCGCTCCTTGTCACAAAGCTAAATCAGTAACAGCATTCTTAGAGAGGAAAGCTATCAAAGTTTTGCCTTGGCCGGGCAACTCGCTAGACATAAACCCCATCGAGATTTCATGGGAGCTCCTGAAACGGAAAATATCCAAAGAAAATACCAAAAACAAGCAAAGTGTCATAGAAGCATTGATTAAAGTTTGGCATCACGAAGAATTAAAAGAAAATGTAAAAAAAAATGTATTCAGAGTAGGGATGCAACGATACGCCTTTTTGCCGATACGATACCGATACCGATACGCTTATAAAAATATCGCCGATACGGATACCGATACCGATACGCCTATTTAATAAAAAAAATGAAGGTAAAATAGATAAAACACAAGTCAAGTCATTATTTTTATTAGGTAATACAAAAATATACACAGGTTGATGCAGTTTTAGTAATTAAAATTAACAT
Source organism: Argyresthia goedartella (assembly GCA_949825045.1). Classification (NCBI taxonomy): domain Eukaryota; kingdom Metazoa; phylum Arthropoda; class Insecta; order Lepidoptera; family Argyresthiidae; genus Argyresthia; species Argyresthia goedartella. The sequence continues at coordinate 1,928,261 of OX463811.1, read as the reverse complement.
TAATCAGATTTTTGTTTAAAAAGCAAAGTATTCTTAAGTTTGACGGAGAAAGGCGATTTCGCAAGTCTGTTTGAATGAGACCTGAGGTGGAAAATAGTCTCTCAGATGCGACAGAACTCATTTGGAAACTAAAATACTTCTGCGCCATTTTTTTCAAGTTTGGGTATAAGACGTCATTGCGCCAGAAAGCGAAAGGATCTGCATCTCTCGCTATATTAGGAGACCTTAGGTATCTCTCGACTTCTTCTTTGAGAGAATTACAGCTCAGAGTAGACAGGGGCTCATCTTCCTCGGACTCTCTGATAATATTCTCACAAACGCTCCAAAGCCCGCCACGCGTAGGCATCTCAGAACTTACAGTACTACATGTAGGTGTGACCGTGTCTGATGCTAGATTAAGCTCAAGTAAGTGAACAAGGCGCGTTTTTGCCGTATTAATAGTAGACTGTAATTGAAATATTCGTGCTTTGTAACGAGGATCAAGCATTGTGGCTAAGCAATACGTTTCTTCTTTTTCCAAATCATAAAACTTTTCATTAAGAGCCAATAACAAGTCAGCTGCTAATTTTTGCGATGAATTTTCCCTTTCTGTCGACGGACTTCTTAAGTTTTGTAATAATTTTCGAAGACTGTTAATTAACGGAATGGCGTCAGATAACGTAGCAGTGGCTTTGCTTATTGACTTTGTAGCCTCTTCGAAGTATCGCAAAATGTTCACCACTTTCTCCATCATTACCCATTCTTCAGTCGTAAGTTCTACTTTGCATTTTACACGAGGCAGACAAGCTTGTACTGCAACTCGTTGTTCCAGTAAACGCCTTAATGCCACTAGTGTCGAGTCCCTGTCGAGATATGTCCTGGATAAGGACATGATTGGGAATATTATGTGCATTCTGCATTTCTTTTAAAACCTTACTGCTGCTTGTGGAATGACTGAAATGTCCAATGATAGACCTTGCTTTGGTAATCATTTCATTCACTTTGTCATCGTTAAAGAGGCCGGCTTTGATAACCAGTTGCAATGAGTGAGCCAAACATTTGACAGGTACAACATCGTAGGTTTTTTGAACTTCTCTAATAGCGACAACCATATTTGCGGCGTTGTCGGTAACTACTGCTCGAACTCGGTCTTGTATACTCCAATCTTGAAAAGCCTTGTTAAGATTACTTGCTATGTTTATACCTGAATGCTGAGCTCCATCGAATGGCATAACCTCAAGGCAGTAATTTTTGTATTCAAAATTTGCATTGATTCCATGAGCTGTCACGCTAATAAAATCATTAGATTGCGAAGAAGAGTCACTTGTCCATATGTCAGATGTTATCACAATATGCGGCAGCTCTTTTAACAGCTCTAGTACTTTAGCTTTAACTCGCTGATAAATTTCTGGTATGACTTTTTCAGTAACATGGGGCCGCGAAACCATTTTATAATTTGGCCTTAGCTTTTTTATTAATCTTTGGAATCCTATTTTGTTCACCAGATCAAACGGCTCCATGTCTACACATATTTCCTCTGCAATAGTGCGAGTAATATCTTTTGCCCGAATATCGTCGTCGCTATAAAGTAATTTCTTATCGATAATCTCCTCCAGAGTGGCTTGTTTCTTAGGTTGTGGGCCATTGTCATCGTCAGACTTTGTTTTCTGGGTAGTCGTTTTCGACGTTGAAGCGGTGTGCAATTCACTTAGATGGTGCCTCTTCATGTGGATCCACAAGTTTGATGTGTTATAACTTTTAGAAATGATGCCACGGGACACTTTTTCTTTACAATACAAACATATTGCTTTGGATTTATCAATTGTCGAAATTTCAAAATGATTCCATACAGTAGAACTTTTGAGCTTTGAAGTTGACATGCCTACTAATTTACTTTATCTGACTCAAACGACTAGTTATAGTTAATAATATACCACGCGCGACAACAGTTAACCTAGCGAAATATGACAATAATATAATATTATGTGCGAGGCGGGCGATACAAAACACTGAAAAGAGCGCGGGGTTTCCCCGGGCATAGTTCGTTCGTGCCTCGTTTGCAACGAAAAAGACGAAACAACGCGCGCGTTTACATTGTATTGCATGTTTAACGTGCCTCGTTTGCAACGAATTATACGAGAAAAAACGCGCGTTTACATTACATTTTTAAAGCGCGAAATTTTAAATGTATCGTTGTATCGGCCATAAAAATATCGCCGATGCCGATATATCGGCAAACCCGAAATATCGCCGATGTATCGGTATCGGTATCGTATCGGTTGCATCCCTAATTCAGAGCATGCCAAAGAGGGTTCAAGCTGTAATTGATGCCAAAAGAGGATCTACTAAATACTAAGGCATTGTACTAAATATTTTGAATTTGTGATAGTTATAGATCTACAACTACACTCTAATGTCATCAATCAGTGTTACCACAGCAAAAAATGTTACAGAGTATTGACAGGATTATAATACAAAAATATCTCGCAGGAGAAATAAATTTATAGGTACATTAATAGTGTTTGAATGTTAATTATAAAGAAAAACTACAGTGTAACTGATAATTTGGCCACCCACTGTATCTTCATCGTCCCTTGAAAGGACTCGGCTCATAGCTCTCGTAGTTCTTTTACTTTGCTTTTTCAGGTTTTTGTTCCACCATAGTTGACCTTTTCCTTCCGGAATTCTTTTAAGAGGGCATGCCTGGTGGTATTAATTAGAATTTATAGAATTTATAGCATATATTAGAATTTTTTCCAATTAATTCGGCCCCTCTCTAATTGTTCTCTAGTTCCATATGTGTGTCGGGCTAGAGTCTATTTGCCCATGATGTCTCAGAATAGGCTAAAGAAAGTCTTCCTATAAATTATAAAAATAAATAAATCTACTTTGTTGATTTTATTATGATAAATGCCTTAATTGTTAGACTTAATTCATAATTCTTTATTGCACACAGATATATAAAAAGTTACGTTAATGGAAAACATGTATAAATTTATAAAGGGTAGGCAGTACAGAATATATGTATAATCTACAATGAAATACATATAAGTAAGTAACTCAAAGTCAAAACCCATGGATGAATGAAACTGCTTTACTTACTCACTCTATGTCAGAACCCAACATATATCATCTCATAAACCATAGTTTTAATCTGTTACAAACTAAATTGAGAAGTGTCGAGCGGAAAAGGAAAAATAATTGTAGTTGTTACGAAGTGTGTGTGTCTCTTGTTTAAGTTTAGAATATAAGTTAAACTTGGGCGAAACTATGCCCCCGGCACCCCGTATGAGAGAAGCTGTGACTCTTTGTTTTATTGTTTTGTTTCTTAATTATTGTTGTGTACCTCGACCACAGATAAAAGAATTGAGAATCTCCTCCTTTTTTGAAGTGAAAAAGTTGGTCGTTAAATAAAAGTCATTAGTGATTTACATGTCGGTAAGTGGAAGAGATCCGCTACTTACACCATCTATCCTTTGCGTAGTAACGATATGCATAGCACAGCTGTGGAATAAGTCCGCTACCTGCCAACAAAGAGGTTAAATGTATTACCTAATTAATCTATGACAAAGGAATTTGAATTTTCTATGGCTACCTACGCCATCTAGCGATAGGTAGGTGTTTCCTTATTTTATTTTTACCTAAACCTTCTCTGGACAGGAGAATACTTGTGAATAGAAATTATTCAAACTTTACTGAACTGAATTAAACAAAATTATTTAGTAAGATTAACGTACATTCATATTTAGGGTTTCTTAACCAAACGAGACCTTGTTACTAAGCCTCCGCTGTCCGTCTGTCCGTCCGTCCGTCTGGCCGTCTGGCCGTCTGTCACCGGATCGAAATAGGTAGAGAGCTGAAATTTTCTCACAGTGTATTTCTATTGCCGCTGTAACAACAAATAATGAAATATACCGGTTTTTAAGAATTAAAAGAAGTACCCACACAATAAATTATTTTTATTTTCCATTTTCCTTTATTTGTTTATTGATGAAAACTGGACTCTCCCAATTAAAGATTTTATCTTTTCGGAAATAATCTTTAATTGCAGGTATTGAGTTTTGTGCTTAGTTGTTTGTCATTGTAGGAAATAGTACGATAAATCAGCACTCACTCACTCACTCACTCATAAACAGCAGATTTACTCCTGTGTCTCGTTTTGGGGATCCCCTTTCTTCACAGGAACTGGACTGGTTCGTGGGCTTGAAGTGTTTTCCCGTGTGGCTTGGCAGTGGCACAATGCGCAACGGGTCGCGGATGCGTGCACGTCGCTAGGTTAAGTTCGAGAGATAGCTGTCAGAAGACAGCTGTGTTGCTAGTGTGAAAAATCGTACTTTTGGGGTGGCGAGTTGAAATTATGTATTTTGTGCGTGCATTACAATGAATGACATAACTACTAAACAGTCATTATACGATTAATAATTGCTCATAGATAGATTGAAGAATGAAGTTATAAGGGAACGCTCCGGATTGAAAGAAGATATATCTTCTTTAGTGACAAGGATAGAGAAAGGTCAGCTTAGATGATTTGGTCACGTTGAAAGGATGAATGAAAAGAGATTGACAAAACAGATTTATACAGCAGGTGTGAAAGCAGCCGTCGGACGAGGACGTTCAAGAAGGTCCTATAAAGACCAAATCGGCGATTTGTTAGTGAAGGGGCAAATACAAAGTACCCGTGACCGGCGAGCTTGGATGAAGAGACTTCTGAATGTTGAGGAAGCGAGAGATGTGTGCCAGGATCGTAGCAGGTGGAGGTCTTTAGTCTCTGCCTGCCCCTCTTCCGGGAAGTACGGCCTTGAATGTAGTACTACCTAGTATTTAATATTTATGACGGAACTCAGGTGAATCAAAGATTTAGTCTTTATTATGGGTTCTATATACTTTATAGTGGATAATCAGTAAAAAAGGGGCGAGATCGAAAATATGTTCCGCGCTATCGAGCGTCGATGCCATAACGCGCGCCCGTCAATCCGGTTTTAGCTCGACGGACGCGCCGCGCCGCGCCAGCCATCGATCGTGCGGCGCGGGCGACGACTGAGGGGCACTGCATGAAGCGCGGGGGGGGGGAGCAACGGACAGGCTCACGTTGCTTAAAAGTAAGTACCTACGAGACAAAATTCACTATGAAAATAATACCTTGGGCATTATTGTGACAAGACTTACATCCTCCTCCTCTAGTCCGAACTAAGCGCCTTCGCGTTCGGAGTAGTAACCTTTTTGGGTCTCCCTCTCTTGCGTTTCGGCTGGAGCGGTGGTTGCACACAACCGACGAACGGAGTAAGCTGCGAGACGTGGTATTTCCTTACGGTCTCGTCATTCTCTACGCGGCAAAGCACATAAGTAGTCGGATTGGCAACTAACCCAATACGATACGGACCGTCACGGCGGGGTATGAACTTAGGGGTTTAGTTTCTACCGGCATCGTTGGCGCCTTGCGTATTTAACAGTACCAGGTCACCAACCACATAATCAGGTGCAGGTCTTCTGTGCTGGTCTGCATATCTTTTTTGATATGCCTGCTTTCTCTCATGCTCGTCGCGTGCATCTGTGAGAGCAGAGGACAGATTCTTCAGGTAAGTACTTAGTGAAGTGACGATGTTATCGCTTTGAGCGATGAACTTCATATCGTCTACCACGCGCGCGCGGAGCTTACGGCTGAAGGTCAAGAAGGAGGGTGAGTATCCTGTACTGATCGTCACTGCAGAGTTCATAGCGAGCGGATGGCAGGTAAGTATGTCATGTATTATGTTGTTTGCCCACGAGTATTGAAAGCTGCGGTTTTTTAGCTGCATTTGTAACCGGCGGGAGTTTCAGGCAAGGGGCCGATGAGATCCACGGCAATCAATTCAAAACCTCGAGCTGTTGTGGGTGTCTGCAATAGTCCAGGTTGTTTCCTCGTGTCCACCTTGTAACGCTGACAAGTGACACATCCTCGCACGTATTCGGATACGTACTTACGCATATTTGGCCATGAGTATTTACTATAGCGTCCTTTCGACGCCAAAGTGACCAGCGGTTGGTGCGTCATGGAATTCTGCCATGACGTTGGCGCGTTCATGTGCTCGCACAACCAAGCACGCTGCTTCTTCACTGGTTTCAGGACTGTACCTGTGTAAAATTCCATCCGAGATTGTATAGCCTTTGTCGGCCCAGGTCCTCCCCCTAAAGAGATCGTCGTCCTCGAGATCGTCGATGATTTTCCTTACCTCGGGATCTTTCATCTGGTTTTCCCGGACGTCTTTTGGGTTTCGGGTTGGCAGATCTACTGTGGTGTATTGAAGTGGTGTATTGTCTTTAACAGTTAGTAATTTATTGTTAAACGCTGGTAAAACCAAGTGTATCAAATTCTCACTTCCAAATGTCAGGCAAGTTGAGAACAGTTTAGTGTTAGACAACAGCACGTTAGAATTAGTAAATGATACGAAGTTTCTTGGAATAACCATTGATAGCAAATTGCAGTGGGGACCCCACATAGATAAATTGGCTGGTAAATTAAGTTCTGCGGCTTACGCTGTTAGGAACATCAGACAAAGCACGGATGTGGCTACATCTAGGCTAGTATAATTTAGTTACTTTCATAGTGTGATGTCCTGTGGTATCTTGTTGTGGGGGAAAGCAGCGAATATTCAAACTATTTTTATTTTACAGAAAAGGGCTGTTCGAGCAATTTAAAATGAACAGACTCCTTATAAGAGCTTTTTAAAGAAATTGACATACTAACTGTTCAGGCGACGACTAATGGCGGCTTAAAGAAAGGCAAGGATCTTCATAATTTCTTTATTGCACACAACTAATATATGGACAACAAGACTTACATAAAAATAGTGTACAAAGGCGAGCTTATCTCTAATAAGAGATCTCTTCCAGCAAACCAAATTAGGATGGGAATGGTCGATTGCTGAGCAGGGGTGACAATGTGTACAACAATATAATTTAGTACATATCTAAATAACTAACATATGGTTAGATATATGTTATATCTAAATAACTAATATAAAACAATATTAACTAAATATACGAGGGCTTACATAAATATCATATAATATACTCGTGCATGCTAAACATAAATACTATATAAATATATATATCGGCGCAACTTTGTCGCGACAGCAACGATAAAATTACTTTGATTCTATAATTGCCTAATTAGGATTTTCTTATGATTTTTAATATTTCTATACCGTTCAAAGTTAATCATAGTTTGTCGTGTGTGACGATTTATCTCTTTTTAATTAATCAGTGTTTAGTTTGATAAGCAATACCCATGTACTTCCTGTTTATTCATCACTAAGCAACAGAATAGTGATGAATAAACAGTCCTTTACAACCATTGATGAATCCATCAATTGTTATGAACGTTATTATTATCTAAATTAGTTTTCGCAATTAATATATTGTCAAACTAGATTTGTTTACGTAATTAAGCGTTGTCCGATTATAAAGTGTTTAAAATGCGTACAACGCGTGGTTTGGTGCTATTTCGTTGTTCCGAGAAACCTATTGAGTTTTATTATTATTGTGTGTAAGTGATCTGCAGTTAATTGTGATCATTAGCTAAAATCATAAATTGAATTACTTAAGTTAACATTGTGATTAATCTTATAAGCAATGGCTGTTTAATTATAAAGAGTCTCAATGACTACAATTTGTAACCGCTGTGAATCTAGGCAAGAGCGCGCGGCGTGTTCTGATTGGTGGACGATATACGAGCTTCCACTAAGGTGGCGCTTCGCGCGTTTTTGTTTTGCCTCAATTCACCGCGTGCAAAAATACGTCACTTTTGGCGGAGACGTTGCTGTGGGCTGGTCGAAAAATAAATAACGAGCTAAGTATTCTTACTGATTTATTTTCTCTTTGTTATTTTCTTTCATTTCTTTTAGCTTTCTCTATCCAATTGTAGCTTCGTTTTTTTTAAGGTGGTTAGGGTCCTAGGTCTATGGCAGATGATAATCGTGATGTCAGCAATGCTGACATCACATTTTCTAAAAACCCTGATGCTGCTCCTCCTTCGTCATCAGAAGTGGGATCGAATCCCACTTCCGCTGGTCATTCTGGTACGTCTCCTACTGTTAGTACAGGCCTAGGAAATCTTCCGGCTGAATTGCTGACTCAAATGATGGAGACGATGAAACAAATGTCTGAGCGACTCGTCTCTCAACAAAGCAAAAATAAGGTAAGGATTAACGACATTTTTCTACCTTCTTACGACCCTGATTCAAACGTTGGGGTTCGAGAATGGTGTCAACATATCACTAAAGCAATAGAAATGTATAGCCTCAACGATTTTGAAGTCCGTATGAAGGTAGGAAGCTTGCTAAAAGGCAGGGCCAAATTGTGGTTTGATAATTGGCTTGTAACCACATCAACATGGGAGGAGCTCAAGGAAAATCTCATTACTACGTTTGAACCTGAAAACCGTTACTCTCGAGACATTGTGAAATTTCGTGAACACTCCTACGACGTAAGTAAGGATATTTCTGAATTTGTGTCACGAGCATGGGTGTTGTGGCGCCGTGTCACTAAGGACAAACTCGAAAACGGCGATGCAGTTGAAGCAGTCATCGGATGTGTGAGTGACGAACGACTTCGAATCGAGTTGCTGAATGCCCGGGCCACTTCGGTCCCTGAGCTTATTTCGGTGGCTTCCTCAATCAGAACCAAACGCCCTCACGGAGCGAACGCATCTCAAGTGCCAAGTAAGCGGACGCGTTTTGATAATCAGCCACCGCTTCACTGTAAATATTGCAATAAAATTGGGCACCAGGCTCGTGACTGCCGTTTTAAGCCGTCTGAAAACGTTCAACAACAAAACAACAATCGGGACGCGGTTGGTTCAAGGCCGACCTGTAGTTTTTGCCATAAAGTGGGGCACAGTTTTGATAACTGTTTTAGACGAGACGCGGCGGTTATCTCCAAGGTAAACTGCATCGGACAAAAGAAACTTACGCCAATGCAGGTAACTATTGGTGACTTATCATTCCAAGCAGTGTTTGATAGCGGAGCGGAGTGCTCAGTTGTTCGAGAGTCAATCGCAGCCAAACTGCCCGGGCGAAGAATTAACGCTGTAAACTACTTGCAAGGTATCGGTCAGTTTCCCGTTATTTCGCTAACAACTCTAAAAACTATATGTGTTATTGATCAGGTCAATGTGGAACTTGAATTTTTCGTTATACCAGACTACGAAATGTCATCCGGCCTCTTGATTGGCATGGACCTCATCAAGAACACAAATCTTAACGTGCTGGTTACTTCCAACGGGGCTGTATTGGTTCGCCAACAAACAGTGATGCATCTGCGTTCTAATAATCCAATTTTTGACAAAATAGATTGTGACCTTACGAACGGTAGAGAAATCGAGCAATTAAAGATCTTGCTCAATAAATACGCACACGTATTTATCCGTGGTTTCCCGAAAACGCGCGTGAATACCGGCGAATTAGAGATCCGTTTGAAAAACCCGGATAAGTACGTAGAACGTAGGCCATACCGCCTCAGTCCAGTTGAAAGAGCAAAGGTGCAGGAGATAATTAAAGAATTGCTCAAGTTCAATATAGTTCGGGAGAGCAAGTCCCCGTACTTAAGCCCGATCATCCTTGTTAAAAAGAAGAACGGGGATGATCGCCTTTGTGTTGACTACCGGGAATTAAACACAAATACCCTACGTGATCACTACCCACTTCCATTAATTTCGGACCAAATAGATCAATTAGCTCACGGACATTACTACAGTACTCTGGACATGGCGTCAGGATTTCACCAGATCCCTGTAGCGGAGCCTTCGATTGAAAAGACCGCATTCGTCACCCCAGATGGTTTATACGAATATCTTACCATGCCCTTCGGTCTGAGCAATGCCTGCTCTGTCTATCAGCGTTGTATTAACAGGGCACTTCAACCGTTGCTGGGCAGTGCCGGCATAGCCCAGGTCTACGTTGATGACGTCCTTAGTAAATGCACAGATTTCTCGCAAGGTATGTCACACCTCGAACAAATCCTGATCTCACTGGAAAGGGCGGGTTTCTCTATCAATGTGGAGAAATCTACCTTTTTCAAACGATCCATTGAGTACCTAGGCAATGTCATTTCGGATGGTGAAGTCCGCCCTAGCCCACGCAAAGTGGAAGCTTTACTGAAATCACCCATTCCAACATCAGTAAAACAGGTTAGGCAGTTTAACGGCCTTGCTAGCTACTTCCGACGCTTTATACCTAACTTTTCAAGGATCATGATCCCACTCTACGAGCTTACTAAAAAGGACGCAAAATAGGAGTGGTCGGAGCGACAGGAAGCAGCGCGCCTTGAAGTCATCCAGCACCTTACATCTGCACCTGTACTGACCATATTCAGGGAGGATGCTGCCATAGAACTGTATACAGATGCGAGTAGCCTTGGATATGGTGCCGTTCTCATTCAGGTAATAGACGGGCGCCAACATGCAGTCGCTTATATGAGCATGCGTACAACTGATGCAGAAAGCCGCTACCACTCCTACGAGCTGGAGACCCTGGCAGTTGTGCGAGCCATAAAGCACTTCCGTCAGTACCTTTATGGAAGGAAATTCAAGGTCATCACGGACTGCAACGCCCTGAAGGCGTCTAAAAACAAGAAAGAACTCTTGCCTCGCGTGTATCGCTGGTGGGCCTTCTTGCAGAATTACGATTTCGAGGTGGAGTATAGAAAAGGTGAGAGGCTCCAACACGCAGACTTCTTCAGTCGTAACCCTGAAACACTGCAGGTAAACGTGATGAACAAAGACTTAGACTGGGTGAAGGTGGAGCAACGTCGAGATGGAACATTACGTCCTCTCATCGACACCCTGGCTGGTGGTAAGCCTGTTCAAGATTACTTGCTTGAAGATGGAGTATTGAAGAGAGTCTACCAGGATCAAGTGCTGGGTCAGAAAAAGGCAGTTGTCGTACCAAAAGCGTTCCAATGGAGCCTCATCAACACTTACCATAACGCGCTCAAGCATACCGGATGGGAGAAGACTTTGCAGAAGATCAAGGAATCTTACTGGTTCACCAAAATGAGCTCGGTGGTACGTACATTTGTTGATAATTGCGTGACATGCAGAACATCAAAAGGCCCATCGGGTGCAGTGCAGGCTCAACTCCATCCGATATAGAAGCCCACTGCCGCCTTTCAGGTGGTCCATATGGACATCACTGGAAAACTAGGCACCACCAACGACCATGAGTACGTGATTGTCACCATCGATGCCTACTCAAAGTATGTACTTTTGGATTACGCTACCAACAAAAACCCCAGCTGCACTCTGGCAGCTTTGAAACGAGCTGTGCACCTGTTTGGCACGCCGGTCCAAGTGATTGTCGACGGCGGCCGCGAGTTCCTCGGAGACTTTAAGATCTACCGCGATCGGTATGGCGTCAACATACATACTATATCGCCAGGAGTAAGCCGAGCAAATGGGCAGGTTGAGAGGGTCATGGCTACACTCAAAAACGCCTTAATCATGATAAAGAATTATGAGACTGAGCGCTGGCATACTGCCCTCGAAGGACTACAACTGGCGATGAACTGCACCGCTCACAGAGTAACGGGTGTAGCACCCTTGACACTGCTAACAAGGCGTACACACTGTGTACCGCCGGAGCTGCTGAACCTGGTAAATATCGAGGAAGAAACTGTTGACATTGATCGTCTACAGCAACACGTTCAACAACGAATGATAACCAATGCCGACAAAGATAAACTACGCTTCGACGAACGGAAAGCACGCATTCATCCTTTTCAAAGAGGCGACTACGTACTAATAAAAAATAACCCTCGCAATCAAACATCAATGGACCCAAAATACAGCGAGCCCTATGAAATATACAGGGTTCTAGAAAATGACCGTTACATTGTAAAAAAAGTTGTTGGCAGAGGACGACCCCGTAAGGTTGCGCACGATCAGCTGCGTCGAGCGCCGCAGCCGGGAGAGCATGTGACCGTATCGGCGGGTGCTGACGATGACCACAGCGCTGCAGCCGACGCAACTGCACAAAATGAGGCACCTGATCCCGTGCCTTCCACCTCGAGATCTAACCTGGATGAGATAAGTTGAATAACCTACCTACCTATCTTCTTTATTATTATTTTTTTTAATCAACAATATTTTTCATTCCTAGTTGCCTCTACTACCCTGTAAGTATAGGAACAGTGTAGCTGTGAGAGGTTACAAAACAATTACAAGTCCCATTCATTTCAGAGCCCCTGTGTACCACGGTCATTGACCTAGAGCACAGCATCGACCTTAATCCAATATCCTTTAGAGCCTCTGTGTACCACGGCGTACGAGACCGCCCAGAGCACAGCATCATTCCCTTTAAAACAATCCACGAGAGCACTATTATTTTCCCATTTATTTCAGAGCCCCTGTGTACCACGGTCATTGACCTAGAGCACAGCATCGACCTTAATCCAATATCCTTTAGAGCCTCTGTGTACCACGGCGTACGAGACCGCCCAGAGCACAGCATCATTCCCTTTAAAACAATCTACGAGAGCACTATTATTTTCCCATTTATTTCAGAGCCCCTGTGTACCACGGTCATTGACCTAGAGCACAGCATCGACCTTAATCCAATATCCTTTAGAGCCTCTGTGTACCACGGCGTACAAGACCGCCCAGAGCACAGCATCATTCCCTTTAAAACAATCCACGAGAGCAATATTATTTTCCCATTTATTTCAGAGCCCCTGTGTACCACGGTCATTGACCTAGAGCACAGCATCGACCTTAATCCAATATCCTTTTGAGCCTCTGTGTACCACGGCGTACGTGACCGCCCAGAGCACAGCTTCATTCTTATTCCTAAAATACATACAACGTTCGTTGACGTATTGAGACGTTCACCGAATAATCAATAATTGCAACCTGTCATTATTGTACGATGAGTTTTACAAATGAGACAAACAATTGCTTTTAATGCAAATCTAAATTATTAATAACTTTTCATTGCTTTCGAAATCATGCCCTTTAAACTAGGTAGTTCGGTGGACAGATACCTAGTTCAAAAAGAAAAATGTTTCTCCTTCACAGATCAAATTTGGCGGCTGGTGCAGAGCGCGCACCGCCTCTCAGAATGGCCGTATCGGCGCAACTTTGTCGCGACAGCAACGATAAAATTACTTTGATTCTATAATTGCCTAATTAGGATTTTCTTATGATTTTTAATATTTCTATACCGTTCAAAGTTAATCATAGTTTGTCGTGTGTGACGATTTATCTCTTTTTAATTAATCAGTGTTTAGTTTGATAAGCAATACCCATGTACTTCCTGTTTATTCATCACTAAGCAACAGAATAGTGATGAATAAACAGTCCTTTACAACCATTGATGAATCCATCAATTGTTATGAACGTTATTATTATCTAAATTAGTTTTCGCAATTAATATATTGTCAAACTAGATTTGTTTACGTAATTAAGCGTTGTCCGATTATAAAGTGTTTAAAATGCGTACAACGCGTGGTTTGGTGCTATTTCGTTGTTCCGAGAAACCTATTGAGTTTTATTATTATTGTGTGTAAGTGATCTGCAGTTAATTGTGATCATTAGCTAAAATCATAAATTGAATTACTTAAGTTAACATTGTGATTAATCTTATAAGCAATGGCTGTTTAATTATAAAGAGTCTCAATGACTACAATTTGTAACCGCTGTGAATCTAGGCAAGAGCGCGCGGCTTGTTCTGATTGGTGGACGATATACGAGCTTCCACTAAGGTGGCGCTTCGCGCGTTTTTGTTTTGCCTCAATTCACCGCGTGCAAAAATACGTCACTTTTGGCGGAGACGTTGCTGTGGGCTGGTCGAAAAATAAATAACGAGCTAAGTATTCTTACTGATTTATTTTCTCTTTGTTATTTTCTTTCATTTCTTTTAGCTTTCTCTATCCAATTGTAGCTTCGTTTTTTTTAAGGTGGTTAGGGTCCTAGGTCTATGGCAGATGATAATCGTGATGTCAGCAATGCTGACATCACATTTTCTAAAAACCCTGATGCTGCTCCTCCTTCGTCATATATAATTTTTAAATAAATATACTAATAAATACATACATACTACCTATATTTATAAAGAGAAAGGTAATGCTTCTTCACGCGACTTTTAAATATATTAAGAGATGGACTGTCTCTGATAGTGCAGGGGAGTGCATTCCACAATTGAATGGCCCGGAATCTAAACCCATGCTCATAGGACGCGGTGTTATGCTGTGGGGTTGTGAGCATCGAAAGCGCGTGAGTTCTCCGAGGCCTGCTGGAAGAAAGAAATGGAAAACGGTCTCGTAAGAAGGTTGGATAGCGTGGATTGCGTAAAATGTTGTAGAGGATGTTGAGGATGTGAGAATCCGACGAAGACGTATTGGCAGCCACTTCAGCTCTTTGCGATGCTGTGATACATGGTCGTATTTGCGCAGCCCAAAGAAAAACCGAATCCCGAGATTTTGAAGTCGTTCGAGTTTGTTCAGTAATTCTTCGTTAGCACTGACCCAGCAGACATCAGCATAATCGATGAGAGGTAGAAGGAGAGACTGAGCGAGAGTGATTTTGGTCTGTCGAGGCAAAAAGTACTGAAGTTTCCTGAGAGAGTGAAAAGTAGCAAATACTCGTCGACTGACCTCATTGACATGCGATGACCAGGACAGCTGGTTGTCGAAGATAAGACCCAGGATTTTAGCTTTATCGCTATACACGATTGTGGTACCATTAAAAGTGACAGGTGGAATGGGCTGTTGCTGCAACAAGTTAAGAGATTGTCTGGTGCCTATAATCATGGCCTGGGACTTGCTCGGGTTAACCAGGAGTCCGAAGGATGAAGCCCAGCTTCTCACCCCCTCCAGATCAGCGTTCAATGCCTCCACAGCAGAGTTTACATCGTTATGAGAGAAGTGGCGATAAATCTGGAGATCATCAGCATAAAGATGATATGAAGAAGACAGGATGTCCGAGATGGAGTTTATGAAAATCGAGAATAGAAGAGGAGAAAGAATACCACCTTGAGGGACGCCTGACAGGAGGTCACACCATTCAGTGGATGTCTCTTCCGTCCTGATTCGCTGTTGCCGATCCCTCAAATAAGAGTCGAACCAGCTGGCAGAGAAGGAAGAGACGTTCAGGGATCTGAGAAGCTCAACGAGAATGTCGAAATCTACGCTGTTGAAGGCACTACTGAAATCAAGTAAAGCCAACACGGAAAGCTGTTTGCGGCCCATGGCTAGCTGGATGTCATCTGTGACTTTCAGCAGAGCCGTGACGGTGCTACGACCCGGTCGGAATCCTGACTGGAACGTGTTTAGCAGATTGTTTGAGGAGAGGTAGTAGGAAAGCTGGTTATGGACAATGGTCTCAAGGACTTTGGAGAGGATGGGCAGGATTGAAATGGGACGGTACTCTTTAAAGGAGGTGGGACTGGAGGTTTTGGGTAGTGGGATGACTAGTGCTTTCTTCCACACTGTGGGGAAGACACCATTAGCTAAAGAAAAGTTTATAACGTGTGTTATTGCTGGTAATAGTTCGTCAAGGATTGTCAGTAGCATTTTAAGGCAAATTTTGTCATCGCCTACAGCTTTCGAATTGACTGCCAATAGCGCCTTCTTGACCGCTTCGATTCCAACATTACTCA
Source organism: Argyresthia goedartella (assembly GCA_949825045.1). NCBI lineage: Eukaryota > Metazoa > Arthropoda > Insecta > Lepidoptera > Argyresthiidae > Argyresthia > Argyresthia goedartella. Next base: position 1,912,653 of record OX463811.1, on the reverse strand, counting down.
AGTTGAATGGTGTGGTGTTGGGTAAGGACTTAGAGCGCAGGCTCTGAAGCGTGGCTTGTTTGACAGTGGGATCCATCACAACAGGCGGGGCAGAAATAAACTGGTTGAGACCGTTGAGATCTACATTACCAGCATGTAGGTCCCGGGCCTTACCTACACCAAGCGTTCTCAGGAATTTCCACACCTGAGCTGGAGTGTAGTTCTCAATGCATTCGTGTATGTGCCGACGTTTAGCATCGCGACAGAGACGGTTGCAACGGTTGCGAAGACATTTGTAAGAGAGGAAATTATCATCTGTCGGATTCTTGCGGTATCTACACTTGGCTCTATTCCTCTTGGCCATTAGGCACTTAATAGTGTCTGTTAGCCAAGGGGCAGGGTGGTGTTTAACCCTCACTTTTTTTGAAGGTGCGTGCTTGTCATAGAGACCCAGGACTATAGAATTAAAATTGGCGATTTTATTATCAACAGTCTTACTGGTAGTGACAGGGGACCAGTCAATCGACATGGCATCAGACAAAAGGGACTCATGGTTGATATCCTTAAAGTTCCGGATATAAAGGAATTTCGCTCTGCTCTTGAGAGGCCTTATCTTATAAGAAAGATAAATGAGGTCATGATAAGAGAAAGGAGAACTTAGCTGACCGTGTATTGCGACCTTGTCCAAATTGGAAATGATCATAATGTCGAGAAGCGAGGGAGAGCAATGAGGTTGGAAATGGGTAGCATCAAGCGGCAGAATATGCAGATTAAAGGAGTCAACTACGGACTTGAGTCTGGCAGACCGTGGATTGTGTTTAAGGAGATAGGTGTTGAAATCACCAAGAATGAGGGAATCATTATAAAGTGGTGTCAGTTCATTGAGGAGTGATTCAAAGGAATCGAAATAATCGATGCGAAGAGAGGGACTATAAAGAACACCGAGGAGGACCTTGTTGTGGTGAAGAATGATTTCGAGAAAGAGATGTTCAGCAGACTCGGAGTATTGACTAGGGGACGCACTGATCACCTTGCACGGAATTTCCGCACGTAGATAGATAGCGACGCCCCCATCGGCCTTCCCGACTCTGTCGTTCCTGTACAGCCTGTAACCTGGAAGGGAATACAATGAGGATGGCAGCGAGGGCTTGAGGAACGACTCGGAGACAAGAATGCCGTCCACGCATTGTTCACTAAAAGCATCGAGCAGGTCCGGATAGCTGGAATGGATGCTTTGTGCATTTATATGTACGATGTTTAGATTTTTCTCTGTTATCTCTCTCTGGATCTTGTTAACTTAGGTTATATTTGATCTTACAGTTTTAATCGTAGAAAATAAGAGGCAGAGCGCCCGTGACAATTGCTTATATACCCTTTGTACAGTGGCATCTAACGGGGCGCTCCTGAACTATCTAGGTAAGTATACAGACAGAGTGCTTAATTAGGCCCAATTCACACCGGAAGAGCAGCGACGCGCAGTGACGCGCAGTGACGCGCAGCGTGGTGGCGGGAAGGTCCGCGTCGCCGCCGGCGCCACGAGAAGCCGCGCGCTGCCTCGAGCAGCCGCGCGCGGCCTCGAGCAGCCTCGAGCGGCCTCCGGCAGGACTGAATGTTCTCCAGTGTATTTCTACATTTTGGCGAGAAAACTCGTGTCTTGTGTTTGGAGTAAAAATGATGGAATTGGCTATTATAGCATTTATTTCTGAAGAAGAAGAAGAAGAAGAAAGAAAGAAACAAAGGGGAAAAGAAAAAGGGCAATGTGGGTCCATGACTTGTGGAAGAAACGACGACTGTTTGGAGAATTTCAAACATTCTGTACAGACTTCCTTATTACGATTATTATAAAATGAACTACGATCAATTTAAAAAGTTAGTGAATATTTTGGAGCCCCATCTTAGAAAACAAGAAACCAATTATAGAATGCCTATTTCTGTTGAGGAACGGTTATCCATCTGCCTCCGGTGAGTTTTTGCTTTGACTGTAACTAGACTTTTAGCAAACTTTTTTGCCTGGAAACAGAGCTTAGTATAGGCGACGGTGGGTCTATAGATGAATATCTATTAGCTGCATGAGGTGTATCACAGCTTCGGATGACTGTAGACTTCTTTGTGCAAATCTTTGATGGGTTGTAAGAAAATGTTTAGAGGTACAGTGCCTGTCTCGTTCGCAGCAAGAGATGTCTTAACCGAGTTCATTTTTATAAAACTGTTTAAGCTAGATTGAGGAGCGAAAGATAATGTCTCATCATAATAGTTATTATCGACAGGAGATGGTGGTGGTGGAGGTGCGAAAGATAAAGTCTGATTAGAGTAGATATTATCAACAGGAGATGGTGGCAGTGGAGGTGCGACAGATGTCTGATTGGAGTAGATATTATCGACAGGAGGTGGTGGCGGTGGAGGTGCGAAAGTTGAAAGCGAATTAGGATGGCTATTATCACTAGTAGGTGTCCTAACGCTGTTTTCGCGAAAGTTTGCCACAGTGTGGTTGTATTTTTTGTAGTAGATGGTATGCCATCATTAAAGTCACGACATTCATCGGAAAGCATTATCTCGGCTTCATTTACAATGCGAAAGATTTCGCGTTTTATTTTGGCTTGAATATTTTGTGGCATCAATCTAACCGTTCGGCCCATGGTCATAAAACAGCTCAATGTTGGACCATTATCGTTTTCCTTGGATATTAAATACTGCTCGTATAACATATTCGACATTTTTGGAGATTGCTGTTCATTGTGGGAAGTGGAGGTAAAATTCGATAATGTTGACTTTGGTCGCGGTGGTAACAGACGACGATTGAGCACTCAGCTCAAATTGCGATTCAGCATCTGTAGATGAATCCTCTGGTGGACTCGCCAAATTAGAAATTTGTGGCCTTTTTTGAAGGTAGGGTTTGATAAATTCCAGTTCTTTTTCAAATCTTATGGGTCGATCGTTTGTCCTTGCAGAACCACTTCTATTTTGCGTCGATTGAATACTCTTCCGGTAGCTATCTCGAATTTTTTTCCATAATTTTTGACAATCGGGCGCTGAAAAAAAAAAACTGGTTATTTATGATAATTTGTTATCTTTGTTTTGTTCCAGATTTTTGACAACTGCCATCAGCCGTAAAGCTCTAGCTCACAGTTATCGGATGGGATACAGTACTGTAAATACGATTGTTAACGAAACTTGCGCTGCTATATGGAAGCATTTACAGCCACTGTTTATGCCAAAACCAACACTTGAGCTATGTACCAAAATAGAAGAATAATTTAAAACTCAATGGAATTTTCCTAATTGTATAGTGTAACGGCATTAAAGGCTAAGGTCGAGCCACCGCTATCAGTAGCTATGATCGTCTATTCTATCTACCCCAAAAAGAGATGTCCCGATTCAGCTGTAAAAATTGTAAGTTAAGAATGATAAGTCTGAATTTCTTGTTCGTTGCAGTGGGGACCCCACAAAGATAAATTGGCTGGTAAATTAAGTTCTGCGGCTTACGCTGTTAGGAACATCAGACAAAGCACGGATGTGGCTACATCTAGGCTAGTATATTTTGGTTACTTTCATAGTGTGATGTCCTATGGTATCTTGTTGTGGGGGAAAGCAGCGGATATTCAAACTATTTTTATTTTACAGAAAAGAGCTATTCGAGCAATTTATAATTTAAAACGAACAGACTCCTTAAGAGAGCTTTTTAAAGAAATTGACATACTAACAGTAGCTAGTCAATTTATTTTCGAAAATATAATGTATGTACGCAAGAACCTTACAACATTTTCCAAACTTAGCGATAGCTGTAATGTTTACCTAAGAAATAATCACAGACTATGTGCGCCCCGTTTTAGACTTGCGAAGGTTAGCAATTCTTTCAAGGGTCAGTGCATTCTCTACTACAATAAGATACCTCTGGAGATTTTGAAATTGCCATTTGAGCAATTTAAAAAGCATGTTAAAGCGACTTTGTCGAAAAAGGGATATTACAATGTTCAAGATTACTTAAATGACAGGACTGTATGGGGTTAATCTGGCTTAACACAGACCTTGCTGTTAATAATTTTGTAATTATTTATTCCAGCTTATTAAATAAAAATAAATCATAATTGTATTAGTTAAGCACAACCTATTTTTAAAAGAGATCTAAAAATCAATCTGTGGGAGTTTCTACGCCCTTCTTCTCCCACAGTGGTCCAATGTAGAGAAGAGGCAAAAAATGACGTTTGCTAAGAATATGTAAATATCTACAGTAATAAAGTACTTTTGAGTTTGAGTTTGAGTTGAGAAGTTCGTTAGGCGTACAATAGTCGAACGGAAGATTGGTTCAGGAAGTTACGGTTTCAAGTTAGACAGAGAAAGCATATATGCCCGCAAGCCGGTATTTCGCATCAGTTAGCGGTGTATTGCGCCAGATCGATCGTTGTTGTATTTTGTGTGATGGTACCATTTTTTTTTGTATATATGGGCGCTTGGAACTTCTTTTAGTGGTCGACCACGATTTATAATATTTGTTTGGGATATCGTATAGATATTCGTCGTAGTTTTACGACGTGAGTACTCAATGATATTTCATGTGCTCGCTAGTAGCGGCTTGTGGTGGTTCCAATTATATAATTAGTTCACGGCAATAACGATCCGAATAGACCGGGTTTACACTATTGCGATTTGATTTTCCGAAATGGGTTTGAACTAGCGGTTACCTCAAAAGGTCCGTAACGTTTTGAAACCTTCAACTCTGCGCAATTTTAGCTGGATGTTATCGAAACGTTGTCATTAGCGCTTTTGGAGATCTAACCCACACCACAGCGAAGTGCATACTTCGGTAAATACCGGTCTATGAATCTCGCTGACCTCAGCACGTCCTCGACCAAGCCCAATTATAAATATTTGACTCAGCCTACACATTAGACCTCCAGCGAAATTTACATTTAATTTAAAGATGCAACTTGAATCCAAACCGATCCAAGGCAAAGCAAAACAATCTACCCGGTCCTAAACAATGAACTTTAGACTGTAATTTGATCTCTTCGCGCGTCCCCGACAACACTCAAATGTCAAAATATCAACAGGATAGGTTATCTGTGTTGACACCGGTTTAACTTTGTTCTGAATTTGTTATTTCCATCCGCGGAACCTCATCGATCAAACAGTCTCCCTATGCCTTGCCAACCTAGGTTTAGCCGCAACTAAACTCCTGTCTAGCCTAGTCTAAAATCCTAGTGTTATACCACGTCCATTATCGACACCACTCGAAAATGGTTGAGTTTGATTTGAATGTGCTTGTATGTTTAATGACTGTGTGTGTGGGAATTTCAAAACTCGCTACTCGAAAGGAATGAGGAGAGGATTAGCCCGCGAATATCCTAAGAGCCAATCCAGGAACCCTATGGTGAAGGCAAAGGGAATTTAGGGTCGCTCCAAGCCCAGACTCAGACTCAGATCAATTACCTACAAGTTCTTATCTAACGACCCAAGGATAGTTTTGGAATTTGGGGTAGGTTGATTTAAAGGATAGGAACCGAGGTATATCTCGGCGCTTCAGACACTCACGAACATCCACTGTAACACGCAATCACAACTCGTCCAGCTCAGACGCGTAAAACGGCAGACCGAAACTGTTTAGAATTACTGAAAGACGAGTGTCACAGCAGCTTGACGCAGAGACTGAATGCTTCCCCCTCCCACGCTCTCGTATTTATAGACCCCACATGTCTGGAAAAAAATGGCGTCCTTTGCGAACACGCGCTGCCCAAGCGAAAGCTTCTTATCTCTAACTACACAGGGTCTAATTTCAATCAAACATGCCATGCAGATCCGCCGTTCTACAAACTTTGTGTACGCATATTCACTATGATCAACCGTAGGTTATCCCTCAAGTCATTTGGTATTGCCGATACACAAAATCTGTTGATCACTGACCATAAAAGCTTGTTGCGATTAATTAAGCCTTCCCGACCGCTAGCGTCTTAGACAAAGATCACTAGAATGATATTCAAACCCGTGATGTCAAACTCGCCACATCGTACCAAACAAACGCAATTGTATATTTGCAGTCAACATAATAGCTTTCTCCGTATCGTTCCATAATAACCTTCCATTATTTAGTTATTCATAATTTATTCAGCGCGCAGCCAAATCGGCTCTGATCCCTACACATTTCGCAGGAATGCGCCAAAAAACCTGACCTGACCTCTGTTCCTGGAACCAATCCACGCGCTCGGCTCATTGTTTTATGCCAACTTACCCTGAGCTACTCAAAACCCCAAACGTTAAATGAACCGTCTCTTGTATTCAATGTGTGTAACAATACAGCGCGGCGATGGGCTAGCCCTCTGTCACGCAAAATGAAGTATCAAATGTACTGACTCTTATGTACCATTACAGCCCCCTCCCAGACCTTGAGACACTGTTTATCTCAGTTAAACATGGCGCAAGGATGTCATTACCCTAATGCTAACCCATGCTTTGTCCATATCTACTCTATATGCACGAACATCTCAAATCATGTACACAGACCGATGAATCCGTCAATTATGCATATAATATTTACACAACTCGCATGAGCTCTCCCGTCTTGTCTTATTTATCTACCTAACTATACAACCTCGCACACCCGTAACTTATCCTAATTCGTATTACTATATATATATATATATATATATATATATATATATATTATTATTTTTTGGTCCTTTCTAAACCATGCAAGATCCTTAAATCTACAAAGTAGTTACTCAAATTTAGAGCTTACAGCTTAATTATATAACTTTTATACACTATCTTATTTATCTACGCCCTTATTTGTCCTCACATAATACCTAGCTATATTTATAGTATTGTAGTTACCCAATATCTCATTTGAAACCGGATCTACTAAAGTATAACAGTTCGGATATACCACTGCCGAAATAACATAAGGCCCTTTATACAACAATGAAAATTTCCGCATGATTTTATGTTCTTTATTTGAACGCACAAAAGTCTTAAGTTTCACATAGTCACCTATACGATAGACTTCTAACTTACGCCGTTTGTCTGCCTGTCGCTTACGTCGTTCACTAGAACTTTTAGAGTTTTCTATCGCTACATTCCTTACCTGTTCCGTATCTCGCACACTATGACCTAATAACCATTCATCGCCTAATTCCTTGTCAATAGTTAACGGTTCCCGCCTACCAAACGCCAACTCATTAGGCGCAAAGCCGGTGCTTGTGTGTTCGATATTATTGTAGCAACTTTCAATGTCCGGTAACACGTCGACCCAACTACGATTACTTCCGCCGCAATAAGTTCTAATTAGTCGACCTAGCTCGCGATTCACTCTTTCTACGCTATTAGAATTTGGACAATACACCGACGTATGAGTGACCCGAATCCCTAGCAGTTTGAGACCAAATTCCCAAACTTTCGATATGAACTGTGTTCGATTCCAAATCGATATTCGATCGATGGTTTCTGAACGGCCATTTTGAATTTGACGTTAGCTGCCAACCTAGCAGTTTTTTGACAACTGACGGACGAAAGCCCTCGCAATGTAAACGCGTTTTGGTTAGGGTATTGAAATTAAATCGCAGGCCATCTGGAATGTATTCGGGTTTCCCTCAGGATTGTTAATATAGCTGAGTGTGTTATTGTTTCTCGAACCAGATAAAGTTCGCATTTTCGTGCCCGATTGTTTTTACCACGTAACATAACCTGTGTTGGAACACTGTGCTCATTGAAACTGGCCCGCCAGTCATACCTGGTTGGCTGAAGAACCTGTCTACCAAGAAGAGCCTAGGGTGCACCCGGGCCTTGCAGAGAGACAGGAGGTTGACGGGACCGAAGCACAGACCAGGTTAGATCGACCCCAATTAACTTCAGCTCGGTGAACCGCCGACGTTCACACTTCTTGGCAACTGATCGTTACGCTACCTCGTAGCTGATGGGCCCCTACGAGGTCATTAGGTGCTGAGAAGCCTGAACACTTTGGTAGTAGAGCGTGGCTTCCTGAGATTTGCAGCCGTCAAGGGCTCCAGGAAGGCACGATTTGGGACTATCAATCTGTAGGTATAGGCGGTTATTAGGTAACTTGGTTGTTGTTCCTATATCCACATAGATTGGTAGTATTGTAAGCTATAGGTCTATTGCTGGTAGTAGATAGACAGATATTGAATTGAAAATTGCATTGAATTACCAGTTAGTCAATCTATTAGTGGTCTAGTAATGCTATTGAATGTTTTGGTTAACATAGGTAGTTACATCTATTGATAGCAGGCTATTACATTGTTTTCAGTTTATAGCAATTTATAACTTGAACTAATATTGACTATCTGTGTGTGTTATAATGATAAAGGGAAACTAAATTGTATTTACAGAATTTATATAGATATAAAACTCGGTTCCTATTGTTTAAGGAAAACAACATTGTTTAAGTTGTGGTTTAGGGTTCCCTCGTTTGGGTTGTAGACTGGAGGGTCCAATAAAATTGAGTTACTGCAAATTGTGAGTAAGTATCGTTCCGATCATGTCGTTATCTGAAATCCAGAAGGGTGTTTCTAAGGAACTCAGATGGTTTTCCTCCGCACACGGTCTGATAGACCGTTTAGATAGGCATGATGTGGTATTGGAGCGGTCTATGGACGTTAAGGAACGTTACAATAGGGTGCTCGAATTGTCCGCGCAGGCGGAATCAGTTGATGGTTGCGCACCTGACAGGCTGTCACGGTTGATAGGGGATGTCGACCAATGTATGGAGATGGCAGCTGCTATCACGCAGAAGGCTGCGGACATACGTAGACAGCGCGAGTCCAGCCATGGTGGTGACATTAAAGCACCTCTGCCGCTTCAGGGATCGGGGTCCAGGTTACCTGCCATAACTATGCCTACCTTTGACGGCGTGTCCGGTGAATGGATGAGCTTCATCAATCTGTTCGACAGTTTGGTGCACATGCGATCGGACATTACCAAGTCTGTCAAGATGGCTCAGCTGGTGGCAGCATTGAGGGGTGAGCCTAGGGAGCTGGTCGCTCATTTGACAGTTACGGAGGGTAACTATGAAACGGCCAGGCAATTGTTGGTCAGACGTTACCATAACAAACGGAGGTTGGCCGATGCCCAACTGAACCGTTTGTTTAGTATCCCGGTTGTGAACAAGGTCGGGGCCAAACAGACGGAGGTTTTGAACCCATTGTTGTCCGTCACCAAGGCTCTAGAGAATCTTGGACTTCCGGTTGGTGAATGGTCGTACCTACTGTTGTACATTGTATTTTCCCGCCTACCCGCTGACGTGCAGACTCGTTTCGAACAGTCTCACGGGAGGTCGGCCGAGGACCTGCCCGCCTTCTCCGACTTGGTCGGATTCTTGGAAGAGGAGGCTCGACGGGCAGAGAATTTGGGGTTGACGGTCACCCATCCTTCGGAGCCACAGAGAGCTGCCGGGAGCGCTGTGAGTAGGGGCCCTCCGACGAGGAAGGACCGCACCAACCGGCAGTCGTATGGGACTGTGAGTGAATTGACCCCACATGGTGAGACCTGCCCATGTTGTAGGCAGATTGGCCACAGCATGGCCAATCTGCCTACAACATGGGCCTGCCCAGATACAGAACCGGCGCGTGGGCCATTTGTACAATGGGACCCTCTGGCGTATAGCTGCATACCTGATCGGTTACAGGCACAGTGGGGCCCCGGGGGTCCTCGCTAGGAATTTGCGGCCCAACCATTTGTTGCCCCCCAACCGGAGACGGTGGTGTTACCGATCGCCTCTGTGCTTGTTTGGGATTTGGCGGGCAACCCAACATACGTTCGCGCCCTATTAGATTCTGGAGCTCAGGGCTGCATTGTATCGAATGATTTAGCAAAATGGTTGGGCCTCAAGGTAAATAGGTATAATAAATCAATACGGGGCGTGGGGAATGTTACGGTTACGAATGTAGTTGGTCAATCGGTGATCACGTTCTCTCCACGTTATGACATTTTGACAAAAACATCCGTGCAAGCTTTAGTAATGACGCATGTCATGGGCAGACACCCCTTGGTGAAGTTGAATCCGGCCGTTCGATTCCTGACATCAGGACTCAAGTTGGCGGATCCCGATTTTGACACTCCAGCCCCGGTCGACCTGCTACTGGGAGCAGACGTTCTGGGTAGGTTTCTGTTGTCGGATCAGCGAGTTCTTCAGCCGGACGGGTTGATTGCTGTGGATACTAAGTTTGGTCACGTGATCATGGGTCCGGCATTGCCAATGGTTAGGCCTGCCGAGTCAGATGGCATACTTATTGGCTCAGCGTTGTCAGACGTTATCCAACGTTTCTGGGAGATAGAGGAACCTCCCACCGTTCGTCGAGTCGACGCAGACGAAGAAGAGTGCGAGTTGTTTTACCAGAATAGTACTGGTCGCCTTCGTTCTGGTCGTTTTGTAACTCGACTGCCTTTCAGGGCCGATCGACCGCCACTAGGAGAATCTAGGAAGATGGCTGAGACGAGATTGATGTCGATGGAGCGTAGGATGACAAGGGACGCCGTATTTAAACAAAAATATGTTGATTTCATGAGGGAGTATGAGTCGTTAGGACACATGTCGGTATCGGGTGTGGACTGGAGATCTGAGGATCATTATTTCCTTCCACACCATGCCGTCCTACGAACCCCTACCGGCAAGATTCGAGTTGTTTTTGATGGGTCAGCACCTACCTCGAACGGGATGTCCCTGAATCAGTGTCTACATTCGGGACCCAAGTTAAGTCGTGATATTTCGGATATTCTCACGAGCTTTCGGAGGCACCAGATTGTATTTGTCGCAGACATTCGGATGATGTTTAGGCAAACGGTAATTCATCCGGCTGACAGAAGGTATCAGTTGATACTTTGGCGTGAGTCCACGGCCGAGCCAGTCAAGGTCTATGAGTTAAACACGAACACGTATGGGTTACGGTCTAGCCCGTATTTGGCGATGCGTACCCTGCGGGAGTTGGCGTCGCGTGACCGTGTGAGCTATCCTAGAGCCGCCGCTATCCTGGAGCAAGATTTGTACGTCGATGACGTCTGCACAGGGGCAGCCAGTGTAGAGGAAGCTCTGGACCGACGTGACGAGCTCATTCAATTGCTGGAACGAGGCGGCTATGAACTACGTAAGTGGATGTCCAACTCCCCTGAGTTGATGGCTGGTCTCCCAGATGAGTTTCAACAAGACCCGCACGTTTTTGAGAATCCTGACAACCCTAACATGTTGTCAGTACTTGGAATTCAGTACCGGCCTGTCCATGATGAGTTTACCTATCGGGTGGTTTTAGAAACACCGAAGGCCTGGACGAAGCGGTCAGTACTGTCAACGATTGCGAGAACGTTCGACCCGAATGGATGGATTTCTCCAGTCACCTTTGCTCTCAAATGTTTTATGCAAAGGCTATGGGCGGCTCAGTTGACCTGGGACACCCACCTCTCAGGTGATTTGTTGACTGATTGGACGCGAATGTTCACCTCGCTATCGGACATAAATAATGTATCGCTGCCGAGGAAATTGGTCCCTGCTGGGGATTACAGGGCAACCCTTCACGGGTTTTGTGATGCCTCTGAACGAGGGTTTGCGGCAGCGGTTTATTTGCGAACCGTCACCTCCACCGGGGAGGTCGACGTGCGTTTGGTTTTGGCAAAAAGCAAGGTAGCGCCTATTCGGACAAGGATGACGATTCCAAAACTGGAACTGTCCGGGGCTGCTCTTTTGACCAAACTTTTGAATCACACTCTAACAGTGTTGCGTGGGTCAGTGGTTTTGGAGGATACGGTGTACGCTTGGACGGACAGCCAGATTGTTTTGTGCTGGCTGAAGGCTTCGGTCCATAACTTAGAGGTTTTTGTTGCGAACCGGGTCTCCCAGATTGTGTCGTCTGAGGTCCCACTGACCTGGAGACATGTACCAGGAGAATTGAACCCGTCTGATTGTGCATCCAGGGGATGTCAGGCTCCTGAACTCGTTAGACACCATTTGTGGTGGGGACCACCCTGGCTTGCCAAGAGAGAATCGGGCTGGCCCCACAGCAATGTAGTAGTATCTTCGGATCATGGCCCCAGAGCGGCCGTGCATGTTACCCAGAAGGCTGAGGACCCTGACGCCGGGTTTCTGCTGGACCGGTATAGCTCACTTGACAAGTTGATAAACGTGTCCACTTGGATTAGGAGATTCGCTCGAAATTGTCGTACTCCTCGCGATCAGCGAACGTTGAACCCTATTCTGACTCCGGCAGAGCGAAACGAGTTGCTGTTGACTTTGGTCCGGTTGGTACAGTCCTCGAAGTTTGGGGCAGAATTGGAAATTATACGAAGTGGACGTTCGAAATTGAAGGGAGCCGTCGCGCGTCTCAACCCCTTTGTTGATTCGACCGGGTTACTTCGGGTAGGAGGAAGATTGCGCAATGCGAATCTGTCGTATTCGGCTCGTCACCCACTTCTGCGCCCCAAGGGGGGACAGTTAGTTGAATTGCTGGTGAAACTCAAAACTCAAACTCAAAACGTTTATTCTGTAAATAGGCCACAAGGGCACTTTCACATGTCATTTTATTTCATTTTTTACAGAACATTTGGTATTATTATCATATTATCAGAAAAAAAAAGTACTTAATTATTGTTTCTGAGAGATGTGGTGTGGTGACTGATCGTCATATTAAAAACGCGCATGCCGGCTGTAACGCGTTGTTGGCCACGCTCCAGCGGGAGTTTTGGATCTTATCTGCCCGCCGTGTCATACGGAACATCGTGTTTCGGTGCATGCCTTGTTATCGACTTAAGGCTGCCACGATGCAACCTCTCATGGGGGACTTGCCCCCTGATCGTGTGAATGAGGTCAGACCGTTTTCAGGTGTTGGTACGGATTTTGCAGGACCGTTTATGGTGAAGAGTTCACGATTGCGTACCGCTAGGCAATACAAGGCGTACCTATGTGTGTTTGTTTGTTTATCCACCAAGGCGGTACATCTCGAGCTCGTTGCTGATCTCTCGACAGAGGCTTTCATTGCTTGTTTGGATAGGTTTGTTTCTCGAAGGGGACTTCCAACTTTGATCCGCTCTGATAACGGCACTAACTACATCGGTGCGGAACGATACTTACGAGAGATAGTCAACTTTTTGAATGTAAATAAAGTGGATATTGGAACGGCCCTCTCCCGTCGGGGTATACAGTGGACCTTCAGCCCACCGATTTGCCCCCACTGGGGTGGGATTTTTGAGGCCGTAGTTAAGTCAGCTAAGACGCACTTGGGGCGTATAGTAGGTCAGACCGCGCTGACTTTTGAGGAGCTCGCGACATTGTTTTGTAAGATCGAGGCCGTTCTCAATTCGCGACCGTTGTCGGCTCGGATCCAAATGACCTGGAGGCTCTGACCCCAGGCCATTTCTTGATAGGACAGCCACTTAACGCGTTGCCCGAGCACCCCTTCGAGGGAGTGAAATTGTATCGGTTGTCAAGGTATCAGATGTTGCAGCAGTTTACGCAGAATTTCTGGAAGCGTTGGTCGCTCGAGTATCTGCATATCTTACAACAGCGCCTTAAGTGGACTGACAAAACTAGCCCCCCTAGTGTTGGTGACCTCGTTCTGGTTAAGGATGCTAACCTACCGCCACTACGTTGGCGCAGGGGGCGCATTGTTAACTTGTTCCCTGGCAAGGACGGGACCCCCCGGTCTGCAGAGGTTCTAGTAGGAGGCTCGGTTCTAAAACGAGCGGTAGCAACGTTGTCTCGGCTGCCCGTAGATTAGGGGACAGGTGGGTGCCTGTCCGGGCGGGTGATTGTTCGATTCCAAATCGATATTCGATCGATGGTTTCTGAACGGCCATTTTGAATTTGACGTTAGCTGCCAACCTAGCAGTTTTTTGACAACTGACGGACGAAAGCCCTCGCAATGTAAACGCGTTTTGGTTAGGGTATTGAAATTAAATCGCAGGCCATCTGGAATGTATTCGGGTTTCCCTCAGGATTGTTAATATAGCTGAGTGTGTTATTGTTTCTCGAACCAGATAAAGTTCGCATTTTCGTGCCCGATTGTTTTTACCACGTAACATAACCTGTGTTGGAACACTGTGCTCATTGAAACTGGCCCGCCAGTCATACCTGGTTGGCTGAAGAACCTGTCTACCAAGAAGAGCCTAGGGTGCACCCGGGCCTTGCAGAGAGACAGGAGGTTGACGGGACCGAAGCACAGACCAGGTTAGATCGACCCCAATTAACTTCAGCTCGGTGAACCGACGTTCACACTTCTTGGCAACTGATCGTTACGCTACCTCGTAGCTGATGGGCCCCTACGAGGTCATTAGGTGCTGAGAAGCCTGAACAAACTGTGGTCCTGAGTCCGTAATTATAGTTTCGATAGGTATTTCCCTATGAAATCTCTTTGTACAAGCGAGCACGCTCCTACCTGTAGCTTTCCGCATTAGATACAATTTTATTACCTTACTGTACACGTCTTGAATCACATATATATATTGATATCCGAATTTACCTACGGGCAATGGCCCATAAAGGTCCGAGAAAACTTTCTCACCCAACCTTTCCCCCAACACCGGTGTACAAGGACCAACGGTATTGTTAGTACTTGGTTTGACCTTTTGATATATGTCACAACTTCTTATCACCGTGCTAATCACCCTACTCATATGAAGAAAATAATATCTGTCCTTCATCAGTGCTAATATTTTATATCTGCCGTAGTGACCTATTTCTTCATGTATGTGTAATATTAGTTCCTCCTGTAATGCCTCCGGAATTACTAACAACCGTACGTTCGGCTTCGGCACGTGAAAATATAACGTATCACCTACTAGCTTGTAATTTTCAAACCCTCTCGTTTCCGTATCTACCACCCTACGTCTGATACAACCGCTAATTCGATTTAACCGCTCATCTTCGCTTTGTAATCTCGCAATGTCCCGTAAACTCGAAATAACACTTGCGGTATTCGATGCCTGAAACCAGAATATTCCCGTTCATTTATACCAGACCAGAAACCAGAACATTTATACTGTCATTCATACCTCCATTTCCCGCTATTTGCCTGCTTAGCGTGTCGGCAATTTGATTATCAATCCCTCGCACAAACTCTATGTTGTAATCGAATTGCTCTAAAAACATAATCCATCTAGTTACGCGTGCCCCCAATAAAGTCCACGACTTAATGAACGTCATACTTTTATGATCAGTTCTAATAATAACTTTTTCTCCCCGCAAATATATCTCAAATCGCTTTAAAGTGTATAAAACTGCATACATTTCCTGTTCTCTGACAGAACATCTCGTTTGGGGTCCCTTAAATGCCTGCGAACAAAACCCTATAATTCGTTCCTGGCCCAAATCATCTATTCTCTGTTATTTATATTTTAATTATTTTATTATGACATTTGAGACTCTTTACATCTCTCAGAAACAATAATTAAGTACTTTTTTTTTTCTGATAATATGATACAAATAATAATACCAAATGTTCTGTAAAAAATGAAATGAAATGACATGTGAAAGTGCCCTTGTGGCCTATTTACAGAATAAACGTTTTGAGTTTGAGTTTTGAGTTTGAGTTTGAGTTTAATTGATAAACATAGCCCCCAATTCCTATAGCGCTGGCATCGCATTGAACATAATACGTCTTTCCCGCCAATGGCTGACTCAATATTATACTTTCTGAGAATTGTTTTTTTTATCTCGTCAAAAGCACTCTGCACGTGCGCACTCCAAACGAACTTGACTCCAGTAATAAATTGTATAATGGTTGGGTTAACGTTCCAAAATTTTTTTATGAACCTCCGAATGTAATTTATGAACCCCAAAAACGCCCTCAATTGCCTGACAGTTCTGGGTGACGGATATAATTTAAGTGTTTCAATTTTGTCCGGGTCCATCTGCAAACCTTGTGTAGACAAAATATGCCCCAATAACTTGACTTTTTTTTGTGCGAACTCGCATTTTTTTAGTTTGCATGTGAAGCCCGCGTCTTTCAATTTACTCAGAACCGTGTCCACTTGACACAAATGCTGATCGAAATCACCCTCAGTTAAAATCGCCAAATCGTCAACAAAATTTAAACAATATGACCTAACCTCTGGCTCTAAGATTAAGTCCATCGCCCTCGAAAATGAACCCACACTGGTTTTCAACCCCTGAGGTAAAACGTTGTAAACGTAACTTCTGCCTTGATATACAAAACCCGTGTATCGTTTAGATTCGTCTGATAATGGTATAGAAAAATACGCATCTTTGATATCAATAATCGCTATATAATTTATCCGGTGCCCCGACTGTAATATCTCACTCATTAAAGGTGTAGTTTCAACTTTCCCAACAATTCCCGTGTTTAATTGTCGCTCATCTAGCAATATACGAACCTCCCCTGACTTCTTTAGTGCACAAGTCAATGGACTGCTGAAATCCGTAGACTGCCTGCTAATAATACCTATCTGTTCCATTTCTTTCAAACGTTTTGATACTTTATCGCGATATGCGAACGGTATGGGATAGCTTCGTTTTACGAAAGGCGTTTCATCTCTCATTTTTATCTCATGTATATATTTATTTGTCCGACCCACCCTATCGCTAAACAACTCTCCATGTTTATTTAACACCGGCAATAACTTTGTTTTGTGTTCAACAGGTATTGATGAATTATTCACATATTCCTCTATCATATTTCTACTGGTATCTTGGTTCTGCGATTCCATTGTACAACAGCAAGAATCCTGATTAGGGCCAGTACCTAATGGTATTTCACACATCCGCCCGGCGCTTCGTATAATTAGCCTCTTATTTCCCTCACACATTAAACTGGCTCGCGTCTGTTGTATAAAATCAAACCCTAAAATTAAATCTTTAGGCACCCTTGTTTATACTAGCATTGGAGTATCGATAACGCATTCACCTATTGTTAATGGTAACGTGACTAACTTATCAACCTTTTCTTTACTGAACCCAAACGCACCTGTGATTCTCAACCTTCGGATCGGTATTTCCGTCGGTTTTCCCAATTGCCTGCATACTTCATCGTACACTCTCCGACTAATTACACTGATTTCGCTCCCCGAATCAATCAAACTCCTTACAACAATATTTCCAATACACACATCTATCTCAGGTAATGTCAAGGTACTACATAAATCGCGCCCACACTCAGTCGAATCGTCGTCTCTGAATATCGTATGTAAACGCCTGTCATTGCGGCCTATACAATCCAATCTCGATTTTCCATCTAAACACACGGCATATCCGTGCGCTTTATGCGCTAGTAATTGAATAAATTCATTCACACCCACGTTCGAATCCAAATTACACAGATCATACAATCTATGCTCTCTTTCAATTTGATCGGCTGTCCATCCAAATGGTAATAAATATCTGAGCGCGAACGACCCGCGCGAGTCCACTAGTTTTTTGAATTCTGATTTATCGCATTATTCCTGTCACTTGAACTTTGCCCTGCCTCTGTATTTCCTGAACTATCATTGCCCCTTTGGAACCCTATTGCCTTGAAACTAGCCTGAGGCTGTCTACCTCTAACGCGAAAATAAACGCGAGCGCGCGTCCCAAATTCGTTTCGTGCCTTTGTTCCCGCGTTATAATTATTCCTGCGACTCACCGCGTTATATCGCATCGTATTTACTCGCAAAGCACGATATTGCCCTCGCATGTAACTATTCCGCCTTACGTCGTTCGTATTCATTGTCTCCGAACTCTGCAACGCACTTAATCCCCCATCGACATTCCGTTCTAAATGCCGAAGGAACTCGACCGCATCTCGTATAGTCATTGGTTCCTTTCTAGCAAAAAACGCTACCTGAATATCGCGCGGCAACTGTCTGAAAATCGTGTTGATCTTCTCCGTATCAGTAAACGGTATCGTAAGCTCCTATATGCTATTCAATTGAGAGGCAAAGAATTCTTCCATACTTTGACCTTTCTTGGAATCGAACTTCGCGGTTAGGAATCTTTGTTTAATTAATTCCTGTTCATTATATCCCCAGAATACCTCTCTGAAATCTTTTTCAAAATCCGAATAGGTTCGCCATGAGTCTCTGTATATGCTCATTCGAACTTTTGCAATTCCTACCAAACTATCCGTTGCCCATATCAAAGTCCTCGAAGTATCTCCCGAGACTTTAATATAAGCCTTTAAATCTCTTAAGAAAATCATCGGATTTTCCGAACTCCGCCCATCGAATGTTGGCAACTTCTGTGTCATTTTCACTATGCATGATTGACGTTTTTCTACCGATTGTTCAAACGTCTCTAGTGCCTGTCTGTCCGAAGTTCTACTAGCATTACTCGTGCTCGAACCCCTTTCCAAGCTGTCTAATCTATTCACTATTTCAGATAACAATTGAATCACCTGTCCTGACGCCATTTCATTATTTAAAACACTTGTCTGCGAAAGTGAGTCGTCTTGTACAACCCGACTAACGTTTTTCCTAGGCCGGCCCATTATTTCGTCAACACTAAACTGTCGGCTTGTCCTATGAATTGTGAAAACAATGCCCCTTTTTTTTGTTGTTGCTTATTTCTTACTTACAAAACTGAACTGTTTAAAATCGTTTCTGCGTTGTGTTATTTTTAAAGTAACGTGTTAGACCTTGATTCTTTTAGAATATCTAGGTATCAGAATATCTAGGATATCCTTCGGTCTCGGCTCGATTTCTTCAGAAAATCTGTAACGGCATTAAATGCTAAGGTCGAGCCACCGCTATCAGTAGCTATGATCGTCTATTCTATCTACCCCAAAAAGAGATGTCCCGATTCAGCTGTAAAAATTGTTAGTTAAGAATGATAAGTCTGAATTTCTTGTTCGTTGAGAAGTTCGTTAGGCGTACAATAGTCGAACGGAAGATTGGTTCAGGAAGTTACGGTTTCAAGTTAGACAGAGAAAGCATATATGCCCGCAAGCCGGTATTTCGCATCAGTTAGCGGTGTATTGCGCCAGATCTATCGTTGTTGTATTTTGTGTGATGGTACCATTTTTTTTTTGTATATATGGGCGCTTGGAACTTATTTTAGTGGTCGACCACGATTTATAATATTTCTTTGGGATATCGTATAGATATTCGTCGTAGTTTTACGACGTGAGTACTCAATGATTTTTCATGTGCTCGCTAGTAGCGGCTTGTGGTGGTTCCAATTATATAATTAGTTCACGGCAATAACGATCCGAATAGACCGGGTTTACACTATTGCTATTTGATTTTCCGAAATGGGTTTGAACTAGCGGTTACCTCAAAAGGTCCGTAACGTTTTGAAACCTTCAACTCTGCGCAATTTGAGCTGGATGTTATCGAAACGTTGTCATTAGCGCTTTTGGAGATCTAACCCACACACCAGCGAAGTGCATACTTCGGTAAATACCGATCTATGAATCTCGCTGACCTCAGCACGTCCTCTACCGAGCCCAATCATAAATATTTGACTCAGCCTACACATTAGACCTCCAGCGAAATTTACATTTAATTTAAAGATGCAACTTGAATCCAAACCGATCCAAGGCAAAGCAAAACAATCTACCCGGTCCTAAAACAATGAACTTTAGACTGTAATTTGATCTCTTCGCGCGTCCCCGACAACACTCAAATGTCAAAATATCAACAGGATAGGTTATCTGTGTTGACACCGGTTTAACTTTGTTCTGAATTTGTTATTTCCATCCGCGGAACCTCATCGATCAAACAGTCTCCCTATGCCCTGCCAACCTAGGTTTAGCCGCAACTAAACACCTGTCTAGCCTAGTCTAAAATCCTAGTGTTATACCACATCCATTATCGACACCACTCGAAAATGGTTGAGTTTGATTTGAATGTGCTTGTATGTTTAATGACTGTGTGTGTGGGAATTTCAAAACTCGCTACTCGAAAGGAATGAGGAGAGGATTAGCCCGCGAATATCCTAAGAGCCAATCCAGGAACCCTATGGTGAAGGCAAAGGGAATTTAGGGTCGCTCCAAGCCCAGACTCAGACTCAGATCAATTACCTACAAGTTCTTATCTAACGACCCAAGGATAGTTTTGGAATTTGGGGTAGGTTGATTTAAAGGATAGGAACCGAGGTATATCTCGGCGCTTCAGACACTCACGAACATCCACTGTAACACGCAATCACAACTCGTCCAGCTCAGACGCGTAAAACGGCAGACCGAAACTGTTTAGAATTACTGAAAGACGAGTGTCACAGCAGCTTGACGCAGAGACTGAATGCTTCCCGGCTTGGTGATCTTCTCACACCCCTTCCAGGGTGCGGGGTTGCGGTCCCGGGGCAATGGCCCCCTTCCGCGGAGTCTTCCGCTGGCCGTGACGACGGCCAGGTCATTGGGTGGCTGAGGTGTTCTTCTTCGGGTTGTGTGGCCTCAATCCAGGGGTGCTGCCGGCTCGGCAACCAGGTCTCGGGGTAGGCGGCGACGGTCAGGCGGGCGCGCGTGGTATGGCGCCAGGTCTCGCACGAGCGGGTGTTGAGAGCCGTCCGCTCGTGCGAACATGTTCGTTGCCAGCCTCTGGACGAACTTGTCCAGTGTCTCCAATCCTAGGTCCCTTGCGATCGTTGCGTTTCTCACGTAGCGAGGCGCGCCGACGATGGTACGCAAGAAGAGGTTTTCTTGGGCCCGGAGTCTCTTCTTGTTGGACTCCGAGCAGAGGGCGTACCATGCCGGCGAGGCATACGTGAGGCGGGACCTGATGTACGTTTTATAGATCCCGAGCTTCGACCGCAGGGGGAGGCCGGAGTCCAGGAGTGGACGAAGTTTTGCCCGTGCAGCCCGGACCTGGTTTACGACGTTGTCGACGTGGGTCTTCATCGTGAGCCGGCGGTCTATGGTGACCCCCAGATACTTCACTTGGTGCAGCCACCCAATGTCCTTCCCTTGGAGTTGGAGTGGTGGTGGCAGGTTGCTCTGGCCGATGATCATCGCCTGCGTCT
The DNA here is from genome assembly GCA_949825045.1 of Argyresthia goedartella. Lineage (NCBI taxonomy): Eukaryota > Metazoa > Arthropoda > Insecta > Lepidoptera > Argyresthiidae > Argyresthia > Argyresthia goedartella. The sequence continues at coordinate 1,891,796 of OX463811.1, read as the reverse complement.
TCCCGACGTTGACGGAGAGCCTCCATTTGGCCAGCCATTTAGGCAGGGTGTCCAGCGTGCGTTGCATTTTGACGGCGGCGTGGGGTGCTTTGTAGGACGACGCATAGTATGCTGCGTCGTCAGCGAAGAGGGCCAGCTGTACACCAGGGCCAACTGGGATGTCATCCGTGTATCGGGAGTAGCAGGCGGGTGAAAGACAGGAACCTTGTGGGACGCCGGCTTCGATGGGGCGGGCTTCTGACACGGCGTCTTCCACCACCACTCTGTAGTGGCGACTCCGTAGGAACGAGGCCACGACGCGGGTGATTCGTCGTGGAGCTGGGGACGTCGACAGCTTGTACAGCAACCCCTCGTGCCATACTCTGTCGAACGCCTTCTCCATGTCCAGGAGTACTGCGACGGTGTATTCTTTCTTATTCCGACAGACCGTCATGTCGTTCAGTACCCTGGTGAGCTGGAGCGTCGTCGAATGCTCTGGCCTGAAGCCGAACTGTTCCGGGCGAGCTTGGATATGTGGCAGCAGTCTTCCTAGCAGCAGCTTCTCGAACACCTTTGACATGGTGCTCAGGAGGGTGATGGGCCGATAGCTCTCGGGCTTCTTGACATTCTTGCCCGGCTTGGGGAGCATTATGACCAGGCCTTCCTTCCATGTAGTAGGGAAGTGCCCCGTGCGCATGATGCCGTTAAACAGGCGCGTCATAGCCGCCACAGTCGGTAGCGGCATGTTGCGCAGCGCCATGTTGGTGATTTGGTCTGCGCCCGGGGCTTTCCTGGGCTTGGTGCGCCTGATCGTTCGCAGGACTTGGCCGGGCGAGAAGAAGATGGGGTCCTCTTCAGGAGCTATCGGCGTCGCGAAGTAGTGCCGCAGGTGTTCCTCCACTGCTGCTACGTGTTCGGCGTCGTCGGTGGGGTTCGGCTTGAACTGCCTCTCCAGGCATTCGGCGAAAATTTCAGCTCGGTCTTTTGCTCTGAATCTCGGGAAGCCGTCGCTGCCCAGCAGCGGTCGAACAGGAGCCGGGGTGGCCGACAGCTGCCGGCATAAGCGATGCACGGAGGGGACGTGATCGCCTACGGACTCGATGTGGCGTTCCCAAGATTCTTCGGCGTGGTCGGCAAGGCATCTTTTGGTGGTGGCCGTCATGGCGTTGAGGCGGGACTTCAGAGTTGGGCACCGGGTTTGTTGCCATAGCTTCCGGAGACGGCGCTGTTCGCAGATCAGTGCCTGAATCTTCGCCGGGAGGGGTTGGGGTTTCCTCCGGCTAGAGACGGTGTGCGAGGATGTGTCGAGCGCGTCCTGGATCTTGCTAGTCAACTCTGAAGTCAGTGCTTCGACGTCTTCTGGCTGTGTGGCTGTCCGGGTGGTGGGGTTTTCGGCGAGTGCGGCCGAGAAGGAGGCCCAGTTGTACCGTCGACGGGGCGCTGGTGGCGAGACTCTTGTTGGCAAATCCGCAAGGACGAGGAGAATGGGTCTGTGATCCGAGGGAAGGTCTGGCAGGACTTCCTGGCTTGGCTGGGTCCGGATTCCTTTGTAGACTACGATGTCGATGATGTCCCCAGAGCCGTCCGGGTTGTAGTGAGTCGGCTCGTAGGGTCCGATGACATCGTAGTCGTGGCTCACGGAGTCGGCGAGGAGTGCGCGTCCGGCGGCGCACACTTTCGAGGAGTTCCAGTGTGGGTGCTTGGCGTTGAGGTCTCCGGCGATGAGAGTCGGTTGCGGCGACTCCAGCAGTCCCCGGAGCTCCTTGGGATTGAGTCTCTCACCGGGGGGGTGATAGGCGGCATAGAGTCGCACAACGTTGCCGGCGACCTGTACTTCGACGCCAAGGACGTAGATTGTAGTGTGCTCCTCGAAGTCGATGGGTTGGTGGACGATACTCCTTTTAACCAGGATAGCCAGACCTCTGTAGGCAATCCCCTGCGGGGATCGCTCGTCCTTGCGGTAGGTTGTGTAGCCGGGGAGGGTGAGCTTCATCTTCACGGTGAGGTGGGTTTCGCTAACCAGCATGACGTCGACTCGGTACTCTCGCAGGAAGGTTTTCAGCAGCTGCTTCTTTCCTTTGAGTGACTGGGCGTTCCAGTGCACAATCCTTAAGGAGTCAGCCATCAGGGCAGATGTTCGGCGATACTCCTTAGGACTGCGGGATCTTGGAGTGCTTTGATGAGTGCTGCGACAAGATCCCTCGGCGGTTCGTTCTCTGGTGGAGGTGGTGGTGCTGCGGCTCCTTTCTCCTCAGCCGCTCTCGGCACTTCGTTCTTCTTTCCCCCCCGCTTCCGTTTGCGCTTGGGTAGGGGCGCGCCTGGCGCGGTGGCCGGGTTGGCCTCCGCCATGAGTGATGAGGGCGCCGACTCCTGCACAGTTGGGGGTTTGGGGGGGGGCGGCTGCGTCTTGGGGCCACCGGTGCGGGCCGCTGGACCGGCCTTCTTGTTTCGGCTCTCTTGCCGGAATACAGGGCACGACGTGTTGTTTGCCGTGTGCGGGCCTCCGCAGTTGGCACACGTCGGCGGCATCTCTCTAGGCCGGTCGCAGTCCGCGGCGGGGTGCGGTCCTCCGCAACGCACGCAGGTCTGGGGGCGGTGGCAGTTGTGGCTGCTATGCCTAAACTTCTGGCATCGGTGGCATTGAGCTGGTCCTTTCTTCCCGCGCCACGCCTCGATCTTCACGCCGGGCATAAAAAGTAGCTCGTCTGTATGAATGCTTCCCCCTCCCACGCTCTCGTATTTATAGACCCCACATGTCTGGAAAAAAATGGCGTCCTTTGCGAACACGCGCTGCCCAAGCGAAAGCTTCTTATCTCTAACTACACAGGGTCTAATTTCAATCAAACATGCCATGCAGATCCGCCGTTCTACAAACTTTGTGTACGCATATTCACTATGATCAACCGTAGGTTATCCCTCAAGTCATTTGGTATTGCCGATACACAAAATCTGTTGATCACTGACCATAAAAAAAAATAAAAAAAATAAAATAAATTGGTCTTTATTCCGGCCGGAGCCATATACAAAATTCAAATTTACAAATTAATAAAATAAAATTACAAATACATATACAAAATTCAAATTATTAAATTAAAATTACAAATATAACATAATGATATTATAATACAATTATTCTTATTATGAAAACGTAAGATGTACTCGCGTCCACGTCTCCTGTATAGGTCCGCGGAGTGCCAGAGCTTGTTGCGATTAATTAAGCCTTCCCGACCGCTAGCGTCTTAGACAAAGATCACTAGAATGATATTCAAACCCGTGATGTCAAACTCGCCACATCGTACCAAACAAACGCAATTGTATATTTGCAGTCAACATAATAGCTTTCTCCGTATCGTTCCATAATAACCTTCCATTATTTAGTTATTCATAATTTATTCAGCGCGCAGCCAAATCGGCTCTGATCCCTACACATTTCGCAGGAATGCGCCAAAAAACCTGACCTGACCTCTGTTCCTGGAACCAATCCACGCGCTCGGCTCATTGTTTTATGCCAACTTACCCTGAGCTACTCAAAACCCCAAACGTTAAATGAACCGTCTCTTGTATTCAATGTGTGTAACAATACAGCGCGGCGATGGGCTAGCCCTCTGTCACGCAAAATGAAGTATCAAATGTACTGAATCTTATGTACCATTACAGCAGGAGCCATAGACGGGAAACACGTTAATATAAGAGCACCCTGGAATAGCGGCAGTCTCTATTTTAACTACAAAAAGTTTTTCAGTATTGTCTTATTAGTTGTAGCTGACGCAAATTATAAATTTGTTGTAGTCGATATAGGAGCATATGGACGTAATAGCGACAGCGGCATTTTAAGCGGATCCAAATTGGGGCAATTACTACAAACCGATTCACTATGCATTCCGCCTAATAAATGTTTGCCTGGCAATACAGAGAAAATGCATCATGTTTTCGTAGGAGACGAAGCTTTTCCACTATCTAAGCACATGATGAGACCCTATCCAGGCAGCCAAGTAACGGGGGATGATGAGTAGAAAATATTCAATTATCGTTTAAGCCGCGCAAGGCGGATAGTAGAAAGCAGTTTTGGAATACTCTCACAAAAATTTGAGGTTTTTCAAAAAAAGATCAGGATGCAACCAAAAATATCTGGACTTCATGATACTTGCATGTACTTGTTTCCATAATTACTTACGCACTCATGATCAATTGGAAAATATCCCTATTCATAACGAGATAGAAGAAGACATCCTTATTCACAATGAGGCAGAAGAAGTCACACCGCTAGGTAATAGTATTTTGCAAAACATTCATGTTCAACAAGAGGCTGATAATAATCGAATGGAGGATGCCATGGTAATAAGAGACAAATTCAAGTTTTATTTCAATTCTCAGAATGGAGCGATACCGTGGCAAAATGAAATGATTAGACGTGTTGAATAGATTTTAGGCTGATTTTAGGACGTTCCTCCGAAGCCGGCGCCAGCCGCCGATTCGGTAGCCGGCACAACCAAATATAAACATAAACATTTACATACAGGCACATACATCGCTTCTGGCCCCACACTAGGATACCCTGTATCCTGGGAACCAGAAACAGCGACATCACAAACATGTAAACATCCAAGACCTGGGGTTTTTTTTTGTTGTCCCCAGCCGGGATTCGAACCCGGGACCTCTCGCATGGTAGGCAGATGCGCAACCGCTGCGCCACAAAGGTCACTGTGTATCCTTTAGGGCGCTATGAAAAAAAGACTTGGAAAAATTACGAGCCAAAAAAGAGAGACCGCAACTCCCCGCAACCCCCATATCTCCGCGTCCCGATTAGTCCCAAATGTGTGTTTGGGATTAGTATGATTTTGGAATCAAATATTTTTAGGTCCTTTTTTGTGTCGAAATTTACTACGTATTTTGCCATAGCGCCCCAATGGATATGTCGCAATGAAAATTAGCCATTCAATTAAATGGCTAGGCATTTGATTGAATGGCCAATTTAAACATTTGGATGCGACAGATGCACTCCAACCTCATTTTGACATTGACGGACACTTGATGCAGTGCTGCTAACATACCCACCCATGTGCACTGCCGGCTCCAAAACTCCTAATCACATAAATATATATATATATATATATATATATATATATATATATATATATATATATATAATACTTCTATCTGAACTATTCATACATTGACTCAAAATCCATTCCTGCAAGTGTAGGTAATGCTTTAGCAGAGTCACTGAGTATTTCTTCCTTAGCGACTATTTCGAATGTCTTTATGTAATTAGAATCAAAATGATTTAGAGAACCTATCAATCAATTTAAAATGAAAACTACACCATTCTTCTTGAACACGGGTTATTATTAGATAACGAACAATATACTCATCTTTTTCCAAAACGTAGGTAATCTAAGTAATTATAATCGCACTTTATCTTGTTTGTCTTATTACTTTCAATCCGCCACTATATTTCGTTTTATTTAATCTCCTCTTCCCTGTTTTTTCGTTCTTTTTCAACAGCAGCCCTCTCCCGCCATCTTTTTTCTTCCAACCATCGCCTTGCGCCGCCGCGCCGCCCACACACGTCGATTCTCCCGACTCGCCGTATTTTGCGAACGCCCATACACATCAGCGTATGACGTTATGAAAATTAAATAAATTATTGAAATAATACAAAATTAGGACGCCTTGCTTATTAGTTCGTCCATCCTGACCAAATTTGGTTCCATACAAATTAGAGAGAAAAAAAATATTCTATTAATTCTATTTTATACGTCTTCATACGTTGTGCAACTTGGTAAATTCTGAAAAAAAAACAAAATATGAAACCATTATTGGTTGTTCAAATGAGTCTGTCATGTCTCAAAATCTCTCTTTCCATTTCTGTTCCGATAAATCCATACTTATATAGTTATACTGTCCTCTGTTTCATCGTCGGACTAACGGCCCATAATATAATATAATATAAAATAAGTTAAAGCGTCCTCTGTTTCATCGTCGGACTAACGGCCCATAATATACATATATAACAATTAACATTGTCCTCTGTTTCATCGTCGGACTAACGGCCCATAATATAATATGATATAAAATAAGTTAAAGCGTCCTCTGTTTCATCGTCGGACTAACGGCCCATAATATACATATAAAACAATTAACACTGTCCTCTGTTTCATCGTCGGACTAATGGCCCATAATATAATATGATATAAAATAAGTTAAAGCGTCCTCTGTTTCATCGTCGGACTGACGGCCCATATATACTTATAAAACAATTAACATTGTCCTCTGTTTCATCGTCGGACTAACGGCCGATAATATACTTATTTTTATTTTATTTTATTTTATTTTTATTGTTAACATATCCAACAGCAGTTCTACATATATAAAGCTTAGTTGTTAAGTAACTTAATTTGTCTTAGCCAATAATAGGATATTGTAGATGCCTTAATTAGACCGAACCAATAAGAACTTAATACTTAAAATAAAGGATGTAAGCAGGACAACTTTTATTAATCTAGGTTTTGTTGCACTAAAAACTATGAAAGGTATACCGAGACAAAACAATAGATTTCAAGGTACTCGATTTTGCTCTTTTAATAATATATCTAGTACTTGCTTCTTTACACCAACCTTAGATAAATTGAACATGTCTATACCATTGCTGAATTTCTTATTGAAACACTTAGTAGCTCTAGAAATGTATTCATTACGACCGTAGTTTGTCTTGCTATAGGGTGTGTAAAAGACATCGTGTTGTCGGCGTCGTGCGGAGCACCGACGGGGGACAACCAAAGATGTCAGTGTTGTTAGAGAGGGGCTGTCGATGGTGGAGTTAGCCAAGTCATGTAGGAAGGCCATATCAAGCATGGTGCGTCTATCCACTAGGGTGTTAATACGATGATGGTTGCAGGCTTCTTCGTAAGATGGGAATTGTATTTTCAGTCTATAGTTTAGGTGGTTTATAAACTGTTTTTGTATTCGTTCAATTTTATTAGTGTACACTGCATATTGCGGATTCCAGATGATACTGGCAAATTCAAGGATACTACGGACATATGCGTAGTATACTTTCTTAACACATGAGATGTCGTTAAAGGGTTTACATACTTTTTATAATTTCCCTTATCATAAAATGATTACCGAAATTTTCCATTTATCCTTCTAATAAATCAATTAGTTCTTCAGTGCTGTCAACTTCAGACTCATTTGTCTCACCATCATCTGTTTCTTCGCTTGCACCATTGAATTTCCTTACTGCATCGGAAGCAACCACAGCCTGATACTTCTTATATCCCTTCAACCCTTTTATAGAGGTAATTATGTATCTGTCATTTCCTAGAACCTTTTTAATTTTGTAGGGACCACTGTATTTTTCTTTCAATTTTCTTACAACATCCTTATTTTTGTCTTGGGCTCCTTTCCACAAAACTAAATCACCATTTTTGTATACAGTTGGTCTTTTTCTTTTAGCATCAAAGTATTTCTTCATGGTTCGAGACGTTTTGTCAATGTTTTCTTTAGCCTTTAACATATTTTCTGTTGCTACTTCTTCACTATCATTGCTATTTGACGACATACCCTGATAACGGCTTCGTTTAGCTTGAAACATTAATCGGTATGCAGGAAATTCTGTTGTAGAGTTAATTGTACTGTTAATTCCCCATACTACTTTGGAGATACATTTATTCCAGTCTCGTTCTTCAGTGGTACTCTTGTTTATGGCTTCTAATAATGTTCGATTAAAACGCTCCACCTGGCCCTTTGATCTTGGTGAGGCTATAGCGTTCACAACATGTTTTATCTGATTTACCAAGCATAATTCTTTGAATCGTTTACTCGTAAAAGCAGTACCACTATCAGAAATCATACGCTTGGGATATCTGAAGTAACTAAAGATCTCACTTAATTTTTCCTCAACTTCAATTGTTTTAGTGGTCTTTGTAGGTAAGGCCCAGACAAACTTTGTGAATGAATCTACTACCACAAATAGATATGAAAATCCTGAAACACTTCTGCAAAAGGGTCCCAAGTGGTCAATGTGAATCGTATGCAGAGGTTCTGCAATCTTTTCGATAGGGTGAAGACTGCCTTCCATTTTTCCATATTGTCCTCTTTTATAGATGCAATCGATACATGCATTAACATATTTTCTGATGAATCTTGTCATACGTGGAAACCAGCAATTGTCCTTTATTATCGCATCACATCTTTTTAATCCTGGATGACCAATGTCGTCGTGGTATTTTCTCATTATATTCCATCTTGCAGCTTTTGAAACAAAAATTCTCAATTCATCATTTGCGCTTTTCCTATACAACTTTTCATCTTTCAGGGAGTAATTATTAGTCACATCTGGATCTGCTATATTATTCTCAAGTTTTTGTTTTATGATTCTTATATCGTATCTTATATCTTGATTTTGCAAGCAAACAACCCAATCTAATATGTCTAAGACATTTATCATTGACGAGTTTTCAACTGGCGAACGACTCAGCGCGTCTACGTGTTTGTGTGAAATGCCCGGTTTGTGTATTATGGTCATGTTATATTCTTGTATTGTTAACCACCATCTGGCCACTCTTGGCAATAAGTCTTTCTTATCAAATGTTTGTCTCACAGCTACACAGTCTGTTATCACTCGGAAATCATCAATCCCTGCTAAATAGATGCAGAATCGCCGTAATAATTCAACCACCGCCAAAGTTTCTAATTCATAGGAATGGTACAGAGCTTCTTCCTTTGATGTCTTGCGGCTGAAATAAGCAACTGGCCGTAAGATTTCTTCATGCTTTTGTAATAAAATACCAGCCAAACCTTTACTAGAGGCATCTGTATGGACTTCTGTTTCAGCTTTTGGATTGTAAAGGGCTAATATAGGTCTTTGAGTTAATATTCTCTTCAATTCATCAAAAGCCTGTTGCTGTTCTTGTTCCCAACTCCAAAGGCAATCCTTTTTAAGCAAACTATATAACGCATGTGTAATCGTTGCATAACCTTTTTTTGAAAATTAGCCATTCAATTAAATGGCTAGGCATTTGATTGAATGGCCAATTTAAACATTTGGATGCGACAGATGCACTCCAACCTCATTTTGACATTGACGGACACTTGATGCAGTGCTGCTAACATACCCACCCATGTGCACTGCCGGCTCCAAAACTCCTAATCACATAAATATATATATATATATATATATATATAATACTTCTATCTGAACTATTCATACATTGACTCAAAATCCATTCCTGCAAGTGTAGGTAATGCTTTAGCAGAGTCACTGAGTATTTCTTCCTTAGCGACTATTTCGAATGTCTTTATGTAATTAGAATCAAAATGATTTAGAGAACCTATCAATCAATTTAAAATGAAAACTACACCATTCTTCTTGAACACGGGTTATTATTAGATAACGAACAATATACTCATCTTTTTCCAAAACGTAGGTAATCTAAGTAATTATAATCGCACTTTATCTTGTTTGTCTTATTACTTTCAATCCGCCACTATATTTCGTTTTATTTATTCTCCTCTTCCCTGTTTTTTCGTTCTTTTTCAACAGCAGCCCTCTCCCGCCATCTTTTTTCTTCCAACCATCGCCTTGCGCCGCCGCGCCGCCCACACACGTCGATTCTCCCGACTCGCCGTATTTTGCGAACGCCCATACACATCAACGTATGACGTTATGAAAATTAAATAAATTATTGAAATAATACAAAATTAGGACGCCTTGCTTATTAGTTCGTCCATCCTGACCAAATTTGGTTCCATACAAATTAGAGAGAAAAAAAATATTCTATTAATTCTATTTTATACGTCTTCATACGTTGTGCAACTTGGTAAATTCTGAAAAAAAAACAAAATATGAAACCATTATTGGTTGTTCAAATGAGTCTGTCATGTCTCAAAATCTCTCTTTCCATTTCTGTTCCGATAAATCCATACTTATATAGTTATACTGTCCTCTGTTTCATCGTCGGACTAACGGCCCATAATATAATATAATATAAAATAAGTTAAAGCGTCCTCTGTTTCATCGTCGGACTAACGGCCCATAATATACATATATAACAATTAACATTGTCCTCTGTTTCATCGTCGGACTAACGGCCCATAATATAATATGATATAAAATAAGTTAAAGCGTCCTCTGTTTCATCGTCGGACTAACGGCCCATAATATACATATAAAACAATTAACACTGTCCTCTGTTTCATCGTCGGACTAATGGCCCATAATATAATATGATATAAAATAAGTTAAAGCGTCCTCTGTTTCATCGTCGGACTGACGGCCCATATATACTTATAAAATAATTAACATTGTCCTCTGTTTCATCGTCGGACTAACGGCCGATAATATACTTATTTTTATTTTATTTTATTTTATTTTTATTGTTAACATATCCAACAGCAGTTCTACATATATAAAGCTTAGTTGTTAAGTAACTTAATTTGTCTTAGCCAATAATAGGATATTGTAGATGCCTTAATTATACCGAACCAATAAGAACTTAATACTTAAAATAAAGGATGTAAGCAGGACAACTTTTATTAATCTAGGTTTTGTTGCACTAAAAACTATGAAAGGTATACCGAGACAAAACAATAGATTTCAAGGTACTCGATTTTGCTCTTTTAATAATATATCTAGTACTTGCTTCTTTACACCAACCTTAGATAAATTGAACATGTCTATACCATTGCTGAATTTCTTATTGAAATCCTTAGTAGCTCTAGAAATGTATTCATTACGACCGTAGTTTGTCTTGCTATAGGGTGTGTAAAAGACATCGTGTTGTCGGCGTCGTGCGGAGCACCGACGGGGGACAACCAAAGATGTCAGTGTTGTTAGAGAGGGGCTGTCGATGGTGGAGTTAGCCAAGTCATGTAGGAAGGCCATATCAAGCATGGTGCGTCTATCCACTAGGGTGTTAATACGATGATGGTTGCAGGCTTCTTCGTAAGATGGGAATTGTATTTTCAGTCTATAGTTTAGGTGGTTTATAAACTGTTTTTGTATTCGTTCAATTTTATTAGTGTACACTGCATATTGCGGATTCCAGATGATACTGGCAAATTCAAGGATACTACGGACATATGCGTAGTATACTTTCTTAACACATGAGATGTCGTTAAAGGGTTTACATACTTTTTATAATTTCCCTTATCATAAAATGATTACCAAAATTTTCCATTTATCCTTCTAATAAATCAATTAGTTCTTCAGTGCTGTCAACTTCAGACTCATTTGTCTCACCATCATCTGTTTCTTCGCTTGCACCATTGAATTTCCTTACTGCATCGGAAGCAACCACAGCCTGATACTTCTTATATCCCTTCAACCCTTTTATAGAGGTAATTATGTATCTGTCATTTCCTAGAACCTTTTTAATTTTGTAGGGACCACTGTATTTTTCTTTCAATTTTATTACAACATCCTTATTTTTGTCTTGGGCTCCTTTCCACAAAACTAAATCACCATTTTTGTATACAGTTGGTCTTTTTCTTTTAGCATCAAAGTATTTCTTCATGGTTCGAGACGTTTTGTCAATGTTTTCTTTAGCCTTTAACATATTTTCTGTTGCTACTTCTTCACTATCATTGCTATTTGACGACATACCCTGATAACGGCTTCGTTTAGCTTGAAACATTAATCGGTATGCAGGAAATTCTGTTGTAGAGTTAATTGTACTGTTAATTCCCCATACTACTTTGGAGATACATTTATTCCAGTCTCGTTCTTCAGTGGTACTCTTGTTTATGGCTTCTAATAATGTTCGATTAAAACGCTCCACCTGGCCCTTTGATCTTGGTGAGGCTATAGCGTTCACAACATGTTTTATCTGATTTACCAAGCATAATTCTTTGAATCGTTTACTCGTAAAAGCAGTACCACTATCAGAAATCATACGCTTGGGATATCTGAAGTAACTAAAGATCTCACTTAATTTTTCCTCAACTTCAATTGTTTTAGTGGTCTTTGTAGGTAAGGCCCAGACAAACTTTGTGAATGAATCTACTACCACAAATAGATATGAAAATCCTGAAACACTTCTGCAAAAGGGTCCCAAGTGGTGTGAATCGTATGCAGAGGTTCTGCAATCTTTTCGATAGGGTGAAGACTGCCTTCCATTTTTCCATATTGTCCTCTTTTATAGATGCAATCGATACATGCATTAACATATTTTCTGATGAATCTTGTCATACGTGGAAACTAGCAATTGTCCTTTATTATCGCATCACATCTTTTTAATCCTGGATGACCAATGTCGTCGTGGTATTTTCTCATTATATTCCATCTTGCAGCTTTTGAAACAAAAATTCTCAATTCATCATTTGCGCTTTTCCTATACAACTTTTCATCTTTCAGGGAGTAATTATTAGTCACATCTGGATCTGCTATATTATTCTCAAGTTTTTGTTTTATGATTCTTATATCGTATCTTATATCTTGATTTTGCAAGCAAACAACCCAATATAATATGTCTAAGACATTTATCATTGACGAGTTTTCAACTGGCGAACGACTCAGCGCGTCTACGTGTTTGTGTGAAATGCCCGGTTTGTGTATTATGGTCATGTTATATTCTTGTATTGTTAACCACCATCTGGCCACTCTTGGCAATAAGTCTTTCTTATCAAATGTTTGTCTCACAGCTACACAGTCTGTTATCACTCGGAAATCATCAATCCCTGCTAAATAGATGCGGAATCGCCGTAATAATTCAACCACCGCCAAAGTTTCTAATTCATAGGAATGGTACAGAGCTTCTTCCTTTGATGTCTTGCGGCTGAAATAAGCAACTGGCCGTAAGATTTCTTCATGCTTTTGTGATAAAATACCAGCCAAACCTTTACTAGAGGCATCTGTATGGACTTCTGTTTCAGCTTTTGGATTGTAAAGGGCTAATATAGGTCTTTGAGTTAATATTCTCTTCAATTCATCAAAAGCCTGTTGCTGTTCTTGTTCCCAACTCCAAAGGCAATCCTTTTTAAGCAAACTATATAACGCATGTGTAATCGTTGCATAACCTCTAACAAACTTTCGGAAATAGCATGTAAGTCCCAGAAACATTCGCAACTCATGAATATTAGTTGGTTCTCTATTTAAAAACAGCCTCTATTTTTCTTTGTCCTGGTCTAATTCCCTCTGCACTTATATCGTATCCAAGATATTCCAAATGCGATTGTAGAAACAAACATTTTTCTATGTTGAGTGTTAATTTTGCATCCTTCAGAATGTTAAGGATGGTCGGGCGTTGTGGTTCCCTGCCTGGCCGTGTGCGCCTGCGGTGGCGCTAGTGTACGCATGAGCGGACACCCTCTCTCGGTCGCCGGACTCGGAACGCGATTCATTGCGGTCCCGGAAAATAATTCAAATTAATCGGTTTTATGGACTCTCGGACTCTGTGCTTCTGTTACAACAATTGTGCAGTGTTTGCAACTCTCAGTGCAAGGATTGCACTGAGGATCGGCGGTTTGTGGCCCTTGGAGGGTCGCAGGTCACAGTCCACGCGGCGCCAGCACGTGGTGTCGAGGACATTTTGCTTCGCGAGGAACGGCGGATACTAATTAAAGGCGGCAGAATATCGTGGCTAAGGTAAGGTTCCAATCCAGCATTGATCAGATCAACAACGCCTGACAATTGACATAGAACAAAACCAAAAACGGGCTCCACTGGGATGTCGAAGGCTTTGCGCGAGCATAATTTTGGTCCTTCGAGCCGGATTTACAGTTCTAATAGTCGATAATTGTTCGTTGGAATCATAACCATCAATTTTTCGGTACGGTTATCCATTTCAGTTCGGTTTAGTTACGTATTTTTGCGGCGCCATATTCATTCATTGTCGTGTCGTGTCGGCAAGTGAGCAAGCGGCGGCCATTGTTCATATTTAATTCGCGAGCGCGCGAGTGAAAATCGAACCTTGTTTACTCTGATTGTTACCTCAGTGCAGGTCATGGGTAATACGGCGGTCGGTCAACTAAATTCGGAAATTAGATATAAAACAATATCACATTGGTACTCGGGATTAATTCAGTAGTTCTGCGGATAAAATTCTTGTAGGGTAGGTAGAAAAAATTCGGCAGTTGTCTCGGTTCGGATGGTTCGCATTTGTTTGCAACTATGGCCACTAAGGCTAATGAATGTAAATTCAAAATTCAATACGATTGGCTAACTAATTCTATTGCGTTGTTAGAAAGTGCAACACAGTCGGGATCTGTGCTTTCTGCTAGGTTGAGAAAACTGGAAGATCATTTTACTGTGTTAACCGAGGCATATGAGGGCTTGCTATTAGTTCTCAAGGATGATTCGGATGCGGAAAAGATACGGGGCTATGATGACAAATACAAGAACGCCACGGAGATGTTTAATCGGTTGGATGCGGCATTTTTGGTTTTCGCGAATGAGGCAACAGAAGATAGTGCGGCTAAATCTACCTGTCAGTCTCGTCCACGACTACCTACTATAAATATGACCACGTTCAATGGTGACATTTTTACGTGGACAGGTTTTATTAGCTTGTATAAGTCGTTAGTCATGACTCGGAAAGATATCTCACGGACGGAAAAATATCATTACTTGATAACGCGTCTTGATAAGGAACCTAAATCTATGTTACAACATTTACCCATGGAGGATGATTCTCTGGACACGGGTCTAGAGATTTTGAAAGGTCGGTACGAAAACATACGGTTGTTGGCGGATTCACATATTTCGCGGATTTTTAACTTGCCGGTATTAACTAAGGTTACGGAGTTACGGACGGCAATATTGAACCCGTTACTGGAGTCAACTCGCGCTCTAAAGTGTTTGAATTTAGAATAGAATAGAATAGAATAGAATAGAATAGAATAATAATTTATTTGCGAGACAGGCACTTACACTAATATATAATACAAAATTTCTAAAACAAGCTTGTGTATCGCAAAACGGACCCTGACTCAGCATAATGCTGGCTGGTTTGCAACCAACGCTGGTCTTCCGTCAGAGCCGGTCGGTGATGCCACGGACAATCTAACCACTAAAACAGGATTGTACTGAGTAAGGTACGTATAGAAGAGAAAGAGAAAGAAAAAAGAGTGAAAAGAAAACGGCTTAAAGATTATAAAAAACTAGGTACTTAATACTAGCAAGGAAATAATTAATTAATTTGAATACAACTTTTTTGTGCGCTCAATTCCAGTGCAATTTAAAAATTGAAATAAATGCTACCTACTAAATAATACTCGTATCGTGTTTATGACCCTCCTGCTTTTTTTGGCTTTCAAATAAGAAACGTTTAAGTTGTATTCTAAAACTATGTGAATTTTGCAAGTTCCTTATCGGCGGTGGGATATTATTCCAGCATTTCGATGCAGCGTAACGGAAACTACCTCTGAATGTGGCAGAGCTGTGCCGCCGCATCGAAAGCTGTGCCGAACACTGGCGGGAGCCGCAAGATCTGGAGTTCGACATCCATGTTAGCTTCTCGTAGAGGTACGAAGGTGCTTCATGCTTAAGTACACCGATAAAAAGGCACGCAAGATGCAACTTACGTCGGTGCTTCATTTTCAAAAATAGATATTTATTTAAAAACGGCGTGACATGACCTCTGAATGGTATATCGAAGCAGAAACGGGCACAGGCGTTCTGGACTCGCTGAACTAGTTTTTGTGTTCTGGCTAGTAGTCGAGGACCGAAGACCACATCACAGTACTTCAGCTTCGATAGTACAAGCGACTCTACGAGCCGGATACGCAGATCTTCTCTTATGTGAGGCCTCAATCTGTACAGTACCTTCAGTCTGTAGAAGCAGTTCCTAACGGAGTCAGCAACATGCTTTTCAAACCGAAGGTCGCAGTCCATGTGCAGGCCTAGATTTCGCGCCTCATATACACGTTCCACCGGATTACCCATGAGCATGACATTTAGTGAAGAACTAAGTCTAGCTAACTGATATTTGTTCCCAACAATCAAATATTTGGTTTTACTCGGATTAAGCAGCAGACTGTTATTTTGCGACCACGTTGCTATTCTAGAGAGGTCTTCATTCAGCTTTGTTATAGCATTATCAATTTCAGAGGGTTTACAAGAAATGTATATCTGTGTATCATCTGCGTATATATGGGACTGACAATGCATGATACACTTCTCCACATCAGCCGAGTAAAGTATAAAGAGAAGAGGCCCCAAAATAGATCCCTGAGGTACGCCTTGAATTACGGGTGCTATATCTGAAAGAAAAACCGATCCGTCACTGCGAGATAGCTTGGTACGCTGGTGACGGCCACTGAGATAACTGCTGAACCATAGAAGGGCATTATGGTCAAAACCATAATAACTTAATTTAGACAAGAGAAGATTATGATTTATGGAGTCGAAAGCCCTGGAAAAATCCAGCAGTACAACTATACTACACATCCCTTGATCTTGTGCACAGAGGATGTTATCTGTAACATCTAGCAAGGCAGTTACAGTACTTCGCCCCTTCCTGAAGCCCGACTGTACTTTCGGTAAAATGTTGTTTCTCTCTAGAAAATCAGTCACTTGGTAGCCAACAACTTCTTCCAGCATGGCAATGGCTTAGATAGGCATGGCAATATGATTATTGGCCTAAGGTCTTTCAGTTCAACTGGATTAGAGATCTTAGGTTGAGGAAGCACGATTGCTTGTTTCCAAACATCAGGATAAGTAGATGTGCTTATAGACTTGTTTATTAAAGAAGCTATTGTTTCCAGTATGTCCGGCAACGTCATTATAAGCATATCCAGGCTGATGAGATCACATCCCACTGCCTTAGATTTCAGACCACGGAATATGTTAGCGACTTTATCCATGCTAACTGGTTCCAAATGAAAGATTGCTTCGCTAAATTTGTGAAATTCGAAGTAAGTAAGGTGTGAGATACATACATCCGACAAACCTGGAATGTCCAGGAAGTGATTGTTTATATAGTTGGGGTCTTGATAATAAGCAAGCAGTTCAGTATTTTTTTCAGGTATAACAGTATTTTTTAGATTCTTCCAAAGCAATTTAGGATTATGAATTTTATTATTGATGTTTTGATTGAAATATGCGGTTTTTTCATTAAAAAGAGCCTGATTTACCGTGGTCTTAAGACTCTTATAGTATACTTTCTTTCCTTCAAGTTTAGTTTTATGAAACTCAGCCGCCGCCTCATCGCGTAACCTCATCATTAATTTAATTGTGTCAGTGATCCATGGGTATGAGTGGGTTTTGATAACAACCGAAGTTTCAGGCGCATGTTGGTCGATTAGAGCCAACACGATATGGTTAAAACCGCTAACCATATCGTTAACGTTATTAAGTGTCGATAGTAGCTCCCATCTAATAGATTGTAGGTCAGAGTTGAAATTATCAATGCAAATATTTTTAATAGGTCTATAAATAACGGTATATGGCTTAGGTTTTGTTCGTTTAATGTTAAACTGACAGCTGACAAGAAAATGTCCATAAAGGGAACCCACTGGCTGAACAGATATCTTGTCAGTCTGTAAATCCGAGCAAACTACGTCAATTAAGGTCTGAGAGGTCTTGGTAAAGTGTGTTGGCGATGTAACTAGTTGACAGAGATTTAGGCATGAGATAAAAGTAAGAAATTTTGCAGTTTTGATTTCAGTAGTATGCAACAGGTCAATGTTAAAATCACCCAGTAATATTAAATTATCACAGCTAGGCACCGAATTAATTGAGTCCGTTAAAGCGTCAAAGAATAGATCTGCGTCCATCCAGGGTGGTCTGTAAGCCGTGCCAATTGCGAGCTTCTTCCCATTGAGAGTCATAATGAGCCACATTTGCTCAACGGCTTTGTGAAGAGCATCCACCGGGTGAGGCCAGGTGCGCACGGCAGTGCCATGCCTGACGTAGAAGCCGACCCCGCCACCGCGCGAGCGTACCTCACGCGGCCGCGGGATGTGCCTCAGGCGGTAGCCCGCTACGACGGGTGCGCGTCCATCTTCACCCGCACTGAGCCACGTCTCGTTTACTGCTAAGATATCTAAGTCGTGCTTTAAAATCGAAGCCGTTAGGTTGTCATGATTTGTACCGAGGGAACCTGCATTGATCAAACCAATTTTTAACTGACCAAAAACTACAAATTGCGAAAGTCATAAAAACGATACAAGGCAAGTAGGTAAGAAGGTACGATGTATGTAACAGGTTGATTGCATGACATGGTTTGATTATTGAATAAAAATGTGTAGTACATAGTGATACAATAAAGTAAGTTTTTAAATAAACAAGGTGAATTTATGGTATATCTATTATTAAAATTGTGTAAATAAAAATAATCAAATCTGCTGTTTAATTGAGGTTTCATTGAAATTTTTTCTTTCCCTTGAAAAATATTGTAAAAAACAGAACATAATATACTCAAAAAAAGGTGCAATAACATTAGGCTATAACATAGTGAGGTACTACACAGATATATAGTATAATGAAAGGGGTACAAATAAACGAGTACCGGAGTAAATAAACCGCTCAAACGAAGCCAGCCTGAAAAATGCGAGCGACATCCGCCTCCGTTCGGAAGGGGTACGCCTGCTTCCCGTCGCCCTGGCGGGCGTGGATGCGGCCTCTCTTCGTCCAGGAGTACCGCCAGTTCTGCTTGCGGCACTCTTCCCGGACCCGGTAGAAGAGCTGCCGGTTGAAGTGAGTCAGCCGCTCGTTGATGTAGATGCGCTGCTGCGGTGCAGGCCAGCCAAGCTCGGCGGTAGTGAGCGTGCGACGCACGCGCGCCGCGGCAAGTAGCTCTTCACGCAGGCTGCGTCGCGCCAACCGCACGATAATGCGGCGTCCGCGCCCCTCAACCACGCCTGCCCCCGTCCTATTGATGGCACCCACTCTCTCAGCGAATACGATATCACGCTCCTCAAGAGTAGTTCCGAGTTTCGCCGCCAGAACGATAACAGAATGAACAACGTTTTCCCCCTTTGCTTCCGGAAGTTGACCGATGTCGAGGTCGGATGATAATGCCTCTTGGTCCCTGTCATTTAATTCACTCCTTAGTTGAACCACCGTCTTCTCCAATTCAGCCACCTGGTTCCCACCGATTGCTACCTCTCTTTGCTCTATTACATCTAGACGTCGTTCAAAGGCATCCATACGCTCGTTGATCATCGCCACCGTAGTACGAAACTCGAACATCTCCGTGCGATAGGCACGCAGCTCGGCCATGTATTCTGCGAGCTCGCGGCGCATGTCGCCCACAATCGTGTCAGTACCCGGCGCAGGAGATGCCACGTGCGGAGTGAGGAGAGTCTGTCGTGCCACACCAGGAAGTGGAGAGGTGGTGGTGGTGGTGGCGGAGGCGTCAGCGCTTGTGATTGTAAGGGCGGCGGTGGCGGCGACGGCGGGGGCGGCGGCTGGGGGAGTACTAGCCCCAATTACATCCTTGACCGGGTTGCTGCTGTTGTCACCCCTTCTCTGGTTCTTTTTGCAAAGTGGACACAACCAGTCTTTAGAAATAGTCAACGAGTCCGGGATTGCCAAACATTGTTTGTGGAATAGGTTTGGACAAACAGCACAAGTAGCGGCACCTACCGGTGAAATAAATTTCCTGCAAGCGCCACAGGTCTTACCCATTTTGAGGTTCTTAATTGACTATTGGGTGCCGAGCTCTTAGTTCTCCTGATCAGATGTAGATGTCAGTAGTTCAATTTGTTAAGCTACTTGACACTAGATGGTGCTACTCGTCGCCTGGTGTTTTAGATATCGACCGGCGGATGTGTCACTTGCGAATATAAAACTACCCACACCAATAATAAAAAACAGCTGTGATAGCACTAAATAAAGCGATTTAATCCCGATTAGAAGGCACTCGCGAGCCCGCAAACACTCACTCAGATGGGATCGGCGGAGGTCCACACTTAGGCACCACTATTTTTCGAAAAATCGTGTGTTTACTATTAATAATGTCGCTGCATTGAGCAGAGGTATAGTTATGTGAGATCGACCGTGACGTCACTCGCTAAGCTGTCAAAATTTACCGGTCGATGAATGGAGTTACATGCTCTTACATATAGGGCTATCGCGGCTGCATTTTGAGGTAAAGAGCAGATTCGAACGTACTCACGGCAGCGGCAACAAAACATTACCTACGTTTGCGCAACTAACGGAGTTTCTACAAAACGAGTGTAGGCTTATTGATACGGCGGTCACCGGGACTAATAGTCAAACCAAGCCGGTACGAAATGTGCACGTAGCTGACGTAAAAATCGTAACAAAAAGTAACGTAGGTAAAACTACTAAGGTTGTGGAAAATTCGGTCCCAACTTGTGCGTTTTGTACACGGGCTGGCCATGCTATCACGGAGTGTTATACTTTCAGTAATAAAATGATGCCATTCGAACGGAAAGAATGGGTAAGGACAAACGGCATGTGTTTTAGGTGTTTCGGACAACATAGGGCGGCGTCTTGTACACGAAATGAACCTTGCGGGTGCTGTGGTCATACGGGACACCATCGCGCGCTTTGCATGGCGATGTCGGGCGGAGGACAGCGATTGGGATATCCTCGCGGTTACGCGGAGGGTAATAATAATAATGACTCGCGGACAGGCAAGGTAGCTACGCGGCTGCAGGCCTTAGCGGGGCATGCGGCAAATATCGGCGAGCCTCAGTGCTCATCACAACGATAGCAATTAGCATGTAATACTGTTTCGGCGGCACCTAGGTTATCGGATAATGTAATATTACCTACGGTTATTATTCAGGTTAAATCGGCTCACGGTGAGTTTGTACGGGCTCGGGCGATGTTAGATCTCGGATCGCAATTAACTATTGTTCGGAGTGATCTTGTAACTAACCTAGGTTTGAAACGGTATTACACTCAAACACCTATGATAGGTATAGGCGGTGTTAGTACTAACGGTAGTCAACATGTTGTGAAATTTAGTTTTAGACCAGAAAAATCTGGTCAACCAATATTATCGGTTACGGCGGCGGTTCTTAAGAAGCCAACGACATATTTAGCTCGGAAGCTGTGTATATCCCAAGGAGAAATACAAATATCGGATTCGGATAGCGACGGTTATTATTCGTCTGGGATAGACGTCATATTCGGTTGTGACATCTTAGGTCAGATCCTTACTGGTTATAAGGTTAATCTAGGAGTCGGCGGCGGCGGCGGACCCCATGCGTTGGGTACTATTTTTGACTTCGCAGTATTCGGCCCTGTGACGTCATGTCGTGACTCGGCGGCGTCGAGTGATATCGGAAAAATCGCAGCAACGACTTTAGTGGAAGCTGTAGAGAGGTTCTGGCGGACAGAAGAGCCCCCTATGAGCAAAATTAGGGATCCGGCGGACGTGGATTGTGAAAACTTGTATGTTTCAACCACGTATAGGGATAAGGACGGCAAATATGTGGTCCGG
This sequence comes from Argyresthia goedartella, assembly GCA_949825045.1. Taxonomy (NCBI): domain Eukaryota; kingdom Metazoa; phylum Arthropoda; class Insecta; order Lepidoptera; family Argyresthiidae; genus Argyresthia; species Argyresthia goedartella. The sequence continues at coordinate 1,870,455 of OX463811.1, read as the reverse complement.
CTACCACTTATCCCAGGTCACTCTCGGCTGGGTGACTCTCGGCAAACGGCATTACGGCGGTTTTCAGCTCTTGAAAAAAGAATGGCTCGGCAATCTGAATATCGGGAAAAATACATACAATTTATGGCGGAATATTTAGCACTCGGGCATATGGCGGTTTCTAATTTCAACATACATTCGGAAGAGGAACATTATTTTCTTGCACATCACGGAGTTTTTAAAAAATCGGGCGATACGGCAAAAATTCGCGTTGTATTTGACGGCAGCGTACAAACAAACTCGGGCGCTTCTCTGAACGACTGTTTATATTCGGGTGAACGCTTACAAAATGATATAACTCAGATAATTCTAAATTTTAGGCGGTATCGGGTTGTATTTACGACGGTTGTAAAAATGATGTTTAGACAAACATGGATTAATCCTGCTGATAGGAAATATCAACTATTGTATTGGAGATCGGCTCCTACGGAACCCCTGCTTGTTTACGAGTTGACTACAAATACTTACGGTTTAAAGTCAAGTCCCTTTATTGCAATACGGAGCCTTCATCAACTGGCTGATGATGGGCAGGCTAAATACCCTCGGGCGGCTCGGTTACTTCGGTCAAATAGTTATGTTGATGACTTGAACGGTGGGGCGGATTCTATTCAAGAGGCATTGACATTAAAAACTGAGTTGACAGAACTTATGCACACGGCCGGTTACGAACTTCGGAAATGGTCATCTAACGTGCCTGAACTATTAGAAGGCTTACCTTTAGACCATTTAGAAACGCTTCATACATTTGATGACACGGATGAGACAGGACTCATAAAAGTTCTCGGTATACAATGGAATCCTCGGGATGATAGTTTTACATATCGGGTAAATCTACCAAATGATAAAACAGTGACTCGGCGTAGTATATTGTCCATGGTATCTCGGTTATATGATCCAATAGGGTGGATAGCTCCGGTGGTTTTCAAAATTAAATTATTGTTACAATCACTACTCGCCAGCAATGACAACTCGAGCAAGGTCGAATGGGATGCTCCAGCATCAGAATCATCTGATTCTGATGCTGGAGCACATTTGCGTACAATATCAATTGTACGCAAATGGCGTAATATTATAGCGGACTTAAATAATTTAAGGTCATTAACGATTCCTAGGTGTATGAAACCTGATGGGGTCGCTCGGTTTTCACTGCACGGTTATGGTGACGGTTCGTCGCAAGGGTACGCGGCATCGGTTTATTTGCGGTCGGTTGACACGGAGGGTAGGGTATGCGTGAAGTTACTCATGGCCAAGTCCAGGGTAGCTCCGTTACGGACAAAACAGACAATACCTAAACTAGAGCTTAATGGTGCCGCATTGTTAACTAAACTTATTAATCATGTGGTATCTTCGATGGCGGACATTATTGAGTTTGATGAGGTAGTAGGGTGGTGCGATAGTTCTATAGTACTGGCGTGGCTACGTACACCGGCTCACAAATTACAGGTGTTTGAAGGAAATCGGGTTTCTCAAATAAACGCCTCGCAGGTTAAAATCAACTGGAGACATGTTCCCAGTGATATGAACTGTGCGGATGTACGTCACGCGGGACGTCGGTTACTGAGCTGCTGCAGCACCAGCTGTGGTGGGGGCCGCGGTGGTTACATTGTTCACGGGAACAATGGCCTACGGATTATACGGATTTTCCATCGGATATGCTGCCCGGTCTTAAGTCTAAGGTGGTTAATGTCGGAGTAGTAGAATCGGAATTTAATTTACTAGATAGGTATAGCTCTTATGAGACGCTATTAAATGTGACAGGTTACTTGTTGCGGTTCGGAAAAAATTGTAAAACTCAGTCAGCCGATCGGTCACTCGGAAAAAACCTTTCTACTTTGGAACGTAGAAATGCATTACTGTGTTTAACTCGGATGGTACAATCAGAACACTTTGCGGAAGAAATCAATGCTTTAAAAACAGGCAAGATTATAAGAACTTCATGTAAACGGCTTAATTTGTTAATTGATAGGGAAGACATAATTAGGGTCGGCGGTCGGATATCGGCTTCGGAATTACCGTATAGCTCTCGGCATCAAATCCTTTTACCAGGAAAGAGTAAATTCACGGACTTATTAGTTACACACTATCATAAGGTTTATTGCCACGTCGGGGCAAACTCGCTTGCGGCTATTCTTTCTCGGGGCTACTGGATAGTTTCGGCACGGCGTGTATGTCGTCATATCATTCAAGTGCATTCAGTGCTTTCGGTCTAGGGCGCGACCAACGCAACCTTTCATGGCAGATTTGCCAGAGGATCGGGTAAGGGGCGTGCGTGCATTTCTCGGAACGGGAACAGACTTTTGTGGGCCTAGTTCAAAAAAGTCTAAACTCTAGTTCACTACGGAATGTAAAGATACTAAAGTGTTATCTTTGTATTTTCGTGTGCTTAGCTACAAAGGCTGTGCATTTGGAAATAGTGGCTGACCTGTCACTAGAGGCGTTCGTGGCATGCTTCACTCGGTTTACGTCACGTAGGGGATTGCCTTCGTTAGTCAGGTCTGATTGCGGTAGTAATTATAGTGCTGCGGATCGGTATTTAAAAGAATTGTATATATTCTTAAGGGATAATCATTCGGAATTAGAACGTAGTCTTACGAAAAATAATATTAAGTGGTTGTTTAACGCACCGTCAAGTCCAAATCACGGTGGGCTTTTCGAGACGGCAGTCAAATCGGCAAAAACTCACGCCCGGCGCGTGCTCGGTGAAACTCGGTTAACCTTTGAAGAACTTGCTACTTTCTTTGCTAAGGTAGAAGCGGTTATGAATTCTCGGCCTCTATGTCCACTTAGTACGGATCCAACTGATTATGAAGTATTAACCCCGGGCCACTTCTTGATCGGTCAACCGTTGGTTTCGCTTCCGGAATATCCATATGAAGAGGTTAAAATGACTCGGTTATCACGGTATGAACAAATCCAAAAGATGTCTCAACATTTTTGGTCGCGATGGAGAACGGAATATCTTCATACGTTGCAGCAACGGTATAAATGGACTGATCATACGGATCCACCGAAGTTGGATGATTTAGTTTTAATTAAGGAGGATAACTATCCTGCTTTACAATGGCGGCGCGGTCGCTTAGTTAAGTTATTACCCGGAAAAGACGGTGTTGTTCGGGTTGCGGAAGTAAGGACTCAGAATGGGACACTTCTTCGGCCCATTTCTAAGTTGTGTCGGTTACCCTTAGAGGTATAGGAACCAAGGGGGCCTTGGTTAGGGGGGGTATGGTCGGGCATTGTGGTTCTGATTCTTTGATGTATTGGTTTCCCTGCCTGGCCGTGTGCGCCTACGGTGGCGCTAGTGTACGCATGAGCGGACACCCTCTCTCGGTCGCCGGACTCGGAACGCGATTCATTGCGGTCCCGGAAAATAATTCAAATTAATCGGTTTATGGACTCTCGGACTCTGTGCTTCTGTTACAACAATAGTGCAGTGTGTATGCAACTCTCAGTGCAAGGATTGCACTGAGGATCGGCGGTTTGTGGCCCTTGGAGGGTCGCAGGTCACAGTCCACGCGGCGCCAGCACGTGGTGTCGAGGACATTTTGCTTCGCGAGGAACGGTGGATACTAATTAAAGGCGGCAGAATATCGTGGCTAAGGTAAGGTTCCAATCCAGCATTGATCAGATCAACAACGCCTGACAATTGACATAGAACAAAACCAAAAACGGGCTCCACTGGGTTGTCGAAGGCTTTGCGCGAGCAAAGGACAATTTCTAGTATTTCAATCCCATCATCTTCAGAGGTCGTCGGGATTAACAAGTCATCTATATATGGTAGCACTCTGTCAAACCGCATAGCTCCTAGAGTTGAGGCGTATATACTAGAACAGGTACAAATAATAGGTATTTTTAAATACTAGCCCGTACCTGATCCGTAAACGTACGGACTAGATCCAACGAGTATCAAATTTCGAGTATCGAAGCCGAGTTTATCGAGTATCTAGTATAAGTATTACCAAGTCTCGGGTATCGATACGCGTAACGCGTGCTAATAAGCGTACGCGGACTTGTTCTCAACGTTCCAATCCAAGGTATTCGGGGGATTTCGAGATGATTCGGAAATGTTCGGCGTTGCTCGTCAGCAGCCGTGCTGATTCTGCGTTTCGTACGTTTCATTGTAGGCGGGTGTGGGTTCTTGTATATTACTATCTCTTTTTCGCTTCATAATGAGTGAGTGAAAAGGACATCTTCTTTTCGCGAAATTGAACTTCGAAAACAAGGAGGTCGTTGAATCCAGTAATGAACGAGTGATTGTATACCTACCTATGTATTTTGTACTTCGTACGTTTTACCATAAGCGAGTGTGATTGCGTGTATATTACAATCTCTTTTTCGCTTCATAATGAGTGACAAGGACATTGTCTATTTGCCAAATCAAACTTCAGAATCACGAAGGTGTTTGAATCTAGCAGCGTAACTAGAGCAAGTAGACGAATTATATTGACATCTCGCCGAGATTCAATGATTCGAGATTCAATCAGGTGATTGTTTAATTATTCGGGTAATAATACTTTCCACTTTTTACGTGTTTCTCTTTCTTGCTCAAATAAAAGTCGACGTCTGAAATCACTGATTTAATAGAAAGACTCAAACAAGTGCTTCGCTACTTCAAAAAATCGACGCTATGTTGGACAAAACTCAAGAAATATCAGTTACTGAACTTTATATACCTACCTAGGTGTAACTGCTTCTGAAGATTTATTTTTAGAGTAAATAAACGATATTTAAGTTGCGTCAACAAATGAAAAAGATGAAGATACTTATGCCTATATTTATACGTGACTTCCACTGTGTAAATATTAGAAGGTTACTATAACATAAAAAGAACAAAAAATATAGGTAGGTAATAATTGTTCAGGCTTCTCAGCACCTAATGACCTCGTAGGGGCCCATCAGCTACGAGGTAGCGTAGCGATCAGTTGCCAAGAAGTGTGAACGTCGGCGATTCACCGAGCTATTAATTATTGGGGTCGATCTAACCTGGTCTGTGCTTCGGTCCCGTCAACCTCCTGTCTCTCTGCAAGGCCCGGGTGCACCCTAGGCTCTTCTTGGTAGACAGGTTCTTCAGCCAACCAGGTATGACTGGCAGGCCAGCTTCGATGAGCACAGTGTTCCAACACAGGTTATGTTACGTGGGAAAAACCAATCGGCCACGTAAATGCGAACCTTATCTGGTTCGGGGAACCACAACACACTCAGCTATATAGACAATCCTGAGGGAAACCCGAATACATTCCAGATGGCTTGCGATTTAATTTCAATACCCTAACCAAAGCGCGTTTACATTGCGAGGGCTTTCGTCTGTCAGTTGTCAAAAACTGCCAGGTTGGCAGCAACGTCAAATTCAAAATGGCCGTTCCGAAACCATCGATCGAATATCGATTTGGAATCGAACAATCACCCGCCCGGACAGGCTCCCACCTGTCCCCTAATCTACGGGCAGCCGAGACAACGTTGCTACCGCTCGTTTTAGAACCGAGCCTCCTACTAGAACCTCCGCAGACCGGGGGGTCCCGTCCTTGCCAGGGAACAAGTTAACAATGCGCCCCCTGCGCCAACGTAGTGGCGGTAGGTTAGCATCCTTAACCAGAACGAGGTCACCAACACTAGGGGGGCTGGTTTTGTCAGTCCACTTAAGGCGCTGTTGTAAGATATGCAGATACTCGAGCGACCAACGCTTCCAGAAATTCTGAGTAAACTGCTGCAACATCTGATACCTTGACAACCGATACAATTTCACTCCCTCGAAGGGGTGCTCGGGCAACGCGTTAAGTGGCTGTCCTATCAAGAAATGGCCTGGGGTTAGGGGCCCCAGGTCATTTGGATCCGAGCTGAGCGGACACAACGGTCGCGAATTGAGAACGGCCTCGATCTTACAAAACAATGTCGCGAGCTCCTCAAAAGTCAGCGCGGTCTGACCTACTATACGCCCCAAGTGCGTCTTAGCTGACTTAACTACGGCCTCAAAAATCCCACCCCAGTGGGGGCAAATCGGTGGGCTGAAGGTCCACTGTATACCCCGACGGGAGAGGGCCGTTCCAATATCCACTTTATTTACATTCAAAAAGTTGACTATCTCTCGTAAGTATCGTTCCGCACCGATGTAGTTAGTGCCGTTATCAGAGCGGATCAAAGTTGGAAGTCCCCTTCGAGAAACAAACCTATCCAAACAAGCAATGAAAGCCTCTGTCGAGAGATCAGCAACGAGCTCGAGATGTACCGCCTTGGTGGATAAACAAACAAACACACATAGGTACGCCTTGTATTGCCTAGCGGTACGCAATCGTGAACTCTTCACCATAAACGGTCCTGCAAAATCCGTACCAACACCTGAAAACGGTCTGACCTCATTCACACGATCAGGGGGCAAGTCCCCCATGAGAGGTTGCATCGTGGCAGCCTTAAGTCGATAACAAGGCATGCACCGAAACACGATGTTCCGTATGACACGGCGGGCAGATAAGATCCAAAACTCCCGCTGGAGCGTGGCCAACAACGCGTTACAGCCGGCATGCGCGTTTTTAATATGACGATCAGTCACCAGCAATTCAACTAACTGTCCCCCCTTGGGGAGCAGAAGTGGGTGACGAGCCGAATACGACAGATTCGCATTGCGCAATCTTCCTCCTACCCGAAGTAACCCGGTCGAATCAACAAAGGGGTTGAGACGCGCGACGGCTCCCTTCAATTTCGAACGTCCACTTCGTATAATCTCCAATTCTGCCCCAAACTTCGAGGACTGTACCAACCGGACCAAATTCAGTTGCGACTCGTTTCGCTCTGCCGGAGTCAGAATAGGGTTCAACGTTCGCTGATCGCGAGGAGTACGACAATTTCGAGCGAATCTCCTAATCCAAGTGGACACGTTTATCAACTTGTCAAGTGAGCTATACCGGTCCAGCAGAAATCCGGTGTCAGGGTCCTCAGCCTTCTGGGTAACATGCACGGCCGCTCTGGGGCCATGATCCGAAGATACTACTACATGGCTGTGGGGCCAGTCCGATTCTCTCCTGGCAAGCCAGGGTGGTCCCCACCACAAATGGTGTCTAACGAGTTCAGGAGCCCGACATCCCCTGGATGCACAATCAGACGGGTTCAATTCTCCTGGTACATGTCTCCAGGTCAGTGGGACCTCAGACGACACAATCTGGGAGACACGGTTCGCAACAAAAACCTCTAAGTTATGGACCGAAGCCTTCAGCCAGCACAAAACAATCTGGCTGTCCGTCCACGCGTACACCGTATCCTCCAAAACCACTGACCCACGCAACACTGTTAGAGTGTGATTCAAAAGTTTGGTCAAAAGAGCAGCCCCGGACAGTTCCAGTTTTGGAATCGTCATCCTTGTCCGAATAGGCGCTACCTTGCTTTTTGCCAAAACCAAACGCACGTCGACCTCCCCGGTGGAGGTGACGGTTCGCAAATAAACCGCTGCCGCAAACCCTCGTTCAGAGGCATCACAAAACCCGTGAAGGGTTGCCCTGTAATCCCCAGCAGGGACCAATTTCCTCGGCAGCGATACATTATTTATGTCCGATAGCGAGGTGAACATTCGCGTCCAATCAGTCAACAAATCACCTGAGAGGTGGGTGTCCCAGGTCAACTGAGCCGCCCATAGCCTTTGCATAAAACATTTGAGAGCAAAGGTGACTGGAGAAATCCATCCATTCGGGTCGAACGTTCTCGCAATCGTTGACAGTACTGACCGCTTCGTCCAGGCCTTCGGTGTTTCTAAAACCACCCGATAGGTAAACTCATCATGGACGGGCCGGTACTGAATTCCAAGTACTGACAACATGTTAGGGTTGTCAGGATTCTCAAAAACGTGCGGGTCTTGTTGAAACTCATCTGGGAGACCAGCCATCAACTCAGGGGAGTTGGACATCCACTTACGTAGTTCATAGCCGCCTCGCTCCAGCAATTGAATGAGCTCGTCACGTCGGTCCAGAGCTTCCTCTACACTGGCTGCCCCTGTGCAGACGTCATCGACGTACAAATCTTGCTCCAGGATAGCGGCGGCTCTAGGATAGCTCACACGGTCACGCGACGCCAACTCCCGCAGGGTACGCATCGCCAAATACGGGCTAGACCGTAACCCATACGTGTTCGTGTTTAACTCATAGACCTTGACTGGCTCGGCCGTGGACTCACGCCACAGTATCAACTGATACCTTCTGTCAGCCGGATGAATTACCGTTTGCCTAAACATCATCCGAATGTCTGCGACAAATACAATCTGGTGCCTCCGAAAGCTCGTGAGAATATCCGAAATATCACGACTCAACTTGGGTCCCGAATGTAGACACTGATTCAGGGACATCCCGTTCGAGGTAGGTGCTGACCCATCAAAAACAACTCGAATCTTGCCGGTAGGGGTTCGTAGGACGGCATGGTGTGGAAGGAAACAATGATCCTCAGATCTCCAGTCCACACCCGATACCGACATGTGTCCTAACGACTCATACTCCCTCATGAAATCAACATATTTTTGTTTAAATACGGCGTCCCTTGTCATCCTACGCTCCATCGACATCAATCTCGTCTCAGCCATCTTCCTAGATTCTCCTAGTGGCGGTCGATCGGCCCTGAAAGGCAGTCGAGTTACAAAACGACCAGAACGAAGGCGACCAGTACTATTCTGGTAAAACAACTCGCACTCTTCTTCGTCTGCGTCGACTCGACGAACGGTGGGAGGTTCCTCTATCTCCCAGAAACGTTGGATAGCGTCTGACAACGCTGAGCCAATAAGTATGCCATCTGACTCGGCAGGCCTAACCATTGGCAATGCCGGACCCATGATCACGTGACCAAACTTAGTATCCACAGCAATCAACCCGTCCGGCTGAAGAACTCGCCGATCCGACAACAGAAACCTACCCAGAACGTCTGCTCCCAGTAGCAGGTCGACCGGGGCTGGAGTGTCAAAATCGGGATCCGCCAACTTGAGTCCTGATGTGAGGAATCGAACGGCCGGATTCAACTTCACCAAGGGGTGTCTGCCCATGACATGCGTCATTACTAAAGCTTGCACGGATGTTTTTGTCAAAATGTCATAACGTGGAGAGAACGTGATCACCGATTGACCAACTACATTCGTAACCGTAACATTCCCCACGCCCCGTATTGATTTATTATACCTATTTACCTTGAGGCCCAACCATTTTGCTAAATCGTTCGATACAATGCAGCCCTGAGCTCCAGAATCTAATAGGGCGCGAACGTATGTTGGGTTGCCCGCCAAATCCCAAACAAGCACAGAGGCGATCGGTAACACCACCGTCTCCGGTTGGGGGGCAACCAATGGTTGGGCCGCAAATTCCTAGCGAGGACCCCCGGGGCCCCACTGTGCCTGTAACCGATCAGGTAGGCAGCTATACGCCAGAGGGTCCCATTGTACAAATGGCCCACGCGCCGGTTCCATTGCCACCCTACGACGCCCCCCGATGGGGGGTGGGCGTGAATTCAACCGTGGCCGCTCCATGAGCGGGGGGGACATCACATGCGACCGACGAGGACGAGGCGACGAGCGGGGCGACAACTGAGGCGGCGTCCGAACCGCATCCGCATAGCTCGAAGGTGTCCCATGCCACCCGCCCGTTACGGCCCGCTGAACACACCCAATGTCCCGCTGAGTCGGATGCTGAGTCGCAACCGAAAACTCAGGGCCCCCCATGTGATGACCCTGAGTGCGGCCCTGCACCCCTGGGTGGCTGCGTGCTTGTGGCCCCATTGCCCGCTGAGTCGGATGCTGAGTCGCAACCGAAAACTCAGGGCCCCCCATGTGATGACCCTGAGTGCGGCCCTGCACCCTAGTACCGCCCTGTGCACGTGGGGACATTGGCCCCTGAGTTGCGCTCCGAGTCGCAAACGAATTCTCAGGGCCCCATGCCGTGTCACCCTGGATACGGCCCTGTGGAGGCTGTTGGCCGGACCGGTTCATGCACAACAGATTGTTGTGGGCCCCACCACAATATCCGCACATTTTTGTGCGCGTGCAGTCCCTAGCCATGTGTGGCCCGAGGCACAGGAAACACCAGCTCCGCTGCTTGGCCATCCGGCGCCGTCCCTGAACCCTAAGTTCCCCGAACTTATTGCAATTGGCCACAGCATGGCCAATCTGCCTACATCATGGGCATGTCTCAATATGTGGGGTCAATGCACTCACAGTCCCATACGACTGCCGGTTGGTGCGGTCCTTCCTCGTCGGAGGGCCCCTACTCACAGCGCTCCCGGCAGCTCTCTGTGGCTCCGAAGGATGGGTGACCGTCAACCCCAAATTCTCTGCCCGTCGAGCCTCCTCTTCCAAGAATCCGACCAAGTCGGAGAAGGCGGGCAGGTCCTCGGCCGACCTCCCGTGAGACTGTTCGAAACGAGTCTGCACGTCAGCGGGTAGGCGGGAAAGTACAATGTACAGCAGTAGGTACGACCATTCACCAACCGGAAGTCCAAGATTCTCTAGAGCCTTGGTGACGGACAACAACGGGTTCAAAACCTCCGTCTGTATGGCCCCGACCTTGTTCACAACCGGGATACTAAACAAACGGTTCAGTTGGGCATCGGCCAACCTCCGTTTGTTATGGTAACGTCTGACCAACAATTGTCTGGCCGTTTCATAGTTACCCTCCGTAACTGTCAAATGAGCGACCAGCTCCCTAGGCTCACCCCTCAATGCTGCCACCAGCTGAGCCATCTTGACAGACTTGGTAATGTCCGATCGCATGTGCACCAAACTGTCGAACAGATTGATGAAGCTCATCCATTCACCGGACACTCCGTCAAAAGTAGGCATAGTTATGGCCGGTAACCTGGACCCTGAACCCTGAAGCGGCAGAGGTGCTTCAATGTCACCACCATGGCTGGACTCGCGCTGTCTACGTATGTCCGCAGCCTTCTGCGTGATAGCAGCTGCCATCTCCATACATTGGTCGACATCCCCTAGCAACCGTGACAGCCTGTCAGGTGCGCAACCATCAACTGATTCCGCCTGCGCGGACAATTCGAGCACCCTATTGTAACGTTCCTTAACGTCCATAGACCGCTCCAATACCACATCATGCCTATCTAAACGGTCTATCAGACCGTGTGCGGAGGAAAACCATCTGAGTTCCTTAGAAACACCCTTCTGGATTTCAGATAACGACATGATCGGAACGATACTTACTCACAATTTGCAGTAACTCAATTTTATTGGACCCTCCAGTCTACAACCCAAACGAGGGAACCCTAAACCACAACTTAAACAATGCTGTTTTCCTTAAACAATAGGAACCGAGTTTTATATCTATATAAATTCTGTAAATACAATTTAGTTTCCCTTTATCATTATAACACACACAGATAGTCAATATTAGTTCAAGTTATAAATTGCTATAAACTGAAAACAATGCAATAGCCTGCTATCAATAGATGTAACTACCTATGTTAACCAAAACATTCTTCAATAGCATTACTAGACCACTAGTAGATTGACTAACTGGTAATTCAATGCAATTTTCAATTCAATATCTGTCTATCTACTACCAGCAATAGACCTATAGCTTACAATACTACCAATCTATGTGGATATAGGAACAACAGTTACCTAATAACCGCCTATACCTACAGATTGATAGTCCCAAATCGTGCGTTCCTGGAGCCCTTGACGGCTGCAAATCTCAGGAAACCACGCTCTGCTACCAAAACTGTTCAGGCTTCTCAGCACCTAATGACCTCGTAGGGGCCCATCAGCTACGAGGTAGCGTAGCGATCAGTTGCCAAGAAGTGTGAACGTCGGCGATTCACCGAGCTATTAATTATTGGGGTCGATCTAACCTGGTCTGTGCTTCGGTCCCGTCAACCTCCTGTCTCTCTGCAAGGCCCGGGTGCACCCTAGGCTCTTCTTGGTAGACAGGTTCTTCAGCCAACCAGGTATGACTGGCAGGCCAGCTTCGATGAGCACAGTGTTCCAACACAGGTTATGTTACGTGGGAAAAACCAATCGGCCACGTAAATGCGAACCTTATCTGGTTCGGGGAACCACAACACACTCAGCTATATAGACAATCCTGAGGGAAACCCGAATACATTCCAGATGGCTTGCGATTTAATTTCAATACCCTAACCAAAGCGCGTTTACATTGCGAGGGCTTTCGTCTGTCAGTTGTCAAAAACTGCCAGGTTGGCAGCAACGTCAAATTCAAAATGGACGTTCCGAAACCATCGATCGAATATCGATTTGGAATCGAACAATAATATTAAAATATTAGTACCAAAAAAATATAATTCTAAGTATGTCGATGATGCTATGGAAGTAAGGTTACGATTATAATACATTATATCACTTTACAAAATTATTGTAACTATTTGCGTAAACCTGCTGGATAGCGCTTTCAATAGAGTTTCATTGATTTGAGACGCGTTTTCGACTACCAACGCCCTCCTTTGGCGAATAGCGTATTTATCGATAAAATATTTATTCTTCTCTCACGCCATCTGTTGGCGAATAGCGTGTAAATATCTTAGTTCTTCTTTATGATACTAGGTAGAGCAACTTTGTTTGGAGCTATATTTTTATAGTTTGGTTCACTTAGTCGGTATTATCTCCTAAGGACATAGGCCGAACAAACTAACAATGAAAAACAATAGATGCTGGAACGAGAGCCTTATTTAGTTATTGTTAACTGACTGCATTCGTTTCATTGTCTTTATTTAAATCACTATGGTTAATGATTTTAATTACACGATCGTTTAGTTTAACCTATCGATTGTCCTTGTGCCACCCCGTATGGGAAAGGCGTGAAGCTATGGTATGTTTGTTTAGTGGTTATCACTGGTATCGTCCTAAGATGTAAGACGTGACTTTACTTAGTACTTTACGACGATACCACAAGACTAGGGCGCCCCCTGATACTACTAGGACTAGGTGATACTCGAAGAACAGGTATTTGGATCAAGTATTTTTGAGGACTAGGAACAGTTGGACTAAGTACCAAATTAACCTAGTACGACTCATCTCTAATAGCTCCCAATATTTTGTCCATGAGCTTTTGGAAGACACACGGAGAATTGGCCAAACCAAATGGCATTCTAAAAACTCATAATGGCCTTCGGGCGTCACAAAGCCTGTTTTACTTATTGAGTCTTCATGCATTGGTATCTGATAAAAACCCTGTGATAAATCCAAGCTCGTGAAGCATTGTTTGCCGGCCAATTTCTCCACTTGATCTTCTATTATTGGAAGTGGATATTTATCCTTCACAGTTGTACTATTCAGTTTTCTATAGTCGACACATAATCGATAGTCCCCTTTCTTTTTTACTAAAATTATAGGACTTGCATAGGGGGAAGTCGATTCTCGTATTATTTTATTTTTCATCAAGTCATCAATTTTCTCTCTCACAATTACTTTTTCTTGAATTGATAACCGATAGGGTCTGTAGCATACTGGTTTTTCAGAATTTAGATCAATACACATGCTTATTTTGTCAGTGCATCCTAATTCATCGGTGTTAGATGAGAAACAGTCTGAATATTTTCTTAATAGGTTGTACAACTTTTCTCGTACTGCCGGATCCTCTGTGCCACAGTTTATCTTTGTCCAGTCGATAGTCATCAACTCTTGATCTATTGCAGGTTTGTCACGTGCTTCATCAGTTGTAATATATTCATTACATTGTCTACCTCTAGCTAATAGTGTTCCCTTCGACAGAGTTAACGGGAGGGTAGAAGAGTTACAAATTTCTACCGATCCTTTCTTTCCTTGTAATAAGGTGGCTGGCATAGCATATTGGGTTGTACAGTAATTCCTATTACTTGACTCCATGAATATGAGACTATTCTCATCCGTACATATATTAACATCTATGAGCATGATATGTCGAGGGGCTACCACTATGTCTTTTTCACATCTAATCTCAACCCTAGAAGGCGATTCTTCAATAGTGTCCATTCCTAAGATATGAGGTAATTGCTTATCTTGACGAGAATCTTTCTTCTGTATAAAAAGATTACAACCACTAACAATGAATTCAATATTGGGGTCGTTAATTATCGGTTGACCCAAAATTAAGTCTGTAGTCTTCATAACCCAATCAGTCACCACAATTTGTGTATCAAGACTCATGTCGTTTATCTTGACTGTCGCATCAACGTACCCTTTCGCTGGTATTGGAATCCCCCCAAATCCTCCCACAAACATGTCACAATTTTTAAGCGGTATATTTAGCTTAGCAATGAACTCAGGGTTGGCTACGTTGATTTTTGCACCAGAATCAAAATATGCCCTGACTGGAATATCGTTAATTTCAACAGACTTAAAATATACATCATTTACCTCTGTTGTTACCATCTTCACGTTCTCCTTGTATGCTGCCGTGGATGAAGTACCTGTGGTTGTTTTGTTCGGTTTGAAGTAGCATTTCTCCGATAGATGTCCTAGCTTCTTACAGTATATGCATTGCATGTTTTGGTTATTATTTTAGGGCATCTTCTTACAGTGTGACCTGGTTCTTGACACAAGTAACACACCAACTCCTTTTTGTCCTTGTTAATAGACGCCGGTCTTTCTTCAAATGCTCTTGAATATGTTGGACGTTGAACTGGTATAGGCACTCTTTTGGCGTCGTCCATAACAGTCAGAAATTTTGCGTACAATTCGCTAGGTGTACTGAAATTTCCTGCACGAGCTGGAGCCTTCATAAACAGCGGTAATCCGTCAATGATACAAGCGACCGCTTTTTCACCGAATATCTCAAGAGCCCACTAGGGTCACTGACGATACAGCCACACTCTTGGACTTGATTGTCACAGACTCTCCCTCCCTATTTAAAGACATATCTGTTCATCACAATGCTGCCTTAAGTGACCATTCTTTGGTCATTGCGGAACTTGATATTCAGAAACCCAAGGAACAACCCACATATATTTTTACCAGATCTTTGAATAAAATAGACGAAAATCATTTCAACATTGATTTACATGCTCTACCATGGTCTGACGTTATGGTGATAAAGGACGTTAGCGATATGGTCGACTACTTCAATGAACTACTTATTAATTTATTTGACAAACACGCGCCACTGAGAAGAATCCTCATAAAACACAAACCGCGACCATGGCTAACTGACGTAATTAGGCTGATGATGTCATTAAGGGACAATGCGTGGAGAAAGGCTCTATCGACAAAACTGAACGTGATAAACAACAATTTAGAGATTTACGTAACTTAGTTAATAGCTCCATAAAAAAAGAAAAGGTAGCCTATTTTTCATACTTTGTAAATAATAATGTTAACAATCCAAATAAGATGTGGAAAAATTTAAAGCAAGTTTCTGATATAGGTAAGCCCTCTCAACAATGCATACCACAACACTTAAACGATGCCAATAAAATTAGTGATTTTTTTCTTGATACACCCGGGAATCCAACAGTAGATAAGGATACTCTTAACTTCTTTAAATCTAACAGATATTGTACCAAAAATGAATTCAGTTTAAAGGGATGCACAGAAAGTTATACTTACAAAATCATTACTGCAATGAATTCAAATGCGTCAGGTCATGATGGTATAAATGTGAAAATGATTCAAATGACTTTATCGGCTACTTTGCCAGTAATTACTCACATTATAAATAATTCTATAAGCTCCAATGTGTTCCCGTCTTCTTGGAAAATAGCTAGAATTAAACCTATCCCTAAAAGCAGTACAATAGAACAATTTAAAGATTTGCGGCCGATAAGTATTTTACCGATGCTATCTAAAATCCTGGAAAGATTAGTATGCCGACAATTGACGGATTACATTGAGTCAGAAAAGATCCTTCCTGTAGTCCAATCTGGTTTCCGTGATGGTCATGGCACAGAAACAGCTCTCGCCACCGTTACGGATGACATAATATCAGCTTCTGACTCTGGAGATGGTAGCATTCTTGTCTTGCTTGATTTCTCAAGGGCCTTTGACTGCATAAACACAGAACTTCTCTTAGCCAAAATCATGTATTACGGAGTGTCATCGGCTTCCTGTGATT
The DNA here is from genome assembly GCA_949825045.1 of Argyresthia goedartella. NCBI lineage: Eukaryota > Metazoa > Arthropoda > Insecta > Lepidoptera > Argyresthiidae > Argyresthia > Argyresthia goedartella. The sequence goes on along the minus strand of OX463811.1, from coordinate 1,854,412 downwards.
GGTTCAGGTCTTATTTGACTGGTCGTAAGCAATATGTAGAAACCAGTGTTGAGAATGGGAGTCTGGCACAATCAGATTTAATTTCAGTTTCACGTGGCTGCCCTCAAGGCTCAATACTCAGTCCCTTACTATTTATCTTATACACTGCTGACCTCATCAAAAGGATTACTAATTGCAAGGTTCATTTATATGCAGACGATACCCAATTGTACCATTCTTTTAAACCACAAAATACTGAACAAGCTGTTAAGATGATAAACGAGGACCTGAAAAGCATCTTGGTATGGTCACACGAAAACGCACTAGTCCTCAATCCACAAAAATCTAAATTTCTAGTTTTAGGAACAAAACACCAACGAAATTCGGTAGTAGAGCAAAGCCCGAGGATACAAATAAATGGTGAAGACATTGAAAGAGTACTGTCAGCTAGGAATCTTGGTCTCGTGATAGACGGTGATTTACGATTCGAACAACACGTGCAGCTTAAAATCAGAAACGCCTTCTATAGATTGAAAGTTTTATACACAATTAGAAACTTTCTGACAGAAAAAGTCCGGTCACTTCTGACTGAAAGTCTTGTACTATCTCTACTTAACTATGGTGACGTGGTATATGGTCCAAGACTGTTTGCTAAAACGGAACGCGCTATACAACGGGTACAAAATGCTTGTGTGCGATTTTGTTTCGGGATTCCAAGACGGAACTTTATAACACCATTTCTCAATGACAAGTGCTCTCTTAAAATGTCTGCACGCCGGAAACTACACTTGGCTTATCTAGTGTTTAAAGTGCTAGACAGCAAAACCCCAGCGTATCTATGGGCGAAGCTTACATCAGTAAAAGATTGCCATCACATGTTTACTCGAGGTTTAGCGCAGAACAAGTTGGTAATACCGAAGCACAGGACGGCTGGCTTTAAGGGCGGTTTCAAATATGCTGCATCAAAAATCTGGAACGACCTGCCCCCTCCCCTGCGTAGCAAAATATCGAGACAAACTTTCAAAATAAAACTGCGTAAGGTCCTTCTGGAGAGACAGATTAAAGATTCTGCTCAATATTATGCACGATAAGACTCGCCTGTGTTTCACGTTCACGTTGTGTTGAGTGATATCTCTCTTCTCTTTTCTCTCTTTTATCTTTTATCTCCTTTAAATGTATGTAGTTATATCAATCACTTCACTTCACTTTATTTTATATCAGAAACTGCTGTGTTTTGTTTGCTGGTTCCTTGAATTTAATTTATTTACGTCTCTGCTTTTTTTTTTTTTTTTTATTTAATTTAATGTATAATATTGTTTAGTTTATTCCTTCATACTGTCGTAGTTTTAGTTTTAGTCCCAGTTATTGTTTTAGTTTTAGTCTTAGTGGTAGTATCTACCAAGTTAGTTTTAGTTTTCTTAATTTTAGTCAGGGACTGTCTGAAAACCAGCGCTGCAAGCTAGCACTGTGCTAGCTTGTAGCAAACGCTGAGACTGTTCCCTTTTTTGCCTTATATACCTACTTACGCATTCGCTTTCCTCAGTATTGTTTTTTTTTTAAGGCAAAATAAACAATTTCTATTTCTATTTCTATTTCTATACTTTTCCATTCTTTCCATGTAAAATCATAACTTTCGAGTGACGCATGCCAAACTTTGGCCATTCCGGCTAAACGGGATTGCATATAATATGATTTTGTTATGTCAACCCAGTTATGTATAGCTCCTAGTTGATCAATTTTATTTAGCCATTGTGAAGCGAATATCTCAGAGTTTTCAGGATCAAACAGTGGTATGATATCTGCTTTCGCCGTTACCAATCCAGATATTAGCTGTTGCGCCGACAAAGGCTTCTCAGACTCATCTTCTGTATCTGTAGTACCATCTTCGGATGATGAATTACGGGGTCTATATGGTCGCCATCTCTTTGTCTGTGGTTCTGAGCCAATCCATTGATAGGGTTTTTTTTTTGTACTTTGACATTTCAGTATCCCACTTCTGAAAATTGTTAAAACATTCATTATAATCTTATGTTAACACGTATTAATCTGCCACCATTTCGTAAACAAGACATTCAATACCTAAACGACCCTCAGTTAGCTATGATTAGCAGCTGCATCTTTAGAATTGAGTGTCCTTCAAGAAGTACTTTATTAGTTGATCACATTGAGTTGGATTTAGAAGTCCCAATATTAACTTACTAATTTTGGACTGTTGAATCGTCGTCTCAAGGCCGACGCAGACCGGGACGGCATGGCAAAGTATTCTGCCGTCCGTCAGCGCACACTGGTCGCCTAAATGCCGAAGCATTCCAGCGCCTTGCCACGTCATGCCGAAGCCTGCCGAAGCATGCCGAAGCATACCTCGGCAGTTCCTGCGGTCCGATACCAGTGTTGCCACCTTGGTGGTTTTTCCACCAGAACTAGTGATTTTTGAAGGCTTTGGAATAACACTAGTAGTGGTACTTTTTCATTCTCTTCGTTGTTTTCGGGACACCCTGTATATTATTATTGCAAAAAAAATAGCGGAATCTGGTGGTTTTTTTAACTCCAAATTTATGAAGTGAATCTAGTGCATTTTTACATTTGATCTAGCGCTTTTTAAAAATCCAAGATGGCAACACTGCGCCCGATACACATTTTAGTCTTCAGTTGCATTAGATCGACTATTGACGTGCCTAAGTTTTATAATGGTAGATTGGGATTTGGTGTTAATATCGATTATTGCAGACGAAGAAGATGCACGATATGCACATGCAAATAGGGGTGGAAGAAGATTTTGGGTTGATAATCTATGGAAAGAAAGAGAATCAAAGGGTGAATTCAATAATTTATTTAATGACTTAAGATACGATGTGCTCAAATTTTCATGACTATCACAGAATGGATTACGAGAAATTTAAAGCACTGTTGAATATGTGTCGCTATTTATCGAAAAACAGAGAACCAATTTTCGCAAGCCCATTGATGCACAACAAAGATTATCCCTGTGTTTGAGGTAAGTAGGTAAATAAAATTATAAGTGTTTTTTTATAATTCGTTATATTGCAAAACTTAGATGTACAATAGTTTTTTCACTGATAAGGACCTTGGATCTTTATTCGTTTCGGTACTATTCAATTCAGAGTACTAGTCTAAATTAGTTTCGTACTCAGAACCTGAAACAGTTTTATAGCCAGACTCCGAAGCAGCTTCATAGCCAGATCTTGAGGAGGTTCCATTGCCAGACCTTGAAGCAGCTTCATAGCCAGATCCTGAGGTGGGTCCATAGCCAGACCCTGAAGCAGCTTCATAGCCGGAACCTGAGGCGGTTCCATATCCAGATCCTGAAGCAGCTTCATAGCCGGAACCTGAGGCGGTTCCATATCCAGATCCTGAAGCAGCTTCATAGCCGGAACCTGAGACGGTTCCATATCCAGATCCTGAAGCAGCTTCATAACGAGATCTTGAGGTGGGTCCATAGGCAGAGCCTGAGGCGGTTTCATAACCTGACCCTGAAGTAGAAGCGGTATTATGCTTGTTACGGTATGGTCGTTGATACCGCAAATTGGTAGATACATCTTCAGTTGGTGCTTGAGAAACTATCTCATTTTCATGCATTTCACGTTCCTCGATATATTTAATTTCTGCGTCATTAACAATATTAAAAACTTGTCTCTTTATTTGGACCTGTACTTTTTCCGGTAGTTTTTTTGTTGTGGCAGCTATTGTTTGAAAGAACGAATCAACGGGGTCCAGCTCCTTTTTCGATTCAATATATTTTTGTAATATTTCAGCCGTTGTTGTTGATTCTGCTTCTGTGGAATGGTGTGACTCATTGGTCATTCGCGAAAAAGCACGTTCTTCACTATCATTTACAGGCGATTCTTCCACGAAGGAAGTTTGCGTGTCCTCTGAAGACGAGTCCAAATTCGAGGTTTGTTTTCGGTGTTGTATAATTTTTTTCAAAAACTCCAGCTCTTTTTCATACTTGATCGGGCGTTGTTTTGTATACGGGTCACCAATCCTTGACTTTCTGTTAGTCAGTGCTTTTCTAAAATTATTCCGTATATTGTTCCACATTTTCTGGCATTGTTCACCTATAACAAAACAAAAGCAGGTATACTTAGGTATTTCCTTAGATAGAATGGGTTAGCACCAGCTACTTTATTAGGACGAAGACTCTCAAAGAGGATAAGATAAATTAACTTGAAAATCTTTTTGATGAATTAACCCTGTTGCTCATAGTTTATACAGTGATAGGACATGGCTTTGATAAGAAGTACAGCTAATCTTAACACCATAATACCTAACCTACCTACCATAGATCAAGTCAAGCAAATTTATCTACTTCATTTCATTTTCAAGCCGAAAACTGTTTCTTCAGAACGACTCATAAATCAAGAAAAAGATCTATGGTATGGTAAAACCATATTGACTTTGTTTACCTGTGCCCCGTGTTTCACTGAGCCTCACTTACGCCTACGTTTATTATGTTTCAGATTTTTGATCACGGGAAGTAGCTTTAAGTCTCTAGGTTACAGCTATCGTATGGGATTTAGCACAGTACGCTCTATAGTACATGAAACTTGCCGAGTCATTTGGAACGTCCTACGCCCTAGTGTTATGCCAAAACCAACAAGTGAGCAGTGGATGCAAATCGCTGTGGAGTTTGAAGAAAAATGGAATTTCCCGAACTGCATCGGTGCAATGGATGGTAAACATTTCAGGATAAAGGCACCTCGCAATAGTGGAAGTCTCTACATAAATTATAAAAAGTTTTTTAGTAACGTACTACTAGCGGTTGTGGATGCAAATTATAGATTTGTGATTGTAGATGTAGGATCATATGGACGAAATAGTGATGGAGGTATAATGCAAAACTCAACATTTGGAAAAAAAATGATATCTAACGCCCTGAGTATTCCTCGTAATAGTAGTAAATGTTTGCCGAGGACAGATATTGATTTGCCCCATGTTTTTGTAGCTGACGAGGCTTTTCCGTTAACCACAAACATTATGAGACCATTTAGTGCCGATCAATTAACAGATCAAGCTAAGAAAATATACAATTATCGTTTAAGTAGAGCTAGGCGTATCGTCGAAAATGCGTTTGGTATACTTCAAGAACGTTTCGAATTATGTCGAAAAGGCATTCAGGTTCAACCGAAATATATTGATAATATCGTTTTAGCTTGTACTTGCTTACACAATTTCATCATCGGTGTTACAAGCACGGAAAGTCATAATATATCAAGTGCAATCAATCATTTAGGAAACAAAGGATCTGGCAACCCTGCCCCGTCAAGGTAGCACTCTGTTTGAATTTCTCCTATACTTATTTTTACTAAAAGTGATTTTCCCGGAACTTTCGGAACAATTTATCGTGTTGAGGTGAAGGAACTAATACCGGCAGTGAAAATCCACCAGATATCCTGGTGATAATCAAGCATTCCTGGACAGCAGAGGCGATCAAGGTACTGCACAACACTTCCGTTGGTTCAAAACACACTCACACAAAGACACAGACTTAAAAACAATAGACATACAACCACAGTGTTTTACGTGTTTTACGAGCACTCCCACGAAATCATTGGACTGACACTACACTGTTAAACTGACAACTAGCCATTGTGTGACCAGCACAAAAATATAAGGCCGCGTTCAAAAATCACTCAAGGCAAGACAAGACACACTGCTCAGTAACGCCATCTATGAACGAGTAGCAGAGTTACACATTTCGAATCGAACACACAGAGGCCGCTACAATACTCATACTGAAAAATACACTGATTGATCAAGAATAACCACAATGGGTCTTGGCCACTCTCCAAAGAAAACACCAGACAATCAGAAAGATAAACATCTCTCAGCCTCTAGCCCGGATCTTACTGTTGGGGGCACGCCCTCCGCCGCAAGCCGGGCAGATGAGTGTGCGACGACAAGTTTTAAAAAGAGGAAAGTGCCGGACTGCGACACTACTCATCTTGATAGGCAATTCGCAGCATGGAGGGCTGAGCTGAACCAAAATATTGCTGCTACAATTTCTTCGTCTGTAACCACAATTCTCACAGAAAAACTCGACCACTTCAACTCAACTTTAAATCAACTCCAATCCAATGTCCAAAAGCTAACTGTGAGCAACGCCTGTATCATTTCGTCCTTATCTGGCATGGACAAACGCCTCACCGAAGTGGAAGCCTCAAACAGCTTCTCTAGCGACCGCCAAGATACTTTCGAGACGCGTCTCAGCAGTGTGGAAAAGCTGGTCAAAACATGCAAGAGCCAAGAAATTGAAATATCGGAACTGAAGAGCGACCTAAGCAAAGTCCAATCCAACCTAAATATGAAACTTCAATGGGACAGACTACAAAACATTGAAATAACTAATGTTCCGGAGTCAAAGAATGAGGTGCTCTCCGACATCGTTACGAACATTGCCAAGCATGTTGGTGTTTCCCTGGCAGCAACAGACCTCGAGTTCGCGACCCGGATCCAGCCGATGAAGAAAACCCCCGGAGTCCCCCGAGCCATCATCGCCAAAGTCAGGAACCGCGTACTGAAAGATTCAATAATTCACGGTGTTCGCAAAAACAAGGGACTCACTACGCAAGACATAGGTTTACCAGGCGAGAGAAAAGACATATTCGTAAATGAACATCTGACGATTGAAAATAGAAATTTGTATAAAAAAGTACGTCAACTCGCCACAGCAAAAATGTACACATTTACATGGATAAAAAATTGTCGAATTTTTGTAATGAAGGGCGACAAAACTCAAATTATTCATGTGGCCAGCGAAGACGATCTAAAAAAGATAGTTTAATGATTTGTCGCCCTCAATCTAGCGCATTAAAATTAAAATATGAATTAACTCTAGAATATCGCATAAATCCAGATAAGTTGGTATTTTCATATTTCATAAATATACTAATACTCACATACTATTATTACTATTACACTACACACACACAAACACACCTTCACACTATCCTTCCATACACACACATTGCATTGAGTGAAACAATCATGACATCTCGCTCCCGCATAGAGCATGTAAGCACAATCGAACTTTTTTTGATTATTATATTTGGTATACTCCGAGTCCCATACATACCCTATAATACGAACGACGCCACTCCCTACATTCCTTGGCCCAGTCAGCGATTTATGACAACACACCGTCATAATGGTTAGCAAACTATCCATATATTACCAAAACGATCACAGAAACGTGGCTACATGCAGGTATACTAGACTCTGAACTGTGTGACCAAAGATACGAGATTTTCCGTTGTGATCGGAACACTACTATGACAAAAAAACAAACTGGCGGTGGAGTTATGATTTGTATAAAACGCGATCTATGCGCTTACGTTAGGGAGGAATGGGGATGCTCTCCCACTGACACTATCTGGATCACAATACCGGGTAAGAACCTTAACTCCACTTCTGATCTTCATATAGCGGTAGCATACATACGAAGTGACTGTACGAACCTACAGATTCAAGCCCAAGACATAAACTCATTTTTATCCAAAGCAACGTTGGCAGTCACTAATAATACGGACAGCTCTTTCTTTTTGTTAGGTGATTTCAATCTTCCGTGTATAAAATGGAGTAGCAACGGCCCCCTAGTACAAAAAAAAGGACCGGTGGAAATACAGAACTTAACTACAGATCTACTGGATGAGTTTGGTCTGTTAGGTCTTACACAATTCAATTATCTTAAAAACACTAGCAATAACGTGTTGGATCTAGCCTTTTCAAGCTTTCCGGTGGATTTGGCGGAAGTAGAATATCCACTATCTAAACAGGATACTTTCCACCCTGTATTTAGCATAGACGCTTCCGATATTACCGTTAAACCACTGAAAGCTAGACCATTCCTTAAACTTCAATTCAACAGAGCTGATTACGACGGCATACTTGAAGCTCTTAATCTGGTAGACTGGGAGTCAGCACTAAGCGGGAACACGGTAGACGAAGCCGTCAAAGTTTTCTACGAACACCTGCGGAGTAGCATAAACCAATACGTCCCTAAAGTTCTAAAACACAAACGCAATACCTATGGTACAGTCGACCTCTGATCAAGATCTCCCGCGAAAAGCTTAAAGTACACGCTCGCTGGAAGCGGTTCCGGAACCCTCTTGACTACGCTGAGTTTTCCCTACTTAGAAAGAGGCAGCATAAGATACACTCGGAATGTTTCGTTGACTACATACGACAAATGGAATTAAAAATTAAAGAATCGCCAAAACATTTCTGGTCTTACATAAAATCTAAACGTTCAGGCTCCTCTTACCCAAAGTTTATCACTCACGGAGAAAAAAAGTACACCAAGGGAGGGAGTATTTGCGAGGCCTTCAATAGCTTCTTCCAGAGTGTGTTTATCCCGCCGGCCGATGAATATCCTAACATAGAGTTACCACCATCACAGTCTGGTGTCACTTTCGATGTTCACTCAATCACGCTCACTGACAATCAAGTCCTAGAAGCTCTTAAACAACTTGATTGCAACAAAGGTTCAGGGAGTGACAACCTACCTCCGTCGTTTATCTCTCGTAGCCGCCAAGCGCTACACCGGCCTCTGACTATTCTATATAATCGATCATTAAAGGAAGGATTTTTCCCGAGCGCCTGGAAAATCGCACTTATCGTGCCTATACACAAAAAGAACTCTAAATTAAAGGTCGAAAACTACCGGCCCATATCTATCCTGAATATATTTGCCAAAATATTAGAAAAATTAGTATACGACACTTTCTATCTTTGTTTATCAAAAGGAATACCCGCCGAACAGCACGGCTTCCTCCGAGGCCGGTCTACTACCACGAATCTCGCTCTGTTCACGAACTTCTGCCTTAATTCAATGGAAAAACGTCGGCAGGTTGATGTGATCTACACTGACTTCGAAAAGGCCTTTGATCGTGTGGATCACACCATCCTGCTGCGCAAATTGGAACACCTAGGAATTCACGGGGACCTACTGCGCTGGATACAATCATACCTCACCAAAAGGTCACAGGCGGTTGTGGTTGGTGGGTTCAGATCAAACTTCGTGGATATATCATCTGGTGTCCCACAAGGATCCCACTTGGGGCCCCTCTTGTACAACTCTTATCTATACGACATTTACACCTGCTTTAGTAGTGCGTCCTTTCTTATGTACGCAGACGATACAAAAATATTTATGGATATCAAGGGACCGACGGACTGTGCTTACCTTCAAAATGACCTAAACACATTATCAAAATACTACATCACTAATAGAATTAAAGTTAATACCATGAAATGCCAATTCATATCCTTTTCACGGAAAACCAGTCCCTTGCACTTCTCATACACAATCCAGGCTCAGCGTATTGAACGTGTTCAACTAGTGCGTGATCTTGGCGTACACCTGGATCACCAATTAAATATGAACGAGCATGTAGATATCATCACCAGGAAAGCCTACAAAAACTTAGGGTTTGTACTGCGCACCTGCCAACCGTTTAGGGATATATCTTGCATAAAAAAGGTGATCTTCGCATATGTACGTAGTATACTCGAATATGCTTCAAGTATTTGGAATCCCCACTACATCACACACCAGCAAAATCTTGAAAAAATTCAATCCAAATTCCTCAAACACCTTACCTATAAGAGCAACGCATATATCGATGGCTATGAGGAGAGCTGCTCGCGACACAGGATATCGAGTCTTAAGGCGCGCCGCACACTCGCCGACATGTCTCTGCTGTACGACTTGGCGCACGCACACGTGGACTGCCCCGCGCTAGTGAGCCAGCTGCCGCTGCGCACGCCGCGCCGCCACACAAGATATACAGCTAACTCACTATTCCACCATCCGGCACATCGTACCAATTACGCCAACAATTCTGTCCTCACTCGAATAGCTAGAACCTACAATAAAACTTTCTCCGACATTGACGTATACCATCATTCCAAAAGTATTTTTAAACATAAAATTCTTGACACTCTCTGCGGATAACAAAATATAACAATACAGTTTCAATCATAGCTATACGTACACACACACACTCACATTGCATTCACACCAACCCCCTCTCAATAATACACAAAACATAGTTCCGAATAAATAACCTATCTATTTTACTAACCCCAAATTTAAGGAGTCTTGAATTAAGTAATTTATGGAAACCTATAATTGGCTGTAGTAAATAAGTAATTTAATTAGGAGAATTAAACTGTAACGCTGTTTGTTTTCTGAATAAATAAAAAATAAAAAAATAGATAAAAAATAAAACAATAATAATATGAACACTGCATTAGATGGCATGACAGTACGGGAGATGTTTAAAGATTACTTTAACTCTGATGAGGGCTCTGTTCCATGGCAAAACAATATTGTTAATAGATAATAATACCGTGTTAAATTTTAAAATATAATTATATTGCAAAAATATTTACCTGATTTATTCATTTCTGTTCCAATTCTATTCCACGCATTAATCTTCATTTGTGTGTTTATGTAATGTCTTGGTGACGTATTATATAAATAATCATAACCTTGAACTAAATTTATTAACTTTTCCTCCATGTCGGTATCAAAAACACGCCGTCGTCTCCGAAAATTCACATGCACAGTCATTGGAGGCGCGGGCGCAAATGGAATGGCGCTCGCTTCTCTACCCCCGCCTCACCCGCTCACCCCGCGGTACGTCACAAAGAGCGCCGACGTGCTTCGGGACGCCGCGGCAGCCCGCAGGACGCTTCGGGATCCCGCAGGACGCTTCTGCATCTATAGCGATATGTTTGAATGTCCATTGGTAAAAAATGTAATGCCTTGCCATGCCGTCCCGGTGTGCGAAGCCCTTCAGTCTCATACAGTAATTAAAATTAGCTAATTGGAATATGAAATAATTATTTCCGTGAGCTTATCATGCTAATACCACCCCGTTTAAAAAGCATGATGCTATAATAATTCTATCTGAACTATTCATACACGGACTCAAAATCCATTCCTGCAAGTGTAGGTAATGCTTTAGCAGATTCACTGAGTATTTCTTCCTTAGCGACAATTTCGAATGTCTTTATGTAATTAGGTGGTAATTAGAATCAAAATGATTTAGAGAACCTATCAATCAATTTAAAATGAAAACTACACCATTCTTCTTGAACACGGGTTATTATTAGATAACGAACAATATACTCATCTTTTTCCAAAACGTAGGTAATCTAAGTAATTATAATCGCACTTTATCTTGTTTGTCTTATTACTTTCAATCCGCCACTATATTTCGTTTTATTTATTCTCCTCTTCCCTGTTTTTTTCGTTCTTTTTCAACACCATCCCTCTCCCGCCATCTTTTTTCTTCCAACCATCGCCTTGCGCCGCCGCGCCGCCCACACATGTCGATTCTCCCGACTCGCCGTATTTTGCGAACGCCCATACAGATCAACGTATGACGTTATGAAAATTAAATAAATTATTAAAATTATACAAAATTAGGACGCCTTGCTTATTAATTACGCTCGTGACGTCAAATTACCTACGCAAAATGTTACACGCTCGGTCTCCCTACAAATTGGTGAACTCTTTTCTTCTATCTAGAGTGACGTCAAATTACCTACGCAAAATGTTACACGCTCGGTCTCCCTACAAATTGGTGAACTCTTTTCTTCTATCTAGATATATTTCCGTGGTTTAAAGCACTAGATCTAGTGGAAAATCCACTGAGTTGGCAACACTTGGAAGCGAGCAGGGCAGGGAGCGGGCGGCCGCCCGGCTGCGCGCGCCACCGCAGGCAACCGCGCGTGGCCGCGATGCGATGGCGCGCGTGGCCACGCGGCTGCTCGAGCCGCCGCGCGACTGCTCGAGCAGCCGCGAGACCTTTTCGAACTTTCCAAACGGTACTAGTCACTTTATAATGTAGATAAAGTTTAAAATTAATTCACGCTGAAAGTGCTCGTCGCGTCGCTGCTCTTCCGGTGTGAATCGGGCCTAAGGTTCCCTATGCAACTTAGTTAATTTACATAGATATCCGCAGATGTCGCCCTACTCCATAGCTGTGTGGCGTCATCTAGCGAGTCAATCTTATTGTTATAACCATAATTATCGATCCACGAACCTAGATGGACCTGGTAGGCATAATAAGTAGGTAAATAGGTAATTAGGTCATTGTTAAGTATTAACATTCTGCCACCCCTTAAAATAGCTATTTTATTAATGGCTATCCCATAGTAATAGGTATTTCAAGGAATAGATTTACTTATTCTTCAGTAAGAATTTGCATAGCTTCCTGGCATTGATAGATATAGGTAGGTTAATAGGTATTTAGACTTCTAAAATGAGCTATGGGCATTCTTACCTAAGACGGTTTAATGAAACAAACAAGCGACAAGTGTTTATTTTCAGTTTAACATAGGTAAGTATATAACTTAAATATTATTTAGAAATGAACTTATCGAATTAATAGGTACTAGGTTAAATTATTACATATCAAATGACGTGTCCCGTTATGGGCAATGGACATATGTTGTTGAATGCGCGCTGAATGTCGCCCCTGGCAGTCTTGATGGTGGCTACACTGGTGATTCCGTCGCGGCCCGGCTGCGTCGCGACGATCTTGCCCAGCCTCCACAGGCAGGGGGACAGGCGCTCCTCGCGCACCAGGAAGACGGTGCCGGCAGCGAGGCTCTTGCCCCGCGAACTCCTCCACTTCGTCCGCTCCTGGAGAGTACCGATGTAGTCCCGCGACCAGCGGCGCCATAAGTCCTGGGTGGTTTGTTGCAAAAATTGGTAATGGGTTAGTCGATTTCTTGGTATGTCGTTGTAATCATCGTCTGGTAGCGAAGTTGGCGTTCTTCCCAACAGAAAATGAGCTGGCGTGAGGGCAGGAAAATCGGGGTTATTACTACTTAAGTGACAACACAATGGTATAGAATTTACAATTGATTCCACCTGATTTAAGATTGTTACAAATTGTTCATAGGTCAATAAAGCTTGTCCTATCATCCTTTTTAAATGATGTTTTGTAAGTTTTATACTGCTTTCCCATAACGACCCCATATGGGGTGTATAAACGGGAATAAATCGCCATTTAATGCCCGCGTCTGCGCAATGAGATACTAGCTCAACGGTCAATTAAGTAGTTCTGTAAATCTCGCAATTCGTTATGAGCCCCATGAAACGTGGTTGAATTGTCACTTACCAACTCCCTTGGTTTACCTCGTCTCGCTATGAACCGTCGTAGCGCTGCTAAGAAGTTGGCTGACTCGAGTCCTGAAATTAATTCGAGGTGAATGGCCTTCGTTGCGAAACAAATAAATATACCTATATAGTACTTATAGACCTTGTAATCACGCCCTGTCCTATCTCGGATGTTGTATGGACCCCCGTAATCTAAATCCGTAATCCAAAATGGCGGGGAGGGGTTGACCCTTGAGGGGGGGAGGTTTCCCATGATAGGGTTGGTTGTTTTAGGGTTTGCCCTAAAACACGGTACACATTTATTCACGATTTTTGTTGCTATCATTCTGCCTTTGGTTGGCCAAATGCGTTCACGCATTGTTGATAGCAATAACTCAGGGCCAGCTTGCAACATTCGTATGTGTGCGTTTTGCATTAGTAGTTTTGTTAGCGCGTGTTCGTGACTCAAAATAAAGGGATGTTTTTTGTCGTACGCGTACTGCGAAAGACCGATTATTCCGCCTACTCGAATAAGTCCATTCTCCATAAATGGATGTAATGACACTATTTTTGATTTGTTAGGAATTGGATCGTTATTTTTTAATAATTTGTGGGAATGACTCGATTTATGCAAGCTTGATTAATGTTTGTTCTGATTGTTTTAACTCGTTAACGGTTAGTAACCCAGATACTTGTTTGTTATGGTTAATTGTTCGCGTTTTGTTTTTTGTATTATGTACAAATCGGAAAATGTAAGCTACAACGTGAATAAGAGTTCGATCACTCGACCACCTCTCGAGTAGGTATTGTAGTGTGTCATTTGGTTGAGTGTTTAGACTCATGGTATATGTTGTATCTATAGTGGTTTCGGGCGTCTGACCCAATGACTCCTTTGGCCATGTGTCAGCTGTTTGACTAAGCCACGAGGGCCCGTGCCACCATGAGTATTTACTTATCAATTTACTTGGTTCTATTCCGCGCGATAAATAATCAGCTGGATTGTCCTCGGAACTAATCCAGTGCCAGTCATCTTTGTTGGTAAGTGACAATACTTTTGTTACTCGATTGCTAACAAAACAAGTGAGTTTAAGGTTATTATTTTTTAACCAACAAAGATAAATGCTTGAGTCTGACCACAAGGTCATTCCGGCTATGTCACATTACAAGGCCCGTTTCACCCTGTCGACATGCATTGCTAAAAGTAAGCCAGAGCAAAGTTCTAAATTCGGAATAGTCTGAGGTTTTATTGGTGTCACTTTTGACTTCGAATAAAGTAGGTGGACTTGGATGTTACCTAACATGTCACTCGAACGAATATAAATGACGGCCCCATAGGCCTTCGCACTACTGTCACAGAACCCATGTATTTCTAGCTTACATAATTAGATATTGTACTGTACATCTTGGAATTTGTAAGTTATTTAGAAGGAATAGCTCACTATAATATTTATTCCATTCTTCTATTAAGTCGGGTGTCAACTCGGCGTCCCAATCTAATCGGGCTTTAAACAACTTTTGGATAAATATCTTAGCTATAATTATTACCGGTCCTGTCAACCCTAGGGGATCAAAAATGGAGGAAATTACCCCTAGCACCTTTCTCTTAGTGATTGGTTCTGAAATTTGGTTTTCTTTTATGGTATACATAAGCGTGTCAGAGTCATTGCGCCATGCTAGCCCGAGCACCTTATGTGTTTTATCTCCAAACTCGGTTGGAGATGTGTGTTGGTGGGTGTGTAACTTTGTTACCTTTTGTAAGACGGCTTTGGAGTTGGATTTCCACTTCCGGAGTGTGAAGTTCGCTCCTCCCAGGATCTCGTTGACCTGTGAGGCTGTTTCAGCTACCTGATTCTCGTCATCGCTCCCGGCAATGAAGTCGTCCATGTAGAATTAATTCGCGATGGCCTCTGCCGCCGCTGGAAATGCATTTTGGTTCTCGTAAGACAATTGCAACAAACATCTTGTCGCGATGTGTGGAGCTGACTTTAAACCGAAACTAAGGGTTGTCAACAAATAGGTTTGGAGTGGTTCATGCGTGTTCTCTCGCCAGAATATGCATGGTAGATATTGTTGATGTGGTTTCAAATAAATGCAACGGTACATTTGAGCAATGTCCGCGTTTATTACATACCTGTATTTTCTAAATCTAAGTAATATATTAATGAGCTCGTCCTGCTTTATTGAACCCTCATATTGTATGCCGTTCAATGAAAGACCGCTATCAGTCTTACAGCTTGCATCAAAAACAATTCGACGGACAGCGGAGGCTTAGCAATAGGGTAACCCTAAAAAAGAAGACCGTAGACTAAACATGCGCGAGTTAGCAGCCATTGTAGGGATTTCAAAAAAAGCTATACTTTGCTTAATGACTGAAAACTTGGTCATGAAAAAGCTACGCGCAAGATGGGTGCCGCTATTGCTCGCCATTGACAGGCGCGGATCCAGCCCTTAAAAAAGGTTGTGGTCACAGCCACGCACCCCAAAATTGGCCAAGTACGAGTCTGAGTATGAACTCGGTCATGGTGTCATGAATAGTTATGATCGATATTTGGCCGGTGTTTTTTTTTTTTTTTTTATTTATTCTTTGTATCTTAAGTAACATATATGATATCTTAAATAGTACTCATAAACCACTGAGGTTTGTCTGAGCACAGAACATTCGTAGTTGTCAGTTTACATAGATAAATTACACTACTACTAGTACTACTTAATTGAGCAATTCACTTAGTAGTACTTATGTATCGTTGTCTCGTTATAGTACATTCCTACAAAGGAGATGCTGACAAAATATATGACCTGCCTGACCAAGATTTTGTAAGGTGCTGTGGGTGATTAACGCCCACCTAACATTACTTTGATATTATTTTGATATTAATATGACTTATGAAAAAAGACAGTGTTACAGACAATCTTTTTGTATTTATGAATAAAAAACAAACCCCTTACAGCACTTTCCGCATAAAACATATGTTTATCAAGCTCTTAAAAAAGCCATACTATGGGCGTTATTAGCAGCGTTTTACCTGAAATAAAACGCATATTAAATACTTACCTCACTGGAAGCTTTATTATTTAGAGAGAGCATATCCGTTTCCGTCAAATTTCTATCAATTTCCATACGAATTTGACTACAATTTCCGGCTCAGTGGCGACATCTGGCGGTAGCGCGCCCTTTTTTAGTTTACCCAACCGATGTCGTGCTACCTTCTGTCATTGGCTCAATAATTACACCAGGCAGAAATGAAATGAAAGCTTCCAGTGAGGTAAGTATTTAATATGCGTTTTATTTCAGGTAAAACGCTGCTATTAAATGACTTGACCGTCAATGGAACCTTTATTATTGAGACCAATTATTAATTAATTAATTCATATAAGGAAATTTCGCCAATGTGATACATGGATTAAACACATCATTTAACATTGTATACATTTAATGAGTTTATATGCAATTATATACATATCGTTTCAACATATTCTAATTATTTTATGATTATCACCATTAACACTGTTTTTTATAATCACATTATAACTAGTACAATAAATAATCAAACCAACATGAGAATCGTAATAATTACACTTTAACACTAGCATATAAAAATATTGATCTTAGCTAGAATAACATTATATGGGATTAAATAATCTTGTAATATTTTTAGAATCAACATTAGTTATTACCTCACGTCTATAAAACTTTTGGAAGGTATTAACTGACCGCTAATTTCCCCGAGCTAAAATATCGTCTAATGAATGGTACCTTAGCCAACTTTTTGAAGCCACCGCAGATCGGGTGCTTCCTGGGGCTCCTTCAATGCCAGCCTCTTTAAATAGGGTTTTCACCCAACCGGCAATTACTGTTCGAGACGCGGCTCGTGCCTCGCCCCTGATTGTCACAAATAAATTTGTTGTCTTTGCTGCCTTACGTCTTTCATTTAGTAAGAATATAGTTTTTTGAATCCAGAATAAGGGATCTAAATTATGGTTATTACTATTAGATAGTAATTTCCATCCTGACTGTCTATAGTTGCTGGAATCGGTTTTTGACCCGAATTGGGGCCAAAAAATGATACTATCATCTGAGATGTTGCAATGGCTAGGATCGGTTGCAAGTAGTGTCAAGTCATGGATACGCCGTCCTGAGCAAAGCAACAGGATTGCTGTGTGTCGCGATGTTTGAAACGCATTATTAACATCTATGACGTAACTAGTCAAAAAGGACGTCAGTTTATCCATATCCCAAATTGGTGGCTTTGATGACTTAGGGTTTTTAAGCGCAATCGACTTCAAAATATGCTTTACTAGAACATGTGAGCTAAGTTGACTGGACTGTTCAGCGTTACACAAAGTAGAAACGACCGATTTGTGTAATAAAATTGTGTTATTAGATAATTTAGTAACTAGGTGTAAATCGGACAAAAATTGAGCTAATTGCCCATCAGTAGGATTTTTAAAATCTATATTGTTGGCTCTAGACCAGGAAATCCAGCGCTTCCAAGCGACTTCATACGTTTTTATAGTGGATTTACGCCAAGAATTTTTGAGTAAACTACGCTGCTCATCATTCCACGTAGCTAACGTCTCGTTCCACCCCCACATTTCCATACTTCGAGGGTGATGTCCTCGACCCTTGGGGGTGGTAGACCCGTCGACGTGTCGATTAGGTGACGGTGTAGACGTTTCAGGGTTATTGGTGCCGCGAGTGCTCTGGCTTTGAGATTGGCACGCCAAAACACCATCTTCCATCGTGGTACTACCACTAGAAAAATACCCGTCGACTGATTCAGATGAGTCAATACTTTTGGGACTGGAAACGGCGGAGGAAACACCCATGCTAATGGGTAGTTCCAGGGGATGCTGAACGCATCGTGGTATAGGGCTTGGGGGTCTGTCAGGTCTCGTGACACATAGTTGCTCACTACTTGAGCCGTCGCTGATGCGAACGAGTCTATCATTGGGATACCCCACTTGGCAAATACTTTCTCCACACAGGCTGGTAGAAGATGCCAATCCGGGGGTCGGCGGTGGCGTGACAAGTGATCTCCTTGATTGTTGTACCTGCCTGGGAGATACTGTATGCTGAGGTGAATGTGATATTTGTCTAACAAATCCAGAATTTGATAGGTTATCTCTACGAGGGCTGGGGATTTCGCACCGCCCTCTTTTCGCAGGTAAGCCACTGCAGTATTGTTGCCGCACTGAATTAGGATCGTGCTGTGACTTAATAGGTGAACTTGTGCCTGAATAGCATATAGTATCGCTAGCATCTCTTTATGGTTGCAATGGAGACCTTGCTCCTCTTGTGCCCAAGAGCCCGAGAGGGCTAGGTCGTCGATCTGTGCTCCCCAAGCCAAGTCTGACGCATCCGTCGCCAGAAAATGCGTTGGAGGTGGATAGTGCAACGGGGTAGATGACGGGCAATTCTGTGTCCACCAATTTAGTTCCGTTATAACTTCGGATGGTATTATGAACTGCCTCGTCGATGGGTTTGGCAATGTGTTCATGAACATCAATAGCTGTCGGTGGTTGAGCCGGCCTCGTGGGACTACAAAGCTGGAGAAGTTTAGAAGACCTACTAACCTTTGTAAATCTTTTAAGGTTATTTTGCCTTGTTCGAGCACACGAGTCACTTTTTTGTTTACGGACAGGACTTTTTCGTTTAGGAGGGCTTATGTATTTTCCCAAGTGTTCCATAAAATTCCTAAGAAAATTATGCACTTTTGAGGACAAAGAACAGACTTTTCGAAATTGATTTCCCACCCTAGTCTTTGAAGTGTTTGTACTGTGAGATGGACATGGTCGCGGAGTACATGATAATCCTGATTTACTATCAAAAAATCGTCTAGATAAACTAAAATCCTCACATTCCACCGGTCGCGTAGTATTTGTGCTACAAAATTTGTCAGTATAGAAAATGTTTTCGGTGCTGTGCTCAGACCGAACGGGAGACAAGTCATCTCGAGCAATTCTTGATTGTATACAATTCTTAGAAAGCGTCGGTGTGATTTTGCTACATTCAAGTGAAAGTACGCCTGGTACAAATCGACTTTGCACATCCAGTCGTTGGGTTGAAGAAAATCGGGCACGCGATGCATATTTACGAGGTGGAAGGGCTCCGTAATTATGTAATTGTTTAAGGCTTTCAGATTGAATATTGGACGGGATGTCCCGTCGGGTTTCGGCACAAGAAACAGGGGGGATATGAAACTTGGAGACGTTTGGACCGTCCGTAAAATATGTTGTGCCTTCATTTTTTGTACGATTGATGTCATTTCCCCTGACACGGGTGTATGAAAGGGTCCCCGGGATAGATTTGGGCGCAAAAGTGGGGGTTTCAGAAAAAATGGTATGCGGTAACCTTTTATCAATTTGAGAATTATTTTTGGTGCTCCTAATTTCTCCCATGCATGGTGGAACTGTGCTAGTTGACCAGCTCGAAACCGTTTCGAGTAATTTTTTATATCTTTTTTGGTTTCCTTTGCCCCTGGGAACGTATGCACGACCTCGGATACCTCCACGTTCAGGCCGCGAGCCTCGGTTATGAAAGGAGCCCCTACCGATGTTACGGTAATCAGTTTGACTACTACCCGGCTGGTTAACATATTTAAAGTAAAGGCTAAAGTTACAAATGTAAATTATGAAAATTTAAGTGAAAAGGTTGAGGAGGTATTCCAGAAGGGTAACTTAGCAAAAGTAACTTCAGATCTATTGCAATTAGCTTGCGGTCACCGAGCCGAGGCGATCGAAATGCGTCGGGAATCAATTTCGAGTCAAATAAGAGATCCTTTGGTAAAGGCTAAGATAAATAGAATACCTCCTTCAACAACATATATTTTTGAATCAGAGCCTTTTACCGAGGCCTTAGAAAAGGCAGGCGGGGTTCGCAAAGCATTTTGGCCCCCTAAAACAGAGCAAGTAAAGCCCAATCAATCAAATAGCGGCCCCTCGCGGGGGCAAAGCATTCGGAATCCAATAGTTCCATCGCGTGAAACTCAGTACTACCCTACTGTACATTGTCATGAACAATTTGCGCCAACACAAAATTATGGTAACTATAACCCACCCTCGCGGGGTGGACACCAGTACCCTGCCTATGGCCATGTATATAAAAATATGTAACACCAGACCAAAAATATGTATACCGGCTGGGAACTGCCGGTTCACAAAGTTGCAAATTTTCATCATCATCAAGTTGTTGATCAATTTCAGAAATACCAGCTAATTGGCTATCTGGTATCTTCGTCTATTGCAACTTTAGATGTTGGAATCTCCAAACGAAAATATGATTCAATTTCCGAAAATTCGGACGAAGAGCTATAATCGACAAGTTTGATTCCTGGATTAATATTTTGATTGCATTATTTTGTTTGTCTTTGTACAGTTGGTATCGATGCAATTTCAGCTGATTGATATTCATCAGTGTTATCAGTGACATCGTCTAAAAAGTTAGAGGTAGGGTTCCGCAGGAGATCCTGAGTTTGGGGCATGCAATTTCTGATAAAACAGATGGGGCAAATGCTTCCTCTGGTATCGCGTCGGGATTGAACGGGTAGAGACCAGTAGCTTTGAAGCCATTGACTATATTACTGTGCGTCATACACTTGGGCCAAACTCGAGTAAATATTTTATTGAATGTGGTGTTTGTGAGTGCTCTATTCAGCGCTAGCGTATAATAACTTCAGAACTTCTTCATTTTTCGACCGACTTATCTAGTGGCTGCAGCTCGTGCGTTGTGTTTGAAGGAAGGCAATATAACACAACACCATTTTTATCTGCTACTTCGAGTGCTTCAATTGATAAATGGCACTTAGCAAAATCGAAAATGAGTAAACATTTCCCGGATGCCTTGTATTTAGCTAGGTGCTAGATGAATTCAACAAACAAGTCAGCATAGACCCTTTTGGAGCCATTCTGACTTACGTTCCGGCAGGCAAGTTTTCAGAAAGATCAGGTCTTTGTCTTTTCCCTTTAAAAAGAAGCTTAGGAGAATTCGCTGTTCCTATAGCATTGACAAATATTGCTATTGTAACATTTTCAGCGTGTTCGGGTGCAACCAGGTGTACCCTCTTGCTACCTTTCTCTGCAAGTACTTTATGCTGATTGTGAACTGTAATTCGGCAACCCTTCTCATCCATGTTATACAATCTTTCAGGATGTTGGAGAATGTCCAGTCTCATAACTGTCAACTGAATGTCAGTCGTATAACTCTCCCACACTCTGGAAATGTTGGTGAACAATTGACTTGTTCAGTTTTTGAGCACGAGCTGGATTCATTATTTGCGGCTTACGCTTGCTACTTGAAGGGTTACGCTTCAAAAACTGTCGAAACCAATCTGCACCCGCAATCCTTTTTGATATATTGAAATTGTGTTTGATATCAAATCTTTCACAAAACAAATATGCTCGCTTTCTAATTAACTTTGGTGTGAGAGGTATTCCCATTTCTGCAAAACTTTCCAAGGGCGTACCCAGGATTTCAGCTGGGGGGGGGGGGGGGGGGGGGCAGCTCATACCTGTTACCTGTTTCGAGAAGATGGTCGGTCAGGTATATTGAAACAAGAAAATTGACGTTTATTTTATCTTCTAGGGGCAGGGGGGTGCATCAGCCCCCCCCCCCTTATCTGGGTACGTCTATGAAACTTTTGATCCTCGAACATAAATAATTTTCTTGAGCATTTGTTAAGACCGGTTTTCTTCCCAAACGTTTAACATATTGGCCTGTTGTCATATGATCCCTTAAAGTTCGTCGCGGTGTTTTATATTTAAGCGCTATGGCTCGGTGACTCAATTTTCCTTTTCGCACAGCTCTCAAAGCAGCTTTCAAATTATCTTCTGACCAGGACTCTCCTCTCTTTTTACGAGGAGATATGTTTTGATACCTTAAAAGAAAATAAAAGTAAACTTAATTGATAACATGGAAAATAATGCTCATTAGTTTTAAAATGTATAATCTTAATCGAACACGTTACAAATTTGTATCTCCAGACAAAATACATACTTCAAATTAAGGGCACTCGCATTAACTCTCTTTAAAAAAATACTATAAAACAGGAAAAAAAATATCTTTGATAATGAGGATATTTTGATAATGAGGGTATACTTATTAGTCCTTGTAAATAATGCTGAAGAAGAAGCAGAATAAATAATGGAGTTTATTTCAAATAACATTTCTCTATCATCAATATTTGTTTGGCTGGAGGTTGTTGTGGCAAAATTAAAATTGGGTTAAACCTAGGTTAAGTTGAAACTTAGATACATAAAAGAGATAAATAACCCCCTAGTCACTAGGGCCTAGTAGATATAAACACCTAGTTAACAATAAAAAAACATCATTTTTTTAAGTCCTGCACACTCTTTCCTTCCCGCTAACCAATAATTTGTAACAATAAAACCACGTTTTAAATCATCCACGATTTCATCAGAACCCTTTTTGATGTAACAGTTTACATCATAGACCGTTTTTCTGGCTTGCTTTGTTAGCACTTTATTTAACCGCATGTTCGACCGGCATTGTAGCATTGATCATTGCTCTGCAGTTGTCGCTTGTTCTGCAGTACGAACTTCACAGACACGAGCGCGCGAGAGTATTTTTTTAAAGATGAGCAACGCACATAACGCTGTTGCTCGTGCAACGTTGGACTATAGTGCACGCCCGATAACTGCGGCGGCGCTGTCTACGGGCTACTGAGTAATTGTGCATAATAGTTCAGCTTTCCGCCACAAGACATGAAAGGTAATGCACCAAAATATACAAGGCTTTTCTGGCAAGCAACTAGAATTAGAAATGTTTTTAGAAAGCGAAAGAATAGATATACTTTGTATGACAGAACACTGGCTGCAAGAGTGTGCAATGCAGTTCAGCATACCAAATTATAAAGTGATCAGCTGTTTCAATAGAAAGACTAAAACTAGAGGTGGTTCCTTAATTTTAGTAAAAGATGGTTTTAAGTGTAAAGAACGAAAGGATATTGTTAGTCTTTCTAGCGAAATGAATGCTGAAGTCTCGTGTGTTGAGATGGAAAAATATACTATTGTTAGTGTGTACAGGCGGGGCGAAGGAGATTTTGAAGTCTTTGAATCAGTGATGGAACAAGTTCTTCAACTTGCATCCAGTAACAAGTCCAAACGCGTCATAGTTTGCGGCGACTTTAACGTAGATTTACTAGACACCGCAAACCGCTCTATTCGCACTAGGATCCTAGCAGTATTTAAGTCTTACAATATGTGCAATGTCTTTCTGGAGCCTACACGAATAACGGCTACCTCCGCTACTTGTCTAGATAACGTATTCTGTGAATGTAGTATTCACGATAAACAAATAGTTAAGGCATTAAGTTCAGACCACACTGGTCAGATTGTAGTATTTGAAGAAAGTAATGCTATAAAGCCCGTTAAAGTATTGTGTAGACCAGTAACTTTGAAGAAAATGGAAAAATTTCGTTGTGGACTAGTGTCAAGTCTACCGTTAACACCTTACTGTGAAGATCCGAACTCATTATATTCCAATCTGCGGAATTTGAAAAGGTTTTCAATCTGACAAAAGTGAGACCGGACAACAAATCAAAATTCTCTGAATGGGCAACAGAGGATTTAAGACAGAGCAGGTCCAGACTATATGAATTGTATGAGCAAAAATCCTATGATCACAGTCCTGAGTTTAACGTCTTTGTCAAAAATTATTCTAAAAATTTTAGGAAAGACTGCCACAAAGCCAAGTGCCTACATCTTAACAATAAAATCAAAGCTTCTGGCGACAAAATTAAAACTACATGGAACATTATTAAAAAAGAGACAGGCAAGGTTAGGTCTAGTGAATCTAGTTTTAATTTAAAAGTTAACGACCAATTACTCTCATCAAACGAGGACTAACGCATTTGAAAAGTTCTTCAGTACCATACCAATAGTAACAACAGAAGCACTACCATCCTCTTCTGAAAAGTCTTTAGATTACTTGGTTGAAAATGTGCCCCAAAACAAGGATGGCTTTAACTTTAAGCCAATAGGCTCTATAACTATAGTTAAAACATTTAAACTTCTTAGCATGAAAAAGACTGAAGATTTATGGGGCATGTCGGTTAACGTGGTTAAATCAGTAATCGATGTGATTGCACCATACATGGCAATCACATTCAATAGTTGTATAGCAAACGGAGTTTTTCCTGACCTCATGAAAATGAGCAGATTAATACCACTTTTCAAATCCGGTAGTAAACAAGACCCTGCCAACTTCAGACCTGTATCTGTATTGCCAGTGTTGAGCAAGGTGTTTGAAAAGGTCATATTGAGTCAACTACTCTCTCACTCCTCCACAAAAACAGTTCGTTATAGTGCGTGGGAAGGATCACAGGATGCGGTTGGTATTTTCTGTGATCTTTGCAAGGCCTTTGACTGTGTGGACCATCAAACTCTTTTGCTCAAACTTCAACACTATGGTATCAAAGATAATGCGTTAAAATTAATGGAATCTTATTTAATAGAAAGATTACTAAAACTAGATATAAACAGATGCAAGACCACTGGAACCCATATGAATATTGGTGTACCCCAGGGTTCTATCTTAGGTCCGTTCCTTTTCTTAGTGTACATGAATGACCTGCCTTATATGGTGGAAAAAAAGACTCAGATTGTTCTATTTGCTGATGACACATCTATTATTTTCAAGGTGAAAAGACAAGAAGAAATTCTAGACGACGCAAATAGTACACTCTCTCATGTGTTAAGTTGGTTCAATGTAAACAACCTGTTATTAAACTCAAAGAAGACTAAATGTATCAAATTTTGTTTGCCTAATGTACGACAGGTTGAAAGCAGTGTGAGAATAGGATCTGAAAGATTGGACCTCGTTGAAGACACAATCTTTCTCGGAATCACCATAGATTCGAAACTTCAATGGGGTCCTCACATAACTAATCTCGCACGAAGACTTAGCTCAGCCGCTTTTGCGGTCAGACAAATCAGATATCTTACAGATGTTGAAACTGCCAGATTGGTTTACTTCAGTTATTTTCACAGTATTATGTCTTATGGAATATTGCTCTGGGGGAGAGCAGCAGATATAAATACGATATTTTTCGTACAAAAAAGGGCGATATATCAATTAGATGCTAGAGAATCATTAAGAGAAAAATTCAAAGAAATTAATATACTTACGGTTACCTGTCAATATATATACGAGAATATCATGCATGTAAGAAAAAACATAGCTTTATTTAAAATTGTAGGTGATAGCCATACAATTAACACTAGAAATAAAAATAGGTTAGCACTACCATTATTTAGACTAAGTAAAGTAGGCACATCATTCATGGGGCACTGTATTCGCTTCTACAATAAAATACCACAGGAATCATTGATCCTTCCTGAAAAGAGGTTCAAAAACTATGTTAAAAATGAGCTGATAAGAAAGTCCTATTATAGTATTAAGGAATACTTAGATGACAAAACTGCATGGTCCATACCATCTTAGCGCACAGAAATTCGACGAGGGGCGATAGATCAAGTCTATCACTCGCCGGCGAATTTCCTTAGACCGAAACCAGTACCAGTTGTAAAGTCACTTTTAAAAAAAAAAAGGTATGGGGGAGTTTCTTGCCGTTTCTTCTTAACGCCGAGGCCCACCTTCCGAAACGGTGTAGTCTTTTTTATATAAAAAAAATTGACTTGTAGTTATAAGTAAGTATAATTTTGACGTTGAATAAGATAATTTATTTATTTATATTCAATAAAAAAAATGACTCTGACTCTGAGGTGGGCCTGCTGCGTTCCGAATGCTGCGACCGACACAGACCGACATACGAAAGTATTTTTATCGAACCTGAAACGGATCACAGGCTCGCCTTCGACTCGTTGGTCGTTGGGTCAATGAGGGTTGTGGGCATGCTCATCGTCCCCATATGGGTAGATCCGCGGCTGCCATTAAACAAAAGCAGCAATGTGAGGAAGTTTCGATGCAGTGTTTGGAGACATTTCAACGGAATAAAGCCGATTTTTATGACGATTCATCACGACGAAACATGGGTCCACCACTTCACCCCTGAGACGAAAAAAACAAATGAAACAATGGACTGAAAAGGGAGAACCGTCTCCAAAGAAGGCGAAGTCAGTTTCATCTGCTGGCAATGTCATGGCGTCAGTATTTTGGGAAGCGCATGGGATATTTTTTATTGATTATCGTCAAAAAGGCGAAACAATAAACGGCGAGTACTAACTAAAACTATTGCAGTGTTTGAGTGAAGAAATTAAGAAAAAACGGCCGCATTTAGCGAAGAAGAAAGCGTTGTTTCATCAGTACAATGCACCAGTTCACAAGTCTATGATATATTGCTATGGTAAAAGTTAATGACTCGAAGTTTGAATTGCTTCCCCATGCACTTTTCTTTTAAATATATTTATAAATTTATCTATCTCAGCTTATTTGTTATTTATTTAGCTTGACACCATCTTGCAAATGACGGGAAAATAAGACGATAGTCTGCCCTGCTCCACTACTAATGTTCAGGCTTCTCAGCACCTAATGACCTCGTAGGGGCCCATAGCTACGAGGTAGCGTGACGATCAGGTGCCAAGAAGTGATGAACGTTTGCGATTCACCGAGCTGAAGTTATGTGGGGTAGATCTAACCTGGTCTGTGCTTCGGTCCCGTCACTTCCTGTCTCTCTGCAAGGCCCGGGTGCACCCTAGGCTCTTCTTGGTAGACAGGTTCTTCAGCCAACCAGGTATGACTGGCGGGCCAGCTTCAATGAGCACAGTGTTCCAACACAGGTTATGTTCTACGTGGTAAATACAAATCGGGCACGAAAATCCGAACTTTATCTGGTTCGAGAGACAACAACACACTCAGCTATATTAACAATCCTGAGGGAATCCCGAATACATTCCAGATGCCCTGCGATTTAATTTTAAACCCCTAACCAAAACGCGTTTACATTGCGAGGGCTTTCGTCTGTCAGTTGTCAAAACTGCCTGATTGACAGCTAACGTCAAAATTAAAATGACCGTTCAGAAACCATCGATCGAATATCGATTTGGAATCGAACAATCACCCGCCCGGACAGGCACCCACCTGTCCCCTAATCTACGGGCAGCCGAGACAACGTTGCTACCGCTCGTTTTAGAACCGAGCCTCCTACTAGAACCTCTGCAGACCGGGGGGTCCCGTCCTTGCCAGGGATCAAGTTAACAATGCGCCCCCTGCGCCAACGTAGTGGCGGTAGGTTAGCATCCTTAACCAGAACGAGGTCACCAACACTAGGGGGGCTAGTTTTGTCAGTCCACTTAAGGCGCTGTTCTAAGATATGCAGATACTCGAGCGACCAACGCTTCCAGAAATTCTGAGTAAACTGCTGCAACATCTGATACCTTGACAACCGATACAATTTCACTCCCTCGAAGGGGTGCTCGGGCAACGCGTTAAGTGGCTGTCCTATCAAGAAATGGCCTGGGGTCAGAGCCTCCAGGTCATTTGGATCCGAGCTGAGCGGACACAACGGTCGCGAATTGAGAACGGCCTCGATCTTACAAAACAATGTCGCGAGCTCCTCAAAAGTCAGCGCGGTCTGACCTACTATACGCCCTAAGTGCGTCTTAGCTGACTTAACTACGGCCTCAAAAATCCCACCCCAGTGGGGGCAAATCGGTGGGCTGAAGGTCCACTGTATACCCCGACGGGAGAGGGCCGTTCCAATATCCACTTTATTTACATTCAAAAAGTTGACTATCTCTCGTAAGTATCGTTTCGCACCTATGTAGTTAGTGCCGTTATCAGAGCGGATCAAAGTTGGAAGTCCCCTTCGAGAAACAAACCTATCCAAACAAGCAATGAAAGCCTCTGTCGAGAGATCAGCAACGAGCTCGAGATGTACCGCCTTGGTGGATAAACAAACAAACACACATAGGTACGCCTTGTATTGCTTAGCGGTACGCAATCGTGAACTCTTCACCATAAAAGGTCCTGCAAAATCCGTACCAACACCTGAAAACGGTCTGACCTCATTCACACGATCAGGGGGCAAGTCCCCCATGAGAGGTTGCATCGTGGCAGCCTTAAGTCGATAACAAGGCATGCACCGAAACACGATGTTCCGTATGACACGGCGGGCAGATAAGATACAAAACTCCCGCTGGAGCGTGGCCAACAACGCGTTACAGCCGGCATGCGCGTTTTTAATATGACGATCAGTCACCAGCAATTCAACTAACTGTCCCCCCTTGGGGAGCAGAAGTGGGTGACGAGCCGAATACGACAGATTCGCATTGCGCAATCTTCCTCCTACCCGAAGTAACCCGGTGGAATCAACAAAGGGGTTGAGACGCGCGACGGCTCCCTTCAATTTCGAACGTCCACTTCGTATAATCTCCAATTCTGCCCCAAACTTCAAGGACTGTACCAACCGGACCAAATTCAGCAGCGACTCGTTTCGCTCTGCCGGAGTCAGAATAGGGTTCAACGTTCGCTGATCGCGAGGAGTACGACAATTTCGAGCGAATCTCCTAATCCAAGTGGAAACGTTTATCATCTTGTCAAGTGAGCTATACCGGTCCAGCAGAAACCCGGCGCCAGGGTCCTCAGCCTTCTGGGTAACATGCACGGCCGCTCTGGGGCCATGATCCGAAGATACTACTACATGGCTGTGGGGCCAGTCCGATTCTCTCTTGGCAAGCCAGGGTGGTCCCCACCACAAATGGTGTCTAACGAGTTCAGGAGCCCGCAATCCCCTGGATGCACAATCAGACGGGTTCAATTCTCCTGGTACATATCTCCAGGTCAGTGGGACCATCGACGACACAATCTGGGAGACACGGTTCGCAACAAAAACCTCTAAGTTATGGACCGAAGCCTTCAGCCAGCACAAAACAATCTGGCTGTCCGTCCAAGCGTACACCGTATCCTTCAAAACCACTGACTCACGCAACACTGTTAGAGTGTGATTCAAAAGTTTGGTCAAAAGAGCAGCCCCGGACAGTTCCAGTTTTGGAATCGTCATCCTTGTCCGAATAGGCGCTACCTTGCTTTTTGCCAAAACCAAACGCACGTCGACCTCCCCGGTGGAGGTGACGGTTCGCAAATAAACCGCTGCCGCAAACCCTCGTTCAGAGGCATCACAAAACCCGTGAAGGGTTGCCCTGTAATCCCCAGCAGGGACCAATTTCCTCGGCAGCGATACATTATTTATGTCCGATAGCGAAGTGAACATTTGCGTCCAATCAGTCAACAAATCACCTGAGAGGTGGGTGTCCCAGGTCAACTGAGCCGCCCATAGCCTTTGCATAAAACATTTGAGAGCAAAGGTGACTGGAGAAATCCATCCATTCGGGTCGAACGTTCTCGCAATCGTTGACAGTACTGACCGCTTCGTCCAGGCCTTCGGTGTTTCTAAAACCACCCGATAGGTAAACTCATCATGGACGGGCCGGTACTGAATTCCAAGCACTGACAACATGTTAGGGTTGTCAGGATTCTCAAAAACGTGCGGGTCTTGTTGAAACTCATCTGGGAGACCAGCCATCAACTCAGGGGAGTTGGACATCCACTTGCGTAGTTCATAGCCGCCTCGTTCCAGCAATTGAACGAGCTCGTTACGTCGGTCCAGAGCTTCCTCTACACTGGCTGCCCCTGTGCAGACGTCATCGACGTACAAATCTTGCTCCAGGATAGCAGCGGCTCTAGGATAGCTCACACGGTCACGCGACGCCAACTCCCGCAGGGTACGCATCGCCAAATACGGGCTAGACCGTAACCCATACGTGTTCGTGTTCAACTCATAGACCTTGACTGGCTCGGCCGTGGACTCACGCCAAAGTATCAACTGATACCTTCTGTCAGCCGGATGAATTACCGTTTGCCTAAACATCATCCGAATGTCTGCGACAAATACAACCTGGTGCCTCCGAAAGCTCGTGAGAATATCCGAAATATCACGACTCAACTTGGGTCCCGAATGTAGACACTGATTCAGGGACATCCCGTTCGAGGTAGGTGCTGACCCATCAAAAACAACTCGAATCTTGCCGGTAGGGGTTCGTAGGACGGCATGGTGTGGAAGGAAACAATGATCCTCAGATCTCCAGTCCACACCCGATACCGACATGTGTCCTAACGACTCATACTCCCTCATGAAATCGACGTATTTTTGTTTAAATACGGCGTCCCTTGACATCCTACGCTCCATCGACATCAATCTCGTCTCAGCCATCTTCCTAGATTCTCCTAGTGGCGGTCGATCGGCCCTGAAAGGCAGTCGAGTTACAAAACGACCAGAACGAAGGCGACCAGTACTATTCTGGTAAAACAACCCGCACTCTTCTTCGTCTGCGTCGACTCGACAAACGGTGGGAGGTTCCTCTATCTCCCAGAAACGTTGGATAGCGTCTGACAACGCTGAGCCAATAAGTATGCCATCTGACTCGGCAGGCCTAACCATTGGCAATGCCGGACCCATGATCACGTGACCAAACTTAGTATCCACAGCAATCAAACCGTCCGGCTGAAGAACTCGCCGATCCGACAACAGAAACCTACCCAGAACGTCTGCTCCCAGTAGCAGGTCGACCGGGGCTGGAGTGTCATATCGGGATCCGCCAACTTGAGTCCTGATGTCAGGAATCGAACGGCCGGATTCCACTTCACCAAGGGGTGTCTGCCCATGACATGCGTCATTACTAAAGCTTGCACGGATGTTTTTGTCAAAATGTCATAACGTGGAGAGAACGTGATCACCGATTGACCAACTACATTCGTAACCGTAACATTCCCCACGCCCCGTATTGATTTATTATACCTATTTACCTTGAGGCCCAACCATTTTGCTAAATCATTCGATACAATGCAGCCCTGAGCTCCAGAATCTAATAGGGCGCGAACGTATGTTGGGTTGCCCGCCAAATCCCAAACAAGCACAGAGGCGATCGGTAACACCACCGTCTCCGGTTGGGGGGCAACAAATGGTTGGGCCGCAAATTCCTAGCGAGGGCCCCCGGGGCCCCACTCTGCCTGTAACCGATCAGGTATGCAGCTATACGCCAGAGGGTCCCATTGTACAAATGGCCCACGCGCCGGTTCCATTGCCACCCTACGATTCCCCGTAAAGGGGGATGGGCGTGAATTCAACCGTGGCCGCTCCATGAGCGGGGGGGACATCACATGTGACCGACGAGGACGAGGCGACGGGCGGGGCGACAACTGAGGCGGCGTCCGAACCGCACCCGCATAGCTCGAAGGTGTCCCATGCCACCCGCCCGTTACGGCCTGCTCAACACACCCAATGTCCCGCTGAGTCGGATGCTGAGTCGCAACCGAAAACTCAGGGCCCCCCATGTAATGATCCTCTGAGTGCGGCACTGCACCCTAGTACTGCCCTGTGCACGTGGGGACGTTGGCCCGTGAGTTGCGCTCCGAGTCGCAAACGAATTCTCAGGGCCCCATGCCGTGTCACCCTGGGTACGGCCCTGTGGTGGCTGTTGGCCGGACCGGTTCATGCACAACAGATTGTTGTGGGGCCCACCACAATATCTGCACATTTGTGTGCGCGTGCAGTCCCTAGCCATGTGTGGCCCGAGGCACAGGAAACACCAGCTCCGCTGCTTGGCCATCCGGCGCCGACCCTGAACCCTAAGTTCCCCGAACTTATTGCAATTGGCCACAGCATGGCCAATCTGCCTACAACATGGGCAGGTCTCACCATGTGGGGTCAATTCACTCACAGTTCCATACGACTGCCGGTTGGTGCGGTCATTCCTCGTCGGAGGGCCCCTACTCACAGCGCTCCCGGCAGCTCTCTGTGGCTCCGAAGGATGGGTGACCGTCAACCCCAAATTCTCTGCCCGTCGAGCCTCCTCTTCCAAAAATCCGACCAAGTCAGAGAAGGCGGGCAGGTCCTCGGCCGACCTCCCGTGAGACTGTTCGAAACGAGTCTGCACGTCAGCGGGTAGGCGGGAAAGTACAATGTACAACAGTAAGTACGACCATTCACCAACCGGAAGTCCAAGATTCTCTAGAGCCTTGGTGACGGACAACAATGGGTTCAAAACCTCCGTCTGTATGGCCCCGACCTTGTTCACAACCGGGATGCTAAACAAACGGTTCAGTTGGGCATCGGCCAACCTCCGTTTGTTGTGGTAACGTCTGACCAACAATTGCCTGGCCGTCTCATAGTTACCCTCCATAACTGTCAAATGAGCGACCAGCTCCCTAGGCTCACCCCTCAATGCTGCCACCAGCTGAGCCATCTTGACAGACTTGGTAATGTCCGATCGCATGTGCACCAAACTGTCGAACAGATTGATGAAGCTCATCCATTCACCGGACACGCCGTCAAAAGTAGGCATAGTTATGGCAGGTAACCTGGACCCCGATCCCTGATGCGGCAGAGGTGCTTCAATGTCACCACCATGGCTGGACTCGCGCTGTCTACGTATGTCCGCAGCCTTCTGCGTGATAGCAGCTGCCATCTCCATACATTGGTCGACATCCCCTATCAACCGTGACAGCCTGTCAGGTGCACAACCATCAACTGATTCCGCCTGCGCGGACAATTCGAGCACCCTATTGTAACGTTCCTTAACGTCCATAGACCGCTCCAATACCACATCATGCCTATGTAAACGGTCTATCAGACCCTGTGCGGAGGAAAACCATCTTAGTTCCTTAGAAACACCCTTCTGGATTTCAGATAACGACATGATCGGAACGATACTTACTCACAATTTGCAGTAACTCAATTTTATTGGACCCTCCAGTCTATAACCCAAACGAGGGAACCCTAAACTATAACTTAAACAATGTTGTTTTCCTTAAAAAATAGGAACCGAGTTTTATATCTATATAAGTTATATTTATATAGTCAATTATCAAATATTATATCTATATAGTCAATATTAGTTCAAGTTATAAATTGCTATAAATTGAAAACAATGTAATATCCTGCTATCAATAGATGTAACTACCTATGTTAACCAAAACATTCATTCAATAGCATTACTAGACCACTAATAGATTGACTAACTGGTAATTCAATGCAAATTTCAATTCAATATCTGTCTGTCTACTACCAGCAATAGACTTATAGCTTACAATACTACCAATCTATGTGGATACAGGAACAACCATGTTACTTAACCGCCTATACCTACAGATTGATAGTCCCAAATCGTGCCTTCCTGGAGCCCTTGACGGCTGCAAATCTCAGGAAGTCACGCTCTAGCTACCAAAATGTTCAGGCTTCTCAGCACCTAATGACCTCGTAGGGGCCCATAGCTACGAAGTAGCGTGACGATCAGGTGCCAAGAAGTGATGAACGTCGGCGATTCACCGAGCTGAAGTTATGTGGGGTAGATCTAACCTGGTCTGTGCTTCGGTCCCGTCACTTCCTGTCTCTCTGCAAGGCCCGGGTGCACCCTAGGCTCTTCTTGGTAGACAGGTTCTTCAGCCAACCAGGTATGACTGGCGGGCCAGCTTCAATGAGCACAGTGTTCCAACACAGGTTATGTTCTACGTGGTAAATACAAATCGGGCACGAAAATCCGAACTTTATCTGGTTCGAGAGACAACAACACACTCAGCTATATTAACAATCCTGAGGAAATCCCGAATACATTCCAGATGCCCTGCGATTTAATTTCAACCCCTAACCAAAACGCGTTTACATTGCGAGGGCTTTCGTCTGTCAGTTGTCAAAACTGCCTGATTGACAGCTAACGTCAACATTAAAATGACCGTTCAGAAACCATCGATCGAATATCGATTTGGAATCGAACAGCTAAGGTATTCTATATTATATTGGTTTCATCTCTCTGAGTTCGATTGCCAGTATTGTAATAAAAAGCTCAGATAGCTAACTAAGGAATAAATGACCATTGAAATTGGCCGGCTTACTATCAGATCCAGAAACAGCGAGGTGAAAATGTTCGCTTGATAGTTATCCGAATCTTTATCTGGGGCTGGAACAATCAAAATCAAATCAAAATCAAAAATGTTTATTGTTTAACCATGAGTATTATTTAACACAGTGTAAGCTGAAGCCGTCTTTTAAGTATGAAAATACCTGTGCCAGACGACTTCGCTCTCTGACCCAAGTCTTATTATATCATAAGTTAAACAATTAGAAATAGATTAAATAATAACAAAGTTAAATTTTACTTTAAGGTTACTAAAGATTTTAACAATAATTAAAATTAGTTAAATTAAGTATTAAAATAATAAATATATATTAAACATTCAGTATACAGGTTATTTGTGTGTGTGTGTGTGTGTGTGTGTGTGTGTGTGTGTGTGTGTGTGTGTATGTATGTGTGTGTGTGTGTGTGTGTGTGAGGGTGTGTGTGTGTGTGTGTGTATTTGTATGCGTGTGTATCATGGTGTCTGTGTGTGAGTAATTTGAAAGGTGTCTACCAGTTTGGAATTATTTATATTATCAGTAACTACTTATATATCAATATTGGGTGTGAAATTATCTACTTATTTTAATTATTAAGTTCTCTGTTTCTTCGTATGTTTTAGAATATATAGTTTCAGTCAAGGCTTTTTTACATTCTTTTTTGTTTTTCGAGTATAAGTCAAGGCTTTTATTTAAATGGTTGTATAGGTGTGCTGACTGATATTTAAACTGCCTGCGAGCGAACATAGATTTGTAATTAGGCAAATTGATTATTACATGTTTCCTTCTTTTATTTGCAAAGTTTGGGTCAAAGGTTGTTGTATTGTGAGTTTTTAGTACTGAGTTAATAATATATAATTTTCTTACTGTTAGAAGTTTACTCAGGGAGTAAAGTTCCTCTGTCGGAAATTTAAACGGCTTAAAATACATCACCTTTATTGAAGCTCTCTGAGCTCTTTCTATTTCTATAAATTTAGTTTTTGCAGCTCCCCCCATATTGGAATACAGTAGCTTATTACTGATTGCGCCAGTGCCACGTATATTTTGTTGCGTAGTAACGGTGTAGTGATATGTCTTAATGATTTAAAGATCCAAATTAAACGTCTCACTCTAGTGCTAACCATATCTATGTGTGGGAACCAAGATAGCCGCTGATCAATAATTACGCCGAGATATTTAGTTTTTGATATTTTAGAGATAGAGGGGCAGTTACAGTTTTGTTGGTCAGTACAGTCAGTATGGATTTTAATATCAAAGTGGTCAGGTGGTTGAGTTCGATCATACTTTGCAAAACAAATATAATTCGTTTTAGCCGCATTGAGGGTTAGAAGATTAGAGTTTAGCCAGCGCGTAACTGTGGACAGACCTGCCTCTGCATTTATACGAGTTAAATCCCAATTCGTATTTGAGTAAACAAGAGCGGTATCGTCCGCGTATGAGACAATTTTTGTGTTTTCTATATTAAGGTTGCATAAATTGTTTATGTATACAAGGAACAATGTAGGTCCTAAAAAACTGCCCTGTGGGACTCCATAGGATATTTCAACTTCGTCGCTAATATATTGACCCACTTTAACCTTCTGTTTCCTGTCTGATAGGTAGTCTTTAAGGAGCCTAAGCGAGATGTCCCTTATGCCTATTCTCTCTAGTTTTTGTACTAGGATGGGGATACAAACTGTATAAAAAGCTTTTTTTAAGTCTAAGAACACAGCCAAACACTTCTTACCAGAGTCAACTTGTTCAATAATATGTGTTGTTAGGGCTGTTACGGCATCGTCAGTTGACCGGCCATCTCTAAAACCATATTGTGCTTTAGACAATATATTAAAACTATTTAAATAGTTAATAAGTCTATTATTTATTACTTTCTCTATTATTTTAGAGATGGACGGCAGAACCGAGATTGGTCTGTAATTATTAACGTCAATCTTCTCTCCACTTTTGTGTACAGGAGTTATAACCGATTTTTTTAAGATTTGTGGGAAAATTCCTTGTGAAAAGCAAAGATTTGTAAGATGGCAGATAATAGGTATTAGTTCACACTTAGCCATTTTTAGAAAGCGAGAAGGTATACAGTCATGTCTTGGCGCACTATCAGATTTCAGTCCCATAAGTACTGCGTTAATTTCAACCTCATCTGTTTTTAAAAGTACAAAGGAATTAGGTTGGTTTTCTTGTGTATTGTCCTTATTATTATAAGTTTGAGTTTGGTTTCCCATTATAATTTCAGCCAGCTCTTTACCAATATTCGAAAAATAGTTATTTACATAGTTAATAGATTCTTTATTGCAAGATTTAATATTAAGTAGTTTTAAGTTATCTGTTTTATTGCCTTTTAAATAAGTTATTGATTTTATACTATCCCATAAACACTTAGAGTTCTTTGTTGATTCAGCTAATTTGTTTCTAGCATAATTACGCTTTAGTTTTTTAATAAGATTATTACAAAAATTGCGATATCTTCTGTATGTTATTTTAATTATGTCATTGTCAGGTTTTAGTTTACATTGGTTTTGAAGTTTATTTCTGTGTCTAATACATTTTAAAATACCTGTTGTCATCCATGGTTTCAATGTTATTTTGTTCTTGGGTATATTTACAGTTTTTGTATTATCTCTTAAAGTTTCAGATATTGTATCAACAAGCATCTCCACAATATAATTTTGATTATCACTTAGTAAAAGCCGCGTTAAATTCTTTTCTGCCAGATCTAGCAAGGCATTATTAAAATCTGTGACGGTTTTAACCTTTGTGGAACTTTAAATATAATTTTGATCAGATAAATTTAGAAATATCATAGAATGATCTGCGATCGTTGTGTTAATGACTGCAATTTGCGCTGCCATTTTAGGTTTGTCAAGCTTCAGCATGAAGTGGTCGAGGCAGCTTTCCATCCTAGTGGGTATGGTGTGACCTGTCACAATGCCATGTATACACAACATATTTAGATAGTTTTGTCTATTACTAATTTCATTATTTTGTTCCTTATCATTCGGGATTAGATCTATGTTAATGTCTCCTGTTATAAT
Organism: Argyresthia goedartella; assembly: GCA_949825045.1. Taxonomy (NCBI): domain Eukaryota; kingdom Metazoa; phylum Arthropoda; class Insecta; order Lepidoptera; family Argyresthiidae; genus Argyresthia; species Argyresthia goedartella. The sequence continues at coordinate 1,817,405 of OX463811.1, read as the reverse complement.
TATATTTTTGCATGTTTTTATGGATTCTAAGTGTGTATTTAGTGAGTTAATAAACTGATCAGCATTCGTAATAGATGGGGAACGGTATATGCCCAGGATGGCGGTGTTGTATGTATCTATCTGTAGGCATGATGCATGATCTAGTCTAATCTCCCGAATATTAGTTACAACTATGTCTCTTTAAACTATGTCTGAGTTAAAAGAGACATAATTGTCTAGGACTGGAATTGGCTTAGCTGAATTAAGGCGGCATTCAGATAAAATGATTATGTCCGGTATGAATTTTAAGATATTTAAGTTTAGGTGTAGGTCATCAATATTTCTATACACACTTCTCATGTTTTGGCAAATAATTTTCAAGTCTTTTTCTTTGAGCGGGATATATTGTGAGAGATCGTCAATTTCACAGCGGACTGAGTGAGCCTCTTGCATGTTATCTATGTCCTCTATAGCATTATTTGTGTTATCCATTTATGTATAGAAAGAATCCAAAGGTGTACCATAGTGACTTTACAGCTTATTTTCTAATAATAATGTAGATATATGTTATTTACCTATTGATTTTTATTATATAATTATAAACTGGCAGTCCTGAAATACTCGTGTGTGTAAGTGAAGTAAGAGTTATGTATACTATAGTGTGTTTGGTGTCATGTGTGTGTGGTGGCTCCTGCTGTGTTCCTATAATCTCAGCTAAGAAATACGCAACTGGGGCGGTGCATTCCGTGCGTAGCAGCGACCAGTACAGACCGCGGGACGTAAGAGGCGGCGACGTGCGGGTGACATGCCGCCGCTCGCGCACGTGCAGTTGTGTACCGATCTCTGCCATCACAGGACCCGTGCAGCCCTGTCTCATACCAGTCATTCGTCTCCTACTCGCTTTATTGTATGTTTTTATTATTGTTTTGCAGGAGTATCAGGACCCACCTGTGTTTGTGCACGTGAACTTGTACAAGATGTAATTAGTTAGCAGAATAGACCACAGTAATATCATGAGTAGAACACAACAACAACCTATAACAATACACAGTCGGAGTTCGGTTAGTCACTTGTTCATGAGACGTTGAACCTGCTCCTCACTAGTGATAGTAATAAACGGTGAAACTTCATTCCTTCTGATATTCACTTTACCATAGGCAGTCCAACAGAATTTGTAGCCCCGAGATTTGGCGAGATCCCGAGCTAGGAAATATAGTCGCGCGGCCTTAGGTGTAAGTTGCTCAGCAATAAAGACTGGTTCGTCAGGTTTTTCAAGTATTCCTAGGTGCTTCGCACATAGCTTTGCCGTTTTGTTTTTGATGTTATATCTCTTTGTGGCGGTTAGTATATCCTTTTTCATTATGCTTGACTGTAGCTCCACTATCACAGTTTTGTTGTGTTCCTTCTTTTTCACTCGAAATATATCTCTTACGTCCGTCTTGGAAAATTGTTCCATACCAATAGTCTTAGAGAGTTCCTCTGTCATTTTTATCAGGTCGTCCTGCGTCTCATCTTTTTTGTAAGGGATGTTTCTCAATTCAATGCAGGTTTTTCTATTTTGCCTATGTAAATCCTCAAGTTTATCCTCCAACAATGCAATGTATTCCCGATCATTCTTTTTGTCAGCTTCCATTACATCAAGTTTATTTTTGAGATCATCATTTTGCTCACTTAGATGCGTTAAGGAGTTTTTAATATCAGTAATGGTTTGACAGATATCCTTAAAGATTCCTGATTCCTGGTCTTGCTTCGTAATGAAAGATTGAATCATGGCCCTTATATCTTCCTTAAATTCATCATAGTCATTATTCTCATTTCTCTTTCTTTTTAATCGGGTTGCCACATAAGTAGGCGCGGTTACTTCTTGTTGGCCTATTGTAGAAATGTCTGATTCCGAGAGAGACTTATTCAGTGTAGTTTCCATTTTAGTTTTGCCAAAAAGCGTGTGATAAAAAGATGATCGTGTCAAATCCGAGTGGAGTGTCTTAGTAGTTGCGCTACGGAGATAGCTCGTAGCTCGTAGCAGCCAAAAGCGTAGCACTCAGGCGCCCTTGCTGAGTGAGTAGGAAAGCAGTATAATGCTGTGTTGCTTCCCCGAGTTGTAGCAGCGCGCGCGGCACGGCACGGTGGTGGCGTCGAGTGGCAGATCACGTTGTTGCGGCGTGATGCGGCGGCGGGAGCAGGACAGCAATTATATGATGTACCACGGCGAGCGCTTGGTGGGAGATGCGTCCGAGGTCACTGTCTTACGCTTGCACTAAAATGACACGACTCGTACTACTATTAGAGGTGATATTCGCGTGAGGTATATTTTTGATTTTAGAAAACTAACTAGCGGCACGTCTGCTCGCGGCTAAGACTTGGACGAGAGGGGATCGCCCCTTAACAGTTTGACCTAATGCGATAGATTAGTTTACTTAACTATCTTATACTTTTACCTATACTATACACAAAACCTAATTTCTATAACATATAGTCTCCAGTGCTATTCTTATGAATTCACTCAGCGAACACGAGGACAGGTCTAATTTCTTGTCGATACGGTTGAGCGTCACAGGGGGCGCGTGAGCGGTACCTTCTGGAGCAGGTTGGTGCAGGACTAATTTAAAAATATATACTAACTAGCTGACCCGGCCACGCGTTGCTGTGGCTAACGTTTTTGTCATTCAAAGTATTTATTCAAGTAGTTGAAAATAACAATGGATTCTTGTGGCCCCACACTAGGCAAAGCCTGTATCGTGGGTGCCCTGTCATATTACATTGTTGTAAACTATTTAAGGGGAACGGTAGGAGAACATCAGACATGGGCACCACCATGCTTTTTACATAGATGCCATTTGTAAAAAAACTTGGCGACCTTCATGATCGATTTTCTACTACAGTTACCCCTTATTACAATGAATTAATTATTTACGAACGAAGACGGAAACTTTAAAGCTGGTATAAAAATTTACTGGTTCGGGATTTGAAGGGGAAGTACTTTGAACACAATTGATCAAAAATTTCTAACAGTTGATGTAAAGCAAAAAACAATACAAAATAATTCAATTTAAAATTTATTATTATTTTTATTCAAGTTTGTAACAAATGAGTATATTACAAAGTTTTTGTAAATAACATGTGACACATAAACTTATAAATGAGGTAGGTAGGGCGGGTAGTTTAAAATCTTCTAACAATAATATTTATTATTTTGAATTATAAATAATTTTAATTTCAATTTAATTTAGCCCTAATTGGTGCACAATATTTTTGGTTAACCTGTCTTTAGCCACCACAAATAGGTTCGACGTTTTTCCTACACGTGAACATGCAACATATAGCTGCCCATGAGAAAAACAAGGATTTTCCAACCCTAAACCACAAATGGACATTGTTTGGCCTCGAGACTTATTTATAGACATGGCAAAAGTTTATTATTTTGAATTATAAATACTTTTAATTTCAATTGAATTTAGCCCTAATTGGTGCACAATATTTTTGGTTCACCTGTCTTTAGCTAACACAAATAGGTTCGACGTTTTTCCTACACGTGAACATGCAACATATAGCTGCCCATGAGAAAAACAAGGATTTTCCAACCCTAAACCACAAATGGACATTGTTTGGCCTCGAGACTTATTTATAGACATGGCAAAAGCTAAACGAATTGGAAACTGTAACCTTCTGAAGGGTATGGTAGAATCTGAGGGTATCATTGGAATACCTACGTGGCAACAGGACCACTTTTCCTTTAAACTTCCCAGTTAAAATGGTTGCTTCGAGAATATTTCCGGTGAACTTTTGATGACCAAACGCGTACCGTTGCATAATTGAGGTGGATTCAAATTACGCAGGAGAATAATAGGTGAACCAATCTTTAATCAAAGATTATGTGGTTGCATTCCAGGTACCTATATCTAGTGAATTTAAAAATTCAATTGGAAAATTTATACTATCATTTTCATTAACAACAGATATCGATTGATTTAAAAGACATCAGATCGCCTGGTAACAACTGTTGTATCTGGAAGTTAATTTCGTCAACATCAACATTTTTGGCTGCCAATATAGCCCGATGACTGAGCCAGTTATGATTCAAGTAATTACTCTGTATATCCGGAAAAATACTCTGAATAAATTCATTTTTTCCCTGAAGAACAATGCAGAAATTGTCTGGCAGTTTAATGCTTTGCGTATTTGGTTGCAGTTCTATTTTACCGTTCCCAATATCTAGTAATTGTTCGGAAAATATTTGTGGTCAATCGAAGTGTTTCAACACTTCGCCATAAAAATGATTGTTTCAAACATGCATTAATCTCATCCGCGAAAGTAGAGCGAGTTGTAACTGGTAAGGACTGGCGGAAATCACCAGAAAAAAGTAAGAGAGCATCACCGAAAAGTTTATCATTGCCTTTTAAATCTTGAATATTTGTGAGCCATTGTGCACTCATCCCAAATTATATATGAACTCTTCCGCAATACTGCAGCTATTCAACTATTATTTTTTTTGTTACATGTTGCATTTGGTTTATTATGAATGTCCAATGGCAGGTTGAATGTTGAATGTGCCGTTCGCCCAACATCTAGCAAAGAAGCCGCAATGCCTGACGATGCAACTGCCAATGCAATTTTCTGTTGTGACCGTATTTTGGCAAGAATCAACGATATTAAAAATGTCTTACCGGTTCCACCTGGTGCGTCCAAGAAAAAAAACCGCCTTGTTCAGCAGCAACAGTCAGCATAATACGAACATAAATATTTTTTTGTTCTGCTGTCAGTAATTAATGGCTCGCTGTTCGCGATAATTGTTGCTAAATTACCATGGTCATATTGTTTTTCTCGTTGTAAATCGGTGTTGACTAAGTCGGTGGCTGGGCGATCAGGTGATGGCATACCATAATGATGGAGTGGTAAATTTGAAATTAAAACACATAAATCCTCGATCAACACTAACGCTTTATTATACATCTCTGGCGTATAATCTATGTTTTGGCATTGATCTGTTTGTCTAATTCGGTGCTATATGTCTTCTGTCATACAATTTTTATATTTTTCCCACAAATTTGTGCTTGCGATGGATAACTTGTCGTCAAAATAATTGCAAACAGCTGACGAATGTTATTTATTTATTTATTAATTTATTCCATCTTAGTGTACAACTTTACAGATAGCAATCCAAGGCGTTATACACAGCACTTATAACATCTATAAAAAAACATGATAAAAAACAATTTGCACAATGTCTACAAAATAAAATTAGAATAATGTCAATAAAATAAAATCAGATTAATATCAGATAGAATTTCGATAATGTCGATAAAATAAAATTAGATTAACGTCAATAAAATTAAATAAGATCAATGTCGGATAAAATTTCAATACAATAGAGTTTAAATTACAACATCACACAATAATTTCACACATTCTTCTCGCAGAACCTGCCACAATCTCGCACAGTATGCCTCCGTGGATCACTAAACAGATCAGTCAGTGGTGCTGCAGCCAACAGAGCGTTGAGACTGTCCCGAGCCCTCACCAGCGGAGACTGCTGGCGCGCCACCGTGCAGTGTGTGCCGCCCGCTAACAGCTGGTGCCTGCGCGCGCGGAGATATTTGTCGGGCACGAATAGCGCGCATACGGTACCGACAAGCGCGACACAGTCACTGTCGCCTCGCAACAATCGACAAACAGTCAGAAACTGCTCGGTATTACGTCTGACCTCTAGTGAGTTGTATCCGAGCATACCCAATATAAAAGCGGATGGATAAAGGTAAGGGTAGTAGCCAAATTTCCTCTTATATAGGTATCGTAGGAAAGCTTTGTGTACCTTCTCGAGCATAAGGACGTATGAGCTTTCGTACGGATTCCAAACAACTGTACTAGATTCAAGTTTGGTTCTCACTAAGGCCATGTAAAGGAGCTGGACCACACCCAGGTTCTGGAATCCCTTACTATTCCGAATTACAAACCCCAATCTTTTAAAGCATTCCTTGCCCAAAGGGCTCATTCATATTCATATTCTTTATTGCACAGAAATCCTAATAGTAAGGTAACAAAACATTTTATGAGCAAAGGCGAGCTTATCTCTAAAGAGAGATTTCTACCAGATAACCTAGGTAGGACAGGAAAAATTGTGCAACAGGAGAGTCCTAGTGCGCAATAAAACTGTACACATCTAATTGTTTACAACTAAAACATAATAATGTAATAAATGATATATACTAAATAAAATACAAAAGCAAAAAAATAAATATATATCAAACATATACTAACTTTTTTTTTTTTTTTGTTCAAGATAGATTGTTATGTATTCATTTTATGTTTATTACAAATTAATACTAGAAATTATGAACTAAACTACCACCTAAGTCAAATTAAAAACTAAGTATCGAATAACCCGCCCCGCGCCACTCCAGGTGCAAAAGTGCCCATAACACTAGCCGCATTGCCGCGCTGAATAGCTATGGCTAACCTTTGCACCAGAAATGACCCGGAGCGAGGATCAAGACCTCTCTCTTGTAAGCGGCGCCCCACTTACCTAAAAAAGGTTATGGCCTCCGAGCACCAACACCCAGTAACCTCCACCGCAAGAGCAACGAATAAATAATTTGCGAGGCCCGAGTACTTGTCCCTCTTCCGCACTGCCGCCAGCTCAGCCACAGCTCCAGGCGCCCGCATGGTGCGACTAATGTGCGAAGCCGCAAAAGTGCTGACACATGTAGCGTCCCAGAGGAGACATTTGCCTTTTTGCCAGGGCACTAAGGTTATTCCGTCGGGCCTTTTACCACAGATTAGATAATAGTTACTACGTAACAGATACATCACTCCCATAGAAATGCGAAAATACCTACGCTATAATAGCCTACAAAATCTTATTAATAATAATTACTGTTCACAGCGAGAAGAAATGTACCATAAGTACCCGCACAAAGAGTCGAGATTGTGTTGCCCGCCGTGCGAGTCACGTGCAAGCGCGTCATCGCACGAATGCGCTAGGGTTGTACTTATGATGAATATTATTTATAACTGTAATAAAATGAATGTTGCGAAATAACCATAATTATTTATTAATCAATTAAACATGTTTGAGTTTTACTTTTTATAAAATGATCAAGTATGTTTTTTCCTTTTCTGAATTCTCGGTTACTGAATTTTGTCGTTGAAAATATCCTTAATCGCGTAAATAAATTTAATAAATAATCATAATATGTAAAAAGCGGTAAAGCGCGTAAATTAAACACAGAGTTGCTGAAACACTTGATTTTTTATTGTTAATTATATTTGTTACATTATACAATAAAAAAAATGAAATCTTATTGATAGTAGTTGTTTCCTTCGGTTTCACCCGCGTGGACCCGCTATATGTGTCCCCTGGATAAAAAGTAGCCTGGTAGGTTTGTGAGTTTCTTTGTTACTGCGTGGCTCGGGGGCTGCTGACTATATGGCTGAGATTTACGGGTTCACGGGTAGAGGGTTCATTCGGGTGAATCTGCGGCCACAAGACCAATACAGATAAAAATTATATGTGCTTTAATTTTATGAAATGTTCATTGTTTTTTTACCATCCCTGAACTTACGGTTATTTAATTTAACTGTTGTAAAAATTCTGAATCTTATGAATAATTTTAATAAATAATCTTTTGGAAAGCAAGGGCAAGGCGGAATGAAATTAATTTTTTGTAACTCATTCAGCAAAGTACTTCCCGGCCGGTTCATCAAAACTTTGTCAAAATTAAGTAAAAATGTTTTTTCCAATTCTTCGACGTACTGATTAAATGACTCCGATGGGACTTTCAACCCTCCGTAAAAAGAAGAATTTTTGTTATAGGCCTTAAAATGGATATACAGTTTGGTATCATCCATATTAGGTGAATCTTTTAATTGAGCATTGAAGTAGTCGCAGTTATGTTTTTTACCACATTTGTGTAGTAAATATCCTGCTACGTATGTTAACGCGTTTTTATCCGGCAAGTCAAAACGGTAATCAACATCACCGTTTAGCGCTACTGCAGAAGGTTTTCTGGAGTGACATTCCGATGGTTTCGGTGTCTCAAAAAATGTCTCTGCTTTCTGAAGTAGTTCGCAAACGTCCTCTTGGCAGTTACTAAAGCGGGAAGTTTGCATCATATTGCTGAGAAAAAGTTTAGAAAATGCTCTCATGAATTGTATTGGTGTAGGGTTTTTACAGTTTCCACCCTGTTGCCTGACAGCTCCGAAAAAGTTCTCAAAAGGGTCTTGATTGAGTCTTCGCGTGAATAAGAACTTGATTCCCTTTGATTCTAAATCTTGGCTCAACATGAGTATTGATCTTATGGTGATCAGTATATTTTTGAATGTCTTGATTCTTTTTGTAGTATTGACTCCTTTAGTTTTATCTATAGCTTTTATGTTTTCAAACATCTTCGCTGCTTCTTCTAAGGTGTCAACTTGATATGGTTTCGAAGAGAACGCTTTTTTATACTTGTTGGTGGATGCAACTTGACTGGAGTTTAGCACATCAAAAATATTATTCATTTTTTCTATAAAATCTGCAGTGTGTTTTGCTTCTTCGGGTAAAACATTAAACTTAACGAGAACGTTAATAGCAGCGAAAACAGATCGGCTAAAAATTTGAGCTGCGTATTTAACTCTCATTTTTTGAAAATTATTGGGATGGATATGTTTTTCCGTCACTTTTGGAATCATTTTCAAATCTTTCTCTTTTTGTTTATCAAACATATCTTTTATATATTTCCATGATATTTGTTTGCCGTCGATCACAAAATTATTGGTGAGTAGATTGTTTCTAATACATTTGATCTGGTGGGGAACGTCAAAAACGTAGTAATTTTTTTTACCATTCACTGTAAAGAACGGTTGTTCTGGTGTGACCTTTTTCACTTACTTTGCGTATTTATCGAAATTCGAGCCTTGATCTGAAACTATTGCCTGTATCTCTATTCCAATGCCCTGTAACTTTACAATTATTTCGTCTAACCATTTTTCCAGTTCTTTGTAATGTTTGGATGAAGCGAAAAGCGCATGTGCAATTGGCTGTTTCCAATTTTCGACAATACCTCGAAGCATGATTACACATGCCTGTGAAGCCGTTTCTCTGGTGACTTTGCCGTTTATGTTGTGCAGGCCGATCATTTCATCTCTTTTTGTGTCGTGCTTTTACCGTCAGAACGGCAAAGCCCAGGGGGCTCCAACATACATGCCACATTCGCTGACACGAGCGCCCTCCGGACAATGTCGTTAAGGGCATGGTGACGTGGAAACCTTCCCGCACAACGACCACAACACAATGCGTGATGACCGCTACTCTCCACTCTAGCGCCGCAGATGCATATGTGAGGTTCACATACGTTACAGCCCAAGCGAAGAGCCACGGCCACCCGTAGCGAGTCATTGTCTAGGAGAGTACCCAAATGCGGAGAAGGGAGAGCGTGTAGCCACGCCCCAGATTCTGGTCTTGATACCGCCATGAGCCTTGCCCTGTCTACTCCAACTGCGCTCTCCATCAGGCCGTCCAAAGTACGCTTCGTCCCTACGTCATCCCATAACCGTTGGCTGTCCAATTTTTCAGGCACAGACGCACCCGAGTTAAGAGTAGTCCAGGCCGCCAAAGCATCGACCGCATAAGGTATGGTTGCCTTGTCACCATCTGAGGAAATAATCTTAGTGACAAGTTCCAAGACCCCTTCCGCCGATGCCAGGAAAGCTGGAAGACTCACATCACGTGCGCGCCTTAATCACAATCCACCATTCCGTATGGGTAAGGAAGCTTGGTCCCATTGGTCCGAATTGAGGGAGACATTCAACAGACACTCCACTCCCTCCTTCAAAAAAAAAAAAAAAAACTCAAAAGTACTTTATTACTGTAGATATTTACATATTCTTAGCAAACGTCATATTTTGCCTCTTCTCTACATTGGACCACTGTGGGAGAAGAAGGGCGTAGAAACTTCAACACACAATCAAAAGCGTCAGTTTGCACCGGGTGAAGCCATGTCGGTACCGTGCGTAAAAAATATGTGAGCTTAGGACCGGCAAAACAGACACGTAGTAAAATAAGTGCTACGTGCGCTGACAGAAGCTTCAACCTCTCCCTAGCAAACAGGACAAGTTGCCTTCTCGCCTCGAAGGCTTCAGGGATAGCTCCAGGGAAAATGGCAGAACCCAAGAGGTTGAAGGTGTGGGTTGTTAACTCTTTGAGCCCGGGAAGCACGGCACGGAACAAAGCAAAGGAAGAAACGGAATCAGCGCCGCAGGGGAAAATCTCGCATTTACTGGTGTACGCAAATATATATATATATATAAAAAAGTACCTATGACGAAAGAGAAAGGAAATGCTCTTTCAATCTTGTCTTAAAAGTGAAAATTGAGGGACTCAAATTGACCGGAACCTCAGTCATCATCATGGGTGATCTAAATATGAATATTGCGTCTGTTTCGGTTACCAATTACTATTGCTATTTCCTTAGTGTTTGTGGTCTGTATGAGACGAATGAGGTGACGAATGCACATGGTGGCGTACTTGACGTGGTGTTGATGCCGGAGAGTGTGCGTGACGTAACTATGCGCGCTTCTGTGTCTGGCAGCCTGGTGCCATGCACTGACGCCTACCACCCGCCTCTCGACGTCATTGTGCCCGTGTTGCATGCGCGGGGCGCTTACCAGCGATTCGGTCGCTTGGATCCCAGCAACATTGATGGTCGCAATGATTGGAACTTTGCCAAGGGCAATCACGCAGTCCTATACGAACACATGTGCAGCGTATCGTGGGACCATGTTCTCGAAGCTACTGATATAGAGACGGCAGTCGGTCGGTTCCACGATACCGTTTATGATGTCTTCAACAATTCCTTTCCAAAGAAAATCAGACCGACACAAGCAAATATGTTCAGGCTTCTCAGCACCTAATGACCTCGTAGGGGCCCATGAGCTACGAGGTAGCGTGACGATCAGGTGCCAAGAAGTGATGAACGTCGGCGATTCACCGAGCTGAAGTTATGTGGGGTAGATCTAACCTGGTCTGTGCTTCGGTCCCGTCAATTGTCTCTCTGCAAGGCCCGGGTGCACCCTAGGCTCTTCTTGGTAGACAGGTTCTTCAGCCAACCAGGTATGACTGGCGGGCCAGCTTTAATGGGCACAGTGTTCCAACACAGGTTATGTTCTACGTGGTAAATACAAATCGGGCACGAAAATCCGAACTTTATCTGGTTCGAGAGACAACAACACACTCAGCTATATTAACAATCCTGAGGGAATCCCGAATACATTCCAGATGGCCTGCGATTTAATTTCAACCCCTAACCAAAACGCGTTTACATTGCGAGGGCTTTCGTCTGCCAGTTGTCAAAACTGCCCGATTGACAGCTAACGTCAAATAAAAAATGGCCGTTCAGAAACCATCGATCGAATATCGATTTGGAATCGAACAATCACCCGCCCGGACAGGCACCCACCTGTCCCCTAATCTACGGGCAGCCGAGACAACGTTGCTACCGCTCGTTTAGAACCGAGCCTCCTACTAGAACCTCTGCAGACCGGGGGGTCCCGTCCTTGCCAGGGAACAAGTTAACAATGCGCCCCCTGCGCCAACGTAGTGGCGGTAGGTTAGAATCCTTAACCAGAACGTGGTCACCAACACTAGGGGGGCTAGTTTTGTCAGTCCACTTAAGGCGCTGTTGTAAGATATGCAGATACTCGAGCGACCAACGCTTCCAGAAATTCTGAGTAAACTGCTGCAACATCTGATACCTTGACAACCGATACAATTTCACTCCCTCGAAGGGGTGCTCGGGCAACGCGTTAAGTGGCTGTCCTATCAAGAAATGGCCTGGGGTCAGAACCTCCAGGTCATTTGGATCCGAGCTGAGCGGACACAACGGTCGCGAATTGAGAACGGCCTCGATCTTACAAAACTATGTCGCGAGCTCCTCAAAAGTCAGCGCGGTCTGACCTACTATACGCCCTAAGTGCGTCTTAGCTGACTTAACTACGGCCTCAAAAATCCCACCCCAGTGGGGGCAAATCGGTGGGCTGAAGGTCCACTGTATACCCCGACGGGAGAGGGCCGTTCCAATATCCACTTTATTTACATTTAAAAAGTTGACTATCTCTCGTAAGTATCGTTCCGCACCTATGTAGTTGGTGCCGTTATCAGAGCGGATCAAAGTTGGAAGTCCCCTTCGAGAAACAAACCTATCCAAACAAGCAATGAAAGCCTCTTTCGAGAGATCAGCAACGAGCTCGAGATGTACCGCCTTGGTGGATAAACAAACAAACACACATAGGTACGCCTTGTATTGCTTAGAGGTACGCAATCGTGAACTCTTCACCATAAACGGTCCTGCAAAATCCGTACCAACACCTGAAAACGGTCTGACCTCATTCACACGATCAGGGGGCAAGTCCCCCATGAGAGGTCGCATCGTGGCAGCCTTAAGCCGATAACAAGGCATGCACCGAAACACGATGTTCCGTATGACACGGCGGGCAGATAAGATCCAAAACTCCCGCTGGAGCGTGGCCAACAACGCGTTACAGCCGGCATGCGCGTTTTTAATATGACGATCAGTCACCAGCAATTCAACTAACTGTCCCCCCTTGGGGAGCAGAAGTGGGTGACGAGCCGAATACGACAGATTCACAATCTTCCTCCTACCCGAAGTAACCCGGTCGAATCAACAAAGGGGTTGAGACGCGCGACGGCTCCCTTCAATTTCGAACGTCCACTTCGTATAATCTCCAATTCTGCCCCAAACTTCGAGGACTGTACCAACCGGACCAAATTCAACAGCGACTCGTTTCGCTCTGCCGGAGTCAGAATGGGGTTCAACGTTCGCTGATCGCGAGGAGTACGACAATTTCGAGCGAATCTCCTAATCCAAGTGGACACGTTTATCAACTTGTCAAGTGAGCTATACCGGTCCAGCAGAAACCCGGCGTCAGGGTCCTCAGCCTTCTGGGTAACATGCACGGCCGCTCTGGGGCCATGATCCGAAGATACTACTACATGGCTGTGGGGCCAGTCCGATTCTCTCTTGGCAAGCCAGGGTGGTCCCCACCACAAATGGTGTCTAACGAGTTCAGGAGCCCGACATCCCCTGGATGCACAATCAGACGGGTTCAATTCTCCTGGTACATGTCTCCAGGTCAGTGGGACCTCAGACGACACAATCTGGGAGACACAGTTCGCAACAAAAACCTCTAAGTTATGGACCGAAGCCCTCAGCCAGCACAAAACAATCTGGCTGTCCGTCCAAGCGTACACCGTATCCTTCAAAACCACTCACCCACGCAACACTGTTAGAGTGTGATTCAAAAGTTTGGTCAAAAGAGCAGCCCCGGACAGTTCCAGTTTTGGAATCGTCATCCTTGTCCGAATAGGCAGGTAGCGCCTATTGCTTTTTGCCAAAACCAAACGCACGTCGACCTCCCCGGTGGAGGTGACGGTTCGCAAATAAACCGCTGCCGCAAACCCTCGTTCAGAGGCATCACAAAACCCGTGAAGGGTTGCCCTGTAATCCCCAGCAGGGACCAATTTCCTCGGCAGCGATACATTATTTATGTCCGATAGCGAGGTGAACATTCGCGTCCAATCAGTCAACAAATCACCTGAGAGGTGGGTGTCCCAGGTCAACTGAGCTGCCCATAGCCTTTGCATAAAACATTTGAGAGCAAAGGTGACTGGAGAAATCCATCCATTCGGGTCGAACGTTCTCGCAATCGTTGACAGTACTGACCGCTTCGTCCAGGCCTTCGGTGTTTCTAAAACCACCCGATAGGTAAACTCATCATGGACGGGCGGGTACTGAATTCCAAGCACTGACAACATGTAAGGGTTGTCAGGATTCTCAAAAACGTGCGGGTCTTGTTGAAACTCATCTGGGAGACCAGCCATCAACTCAGGGGAGTTGGACATCCACTTGCGTAGTTCATAGCCGCCTCGTTCCAGCAATTGAATGAGCTCGTCACGTCGGTCCAGAGCTTCCTCTACACTGGCTGCCCCTGTGCAGACGTCATCGACGTACAAATCTTGCTCCAGGATAGCGGCGGCTCTAGGATAGCTCACACGGTCACGTGACGCCAACTCCCGCAGGGTACGCATCGCCAAATACGGGCTAGACCGTAACCCATACGTGTTCGTGTTTAACTCATAGACCTTGACTGGCTCGGCCGTGGTCTCACGCCAAAGTATCAACTGATACCTTCTGTCAGCCGGATGAATTACCGTTTGCCTAAACATCATCCGAATGTCTGCGACAAATACAATCTGGTGTCTCCGAAAGCTCGTGAGAATATCCGAAATATCACGACTCAACTTGGGTCCCGAATGTAGACACTGATTCAGGGACATCCCGTTCGAGGTAGGTGCTGACCCATCAAAAACAACTCGAATCTTGCCGGTAGGGGTTCGCAGGACGGCATGGTGTGGAAGGAAACAATGATCCTCAGATCTCCAGTCCACACCCGATACCGACATGTGTCCTAACGACTCATACTCCCTCATGAAATCGACGTATTTTTGTTTAAATACGGCGTCCCTTGACATCCTACGCTCCATCGACATCAATCTCGTCTCAGCCATCTTCCTAGATTCTCCTAGTGGCGGTCGATCGGCCCTGAAAGGCAGTCGAGTTACAAAACGACCAGAACGAAGGCGACCAGTACTATTCTGGTAAAACAACTCGCACTCTTCTTCGTCTGCGTCGACTCGACGAACGGTGGGAGGTTCCTCTATCTCCCAGAAACGTTGGATAGCGTCTGACAACGCTGAGCCAATAAGTATGCCATCTGACTCGGCAGGCCTAACCATTGGCAATGCCGGACCCATGATCACGTGACCAAACTTAGTATCCACAGCAATCAACCCGTCCGGCTGAAGAACTCGCCGATCCGACAACAGAAACCTACCCAGAACGTCTGCTCCCAGTAGCAGGTCGACCGGGGCTGGAGTGTCAAAATCGGGATCCGCCAACTTGAGTCCTGATGTCAGGAATCGAACGGCCGGATTCAACTTCACCAAGGGGTGTCTGCCCATGACATGCGTCATTACTAAAGCTTGCACGGATGTTTTATTTTATTTTTTATTTTTATTGTTAACATATCCAACAGCAGTTCTACATATATAAAGCTTTTGTCAAAATGTCATAACGTGGAGAGAACGTGATCACCGATTGACCAACTACATTCGTAACCGTAACATTCCCCACGCCCCGTATTGATTTATTATACCTATTTACCTTGAGGCCCAACCATTTTGCTAAATCATTCGATACAATGCAGCCCTGAGCTCCAGAATCTAATAGGGCGCGAACGTATGTTGGGTTGCCCGCCAAATCCCAAACAAGCACAGAGGCGATCGGTAACACCACCGTCTCCGGTTGGGGGGCAACAAATGGTTGGGCCGCAAATTCCTAGCGAGGGCCCCCGGGGCCCCACTCTGCCTGTAACCGATCAGGTATGCAGCTATACGCCAGAGGGTCCCATTGTACAAATGGCCCACGCGCCGGTTCCATTGCCACCCTACGATTCCCCGTAAAGGGGGGTGGGCGTGAATTCAACCGTGGCCGCTCCATGAGCGGGGGGGACATCACATGTGACCGACGAGGACGAGGCGACGAGCGGGGCGACAACTGAGGCGGAGTCCGGACCGCACCCGCATAGCTCGAAGGTGTCCCATGCCACCCGCCCGTTACGGCCTGCTCAACACACCCAATGTCCCGCTGAGTCGGATGCTGAGTCGCAACCGAAAACTCAGGGCCCCCCATGTAATGATCCTGAGTGCGGCCCTGCACCCTAGTACTGCCCTGTGCACGTGGGGACGTTGGCCCCTGAGTTGCGCTCCGAGTCGCAAACGAATTCTCAGGGCCCCATGCCGTGTCACCCTGGGTACGGCCCTGTGGTGGCTGTTGACCGGACCGGTTCATGCACAACAGATTGTTGTGGGGCCCACCACAATATCCGTACATTTGTGTGCGCGTGCAGTCCCTAGCCATGTGTGGCCCGAGGCACAGGAAACACCAGCTCCGCTGCTTGGCCATCCGGCGCCGTCCATGAACCCTAAGTTCCCCGAACTTATTGCAATTGGCCACAGCATGGCCAATCTGCCTACAACATGGGCAGGTCTCACCATGTGGGGTCAATTCACTCACAGTCCCATACGACTGCCGGTTGGTGCGGTCCTTCCTCGTCGGAGGGCCCCTACTCACAGCGCTCCCGGCAGCTCTCTGTGGCTCCGAAGGATGGGTGACCGTCAACCCCAAATTCTCTGCCCGTCGAGCCTCCTCTTCCAAAAATCCGACCAAGTCGGAGAAGGCGGGCAGGTCCTCGGCCGACCTCCCGTGAGACTGTTCGAAACGAGTCTGCACGTCAGCGGGTAGGCGGGAAAGTACAATGTACAACAGTAGGTACGACCATTCACCAACCGGAAGTCCAAGATTCTCTAGAGCCTTGGTGACGGACAACAATGGGTTCAAAACCTCCGTCTGTATGGCCCCGACCTTGTTCACAACCGGGATGCTGAACAAACGGTTCAGTTGGGCATCGGCCAACCTCCGTTTGTTGTGGTAACGTCTGACCAACAATTGCCTGGCCGTCTCATAGTTACCCTCCGTAACTGTCAAATGAGCGACCAGCTCCCTAGGCTCACCCCTCAATGCTGCCACCAGCTGAGCCATCTTGACAGACTTGGTAATGTCCGATCGCATGTGCACCAAACTGTCGAACAGATTGATGAAGCTCATCCATTCACCGGACACGCCGTCAAAAGTAGGCATAGTTATGGCAGGTAACCTGGAACCCGATCATTGATGCGTCAGAGGTGCTTCAGTGTCACCATCATGGCTGGACTCGCGCTGTCTACGTATGTCCGCAGCCTTCTGCGTGATAGCAGCTGCCATCTCCATACATTGGTCGACATCCCCTATCAACCGTGACAGCCTGTCAGGTGCACAACCATCAACTGATTCCGCCTGCGCGGACAATTCGAGCACCCTATTGTAACGTTCCTTAACGTCCATAGACCGCTCCAATACCACATCATGCCTATCTAAACGGTCTATCAGACCGTGTGCGGAGGAAAACCATCTGAGTTCCTTAGAAACACCCTTCTGGATTTCAGATAACGACATGATCGGAACGATTTTTACTCACAATTTGCAGTAACTCAATTTTATTGGACCCTCCAGTCTATAACCCAAACGAGGGAACCCTAAACTATAACTTAAACAATGTTGTTTTCCTTAAACAATAGGAACCGAGTTTTATATCTATATAAATTATATTTATATAGTCAATTATCAAATATTATATCTATATAGTCAATATTAGTTCAAGTTATAAATTGCTATAAATTGAAAACAATGTAATAGCCTGCTATCAATAGATGTAACTACCTATGTTAACCAAAACATTCATTCAATAGCATTACTAGACCACTAATAGATTGACTAACTGGTAATTCAATGCAAATTTCAATTCAATATCTGTCTGTCTACTACCAGCAATAGACTTATAGCTTACAATACTACCAATCTATGTGGATACAGGAACAACCAAGTTACTTAACCGCCTATACCTGCAGATTGATAGTCCCAAATCGTGCCTTCCTGGAGCCCTTGACGGCTGCAAATCTCAGGAAGCCACGCTCTAGCTACCAAAATGTTCAGGCTTCTCAGCACCTAATGACCTCGTAGGGGCCCATGAGCTACGAGGTAGCGTGACGATCAGGTGCCAAGAAGTGATGAACGTCGGCAATACACCGAGCTGAAGTTATGTGGGGTAGATCTAACCTGGTCTGTGCTTCGGTCCCGTCAACTGTCTCTCTGCAAGGCCCGGGTGCACCCTAGGCTCTTCTTGGTAGACAGGTTCTTCAGCCAACCAGGTATGACTGGCGGGCCAGCTTCAATGAGCACAGTGTTCCAACACAGGTTATGTTCTACGTGGTAAATACAAATCGGGCACAAAAATCCGAACTTTATCTGGTTCGAGAGACAACAACACACTCAGCTATATTAACAATCCTGAGGGAATCCCGAATACATTCCAGATGGCCTGCGATTTAATTTCAACCCCTAACCAAAACGCGTTTACATTGCGACGGCTTTCGTCTGTCAGTTGTCAAAACTGCCCGATTGACAGCTAACGTCAAATAAAAAATGGCCGTTCAGAAACCATCGATCGAATATCGATTTGGAATCGAACAAACTAGGAGATATCCGGTGTGGTTCACTGGCGACATCATAAAGGTCCTGACCACGAAAGCCAAGCTCCATTGTAAATGGAAATCGTGAAAGAGGCCGGCTGACTACGTCTCATTCAGCGAGCTGAGAGCCTGTCTCAAGTGTATATATAGATATATATATATATATATATATATATGTATAAAAGTACCTATGACGAAAGAGAAAGGAAATGCTGCAATCTCCGTAGGGAGTGAAATGACGCAAATACTCGTCTGCTGACCTCAAAACATGGGGCGACCAGGACAACAATTTATCAAATACAACCCCAAGATTCTTGGCCTTCTCGCTGTATGAAATTATGTTACCATCGTACACTATAGGGTCGACGGGCATTTTCTGAACTAGGTTATGAGAGTGACGAGTACCCAAAATCATGGCCTGCGATTTACCCGGGTTGACAAGCAGACCATATGAGGTAGCCCATTTTCTGATGTTATCGAGATCAGCATTCAACGCCTCTTCTGTCAGATTCACATCACACGGAGAGAAGTGCCGATATATTTGAAGGTCATCTACGTACAGATGATAAGAAGAGGTAAGAACGTCAGAGATGGTGTTAATGAATACCGAGAAGAGGAGAGGAGAAAGGATGCCTCCTTGCGGAACACCTGCGGAGAGATCACACCAGTCCGTTGAGATCTCCTCAGACTTAATGCGTTGCTGGCGGTCTCTCAGGTAGGAGTCAAACCAGCGAGCAGAGTGCGAGGAGACATTAAGTGACTTTAAAATTTCAAATAGTATATCGAAATCGACGCAGTTAAAGGCGCTACTGAAATCAAGCAGTGTAGGGACCGTAAGCTGCTTTTGATCCATAGCTAATTGAATGTCGTCAGTGACTTTGAGCAGTGCTGTGGTAGTGCTGTGACCCGGCCTGAAACCTGATTAGTGGGGATTCAGTAACATTTTTGAGGAAAGGTAGGAGGAGAGTTGGGAGTGAACAATTGATTCCAGGACTTTGGAGAGGATAGGCAGAATAGAAATGGGACGGAAATCTTTAAAGAAGGCGGGATTAGACGTTTTGGGGAGGGAAATCACAAGTGCCGATTTCCACTGGCTGGGGTAGCAACATTGGTCAAGCGACACATTAATTATGTGGGTGATGAGAGGTAACAGTACATCAATGATAGTTGTTATCATCTAACAACATATCTTGTCCTCACCTATGGCCTTCGACGAGATTGCTAGTATTGCCCTCCTTACTCCGCCGATTCCGACAGGGATGAAATTAAATGCTGAGGTGAGGACTGTTGCCTTGGACCGTAGGTTACGAAGGGTTGCATCCTTGACGAGGAGGTCCATCGCGACAGGGGCTCATGTGCCCGTGGAATGTAAGTTTAGGATCGAACGTAACACCGAGGTCCTTAATTGAATACACTCGAGTCATAGACTCCGTACCGAGCGTATACGTTGCACTGATAGGCTGAGAAGAGCGCGTGAAAGACATTAAATAACACTTAGCAGTATTGAATAGGAGTTTGTTGTTCACACTCCACCTACAGACCGCATCAAGATCTTCTTGCAGCAAATCACAATCATCCTCTGAACTTACGGGAAGTATCAGTTTCAGATCGTCTGCATTCAGAAGGCAATTGGCGTGTTTGATGTCTAATTCCAGGTCATTTATCATAATGATAAATAACAACGGACCAAGACTAGACCCTTGACTAACGCCCATATATGTACTGACGGATATGTATGGTACGGACGGGACTCGAAACAGCCGTGTCGCACATATTGCTGGCGGTCCTTCAGTTGTAGCCAGCGAAGAAAACCAACAGCCTTGGGGCAAATCTAATGGCACATAACTTCTTCATACGGATGTCATTATCGACACTGTCGAACGCCTTACGGAAGTCCATCTAGGCGACGTCCACCTGACATCCCTGATCCATGCACTCCGACACAATCTCAACTAAAGTCAGTAAGTTTTTATTTACCGAGCGGCGGCTCCTGAATCCGTGTTGCGAGTCGCTCAGATAAGGCGCAATCTACGAACTGATTTTGTCTTTTATGATCGACTCGAACAATTTTGCCAAAGAGCTCAGCATAGCTATGGGTCGATATTGATCATCGGAGGCAGTTTCACTTATCTTGGGGATAGGACTGACTCGAGAAACCTTCCAGCTGGTCGGGTACCTTGCTCGAGAGCGAGATTGAATATCCGTCCTAAGGGTGATATCAGCTGATCGCTATATATGGCCTTCAATAAGTAAGGAGGGACGTTGTCCGGTCCAATTGCACTCCTTGGCCTTAGCTGCTTCAACCCTTCCTCTATATCCCTACGGGAGATGTGCGTTATCTGCACGTAGTTGGCAGAGCACGATTCATCGGAGCTGTTTACCAGTGCCGGATCGAGCGCTGGCTCATCAGGGAGGAAAACGTCGGAGAAGTAGTCTGCAAATGCGGCTGCTGCTTCCTCACCAGCGCATTCCTGTCCCTGATGCGTGACCCGGGGTTTGAAACCACCCATCGATCGTAGGCCACTCACATGTTTCCAAAAAGCGCGTGGGTTATGTCTTATGTTGCTTTCTATACTACTCATGTGATTGGCGTAGGCAGTATCTATGCGACACTTGAGACAGGCTCTCAGCTCGCTGAATGAGACGTAGTCAGCCGGCCTCTTCCACGATTTCCATTTACGATGGAGCTTGGCTTTCGTCCAAGTCTTAGCCGCGAGCAGACGTGCCGCTAGTTATTTTTCTAAAATCAAAAATATACCTCACGCGAATATCACCTCTAATAGTAGTACGAGTCGTGTCAGTTTAGTGCAAGCGTAAGACAGTGACCTCGGACGCATCTCCCACCAAGCGCTCGCCGTGGTACATCATATAATTGCTATCCTGCTCCCGCCGCCGCATCACGCCGCAACAACGTGATCTGCCACTCGACGCCACCACCGTGCCGTGCCGCGCGCGCTGCTACAACTCGGCGAAGCAACACAGCATTATACTGCTATCCTACTCACTCAGCGAGAGCGCCTGAGTGCTACGCTTTTGGCTGCTACGAGCTACGAGCTATCTCCGTAGCGCAACTACGAAGACACTCCACTCGCATTTGACACGATCATCTTTTTATCACACGCTTTTTGGCAAAACTAAAATGGAAACTACACTGAATAAGTCTCTCTCAGAATCAGACATTTCTACAATAGTCCAACAAGAAGTAACCGCGCCTACATATGTGGCAACCCGATTAAAAAGAAAGAGAAATGAGGATAATGACTATGATGAATTTAAGGAAGATATAAGGGCCATGATTCAATCTTTCATTACGAAGCAAGACGAGGAATCAGGAATCTCTAAGGAAATCTGTCAATCCATTACTGATATTAAAAACTCTTTAACGCATCCAAGTGAGCAAAATGATGATCTCAAAAAGAAACTTGATTTAATGGAAGCTGACAAAAAGAAAGATCGGGAATACATTGCATTGTTGGAGGATAAACTTGAGGATTTACATAGGCAAAATAGAAAAACCTGCATTGAATTGAGAAACATCCCTTACAAAAAATATGAGACGCAGGACAACCTGATAAAAATGACAGAGGAACTCTCTTAGACTATTGGTATTGAACAATTTTCCAAGACGGACGTAAGAGATATATTTTGAGTGAAAAGGAAGGAACACAAAAAAACTGTGATAGTGGAGCTACAGTCAAGCATAATGAAAAAGGATATACTAACCGCCACAAAGAGATATAACATCAAAAACAAAACGGCAAAGCTATGTGCGAAGCACCTAGGAATACTTGAAAAACCTGACGAACCAGTCTTTATTGCTGAGCAACTTACACCTAAGGCCGCGCGACTATATTTCCTAGCTCGGGATCTCGCCAAATCTCGGGGCTACAAATTCTGTTGGACTGCCTATGGTAAAGTGAATATCAGAAGGAATGAAGTTTCACCGTTTATTACTATCACTAGTGAGGAGCAGGTTCAACGTCTCATGAACAAGTGACTAACCGAACTCCGACTGTGTATTGTTATAGGTTGTTGTTGTATTCTACTCATGATATTACTGTGCTCTATTCTGCTAACGAATTACATCTTGTACAAGTTCACGTGCACAAACACAGGTGGGTCCTGCAATTCCTGCAAAACAATAATAAAAACATACAATAAAGCGAGTAGGAGACGAATGACTGGTATGAGACAGGGCTGCACGGGTCCTGTGATGGCAGCGATCGGTACACAACTGCACGTGCGCGAGCGGCGGTATGTCACCCGCACGTCGCCGCCTCTTACGTCCCGCGGTCTGTACTGGTCACTGCTACGCACGGAATGCACCGCCCCAGTTGCGTATTTCTTAGCTGAGATTATAGGAACACAGCAGGAGCCACCACACACACATGACACCAAACACACTATAGTATACATAACTCAGTCTCGCTCTGCGCTGTCAGTAGACGGTTGTGTTACGTGCGCTTGCGCTAATTACGCGAATACCCACCTACATCGTTATCGCGTAAACATCCGACCGTCGCTGTGTAACAAAGCTTTTACATCGAAGAAAAATGATTTGTAGCATGTGTAATGATGAAGTGACTGATGCAGTTGTGTGTAATGGATGCCATAGGTCTCTGCACTATGCCTGTGCTGGTGTAACGGAGTCTGGATACCGACGTATGGGCGCCGACAGAAAAGCAGCATGGAAGTGTCCGAATTGTCGTAACTTGCCTAATCTGACTGTTCCTGGATCCCTAAATGAGACTGAAGGTATTGCGGCCGTCCTCAAAGAAATAAAAGAATTTCGAGCTGATTTTTCCTCAATGAAGTCGGACATAAATACCCTGAAATCCGATATTAGCCGAATTTAATTTAGCCCTAATTGGTGCACAATATTTTTGGTTAACCTGTCTTTAGCTAACACAAATAGGTTCGACGTTTTTCCTACACGTGAACATGCAACATACAGCTGCCCATGAGAAAAACAAGGATTTTCCAACCCTAAACCACAAATGGACATTGTTTGGCCTCGAGACTTATTTATAGACATGGCAAAAGCTAAACGAATTGGAAACTGTAACCTTCTGAAGGGTATGGTAGAATCTGAGGGTATCATTGGAATACCTAAGTGGCAACAGGACCACTTTTCCTTTAAACTTCCCAGTTAAAATGGTTGCTTCGATAATATTTCCGGTGAACTTTTGATGACCAAACGCGTACCGTTGCATAATTGAGGTGGATTCAAATTACGCAGGAGAATAATAGGTGAACCAATCTTTAATCAAAGATTATGTGGTTGCATTCCAAGTACCTATATCTAGTGAATTTAAAAATTCAATTGGAAAATTTATACTATCATTTTCATTAACAACAGATATCGATTGATTTAAAAGACATCAGATCGCCTGGTAACAACTGTTGTATCTGGAAGTTAATTTCGTCAACATCAACATTTTTGGCTGCCAATATAGCCCGATGACTGAGCCAGTTATGATTCAAGTAATTACTCTGTATATCCGGAAAAATACTCTGAATAAATTCATTTTTTCCCTGAAGAACAATGCAGAAATTGTCTGGCAGTTTAATGCATTGCGTATTTGGTTGCAGTTCTATTTTACCGTTCCCAATATCTAGTAATTGTTCGGAAAACATTTGTGGTCAATCGAAGTGTTTCAACACTTCGCCATAAAAATGATTGTTTCAAACATGCATTAATCTCATCCGCGAAAGTAGAGCGAGTTGTAACTGGTAAGGACTGGCGGAAATCACCAGACAAAAGTAAGAGAGCATCACCGAAAAGTTTATCATTGCCTTTTAAATCTTGAATATTTGTGAGCCATTGTGCACTCATCCCAAATTATATATGAACTCTTCCGCAATACTGCAGCTATTCAACTATTATTTTTTTTGTTACATGTTGCATTTGGTTTATTATGAATGTCCAATGGCAGCTTGAATGTTGAATGTGCCGTTCGCCCAACATCTAGCAAAGAAGCCGCAATGCCTGACGATGCAACTGCCAATGCAATTTTCTGTTGTGACCGTATTTTGGCAAGAATCAACGATATTAAAAATGTCTTACCGGTTCCACCTGGTGCGTCCAAGAAAAAAAACCGCCTTGTTCAGCAGCAACAGTCAGCATAATACGAACATAAATATTTTTTTGTTCTGCTGTCAGTAATTAATGGCTCGCTGTTCGCGATAATTGTTGCTAAATTACCATGGTCATATTGTTTTTCTCGTTGTAAATCGGTGTTGACTAAGTCGGTGGCTGGGCGATCAGGTGATGGCATACCATAATGATGGAGTTGTAAATTTGAAATTAAAACACATAAATCCTCGATCAACACTAACGCTTTATTATACATCTCTGGCGTATAATCTATGTTTTGGCATTGATCTGTTTGTCTAATTCGGTGCTATATGTCTTCTATCATACAATTTTTATATTTTTCCCACAAATTTGTGCTTGCGATGGATAACTTGTCGTCAAAATAATTGCAAACAGCTGACGAATGTTATTTATTTATTTATTAATTTATTCCATCTTAGTGTACAACTTTACAGATAGCAATCCAAGGCGTTATACACAGCACTTATAACATCTATAAAAAAACATGATAAAAAACAATTTGCACAATGTCTACAAAATAAAATTAGAATAATGTCAATAAAATAAAATCAGATAAATATCAGATAGAATTTCGATAATGTCGATAAAATAAAATTAGATTAACGTCAATAAAATTAAATAAGATCAATGTCGGATAAAATTTCAATACAATAGAGTTTAAATTACAACATCACACAATAATTTCACACATTCTTCTCGCAGAACCTGCCACAATCTCGCACAGTATGCCTCCGTGGATCACTAAACAGATCAGTCAGTGGTGCTGCAGCCAACAGAGCGTTGAGACTGTCCCGAGCCCTCACCAGCGGAGACTGCTGGCGCGCCACCGTGCAGTGTGTGCCGCCCGCTAACAGCTGGTGCCTGCGCGCGCGGAGATATTTGTCGGGCACGAATAGCGCGCATACGGTACCGACAAGCGCGACACAGTCACTGTCGCCTCGCAACAATCGACAAACAGTCAGAAACTGCTCGGTATTACGTCTGACCTCTAGTGAGTTGTATCCGAGCATACCCAATATAAAAGCGGATGGATAAAGGTAAGGGTAGTAGCCAAATTTCCTCTTATATAGGTATCGTAGGAAAGCTTTGTGTACCTTCTCGAGCATAAGGACGTATGAGCTTTCGTACGGATTCCAAACAACTGTACTAGATTCAAGTTTGGTTCTCACTAAGGCCATGTAAAGGAGCTGGACCACACCCAGGTTCTGGAATCCCTTACTATTCCGAATTACAAACCCCAATCTTTTAAAGCATTCCTTGCCCAAAGGGCTCATTCATATTCATATTCTTTATTGCACAGAAATCCTAATAGTAAGGTAACAAAACATTTTATGAGCAAAGGCGAGCTTATCTCTAAAGAGAGATTTCTACCAGCTAACCTAGGTAGGACAGGAAAAATTGTGCAACAGGAGAGTCCTAGTGCGCAATAAAACTGTACACATCTAATTGTTTACAACTAAAACATAATAATGTAATAAATGATATATACTAAATAAAATACAAAAGCAAAAAAATAAATATATATCAAACATATACTAACTTTTTTTTTTTTTTTGTTCAAGATAGATTGTTATGTATTCATTTTATGTTTATTACAAATTAATACTAGAAATTATGAACTAAACTACCACCTAAGTCAAATTAAAAACTAAGTATCGAATAACCCGCCCCGCGCCACTCCAGGTGCAAAAGTGCCCATAACACTAGCCGCATTGCCGCGCTGAATAGCTATGGCTAACCTTTGCACCAGAAATGACCCGGAGCGAGGATCAAGACCTCTCTCTTGTAAGCGGCGCCCCACTTACCTAAAAAAGGTTATGGCCTCCGAGCACCAACACCCAGTAACCTCCACCGCAAGAGCAACGAATAAATAATTTGCGAGGCCCGAGTACTTGTCCCTCTTCCGCACTGCCGCCAGCTCAGCCACAGCTCCAGGCGCTCGCATGGTGCGACTAATGTGCGAAGCCGCAAAAGTGCTGACACATGTAGCGTCCCAGAGGAGACATTTGCCTTTTTGCCAGGGCACTAAGGTTATTCCGTCGGGCCTTTTACCACAGATTAGATAATAGTTACTACGTAACAGATACATCACTCCCATAGAAATGCGAAAATACCTACGCTATAATAGCCTACAAAATCTTATTAATAATAATTACTGTTCACAGCGAGAAGAAATGTACCATAAGTACCCGCACAAAGAGTCGAGATTGTGTTGCCCGCCGTGCGAGTCACGTGCAAGCGCGTCATCGCACGAATGCGCTAGGGTTGTACTTATGATGAATATTATTTATAACTGTAATAAAATGAATGTTGCGAAATAACCATAATTATTTATTAATCAATTAAATATGTTTGAGTTTTACTTTTTATAAAATGATCAAGTATGTTTTTTCCTTTTCTGAATTCTCGGTTACTGAATTTTGTCGTTGAAAATATCCTTAATCGCGTAAATAAATTTAATAAATAATCATAATATGTAAAAAGCGGTAAAGCGCGTAAATTAAACACAGAGTTGCTGAAACACTTGATTTTTTATTGTTAATTATATTTGTTACATTATACAATAAAAAAAATGAAATCTTATTGATAGTAGTTGTTTCCTTCGGTTTCACCCGCGTGGACCCGCTATATGTGTCCCCTGGATAAAAAGTAGCCTGGTAGGTTTGTGAGTTTCTTTGTTACTGCGTGGCTCGGGGGCTGCTGACTATATGGCTGAGATTTACGGGTTCACGGGTAGAGGGTTCATTCGGGTGAATCTGCGGCCACAAGACCAATACAGATAAAAATTATATGTGCTTTAATTTTATGAAATGTTCAATGTTTTTTTTACCATCCCTGAACTGACGGTTATTTAATTTAACTGTTGTAAAAATTCTGAATCTTATGAATAATTTTAATAAATAATCTTTTGGAAAGCAAGGGCAAGGCGGAATGAAATTAATTTTTTGTAACTCATTCAGCAAAGTACTTCCCGGCCGGTTCATCAAAACTTTGTCAAAATTAAGTAAAAATGTTTTTTCCAATTCTTCGACGTACTGATTAAATGACTCCGATGGGACTTTCAACCCTCCGTAAAAAGAAGAATTTTTGTTATAGGCCTTAAAATGGATATACAGTTTGGTATCATCCATATTAGGTGAATCTTTTAATTGAGCATTGAAGTAGTCGCAGTTATGTTTTTTACCACATTTGTGTAGTAAATATCCTGCTACGTATGTTAACGCGTTTTTATCCGGCAAGTCAAACCGGTAATCAACATCACCGTTTAGCGCTACTGCAGAAGGTTTTCTGGAGTGACATTCCGATGGTTTCGGTGTCTCAAAAAATGTCTCTGCTTTCTGAAGTAGTTCGCAAACGTCCTCTTGGCAGTTACTAAAGCGGGAAGTTTGCATCATATTGCTGAGAAAAAGTTTAGAAAATGCTCTCATGAATTGTATTGGTGTAGGGTTTTTACAGTTTCCACCCTGTTGCCTGACAGCTCCGAAAAAGTTCTCAAGAGGGTCTTGATTGAGTCTTCGCGTGAATAAGAACTTGATTCCCTTTGATTCTAAATCTTGGCTCAACATGAGTATTGATCTTATGGTGATCAGTATATTTTTGAATGTCTTGATTCTTTTTGTAGTATTGACTCCTTTAGTTTTATCTATAGCTTTTATGTTTTCAAACATCTTCGCTGCTTCTTCTAAGGTGTCAACTTGATATGGTTTCGAAGAGAACGCTTTTTTATACTTGTTGGTGGATGCAACTTGACTGGAGTTTAGCACATCAAAAATATTATTCATTTTTTCTATAAAATCTGCAGTGTGTTTTGCTTCTTCGGGTAAAACATTAAACTTAACGAGAACGTTAATAGCAGCGAAAACAGATCGGCTAAAAATTTGAGCTGCGTATTTAACTCTCATTTTTTGAAAATTATTGGGATGGATATGTTTTTCCGTCACTTTTGGAATCATTTTCAAATCTTTCTCTTTTTGTTTATCAAACATATCTTCTATATATTTCCATGATATTTGTTTGCCGTCGATCACAAAATTATTGGTGAGTAGATTGTTTCTAATACATTTGATCAGGTGGGGAACGTCAAAAGCGTAGTAATTTTTTTTACCATTCACTGTAAAGAACGGTTGTTCTGGTGTGACCTTTTTCACTTCCTTTGCATATTTATCGAAATTCGAGCCTTGATCTGAAACTATTGCCTGTATCTCTATTCCAATGCCCTGTAACTTTACAATTATTTCGTCTAACCATTTTTCCAGTTCTTTGTAATGTTTGGATGAAGCTAAAAGCGCATGTGCAATTGGCTGTTTCCAATTTTCGACAATACCTCGAAGCATGATTACACATGCCTGTGAAGCCGTTTCTCTGGTGACTTTGCCGTTTATGTTGTGCAGGCCGATCATTTCATCTCTTTTTGTGTCGTGCTTTTACCGTCAGAACGGCAAAGCCCAGGGGGCTCCAACATACATGCCACATTCGCTGACACGAGCGCCCTCCGGACAATGTCGTTAAGGGCATGGTGACGTGGAAACCTTCCCGCACAACGACAACAACACAATGCGTGATGACCGCTACTCTCCACTCTAGCGCCGCAGATGCATATGTGAGGTTCACATACGTTACAGCCCAAGCGAAGAGCCACGGCCACCCGTAGCGAGTCATTGTCTAGGAGAGTACCCAAATGCGGAGAAGGGAGAGCGTGTAGCCACGCCCCAGATTCTGGTCTTGATACCGCCATGAGCCTTGCCCTGTCTACTCCAACTGCGCTCTCCATCAGGCCGTCCAAAGTACGCTTCGTCCCTACGTCATCCCATAACCGTTGGCTGTCCAATTTTTCAGGCACAGACGCACCCGAGTTAAGAGTAGTCCAGGCCGCCAAAGCATCGACCGCATAAGGTATGGTTGCCTTGTCACCATCTGAGGAAATAATCTTAGTGACAAGTTCCAAGACCCCTTCCGCCGATGCCAGGAAAGCTGGAAGACTCACATCACGTGCGCGCTTTAATCACAATCCACCATTCCGTATGTGTAAGGAAGCTTGGTCCCATTGGTCCGAATTGAGGGAGACATTCAACAGACACTCCACTCCCTCCTTCAAAAAAAAAAAAAAACTCAAAAGTACTTTATTACTGTAGATATTTACATATTCTTAGCAAAAGTCATTTTTTGCCTCTTCTCTACATTGGACCACTGTGGGAGAAGAAGGGCGTAGAAACTTCAATACACAATCAAAAGCGTCAGTTTGCACCGGGTGAAGCCATGTCGGTACCGTGCGTAAAAAATATGTGAGCTTAGGACCGGCAAAACAGACACGTAGTAAAATAAGTGCTACGTGCGCTGACAGAAGCTTCAACCTCTCCCTAGCAAACAGGACAAGTTGCCTTCTCGCCTCGAAGGCTTCAGGGATAGCTCCAGGGAAAATGGCAGAACCCAAGAGGTTGAAGGTGTGGGTTGTTAACTCTTTGAGCCCGGGAAGCACGGCACGGAACAAAGCAAAGGAAGAAACGAAATCAGCGCCGCAGGGGAAAATCTCGCATTTACTGGTGTACGCAAATATATATATATATATATATAAAAAAGTACATATGACGAAAGAGAAAGGAAATGCTCTTTCAATCTTGTCCTAAAAGTGAAAATTGAGGGACTCAAATTGACCGGAACCTCAGTCATCATCATGGGTGATCTAAATATGAATATTGCGTCTGTTTCGGTTACCAATTACTATTGCTATTTCCTTAGTGTTTGTGGTCTGTATGAGACGAATGAGGTGACGAATGCACATGGTGGCGTACTTGACGTGGTGTTGATGCCGGAGAGTGTGCGTGACGTAACTATGCGCGCTTCTGTGTCTGGCAGCCTGGTGCCATGCACTGACGCCTACCACCCGCCTCTCGACGTCATTGTGCCCGTGTTGCATGCGCGGGGCGCTTACCAGCGATTCGGTCGCTTGGATCCCAGCAACATTGATGGTCGCAATGATTGGAACTTTGCCAAGAGCAATCACGCAGTCCTATACGAACACATGTGCAGCGTATCGTGGGACCATGTTCTCGAAGCTACTGATATAGAGACGGCAGTCGGTCGGTTCCACGATACCGTTTATGATGTCTTCAACAATTCCTTTCCAAAGAAAATCAGACCGACACAAGCAAATATGTTCAGGCTTCTCAGCACCTAATGACCTCGTAGGGGCCCATGAGCTACGAGGTAGCGTGACGATCAGGTGCCAAGAAGTGATGAACGTCGGCGATTCACCGAGCTGAAGTTATGTGGGGTAGATCTAACCTGGTCTGTGCTTCGGTCCCGTCAATTGTCTCTCTGCAAGGCCCGGGTGCACCCTAGGCTCTTCTTGGTAGACAGATTCTTCAGCCAACCAGGTATGACTGGCGGGCCAGCTTCAATGAGCACAGTGTTCCAACACAGGTTATGTTCTACGTGGTAAATACAAATCGGGCACGAAAATCCGAACTTTATCTGGTTCGAGAGACAACAACACACTCAGCTATATTAACAATCCTGAGGGAATCCCGAATACATTCCAGATGGCCTGCGATTTAATTTCAACCCCTAACCAAAACGCGTTTACATTGCGAGGGCTTTCGTCTGCCAGTTGTCAAAACTGCCCGATTGACAGCTAACGTCAAATAAAAAATGGCCGTTCAGAAACCATCGATCGAATATCGATTTGGAATCGAACAATCACCCGCCCGGACAGGCACCCACCTGTCCCCTAATCTACGGGCAGCCGAGACAACGTTGCTACCGCTCGTTTTAGAACCGAGCCTCCTACTAGAACCTCTGCAGACCGGGGGGTCCCGTCCTTGCCAGGGAACAAGTTAACAATGCGCCCCCTGCGCCAACGTAGTGGCGGTAGGTTAGCATCCTTAACCAGAACGAGGTCACCAACACTAGGGGGGCTAGTTTTGTCAGTCCACTTAAGGCGCTGTTGTAAGATATGCAGATACTCGAGCGACCAACGCTTCCAGAAGTTCTGAGTAAACTGCTGCAACATCTGATACCTTGACAACCGATACAATTTCACTCCCTCGAAGGGGTGCTCGGGCAACGCGTTAAGTGGCTGTCCTATCAAGAAATGGCCTGGGGTCAGAACCTCCAGGTCATTTGGATCCGAGCTGAGCGGACACAACGGTCGCGAATTGAGAACGGCCTCGATCTTACAAAACTATGTCGCGAGCTCCTCAAAAGTCAGCGCGGTCTGACCTACTATACGCCCTAAGTGCGTCTTAGCTGACTTAACTACGGCCTCAAAAATCCCACCCCAGTGGGGGCAAATCGGTGGGCTGAAGGTCCACTGTATACCCCGACGGGAGAGGGCCGTTCCAATATCCACTTTATTTACATTTAAAAAGTTGACTATCTCTCGTAAGTATCGTTCCGCACCTATGTAGTTGGTGCCGTTATCAGAGCGGATCAAAGTTGGAAGTCCCCTTCGAGAAACAAACCTATCCAAACAAGCAATGAAAGCCTCTGTCGAGAGATCAGCAACGAGCTCGAGATGTACCGCCTTGGTGGATAAACAAACAAACACACATAGGTACGCCTTGTATTGCTTAGCGGTACGCAATCGTGAACTCTTCACCATAAACGGTCCTGCAAAATCCGTACCAACACCTGAAAACGGTCTGACCTCATTCACACGATCAGGGGGCAAGTCCCCCATGAGAGGTCGCATCGTGGCAGCCTTAAGTCGATAACAAGGCATGCACCGAAACACGATGTTCCGTATGACACGGCGGGCACATAAGATCCAAAACTCCCGCTGGAGCGTGGCCAACAACGCGTTACAGCCGGCATGCGCGTTTTTAATATGACGATCAGTCACCAGCAATTCAACTAACTGTCCCCCCTTGGGGAGCAGAAGTGGGTGACGAGCCGAATACGATAGATTCGCATTGCACAATCTTCCTCCTACCCGAAGTAACCCGGTCGAATCAACAAAGGGGTTGAGACGCGCGACGGCTCCCTTCAATTTCGAACGTCCACTTCGTATAATCTCCAATTCTGCCCCAAACTTCGAGGACTGTACCAACCGGACCAAATTCAACAGCGACTCGTTTCGCTCTGCCGGAGTCAGAATGGGGTTCAACGTTCGCTGATCGCGAGGAGTACGACAATTTCGAGCGAATCTCCTAATCCAAGTGGACACGTTTATCAACTTGTCAAGTGAGCTATACCGGTCCAGCAGAAACCCGGCGTCAGGGTCCTCAGCCTTCTGGGTAACATGCACGGCCGCTCTGGGGCCATGATCCGAAGATACTACTACATGGCTGTGGGGCCAGTCCGATTCTCTCTTGGCAAGCCAGGGTGGTCCCCACCACAAATGGTGTCTAACGAGTTCAGGAGCCCGACATCCCCTGGATGCACAATCAGACGGGTTCAATTCTCCTGGTACATGTCTCCAGGTCAGTGGGACCTTAGACGACACAATCTGGGAGACACGGTTCGCAACAAAAACCTCTAAGTTATGGACCGAAGCCCTCAGCCAGCACAAAACAATCTGGCTGTCCGTCCAAGCGTACACCGTATCCTTCAAAACCACTCACCCACGCAACACTGTTAGAGTGTGATTCAAAAGTTTGGTCAAAAGAGCAGCCCCGGACAGTTCCAGTTTTGGAATCGTCATCCTTGTCCGAATAGGCAGGTAGCGCCTATTGCTTTTTGCCAAAACCAAACGCACGTCGACCTCCCCGGTGGAGGTGACGGTTCGCAAATAAACCGCTGCCGCAAACCCTCGTTCAGAGGCATCACAAAACCCGTGAAGGGTTGCCCTGTAATCCCCAGCAGGGACCAATTTCCTCGGCAGCGATACATTATTTATGTCCGATAGCGAGGTGAACATTCGCGTCCAATCAGTCAACAAATCACCTGAGAGGTGGGTGTCCCAGGTCAACTGAGCCGCCCATAGCCTTTGCATAAAACATTTGAGAGCAAAGGTGACTGGAGAAATCCATCCATTCGGGTCGAACGTTCTCGCAATCGTTGACAGTACTGACCGCTTCGTCCAGGCCTTCGGTGTTTCTAAAACCACCCGATAGGTAAACTCATCATGGACGGGCCGGTACTGAATTCCAAGCACTGACAACATGTTAGGGTTGTCAGGATTCTCAAAAACGTGCGGGTCTTGTTGAAACTCATCTGGGAGACCAGCCATCAACTCAGGGGAGTTGGACATCCACTTGCGTAGTTCATAGCCGCCTCGTTCCAGCAATTGAATGAGCTCGTCACGTCGGTCCAGAGCTTCCTCTACACTGGCTGCCCCTGTGCAGACGTCATCGACGTACAAATCTTGCTCCAGGATAGCGGCGGCTCTAGGATAGCTCACACGGTCACGCGACGCCAACTCCCGCAGGGTACGCATCGCCAAATACGGGCTAGACCGTAACCCATACGTGTTCGTGTTTAACTCATAGACCTTGACTGGCTCGGCCGTGGTCTCACGCCAAAGTATCAACTGATACCTTCTGTCAGCCGGATGAATTACCGTTTGCCTAAACATCATCCGAATGTCTGCGACAAATACAATCTGGTGTCTCCGAAAGCTCGTGAGAATATCCGAAATATCACGACTCAACTTGGGTTCCGAATGTAGACTGATTCAGGGACATCCCGTTCGAGGTAGGTGCTGACCGATCAAAAACAACTCGAATCTTGCCGGTAGGGGTTCGCAGGACGGCATGGTGTGGAAGGAAACAATGATCCTCAGATCTCCAGTCCACACCCGATACCGACATGTGTCCTAACGACTCATACTCCCTCATGAAATCGACGTATTTTTGTTTAAATACGGCGTCCCTTGACATCCTACGCTCCATCGACATCAATCTCGTCTCAGCCATCTTCCTAGATTCTCCTAGTGGCGGTCGATCGGCCCTGAAAGGCAGTCGAGTTACAAAACGACCAGAACGAAGGCGACCAGTACTATTCTGGTAAAACAACTCGCACTCTTCTTCGTCTGCGTCGACTCGACGAACGGTGGGAGGTTCCTCTATCTCCCAGAAACGTTGGATAGCGTCTGACAACGCTGAGCCAATAAGTATGCCATCTGACTCGGCAGGCCTAACCATTGGCAATGCCGGACCCATGATCACGTGACCAAACTTAGTATCCACAGCAATCAACCCGTCCGGCTGAAGAACTCGCCGATCCGACAACAGAAACCTACCCAGAACGTCTGCTCCCAGTAGCAGGTCGACCGGGGCTGGAGTGTCAAAATCGGGATCCGCCAACTTGAGTCCTGATGTCAGGAATCGAACGGCCGGATTCAACTTCACCAAGGGGTGTCTGCCCATGACATGCGTCATTACTAAAGCTTGCACGGATGTTTTTGTCAAAATGTCATAACGTGGAGAGAACGTGATCACCGATTGACCAACTACATTCGTAACCGTAACATTCCCCACGCCCCGTATTGATTTATTATACCTATTTACCTTGAGGCCCAAACATTTTGCTAAATCATTCGATACAATGCAGCCCTGAGCTCCAGAATCTAATAGGGCGCGAACGTATGTTGGGTTGCCCGCCAAATCCCAAACAAGCACAGAGGCGATCGGTAACACCACCGTCTCCGGTTGGGGGGCAACAAATGGTTGGGCCGCAAATTCCTAGCGAGGGCCCCCGGGGCCCCACTCTGCCTGTAACCGATCAGGTATGCAGCTATACGCCAGAGGGTCCCATTGTACAAATGGCCCACGCGCCGGTTCCATTGCCACCCTACGATTCCCCGTAAAGGGGGGTGGGCGTGAATTCAACCGTGGCCGCTCCATGAGCGGGGGGGACATCACATGTGACCGACGAGGACGAGGCGACGAGCGGGGCGACAACTGAGGCGGAGTCCGGACCGCACCCGCATAGCTCGAAGGTGTCCCATGCCACCCGCCCGTTACGGCCTGCTCAACACACCCAATGTCCCGCTGAGTCGGATGCTGAGTCGCAACCGAAAACTCAGGGCCCCCCATGTAATGATCCTGAGTGCGGCCCTGCACCCTAGTACTGCCCTGTGCACGTGGGGACGTTGGCCCCTGAGTTGCGCTCCGAGTCGCAAACGAATTCTCAGGGCCCCATGCCGTGTCACCCTGGGTACGGCCCTGTGGTGGCTGTTGGCCGGACCGGTTCATGCACAACAGATTGTTGTGGGGCCCACCACAATATCCGTACATTTGTGTGCGCGTGCAGTCCCTAGCCATGTGTGGCCCGAGGCACAGGAAACACCAGCTCCGCTGCTTGGCCATCCGGCGCCGTCCCTGAACCCTAAGTTCCCCGAACTTATTGCAATTGGCCACAGCATGGCCAATCTGCCTACAACATGGGCAGGTCTCACCATGTGGGGTCAATTCACTCACAGTCCCATACGACTGCCGGTTGGTGCGGTCCTTCCTCGTCGGAGGGCCCCTACTCACAGCGCTCCCGGCAGCTCTCTGTGGCTCCGAAGGACGAGTGACCGTCAACCCCAAATTCTCTGCCCGTCGAGCCTCCTCTTCCAAAAATCCGACCAAGTCGGAGAAGGCGGGCAGGTCCTCGGCCGACCTCCCGTGAGACTGTTCGAAACGAGTCTGCACGTCAGCGGGTAGGCGGGAAAGTACAATGTACAACAGTAGGTACGACCATTCACCAACCGGAAGTCCAAGATTCTCTAGAGCCTTGGTGACGGACAACAATGGGTTCAAAACCTCCGTCTGTATGGCCCCGACCTTGTTCACAACCGGGATGCTGAACAAACGGTTCAGTTGGGCATCGGCCAACCTCCGTTTGTTGTGGTAACGTCTGACCAACAATTGCCTGGCCGTCTCATAGTTACCCTCCGTAACTGTCAAATGAGCGACCAGCTCCCTAGGCTCACCCTTCAATGCTGCCACCAGCTGAGCCATCTTGACAGACTTGGTAATGTCCGATCGCATGTGCACCAAACTGTCGAACAGATTGATGAAGCTCATCCATTCACCGGACACGCCGTCAAAAGTAGGCATAGTTATGGCAGGTAACCTGGACCCCGATCACTGATGCGTCAGAGGTGCTTCAGTGTCACCATCATGGCTGGACTCGCGCTGTCTACGTATGTCCGCAGCCTTCTGCGTGATAGCAGCTGCCATCTCCATACATTGGTCGACATCCCCTATCAACCGTGACAGCCTGTCAGGTGCACAACCATCAACTGATTCCGCCTGCGCGGACAATTCTAGCACCCTATTGTAACGTTCCTTAACGTCCATAGACCGCTCCAATACCACATCATGCCTATCTAAACGGTCTATCAGACCGTGTGCGGAGGAAAACCATCTGAGTTCCTTAGAAACACCCTTCTGGATTTCAGATAACGACATGATCGGAACGATTTTTACTCACAATTTGCAGTAACTCAATTTTATTGGACCCTCCAGTCTATAACCCAAACGAGGGAACCCTAAACTATAACTTAAACAATGTTGTTTTCCTTAAACAATAGGAACCGAGTTTTATATCTATATAAATTATATTTATATAGTCAATTATCAAATATTATATCTATATAGTCAATATTAGTTCAAGTTATAAATTGCTATAAATTGAAAATAATGTAATAGCCTGCTATCAATAGATGTAACTACCTATGTTAACCAAAACATTCATTCAATAGCATTACTAGACCACTAATAGATTGACTAACTGGTAATTCAATGCAAATTTCAATTCAATATCTGTCTGTCTACTACCAGCAATAGACTTATAGCTTACAATACTACCAATCTATGTGGATACAGGAACAACCAAGTTACTTAACCGCCTATACCTGCAGATTGATAGTCCCAAATCGTGCCTTCCTGGAGCCCTTGACGGCTGCAAATCTCAGAAAGCCACGCTCTAGCTACCAAAATGTTCAGGCTTCTCAGCACCTAATGACCTCGTAGGGGCCCATGAGCTACGAGGTAGCGTGACGATTAGGTGCCAAGAAGTGATGAACGTCGGCGATTCACCGAGCTGAAGTTATGTGGGGTAGATCTAACCTGGTCTGTGCTTCGGTCCCGTCAACTGTCTCTCTGCAAGGCCCGGGTGCACCCTAGGCTCTTCTTGGTAGACAGGTTCTTCAGCCAACCAGGTATGACTGGCGGGCCAGCTTCAATGAGCACAGTGTTCCAACACAGGTTATGTTCTACGTGGTAAATACAAATCGGGCACAAAAATCCGAACTTTATCTGGTTCGAGAGACAACAACACACTCAGCTATATTAACAATCCTGAGGGAATCAATAATACATTCCAGATGGCCTGCGATTTAATTTCAACCCCTAACCAAAACGCGTTTACATTGCGACAGCTTTCGTCTGTCAGTTGTCAAAACTGCCCGATTGACAGCTAACGTCAAATTAAAAATGGCCGTTCAGAAACCATCGATCGAATATCGATTTGGAATCGAACAAACTAGGAGATATCCGGTGTGGTTCACTGGCGACATCATAAAGGTCCTGACCACGAAAGCCAAGCTCCATTGTAAATGGAAATCGTGGAAGAGGCCGGCTGACTACGTCTCATTCAGCGAGCTGAGATCCTGTCTCAAGTGTATATATATATATATATATATATATATATATATATAAAAGTACCTGTGACGAAAGAGAAAGGAAATGCTCTTTCAATCTTGTCTGAAAAGTGAAAATTGAGGGACTCTCTCTAATAGCGCAGGGAAGTGCGTTCCACAGTCGGATCGCCGTTAACCTATACGAGTGTTTGTAAGCGGCAGTGTTATGCCGAGGAGTAGAGAGAAGAGACATCGTGTGGGATCTCCGGTTGCTATGCCTGGAGGAAATAAACTCGAAACGTTCTCGAAGATATGAGGGGTAGCGGGGTTTTCGCAAAATGTTAAACAGATAGGAGAGAACGTGCATATCACGACGAAGGCGGATCGGAAGCCACCCCAACTCCTTGCGATACTGTGAGACATGGTCATACTTGCGCAGCCCGAAGACAAACCGAATCCCGAGGTTTTGAAGTCGTTCGAGTTTGTTCAGTTGTTCTTCGTTCGCACCGATCCAGCAAACATCCGCATAGTCGATTAAAGGTAGTATGAGGGACTGGGCAAGGGTGATTTTAGTCTGCTGTGGCAGGAAGTGCTGCAATCTCCGTAGGGAGTGAAATGACGCAAATACTCGTCTGCTGACCTCAAAAACATGGGGCGACCAGGACAACAATTTATCAAATACAACCCCAAGATTCTTGGCCTTCTCGCTGTATGAAATTATGTTACCATCGTACACTATAGGGTCGACGGGCATTTTCTGAACTAGGTTATGAGAGTGGCGAGTACCCAAAATCATGGCCTGCGATTTACCCGGGTTGACAAGCAGACCATATGAGGTAGCCCATTTTCTGATGTTATCGAGATCAGCATTCAACGCCTCTTCTGTCAGATTCACATCACACGGAGAGAAGTGCCGATATATTTGAAGGTCATCTACGTACAGATGATAAGAAGAGGTAAGAACGTCAGAGATGGTGTTAATGAATACCGAGAAGAGGAGAGGAGAAAGGATGCCTCCCTGCGGAACACCTGCGGAGAGATCACACTAGTCCGTTGAGATCTCCTCAGACTTAATGCGTTGCTGGCGGTCTCTCAGGTAGGAGTCAAACCAGCGAGCAGAGTGCGAGGAGACATTAAGTGACTTTAAAATTTCAACTAGTATATCGAAATCGACGCAGTTAAAGGCGCTACTGAAATCAAGCAGTGTAGGGACCGTAAGCTGCTTTTGATCCATAGCTAATTGAATGTCGTCAGTGACTTTGAGCAGTGCTGTGGTAGTGCTGTGACCCGGCCTGAAACCTGATTAGTGGGGATTCAGTAACATTTTTGAGGAAAGGTAGGAGGAGAGTTGGGAGTGAACAATTGATTCCAGGACTTTGGAGAGGATAGGCAGAATAGAAATGGGACGGAAATCTTTAAAGAAGGCGGGATTAGACGTTTTGGGGAGGGAAATCACAAGTGCCGATTTCCACTGGCTGGGGTAGCAACATTGGTCAAGCGACACATTAATTATGTGGGTGATGAGAGGTAACAGTACATCAATGATTGTTGTTATCATCTAACAACATATCTTGTCCTCACCTATGGCCTTCGACGAGATTGCTAGTATTGCCCTCCTTACTCCGCCGATTCCGACAGGGATGAAATTAAATGCTGAGGTGAGGACTGTTGCCTTGGACCGTAGGTTACGAAGGGTTGCATCCTTGACGAGGAGGTCCATCGCGACAGAGGCTCATGTGCCCGTGGAATGTAAGTTTAGGATCGAACGTAACACCGAGGTCCTTAATTGAATACACTCGAGTCATAGACTCCGTACCGAGCGTATAAGTTGCACTGATAGGCTGAGAAGAGCGCGTGAAAGACATTAAATAACACTTAGCAGTATTGAATAGGAGTTTGTTGTTCACACTCCACCTACAGACCGCATCAAGATCTTCTTGCAGCAAATCACAATCATCCTCTGAACTTACGGGAAGTATCAGTTTCAGATCGTCCGCATTCAGAAGGCAATTGGCGTGTTTGATGTCTAATTCCAGGTCATTTATCATAATGATAAATAACAACGGACCAAGACTAGACCCTTGACTAACGCCCATATATGTACTGACTGATATGTATGGTATGGACGGGACTCGAAACAGCCGTGTCGCACATATTGCTGGCGGTCCTTCAGTTGTAGCCAGCGAAGAAAACCAACAGCCTTGGGGCAAATCTAATGGCACATAGCTTCTTCATAAGGACGTCATTATCGACACTGTCGAACGCCTTACGGAAGTCCATCTAGGCGACGTCCACCTGACATCCCTGATCCATGCACTCCGACACAATCTCAACTAAAGTCAGTAAGTTTTTATTTACCGAGCGGCGGCTCCTGAATCCGTGTTGCGAGTCGCTCAGATAAGGCGCAATCTACGAACTGATTTTGTCTTTTATGATCGACTCGAACAATTTTGCCAAAGAGCTCAGCATAGCTATGGGTCGATATTGATCATCGGAGGTAGTTTCACTTATCTTGGGGATAGGACTGACTCGAGAAACCTTCCAGCTGGTCGGGTACCTTGCTCGAGAGCGAGATTGAATATCCGTCCTAAGGGTGATATCAGCTGATCGCTATATATGGCCTTCAATAAGTAAGGAGGGACGTTGTCCGGTCCAATTGCACTCCTTGGCCTTAGCTGCTTCAACCCTTCCTCTATATCCCTACGGGAGATGTGCGTTATCTGCACGTAGTTGGCAGAGCACGATTCATCGGAGCTGTTTACCAGTGCCGGATCGAGCGCTGGCTCATCAGGGAGGAAAACGTCGGAGAAGTAGTCTGCAAATGCGGCTGCTGCTTCCTCACCAGCGCATTCCTGTCCCTGATGCGTGACCCGGGGTTTGAAACCACCCATCGATCGTAGGCCACTCACATGTTTCCAAAAAGCGCGTGGGTTATGTCTTATGTTGCTTTCTATACTACTCATGTGATTGGCGTAGGCAGTATCTATGCGACACTTGAGACAGGCTCTCAGCTCGCTGAATGAGACGTAGTCAGCCGGCCTCTTCCACGATTTCCATTTACGATGGAGCTTGGCTTTCGTCCAAGTCTTAGCCGCGAGCAGACGTGCCGCTAGTTATTTTTCTAAAATCAAAAATATACCTCACGCGAATATCACCTCTAATAGTAGTACGAGTCGTGTCAGTTTAGTGCAAGCGTAAGACAGTGACCTCGGACGCATCTCCCACCAAGCGCTCGCCGTGGTACATCATATAATTGCTATCCTGCTCCCGCCGCCGCATCACGCCGCAACAACGTGATCTGCCACTCGACGCCACCACCGTGCCGTGCCGCGCGCGCTGCTACAACTCGGCGAAGCAACACAGCATTATACTGCTATCCTACTCACTCAGCGAGAGCGCCTGAGTGCTACGCTTTTGGCTGCTACGAGCTACGAGCTATCTCCGTAGCGCAACTACGAAGACACTCCACTCGCATTTGACACGATCATCTTTTTATCACACGCTTTTTGGCAAAACTAAAATGGAAACTACACTGAATAAGTCTCTCTCAGAATCAGACATTTCTACAATAGTCCAACAAGAAGTAACCGCGCCTACATATGTGGCAACCCGATTAAAAAGAAAGAGAAATGAGGATAATGACTATGATGAATTTAAGGAAGATATAAGGGCCATGATTCAATCTTTCATTACGAAGCAAGACCAGGAATCAGGAATCTCTAAGGAAATCTGTCAATCCATTACTGATATTAAAAACTCTTAAACGCATCTAAGTGAGCAAAATGATGATCTCAAAAAGAAACTTGATTTAATGGAAGCTGACAAAAAGAAAGATCGGGAATACATTGCATTGTTGGAGGATCAACTTGAGGATTTACATAGGCAAAATAGAAAAACCTGCATTGAATTGAGAAACATCCCTTACAAAAAAGATGAGACGCAGGACGACCTGATAAAAATGACAGAGGAACTCTCTAAGACTATTGGTATTGAACAATTTTCCAAGACGGACGTAAGAGATATATTTCGAGTGAAAAGGAAGGAACACAACAAAACTGTGATAGTGGAGCTACAGTCAAGCATAATGAAAAAGGATATACTAACCGCCACAAAGAGATATAACATCAAAAACAAAACGGCAAAGCTATGTGCGAAGCACCTAGGAATACTTGAAAAACCTGACGAACCAGTCTTTATTGCTGAGCAACTTACACCTAAGGCCGCGCGACTATATTTCCTAGCTCGGGATCTCGCCAAATCTCGGGGCTACAAATTCTGTTGGACTGCCTATGGTAAAGTGAATATCAGAAGGAATGAAGTTTCACCGTTTATTACTATCACTAGTGAGGAGCAGGTTCAACGTCTCATGAACAAGTGACTAACCGAACTCCGACTGTGTATTGTTATAGGTTGTTGTTGTATTCTACTCATGATATTACTGTGCGCTATTCTGCTAACTAATTACATCTTGTACAAGTTCACGTGCACAAATACAGGTGGGTCCTGCAATTCCTGCAAAACAATAATAAAAACATACAATAAAGCGAGTAGGAGACGAATGACTGGTATGAGACAGGGCTGCACGGGTCCTGTGATGGCAGCGATCGGTACACAACTGCACGTGCGCGAGCGGCGGCATGTCACCCGCACGTCGCCGCCTCTTACGTCCCGCGGTCTGTACTGGTCGCTGCTACGCACGGAATGCACCGCCCCAGTTGCGTATTTCTTAGCTGAGATTATAGGAACACAGCAGGAGCCACCACACACACATGACACCAAACACACTATAGTATACCTAACTCAGTCTCGCTCTGCGCTGTCAGTAGACGGTTGTGTTACGTGCGCTTGCGCTAATTACGCGAATACCCACCTACATCGTTATCGCGTAAACATCCGACCGTCGCTGTGTAACAAAGCTTTTACATCGAAGAAAAATGATTTGTAGCATGTGTAATGATGAAGTGACTGATGCAGTTGTGTGTAATGGATGCCATAGGTCTCTGCACTATGCCTGTGCTGGTGTAACGGAGTTTGGATACCGACGTATGGGCGCCGACAGAAAAGCAGCATGGAGGTGTCCGAAATGTCGTAACTTGCCTAATCTGACTGTTCCTGGATCCCTAAATGAGACTGAAGGTATTGCGGCCGTCCTCAAAGAAATAAAAGAATTTCGAGCTGATTTTCCTCAATGAAGTCGGACATAAATACCCTGAAATCCGATATTCAATCATGTTGTACAGGTATTCATAATATAAATACAAAATTTACCGAAATGGAAAACCGCTTCTCTGACTTAGAGAATAGATTAATAAAGCTCGAGAAAGTATGTGACGAAATACCTACTTTGCAGTCCGAATTATCTACTGCGAAGAACACAATATCTACCCTTCAACAACAAAATGATACACGAGAGCAATATTCTAGGATGAATAATGTTGAGATTTCAGGTTTGCCATTTAAAAAGAATGAAAACTTATTAAGCATCCTTCAAAGTATATTTACTGTCGTTGGACTTACAATGGACGTAAATTCCATTGACTGCATACAGCGGGTACGTCGTTATGGAACTGGAGTTGGTAACAACAATGACGAAAACACAACAATTAACACTCCGGCCGTCATATTAAAATTCACTCGGCGCATATACAAGGATGAACTACTATCAGCAGTGCGGGCGCGTAGGGGCATCACAACAGCTTCCTTAGGGTTAG
This sequence comes from Argyresthia goedartella, assembly GCA_949825045.1. Lineage (NCBI taxonomy): Eukaryota > Metazoa > Arthropoda > Insecta > Lepidoptera > Argyresthiidae > Argyresthia > Argyresthia goedartella. The sequence goes on along the minus strand of OX463811.1, from coordinate 1,773,909 downwards.
ACGGTCCAGCTGTTAACCTGTTTCTGGGTGATCATCTGACACCGACCACCAAGCTACTGCTTAAACGTGCTCGCCAATTGAAAAAAGATGGAAAACTCGCATATTTATGGGTCCGAGACTGCAAAATTCTCGCGAGAGAGACGGAAACTTCTAAGGTTACGTTGATAAACAAGAATCTCGATTTGGACAAGATAAAGTGACTATGTACTTGTTTTGTTAATTTGTTTTCACTCCTACATTTGTTACTTTGTTCTCATACCCACACCTACCTTAAATTGTATGCATACTTCACGTTATTATTATGTAAACAATGCCAACAATTGGTTAAATGGAAAGTTCAGCCTGCAATCACTATTATTGAAACTATTTACGTCTTACATATTTTTGTATCAGTTAACTATTGCTATCCAAAATTTAAAAATATCTATGTGTTCCGCAATACATATTCACAACCTATCTTAATTACACACACTTTAATATTAATATATTTTCCCTTTATCACTAATGGCTAACATTACCCTAAGCGGTTATTATCAAAACGTATGCGGACTTCGTACAAAAACACATAGATTTTATTCACAGGTAGCACAGTCTCATTATGATTTCATTTGTATAACGGAATCCTGGCTAAACAAAAACTTCTACGACGGGGAAATCTTTGACAGTAGATATTTAGTCTATCGTTGCGATCGATCGGCTGAGGCGACTGATTTGGAGCGAGGTGGCGGCGCTATGGTGGCGGTTCACCGTGATTACCAGCCCGTGCGCCGGGACTGGCCCTGCCCCCCCGCCGCGTCCTCCGAGTGCGTCTGGGTATCAATACCGTTATCTAATAACAGTAGGCATAAATCATTGCATATTTGTTGTGTTTACATTCCGCAAGGGCGTTTATACACAAGCGCATTAATTAACTTTTTTGAGATTTGTAGTCGGATTGTAACAGAACATTCTGACGATGTTTTCCTTATTACTGGAGATTTTAACGTATCAGATGCTGAGTGGTCGAACTCGAGTTGTAGACATATGTGTCTTGATAATGGTACCGAAACAACAGTGGAGCCATTGCAAGAGTTTTTATGCTTCACAGGGTTACAACAATTTAACAGTAGTTTTAATATAAATCATCGGTTGTTAGACCTTATTTTAAGTAATAGAAATTGCGCCGTTATTAGTAGCCCAAACCCTTTAATAAAAGAGGACCGGCATAATAAAGCCGTTGAAATTGAGTTAAGTTTAGATTACTCACCTATTCTTAAGCCCGCTCCTACTGTTAGATATTGCTTTTTTAACTCTAATTTTGATGAAATTAATCGCGAACTATCTGAAATAGACTGGTTTGCACAATTTTCAGGTCGGTCTTTGGAGGAGTGTACATTAATTTTATATACAATACTAAATCGTTTAATAGACGCGCATGTCCCAAAGCGTCCTCTACGCACTTCCATTAATAGGCCTCCTTGGCACACAAAGCCACTTAGAAGGTTATTAAATGAAAAAAGAAAGTACCACAAACTATGGAAGACATACGGAAATCCTTTAGATCGTGACAGTTTTAGGTTTCTAAGGAAAAGAGTTGATAAATTGGAACCTATATGCTATAGAAATTTTATAAACTCAACTGAAAATAACATCACATCAAACCCGAAATTTTTCTGGTCTTACATGAAGTCAATCTACGCGAAGAGTGGTCTACCACAAATAATGTACTATAAAGGTATTTCAGCTTCAACTGGTTCTCAGATTTGTGACATGTTTAATGAACATTTCCACTCTGTTTTTGAAAAACCTACTAATAACATGATTGATTTGAACAATCTTCCGCTGGTACATAATACAGTTTTTGAGATGGATACAATATTTTTAACTAAAGACCTTGTTCATAAATACCTTAAGTCTATTAACGTAAATAAAGGTGCCGGACCAGATTGCATTCATCCTGTTATTATTAACAAATGTGCGTCTGAGTTATCAATTCCAATCACTTTGCTTTTTGAAAAATCACTTCACGAAGGTTGTGTTCCCTCTATTTGGAAACGTGCTCTAATTACACCGATACCTAAGGGAGATATCAGCTGTGACATTGAGAAATATCGGTCAATTTCTAAACTATGTCAATTTGGCAAAATTTTGGAGAAGATTGTTACTGATCAATTGTCTGCCGCTGTACGCCGTCATGTTACTGTTCATCGGTTTTCTCAAAGGTCGAAGTGTTGAAACAAATCTCTTATCCTATACAGAAATTATACTTGAAGCCTTGGACAACAATTATCAAGTGGATGCCGTGTATACTGATTTTGCTAAAGCATTCGATAAAATTTGTCATGAACGCTTGCTGTTGAAACTTTGGCAGATGGGTATACACGGGGATCTATTTCGATGGATAAAATCCTACATCGAAAATCGATCGCAGGCTGTAGCAGCAGGTGGGTACACTTCAAATCTCAAACCCATCACTTCGGGTGTCCCTCAAGGGTCATATTTAGGACCTTTGTTGTTCGTTCTTTACCTAAACGACGTCACAGAAATTACAAACAGCTCTGGTTTACTCTTATATGCCGACGATACAAAAATATTTAGGGTTATCCGAAGCGTGGGAGATTGTGATGTCCTGCAAAATGACATTAATAATTTCGAATCTTTCTGTAATTCAAACAACTTATTTTTAAATCCAGATAAGTGCTTTGTAATAAGTTTCAGTAGAAAAATACAAACCATTAATTATAAATATGAACTTTGTCAAAGAGAATTAGCCCGCGTAGATCAAATTCGTGATCTAGGCGCAATAATGGATTCCAAGCTCACTTTCGTACCTCATGTGAACCACATTATAAATAAAGCTCTTAAACAACTTGGTTTCATACTCCGCGTAGGAAAGCCCTTCAAACAAGTCTTAACTTACAAGGTACTGTTTAATAGTTATGTTCGCAGTCATCTCGAGTTTGCCAGTGCTGTTTGGAACCCATTTTATAACATTCATATAGACGGGATAGAAAGGGTGCAGAAAAATTTTATTCGAGCCCTTGAATATCGTACTGGAAACACATATTCGGATTATGTGACGTCCTTGAAAAAGGCAAAAATGTACTCATTAAGTTGTCGTCGTGACTGTATTGATATATCAATAATTTTTAAAATTATTAATAATATAATCGATTCCCCCCCATTATTACATTTATTGCCGTTTAGAGTGCCTCGTCGTCGTGAGCGTAGTTGTCGAAGCAAGCCTCTCTTTGTTATACCCCGTAGTCGCACAAATTACGCTGGAAATAGTTTCATAAGACGTGCTTGCAGGTTGTACAATGATAAGTTAGTAAATATAGATATATTTAGTGAATCTCTTAAACGCTTCAAAAGTTTAACTTTGGAGTGTCTTTCAAATTGTTCTGAAAATCAAACTGAACATGTATGAAATTTTTAACTTTCTTTTTATGTATCATGCTTTTTATGTTGCTTCTTCATCATTATTATTTCTTTGATATTTAAACTATTATAAAATATGTTTTTACTAAATTAGGAAACTGTAGGTCTATGTTTTATAAAGAGTTTATGTATTGTATACAAATATGTAAGACTGTTTGTTTCTGAATAAATAAAATAAAAAAAAAATAAAAACTCTTACTTCACTAACACACACGAGTATTTCAGGACTGCCAGTTTATAGTTATATAATAAAAATCAATAGGTACATAACATATATCTACATTATTATTAGAAAATCAGCCGTAAAGTCACTATGGTACACCTTTGGATTCTTTCTATATATAAATGGATAACACAAATAATGCTATAGAGGACATAGATAACATGCAAGAGGCTCACTCAGTCCGCTGTGAAATTGACGATCTCTCACAATATATCCCGCTCAAAGAAAAAGACTTGAAAATTATTTGCCAAAACATGAGAAGTGTGTATAGAAATATTGATGACCTACACCTAAACTTAAATATCTTAAAATTCATACCGGACATAATCATTTTATCTGAATGCCGCCTTAATTCAGCTAAGCCAATTCCAGTCCTAGACAATTATGTCTCTTTTAACTTGAGTTAAAAGAGACATAATTGTCTATCACATCACAATCTATCACAACACCATCACTTTGATTCAGGTGTAGGGTTGACCCTACACCTGAATCAAAGTGATGGTGTTGTGATCTATGTTAAAAGAGACATAGTTGTAACTAATATTCGGGAGATTAGACTAGATCATGCATCATGCCTACAGATAGATACATACAACACCGCCATCCTGGGCATATACCGTTCCCCATCTATTACGAATGCTGATCAGTTTATTAACTCACTAAATACACACTTAGGATCCATAAAAACATGCAAAAATATAATTATAACAGGAGACATTAACATAGATCTAATCCCGAATGATAAGGAACAAAATTATGAAATTAGTAATAGACAAAACTATCTAAATATGTTGTGTATACATGGCATTGTGACAGGTCACACCATACCCACTAGGATGGAAAGCTGCCTCGACCACTTCATGCTGTAGCTTGACAAACCTAAAATGGCAGCGCAAATTGCAGTCATTAACACAACGATCACAGATCATTCTATGATATTTCTAAATTTATCTGATCAAAATTATATTAAAAGTTCCACAAAGGTTAAAACCGTCACAGATTTTAATAATGCCTTCCTAGATCTGGCAGAAAATAATTTAACGCGGCTTTTACTAAGTGATAATCCAAATTATATTGTGGAGATGCTTGTTGATACAATATCTGAAACTTTAAGAGATAATACAAAAACTGTAAATATACCCAAGAACAAAAGAACATTGAAACCATGGATGACAACAGGTATTTTAAAATGTATTAGACACAAAAATAAACTTCAAAACAAATGTAAACTAAAACCTGACAATGACATAATTAAAATAACATACAGAACATATCGCAATTTTTGTAATAATCTTATTAAAAAACTAAAGCGTAATTATGCTAGAAACAAATTAGCTGAATCAACAAAGAACTCTAAGTGTTTATGGGATAGTATAAAATCAATAACTTATTTAAAAGGCAATAAAACAGATAACTTAAAACTACTTAATATTAAATCTTGCAATAAAGAATCTATTAACTATGTAAATAACTATTTTTCGAATATTGGTAAAGAGCTGGCTGAAATTATAATGGGAAACCAAACTCAAACTTATAATAATAAGGACAATACACAAGAAAACCAACCTAATTCCTTTGTACTTTTAAAAACAGATGAGGTTGAAATTAACGCAGTACTTATGGGACTGAAAGAGACCATCATGGGCGATAATAGTTAGGGAACCGGACAACGCGGCCTGATCGCGTCCGCCTGGTGTCATTATCTTCGGTTCTGGTTGTAGGTGTGGTGTTGTTTGCTGGGATTGGTGGCGCTGATGAAGTGTTTGTGACGTTTTTTGTGTTGTGAGTGTGTGTTTGTGTATCCGGTTGAGTGCTAGTGGTGTGTGTGTTATGCAGTATGTAGGCCGGCTTTAACCGATCTATAGATACTGTCGTTTCCTTACCATTGACTGCTAACCGATACACCTTGGGATCTCTCCTCAAAACTTTATGTGGGCCAGTGTATGCTGGTTTTAACGACCCATCGACTGTGTCATCCCTAAGGAAAACATGAGTTGCTGCTGCTAGATCTTTAAAGACAAAAATCGGCCGACGTCCCACGTGACGAGTACCTGGCACTGGTTTCAGATTCCTAGCAAACATGTGAAGTCGGGACAGGTAGTCTGTAACATCCGTGGTGGCGTGAGTCTCATGATCAAAGAAATCTCCGGGCAACCTAAGGTTCTCACCGTAAACCAATTCTGCCGCAGAGGCTTGAAGGTCTTCCTTATATGCGGCTCTGATTCCTAGCAGGACTAGAGGGAGTGCTTCAACCCAACTGCTGTCGGCGTGGCACTTTATAGCTGCCTTCAGCTGCCTGTGGAAACATTCCACATGTCCGTTACAGGCAGGGTGATACGCAGTAGTGTGCTTACGCCGAAATCCTACCAGTTTTGCCAGCTGCTGGAATAGCGTCGACTCAAATTGTTGATCTCTGTCGGTGACAATGTCAATTGGGCATCCAAAGCGAGCAATCCAACCGTGCAACAGTGCTTTAGCGACGGTCTCGGCTGATATGTCTTGCAGTGGTACTGCTTCAGGCCAACGTGTGGAACGGTCGATAGCAGTGAGGCAGTACTTGAACCCTTGACAAGGTGGTAGTGGTCCTATGAGGTCAATGTGGATATTCTGGAACCTGGTATGCGACAGCTTGAACGTGCTTAAGGGTGATGAGACGTGACGAGTGACCTTACAGCGCTGGCAAGCCAGACAACTTCGGGTCCACTCTCGACAGTCTTTGCGTACCCCTGGCCAAACGTACCTCTCCGCAACCAACCTGGCAGTGGCATTTGCTCCTGGATGGCTTAGAGAGTGAAGGCTCTCGATAATCTGCTGCCTGAGCTCCTTTGGTACACAGGGCCTTACCTTCTCCTCTTTCTCCTCGCAGTAAAGGTCGACAGTAGTTCCGGGCACATTCACTTTCTTCAGGCACAGTGAGCTGCTACTGCTCAGAAGAAGGCGTAGCTCAGAGTCGGTGTTTTGTGCCGTAGCTAACTTACTGTAGTCAACAGGCTGCGTGATTTCCTCGACTCGTGACAGAGTGTCAGCTACGACATTGTCTCTTCCTGATATGTGCCTGATGTCTGTCGTAAATTGTGACACAAAATCTAAATGTCGGAACTGCCTCGGGGAACAATTATCTTTACGAGAGCTATATGCGAAGCACAAAGGTTTATGGTCGGTATAGACGATGAAGTCTCGTGCTTCTACCATGTGCCTAAAATACTTAATAGCTTCGTATATGGCTAAAAGTTCCCTATCGTAAGGAGAGTACTTAAGCTGTGGTGACGTCAGTTTACGCGAGAAAAATGAGAGAGGTTCCCAGGCGCCGTCCTTCAGCTGCTGCAGCACAGCATCCATAGCCACGTCTGATGCATCAGTGACGATGCATAATTTTGCCAATGCATCTGGATGAGCCAGCAGTGCCGCATCGCACAAACCTGCTTTGCACCTTTCAAAGGCAACTTGTATTTCTGTTATTTCTAGTAATGTCAAATAAAGACACCAAATTGGATCATTTTCCGGAATGAATTCTCCCACTAAGTATCAAAAATTTCTGACTAAACACAACATTTCGGAAGCGGAAAAAATAATTTGGCCGTTCAGCAAGTGTCTTTTTAGGACCGGCGGAGGTTTATTTTTTTCCAACTTTATGTATGTATTATATTGTAGTCTGGAATTTAAATTATTCAGATAAAAATATTTTGAATCTACGAAGTGTTTGATAATCAAACACATGTCATATCTGTGAATACCTTCACACAAATCATGCATGACATCACAAGTGAAGTTATTGTACACATGAAAATAACTTAATTCGTGCCAAATAAATTTTTGCTTTATACCAACACCATTATCGCAATGTGTGTTGTAATTATGTTGCTTCCTTACGTTTTCAGGTCTTTCTTTAGTGTCTACTTTGGTTTGAACTTTAGGTGTTATACAAATACGACAAAAATAATTTTACGAAAAACTTTCATGAAAACCTAAAATTGAATTCAGGCCTAAATTATCCCCAGCTATTATACTTTGACTTTACTTTGACTATACTAGAATTGGCACGTACACTTATTCCATCTTCATACAAAAACTTTAATTCGTCCAACAAAGGTTTAAATGTAGATTCATTTCCAAATGTTACCCGATCCCGCGAATAAAACAATAGGGCCGGCCATACATATTCCCAGCGACTACAATAATTAGGAGGAATCGAGGATATGGTAAAATACACGGCGCCAATTTTTTTACTGCCAGAATGGCTACCTAAGGGGTTTCCAGACTCGAAATCGTCGTAATAAATCGTTAGGGGAATAATGTTTTCTTCTTTACAGTAACTTATTGTTTTTTGCCACGTTGTGCTATTTATTACGTTCCTCAGAACATTTGAATCTTCACATGTTTTTGATAATTTAATATGGTTTTAAGTACATCGGGTACTTCTAAAAAAAATCTGAGATATTCCCGTAAAGGTATAAAATATGACGTTCTCGGTCTATTAACCATCGCTACTTTTCCTTGTTCCCGTTTACTATCTTTAGAGACACCAATTGTTTTAGGAACTGGGTTAACATAAGAGTCGAGATTTTTGAGGTATTTTGTTCGTTTATAATCAGTTTTAAAATAGTTAAATGCATCTTGCAGTGCCGATATCATTAGAAAATCATTATCATTAAAACCAACCTAATTCCTTTGTACTTTTAAAAACAGATGAGGTTGAAATTAACGCAGTACTTATGGGACTGAAAGAGACCATCATGGGCGATAATAGTTAGGGAACCGGACAACGCGGCCTGATCGCGTCCGCCTGGTGTCATTATCTTCGGTTCTGGTTGTAGGTGTGGTTGTTTGCTGGGATTGGTGGCGCTGATGAAGTGTTTGTGACGTTTTTTGTGTTGTGAGTGTGTGTTTGTGTATCCGGTTGAGTGCTAGTGGTGTGTGTGTTATGCAGTATGTAGGCCGGCTTTAACCGATCTATAGATACTGTCGTTTCCTTACCATTGACTGCTAACCGATACACCTTGGGATCTCTCCTCAAAACTTTATGTGGGCCAGTGTATGCTGGTTTTAACGACCCATCGACTGTGTCATCCCTAAGGAAAACATGAGTTGCTGCTGCTAGATCTTTAAAGACAAAAATCGGCCGACGTCCCACGTGACGAGTACCTGGCACTGGTTTCAGATTCCTAGCAAACATGTGAAGTCGGGACAGGTAGTCTGTAACATCCGTGGTGGCGTGAGTCTCGTGATCAAAGAAATCTCCGGGCAACCTAAGGTTCTCACCGTAAACCAATTCTGCCGCAGAGGCTTGAAGGTCTTCCTTATATGCGGCTCTGATTCCTAGCAGGACTAGAGGGAGTGCTTCAACCCAACTGCTGTCGGCGTGGCACTTTATAGCTGCCTTCAGCTGCCTGTGGAAACATTCCACATGTCCGTTACAGGCAGGGTGATACGCAGTAGTGTGCTTACGCCGAAATCCTACCAGTTTTGCCAGCTGCTGGAATAGCGTCGACTCAAATTGTTGATCTCTGTCGGTGACAATGTCAATTGGGCATCCAAAGCGAGCAATCCAACCGTGCAACAGCGCTTTAGCGACGGTCTCGGCTGATATGTCTTGCAGTGGTACTGCTTCAGGCCAACGTGTGGAACGGTCGATAGCAGTGAGGCAGTACTTGAACCCTTGACAAGGTGGTAGTGGTCCTATGAGGTCAATGTGGATATTCTGGAACCTGGTATGCGACAGCTTGAACGTGCTTAAGGGTGATGAGACGTGACGAGTGACCTTACAGCGCTGGCAAGCCAGACAACTTCGGGTCCACTCTCGACAGTCTTTGCGTACCCCTGGCCAAACGTACCTCTCCGCAACCAACCTGGCAGTGGAATTTGCTCCTGGATGGCTTAGAGAGTGAAGGCTCTCGATAATCTGCTGCCTGAGCTCCTTTGGTACACAGGGCCTTACCTTCTCCTCTTTCTCCTCGCAGTAAAGGTCGACAGTAGTTCCGGGCACATTCACTTTCTTCAGGCACAGTGAGCTGCTACTGCTCAGAAGAAGGCGTAGCTCAGAGTCGGTGTTTTGTGCCGTAGCTAACTTACTGTAGTCAACAGGCTGCGTGATTTCCTCGACTCGTGACAGAGTGTCAGCTACGACATTGTCTCTTCCTGATATGTGCCTGATGTCTGTCGTAAATTGTGACACAAAATCTAAATGTCGGAACTGCCTCGGGGAACAATTATCTTTACGAGAGCTATATGCGAAGCACAAAGGTTTATGGTCGGTATAGACGATGAAGTCTCGTGCTTCTACCATGTGCCTAAAATACTTAATAGCTTCGTATATGGCTAAAAGTTTCCTATCGTAAGGAGAGTACTTAAGCTGTGGTGACGTCAGTTTACGCGAGAAAAATGAGAGAGGTTCCCAGGCGCCGTCCTTCAGCTGCTGCAGCACAGCATCCATAGCCACGTCTGATGCATCAGTGACGATGCATAATTTTGCCAATGCATCTGGATGAGCCAGCAGTGCCGCATCGCACAAACCTGCTTTGCACCTTTCGAAGGCAACTTGTATTTCTGTTATTTCTAGTAATGTCAAATAAAGACACCAAATTGGATCATTTTCCGGAATTAATTCTCCCACTAAGTATCAAAAATTTCTGACTAAACACAACATTTCGGAAGCGGAAAAAATAATTTGGCCGTTCAGCAAGTGTCTTTTTAGGACCGGCGGAGGTTTATTTTTTTCCAACTTTATGTATGTATTATATTGTAGTCTGGAATTTAAATTATTCAGATCAAAATATTTTGAATCTACGAAGTGTTTGATAATCAAACACATGTCATATCTGTGAATACCTTCACACAAATCATGCATGACATCACAAGTGAAGTTATTGTACACATGAAAATAACTTAATTCGTGCCAAATAAATTTTTGCTTTATACCAACACCATTATCGCAATGTGTGTTGTAATTATGTTGCTTCCTTACGTTTTCAGGTCTTTCTTTAGTGTCTACTTTGGTTTGAACTTTAGGTGTTATACAAATACGACAAAAATAATTTTACGAAAAACTTTCATGAAAACCTAAAATTGAATTCAGGCCTAAATTATCCCCAGCTATTATACTTTGACTTTACTTTGACTATACTAGAATTGGCACGTACACTTATTCCATCTTCATACAAAAACTTTAATTCGTCCAACAAAGGTTTAAATGTAGATTCATTTCCAAATGTTACCCGATCCCGCGAATAAAACAATAGGGCCGGCCATACATATTCCCAGCGACTACAATAATTAGGAGGAATCGAGGATATGGTAAAATACACGGCGCCAATTTTTTTACTGCCAGAATGGCTACCTAAGGGGTTTCCAGACTCGAAATCGTCGTAATAAATCGTTAGGGGAATAATGTTTTCTTCTTTACAGTAACTTATTGTTTTTTGCCACGTTGTGCTATTTATTACGTTCCTCAGAACATTTGAATCTTCACATGTTTTTGATAATTTAATATGGTTTTAAGTACATCAGGTACTTCTAAAAAAAATCTGAGATATTTCCGTAAAGAAATAAAATATGACGTTCTCGGTCTATTAACCATCGCTACTTTTCCTTGTTCCCGTTTACTATCTTTAGAGACACCAATTGTTTTAGGAACTGGGTTAACATAAGAGTCGAGATTTTTGAGGTATTTTGTTCGTTTATAATCAGTTTTAAAATAGTTAAATGCATCTTGCAGTGCCGATATCATTAGAAAACCATTTTCCGTGTCCTTTAGCGAGTTTTTCAATAAGAAAAACGGTTCCGATAAAATTAGATACTAGTTCAACAATAGATTGAATATTGTTTCTGGGCAAAGTAGAAATATTATGCAGTTCTGTTATAAATGTGGCAACTGAATCATTGACTTTTGATACATATTCAATTAAACTGGCTACTTCTTCACTATTATCAATATCAAGTTGTTTTGAATCTTCACAATGAGATACTGTTTCTGACGTATTTTGCTTGCAAGTATTTAATTTAGAGCATTCAGGTAACATATTACTAGTAGTAGTAGTATTTTTCTTATCAAGTACATCATGGTAAGCAATTAAATGCTTTTTCAAGTCGCTTTTAGAATGATAAAGTCTTTGACAGTGCTCTTCAGGGCATGAAAAATAATCAGTAATATTATGAGCGTAACGCAAATGAACAAAATATGATTGAAATTGTTCATATGCATTAACACACTTAGGACACTTCAACATGTTTGCGTTTTTTTAGATAATAGTTTTAGCCCCGCGTAATGGTAATGCGCGAAACGTCAAGGAGTCCAACAGTGCCATGAACTTTATGCATTCAGTAACAAGGGCCATCAAAGATCCGGTGAATGTATGGAACTGTCAAGCGCATTCTGCGGGGCTTATATTATGCTTAGTACATGCAACCACAGCTACACTTTAGCTTTATGTAATATATCTGCACTACCTTGTCATATTTTGTTTCGAATCCGTAAACGCACCTTTGCACCAGTAAATACAGAAGCGCAGCAGCCGCCGGGTAGCTAGCATGGAGAGCGTGGTAGCTTTTAAATAATGTGTCGAACGCCTTCGGTGCACTGTCGAACCTGTATTTAACTTTGTCGATGACCAAATACTATTAAAGCGTGTCGTCATCACCATTAGACCCACAGCTAATCAGGTACGGTTGTAATGTTTGCTTTACACTTCGTGACTTTTCTTGTAAATCTTCAATTTTTGTATCAATATCTACGATGTTCTGAAACAAGTTTTTTTTATTGAAGTGAAAATAAGCAGACTGAACCAGAGTAGTCGCAACTAGGAGTAAGCGTTTGAAAATGAAACAATACAAGCGTAGCTTCCTATAGTTACGATAATAAACTAAATTATAAAAAAATACCTGACTGCTTAAGGAAAATAGTAAGGGTATGTTTTCGAAACGCCAGCTTCATGTCGCCGAGCGCGACTGCGGGAGCGTCATTACTGCGCTCTCTGTCTCGGCCTCGCACGTGCAGTCGCCCTCGGCGACATGAAGCTGGGGTTTCGAAAACATACCTTAAGAACCTCAGTAGTAGACAGAAGCTCTGGGCTTGTGTTGGTTCGTTTTGAAACATTTACTTCGAGTGCTACTACTCTCGTTCAACCTGCATTATGCCTGATAAGCTCCATATGGACGAGGTAGAAACTTATAAAATTAACACTTACATCAACATAAACAACGAAATTTTCTATGCATTCCAATGTTGAAAATTTGGTTCTTTTATTCAGTCTTCCTCTTGGAGGAATTAAGTGACAGAGCAGCTTAATTTGGTCCGGCACTTTTTTGTCTGTAAAACAAAACTTTTATAATTCCAAAAGTTATAGCAAATAATGTAATACCTAGTAATAGTATTATATTAAAAGTAATAGTAAATTACCAGTGAAATTACAGTTCAAGTCTGAGATTCAACAACTTAATATATCTAACCCACCAAAAAGGCTATGCTATGACTGTGTCCCACTATATGTCACTCACCATCATCGGGCTGTTGTGTTATTTTTTCATATAAATTTGCCAATATATCATCTCGAGAGATTTCAAATTTTATGCTTATTATGGTATTTATAAATGAATGCCATTTAGTATAGAAATTCATAGAATGTTCCTTATACTTTTGTTCAAAATCCAGGTTGATCTGAAAAAATAAACAGTTATAAAGACAAACCATTACGAAGTGCACTAATATTAGACAATAATAATAATAATAAAAAATATTTATTCATCAAAAAACTTGGACAGTAAAAAGTTACAATTAAAGGTACTTAGCTAAATAGATTGATACAAAGATAATGTGAACATCTGAGCCTGAGCTAGGTCTAAACCTGTATTTCAGGCTACAGCGCTCTTCCCTTAAAATATGTAAAGCTAGTTTATGGTACACAGAAAGAAACCAACAACAAAAATAGTAACATTTAAAATTAAAAACATGTTGTACCTAAATTAGTAGTTATACTTATACAATTAACATGAAAAAATAATAATAAGAGAGTGGGTTAGTGAGTTTGTTTGTGAGTTTGTTTGTGATCCTCTCTGTGTGTGGAGTGATTGTGAATGAGTGTGTGTGAGAGGGTGTGTGAGATTAACACATATGTCAGACTTATTTATAATTATTAAAATAGTAAATATTTTTGTAAGTACTTAGAAATATTATTTGGTTAGCTAGTAATTTTGAGTAATTCCTCAGTTTTGTCATAGTCGAGTGAGTGTAATATTTTATATACCGTCAAACAAGCAATGTTATTATGACTTTACTAAAAAAACACACGGTTACTTGCATAACCAAATACTAATCTAAAAGGGCGTCATCTCATCAATATGAAAAACGTTTACGATGCCGGCAACCCTAAAATTGCAAAATAAAAATAATTTCCCACACATTTTACCGAGGCTCTATTATATTTTTGTATGGGACAGCTGTTTTTTTTCACAACTTCGGGATGGGCCCCATAATAAAAGTTGATAAGTACAATGAACCCCTTTCGTATTTGTGTGGGTTATGCGCATAACCCTGTAGTGTATAGTATTAAATTAATGAATTACTTACCAAAACCTCACCCAATAATCTATTACTTGATCCCAAGGTTCTGTATTATTTTTTAAGAAAGCGATTTTGTCTTCTTGCTTATCTGCAATACACATAAAATATGAACATGTGTTTAATGCTAGAGTACATCTTAAGATGTTTTAAGAAATTGTGAAAGAGAAATAGGCAACAGGTCAAGAAATAGAAACAGTTTAGGTACATTGGGAGAGAGTGATGAATATGATATTACGACGACGCTAAAGCTGGTTTATAATGCAGCGGACTACAGTATGATGATAATGAACTATGAATTAAATTATTATTACCATAACTACTATCTACTGCACTACTTCAGCAGCTGCTTAGGTCATACAGGTCATTTGCCTCATGGGAAGTGGTGGGATGAAACATCATTTCACCAAACTTCTGTTACAGGGTTATACGCATAACCTATGCTAAGCCGAAAGGGTGTTAATGTCCTGATCAATACGAACAACTTTTACTATGGGGTCAACCACAAAATCGCGAAAAAAACAATTGTCCCATATAAAAAAATATTGCGCCACCTCAAATTGTATATGAGAGCCGATATTTATTTGTGATTTCAGAGTTGTCGAAATAGTAAAATAAGTTCATATTGATAATTACAATGACCCACTTACGGCTTACCATAGATTATGAGTATAACCCTGTACTAAAAACTGCTTCTACTCAACTCTACCTAAATTATCCTCAGCCGAGTCTGCTGCGATCTAAACATTTAAATTATATTTAACCGGTGAAAGACCGCCTATGTAAAATATAGGCTAAACTGCATCGCGATTTTCAATCTTATGCCATTGAATTATATTTCAAATCCTATGAAAAAACATTCGACATTTCCTAATGTCCGCGGTCGTTAAGAGGGCTACAACTAGAAAAGGTTATGATTCACCAAGCAATGTTCTCTATGACTATTAGATGAATCAATTACCTAAGATGCAAGACCCGGCTTTGGAGCAATTTCTGTAAAATGGATTTTTTTTTTTGAGGCCACAATTGTAAACAAAGCACTTTCATTTGACATTGATATTCAATTATATTGTACCGACAAATGACTGTTTTTTGTTTTCATTTCTGGCCTCAAATATAAAGTTCCACTTTAGGCAATAAATTTGCTTGTTGTTCAAAAAAACCTTTGAGCTATTATAAATTTAGATTTCTTGTCTATTTCACTTTGCTCTGCTTCCTTCTTACTTTTTCTTTTCTCGCCGGATTTGTACAACGTGTTTCATACTTTATCTACTAACTTTCCCTTAGAAAACAATGGTTTCCCATCAATGCTTTCGTTTTTTTTATTGGCCGCACAAAGTATGTTCCGCTGCTCTCATTGGGGAATAGAACTATTATTTTCCCTGTTATTAAGTTATACTCTTCATGAGTTATTTTACTGGAAAGGTTAATACTTAGTAGATTAGGATTAAGTTGCTAAACTGGCGCCAATGAGTCTGCTTACCGAAAATGCATGCTGATCATGGGTTTCCCCTAAGAAGGTGGTTAAGGCCATAGGCTAAGTAATAGGGTTACAACAACACTTACAAAAAAAATGTACTTACTGATTCACGGCCCTTTTGAAAATGTGTCTAACAATGATATCGACCAGTTGGTTTCTGTGCTTATTGGTAAGCGACTTTTGTGTACTATAGTAATTGATAATAGTTTTTCCACATGGCGAAGTGGTGAGTAAGGTTCTCAAGTCAAATTCTGGGAATGGTGGCCTTTCTATTGAATATAAATTGTCAATACTAATTGTTCAGGCCTCTCGGCACCCGATGACCTCGCAGGGGCCCATAGCTACGAGGTAGCGTAGCGATCGGATGCCAAGAAGCAAGAACGTCGGCGATTCACCGAGCTAAAGTAAATAGATTCTATCTGACCTGGTCTGTGCTTCGTTCCCGTCAAACTCCTGTCTCTCTGCAAGGCCTGGGTGCACCCTAGGCTCTTCTTGGTAGACAGGTTCTTCAGCCAACCAGGTATGGCTGGCAGGCCAGCTTCGACGCGCACAGTGTTACGTAAATACGAACTTTATCTGGTTCGGAGAACCACAATACACTCAGCTATAAGACAATCCTGAGGGGAGCCCGAATACAATTCCAGATGGCTTACGATTTAATTTCAATGCCCAAAATCAATACGCGTCACATTGCGGGGGCTTTTCGTCTGTCAGTTGTCAAAAACTCTGCTAGGTTGGCAGCTCCGTCAAATTCAAAATGGCCGTTCCGAAACCATCGATCGAGTATCGATTTTGAATCGAACAATCACCCGCCCGGACAGGCACCCACCTGTCCCTTAATCTACGGGCAGCCGAGACAACGTTGCTACCGCTCGTTTTAGAACCGAGCCTCCTACTAGAACCTCTGCAGACCGGGGGGTCCCGTCCCTGCCAGGGAACAAGTTAACAATGCGCCCCTGCGCCAACGCAGTGGCGGTAGGTTAGCATCCTTAACCAGAACGAGGTCACCAACACTAGAGGGGCTGGTTTAGTCAGTCCACTTAAGGCGCTGTTGTAAGATATGCAGATACTCGAGCGACCAACGCTTCCAGAAATTCTGAGTAAACTGCTGCAACATCTGATACCCTGACAACCGATACAATTTCACTCCCTCGAAGGGGTGCTCGGGCAACGCGTTAAGTGGCTGTCCTATCAAGAAATGGCCTGGGGTCAGAGCCTCCAGGTAATTTGGATCCGAGCTGAGCGGACACAACGGTCGCGAATTGAGAACGGCCTCGTTCTTACAAAACAATGTCGCGAGCTCCTCAAAAGTCAGCGCGGTCTGACCTACTATACGCCCCAAGTGCGTCTTAGCTGACTTAACTACGGCCTCAAAAATCCCACCCCAGTGGGGGCAAATCGGTGGGCTGAAGGTCCACTGTATACCCCGACGGGAGAGGGCCGTTCCAATATCCACTTTATTTACATTCAAAACGTTGTCTATCTCTCGTAAGCATCGTTCCGCACCGATGTAGTTAGTGCCGTTATCAGAGCGGATCAAAGTTGGAAGTCCCCTTCGAGAAACAAACCTATCCAAACAAGCAATGAAAGCCTCTGTCGAGAGATCAGCAACGAGCTCGAGTTCAGGAGCCCGACATCCCCTGGATGCACAATCAGACGGGTTCAATTCTCCTGGTACATGTCTCCAGGTCAGTGGGACCTCAGACGACACAATCTGGGAGACACGGTTCGCAACAAAAACCTCTAAGGTATGGACCGAAGCCTTCAGCCAGCACAAAACAATCTGGCTGTCCGTCCACGCGTACACCGTATCCTCCAAAACCACTGACCCACGCAACACTGTTAGAGTGTTATTCAAAACTTTGGTCAAAAGAGCAGCCCCGGACAGTTCCAGTTTTGGAATCGTCATCCTTGTCCGAATAGGCGCTACCTTGCTTTTTGCCAAAACCAAACGCACGTCGACCTCCCCGGTGGAGGTGACGGTTCGCAAATAAACCGCTGCCGCAAACCCTCGTTCAGAGGCATCACAAAACCCGTGAAGGGTTGCCCTGTAGTCCCCAGCAGGGACCAATTTCCTCGGCAGCGATACATTATTTATATTGAGGCCCAACCATTTCGCTAAATCGTTCGATACAATGCAGCCCTGAGCTCCAGAATCTAATAGGGCGCGAACGTATGTTGGGTTGCCCGCCAAATCCCAAACAAGCACAGAGGCGATCGGTAACACCACCGTCTCCGGTTGGGGGGCAACAAATTGTTGGGCCGCAAATTCCTAGCGAGGGCCCCCGGGGCCCCACTGTGCCTGTAACCGATCAGGTAGGCAGCTATACGCCAGAGGGTCCCATTGTACAAATGGCCCACGCGCCGGTTCCATCGCCACCCTACGACGCCCCCCGAAGGGGAGTGGGCGTGAATTCAACCGTGGCCGCTCCATGAGCGGGGGGGACATCACATGCGACCGACGAGGACGAGGCGACGAGCGGGGCGACAACTGAGGCGGCGTCCGAACCGCACCCGCATAGCTCGAAGTTGTCCCATGCCACCCGCCCGTTACGGCCTGCTCAACACACCCAATGTGCCGCTGAGTCGGATGCTGAGTCGCAACCGAAAACTCAGGGCCCCCCATGTGATGACCCTGAGTGCGGCCCTGCACCCCTGGGTGGCCGCGTGCTTGTGGCCCCATTGCCCGATGAGTCGGATGCTGAGTCGCAACCGAAAACTCAGGGCCCCCCATGTGATGACCCTGAGTGCGGCCCTGCACCCCTGGGTGGCTGCGTGCTTGTGGCCCCATTGCCCGCTGAGTCGGATGCTGAGTCGCAACCGAAAACTCAGGGCCCCCCATGTGATGACCCTGAGTGCGGCCCCGCACCCTAGTACTACCCTGTGCACGTGGGGACGCTGGCCCCTGAGTTGCGCTCCAAGTCGCAAACGAATTCTCAGGGCCCCATTCCGTGTCACCCTGGGTACGGCCCTGTGGTGGCTGTTGGCCGGACCGGTTCATGCACAACAGATTGTTGTGGGCCCCACCACAATATCCGCACAATTTTGTGCGCGTGCAGTCCCTAGCCATGTGTGGCCCGAGGCACAGGAAACACCAGCCCCGCTGCTTGGCCATCCGGCGCCGTCCCTCAACCCTAAGTTCCCCGAACTTATTGCAATTGGCCACAGCATGGCCAATCTGCCTACAACATGGGCAGGTCTCACTATGTGGGGTCAATGCACTCACAGTCCCATACGACTGCCGGTTGGTGCGGTCCTTCCTCGTCGGAGGGCCCCTACTCACAGCGCTCCCGGCAGCTCTCTGTGGCTCCGAAGGATGGGTGGCCGTCAACCCCAAATTCTCTGCCCGTCGAGCCTCCTCTTCCAAAAATCCGACCAAGTCGGAGAAGGCGGGCAGGTCCTCGGCCGACCTCCCGTGAGACTGTTCGAAACGAGTCTGCACGTCAGCGGGTAGGCGGGAAAGTACAATGTACAGCAATAGGTACGACCATTCACCAACCGGAAGTCCAAGATTCTCTAGGGCCTTGGTGACGGACAACAACGGGTTCAAAACCTCCGTCTGTATGGCCCCGACCTTGTTCACAACCGGGATACTAAACAAACGGTTCAGTTGGGCATCGGCCAACCTCCGTTTGTTGTGGTAACGTCTGACCAGCAATTGCCTGGCCGTTTCATAGTTACCCTCCGTAACTGTCAAATGAGCGACCAGCTCCCTGGGCTCACCCCTCAATGCTGCCACCAGCTGAGCCATTTTGACAGACTTGGTAATGTCCGATCGCATGTGCACCAAACTGTCGAACAGATTGATGAAGCTCATCCATTCACCGGACACTCCGTCAAAAGTAGGCATAGTTATGACGGGTAACCTGGTCCCCGATCCCTGATGCGGCAGAGGTGCTTCAATGTCACCACCACGGCTGGACTCGCGCTGCCTACGTATGTCCGCAGCCTTCTGCGTGTTAGCAGCTGCCATCTCCATACACTGGTCGACATCCCCTAGCAACCGTGACAGCCTGTCAGGTGCGCAACCATCAACTGCTTCCGCCTGCGCGGACAATTCGAGCACCCTGTTGTAGCGTTCCTTAACGTCCATAGACCGCTCCAATACCACATCATGCCTATCTAAACGGTCTATCAGACCGTGTGCGGAGGAAAACCATCTGAGCTCCTTAGAAACACCCTTCTGTATTTCAGACAACGACATGATCGGAACGATACTTACTCACAATTTGCAGTAACTCAATTATATTGGACCCTCCAGTCTACAACACAAACGAGGGAACCCTAATCTATAACTTAAACAATGCTGATTTCCCCGAACAATAGAAACCGAGTTTTATATCTACACAAATTCTGTAAACAACAATTTAGTTTCCCTATATCATATAACACACACAGATAGTCAATATTAGTTCAAGTTATAAATTGCTATAAACTGAAAACAATGTCCAAACATTCATTAGCATTACTAGACCACTAATAGATTGACTAACTGGTAACTGGTACTTCAATCCAAATTTCAATTCACCTACAATGTACCTGTAATGTAATTACTATTCTGAGTCACATCTCAGTACAACTGGTCATTTAGGGAAAACTGTTATATCTGTCTGTCTACTACCAGCAATAGACTTATAGCTTACAACACTACCAATCTATGTGGATACAGGAACAAAACCAAGTTAGCTAATAACCGCCTATACCTACAGATTGATAGTCCCAAATCGTGGGTTCCTGGAGCCCTTGACGGCTGCAAATCTCAGGAAACCACGCTCTTGCTACCAAAATGTTCAGGCCTCTCGGCACCCGATGACCTCGCAGGGGCCCATAGCTACGAGGTAGCGTAGCGATCGGATGCCAAGAAGCAAGAACGTCGGCGATTCACCGAGCTAAAGTAAATAGATTCTATCTGACCTGGTCTGTGCTTCGTTCCCGTCAAACTCCTGTCTCTCTGCAAGGCCTGGGTGCACCCTAGGCTCTTCTTGGTAGACAGGTTCTTCAGCCAACCAGGTATGGCTGGCAGGCCAGCTTCGACGCGCACAGTGTTACGTAAATACGAACTTTATCTGGTTCGGAGAACCACAATACACTCAGCTATAAGACAATCCTGAGGGGAGCCCGAATACAATTCCAGATGGCTTACGATTTAATTTCAATGCCCAAAATCAATACGCGTCACATTGCGGGGGCTTTTCGTCTGTCAGTTGTCAAAAACTCTGCTAGGTTGGCAGCTCCGTCAAATTCAAAATGGCCGTTCCGAAACCATCGATCGAGTATCGATTTTGAATCGAACACTAATATTGTCTAAATCTTCAAGGCCATCATAACCATCACTCAGTACTGACTTTTTTGACAATGTAGTTGTATTCTCCGTCTGAAAATTTGTAGTTTACATAATTATGGACATAGAAAACTTTCGAAGACATGTGAACTCCGCAACCCGCAAATGGCCAGCGTGACGCCTAAGGGGTTTTCTACACCTACATGGGGTCCTGGCAGTGGGACGTTCATTTTTTTATTGTTATGATCACCTCCTGGCCTTACTACATGCCCCTCACTAGAAAAAGCCCCCACTTGTAAAATATTCAAAAATTATCACTTTCTGAGGCCGCCATACGTTGGTAGTAAGCTTACCCTTGAATCGGTCAATAACTGGTGTTGGAAGACCCCACTTTCGAAATAATGACTCGATCTCTGGCAGTTCTGCTGGATCCAATCCTGCACTGTCATCCATCTACAACAAGTAAGGGGCCCCAGGTGTATAATGGAGCCAACCGGATCCTACGATACCTACGGTCTACCTACCTAGTTTCTGGTACAGGAATATATGTATATTAGGGGGAATAACCACGGCTTGATACTCCCGTTGAACGTTGACTGATGTTATCATAACTCAGTGAAGATGGAGATGAATTGTACTCAGTATTTTTTTTTTACCAATTGCAGCATTCCTAATTTAAAATCAATTTTTTTGATTTTCATTCATATGCTTCATATGTGTTCTAAAGCTCAATAAAAATTTCATGTCATTTTTATTTTTATTTTTATTTTTATTTTACATTTTTAGGAGAGGTAACAGCTTTACTCACTAAATACAAAACACTATATTAACTAAAGAGCTAATAATAACCTCCCACAATTATTTTACTACACGCAAAACGTTCTTGCATTGAAGTTTTAAATTAATGTAAAGAATCACACAAAGAATTTGTAAAAATACACCTAACTTTTTAGTCAGAACTATACGCTGAAATACAATTACATGATTTAGGGAAATATCTACTTACAGCAATATTAGCAAATAATAATATGAAGATATCATTATTAATTAAACAGTAATACAATCAAGTGTCAAACACACCACTACTTCACCCAGCATTGTCCAAAGATGTTAAAAATTTACGAATCATATGAGCCCTTAATGTTTGCGCACTGCTCCAGAATATATCAATGTCATCATTATCGTCGTCATCAACACCGTCAGCACCGTTGTCGCCCCTGTCACCGAGACGGTTAAAAGTAGAACACGCTCTTATCAAGAAGGAGTTATCTCTGTAATTGCTATGCACGAGAGGCAATTGGAACAACGGTCGTCTACGAACGTTACAACTAGGGACCTTAAACTTAATTTTACCAAGCAGCGATGGACAGTCAACAGTGCCCTTAACTATTTTCATCAGGAATACCATATCTGAGATATCCCTGCGAAGTTTCAGTGGTAACAGATGTAAACGTGCACAGCGATACTCATAGCTGAGCTTGGGCAACTTGAACTTAAAGCCGATATATCTTGTAAATTTCTTCTGAATCCGTTCAAGTCTATTGATGTATACGTCGTAGCACGGGTTCCAAACCTGCGAAGCATATTCCAGATGACTGCGGACATAAGCACAATATAGAATTTTAATAGTTTTCATTCGCTTAAACGACTTCGACGACCTCATGACGAACCCCAATGCCTTAGAGGCTTTACAGACAATTGCATCAATATGATGGTCAAAGATAAGTCTGCTGTCAATAACAACACCAAGGTCTCTGCTGTCATATACTCTAGAAAGCGGAAGATCCTTAATTTGATAATTATTTATGTACGGTTTTAATTTACGGGTAAAAGTTATGAAGAAACACTTGGTGACATTTAAATCCAGCTCATTTGTTACGCAGTAGCCGTCAAGCCTATATAAGTCACTCTGTAAGAGTTCACCATCCGAGACCCCATTAACAACTTTAAAAATCTTCATGTCATCGGCAAAAAGCAGAAATCTAGATGTTTGAAAACATTGATCAATATCATAGATAAATAATATAAATAGCAGAGGACCAAGAAGCGATCCTTGTGGGACTCCAGACGGTACACTCATCCAGGAAGACCTGAAACCATTGAGAACTACGGCTTGAGATCTTCCTGCAACATATGAAGCAAACCATTTGAGCAGATCGCCTCTAATGCCAACTCTGCTAAGTTTCTTAAGCAAGATATCGTGATCGATGCGATCGAAAGCTTTACTATAATCAGTATAAATGACATCGACTTGGTCGTTATTGTCCATACGCTCACTGATATAGTCATGGAAAAGTACAAGGTTAGATACCGTCGATCTGCCCCTTAAGAAACCGTGCTGCATAGGACTGAAACTAGATTTAAGCGCTTCATATAATTGAGTATATACGACACGTGTCATCGTCTTCTACTTCTTGTCGATTTTGATTGGCTTTCTGTTGGTTTTGATGTAGCATACTGAGTATTTGGGAGGGGATATCTCTTTTGTTTCGTTTATTATTTGCAGGTGGAGTTAATACAGGTGATGGAGGTTGTAATATATTTGTATCCACTTGTTCCACGCTGTGTTCTTCTTGGAATTCAGGTTGTGAGATGTCATCGGATTGATAGTTTCCTTCGGAATTCCTTTTGTCAAAAACTGGTATAAGAAAATACAACAGATCTGCATAAACATATTTTTTAACCTTTTTAGCGGCACTGCCTGTAGGATCATTTTTATTTTTTTGATACTCTCTTCGAAAGTAGTCTCTCATGTGTGTCCATTTTTTCTTTAACTCAGCACCTGAAATATAATTAACATTATTTTAAATCTCTCTTTTTCAGATTCCTGGCAACTGGTAAAAATTTTGAAGAGTTACATTTTGAATATTTAATGGGAAGCAGGACCGTATCAGCCGTAGTTAAGGAAACCTGTACAGCAATATGGAAAGTCTTACAACCTTTGGAAATGAAGCCACCATCTTCAAAAGAACGTTGGCAAGAAATTGCTGAAAATTATTATAAAAGAACTAATTTTCCTAATTGCGTAGGTTCAGTGGATGGGAAACATATTCGTTTGATTTCTCCTCAGCATAGTGGATCTGCCTTTTTTAAATATAAAAAATTCTACTCTGTTGTACTATTAGCAGTAGTAGATTCTGACTACCGTTTTATAGCTGTAGATGTTGATGCTTATGGCAGGGACAGCGATAGTAATATTTTCAACAATTGGAATTTTGGAAAAATGCTAACACAAAATCCCCTTAATATGCCTGAAGCAAAACCTCTGCCGAATACCAATGACACACCTCTACCTTTTGTATTTCTTGGCGATGAAGCTTTTCCACTCAATAACAATTTTATGAAACCATATCCGAGGAGTAATCTCACTACACAACGCAGAATCTTCAACTACCGCCTCAGCAGATCACGACGTATAGTGGAATGTGCCTTCGGCATTCTCTCGAATACATGGAGATTTTTTCATACTAGCATGACGATTCCACCAGACTTTGCAGTATTAGTAACAAAGGCAGCGTGTGTGTTACATAATTTTGTTCGTAAACGAGACGGCTTTCGGTTTGAGGATACTCTGACACATTACTTTGAAGACATACCTTTTCGAAGTCCACAACACAGATCTACCAACCGAGGTCGAAACATAAGAGACAATTTTGCTGAGTACTTTATGACACCGGCAGGGGAAATATCATACCAATATAGCGAGAGAATTAGTAATTTAGAAGAATAAATATGATTTGTAATAAAAAGTATACTTAAATATCTTACCTTTATTTACTTTGTCCACTTTAGTGGACGTCCCAATCCTTTATAACCTCTTTGAATACTTTCTCCCACGCCAAATCTTTCACATCCCTGGTATGATAGTCATCATCATGAAGATTCCACAGGCAGGGGTATTTTTCTACCGCCACTATTAATGTTTCTGCCTCACACATTATCGTGTTGCGTATTTAATGCGTATTCAATACATAGATCACGTCCGACGCGTGCGGCGCGGGCGCGGAACTGAACAGAAATTTCCGAACGTGTGCGCCCGCACGAACAAAATGTATGTAAGCGCTGCGTTCCGCATGACGTCATTAGGTTTTTTCGAGTAGGTTATTCCGGACGGCGGCGGCCTCGCACGTAACGGACGTACGGAATTTATTCCGGATGGAAAAAAAGCGGACGTGTGCGTCGGTTAGTGTATTTTCTACTGATGCCATGCGTTCAGACCTCCGAATACGAAAAACGGATTCGGAAAACGGACGTTTGCGGCCAGTCTAAGTAAGTGTATGTAAAACGGAATCTACACTCCTATTAGGTACTTACTTTTGATCTGCCACAACGACGCGCGATGGTATACTACCCACCCAATTGAAGCTGAATAGTTCAATCCAAACGTAGCACTGCACCGCTAACAGTAGGTATCTCGGGGACAACACCACACTCTTTACTGTTTCATACGCACGTCCAGGGAAACAGACTTTAAGAAAAGCTTGTAATAAAGCAGGGAATATTTCCCTGCTTGTCGCGGCATGTGCAGACATATTGTCTGCACATGCCGCGACAATTCTGTGAACATGTAAGTGGTCCCGACCGATTTCGGTCACGGCGACCGCTTCATGAGTTTTGAACTCGCTCGTGTGCTCGCATGTGGCTTGTGTAGCCAATCTTCCTTGTGTCTGTGAATATAATAGCTACTTGTTACATTACATACGTATCCCTCAAAAGTCGGTGTTTTGTTTTTGAAATGGCAACAATAATGTATGCTTGCAGATGTGTGTGAAGATTAAGCATACTGTCAAGAAACACGAACTTGCTTTAAGACAACGTTTTATCTTGATTTAAAAACTGTCATTCTTGGATGTCAACGTCAAGAAACGCTACCTTGAATTAAAACAACGTTATTCTCGGATGAAGTGTTGGTTGGCTTGTTGTGGGTATCGTACCTATTTTCTATGGACCTAGGGCACCTTCGTTGACGACAGGTTCTGAAGGAAATGTTGTAGTGATGTAGCCAATGTCGATAATTACCAAAAAGTTATACGACAAAATAAAAATAATTATCACCTCTTTTCACCTCTTCATACAAATACCCTCAGCGGCCGAGATGGCTCAGATGCTGATTGCAAGATTTTACACAGAATGAGCATTACCTAAGTAGGGGATGACTTGATGAGGATAGGATATGAGCGACCCCTTTTGCTGTTCTTACAAACAGTTTGATCGATAAATCGAGTTTTGGCGAACTGCACCGAGCTCCTAATAACGTGTGCCAGTATGGAGTTTTAACTAAATCCAAGAGTTAAGTTTTAAATGAGTTTGTTAGGTTTGTAGGGATGTATTTCATGGGTTTTTATTGATTGTTGGTCTACTCCGATTACAAAACATGTTACAAGATGCCACTTAAGGCTACTCAAGTTGCTCAGGCACTAACTTCTGTTAACCAGTCAGGGTCTAACTCAATGTTAGGTGGCTGCATTTAATAAATTACCGTGTATAACCCTCAGGTTTGTGCTCAAGAGGTGTTAAGGGTCTTTATGCGGCGACAAATTGGTGCCAGACTTAGAGTTAGTTTTATTATTATTATTATTTTGATTATTATTTAATATACAATTACGATGTACAACATTACAGGTATACACCCAATGCGCTGTACAAAGTCTAATAGTTATACAATGTCAGAATCAATTTAGGTAAGTCGATTTCACAGGTAGGGAACAAAGGGTACAAATTCGTAGAAAATACTACGTATCAAATCACATTAAACATTAACTTTAGGTCAAATTCAAATAGTATTAAACATTATTAGGTATGTCAAGGGTACTAAATTAAAATGTCAATGCAAAAAATAATAATAATAATATTTCTAAGACAACACTTTCACTCCTTCATCTCGCAGAACCTGCCACATTCTCGCACAATATGCCTCCACTCATCACCAAACAGATCAGTTAGTTACATTCTTAAGAAAAGACGTTAAGGACTTTATCTACACACGTATCATAAACCCTCTTTACTGCGTCCAAAAAACACACGTTACGACCAGCATAATGATAAACTTCTTGGTAAAAACTCATTTCTTATCTGAATATTGATCATTATGACCATAATGTACCAAAATTTTTCAAATTATGCCATTCAAATTTCGAACGCCGACGCCCCTAGTTTGTCTGTGAAGTTGGTACTACAGAACAAGCTAAACAACGGCAGAGCAATGATCAATGCCACAATGCCGGTCGAACATGCGGTTCCTGAGCACATCAAAGAGAGCTTATGATATGTGTTTATAGATAAACTAGTGTATGTAACTGTACATAATTAGGCATTAAAACTGTCGAGCGATATAAACCCACTCTCGAGTATTAATGCCCTCTATTATGTAGCCGTCACATAAACTACTACACGTTATTCCCTAAATATCAACTTAAATGAATAAAAGAGGTCTCTTATATTATATCCTCATCAAAATACCCCTTAAAGCTCAGTTTGTGTAAAATCTTGCGATCACCATCTGAGCCACCTTTACTGCTGCTCAGTGATTTTATCGCAATAAAAATTAAATTAACCTATAGGTACATAGTACTATCATCGCTAGAAATACGGAATCTTTATCACTGGTTTGAAGATTAAATCATATAAGTCGAACTTCTTTGATAAAATCTTTCATCTATTTTTTAATAAGGGTTATGTACCTATAATGTGTTTGACCTGTATGTATGTTTGTCTGTTCCTGTGCTACTCGTAACTAATGAATGACTCCACCAATTTTGATAAATGATACATCATTCGATTCGTCTTGATGACGCGAGTGTCACAAAGTACATATAAATCTTGAAAAATCAAAATGGTGGACTTTATGTGCGTTTTTTTTTTTTTCAAGACCCTCGAATGTGGTGGGTATCAAAATAAAGGGCTGTCATTTATTCTATTCCTACGTCTTTATCCCAGTAGGTATGCGTTTTCTAGTTTTTAAAGTATCGAAGTATCTACTCGTACCTAGTACCTACATTTATCATGGAGCCGGAAGGTGGCCATGGGAACTCTGTAATAAAACAACGCAAACCCATCGAGATTTGTCTTGTCGAATACTCCGGTCCTACATGGTGTCCAGGGTCCTATAATGGAGCTGGAAGTTGACCATGAAAACTCTGTAACTAAGCGAAGATTCTCAATTCAAGACTACCATTATTTCTAAATGAAAGATAATTATTTCTTTAACCTAGAAAAAAAAATGCCATTCAAAAAAATTGTAAATAGCTTCGATAAACTCCGGGTTAAAACCACAAATTGTTCCCATAAAACAATAGTGTTTTGTTTGAAAACATTTGTCTACCTTAGTTTGTGCTTACGTTATTCTTACATCAATACTTATATTTGCTTACACAAAATGTAAAAGGTCTTGAACCAAGCTTAATTTTTCTTTAAACAAAACTGAAGGCACGTCTTCATTTGAAGAATTTTTGAACCTTGATTCGATCATTTTACTTACTTAAAACAATTATTTCTTGGGTCTTGATGGAAAAACTTGGCTATTTTTATTTTAAAATATTTAGATTTTCGCATGAAAAAAGTCACTTAACATATTTTCTTTAATCAAGACTATTTTATTTTACGATTCTCAATTCAAGACTACCATTATATTTAAATGGAAAATAATTGTTTCTTAAACCTCGAAATCAAATTTTCATTCAAAAAGTTGTAAATTGCTTCGACAGAAACATTTTGTCTTTGTGTTGAATCCACAAATTGTTCCAACAAAAAAAAAAACGTGTCTTGTTTGAAAACATTTGTCCACCTTATTTTGTGCTTACATCATTCTGACAACAATACTTATATTTACTTACCCAAAAAGTAAAACGTCTTGAAACGTTACTAAATTTTCTTATAACAAAACTGAAGCCTCGTCTTCAGTTGAATAATTTTTCAATCTTGATTCGATTCAATCATTTTACTATCATTTTACTTACATAAAACAATTATTTCTAGGATTATTCTTAATCGAAAAACTTGACTATTTTTATTTTGAAATATTTATATTTTTTCTTGAAAACAGTCACTTAAAATATTTTCTATGGTCAAGAATATTTTATTTTCTACTATTCGATTCTCAATTCAAGACTACCATTATTTTAAATGGAAAATAACTATTTCTGAATCTACGAAAATAAATCTTCTTTCAAAAAGTTGTAAATAGCTTGGATAAAAATATTTTGTCATTGTGTTAAAATCACAAATTGTTCCAACAAAACAAACGTGTCTTGTTTGAAAACATTTGTCCACCTTAGTTTGTGCTTACATCATTCTTACAACAATACTTATATTTACTTACCCAAAAAGTAAAAGGTCTTGAAACATTACAAAATTTTCTTATAACATAACTGAAGGCTCGTCTTCAGTTGAATAAATTTTGTATCTTGATTCAATTTAATCATTTTACTTGCAAAATACAATTATTTATAGGATTATTCTTGATTGAATAACTTGACTATTTTTATTTTGAAATATTTAGATGTTCTCATGAAAACAGTCACTTAAAATATTTTCTATGGCCAAGAATATTTTATTTTCTACTATTCGATTCTCAATTCAAGACTACCATTATTTTAAATGGAAAATAACTATTTCTGAATCCACGAAAACAAATCTCCTTTCAAAAAGTTGTAAATAGCTTGGATAGAAACATTTTGTCTTTGTGTTAAAATCACATGTCGTTCCAATAAAACAAACGTGTCTTGTTTAAAAAAATTGTCCACCTTAGTTTTTGATGAGATCATTTTTACAACAATACTTATATTTACTTACCTAAAACGTAAAAGGTCTTGAAACAAGACAAAATTTTCTAATAACAAAACTGAAGGCTCGTCTTCAGTGGAATAATTTTTGAATCTTGATTCGATTCAATCATTTTACTTGTATAAAACAATTATTTCTAGGTTTATTATTGATCGAAAAACTTGACTAGTTTTATTTTGAAATATTTCGATTTTCTTATGAAAACAGTCACTTAAAATATTCTCTTTGATCAAGAATATTTTATTTTCTGCTATTCGATTCTCAGTTCAAGACTGCCATTATTTTTAAAGGAAAATATTTATTTCTTATATCCCCCAAAACAAATCTCCATTTTTTTTTAAATACCTTCGATAGAATCATTTTGACTTTGTGTTAAAACCACAAATTGTTCCCACAAAACAAACGTCTCTTGTTTGAAAACATTTGTCTACCTTAGTTTGTGCTTTCATAATTTTTACATCAATATTTATATACTCTTGCTCAAAAAAATAAAATAAATTGAACCAAAGATATACATTTATAATTAATAAGAAATGTGTTGTTCTCCTTATAAGAATTTAAATTCTTGATTCAAAATTATTATTTTCTTTCATAAAAACTATTAGGCTTACAATAAAACATTTTTTTCTTGATCGAAAACATTCTTATTTTCTGATTATGAGAAACGTAAATTATTCAAAGGAAGAAAACAACATTTCAATATGAGAAAATATTCTTCAGTGAATATTTGTATTGTTTGAAGAAATTGCGTAATTACTTGTTTGAATGTTTTTCAGGTCTTGAACTAAGACATTGTACTCTCTCACTAAGACACAAGAAGTTATTCATGCAAAAAAGTAACACATTGTTCACACAACACTAAAAACTTCTTGAAACAAAGATCATTGTTTTGATACTAGATAAATTATAGACAATATTATTGTTTTGCGTGGAGAATATATATTTTTTCAAACCAAGATATTAATATTGACTTAACCATATATTTATTTGACTTTAAACAATATTCTTGAGACAAAAAATATTCTTGGACGAAACAAAGTTTACGAGCATTTTTTTCCGTGATGTCTTATAAAACTCAGCCCCCGCAGTTTCACAATCTCCTGATCAGTGTAATTTTACCAGTAGATTACCGAAAGTGTGAGGAAAGAAAAGCGAATTCTCTTTATGTGCCAAGTTATCGCGTAGACGATCAATTTCCTTCGAAGATTCTACTGCAGACACCTTTTGACCTTCGATTTTCATCACGACCTGATGAAAAGTCGCTGCTTGTGAATGCAGAAAATATAACCACAACTCAAGAGTTGGAATTTTCGAGAAATGCTTTAAAAATATTTGGGCATTTGTCGATTCCCAAAAAGTAGCTTTTCAAAGGCTCAAACATTTTCAAAACTCTCTCAAGTGACGGTATTAACGCGAGCCACCTTGTTTTACTGTAGCCCAAAAGTTTCTGATACTCTGTCTCAGTGGCATCACATATCTCTTTAAGAGCTTCTACTCGAACGCTGTAGATGTAGAACAATGAATAAATTTTCACAATGATGCACACGAAGTCAAGAGGAAGGCAATCTGCGGCAGTTTTGATCGCGTTGTGAACTATATGGGCGCCACATCCAATTCCAAAGAGCTATCTCATAGGTTCAATTTAGCGTAAACATTACTTGTCCCTTTTCTATTCTTTCCTCCAAAATTACAGTTCGTATTGTCTCCACAAAAGCCACTATTTTCTTATTCAAATCATTGCAAGATAATAAATACTTCCTTTAAGCAATCGACAATTATATCCGATGTTTCTCCTGGCTGGTTTCGAAACTCCAAAATCTTGACGTGCACGCCTTCGTGTGGTAAGAAATAGCGGATCAAAACAGGGAATAATTTTGTCGCGCCATGATTTGAAGCGTCCGTTAATAAAGTTATGCAGTGAGCTTCCCGAAGTTGCTCTTTCAATTCATCCATCGCCATAGGTGCCAGCACAATAGCCTCAGATTTTGTATGAGCACATGTAAATTTCTGCTCAGAACATGTTCGTATTAAATTAGACGCACAGTCATTTGAGCGAAAGCTATGATTTTCTTATTCCGTGTGATACGCCCACGCACCCTCTGCTGCAGCTATATCTAAATCTTTGGAAGTCGGCAAATCAGTTCTTTAAAAAAAAGCATGCATTGACGGGCTTGAAGCAGCAGCTTGATCGGAAAGCCTGTGTCTTTCCGATTTAAGATGTTTCTCAACATCGCTGGCATGTCCAACACTAAAATCAGTGCGACACTTTTCACACGTAACATCTGCATTACCACTCCTTTGTTTTATAAATGGATACTTGTGTTGCAAAGTAATATTAAAGGTACACTTGCGTTTAGGCATTTTTGTAAATTTACAACCACGTTAAATGAGCAATT
Organism: Argyresthia goedartella; assembly: GCA_949825045.1. Lineage (NCBI taxonomy): Eukaryota > Metazoa > Arthropoda > Insecta > Lepidoptera > Argyresthiidae > Argyresthia > Argyresthia goedartella. The sequence continues at coordinate 1,741,779 of OX463811.1, read as the reverse complement.
ACAACACGGTCACAATATCTATGCACCTCGCTGGACTGCTCCGACATTAGAGCACTGTAATGACGTTACAAAACCAGGTGCACAAATATTGTGATTATGTTGTACAATTATCCGAACTCTGATCCGCGACCGAACTAAAACAAAACAGAGTGGTGTGATTGATTCGGTGAGCGTCACCCTTCATCTCACTCTCGCGTCGCTTCGCTCTCTTCACACCTTGCCGCAACGCGTGAGCGTAGGCGGCGCTAATGCCCGCGAAATTTTAAAATGCACATTACAGGTACATTCAACTATTTGCCAATACGCCCAAAGCGGGACATTTCTGCTCTTAGGGGGGACAGCGGGACAGACAGTCTGAAAGCGGGACTGTCCCGCCCAAAGCGGGACGGATGGTCACGTTAGTAAAGTATCGGCGAATAATAAAATACGCGTGTTCGTTCCAAGGTTTATTCTCGACTGAGGAAGGTGGAAACTACCCACATATAGTACAGTATCTTCCCCTTATTTACCCCCCTTTCATTTCTTAAAATAATAATAATAAACATTAAACAAAATAATAAACGCATACTGTGGGAACTTAATAGTTAAACAAATGCGAACTCAGGAACCAATGTACCACATAAAATACATTTAAATTATAACTAACTCATCTAACATTGAAAAAACTTTCACATATGGGCTAATGTAGACTTTTAAATTTTAGGCTTGTCTTAATATTTACGAATTTACACAAAATGACGGCTACTAGACTACTAGCTAGGCTGTAAATATGTATATAAAAAAAAATTGTTACCTACCAATACCTATATACCTAATACACAATACAACAAAAAATATAGAAGTTGTTAAATTTTATAATTTGGAGGTTTCGTTAGTCGACATTGCCGTATCGGCCGAAAGGTGGTAGGTACAGCAGGGGTAGTAGCATCCAAAAGTATTTCGCTTGACGTAGTCGCGGGATCATCTTCCGGTACAGATGCGTTTGGCGTGACACTCGTTGTCGCCCTACCAGGCCCTGCTTCGCTCAGGCTTGCCCGAACCTGTGGAGAAGTCGGAGGGGAGGCCCATACGTCCCCAGGTGCGTCATCCTGGCCAGGAATAATTATTTGAGTATCAACTGGCTGAGTTATTGGACTTACTAAGGAACTCCTATTTCGCTGTCTTAGCTGATCGACATGCCTATGATGATTTCGGCCTAGTGCATCAACAACCCTATAGTCCAATGTACCCACACGCTGTGCGACCGTACCCGGCGCCCAGCGGTCCGTGCTGCGATATTGCCGCAGCCACACCTGCTCGCCGTCCCGCAGCGTGCGCCGCGCCGCCGCGCCCGCGCCCGCGCCGCCGCCACCCCGCTGCCTGCGCTGCCGCTCCTGCGCTGCCTGCACTCTCGCCTCGCAGTCCGGTCGGAGCAAGTCGAACTTGGTCCTAAGTGGCCGCCCTAACATAAGCGAAGCGGGACTTTCGCCGGTCGTGCAATGTTCAGTGTTGCGGTAATATAGTAAGAACGTTTGAATAGCTAAATCTAAATTATGACGTTGCCGCATCGCCTTTTTAATCACCCTTTTAATAGTCCTGACCGCATTTTCCGCCGCGCCATTTGACGCTGGGTGATATGGCGCAGAGAACGAGTGTTTTATGCCCTGCCTATTCAGATAAGATGCCATTTCCCCACTGGAAAAAGGGGGGCCATTGTCTGTCACCAGTTGCCTCGGGATTCCCCATCTAGCAAACAGTTCACTAAATCTGCTAATGACATGATTAGCGCTCATGCTGGGTACATTAAATACTTCTAACCACTTTGTTCGAGCGTCCACTACCAACAAAAAGAGTTTTCCCTATATTGGACCTAAAAAGTTAGCGTGTATCCGTGACCACTGCTGGGCAGGCCACGGCCACGGCGCAGGCGCCTGGCGCGGGGGCGCGTCCGCCTCCGCCGCGCACACCGCGCAACCCCGGCACAACGCTTCTACCGCCTCGTCCACGCCCGGCCACCACACATAACTGCGTGCTATGCCTTTTGTTTTAACTATACCCATGTGACATTCATGCAAATCCTTTAAAACCTTTTGTGTACAAGCTGTAGGTATTACTACCCGGTGGCCCCACATGACGCAGCCAAGTTCTTCATAAAGCTCTGATCTGCGATTAAAGTACGGTTGGAGCGTTTTGTTTTCGTTGATTTCCGGCCACCCGGTCCTAATATAACCTAGAACCCTGCTCAACAACGGATCCATGCATGTTTGTTTCTTCACCTCATGGTAGTCTAGTAACATTTCATCTGCCACGAAATGAAGATGGCTTTGCTCTGGCATTCTTAACTTTTCGTTTCCTACCTCCGCCTGTATTGGCAACCGTGATAGACTATCTGCCCCGTTTCGTTTGGTATTAATGTATTGAATATCATACGTGTATGCTGCAAGAATGACTGACTAGCGTTGCAACCGGCTAGCTGCCATCATTGGGATTCCTTGTTTGGGGCCAAAAATACTTACGAGGGGTTTGTGGTCCGTACGCAAGGTAAACTGTCTACCATACACATATTGATGCAGTTTCCGCAGACTAAATACAATAGCTAGCGCTTCCCGGTCTATCTGGGAATAATTATTTTCCGCTTGTGATAAAGAGCGCGACACATATGAAACCGGTCGTTCCATCCCCTCTCCGTCTACTTGTGTCAACACCCCACCGATACCTACTGGGCTCGCGTCACAAGTGAGAATCAACGGTTTATTGGGGTCGTAATGAGCAAGTACTTCTGTACTCGTCAAAATATGTTTTATCTTTTTAAAAGCTGCTTGGCACTTTTGACTCCACTGCCATTGTACCCCTTTCCTTAACAACTCATATACGGGCGATAGGGTTGTACTTATGTTTGGTACAAATCGGGCATAGAAGTTGACTAGGCCTAAAAACGAACGTAATTGCGAAACATTGACTGGTCGTGGAATTTTTGTCACTGCTTCCACTTTTTCGGGGTCCACTTTTATTCCATCTTTAGATATTATAAAACCTAAATACTTTACTTCATCCATCATTAAATAACATTTTTGCTCTTTCAGCTTCAGACCTGCCTCTTGCAATCTCTTCATAACTTTTTCAATCAGAATTATATGCGATTTCTCATCTGAGCTACCCAAAACTATGTCGTCTAAAAATACCTGGACATGAGCGATATCGTGTAACAACATTGACATAATACGTTGGAATATGCCTGGACTTGACGATAATCCATATTCATATTCATATTCTTTATTGCACAGAAATCTTATAGAAATAGTAAGGTAACAAAACATTTTATGAGCAAAGGCGAGCTTATCTCTAAAGAGAGATTTCTACCAGCAAACCTAGGTAGGACAGGAAAAATTGTGCAACAGGAGAGTCCTAGTGCGCAATAAAACTGTACATCTAATTGTTTACAACTAAAACATAATAATTTAATACATGATATATACTAAATAAAATACAAAAGCAAAAATTTTTATATATATCAAACATATACTACTTATATATACATATATAAAAGTACCTATCACGAAAGAGAAAGGAAATGCTCTTTCAATCTTGTCTTAAAAGTGAAAATTGAGGGACTATCTCTAATAGCGCAGGGAAGTGCGTTCCACAGTCGGATCGCCGTTAACCTAAACGAGTGTTTGTAAGCGGCAGTGTTATGCCGAGGAGTAGAGAGAAGAGACATCGTGTGGGATCTCCGGTTGCTATGCCTGGAGGAAATAAACTCGAAACGTTCTCGAAGATATGAGGGGTAGCGGGGGTTTCGCAAAATGTTGAACAGAAAGGAGAGAACGTGCATATCACGACGAAGGCGGATCGGAAGCCACCCCAACTCCTTGCGATACTGTGAGACATGGTCATACTTGCGCAGCCCGAAGACAAACCGAATCCCGAGGTTTTGAAGTCGTTCGAGTTTGTTCAGTTGTTCTTCGTTCGCACCGATCCAGCAAACATCTGCATAGTCGATTAAAGGTAGTAGGAGGGACTGGGCAAGGGTGATTTTAGTCTGCTGTGGCAGGAAGTGCTGCAATCTCCGTAGGGAGTGAAATGACGCAAAGACTCGTCTGCTGACCTCACAAACATGGGGCGACCAGGACAACAATTTATCAAATACAACCCCAAGATTCTTGGCCTTCTCGCTGTATGAGATTATGTTACCATCATACACTATAGGGTCGACGGGCATTTTCTGAACTAGGTTATGAGAGTGACGAGTACCCAAAATCATGGCCTGCGATTTGCCCGGGTTGACAAGCAGACCATAAGAGGTAGCCCATTTCCTGATGTTATCGAGATCAGCATTCAACGCCTCTACTGTCAGATTCACATCACACGGAGAGAAGTGCCGATATATTTGAAGGTCATCTGCGTACAGATGATAAGAAGAGGTAAGAACGTCAGAGATGGAGTTAATGAATACCGAGAAGAGGAGAGGAGAAAGGATGCCTCCCTGCGGAACACCTGCGGAGAGATCACACCAGTCCGTTGAGATCTCCTCAGACTTAATGCGTTGCTGGCGGTCTCTCAGGTAGGAGTCAAACCAGCGAGCAGAGTGCGAGGAGACATTAAGTGACTTTAAAATTTCGACTAGTATATCGAAATCGACGCAGTTAAAGGCGCTACTGAAATCAAGCAGTGTAAGGACCGTAAGCTGCTTTTGATCCATAGCTAATTGAATGTCGTCAGTGACTTTGAGCAGTGCTGTGGTAGTGCTGTGACCCGGCCTGAAACCTGATTGGTGGGGATTCAGTAACATTTTTGAGGAAAGGTAGGAGGAGAGTTGGGAGTGGACAATTGATTCCAGGACTTTGGAGAGGATAGGCAGAATAGAAATGGGACGGAAATCTTTAAAGAAGGCGGGATTAGACGTTTTGGGGAGGGGAATCACAAGTGCCAATTTCCACTGGCTGGGGTAGCAACATTGGTCAAGCGACACATTAATTATGTGGGTGATGAGAGGTAACAGTACATCAATGATAGTTGTTATCATCTGCGAACATATCTTGTCCTCACCTATGGCCTTCGACGAGATTGCCAGTATTGCCCTCCTTACTGCGCCGATTCCGACAGGGATGAAATTAAATGCTGAGGTGAGGGATGATGCCTTGGACCGTAGGTTACGAAGGGTTGCATCCTTGACGAGGGAGTCTATCGCGACAGGGGGAGTTGCAAAGAAACTATTGAGACCCCGGAGATCGACATTTCCGGCTGCCAATTCCTGTGACTTACCAACACCAAGGGTCTTCAGGAACTTCCAGACCTGTGCTGGAGTATAGCTCTCGATACATTCGTAGATATGACGGCGTTTAGAATCACGACACAGGCGAGTGCAACGATTACGGAGGCGTTTGAAAATTAAAAGATTCTCGTCGGTCGGATCCCTCTTATATCTAGACTTGGCACGGTTTCTCTTAGCCATCAGACCCTTAATGGTGTCAGTAAGCCACGGTGCAGGAAGATGCTTCACTTTAACCCTCTTGACCGGAGCATGCTTATCAAACAAGCTCAGGACAATAGAGTTGAAGTTCCGTACTTTGTCATCAATGGTCTCACTACCGTAGACAGGCGTCCAGTCGACAGAGGAGGCGTCTGAATTAAGGGAGGTTATATCCATGCCCTTGAAGCTACGAATGTCAAGGAATTTAGCTGCACGCTTGGGAGGCTTTATCTTATAAGAGAGGTAAATAAGATTGTGATAGGAGAAAGGGGCGTTAAGTTGGCCATGCGCAGCAACCTTAGACATGTCAGAAGTTATCATTAGATCTAGAAGAGAGGGGGTGCAGTGTGGTTGAAAGTGAGTGGCCTCTAGAGGAAGGATATGCATGTTAAATGAACTTACAAGAGAATTCAGCTTCGCTGAGCGACCGTTATTCTTGAGAAGGCAAGTGTTGAAGTCGCCGAGAATTAGGGTGTCGCTATAAAGAGGAGTCAAGTCACTGAGAAGGGTTTCAAAAGAGTTAAAATAGTCGATTCGAAGAGAGGGGCTATAATAGACACCCAGGAGGACTTTGTTGTGACGCAAGAATATCTCCAGGAACAGGTGTTCAGCAGAACCAGAGTACAGGCTTGGCGACTGGCTGATGACTTTGCATGGGATGTCAGAACGTAGGTAGATAGCAACACCGCCATCAGCCTTGCCTATCCTGTCGTTCCGGTAGAGACTGAACCCTGGCAGAGCATACATGGCAGAAGAAAGAGATGGCTTGAGAAAAGATTCCGAAACAAGAATGCCATGTATGTTCAGATCACTAGAAACTACAAGAAGGTCAGCATAGCTGGTATGAATGCTTTGAGCATTAATATGAACAACGTTGAAGTTTGCACCAAGGTTTGAAAACACCCGTTTCAAGTTATATGACAGCGAATCATCCGCTGTTGACCCAACACTTCCCGCGCTAACAGAAATATCGTTATCACAAGATGAGAAGAAACTATTACTAAAGTTGTAGGTATCCATAGTCTAAAATAAATATACTAATAAAATGAATACAAATATATATATATATATAATAAATAAACCCAATAATCGATATTACTATAAAAAAAAAAAAAATCAAATTAATATAAATAAATAGCCTGAACCCAGTCGTACATACACTGGGCTTTTCGGGGGAAAATTCAGAAAAATAATTCATCCTAAACATTGAGGAAGAATAATACACATAAATGGACTAATTTCACGAAAACGGGACACATTGTGGAACAATCACTAATACACAGAGCATTTAGGTAATATGGAACACTAACATTATTTTTGTATAGAATTAACATTAATTTATATGGAACACGCCCTGCGTTCCGTCCGACAATACAGCAACAACAGCTCAACGTTGGATGAACGTTGGGGCAGTGTTGGAATAAAAGGATGACATAATTGACACAATGACAAACATGAATTGAATGAATGTTGACTTCAGACAGGAGCATGAAACAGAAACCGAAAAATAATTACATACATTATTGAAGGTGAACAAAAATAAATGAATAAAATAACTACCTTGTTGGGAAAATGAGTATTACCCGTCCAAATTGTGATAGCGAGTACGGAAAAGATGTTTATTTCTTGGCTTTAGTCGGACCAGCGCGCCTGATTTGACGCTTGGCAGTGCCGGGCGCCGAAGAGGCAGCCACTGCACTTGAAGCAACCCCAGCCGCCTTTGGAGCAGATATCTTAGCAGGATCCGACTGCCCAACAGAAGGAGGGAACTTGCTGGTGTGAACCAGAAGCTCCGACATACGCTCCACCTTCTGTCTGGATTTGTCAGGAAGCAGCAAGATGATCCTGCCATCTGTAGTCCAGCAATTCTGCACACCAAAGTGCTTCCTGGCAGCCATAAACACCTCATGCCTTGTCTTTGTTAAAAACTCGGTTACTGTGACTCTGGATCCCTTCAATGCAGTCTTGCCTTTCCAGGCCTCTGAGCGAGCACTAAAGGTCGAGAACCTCACCAACAACGGACGGGGATGCGACGGCTTCTTCATGGATCCTAGTCTATGCACAACACTGATGTTGGACACACACTCCGGGGACAACTTCATTTGGTCGGACAATACTGCACGCCCAATGTCAACGGAGTCCTCATTCTCCACTTCAGGAACACCATGGAGAAGAAGCACCTTCCGTCTGGACGCCATCTCGAGGCGGTCCTGGCCAGCAAGTAGCAACTCCATCTGTGCGCGCAGCAAGTCAAGGCAGTTCCAAGTGAATGCCTTAAATTCCACAAACTCGCTGGCGATGGTGTTGAGATCGGGTGGGCTGCTGGACGAGGACATGGTGGCGGCCTCCCGAAGGTCCTTCTCATACTGTGACATCCTGGAGTTGAAAGTGGTCACTATCTTCTCCATATTGTTGTTCAATTTATTGTAGAGCTCCATTGTTATATGATTTCCAGGTATGTATATTGAAAATGTGATTTGCCCAGTGATGTTAGGGGTCTAGGCCTAGATTTATAATAAAATTATTGACATTAAACTTTTATTTTAATTGAAATTAATTTAAAATAGATAGACAGACTTTTTAACTGTTGCTTGCTAGGCTACCCTCCAAAAAAAAAAGTCCATACACCAACCGTTTGTATTTGAATAGGCCTTTATGCGTGTTGATGACCGTTAAATTATTTGGGTCATCTAGTTCTATCTGATTGTATGCCTGTGAGAGATCAATTTTGGAAAAATACCTAGCTCCATTAAGGCCTACAAATAAGTCCTCCACTTTAGGCAAAGGATATTTGTCGATCAGCAAGACAGGATTTAGGGTTACCTTGTAATCCGCACAAATACGCAAGCCACCATCAGCCTTGCGGACCGGCACCAAAGGCGTAGCCCACTCCGAGGTCTCCACCGGCTCGATGATGCCGTCGCGTAGCATGCCGTCCAGCGCCGCGTCTATTGTCTCCCGCAGTGCGTATGGTAGCGGGCGCGCGCAACAAAACACCGGCACGGCACCCTCGCGCACGTGCAGTGTAGCTTTACCCTTGCTGTACCTTCCTAGTCCTCCGCTGAATATTTTCATTTCATTTATTGCCATAAATTACAGTTGTTATAGGTACAGATGGTCGTACAACTTAAAACTTAGTTCCATGTAATTTTACTCAGCGAGTGTAGCATACAATTTGATTAAAGACACAATAACTATAATATATCATGCATAACATATAGGATTAGCAATAAATATTCAATACAATGTCACAGGGCTCGAGATCAATGAATTAAATTACATTAAATCGAATTAAAATTTGACTAAAATTAATTTAAGTAAAAAACAAGTTAGAATTAAATAAAAAATAATAAGAGGTAAATAATCGTCATATATGTCACTCACTAATAGAATATGTCACTATACAATAATTGGTCAATACAATTATATTATAATACGCAAGGCAAACAGGATAAAATAAACAGCCGCCACAATCCTATTCGCTAATTATTCTTAAAATTATAAAACTCGTCCAAATTATAGGGCGACACAGTTAACAAATAGTCTTTTAGACCTGTGATGAACCCTTTTCCAGTTAGTATTTTAATACTTAAGGGTAGGCTGTTGTACACTTTGATGGCAGTCAACTTTGTAGCACGTGTATAGGAAGCTGTTCGACAATGTGGGACCTCTAAGTAGCCCTTGTTTCTTTCATTTAGTCTTTCACTTAAACCTGGTTTTTTTTGGGGAAACTTAAGTGGATAGCGCCTTGTAAGTTTGCACAATTCAATTACATATAGAGCAGTGATTGTGTGAATTTTCAACTCTCTAAAAGACTCTCTACAAGACTCCATGCTAGAGCCTATGTTGTTTAAAATGCGGATGGCTCTCTTCTGCAAGATAAAGATTCTATTTATATCGACGCTACCTCCCCAAACAGCCAAACCGTAAAGCACTCTTGACTGAAAGAAGGCAAAGTAGGCTTGCAAGGCTGCTTTCTTTGAAGCAATTTTAATAAGGGATCTTAAAGCATAACAGAAACTACTGCATTTGCCAACCAATTTGTCTACATGTCTCGTCCAGTTTAGGTTACTGTCCGTGTAGATTCCCAGAAATTTTACATAAGAAGCAGATTCAATTTCTTCGTCCCTTATTTTTATGCTGAGTTGTGGTACTTGGGTGTTGTAGTTTCTGAAATGAATCAATTTCGTTTTACCTACGTTTGTGTTTAGGTTAAGACTGTCAAACCATTCTATAATGCCATTTATTGAGTTATTTATTGTATTTGATAGGTTTTCATGATTGCCTCTACTGAACTTAAAGAAAACAGAGACATCGTCAGCGAACATTATAATTTTGTTTGAAGTATGCAAGGGAAGGTCGTTGACGTATAATAGGAATAAAATCGGGCCTAGTATTGACCCTTGAGGGACTCCAACCTTAATTTCTTCACAGTTCGACTCAACTTCACGGAGCACTCCACTTTCATCAATAGTAGGTAACGCAACAAATTGAGACCGGCCGCTAAGATAGGACACGAACCAATCACTCACTATCCCCCTAACACCATATCTATTCAGAATATTTATTAAAGCATCGTGATTAACATGGTCGAAGGCCTTTGATAAGTCAAGAAGGACTGTTATTATATTATCATTATTATCAAGTGCTTCTCCTATAAAGTCCGTCATTTCGAAGATGGCGTCTATTGTCGACATATCCTTTTGAAAACCAAATTGTTCTTTTGCTAGTATTTTTTCAGAGCACAGGAATTTTCGTAACTGATCAGCCATTATTTTCTCGAACAGTTTTGAAATTATGGAGAGCAAGGAAATTGGTCTATATTTAGCAACATCAAGCTTGTCATCCGACTTGTGTATTGGTTTTACTCGCGCCTTTTTTAGTTTGTCTGGGAAAACTCCTTCACTTAAGGATCTATTAATTAAGAAAAGAAGGGGGTCATGTATAGCCTTGGCTATTGACTTAATAACCATAGATGACATCCCATCATAACCACATGATTTTTTATTTTTCAGACTTACTATCTTTTTTGTTAATTTAAAACTATCGACGGGTTTGACAAACATAGAGGATTGATTAAATCTAGGCAATTTTAAGTTTGATTGTACGTTTTTGCTAGTACATGTGTTTATAAAGTAAGTGTTAAAAATATTGGCTGCATCCTGGTTATTGAATGCCACTTTCGAATTAGTATTATTAGTCAAACCGGTGTAATCTCTAGTCTCTAGATGTTTTTTCCCAGAGATGTGCGTATTTATCAATTTCCAAGTAGCTTTAACTTTGTCGTTTGAATTTATTATAATTTTCTCATTATACTTTTGTTTTGCTAGTTGGATTACCTGGCCTAATAAAGTTGAGTACCTTTTGTAATGAGTGGAATCAGTTTCACATTTAGTAACTTTGGACTTAATAAATAGATCCCGTTTTGTTTCACACGACTTTTTGATTCCCGGTGTTAACCAATTTTTATTATTTTTGTTTGTGTCCCCTCTAACTTTAATTAACGGGCAACAGATCTCAAAGGCTTCTGTTAGCTTATCATGAAAATAGTCAAAACATTTATTGTAGTCTTTTTCATTATACACCTCGTCCCATGACATTTGAAGTAACTGCGTCGACAGCTTATGAAGGTTTGTTTCCTTTAGATCTCTTACTAACTTATAATATTTAGAATTATCCTTTTTTACTGATATATTAAGGGAAGCATACTGAAGGGTATGGTCTGATAAGCCCAACTCTACAACACCCGACTTGTTTAAATCTACATTTGAAATTATATTATCTATGCAGGTCCGACTATGATCGGTGATACGAGTTGGTTCAGTTATAAATGGCTTCATACAATGAGACTGAAGCAGACTTATAAATTCTTTGGATTCAGTAGAGTCCACAAGAATATCAATATTAAAATCACCGCAAATTATGATATTACGATCTCTATGTCTTGAGACAAGCGCCAAAGCATTTTCTAAATAATTTATAAAATTATCATCCTTAACTGTTTTCGGTCTGTAAGCACAAATAATGTAACTTCCGCTCAGATTAATACCACAGACTTCGAATATTTTTGGGATAGACAAATCTTTTATTTTAGGTAACTCACTGTACTGAGTGCCGTCTCTTACATATATACAAGCCCCACCCCTACTCTTTCTGTATTTGCGACAGAAACTAGCGGCCAATGTAAAGCCCTGCAATGTTATCCTTGCCAGGTCGTCATAGACTCTGTGGTGTTCGGTTATACACAAAATCTCTACATGTTTTCCTATATCCCCACAGAGCCAGATCTCAAGTAAGGACAGCTTAAAAGCATTTAGGCTACAAACATTAACATGTGAAATATTCTTATTTGTAAAGTGTGTACTTTCATGTAAATGCAAATCCCTGTGACACCCTACCGAAAATCCTGGTTGGGATTAGTAGATTTAGTGCTGACCCCATTGGCAAAACATTGTACATCATCATCATCTGTTTGCGTCTCTACGTTACTGAAAGCTGTGTCTTTATTACATACACTGTGCACTACCGAATTTTTGTACTCGTCATAATTTATTCTGTAGTTCAACCTTAAAATTTCCTGATATATGTTTCTACAAACATAGAGTTTCGAAGACATTTTTCCTGTGTTTACAAAGGTTGTATGGTAAAAACGAGAGCACAGAAATTTTAAAGTGCTATTGAGTTTTCTCTCATTTAGGAATTTTCCTGAGTCGACATTTAACAATATCACATTTGTATGTCTACTCTGGCTCAATTCATAGTATAGCATAGATTGTAAATTCAGAGGGTCCCTGTCATTTGACCCTGCCAATACAATGACGAAATCTTTATTCGTATATTCTTTGCAAAGATTGGTACAAGATGTCATTACTTGATTCATGGTTGCTTGTGGCTTAATAAAAGACTCAACACTGTATAGACTGCCCAAGATGTTTTTCAGAATTTTGTTCATACCTATACCCCGTTCATCAGCTAACAATAGTATTTTTCTTTTTTGATAGCCTTGATTCTCCGTCGACGCTCTGGGTGGTTGGCAGGTGACCTCAGGCTGACTCGTGACTGCTGCAGTTTCAACTGGTTGACTTGACTTCGCCGGTTTAACATCACCAGCGCTATCTGCATCTGGATTGACCGAAGCCATTTGTTTGATCACTCCATTTGTGAACTGTCCGGGTGACATACGGGGGTATCCCATTCTCATACTACTGGGGTGTATTCTTCTGTATTGAGGTGAAAAAAACATTGGTGGGGGCGATCCACCACCGGTTATTCCAACAGACTTAAGAAACTCGATCCTCTTCTTGTGTTCCTCTAATGATTTATTTAATCTAGTATTCTCCAGAATGAGGTTGTCAATTTCACTATTTGCCGCGTCGAGTTGCAAACGTAGGTTATCGTTTTCCTCCCGTAGCTCCTCGTTGTTTTCTGTTATAGTAGGCAAACTTTGAGAAGAAAGGCTCAGTGCCAGTAGCGACTCATTACCTTCTGTGTTGTCGAGTATTTGTCTGGGCTTCCTATGTGTTATATTAGCTAGTGAGGTTGATAACGGAGTATTTGGTAGGATGTCTGAGTTATTATGTATTGTTGTTTCAGGATCTCGAATGGTCTCTTGGCGACATGTTGGGCATTTAAACTCCATTTTTAGAGTGTTGCTATTTGCCATATAGTACGCGGACGTTATATTGACACAGTTATGATGATACGTATTTCGACAGCTCAAACATTTTACTAACTCAGAGGGAAATACGGCTCCAAGGCAGGTCTTGCAGTTATACATTGTCTTATTGACACCTCGAAAATATACCCATCAGCAGTCGCAGCGCAGGTCGTGGTTTCCAGCAGGAAGGCAGACTACGAAGCAAGGATGTCAATTTATGTTGGTAGCACTATGCGAAGGTATTGCATTTAGTCCTTTTTGGTACTCTACTTTGTCTTAAGATCTCTACCACATGACATGGCCCCAGATCTCTACAACGTCTATAGTGCCCTCTGTTGAGTTTTCGTGGGATTATGTTACGATATAGATCTTATGTTCAGTGCTTCTTCTACTCGCCAATAGATGTCGCTACGGTTTCCAAGACTACTCATCACTAGATGGCGTTAGTAATTTAATTCCGGTAATTGATTTGGCAATTATTTCGGATTCTACTCATTATTTCGTATAGGGGCGTTTTGAGAGCACTTATTATAGTATTGTCTTTTGCATGGTACCTTTACTGTTCAATACGGGAGATGGTCTCGAAGAATCATATAGCAAATATTCCTTTGTTCTTCAAATCTGCATTGTCATTCCACTGTTTCAGAGTATATTTACTGTTTGTTCACAATTAAATCAATGTTTGTTTAAACGTGGTAATATGTATGCACTGTTTTGATTATTTTAATGTTTTGTCCAATTCGAGAGAAGGTCTCGAAGAATCATATAGCAAAGATATTCCTTTGTTCTCCAAATTTGCACTGTCATCCCACTGTTTTAGATTAAATTCACTGTTTGTTCACAATTAAAACAATATGTTCGTTATCACGTGGTAATATTTATGCACCATTTTGATTATTTTAAAGTTTCTTTGACCAAAAAACACTGTTTACTAATTTAATTTTATATATTTAAACTGGAGCTCTTTCAAGTTGACTGTGTGTGTGGATCTACCATGTAAATAAGTCCTTATATCTGTGGAGTAATAACTTTAGATCAGTATTTTCTCCAGCTGAGAGGTTGTTTTGGTTTTCCACCTGATCCGATCGAGAATAACTTCCTACCATGGGAATGTTTATTCCTAGCTCATACAACCAATGTCGGCCTAACAAAGAAGTCGTGCCCCCTTCAATTACGAACAATTCCAGATTCATGACAACTTGCTTATATACCACCTTTGGTTTGATAAAACCCAGCGGTTTTACTTTACTTCCGTCATAGAACTTTAACATTAAGGGATAAGGTTCAATGTCGTATGAACTATAATAGGGATCATACGTTGCCTTGCTAATGCACGATACCGCCGAACCTGTATCTACCTCCATTTTTATTTTCGCATCACCGACCATCAAACACATGCTCACCGGTCTATAACTGTTCAAACTGAGGTGATGAAAGTCTTCCTCCATGTCCGAGGAATCCTCGATATGATTATAGTCCCGTTGCTGCGGCGACTCCTGCGCCGCGTCCACGTGATGGACGCTTCTGCTGCCAAACCGGGAATGCGCTGGTCCAGGCTGTACCGAGCACTGCCTACGTAGGTGGCCTCGTTGCTTGCATCTGCTGCAAATGAACCGTTTGTATCGGCAGTCCTCTGGCCTATGGCTGTCCGCCCCGCACACCGTGCAATGCGCACCACCTTCCGATGTCCTGGTCTGTCGCTGGCTTGTCCCTGTACTCGAGCTCGTCACGGCACGTGTTTGCCTTCCCGCGCGCCGGCCCGACGATGTCGTGAGCGCCAGCACCGGCGCGGTCGGCGTGGGCGGCGGCGCGCTGGCCCGCCCGCCCAACTCCGCTCGATTCACCTGCCGCTGCGTCCCGCTCCGCCGCTTCCAGTGAGCAAGCCAGTTTCAAAGCTGTGGCGTACTTCAGGTCCTCTTCGGCGAAGAGCCTCTGTCGAGTGATGTCACTACGTAACCCGCACACAAATTGGTCACGCAGGTTCTCTTCTAAAACGCCTCCAAAACCACAATCCTTCGCTAATTTCTTTAGCTCCGTCATATATTGTGACACAGATTCCTCCGTCAATTGTCTTCTTTGACGGAATCGATAACGTTCAGCCATTGCTGATGGTTTCGGGTGGAGGTGATTACGTAACGCACTGACCACGTCACTATATTTCATAGTAGACGGTTTCTTTGGGCTGACCAGGTTACTCAGCAACTCATAGGCGTCCTCGCCCATCACCGCGATAAGAGTCGGAAGCCACAATTCGTCTTTCACATCGTTAACCTTAAAATACATCTCCAAACGTTCCACGTACATGGTCCAATTACCCGACGACACATTGAATGCCCCAACCTTGCCGATAGACATTTTTGCGTTCCAATGACTGTTTAATATTTATGCGTCGGAAACGCACCGGTTTTTTGTTGCGCGAATCGATAGTGAGTAATCGAGACATCACTAGCGAAAACGGACTAGCAGCTGTCACTCGTACCGGAACGAGATGTAAAATTGGAGGTTAATTTTTCTCTTGGTCTGGTCTCATCGGTGAGA
Source organism: Argyresthia goedartella (assembly GCA_949825045.1). Classification (NCBI taxonomy): domain Eukaryota; kingdom Metazoa; phylum Arthropoda; class Insecta; order Lepidoptera; family Argyresthiidae; genus Argyresthia; species Argyresthia goedartella. Next base: position 1,726,135 of record OX463811.1, on the reverse strand, counting down.
ATAACATGGCGGCTCGGGCCCCGTGATGGTATTTCGGTGTACCAATTATCATACAGGCATCGGGCCTGGTCATAGTGTAAATCTACCTCATAGCGTCGGGCTATTGATTGAAATAAGTAGGTTCGCGTCAGCGGCCAAGTGATCCCGGTTGATTGGACATCGTCGCATCGGTAGCGGCGACTCCACGGTCACGGCAGGCAGCACGCCGGCGACAGCGTCGGCAGCAACGATAGGGTTCGATTCACTCCATATCCTATCCCAAACTGTGTCCTTTTCCCGTATTCCCGTCTCGAATCGAGCTTTCGATTTCCTGCCTACGGAGACAAGGTAAACAAATTTCATCACTTCTTTTCTCTCACGTGCGGGCAAAGGCACAACCCCTCAAGATTCTCACGCCGTTCGGGTAGGCGTGGGAAATTAATCAATGACTATCTAGATTTCCAGACACTCCACACACTAATAAAATGTTCGGTATAACTGTTTTTAGGCACTTTTATCCTCGTTAGCCATTAAAGTATCGGCGAATAATAAATTACGCGTGTTCGTTCCAAGGTTTACTCTCGACTGAGGAAGGTGGAAACTACCCACATATAGTACACAATACAGACACAGCTTAGATACTTAATAATAACAGAATTAAGCGCTTTCTTAATTATAAAAGACCACAGAATGCAAATGCGACTATAATTAGAATTGTGAAATGTTCATTTGATATTTATTTGTTATTAATTGGTTATTAGAGTCTGGCAAATGAAAGCGTGACCTGGAGTTTTCTTAAAAGTTTCAATATGGCAACAAAATTATGCTGTCAAAGGCACGTCAAACGACAAAGTGATAGATAGTCACACTCCGTTCCGTTATTCTAAACCTCTATCTCTCTTTCTAGCTGTAACGCTTCCGTACAGCAGAAATAGAGGCGAAGATCTTTAGAGTAACTGAACGGAGTGTAGTGATCTATGTTAGTGAATCCACATAGAGGTTTTATTAATTCTACCACGTTTTCTCAGGTCGCGCTTTCGTTTGCCAGACTTCTATATGCATTATTTTTATTTAGATTACTTAACTATACTTATGGGGACCTTTGCATCTGATATGGTCCGGGGCGCTTTATTTTCTTAGTGTGTTTGTGTGTGTGTGTGTGTTTTTGCATATTTAAGTTTTGTACAAAGTATTTTAAAATGTATGTACAAGTAACATAATGACTATTATTATAATTAGAAACATTTGATTCTGATCGCGATAAATAAAATATATGTTAAGATAAGTTAATAACTTTACTTAAGTTTAGGAGTCCATCGTGGACAAACAACGTGACACGTAATTTATATATATTAAGATATCGTGAGATCCCTCCTGACACTTAGCTCGTTGTACCCCACCATACCTTAAATAAATAGTGTGGGATACATCGAGGGGTACAGGGGATATACTCCATACTGCCTGAGGTACAGGACTTTCACTAATGTATTCTGAATAAACTGCGGCTGTAGGCAGAGCCACCACCGCAGCGCCACAGAGCTCGTCAAGACAAGACCTGGGTATTTATTTATTTATTTATTTATTTATTTATTTATTTATTCATTAATTAATTTACAATTCGTGATATCATTACGGTTTGACCCAAATAAATATCATATAATCTTAGCGAAGCTATTAATAACATAAACTATATATGTACAGGCACACACATTGCCAGTTCTTACATAGCTAACAGTGAATCACGTGGAAGTGTCTACAAAATATAATAATATTATTAATAAATAGTATCTGACTTAACACAATAATAACAAGTAATTATCACATGAAATCGTATCATAAAATTTCAAATAAATTATCACTGTCACATTCTTATCATACCTATAATATATCCTAATAACATGTCACTATTTACAATAAAATTAAAATCAGTCATTTAAGTCAAATAATTGTATGCATTTTCTTGGAACTTCGCCAGTGAACAATTAAAAATATCAATTTCTATTGCAATATAATTTAAAGTGCGAAGGGCTACAGTCAATGGGGCAAATTTTAATATGTTAGTTCTGCACAGTGGAAGAGAAAATAATTGATTACGAGGCGCTTGTCGAAGGCGCGTATTGGGGACTTTCAGGCAAATACGTTCCAAGAGTCTCGGGTTGGGTAATCTACTTAGAAATACTTTCCATACATAAGTGACCAGGGCTACATGCCTCCTGACATCCAGCCTGTAATATCCTATCATCCCTAACAGAAACAGCGAGGGGTACATTGCAGGGTAGAGCGGATATGTGCCATACTGCCTGAAGTACATATATCTTAAAAATTTATTCTGTATTTTTTCAATCATTTCAATGTATTTCGTTTCCTGGGGGTGCCACACCATACCACAATATTCTATTCTACTTCTTACTAATGTGCTATATAACGTCCTTATTGTATTGAAGTTGTTAAAGTCTTTCGATTGACGCAACACAAAACCCAACATTTGGAAAGCTTTTTTACATATGTTATATATGTGGTCACGGAAGTTCAAATCACTTGTCATGCGGACACCTAAATCGCGTATCGAGGTAACCCTAGCCATTTGGTATCTCAAACGACCCGAATGGCCGAGTCGGCAGCGACCCTGCCTACGGAGCCAAGGTCCCGGGTTCGAGTCCCGAAGGGGGCAGATATTTGTTTGATGAGAACGGATGTTTGTACCCTAGTCATGGTGTTTATCTATCTAAGTATAATATTTATCTATATAAGTATGTGTATCGTTGTCTATTACCCAAGATACAGGGAATCCTAGTTTGGGGCTAGATCAATGTGTGTAAATGGTGTCCAAGGTATTATTATTCGTATTCATTGTCAAATGCCCATCTTTGAAGCGTTATTCCTCCTAAAGGAGACACTTTCAAAATCCAGAAAAATAAATGTTAAGAAGACATCGTTTTACTTCACACTACCATGTCTATGGAAACTATAAGAAGAAAAAAACGAAATAGATGTTTTTCATCTAAAACGTGTTTGTTTCTTGGGATTCAATAGTATTTTATGTGACTGATACTTACATAATGCCTAATTATGTACAGTTACATACACTAGTTTATCTACACACATATCATAGGCTCTCTTTGATGTGTTCAGGAACCGCATGTTTGACCGGCATTGAGGCATTGAGTTGTTTAGCTTGTTCTGTAGTACCAACTTCACAGACAAAGTAGGGGCTGTTATGCTGATCGTAACGTGCGGTTTTTGGAAGCAGTAAAGAGGGTTTATGATACGTATGTAGATAATAGTAGTTTATGTGACTGCTGCATAATGCATTAATACTCGAGAGTGGGTTTATGAAACGAGCCGATCACTTGAGAGTTTTAATGCCTAATTATGTACAGTTACATACACTAGTTTATCTACACACATAACATATGCTCTCTTTGATGTGTTCAGGAACCGCATGTTTGACCGGCATTGTGGCTCTGCAGTTGTTTAGCTTGTTCTGTAGCACCAACTTCGGGCGTCGGCGTTCGAAATTTGAATGTCAGTACCAACTTCACGGACAAACTAGGGGCGGCACGAGGCGGGCGTCGGCGTTCGAAATTTGAATGTCATAATGTGTAGAAAAATTACACATTATGGTCATAATGTGTAATTTTTCAGATAAGAAATGAGTTTTTACCAAGTCGTTTAACATTATGCTGATCGTAACGTGCGGTTTTTGTACGTAGTAAAGAGGTTTTATGATACGTGTGTAGATAAAAGGAATAATGATATGGTTCTTGCGTCAAAATATTTTAAAACGATTTGTTTGAAATTATACAACTAATCTGTGGTTTTTGTCTAATAAAAAAAAACACAATTTTCACACTTTTTTGCGAGGCAGCGACTGTAGTGTGTCTCAGTGTGAGTGAGCTGTTATGAAAGTTAGATGTAGAATTATTATTTTATTTATGTACCTATGTCTTCTTTTTATGTCTAACTCCCTTAATAAGGTAAGTAATACAAATAAGGCCTACCTAATTTCAAGCACTTCTAACTAAATAAATATTTATTTATTAAAACTCATACATGGTTTATTATAATCATTTATTCATATTTTTCAACATATCTCACCAAAACAAACTCACTGCTAAAAATACTATGCGAAAATAAAGAAATTGTAGACCTCTATTTTTGGCCATATTAAATTACCCCTCTTTAATAAGGCCTATTACCTTTCTATTATCACATTTTTAAATGTAAAACTAATTTAACAAAGAAAGGCTTTAAAATCTTTTATATATACTAGCCTCTATTACTTTAAATAATCACTGCACTTACATTATAGTAATATTCTTCTGAAATATCAAAAAAAGTATATTTGGCTTATAATAAGTAAGAATGGCACGATATCACAAAATTGTTAACTGAGAAATAATATTCTATAGAAAAACAACATATTTCTTTAAAAAAATAAAAGAAAACGAAAAATAAGTAAAAAAAACCTAGGCCTTATTTCAACATTGTGTTATAATAAGGCCTTCGACCATAACTTTTAGTCTCTATAATTTTAGGAACTTTAATCAGCCTTTTCTCAATAATTAGTCAGTATGCAATAGAGGAGTATTAATTTTAATTACAATCGGGACATAAAAATGCGTCTTTGTCATCGTTTGTTAGTCCAACACATTCTTCGTGATACCATCTATCTATGGCATTGTATGCAAGGTCTCATATCTGCTATCCTATCACTGTGACAGGCATGGCAGTACCAGCTTTCAGTAGCAGACTTAGTTTTATTACCTCTCTTCTTGCTGTTGTCTTCCTTTGTATTAATATCGGTTTTCTCTTTGGTCATTTTACGACTTTTTTCTTCAATCTGTTTTCCTTTTTTTTATTTTAAAAGTTTTTTTTCCTTTTTATCTGATTCTGTCTTTTTGTTTTTCTTTCCTTTAATACTTTTCTTTTCATCGACAGCTTTTTCCTCTTTCCGTTTAAGTAAATCTTTAGTCACTCTTTGACCCTTGTAGTTTAGAGCTTTTCTTCTAGGGCGACTTTTCACTTTTCCATATTCAGGTGTCGGTAGAAATGTTTGAAACCGGGATTTTTTACTGATTTGCGCTAAAGGTACATCATCATCAGCTTCAATTTCATTTTCTATTTGCACGTTCTGGGGACTGATATTTTCGATATCGACTTCCGAATCTGTTGAGGAGTAAATTCTCAAATGTCTTGTTGGCAATCGACGGTTAATGAATTCGTCCATGAGGATAAGATCAGAAGAAGAGTCTTTAGAAGATATATCAGTTTCGGAATATTCCACCAGTCGTTTCTTGTTTCCCAAGCCGCTGGGTCCAGGAATTTCACCATCAAAACGTTGTTCTTTCATACAGCTTCCTTTTGGTGTTCGTACGAATTGAAGGTCTGAAGTGGCTGGTGATTCTGGAAAATATTCTGTTTCAGCGATCAAGTTTTGCAACTCTTCAAAAGTGGCAATTGGCGAGGACCCGCGGAAAGTATCAATGTCGGAGTATATTTCTGCTTCTTACTGCAGCGTTCTCACGATGCGATGATCTTGGAGAATTTTCTTGTGTCTCCGCCGCGCGTTGCGTCAATATGGATGGAGCAAAAGCAGTTTTCGGAATGATATAAGGATTGAGAGGGTAAAGTCCAGTACCTCTAAAACCGCTCATAATATTAGCTATAGTCATGCTTCTCGCCCACACATTCGTCAAAATGATGTTAAAATCCCGTCTTCTTATATTCTTAGCTCGTGTTCTTTGAAGAAACTGCAGTACCTCCTCATCCCAATATGTTTCAAAAGGTTTGTAGCAAGACTTGTCCAGAGGCTGCAGTTCATGCGTCGTATTGGATGGTAAGCAGTATAGAACTATATCGTGTCTTTCAGCTTCTTCTGCGATGCGAAAGTCTAGGTGACATTTGGCACCGTCAAATATTAGGAGACACTTTCCAGGTGGTTTATTTTGGGCCAAGTGTCCGATAAAGCTGATGAATAGTTCTGTTGTCATACTGCCTTTAGGTGCCATCAGAACTTTTGTTCCTGTTGGTAGATTTTCTTCATATTCCTCTTTCTTTCTTGACCCTTTAAAGAGAATCACCGGTGGAATTACGTTGCCCAGTGCATTGGCACAACCCACCACCGTAACATTTTCTCCGTGCTCTGCCGCTTGCAAATGTACCCTTTTTGCACCTTTTTGGGCGATTACTGTTGGTTGTCGATGAAGCGTCAGTCTGCACAGCTTTTTCGTCCATGTTAAAGATTTTTTCGGGATGGTCATGCAAGTCAAGTTCGTCATACAGTTTTCTTATCTCCTCAAAATGTGCTTCTACTATGGGCTTATTGAGTTTCTGTGCGCGAACTGGATTCAACATTTGAACTTTACGTTTAGCTCAGTCAGGATGACGTTTCAAAGATAATCTTAACCACCCAATTCCAGCTCGACCTGTTTTTCGGTTAAAATTGAGTTCCAATCCATATTTCTCACAATAAGCAAAAGCTTGCACTCTTAACATTTTGGGCGTAAGTGGAATTCCCATTTCGGCAAATTTTATGATTCTTTCCACAAAATCCTTCTCCTCTTCCTTGCTTAGTATTGTGTTTCTTCCGAGGTGCTTTTTCAGAACTCCACTTTTTAGATGATTTCTAAGCGTTCTTCTTGGTATTCCGTATTGTGATGATGCTTGGTAACTTGAAGTTCCATTTTGAACTGCACGCACTGCCGCTGCCAAGTTTTCTTCCGTCCAAAGGGCTCGCTTAGGTTTTGAAAGAGGCATATTAAGTCTCTTAAAAGGCCTTTAGGGCCCAAACCTGAAAAAAACAAATTATATAAGCAACTTGAGCCATTTATTTAAAAGTGGGGGAGAGTATCTATAGTGCATAGATTAAAGAAGGCATATGGTTAGAATAACGCAATATCCCGGCCCCATTCGTAACTGCTATTTTGAAAAATAGGTACTTACTCAAAAACTGTACCTACCAGAACTGTACCAACAGAATACATTAATCTTTACAAAAAATACATTTTTAATTCGTTAGAGAAAGCTTAATGTAACTTAGAGAATTAAATAAGAACATATTCAAAGTTTTTTTAACTATAAAGCCTGTCTATCATTAATAAGGCCAACCGTTTCTAAATAAGGCCTAGGCCTTAATTGTGACTATCGACTTCTTTTGGTTAAAAATCTCTTAAAAATACACATATGAATTTACCTACAGTACAATATTATAATTCGAGAAACTAAATAGTAAATTACCTACTGTGCCAGCTATATACAATGAATTAGTGAAAAAATATTAGAAAACTTACCGCGAAGTTTTCAAAACGTTAACTCGCAGCGCAAGACAACCTCCCTCTTCAGTAAACAGGCTCGCACTAGCGCTGGGGCGCAGGGGGCAACCGCGGCGGTTCGCTCGCGCAGTTTAAACCAGCATCGAACGCTCATATGTACATATTCAGGTCATAAGTTCTGTCACATGTGCAATATGAAATAATTTAGACATGTTTATTATTTATGTAAACATTTATATAGCAAAATGAACTTAATAAAACATAGATTCTTATGGTAATAAAGTTTATTCAAAATGACCCCCGCGATTTTGAATACAGGCCTTTATTCTGCGCGGCCAGTCGTCTATCGCAGCACGAACGAGGTCCATGTCAATATCGGCGGCTGCCTTAATCAAGGATGCCTTGAGTGACTCCAAATCAGGATGAGGCTTTGAGCAGGCCTTTTCCTCCAAGTGTTGCTATATCTTGTAATCTAACGGACTCAAATCTGGACTGGAGGAGGGCCAGTCTTCGTGCCGGATGAAGTCGATTTCACGCGCCGCCAGCCAGTCTTGTGTGCTTTTCGCTCTATGAGCTGGCGCAGAATCTTGTTGGAATACCCAGTGCCTGTTATTAAACATGGTATGAGAAACAGGTTCCACAAGGTTCTTCAGGACTGTATTTTGATACACAACTGCATTAGTTTTTACGCCTTTCTCACAAAAATGTACCTCAGTAAGCCCCAATAAGAGACTCCCAACCAAACTATGAGCGAGGATGGAAAATGACCTCGTTGAACACGCGGAATACGGTTGCTCGCTTCTTCACTGCTGTGTGCGTACACCTTATCATTTTGTTTGTTGTAGCTCTCTTCCACGGTGAAAATTTTTTCATCCGAAAGAAGAATTTCCCGATGCTTTTTTCCCGCGTAGCGCTTCAACAAAGCGCGGCATCTCTTCAGTCTCAGGTCCATTAAACGAGCGTCCAAACGATGTCCTGTTTTTCTTCCATATGCCCTAAGCCCTAAGTCTTCATTTAACACCCTTTTCACCGTGGTCCTGCTTAAACCCATCTGAAGGGCCAACAGTTTCTGCTTACGTATGGGATTTCTTTGAATTCGCGCCTTCACAGCTTTTATCACTGCTGGAGTCCTAACAGAGCGAGGGCGACCACTTCTTGACCTGTCATCTACACTAGAGTCTTCATTGTATCGTTTTATGGTACGATAAACGAATCTTTTGGTTACATTCAAATTTTTCAGTAACTCGAAAATCTGAATTGGCGTGTAACCGCAACGATGCAATGCAATAACTGCGACACGGTCTTCTTTAAGTGTCCACTCCATATTTAAAAATGAGGAAAATTCTAAAAAGTACACATTTTTATTTTCATGAAAAATTCGAAATTCGAATTCAATAAACTTTTTTGTGGCCAGCGTTCTAAATTCAAAAGTTTTTATTGTGTGACAGAACTTATGACCTGACTGTGTATATATGCGTAAGATTTTTGTAGTTGTAGCTTTATTAGTTTGTGTTTTACGAAGGCTAGGCCTTATTACAGAGTAGGCCTTATTTGTATCACTTACCTTATGTAATCTACTTAACATTTACATTATATGTTAATTTGTGTTTTCCGAATTGTTGTTTGTCCAGTTCTTTTGTTATAGAAAGATCTCTACTCAAAGGAAGATTCACCGATAACTGTACAATGTGATCCCCATCGTGTCATCTTCAATACGTGATATTGGCGGAATTACTGTAGGGATCCACAACTCCACAGTAGAAGCCATCGAACCAAACATTGAATTGAATTGAGCTGTTATGAATTTTATTTTCTCAAGGTCATAGGTTAGGTTAGGTTAGTTGAGTTAGAACTTACTTAAATATGCAAGCAACCAGCGGAGCGAGCTTGCGACGGAAAGTAATGAAAAGCCAAATTTGGCTAGAGTAGGTTATTCTGGCTAAATTTCAGTCCGGTTATAGGTTATGTTGGAACTTAGAAGAAGCAAAACCGGAGCGTAGCGGAGCGGAGCGTATGCAAAAAAATAAACCTTTCACGAGTCCTATCCTGAACGACCCTAATAAATAATTGAAATTTGTAAATTCTATTCACATAAAGTTAATCTCATACTCTCAATGTTCCAGTTGAGTCGAGTCGCGAGTCTCGACGTCCGGCAAATGGTGCACAAGTAAGATAATAAATGATTACCAACATACCAGATTAGGTCGCAACTAGACGATGGATAAACAAGTAATTGGCGATGCACTTGAATGAAGTCCACGAGGATGGATATACGTGCGTGACACAGTGTAGGTATGAACAATTGGAAATATTAAAAAATAAACAAATAACCCGACTGCATTCCACACTTTTTCGGTGTTTATGTAAAGTAATACAACAAACACTCAACACAATTTAAGTGAACGGCGCGCATACAGGGCGGTACAAGAGATGTATGCATGCACGCACGCATGGGCGAGAGCGAGAGAGCGAGAGAGGACAGCTTTAGAGAGGACGATTAAAACTCGTTGTACACAATGCAAGCGCGCTCTAGTTTAAACCTTCTGTCGCACTCGGGACGTAGAGGGTGAAGGTGGTGAAATGAAAATGCCGAAATTGAGATGTGCGTTGTATTGGACGGTTACAAGGCAAAGAGAAAGAAATTACTTATGTATACCTATTTAAAGCACAGATTAGCGCCATCTATCATAAAATGCTTCAAGCTTATACATCTCTTACGTGTGATCAGTCAGATTAAGGTCAATTTGTACTGCAAGTAATATACAATGAAGTCGATAGATGGCGCTTTTCCAAATAACAGTAATAAATTATATAGGTATAATCTAAACGAGTACTTATGTTAAGTTTTGGACTCAACACCTTCCGTTAAATAAAAAATATATAATTACATTGATGTATGGGAATGTTGGGTATGGCAGAAGAAGCATGAAAGCCGAATAAACGCTGTAGAAATGAGGTCTTTGAGGAGTATATGTAGAGTATATGTAGAGTAACATTGAAAGAAAGATTGAAGAATGAAGTTATAAGGGAACGCTGTGGATTGAAAGAAGATATAGTGACAAGGATAGAGAAAGGTCAGCTTAGATGGTTTGGTCACGTTGAAAGGAGATTGTCGAAACAGATTTATACAGCGGGTGTGAAAGGTGCCGTCGGACGGGGACGCCCAAGAAGGCCCTATAAAGACCAAATCGGCGATTTGTTAGTGAAGGGGCAAATACGAAGTACCCGTAACCGGCGAGCTTGCATGAAGAGACTTATGAATGTTGAGGAAGCGAGAGATGTATGCAAAGATCGTAGCAGGTGGAGGTCTTTGGTCTCTGCATACCCCTCTTTCGGGAAATAGGCGTTAGCATATGTATGTATGTATATAATTACATGAAAAAATTCATTAATCTGCGTTTTTTCTCGCGTTTCCAGTGCAGTCTCCTCGTCGAGCAGTCTGCTCTCCACTCCACTCCACCTGGCGGCCGGTAGCGCTGCTGTACTGTACTGACAGAAGCAAGCACCAGCTCAAGCCAAAAATCCATGTGTGAAGCAACACCAGTACCACCACCCAGCGGCGGTTCCAGGGAGGTGCGGGGAAGCCCAAATGTCCTCAAGTCCACCTAAGTCCGCACAAGTACGCCGATATTCACCGCACTGGTAGGTATATATGTCGCCGCGAGAAAATATCAACATCGGACAGCACGGAACAAAACGGAACAGCGCCATCTCTATTAGACTTGGTCCATCGTTTACAAATTACCGTCTTGTATCTATTTTGACTAGCAGTCAAATACCGCAACACTCCATATCTCGATAGTAGTTGCAGCGATGGGCAAGTCCCCTATCACGCACAAACGAGTAGTACTACTGGTAGTAAGTAAGTAAATATAACATAAATAAAATGCAATATAATGATCCAACATCAATTTATTAAATTTTTAAAACATTGAAACGCAATATCCCTAACTAACTAATGGAAGTATCTCTGTTACATTTAATTAATTTACAATATATATTTACTTATAAATGTACAATAAATATGATTTACGTAAGTACGTACTCTGTTATTTCTCCCTAACGTAAGATAGAAACAGAGAAACACTCTTTTACCTAATTGGTAACTTTGTTTGACTATAATCGGTACAGCCACTGGACTAGTATATTTATTTTTAAAGCGGCATATTATTATGCCGCTATACAATTAAATTAAGAAACGTCATTATTCTATAATATTAATAAATGGAAACAATATCTGTTAAACATTCTGGAATGTATTGGCATTATTTCATCGTTTTCACTGGATTAAAAATAAATAAATTAGGCACCTACTTGAAATTATGCATAAACAAACTGTCACTGTCACTGTCACTTACATAAAAATAGCCTAAAATATGTAGACAATTTCTAGCTTTGCCAGCCGCATAACAAATAATAAAATTAAATACTTAGCTGCTAAAAAAGATATTAAGAAAAAGAGCTCACTTTCGCTTCTTTAATAATATTTCTTACTTCGGTATTGTTTTTTCTAGCGATTTAAGTACATTGAAGGCATGGTCAACACTCCATAAAGTAGTATACAGATGACATTTAATTAACGGAACAAATTTTGTGGAGTGATAGTAACCATTACCATTAATGTAATAATAATTACTAAAAATATTAATAAGCATGCTATAATTTTATAGCTGGATAAGGCGTTCTTTTTCTATCCTAAATGAACTTTATACTCACACTTATCATTAAACATAAACATTTATTTGCCTACAAGCACAACATTGCTTCTGACCCCACACTAGGACACCCGGTATCCTGTGGGAACCAGAATCAGCGACATCCCACACATAAGCATCAAGCGCTGGTTTTTTTTCTATACCCAACATTGCCAACAAATTTCTTATTTCCTATACATACACGCAAATGAAAAAATATTGAGGTCTTCCATAGCAGCCTCTTCTCTTGGGTAAGCAGTTCATAGTGACTGGTATTATCGCTCCACGAATTTGTTCAGCTAATGATGAACGAAATGAATGTTGTCACTTGTACATCTATATATGATTAGATATAAGCACAAGTCTTGAGTACATCGCTTCTGGCCCCACAGAACCAGAAACAGGGACTTCACACACATGCAAACATCCAAGAGCCAAGGCGGTTTCTTTTCTCATCCACCCACCCAGCTGGGATTCGAGCCCTGAACCTCCCATCCGCAGTCCTATATCCACTTGTCCTCCTTCTTCAGCAGCGGCGTCGACTCCATCTCGCTCTTCACAGGGCTGGCTTCGAACCCGAGCCGGCTCGGCGGCGGCTTCACGGCCACTATGTAAGGGACGCCGCTCAGCTCCGAAGCTATCGGGTTGTAGTACTGACGGTAGCAGATTAACGATATACCGAATCCGAGGAGGGAGCCCACGAGAACGTCTGCAAGAGACACAATCATTTAATAATGGCTCAAGTATTTATTTATTTATTTATTTATTTATTTATTTATTTAAAGATACATGAGCAGGGTTACACACTTAATATTACATTATTATAGTTAAGGTACAGTTTAGAGATATATCTGGTGTGCACCCAAATACATGTATACAGCATTTGCCTAGAAACAACACAGTTTATAATTAACCTAAACTATGGAATAATAAATGACATATTATATATCTTTATAACCGTTTTTAAACTTCTAAATCTTATTTAACGTACCAAACATAACAACAATAATAATATCAACAATTTACTTTTCTTGCGTAACTTTTAAAGATGTTGAGTGAATTGGAAAACAAGTCTATATCCGGATCTTTGGAAAGTAAGTTGGTATAGCTTTGACACATTCTATTTATAGGAGAGTGACTGAGTAAGTTGGTTTTACCAATTGGACCATGTAGAATTTTAGAAATAGGCTTTCTTGGATAATTATAGGGTACTGTCAGGAAAACGCGTTCCAGGATGTCACTGCATAGGATGTTGCCATTCATAACTTTATGTAGGAACGTATTTAAACGAGTGACTGTATTACTAAGTGAGCGACTGACTGCGATTTGGCAAGTTACGTTACACTTTAAATTATCTTTTATTTTGTGTTGAGGGAGACATTCGGAAATCCGCTGAGGGTTCAGCAGGAGATAGGCACTAGGTAGGAGAGTCGACTCGGAACAGACCCTCATTTGAAGTTGAGATGGGGCTGATGAAAGAATGAGGGAGATGAAAACTAAATTATCAAATGCAAACACGAGGTAAGATTATATGCACAACCACATCCTCCATATTCCATCCTTCTTTACTTTCTTCCACTCGAGATTACGAAAAAGGGCACCAAGAAAGCTAGGGGCCACCATTCAAGAAGCTGTACTATCCTTGGAGCAGAAAGGGCGATGAAAACTAAATTATCAAAACCAACCATGAGGTGGGAATATATACACAACCCCCACTACTAAACTTGACACTGTACTAACCTTGAGGCAGAAATGCGCCAGAGTTGAGGTCAGTACACATAACACATCGGATCATTCCTTTATTATTAAACAGACAGATTAACAGGTGCCTCTTTGAAGAGATGAAAGACCCCAAGGACAAACTGGGAAGGAAGCAATAATAGATCATAACCGCCCAAACCCGACGAACCTGGGTTACCGAGAGGCAAGAAGTCATAACCGACCAAATCAGACCAACCTGGGTTACCGAGAGGCAAGAAGTCATAACCGACCAACTCTGACCAACCTGGGTTTACCGAGGGGCAAGAAGTCATAACCGACCAACTCTGACCAACCTGGGTTACCGAGAGGCAGGAAGTCATAACCGACCAACTCACACCAACCTGGGTTACCGAGAGGCAAGAAGTCATAACCGACCAACTCTGACCAACCTGGGTTACCGAGGGGCAAGAAGTCATAACCGACCAACTCTGACCAACCTGGGTTACAGAGAGGCAAGAAGTCATAACCGACCAACTCTGACCAACCTGGGTTACCGAGAGGCAAGAAGTCATATTCGACCAACTCTGACGAACCTGGGTTACCGAGAGGCAAGAAGTCATAACCGACCAACTCTGACCAACCTGGGTTATCTAGAGGCAAGAAGTCATAACCGACCAACTCTGACCAACCTGGGTTACCGAGAGGCAAGAAGTCATAACCGACCAACTCTGACCAACCTGGGTTACCGAGAGGCAAGAAGTCATATTCGACCAACTCTGACGAACCTGGGTTACCGAGAGGCAAGAAGTCATGACCGACCAAACTTGACCACTGGGTTCACGAGAGGCAAGAAGTCATAACCGACCAACTCTGACCATCCTGGGTTATCTAGAGGCAAGAAGTCATGACCGACCAAACTTGACCACCCTGGGTTACCGAGAGGCAAGAAGACATATTCGACCAACTCTGACGAACCTGGGTTACCGAGAGGCAAGAAGTCATAACCGACCAACTCTAACCAACCTGGGTTACCGAAAGGCAGGAAGTCATAACCGACCAACTCTGACCAACCTGGGTTACCGAGAGGCAAGAAGTCATAACCGACCAACTCTGACCATCCTGGGTTACCGAGAGGCAAGAAGTCATAACCGCCCAAACCTGACCAACCTGGGTTACCGAGGGGCAAGAAGTCATAACCGACCAACTCTGACCAACCTGGGTTACAGAGAGGCAAGAAGTTATAACCAACCAACTCTGACCAACCAGGGTTACCGAGAGGCAAGAAGTCATAACCGACCAACTCTGACCAACCTGGGTTACCGAGGGGCAAGAAGTCATAACCGACCAACTCTGACCAACCTGGGTTACAGAGAGGCAAGAAGTCATAACCGACCAACTCTGACCAACCTGGGTTACCGAGAGGCAAGAAGTCATATTCGACCAACTCTGACGAACCTGGGTTACCGAGAGGCAAGTAGTCATAACCGACCAACTCTGACCAACCTGGGTTATCTAGAGGCAAGAAGTCATAACCGACCAACTCTGACCAACCTGGGTTACCGAGAGGCAAGAAGTCATAACCGACCAACTCTGACCAACCTGGGTTACCGAGAGGCAAGAAGTCATATTCCACCAACTCTGACGAACCTGGGTTACGGGAGAGGCAAGAAGTCATGACCGACCAAACTTGACCACTGGGTTCACGAGAGGCAAGAAGTCATAACCGACCAACTCTGACCATCCTGGGTTATCTAGAGGCAAGAAGTCATGACCGACCAAACTTGACCACCCTGGGTTACCGAGAGGCAAGAAGTCATATTCGACCAACTCTGACGAACCTGGGTTACCGAGAGGCAAGAAGTCATAACCGACCAACTCAAACCAACCTGGGTTACCGAAAGGCAGGAAGTCATAACCGACCAACTCTGACCAACCTGGGTTACCGAGAGGCAAGAAGTCATAACCGACCAACTCTGACCATCCTGGGTTACCGAGAGGCAGGAAGTCATAACCGACCAACTCTGACCATCCTGGGTTCACGAGAGGCAAGAAGTCATAACCGACCAACTCTGACCATCCTGGGTTATCTAGAGGCAAGAAGTCATGACCGACCAAACTTGACCACCCTGGGTTACCGAGAGGCAAGAAGTCATATTCGACCAACTCTGACGAACCTGGGTTACCGAGAGGCAAGAAGTCTTAACCGACCATCTCTGACCAACCTGGGTTACCGAAAGGCAGGAAGTCATAACCGACCAAACCTGACCAACCTGGATTACCGAGAGGCAAGAAGTCATATTCGACCAACTCTGACGAACCTGGGTTACCGAGAGGCAAGAAGTCATAACCGACCAACTCTGACCAACCTGGATTACCGAAAGGCAGGAAGTCATAACCGACCAACTCTGACCAACCTGGGTTAACGAGAGGCAAGAAGTCAAAACCGCCCAAACCCGACGAACCTGGGTTACCGAGAGGCAAGAAGTCATAACCGACCAACTCTGACCTACCTGGATTACTGAGAGGCGAGAAGTCATAACCGACCAACTCTGACCTACCTGGGTTACCGAGAGGCAAGAAGTCATAACCGACCAACTCTGACCAACCTGGGTTACCGAGAGGCAAGAAGTCATGACCGACCAAACTTGACCACTGGGTTCACGAGAGACAAGAAGTCATAACCGACCAACTCTGACCATCCTGGGTTCACGAGAGGCAAGAAGTCATAACCGACCAAACCTGACCATCCTGGGTTATCTAGAGGCAAGAAGTCATGACAGACCAAACTTGACCACCCTGGGTTACCGAGAGGCAAGAAGTCATATTCGACCAACTCTGACGAACCTGGGTTACCGAGAGGAAATAAGTCATAACCGACCAACTCTGACCAACCTGGGTTACCGAAAGGCAGGAAGTCATAACCGACCAACTCTGACCAACCTGGGTTACCGAGAGGCAAGAAGTCATAACCGACCAACTCTGACCAACCTGGGTTACCGAGAGGCAAGAAGTCATAACCGACCAAACCTGACCAACCTGGGTTACCGAGAGGCAAGAAGTCATATTCGACCAACTCTGACGAACCTGGGTTACCGAGAGGCAAGAAGTCATAACCGACCAACTCTGACCAACCTGGGTTAACGAAAGGCAGGAAGTCATAACCGACCAACTCTGACCAACCTGGGTTACCGAGAGGCAAGAAGTCATAACCGCCCAAACCCGACGAACCTGGGTTACCGAGAGGCAAGAAGTCATAACCGACCAACTCTGACCTACCTGGATTACCGAGAGGCGAGAAGTCATAACCGACCAACTCTGACCTACCTGGGTTACCGAGAGGCAAGAAGTCATAACCGCCCAAACCTGACCATCCTGGGTTATCTAGAGGCAAGAAGTCATAACCGACTAACTCTGACCATCCTGGGTTACCGAGAGGCAAGAAGTCATAACCGCCCAAACCTGACCATCCTGGGTTATCTAGAGGCAAGAAGTCATAACCGACCAACTCTGACCAACCTGGGTTACAGAGAGGCAGGAAGTCATAACCGACCAACTCTGACCAACCTGGGTTACAGAGAGGCAAGAAGTCATAACCGACCAACTCTGACCAACCTGGGTTACCGAGAGGCAAGGAGTCATAACCGACCAACTCTGACCAACCTGGGTTACCGAGGGGCAAGAAGTCATAACCGACCAAACCTGACCAACCTGGGTTACAGAGAGGCAAGAAGTCATAACCGACCAAATCTGACCATCCTGGGTTATCTAGAGGCAAGAAGTCATAACCGACCAACTCTGACCAACCTGGGTTACCGAGAGGCAAGAAGTCATGACCGACCAAACTTGACCAACCTGGGTTCACGAGAGGCAAGAAGTCATAAAAGACCAAAACTGACAAACCCGAGTCCTGATGTTCCTGACAGTCAAGAAATCCAAAAGACAAAAGCTAACGAATCTGGGCTCAGGTGATCCTGTCAAGTGAAGACTCTTTAGGATCAAAATTATTCCCTCCGCTTCTCCTGAGTCCACACTAGGAGACAATATGACGAACTACTGACAAATTAAGGGTAAGTTGTCCAAGGTCCCAATAGATTGGGTTTGAAGGACATGGTCCACTACATGATCAAGAATGAATGAATAGCACACACAATCTGAATAGTTATTTCACGAGTCTGAAACGGGGAACTGCGGCTAGGAAATTCCTCAAAAGCTGAGATCCAGAAGTCAAATAAATAAAGTAGTGGTTAAAGGGCTAGCCTGGCCTAGCCCCATCCAGAACAAATAGTCTTTCAAACAGAGTCATCTCGCATAGGCGTATAGCTTATTTTGGACTGAGAATTGGGAGCAGTTTTGAAAGAGGCGTTAGCCTTGACAAAGGAGTTTAAAGCAATGTTTGTTGTACCCGGTCAAGATTACTTGTAAAGTAATTCGGTAGAGGCTTTTTAACCAACATTTTTATCATTCTTTGGAGAAACAAACACACACACATAACATTTGTATACCAAGCTAATTTTTTTAGGCTAGTATTTAATAGCACATCAAAAATACTGATTTTCACAGCAAAATAGGATCAGCAAAAACATTTTTTATGTTTTAAGTATTTTTGTTGTTTTTACATGTCAATCTAACACGAAGGATAAAGGGGGCTTTGCTTCGCTCACCCCCTTTACCCTTCACCTAGGCTACCGCAGTATTTTACCCTGATAGTTGCTGTGAAAATCAGTATATTTGCTGTGCCAATCAATATTATTGATGTGCAGTTTAATATTTCCCATTGTTTAATTTCCTTCAAATCCTAGAGGACATTTTGAGGTCTGGGTTGATAAAGAAGATCTTCTCCAAAAAGTCTTGAGGTGACTTCTTTCACAGCCGAGTCTTTAGAGTCCTCCGCGAAATAGACGATCACAATCATTACAGCCGGGGTGGGGTGTTACACCGTTTCTATGTGGCATTTGTTTCGGACGCTTTAGATGACATGTTAAGCTGTAGGTCCCGGCTACAATCGCTACGTGGTAGTGGTCGTAATACCCCGCCATCGACCCGCACTGAGCCAGCGTGATGGAGTATGGCTCAATCTTACTCGTATCTAGGTGTGAAGGCCCGTGCCCCTCAGTGGGAGCATGAATGAGCTACATACATAGTCAGGTCATAAGTTCTGTCACATGTGCAATATGAAATAATTTAGACATGTTTATTATTTATGTAAACATTTATATAGCAAAATGAACTTAATAAAACATAGATTCTTTTGGTAATAAAGTTTATTCAAAATGACCCCCGCGATTTTGAATACAGGCCTTTATTCTGCGCGGCCAGTCGTCTATCGCAGCACGAACGAGGTCCATGTCAATATCGGCGGCTGCCTTAATCAAGGATGCCTTGAGTGACTCCAAATCAGGATGAGGCTTTGAGCAGGCCTTTTCCTCCAACTGTTGCCATATCTTGTAATCTAACGGACTCAAATCTGGACTGGATAAGGGCCAGTCTTCGTGCCGGATGAAGTCGATTTCACGCGCCGCCAGCCAGTCTTGTGTGCTTTTCGCTCTATGAGCTGGCGCAGAATCTTGTTGGAATACCCAGTGCCTGTTATTAAACATGGTATGAGAAACAGGTTCCACAAGGTTCTTGAGGACTGTATTTTGATACACAACTGCATTCGTTTTTACGCCTTTCTCACAAAAATGTACCTCAGTTAAGCCCCAATAAGAGACTCCCAACCAAACCATAAGCGAGGATGGAAAATGACCTCGTTGGACACGCGGAATACGGTTGCTCGCTTCTTCACTGCTGTGTGCGTACACCTTATCATTTTGTTTGTTGTAGCTCTCTTCCACGGTGAAAATTTTTTCATTCGAAAAAAGAATTTCCCGATGCTTTTTTCCCGCGTACCGCTTCAACAAAGCGCGGCATCTCTTCAGTCTCAGGTCCATTAAACGAGCGTCCAAACGATGTCCTGTTTTTCTTCGATATGCCCTAAGCCCTAAGTCTTCATTTAACACCCTTTTCACCGTGGTCCTGCTTAACCCCATCTGAAGGGCCAACAGTTTCTGCTTACGTATGGGATTTCACAGCTTTTATCACTGTTGGAGTCCTAACAGAGCGAGGGCGACCACTTCTTGACCTGTCATCTACACTAGAGTCTTCATTCTATCGTTTTATGGTACGATAAACGAATCTTTTGGTTATATTCAAATTTTTCAGTAAGTCGAAAATCTGAATTGGCGCGTAACCGCAACGATGCAACGCAATAACTGCGACACGGTCTTCTTTAAGTGTCCATCCATATTTAAAAATGAGGAAAATTATAAAAAGTACACATTTTTATTTTCATGAAAAATTCGAAATTCGAATTCAATAAACTTTTTTGTGGCCAGCGTTCTAAATTCAAAAGTTTTTATTGTGTGACAGAACTTATGACCTGACTGTGTATATTATTATATTCTATTAAAGTGAACAACTCTCACCTTGCCAATGGTGGTGATAGTCACAAGTTCTGGAGAGCGCGACGCAGCTCGCCAGCAGCAACGGCGCCGCGGAGAGAGAGATACGCACTGCAGGCGGCGTGCGCGTGCGAGCGAGACGGCAATACAGCCACGCGCCGGCCACGCCCAGCGAGCTGAACGATACTGCGCGGGAAAGAGACGGCTGTTTAGTTTAGTTTTATCATTTTGTAATTATTCAACAACTCCACGCCAAACAATACTATTTCACTAGGGGTAAATCGACTACGGATGCAGGTATTACTATTATATCTCATATTTATTTTGCATGGGGGGCCGCACAGGATGCTATCTGAGTTTTTTGCGATCTGTCGAAGGCATTTGATTGTGTTGATCATAATACGCTACTAATGAAATTAAATCATTAAGGAGTTAGAAATAAAGCGTTGGATCTACTAAGATCATACCTAAGCAATAGAATTCAACAGGCAGAAGTCAACGGTGTTAAATATGATGGATCGGGAGTAAAAATTGGCGTTCCACAAGATTCCATATTAGGCCCTATCTTATTCCTGGTATATATTAACGATCTGCCATTTGGTTTTACCAGCATTTAACAATAAATAATTAACTGTGAACCAATTCAAGGTTAAAGACAATACTCCATTAACATCATCAAAATCTTCTTTTTCTTCTCCACCATGAAATGCCTTTCATGGTGGAGAAATTGACTTTACTGATGACACTTTGGAATTGGTTCACAGTTAATAATTTATTGTTAAATGCTGGTAAAACCAAATGTATCAAATTCTCACTTCCAAATGTCAGGCAAGTCGAGACCAGTTTGGTCTTAGACAGCAGCACTTTAGAATTTGTAAATGACACGAAGTTTCTTGGAATAACAATTGATAGCAAATTGCAGTGGGGACCCCACATAGATAAATTAGCTGGTAAATTAAGTTCTGCGGCTTACGCTGTTAGGAACATCAGAAAAAACACGGATGTGGCTACATCTAGACTAGAATATTTTTGTTACTTTCATAGTGACATGTCCTATGGTATCTTGTTGTGGGGGAAAGCAGCGGATATTCAATTTATTAATTTATTTTACAGAAAAGAGCTATTCGAGCAATTTATAACTTTAAACGAACAGACTCCTTGAGAGAGCTTATTAAAGAAATTGACATACTAACTGTAGCTAGTCAATTTATGTTCGAAAACATAATGTAAGTACGCAAGAACCTTACAACATTTTCCAAACTTAGCGATAGCTGTAATATTAACCTAAGAAATAATCAGCCCCGGTTGAGACTCGCGAAGGTTAGCAATTATTTCAAGGGTCAATGCATTCTCTGCTACAACAAGATACCTCTGGAGATCTTGAAATTACAATTTGAACAATTTAAAAACCATGTTAAAGCGACTTTGTCGAAAAAGGGATATTACAATGTTCAAGATTACTTAAATGACGGGACTGTATGGGGTTAATCTGGCTCAACACAGATCTTGCTGTTAATAATTTTGTAATTATTTATTCCTGCTTATTAATTATGATATAATGACATTATAAAGTTTGTATCTGTTAAGCACAAGCAATTTTAAAAGAGATCTAAAAATCATCTGTGGGAGTTTCTACGCCCTGCTTCTCCCACAGTGGTCCAATGTAGAGAAGTGGCAAAAAATGACGATTGCTAAGTATATGTAAATATCTACAGTAATAAAGACATTTGGAATTCATTCCTTCATATTATTTACTAGTGGCTCTGTGAGCTGTACACCTCGCAAGTGAATTTATTTTAATAATACCTACAAACTTATGGATGCACCAGTTTACGTACATGGAGTATGAAAGTAGCAGCACCAATAACTTTGTAAACTACATATTGGGATCCGAAATCCAATCTATTCACTTTTCACTAAAATTATAAAGTATATTACTCTCACGGTCTCTACAAAACCAACGACGCCTCATTTGTTAAACTCCGTCAAGCTGCATGGATTGCAGCAGTTTTTTTAAATTTTAAAACCCCACATCTGTCATTTTGAAAATTTTCCGAATACTGAATTGACCAAAAAAACCATTTAATTTTATCGAAGCTACTCACAAAAAATCACGAGAATCAGATGAGAAATGTGGCCTGTAGAGGATAACATCCGGACATACGTAAGCATTTTTGCCCAATCTTGAAACGGTGACGCTTCGATCGCTTGGTCAATAGTATATGAAAAAATGTACTAGTTTTAAATCTCTTTTAAAAACCCATATTTTAAAGAAATCTAAAAAATTATCTGTGGGACTTCTTCCTTTCTTTTCCCACAGTGGTCCAATGTAGAGAAGAGGCAAAAAATTACGTTTGCTAATCATGTTAACATTTCCAGAACATAAAGAGAGTCTCAACTCAATCTTACCCGTATCCGGGTAAAGGTGGTGACATTATGGGGCTTTTTTATATCATCGCGCAGAAACTACTGAAAGGATTCGAATGAAGCACACAGATTTATTTATGAGCTTGTTTAACTTTATAGGATTTTCAAAGCCCAGTCCACTCAGACGAAGTTGATTGCCTTGACGACCCGAATGGCCGAGTCGGCAGTACGAAGCCAAGGGTCCCGGGTCCGAGTCCCGGTGGGGGCAAATATTTGTTTGATGAGAACAGATGTTTGTACCCTAATCATGGTGGTTTATCTATCTAAGTATAACATTTAACTATATATGTATGTGTATCATTGTCTAGTACCCAAGACACAGGGAATCCTAGTTTGGGGCTAGATCAATGTGTGTAAATGGTGTCCAAGGTATTATATTATTTAAATATTATTAATTAAGAGTTGGTTTGACCTCCAAAAGCCAAAGTTTATAATTTTTCCTTGACCTCTTTGGCTTGATGCATGTGTTGTAACACGGGTGTTCATTACATACAGATTAGAATTAGTAACCTTCGTTATCCTGAGGGGGCGCTGGGAGTAAAGATTGTAATTTAAACGCCATGGTTTCAGTCAAGATACTTCTAGATGGCGCTAGAAGCTTATCTTAGAATGTTATAAGAAAAATGTTATAGAATTGCAAATAGGTTGGTTTTTTGTAAATATTTTAATTCTATAATCTATGAAATGTAAATTAAGTGTCAAAGAAAAATCGGTTGTTGTTCTCATGATATTTAATCTCCTAGCGCCATCTCGTGGTATTTGCAATATTGCAATAGTGCTGCACCAAGCGATAAAGGCCTCGAACCAAAGATGCTTTCGTGCATCTCTGACGCCGGTGACATGTTTTGTTCTAATCGGTCTATCGGTATTAGTATAATATTATAGTATCTGTGGCTCCAGAACCGGACTGTATAGTCACGAGCGCAGAAGTCTATCGCTACATAAATCATCTAATGTCGTTTAGTATCGTGATTGACCTCCAAAGGCCATTTTTTAAAATCCGTCAAGCTATTTGGATTGCAGCAGTTTTTTGAAATTTTAGAACCCCACGTCTCCGCCATTTTGAAAAATCTCCTCGAACGTACACTAAACAGGTACATAAACATTGACAAACAGACTCAAGCATTGCTTCTGGCCCCACACTAGGATACCCTGTGACGTGGGAACCAGAAACAGCGTCGTCATACACATATAAAAATCCAAGGAGTTTTTTTTCTTCTTCGCGGTTGCGAGCGAGGTCACGCCACAGACACAATATACATATATAGAACAGTAGTAAATCAGAGGCCGTTTAGGAGCGTTCGTTACCTACTTTCGCTCGATGCGCAGGGCTGTGTCACGTTTGTGGCTTGGCATACCTAAAATACTAATTTTGCTTTTAAGTAGGTACCTATGCAAAGTATTTCTGTTACAGTTTAATAGACAATATTGTTTACACAAAGTAATAATATTACAGATCGTCAGGTATGTGTTTCTAGTTTCCCACTTCATCGAATATTTTAATACTTACCACTATAATATACCTAAAATATTTCCTTGTAAGTATAATAGAGTCTGGCAAACGAAAGCGTGACCTGGAGTTTTCTTAAAAGTTTCAATATGGCAACAAAATTATGCTGTCAAAGGCACGTCAAACGACATAGTGATAGATAGTCACACTCCGTTCCGTTATTCTAAAGCTCTGTCTCTCTTTCTAGCTGTAACGCTTCCGTACAGCAGAAAGAGAGGCAAAGATCTTTAGAATAACTGAACGGAGTGTAGTGATCTATGTTAGTGATACCACATAAAGGTTTTATGAATTCTACCACGTTTTCTCAGGTCACGCTTTCGTTTGCCAGACTTTAGTTTTGCAAGCCTATTCGTCTCCTATTGATATCGTGCGTGGCACTGGGGCCGGGCGGCTCGCTGTCTTCATACATAACACGGCAACGGCGCGGCCCCGATTGAAGCAGTCTTCATCATTCCCGAAGGCTATGTGTGCGTGCGTACCGAACACGCGCGCATGTGTGCAGCCGTGCGATGTACCTTTGTTCGATGATTATCTACTGTTCTATATGTATACTGTGCTACAGAGGTCGTCATGATGATGGATCACACTCACAGCTGCTGTGTCCGCTGGGGAAGCTCTTCCGGCCGTCGATGACGTCAGCGACGTCCCCCGAACACGTCTCAGTCTGCTCCCCGTCGGGGTAGCAGCGGTAGTAGAAGTCGGGCCGTGGCCGCCCTGTACACCGGAATAGGAAACTATTAGAAAATAAGAAACTTTTCAATGTCTATTCGAAAAGGACGACTTGGTTCGCCTTTAAGTGCACCCAAAGGTGGTGATTTCCACATGAAACTTTTAGCGGGCAGTAATGCGTTTTTAATCCTCTTTATAAGTGCGCCGCAATTATTTTGACGCTCACTTTTTGAATTTGGAACATCTTAGTGTCCAGCGCCAAAGAAATCGAACGCACATATCGTTTGAATAAAGACTGGCTGGTACGACGGCGGTCGCGCCGCGGGCTGAATACAAAAAAATAAATCAAATTAAAAACGCGCGAAGAACAGCCCGCGTTTTCGTCAATTTTCACGGATTGTTAGAAATTCATGGTTTTGTTTTGAAAAATGAGTTCTTCAAGTGACAGTGAAATAGAATGAACTCCTGAAAGTATTAGAACTGACGCAAGAAATGTGATGGATAATCTATTACCTGCAAAATCCCGGGAGAAATATATATTTCATATATTTCCCTTGGTAATTTTATTGAATGGAATGCAAGAGGCGCCAAGAATTTTTCAGAATCTGTGTTTTTGGCCTATATCCAGCACTCAGCCAAAACTAAACACCAACGAGATTCACCGTCACATTTACCTCAAAATGAGCCAGATTCGGACATAATTTCAAACACGCAGAATATGAAATCTAAAACAATCTATTTCTAATAAAACTGTAACAATAAATTTTCATAATTGCGAAAATGTCTCAAATGTAAATATATTTTTTAGTTGTTTTATTATTAGATACTATTTAATTTCAATTTAGTTGTTACCCACAGACCAGATATCGAGATAGACAGCGAAAGTCTACCTACTTCGCGTGTTTTTAATAGGCGGACTTCGCTCATCCCGGCTCAGTCGCTCTCTGGCTGTTCGAATGTAAGCCGTGTACTAATAAACATAAAAATGCCTTACTATGCCGTTGTGAATTGCAAAAACTCAAGCAATGTTGTTTCCAAAGAAAACGACGGCGTTACCTTTCATACGTAAGTAATTTTATTTCTGAAATTCGCCTAATTTATTTAATAATCAATTATTTTTAATTTCGAGTAGCGTCTCCCGTTTTTACTGAGATAGGTTGAACCATAGCGTATATTTCACATGGACTTCATCCACTGCTGCTTCCACTTTACACAATTCATGGATATCTCTTTCGTAGCCCTCAATGAATAGTGAAGCAAACTATACTTTCGTTAACCTTACAGTTGCATGGTGCAGTCGATTTGCTCATTTTTCTGTCGATTTAATCAGATAGTGTTGTACAATGCGACGATTCTTGCAAAATCACTGGACGATTCGATTTTGTTGACGGAAGAATGATAATTCTGAGTTGCATTTTCATTCCAATCTATATTTTAGTATATGGGAAATCTGATACTATTCCACACTTTAAGATCGATTCGAGTTACTGAATAAGGGGGCTGGACGGATTTACACATGAATAATAAAAGTCAAGTCAAAGTCAAAGTCAAAGTACTTAATTACTGTAGATATTTACATATACTTAGCAAACGTCATTTTTTGCTTACGTTGAGCTTAACTAATACAATTATGATTTTTTTTTATTTAATAAGCAGGCAATAATAAATAATTACAAAATTATTAACAGCGAGGTCTGTGTTGAACTAGATTAACCCCATACAGTCCTGCTATTAAAGTAATCTCGAACATTGTAATATCCCTTTTTCGACAAAGTCGCTTTAACATGCTTTTTAAATTGCTCAAATGGCAATTTCAAAATCTCCAGAGGTATCTTTAGTAGAGAATTCACTGACCCTTGAAAGAATTGCTAACCTTC
Organism: Argyresthia goedartella; assembly: GCA_949825045.1. Taxonomy (NCBI): domain Eukaryota; kingdom Metazoa; phylum Arthropoda; class Insecta; order Lepidoptera; family Argyresthiidae; genus Argyresthia; species Argyresthia goedartella. The sequence continues at coordinate 1,699,564 of OX463811.1, read as the reverse complement.
GCGGGTCTAAATCGGGGCGCACACAGTCTGTGATTATTTCTTAGGTTAACATTGCAGCTATCGCTAAGTTTGGTAAATGTTGTAAGGTTCTTGCGTACATACATTATATTTTCGAAAATAAATTGACTAGTTACAGTTACTATGTCAATTTCTTTAAAAAGCTCTCTTAAGGAGTCTGTTCGTTTTAAATTATAAATTGCTCGAATAGCTCTTTTCTGTAAAATAAAAAAAGTTTGAATATCCGCTGCTTTCCCCCACAACAAGATACCATAGGACATGACACTATGAAAGTAACTAAAATATACTTGCCTAGATGTAGCCACATCCGTGCTTTGTCTGAAAAGGTAGATAGGTACTACAGACAAATATATACTTTAACACTCTATGATGTGATATCCGGGTGCGATGCTACGATATGATCTCCCGCTCAAAATACTGCCGGCTAACTGACAAAAAGGCAACGCGGTAGGTACGTGGTCTTGGTAGGTAGGGGATTCCCGCAGCAGCGCTCATTTTGAATCGATTTGGCGGCGCGCCTTTGACTCTGTTTCACGATTAACATGCCAACCCATCACTAAAAGGCGCTCGTGACGTCACAGTAGGTAGTGAAAAAGTTACACGGTTGGTTCTCATTCATTCGACCGTGTTTGCTGCGTCTATCTCGATATCTGGTCTGTGTTGTTACCCTATGTTTTATTAACAATAATATTACGATAAAATATGAGGCGCCTTTTATTTTCTCATAGAGGGTGATGAGAAGTAGAGTTTATCACTCAGGCGCAAAATATATTTTTGGCTCGGGCGACGTACTTCGAATCCCTCGCTACGTTCAAGATTCTACTAAATAATCCCTCGTTAAGCTCGGGATTCTACTCTAGAATCCCTCACTTCTTTCTGGATTCAAAAAAGCGCCCTAGCCGTAAAAATTTAATTTTGCTCCCTTATGATGCAATCTACTATTATTTGCGTATCATGGTTTACATTCGATCTTAAATATATAATTTCAGTTACGAACGATATACCCTAGAATTGGAATGCAAATGATATATTGGGAACTTTTGACTAGAAATTATTTTTAACATATTTACATGAGAAGTTAGTACTTAATTGTCTTGTATAACATCCGGTATTGTTTTTTTATTATTATTATTTGATACTGGTGTAAAAACCGGTACCTACATAAACGGTTGTTTTTACCCACGACGGACGAAACGGATCGGATGCGGTACATGCTTTTGGGGTTAGAGGTTGTTTGAGTGAGTGTTTGTATGTGCCAGTGTCCTTTCCTGTAAAACTACTCGACCGATTTCGATGCGGTTTTTTGCATTATAAGGCCATATTTCCAGAGTAGGTTAATTTATATGTTTTACGGAGGGGGCGCTGCAGCAGTCAGGAAGGTAGACGCTTTAGGGCTTCTCAGAAACTGTGCAGCCATTTTCGATGCGGTTTTTTTCATTTTATTAGCAGTTAAGTTCCATTAATGTTTCGCAAGAATTTTAAATTCATATATATTCTTAAATTGGTCCCTTACACTATGGAATTATTTAATTTTAACCTTTGAAGGGACAAAATACAGCCAAGGCCGACGTTAGCTCCGGCGTGGGTATACATTTTTTGTAACTTATATTGTTCAGGTATTACGGTGAATATTGCTACGATTTATGTATGAGTGGATGCGCAATGGATGATACTCTATCAAGCAGTCATTAGTCTATGGTCCTATACTAGAAAAAATATTACAAATAAATTCAGCTGTGCTGCAGGTTTAAAATTTTTAAAAAATACAGGTCACGTATTTTTTGAAAATTTTAAACCTGAAATATTGAATTGTTTTACGTTGGTCTGACTTGCTTTTTGACTGACAACGAATTTTCTGAAAGACTATTTTATTCTATTCATTATATTAACATTCTCGGAGTTTTTTTACAATAAGTGTTCCTTGTTCCCATCTTGGTAAGTTATTTATTTGTCACATATTCAACATCAACATTTATACTATAGAAAATAATTTATAATTTAAAACGCACAGACTCCCTCACAGAACTTTGTAAAGAAATTGACATACTAACGGTAGCTAGTCCATTTGTTATCGACATTCTAATGTATTGTCTCGTAAACTCGTGTGAAACTTATCAAAACAACAACAACTGAAACCGGAAAAACAAAACAAGTACAGAAAAAATATAACCTAAAACAAACTAATCCAAAAACATTCCCACCACGGTTGGTCACCGCGGGACAATCAGACCACCACCCTCTGACAAAAAACAATAATATATATACAGGGTGGCCCAAATACCGTGGATCAAACGAACCAGGGTGATAGAGGAGGTGATTTCCAACAAAAAATATTTCTACAGCATGGTCATAACTTAATTGGATAAAAAGTGATGATCATTTTTGGTTTTTTCAAATAAACTGCCGATTTTTTTACAATTTCATTAATACAGAGAAAAGTTGATAAAAAACACCAAAACAAAAGGTATTGTATTATGACCAGATAATGTATCATTACAAAAAAAAAAAGAATTGCAGCTCTGGGTACCTAATTTAAGAAGCAATTAATTTTTTCCCGTAAATTTTGAAGCATTACAAAAAAATACTACTCACTTTGAGAGCACCCTGAGTAAAAAAAATGTACTACAGAAAAGTGACCCTGTATTAAAAAAACTAGCCGATTTAATGCTGATTTGAATGAGGTATAACACTTTAGTGTCAGACTTTCAGTTCAGGTTTTATGCGAGTTTTTTTCATGTCAAGGAGCAAATTTGTTAGAAAGGAAAATTCGAATAAAAATTACGTAGTAATTAAAAAACCATCTTGAAATAAAAGAACAACATTTATGTGGGTTCACTCTGGAGTAGTAGTGTAAGTTATGGATGTTAAAAATTCCCATTCTTCTAAAACTTTATCATCGTTATCATAAACGGCTAGTTTTCTGTACGTTGGATTGCTAGAACTGCTCTGTGCTTGTCACACTTAGGATTTATGAAATGGAAAGAAACTCTTTCACACTAAACATTGAATGAACATTTTTTCTTTAATCTTTTATCGAAAAAGCGTCATAATTAAGAAACTATGCCTCTCTTTCACACTAACCATTTCAATCCTTTGTCGAAAAAGGTCAGAACGCCCGTCTTGGCGTGGCGTTATCAGTTCAGTTCAGGTAGAAGAATGCTGGGTGGAGCGGGGCTCTACGCAGGAAGCCAGTGATCAGAGAACTGGTTCTTTTCTCTGACATCTCTTGTCCTCTTCTAACACTGATCGATTTCTGAGGGGGGCCGGCGGGGTGGGGCCGGGGGAAGCGCGTGAGCATCTTTCTTTGTTAGTAACTCGCTTTCCGCCTGTGACTACGCACCCGTATTCTGCACTTGTGACCTTACCTACCTATCACCTACGCATCGTTATTGGACTTGTCTATGTATTGCCTACCTGTGACCTACGCTTCGTTATTGGACTTGTGTTAGATTGCCTACCTGTGACCTACGCTGTGTGAACCGGACTTTGTAATCGCTACGGATTGGCTAGATAAACGGAAGATGGCTGCTGCGAGGAGAGAGTACACCCAAAGGGAGTATGCAGAAATGCATTACCTTTATGGCTTCTGCGACGGCAATGCTCGGGCTGCTGCCAGGGAATATCAACAACGGTACCCTGACCGAGACCGTTTCCCCGACTACAGGGTCTTTTTGCGTGTGCATAATGCGTACATGGAGGGAGTCTTACCCGGTACGCATGCTCCGAGAGAGAGATTTGTGGTACGATTTGACAATGAAGAGCGAATACTGCGAGAGTTACGATTGGACCCCGGTATTAGCCAACGCCAAATATCGCGAAATCTCGGGATCCCACGTTCGACGGTGCAGCGTATTATTAAAAAAAACCGATATCATGCCTACCACGTGCAACGAGTTCAAGCTTTGCTGCCAGCTGACTATGAACCTAGAGTGAGATTTTGTAGAGAGATGTTAAGACTACACAGAGAGGATCCTCAGTTTTTCAATAAAGTGTTATGGTCGGATGAGTCAAATTTTAGAAGAATGGGAATTTTTAACATCCATAACTTACACTACTACTCCAGAGTGAACCCACATATCATCAGAAATGATCGATTCCAGCATCAGTTTGGCATTAACATGTGGGCTGGTATCATTGACCAGAAGCTGGTGCTACACGAAATGCCACCAAGGCTAAACGGTGCTGAGTATTTAAATTTTTTACAAAATGATTTGAATCCATTACTCAACGAAGCTGAAGTTCCGGAAGAAATAAGAGAAGAAATGTGGCTGCAACAGGACGGTGCCCCGCCTCATTACGCTCAAGCAGTTCGACAATACTTGAATGAGCGCTTCCCCGACCGGTGGATTGGTCGAATAGGAGCTGTTGCATGGCCACCCCGGTCGCCCGACCTTAATCCGTTAGACTTTTTTATTTGGGGCTATTTCAAAGAAGTGGTATATCAAAAAGAGAACAACACTGAACAAGAATTACGACGAAAACTCGAATTTGCAAAAGTACAAATTATGAATAACAGAGGTGCCTTCCGGCGATTACGTACCAATTTTATTAGGCGGTGCAGATTGTGCATAATGGTTAGAGGCAGGAATTTTGAGCATTTACTGTAAAAAAATAATGTAATAAAATTATCGACTCATAATTGTTGTTCTTTTATTTCAAGATGGTTTTTTAATTACTACATAATTTTTATTCGAATTTTCCTTTCTAACAAATTTGCTCCTTGACATGAAAAAAACTCGCATAAAACCTGAACTGAAAGTCTGACACTAAAGTGTTATACCTCATTCAAATCAGCATTAAATCGGCTAGTTTTTTTAATACAGGGTCACTTTTCTGTAGTACATTTTTTTTACTCAGGGTGCTCTCAAAGTGAGTAGTATTTTTTTGTAATGCTTCAAAATTTACGGGAAAAAATTAATTGCTTCTTAAATTAGGTACCCAGAGCTGCAATTCTTTTTTTTTTGTAATGATACATTATCTGGTCATAATACAACACCTTTTGTTTTGGTGTTTTTTATCAACTTTTCTCTGTATTAATGAAATTGTAAAAAAATCGGCAGTTTATTTGAAAAAACCAAAAATGATCATCACTTTTTATCCAATTAAGTTATGACCATGCTGTAGAAATATTTTTTGTTGGAAATCACCTCCTCTATCACCCTGGTTCGTTTGATCCACGGTATTTGGGCCACCCTGTATAGCATCACTCAATACTAGGACTTTGACAACTCCTGAATCACTATCCGAGCTCGAAGACTGAGTGAAGTACGCAGATCAGGACAAGCAATCGAAGAACATGATGATTATATAATGTTCGATAAAGGCGAAATCGGAGGCCAAAGAGGAGATGACTTCCTAGTAAAAACCCAATTAAAAACTCTATAGAAGATTTCATCAGTAAGACAGAATGAAGAGAGAATAGCTATATTACATTTAAAAATACCCAGCTACAAAAAATTATGGTCAATCATCCAAGTTTATGCGTCAACTGAACAAGCTGATGTACTAGAACACAAATCCTTTTATAACACACTATCTCAAATCATCAATGATTATTCTAATAATATCATTATTTTAATGGGAGATTTCAATGCGCAAGAAGGCGGTAAACAAAATGAAGACGAATATGTACTGGGAGAATTTCGCTATGGAAAGAGAAGTAAAAATGGCCATCGATTAATAGACCTCCTCCTAGATCATAAGCTCACAATCATGAGCAGCATCTTCAAGAAGAATAAATAATAATAATAATAATAATACCTTGAACACTATTTACATACATTGATCTAGCCCCAAAATAGGATTCCCTGTATCTTGGGTACTAGACCACGATACACATACTTATATAGATAAATATTATACTTAGATAGATAAACAACCATGACTAGGGTACAAACATCCGTTCTCATCAAACAAATATTTGCCCCCACCGGGACTCGAACCCGGGACCCTTGACTTCGTAGGCAGGGTCACTGCCGACTCGGCCATTAAAATAAAAACAACAAGTGGACATGGGTCTCTCCTGATAGAAAGTACCAAAATGAAATAGACTATATTATAAGTAGCAACCCAAAACTTTTTACAGATACCTCAATAATATCTAGACTAAATGTCAATACTAGCCTTCGCATGATTAGAGCATCGCTCAAAATGGCGCCTTCTAAGATCAATAGAAAGCACGTAACCTTGTCCAGCAGAACCTATATTGCAGATACTAACGAACCAACATTATATCCATTAGCAACTTGGATCAGAGCAATTGTAGAAACAGAAGGACTTGACATAAGAAACAAATACACCAAACTTCAAAATCAACTTACCTATGCAAATACTAGAAAAGAGAAGAAACAAAGATATATTTTAAGTGACTCTACTATGCAGATTATAAATAAAAGAAAAAGTTTCATTGCCAACAAATAACGGAGTAAAGTAAAGAAATAATGGATACGCAAGGACAGGAAAACAAGGAGAATACAAACACTAGAAAAACACATCATCGCATCAGGCGGAACAAAAAATCTCTCAAAGAACTCCGTGAAACGACTCCTTGCGTGCCTAATCTCAAGAGCAATCAAATAAGCATCACAAACCGCAAAAGCATAATAAAAACAGCATCTGATTTTTACCGGAATCTCTATTCCGACCCAGCTATCACTGCAAATAGACAGCGCAAAAACTGCAAAACGACCACATACTCTTCAAATTCAGAATCAGAAATATAACGAAGTGAAGTCAGGAAAGCTGTATTAAGCCAAAAGTCCGATAAGGCACCAGGTCCAGACAAGATCACGAACAAAATAATGAAAGGAACCTTAAACGAACTCGAGCCCGCTCTGACAAAAATCTTTAAAGACATATTTCTGAAAAATGGGAAACCTCGCACATAATCCTCGTATACAAAAAAGGCTCAAAGGAAGACTTATCGAACTATCGAATCTGTAGAAGAGTACATATATCTGGGACAAATAATCTCTACAACTGATATAACTTCCAAATATACCAAAAGGAGAATAGCCAATGGATGGAAAAGATATTGGTCACTGAGGGAGATTATGAAAACAACAGATTTCAGCAAAACAATAAAGAGCAGAGTCTTCAACCCCTGTATCCTACCCTGCCATACCTAGGCTACGAAACTTGGGCACTATCTAACCAGCACAGAGACATGCTAGCACATTGCCAACGAGCCATGGATAGAAGCATACTGAGAATAAGAAAAATAGATAAGCTGAGAAACACGGGCTTAAGAGCTAGAACAGGTGTGACAGACATTCTCACTAATATAGACCAAATGAAATGGAGATGGACGGGCCATACATGCTACGGAGCCCGCAAGAGAAATGGGTAAAATATTAACAGAATGGTACCCTAGAGATGGGAAACGGAACAGAGGTCGACAACACAAAAGATGGGAGGACGAACTTAAATTAAAAGCAGATTTCGGGATATAAAGGCTGTATTATTATTATTATTATATATTATCACGTTACGAAGGGTTAGTGTGAATAACGTTATTCACACCAACCCTTCTTATTCTAGGTTTAGTTTTGTAGCAAAAAAAAATATTGGTTTTTCAAATTTCAGGAAAACTCTTTTTTCCTTTCAATCTTCCAAACTTCAAACATGTTTTGATTTTGAATTTGACGTTACTCCACCCAAGGTGCCAGTGAGCATAGATCAAATAGCAAGTTGTCAAAAACTAATGCAGTCAAAGATGTACACAATAACAATTTTCATAGTTATTCCTACGAAGAAACCTGGAAATCAAATCCATTAAATGAACCGATTGCAAGGCTGGACTATTTATGACAATAAATGAGTGCATGGTTCACTTCCTATAAAATGAGAAGAGGATATGATACCAATTTTCAAACCCTGACTGTATTTTGGTGAATCATTTAGGGTACAGCGGTAAGTGTAGCGAAAACCCTACAATATGTACGCAAGAACCTTACAACATTTTCTAAATATAGCGATGGCTGTAATGTTAACCTAAGAAATAATCACAGACTAGTTCGTCTAGAGCGTCTTTCAAGGGCATTCTCTACATACCTCTGAAGATTTTGAAATTGCCGTTGGAGCAATTTAAAAATCCAGTAAAAGCGAAAAAAACGCTTTTTCTAAAAACCGCTACAACAATGATCAAGATCAATTAAATGCCAAAGTGCGTGGTGTTAATCAAATTCAACCCAGAACTCGCTGTTAATAATTATGCAATTATTTATTCCTGACTAATTAATATTAATTAATACTGTAATATTTGCTTTAGTTAAACACAACATTTTTTTAAGAGATCTAAACACAAACTCTTAGAGTTTCTTCGCCCTTATTTTCCCACAGTGTATTCCAATGTAGAGACGAAGCAAAAAATGACGTTTGTTAAGTAGATTATATCTACAGTAATAAATAAATTTTGAGTTGAGATTTTTTTTCTCCACCTCTAAATGTTGTAGGTATGTATTTCCGCTATTCTTATGTCTCTTTTGGTTCTGTGTATTTTCTTTTGCTGCAGGAACACCCTACCGTGTTTTCGACCATTGAACTATTTTATGAACACTCTAACGGGTTTAATCCCAGGGGATAATTCACCCAAACTTCCCGGGTTAAAAACTCAGCAAGGCCTGAATTCACCCACCTTCTATTGGCATAAATAGTTTTGTTTTAATTTTTATCTTTACATTTTAAATTTCTATTTTTATACTATTTTTTTATAATCACTTTTGATCTGGCCCTGCTATAGTAGTTTATGTGACTGCTACATAATGGAGGGCATTAATACTCGAGAGTGGGTTTATGAAACGTACCGAAGGCGAGTTTCATAATAATATCACTCGAGAGTTTTAATGCCTAATTATGTACAGTTACATACACTAGTTTATCTACACACATATAACAAGCTCTCTTTGATGTGTTCAGGAACCGCATGTTTGACCGGCATTGTGGCTCTGCAATTGTTTAGCTTGTTCTGTAGTATCAACTTCACGCAGGCGGGCGTCGGCGTTCGAAATTTGAATGTCATAATATGTAGAAAAATTACACATTATGGTCATAATGTGTAATTTTTCAGATAAGAAATGAGTTTTTACCAAGTAGTTTAACATTATGCTGATCGTAACGTGCGGTTTTTGTACGCAGTAAAGAGGGTTTATGATACGTGTGTAGATAAAATAACTAATAAATTATCTTTCTTAGTTTTTTTAACTTCTCTTTGTTGACGTTTGGGGCTAACCCCAAACACACACATTATGGAGTTATGAAAGTTTCATCGCTTTCCATCAGCATTTTGTATTGTTTACAGATGCCCAGCCACTTAAGATACTCTGTGTTATGGGAACCAGAAAGAGCGACACATAGAAACATGCAAGACCTGTTTTTTTTTCTTTCTCCAGCCGGGATTGGAACCCGGGAGCTCTAGCTTGGGAAGCAATCTCAATATTGAAGATGTTGTCTGTTCGTTACTCACCGACGATTAGTTTGACTAGATTTGTGATGAACCCGGTGAGACCAAGCGACAGAGACCATGTCAGCAGAATCTGAAAATTTTGATCAATAAGTTAATAACAGGTTATAAACCTATAGGTCGCGTTTTAAATTAAGTGTTACCGATTCCCTAACGAAGTAAAATGACAGGTCCTATGTTGACTGTTTTTGGTATAAATAAATAGTGATGGGGTAAATAATGATTTAGTTCAATCCAGTATATCAAAATAGAATGATATATTAAAAATATTACGATAGCTACAAGTACCTAACTACTTTATATTGTGAAAAATATTAAAATAGAAAAAAATATTTTGTAGATGGGCATGATTTTTATAGGCTTATGTTTAAACGATTACCAAAAAATTCGAAAATTTACTACCAATAAATTCGAAATGACTGCTAGAATTAGTAAATGATCACCAAATTGTGTTTGGATAAATGATCACCCAACTTCTTTTTATGTTTTGTGTACTTAAGTTTATGTTTTAAGTATTTTTTTTGTTCTTACATGTTCAACCTAACACGAAAGATAAAGGGGGCTTCGTTTCGCTCACCCCCTTTACCCTTCACCTAAGCTACCGCAGTATTTTGCCCTGATATTTTCTGCAACTTTTGGTGATAATTTACCCATTTTGGGTAAGAAAAATATATTTTGCTGATCATTATATTTGTTGCCATTTTTATACCATTGTTCATTGACAATCCATATGTGAAAATAAAACGCACAATCCAGTAGGTAATTGAAACGATATTTAGTAAAATATTTTATCACATACTTATTGTACAGCAATCTTCTATGAGTGTTATCTAGTTTCATTCCTTTTAGAATGAATGAGAACATCACTAACAAACTGTAGATGGCAACATTATTTAAAGCTGACAGTTTCCTTTGTATTTTGGGCAATTAGGGCTTTTATATTTAATTTCAATTAACATGTTGCCAGTCGGGTAACATACCAACCAGTACAAAAAAGCATTACTTACATATAATGCTCGGGCAGTCTACATGCTTAGTTTAATTCCTACTTAAACCCTTTCGCGCGCATTTTTTTTTATGCATCGCGTTTTTCAATCTGCCATGTTAATAGAGTTCACATCCTATGAAAAGCAAAAGTTCCTTTTTAGGGTCTCTCCAAGCCAGCGGGTTTAATAGTTACAGTAAAATTTTAATTATGTTATAGGAACCTTTACTAAGGTCAGGTAGAAAATGCAATGCCATTGAATTATCTTCATCTGACCCAATTTTGCTGTACAAAAACTAGGAAACACTTTTTAGTCAAAACCAAGAATAGAAGAAACTCAGCATATTACCTCAAGAGCATCATTGCAGTCATTACAGACCGCCCATGCAAGAAACGACAGTAGACACGGCACGGACAGAACGATGCCCCACAGCAGAGTCCCCGGCACATATGACTCATGACGAGGGTACTTGCAGTTCTCAACCAGTTCCGTCTGTGTGATCACTCGCTCGAAGGGTGACATACCTTCCATGTAGCTGAAATAAATATGAATCATTATCATCATCAGCTTGTATGAAAAGTAAATAAAATAATAAGTACGCTACCAATTTCTTTCTTCGTATATTTTGTATATTTTATCATTCAAAACAGAACAAATCATAAACAATACAGAGAAGATATGTACCAGGGCTTGTTTATCTCTAAAATTAGTTTTTTTTCTAGCAAAGCCAGGATGTAAACTGGATTTTATGTATATATTTCCTGCTGATAATAATAAAAAATAAATATAAATAAAATATAAATATTAGAGGACAATCTTACACAAATCGAACTAGGCCCATAGTCAGCTCAATAAGGCTTGTGTTATGGGTACTAGACGACAATATATTTAATATAAATAAATACTTATGTAAATGCATAGAAGAAATCCAAGACTAAGAAACAAATATTCATGCTCATCATACAAATATTTGCCCTTACTGGGATTAGAACCCAGGACCATCAGCTTAATAGTCAGGCGGCTAAGTTAAACCGGTCGTCAATAAGAAGGGAGATTATCCTTAGATAGATCGCCCTTGTACATGTTCTTCTCACAAAGATAAGCTGATTGGGTACATATTAACCAAAAAGAAAAGAAATATATGGATACATCTAATACAAAATGGAAAGACCTTTCATCAGAAAAAAAAACTCTTAGATAAAGAAAAATATTTATATGGTTCAGACTGCATAAACAGAACAGAGGGAGCTATTGTGCAATTCAGCTCAAAATTCCCTTCACCATTAGGTTGTAGCAATGAGATCAGTGTTGTTAGCTGTTGAAATTTTTGTAACCTACAAGTTAGGGAGAAACTATCATTACTAACTCAAACTATAAATATTCAAATACATTCTCCTGAGTGTATAGATGAATGGCCTGAAATAATATTTTCCTTGCATTTTTTTGAATTTGCGTTTCTTCCTACACTCGGCGCCACGAATAAAGAGCTCTCGGAGAAACTGGCGGGGATTACTGCGCATGTGTACAGTCGCGGCATAATTCCGAAGTGCGTTTTTAGGGTTAGTGTGAAGGAATGAGTGTTCAGGACTTTCTTCACTTCTATTTTTTCTCTGTTTTATATTTTGTTGATTGGGATATTAGCCGATGTAAATAATGGACTTTGTGTCAAATAAACTATAGGTACTCTCTATTGACAACATTTGTTAACGTCAAGGTTGAAACCTATATATAAATAGCCCCCTAGCATAGAATGCCCCTAGTCACTAGGGCCTAGTGAATATAGATACTTGTAGTAATAGTCCTGCACACTCTTTTCTTCCCGCTGACTAATAATTTGTAACAATTAAACCACAATTAAGTTTTTCATCAGACTTCTTCATCAGTATTTCATCAGACTCTTTTTTGATATAACAGTTCACATCGTAAACCATTTTTCTAGCTTGCCTAGTCAGTACTTTATTTTTCGGCATTTTCGACCGGGGCGAAAGATAATGTTGGGTAATATTGTATGCGACTGTACTCAAGAAGCTTCGAGACGTGCTTTCGGTGCGAGCATCGGGAAGCGACTGATCAACGAATCAGGTGCCGGCGCTGACTACCGCCCCCGTCGCTCCTCACTTCCCCGCGCCAAACACTTGTGAAAAGTGACTACTGCGCATTCAAGGACAAAGCTCTTTAGTCGTGGCGCCGAGTATACAGTAAATTTTTTCTATGTATTTTTACTAGAAGTATAATTTTCTACATACTTTAATTTGTACTGTTTCTTTTTGCCCATCATATAGTTTCCTCTGCATTTATTTTCTCTATATTTTCATATGTTTCACCTATATAGTAATTTTCCAGGTGTTAATTTCCTCATACACTTTACGCTTGATGTAACACGTAGAGATGCCAAGCACCTATTAAGGAACTTTTCTGACAGACTAGAGAACTAGAGTACTGATTATTATATTGTGGGCATTTGTGGGGCAATAACATAAAATTTGCCTTAATTGTTATGCCATTATTTTTTCATTTCCGGCCCGCAGAGAAGTGAAAAGGCTTACGTCCATATACATCCATTTTGGGTGACAGGAGGCTAGCCCATCGCAGCAGCTAAGGAGTTATGAAGGTTTCCTCACTATGTTTTCCATCACCATTAGAATGACCACATAGTATATGTACTAATAATGGACTAACATTATACAATAGCTTGTGATTTATTAAATAAATTGAGTAGGATGGCTGACGATTTGACTCCTCATTGGCTAACTTTTTGTATTTTCTGAGATCTGATTTGTGTCATACATATATCCTTATCTGCGGTGATGGGCTAGCCCCCTGTCACACAAAATGGAGTAGAGAAAACTGGTTAAAAAGGGGCGCATTTGTGCCTCTGCCACCCCGTATGGGAAAAAGCGTGACGGTATGGATGGAAGTTAAACCAAGCATAAAGTGTGTGAGGAAATAAACACCAGGTAAAGTATTATATAGGTAAAACATATGAAAACGAAGGAAACTATGAAATGAATGAACTACTGGACTAGGTACCAATAAACACTCGCACTCAAAACTCGAAGTGAACGGCTAGTAACATATGTTCAATACAATACCAGAATGCTGATAGTAGGCCGACACGAATAAGCAGCTCTATTAATAAATTGCAGTTAGCTGAACGTATTAGACGCATTTTATTGACTTATATTCTATAGAGGTAGTGGAAAACTGCTACAATAATGGTTTGTTTTGGTGTTTTCGCACATTTTTGGCGAAAACACGCAAGCAAACATAGGTATTTTTAGTGACTGACTGTGTCAGTGAAGGTGACGGCGTCCAAAACGTCACCGTCTTTTGATAGATGTGTTCGAAAACAAAATAAAATTATCTCTGTTAAAGTCGATCGACAAAATTAATCTTAAAGTTGTCCATCACGATTTATTTTGTAAGCTATTCGTTATTTTGGATTGCATATTAGAAGAAGTTTTAAAGTGAACGTGTATTTTTAAGTGCTACGAGAAATAAACAGGAAATTTTACATTGTACATTTTATATCAGTTCCGGAACGGATTTTCACGTTTAGTTATTGCAATGACTAGGTTTCGTGAAGGTCTCGCCAAGTTTCCACGCGGGGCACTCAGACACAGAGCTGAGTGCCCCGCGCGGAGGGAGGAATAATCCTCTCTCTCTCTCGCCTGGAGAAACTTGGCGAGACCTGTACCTGACCCGCTGTCACGAAAAATGGAGTATTGAATAATTGGCTCAAAGTAGGCACAATTGTTCCTGTGCCACCCCGTATGAGAAAAGGCGTGACGCTAGGCTATGCTACAATAAAGTATTTATCTAGAAATAATCCTTTTCCCGTACCTACCTAAGGGCTGGCACAGGCTTAATAGAGAAGCTTCCGTTCAGAAATGATGATTTTGAAATTGCCATTTGAGCAATTTAAAATAGTAGTTTATGTGACTGCTGCATAATGCCTAATTATGTACAGTTACATACACTAGTTTATCTACACACATATCATAAGCTCTCTTTGATGTGTTCAGGAACCGCATGTTTGACCGGCATTGTGGTTCTGCAGTTGTTTAGCTTGTTCTTTAGTACCGACTTCATGCAGACGGGCGTCGGCGTTCGAAATTTGAATGTCAGTACCAACTTCACAGACAAACTAGGGACGGCACGCGGGTGGGCGTCGGCGTTCGAAATTTGAATGTCATTATATGTAGAAAAACTACACATAATGACCATTATGTGTAGTTTTCTAAAATTAGATTACTAAAATTACGCGGCTGTATGGGGTTAATCTACCTCATCACAGACCTCGTTGTTAATAGTTTTGTAATTATTTATTGCTGCTTATGCTCATAATAATTAATATTGTAATATTTGTATTAATAATAATAATAATAATAATAATACCTTGGACATTACTTTATACACATTTATCTAGCCCCAAACTAGGAGTCCCTGTATCTTGGGTACTAGACAACGATACACATACATAAATAGATAAATATTATACTTAGATAGATAAACAACCATGACTAGGGTACAAACATCCGTTCTTATCAAACAAATATTTGCCCCACCGTGACTCGAACCCGGGACCCTTGGCTTCGTAGGCAGGGTCACTGCCGACTCGGCCATTGGGGTCGTCAAATTAGTTAAGCACAACCAATGTTTAAAAGAGATCTTAAAATCAGTATGTGGGAGTTTCTACGCCCTGATTCTCCCACAGTGGTCCAATGTAGAGAAGTGGCAAAACATTACGTTTGCTAAGTATATGTAAAAAGAACTTTGACTTTGAGTTTGACTTTATCACGTTTCATAATATCTAGTTTGAGACCAAAAACGTAAAAGTCCCTCGTTTGCACAATTTATTTAATTTAGTGTAAGTTTAATTTTCAACAAAAAACACGAGTTTGAAGCAACGTGAAACAGCGCTTTTATAAAACACCCTATCAGGGGCACAATTCCGGTACACAATGACAGCTCCATGACAATTACATGACGATTACAGTCAACTTCAGATATCCAATATCTGACGATTTTGTAATCCCATTCCCTTTGTTGATTAACTTAATTATTGTGCTTACCAATTAACTTAATTTTTACCATAATTGCCTAAAAATATTCTCAGAACGCCAAGTATTGGAAATCTAAAGTTGACCGTAATCGTAATGTAATTGTCATGGAACTGTCATTGTGTACCGGAATTGGGCCCCAGAGGAAGTGACCCAATATAGTTGTTGTCTCTTTCCTTTCCTATGTGAAAAAAGGGGAAGGAGATTGACGCATAGCTCTGTGCCATACTGACAACAATTAAAACGTCAATTCCGCCGTCAGTTTGATCCGCCATTTTTGGCAATAAATTAAAGTATTTATAATAAATAAATGAAGCCCTTACTGTGCCCACCGAGCGGCACGGGCCTTTACCCGGATACAAGTAAGATTAAGCCATACTCCACCACGCTGGCTCAGTGCGGGTTGGTGGAGGGGTTTTACAACCACTACCAAGTAGCGATAGTAGCCGGGACCTACAGCTTAACGTGCCATGCGTATTCGTTAAACTGTCACTCACGAGGTATACAGCTCACAGGGCCACTAGTAATATTATTTAATAAAAAATATAGTATTTCAATGTTTTAATATGCTTGTGGTCCATTCAATATGATATTCGTGAAACTGACAGTAAACATGATATTGGATCAAGATTCCTATTCTCTATTTTGCGTGAACAGTCCGTGACTGCGGACCCACACGCAGTCACGGAACCACGACATATATGTCGTGGTTCCTTACACCGAAAACGTCTATGTATTTCTTATAGTTTCTGTTTTCGCAATACTTTCAAATAGCCCCCCTGTTTATAACAATAGGGGAATTACAGTGTTCAAGATTACATAAATGACAAAACAGGTAATCTAACTCAACACAGAACTCGCTGTTAATAATTTTGTCATTATTTATTCCTGCATATTTGTTATAATTAATGTAATACAATATAATACAATGACATAAATCCGCCAAACGCTTCGTCATAACTAAAATAAGGAAACAAAATAAACATCTATAAAAACCGGTCAAGTGTGAGTCTAAATCGCGCACGAAGGGTTCCGTACCACCGTTCAATGGAAGCGATGGTGTGGAATGAATAGTTTGGATTTTACACAGCAAAATATTGTTTACAAAGTTATTGGTGCGGTTACTTTCACACTCCTTGTACGTAACCAGGTGCATCCATAAATTTGTATGTGGTATTGTTGTATGGGAGCCCCCTTAAATATTTATTTTATCCTGTTTTTTAGTGTTTGTTGTTATAGCGGCAACAGAAATACATAATCTGTGAAAATTTCAACTCTCTAACTAGCTAGGTTCTTGAGATACAGCCTGGTGACAGACGGACGGACGGACGGACGGACGGACGGACGGACAGCGAAGTCTTAGTAATAGGGTTCCGTTCTTACCCGTTGGGTACGGAACCCTAAAAATGAACCATCCCAAGAAACGCCCGCACCAAACGTGTCCATTACCCTGGCCGCAATACATCTGGCGAGGTCTTCTGTGATGATCCGGAGCGGTGTGGTCAAACCCTCGGTCCCTCAAACGACGACGCCCTATGTCCTTGGTGAGGAACCAGATACCCTGCGAACCCCACAATTGAAATACGTAGATAGATCTTCACAACTTCCAATTACATTATGAATCATTTCAAAATATTCGCCATGACACCCTCATAGCATGACAGAATTCCTAAAAAATAACGTCCTATATGGTTGACGTCCCGAATGGCCGAGTCGGCGGTGACCCTGCCTACGAAGCCAAGGGTCCCGGGTTCGAGTCCCGGTGGGGGCAAATATTTGTTTGATGAGAACGGATGCTTGCACCCTAGTCATGGTTGTTTATCTATCTAAGTATAATATTTATCTATATAAGTATGTATATCGTTGTCTAGTACCCAAGATACAGGGAATGCTAGTTTGGGACTAGATCAATGTGTGTAAATAGTGTCCAAGATATTATAAGGTATTATGTTTTCATTCTGAATATTCTTGTAAAGGTCCCCTATCTTGTAAACGGGATTCAACGCTAACATAAAAACTACTTACACGAATCACTACAGCTCTACATTCCTCGTCGCCAGATCTAACAGAAGTCACAGTTCAAACATAAAAACTAGATTACGTCAGAAAGACGTCCAAAGGAGGGTAGCTAACGAAATATCCATTTGACTCGCCAAACGAAAACTATTTTTATTACTACACTGCAGGATGGAAGTTTGTGTGGGATGGGTGGTCAGTTTTTGGTAATACACCCCTGAGGTCTCGACCACAACCAATTTTTAAAAGAGATCTAAAAAGAAATCTGTAGGAGTTTCTTCGCCCTTCTCTCCCACGCGCATAGCCGACCAATGTAGAGGAGCGGCGAAAGTGACGTTTACCTAGTCTAAGTAAATATCTACAGCAATATAAAAATGTTGACTTTCACATAAAATACCTATACAATATTGGGCCAGTATGTAAATGTTGTGTTAAGTAATAATTTATAAAATAATACCAAATAACAAATTTTAAATAATAGACAGACATAGACATAGACATCATTTATTAATAATATTCATTATAAGTCGTGCAAGGGAAAATAAATTATACATGAACTCATAGTATAGTATTACACAGGATTCATAAAATTATTACAATATCTTAATTATTATGTCATAAAATTGATTAATTTAAATTGAATAAATTGTAAATTACCACGTCATTGGAAATATATTAAATTATAATAAAATAAAAATATATTAAATTAAATTAATAAATTACGCTTTAAATAATGTCACATTTATGGAATATAGGTATGTCAAACACATACCATAGTGTGCAGTTACGAATCGCTAAAATACATTTTATTCTTCATCGATGTTCGATTCGAAACAATCGATACATTTTCCAACTTGCATCACCTAGGGCGCTGCTAGTGACGTCACCATCGTTTAAAAGGCTTGTGTTTAAACGATTACCAAAAATCCACCTATTTTACTACCAATAAATTCTAAATGACTGCCAGAATGGATAAATGACCATCAAATTGTGTTTGGATAAATGAACACCAAACTTCTTTTTATGTTTTGTGTACTTAAGTTTATGTTTTAAGTATTTTTTGTTGTTCTCACATGTTCAACCTAACACGAAGGATAAAGGGGGCTTCGCTTCGCACACCCCCTTTACCCTTCACCTAAGCTACCGCAGTATTTTGCCCTGATATTTTTTGCAACTTTTGGTGTTCATTTATCCATTTTGAGTAGGAAAAAAAATTTTGGTAATCATTATATTTGTTGCCGTTTAAAAATAACCCCTACATCGTTTTTTCGCTATCTAGAAGCAAGAAGGTTGCTACCTTCGACTGGCTGTTACAAATAATAAAAATAAAACAAAAAGTAGTTTTCATGATTTCTACTTTCATGTTTAGTTTTTCAAAATTCATTAATAATTTCTAGCAATTTCGTAATAGTGTTAGTTTTAGAGTTCCGTACCCGAAAGGTGCCGAACAAAACCCTATTACTAAGCCTCTGCTGCCCGTCCGTCAAGCCTCTACGGACGGTCCACGGGGCCGTCCGTCCGTCCGTTCGCCAGCGAGCTCTATTTGTGATAAACCGGCATAGGCAGGATGTTGAAATTTTCACAGAATGCGTATTTCTGTTGCCCTTATAGCAACAAACAAATTAGAGGCTTATAGTAAAGTTTAATTGCGCGCTAAGGCTCTCCTGTTGCACGACTTTTCCTCTCCTGCCTAGGTTTACTGGTAGAAATCTCTCTTGAGAGATAAGCTCCCCAGGCTCCATTGGGTCCCCAAGAGAAGAGTTTTAAAACCAGCCGCAATATAACAAACCATAACATAATTCACATATGATCGTAGATTTCGCGAAATATTCTGTGGTTGCGGTGGCGCAATTTGTTTGATAATAATACCTTGGACATTATTTACACACATTGATCTAGCCCCAAATTAGGATTCCCTGTATCTTGGTTACTAGACAACGATACACATACTTATATAGATTAATATTATACTTAGATAGATAAACAACCATGACTTGGGTACAAACATCCGTTCTCATCAAATATTTGGCCCCACCGGGACTGGGACCCGGGACCCTTGGCTTCGTAGGCAGGGTCACTGCCGACTCGGCCATACGGGTCGTCAACCATTTTGCCATTGATATCGGTTTCGTAATCCTCGGGATCTGGGTTCGAATCCACGGTCTAACATTATATATATCTTTTTTAAACTTTTTAAGTCGTTATGTCTTCTTGTACGATGATACGGTACTTCGTATGCGAGCCCTATCCGCATTTGAGTGATTTTTGTTTCTTACAACTAAGCCGGAAGCTGTCAGCCTAACTGACTTCACTGACAGCTCGATATACAAACGCTCCATGCGTACAAATTGACAAACTTATCTGTAGAATGAAGGGATGACGCCACCATCGAAAAGGGTTGCCACATATTACATAAATTGCTGCAATCGGTGCAAATAGTGGATGTAACACACGATTATTTTAAGCGATTTATTAATTTAGGATTATTACATAAATATAGCCGTTTTGTTAGCCCAATAAAATATATATGTATGTACATAACATTTATTAATAACTAAAATCCACGATATAAAGCACTTGGCACTTATCACAACTTTTAACATCTAAATACGTATTTACAAGAGGTCTACTCGACCAGACCGTACGATCGACAAATGATTAAGTATAAATATTGTTATAAAAATATAATTGCTGACACATTGCATTTCAAATTTTCATTTTATTGAAAACTTTTCACACAGTAATTATGATCTAATGTAGCCGAAGTATGTGCACTAATGTGCACTAACAACTAACAGGGAAGTGACATTTTCAAAATGGCGTCCGTAGTTTCCCCTTTCGCCGTTCTACGGATAAGTTTGTGGCTCTGTAAATGTTCGTTCCACAGAGCACTGAATAAACACGCGCGCGCGCGGGATGTTTCAGTGCTCTGTGGTTCGTTCGCTTTCCGCGGCTCTACAATAACGCTCGTTATACCAGCAACGTTTCGTTCCACACCCGGACAAACTGGGTGAGCTGTGTAACGAGACACCCCACGCTGCTTGCAACGCATTCTCCGCCCTCCACCCCATTGCCAAGGCAGCTATTTCTACAGCAAAGCCTTCAAGACACCACGTTTTACATAACTATAAACACTCGCATAAAATGATCAGTACGGCTCACCCCTGTAGAGGGAAGGACGCGTTTTCGCGTCCAAAACAGAGTTTCATCTAATTTACTCAAATTTCATTGAATTCTTGGTTCCTTCCGCCAAAAATTGTTCACATTCAGTGTTATTGCTGTAAAACTTTCACAGGCGTTGTGCCTTCAGTGAGTGTGGTTGAAATCTTTGTGTGAAAACCTTTTAGAGCAAGCAAACAGCAGTGTGTCTATCGGATGCAAAAGAATATATCAGAAATTCAGAACGATGAATAACCGCGTCAAAGTGCAAATTGTGAGTATTATGCGTATTTTTGTTTAGCGCCTGTGTTTAACAAATAGCAATGTTGCACAAATTGGTTGTTATATAAATTTGACCGGTTTGAGTAAAATCCTTCTAGCTAATTAAGTTGAATGATACGGCCAAATTCTATAGTACCCGCCGCTTCAAAGGGGATCTAATTTGTCAGGTGCCTATTTATTATAGCAGGATTTAATTATGACTTCATAATCGCAATGAAATTGTATAGAAATATTTTATAAGCTGTTTCGGGAGTTAAGTAGGTACATGAGCGGCTTTGTAAGTGAGCATATTTGTTTAATTAGTTTTTAGGGTTCCATATCAAAAGTGCCTACATTACTAGTCCTTTTGATATTGAATTTAAATTAGGTACTTATCTTAAAATGAAGGCCAGCAGTGCAACACCATACCGGCTAAATAAGAAAAAAAAAAAATAGCTAATGAATTAGGTATATTATTATTATATATAATAATAATAATACCTTGGACACTATTTACACACATTGATCTAGCCCCAAACTAGGATTCCCTGTATCTTGGGTACTAGACAACGATACACATACTTATATAGATACATATTATACTTAGATAGGTAAAAAACTATGACTAGACTAGGGTATAAACATCCGTTATCATGAAACAAATATTTGCCCCCACCGGGACTCGAACCCGGGACCCTTGGCTTCGTAGGCAGGGATTTTACTAGCTGTCCCGACAGAATTTGTCATTCTGTCAAAAGCTCTTCATAACATACGGTCCTTTAACAACGCCATCTATTCTATCTATTACTTAAATGACAGGACTGTATGGAGTTAATCTGGCTCAACACAGACCTTGCTGTTAATAATTTTGTAATTATTTATTCCTGCTTATTAATGATAACAATTAAATTTTTCATATTTGTATTAGTTAAGCACAACCTATTTTTAAAAGAGATCTAAAAATCAATCTGTGGGAGTTTCTACGCCCTTCTTCTCCCACAGTGGTCCAATGTAGAGAAGAGGCAAAAAATGACGTTTGCTAAGTATATGTAAATATCTACAGTAATAAAGTACTTTGACTTTGATTGAAACATTTTTCGAATTTTCGGCTAGGCCATTGCATTTTTAATGAAAAAAAAACACATTTCTAAGACTTCAACGAATAGTTCACAAAATAAGTTCATCCAAATCGGTCCAGCCGTTTGCGATTTTCGAGCTTACCAACACCTTTAGCCATTATTTTTTAGGGTTCCGTACCTTAAAAGGAAAAAGAAACCTTTTTACGATCACCTTGTTTGACTTCCTGTCTGTCCGTCCCTTCGTTCGTCCGTCTGTCAAGACACTTTTCTCAGGAAAGCGGGGAGGTGTCAAACTGAAATGGACAGCAATTACTCAGGTCAGTGGCCTTTTGAAGTTGTGACAATTTCAAACTCAAAGGTCAACGCAATCAAAAGATACCACAAGGTTTCGTCACAAGTTTGCTGAATTTTCTCGACTCGCAAGGGAATCAAAACCTATAGTGTACTTCCCGTCGAGCTAGAATCATGAAATTTGGCGCGAAGCAAGGTCTTTTAGCACAAATACATAGAAAAATCAGAACACTGTAAATTTGGAGTAACTTAACAAAAAAAAACGGTCAAGTGCGAGTCGAACTCGCGCACGAAGGGTTCCGTACCACCGTACAATGGTAGGGATGGTGTGGAGTGAATAGTTTGGATTTTACATTGCAAAATGTTGTTTACAAAGTTATTGTTTTGTACATAAAATTGCATAACTCCTATGAGAGACGTTGTTTATCTATTTATCTACACACGTATCATAAACCCTCTTTATTGTGTACAAAAACCGCACGTTACGATCAGCATAATGTTAAACTACTTGGAAAAACTCATTTCTTATCTGAAAAATTACACATTATGACCATAATGTGTAATTTTTCTACATATTATGACATTCAAATTTCGAACGTCGACGCCCGCCTGCGTGCCGCCCCTAGTTTGTCTGTGAAGTTGGTCCTACTGAACAAGCTAAACGACATGCGGTTCCTGAACACATCAAAGTGAGCTTATGATATGTGTGTAGATAAACTAGTGTATGTAACTGTACATAATTAGGCATTAAAACTCTCGAGTGATATTATTATGAAACTCGCCTTCGGCTCGTTATGTAGCAGTCACATAAACTACTATTATTGAGTCGTTAAATGAAAGATTATAAAAAATGGGGCATAATTATGTTCCTATATAAACTTCAAGGTGATTTGATGAACGTTGGTGAACGAAAACAACCGGTTTTGCAAGCCCCAATGACACCGTGAAACGTATATCAGTCTTAGATATATCGATGTGTCCAATGTAGAGAAGAGGCAAAAAATGACGTTTGCTAAGTATATGTAAATATCTACAGTAATAAAGTACTTTGACTTTGACTTTGATGGTTTCAGTGTAATATTTTGAACATCCAAGCTTGTCTGAGCCTGAGTGATGTTATGCTGACGTTTCTGCTCACAAAGGAACCGGGAATAATAAAGCAAATAACTATTTATTAGTAACTAATGCCTGCAACTTGATCTGCGTGTTCCTAGGAATTATCATTCACCGAGATAAGCCACCTTCTGGTGAAGTCAAATAAATCGTATCCTTGATGTTAATATAGCTAATGAACTATCTCTGTGCCATATTTCATTCAAATCCATTCTGATATTTTAGCGTGCTTCGGCCACAAACACACAAACATCCAAACATCGCTACTTTCAAAATTTATAATATGAGTTGGATTTATTTATTACATACAATTATTAAAAATAAAGGGAGACGCAGCCACTCATGAATTAGTATTGAAATACTATAGGCTAGTGAGAGTTTGCATATTTCCGAGGCAGTCGTTTAGCTATCTCCTTTACGGGTTAAAGGGAATAATAAATCTACGCAATGGCACACGAAATGTTAGGGTAAAGTGGGCCTGGGTAGGTTAGGTTAACATGTAAGAATAAAATAAAATAAACGGTCAAGTGCGAGTCTAACTCGCGCACGGAGGGTTCCGTACCACCGCACAATGGTGTGGAGTGAATAGTTTGGATTTTACATGGCAAGATGTTGTTTACAAAGTTATTGGTGTGGCTACTTTCACACTCTATGTACGTAACCAGGTGCATTCATAAATTTGTATGTGGTATTGAAAGAATTTTTGTATGGGAGCCCACTTAAATATTTATTTTATTCTGTTCTTTAATATTTGTTGTAATAACGGCAACAGAAATACATCATCTGTGAAAATTTCATCTGTCTGACTATCACGGTTCATGAGATACAGCCAGGATACAGACGGACGGACACCGGAGGCTTAATAATAGGGTCCCGTTTGCTACCCTTCGGGTACGGAACCCTAAAAACTAGGAAAAATAGATAATTTTTATGTGCGTTTATGTATTATCCAATGCTAAATCAAATGTATCGTCCTATGAACAACATATATACTTAAAATTATTTAATTAATAATAGATTTCCTACAAGGATACTTTTCATTTATAATAATCTTACATCAATAAATAAATGCATGTAATTAAGTTGTGGCGTATTCTGGTTAAAATAGTACTTACGAGTAATACGCTCCGTATAGGTAGTACTTACGAGTAATACGCTCTGAATGGGTAGTACCTGCGAGTAATACTCTCCGAACAGGTAGTACCTGCGAGTAATACTCTCCGAACAGGTAGTACTACGAGTAATACGCTCCGAACAGGTAGTATCTACGAGTAATACGCTCCGAACAGGTAGTACCTACAGATACGCTCCGTATAGGTAGTACCTACGAGTAATACGCTCTGAATAGGTAGTACCTGCGAGTAATACTCTCCAAATAGGTAGTACCTATGGATAATACGCTCCTAACAGGTAGTACCTACGAGTAATACGCTCCGAACAGGTAGTACCTACGAGTAATACGCTCCGAACAGGTAGTACCTACGAGTAATACGCTCCAAATAGGTAGTACTTACGAGTAGTACCCTCTGAGCCTCATAAGCAGAGTCTCCATACAACCAATTTTTAACAAAATAAAAGAAAATAATATCTACAGCTAAGAATATGTTTTACTGTTTGCAAATAAACTGGTAAACAAGCTATTATGGGATCTATATGTCAGCGTTAGATTGTCAAAACCGTTAGTTTATAACGTAACGTTTTTTCTCTCTCGTTAGTTTACAAACTATCGATGAATTGTAAAATGTACCGTACTGCTTACGATATGACGCGTTAGTTTATATTGAAACCGTCAAATTGTGAACTGGTTCAAACTTGTAGCTTAAAGTGAAGACTAGAGAATAGTCTTCGTATTAGTTTGAGTTTAGTTCTTCTCCCACAGTGGTCCAATGTAGAGAAGAAGGAAAAAATGACGTTTACTAAGTATATGTTAATATCAACAGCAATTAAGACATTTGATTTGATTTGATGTGATTTGATATGTAAGAACAAAATAATCAGAAATACTAAACCCCTGTCGGTCTGGTTTACAATTTGTCGATAGTTTACAATCTAACGCTTTAGTTTATAAACTAAGACAATGTGACATATATATGTACAACCTATTTAGGCCTTCAATAGTAACAATTTGCTGCTATTTCAAGCATTTCCTCTGCCTACCATGCGAGAGGTCCCGGGTTCGATCTCCGGCTGGGGGTAGAGAAGAAACCCCAGGTCTTGGATGTTTATATGTGTGTGACGTATCTGTTTCTGGTTCCCACGACACAGGGTATCCTAGTGTGGGGCCAGAAGCAATGTATGTGCCTGCTGCCTGTATGTAAATGTTTATGTTTATGTTTTATGAATATGAGGGTGAGCGAGGGGGTGGTTTGCTTGGAATCCAACTAATATTATAAATGGGAAAGTAGCGATGTTTAGATGTTTATGTGTTTGTGTGTTTGTCCCTCAATCACGCTAACACGGCTCAACGGATTTGAATGAAATTTAGCACAGAGATAGATTATGAACTAGATTAACATATAGGATACTTTTTATCCGACTGCACCTGAAGGAGGGTGACGTTATCTCGGTAAATGATAGTTCCTAGGAACACTCAGTTGAAGTTGCGGGCATCAGCTATTCTTCAATATTTTAAGTCTTCCGGTTAGGGGCGTCGACGACAAAATACCTACACAGTTATTTTTTTTTTTCTTTTCATATAAATACTATAAAATTATTAATCCATAATATGTATTTCATTTCCATATTTTGATTGTTACGCCTTTTTATTATTGCCTTTTGATTATATTTATTTTGAACTTATCTATTGTAAACAGATATATTTTGATTTTATATATATGAAAAGGATGAATGAAAGGAGATTGACGAAACAGATTTATACAGCGGGTGTGAAAGGAGCCGTCGGACGGGGACGCCCAAGAAGGTCCTATAAAGACCAAATCGGCGATGTGTTAGTGAAGGGGCAAATACGAAGTACCCGTAACCGGCGAGCTTGCATGAAGAGACTTATGAATGTTGAGGAAGCGAGAGATGTATGCCAGGATCGTAGCAGGTGGAGGTCAATAGTCTCTGCCTACCCCACTTCCGGGAAATAGGCGTGAGCATATGTATGTACTATGTATGTACCAGTACACGTAAGCGTCTGTAAGAGCGTTATGGAAACAAACATACACATATCTAGAAGTGTGTACGGAACCCTTGGTGCTCGAGTCCGACTCGCACTTGACTGTTTATTGTTATAAAGGTTCTAGCTGCCCATGGGGCGGCACGCGTTTTTTCGATTTCCAAAAGTTCCAGTCTCAAGAGAACCGCCCTCTCCGAATTTTAGACGAACAACGAACAAAATTATGAGTTGAGCTGCGTGGTCTAGTGGCTTGCTCCTGCAGGAGGTGTAGGTTCAAATCCCGGTGCTGAACTTGTTCCAATGATATGAGTAACATAACATATCATAACATAGCGTCACGCCTTTTCCCATACGGGGTGGCAGAGACACATTTGTGCCCACTTTGAGCCAGTTATTCCATACTCCATTTTGCGTAACAGGGGGCTACCCCATCGCCGCAGCTATGGAGTAATGAAGGTTTCCTCACGATGTTTTTCCATCACCGTTACAGCGGCCGTATAATTTACTTAGATAAATTTATTATCTCATTGGTACATGGTCAGGAATCGAACCTGCATCTCCTATGTGAGCAGCAAGCGTGAAACCCATTAGTCCACGGAGCTCTTTTGATGATGTGAGTAATTTATCTTAACTACATTGTACAGACGTTGGAATAGAAATGGACGTGTGGAAAACATCGTGTGAAAATCTAGCTGCCGCGATGGGCTAGGCGCCTGTCACGCAAAATGGAGAACTGGCTGAAATTGGGCACAATTGTGAATTGTGAAAAACTGCCCTAAAGACTCTAACCTAAGGGGTACTTACTGTAAATAAAATTTGGGGGCAAATATTTGTTTGATGAGAACGGATGTTTGTACCCTAGTCATGGTTGTTTATCTATCTAAGTATAATATTTATCTATATAAGTATGTGTATCGTCGTCTAGTAACCAAGATACAGGGAATCCTAGTTTGGGGCTAGATCAATGTGTGTAAATAGTGTCCAAGGTATTATTATTATATAGGGTACTTGTTGTATTAACGTAAATAATATAGAAGGAGAAAACATTGTGGGGTCGAAACACCTACCTTTGAATAATAAGTTGATTTATATAAAAACCGGTCAAGTGCGAGTCTAAATCGCGCACCAAGGGTTCCGTACCACCGTTCAATGGAAGCGATGGTGTGGAGTGAATAGTTTGGATTTTACACAGCAAAATATTGTTTACAAAGTTATTGGTGCGGTTACTTTCACACTCCATGTACGTAACCAGGTGCATCCATAAGTTTGTATGTGGTATTGAAAGAATTGTTGTATGGGAGCCCCCTTAAATATTTATTTTATCCTGTTTTTTAGTATTTGTTGTTATAGCGGCAACAGAAATACATAATCTGTGAAAATTTCAACTCTCTAGCTAGCTAGGTTCTTGAGATACAGCCTGGTGACAGACGGACGGACGGACGGACGGACGGACAGACAGCGAAGTTTTAGTAATAGGGTCCCGTTTGGAACCCTTCGGGTACGGAACCCTAAAAAAGGGATTCATAATATTATAAGTTGCAAACATAAAACATATTTACAGGCACAAACATTGCTTCTGGCCCCACACTAGGATAACCTGTGTCGTGGGTGCCAGAAACAGCGACGTCACACACATATAAACCACACAAACACACACCCTCACACACACGCGCACGCACACACACACACACATACACACACACACACACACACACACACACACACACACAACACTAAGAAAAATACCTACTTTTATCTCAATAATTTAATTTTTATCTCAATAACTTAATTCATATTGCTCAGTTTGGTTTCACAAAGGGTCGTTCAACAGCCGATGCTGGTGTTGAACTAATCGACAATATTTTTGATACCTGGGAAGACGCAATGGATGCAATAGGTGGAACACCCTCACACACACGCGCACGCACACACACACACATACACACACACACACACACACACACACACACACACACACACACACACACACACACACACACACACACACACACACAGAACACTAAGAAAAATACCTACTTTTATCTCAATAATTTAATTTTTATCTCAATAACTTAATTCATATTGCTCAGTTTGGTTTCACAAAGGGTCGTTCAACAGCCGATGCTGGTGTTGAACTAATCGACAATATTTTTGATACCTGGGAAGACGCATTGGATGCAATAGGTGTCTTCTGCGATCTATCCAAGGCTTTTGATTGCGTCCATCATGACACTCTTGTCAGGAAGTTACGCCATTATGGTGTAAAAGATCAGGCACTTGGCCTTCTGGAGTCATATCTAACAGATAGGGTTCAGATGGTCGATGTTAATGGGAAAAGATCACCTGGGTCTTCAATAAGTATGGGCGTACCGCAAGGTTCAATTCTTGGTCCTTTCTTGTTTTTAGTATATATTAATGATTTACCTTACCTTGTTAAAGCAAAACATGGGTTAGTATTGTTTGCCGATGATACTTCTTTGATATTTAAAGTTAAAAGACAGCAATCAAATTATGACGAGGTAAACAATGCTATCTCTAGTATAGTGAACTGGTTTACTGTTAACAATTTATTACTTAATGAAAAGAAAACTAAATGTATTAAATTCGTGTTACCCAATGTGAACCCGGTAACTACAGACATATTTATAAAAGGACAGAGATTGGACCTTGTGCAGTCGACTGTCTTTTTGGGCATTACTTTAGACGCCAAACTACAATGGGATCCTCATATAAATAAATTGTCGAACAGACTGAGTTCGGCAGCGTTCGCAGTTAAAAAAATTAGAGCTCTTACCGACGTAGACACCGCTAGACTAGTCTACTTTAGTTACTTTCATAGTCTAATGACCTATGGTATTTTATTGTGGGGTCACGCTGCGAATGCTAATAGTATATTTATTCTGCAGAAACGGGCTGTTCGTGCAATTTATAGATTAGAGCCTAGAGTGTCACTGAGGGAAAAGTTTAAAGAAATCAATATTCTGACATTTGTGTCTCAATATATCTATGACAATCTTGTGTATGTAAAAAGAAATATAACTAATTTTCAGAAGTACAGTGATATACACAATTTTAATACTAGAAATAAAGACAAGTTGGTTGCTTATGTAAGCCGACTACATAAAATTAGTAATTCTTTTAAAGGCAATTGTATACGCTATTACAATAAGGTCCCTACTGATATTAAAAACATACCTTTAGACAATTTTAAAATAATAATAAAACAGAAATTGTATAAAAAAGTTTACTATAGGATATCTGATTACTTAGAGGACAGATGTCCATGGGAATAGATTGTTTGAGTAACAGGCTGTTTCGATATATAATTAGCATTCATTTTGTAATTTGACAATATTTTATTTAAAAAAGGAAACGCAAAAGATGCGACGACTGTGGAGTTTCTTCGGTGAGCTCTTCTCCACAGATTCCGCCATTGTGTTAGTGAACTCACCCAAAAAAATGTAATGACGGATCTAAGTGATGTAACAACATCCTATGGAAATAAATGATTTTTGATTTTGATTTTTGATTTTGAATAATAAGTTGATTTATATAAAAAAGGGATTCATAATATTATTAGTTGTAAACATAAAACATATTTACAGCCACATACATTGCTTTTGGCCCCACACAAGGATACCCTGTGTCGTGGGTGCCAGAAACAGCGACGTCACACACATATAAACATTCAAGATTTGGGCTTTATATTTCTTTACCCCCAGCCGGGGATCGAACCTGGGACCTCTCGCATGGTAAGCGGAGCCGCCACCACCACTGCGCCACAGAGGTCGTCGTCGTCAAACATGAATTCGAGTTCTTTCCAAGACTTTTTTTTTTTTGGAGGGGAAAAAAATGGCAAAGTCAAAGTCAAAGTACTTTATTACTGTAGCTATTTACATATACTTAGCAAACGTCATTTTTTGCCTCTTCTCTACATTGGAATACTGTGGGAGAAGAAGGGCGTAGAAACTCCCACAGATTGATTTTTAGATCTCTTTTAAAAATAGGTTGTGCTTAACTATTACAAATATGAAAAATTTAATTGTTATGATTAATAAGCAGGAATAAATAATTCCAAAACTATTAACAGCAAGGTCTGTGTTGAGCCAGATTAACCCCATACAGTCCTGTCATTTAAGTAATCTTGAACATTGTAATATACCTTTTTCGAAAAAGTCGCTTTAACATGTTTTTTAAATTGCTCAAATGTAATTACCCATGCCCAGGGGTCAGACCTCCCTGCTATGTCCGGGTCCTTACATATTGAGCGGGCATCAGCTCGTGTGGTATACGGACTAAAAACAACGCCTTTGTGTTTACAGTTGTCTGACTAAGAATTTACTGTGAGCTATGGCCTCGGTATATGCTGAAGGCTTTCCACCTGCAACCTTGTGTAAATATCTCTCCTTGGACTTGGGTGGAAGTAAATTATTTCTCGCCATTTAAAAGCCGCCTCGGCTTTTAAATGGAGAGGCGTGAGATCTATGCCGTAATCTGATTCATCAAAACTAATTTTTAGCTATTTTTATTCTTTACTAAATATTTTATTTCAATGAAGTCAATCCCGAGAGCAACATTTTTTTTTATTGCTTTATGTTGTTTTATCTACACACGTATCATAAAACCTCTTTACTGCGTACAAAAACCGCACGTTACGATCAGCATAATGTTAAACTACTTGGTAAAAACTCATTGTAATTTTTCTACATATTATGACATTCAAATTTCGAACGCCGACGCCCGCCTGCGTGAAGTTGGTGCTACAGAACAAGTTAAACAACTGCAGAGCCACAATGCCGGTCAAACATGCGGTTCCTGAACACATCAAAGAGAGCTTATGATATGTGTGTAGATAAACCAGTGTATGTAACTGTACATAATTAGGCATTAAAACTCTCGTGTGATATTATTATGAAACTTGCCTTAGGCTCGTTTCATAAACCCACTCTCGAGTATTAATGCCCTCCATTATGTAGCAGTTACATAAACTACTATAAGCTGTGCTGATACTAATATTATGCCACAACCCCAATAGTATAAATACATAAATTTCGTATTCGTTTTATGTTTATTCTGAATATTTTATTTTATTCTTCTTTTTCTTCTGTTAGTGGCGAATTCTTAATTAGTATCAAAATAGTTAAAATACGAATGAACTGTGTTTTCCGCCATTTTACATCGTGCAATATAAGTGCGATTCGGACACGTCAACCTCTATGCTACCTACTTTTTATTAAAGGCGCTTAACTGCCAATAACCTCCTTAGCTTATCTTTGAAAAAAAATTGGTTGTTTGTAAAGTAGGTTTACGATCGAGATGTTTACGATTCCGCGTGACAAGTTTCACGGAATGACTGGCAGCGCTCGAGATGAGACGGGAGATCGGTCCGTCTCTCTCTCGTTATACCTGCGATCGCGCTCGTGAGGTTTTGGTGTGACACAAGTTTCTGAACATGTCACCCGACTAAAACGATTTTAAAGACGTTATCACGTCAAAACATGTTCAATATTTAAATATTATGATATGTAATGGCATTTCATACTTACTTACTGGACACTTTTATAGTTCTATATTTAAATATTATGTTAAGTAATGGGATTTCATACTTACTGGACACTTTTGCGTTTTCCTGGACACTTCAAAAATTGTCCAGGATGAGTCACTTTCGGACTCTATCTTCACAGATGTTTTGGGAACATTTCGTACGATTTTTGAGAAAACGTAATTTTTCGCCTCTTCTCTACATTGGACCACTGTGGGAGTAGAACAAGCTGTCAACCTGGTTTCATACAACAACAACAATATAGCATCATGCCTTTACCCACACGAGGCAAAGAGTTTCATTCATCTGACCTAACCTAACCAGGTCCAAGAAAACGTCAGGTGATCTCTCAAATACACTTGACACTGGCAACATTAACCTCACATGAGGTTAGCACGTCATATATTGAAGAAGTTAAAATGGAATCTGACAATGTTGACAGATAGGCAGTTTCCAACGACACCAGCGCCATCTGCAATGCGCTTTTGAGATTCGGTGCCTTTGTGCCCACGTTGAGCCAGATATTACACCCCATTTTGCGTGACATGGGGCTAGCCCGTCGCCGCAGCTTTGGAGATATGGCGGACTCCTCACGAAACCGGTAATATTTAAAGGCCTGAGGGTTTGAGGAACCTGCTAGTTGTTGTTTGGATCAATGGGATATTTTCTAAGCAATGTTTTTTCCCGTAAGATGGCGCTGAAATAATCCCTTGGTTTTTTTTTCTTAGGCGCACGATGAATGTGATAAATATGTGTAGAGGACACGTAAACAAACAAAGAAAGTTTACGAGATAATTGGTATATTTATTTATTTATTTTTATTTTATTGCATAAGTACACAAAACAGAATACAGTTATTTGATACTCTTATACATCACTATGACTTATCTGCACTAAACTGTAGTCCAAAATATGTATACATAACTATACTTGTTTATTTCTATTAACTACTAATTCTTAATATCGCTCTGACAATCAAATCGAGTGTGACACTATACTATTGGCTGATATTTTTGGTATAAAAGAATCAATCCTCTCAAATGAAATAAATTAATCAATTATTTACTTTATTGATCGAGCGAACGAAGCGACCAGTTTCGTGATTAGGCAAAAATGCTTTTTTTCGTCTGTCAGTCTGTTCTCGCCTGCAGGTCGCATTTTCCAACCGATTTTGATGAAAATTGGCACAAAAGTTCCTTGGTTTAATAAAAAAAATAATATGGATCGCAATTTTTTATTGGGGAGAAAATAGGGGGGAAAACGGGGGATGTTTTCTGTAGCGGTATTTATCGACGGATTTCAATGAAAATTAAGAGGCACACTAAGGACTTCATTAATTTAGTAACTAAAATCGACCGAAAACCATGTAAATGTGACGTTTTATCATAAACTAAATGTCAATTTGACATTAACTAAAACATAAATATTTATATATAGGTACATATATTCCTTCTGGCAAGGATACCCGGTGCTGTGGGAACCAAAAATAGCGACGTCACACACATATAAACATCAAAAACCTGGTTTTTTTTTCATTACTCCTAGCCGGGGATCGAACCCGGGACCACTCGCGTGGCAGGCAGAGCCACAACCGCTGCGCCACGGAGGTCATCAACTGCGTTGGATTTGCTGGTTATTTCAGATGCTGAATAAACAGGCACAGAAAGAATCTCATCGCAGTAAAGAAATAGGTAATTCGAATAGAAATCAAATGGCCGGCGCTAACTAATTGTTTGTACTCCTTCCAATCTAGTTTGCGACATTTGTGACCCGGGGAACCACGAGGGCACTGAACCAACAAAACGAATGCAAGACAAATGACCCGCGGACCCCTAACCCATTGTGACCCACTGGGTTCGTTGAGGAAAAACCCGGAAGCGGAAGTGGTATTTACAGACCCGTATTTTCATTTAGATTGACACGCAGTCAAATAAATTGCTTCGGCGCGCTGCGATGTCGACGCTGATTTTTTCAGCAAAAAAAATATTTTTTCTGTGTAACTATAAATTAGAAGCAAAAAAGACTGGTCAAGTACGAGTTGCGCGCCCGAGGGTTCAGCACAATCACATTTCTAATGTGATGGAACTACAAAAGACATGGCTGATTCGATGAAACGACGACATCGAAGACGACTGCCCTTGAGATTTATTTATGCATTATCTGGCGATACACCATTCTGAGTTTTTGAATTTGAAATGTTTCGAAAGTTTCAGTAGCTTTACAAATTTTTACAATTCTGAAAAAAATAACGTAAAATTTCCTGTGAAAGAAGTTGTTTATTGTTTATGTACATGCTGGGGCAGTCAATAAGCCATCTACTTCATGATTTTTGGATTTTTTCCCTTACTTGTAGAGAGCTGAAATTTTCACACATTTCTATTGCCGCTATAACAACAAATAATAAAACATACTGGCTTTTAAGAATTAAAAATATTACCCATACAAGAGATTATTTGTACGGCCATTTCCTTAGCCATTTTGTTTTATTTGTTTATCAGTGAACCTGGACTCTCCCGATATTATCGGAAAAGATATTTAATTGTGGGTATTGAGTTTTGTGCTAAGTTGTTTGCCATAATAACATTAATAATAACTCATTCGAATTTTAATAAAGAATATTAAGTTTTTATCATATTTGATTTTATTTTTGTAAATAAGTTACTCAATTTCTATCCACTTCCGGTTTCAATGAGCAAAGAGTTTCGTTAACCTGAGTAAATAGTTCAATTCTTGCATACTACATACACAAAACGCTTTTTTTATGTTTTGAAGTATGGCCTTGAATGTAGTCCTACCTATTGTAGTGCATTAAAAAGGTATACTCGTATAAAATAATGTCGTTTTACATTCATCCGTGTACAATGGTATGGAACCCTTCGTGTGGGGGTCCGACGTCCTGCTCGCACTTGACCGGTTTTATTCACAACTTCATGGGACCACAGATTTGCACACACACACACGAACAAATAGTCAATAGTCAATAGTCAAAGTACTTTATTACTGTAGAT
This sequence comes from Argyresthia goedartella, assembly GCA_949825045.1. NCBI lineage: Eukaryota > Metazoa > Arthropoda > Insecta > Lepidoptera > Argyresthiidae > Argyresthia > Argyresthia goedartella. The sequence continues at coordinate 1,664,447 of OX463811.1, read as the reverse complement.
ATTTACAAATACTTAGCAAACGTCATTTTTTGCCTCTTCTCTACATTGGACCACTGTGGGAGAAGAAGGGCGTAGAAACTCCCACAGATTTATTTTTAGATCTCTTTTAAAAATAGGTTGTGCTTAACTAATACAAATATGAAAAATTTAATTGTTATGATTAATAAGCAGGAATAAATAATTACAAAATTATTAAAAGCAAGGTCTGTGTTGAGCCAGATTAACCCCATACAGACCCATCATTTAAGTAATCTTGAACATTGTAATATCCCTTTTTCGACAAAGTCGCTTTAACATGCTTTTTAAATTGCTCAAATGGCAATTTCAAAATCTCCAGAGGTATCTTATTCTAGTAGAGAATGCACTGACCCTTGAAAGAACACAGAAGAAAGAACACACACGCACACACACACACACACACACACACACACGAACACACACACACACACGAACACACGAACACACACACACACACACACACACACACAGAGTAACTGATATGCATTTCAACTTGGTGAAAAAAAGGTCTTGACAGATGGCCAAGAATGTGATCCTATGGGTTATTTTTTCCATTTAAGGTACAGAACCCTAAAAAAACAATTTCTTGGATTTATAAATGTTCGTGACTGGTTCCCTCGACATTAGTGAAGTAGTATTCAACATGAGTCGAATGTCTTTCTCTTTAACCCCGAAAAGGAGTGTTATAGTTTGAAGCTTCTGTCTATCTGTCTGTGTATCTGTCTATGGCACCATAACGTTCTAAAACACAAATTTCTTGGATTTATAAATGTTCGTGACTGGTTCCCTCGGCACTAATGAAGTGGTATTCAACATGAGTCGAATGTCTTTCTTTTTAACCCCGAAAAAGAGTGTTATAAGTTTGAAGCTTCTGTCTATCTGTCTATGGCACCATAACGTTCTAAAAGGTGGACTGATTTTAATGAGGTTTTCTGTACTTCTCTAAAAATCAATCTGTGAGAGTTTCTTTGCTCTTCGACTCTCACAGTGATCAAATGTAAAGACAGGGCAAAAAAAATATTTTTCTAAATTTACAGAAACAATTACAGAAAATAACGTTTTTTTTTTGTTGAATTTGAAAAATAAAAAGAATTTATAAATGGAAGTAGACTTCTGTGCAATGGTTCTTAGCTATGTTGTATTACAATCGTATCGTATTTTACTAGTAAAATGCTCATCTATAATAGGCACTCATTTAAGAACAATACGGCCAAATTGTTATTATATTGTATTGCAAATGTGTGTTGTCGGTGTGCCTTATTAAATTTATAAATAAATAAGTATCAGTGGTTCGAAACGTAGCAACTTCAGGTGATACAAAAAATATTAATAAAAAAGTATACGAATGTAAACTAAAGAGACAGCGTCAATTAATTCCACATAATAACGAAAAGAGAGCGCAAACAATGCGCTCGACTCAAATTAAAACAACGTAGCGCCAAACCACATAAAAATTGTTTAAAAATAAACTTGCTATTTTGTGAAAAATATTTTCAACGAATACATAAAATCCACATTTTAAATGCAATCCCGCAATTAAATTAATTAGGATTTCAGAATTATAGGAAAAACTAAAACAATTTAGAGGTATTTTCGTAATTAAATCGATAATTTTTTATCCAATCGCGTTTACCTTCACTGAGAAGCTTAATGAAATACTCAATAAAAGTTAATTTAATTAATCAAATGGATTCGAAAAAAAAAACATTTTTTCCCGTATCGCCTTAAAACAAGTCCGCCAAATTTTACCCTTAAAGATTTATTGATTGTGGGTTAGTTTAAAATTTAAAATTTATGATTTAATTTAAGATATTTTAAATAAATAAATAAATAATATAAATAAATAATACCTATTTACACACATTGATCTATCCCCAAACTAGGATTCCCTGTATCTTGGGCACTAGACAACGATACACATACTTATATAGATAAATATTATACTTAGATAGATAAACAACCATGACTAGGGTGCAAGCATCCGTTCTCATCAAACAAATCGGACTCGAACCCGTAGGCAGGTCACTGCCGACTCGGCCATTCGGGTCGTCGTAAATAGGTACCTATTTGGTCTTACCACGGTGTAGGGCTAAACATATTTGCCTATACATAATTTGCATTATTCTACAAGTGTGCAAAGTTGGTCATAACATATGAGGAGCGCGAAAAGATAGCCGAGTGTCTATGACGTTTTTTAAAACACTTGCGAGGGAAAAGGAGCTCCTTGGTGTAATGGGTTTCAGGCTTGCTTCTCACACAGGAGATACAGGTTCGATTCCTGACCATGTACCAATGAGATAATTAATTTATCTTAAGTGCATTTTACGGACGTTCTAACGGTGATGGAAAACGTCGTGAGGAAACCTTCATTACTCCGTAGCTGCGGCGATGGGCTAGCCCCCTGTCACGTAAAATGGAGCATTGAACAACTGGCTCAAAGTGGGCACAATTGTGCCTCTGCCACCCCGTTTGGGAAAAGGCGTGACGCTATGTTATGTTGCGAGGGAAAATGCAGTCTTCCGATAATAACTAACCACACAAAGAAAACGTCAACTATTCATAGAAAACTGAGTGCTGCTTTTGTTTTTTCCGCACACCGCGCTGGCAATGCAGGTGTAAATAAATTCACTGGCAAAACCGCTAAAGAGCCTATAATAGTAGTTTATGTGACTGATACATAATGGAGCGCATGAAAAGTAGAGAGTAGTTTCATAATAATTTTAATGGAGAGTTTTAATGCCTAAGTAATTATGTACAGTAAGTAAATATCTTAAGCTCTCTTTGATGTGTTCAGGAACCGCATGTTCGACCGGCATGGTGGTATTGAATTGCTCTGCACTTGTTTGGCTTGTTCAGTAGTACCAACTTCACAGACAAACTAGGGGCGGCACGCAGGCGGGCGTCGACGTTCGAAATTTGAATGTCATAATTTGTCGAAAATTTAGTTATATAATAATTTATCAATATTCAGATAAGAAATGAGTTTTTACCAAGTAGTATCTACATTACATTACATTATGCTGGTCGAAACCTACGGTTTTTGGACGCAGTAAAGTGTGTTTATGATACGTGTGTAGATAAAATAATGTTTGAATTCGCAAATAAAGGTTAATATGAAGGGAAAAAATAAATCTGTGAAAAATGGAAAAAAAATGATCGATTGAATTAGGTTCATTATATGTAAGAAACTGAAAAAGTAAGAAGAGCTTGAAATAGTTTATTTATGCAGAAACCTGTTTATTGTTGGCAGCTATAACAATTCTTCGCGGTAATTGGAAAAAAGACCGGTCAAGTGCGAGTCTAAATCGCGCACGAAGGGTTCCGTACCACCGTTCAATGGAAGCGATGGTGTGGAGTGAATAGTTTGGATTTAACACAGCAAAATATTGTTTACAAAGTTATTGGTGCGGTTACTTTCACACTCCATGTACGTAACCAGGTGCATCCATAAGTTTGTATGTGGTATTGTTGTATGGGAGCCCCCTTAAATATTTATTTTATCCTGTTTTTTAGTATTTGTTGTTACAGCGGCAACAGAAATACATAATCTGTGAAAATTTCAACTCTCTAGCTAGCTAGGTTCTTGAGATACAGCCTGGTGACAGACGGACGGACGGACGGACGGACGGACAGCGAAGTCTTAGTAATAGGGTTCCGTTCTTACCCGTTGGGTACGGAACCCTAAAAAACTAAGGTAAATTGCGGAAGTGTAAAATGCGTAAGCCCTTTTATGAACCTAAAAGCGATGCTATTAAGAGTTACTTTACGAGCTCGTACTTACCACTAGATTGTTGCACCAAGCAGAAAGTAATTTCTAATTGTATGGATAACTTATTTGGAGCCCGAGCGCCAGCGAGGGCTCTAAAGGCATGAGTGCCATATATATTACTTAATGCGAGGTGCATAATCTGATTATCTTTCAACTACTGCAAGGAAAGTAGATGAAAGTTTTCTATTACGTTGTTGGCTTCGATTTGAATTGCTTTCGGAGTTAGGGAAACGTCCGTGTCACTTGAAAATTCCAATTTCATAATAATAATTAATTAAGCAAGCTAGTTTTTATCAGTGAAAATCAGCTCTGTTTACTTTCCCGCCTTTTTAATTTTTTATTTAATTCTCTAACAGTTCACACACAAACTTTGTAACTCCATACATACGGCCGTCAGGTTGGCCAACCGAACGCATTGTAAACCTAGGATTTTACTTTTAGAAACTTGACATGTCCCACCTTTTTGATTGCGCAATAAAAAAAAAACAAAAACATTTTGCAATTTCAATACATTTTTTCTGCTCTTATGCATCAAAATACCGCTTTTTGCTGGATATGTAGAGCAGTTATAATAAAAACGGCATTCGACTAGTCAAAATGGATACTTTTTTGTACGGTAATTTTGTTCATGAGTCCTATGAAATACTAGCATGTGAGATCATAGTCAAATGCTGTCTTTTTAACACAAAATTGAGTTTGTAAAATACAACTGCTGGAAATGTACAATTCTGATATTGTCAAACGTTTTTGTTGTATTAGGTTTAGCTTGAGACATGTTTCTAGATTTATTGGACTACCTTGTCAAATACCGTATTGCAGCGTAGTTCCAAGAAAAAATATTGATTTATCAATCCTACCTACACCCTTTTTTCACATAACACCCGCACGATGGAAGAGTCTAGAACGTGGTTAATGTAATATCTAACTCACTTGAAGGGTTTCGTGTGAACCTCAACCGAAAACAGATTATCGACAGTTAACATGAACCACGCTTTTCCTAAACACATTGAAATATCGATTAACCTTCAACCGAGCCTGAGCGAGCATGCAAAACTTTTCATTGGTTTTCGAATGTATTACCAGACCACAAGGTTTGGAAAATTATTGGGAATATCGTTAAGCCCTTCCTTATTAAGGGTTAATCCGAGTTGGAGGTTTTGAGGGTTCCGTAGAGAAACAGGAATCCTTATAGTTTCGTCAAGTCTGTCTGTCCGTCCGTCCGTCCGTATGTCACGGCAACTTTATGCCGAAATTATTAAGACTACACAGTCGAAACTTGATATGTTAATGTATTATGTAAACCGCTTTACGATTTTTTTATATTTTTTATTTTATATATTTTTATTATAATTAAATTAATAACAATTAAAAAATAAATAATTACATGGATATATGTGTGTGTGCCACCTGTCTTTAGATAGGTCTTTAAAATTGACGTTGAGGTTTATGAAATCATTTTTCCTCAAAGGAAAGTGTTGAAGAGACAGACCCTTCCAAAGTGGAAAAATGTGTTTCCCCCCTCTAACTATTAAAGTAAGAGAGTAAAAAATCTACAAAAAATATATGCTGTGTATCTCAACTCAATACACACTTTCAAAGAAAATCGGTTTAACAAAATAAGCCGTTTTTAAGATATAAAACATTTATTAAAATCGCAAAGATAACTTTGTCATTCATTCAAACACCACGAAAAAGAAAGTTACAACACAAAACTCCAGTCACATAATTACTTGCTACAACGGAACCCTTCATGGGCGAGTCCGACTCGCACTAGGCCACTTATTTTTTTCTTTATTTAATAAAAAGAAAAACACTTCTTGGATGTTTACATGTTTGTACCGTCGCTGTTTCTAGTTCCCACGATATAGGTTATGCTAGTATGAGGCCTGAAGAAATGAATGTGCTTGTATGTAAATCTTTAATAATGTTGGAGTAAAAACTAGTGGCTCTCTGAGCTGTAGACCTCGGGTGTGACACCGGAAATTTGCGTTTTTTTTTTCATTATTATTCATTATCACACCCCCGACACATGATGTTTATCGGATGAACAAGTGGAATTATTATAAAAATAGCGAGAATTAGTAAACGACCACCAAGTTGTGTTTGGATAAATAATTACCAAACTTCTTTTTATTTTTGTGTACTTAAGTTTATTTTTTAAGTATTTTTTGTTGTTCTTACAAGTTCAACCTAACACGAAGGATAAAGGGGGTTTCGCTTCGCTCACCCCCTTTACCCTTCACCTAAGCTGCCGCAGTATTTTGCCCTAATATTTTCTGCAAGTTTTGGTGATCATTTACCCATTTTGGGTAAGAAAAAATATTTTGTTGGTCAATATATTTGTTGCCTTTATTTATTTTCGTTCACCTTTGTCGCGTTTAGAGACAGATGGAGGATTGGAAGGCGGCGAACAATTAGTCGAAATTTATGTAAAAATCTGTTTACGTTATGACTGGAGTAGGTATCTTGTTCACAAATAGTAAAACATATTTTTTTAAACATTTCAAACATTTACATACAGGCACATACATTGCTTCTGGCCCCACACTAGGATACCCTGTGTCGTGGGTACCAGAAACAGCGACGTCACACACATAAACATCCAAGACCTAGTTTTTTTATTTCTTTACCCCCAGCCGGGGATTGAACCCGGGACCTCTCGCATGGTAGACAGAGCCACAACCGCTGCGCCACGGAGGTCGTCAAATAGTACCATTTTTACCCGCGACGGAAGGCACGGAACGGCGGCGTGGCGGAAGTGTATATGCGTTTGGGGTAAAAGTTTTTTATTCGTGTATGTGTTGTCCGTTACCATTTTTCTGGAAAATAACTGGACCGATTTCAACGCGGTTTTTTGCTTTAAGGGGATACCTCGTCCTTGCAAAGGTCCCCATTACTCCAGGGGGAAAGACCCGCAGTGTGAGAGGGACGGAATCAGGGAAAAATGACATAACGTAGCGCGAAACCACATAAAAATTGTTAAAAATAAACTAGTACGCTGTTTTGTCAAAAATATTTTCAAGGAGAGTTTACTAATACATAATATGTATTCTCATTTTGAATGCAATACCGTGATAAAATAAGTTAGGATTTCAGAATTATAGGAAAAAATAACAGTAGTTTATGTGACTGCTACATAATGCCTAATTATGTACAGTTACATACACTAGTTTATCTACACACATATCATAAGCTCTCTTTGATGTGTTCAGGAACCGCATTGACCGTTCGACCGGCATGGTGGCATTGATCATTGCTCTGCAGTTGTTTAGCTTGTTCTGTAGTACCAACTACACAGACAAACTAGGGGCGGCACGCAGGCGGGTGTCGGCGTTCGAAATTTGAATGTCATAATTTGACAAATTTTGGTACAATATTATCGTAATAATCAATTTTCAGATAAGAAATGAGTTTTTACCAAGAAGTTTATCATTATGCTGATTGTAACGTGTGGTTTTTGGACGCGGTAAAGAGGGTTTATGATACGTGTGTAGATAAAACAATTTATAGGTCTTTTCGCAATTGAATTACATCGAGAAAATTTCACCTAATCGCGTTTTCCTTCAGTGAGAATCTTAATCAATTACTCAATATACGTTAACACAGAAATCAAATCTGTAGATGACTTTATAGTGGAGTAAAATGATTCGGAAAAAAACCCCTATTTTTTCGTATTAAGCAGCAGAACCACCAGGGGGCGCTGCAGCAGCCAGCAGAACCACCAGGGGGCGCTGCAGCAGCCAGCAGAACCACCAGGGGGCGCTGCAGCAGCCAGCATGGTCGACGCTTGAGAATTTCTCAGAAACTATTTAGCCATTTTCGATGCGGTTTTCTGCAATATGCAGATTTCATTCAAAAAGTGAATCAAATTTTACCCGTAAGGTTTCATTAACGTGACGGAGATGTTTTTAGGGTTCCGTACCCGAAGGGTGCCAAACGGGGACCCTATTACTAAGCCTCCGCTGTCCGTCCGTCCGTCCGTCCGTCTGCCACCAGGCTGTATCTCATGAACCGGGACAGTTAGACAGTTGAAATTTTCACAGATGATCGCCGGCGCGCCGCTTAACTGAGTAACACCGTACACGCTGTTCATACTGCTATAAAATATAAAACTACTGTTTAAAAGTGTTACATACAGTGCAAAGTTACTTAATTTTGAAGTGAAACCCAAATCCTACAAAATGGTTATACTGTGATGTAAAAATAATAAGTGAATAACTTCAAATCCTAGAAAGAGTGCTAACAAAGTCGTTGAATTATTCAAAGTGCCGATCAGTGAACAAAGGAACTCGCTGACTCATAACTGGTTCAACTCTAACCGGCTTCTAAACAGACAACTCTGCAACCCACTGCGTATTTCAAGCCAACTCTTACAGAGCCCGATGGCGCAGTGGTATAGAAGGACCGATTAAAGTGCAAATGACGACAAAGCGCAGGTTCAAATCTCGAGTATATCAAAAATTTTACTTTTTGGATTTTAATATCCTCTAACTCAGACTCTCGCAGAGCCTGAAATCACAGCGGTATAGAAGGACCGAAAATGTGCAAGTGAAAAAAAGCGCAGGTTCAAATCTCGCCTTTTATTTATTTTTTGGTTACTACTAGCGTTAAAGGCACATCAATTCTCACTGTAACAAAAAAAAAATATACAAAATAAAAACAAAATGGATGACATCAATATCACTTATAGAAGAAAGGACTTGAAGGACTCTATAAATTCAAGCTTTATTAGTCTGGAGGAAAACAGCATTTTAGAAGAAACATTGAAAAGCCTACCAGATATGACTGCTACTTCTATATGCGACAGTGAGCTTTCGGAATTGAAGCTTAAAGTGGAGACTCTCGAACTAGAATTAGATGGAGCACACGTAGAAATTGAAAATATATTGATGCAGAACATAAAATTAAAACAAGACTTAGAAAAAAGCCGGAAGGTAATTCAATTATATAAAAGACTTGCACCGAACTTGACACCAGCCAACAGTAGCATGAACAATTCAAAAATATTAAGCCAAGATACTACAACAAAAACAATAGAATTGCAAAAACCGACAAAATCGATACAAACAACTGAAAAGTACGCAAACCTAGACAGAGCAAATCAAATTGAGATATCAACAAAGCACCAGTCTACCCAGACTATGACTACAGGTACCGACAAAGAATCTGAGATATGCATACAACGGGATTGCCAGACAGAAGCAAAACTCGGTAAAGATAATATTATGAAGAGCACGAAACCAGACAAGGATACTTTCCTGGAGGAAAGTAAGAAGACGAATGAGTCAATGGGAAACCAAAAAAAAATAACCATCATAGGAGGAAGACAATGCGTTGGATTAGCATCGAGGTTAAGCGAAAACAGATTACATAATAAATATGGACAGTACAAAGTAATGGCTCTGATTAAGCCCAACGCAACATCGCAGGAAATATGCCGATCATTAGATAGCCTGGACAAGACGCTTATGAAGGAAGGAGATAAAATTGTTATATCTCTAGGTGAACATGACACCAACCCTAAGATGGTAGAAATAGAATTAAGCGCAGCTCTAAAGTCTCTAAAATATAATAATGTGTTAGTGCTAGGCGTTTATAATAGTGATCACTTAAATGAAAGGAAATTAAATGACACGTTACGAGTGATCTGTAAACAGTTCCCAAACTGTACATTCCTAGATGCTGAGGGATTGAAATTGCATTATAAAAATACGTGTACAAAGATTAATGCTGTTGTAGACCAATTAGATTACACTGACACAATGAAACAAAAACTAAGATTGCAGAACATAGTTAAACCAACCAAACCAAACACTCGAACAAATCAACCCAACAAAGAGACACGGAAACTGGGCACTATACCATATTACTTTGAAAGTTCTCATAAAAATAGTACAAACAAATATCCAAAACATAACAAAAACCAAACCGATGATGAAACAAAAAAGGGGACGATTCCCTATTATTTTAAAGTATCTTGTAATGCAGATCTTCATGAAACTGAACCCCAAAAATATACAAGTAGAAGTAGTACTACTAAAAATGAGTTTTTTCGTTCCTCCTAATGATTTAAAGTTTAGAGTATTACATCAAAACATACAAAGCATCAATTCCAAATTGGAGTTACTTGAATTAGCAATACAGGACTTGAGTGACAACAAGGAAGAACCAGACATCATATGTCTTTCTGAAACGTTCATACAGTCAGGTAATGAAAACATGATAAATTTAAATAACTATAAAATGACAACGGCCTTTTCAAGAACCAAAAGAAGGGGAGGCACTTGTATTATGGCTAAAAAAGAAAATGACACCAAAGAACTTCCTTACATCAAAGATATGGCTGTACCAAACCTATTTGAAAGTTGTGGAATAGAGGTTCCAAAACACAAACTAGTGATTATTTGTATCTATTCTTTTAGGACACAAAAAAATAAAATAGAACAATTCTTTAATAAACTTGAGACCTTATTATTCACATTATCAAAAAAGCAAATTTCTAATATAATTATCACAGGAGATTTAAATATCAATATTCTGAAAAATAACATAAACACCACAAAACTGATTGACATAATGAATACGCATAATCTTAAGGTACTGATTAAGACACCAACAAGGGAAAAAGCCTGTCTTGATCATATTTACAGCAATATTAAGGATGCACAAGGAACGACACTACCTCTCGATTATCAGATCACGACACTGCGCAAATGGTGAGCTTTCCAATAAAATCAAAAGACTACGCGATTAAGTCATGGCACATTGTGAAAAGAGACTACAGTGATGACAACATAAGAAAATTTTGTAGCGCTCTACAAAACATTACCTTCAGTGAAGTATATGAGCAAACAGATGCAAATACTGCATTTGATAAATTCCACGAAATTTTCACTTTGTTCTATGAACTATGCTTCCCGAAAATAGAACGCAAGATAAATGCAATATCAAAAAGAACATGGGTAACAAAGGGGTTAAAGATATGTTGCAAAACGAAAAGATCTCTGCGCTATAATTTTTATGTTAACAAAACAGAAGCAAATAAACTGCAATATAGAAACTACACGAAACTAAAAAAATGCATCTCACAATCGCAAAGGAACCAAAATAGTAAAATGGTTTTGGAGAGTAAAAACATTTGCAGAGCTTCTTGGAAAATAATAAAAGAAGTTGGCCAAAATAAAACAGAATATAAAAACATAAATGCTATCAAAGACGACAATGATCATTTATTAATAAATCCTCTTGACATAGCCAATACATTTAATGATTATTTAATAAATTTGACAAACAAAAATAATTCTGAACTAAATAAAATTTATTTACATAAACGCAATTGTACAGGAACTAGTTTTTTCATCACTCCCGTAAGGGAACAAGACATAAAGAAAATTATAATGGGTCTAAAAAATACTGAAGCAACAGGGTACGATGACATAAAAACAGATGTTATCAAGACATGTAGCAATTCACTATGTGCAATTTTATGCCATTTAATAAATATCTCGTTTGAGGAAGGACGATTTCCTGAAAAACTAAAACTTTCGATTGTGAAACCGCTGTATAGGAAAGGGAATGCAGAAGAAGCCAGCAACTATCGACCAGTTACACTGATACTGATACCAATATTCTCGAAAATATTTGAAAAAGCTATGCAATTTAGGCTTAATGACTACTTTGAGAAGCATAAAATAATTACAAAGGAACAATACGGTTTCCAAAAGGATAAATCTACAATTCTAGCAGCATTCAATCTAGTATCTAGTGTGGCGAAGGGCTTCGATCTTAAATACAATACATCTGTTTTATTTTTCGACATGACGAAAGCTTTTGATTTTGTCTCGCATGATATTTTGTTAGATAAACTAGAACAATATGGCGTAAGGGGACCACCCCTACAATGGATACAGACCTATATTCGTGATAGGAAACAAAGTGTGCACATAAATAGATTAAATAGCAATAACAAAGAAATTAAATATGGGTCTGAATATAAATATAATAATTTTGGTGTACCTCAAGGAAGTGTTTTAGGCCCACTTATGTTCTTAATATATATAAATGACATACCAAAAGTGACATTACACCAATCCATCTTATTCGCGGACGACATTTCGATTATAGTAAGCAATAATAATAATGACATTCTATTTAACAAATCAAATTATAATAATGGTAATAAGGATAATAAATTAATTGATAAACACAGAAATGACATACATAAAACAATAGGGTTAGTAGACGATTGGTTAAATAATAATAATCTAAAAATTAATTTGACTAAGACAAAGTTAATGAATTTCAACAATGTCAGTGATATCACTATAAACTATAATAGCCAAATAATAAAATGTGAAAATAGTGTGACATTTCTCGGTATTGTAATTGACAAAGACCTTAACTGGAAACTGCAAATTGACAAGGTTTGCAATAAAATAAGTAGATTTGTATTTGCACTCTCAAAGCTGAGAAAAACTACCACCCTCCAAACAACACTTGCTGCCTACCACGGATACGTGGAATCCGTGTTAAGGTACGGCATCATCTTATGGGGAAATAGTACAGATGTCAACAGAGCGTTTGTTATACAAAAAAAATGCGTCAGGGCAATCTTAGGAGTATTTCTATGGCTTCAACAGCATAATTTTTATGCACTTTCAGAGTTTTTGATTTATAAGTCTTAATATTAAATTGTTTGTGTATGCTTGATAGGTCCTATACACAAATCGAAATATACTACTATTTGCATGCTGTATAAATATAGCTGAATAAGGAACTTCTAATATTATTAACATCTGATATGTCTACCTAATTTCATAAGCAAATAAACGAATCTTGAATCTTGAATCTTGAATAACAACAAATACTAAAACAATAAAATAAAAAAAATATTTAAGGGGGCTCCCATACAACAATTCTTTCCATACCACATACAAACTTATAAAAGCACCTGTTTACCATTTCCGGCAGTTGTATTTTATAAACTCAAATTTGTGTTAAAAAGACAGCATTTGACTATGACGTCACCTGCTAGTATTTCATAGAACTAGTGAGAAAAAATACCGTTCTGACAGTTCCTAAAAAGTATCTATTTTGACTAGTAGTAAATTTTTCGCCAGTTTGTAAGGGCTTATGTTTAAACGATTACCAAAAACGCAACTATTTTACTACTAATAAATTCTAAATGACAGCCAGAATGGATAAATGTCCACCAAATTGTGTTTGGATAAATGAACACCAAACTTCTTTTTATGTTTTGTGTACTTAAGTTTATGTTTTAAGTATTTTTTGTTGTTCTTACATGTTGAACCTAACACGAAGGATAAAGAGGGCTTCGCTTCGCTCACCCCCTTTACCCTTCACCTAAGCTACCGCAGTATTTGGTGTTCATTTATCCATTTTGGGCAGGAAAAAAATTGGTTGTTTGTAAAGTAGGTTTACGATCGAGATGTTTACGTGATAAGCCTCCGCTCGTGAGGATTCCGCGTGACAAGTTTCACGGAATGACTGGCAGCGCTCGAGATGAGACGGGAGGTCGGTCCGTCTCTCTCTCGTTATACCTGCGATCGCGCTCGTGAGGTTTTGGTGTGACACAAGTTTCTGAACATGTCACCCGACTAAAACGATTTTAAAGACGTTATCACTTCAAAAATATTTTGGTGATCATTATACACTGACGAGCAATGAAAAAGTTCCACCTTAAAAATAACTTAATATCTCCTAAGACAGAACCTAGCTTCATAAACACAATATTTACGTTTTAATTGGTAATATTCTGATGCGCTGTTAAATGTACTTCAATATTGCAGACGGCGTCATTAAGCTAGCCTTTCCCGTTTAGGAGTAATTTGGTGCTGTGTCACTGGAACTTTTCATTGCTAGTCAGTGTATTTGTTGCTGTTTGAACACAGGCGTGATGAGATGACGTACTGTGGATTTGACCTTGAGTTCCTCGCTATACCTGGTGCCCAACTTCAGCAGACGATGGTCAATGTTCGTTGTCTCTTATCCAACGTTTTTGTTATAGAATTGCTCTTTGGTTTATAACTAAATATGGTTATAATAGTAGTTTATGTGACTGCTACATAATGGAGAGCATTAATACTCGAGAGTGGGTTTATAAAACGAGCCGAAGGCGAGCTTTAATGCCTATTTATGTACAGTTACATACACTAGTTTATCTACACACATATCATAATGATGATACTCTTTGATGTGTTCAGCCGGCATTGTGGCATTAAGTTGTTTAGCTTGTTCTGTAGTACCAACTTCACAGACAAAGTAGGGGCGGCACGCAGGCGGGCGTGGGCGTTCGAAATTTGAATGTCATAATATGTAGAAAAATTACACATTATGGTCAAAATGTGTAATTTTTCAGATAAGAAATGAGTTTTTACCAAGTAGTTTAACATTATGCTGATCGTAACGTGCGGTTTTTGTACGCAGTAAAGAGGGTTTATGATACGTGTGTAGATAAACCAATATAACTTATGTATATTTGGTTTATACCAATAACCTCAATTTCTACCATTAATTATCTACAAAAAGATTCTCCAAACGCCAAATAAAGTTGACCTTCGCCGTCGGGTCATTAGCCAGCCATATACGCACGGATTTACCCGTCAGATCTGCCTGACTGTCGTGCCGTATATGGCTGGCTATTGCCACTGAGCGGCCATAGTGCTAGCAGAATTGGTATCCTTCTATGGTGTGCCAGTGAAACAGTCGGACTCTCTCGCGTTAGAGATATCGAACTTTCTTTATTGTGTTTTACAGCTTGGATTTTGTGAACGCGATACCAAAAAAAATGGGGTTTTTTTCGAATCCATTTACTCCACTATGAAGTCATTTACAGATTTGATTTTTGGGTCAAAGTTTACTGAGTATTTGATTAAGATTCTCACTGAAGCAAAACGCGATTGGGTGAAATTTTTTCGATAGAATTTAATTACGAAAATACCTCTAAATTGTATTTTTCCTGTAATTCTGAAATCCTAACAACTCATTTTAAATGTGGATATTATGTATTCGTAAGCTCTCCTTGAAAATATTTTTAACAAAATAGCGTAGTTTATTTTGAAACATTTTTTATGTTGTTTGGCGCTACGTTTTTTTATATTCGAGCGCATTGCTTGCGCTCTCTTTTGTATGTGGAAGTAATTAACGCTGTCTCTTTCGTTTACATCCTTATTCCTTTTTCCTTTTATTATATATCTTGACGACCCGAATGGCCGAGTCGGCAGTGACCCTGCCTACGAAGCCAAGGGTCCCGGGGTCGAGTCCCGAGGGGGGCAAATATTTGTTTGATGAGAACGGATGTTTGTACCCTAGTCATGGTTGTTTATCTAACTAAGGATAATATTTATCTATATAAGTACGTGTATCGTTGTCTAGTACCCAATATACAGGGAATCCTAGTTTGGGGCTAGATTAATGTGAGTAAATAGTATCTAAGGTATTATATATGTAAAGAAACTATATTTCTTTAACATATGTGTTGTGTAGCGCTCTGGCTTATTAAATATGCTGTGACTGAGGTCGGTAAAACAGCTACCAATTGCCGAGGTTATTCTGTAGATGGCGTTGTGAGTAATGGCGGCTACCACATTTGGTAAAGCAGCCTATGTTTTGACAGAAGCTCATGGGATTCACGAGGATGGATGGAGCACATAGTTTGTGGTTATAATAAAAAGGGAATCGACTTTGAATAAGAAACTTTTAATGTCGTTTCTTTGTTTTCAGGTAGGATAGTTTCATTTAAGTCTAACAGTGTAATTAGTTAAGTATCATAAGCGTGTTATTAAAATAAACAACTTTGTTTTCAGAGCAACACAATTTCTTATTTGAAGATCGCAATTCCTGATATTGTCTTATATATATATATGGTATCACCTTAAAAGCGATACAATATCTTAGCATCCGTGACCGCAGACATGTTGACTCAACTTCGCCTGAGATGCTATAGGGAGGTGGCGAGCAGAATTACCCACGCTGGGAAATTTCCCAATTTTACTTGTGGGCTCAGAACAGGATAATCAAATTCTGTATTTGACAAACAGCACCGATTATATTAGGGGGAACAAAATTTTTCTTTTACCAACTAGATTGGTGAGTAGAAATGTTAAAAACCGGCCAAATGCGAGATGGACTCGTGCACGAAGAGTTTTCCTTAATTGCGCACCGTTTAAACTATGCACTTGTAGAGAGACTTATATGACGCATTTTTTTTTTCAATTATATTAGGATGAGTAGTTTCGGGAGGAGGTCTTTTTGTCTTTCCTGATTTGCCCCTAAATGTGCTTCGTAAATTCAAATATAACTGGTTTATGTAACACGATCGTGTTTGGGTAACATATATACATAAGTGAACCAAAATTCAACTTAATCGGTCCATGATTTGGTCGTTTACTATACTTTTACACCAGAATGGACGAACATACGAGTATGGTACGGAACCCTCAAAACTAAAAACACACACACTATATTTCATCAGATCGTTGGAAGATTACCCCTAGCTAAACCGGCTACTACTTTGCTTTTGCAAATGGTTTGGGGAATACACATTAACATTTACAGACAGGCACATACATTGCTCCTGGCCCCACGCTAAGGGATACCCTGAGTCGTGGGAATCAGAAACAGTAACGTCACACACATACAAAAATCCTGGGTTTTTTTGGCTTCTGTTTAAACGACTACCAAATAATAAAACGACGACCCGAATGGCCGAGTCGGCAGTGTCCCTGCCTACGAAGCCAAGGGTCCCGGGTTCGAGTCCCTGGGGTGCCAAATATTTGTTTGACGAGAGATGTTTGTACCCTAATCATGGTTGTTTATCTATCTAAGTATAATATTTATCTATATAAGTATGTGTATCGTTGTCTAGTACCCAAGATACAGGGAATCCTAGTTTGGGGCTAGATCAATGTGTGTCAATATTGTCTAAGGTATTATAAATAATTCGGTACTACGCCAGGTGAAACAGGTCTTTGACGGCGGCTTTCAATGCTCAATATATATTTCAATACTCAATTCGAAAAGTTCCTACCAATAAATTCTAAATGATTGCCAGAATTCGTAAATGATCGCCAGAATTCGTAAATGATCACCAAATTGTGTTTGGATAAATTATCACCATATTCTTTTTTATGTTCTGTGTACTTAAGTTTATATTAAAGTTTATATTTTGTTGTTCTTACATGTTCAACCTAAAACGAAGGATAAAGGGGGCTTTGCTTCGCTCACCCCCTTTACCCTTCACCTAAGCTATCGCAGAATTTTGCCCTGATATTTTCTGCAAATTTTGGTGATCATTTACCCATTTTGGGTAAGAAAAAAATATGTTGGTGATCATGATATTTGTTGCCGTTTTTTTCTGTATCCCCAGCCGGGGATCGAACCCGAACCTCTCACATGATAGGCGGATTCATAACCCCAACGCCACAGAGGTTCTCTTCGTGAAGACATTAACGGAGTCGCAAGATTGTAAGCATCCGCGACCGCAGACTCCGTGTTGACTCTGGAACGAGTTGGCCTGCTAGAGAAGTCCGACGGTTGGGAAATTTCCCAGATATTTTTCGAGCAGATCATTAAAACAAATCTTCTCTCACAACCTTGAATTTTAGTTTAATTCTTTAAGTATTAATAATACAAAATAAACTACATCTCTTAACATTTGGTATATTTTTTTTCTTTTTGTTTTTAAGTGTTTTAAGCTGGATACCCGAACCCAGATAATAAACCATTAGTTATAATAAAATAAAAAGGTACTATCGTAATCCGGTTACTAACACTAATTTACCACTGAATGACGCTGTATTAGAACTACCCATTGGCATACAAACCCATCTGGGTTTTGCCAACGATGGGCATAAATATTGTTTTTTTTTTATAACGTTTTTAAACAATGAACAAAAAAAAGGCAAAAAATTGTGGAAAAAAATCCGTATTCTATATTAATTTTGACCTAAAGTGGAAATAAGTACTTTGGGAAATAGGAGTATTTAATAGCTGGGAAAATGTGGGCGCTTCTATGCCTCTGCCACCCCATATTGGACTTATTGCAAGTAGGCAAAAATAATGCACTTTTAAAAGTCTATCACTTAAGGAGAAAAATAAAAAATACATCACATACGATCAGCTAAACTAATGAGTACGTAACTGATTATGGTTTGAGTTTGAAAAAGGAAATCCCTTTTAAGTGGTGATTCATGGCTGAATATCGCAAACGTAAAGAAAACTCCATAATCTCTACCAGTGTGCTTCGGAAATACACCAGTCAGGAAAGGCAACCAATAAACAAAAACAATCCTGACACAATCAATCCCACAAGGCAGTGTCCTGGGGTGCTTCATGTTTTTGATCTACATAAATGACCTACCAAAATCGATTAATATCCCATGCACCCTTTTCGCTGACGACATATCGCTTGTACTACCGTGTAATGATGATATAGAACTTGTACAATTATTAAATTCAAATCTAACTAAACTAACAAACTGGCTCAATGATCATAATTTGGAGATAAACTTTAGTAAAACTAAACTCATGCAATTCAGACCTCACCAAAAACGCCCTCTTGACATAAACTACGCTTTTAATAAAACACCAATAGAACTCGTTGATTCCTACTGCCTCCTAGTGTAACGGCCCCAGGGCTAAAGGTCGTAGCCGCCGCTACCAGTAGCTATGATCGTCTATTCTTTCTATCCCAAAATGAGAGGACCCGATTCAGCTGTAAGATTTGTAAGTAAGAATGATAAGTCTGAATTTCTCGTTCGCGCTGAAATTCGTCAGGCGTACAATAGTCGAACGAAGATTGGTTCAGGAATTTACAGTTTCAAGTTAGACAGAGAAAGCATATATGTCCGCGAGCCGGTAATTCGCATCAGTCAGCGGTGTATTGCGCCAAAACGATCGTTGTTATATTTTATGTGATGGCACCATCTGGTTTTTGTATATATGAGCGCCTTGGAACATCTTTTGTTTTAGTTTTAGTTTTAGTGATCGATCACAGTTATAGTATAGATATCCGTCGTAGTTTTACGACGTGAGTACTCAATGATATTTCATGTGCTCGCTAGTAGCGGCTTGTGGTGGTTCCAATTATATATTTGATTCACGGCAATAACGATCCGAAAAGACCGGTTTACACAATTGCGATTTGAGTTCCGAAATGGGTTCTGAACTAGCGGTTACCTCAAAAGGTCCGTAACGTTTTGAAACCTTCAACTCAGCGCAATTTGAGCTGGATGTTATCGAAACGCAAGCATTATTGTTTTAGGATATCTAACCCACACCATAGCGAAGTGCATAATTCGATAAATACCGAACTATGAATTCCACTAGCCGCAGCACGTCCTGGGCTGAGCCAAATCATATATACCGACTCAACTTACACATTAGATATCCAGCGAAATTTACATTTAATTTAAAAATGCAACTTGAATCCAATCTGACCCAAGGCAATGCAAAACACCTACCCGGACCTAAACAATGAACTTTAGACTGTAAATTGATCTCTTCGCGCGTCCCCGACAGCACTCAAATGTCAAAATATCAACAGGATATGTTATCTGTGTTGACACCGGTTTAACTTTGTTCTGAATTTGTTATTTCCATCCGCGGAACCTCATCGTTCAAACAGTCTCTCTATGCCCTGACAACCTAGGTTTAGCCGCAACTAAACTCCTGTCTAGCCTAGTCTAAAAACCTAGTGTTATACCACGTCCATCATCGACACCACTCGAAAATGGTTGAGTTTGATTTGAATGTGCTTGAATGTTTAACGACTGTGTGTGTGGGAATTTCAAAGCTCGCTAGTCGAAGGAATGAGGAGAGGATTAGCCCGCGAATATCCTAAGAGCCA
The DNA here is from genome assembly GCA_949825045.1 of Argyresthia goedartella. NCBI lineage: Eukaryota > Metazoa > Arthropoda > Insecta > Lepidoptera > Argyresthiidae > Argyresthia > Argyresthia goedartella. Next base: position 1,644,792 of record OX463811.1, on the reverse strand, counting down.
ATCCAGGAACCCTATGGTGAAGGAATAAGGAATTTAGGGTCGCTCCAAGCCCAGACTCAGACTCAGATAAATTGACTTAAAAGTTCTTTCCTAACGACCCAAGGATAGTTTTGGAATTTGGGGTAGGTTTATATAAAGGTTAGGAACCGAGGTATATCTCGGCGCTTCAGACACTCACGAAAACCCACTGAAACTTCGCAATCACAAATTCGTATAGTTCTGACGCGTAACACGGCAGACAAAAACTGTTTAGAACTCGTGAAGACGACTGTCACAGCGGCTAGACGAAGAGACTGAATGCTCTCCCTTCCCCCACAATTGTATTTATACGCCCCACATGCGTCCTTTGCGAAAACGCTCTGCCCAAGCGAAGCTTCTTATCACCAACTACACAGGGTCTAATTTCAACCATGCCATGCAGATCCGCCGTTCTACAAATTGTGTGTACGCATATTCACTATGATCAACCGTAGGTGATCACTCAAATCATTTGGTACTGCCGACACACAGAATCTGTTGATCGCTGACCAATAAAAGCTTGTTGCGATTAATTAAGCATTACCCGACCACTAGCTGCGCGTAGCAAAAGACCACTAGAATGATATTCAATCCAGAGGTGTCAGACCCTCCATATCATACCTCAATCGCAATTGTATATTTGCAATCTACATAATAGCTTTCTCCGTATCGTTCCATAATAACCTTTCATTATTTAGTTATTCATAATTTTATTCAACGCGCAGCCAAATCGGCTCTGATTTCTACACATCTCGCAGGAATGCGACAAAAAAAACTTGGCCTGAAAACTTCCACGAATCAACCCACGCATCGGCTCTGTTTTTTTTGCTAACTTTGCCAGTAAGCTACACAAAACCCCCAAACGTTATCTGAACCGATTCTCGTATTCAAAACAGCGCGGCGTTGGGCTAGCCCTCTATCACGCAGAATGAAGTATCTAATGTACCGACTCTCGTGTACCATTACAGCCCCCTCCCAGACCTTGAGACACTGTTTATCTCAGTTAACATGGCGCAAGGATCTCATTACCACTATGCTACCCATACTTTGTACATATCTACTCTATATGTTCGGACATCTCAAATCATGTACACCGACCGGTGAATCTGTCAATTATGTATATAATATTTACACAACTCGATTGAGTTCTCTCCTGTCTTATCTTATTTATCTATCTTACTATACAACCTCGCTTACCCGCAATTTATCCTAATTCGTATTACTATATATATACAAATTGGGTTTTTTTTTTTGTTTTTTTTTGTTTTAGTTTCCAAACCATGCAAGATCCTTAAATCTACAAAGTAGTTACTCAAATTTACAGCTTACAGCTTAATTATATAACCTTTATACACTATCTTATTTATCTACGCCCTTATTCGTCCTCACATAATACCTGGCTATATTTATAGTATTGAAGTTACCCAATATCTCATTTGAACCCGGATCTACTAACGTATAACAGTTAGGATATACCACTGCCGAAATAACATAAGGCCCTTTATACAACAACGAAAATTTCCGCATGATTTTATGTTCTTTATTTGAACGCACAAAGGTCTTAAGTTTCACATAATCACCTATACGATAGACCTCTAACTTACGCCGTTTGTCCGCCTGTCGCTTACGTCGTTCACTAGAACTTTTAGAGTTTTCTATCGCTACATTCCGCACCTGTTCCGAATCTCGCACACTATGGCCTGATAACCATTCATCGCCTAATTCCTTGTCAATAGTTAACGGTTCCCGCCTACCAAACGCTAACTCATTAGGCGCAAAGCCTGTGCTTGTGTGTTCGATATTATTATAGCAATTCTGAATGCCCGGTAACACGTCTACCCAACTACGATTACTTCCGCCGCAATAAGTTCTAATCAGCCGACCTAGCTCGCGATTCACTCTTTCTACGCTATTAGAATTTGGACAATACACCGACGTATGAGTGACCCGAATCCCCAGCTGTTTGAGTCCAAATTCCCAAACTTTCGATATGAACTGTGGTCCTGAGTCCGTAATTATAGTTTCGATAGGTATTTCCCTATGAAATCTCTTTGTACAAGCGAGCACGCTCCTACCTGTCGCTTTTCGCATTGGATATAATTTTATTACTTTACTGTACACGTCTTGAATCACATATATATATTGATATCCGAATTTACCTACGGGCAATGGCCCATAAAGGTCCGAGAAAACTTTCTCACCCAACTTTTCCGCCAACACCGGTGTACAAGGACCAACGGTATTGTTAGTACTTGGTTTGACCTTTTGACATATGTCACAACTTCTTATCACCGCGCTTATCACCCTACTCATATGAAGAAAATAATATCTGTCCTTCATCAGTGCTAATATTTTATATCTGCCGTAGTGACCTATTTCTTCATGTATGTGTAAAATAAGTTCCTCCTGTAGTGATTTCGGAATTACTAGCAACTGTACGTTCCGCTTCGGCACGTGAAAATATAACGTATCACCTACTAGCTTATAATTTTCAAAACCTCTTGTCCCCGTATCTACTACATTACGTCTGATACAACCGCTAATTCGATTTAACCGCTCATCTTCGCTTTGTAATCTCGCAATGTCCCGTAAACTCGAAATAACACTTGCGGTATTCGATGCCTGAAACCAGAATATCCCCGGCTGAACATTTGTACTGTCAATCATGCCTCCAGGTCCCGCTATCTGCCTGCTTAGCGTGTCGGCAATTTGATTATCAGTCCCTCGCACAAATTCTATGTCGTAATCGAATTGCTCTAAAAACATAATCCACCTCGTTACGCGTGCACCCAATAAAGTCCACGACTTAATGAACGTCAAACTTTTATGATCAGTTCTAATAATAACTTTTTCTCCCCGCAAGTATATCTCAAATCGCTTTAAAGTGTATATAACTGCATACATTTCCTGTTCACTGATCGACCATCTAGTCTGGGCACCCTTGAATGCCTGCGAACAGAACCCTATAATTAGTTCCTGGCCCGATTCATCTAATTGATAAACATAGCCCCCAATTCCTATAGCGCTGGCGTCACATTGAACATAATATGTTTTTCCCGCCAATGGCTGACTCAAAATTATACTTTCTGAGAATTGGTTTTTTATCTCGTCAAAAGCACTTTGCATCTGCGCACTCCAGACGAACTTGACTCAAGACCGCAATAAATTGTACAAGGGCTGTGTTAATGTTCCAAAATTTTTTATAAACCTCCGAAAGTAATTTATGAACCCCAAAAACGCCCTCAATTGCCTGACAGTTCTGGGTGACGGATATAATTTAAGTGTTTCAATTTTGTCCGGGTCCATCTGCAAACCTTGTGTAGACAAAATATGCCCCAATAACTTGACCTTTTTTTGTGCAAACTCGCATTTTTTTAGTTTGCATGTGAAGCCCGCGTCATTCAATTTACTCAGAACCGTGTCCACTTGAGACAAATGCTGTTCGAAGTCACCCTCAGTTAAAATTGCCAAATCGTCAACAAAATTTAAACAATATGACCTAACCTCTGGCCCTAGAATTAAGTCCATCGCCCTCGAAAATGAACCCACACTGGTTTTCAACCCCTGAGGTAAAACGTTGTAAACATAACTTCTGCCTTGATATACAAAACCCGTGTATCGTTTAGATTCGTCTGATAATGGTATAGAAAAATACGCATCTTTGATATCAATAACACCTATGTAATTTATCCGGCGCCCGGATTGCAATATCTCACTCATTAAAGGTGTGGTTTCAACCTCACCAACCATTCCCATGTTTAATTGTCGTGCATCTAGAAGAATACGGACCTCTCCTGTTTTCTTTAATGTACAAGTCAATGGACTGCTGAAATCCGTAGATTGCCTGCTAATAATACCTATCAATTCCATCTCTTCCAAACGTTTTGTTACTTTATCGCGATATGCGAACGGTATGGGATAGCTTCGTTTTACGAAAGGCGTTTCATCTCTCATTTTTATCTCATGTATATATTTATTTGTCCGACCTATCCTATCGCTAAACAACTCTGCATGTTTATTTAACACCGGCAATAACCTTGTTTTGTGTTCAACAGGTATTGATGAATTATTCACATATTCCTCTATCATATTTCTACTGGTATCTTGGTTCTGTACTTCCATTGTACAACAGCAAAAATCCTGATTAGGGCCAGTACCTAATGGTATTTCACACATCCGCCCGGCGCTTCGTATAATTAGCCTCTTATTACCCTCACACGTTAAACTGGCTCGCGTCTGTTGTATAAAATCAAACCCCAAAATTAAATCTTTAGGCACCCTTGTTAATACTAGCATTGGAGTATCGATAACGCATTCACCTATTGTTAATGGTAACGTTACTAATTTATCAACCTTTTCCTTACTGACTCCAAACGCACCTGTGATTCTCAAACTTGGAATCGGTATTTCCGTCGGTTTTCCCAATTGACTGCATACTTCTTCGTATACTCTCCGACTTATTACACTGATTTCGCTCCCCGAATCAATCAAACTCCTTACAACAATATTCCCAATACGCACATCTATCTCAGGTAATGTCAAAGTACTACATAACTCGCGCCCACACTCAGTCGAATCGTCGTCTCTGAATATCGTATGTAAACGTCTGTCATTGCGGCCTATACAATTCAATCTAGATTTTTCATCTAAACACACGGCATATCCGTGCGCTTTATGCGCTAGTAATTGAATAAATTCATTCACACCCACGTTCGAATCCAAATTACACAAATCATACAATCTATGCTTTTTTCCAATTTGATCGGCTGTCCACCCGAACCGTAATAAGTATCTGAGCGCGAACGACCCGCGCGAGTCCACTAGTTTTTTGAATTCTGACTTATCGCATTATTCCTGTCACTTGAACTTTGCCCTGCCTCTGTATCTCCTGAACCCCTCTGAAACCCTATTGCCTTGAAGCTAGGCTGCGGCTGCCTGCCTCTACAGCGAAAATAACCGCGACCACGCGTCCCAAATTCGTTTCGCGCCTTCGTTACCGCGTTATAATTATTACTACGACTTATCGCGTTATAACGTAACGTATTTACCCGCATAGCTCGATATTGCCCACGCATATAGCTATCCCGCCTCACGTTATTCGTATTCATAGGTTCCGAACCATGTATCGCACTTAATCCCCCATCGACATTCCGTTCTAAATGCCGAAGGAATTCGACCGCATCACGTATAGACATTGCCTCTTTCCTAGCAAAAAACGCTACCTGAATATCACGCGGCAACTGTCTGAAAATCGTGTTGATTTTCTCCGTATCAGTAAACGGTATCGTAAGCTCATATATGCTATTCAATTGAGAGGCAAAGAATTCTTCCATACTTTGTCCTTTCTTAGAATCAAACTTCGCAGTTAGGAATCTTTGCTTAATTAATTCCTGTTCATTATCACCCCAGAATACCTCTCTGAAATCTTTTTCAAAATCCGAATAGGTTCGCCATGAGTCTCTGTATATGCTCATTCGAACTTTCGCAATTCCTACCAAACTATCCGTTGCCCATATCAAAGCCCTAGAACTATCTCCCGAGACGTTAATATAAGCCTTTAAATCTCTTAAGAAAATCATCGGATTTTCCGAATTCCGCCCATCGAATGTCGGCAACTTCTGTGTCATTTTCACAATGCATGATTGACGTTTTTCTACCGATTGTTCAAACGTCTCTAGTTCCTGTCTGTCAGTCTGTCTGTCCGAAGTCCTACTAGCATTGCTCGCGCTGGAACCCCTTTCCAAACTGTCTAATCTTTTCACTATTTCAGATAACAATTGCGTCACCTGCCCTGACGCCATTTCACTTGTGTGTGAAAGTGAATTTTGCGCTACCCGACTATCGCTTTTTCTACGCCGGCCGGCCATTATTCCTATTAAACCGCCGTAGCTCGTACAAAGAATTGTGAAAACAATGCCCTTTTTGCTTATTTCTTATTTACAAACTGAACTGTTTAAAATCGTTTCTACATTGTGTTATTTTTAAAAGTAACGCGTTAGACCTTGATTCTTTTAGAATATCTAGGAATATCTAGGTATCAGACTATCTAGGATATCCTTCCGTCTCGGCACCAAAAATCTGTAACGGCCCCAGGGCTAAAGGTCGTAGCCGCCGCTACCAGTAGCTATGATCGTCTATTCTTTCTATCCCAAAATGAGAGGACCCGATTCAGCTGTAAGATTTGTAAGTAAGAATGATAAGTCTGAATTTCTCGTTCGCGCTGAAATTCGTCAGGCGTACAATAGTCGAACGAAGATTGGTTCAGGAATTTACAGTTTCAAGTTAGACAGAGAAAGCATATATGTCCGCGAGCCGGTAATTCGCATCAGTCAGCGGTGTATTGCGCCAAAACGATCGTTGTTATATTTTATGTGATGGCACCATCTGGTTTTTGTATATATGAGCGCCTTGGAACATCTTTTGTTTTAGTTTTAGTTTTAGTGATCGATCACAGTTATAGTATAGATATCCGTCGTAGTTTTACGACGTGAGTACTCAATGATATTTCATGTGCTCGCTAGTAGCGGCTTGTGGTGGTTCCAATTATATATTTGATTCACGGCAATAACGATCCGAAAAGACCGGTTTACACAATTGCGATTTGAGTTCCGAAATGGGTTCTGAACTAGCGGTTACCTCAAAAGGTCCGTAACGTTTTGAAACCTTCAACTCAGCGCAATTTGAGCTGGATGTTATCGAAACGCAAGCATTATTGTTTTAGGATATCTAACCCACACCATAGCGAAGTGCATAATTCGATAAATACCGAACTATGAATTCCACTAGCCGCAGCACGTCCTGGGCTGAGCCAAATCATATATACCGACTCAACTTACACATTAGATATCCAGCGAAATTTACATTTAATTTAAAAATGCAACTTGAATCCAATCTGACCCAAGGCAATGCAAAACACCTACCCGGACCTAAACAATGAACTTTAGACTGTAAATTGATCTCTTCGCGCGTCCCCGACAGCACTCAAATGTCAAAATATCAACAGGATATGTTATCTGTGTTGACACCGGTTTAACTTTGTTCTGAATTTGTTATTTCCATCCGCGGAACCTCATCGATCAAACAGTCTCCCTATGCCCTGACAACCTAGGTTTAGCCGCAACTAAACTCCTGTCTAGCCTAGTCTAAAAACCTAGTGTTATACCACGTCCATCATCGACACCACTCGAAAATGGTTGAGTTTGATTTGAATGTGCTTGAATGTTTAACGACTGTGTGTGTTTAACGAATGCGACAAAAAAAACTTGGCCTGAAAACTTCCACGAATCAACCCACGCATCGGCTCTGTTTTTTTTGCTAACTTTGCCAGTAAGCTACACAAAACCCCCAAACGTTATCTGAACCGATTCTCGTATTCAAAACAGCGCGGCGTTGGGCTAGCCCTCTATCACGCAGAATGAAGTATCTAATGTACCGACTCTCGTGTACCATTACACTAGGAATTGAAATAGATAGCAACCTACATTGGAAATATCATATCAAGAAAGTGGCTAGTAAACTATCAAGCTTTACATATGCTCTATCGGAACTAAAGAGAACTACAAACAAAAAAAGTGCTCTATGTGCTTACTTTGCTTACGCACAGTCTTGGCTGTCTTATGGTGTCCTCCTCTGGGGCAACAGCACGGATGCAAAGCAATTATTCTTAATACAAAAGAAGTGTATCCGAATTATCGCTAACATTGACATAATGACGAGCTGCAGACCATATTTCGATAAATTAAATATTCTCACACTAACTTCACTTTATATTTTAGAAGCATGCGCATTTGTGAAAAATAATGATCAACTCTTCCCCTTATACACAAGACCAGAAGGATTAAGACCACATAAAAGATTGGCAACATGCTCATCGAAATTACATTTAGTTCATTCAGGCCCCCGCTCGATGGCTGCCAAAATATTTAATTGTATACCGAAATCAATTCAGTCTATAGAAAAAATTAATGTATTTAAAAATGCCCTTAATAAATACTTAGTACGAAAAAGTTATTATACTCTACAAGAGTTTTTTGATGAACATGGCAAAAACTAGGTTTGGAGCTTGTGAGACTTGTGTTATTATATCTTAAGTAAAAGTAAAATATATTCTGTTATTGTTCTTGTTTTAGAGAGTCTATGAAAATTAATAATAAATAAAATAAGTAATCTAGGTAGTAAGTAAGAATTTAAGTTATAACCTTTTATAATCCTAAGTTAGCAGCGCCCTAGCAGGGTTCTTGTTTGTTCCTGAAAATACTTATCTAAGACCCTATGTACAACAAGAAAGCTAATAAACGTCTATTCTATTCTATTCTATTCTAAACTTTACAGCGATTTTTAAATTTCCGTCATATTTTTTTATGCTACAATGTACAATATAAAAGTGATCTAATTTAATTACAATATTATAATTTCGTATCTATAAGTGCCAATAAGGTGTCTCAAAATAACAATAAAAAAAAAGAAAGAAATAAAAACAAACAAAAGCTGTAAGTAATGAACATAACTTAAGAGAAACCAGACTGGACCAGTCCCCCCAAGCAGCACCCGTTCACGAGTATGACTTGTGCACCAGCCATCACCCCCCTCGCTATATTTGAGGGAGAGGAGCAAAGCGCTGTCGCTGTTTGTTTTAATGTTGGTACCTGTCTTGCATCGAACGCATTTGTGTGACTACTGAGCATGCCTCAACTCTCGCTGCGTCGCATATACTAAGTCACGTGACGACGCCATTAACGCAAGAATATGCCGGGACTCTCGACGCGAGTCTCGCTGTTGACTCTGTCCTGCCCCTGATATCGTCTGCTGGCTGGTAGGGGTGGATGTCAAGGCAGAATTTCCCTGGTTTGGGTAATTTCCCAGGGCAAATCAGGCAATCGATAAACTTTTGTTAAAATAGCAGGAATATTTTTTTTGAACAGCTGACCATACCGGCGGATAATTAGGTAATGGCTGATAAATACACTTATAATATAATACTGCCCCAAATTCTCCGGAGGTAACTTCTATAATATAATACCGGACAATTCCTGAATAAAGTATGTAAGAAACTATACCTAGGTTACCGTTTAATAGAAAAAACGAGAACATTTTTATTGTATTTATTTCTCGATGGAATACATTTCCGTTCAACTTTATTGTGTGTAAACATAACAATCAGAAAAACAGAATCCATAGACCAATTTGCAAGTAGTTGAACAGAATTAATTTATCACCAAAACGGGTAAATTCCAACAAACCCCAATACACCCCAACAATGCCGCATCATTACAGTCCGCCGGCATGCCTCGCATATAAGGACAAGGATGACTAACAATGGAGACGGCAACTTTTATGTTGCCCTCAGCCGAAATATAAGTTTTACGGCCGATTTCACCAACGATGCCTATCTTTTAGGGGACACTTTATTTCTTTCAGGGGCCACCTAGCGGTTGTTTCGATTTTCCCTAAGTGTAAGGGTCATCTAGGCTCACTGAGGACCCCTAAATAGCTAAGAAAAAGAAATAAGTGTCCCTTAACTGTTGGTGAATTCGGGCAATAAGGTTCCGAAGGGGACCCTATTAATAAGCCTCCACTCTCCGCCTGTCTCTCCGTCTGTCCATCAGGAGGCTGTCGCTTATGAACCCTAAAAAAAACATAGAACGTATATTTCTATTACCGCTACTCATATAACAACAAATAATTAATTACGCGTGTTTGAATTACATAAAAGAGACAGGTTTTTGCTTTTTCTTGTCCGATCGTGTGCTTTTCCGACTCGCACTTGACCGGTTTTTATTATTTTAGCCTGGAGGGGTGTGCTGTCGTTCGTGACGTCAGTAAGGCACAATATTTCAGTGCTGGGACGTTTCTCTCTGTGTTTTGTTATGTGTAATTAAAAAATGACTTATTTACTTTTTAGTACATTGTATGGGGTATTTCTTTCATCAATTAGCGTTTGGTCGCTCGTGCTCGATTCACTTACCTGACAGGTAAAGCGACTCGGAACTTGATTGCATTTTTTAAATGATAAATGTCAAATAGCGGTTTGATTCTTTCAAATCCTTAAAAAATATAGTCGAAATCGCAATCAATGTGCCTTGAGGTCATTTCGTAATTTAATTGGGACGTCATCACGACACGGACGATTGCTTCGATTGCAAAGGCATATAAAGGAGAGAAAGTTGTCATCTGTCGGATCCTTTTAAGGTTTCCTTAGAGAAACAAGGAACCTTTGTAGTTTCGTCAAGTCTGTCCGTCCGTCCGTCCGTATGTCACAGCAACTTTATGCAGAAACTATTAGGTTTCACAGTTGAAACTTGGTATGTAGATGTATTTTGTGAACCGCTATATGATTTTTAAACAAAAATTGGAAAATTAAAATAAAAAAAATATTATTTCCATCAAACCTACATGTGTGGGGTGTTTATAGATAGGTATTTAAAAATGACGTTGAGGTTCCTGAAATATATATGTCACCGGAAAATAATACGATCCGCAAGTTTATAAATTTCCTAATTTTTTTTCCGCAAGTTTATAAATATACTAACCTAACCTAACCTAACCTAACCTAACATAACCTAACCTAACCTAACCTAGCCTAATATTATCTAAAAGGAAGTTTATAAATTTCCTAGGAAAGGAAAGTTTATAAACTTGCGGATCGTATTATTTTCCGGTGACATATATATATATTTTACTTTCTTCCTACTTTATACTTTATTGCACAAAAACAGAAGATACAGATACATCGAAATGGAAACTAGGTGTACAAAGGCGAGCTTATCTCTAAAAATAGATTTCTTCCAGCAAACCTAATATGGACATAATACTTGAAAGAACAGGTACACCTATGTGCACAACGTTAAAATATTAAAATAATAAACTACTTACTAATATTTACATAAATACATAATATCTATACAAATAGACAAAATTATACTACAGAATATATATCGAAACAATATACCTACATAAGTCTAGTATGGAAGAGAAACAGTGTTCTTTCAAGCGAATTTTAAAAATAGAAAGTGACTGGGTGTCTCTGATAGCCCTAGGAAGTTTGTTCCAGAGCCTGATAGCTCGTAGTCTGAACCCATGTTCATATAAATAAAACCTTGGACACTATTTACACACATTGATCTAGCCCCAAACTAGGATTCCCTGTATCTTGGGTACTAGACTACGATACACATACTTATATAGACAAATATTATACTTAGATAGATAAACAACCACGACTAGGGGGTACAAACAACCGTTCTCATCAAACAAATATTTGCCCCCACCGGGACTCGAACCCGGGACCCTTAGCTTCGTAGGCAGGGTCACTGCCGTCTCGGCCATTCGGGTCGTCCATATGCGACTGTATTGGGTTGTGTTTCCTCAAAGTAAATTGGAATGGCGCCTCCCGCACTGATTATTCTGATCTCGTGCGGCGCCGTCATCCGGATGTCACTTCATTAATATTGACAATACCGACGGGGGGGCAGTAGAGGGGAGAGGGGAAGTATAATGGTGTGGGGCGGGCTCGGTGCTGCTAAGGGTTATTGGAGTTTTGGCAGTCGATCAGTTAAGAAGTGAGATAGTCCCTCAATTTTCACTTTTAAGACAAGATTGAAAGAGCATTTCCTTTCTCTTTCGTGATAGGTACTTTCATATATGTATATATAAGTAGTATATGTTTGATATATATTTTATTTTTTGCTTTTGTATTTTATTTAGTGTATATCATTTATTACATTTTTATGTTTTAGTTGTAAACAATTAGATGTGTACAGTTTTATTGCGCACTAGGACTCTCCTGTTGCACAATTTTTCCTGTCCTGCGTAGGTTTGCTGGTAGAAATCTCTCTTTAGAGATAAGCTCGCCTTTGCTCATAATATGTTTTGTTACCTTACTATTAAGATTTCTGTGCAATAAAGAATATGAATATGAAAGTGAAAGAAATTGACTGTTGTTATTATTTCTTACTTGCTGCCCGTGGCGCGGCTTCGCAACGCGTTTTGAGTATTCTCATAGTCCGACGTTATAAAACTAATCGTTTATCATTTTAGAGGCACCTTCTTAGGTTTCTGAAATCCATATCGACATTGTCAGCCCTTTGTTGAGCATAATACGCATCAGACCTCGGATTAACTAAACTCTTTGTTAATAAACTTTATGGATCGCACTGTCAAACATTAGTTCCGCTACCAACAAAGAGGTTGAATGTAGTAAATAAATAATCAACGACGAAGGAGTTTGAGTGATGCTTGATCTATGGCTACCAACGCCATCTAGCGAAAGAGGCTGAACTTTCTGAACAAAATATTTTTCGAGTCTTTAGGATTCCGTACCCGAAGGGTACCAAACGAGTCCCTATTACTAAGCCTCCGCTGTCCGTCTGTCTGTCCGTCTGTTACCAGACTGTATCTCATGAACCGTGATAGTAAGACGGATGAAATTTTCACAGATCATGTATTTATGTTGCCGCTATAATAAGAAATACAAAAAAACAGAACAACATAAATATTTAAGGGGGCTCCCATACAACAATACTTTCAATACCACATACAAACTTATGAATGCACCTGATTACGTGCATGGAGTGTGAAAGTGGCCGCATCAATAACTTTGTAAACAACATTTTGCTATCTAAAATCCAAACTATTCACTCCACACCGTCCCTACCATTGTACGGCGGTACGAAACTCTTCATGCTTGCTTGATGATTCGCTATTCCTAAATAGTATTCCGTGGTTATTCGCTCAACGTAAGGTGACTAGGTCAAAAGGGTAAAAAAACGGGTACTTAAAACTAAAAAGTGAACTGAATAACTTCCGAGCAACCATACACCTACGGTATTCTAATTTAAATAACTTTCCTTTGAAGAGACGTCATACCTGGATCATGTTCCACAAATCCCCATTACAGGTAACCATTATTTGATTTGTAAACTTACATACATACCTATGATGTAATTTGAATTTGAATTTGAATAATACTTTATTGCACAAAACAGTGATAACAAAAAAAATATAAAGGAAAGAACATGCACAAAGGCGAGCAAATCTCTAACAAAAGATCTCTTCCAGCAAACCTAGAGTGGAGAGGAAAAAAATAAACTAAAGGTAGAACTATGTGCACAACAATAAAAATGTTAATAAAATAATAAACTACTTACCAATATCTACATAATACTTAAAATAATGCTATACATAAATAAGTAACATATACATAAATAGTAGATACAAATAAATACTAATACTTATCGTGGAAGAGTGTTCTTTCAAACGACTTCTAAAAGTGTGAATTGACGGACTGTCTCTGATGGCGCTGGGGAGTTTGTTCCAGAGACTGATAGCTCATAATGAAGGTTTCCTCAAGATGTTTTTCCATCACCGTTAGAACGTCCGTATAATGTACTCAAGATAAATTAATTATCTCAATGGAACATGGTCAGGAATCGAACCTGCATCTCCTGTGTGAGAAGCCAGCGTGAGACCCATTAGACCACGGAGCTCTGTATCATTAAATATTTATTTATTTTGGGATAGAAAAGCTTCACTTAAGTTGACTTACCGCGCGTTTAGTGTCCAACCGACAAAGTTTTACGGTCCAAAGGGCACGGATCGTTAAAAGTACTCGTACCCTTTTTAATAATCTGTACTAATGCTGAAAGCTAAAAGCGTACTAAGGTTGAAAAGAATAAATAAGCGTGTAGCTCTGTACACGTAAGAGTTTGTAAAACTTCAGACTACAGAACTTAAAGTTTAGAGGTTAGGTTTGGTTATGAACTAATTGGCTGTATGGTCGAAACCAAAGCCTGTTCAGGTTGACGAAGAATAAAAAAAAAACGCTCAAGTGCGAGTAAGACATCGGACCCGCAAATGAAGGTTCCATACCATTGTACACGAAAAAACGTAAAACGACACTCTTTTTTACGAGTACATATACCTATTTAATTTTTAATTGTAAACTATTAATTACGGTGGGACTACATTCAAGGCCTTTCATCAAAACATTGAAAAATAGTTTTGTGTATGTAGTATCTAAGTATTAAACTTTGTACTCAGGTTAACGAAACTCTTTGCTCATTGAAACCGGAAGTGGATAGAAATTGAGTAACTTATTTGCAGAAATAAAATGAAATATGATAAAAAACTTCATATTATTTATGATAATTCGAATGAGCAATTATTAATCATATAATTGACAATTAACTTAGCTCAAAACTCAATAACTGCAATTAAAAATCTTTTCAGATAAGATCGGGAGAGTTCATTTTTCACCGATAAACAAATAAAACAAAATGGCTAAGAAAATGGCCATACCAATAATTTCTTCTATGGGTACTTCTTTTAATTCTAGAAGATCGGTATGTTTCATTATTTGTTGCTGTTGCGGCAACAGAAATGCACATTCTGTGAACATTTCAGCTCTCTACCTATTTCGGTTGATCCGATAGAGCCCGGTGACGGACGGACGGACAGCGGAAGCTTAGTAATAGGGTCCCGTTTGGAACCCTACAACAAATGGCGTTTGTTTTGTTCGGAGCATTTCGAACAAAACAAAATTGCTAGAATAATTTCCAACGTAATTATGTTATTGTTCTGTTGATTTTGCTCTGCCTAATTAACGTTTTTTATTACGACTTTGATTTCTATATAACCTGCCCGTTAACCTCTCCAAGCCGGATGACATTGCCCCGTTATAGGTTTTGAATGTTATTATTACCATGTTATTAGCTTCAAAATCGCGGTGCCTCAACCAGGTCTAGGCGTCCAGTGATAAGGCGTTTTTAAACGACCTCCGTGGCGTTGGGATCGAGGCTTTGGTCCCCAAGCGAGAGGTCGCGTTCGACTCCCGGCTGGGGAGGGGGGAGTGTAACTCCCCAGGTCTTGTATGTTTGTATGTATGTGACGCCACTGCTTCTGGTCCTCACGACACAGGGTATGCTACTGTGGTGACAGAGGCCTGTGTGTAAAAAACACCAATAAAAACCGGGTAAAATAGCACTTTCTCTCTCTTTTGTGATAGTTGTAGTATGTATATTAGTGGCCCTGTGGGCAGTAGAGCTCGCTAACAGGGGGGACTGTGAACCAATTTATAGGTAAGTATTTTAGATTCAACCAAAATCAAGTAGTAAAATAGCCGCACCAATAACTTTGTAAACTACATTTTGCGATTTAAAATACAATCTATTGACTTTTCACGAAAATAGTTATAGTCTATTTCACTCACTCTCGTGGTCTGTATAGATCCTCTTTACTAATCCGTCTCCTACTTCGAGGAGTCCAAACTTGGTATGTTTTGGATATATTTCTTGGATTTTTAGAAAACAGGCGGCCGAAAGGAGCCGTTTAATTTGATACCCCATACGATAGGTTTAAAAAAAACCCATACAAAAAAATTATGACGTCATAACTCCAAAGGGGAAAATCGAAAAAAGCTCTCGACAAAAAAATAACTTAATTCAAGGAACACGTGTGCCAAGTTTTGTGAGGATCGCTTGAAAACTGTGGCCCCTAGACCGGAACTGACAGACACACATACAGACAGACGAAAGCAAAATCGGCCTCCTATCTTGTCGAAATGGAGCCCTTCGCTTGCTTGGTCAATTATTATTATATGTAAACTGTATGTAGAGGTGTATGTATGTTTTGGTACTTATTTAGTAGTTTGGTATATACGAGTATGTATTTTAATTACCGTATTTAATAGATATGTAATTTACTTATATGTATTTTATAATTGTTTAGATATTTTGCACCGCCTACCTGCCCTTTCTTGATAAAATTTCCTGTCATGCCTTGGTTTGCTGGAAGAAATCTCTTTCTAGAGATAAGCTCGCCTTAGTGCATATGTTTTCTCTTAATGTATCTTTTTAAATAACTGTGTTCGATAAAGAATTATGAATTATGAATAAATTAAAAAAAAACAAAGCGCTTCCAAAAACCTTTCAACTGTGGCTCCAGCAGAAATAACTACCAGATTGAAAAAGTGATCGAGTACAGATAAACTGAACATTATATCATTGTAATTAAGAGTCACTGACAGTTCGAGTCGCATACTTGTTCGATGCGTAAGTATTCCTGCTTCCTACACTGTGCGTCCGTGCGTCGGATAGTCCATAAACTTATCCCCCATCAAAAAATCTGACGTCATCCAAAAATCTAGTTTTCAATCAAAGAGGCCTTTGTATCTAGTCGGTCCATAAGTTCTGTCACAAATATTTTGCCGCATAGTAAATAATACCAAGTTTTATTTTATTTAATACTATATATGGTTTGATAGCTCATTAAATACTGATAAATTAGAACGATTATTGGATTTAAATGCTTAAAGCCATATTACACAAATGCTAGTTTCTTCAGAGATTTTGCACTTTTTTAACCAATCAAAAATGCGGACGTGATTAACTTTATCTTTTTTCCATGACTCTTAAAACCTTTCAAACTTACGTGAGATTTTAGTCAGAACCCTCTCTGAACCCGTTACCTTCATTTTGAAGCATAAGATAACTAAGTCTGGGTAAAACTAATTTTCATATTCACATTTTACGTAGTGTACTTGTTGCCCAAAAGATCATTTTTATACGTTTTTCTGAAAACGTAAAAAGTACGTAAAGTTCTCTTTGGGAGCAGTTGGAACTGAAAGCTAACAGAAAATTAAATGCTAGTTGTTAAGCATGGTCTAAAATCGAGGTTTCAGAATAAATAAAAAAAACCTTGTTGGTTATCTGGAACACTGTTTTTTATTAAATTTGTGGTAAGTGGTATTTTTGTCAGTTGCGGCGTGTTTTGGGTTCGCGATTGTCTCAAGTTATAAGGTTTTTTGTCATATTGCGATTATCGTACAAAATGTATTGTATTGCAATTTGATTCGTATAAAATAAGCTTTTTAATCATGTATAATACGAATAAGAAAAAGTTTATTGCTGAGTTTTATTTATCAAAAACCTTGTGACAGAACTTAAGGACCGACTATGTATATATTGACGACCCGAATGGCTGAGTCGGCATTGACCCTGCCTACGAAGCCAAGGGTCCCGGGTTCGAGTCCCGGTGGGGGAAAATATTTGTTTGATGAGAACGGATGTTTGTACCCTAGTCATGGTTGTTTATCTATCTACGTATAATATTTATCTATGTAAGTATGTGTATCGTTGTCGAGTTGTCTACTACCCAAGATACAGGGAATCCTAGTTTGGGGCTAGATCAATGTGTGTAAATAGTGTCCAAGATATTATTATTATTATTATTGTTCCACTTCACAAAATGATGCTTCCCGAGAGTAAATGTACGAGTTACTATCTGTTTAATTTCCCACGCCTACCGAACGGCGTGAGAATCCTGAGGGGGATGTGCCTTTGCCACGTGAGAGAAAAGAAGTGATGAAATTGGTTACTGACCTTGTCTCCGTAGGCAGGAAATCGAAAGCTCGATTCGAGACGGGAATACGGGAAAAGGGCACAGTTTGGGATAGGATATGGAGTGAATCGAAACCTATCGTTGCTGCCGACGCTGTCGCCGGCGTGCTGCCTGCCGTGACCGTGGAGTCGCCGCTACCGATGCGACGATGTCCAATCAACCGGGATCACTTGGCCGCTGACGTGAATCTAATAACCATCAATAGCCCGACGCTATGAGGTAGATTTACACTCTGACCAGGCCCGATGCCTGTATGATAATTGGTACACCGAAATACCATCACGGGGCCCGAGCCGCCATGTTATTCTCACCGATGAGACAGACCAAGAGAAAAAGATTAACCTCCAATTTTACATCTCGTTTCCGATACGAGTGACAGCTGCGGTTCTGTTTCCGTTCCGAGTCGCGCAACAAGAGGAGGTGCGTTCCGAAGCACAAATATTAAACAGTCACCCGCCCGGACAGGCCCGAACCTTCCCTAATCAATAGGAAGGCGAGAAAGTGTTGCGACCGCTCTCTTGAGGACCGAGTCCCCCACCCTGACTTCTGCTGATCGAGGCGTGCCATCCCGACCCGTGTACAAATTGACGATCCGTCCTCGTCTCCATCTCAATGATGGCAGGTTCGCATCCTTAATCAGCACCAAATCACCGACTTGAGGGGGGCTCGTCCGGTCAGTCCACTTAAGGCGCTGCTGCAAGATGTGCAAGTACTCAAGGGACCACCGTTTCCAAAAATCTTGAGCCATCTGCTGCAACATCTGCCACCTAGTTAACCGAGTTAACTTAACATCACCGAATGGGTATTCTGGCAGGGCGTTAAGGGGCTGACCTATCAGGAAGTGACCCGGCGTCAACGCTTCCAAATCATTTGGATCCGAACTGAGCGGGCACAACGGACGCGAGTTCAGTGTCATTTCAATTTTACAGAACAGCGTCGCAAGCTCTTCAAAGCGTAGAGAGGTCTCACCGATGATCCTCGTCAGGTGCGACTTAGCCGATTTAACCGCAGCCTCAAAAATTCCTCCCCAATGAGGACATCCCGGCGGACTGAAAACCCATTCAATCCCTCGTCGGGAGCAAGCCGTACCGATGGCGTCCTGGTTACCGTTCAGGAATTGAGTGACCTCCTGCAGATATCGCCTGGCTCCGACAAAATTTGTGCCGTTGTCCGAACGGATTAATGTCGGGAGGCCCCTTCGTGAGACGAACCGATCCAGTTATGCGATAAATGCCTCCGTAGTGAGGTCACTGACCACCTCCAAGTGGACTGCCTTCGTGGCCAAGCACACGAAGACGCACAGGTATGCCTTCACTAATCTGGCGTTCCGTAGCTGTGAAGACTTGACCATGAATGGTCCCGCGAAATCCGTTCCGACACCCGCAAAGGGCCGGATTTCGTTAACCCTATCCGAGGGCAAATCGCCCATCTGGGGCTGCATCGTAGCCGCCTTGGCCCGATAACAAGGCAGGCACCGAAATACAACGCTACGCACTAAGCGTCTTCCCGATAGAATCCAGAACTCGCGCTGGAGAAACGCCATCAAGGCGTGGCATCCGACATGCCCATTCCGAATGTGTCGATCCTGAATCAACAGTTCGACCAACTTCCCTTTCCTAGGGAGTAACAACGGGTGGCGAGCCGCATAAGGCAGGTTGGCATTCCGCAGCCGACCTCCTACCCTCAGCAATCCTTGAGGGTCAATAAACGGGTTGAGCCGAGCCACAGCTCCCTTCAGTTGGACGCGTCCGCGTCTCAGAATGTCCAATTCGGACTTAAAGTGCACCGTCTGCACGTTCCGTACCAATGCGAACAACGCATGGTTCCGTTCCCGTGGTGTCAGGACCTGTGTCCGCACTCGTTGCGCCTCAGAATTCCGACAATTCCGCGCAAATCGGCAGATCCAGGCGGTCACATTGACCAGCTTGTCGAGCGAGCTGTACCGTTCCAGCAGGCTGAACTCCTCTTCCGGCTCTGGTTGCGTCGTACAGACACCGACTGTCAAGGCGCCGTTCGCCGTGGTAACGCGTGGACTCATTGGCCAATCCGATTCGGCTTGAGTCAACCATTTTGGACCCCACCACAAGGGATGTCCAACCAACTCCGGAGCGTGACACAATCGACCTGACCGAAGGCGACCAGTATTGTTCCGACAAAACTGTTCACACTATTCTTCAACCGGGTCCAACCGGCGGACCGTAGGTGGTTCCTCCACCTGCCAAAACTTCTGTATCACCTCCGAGAGTACAGAACCGAATAAGGGACTACGAGTCGCTAGGCGTGGGGCAGCCGGCATGACCGGACCCATTACCGCATGGCCCAGTCTGGTGTTGACCGAAACCAGACCAGTCGCCTGCAACACGTGGACACCTGGCACTAACAGGTATCCCAAGGCATCGACACCCAATAAAATGTCTACTGGGCCCGGAATATCGAACTCCGGGTCAGCCAGTGACAACCCAGCGACCAACTGTCGCACCAAGGGCGACAACCGTACGTGAGGGTGTGAGCCCATCACATTAGGCATGACTAATGCCGTGACCGTCAGATTCACCGATGAATCCACCCGTGACGAGAGAGTAATCCGACATACTCCCTTAACGGAACCGACTTCCGTGTTCCCAATTCCCCGAATGGAATGTGGATACTCCCTTACCGAAATGCCCAACCGTCTTACAAGGTTGCACGAGACTAAGCACCCCTGGGCCCCCGAGTCCAATAGTGCTCGTGCCACACATGATTTGCCGTCCGAACTCCACGCTATCACCGAGGCGGTGGGGAGCATGACCGTCTGTGGAGTGGCGGCACCCTGTAAGTGGGCGGCGTGTCCCTAGCGGGAACCTCCGCGGGATCCGAACCCGCTGGGACCCCCGTCGGCCTGGTAACTCGGCTGCTGATATGCCACCGGTGGCATATCAGACCGCATGTACATCAGGGGGTCCTAACCCGCATAATAGGCCCCTCGCTCTCCCGGTACCCGACCATACCGGACTGTGAACGGTGTGCCCGGTGGCCACCGTGGATGGAGGGGGGAGAGCGGATCCAACCTGGGGCGCTCTAGGAATGGGGGCGACATCCGACTGTTCGCCTCCCAGAGCGTCGGGCAGGGTGGCGCAGAAGGTGGTGGGCTACCAGCCTTCGTGCCACTCATAGGTGCCATCTGACACCCGCCCGTAACACGCGGTGAGCCAGCGGCCCGAAGTCCTCGCTGACCCTGGACAGCGGCGACCGAACCCCGGCTGTCCCGCCTGTTACCCCCCGCGCTGCCCCCTTCCCCTCGGGGGGGGTCCCGTCCGCGGGTACCCCAGTCACCCCGTTGGTGACTCCCGTTGCCCGGAGGGGGACTGGGTCCGGCCCTGGTTAGGCCCTGTGACCGACCAACCTGAGTCCGGCCCTGGTGACCGTCCGATGGGCCTGACCGGTTCAGACACAACACGACGTGGTGCCTGCCACCGCAGCCCTCACAGGGGGACGCCCGTGAGCACTCGCTCAGCGGGTGCGGCCCCAAACAACCGAAACACAATCGGTGGCGGAAGACCACCTTCCTGCGGGCAGCCACACCGAGCGCCTTAAAGTTGGCGCAACTGGTCACCTCATGACCGGCACTGTCGCAGTGCACACAGCCGTCACCCGACGGCGCGGCACTCAAAACGCCAAATTGTTTTGACCGACCACCCCCCCGTGGGGGTGGGGGGCACGGCCCCTCCCGCATCCGCGCGGGTTGGCGCTGCACACTGGCCTCCGAATCCATGGTGTCGCATCGCCTGCATTCACCCTCCAAAAACTCCGCTAATTGGACGAGCGTGGGCAGTTCCGAGCTACTGCCCCCATACAGCTGTTCAAACCGACTTTGAACAGCTGCAGGCAACCGTGACAAAACCATATATAACACAATATATGACCATTGGTCTACCGGCAGACCAAGGTTCTGAAGGGCCTTAGTGGCCACCAGCAAAGGGTTGAGCACCTGTACCCGGATGTCAACATCCCGGGTTACTCTTGGGATGCTGAACAGCTTCCCCAGTTGCGCATCAACCAACCGCCTTTTGTGTTGGTAGCGGTCAAACAATATGACCCGGGCAATCTCATAATTGCCCGCCGTAACCGTTAGGTGACCGACCAACTCCTTCGGTTCACCCCGCAGTGCTATCAATAGCTGGGCCAACTTGTAGGCGCTGTCCAGGTCGTCCCGACCGTGGACCAGGCTATCGAACAAATTGATGAATGCCGGCCACTCATCAATTGCCCCACCGAAGGCCGGAATCTCCAGGTGTGGAAGCCGTCCAACCACACCCTTAGGGGGGGGGGGTCTCCGCTACCCTCCCCGCGGTCATCCCGACGCGACCGCTTAATTTTTTCGGCGCGACGCTCGATGTCGCCCAAGCACTCCATCGCTTGGTCAGCATCCGCGCAGAGCTGCCTCACTGCAGCCACCGAGGCCTCATCCGTAAGCCCGAGGGCTTCAGCCTCGGCAGCCAGCCGACACACCTTCCCGACGCGTGTCATTGCGTCCTCCACACGCTTGAGCAGGACATCGTCCATGTCGGGTCGCTCCACATACTTGTGAGTATGGGCGAGCCATCTCATCTCCTCACGGACACCATATCGCAGTACCGTCAAGGGCGAAGGTGCCATGGTTACCGATTCAATTGTTCCTGGTCCTATGCTTCACTGCCGAACTAAGCACAGCCAGATACCAGCACTTTCCCGTCAGCGCTGGGCACAGAAATTAAAACTAAGTTGTAACACCCAAGGCAACCACTAAACAATTAAATCATAAACAATATTTAATATGGTCGCCCTGTGGACATACACCTTATAATATACACTCTAAATCAATTAGAGAATGCCACCATGTGGTACAATACAAATAACACACAAAAGGTTATTATAAAAAAAAACTATTTTTCTAGCGGTGGCCCCTCCGAGAGGAACCACACTTCCTTTGAGGTCAGCAAAATCAGCTTAATACCCCTTAAATAGTCCGACCCTGCTGTGTAAACCGAAATAACACTGTAGGACTATAGAACCCGACGTTCTATCGCAAGTAATACAATCTAGTTACTTCGCAGAATGACTGTTCAATCTTTTATGCTCAACAACAGTAGTTCCGACTACAATTTTATAACAACTGTTAACTAAATTGGCACTTATACTTTCATTTACCGAAAATGAACTTTAATCGTGGTATACCGACCACAGACTCATTGCCGACTTGAGCCAATCTGGGATATTCTTTTCTCCCAACTACAATGTGACAAAGGCAACCTACCGTGAATCGATGATTTCCCACTAGGAAACCGCGCTTCTGCTACCAAAATGTTTAATTTCCCACGCCTACCGAACGGCGTGAGAATCCTGAGGGGGATGTGCCTTTGCCACGTGAGAGAAAAGAAGTGATGAAATTGGTTACTGACCTTGTCTCCGTAGGCAGGAAATCGAAAGCTCGATTCGAGACGGGAATACGGGAAAAGGGCACATTTTGGGATAGGATATGGAGTGAATCGAAACCTATCGTTGCTGCCGACGCTGTCGCCGGCGTGCTGCCTGCCGTGACCGTGGAGTCGCCGCTACCGATGCGACGAAGTCCAATCAACCGGGATCACTTGGCCGCTGACGCGAATCTAATTACCATCAATAGCCCGACGCTATGAGGTAGATTTACACTCTGACCAGGCCCGATGCCTGTATGATAATTGGTACACCGAAATACCATCACGGGGCCCGAGCCGCCATGTTATTCTCACCGATGAGGCAGACCAAGAGAAAAAGATTAACCTCCAATTTTACATCTCGTTTCCGATACGAGTGACAGCTGCGGTTCTGTTTCCGTTCCGAGTCGCGCAACAAGAGGAGGTGCGTTCCGAAGCACAAATATTAAACACTATCATAAATATGAAAATCGTTATCTATCTGCCTCTAATATTTGAAGAGTTGCCCCGATTTCTCCAGGATCAGTCAGTAGGACCAATCAAAAGGTAAACTCTTTCAAACAAAAAAAAAACTAAATCGGTTCATCCGTCTTGGAGAAATGGATTAAAATTAATAAAATCGAAAAAAATAAACAATAGATCCCGACTTATTGTAAACCTCTTCCTATTGTAAAGGCGGTTCAGTATGTTAGGTGTGCATTTTTTTAAGAATTCTCACGATTTCTGCTTTCTGGGAACAAAATTATGTTTTCTAGGAGCTCACGACATATTTTAATAAATATAAAAATTGCTATAGGTCTGCCTAAAATATTTGAGGAGTTCCCTCGGTGTCTCCAGGATCCCATCATCAGATCTTGACATGATTTCAATAGCGTCCATTGGAAGGTAAACCCTCTCGAGCAAAGAAAGAATTTTCTAAATCGATTCATCCGTTTTGGAGTAATCCATAAAAAAAACGGTCAAATGCAAGTCTAACTCGCGCACGAAGGGTTCCGTACCACCGTACAATGGTAGGGATGGTGTGGAGTGAATAGTTTGGATTTTACATAGCAAAATGTTGTTTACAAAGTCATTGGTGCGGCTACTTTCACACTCCATGTACGTAACCAGGTGCTTCAACCGTACAAAACAACTCCATGCCAAACAATACGGTTTCACTAGGGGTAAATCGACTACGGATGCAGGTATTACCCTTATATCTCATATTTATTCTGCATGGGAGGCCGCACAGGATGCTATCGGAGTTTTTTGCGACCTGTCGAAGGCGTTTGATTGTGTTGATCATAATACGCTATTAATTAAATTAAATCATTACGGAGTTAGAAATAAAGCGTTGGATCTACTAAGATCATACCTAAGCAATAGAATTCAAAAGGCAGAAGTTAACGGCATAAAATCTGATGGATTGGGTGTTAAAATGGGCGTTCCACAAGGTTCCATATTAGGCCCTTTCTTATTCCTGGTATATATTAATGATCTGCCTTTCATGGTGGAGAAATTAACTGACATAGTGTTGTTTGCTGATGATACTTCACTGGTCTTCAAAATTGAAAGACAAAAAGGAGAATTTGATGATGTTAATGGTGTATTGTCTTTAACCTTGAATTGGTTCACAGTTAATAATTTATTGTAAAACGCTGGTAAAACCAAGTGTATCAAATTCTCACTTCCAAATGTCAGGCAAGTTGAGACCAGTTTAGTGTTAGACAACAGCACGTTAGAATTAGTAAATGATACGAAGTTTCTTGGAATAACCATTGATAGCAAATTGCAGTGGGGACCCCACATAGATAAATTGGCTGGTAAATTAAGTTCTGCGGCTTACGCTGTTAGGAACATCAGACAAAGCACGGATGTGGCTACATCTAGGCTAGTATATTTTAGTTACTTTCATAGTGTGATGTCCTATGGTATCTTGTTGTGGGGGAAAGCAGCGGATATTCAAACTATTTTTATTTTACAGAAAAGAGCTATTCGAGCAATTTATAATTTAAAACGAACAGACTCCTTAAGAGAGCTTTTTAAAGAAATTTACATACTAACAGTAGCTAGTCAATTTATTTTCGAAAATATAATGTACATATGTACGCAAGAACCTTACAACATTTTCCAAACTTAGCGATAGCTGTAATGTTAACCTAAGAAATAATCACAGTCTATGTGCGCCCCGTTTTAGACTCGCGAAGGTTAGCAATTCTTTCAAGGGTCAGTGCATTCTCTACTACAATAAGATACCTCTGGAGATTTTGAAATTGCCATTTGAGCAATTTAAAAAGCATGTTAAAGCGACTTTGTCGAAAAAGGGATATTACAATGTTCAAGATTACTTAAATGACAGGACTGTATGGGGTTAATCTGGCTCAACACAGACCTTGCTGTTAATAATTTTGTAATTATTTATTCCAGTTTATTAAATAAAAATAAATCATAATTGTATTAGTTAAGCACAACCTATTTTTTAAAAGAGATCTAAAAATCAATCTGTGGGAGTTTCTACGCCCTGCTTCTCCCACAGTGGTCCAATGTAGGGAAGAGGCAAAAAATGACGTTTGCTAAGAATATGTAAATATCTACAGTAATAAAGTACTTTTTGAGTTTGAGTTTGAGTTTGGGTGCATTCATAAGTTTGTATGTGGTATTAAAAGAATTTTTGTATGGGAGTCCCCCTAACACTTAATTTATTCTGTTTTTTAGTATTTATTGTTATTGCGGCAACAGAAATACATCATCTGTGAAAATTTCAACTGTCTAACTCTCACGGTTCATGAGATAGGTTCAGCCTGGTGACAGACGGACAGACAAACGGACGGACAGCGGAGTCTTAGCAATAGGGGCCCGTTTGGCACCCTTCGGGTACGGAACCTTAAATAAACAATCAAATCACCTTTCTTTGTAAAGGTACACGCTTGTTGTACACCATTTAAACCTCAGGTGGGATACGCTAAGGGATTATTGAGATTTTAATAAATAAAATAATATCTTGGACACTATTTACACACATCGATCTAGCCCCAAACTAGGATTCCCTGTATCTTGGGTACTAGACAACGATACACAAACTTATATAGATAAATATTGTACTTAGATAGATAAACAACCATGACTAGTGTACAAACATACGTTCTCATTAAACAAATATTTGCCCCCACCGGGACTCGCACCCGGGACCCTTGGCTTCGTAGGCAGGGTCACTGCCGACTCGGCCATTCGGGTCGTCTTAATTAATTGCTTGCTTATTTGTTTCCTCTGTTTGTGTTTGTATTATATGTCAGGACTTATTTAGCAGGAGTTTGCAACCCATTAGTAATTTATGTAACTTCTACATAATGGAAGGCATTAATACTCGAGAGTGAGTTTATAATAATATCATTCGAGAGTTTTAATGCCTAATTAGTTTAGCTTGTTCTGTAGTACCAACTTCACAGACAAACTAGGGGCGGAACGCAGGCGGGCGTCGGCGTTCGAAATTCGAATGTCATAATATGTAGAAAAATTACACATTATGGTCATAATGTGTAATATTTCAGATAAAAAATTAGTTTTTGCCAATTAGTTTAACATAATGCTGATCGTAACGTGCGGTTTTTCTACGCAGTAAAGAGGGTTTGTGATACATGTGTAGATAAATAAATAAACAAAGCCATACTCACCCGAGCCTAACGCGTCGAACGAGACGAAAGAAAGGAATTTTAGATTTATTTTAGATGACGTCTGTGGCGCTGCGATTGTGGCTTTACATACCATGCTAAAGGTCCCGGGTTCGATCCCCCGCCTGGGGATTAAAAAAATCCCAGGTCTTGGAATTTTGTATGTGTGTGATATCGCTGTTTCTGGTTCCCACGACAAAGTTTATCCTAGTGGACCAGAGACAATGTATGTGTAAATACAAACCTCAGTTATAAAAGCAGTTTCCATGAGAGTAAGAGGTACGCGAAAACATGTCAAGGCCTTTCAATGCTAAGTTTGTGCAGGAATACTTTGTTGGCAGCTTAATCTCGTGAAACACAAATACTCTCCTCTTCTTTTTTCAGTCTTTATAAACTCCATCTCCGACGTCCTCTCTTCTTCGTATCATCTGTACGCAGATGATCTACAAATTTATCGCCACATTTTCCCCTGCGATTTCATCCGTGGAGGCACTGAATGCTGACCTCGAGAATGTGAAAGACTGGACCTCATCATACGGGATGTTAATAAACCCGAATAAATCAAAAGCCATGATTTTAGCAACCAGGCACACTCTTGCCTTGTTACAAAAACCCATCATTCCCGTATCATTTAATGGCATTACAATAGAGTACACAGATAAGCCGAAAAACCTTGGGGTTATTTTTGACAACCAGCTGTCTTGGTCTCCACATGTCAGCGAGCTCAGCAGACGGGTCTTTGCGTCTTTTCACTCCCTCAGGCGTCTGCAGTACTTCTTGCCGCGGCAGACAAAATTCACCCTTACTCAGTCCCTTCTCCTGCCGCTAATCGACTACGCCAATGTCCGTTGGGCGAGCGCGAACGAAGATCTTCTGAACAAATTCGAACGACTTCAGAATCTCAAGATTCGGTTTATGTTCGGGCTGCGTAAATGCGACCATGTCTCTCAAGCTGGGGTGGCTTCCGATTCGTCGTCGCCGAGACTCTCATATTCTTTTTTATCTTTTCAATATATTGAAAAATCCGCGCTACCCCAGCTACCTTCGAGACCGCATTGAGTATCTCTTTTAAGGAGATCGGCAACGGAGATCTCACACGGTCTCACTCTTAGCCACTCCAAGGCATAACACCTCCGCATATGAGCACTCCTTCAGGTTGCAGGCGGTCCGACTGTGGAACGCACTTCCTTGTGCGATAAGAGACAGCCCCACTCTTTTCGCTTTTCGCTGGGTAAAAGAGCACTTCCTATCTCTTTTGTGATAGTTGTAGTATGTATATTATTATTATATGTAAACTATAAGTACAGGTTTATGTATGTATTGATACGTATTTAGTAGTTTGGTATATACGAGTATGTATTTTATTTACCGTATTTTATAGATATTTAATTAACGTATATGTATTTTATTATTGTTTAGATATTATGCACTACCTACCCTTTATTGATAAAATTTCCTGTCATACCTTGTTTTGCTGGAAGAAATCTCTTTTTAGAGATAAGCTCACCTTTGTACATATGTTTTCTCTTAATGTATCTTTTTTAAATAACTTTGTGCAATAAAAAAATATGAAATTATGAAAATACCTGAATGTTTTTATATTTTTTATACACAGGGATTATTTAATTTATTTATTTTTTATTTATTTATTGGTTTTAGGAAGACTAACAGCTATAATAGAAAAGACAATTAGAAATAACAGAATAGCTAACGAGCTAATAACAAGTCTCCACCTACATAAAACTAATATATAGCTAAATTACCCAGAATAAAGGTTTAACAAGTATGCTAAAAACGAAAAAGAATTAAGAGAAAAATTTTACAGGATTACGAATAAAAATAAATTTTTGTCATTTGTGTCAGTCGGTATTGACGAAAAATTGTTGAGAAATCTTGCGACGGGTAGCATTAGCTTTGGTACAAAATAAATCTATGTCAGCTCAAGGAGTAGGCGGTTAAAACTATCAACTGATCGTATATATGTATATAATAGTATACATTACAAATTTCTGTAATGATGTTATATTCTATGCCTACTTCGTCGTATCTTCTGAGTTCTGTTTTGTGTGTTAACCGAATAAACTGATTTCATCATAAAAAAAGTGTTTAGGATGGACCGATAAGAATATGAAAATTTAAGGTAAATTTCGAAGGACCAATATTCTAATAAAAATAAATATACCACGTTTATGTATATCACAACAATGCAACACAAATTATGCACTCACCTCAGTGGTTTTTGATTGCAATACACGTACAACCTCCAACGCACTCCAGCATCCGACCACGCCGCGATCCACTTAAATTCCGTCAATTCACCATAAATATTATTGTTTTTGATTATATTATCGAGTTCATAGTTTTTTGGGTTCATTCGTATTGATACGCGATAATAAAAATATATGTGTAATATAAATGTTTATGTTTACATTTGCCCGCGTCGAATTGTCCGAATCGTACGACGCGCTAGGGTCAGATGAGTGTGCGTTCACCTTAAGTTGTTCGATATTACTTTGGCCCGCACTCATTCCAAACTTGGAAACGAATGAAATATGGTATTTACATTGCTGGATAAAAATATGTAAATTCCACCCTAAGCCCTGAAGAGAAAGTTCATATTGGATTTAACACAAAAGCCGGAGGAGTCTTACAATTCAATTTTATTTTATGAGTTACGAGTTTTGAATGAATTTAGGTTTTGCAAGATTACTTGAGTAATTCATTGGACTGTGTTTTTTGGGACAGCTCCGTGGTCTAATGGGTTTCACGCTTGCTTCTCACACAGGAGATGCAGGTTCGATTCCTGACCATTTACCAATGAGATGTCGCTCCCACGCTTCCCACGACACAGGTTATTCTAGTGTGGGGCCAGAAGCAATGTATGTGCCTTAATATAAACGTTTATGTAAACATATACCTACACACAAAGTTCTTTATTTACAGAAGATATTTAAAAACATACAGAGCTCCGTGGTCTAATCGGTTTCACGCTTGCTTCTCACACACGAGATGCAGGTTCGATTCCTGACCATGTACCGGTGAGATAATTAATTTATCTTCTACGTTCTAACTGTGATGGAAAACATCGCGAGGAAACCTTCACTACTTCATAGCTGCGGCGATGGGCTAGCCCCCTGTCACGCGAAATGGAGTAATGAATAACTGGCTCAAAGCGGGCACTATTGTGCCTCAGCCATCCCGTATGGGAAAAGGCGTGACGCCATGTTACGTTGTGTTTTTAAACGAGATTGAGAAATTCGCTAATCAAATACTTCAGTATCGCTCTGTCTCTGCAGATGACACAAAAAGAACGAGGCAGAATGATACTCATGTATCAACTTACGGACTTACTTCTAAAATAGTAAATACACTGTTTAGCTTAAGCAGTGTTTAGTCCTTTTCACACGTCGACTAGAGTCTGGCAAACGAAAGCGTGACCTGGAGTTTTCTTAAAAGTTTCAATATGGCAACAAAATTATGCTGTCAAAGGCACGTCAAAAGACAAAGTGATAGATAGTCACGCTCCGTTCCGTTATTCTAAACCTCTGTCTCTCTTTCTAGCTGTAACGCTTCCGTACAGCAGAAAGAGATTCAAAGATCTTTTGAATAACTGAACGGAGTGTAGTGATCTATGTTAGTGATACCACATAGAGGTTTTATGAATTCTACCACGTTTTCTCAGGTCACGCTTTCGTTTGCCAGACTTTAAACGTCAAATGTCAAAGCAAGACAAAACACTGAATTAACAAAACAGTGAGCTTACTTTTTTATAAGTAAGGCCGTTAGTGAATTTCTTAACACAGAAACCGGCGCTTAGTCAACGATTTAGAATAAAATTATTCTTTAATAAATTACCTTTTGCTATAAACAGCTGTATCAAATGATCAGAGCATAATTTTACATTTACGACGACCCGAATGGCCGAGTCGGCAGTGACCTTGCCTACGAAGCCAAGGGTCCCGGGTTCGAGTCCCGGTGGGGGCACATATTTGTTTGGTGAGAACGGATGTTTGTACCCTAGTCTTGGTTTTTTGCCTATCTAAGTATAATATTTATCTATACAGGGTGGAATTTTGTGACACCACCTGAAGGGTAATTACTCTAAATAATGGAGGTAGCAAATTTCCCTCAAAGGAAACATTCCTTTATTTTTGGAAAGAAACAAGATTTTGAAAAATGCGCTTGCCACAACCAGGAATCGAACCGGCTAAAATTCGAAAAAACATCACCTGTACTTTTATGGCGTCAATCGACAGGGTCCATCATAAGGATCACATCTCTCTAACAAACATAGTGAATTAAATGAAAGGATAACATGAAAGACAGGATAGGTCACTGTCAAGCTTTCAAGCACGAGATACTATACAAAACACCCAAATCGTTATTGGTGTAAATTATTTATTTAAAGAGTTCTCTCGCCCCATCATCAGGCCTGACGTAGATATATATTTTTATTTTAAAGCAATATACATTGTGGGTGAATTACTAAAATTTGATAAGTACAACATTAATTTAAATTGATAAAATGTCAAATAAATTATACAAAATTAGTTCATAAATTTTAAACCTCGGATTCAATATTAATTTACTAACACTACTACAATAGTAATAGGTACTGATAAATTCAATTCAAATTTTAATTAATGAATTCCACAATGCTGTAAGGGCCCTTTTTCAACAAGTATAATTTTGGTTTATAAACATAAACATAAACATTTACATAGGTACAGGCACGCACATTGCTTCTGGCCCCACACTAGGATACCCTGTGTCGTGGGTACCAGAAACAGCGACGTCACACACATATAAACATCCAAGATCTGTTCTTTTTTTTTTTTCCTCCAGCCGGGGATCGAACCCGGGACCTCTCACATGGTAGACAGAGCCACAACGCCATGAGTCGTCAAAAGCTCTCATCTCTCCTTGCTGGGCCTAGAAGTCTAACTGCCACATATCAAACTTACCTTCACAAACCCTTTTCTTTTTCGTCATACAGTCCACTACATAGCTCACCCCGACCGTACATTTGGTACACGTTTTATGTAATACCTTATATAATATCTTGGACACTATTGACACACATTGATCTAGCCCCAAACTAGGATTCCCTGTAACTTGGGTACTAGACAATGATACACATACTTATATAGATAAATATTATACTGAGATAGATAAACAACCATGACTAGGGTACAGACATCCGTTCTCATCAAACAAATATTTGCCCCACCGGGACTCGAACCCGGGACCCTTGGCTTCGTCGGCAGGGAAACTGTCGACTCGGCCATTCGGGTGTTGTTCGCAACTACTGTGTATGACTGGAATCTTGAGCTCAACTGGTAGGCCCTTGAATATCAATAGCGACTGATATCCAGCTGCAAGCCGTGATATATCCAGCCTTGGTGCTGATTCAGTCGGAAAGTCTCTTCTACGCGAGGTTTTTCGTTTAAGTCTCTGTACCTGGGTTTAGAAGCTCTCCTACCCACGGTATGTCACCATTAC
Organism: Argyresthia goedartella; assembly: GCA_949825045.1. Lineage (NCBI taxonomy): Eukaryota > Metazoa > Arthropoda > Insecta > Lepidoptera > Argyresthiidae > Argyresthia > Argyresthia goedartella. The sequence goes on along the minus strand of OX463811.1, from coordinate 1,612,799 downwards.
ATCCACATCTCATGATCGGCGGATTCTGTGGCGCGCTGCGAGAGGTCCCGGGTTCGAACCCCGGCTGGGAATATTGAAAAAAAAAACACCACAGGTCTTGAATGTTTATATGTGTGTGATGTCGCTGTTTCTGGTTTCCACGACACAGGGGCCAGAAGCAACGTGTGTGCCTGGTTATAAATGTTTGAGTTTGTTTGTTTGTTTATAATTAGTTCCACTTAATAAAATTGTGCTTCCTGAGAGTAAATGCACTCGGCTGTGACCCTGCCTACGAAGCCAAGGGTCCCGGGTTCGAGTCCCGGTGGAGGCAAATATTGGTTTGGTGAGAACGGATGTTTGCACCCTAGTCTTGGTTTTTTGTCTATCTAAGTATAATATCGATCTATATAAGTATGTGTGGCGTTGTCTAGTCCCAAAGATACAGGGAATCCTAGTTTGGGGCTAGATCAATTTGTGTATATAGTGTCCAAGGTATTATTATTATAACTATGAAAATACTAAAATCGCTACAGATCAGCCTATAATATTTGAAGAGTTCCCTCGATATCTCCAGTCCAGCATTAGATCGAGAACTGATGGCAATCGGAAGGTGAACCCTCTCGAACAAAAAAATAAGTGTCAATCAGTCAATCCGTCTTGGACACATCATTATAATACCTTGGACCTTGGACACTATTTACACACATTGATCTAGGCCCAAACTAGGATTCCCTGTATCTTACATTATAAGTCTGTGTGCGCCCCGGTTTGGACTCGCGAAGGTTAGCAATTCTTTCAAGCCATTCTCTACTATAATAAGATACCTCTGGAGATTTCGAAATTGCCATTTGAGCAATTTAAAAAGCATGTTAAAGGGACATGATCGAAAAAGGGATATTACAATGTTCAAGATTACTTAAATGACGGGACTGTATGGGGTTAATCTACCTCAACACAGACCTTGATGATAATAATTTTGTAATTATTAATTAAAAATAATAATATTGTATTAGTTAAGCATAACCTATTTTTAAAAGAGATCTAAAAATCAATCTCTGTGTGTTTCTACGCCCTTCTCTCCCACAGTGGTCTAATGTAGAGAAGAGGCAAAAAATGACGTTTGATGAGTATATGTAAATATCTACAGTAATAAAGTACTTTGACTTTGACTTTATATAACATAGTATTGTCGCAAGGCGAAATCGGAAAAGATAAGCCAATAGCTTATGCGTCTCGTACACTAAATACATGCGAAGGGAACTAATCCACAACTGAAAAGGAGCTTCTCGCTATTCTCTTCGGCATCAAACCTTTCAGACCATATTTTATGGATATGAATTCCCAATTGTCAATGATCACCGTCCCCTTACATAGCTTATTAATACAAAAGATACAGGAAGACGTTTGTTGCGATGACGATTAAAACTAGAGGAATTTGACTACGAGATAGTTTATAAACCGGGCCGGATAAACTCAAATGCTGATGCTCTATCTCGTTACCCAGTAAATACCATCACTCATTCGGGAATAAATAAGACTGCTTATGAACAGTTTTTCAAGAAACAATTCGCGAAATCAATATCTAACGATACGCAGATTCAGGAACATAGTCAAAGTTTAACTTCCACGTAACTGAAATCGATAGCTTGTCCAGTTTCTCTAGATTTTGATAGCTCTGTAAATCCATAGTAAACAACGCTGACGAGCTCTTATCAGCTGAACGGGAACTTGAAACCGTACAATCAGTTGAGGCGAATAATAAGACGCTCTATTTCTTATTCACTAAAGTCCATCATTATGACGAAACGAGCTACAGAACTATTTATGATGCTAAACAAGTGCAGAGCAATGATCAATGCCACCATGCCGGTCGAACATGCGGTTCCTGAACACATCAAAGAGAGCTTATGATATGTGTGTAGATAAACTAGTGTATCTAACTGTACATAATTAGGTAATAACACTCTCTTCGGCTCGTTCCATAAACCCACTCTCGAGTTTTAATGCCCTCCATTATGTATCAGTCACATTAACTACTATTATTCAACTTTTGGAAGTAGCAACTACGACACCGGCACTTGCGGACGCTTCCTAGCAGCGTCCGCGACAATGCACTGTAAAACCGCGACGACCTAGTTTTGCGAAAAGCGATCCCACCATGGCTTTACCAGCCAAGCGCGCGGATACCGTCTTGGTGAACGAGCTTCTGGCCTTCGTGCAACAGAAGCTGGACGTGATGGACGAGCTCTCCCTGGAGCAGGACTGCTCGACCAGCTTCAAGGAGGCTGAGATCGCCGCCGCCAAGACCGTGCTGCACGAAACCGCCATCACCACCGCGCGCCTCGTGGCGCGGAGGGGTGCGAGCGGGAAAAAGGATCTCCAGGACATCTTGCGGGTGTTCAAGGAGACCGAACCCAACGAAGTTCCGACCTACGTGGCCCGGGACCTCAACAAGCTGCCGCCGGTGTCATTCGACCACGTCGACGTCACGCGGCTGCTGAAGGACATCGTGTGGCTGCAGGCCGACGTCACCGAAATCCGAGGCAAGTTGGAGGCTTCGGAAGGCATCTGTGCTGACCTCAAACGTGAATTGTCGGCATTGCGTCAGGCTGATACCTCGCTGCCAACGCAGCAGATCGCCGACGCGCGCGACGACATTACGCCGGTCAGCAAAACTGCCATTACTGCAACTGACCTAGTTGCGCAGGTTGCCAAGCCCGCGCCGACAAATACTGCCTCGCCTCGTGACGTCACGAAGCCGAGTCGACCAGCACCGGATGCGGTTTTTTCTGGTATACCCCAGAAGGACTCGTATGCTGCTGTATCCCGCCGTGCCCGCCACCGCCGCCCGCGCCCCGCACCGCCCGCCGCCGAACAACAGAAGCTGCAGGCTGCGCCGCGCGCGCCGCCGGCCAGGTCCGCCCGTGGCCCGCCGAACGCGACCGTCGATGGGGAAGGCTTTATCCTGGTCCAAAACAGGAAGCGCCGCTCCAGACGCAGCCGCAATCAGCGTGGCACAACCCCCGCCGGTGGGTGCAGCCTGAAAGCTTCCGCTCCCACCGCTCAGCGATACATTTCCAGGATCGACACGGAAATGACCTGCGAGGACGTTAAAAGTCACATCCTGGAAAAGCTGAAGAGGAATCTACCGGCTGGTCTCAAGGAGGCGAAGGTATCACAGCTATCTGTTTAGATATTACATGTACCTTCGCCCTTCTGTTTTGGAGTCAAAAAGACCCAAGGAGTCCTGTCCTGTCCTTCAAACTTCGTGTGCCGGCGGACCTCAAGACGATGTTCCTGGCCAAATACTAATGACCGGAGGGTATCGTTTACCGACGCTACAGGGAAGCGAGAACGAAGATTAAAATCCCTAGCTAGGTAAGATAATATTTTGTGTGTGTCTTTATAATAAATTATGTATTTCTAGTTATAAGGTATTTATAGATATGGGTTTTTGTTAACCTGAAATAAATATTATTATTATTATTATAATTGTTATTATTAACAAAGTCAAAGTCAAAGTACTTACAAAGTAAATATTTACATATACTTAGCGAACGTCATTTTATGCCCCTTCTCTACATTGGACCACTGTGGGAGAAGCAGGGCGTAGTAACTCCGACAGATTAATTGTTAGATCTCTTTTAAAAATAGGTTGTGCTTAACTAATACAAATATGAAAACTTTAATAATTATAATTAATAAGCAGAAATAAATAATTACAAAATTATTAACAGCAAGGCCTGTGTTGAGCCAGATTAACCCCATACAGTGCTGTCATTTAAGTAGTCTTGAACATTGTAATATCCCTTTTTCGACACAGTCGCTTTAACATGCTTTTTAAATTGCTCAAATGGCAATTTCAAAATCTCCAGAGGTATCCTATTATAGTAGAGAATGCACTGACCCATGAAAGAGTTGCTATCCTTCGCGAGTCTAGATCGGGGCGCACATAGTCTGTGATTATTTCTTAGGTTAATGTTACAGCTATCGCTAAGTTTGGAAAATGTTGTAAGGTTCTTGCGTACATACATTATATTTTTGAAAATAAATTGACAAGTTACAGTTAGTATGTCAATTTCTTTAAAAGCTCTCTTAAGGAGTCTGTTCGTTTTAAACTATAAATTGCTCGAATAGCTCTTTTCTGTAAAATAAAAATAGTTTGAATATCCGCTGCTTTCCTCCACAACAAGATACCATAGGACATGACACTATGAAAGTAACTAACATATACTAGCCTAGATGTAGCCACATCCGTGCTTTGTCTGATGTTCCTAACAGCGTAAGCTGCAGAACTTAATTTACCAGCTAATTTATCTATGTGGGGTCCCCACTGCAATTTGCTATCAATGGTTATTCCAAGAAACTTCGTATTATTTGGTTCGTCTGGACAAGTGCTACTAAATCAGATTGTTTTTTAGGGTGACGTCTTCAGAGATTCCCTAGTCCCTCACAGCGTTGGGTGGCACGGAATACAAATTTGCTTACTCATCATCCGATTTCATTATGATATTTCTCTGAATTAACGGTGATGGAAAACATCGTGAGGAAACTTTCATTACTCCATAGCTGCGGCGATGGGCTAGGACCCTGTCACGCAAAGTGGAGTATTGAAGAACAGCTCAAAGTGGGCACAATTGTGCCTCTGCCACCCTGTATGGGAAAAGGCGCGACGCTAGTGTATGTTATGTTGTTATTTCTCTGGAAATTTCCCTTCACAGCCCCATTCTAAAGCTTTCCTTTCATGAACCGTGATAGTTAGATAGGTAAACATTTTCACAGATGATGTATTTCTGTTGCCGTTATAAGAATTAATACTGAAAAATGTAATAAAATAATCTTTTATTAACAATGAAAGTAACCAAAATATATGAATTAAAAATAAAATAGAAACACTAAAAGAAACAACTACGCGAATAAACCACCCCGGGACATTGCCGAGGCTAAGGTTCCCATGACGCTTGCAGCATCTCCCCGCTGCACCGCCAGGGAGATCCTTGCATCAGAAATGCCCCAGAGCGGTTGTCAAATCCTCTATCCCTTAGACGGCGCCCCAGATCCTTAATAAATATTTTCCCTTGTGTCCCCCAAACCCCAGTCGTCTCGAGCGCAAGAGGCACAAAGATGTAGCTTCCCGTGAGTGCGGCATACTTAAGGCACTTCTGTCTTGCGGCAGACTCGGCGGCTGCACCAGCGCGGGCCGCCGTTGACCCGACATGGGAGGCTGCAAAGGTGCAGACGCAGGTCGCATCCCATAATAATAAATAATTGATTTATCTGTAAACCACATACAAACTTATCAATGTACCTGGTTACGTACATGGAGTGTGAAAGTAGCCGCACCAATAACTTTGTAAACAACATTTTGCTATGTTAAATCCAAACCATTCACTCCACGCCTTCCCTACCATTGTAAGGTGGTACGGAACCCTCCGAGTTTTTTAACAATTTCAATTTGTTTATTGCAATAAATTACACGTTAGATGGAGGTGTTACAGTTCGCATCACTTAGGTACAATGTAATTTTACCCTATAATAGTGCCCCCGAGTTACTATTAGAGTGTATTTAGTATTCCTTAGGGTTTGTTCGCTAGGGTCACAGCCTTATAATAGTGCCCCCGAGTTACTATTAGAGTGTATTTAGTATTCCGTATCGTTTGTTCGCTAGGGAAGGTGCAGCAATTAGTATAAAAATAAGTATTTACATGAAAAAATATGTACACAACAACATTCATCCTCATTTAAAGTAAAATAACACGCCTATAATTAATTAATAGTAAAATAGTCATAATAATGTCAGTCATAATAATTAGGAGATAATTTCAAAATGTACATACACACACAGGATTCCATGTCAAAATTATTAAGTTCACTTAGGCTATGAGGACACACATGATCATCAAAAGTTTCCCTAGTGCTACAGTTAATTGCATTTAATAATAAGTTATAGGTCATAATAATCAGTCTGAATTAGGAGATAATTTCAAAATGTCATATACACATGATTCAATGTCAAAATTACAAAATTCACTTAAGCTGTAAGGACATATAAACACCAAAAGTTTTTTTAGTGCTATAAAAAATTTACGATATTCTAAGACTACTAAGGCTTCTGGTAACTTAGTGTAAACCTTTATGGCTATCATTTTTGTTCCCCGAGAGAAGGTAGTAGTTCTACATTGAGGAACTTCTAGTTTTTTATGATTTCTTTCGTTCAGACGATTGCTGACACCAGGTGGACTTTGAGGGAATTTTTCAGGGTGACGTCTGACCAATTTACACAACTCAATTATATATAACCCTGTTATAGTGTGTAGCTTAATTTTTTACAAGAATCCCTGCACGAATCTCTGTTACTACCAACGTTATCCAAAATACGGACGCATCTCTTTTGCAGGACGAAAATTTTATTTACGTCTACACTATTTCCCCACATTGCTAGTCCATAGAGGGTTCTAGATTGGAAGAAGGCGAAGTATGCCTGTAAGGCGGCTTTTTTTGTAGCTATTTTGTAAAGCGATCGTAATGCGTAGCAGAAGCTACTGAGTTTGTTCTCTAGGATCTCAATGTGTTTTTTCCAGTTTAGGTTTTCGTCGGTATATATTCCTAGGAACCTGGCATTTGGAACTAATTCAATATTTTTTTGATCTAGCTTTAAGTTTAAGTGTTGTAATTTCTGAAATGAATCAACTGTGTTTTGTTAGCATTTGTGTTAAGGTTAAGTGTCTTAAACCAGTTTACTATTTTGGTGACTGATTCTGAAATCACATTCGAAAGGTTTTCATTTTGGTCTCTTTGGAATTTAAAAAAAACAGATACATCGTCAGCAAACATAACAACTTTATCGTTTACGATTTTACGGTAGGTGGTTTACATACAAGAGAAAAAGTATAGAGCCTAGTATGCTACCCTGTGGCACTCCTCTGCCTATGTTTAATGTCTCAGATTCAATATTCAACATGGTTTTGGATTTATCCAAGATAGGCAGAACCACGCTTTGCTGTCTACTTTCCAGGTACGATCTGAACCATTTATTTGTTTCTCCCCTGATTCCATACCTATCCGTTATATCAAGTAGGATGTTGTGATTTACATGGTCGAAGGCCTTTGACAGATCTACTAAGACAGATATAACATTTTCCTTACGATCCAAACTTTCTGCCACAAAGTCACACATATCAAAAATTGCATCTGCTGTGGAGACACCCTGCCTAAAACCAAATTGCTCAGGTGATAAGATATTATTCAATGACAGGAAAGCTTCGAGTCTGTGTCCCATTACCTTTTCAAATATTTTTGATAGTGTCAGAAGGAGAGATATGGGCCTATAGTTGTTAATGTCTAACTTATCGCCTTTTTTGTGGATCGGTCTATCTTGGGCCTTTTTGAGCCTTTGGGGAAAGACACCTTCACTTAAGGATTTGTTTATGATAAATTGTAGTGGCTTTGCTACGGTTTCAAAGATAAATTTTATTACACAGGCTGGTATATGGTCATATCCGCAAGACATTTTGTTTTTAAGCGAACAGATAGTCTTTGTCAACTCATCCATAGACAGTGGTCTGACAAACATCGATTCTCGCGTAAATTGTGGTAATTCACAGCTTTCAGCAACAGTACAATGTTGCGGTGGAACACTAACAGTATTCGTAAAGAAAATATTGAAAAGATCAGGCGCATCATAATCGGATTTAGTGGTGTTATCACCACCAGACATCTGCTCATAAAACCACGCAAGTTTTGATACATTCGTTGGCATTCTAAATCGCTTTGCCAACTCACATCAACAGTAGACAACTCACATCTACAGATATCTAAATATCTTCACAAGATTCAAAGTAAGGAAAGCTCAGCACATTAGCCACACAATAGATTTGAGCTTTAAGATCCACTTAATTCTGAAACTCTTTGTTCTCACTCAATTAAGCGTAAGCAAACGCGACTACTCTGAGGTACAGTGGCCGACATATTTATACAACGTTATACAGGTTGCATGAAGTTAACTTAACTTAAGTAGCTGTTATTATTTGGGTACTGTAAGGTATATAGTTAGGTTCGATATTTGTCTATGCGATAATATTGTATACGAGCCTCTTTAGAGTGAGTGTTCGCTTTGACACTGTTACGTAATTTGTAATTTTAAAAAGAAAGAGGCTTTGTTGTGGAAAGTCAATGTGACACTTCACCTTAGGCTTCGGTCAGCGTCCGATCTAAATTATATAGTTAGGATTAGCTTAATGGCTATCGAGCCAGTTTGATCCCTTTTATATAAATTGTAACCATATTCGATCAATAAACACAAGTTTGGTGTTATTAACGTCTTAATAATTGCCTACCTATTCTGTAGGGCTAGGGAGTTCAAGTAAGTATAGGCCGTGATAGTCTAGTGGTTAGGACCCTACAGTACCTATATCTCATATTGAAATTAATATTATTATTACCTATTATTAAAGGGAAATATTAAACTGCACATCAAAATACTGATTTGCATAGCAAATATCAGGGCAAAATTCTGCGGTAGCGGAGGGTAAAGGGGGTGAGCGAAGCGGAGCCCCCTTTATCCTTCATGTTAAGTTGAATAGCAAGAACAAAAAAATACTTAAAACATAAACTTGAGTACACATAGTAGTTTATGTGAGTGATACATCGAGATTTCGAGATCGAGTCGGCATTGAATTTAAAGTCTAGAGAGTTAGTTAAGTGTCTGATTTAACCAACTAACTGTGACATATACACAGATGACGTTTTGGTTTGTGGTTCCGTGCAGCAAAAGATTTGATGAGGACTTTTCATGAACGCAGACTTTACTGGCATCCCGACCGACCGGGGTCGGGATTAGGTTTTTCACACCTTTCATTCGGAAAAGTAAGTTTTGCTCCACGACGAGAGGGAGCAAAATGCTAATTTTCTGTTCAAGCTACTTTTTTAATCTATTCATTAGCATTTAGCATTTACGCAATGTGCCAATTGAACACAGATCTTAATAAAATAATCGATTGTAATTTCATCGTAGTCGATTAAAAACGAACATGTTTCAAGTTTTAACTTTAACAACGTTATATGAAAATTTATGAATTTTTCGTAATATTTAAAAAAAATGTCACAATAAATTATATGTTTCACTGAAATCAAAACTATCGACGACTGTTAATAATGAATATTTATATTCGAAACCATTGTAATATTCGATTCGATTATTTTTACACATCGGTAAAAGTACACAGGAATATTTTATCTGTGGTGACCTTTCCCTAATCCTTCACAATCCGCCATTATAAAAAAAAATGTTTACGTTGTTCGATTACTGTAAAAGCGGTGAAAGTATAATTCAAAGTATAGTTATTTAATTTTTAGAGCATTTCATTTAAATTTTCCTCATAGTCGGTGTGAAAAGTTGTATGTGTCACTCAGGAGCAACCCTGCTCCGACTTCAGTAGTTATTTGCTCCCTTGTGACACAAATAACTATTGAAGTCGGTTTTGTTAAGTTCTTAACTTGATGAATTATTATTCCTTTTACTTTTTTTTGTACCTACCAACTGTTTTTGTTCAATAAACTATATTGATACGGTTATATGGATATTGATACTCATGGACAACTTTCCCCAAGAAACATATGGTAGCAAATTAATAAAAAAACCCGACATCTGGCATTAAACCAGTTCATTGCACCCTATATATTATGTTCTATATAATAATTAGGCACCTACTTAATGTTATATTATGCTTTCTTGATTATGTTATGTCGTTCATTAAGTCTCGATTTTTGTGCTATTATGAATAAAAATCTTTGAACTTGAACTTGAACTTGAACTTCCCTCAGCTGATCGGGTCAAAGTACATTGTGCATTGACCTGATCAGCTGACCAGATGTTACTATGAGAGACTCATTATATATTTTCCGACTTCTGAACCTAAAAGCTACTTATCCTGTCCCCAGACAAAACTTAAAATGGTAAAATGTGGTCCCTTTACCATGGCTACAAAAATATATAATAATTTACCCAAAAATCTCCAGGAAATGGAAGATTTAACAAAATTTAAAAAACTTTTAAAATGTTACCTCGCCGAAAAATGCTACTACGTGCTGCAGGAACTCTTCGAAGATAAAAAATTATTAGGAAAATAAATTTAGTCTCTTTAACCTGTGAACAGCTGATCGGGTCAATGTACTAGTTAAGTGTATGTGTAGATAAGTTTGTTACACCCTGTCAGGGTGCATGTACCCTACATACATGTTCCACCTGTAGTGTGTATTGTACACTATATGCAAATAAATGAATACGAATATGAATATGAACTAAAAATAGCGCATTCGCCGCTTGATTTTGGGTTCTCGGGCGGAAAAATTATATTCCCAACTCGTTCGAAAAGGCTTTTTAAGAACCGATAAACATAAACATAAACATAAACATTTACATACAGGCACATACATTGCTTCTGGCCCCACAGTAGGATACCCTGTGTAGTGGTAAAACAGCGACCTCACACACATATAAACATCCAAGACCTGGGGATTGTTTTTTTTTTTTTTTTTTTTTTCATTACCCCCAGCCGGGGATCGAACCCGGGACCTCTCGCATGGTAGGCAGAGCCACAACCGCTGCGCCACAGAGGCCGTCTACTATGGCCTGATGTCACCCTCTCTCAACATCGAGAATAGTTTTTTTCTCTTCTTTTCCACACGGGATCTCTCGCTTAGAATTTGAGTAGGCGACAAACAGCCAAGGAAATGATAAATTAAAAAATTCAAAAAGAGTTTATTTCCATAAGAAACACATAGGTAACATTTGGAGAATGTCAAATCTTAAACTAACACATGTATAAGGTACAGGGAAATATAGAACTCCATTTGAATTCCGTCACCTCAATGTTTTAGATGCTGGAGGCAAAGAGGCGACTAGAAACCTCCAGCTTTATACGTTATCTTTTACAGAATTGGAGCAAACACCTTCCCAAGCTTTCTTGTCTTCTACATAATCTGATATTTTGTAGTAAGCCTTTTTATATAAGTGATTTTTAACAACATTTTTAAATTGTTAAACGCCAAAACGCGGCGCGGCTAAGGGACGGAGCGCAACGACGAACATCCCAAAAGATGAAATCTCAATTTATTATTAGCACACAAAAGGAGATTGTGCTAAGAACATTACTGTTGTCAGAAGCACTTAAGCGGTGCGTAGAACAAGTAGCTAGGGAGCCGTCTTAGGAACGTTTCCAACACTAAGGCTTTATTCTCGCTACGGCTGACGGTATATGGACTGCCGCTAACTACTGTCTGTCAACGTCGTGCTTTCCGCGCCCACGGGCTAAAGGCGTTGGCGGGGACGCGGTAGCACGCGGCGAGTGCGCGCGGCCATCCGCACGGCTACACACGTACGGATTGGTAATAGATATATCTTCAGATTTATTACGAAGTATTTTGAATTAGTGATTATTTTTAGCTAGCGTAGGTAGACTATTTGTTGATTATACAAAATACAAATTGATTGATTTGATGAGAATAAATTAAATAAATCGTGTCAACTGCAAAGTATTTATTGAAAATACCTTAAATTCATGTAGGTAATATCCGATAATTACATATACATTAAGGTCATCCGATGACATCAAATTACAATAAATACGTAAAATCACTCATCACAATCCATATTGCTGTCTTCTTCGTCGTCATCATCATCTGTGTCCGTATCTTCACCGCCTAAAGTAATTATCATACTGCGAACAAAATAATGTAAAGTATATTGTCATCATCATGTCAGCCGGTAGGTGTCCATAAATTATATAAATTGTAACAATTGCAAAATACGGGGATATCGAAAAAATACTAACCTGTCAATTTCATCATCATACACTCTATCTGTCTTATAATATTCTTCTTCATTCTTTATAACGTGGTTGTCACATTTACGCCATTTTTTGGCCGAGTTGTTAGCAAAGAGTGAATTTAGCACGTCTTTATTCTTTTCTAGATTTGAATCTATGGCAGTCCTAGCTAGTTCTTCTTTTATGTCTCCCCACACTAATTCGATTGGGTTTAAGTCTGGATGATACGGTGGCAAGCGGAGAACCGTATGTCTTCGGCCTTAATGATTTCATTTTGTATTGCTTCTCGACCTTCTGCTGATTTATTAAGGATCACATTTGCGCGCGGATTCTTCAAATGTTGCTTTTTTTCGCTTCAACCATTCTTGCATGTGGCCCTCAAGAGAGCTCATAGTAGGTTTCTTGTCAATTTGGGTGCTGTCATAAGCTGCATTATCCATAGCAACGACCGAATTCTGAGGAATATTTGGCAAAAGTTTTTCGGTTGCCCACTTTTGGAAGTTAACTGCATTCATGTCACCATGATAGTCGCCCGATTTTGAGTGCGATGTGAAGATAAGTAAACCGTTATTCACAAATCCGTCACGGCTTCCAGCGTGGACTATGATCAGGCGATGCCCCTTGCCGATCGCGTTTGTGGCACCACGTTCTTCATTGGATTGCCAACATTTTCGCACATTATGTGACTGGTTTACATATGTCTCATCCAAGAAAATAATTGGCCTTCTCTCTGCTCGATATTTTCTTATATCACGTGTATAACGCCACCATTTAGACTGAGAGCTTAGAAATTTAAATCCCATTTCACGAAGAATCTTTCTCAAATACTCATGTGAGCAATCTATGACACCCTCTTCTTTCAGTCCAGCTCTTAGTTTTCTTAAACTGGGAATAATTTTGTAGTACTGGGATACTTTTCGTCGTATTACTCCTAAAGTAAAACTATCAACTTCCATTCGCTTTTCCTAGGAGATTTGAACTTGGAAGTTCCCGCAGTGCCGTCCTGTGGTGTACCTTCACTGACAACTTTTCTTATTGTTCTTTCCGAAATCCCTGTTGCTGCAGATATGGTTTTTGCCAAATTGACATCATTCTGGTATTCCAGCGATGAATGATCTTTTTTACGCTCTTTGAAAAATGTGTAAACTTTAAACACAATTTCTTTAGCCTGTCGTCCAATCGATTTACTCATCTTCGGATCGTGATCTCGGGTGCGTTTAACAAATTGCGACGAGTTCTATAAACACATGTTACCGTGGTGAGTGACCACCGGCAACTACCGGCTCCGCGCATGAGTCGTGCTCGCTCACCCTCCCGCTACACCGCCCGCATCCCCTCCGAGACCGTATTACCGCGTCCCCGCCAACGCCTGTACCCCGTGGGCGCGGAAAGCACGACGTTGACAGACTGTAGCGATGTCTCAAATTTATATGGAATCGTCACCAGTCGGCCGTCACTATTTGAGCAATGAGAATACCTATATATATATGTTACCATAAGATAGTCAAAACCGTCAGTTGATAAACTAACGTTTTTTTCTCGTAAGTAGGTTAACTATTGACAGATAGTAAACTGTAGCATACTGCTTACTACATGACGCGTTAGTTGATCAACTAACGGGTAAAACGGTTAAATAGTAAACTAGTTTAAACTTGAATAGCAAACGAAATATCAGGGCAAACACTGCGGTAGCTAAGGTGAAGACTAGAGGAGGCCAGCGCAGCGAAGCCCCCGAATAGTCTTCGTGTTAGGTTGACATGTAAGAAAACATAAACGTAAATTGTAAACCCTATCGGTCTGGTTTACTATATGCCGATAGTTGATCAACTACCGCGTTAGTTTATCAACTAACGGTTTTGACTATCTTCCGGTGACATATATAATATATATTAATTGGAATCTGAATCTGTATTTATACTGTAATTGAATCCTGTAAATATTTTCTATTGTATGTTTGTGTCGATTTGGCATTTGCTGCAATGAATAATAAAAATAATAAATACATAAATAAATAGCCTTAGATTATCTGCAATTTGTAGCGCGACAGGAGATTATTTACTCGGCTTGCGTCTGCATTGAATGAACATTAACATATATTGCTTCTGGCCCCACACTAAGATACCCAGTGTCATAGGAACCAGAAACAGCGACATCACAAACATATAAACATCCAAGACCTGGGGTTTCTTTTTCTTTATCCCGAGCCGGGGATCGAACCCAGGAACTATCGCATGGTAGGCAGAGCCACAGCCGCAGTGCCACTTGGATCCCTCTGCCCTTTACGTGAAATACAGCGAAACAATCTCTTTATATATAAGCTCGCCTTTGTTTAAAAGTTTTCATGTGAAATTACCATTTTTTTACCGCATACCAAAGAATATGACCACTTACTTAGACCAATCGTGTTTGTTATCAAATATCACCGAAATGGACCTAAGAATCGTAGGAATCCCAAAAATTTGCAAAGTTTAAGTGCAACATATGCAAAAAAATCCTAAATAGCAACCAAAATCACCCTTGAGGCCTTATTCCTGTAAACTATGACGGATGAGTTACAATGACGTCATCTTTTGGTATTGATTATGTGGCGTTTGGGGAATCTTTTTATACGGCAATTAATGGTTATTACTAATCACATAAATTAGGTATCAATCAAAGAGAAACGGTTTTACAAAAAAGTCAGATACTGCATAATGAGCTCCGTGGTCTAGTAGTTTTCATGCTTGCTTCTTAAATGCAGGAGAAGCAAGTTCGAATCCGGTGCTGACCTTGACCCAAACCAAAGATTGACCACCCGAATGGCCGAGTGGCAGTGAACTTGCCTACGAAGCCAAGGGTACCAGGTTCGAGTCCCCGTGGGGGTAAATATTTGATGGATGAGAACGGATGTTTGTACCATATGTCATGATTGTTTATCTTTCTAAGTATAATATTTATCTATATAAGTATGTGTATCGTTGTTTAGTACCCAAGATACACGGAATCCTAGTTTGGGGCTAGATCAATGTGTGTAAATAATAATAAATAATAATAACACCTTGGACACCATTTACACACATTGATCTAGCCCCAAACTAGGATTCCCTGTATCTTGGGTACTAGACAACGATACACATACTTATATAGATACTCATTATACTTAGATAGATAAACAACCATGACTAGGGTACAAACATCCGTTCTCATCAAACAAACATTTGCCCCCACCGGGACTCGAACCCGGGACCCTTGGTTTCGTAGGCAGCGTCACTGCCGACTCGGCCATTCGGGTCGTCAATCTATCTATCTAAGTATAATATTTATCTATATAAGTATGTGTATCGTTGTCTAGTACCCAAGATACACGGAATCCTAGTTTGGGGCTAGATCAATGTGTGTAAATAGTGTCCAAGGTATAATAATTATTATTATTACCAATTAGATAAATCATTTATCGTAATGACAGTATCAGACGTTCATTGTTTCGGATGATACTTTAAGCTGTAGTTCCCGGGTACTATCGCTTCTTAATAGTAGTAGTCGTAAAACCCCTCCATTAACCCGCACTGAGCCAGCGTGGCGGAGTTTGGCTCAATATTACTCGTATCCGGGTAAAGGCGTGTGCCCCTTGGTGGGGACATTAATGGGCTACTTTAATTTTATTTAACTGGTTATTCACTGGTAGTTTACTGGTTACCAACAGATGATTGATTATTTTTCTTAGGTTTTAAATTTTATAACCAAGCGATCGCAGCCATTTTTTGATATACCCACAGACGGGTGGTTGTCTAAAGATACCGGCACCGTCACGCATTATTACTGATCCGCCCGGAATCCAGGTGATGGGCTCATACGGTTAATGTAGTGCTTTGGTAACCGTATGGTGGGGTTAATCTGGCTCAACACAGACCTTGCTGTAAATAATTTTGTAGTTATTTATTCCTGCTTATTAATCATAACAATTAAATTTTTCATATTTGTATTAGTTAAGCAAAACCAATTTTTAAAAACCGGTCAAGTGCGAGTCTAAATCGCGCACGAAGGGTTCCGTACCACCGTTCAATGGAAGCGATGGCGTGGAGTGAATAGTTTGGATTTTACACAGCAAAATATTGTTTACAAAGTTATTGGTGCGGTTACTTTCACACTCCATGTACGTAACCAGGTGCATCCATAAGTTTGTATGTGGTATTGTTGTATGGGAGCCCCCTTAAATATTTATTTTATCCTGTTTTTTAGTATTTCTTGTTATAGCGGCAACAGAAATACATAATCTGTGAAAATTTCACAAATTTCTCAAATTTCACAGCCTGGTGACAGACGGACGGACGGACGGACGGACGGACAGCGAAGTCTTAGTAATAGGGTCCCGTTTGGAACCCTTCGGGTACGGAACCCTAAAAAAGATCTAAAAATCAATCTGTGGGAGTTTCTACGCCCTTCTTCTCCCACAGTGGTCCAATGTAGAAAAGAGGCAAAAAATTACGTTTGCTAAGTATATGTAAATATCTACAGGAATAAAGTACTTTGACTTTGACTTTGACGGATCCAGTGCTAATAGCTCTGGGTAGCGGAGGGAAGAAATCTTTATCGAAGAATAGGGATGGGTAATTCGCGAGTACTTATCGATACCGTAGTTTTTTACCGTTCTCGAAGTTTCTTTATTTTTATGGATGATTTATTCGCTATTAGGAAACAATTTGGTTTACGTACGACATTAAGTAGAATCGTTGAAATCGTTTTTAGTTATCAGGTTGTAACAGAAACCACGACCTCTGCGGCGCAGCGGTTGTGGCTCCGCCTACCATGCGAGAGGTCCCGGGTTCGATCCCCGGCTGGGGGAAGAAAAAAAAAAACCCAGGTCTTGGATGTTTATATGTGTGTGACCAAGGGCGTACCCAGGATTTCAGCTAGGGGGGGGCAGCTCATACCTGTTTCGAGACGATGGTCGGTCAGGTATATTGAAACAAAAAAATCATTAATTTATTTTATCTTCTAGGGGGGGGGGGGGGGCAGCAGCCCCCTCTGCCCCTACCTGGGTACGCCCATGTGTGTGACGGCGCTGTTTCTGGTTACCACGACACAGGGTATCCTAGTGTGGGGCCAGAAGCAATGTATGTGCCTGTATGTAAATGTTTATGTTTATATTCTAAAAATTTAAACCGCAGAGCATTGAATATTTGAGATATCTGTGATTTAAACATTATCTGCCCCTGCTCAGCATCAAAATTTCCCATCTTAACCTGGTTTACTGGAAGAGATCTCTTATTAGAGATAAGCTCGCCTTTGTACATTGCTTTTATGTAACCGTAGAGAAACAAGATACCCTTATAGTTTCGTCAAGTATGTCTGTCCGTCCGTCCGTCCGTCTGTCACAGCAACTTTATGCAGAAACTATTAGGACCACACAGTTGAAACTTGGTATGTAGATGTATTCTGTGAACCGATTCACGATTTTTATAAACAAATTGAAAAATTTAAATAATTAAATAATTGAACTGACACCAATAAAATGTTTTTCATCAAACCTACATGCGTGGAGTGTCTATAGATAGTTCTTTGAAAATGACATTGAGGTTTCTGACACCATTTTCCCTCAAATTAAATTGTTAAGGAGACACACGCTTCCAAAGTGCAAAAAATTGTTAATTTAATATTAAACCCTAAATGTCCGAAGTCCGATACGCACTTAGCGGGTTGTCTTAAAGTTAATCATGATACGAAGTTTCTTGGAATAACCATTGATAGCAAATTGCAGTGGGGATCCCACATAGATAAATTGGCTGGTAAATTAAGTTCTGCGGCTTACGCGGTCAGGAACATCAGACAAAGCACGGATGTGGCTACATCTAGGCTAGTATATTTTAGTTACTTTCATAGTGTCATGTCCTACGGTATCTTGTTGTGGGGGAAAGCAGGGGATATTCAAACTATTTTTATTTTACAGAAAAGAGCTATTCGAGCAATTTATAATTTAAAACGAACAGACTCCTTAAGAGAGCTTTTTAAAGAAATTGACATACTAACAGTAGTAGCTATTGAATTTATTTTTGAAAATATAATGTATGTACGCAAGAACCTTACATCATTTTCCAAACTTAGCGATAGCTGTAATGTTAATCTAAGAAATAATCACAGACTGTGTGCGCCCCGATTTAGACTCGCGAAGGTTAGCAATTCTTTCAAGGGTCAGTGCATTCTCTACTATAATAGGATACCTCTGGAGATTTTGAAATTGCCATTTGAGCAATTTAAAAATCATGTTAAAGCGACTTTGTCGAAAAAGGGATATTACAATGTTCAAGATTACTTAAATGACGGTACTGTATGGGGTTAATCTAGCTCAACACAGACCTTGCTGTTAATAATTTTTACTTATTTATTCCTGCTTATTAATCATAACAATTAAATTTTTCAAATTTGCATTAGTTAAGCACAAACTATTTTTAAAAGAGATCTAACAATTAATCTGTCGGAGTTACTACGCCCTGCTTCTCCCACAGTGGTCCAATGTAGAGAAGAGGCAAAAAATGACGTTTGCTAAGTACATATATGTAAATATCTACAGTAATAAAGTACTTTGACTTTGACTTTGACTATTTTCATAGTTCCCCGTCATAAAACTATTCGTTAATCATTTTATCTACACACGTATCATAAACCCTCTTTACTACGTACAAAAACCGCACGTTACGATCAGCATAATGTTAAACTACTTGGTAATAACTCATTTCTTATCGGAAAAATTACACATTATGGTTATAACCATAATGTGTAATTTTTCTACATGTTATGACATTCAAATTTCGAACGCCGACGCCCCCCTGCGTGCCGCCTCTGCTCTGTTTGTGAAGTTGGTACTACTGAACAAGCTAAACAAGTGCAAAGGAATTATTATCAATGCCACCATGACGGTCGAACATGCGGTTCCTGAACACATTAAAGAGAGATTATGATATGTGTGTAGATAAACTAGTGTATGTAACTGTACATAATTAGGCATTAAAACTCTCGATTGATATTATTATTCGAGTATTAATGCCCTCCATTATGTAGCAGTCATATAAACCACTATTAGACACACCTTCATAGGTTTTTGAAATCCATATCGACATTATCAGCTCGTTGTTGAGTATAATACGCATCAGACCCTGAGGTATGATTAATCTGAATTAACGAAACTCTTTGGTTACAAACTTTACGGATCGCACTGTCAAACATAAGTTCCGCTACTGACAAAGAGGTTGAATGTAGTAAATAAATTATCCCACCAAAACATTTTCATGTACAAAATGTAGCCAAGAAGAGGGAAACAAAAAGTTATCAGATCTCAAGTAGAGCCAAGCTTCTAACTCTACACGCCCTAACTGTACAGCCCTAACTTCACAAACTCTAACACCTTATACTCAAAATATGTGGCTTGGCCGTTTCACTACCGTCACATGAGCTTAAATTGGAAAATGCAAGCAACGAAAGTTTTGTTGATCAACAGTGAATGAGTCAGTCAGTGGAACGCACTTCCCTGCGCTATTAGAGATAGTCCCTCAATTTTCACATTTAAGACAAGATTGAAAGAGCATTTCCTTTCTCTTTCGTGATAGGTACTTTCATATATGTATATATAAGTAGTATATGTTTGATATATATTAAATTTTTTGCTTTTGTATTTTATTAAGTATATATCATTTATTACATTATTATGTTTTAGTTGTAAACAATTAGATGTGTACAGTTTAATTGCGCACTAGGACTCTCCTGTTGCACAATTTTTCCTGTCCTGCCTAGGTTTGCTGGTAGAAATCTCTCTTTAGAGATAAGCTCGCCTTTGCTCATAAAATGTTTTGTTACCTTACTATTAAGATTTCTGTGCAATAAAGAATATGAATATGAATTGATGAAATCGGGGTTTTTTAGATAGCAATAAAATCTAAACTATAAGAGCTATAGCACCTGAAACTTTTTGGGTTTAATTTGTCAACTATTGAGATCATATCCCAAGAATTTCGTCGATCTGGTATAATCCAAACCCAATTTCTGAGAGTTCAAAATAACGACGAAGCGTTACGAGAAAAGGTGGGTAGTGCCCCAGTGCTTCGCGCACTTCATGGCGGGGGCACTGCCGCGCCCCCATATCAACGAAGGAGTTTGAGTGATATATGAGGCTACCAACGCCATCTAGCGAAAGAGGTTGAACTTTCCATACAAAATAGTTTTCGATTATTTGGCTGTTTCTTTGCGTTTTTCGTAATTTTATTTTTGTGTTAACCGCCTCTGGACTGAGGAGAATACAACCAAATAGGAATTATACAAACCGATCTGGCCATTTTAGAGATTAAGAGCAAGACTTAACGTAACGTAACGTAACGTTTAGCGGTTAATTTTTATGAGTATACCTAGATGGAAAAAATCGTGAGGAACCCTTATACCTAACCTTGACTTTATAGCTCTGACGATGAGCTAGCCCCTTGACACGCAAAATTGAGAACCGCGAAACGGGGCTAATTGGAAATTTAGGGGCTTATATGAACTAACAGAAATAAAAAAAAATCAAAATTCAAAATTCAAAAAGAGTTTATTTCCATAAGAAACACATAGGTAACATTTGGAGAATGTCAAATCTTAAATTAACACATGTATAAGGTACAGGGAAATATAGAACTCAATTTGAATTCCGTCACCTCAATGTTTTAGATGCTGGAGGCAAAGAGGCGACTAGAAACCTCCAGCTTTATACGTTATTTTTTACAGAATTGGAGCAAACACCTTCCCAAGCTTTCTTGTCTTCTACATAATCTGATATTTTGTAGTTACCTTTTTTACATAAGTGATTTTTAACAACATTTTTAAATTTATTTACAGACAATTCTTGTAACTAAGTCGGTATTTTGTTGTAAAAGCGAATACATTGCCCTTTAAAAGATACATTAACCTTATGGAGCCTAGTAGTAGGTATAGCTAGTTTATTCCTATTTCTAGTGTTGACATTGTGCCTGTCGCTATTCTTAGGAAATTTATCAATATTTTTGTGGACGTACATTAGGTTTTCATAAATATACTGATACGGCACTGTCATAATGTTAATTTCCTTAAATTTACAACGCAGTGACTCTCTGGGACCCACATTGTAGATTGCACGAACAGCCCTCTTTTGCAGCACAAATATTATGTTAATGTCTGCAGCGTTCCCCCACAGCAGTATGCCGTAAGACATAATGCTATGGAAGTAGCTGCAGTAAACTAGTCTAGCTGTTTCCACGTCCGTAAAAAGACGGATTTTTTTTACTGCATAAACTGCGGAACTTTTTTGATAGCTTATCTATGTGTGGGCCCCACTGAAGCTTATTATCTAAGGTGATTCCTAGGAATACCGTGCTATCTACAATTTCTAAATTTTCACCTTTAACATTAACATTAGCCGAGACTTGTTTAACATTGGGGAGTATAAACCGAATACATTTAGTTTTGTTATTGTTCAGTAAAAGATTATTAGAACCAATTGACTACCTTTGAGATTGCATTATTCACATCGTCAAAGTTCAAACTGTGTCGTTTCATTTTAAACAAAAGTGAAGTGTCATCTGCAAACAGTACAATCTCATGATTATCTCTGACAAGATGTGGCAGGTCATTAATATTAACCAAAAACAGGAATGGCCCGAGTATGGAACCCTGCGGTACACCCATAGTAACAACAGACCCTGGAGATCGTTTTCCATTAATATCAACTCTCTGTATCCTGTTATTTAGATAAGAAGAAAGAAGATCTAAAGAGTTATCCCTAATTCCATAGTGATGTAATTTCCTGATCAATGTCCCATGGTCAACGCAATCAAAAGCCTTAGACAAATCGCAAAATACTCCTAAAGCATCGTGCGACTCCTCCCAGGCATCATATATATGTGATATTAACTCAATACCGGCATCAGTAGTTGATTTGCCTTGTGTAAAACCAAATTGTTTACAGTGGAGTATGTTGTTGGTGTTGAAATGTGTAAGAAGTTGATTTAAAATTACTTTTTCAAATACTTTACTAAATGTAGGCAATACCGATATCGGTCTGAAGTTAGAAGGGTCAGATGTACTACCCGATTTAAACAAAGGTACTATTTTACTGTGTTTCATTAAATCAGGAAACACGCCAGATTCAATAGATGCATTAAATATGAAAGCTAAATCAAGTGCAATAACATTTATTAGGGGCTTCACAACATGAACAGAAATATCCCAGAGGTCTGCAGTTTTCTTAACATTTATTGATTTAAAGGCTTTAATAATATCTTTATCATCTACATAATTAAACGAGAATTGATTTTCACATCTAGGTACATAGTCTTTTAGCAAAGATTCAGCGACTACTTTGGAAGAGTCTAAAGACTTTGTAGTAGAGATTGGGATGTCAGTAAAAAAAATCAAACGCTTTAGCTACATCAATATCATTTTTGAAAGTAATATCATTAATTTTTAATTCATATTCATTGTTTTTAATACAGACCTTTCCAGTATCACTTTTAATTATATCCCAAGTTGATTTAATTTTGTTATCACTTTTTCTTATTTTGCAATTTGACAAACTTTTTTAAAGATTTTTGAGTACTTTTTTACTTTATCCATGAACTATTCACTATGATTCCATTGTTTTTCACTATATAATTCATATAAATTTTGTCTACTTTTAAGTATACCTACTATGGCCCACTTGCTAAAGTTAAGTTTGTCTGAGACCACAATCGATCTGGTAGTAAATACTGCATTGAACGCATTGCTGAATTTGTAAAAAAAAATACAATATGACTCATTAGGGTTATTATTAGAGTAATTGATAGGTAGTTTGCTATCCCAATTCAATTTAAACCTTTCAAACCGATGTGCAGTCACAGGTATGTATTGTATCTTTCTTGTAGAACTTTTTTTAAGTTGAGTTTCTAGTCTAATGTATTGACCTAAATGGTCTGACTTTAAATTACTTATAATTTTTTTAAGTACAATTTTTTCATTTGGATAAGCTAATATATTGTCTATACAATTTGCTGAGGTTTCAGTTATTCGAGTAGGTTCCATGAAAAGTGGCTTTAAGTTGTGAGAATTAAATAAGTTAGTTAGTCTCGTACTAAGGGAGTAAGTTTCTAATAAATTTACATTGAAGTCTCCACATATCATAAGAGTTTTATTAGATTTTGATACTTTAAATAATATGTCATCCATGACTTTTTCAAAAACATCAAAAGAACCTGATGGTGGGCTGTAAACGCTTATTACAATTATGCGCTCCAATTCAACACATGAAAGAAAGAAGAAAGAAAGAAAGAATATCAATTTATTCGGACTACGCCATAATACACACAACATAAAATACACGATAATTATGAGAGGACAAGAAAAAAAGTGAAACATACAATTGAAGGAGAAAGTAATAACAACTAATATCGCAGACAATAATATACACACGCGTCACAAAAGTAAAAGTACATACCACACAGTAACTTATATGTATAGTACATACACAAGACAACAAGAAATAAATAAAAGCAAAATACAATTTTGTAGCGACGAGTAGACAGTAACGTCGTGAAGTGTGTGCATAGGCGGCGAATAGGTTCCGACTCAGCATGTGCCACAGAACCTGCAAGAGGTCCTGCAACGCTGGTATTCTGTCGGCACCTTATCAAGGAGGAGAAGATAATGGGTGGGTGTTAATAAACTACTTTTTATTAAAACTGCATATATAATTGATATGAAAATAAATAAACTATAGGAAAAAATTAGGAAAATTTAGTGGATGGATAATCTAAGTAGGAGACGAATTGACATCAGAAATATAATTATAATTAATAAATAATACATTAAAAAACACTAATTGCATAAATAGTCGAGAGTATAAGGGATATTAAATATTGTATACTATAGATTGTTCAGTGACTTAACCGATTCACATACGTACATTAAAAAGACTTAGCTTTAAGATAATATAACTAGCAAACGCGGGGATTCACTGGGGCAGAATCAGGCATCTGACTTCTGCAGGTGCAGAAGGTGTTGTCTACATGCAAGTTTGAAACTGGCAATAGAATTCTACTTCAATGTGGCTTTCAACTGATAAACGTACTATGTCATTACGATTTTTGAACTTTATGTGTTTATTTAGAAATATTAGAGAGCCTCCACGAACAGCATGTGATCTGCAAAAAGAACTACCAACCTGGTGGTTACTGAAATTGAACATGAGCTCATGGCTTTTTAGCCAATCTGATATAAAATATCAATATTAAAAGAGTTCATGTACAATTCCAACTCTAATAATTTACTGCTAATACCTTGAATATTTTGGTGGACCAGATTAGTAAACTTTGCATTTATTTTACAATATTGAATTTTTCTGTTTTTATTATGTACTTTATTAATATTATTTGACGGGCTAGAGACTTCCTCTATTGTCGTTGTATCTAATTTAAATTACTTGGAAAAGCTTCCAAGGTTTTGTTTGAAACATCAGTATAATGCTCAATAGAGGCATTATGTGTAGCCAAATTTTTGGCTGTTATATTAAAATAATAGGACAGCGAATTTGCTACTTGTCTTTTATAATAACTAGGAAGGTAATATTTACCTTTAGTCAAATATAATTTATTTCTACTAACAAAATTGTTAGTATCCATTACATGTATATTATTATTGCATGAAATAGTATGCAAGGTCATATTCAGCTTATATCTAAGGTTGTTTTCTGATTGTGGCTGGCTGTCACTGTAAGGGAATGTGAACATAACAATTTGTTTTACTTTTAAAGAACAGAGCTTGTCTAAATATTTATTTAAGTCAGACTTGTTCACATTACCCCTATTACCGAGGCATATGATTAATTAACAGTCATCACTATATGTAGCATTATCTACTTTTTGCATAATATCATGCAGATTACAGTTGGGTAAACAATTATTTAATACCGTATGCTCCATATACATATTTAATAATTGGCCCATATTTTTTCCAAGTTCATCACTGTACATAATTGTTTTATACCTGGATATGAAGTGCTAACATCCAGAAGGGAAGTAGCTGACGGAGCACAGTCCGGCACACAACAGCAGCTCTCCAATATTTTAGTTTCTAGGCTAACCTGGCTACTGAGAACTGCATCCATAGCTAGATTCAGTTCCCTGGTTTCCGCTCTGGTTTTGTCATAGAGGCTAATGTAGTGCCCCAGGGGGCGCTCTGCCTGGTCAAGTTTGCATCTTAGCTCATGCATGTTGTCCTCATAGCTAATCTGATTATAATCAAGCTGAGCAGTACACAGCTCCAGTTTATCTAAAACCCTTCTTTTATTATGAAGCTTTGTTACAACCTTTTTTTGTTTCTTTAGCATATTTTTTTTTTTTTATAAACTTAATAATTTTTACATATTTTCTTAACTTATTTTTACTTAGTTTCAATTTGTGTGTGCTGTCCCTGCTGCTGGCTGCCACATTACATACTGAGTCATCCTTAGTAAGGTCAATGGTCATAGTGGGCAAGCTACAGCCCGCAACAGAGACATGGCCCAAGGAAGTATTTACTGCTACCAATTCATCAAATAAGCTCTGCGTGGTCACTGTGGCAGAGCTAATAGCCGCTTCTTCCAGCTGTGTGATATGTTGGTGGGCATCACACAGTTCCTTCTCCAGGATTGAAGTTCTGTGCAGGACGGACTCAAACTCAGTGCCACAGTGCTCATCAAACCCATTCATTATTAGTTGCAGCCTGTCCCGTTCCTCAGTAATAGAAATATTAATGGAATGTAGCGCGGACAGTTCCCTCTTTAATTTTTGATTGTTTTCTAAGATTTCCAAGATAGTTTTTTCATTTTCATCTCTTTCTGCTTCTAATTGTTCCACCTGTCCCTTTGCTTGCTTTAATTCCTGCAAAACCAGTTGGAGCCTGGACTCCGCTTGGCGAGACAAAGCATTGCGAGTCATCATTATGATTAGTAATGTGAAAACAAAGACAAAAAATACTCGCTATGTAGCAAGGGAAAGGCAAGACAATGTCAGTTGAACACAGTGTCAAGACAGTTTGAATCGTCCTTTGGTCTGTTGGCCCGTGATCGATTATTTTATCGCAATTATAATTCTGACCACGTTTATCACTGGGACACTATTAATTGACTTAACACTAAAAACTAACATAATATTAGGCACCCTATATTTTTTCTTCTAGCCATGGTAATTTTTTGTGTGCCACCTGAAAACAAAATAAAACTGCCATTTCTAAGAGAAAAAATATATGCAGCCAAATCTTTTATTTCTGCTTTTATCTAGTTCCAATAGCCCTACAATTTCTATAGGAATCATGAATTAATTGTATTTTTGCTTTAATTTACACGTATATCATGTCGAATAGACCACGAGCTTAGAAAAGCATTATTTTATTAAGATTTATTGCCAAAAATCGCGGGTTTAAACTGACAGCTGACAGGTTGGCGCGAAAACTGCCCTACAGCGGAAGTGACGTAATATCTGTTGTTAGATATGCGTCAATCTCCTGCCTCTTTCGTATAGAAAAGGAAAGGGAGACTAACTCATAGCTCTGTCCTCCATTGACAACAACTAAGACGTCACTTCCTCTGATAGTGTGTTTTAAAACAAGTGCTGTTTGACGTTAATTTAAATTCATAGTCATTTTCTTTATTGCACAGAAAATATAAAGGTACAGACACGAAATGCTATAAGCGAAGCGAGCTTGTCTCTAAAGAGAGATTTCTTCCAGCAAAATCGTATTTTTGTTGATAATCAATACTATGTAAAATATCAACCTGCAAATAACGCCTTTAATGTTTTTAGGTTCGAAAATATTATTAAATGTGATTCTAATTTACTTTCCTAGTACCAGGTCAGCTAGTAAGAATAATAAATAACGCTTGTACGCATTTGAATTGAAAGTCAAAGTCAAAGTCAAAGTTCTTTATTACTGTAGATAATTATGTCACCGTAAGGTAGTCAAAACCGTTAGTTGATAAACTAGGGGTTTTATCTCGTTAGTTGGCCAACTATCGACAGATAGTAAACTGTAGCGTACTGCTTACTATATGACGCGTTAGTTGATAAACTAACGGTTAAAACCGTTAAACAGTAAAGTGGTTTAAACTTGAATTGCAAACGAAATACCAGGGCAAACACTGCGGTAGCTTAGGTGAAGACTAGAGGGGGCGAGCGCAACGAAGCCCCCGAATAGTCTTCGTGTTAGGTTGACATGTAAGAACAAAAGAAATGTAAATTCCAAACCCTGTCGTTAAGTATCTGGTTAAGTATCTGTCGATTCGATAGTTGATCAACTAACGCGTTGTAATATCAACGAACGCTTTTGACTATCTTGCGGTGACGCGTACATGTTTATGTTTTATTCCTAATATTGTATAAGCATTTACACTCAGCGTTGTATTATAATGTCCACAGTCATTAGCTGGTCGCTCGTTGGTCGCGTCACTTGATTGATTAGCAAGATAGGCGATAATGAATATCAATGGCAACAAATATAGTGACCACCAAAATATTTATTTCCTACCCAAAATGGCTAAATGACCACCAAAAGTTGCACAAATATCAGGGCAAAATACTGCGTTAGCTTAGGTGAAGGGTAAAGGGGGTGAGCGAAGCGACGCCCCCTTTATCCTTCGTGTTAGGTTGAACATGTGAGAACAACAAAAAATACTTAAAACAAACTTAAGTACATAAAACATAAAAAGAAGTTTGGTGATCATTTATCCAAACACAATTTGGTGGACATCCATCCATTTTGGCAGTCATTTCGTATTTGTTGGTAGTAAATTTTCGAATTTTTATGGTAATCGTTTAAACTCAAGCCAATATCAATTGTTGATTGATCATCGCAACCTCCTCTCACAGAGGAGCCTATGCCACGCCGTGTGGGACAATGCTTGATACCGACAATAATGACTGATTAGATTACTGTTGATTATTTACGTCCAGTCTAACGTTTATGTAAAACATAATACATAATTTTCATAATCAAACTAGTGGCCCTGTGGGCAGTAGACCTCGCTGACAGGGGGGACTGTGAACCAATTTATAGGTCAGTATTTTAGATTCAATCAAAATCAAGTAGTAAAGTAGCCGCACCAATAACTTTGTAAACTACATTTTGCAATTTAAAATACAATCAGAAAATAGTTATAGTCTATTTCGCTCACTCTCATGGTCTGTATAGATCCTCGTTACTAATCCGTCTCCTACTTCGAGGAGTCCAAACTTGGTATGTTTTGAAAATATTTCTTGGATTTTTAGAAAACAGGCGGCCGAAAGGTAATGGTGTCGTATATTTTTAGAACCGGCTCATGAAGCTCTTTAATGATACCCGATACACGATATTTCAGACACGATAGGTTTCAGAAAAAAAAAAACCCATACAAAAAATTAATGACGTCATAACTCAACCCAAGGGGAAAATCGAGAAAAGCTCTCGACAAAAAAAATATTTAATTCAAGGAACACGTGTGCCAAGTTTTGTGAGGATCGCTTGAAAACTGTGACCCCTAGACCGGATCTGACAGACACGTATAGAGACAGACGAAAGCAAAATCGGCCTCCTATTTTGCCGAAATAGAGCCCTTCGCTCGCTTCGCTCGCTCGGTCAATAAATATTAGAGGGCAATCTTACAAAAATCGAACTCATAGTAAGCTCAACAAGGCTGGTGTTATGGGTACTATACGACGATATAATTAATAGAGATAAAAAAACAAAAACAAACAAAAAAAAAAAAAAATTGTTTATTTCATAACAAAAACATGTTTGCACAGACGTGGGATCTCCTTTTAAGTATCGCAATACCTGTATCAGGAGATACCTACCTTCCACAATGAACATTTAAGAAATAAACACATTTATGTATTTGTTTAAAAAATTTCTAGTGAGTTAATTAAGTGTCATTTGCACAGATAATTTGTGATTAGTGCGAAAATACTTAAGTATACATAAAAAATGACTAAGACTAAGAAACAAATATTCATATTAATATTCTTTATTGCACAGAAAACATAGATAAACAGACAGTTACAATAAATTTTATAGGCAAAGGCGAGCTTATCTCTAAAAAGAGATTTCTTCCAGCAAACCTAGGCAAGACAGGAGTGTTTATGAAAAAGGACAGTCCTAGTGCGCAGTAAAACTGTATACATACGTACGAAAATTACTTTTAAAATATAAATAAAATATACCTAATAAAAAATATGTATGTATAACTCAACTATATAAAATACACTGTATTCATGCTCATTACAAAAAAAAATACCCTTACCGGGATTCAAACCCAGGACCGTCGAGCTTCGTAGGCAGGTTCACTACCCGCTGGGCAAAACCGGTAAACCTAGAGAAAACATGTACAAAGGCGGGCTTATCTCTAACAAGAGATTACTTTCAGCAAACTGTGATGGGTAGGAGAAGAGATGTTTGAGCGGGGGGAAAATAGATGATAACCGTAATTGCTAAAAATAGGATGTATACACAATTACTTAAATACAACGTATCAATATATATTACACGTATTAGTAGTTTATGTGACTGATACATAGAAAGAAAGAAAGAAAGAAAGAAAGAAAGAAAGAAAGAAAGAAAGAAAGAAAGAAAGAAAGAAAGAAAGAAAGAAAGAAAGAAAGAAAGAAAGAAAGAAAGAAAGAAACATTTATTCACGAACACAAAGGACACGCATATTAAACAAAAAATAAACAAAAAACACATAACAAGTGTGTCTCTGCGGCAGTGAACCGGACACTGGCTCAGCATTATGCTGAGATGTCAGACACCTACAGCGCTGATTTTCAGCCAGCACCGTCGTGTGAATCACGGAAACGTCATACCAAAAGAATATATATCTATAAACTACCTAGATTTTTGGGACAGGCGAAAGAGAAATAAACATAAATACAAAGTGAGATAATAATGTAAACACTACCTAGATGCAGCTTCATTAATATAATATTTACAGTAAGAATTACAAACAAAACTAGATAAAAAAAGAAATGCAATTGGCATATTTATTGCTGTCACAGTGATGGGGATGAGGATGTTTTCTGGAGCGTCAACAAATAGCCTTTAAGCATGCGCTTAAAGGTGTATCTGCTAACTGTACATAATGCCTTATTATTATTATGTACAGTTACATACACTAGTTTATATACACACAAATCATAAGCTCTCTTTGATGTGTTCAGGAACCGCATGTTCGACCGGCATTGTGGCGTTGATCATTGCTCTGCAGTTGTTTAGCTTGTTCAGTAGTATGCAATGCACAGACAAACTAGGGGCGGCTCGCATGCGGGCGTCGGCTTTCGAAATTTGAATATGACAAATTTTGCTACATTATGGTCATAATTTATCAATATTCAGATAAAAAATGCTTTTCGATGCAGTAAAGAGGGTTTATGATACGTGTGTAGATAATAGTAGTTTATGTGACTGCTACATAATGGAGGGCATTAATACTCGAGAGTGGGTTTAGGATACGAGCCGAAGGCGAGTTTCATGATAATATCACTCGAGAGTTTTAATGCCTTATTATGTACAGTTACATACACTAGTTTATATACACACAAATCATAAGATCTCTTTGATGTGTTCAGGAACCGCATGTTCGGTCGGCATGGTGGCATTGATAATTGCTCTGCACTTATTGAGCTTGTTCAGTATTACCAACTTCACAGACCCTAGATATCGAAAGATAGGCCCTTGGCGCTAAGCTTGTATCGGAACCAGTGTCGCCGAAAACTAAGAACACGCACACATCTACACCACTCATACATCAATCCTTCCGCTTTTATTGGTCAGTGCAATGTCATGCACCTATCGTCCGAACACACCCACACTACCGCAGGTATACTAGCTAGCCGAGCTAGTGTTGGGACAATGCAAGGACAGCGTGTTTCATCGATCGATTATAATTTATAGACATTGTTACATACATTGTTTGTTAATATGACATATTTATTTTCAAGAAATACCTATTACTATGTACATGCTGTTGTCGTATCACTTACGGGATAACAAGCCGAAAAGGGTTGTTTGGGACATCATTTTAAATCATCATTTTAAACAACTTTCTCAATGAATATGATTTCATCAGAGCAACGTTATTTTTACTGCCCCATTCAAATCATACTGGCCGCTCAACCCAAAATGTACTGCAAAGTGAATAAAACCGGTCAAGTGCGAGTCTAAATCGCGCACGAAGGGTTCCGTACCACCGTTCAATGGAAGCGATGGCGTGGAGTGAATAGTTTGGATTTTACACAGCAAAATATTGTTTACAAAGTTATTGGTGCGGTTACTTTCACACTCCATGTACCTAACCAGGTGCATCCATAAGTTTGTATGTAGTATTGAAAGAATTGTTGTATGGGAGCCCCCTTAAATATTTCTTTTATCCTGTTTTTTAGTATTTGTTGTTATAGCGGCAACAGAAATACATAATCTGTGAAAATTTCAACTCTCTAGCTAGCTAGGTTCTTGAGATACAGCCTGGTGACAGACGGACGGACGGACGGACGGACAGCGAAGTCTTAGTAATAGGGTCCCGTTTGGAACCCTTCGGGTACGGAACCCTAAAAATGATGTAGCTCTGATGAAATCGTTTTAATAGAGAAATGTTCAGAATGATGTCCTTAACAACCACCTTTTGGCATATATACCCTTTCTGTAAAATCCTGTACAGTACGCTACTACCTATTGACCAGAGAAATGGAAATATTTATTAAGAACTTGCCGTTTTGACAATATAGGCGTAGCATTTTTTGTTAAGTAATGCAGTCTTATATTAGTATATCTTTCCATTACATTATGGTCATAATGTACAAATTTTCATACAAGAAATGAGTTTTTACCAAAAAGTTTTACATTATGCTGGTCTTAACGTGCGGTTTTAAGACGCATTAAAGAGGGTTTATAATGAGTGTGTAGATAAAATATTAAAAACATAAAAAGTGTTTTGGTTGATCCTTTTTTGCTGTGGAAATCAGTATTTTTGATGTGCAATTATATACTAGCCTAAATAAAATATTTTTTCGCAAATGGCAGAAGCATTACTTCACATAATATCTTCCTACTTTCATTATGCTTTTGACTTGTAGTGTAGAACCTGTTGGAGCCCTTCGGCACCGTCGCGCTCATTCTATGCCGCAAGACCCCGGTAGCTCGATGCCTTCAACTTAACTTGACGCCTAGACATGCCTGCTTATGTATTGAGGTACTGTACAAACCACTCAGACAACTCAAATAAAAAGTCAAGGAGGGACTTTTCATCAGTATGTTTGCCGCATTTTCGCTAAATCCCGTTTAATTTAATTCTTTTTGTATTCATTTTAACTCGTGTCGATCGCGCGACGTCGGATGGTGACGCCGCCATATTTTGTTGAAATAATATACCTTGGACACTATTTACACACATTGATCTAGCTCCAAACTAGGATTCCCTGTATCTTGGGTACAGTCTGCAACAGAGACATCTGACCCCCCAACTTTTAAAACGTAATTTCATTCAAACTGCTGAGAAGCGCCACCTACCACGATTCTTGGCAACTAAACTTGTTTCTGGAAAGTGTGCAGCCGCAGATTTTGTATTTCTATTTCAAATTGAAGGAAACCGGCTACATCAATAATAACCAGGAAGAAACAAAAACAATTGCTTTACAGAGCGGGGTTCGAACCATGGCCCTTCGATTTATGAAGCAAGCGCTCGTCCCATTGCACTAACCAACGATCTGTATATCATGGCGAAAATTAATATCATATGTTCTACTTCTATGACGCAGCGCTCTAACTTCATCGTCAACCGCACGCAATGCATTTACAAATAAATTGAAGGTAGGATATCAGAATTATAACCACAGAACAAGAATACGTTCAGTTCGTGTCACAATATCACATAAGTTACTGCGGATCTTGTGATTTTGAAAGTTTGGACTAGTCATCATGTCTCATTTTTTAACTGATTTTGTTAAAGCCAAAATAATAGTGTATTGGGAAGACAACCACAGTATTAAAAGTATATCTAGAGAATTAGGTATCGCGGTAAGTAAAAAATAATTATATATTATACTAATTTGTAACAATTTTTTGTTTCGTGTAACATAGGTTTAGTGTTAAAATTACTGATATAAGATGCCTATATTCTCTTACAGAGAAACACGGTTCGTCTTTGGATTCGGAGATACCAAGATAGTGGTGACGTAAAGCGTAACCGCCCCGGCCCGCAAGCAATGACCTACACAGATGCATCAAACCGACATCGTGAAATCGTTAATCTCCACACAGAAGACCCATTTAAGACAACACGATCAACTGCCATAGATTATAATATTTCACTGCAAACAGTAAGGAGACATTTACATGCAGGGGGTATCCATAACTACAAGCCGGCCAAAAAAATTAAATTAACCGAAGCCCATCGCCAAGCAAGAATGAGATTCGCATCTGAATATCTAAACTTTGATTGGGAGAACGAAATCGTAATTTTTACCGACGAAAAAAGTTTTAAGTCCGATGATGATGGCAGAAAAATATTATGGAGAAGAGCTGGCGAGCGTTATAACCATCAAAATATTTTGCCTTTGAGAACAAGTGGCAGAATAACTTTAGGTAAGAATATTTATAAACATATATGTTATATGTTGTGTTTATAAACAACATTAACATCATACAGACAGGCACATACATTGCTTTTACTTCTGGCCCCACACTTAACCTTTCACGTCCCGTCGTCGTCGCGATATCCGGTCGGCCGAAATTTTCATAGGATTGGAACTCTAAGTCTATGGCGTTAAGTTGAAAATCGCGATGTATTTTTGCTTATATTTTTATAGGACGTATCTTGAGAGGTTAAATAGCCTGTGTCATAGAACCAAACACGGCAACATCAGAAACATGCAACTTCTAACACCTTTTGTCTTCGTGCCCAGCCGGGATTCGAAATATTATTATTTTAAATTGTATTACGCAGTGTGGATTATTTGTTATTTAACCAAATTATTGTTTTGCAGGCTATTGGGGTTGGATGTCCTCCATGGGCCCAGGGGAGTTGATCGAATTCGGCGGCCGAATGAACAAAGATAAATACTTGGAAATTTTACAAGATGTGATGATTCCAACAGTGCGCAACGTGTATCCAGAGGGGCAAATATACTTTATACAAGATAATTGTTCCGTGCACCGTTCGTGTTTGGTTAGAGAGTGGTTTGCCGCTCGTAATGATATAACTGTCATTGAGTGGCCATCTAAAAGCCCAGATTTGAACTTAATTGAAAACTTGTGGGGTCAAATGGTTCTTAACTGGGATACGAGTGATGTTAGAACAAAAAGTTATTTAGACCAAGAGGTGATGAGATCTTGGGACCTTTTCCGCCTTAGTAATATGTGTTCCAACATGGTTACAGGAATGAAGTCCAGGCTTGAACAAGTGCTTCAAAATGAGGGGCACCCTCTCCGATATTAAAAATAATTTGCTGCCACTACTTATATCGAAGCAATGTTTCAATAAATTGCTATCCAGGTATAGCACTATTCGACCCTATATGCTATTTAAATATCATGCTATGATAAAGAAAGTTGAGAGATGTAAATTGTTACTTAGACTTAGTAGCATGTTGATTCTCCCTACGGAAGATTTATCATAGTTTGAGTTTATATCTTTATTTCGTTTCTTTGTTGAAAAAGTCTTAAATATTGATATCGAAGCAAAGTTTCTATAAATTGCTATCCAGGTAGCACTATTTGACCCTACATGTTATTTAAATTGCTAAAGTTATTTAAGTTGCAGTTGCTGCGCGTGCGCGTAGCGGACAGGTCGCGTTGACTCATACGCCGAGAGTTAAATTAGTTTGAATCGATCTATTACCTACGCTTTGCGATATGTGTGGATAGCAATGGCTAACCGTAACATAGTGATAAACGAGTTCCTGACATTCGTGCAAAATAAAATTCAAGTGCTAGACGAGCTGAGCATTGTGCAAATATGTGCATCGAACTTCAGCGATAACGAGATCGAGCACGGCAAGTCGGAGATCTTCAAGTGTCTCCCTGAAGGTAACAGACTAGTCACGAGGAAGGGTGAAGACAAGTCGAAGAAGAACATAAAAGATGTTATTAAAATGTTCAAAGAGACCGAGCCGGACACGCAGCCAATTTTTGTCGCTCAAGATCTTAACAAATTACCCCCCGTGTCCTTTGACCATGTAGACGTGACTCGACTGCTCAAAGATATAGCAATTATGAAAAATGAGCTACATAACATGCGTATTGACACCGTCTCAAAAACTGAGATGACGCTATTTGAGACCAAAGTCTGTTCCGACATAGACAAGCTAAGTTCCCTGTTTAACAGCAATCAGAAAAGAAACACTATCTGCGAGCATAGTACTCCGTTGCATGGTGGTAGGAAAAACCTACAACCAGGAATAAGTAGCATCATTCCTAATGTTGAAGTGGCACAATCAACAATGCAAAAACAGATCTCGCCGCGGCCGGCACCCCCTCCCCCCGCTGCACTGCCCGCCGACGCGCTGCCGCGGCCGCATCTGCCTTCCGACCGGCCCGCTCCAAGGTCAACCGCTTCTTCTGACTCACCCGGTCGTCAACTCGCCTATCGGGACATTGTATTGACACCGCAAACGCAGAGCCGCAATGAAAACTCTTCGAATGAACATACTGACGGGAATCTTAGTGGCGCAGCAAAACGAACATTGAGTTCGAATGTGACGATAGACTCAGAGGGGTTTATAAAAGTACAACGCAGAAGGAATACGAAGCAAAAGAATCTGTGTGGTGCACGTCAGGTTCCCTGTAAATTAGAGGCGGCTATACCTACAGCGGCTATATACCTTTCGAGGACAAAAACACATATGCTAGAAAATGAAGTAAAGGAGCATATCCGTGATATGGGGGAGGAATTTATAAATGTGGAGCTTCTTAAGCAGTACAGAAAAACGAATTTCAATTCTTTCAAAATTACAATACCAGCTAACAAGGTTAAAAGATTCTTGGAAATAGATTTTTGGCCGGAAGACCTAAAGTTCCGCCGTTTCAGAGAACATAGCGCTCACAGAGTCGCCGCTAAGAACACTACAAAGCCCAATGATGGATAGGGCCCCTGTTGGAATAACACTAGCTAGTTTTAATTGTAAATCAATTAAACGTTCAATAAATAGTGTGCGTGAGCTTTGCCGCTCTGCGGATATAGTGGCCCTGCAGGAGACCTGGCTGATGCCGCACGAGGTTGACTTTGTCCACACGATCGACGACGATTTTGGAAGCTTTGCCAAGTCAGCGGTTGATACCGCGGCCGGAATACTTCAGGGACGGCCCTACGGTGGAGTGGCCATCCTGTGGCGGAAGTGCCTGTTTCCGAACTGTGTGGTGGTGGAATGCGGAAGTGACAGATTGGCTGCCATCAAAGTGAATATTGATGGTCGTGAATTATTAGTGTTTTCGGTCTACATGCCGGTAGATAAGGAGGACAACCTTCCGGAGTTCGCGGACGTGCTGGCGTGTGCAAGCGCGATTATTGAGGAAAGTGGCATCGAGGCGGTATTCATCCTAGGGGACCTGAATGCGCACCCGCATACCAGGTTTGGCAATGAGATGGTGGACTATTGTGAAGAACAGCTTATGGTATGTGCTGACATGAATATTTTAGGTATTGATTCGGACACATACACCTACGTAAGTGAGATCAACGGTAGTCGCAGATGGCTAGACCATTGCCTGACCACGAGTGCGGCGTTCAGTACTGTACAAACTGTGAGTGTCGGATATGATGTACATTGGTCGGATCACTTTCCACTATATGTTGTGTGCAATATGAAGGTGGTCGCTTGCAAAAATGTTACGCTTAAATCCTGTGATAAAAGTCGAAAGGTGCAATGGGGGGGACAACGTGATAATAATCAAATTAATATGTATGGGGAATATTGTTTTAAAAATCTACCTAATCTGCTTAGTCATACTGAATCTGTAGTCTGTAACCATGAATTTAAATGTAACGAATCTAGTCATTTTGAATCTATTGAATTATTTTATAACAGTTTTATTAATATTTTACAATCAGCGTCCATTCATAGTAGTACAGCACGGGCCGGTGCACGGAGGAAGGCTGCTCAGATCACCGGCTGGAACTATCATGTCAAGGAAAGCCATGACATCGCCAGACTGCATTATAGCTGCTGGACAGTGGCTGGTAAACCTAGCTCAGGGACAACATATGATAAAATGTATGAAAGTAGACGAATCTTTAAAAAGAAATTAAAATGGTGTCAAAACCATCAAGAGGAAATTAAATTGAATATATTGGCTGTGCATCGAAAAGGCAAAAATTTTGTAAACTTTTGGAAAAGCACTAAAAAGATGACCCCTAAGCAGGGTTTACCAGTCAGTGTAAATAACCAACAGGATCCAGCAGCTATAGCAAATATGTTTGCAGCGCACTTTAGAAACAAACCTCTGAGCGTGGAGGATGTGCCCGATGCTGAGGTTCGTACGACCGAAGACAAACCACGAGTGTTCGACAAAAAAGAAGTGGCTAAGGTCATAAGAAACATGAAACGTGGCAAGTCCCCCGGACATGACGGCCTCAGTATCGAGCACATTCTCTATGCAAGTGATTACGTGTATGATGTTTTGACCTGCTTATTTAACAGTTGTGTGCTTCACTCTTACCTACCTAAAGATATGATGAAGTCTGTTATAGTACCGATCGTTAAAAACAAAACCGGTGATCTGTCCAGCCTAACCAATTACAGACCTATATCCCTAGGGACCATTGTTGGTAAGGTGTTTGAGCGGCTGCTGCAGCCCGAGCTGTGCAGTAGTTTAAAGATTGACGAGGCGCAGTTTGGTTTCCGTCCCGGTCTCTCAACAGACTCCGCTATTATTGCACTAAAGTACACTGCCAACTACTACATTAATAGGGACACGTCAGTGTACGCGTGTTTCCTAGATCTGAGTAAGGCGTTTGACCTTGTCAACTACCAGATCTTATGGAAAAAACTGAATGAGTCAAATGTACCCACGCATGTAGCGGATCTGTTGAGGTACTGGTACGGGAACCAGACTAACAGCGTGCGATGGGGCGACGCACACTCTAGTGAATACAGACTAGAGTGTGGCGTGCGTCAGGGGGGGCTTACCTCTCCGGACCTCTTTAATCTCTACATGAATGGGCTGATTGAGGAGTTGAGGGGCACCAAAATCGGATGCCATATTGATGGGATTTGTGTAAATAACCTGAGCTATGCTGATGATATGGTGCTCCTCAGCCCCTCAATCAGCGGTTTGAGGCATCTGATCTCTGTCTGTCAAAAATACTCTGCAAGCCACGGCATGAGATATAACACCAAAAAGACAGAGGTTATGGTGTTTCGGGCAGGGAGGGGTCCGGAGACGGTGCCCCCAGTATATCTATATGATGGGCCAGTACGGGTTGTGCAGCAGTTTAGATACTTGGGGCACATCCTCACTGAGAAGCTCAGTGATGACCTGGACCTCGAGCGGGAGCGCAGAGCCCTGGCTATGCGATGTAACATGCTCGCGCGAAGATTCGGCAAGTGCTCTGAGGACGTTAAAATCACACTGTTTAAGGCCTATTGTCAGTGTTTCTACACCTGCCAGTTATGGACCACATACTCCAGACGGTCCTATAACGCCCTCAGAGTACAGTACAATAATGCCCTACGTAGTCTCATGAGACTACCGAGACACTGTAGCGCGTCGGGCATGTTCGCAAATGCCAGGGTTCCAGACTTCTTTGCGTTGCTGAGGTCCAGGATTGCAGTATTTTGGGAAGCCCTTAGACGGTCCAGCAATGGTATCCTGGGGATCATAGTGAACAACATCTATAATAATAAAATACTGCAACACTGGGTCTCCGTGCACCGGGACGGGAATAGGAAATAAGGCTTTATTTTATTTATGATTTTTGTGTAATTTTAATTCTATAATATATTTTTTATTTGTTTTTAAGTCAATGTATGGACCTTTTTTGGACTGAAATAAACAATTTTATTATTATTAAATATCATGCTATGATTATGAAAGTTGAGAGATGTAAATTGTTACAAATATACTTACATAGTAGCATGATAATTCCCTCTACGGAAGATTAATCATAGTTTGAGTTTAAATGTTTGTCTAAGATACACATTTCTTTGTTGAAAAATTGAAATTAAATAAATAACTTTCAAAATTATTTTTATTTTATTTATAATAATAATAAGTTATAAAATAAGCTAGGTAAGTTATCTAACAATATAACAACCCATCGTTTCTATGAATCACCATATTATATTCCAAAATTATTACACCAACATTACCAATATTTTGCTTAGCAAAAACTGAGCCTTTGTGGATTCGAACATGCTACCTCTAACTTATCTTGACATGTAGCTATTTGCGCCACGTAACACTCATGATTTGTGACGAAATAAGCGTATCCTACGCTTCGACCCTGTGGTGCCTGACCTGGTGGTTTATCGAATATCGAATAGATGGCATTGATGGTAATGAAGGTCATGAAGGATTTAACCACGAGAGAGGGCGCTTTTGTAGCACTTTTATGGGGGGTCATATGTCTCTGTTGCAGACTGTACTAGACAACGATACACATACTTATATAGATAAATATTATACTTAGATATATAAACAACCATGACTAGGGTACAAACATCCGATCTCATCAAACAAATATTTGCCCTCACCGGGACTCGAACCCGGGACCCTTGGCTTCGTAGGCAGGGCCACTGCCGACTCAGCCATTCGGGTGGTCATAATGCAAAGCAATGTCTATTCTGCGGTGTGCAATCTACAGGGGGGAACACGTCGCGCTCGCCCCGCACCCCGCTCTCCCTGTGATCAAGTTGCGACACGTTTTTTGTCGAAATAGCGTCTCTATACGCTATTAACAGTAACTCAATGATAATTACCCTAAGTGGTCTAATGTGGCATAAAGTCAAAGTCAAAGTACTTTATTACTGTAGATATTTACATATACTTAGCAAACGTAATTTTTTGCCTCTCCTCTACATTGGACCACTGTGGGAGAAGAAGGGCGAAGAAACTCCCACGGCAATCTGTGGCACAAACAATTCTTAAAAGAGATCTAAAAATCAATATTTTTAGATCTCTTTTAAAAATTGGTTGTGCTTAACTAACAAATATGAAAATTTTTATTATTTTGATTAATAAGCACTAATAAATCATTACAAAATTATTAACAGCAAGGTCTGTGTTGAGCCAGATTAACCCCATGCAGTCCCGTCATTTAAGTAATCTTGAACATTGTAATATCCCTTTTTAGACAAAGTCGCTTTAAGATGCTTTTTTTTTCGCTCTTAAGCAAGTAGTCTGTGATTATTTCTTAGGTTAGCATCACAGCTATCGCTAAGTTTGGAAAATGTTGTAACTGACTAACTTAAGATTTGATACGCGACTCTGCACACTCTCGAATACCTCAATTTGTTGCTATGATGATGATGATGAAGTCGTCCAAGCCGTAGTTGGCCGGCAACCGTTGATGATGGGAGGAGGTCGGTTCGTGGGTCGTCGACCGTGTGGCCTTATAGGGCTTATGCCCTCATGACGGTACGCATAGGCTAGGAGATTTCGGCGCGACTCTCGGAGACCAGTCGAATGGTTTAAGTTCAAGTTCAAGTTCAAGTTCAAGTTCAAGTTCAAGTTCAAGTTCAAGTTCAAGTTAAAGTTCAAGTTCAAGTTCAAAGATTTTTATTCATAATAGCACAAAAATGAACGTCATAACATAATCAAGCATAATATAACATTAAGTAGGTGCCTAATTATTACATAGAACATAATATATAGGGTGCATTGAACTGGTTTAATGCCAACTGGTTTAATTAATGGAAGGCCGCACACTACGCTACCGGGATGAAAAACCGGCCAAGTGCGAGTCGGACTCGCGCACGAAGGGTTTTGCACCAGTATCTATTAAATCGGCAAAAAAAAACACGTTTGTTGTTTGGGAACCCCCTTAAATATTTGTTTTATTTTAATTTATTTATTTATTTTTGAAGTGATTATATAACTAAATATTCTGTGAATATTTCAAACGTCCTGTTGCCGCTATCAATATCGAGCAAATACGAGAAAAAATAAATTTGTTGTATGGGAGCCCCCTTAAATATTTATTTTATTCTGTTTTTTAGTATTTATTGTTGTACCGGCAACAGAAATACATCATCTGTGAAAACTTCAACTGTCTAACGACCACGGTTCATGAGATACAGCCTGGTGACAGAGGGACGGACGGACGGACAGCGGAGGCTTAGTGATAGGGTCCCGTTTGGCACCCTTCGGGTACCCTAAAAATGCAATGAAAAACGTTTGTTGTTCCTAATCTTACATCCTAATTATTTACTAGGGAGACATGGTCAGGAACTAGAAGCCTAACGGAACACAGACTTAATTGCTATAGCTTTTTAGGAAATTTCTTACAGTTACGTTCATAGTGAATCTAAATGACCGAGCGAGGTAAGCGCCGAAGAGTCTCCGCTTCAGGACTGGGCAAAAATGCTTTCGTATGAAATGAAATGAAATGAAATGAAATATATTTATTGTTTTTGTTCTTACATCCTAATTATAATGGTGGCCCTAACTCCCAAACTAGGGCGACCTGTGTGTCAGGAGCTAGAGGCCATACGGAACATAGTTTTGCATTTATAGCTATGTAGGAACATTGTTGCTTACAAAATTTAATCTTAAGAATAGTAAGTAAGTTGCTAATTAGTGTGTAATTAACTTGCAATACCTTAAATAAAAAAGGAATAGTTGACATCTAAAACATATTTTAATAACTACTCTCACTAGAGAATAATCTGCAACCAATAGATTACAGTATGTCCGGGTGTTCTCCTCTGAAGGCCCCTTTTCTCAACTGATTCTCGTGAATTTTTGTTAGCAGGTTCGATAACAATTTGTTTATGTCTACACAGTTTTTTTTTAAATGACAGAGATATGGGGTTGGAAATGTAAAACAGTGGCCAAGTGCGAGTCGGACTCGCCCGTGAAGGGTTCCGTTGTAGCAAGTAATTATGTGACTGGATGTTTGTGTTGTAACATTGTTTTTCATAGTGTTTGTATGAGTGACAAAGTTATCT
Organism: Argyresthia goedartella; assembly: GCA_949825045.1. Lineage (NCBI taxonomy): Eukaryota > Metazoa > Arthropoda > Insecta > Lepidoptera > Argyresthiidae > Argyresthia > Argyresthia goedartella. Next base: position 1,570,879 of record OX463811.1, on the reverse strand, counting down.
TCGCGATATTTAATAAATATATAAATATATATTAGGTCCTTACATATGAAATTGGCGTTTTGTATGGAGAAATTGAAGTTAACTCGATTTTCAGTACAAACATTTTTGTATTTGTTTTAGGAATGACAGATCTTTTTTATAAACTTTGTGTGTATGAATGAGACAACATTTAGCTAACAGAAAATTTTATATAATTTTTGAAGAATGTCAGCTGTAAAAAAATATTACGAATATTATCATGAAAATGGATGACACTTAGGAGGCACTGATTTTGAAGATAACATTTTAGTTATCAAACTGAAAATTAAAAGAAAATTTAATAAGTAGATGTAAAATATTGAAATTAATTTTAAAACCATAAAAAAACTGGAAATAGCTATTGAATTACTCGAATTATGAACTCCTGAATCTGGAAGAAAAATTTGCCAATTTCATAGGTAAGCACCCAATATCAATAAATATATAAAGATATAAATATATCTTAAAACGGCTTATTTTATTTTTATCAGACCAATTTTCGTTGAAATTATTTATTAAGATAGACAGTATTAGTTTTTCGTAGATTTTTCACTCTCTTACTTTAAAAGTTAGAGGGGGGGGGGGGGGGGGGGGGGCATTTTTCCACTTTGGAAGGGTCGGTCTCTTTAACTATTTTATCTACACCCGTATCATAAACCCTCTTTACTGCGTTCAAAAACCGCACGTTACGATCAGCATTATGTTAAACTACTTGGTAAAAACTCGTTTCGTATCTGGAAAACTACACATTATGGTCATTATGTGTAGTTTTTCTACATATAATGACATTCAAATTTCGAACGCCGACGCCCGTCTGCGTGAAGTTGGTATTAAAGAACAAGCTAAACAATTGCAGAACCACAATGCCGGTCAAACATGCGGTTCCTGAACACATCAAAGAGAGCTTATGATATGTGTGTAGATAAACTAGTGTATGTAACTGTACATAATTAGGCATTAAAACTCTCGAGTGATATTATTATGAAACCCGCCTTCGGCTCGTTTCATAAACCCACTCTCGAGTTTTAATGCCCTCCATTATGCAGCAGTCACATAAACTACTATTATTTGAGGAAAAATGGTTTCAGGAACCTCAACGTCATTTTTAAAGACCTATCTATAGACACCCCACATATAGGTTTGATGAAAAAAAATATTTTTTTGGTTTCCGTTCCATGTATTTTAACTAACGTAGCGTATTTTAATTTATAATTTTTTGTATAAAAATCGTAAAGCGGTTCACAGAATACATCTACTTACCAAGTTTCAACTGTGTAGTCCTAATAGTTTCTGCATAAAGTTCCTGTGACCTAAGGACGGACGGACGGACAGACAGACTTGACGAAACTATAATGGTTCCTTGTTTCTCCGCAACAGACTAAACGGCTTGATAGATTTTAACAAATGAAATGTCGTTGGATGCTTGAAGACCGTGAATTTGACATTAACAATATAATTTTACTCAAAAGTCGATAGGTTGGATTTTGGATCGCAAAATGTAGTTTACAAAGTTATTGGTGCTACTTTCATACTCCATGTACGTAACCAGGTGCATTTATACGTTTTAAGATGGGAAGCGAACCAATCACTTACTATTTTATTTTTTGTTTGTGCTGCCCGCCAACGTCTCATTCTATTGTTAATCGTATTTATTTCCATACTGTACTCATGTAAACCCAGGGTATGGCTGGGTTCGGGCTTTCTGTTTTTTAGATTGTTGAGAATTTAGATTCTTTTAATTTTTTGTGATTTTAGTAGGTTTAATTGTATTTATTTTATTATTTATTTATTATATGATATTTACTTATATGAATACCTACGACTTTAGTGATAGTTACTTCTGCTGCTCCGATAGTGAAGATTCCGATAGCGTGGGAAGTGGATTGCCGTCCACGAACGACGTTTTGCCTATTGCCCTCAAACGTGTGTTTTCCAACCTCGGTAGGAACTTCAATGTCGTTCACATAAATGCTCAGAGCATTCATTCCAGTCATGCCGACCTTATCGACTCCTTCAGCGATCAGAGCATTCATGGTATTCTGATCTCCGAATCATTTCTTAAACCCTCTCTTCCATCTACCTTGTATGCTCTGCCGGGGTACAGGCTCTATCGGAATGATAGGACAGGTAAGGCTGGTGGCGGTGTTGCTATTTACCTTCGTTCCAACATTTCTTGCAAAGTCATCAGCCACTCACCTAGTCTGTACTCTGGATCCGCTGAACACCTCATTCTCGAGTTATGCCTGCATCACAATAAGGTCCTTCTGGGTGTCTTCTATAGCCCCTCTCTACTCATCGACTACTTTGATTCTTTTGAAAGCATCCTTAATGATCTATCTCCTCTTTACAGTGACACAGTTATCCTAGGTGATTTCAATACCTGTTTACTTAAAAATGATGTTCGCTCAGCCAAACTCCAGTCTATCATCAGCTCCCTAAATTTAAATATTCTTCCCTTGAGTGCAACTCACTTCCAGCCCCACTGCACCCCCTCTCTTCTAGATCTTATGATTGTTTCTAACATATCCAAGGTTGCTACGCATGGCCAACTTAATGCCCCCTTCTCCTTTCACGATTTGATTTATCTCTCGTTCAAGTTAAGGCCTCCCAAGCGCGCAGCAAAATTCCTGGATATTCGCAGTTTCAAGGGTATGGATCTCAGCTCCCTTAAGTCTGACGCCGCTTCTATAGACTGGTCTCCTGTCGTCTGTAGTGAGACCGTTGATGACAAAGTCCAGCATTTCAACTCGATTGTCTTAAGTTTGTTCGACAAACATGCTCCTGTCAAAAAGGTTAGGGTCAAACATCTCCCTGCGCCTTGGCTTACCGACACCATCAAGGGTCTGATGGCCCAGAGAAACCGTGCCAAATGTAGATATAAGAAGGATCCGACGGACGATAATCTCCTTATATACAAACGTCTCCGTAATCGGTGCACCCGTCTTTGTCGAGATGCCAAACGCCGCCACATCTACGAGAGTATCGAGAGTTACTCTCCTGCACAGGTTTGGAAGTTCCTGAAGACCCTTGGTGTTGGTAAGTCCCAGGACGCAGTTGCCGGTAGTGTCGACCTCAATGGTCTCAACAAATTCTTTGCTGTCTCCCCTCTCGTGATGGACCCCTGTGTCAAGGATGCTACCCTTCGTAACTTGCGTACCAGAACGACATCCAGTTGCTTACCTTTCAACCTCAGGTCTGTCGAAGTTGGCGCAGTAAAGAAAGCTATTCTAGAAATCTCGTCCAAGGCTGTAGGTGATGACAATATCTGCTCTCAGATGCTATTCAGTGTGCTCGATAATGTTTTACCACCCATAACGCATATAATTAACGCGTCGCTGAGCGAGTACTGCTTCCCAAGCCAGTGGAAAAGAGCATTAGTGATACCCCTGCCTAAAACTTCTAACTCGTCCTCCTTCAAAGAGTTCCGTCCCATTTCCATCCTACCAATCCTTTCCAAAGTCCTTGAATCAATTGTCCACTCCCAGCTGTCCTCGTACCTTTCCTCCATGGATTTACTGAACCCTTTTCAGTCTGGTTTTAGGCCAGGGCATAGCACCACCACCGCACTGCTCAAGGTAACTGACGATATCCAACTGGCAATGGATAAGAAGCAGCTCACAGTCCTGACTCTCCTTGACTTTAGCAGCGCCTTCAACTGCGTCGACTTCGATATACTTGTTGAAATCATAAAAACACTCAATGTCTCTTCACACTCGGCTCGCTGGTTTGACTCCTACCTGAGAGACCGCCAGCAGCGCATCAAGTCTGAAGAAGTTACTACGGAATGGTGCAAGCTCTCTACTGGTGTTCCGCAGGGTGGCATCCTTTCTCCTCTTCTTTTCTCAGTTTTCATCCATTCCATCTCGGATGTATTGTCTTCCTCGTATCATCTCTATGCAGATGACCTTCAAATTTATCGGCATTTTCCCCTGTGTGATCTGACTTCGACTGTAGAGGCTTTGAATGCTGACCTCGACAACATCAGGAAATGGGCTCTTTCGTATGGACTATTAGTCAACCCGGATAAGTCTCAGGCGATGATACTGGGTACACGGCACTTACTTAATTTTTTGCAGCATAGGTCAGTTGCTCCCGTGCTTTATGACGGTACCATTGTCAAGTACAGCGAGAAAGCCAAAAATCTTGGGGTTGTTTTTGATACTCTTTTATCCTGGTCGCCCCACGTTTGTGAGGTCAGCAGACGAGTCTTTGCATCCTTTCATTCCCTTCGGCGTTTGCAGTACTTCTTGCCTAGGCAGACTAAAATCATGCTAGTTCAGACCCTTCTTCTGCCTTTAATTGACTACGCCGATGTATGCTGGGCCAGCGCGAACGAAGATCTACTGAACAAACTCGAGCGACTTCAAAATCTCGGGATTCGGTTTATCTTCGGTCTCCGCAAGTACGATCACGTGTCCCAATATCGCAGGGAATTAGGCTGGCTCCCGATCCGACTTCGTCGTGATATGCACATTCTCTCCTTCCTCTTCAATATTTTGAGAAATCCGCGCTATCCCGCATATCTTCGTGAACATTTTGAGTTTCTTTTCTCTGGGGATAGACTTCGGAGATCTCACACGGTGTCACTTTTGTCAATTCCTCAGCACAACACTGTTGCTTACGAGCACTCGTTTAGGTTAAGGGCAATACGTTTGTGGAATGCACTTCCTTGCGCTATTGGGGATTGCACATCCTTGTTCTCTTTTAAGAAAAAGTTGAAACTGCATCTCCTCTCTTCCGCATAGTGGGTATCTTATAGTATGTATGTGTATCTATGTATTTATTGTATTCTATTAATTTATTTTATAGTATGTGTAGGATGTATTGTGATTTATCTGATAGTATATTGACTTTATTTCTTTCTTTTAAATCTTAATTGTACACTAGGACTACCTCTCTATAAATATTTTTTCCTTTCCTCACAGGTTAGCTGTAAGAAATTTCTTTTTAGAAATAAGCTCACCTTTGCATATTGTTCGTTGTATTTTTTCCATTGTGTTTTCTGTGCAATAAAGAATTATTATTATTATTATTATTATTATCAGCCCTAGTGGAGCCAAGCCATGTACATATTTGACGACCCGAACGGCCGAGTCGGCAGTGACCCTGCCTACGAAGCCAAGGGTCCCGGGTTCGAGGCCCGGTGGGGGCAAATATTTGTTTGATGAGAACCGATGGTTTTTTTATCTATCTAAGTATAATATTTATCTATATAAGTATGTGCATCGTTGTCTAGTACCCAAGATACAGGGAATCCTAGTTTGGGGCGAGATTAATGTGTGTGAATAGTGTCCAAGGTATTATTATTATTATAATTATCATCTGCTTGTTGTGTTTGTGCCCTTGATGATGGTACAAATGTTGTTGCAGTGACCGTCGCACGCGCATACCGGCATGCTCACAAGATGTGTCGCGGGTGGCGCTGTCTGATTCTGTTGCTGAACGCCGCCGCAGCCGCCTCGCCGGTCGTGAAGATAGGTATGTTCACCCAAATACACGGACTCCTACTCAATTAAAGTGATGCTTAAATGTCATTCTGGCGCTGACAGCATGACTGCGGAGTCGTCAAACGTTGAGTCAGGACACCGTGCAACGTTGCAGCGACATGTTGGGAGACATTTTAGTTTCTAGCAAAAGACATATTATATACTGAGCCTTTGAATAGAATATAATGGAAATAAATTTATTTAAACTGCAAAAATACATACCGCTTAAGGGACTTTGTACAGTCTTCATATTATATACCCTAAAAGAAGGTCATGCACTTGAAAGGAAAACTCATGTCAAAGATCTTGGAGTCATGCATGACACTAAACTACTATTTGACAGTCATGTTGACATTCAGTACGGTTTACAATGCGCATTTGGTGCGCACACTGCAATCGTTCTATACTCCCTGGTTTACAGTAAGCACGCAAATAGCCCGCATTCTCCCGCAACCATTATAAACCGGCGAAAGCGAGCTTAAGTCATCCATCTGTCAACTGTCATATGTCATGTCACCCTCCAAAAACAGAAATTGTTTATCCTCTACTTTACAGTACTTTACCACCTCTCGCGCTACGTTAAAATTAAATTAAAGCAATAGATATTCCTAGAATAATTCTCAATTCAATTCAAATTTCACAACAGATACCAAATGTCAATTTGACGTTTCCTCACGCACTGCACTACCTCTTTTTCGTGAGCGCTGTGAGCGCGCTATTATGACGTCACTCATGAGGTCACAACCTTCACTGGTGAATTGAATACGTGTCGCGGTTAGTTGGTTAAATCAGACACTTTAATTAAATGCCGACTTTTAACCAAGTCACTAAAATTCCGTCAGACAAGTGAGTGAACGCAACGTTTAACGAGTTGTCTATACAAAAAGTTTTTTTTTTTTAGTACATATGTTTGTTTAAGTATTTTTGTTGTTCTTTCATGTTCAACCTAACACGAAGGATAAAGGGGGCTTCGCTTCGCTTACCCCCTTTACCCTTCACCTAAGCTACGGCAATGTTTTGCCCTGATAAAAACTGTGCAAATCAGCTGTTGTCGTGACGCCATCTTGTTTTCCAACACGCTAGCTTCCGGTAAGACAGATTGTTAAACGTTTTCGACGATGCTTTATTTAAATCAAAATGCTAGTGACTTGGTTAAACGTCGGCATTTAATCAACGGTCTAGAGAGTTAGTTAAGTGTCTGATTTAGCCAACCAACTGCGAGATACGCATTATGAACCGACCTATAGCGCGCTCACAACGCAAATAGCGCTCGCAAGCGCATCGAAAATCTCTGTGATTATTGCAGCCAAAGCCGTATGGGGCCCTGGGATTTGTGATGCGTAGTTCGGTAGGATTTGCCTTAGCTAAAACATTGAAAATATTATATTGTACTTTTGTAAGAATTCACCTGGAGTACGCGTCGCGAGTCTGGAACCCGAATTACGAGGTATACATTACTCGTCTTGAGAACATACCAAAAGAAATTTTTGAAATTCCTGTGCTACCGTTTAAAGGGTACTTTTAACTCCTCGAACTACCTAAATGTCTGTAAGAAACGCCACCGTTTACCTCTTGAACTAAGACGCGAGATAGCTGATATTACGTATCTGGTTAAAAGTGCCTCGGCTAAGATAGACTGTCCCCAACTTTTAGCTAAGCGCTCGTTAAAAGTTCCTCAAAGGAATTGCAGGAGTAGTATTAGTAGTAGTACTACCATCTGTTTACCGAAAGCGAATACCAGTTACCAAGCAGAATAGTTACTTATGGCGTGCGTGTAACAAATATATACTATACTAAAGCAAACAGGCTGAGCTGGACCTCTTCTGTACCAGTGTACCATCAGCGAGGCGGATGTTGAGCGAGCGGTTCATTGAGCCCACATAATATACTTAACTAGATATTCTGTTGCAGTAATTAATACCAATTCCTCAATAGTTTGAGCGAGGTTAATAATGCGTTGCTTAGTGCTTCTAGTTATAATTAATATGTAATTTCTATCGGTGAGAACCTATTAGTTGTTTTTTATGTGAAATACATGGTAATACTTTGTTACCCTGCTAAAATTTTGTAAAACTTGGTTTTCCTAAGATAATAAAAGAAAGAAAAAGTGAAACATGCAATTGAAAGTAACAATAAAACATAACAACAAAAAGATTGACGTATACAACAAAAAATAAAAAAGTGAGAACAAGGAAGCAACAGATTAGCACAATGATATTTTTTGGCCATATGAAGCAGTGAGTATCGCGGCAGCGAATAGACTCCGACTCAGCATGTAATACCTTATAATAATACCTTGGACACTATTTACACACATTTATCTAGCCCCAAACTAGGATTCCCTGTATCTTGGGTACAAGACAACGATACACATACTTATATAGATAAATATTATACCTAGATAGATAAACAACCATGACTAGGGTACAAGCATCTGTTCTCATCAAGCAAATATTTGCCCCCACCGGGACTCGAACCCGGAACCCCTGGCTTCGTAGGCAGGGTCGCTGCCGATGTGTTGCAGGGCCTGTAGGAGATCCTGCAGCGCTGGTACTCTGTTGGTACCTAATCAAAGAGGAGTGCATTCTTGATGAATTTTGAATTTTGAATTCATGGGTGGGTGTTAAGATCCTATTTTTTATTAATTACGAGTATTATAAATTAAATTAAAAATCAAATAAACTTTAGGAATCTTAAATACAAAGATTAGGTAGTTAGGTAAAGAATTTATGTTTAAAATAGATAACAAATACTAGATGCATAAATGACAGAGATCGATGGAAAAAATATACACCAGCTTGATAATTGTAAGGTGTCATAACCGATTCAAGTTTTTCTTTATAAATTTGTTATTTACCCCTAATTCTTAAAATAGCGTCTCTAATGCATATTTAACTTAAATTCTAGGCCTTACTTACTTATAAAAATATGTTATATAAAGTTTATTATAGAACTTTCATTGCAATCATATAGACTACCCGTTATATTTATAATATAAAAGCCTTACTTCCTGATGCATAATTTTTTACTAAATGTAAATTTGCATGTTTTTTTTTTGTTGGAGGGAAAAAAAGGAATTATGCACGTCCAGGTGTCAGACCTCCCTGCTTTGTCCGGGTCCCTACACATTGAGCGGGAAACAGCTCGTGTGGTATACGGACTAAAAACAACCCCCTTTTTTACAGTTATCTGTCTAAGATTTTACTTTAAGCCATGGACTTTCCTTGTAGACAAAATCAGTTTTCTATATGAAACTAAAATGCAAAAAAAATATTAAAAAATGACTAATTTTTATTTTAATTTGATATAGTTAGTTTCTACTAATTAACTCGTCGAAAACTATTCAACGAATTAATTAATAATTGTTCTCTTCTCCTCTACTCTAATCTGTCATTTACATAGTCATGAACTCTAATATAAAGACATACAAAATAAGTTTGCAGAAAAGTCTATATTCTTGTCCCCATAATAGTACGGCACAGCCGAGCTGTTATGTAGCCAAAACGATACGCTTCTAAACCTAGGTAGTATTACGTGATCAACACTAATTGAACAACAAAATACATTAAGTACTACCAACTTAACATACCACTGAATGTTTTTACTTTAAATGTTTTTTTAACTAAAGGCGTTGTTGCTAACTTTGAAAAAACCTTATTCTTAATATGGCAGTAATGGCCAGTTAACATCAATTAAAAACAGGCTGTGCTGTAGCAAAAAATAATAATAATTAAAAACAACGTTAACCATAGATACACATTTGTCTCATTTTCATGTTTCCCGGATTCCCGCTCACTTTATAAATTGTTGTTTGACTTTGCAACATAATAGTTGGTGTTTCTAGTAAGTAGTAGAAAATTAATAAAAATAAATATTCGCGGCAGCCCAAGCAGTGACCGAAAATATGTTGCCTACTAAATCTTGGCACCTATACGACAAAGCTTATATAAAGTTTATGGCGTGGAGATTGGAACACCAAACTTCGTCATTTTCAGAAAAAGTTTTATTAGCGTATTTCCAAAGCCTAATTGGTAAACCAAATCCAACTTTATCACAAATTATCCAGCAAAACTCTGATATACATATTAATACCGCAGCATTGGCCAGCATTCCAACCTTATCAATATCTCACAATAGTGTTCCAAATTAACATCTACATTTCCATAAATAAATATTTTCTTTGTTTAATTTTGCATTTTATTTCATAGTAGCTAGTCGTAGAAAATAGTATTATATGCAACTTTGTATAACTAAGTCAAAAAACGCTCGTGGCGTCTTTATCTTTACGGTGTTCGCCTTCGGCCCACATCATAACGCCTTTTTTACTTCTCTTATACAACTTTTGCATAAAATACTATTTCACCACAGCAGCTCGAAACGGCAAAAAGGTTAACGTAAAACACTTACGAGTATTTGATTGTTTGGCATATGCGCTTGTTCAAAATAGAACTAAAATAGACCCAAAGGTGAAAAAGTACATCATTGTAGGCTACTGCGAGGAAACAAAAAGGTACCGTCTGATTGACCCTATAAACCGAAGCAAATGCATAAAGGCAAGGAATGTAATATTTTTATAAAATGAGTTTCATAAAGAAAACTTCCAAAACGATATGGTGTTGACGGAGGATTTATCCCACGATTTGTCAACAATGAACCAACCAATTGAACTGCCAAGATATAATCCAAACGATAGCAGAGCCGTCCCTAATGCAAACTTAGATGACTCAATAATGTCCATTCCAGAACGAGAAGATATCACACCGGTGACGAGCAACAGCGAACCTGATAACTCATCTGATGAAACTTACATTCCAGAGGAGTCGCCGTCCAGTGAAGTCTTGGAATACGATGAGTATGCTGCAATAGCACAAGAATCCATTCTTGACAAATGAAACAGGATCTGAAAATGACCCTAAAAATGTGTCAGAAGCGCTGAATGGACCTGATAACTTGAAATGGAAAGAAGCCATGGCAGGTGAGTATCAATTGTTCTTGGATAATAATTGCTGGGCTTTGATGGAACCACCAACGACCCAGAAGCCTGTGAAGTGCAAATGGATCTTCAAGAAAAAATGCGGTCTCAACGGGGAAATCATAAGATACAAAGCACGCCTAGTAGCCAAAGGCGTTACACAGAGATATGGTATTGATTATGAAGAAAAATTTTCTCCCGTCGTTAGATATTCAACGATCCGCATCTTACTTGCCCTGGCTACAGAATTTTCTATGGACATCGACCATCTAGACGTAAAAACAACATTTTTAAATGGAGACCTGGCAGAAACTGTCTATATGGAACAGTCTGACGCGTTCTGCGTTACAGGAGAGGAACACAAAGTCTAAAAATTAAATAAAGCTATATATGGGCTGAAACAAGCCTCAGAAAGCTGGTATGGTAAGATAAACAACGTGTTGATTGAGAGGCAACACTTTAAAAATAATTCGTCGGAACCATGTCTCTACACAAAGATGAACAATTGCGATGAAAACATTACTATAAAAGCTCTATACGTTGATGACATCATGTTGTTTACAACAAATGAAGCTGATAAAATAGAAATCAAAACACGACTCATGAATGAGTTTAAGATGGAGGATTTAGGGCCAGCCCAACATATCCTTGGAATGAGAATCCAGAAAATCAACAACAAGATTATCATGGACCAGTACATAAAACAAGTCCTAGAAAAAATCAGCATGTCAGAATGTAAGCCAGCTCAACCTCTAATGGAAACTGGATTGAAATTGGTTAAAGCTGAGACTAAAAATGTTCAACTGGAATACAGACAGTTGATTGGTTGTTCGATGTACATTGCAGTCTGCACTAGACCAGACATCGCTCATGCAGTAAGCTTACTAACCCAGTTTAATGAGTGTTATTCTGAAACGCACTGGAAAGCAGCTAAGCGTGTGCTTCGCTACCTCAGAGGCACTGCTGATCATTGCCTCGTGTTCGAGAAGAATGGTACGGCTATAACTGGTTACGTGGATGCAGACTGGGCGTCATGCGAAATAGAGCGACGATCTTTTACTGGATGTGTGTACAAGATAGGTACAAGATGAATCTCAATAACGATAGCTTCTTATCGTGTGCGTCTAGCGATGAATTTGTAAGTGCAGAAAGTGACATTTCCAGTGTGGAAGAACCACTTTCTGTCAAACTCAGAACTGTCTTTGGTGGGTCTGGGAAGAATCTGAACATTGTGCACATCAATGCTCAGAGCATTCACACGAGCTACACCGATCTTATCGAGGCTTTTAGTGACCAACATGTGGACGCTATCCTTGTCTCCGAGTCATTCCTGAAGCCTTCACTCTCCTCATCTATGTACTCTCTTCCAGGCTTCAGGCTCTACAGGAATGACAGAGTCGGGAAAGCGGATGGAGGTGTTGCTGTTTACCTGCGTGCGGATATTCCGTGCAAGGTGATAAGCGCATCCCCTAGCCAGTACTCCGAGTCTGCCGAATATCTCTTCCTCGAAATTCTTCTTTATCACAATAAGGTGCTTCTTGGTGTTGTTTATAGCCCCTCTCTCCGTGTTGATTATTTCGACACCTTTGAATCTATTCTTAATGATTTGACCCCACTTTACGATGACACTCTCATTCTTGGGGATTTCAACCCTTGTCTCCTCAAAAATGATTCTCGTTCAGCCAAGCTTAGGTCAATAGTAGATTCATACAATCTGCACATTTTGCCGCTTGCGGCCACCCACCCATTCCCAGCCACATTGCTCGCCCTCTCTTCTTGACATCATAATCATTTCCAACCTGGATAAGATGGCCACTCATGGTCAACTTAACTCACCTTTTTCTTTTCACGACCTCATTTACGTCTCATATAAAATTAGGTCCCCTAAGTGCAGAACCAAATTTATTGAAACTCGCAGCTTCAAAGCCATCAACCTGGATTCCCTCAAGTCTGATGTTTCACTGGTCGATTGGTCCCCTGTCATCTTGAGCGAGAGCGTTGATGACAAAATTCACAGCTTCAATACAATTGTCCTGGGACTTTACGACTAACATGCTCCCATTAAAAAAGTTAGAGTGAAGCACCTGCCTGCTCCCTGGCTAAACGATGATATCAAGCGACTTATGACCAAGAGAGATCGGGCTAAGTGCAGGTACAAAAAGGATCCGACAGATGACAATTTTCTCACCTACAAATCGCTTCGAAATCGTTGCAATCGTCTCTGTCGCGACGCCAAACGCCGCCACATCTTTGAGTGTATCGAAAGGTATTGGCAAGTCCCAGGCCCAGGACACGCATTCAGGTAATGTCGATCTCAACGCTCTTAATCAATTTCTCTCCGCACCGCCCGTTGTGATGGACTCTACTGTCAAGCAAGCCACTCTTCGGAGCCTGCGCTCTAGGTCACTTCCCAAAACCACTCCCTTCAACATGAGATATGTCGGAGTTGACACAGTTAAAAGAGCATTGTTGGCGATTAGCTCCAAAGCAGTCGGACATGACAACATCTGCCTAAAAATGATCTTCACTATCCTAGACGACCTGCTTCCGGCCATAACGCACATTTTAAAATTTTCCCTTTCAAACTGCTCCTTCCCTAATGCTTGGAAACATGCATTAGTTATCCCTCTCCCTAAATCATCCAATCCCACCTGCTTCAAAGAATATCGCCCGATTTCCATCTTGCCGATCCTATCAAAAGTCCTCGAATCCATTGTCCATACCCAGCTCTCCCAATATCTATCCTCTAACAACCTATTAAATCCTTTTCAATCAGGCTTCAGACCGGGTCACAGCACAGTTACGGCTCTACTTAAAGTGACGGATGATATTCAGGTTGCCATGGATCAGAAGCAGCTTTCGGTGCTTACCCTGCTCGACTTCAGCAGTGCCTTTAACTGTGTTGACTTTGACATTCTCGTTGAACTTCTCAAATCTCTTAATCTCTCTTCCCATTCTGTCAGCTGGTTCGACTCATACCTTCGTGACCGTAAACAGCGTATCAAATCGGAGACGACTTGCACGGATTGGTGTGACCTCACCTCCGGTGTCCCCCAAGGTGGCATTCTCTCTCCTCTTCTATTTTCTATATTAATTAACTCCATATCCGATGCCCTCTCATCTTCTTATCATCTTTACGCGGATGACTTACAAATCTATCGCCACTTCTCTCCCGATGATGTAAACTCCGCTGTGGAGGCGTTAAACGCTGACTTAGAGGGTATTAGAGGATGGGCGTCGTCATTTGGGCTACTGGTTAACCCAAACAAGTCCCAGGCCATGATTATAGGTACCAGACACTCACTATGTTTGTTAAAGCAACAGTCTGTCCCTCCTGTATCTTATAACGGTACCATAATCATGTATAGCGACACAGCGAAAAACCTGGGTGTTGTTTTCGATAACCAGTTAACCTGGTCAACGCATATCACCGAGGTCAGCAGGCGAGTTTACGCTACCTTTCACTCTCTCAGGAGACTTCAGAACTTTCTTCCTCGTCAAACCAAAATTATTCTCGCCCAGTCTCTTTTACTTCCCCTCATTGACTATGCTGATGTTTTCTGGGTAAGCGCAAATGAAGAGCAACTGAACAAACTTCAAAACCTCGGGATTCGGTTCATCTTCGGACTGCGAAAATATGATCACGTTTCTCAACATCGCAGGGAGTTGAATTGGCTTCCGATTCGTCTTCGACGGGACTCTCATATCCTATGCCTGCTCTACAATATTTTGTGGAACCCTCGGTACCCTAACTTCCTGCGTGATCGCTTCGAATTTCTTTCTTCATGCAGGCCTCGGAGAACTCACATGGCTACTATGCTTAAAGCCCCACAACGCTCCACTGCAACCTACGAGCACGGATCTAGAATCCGCGCTATACGGCTGTGGAATGAACTTCCCTGCACCATCAGGGACAGTCCATCACTGAATATCTTTAAGAACCGACTAAAGAAGCACTATCTTTCACTTTCTATTTAGCTATATAATGTATTAGTATTAGTATATTTGTAAGATATTTATTGATATGCTGTATTTATGTAACTGTGTATGTAGTCTATATTTCTTAGCAATAGGGTTTTATGTATGTGTAATATGTAATATATTAGAATATAGTCTTAATTGTACGCGCAATTCTTTCCCTTACCTATCATCTCCGTCTCCTATCCAACATGGTTTGCTGGAAGAAATCTCTTATTTAGAGATAAGCTCGCCTTTGTACACTTCTTTTATATCATAAGCTATTTTTACAGTCATGTGAGTGCAATAAAGAATTACGAATTACGAATGTAGTGAATAATCCTTTCCTTTCGTATTTTCTCGGAAATGTTCGTTTTTGTCTTACTACTTCACTCGCACTCAGTACCCATCGAGAAAACGTAGGGAAGGGTCGCATTGCGAGAGGAAGTATCTATATAGAGTAGTTAATACCACAGAAATATTTTGTCGATATTTATGTTAGATTTTGTGATAAACTTCATGGACTCGTGTATTAATGCAGGCCACCTATATTTTTTTTTTGACTTTATATTTCACTCTTGTCTGTCATTTTTGTTAATAATAAACATTAATTTTATTCGATCCACATTAACAATTTATAACAGACATGCCGAAAGCACTAAGAAAAGGGAAACGTTTAGATCGGCAAGCCTGCGAAGTTATTTTCAATATTTATTTATATTTCTTAACTGAAAATGATAAATTCAAACATACCAACTATACTGCTTACTTTTGTAAAGTCCAAAAACGAGTTTCGGAGGCCAGTGGAATTTCTCAACGAACAGTAAATAAAATATTGCAAAAAGAATACATAAATCAATCCACCTCCAATAGTCCGAAGTCGGCAAAGTTGGGTAGACCAAATAAATTATTTTGTCTAGGTCTTGACGATTTTGACTACAACGTTATACGCCGATTAGTGTATAATTTCCATTTGATATACAAACAAGTAGCTACAATTAAAGCCCTGAAGTCCAAGTTATCCGAAGCCATAAATTTTAAGGGATGTGACTTTACGCTAAGAAAAATTCTTATAAAAATGGGATTTCGGTATAAAAAAGTTGAAAACAACAGAAAATTACTTATCGAGAAAGATGATGTTCGTTTAAAAAGAGTAAAGTTTTTAGCCGCGATAAAAAAGTACAGATTGCAAGGGAGAGAGATTGTTTATATGGATGAAACATACATCCATACCTCACATTTGGCAGGTAAAAGCTGGGCTGACTCGTCAGAAAACGGAGTGAAACAGTTAATTTCTAAAGGACAACGTCTTATAATAGTGCACGCTGGTAGTAGAAAGGGGTTTATACCTGGGGCATTGTTAATGTATCAGTCTACTGATAAAACAGGTGACTATCACACCTTTTTTATTGTTATAAAAAAGGTCTGCAAAATCCTACTGTAGTTTTGACTTATAGTTAGACTTTTGGGGTTCCAATCCCTATAGAATCATTAGATCATCCCAACCGGTTTTTTTTTTATCAGTGCGTTTTATTGAAATATAACGTCCTCAGTAACTAGTTATATTTTTGTTTACCTAACGAATTCTTTATATGATAGAATCGTGGTGGTTTTAACATCTCAGTGTAATACGTAAATAAGTCAAACGAGCAATTTGACATTTGACATTGATAAATAAAGTATGCGATTTATATGATACCTACACGTAATTTAATAATACAGTAATTCATAGACACATCGGCACCATTCGGGTGTTATCGTTGTTCCGAGTTTTGCCGATAGGAAAGGATTATTCACTACATCTTGTACTTCAACGGTTTCCTGGTAAAGTAGAAAACAAAGAACTGTTGCCCTGTCCAGCAACGAGGCGGAGTATATGGCTGTCTCCGACGCGTGTAAGGAGGCCTTATTTCTTCGGACCTTTTTATATGAACTTTTCGGAAAGCGGCAAAAAGTTAAAATATACAATGATAACCAATCTGCGCAAAAGTTATGTACTAACCCGATGTTTCATTCCAGAACGAAACATATCGATGTACGACATCACTTTATTCGCGATATCGTTAGTAAGGCTATCGTTGATGTTAATTACTTATCAACTAATCAAATGACGGCTGATATAATGACGAAGCCACTAACAGCAGAAAAGCATCTTATGTTTGTCAAGCATTTAGGATTAAAACCCAATTTAGCATACGGGAAGTAAAAACTATTTTAATTTAAGTTTTGATAAAAATGCTTCAATTGTTTTTATTTGTTATTTTATGTTGCTTTGCTGCCTTGAGTTTATTTAAGTGTTGATTGCTTATTTCATTGTCATCTTTCGTTTAAAGGTAGGTGATGAAACTTAAAGAAAGATTGTCTGACATACATCAGGTTGTAAACAATTTGTCAGTTTAGTTGAAAATAAATATTGATTGTGTTACACGGTGTTTGTTTATATCGCTATAGTTCCAATAGCAGCTTGTTCACCCCTCATTGTGTGCAATTCTGAAGCATCAATACTATACTTTGTTCATTACTTTAGATAAATTGCGACATTTTCTTATTGCGTTGATTAACTTTTGACAATCTCAAACATTTTTGAAAAGTGCAATAAAAATTATTGCTAGGCAGAAATAAATTTCATTGGGATTGTCAAAAGTTAGCTGTTAAATCCACGCCTTAACCGTAAGGGGTGGAATCTTGGTAGAGTTGTTTTTCATTGGAATGTCACAAGCAGTACTGACCTTGACGCCGTGGACCGGCATTCAAAAGCTCAAATCGAGGCAGGAGTACGGGATGAGGAACACCAGGGTGGGGGGTGCTGGGAGTCGAATCTTACTCCTGTCGTAGTCCGCCGCCGGTGCCGTGATGGTGCCGACTACAAGGGTCGCTATCCGAACGCGACGAATTGGTGACCGAACCACTTCAACCTTTCACAGCACGAAGCACTCACTACGGTGACGTGAAATCTACTTATTTCTTGACGATTGTTCCGTGATTATTACAAATAACATTCAGCCAAGCCTCCCGATGCTTGGCGCCGACAAATTTTCCATGTGCAAAAGTAACCTCTAGCTAGCCATTTTTTTCTATGCAAGTGACAGATAGCTAGTGATGTCCCGATCACTCGCGGTCGATCCGCGCAACGAAAACCGGTGCGTTCCGAAGCATAAATATTAAACATTAGCCATTCGCTGAATAGTCTTTATTGAACATGAGATACAGCCTGGTGACAGACAAACGGACGGACGGACACCGGAGTCTTAGTAACAGGGTCCCGTTTGATAGTTAGTCAGTTTAAATTTTCACAGATGATGTATTTCTGTTGCCGCTATAACAAAAAATACTAAAAAACAGAAAAAATATATATTTTATTTATCTGTAAACCACATAAAGACTTATGAATGCACTTGGTTACGTACATAGAGTGTGAAAGTGCCGCACCAATAACTTTGTAAATGATTAATTCCACGCCTCACCGAACGGCGTGGAATCTTGAGGGGTTGTGCCTTTGCCACGTGAGAGAAAAGAAGTGATGAAATTGGTTACTGACCTTGTCTCCGTAGGCAGGAAATCGAAAGCTCGATTCGAGACGGGAATACGGGAAAAGGGCACAGTTTGGGATAGGATATGGATTGAATCGAAACCTATCGTTGCTGCCGACGCTGTCGCCGGCGTGCTGCCTGCCGTGACCGTGGAGTCGCCGCTACCGATGCGACGATGTCCAATCAACCGGGATCACTTGGCCGCTGACGCGAATCTACTTATTTCAATCAATAGCCCGACGCTATGAGGTAGATTTACACTCTGACCAGGCCCGATGCCTGTATGATAATTGGTACACCGAAATACCATCACGGGGCCCAAGCCGCCATGTTATTCTCGAGACCAAGAGAAAGATTAACCTCCAATTTTACATCTCGTTTCCGATACGAGTGACAGCTGCTAGTGCCGTTTTCGCTAGTGATGTCTCGATTACTCGCGATCGATTCGCGCAACAAAAAACCGGTGCGTTTCCGACGCATAAATATTAAACAGTCACCCGCCCGGACAGGCCCGAACCTGTCCCTAATCAATAGGAAGGCGAGAAAGTGTTGCGACCGCTCTCTTGACGACCGAGTCCCCCACCCAGACTTCTGCTGATCGAGGCGTGCCATCCCGACCCGTGCACAAATTGACGATCCGTCCTCGTCTCCATCTCAATGATGGCAGGTTCGCATCCTTAATCAGCACCAAATCACCGACTTGAGGGGGGCTCGTCCGGTCAGTCCACTTAAGGCGCTGCTGCAAGATGTGCAAGTACTCAAGGGACCACCGTTTCCAAAAATCTTGAGCCATCTGCTGCAACATCTGCCACCTAGTTAACCGACTTAACTTAACATCACCGAATGGGTATTCTGGCAGGGCGTTAAGGGGCTGACCTATCAGGAAGTGACCCGGCGTCAACGCTTCCAAATCATTTGGATCCGAACTGAGCGGGCACAACGGACGCGAGTTCAGTGTCATTTCAATTTTACAGAACAGCGTCGCAAGCTCTTCAAAGCGTAGAGAGGTCTCACCGATGATCCTCGTCAGGTGCGACTTGGCCGATTTAACCGCAGCCTCAAAAATTCCTCCCCAATGAGGACATCCCGGCGGACTGAAAACCCATTCAATCCGTCGTCGGGAGCAAGCCGTACTGATGGCGTCCTGGTTACCGTTCAGGAATTGAGTGACCTCCTGCAGATATCGCCTGGCTCCGACAAAATTTGTGCCGTTGTCCGAACGGATTAATGTCGGGAGGCCCCTTCGTGAGACGAACCGATCTAGACAAGCGATAAATGCCTCTGTAGTGAGGTCACTGACCACCTCCAAGTGAACTGCCTTCGTGGCCAAGCACACGAAGACGCACAGGTATGCCTTCACTAATCTGGCGATCCGTAGCTGTAAAGACTTGACCATGAATGGTCCCGCGAAATCCGTTCCGACACCCGCAAAGGGCCGGATTTCGTTAACCCTATCCGAGGGCAAATCGCCCATCTGGGGCTGCATCGTAGCCGCCTTGGCCCGATAACAAGGCAGGCACCGAAATACGACGCTACGCACTAAGCGTCGTCCCGATAGAATCCAGAACTCGCGCTGGAGAAACGCCATCAAGGCGTGGCATCCGACATGCCCATTCCGGATGTGTCGATCCTGTATCAACAGTTCGACCAACTTCCCTTTCCGAGGGAGTAACAACGGGTGGCGAGCCGCATAAGGCAGGTTGGCATTCCGCAGCCGACCTCCTACCCTCAGCAATCCTTGAGGGTCAATAAACGGGTTGAGCCGAGCCACAGCTCCCTTCAGTTGGACGCGTCCGCGTCTCAGAATGTCCAATTCGGACTTAAAGTGCACCGTCTGCACGTTCCGTACCAATGCGAACAACGCATGGTTCCGTTCCCGTGGTGTCAGGACCGGTGTCCGCACTCGTTGCGCCTCAGAATTCTGACAATTCCGCGCAAATCGGCAGATCCAGGCGGTCACATTGACCAGCTTGTCGAGCGAGCTGTACCGTTCCAGCAGGCTGAACTCCTCTTCCGGCTCTGGCTGCGTCGTACAGACACCGACTGTCAAGGCGCCGTTCGCCGTGGTAACGCGTGGACTCATTGGCCAATCCGATTCGGCTTGAGTCAACCATTTTGGACCCCACCACAAGGGATGTCCAACCAACTCCGGAGCGTGACACAATCGACCTGACCGAAGGCGACCAGTATTGTTCCGACAAAACCGTTCACACTCTTCTTCAACCGGGTCCAACCGGCGGACCGTAGGTGGTTCCTCCACCTCCCAAAACTTCTGTATCACCTCCGAGAGTACAGAACCGAATAAGGGACTACGAGTCGCTAGGCGTGGGGCAGCCGGCATGACCGGACCCATTACCGCATGGCCCAGTCTGGTGTTGACCGAAACCAGACCAGTCGCCTGCAACACGTGGACACCTGGCACTAATAGGTATCCTAAGGCATCGACACCCAATAAAATGTCTACTGGGCCCGGAATGTCGAACTCCGGGTCAGCCAGTGACAACCCAGCGACCAACTGTCGCACCGAGGGCGACAACCGTACGTGAGGGTGTGAGCCCATCACATTAGGCATGACTAATGCCGTGACCGTCAGATTCACCGATGAATCCACCCGTGACGAGAGAGCAATCCGACATCTCCCTTAACGGAACCGACTTCCGTGTTCCCAATTCCCCGAATGGAATGTGGGTACTCCCTTACCGTAATGCCCAACCGTCTTACAAGGTTGCACGAGACTAAGCACCCCTGGGCCCCCGAGTCCAATAGTGCTCGTGCTACACAAGATTTGCCGTCCGATCTCCACGCTATCACCGAGGCGGTGGGGAGCATGACCGTCTGTGGAGTGGCGGCACCTTGTAAGTGGGCGGCGTGTCCCTAGCGGGAACCCCCGCTTGATCCGAACCCGCTCAGACCTCCGTCGGCCTGGTAACTCGGCTGCTGATATGCCACCGGTGGCATATCAGACCGCATGTACATTAGGGGGTCCCAACCCGCATAATAGGCCCCTCGCTGTCCCGGTACCCGACCATACCGGACTGTGAACGGTGTGCCCGGTGGCCACCGTGGATGGAGGGGGGAGAGCGGATCCAACCTGGGGCGCTCTAGGAATGGGGGTGACATCCGACTGTTCGCCTCCCTGTTCGCCTCCCAGAGCGACGGGCAGGGTGGCGCAGAAGGTGGTGGGCTCCCAGCCTTCGCGCCACTCATAGGTGCCATCTGACACCCGCCCGTAACACGCGGTGAGCCAGCGGCCCGAAGTCCTCGCTGGCCCTGGACAGCGGCGACCGAACCCCGGCTATCCCGCCTGTTACCCCCCCGCGCTGCCCCCTTCCCCTCGGGGGGGTCCCGTCCGCGGGTACCCCAGTCACCCCGTTGGTGACTCCCGTTGCCCGGAGGGGGACTGGGTCCGTCCCTGGTTGGGCCCTGTGACCGACCAACCTGAGTCCGGCCCTGGTGACCGTCCGATGGGCCTGACCGGTTTAGGCACAATACGACGTGGTGCCTGCCACCGCAGCCCTCACAGGGGGACGCCCGTGAGCACTCGCTCAGCGGGTGCGGCCCCAAACAACCGAAACACAATCGGTGGCGGAAGACCACCTTCCTGCGGGCAGCCACACCGAGCGCCTTAAAGTTGGCGCAACTGGTCACCTCATGACCGGCACTGTCGCAGTACACACAGCCGTCACCCGACGGCGCGGCACTCAAAACGCCAAATTGTTTTGACCGACCACCCCCCCGTGGGGGTGGGGGGCGCGGCCCCTCCCGCATCCGCGCGGGTTGGCGCTGCACACTGGCCTCCGAATCCATGGTGTCGCATCGCCTGCATTCACCCTCCAAAAACTCCGTTAATTGGACGAGCGTGGGCAGTTCCGAGCTACTGCCCCCATGCAGCTGTTCAAACCGACTTTGAACAGCTGCAGGCAACCGTGACATAACCATATATAACACAATATATGACCATTGGTCTACCGGCAGACCAAGGTTCTGAAGGGCCTTAGTGGCCACCAGCACAGGGTTGAGCACCTGTACCCGGATGTCAACATCCCGGGTTACTCTTGGGATGCTGAACAGCTTCCCCAGCTGCGCATCAACCAACCGCCTTTTGTGTTGGTAGCGGTCAAACAATATGACCCGGGCAATCTCATAATTGCCCGCCGTAACCGTTAGGTGACCGACCAACTCCTTCGGTTCACCCCGCAGTGCCATCAATAGCTGGGCCAACTTGTAGGCGCTGTCCAGGTCGTCCCGACCGTGGACCAGGCTATCGAACAAATTGATGAATGCCGGCCACTCATCAATTGCCCCACCGAAGGCCGGAATCTCCAGGTGTGGAAGCCGTCCAACCACACCCTTAGGGGGGGGAGTCTCCGCTACCCTCCCCGCGGTCATCCCGACGCGACCGCTTAATTTTTTCGGCGCGACGCTCGATGTCGCCCAAGCACTCCATCGCTTGGTCAGCATCCGCGCAGAGCTGCCTCTTTGCAGCCACCGAGGCCTCATCCGTAAGCCCGAGGGCTTCAGCCTCGGCAGCCAGCCGACACACCTTCCCGACGCGTGTCATTGCGTCCTCCACACGCTTGAGCAGGACATCGTCCATGTCGGGTCGCTCCACATACTTGTGAGTATGGGCGAGCCATCTCATCTCCTCACGGACACCATATCGCAGTACCGTCAAGGGCGAAGGTGCCATGGTTACCGATTTAATTGTTCCTGGTCCTATGCTTCACTGCCGAACTAAGCACAGCCAGATACCAGCACTTTCCCGTCAGCGCTGGGCACAGAAATTAAAACTAAGTTGTAAAACCCAAGGCAACCACTAAACAATTAAATCATAAACAATATTTAATATGGTCGCCCTGTGGACATACACCTTATAATATACACTCTAAATCAATTAGAGAATGCCACCATGTGGTACAATCCAAATAACACACAAAAAAAGTGGCCCCTCCGATAGGAACCACACTTCCTTTGAGGTCAGCAAAATCAGCTTAATACCCCTAAATAGCCCGACCCTGCTGTGTAAACCGAAATAACACTGTAGGACTACAGAACCCGACGTTCCACCGTAAGTAATACAATCTAGGCTTCGCAGAATGACCGTTCAATCCTTTATGCGCTGGTAACAGTAGTTTCCGACTACAAATTTATAACAACTGTTAACTAAATTGGCACTTATACTTTCACTTACCGAAAATGAACACTTTAATCGTGGTATACCGACCACAGACTCATTGCCGACTTGAGCCAATCTGGGATATTCTTTTCTCCCAACTACAATGTGACAAAGGCAACCCTACCGTGAATCGATGATTTCCCACTAGGAAACCGCGCTTCTGCTACCAAATGATTAATTCCACGCCTCACCGAACGGCGTGGAATCTTGAGGGGTTGTGCCTTTGCCACGTGAGAGAAAAGAAGTGATGAAATTGGTTACTGACCTTGTCTCCGTAGGCAGGAAATCGAAAGCTCGATTCGAGACGGGAATACGGGAAAAGGGCACAGTTTGGGATAGGATATGGATTGAATCGAAACCTATCGTTGCTGCCGACGCTGTCGCCGGCGTGCTGCCTGCCGTGACCGTGGAGTCGCCGCTACCGATGCGACGATGTCCAATCAACCGGGATCACTTGGCCGCTGACGCGAATCTACTTATTTCAATCAATAGCCCGACGCTATGAGGTAGATTTACACTCTGACCAGGCCCGATGCCTATATGATAATTGGTACACCGAAATACCATCACGGGGCCCGAGCCGCCATGTTATTCTCACCGATGAGAAGACCAAGAGAAAGATTAACCTCCAATTTTACATCTCGTTTCCGATACGAGTGACATCTGCTAGAGCCGTTTTCGCTAGTGATGTCTCGATTACTCGCGATCGATTCGCGCAACAAAAAACCGGTGCGTTTCCGACGCATAAATATTAAACAGTAAACAATATTTTGCTAAATTAATAAAATACCAACTATTCACTCCACACCATCCCTACTATGGCACGGTGGTTCGGAAACTTTCATGCGCGAGTTCAACTCGCACTTGACCGGTTTTTATACTTAACACCCTTAATAATAACTATGTAATCACTTTACATTTAAATATATGTTAAATTTTGTTTTTCCGGGTCTTTTGTTATAGAAAGATCTCTACTCAAAGGAAGATTCACCGATAACTGTACAACGTGATCCCCAGCGTGTCATCTTCAATACGTGATATCGGCGGAATCACTGTAGAGATCCACAGTACAAGCCATTAAACCAAAAATTAAATTGAATTGATATTTTTGGTTTGAAGTGAATTCAAATTTTTTTAAAGAATGAGAGCGTCACTCATAAAATAAAACCTACCACCTGCAGAAACAAGAAAACTCGTATAATCCGCACAATTATGGGGAACACTTCAGGCAACAGAACTGGTTGGTCGAAGACATATGAAGTTGCGGCCTACCGAGGCTGCAGGCTGCGTCGCAGACGCCGCCGGCCAGGCCCGCCCGTGACCCGGCGAACGCGACCGTCGATGGGGCATGCTTTATCCCGGTCCAGGAAGCGCAGACGCAGCCGCAATCAGCGTGGCACAGCCCCCGCCGGTGGATGCAGCCTGAAAGCTGCCGCTCCCACCGCTGAGCTATACATTTCCAGGATCGACGTGAAAATGACCTGCGAGGACGTTGAACGTCACATCCTGGAAATGCTGAAGAAAAACCCACCGTCTGGTCTCAAGGAGGCAAAGGTACAGATAGCGGTTTTGGAGTCAAAAAGACCCAAGGAGTTCCTGTCCTTCAAACTTCGGGTGCCGGCGGACCTCAAGAAAATGTTCCTGGCCAAAGATTACTGGTCGGAGGGCATCGTTTACCGACGCTACAGGGAAGCGAGAACGAAGAAGAAAATCCCTAGCTAGGTTTGATAATATAGTAATTTTAACTTTGTGAAATATAATGACTATGTGGCAGTCTTCATTAAGTGTCTGTCGACAGTCGGCGCTTACAGCCATAGTGAAATACAATTATGTCTGTAGATGCAGTCCGCACTAAGTTTTTTTGGCTCTTAGTGAGCTACCACCGTTCTCTGTCTCTTTCATCCCACCTTTCCCTATGCGATAAAAAGAGGGGGTTGGATTTCCAACAGTGACAGATTGATATTTGTGAAATTTAATTACGCGGGGGCTCATGGGGTTTAGCTTAAACCATTTGTGCCGGTCGACTATGTTAGTCATATTTTCACGTAATGTTAAGATAAGTTGACGACCGTCACAGATAAGGTATATTTATATTCATCACGCACTATGTCTTATGCACGTCATTAATAACATGTACCAACCTAGTATATAAGCTAGGATTACCTATAATAAATTAGTCTAGTATAGTCTGGTATTTGCGCGCATCTCAAGCCTTTTACTTTACTCCCGAAGATGTCGCTCTCCTTATAAATGCCTCTGGCAAACCATTTGTCCCGTTTTTATGACTGCGAGATAAGTATTTATTTAATTATGAATTAGTTAAAAATCAATTAATCTTACGTATATCGGAACTTTTTCCATAAGATTTGTACGGGATGAATGATAGACTTAGAATGCGCGGAAAGGAACGTATACGTCGCTGTGCCGCCATTTCGTTTTGCGTAGTCATTCCGTTTCTGTTTGAGTTGCGCGAAAGTTCCTTTGCTTGTTTTCTACTATTTCGAGGACTTTTGCTGTGATTTTGAACTGTTTACGATCGCTACAACGTTGGACTTTAGCTGTGTTATTGGACTTGAGATTGCATTTAGTAGTAGCTTAGGTGAAGGGTTAAGGGGGTGAGCGAAGCAAAGCCCTCTTTATCCTTCGTGTTAGGTAGAACATTTAAGAACAAAAAACTACTTAAAACATAGACTTAAGTACACATAGAATATTTAAAACATAAAAAGTGAAATTTGTTGATCCTTTTTTGCCGTGAAAATCAGTATTTTTGATGTGCGATTAATACTAGCCTAGTAGTAGATAGCCTAGTAGCCTAGCCTAGTAGTGGATAGTTGCCTCCCCCCCCCAAGCCCCAGCCAAAGAAAGCTCAAAGCAAGCCTCTCGTTCCAGGTGCGATCTTCACCGAAGACGCGAAGGGCGGCAGTGCGGAGTTGGCCTTCAAATACGCCGTGTACCGGATCAACAAGGAACGCAGTGTGCTCCCTGAGAGGACACTAATCTATGACATACAGTACATCCCGCCCAGGGACTCCTTCAGGGCATACAAAAAAGGTAGGTAATTTCGTTTATCTACTCACGTATCATAAACCCTCTTTACTGCGTACAAAAACCGCACGTTACGATCAGCATATGTTAAACTACTTGGTAATAACTCCTTTCTTATCGGAAAAATTACACATTATGACCATAATGTGTAATTTTTCTACATTTTATGACATTCAAATTTCGAACGCTCACGCCCGCCTGCTTGCCGCCGCCCCTAGTTTATCTGTGAAGTTGGTACTGACATTCAAATTTCGAACGCCGACGCCCGCCTGCGTGAAGTTGGTACTACAGAACAAGCTAAACAACTGCAGAGCCTCACACGGTTCCTGAACACATCAAAGAGAGCTTATGATATGTGTGTAGATAAACTAGTGTATATAACTGTACATAATTAGGCATTAAAACTCTCGAGTGATATTATTATGAAACTCGCCTTCGGCTCATTTAATAAACCCACTCTCGAGTATTAATGCCCTCCATTATGTAGCAGTCACATAAACTACTATTTCATTGCTAACCAAATCAGGCCTTGTAGGTGTAATTGAAATTGTTATAATAATAAGAAATGTAGCCCATTGAGGTCACCACCGAGGGGCAAAGGCCTTTACGCGGATATGAGTAAGATTAAGCCATACTCCAACACGCTGGCTCAGTGCGGGTTGATGGAGGGGTTTTGCGACTACCACCGAGTATCGATAGTAGCCGGGACCTACAGTGGCTCAAGCAGGAATGATTACCAGAGAGATAATGTGTTCGAGTGCAAATAAAATGAACCTTATGTCATTGAACATAAGAGTCACTGATAGTTCGATTCGCAAACTTTTCCGACGCGTAATTATTCCTGCTTCCTACACAGCTTAACGTGTCATCCGAAACACTGAACGTCTGTTATTAAGCTAAAAAAAGCTAAATAAATAAGTTAAATAACTGTTAAACCTATGTTAAAATATTTTATCTACGCACGTATCATAAACACTCTTTACTGCGTCTCAAAACCGCACGTTAAGACCAGCATAATGTAAAACTATTTGGTAAAAATTAATTTCTTATTTGAAAATTATGACATTCAAATTTCGAACGCCGACGCCCACCTGCGGAGCAGTTGTTTAGCAGTTGTTTACTTCACAGACTCGCCTTCGGCTCGTTTCATAAACCCACTCTCGAGTATTAATGCCCTCCATTATGTAGCAGTGACATAAACTACTATTATGTGCAGTGAATGCTGTACGTTCCCTTTAATTGGCGCAACACTTTGTACTGTTGCAATGCCTCTTTAATAAATAAATAAAATAAAAAACTTAAGATGAATTAATTATCTCATTAGTACATGGTCAGGTTTCGAACCTGCATCTCCTGTGTGAGAAGCGAGCGTGAAACCCAATAGACCACGGAGCTCATATATGATCTTCATCATACTATACACTATTACACATCATAAATTATACCAAATCATATGCTGGATTGTAGCCGATTTGTAGCCTAGGAGGCAACACTCCATCTGCTTTACAAATATTGTAATAACTTGGTTTTATTTTAAGTCAGTGTTAACATTTTCACCATATTAGATAGCTGATAAAACAAGGATATTTTATAGTAATTTTCTCATTGTGAGTTGATAGGCTCATTGAATCAAAATTGATTGTGATTTAATAACTCTATGCTATTCCACAGAATCATTGATGAGCTAACAAACGACATTCAAATAATTAACCAAAGTAATTTAGTTTTTTGTGATTTATAAATTTATGACAAATTTTGGAAAAAAATAAAAAGGTATAACCTAAGCTACGCTAAACCCATTAATTTTCAGATAGGTATATTTATCGATTAAACAATCACCTTGTGCATATTATATAGAGTGTAACAGAAAGGTGAAATCATATTTTAGGGGCTTGTTAGGGACATCATTCCCAACAATTTTCACTATCATTATGTTATTGAGGATTTATTTATCAATAAACTCTTTATTAATATATTTGAATTAAAATGGCGCCAGTTGTACATCTCCATATGTGGATGCTTGTAAACCATATGTGGATGCTTGTAATTAGCTTTTAGTCAACCATTTCGAATCTTATATAAAAATTATAGCTGTAAGCTTCTCTAAGAATATAAAAATAAAAATAAATCTTTGACACCTTATAACTCGGAAACCTGGCGTATTAGGATGTTTTGTCACTTGTTATGCTATGTTTGTATTTCTGTGGACTACCGATTTACGAAGTCATGGCCGTCATTTTGAAAAAAAAAAAATGGTTAATGGCACCTGGTACACTCTCCATGCAAACATGTTCAATCCCCGTATGACTTTGACTTTGATTAACAGACAATAAACATACATAGATCCCTTCGAATTGTAAACATCTTCTTTTTGTAAAGTTGGTTAAAAAGTTAGTGTGATGGTGAAATAGTAAATGGTATAACAAGGGAGGAAAATTAATAATATATGGCGAGGGCGCTATTTTGAATTCAGAGCGAAACGAGCGATTCTATAGTAGTACCAGAGCGATCAGCGAGGGGTTCTTTAATAGAATCGTGAGTAAGCGAAGAATTAAGTAAAGTAAAGAAAAAGATAATTTTGCTCCCGAGTGATACACTCAACTTTTCATCTCCTTTTATGAGAAAATATGTAAGAAACGATTTACAGTAATAATTGAATAAGTTTTATTCAGAAAAAAAAATATGAACGCAAAAATGGATGATACCAACACCAATTACAAACTTATATTTATATTTGACACACTAGCGCGCAATTTTGTAAATTTATAGTCACCGTTTTATTTGGGTCCGATATTGTTGTCGATTTATTTACATTTTCCGGGATTTTCGTGACAATATTTACTTCTATTTTAATAGTTTCTGGACTAAATAATACCTACTTTCACTAATTTTCAATCACCAACAGCTTTTCATTAACTTAGTAAATTTAAAGAATAATGTTTACAGATGAACTGAACGTAATTCGCGCTTTTTGGTTCTTTTTTTAATTATTATTATGTTGGCGCACCGCCACCGTACTGCCAACGGCAACGTAAAGCCAAGAATTTCTACAAATTGCGTTAGATTTTTATGAACGATTCATATTCCAAAATCAAATCTCATTCCCGCCCGCTTAAAAGTCGAGTGGAGAAAAGAGCTACTTTGCTCCCGGTAATCGAGGAACAAAAACAACACTTTTCGAATAAAGGGGACGCAAAGTCAATTTGAAAAGTGTCGGTAATATGATGAGTGAATGAATGATGAATGAATCGGGGTGCTAAGTAAGGTCTTACTAAACAATAAGGGAAAAAGTTGCCGACTCATTATATTACAATCGCGCCACTATGCTTGCTGTGCCAGCGCAATGGCGCGACTGTAATAGACCACGAAACATTGCTCTTATAGCTAAAACACTACGACATAAAGTCAACAACTCTAAGCTTATGAGATCGTATTTGGAAGGGACGTTTCAAAAAACTGGCAATAATAGGACAATATCCTGGTTGCCAGGTGAAGATGGGAATCCCACAAGGATCTATTCTGGGTCCGTTCTTTTTCCTCGAGTATGTTAATGCTTTGCCATTCATGGTACAAAACATGTGGTGTGGTGATAGGTATTAGGATATAATTAGGAGACAAGAAAATGACTTACAGGAAACAAATAATATTCTCTCGCGAGGACTTGACTGGGTTACTGCCAATAACTTGCTTCTGAATTAAAAAAAGACAAAGTACATAAAATTCACATTATATTTGAGAGTAACATTGTGTTGGGGAAAGACAAACTAAAACTAGTAGATGAAACTGTATTTTTCGGCATCACTATTGATACCAAACTACAATGGGGTCCCCCATATTGTAAAATTAGCACATAGACTTAGCTCCGCATATGCAGTTAAAATAACCAGGGAATTGACTGACGTTGCAACTGCTAGGCTTGTGTATTTTAGATATTTCCATAGCATTATGTCCTACAGCATACTACTATGGGGACGGGCTGCTGACATTGAGACCATCTTCATTTTGCAGAAGAGAGCCATCCGATTTATTTATAAGCTAGGTAGTAGGGAGTCTCTGAGAGATTTCTTCAAAGAAACTAACATCCTAACAGTTGCAAGTCAATATATCTATGAAAACATAATGTATGTGATGAAAAATATCAGTAGCTTTAAAACCTTTGATAGCCGCCACAATGTGCAAACTTGAAATCAACATACGCTTTCTTTTCCAATGTTCAGACTCACAAAAGTTAGTAGTTCTTTTATGGGACACTGTATACGCTTCTACAATAAAATTCCGCAAGAAATACAAAACTTAACCGAAGCTCGATTCAAAAAATGTATAAAGCACACTTTGTGCACAAAGGCCTACTACAAAATTAATGACTTTTTACAAGACACCGACATCTGGCATTAAACCAGTTCATTGAACCCTGTATATTATGTAGTAATAATTAGGCACCTACCCAATATTATATCATGCTTGCTTGATAAATACAATTATATTGATAAATACAATTAATTTATAATCTCGAAATAGGCGGAGCTCTCTGTAGTTTTAGTTAAGGGGGGCTGGACTTCCAGCACCAGCGTTTTAGTTATAGGAAGTTAAGGTACATTCACTGCTGTTTCGGCGAGACGAAAGTCCTTTCAAGACTTTTTATTTATAGCCCACCATAATAAAAATCTTAGCTATTATTACAGGTGGAGTTTTCCCCCTCGATCGGCTTAAGTTTAAACTAGTTGATGTACCTTTTGACCGACCCGTGTTGGCCGCGAGCGAACATGGAGAATCATGTAGTCTATGTCGGAGCCCCACACGTAAGCTGTAACAAATGACATGCTAATAAACAAAAACCGCACGCGTAATCATCTATCTATCTGAGTAAGTAATTCTGCCATTTTCCCCATTAGTCATCTTAAATGTTAGGCGACGGCAACAGATGGCGCTAGAGTGCCAAATCGCGTTTTTCATACATTCCTAAATCGCGCTTACCTCCAAAATGCGCGGCGGCTACCAACATGGAACCGGATCCGACAAACGGGTCTAGGACAATGTCGCCCGGTGCTACTCGAGCTTGGTTAGCCATCAATAGGGATAGCTGCGCGTCTTGAAATAAAAATAATGGAAATAGCTATCGAATTACACGAATTATGAGCTCCTGAATCTGTAAGAAAAATTCGCCAATTTCATAGGCACCCAATATATATGTTATTCCATTATATATTTAATAAACGTGGTGTAAGGAATGAGTAGCCAAATCCGACTACTCTCGGAGTAAAAGTTAAACCTCAGTGTTACCTGGTTTAGCGATGGAGTAACGATAGAGTAGTAAAAGTTAAACCTCAGTGTTACCTGGTTTAGCGATGGAGTAACGATAGAGTAGTAAAAGTTAAACCTCAGTGTTACCTGGTTTAGCGATGGAGTAACGATAGAGTAGTAAAAGTTAAACCTCAGTGTTACCTGGTTTAGCGATGGAGTAACGATAGAGTAGTAAAAGTTAAACCTCAGTGTTACCTGGTTTAGCGATGAAGTAACGATAGAGTAGTAAAAGTTAAACCTCAGTGTTACCTGGTTTAGCGATGGAGTAACGATAGAGTAGTGTGGATCTTCGTGTGCAGCTGTGAGAATCCGTAGTGAAACACGATCTCTTGTCATGTCAGTTACTAGGCTAGGCAAGGCAAGGCTAATTTGATGTCACTCTCTTTACTTTGCAATTGTGCATAGATGCAAACGTCGTAACGTACCCGTAGTATTTATTTTATATAGAAACAATTCTTCTATTCTTTGTCATTATAAATGAAGAAATAAGTATATGATAAAACAAATCGAATTTAAGACAGTTTGAAGGATTCAAATTATTTCAAATATGTTTCTATCACATCTTAGAATTATGATTAATAAGTACTTTGATTTTAAAGTTAAAACACTTGTGTTGTATATTATGTAGTATGTAAACCTAGGTAATGTAAACGTCAGTCAATGATAAAGTCGCCATATTCATATTATATCACTATTCGAACCAAACCTACAAAATAAAACTCCAACTGGAACAATACAATAAACAACGACTACGCTCTCACTCCGTCTACGCTCGCGAGCGCTCGGCTAAACTCAGCTTCCGTTCCGTCCGAGTCTGCCATCTAGTGAGCGACATTCAACACGGTGGGTCCTAAAAATCGATCGATCGCGAAGTGACCTGCCGAGCGGGTGAGCGTAGTGGGTAGTGAGCTGGAACGCTCAGTTCGTCTGTGGGATCGAGCAAAAGATCTGTGTCGCTCGAGAGCTACGCAAGCCTATCAGACACTTAACAAACTCTTTAGACCGTTAATTTAATGCCGACGTTTAACCAAGTCACTAGCATTTTGATTTAAATAAAGCATCGTCGAAAACGTTTAACAATCTGTCTTACCGAAAGCCGGCGTGTTGGAAAACAAGATGGCGTCACGACAACAGCTGATTTGCACAGCTTATATCAGGGCAAAGCGAAGCCCCCTTTATCCTTAGTGTTATTTTGAACATGTAAGAACTACAAAAAATACTTAAAACATAAACTTAAGTGCATACAAAAAATATTGTATATGCCTTGTTGCCTAGGAACGTATAGACAACTCGTTAAACAAACTCAAACTCAAACTCAAAACGTTTATTCTGTAAATAGGCCACAAGGGCACTTTCACATGTCATTTCATTTCATTTCAAACGATTCGTTCACTCACTTGTCTGACGGAATTTTAGTGACTTGGTTAAACTTCGGTATTTAATTAACTGTCTAGAGAGTTAGTTAAGTGTCTGATTTAACCAACTAACAGCGAAATGTATATCATAAAAAATACAGTAAATTAGCTTTTGCGGTACTAGCGCGGTAATGTACCTTACTTTTTTTTTTCAAACTCCGCTAAGAGATTTCTTGCCTGCAAACAATAAATATTTTAGGTAAACTACAAATTATGATAAATCATCAAATTTTTATCGATATTTCATCAAGTTATATTTCTTTCACTACATATTAAACTTAAAGTTTGAAGTGAACCTGGCACCGCCGGGAGGGTCGCAGGCCGGAAATGAGTCGTCGACGGCCGAAAAACACAATAAGGCCGGAACAGGCGGGAAGTGTCAGACATGTGTCGAGGGCTCTCATTGCTTCAAGACTCCTTGAATAGATATTAAAATATTCGCACTGCGATGCGAGTTGTCATAACTTTTCTCATATGGGGTGGTGGAGGATTTTATCTTAGTAAAACGACCGTAATTGCATCACCATCATGCTCACGTCAACTCACTGCGGGGCACAGGCCTCTTCTCGACCGCGGTAGCTCTGTGTCAACAGCATCCAGCGAGATCCCCCCTTCATAATAATAGTCATCCAGGGCAACCCTAGAGAGACAGGGAAACCCTTCTGGCAAGGGTTTGTAGAAGAAAGAAGAAAACAAAATAAATGTATTTGTCATTAACATAAACATACAATAAAAAGTAAAAAAGTAATAACGAAAGGATGTAGTTTCATAATTCTTTATTGAACACAGTTATTTAAAAAAGATACATTAAGAGAAAATATATGTACAAAGGCGAGCTTATCTCTAAAAAGAGATTTCTTCCAGCAAACCAAGGCATGACAGGAAATTTTATCAATAAAGGGTAGGCAGTGCCCAATATCTAAACAATAATAAAACAAAAAAAAACAATTATGAAAGGATGTAGTTTATGACAAAATGGCGTGGATAGTAGTAGTTTATGTGACCGATACATAATGCCTAATTATGTACAGTTACATACACTAGTTTATCTACACACATACCATAAGCTCTCTTTGATGTGTTCAGGAACCGCATGTTTGACCGGCATTGTGGCTCTGCAGTTGTTTAGCTTGTTCTGTAGTAAGAAATGAGTTTTTACCAAATAGTTTTACATTATGCTGGTCTTAACGTGCGGTTTTTAGACGCAGTAAAGACGGTTTATGATAAGTGTGTAGATAATAGTAGTTTATGTGACTGCTACATAATGGAGGGCATTAATACTCGAGAGTGGGTTTATGAAACGAGCCGAAAGCGAGTTTCATAATAATGTCACTCGAGAATTTTAATGCCTAATTATTTACAGTTACTTACACTTGTTTATCTGCACACATATCATAAGCTCTCTTTGATGTGTTCAGGAATCGCATGTTCGACCGGCATTGTGGCATTGATCATTGCTCTGCACTTGTTTAGCTTGTAAAGTAGTACCAACTTCACAGACAATCTAGGGGCGGCACGCAGGCGGGCGTCGGCGTTCGAAATTTGAATGTCATAATTTGTCCAAAATTTATACAAAATGGTCATAATGTATCAATATTCAGATAAGAAATGAGTTTATACCAAGTAGTATAACATTATGATGGTCGTAACGTGCGGTTTTTGGACGCAGTTTAGAGGGTTTGTGATACATGTGTAGATAAACGATTTTCTACTGTCAGTCAATACTTATATTGTGATAAATTATAACCTACAGCAAGCAGGTTGAGCTGGACCTCTTCTGTACCAGTGTACCATCAGCGAGGCGGATGTTGAGCGAGCGGTTCTTTGAGCCCACATCATATTCTCAACTAGATATTCTGTTGCAGTAATTAATACCAATTCGTCAATAGTTTGAGCGAGGTTAATAATGCGTTGCTTAGTGCTTCTAGTTATAATTAATATGTAATTTCTATCGGTGAGAACCTATTAGTGGTTTTTATGTGTAATACGTTGTAACCCTAATAAAAAAAAATTGTAAACCTTGGTT
The DNA here is from genome assembly GCA_949825045.1 of Argyresthia goedartella. NCBI lineage: Eukaryota > Metazoa > Arthropoda > Insecta > Lepidoptera > Argyresthiidae > Argyresthia > Argyresthia goedartella. Next base: position 1,535,953 of record OX463811.1, on the reverse strand, counting down.
TTCCTAAGACAATAAATAATAAAATAAATTTCAGCGTGTACACAAGTTCAGTCGGGTGCCGTGGCGCTGTTCAGCACCGGCGCTGACGTCAGCACGGTCCTGGGCGCGCTGTGCCGCTCCCTCCACGTGCCTCATATGGACGTGTCGCCATCGCCGAAGCCGGATGCCAGTGAGTGCACTCCTTACACCTTCCCGTTTCGTCAGCTACTCTTTTTTGTGCCAATTAGACAAGTGACAAGGTTCATAATGTCAAGTTCCCATTTTGACCACTTGTTTCAAAGTTTATTTTTAAATCCTTTAAATTAAATATCGCTTCCCAGCTTTACTTCTCATATCGTCAGCTTATCGTTTGTAGGTCAAGTGCGAACACCCACTTGACTTGGTCTGCCCACGAGTTACGAGGTATGTAAGTAAAAAAACGGTCGAATGCGATGCAAAATGTTGTTTATAAAGTGATTGGTGAGGCTGCTTTTATACTACATGTACGTTTTTAGGTGCATTTATAAGTTTGTATGTGGTTTACACTATAAATCACGTTTGTTGTATGGAAGCCTTCCTTTATAAAGTGAATATATCTAAATATTCTGTGAATATTTCAAGCGTCTACCTTTTGCCGTTATCAATATCGAGCAAAAAATCATGTTCAAGGTATGTCAAAAAATCTGTTTTTTATGTTATTTGTTGTTATAGCGGCAACAGAAATACATCATCTGTGAAAATTTCAACTGTCTAACTATCACGGTTCATGAGATACAGCCTGGTGACAGACGGACAGACAGACAGACGGTCAGCGGAGGCTTAGTAATAGGGTCCCGTTTGGCGCCCTTCGGGTACGGAATCCTGAAAAACTGCCGATATGGGAAGTGGTCGGCGGATTGGGAATTGATCGCATTCAGAAGTGGTCGAACTGGGAAGTATTCAATTACTGTAAGTTAAGTTCTGCGGCTTACGCTGTTAGGAACATCAGACAAAGCACGGATGTGGCTACATCTAGGCTAGTATATTTTAGTTACTTTCATAGTGTGATGTCCTATGGTATCTTGTTGTGGGGGAAAGCAGCGGATATTCAAACTATTTTTATTTTACAGAAAAGAGCTATTCGAGCAATTTATAATTTAAAACGCACAGACTCCTTAAGACAGCTTTTTAAAGAAATTGACATACTAACTGTAGCTAGTCAATTTATTTTCGAAAATATAATGTATGTACGCAAGAACCTTACAAAATTTCCCAAACTTAGCGATAGCTGTAATGTTAACCTAAGAAATAATCACAGACTACTTGCGCCCCGGTTTAGACTCGCGAAGGTTAGCAATTCTTTCAAGGGTCAATGCATTCTCTACTACAACAAGATACCTCTGGAGATCTTGAAATTGCCATTTGAGCAATTTAAAATCCATGTTAAAGCGACTTTGTCGAAAAAGGGATATTACAATGTTCAAGATTACTTAAATGATAGGTCTGTATGGGGTTAATCTGGCTCAACACAGACCTTGCTGTTAATAATTTTGTAATTATTTATTCCTGCTTATTAATTATGATAATGACTAAATATTATATTTTGTATTAGTTAAGCATAAGCAATTTTTAAAAAGAGATCTAAAAATCAATCTGTGGGAGTTTCTACGCTCTCCTTCTCCCACAGTGGTCCAATGTAGAAAAGTGGCAAAAAATGACTATTGCTATGTATATGTAAATATCTACAGTAATAAAGACATTTGGAATTTGGAATTTGTCATTATGAACCTCGTCCTTATAGAAGTAAAGGACGAGTTTACCACGTTTCTCTAATTGTTAAATATTCATTTTGCATTACATTACGTTTTGGGAAACCGATGTATTATGAGAATGTCAAAAATAAACTTGCTTTGATTGAATCGGTTTTACAAGGCTTTAATCGGTATTCGGAAGGCGCCAAAATTAATCGATATTTGTTTTTAAAAGTTTGCTCATATAAATAACAAGCGAAATATGTTAAAAATATTACTTTAAACGGTATAAAATGCTTGAATAATAATGAATTAATAATATATGTTAATATAATTGAAAGATTTATTAAGTTTCCTTTGACACAAAAAAAAAGTCGATTGTGTTAAACATAATCGGGCATTTGAAAATACACTGTGGTTTCGAACTGGTCCCAAAGGTGTTTGTTGGGGAAAAAAATATGAACAAATCTTAGTTTGCGTTTAACGATGGTGACATGAGAATGCCAAATAACTTAATTCAACCTAATATTACTTTCGAAATTAGTTTAGTTGCACTAGTTGGTGTCACCTAGAAAATTGAAACCATTGTCTAACTGCATCTCCCTTCCCCATTCCAGCAACGAACGAGACAGATAGCTTCACCATCAGCCTCTACCCGTCACGCACACTGATGGACGAAGCGTTCACACACCTCACGGCCTACCTGAACTGGTCGCGTATGGGTGTACTCTACGAGGACTATGGTGTTGGTGAGTGCACACATACATACAAACTCTACCCGTCACGCACACTGATGGACGAAGCGTTCACACACCTCACGGCCTACCTGAACTGGTCGCGTATGGGTGTACTCTACGAGGACTATGGTGTTGGTGAGTGCACACATACATACAAACTATAACGTAGTTTTTATTGATATGACGTGATACTAGCTTTTTGTGATAATTAAGTGGAAAGTCAATAAATTAAATAAATGATTACAATTCATACATAAAATAAAAAAGTTAGACCTACCAAAAAAGTGACACTTGTTAACAATAATGACAATCAATCAATAACAAAATCAATCACTAGTATTAAATTAGGTAGAACAAATCATTCAAATCACATGTTTAGATCTTCCGAGAATTGTTTTAGAGAGTTTGTTTTAGAATCGTCTGTGAAAATCCTTAATTCTCTTTTATTTAGGCATGCCTGGGATTGTAAGATACCTAAGATACCTCGTGCATAGCGTTATAATTCTCACATCAAACACACTAGCACAATGAAAATGAATTGTATTCCTGACATATTGAAGGACGGCTATTCGTTTCATATTGTAGTTTATTAAAGATCTTTATGACACAGAGCATTACGTCGAATATTACATTATCTGGCGTCTCGGTTGGAAGTTGGCAGGATCCGTCTCCAAAAGCTAACAACCTAAAACCATACCCATTTGACTAACCCAATCGTCTGACACAGGACAGTATTTTATGAGCCACGATATTTAGATTCTTGAAATTGTTATTAAATAATAAAATAAAATATTTTATAAAATGAAGTAGATTTTTATAGATTTTTGTATTTCTTTTTTATCGGAAACCTCCGAGTGCTAGTACGGCTCGCATTTGAAGGGTTTCATAAAAATACAGTCTCTTTCAAGTAATTAGACTAGCTTAAAAATCCACAATTGAAAACTTCTTAATTTGGTCGGGTTATCTTAGTCTTCTGGCTTTTGGCTGCTAATTTAGCTCCGGTCCGCTTCACCTCACAGATGGAATTGTATATCTTTCATATGCGATTATTATTCACGCAATGCTGTAGCACTTAGTTTATGTATACTTTGAGTATCTGGTTATATATACAGATAAACTAATTCAAACCCGACTAAATTAGACTAAAAAGCACAAAACAAGCAAATAAATTGTGAATACCTGTCAAAATAGTGTGCCTATTTTGACAGGTATTCACAAAATTCACAACAGGTATTCTATAGCCTCCCCATCTGAGAAAACGCATAGAATTGTAAGGAAAATAAATAAATCGGGTAGGAACTGATGGGAAAGGTATACCAACTGGGAATTAGACGGATCGGGGGTGAAGTAGACCTAATGGGAAAGTGGACCATTTAGAAAAGTGGACCGGTGAGGAAAGTGGACCTACCCGTTACACACGCACACAGACCTCACGGTGTACCCCACTGGTCGCGTATGTCACATTCATACAGGAGTATGCTGTCCCAGTGTGGAACAACTCTTCGCACTCCAAGGAGGTGGACGTGGCGCTAAAAGAGACCTGCCGCTCAATCACGGGTTGTCTGAAGCTTACCCACACGGATATGCTGCACCGCCTGGCTGGCATTGCCCCGCCTCCTGTTCGCCGTGAGGTGGCCTCCATCTTCGAGAGGGGGAAACAATGCAACGACTCTCGCCACCCTTTGTTTGGCCAGGAGCCAGCAAAACCTCGCCTTAAATCTAGAAGAAGCTTCCTGGCCACAACAGACCCTCTCGCTGAGACGCCTGCCTTTGCAAGGCTTATATAGGCTTTGGGAGCAATCCACACAAAGCAAATAAGCCCTGATTGGGGAAAACCTGAGGAACAACTCCCTACGGGAGAAAACCTGGGCTGGCAGCTGTGGTAAACCTTGAACCAGCTGAGATCACGCGTCGGGCGCACCAAAGACAACATGTGACGCTGGGGCATTCTGCCTGAGGATGCAAGCACAAGCTGCCGTTGTGGTGCCCCTCAAACTTCCGGCCACCTACTATCGTGCCCGCTGTGCCCGACTTCCTGCACACACGCCGACCTTATGCAGGCTTTTTAGGCGACCTCAGGCAGGATTTTTTCTACTTTAATTTTCCACACGAAGAAGAAGAAGAATACAGGTAGGTCTTTAGATCAGGAATGTGATGATACTGCCATTTGAGTAATTCTAAAACCATGTAAAAGCGACATCGTTTATAATAATTATTATTGTATATTTTCTTGTAAAACAACCAATTTTTAAAGATATCCAAAAATCAATCTGTGGCAGTTTCTACGCCCTGCTTCTCCCACAGTGGTCCAATTCAGAGAAGCGGCAAAAATTAACATTAGCTAAGTATGTATAAATATCTACAGTAATAAATAAACTTTCACTTTGACTCGATAAACCTACGCCACATTGTGACGTCGTGACTGCAAAAGCAATTTACCGGATTCGGTAAAGTTCACAAGAAAGGCGGAGACAAGTCGACAGGCGTAGTGTTTATTTTGGCCGTCGGCCTAGTGCCACATTATGCAGGTAAATGAGGTATTATATTATTCTAGCTGATGCCCGCAACTTCATCTCCGTATTCCTAAGAATTATCATTTACCGAGATGACGTTAGCCTCCTTCTGGTGCGGTCAGATATAAAGTATCCTATCAACGATCTCTGCGCTAAATTTCATTCAAATCCGTTCAGCCGTTTTTGCGTGATTGAGGCACAAACACACAAACTTTCACATTTATAATATTTGTTGGATATGTTAGCTAAAGCTAGGTGGGAATGTAAACTTAAGTTTAGCCTGCTAATGTTAAGATTAGGCTCAAACCTCGGCTAACATTTGAAGTTATGTTCATTGCCATAACTGATGTCAACATTAGACTAAACTGCAGACTAGCCTCCACGCTCTTGAAGCTAAAGATGGATGAGAAAATATGATTGACATCAGCAGGGTCAACTTAAGTTTAATTTTTAGAATACCTAAGCCAATGTAAAAAAATTGGTTGTCTGTAAAGTTGGTTTGCGGACGATAATTTTACGTGATAACGTCATAAGGTGAACGCTTAGGCCGATCGTTTCTCTCTATCGCCTATTCCGCGCTCTCGTTTGCACGCCCGGGTCAGGTAGAACGTGACAATGAGTGATGCTTTTTCGTGCGTGCAGCCGACGTTCATCGATTTATAAGACGTTATCACGTCAAATAACGTCTTTAGCAGGCATAAATAATGAGCTACGCAGTGTCTAGCTATTTGGTAAAACCTTCCCAATTTTACCAAATAGCTAGACGCTCGGAGTTTCGAGCTGTGTATATTTTCTACTTATTATCGGAACACCCTTTAAGAAGTGTTCGATGATGTTGATGGTGTATTGTCTTTAACCTTTATTAATAAACGCTGGTAAAACCAAGTGAAACAAATTCTCACTTCCAAATGTCAGGGCTAGTTGAGACCAGTTTAGTGTTGGACAGCAACACGTTAGAATTAGTAAATGATACGATAGAAAATTGCAGTGGGGACCCCACATAAATAAATTAGATTAATTTCTGCGGCTTCAAGATCTGTTGAACCATTGATCTGTTGATCTGTTGTTTTTTTTTTTTTTGATTTTTGCGTGCGTCCCACCTCATAATCATTATCAAGTTCTGCGGCTTACGCTGTTAGGAACATTAGACAAAACACGGATGTGGCTACATCTAGGCTAGTATATTTTAGTTACGTTTATAGTCTCATGTCTTATGGTATCTTGTGGTGGAAGAAACGGATATTCAAACCTTTTTTATATGGCTTAAGTTGAAACGATTACCAAAAAATTCGAAAATTTACTACCAATAACGTTAACGAACGTTTCGGATCCTATAGCTATAGCAATGTGCTATAGCTATAGCTAAGCAGCTCTTGACCAACTCAAGAACATGCTTTTCAAAGGCTTATGTTTAAACGATTACCAAAAACGCACCTATTTTACTACCAATAAATTCGAAACGACTACCAGAATTAGTAAATGATCACCAAATTGTGTTTGGATAAATGATCGCCAAACTTCTTTTTATGTTTTGTGTACTTAAGTTTATGTTTTAAGTATTTTTTGTTGTTCTTACATATTTAACCTAACATGAAGGATAAAGGGGGCTTCGCTTCGATCACCCCCTTTACACTTCATCTAAGCTACCGCAGTATTTTGCCCTGATATTTTCTGCAACTTTTGGTGATCATTTACCCACATTGGGTAAGACAAAAATATTTTGGTGATCATTTAAATTGTTCTCTTTTTATATTACAGAAAAGAACTATTAGAGCAATTTATAATTTAAACGCACGGACTCCATAAGTTTTTTTTGAGACATACAGACTTGTTGCGCTCCGATTTAGACTCACGAAAGTAATTATTTCTTAGCTTAACATTACAGCTATCGCTAAATTTGGAATATGTTGTAATGTTCTTACGTACATACATTACATTTTCGAAAATAAATTATATCATAATAAATAAATATTAAAGGACAATACTACACAAATCAAACTAGGCTCATGCTAAGCACAACAAGGCTTGTGTTATGGGTTCTAGATGATGATATATTTAAAATAGATAAATACTAGTAGTAATAGATAAATCTAGTAGATATTGGCCACTCATGGTCAACTTAACTCACCTTTTTCTTTTCACGACCTCATTTACGTCTCATATAAAATTAGGTCCCCTAAGTGCAGAACCAAATTTATTGAAACTCGCAGCTTCAAAGCCATCAACCTGGATTCCCTCAAGTCTGATGTTTCACTGGTCGATTGGTGCCCCTGTCATCTTGAGCGAGAGCGTTGATGACAAAATTCACAGCTTCAATACAATTGTCCTGGGACTTTACGACAAACATGCTCCCATTAAAAAAGTTAGAGTGAAGCACCTGCCTGCTCCCTGGCTAAACGATGATATCAAGCGACTTATGACCAAGAGAGATCGGGCTAAGTGCAGGTACAAAAAGGATCCGAAAGATGACAATTTTCTCACCTACAAATCGTGCCTTTAACTGTGTTGACTTTGACATTCTCGTTGAACTTCTCAAATCTCTTAATCTCTCTTCCCATTCTATCAGCTGGTTCGACTCATACCTTCGTGACCGTAAACAGCGTATCAAATCGGAGACGACTTGCACGGATTGGTGTGACCTCACCTCCGGTGTCCCCCAAGATGGCATTCTCTCTCCTCTTCTATTTTCTATATTTATTAACTCCATCTCCGATGCCCTCTCATCTTCTTATCATCTTTACGCGGATGACTTACAAATCTATCGCCACTTCTCTCCCGATAATGTAAACTCCGCTGTGGAGGCGTTAAACGCTGACTTAGAGGGTATTAGAGGATGGGCCTCGTCATTTGGGCTACTGGTTAACCCAAACAAGTCCCAGGCCATGATTATAGGTACCAGACACTCACTATGTTTGTTGAAGCAACAGTCTGTCCCTCCTGTATCTTATAACGGTACCGTAATCATGTATAGCGACACAGCGAAAAACCTGGGTGTTGTTTTCGATAACCAGTTAACCTGGTCAACACATATCAGCGAGGTCAGCAGGCGAGTTTACGCTACCTTTCACTCTCTCAGGAGACTTCAGAACTTTCTTCCTCGTCAGACCAAAATTATTCTCGCCCAGTCTCTTTTACTTCCCCTCATTGACTATGCTGATGTTTGCTGGATAAGCGCAAATGAAGAGCAACTGAACAAACTCGAACGACTTCAAAACCTCGGGATTCAGTTCATCTTCGGACTGCGAAAATATGATCACGTTTCTCAACATCGCAGGGAGTTGAATTGGCTTCCGATCCGTCTTCGACGGGACTCTCATATCCTATGCCTGCTCTACAATATTTTGTGGAACCCTCGGTACCCTAACTTCCTGCGTGATCGCTTCGAATTTCTTTCTTCATGCAGGCCTCGGAGAACTCACATGGCTACTATGCTTAAAGCCCCACAACGCTCCACTGCAACCTACGAGCACGGGTTTAGAATCCGCGCTATACGGCTGTGGAATGAACTTCCCTGCATCATCAGGGACATTCCATCACTGAATATCTTTAAGAACCGACTAAAGAAGCACTATCTTTCACTTTCTATTTAGCTATTAGCTATAATTTATTAGTATTAGTATATTTGTAAGATATTTATTGATATGCTGTATTTATGTAACTGTGTATGTAGTCTATATTTCTTAGCAATAGGGTTTTATGTATGTGTAATATGTATTATATTAGAATATAGTCTTAATTGTACGCACAATTCTTTCCCTTACCTATCATCTCCGTCTCCTATCCAACATGGTTTGCTGGAAGAAATCTCTTATTTAGAGATAAGCTCGCCTTTGTACACTTCTTTTATATCATAAGCTATTTTTACAGTCATGTGAGTGCAATAAAGAATTACGAATTACGAATACTTAGAAAATACCAAGACTTTAATCTGTGGGAGTTTCTACGCCCTTCTTCTCCCACAGTGGTCCAATGTAGAGAGGAGGCAAAAAATGACGTTTGCTAAGTATATGTAAATATCTACAGTAATAAAGTACTTTGACTTTGACTAAGAAACAAATATTAATGGTGACCCGAATGGCCGAGTCGGCAGTGACCCTGTCTACGAAGCCAAGGGTCCCGGGTTCGAGTCCCGGTGGGGGCAAATATGTATTTGTTTGATGAGAACGGATGTTTGTGCCCTAGTCATGGCTTTTTATCTATCTAAGTATAATATTTATCTATATAACTATGTGTATCGTTGTCTAGTACCCAAGATACAGGGAATCCTAGTTTGGGGCTAGATCAATGTGTGTAAATAGTTTCCAAGGTATCACACAAATATTGCCCTTACCGGGATTGGAACCCAGGACCGTCAGCTTCGTAGGCAGGTCACTACCCGCTAGGCTACACCGGTCGTCGACTATATAGCTACGACTAGCTACAGTTAGTATGTTCTTTAAAAAGTTCTCTTTACCTCTGGGCTACGGGGTTCTTCTAAAGAAGACATTTTCCCGTTACAGGTTTTGAATTTTATTACCATGACATGAAGTTTAAAATCGCGATGTCTCATAACCAAGTCCAGTTCTTCAGCGGTTAAGGAGTCTGTGCATTTCAAATTATCAATTTGTCGAATAGTTCTTTCCTTTATTATAAAAATAATTTCAATATTTGCTGCTTTCCCCCTACATCAATAGTACTATTTATAGTATTAGCCCCCACAACAAGAGGAAATGACATTTGTTAAGTTTATGTAACAAAGAAAATTTTGAATTTGATATGAAAGTATACTAGATATGAAAATATATGATATGTTATGAACATAGACTAGCCTAGATGTAGCCACATGCGTATTTTGTCTGAAAATGTGGTATACATGGCGCAGTTGGTTGGTTAAATCAGACAATTAACTAACTTTCTAGACTGTTAATGAAATGCCGACGTTTAACCAAGTCACTAGCATTTTCATTTAAATAGAGCATCGTCGAAATCGTTTAGCAATCTGTATTACCGAAAGCCGGCATGTTGGAAAACAAGAGGGCGTCACGACAACAGCTGATTTGCACAGTTTATATCAGGGCAAAACATTGCGGTAGCTTAGGTTAAGGGTAAAGGGGGTGAGCGAAGCGAAGCCCCCTTTTAACCTTCGTGTTAGGTCGAACATGTAAGAACAACAAAAAATACTTAAAACAAAAACTAATAAACATAAAACATAAAACATAAAAAAATATTTATATTGTATGTGTCTTGTTGCCTAGGAACGTTTAGACAACTCGGTAAACGTTTCGTTCACTCACTTGTCTGATGGAATTTTAGTGACTTGGTTAAACGTCGGCATTTAATTAACGGTCTAGAGAGTTAGTTTAGTGTCTGATTTAACCAACTAACTGCGACAGACACATTTTCGGCGAGTTCTACGACTTCTTGTTTTCGTGCCAATATTCAAATATTATGCTATTCCCCATTATAATATCTATCTTGGATGTTGACATATTATTGTCATTTATATGTTCACTCCCACGGTTCCCTATCCTAGTGTAGGCCAGACTCAATGCCAATATAATCATGTGTATAAATGTTAGTATGTTTTCGATCGACAGGCGAAATCAACATCCTGAACATAGCTTCAGACGGGCGCGACATGTACCCGCGCCGCTGCGCCGACCCCGCGGACTACCGGCCTGCGCTCGCGCAGATGCGCGCGCAGGGCGTCAAGCACATCGTGCTGGACACGGACTATAGACAACTGCATAAGCTGTTCAGAGCCGTAAGTTACAATAAATGCCTTCTTGCCGTAAATACAGACTAATTTCTAGTCTAGCTATGGACGCAGACAACATTTATTAATTGTATTTGACGGATAAGTTGTAACTTAATTTATTTAATATTAATTTTATTTAGTGTACAATGACTTGGAGTCATTTGCGTAATGTTTTGCATTGAAAATTTGATAATAAATAATGATAATGATAACATCAACTTTACATACGCAAATTGTAACCATTTGCTTGATTAAATGTTTTTATTGTTAAAATAATAAATAATAATAAATATTAGAGGACAATCTTACGCAAATCGAACTAGACCCATAGTAAGCTCAACAAGGCTTTTGTTATGGGTAGCAGACGACGATATATTTGATAGAGATAAAATACTTATGTCAGTACATAAAAAAACAGGACTAAGAAACAAATATTCATGCTCAATACACAAATATTTGCCCTTACCGGGATTATAACCCATGAATGGCAGCTTCGTAGGCAGGGTTATTACCCGCTATGCTCAACCGTCGTCATTAATAATGAAAACACAAATTATTAGTAGAACCAGTAGAACACGTTTTTTCTGACTAGTTACACCCCCGTTTTGGTAGTACGCGATTGATTGATTAGTCTCTTTATCTACACACGTATCATAAACCCTCTTTACTGCATACAAAAACCGCACGTTACGATCAGCATAATATTAAACTACTTGGTAAAAACTCATTTCTTATCGGAAAAATTACACATTATGACCATAATGTGTAATTTTTCTACATATTATGACATTCAAATTTCGAACGCCGACGCCCGCTTGCGTGCTGCCCCTAGTTTATCTGTGAAGTTGGTATTACTGAACAAGCTAAACAACTGCAGAGCCACAATGCCGGTCAAACATGCGGTTCCTGAATACATCAAAGAGAGCTTATGATTTATGTGTAGATAAACTAGTTTATGTATCTGTACATTATTAGGCAATAAAACTCTCGAGTGATATTATTATGAAACTCGCCTTCGGCTCGTTACATAAACCCACTCTGGAGTATTAATGCCCTCCATTATGTACCAGTCACATAAACTACTATTTTATAGATAAACTCGCCTTTGTTATTATTTGTTCTTATTTATTTCTATTTTAAATTATAATTTTGAGACATCTTATTGGCACTAATAGATACGATGTTATAATATTGTTATTAGATTAGATTATTTTTATATTGTACATGTGCCATAAAAAATATATTTGAGTTCGAAAAAGGAAATTGCCCTTTCGAGGTTGGCTGAATCTCGCACAGGAAAAGGAAACTCCATTAATTCTACCAGTGCTTCGGAAATACGCCGGTCAGAGAAGATAGGACCAAGAAACAATGTTTTTATGCCACAATGTACAATAAAAAAGATATTATCTAATGACAAATTGTTATAACATCGTATCTATAAGTGCCAGTAAGATGTCTCAAAATAACAATTTTACAAAATAAATAAATTAAAACAAACAAAGGCTGTATGTAATGAATATAACCTATGAGAAACCAAACTGGAGCAGTCCCCCAAGCAGCACCCGTTCACGAGTATTACTTGTGCACCAGCCATCACCACCCTCGCTATATATGAGGGAGAGGAGCAAAGCGCTGTCGCTGTTTGTTTTAATGTTGGTACCTGTCTTGCATCGAACGCATTTGTGTGACTACTGAGCGTGCCTCTACCCTCGCTGAATCGTCTATACCAAGTCTCGTGACACTTCTGAGAAACCAGGACTGGACCAGTCCCTCCCCCCCCCCCCCCCCCATATACAAGGTGACATTTAATTAGCTGACCATGTTTTGGGGAATGATAGTACCCAACATTATGAACAACTTTCCCCAAGCAACATATGGTCGTAAACGAAGAAATTTTTTGGGTCTCCCATAGTAACTTGTAATCAGCTGATCGGGTCAATGTACTGAGGGACGAAAAATATTTTTCATTTGCGACCATATGTTACTTTGGGAAAGTTGTTCATAATGGTCGGTGCTATCAATCCCCAAAATATGGTCGGCTAATTAAATGTCACCTTGTAAAGTATGGTGAGTTGGTTTAAAAACGGGAACTCCTACTTTCCAGATTCTACAGCTGCAAATGAACAACGAAGCCTACCACTATATCTTCACCTCCTTCGTAAGTACAGTATGAAAAAGATAATACGAGCCAGTCTTAGCCTGTTAGTGGGGGGATAATAAATGCAGCCCATTGATATCCCCGTCGAGGGGCACAGGCCTTTACCCGGATACGAGTAAGATAAAGCCATTCTCAACTACGCTTGCTCCGTGCGGGTTGGTGGTGGGGTTTCACGACTGCTTCTACCACGTAGCGACAGTAGCCGGGATCTACAGCTTAACGTTTTATCCGAAACACTGAACGTCTGATGCTTTACTTAAGATAATTTAATTAAATGGTAAAAAAAAAGATAATTTAATAACATTGGACCACCGTGGAAGAGGATGTGCGAAGAAACACACATAGATGAATTTTTAGATCTCTTTTAAAAATCTGCTGTTTTTTACTATTTTTTTTAACACAAATTGAGTTTATAAAATACAAGTGGAAATATGCAATTCCGATATTTTCAAACGTTTTTGCTGAAATATTTCTAGATTTATCGGACTACCTTGTCAAATACCGTATTGTGACACTTGTATGTAAGGGACAGAGCTATGCCTCAGTATCCCAAGAGAAAGGAGGAGAAGAGATTGACGAATTGCTCATCCTTTCATACAAGTATCACAATAAATTGTATTCAAGACGTCACTTCCGCTGATGGGTTTTTCGCGCCGAATCGTCAATTGTCAGTTTGAACCCCCGATTTTTGCAAGTTTTTTACTATGCTCGTGGTTTAATCGACTTAATATACCTGGAAATGAGAACAAACATATAATCGATATAAACCTACAGCGAACAGCACCAATTTCTGTCCGAATACTTAAGTTAGGTTTGTTAAGTCACAACTGTATAACACAACTTGGAGCCGAAGCGAAGGGGAGCGGAGCGAGGCGACCCCAAGTAGTTTGATATCAAATAGGGTGTACAATTTTGATGGACATTTAGTTGGGGTGGTCTTTTTAAGAAAGAGATATGCTGGTTCTAATCCTGATCATGTACCAATGAGATAATTAATTTATCTTAGGTACATAATCGAACGTTCAGTGTTTCGGATGACACGTTAATAATAACAATTATAATAATAATAATAGTGTATTCTTGAAAATATTACAATATAAATCTTGTTATTTCCCTAGTTAAGGAATAAGGGATGATCACTTCTCCCTAAAATAGGGCGAACCCTGTGGTATAGTTTAAGTAGTAGCACTTCCCTCCAGTAAGTGGCACTTTACAATTTTACAAAATGAACAGAGTAAAAAGTACAGTTTTCTAGCAGTAAATAGTTCAATGATTAAATGTATACAGGTAGTATGTTTTGTTATCTAGACATCGTGGTTATTAACTTATTTAGAAAAATAGAAAAATATAATAAAATGTATAGTGTGATGGTGTGTGTGTGTATGAGTGTGTGTGTGTGTGTGTGAGTTGTATGAGTGTGTCCATATTTAAAAAATAATATTTGGTATTACCAGTATTACTTAATTACGTATGTGCTAAATAATGTGAGTTTATTAAGATAAAATAGTTACGTATTTTTCAGTATCCTCATATGGTTGCGATCTCAGCCATTGGTAGTTGGTCTCAGCTGTTAAGCTGCATCTAGGTCCCGGCTACTATCGCTACGTGGTAGTGGTCGTAAAACCCCTCCGTCAACCCGCACTGAGCCAGCGTGGTGGAGCATGGCTTAACCTTCGTCGTATCCTGGCAAAGGCTTTTACCCATATGTGGGTAATGTAATACACTGATGAGCAATGAAAAAGTTTCAGTGACATAGCACCAAATTACTCCTAAACGGGAAAGGCTATCTTAATGACGCTGTCTGCAATATTGAAGTACATTTAACAGGGCATCAGAATATTCCCAATTAAAAACGTAAATATTGTGTTTATGAAACTAGGTTCTATGTCTTAGGAGATATTAAGGTGTTTGTCGGCATTTTGTGGGTGGAACTTTTTCATTGCTCGTCAGTGTAATTCTAATCTTTTTAGTAAATTTGATGAAGCCTTTGACTAATAGGCTCCTATATTCGCAGGACATAGAGCTCTTCGATCTTGAGGATTTCTACTACAACCGAGTCAACATGAGCGGGTGGCGGCTCGTCGACAGAGATTCGGACAAAGTGAAGGACACGCTGCAAGTGTTGGAGAAGTTTCATCCGATTGGCGCTTCTATTCTAAGCGGGGGGCATATTCGAGTGAGTAGTAAAGCCTTCTACTGTGACAAATTATTATTATTATTATTATTATTATATTTTTATGAATTTTTCATTTCACTCTTGTAATAAAGAGGTTCTGATACACGGGCTTACGCCAAGTGCTTATCTACTAAAGATCACGGACCTTGCCCATGAATTTCCGTACAATTCTACATGTATTTAGTATTGTTGCTTTTTGAAGAAGTATGTGTGTGGATCTGGGTATATTTAATGTTTTGAGACTAGTGTGTAATGGGTATGTGATGACTCCTGTGGATGAGATGACTATTGGGATGGTTTTGCCAGATTTTACCTGCCATTGTATTTTAATTTCAATGGCAAGGTCTGTGTGACAATATATTATTATTATAATTATTATTATTATTATTACTAGCCCACCATGTCCCACTGCTGGGCAAAGGCCTCTCTCCCCCTCTTCCACTCTATCCGATCCTGAGCGGTCACCCTCCACTCCTTGTCCCATAGACCCAACTCATCACTCCATCTCCTCCTGGGTCGGCCACGCTTTCTCTTTGCATTTCCTGGGAGCCAGTCTGTGGCTCTCTTAGCCCAGCTATTCGGCAGCATCCGAGCAACATGGCCGGTCCAGTCCCATTTTAGTTGGGCAGCCTTCTGAGCTACATCTATTATCAACAAAATATTATAACATATATATTTTTGAGACCGATGACTTTATTGTTTTATTTTTTTGCCAAAGCTCTCTTCAGTGGTTTTGTGTGATCTTGGGCCTTAAAATTTAACTTGAATACGAAGAGAGGAAAATATACTGCGGAATAGGCGTGCACGATCATTTACATTAAGCTAAGTATATATATATAGTTTAGTATGACTTATAGGCATAACGCGACTTAGGGCGGCTTGCAGAAACTGCTTAAATCTAGATTTAGCGTCATAAATCGACTTAGCATTTGCCAGAATGTATGATAAATGTCAAAGATAATTGATTTAAGACGCTAAATCTAGATTTAAGCAGCTTCTGCAAGCCGCCTTAGACTAGGGATTAGGTATTTTTAATTTAATAATTACAAAATTGTCAGTTGTTACAATAGAAAGACTGCTGATAGAGGTGGTTCTTTAATCTTAGTGAAAAATAATATTAAGGTGAAACAACGGAAAGATATTCTTGCACTTACTGTTGAAAGACAAATAGAGGTATCCTGTGTTGAGTTAGATAGCCATATTATTGTTTGTGTCTACAGGCCACCGAGGGATGAAAAAAGCCATGGCAATTTCGAAATATTTGAGAAAATTATGGAGGAAGCCCTCATTAAACTTTGTAATAATAGCAAAAAGTTAATTATTTGTGGCGATCTTAATGTAGATCTGCTTGTAGATACAACACTGAAGCGACGATTAATAACTCTGTTCAAATCATTTAATTTATGTCATGTAATTCTAGAGCCAACTAGAATTACACTTACCAGCCAAACTTGCTTAGATAACGTTTTTTGTGACTGTGCGTTCACAAGTAAAAGTGTAATTAACTGCTTACCCTCCGATCACAGTGGTCAAACAGTTTCATTCCCAATTACTATTAAGGATAAGACTGGTCCATCATTTTATAGGCCTATTACATCCCATAGACTAGAGACATATACGAAAAACTTAGATATAAATTTGTCAGTACCGGATTTTAATGAACAGAACCCAAACAAAATCTACTCAGACTTCTTCAACATTATTCAGACAGAATTCAATAAAGTTTTCAAATTAAAGAAAGTCAGTGACTACAACGGTAAATCTAAATTTAATGACTGGGCAACGTTTGGAATTCGTAAAAGTAGAGTTATCTTGTATGACCTTTATGATCAAAAAACCTATAACGTTGATCGAAAATTTCATGACTATGTTAAAAAATATTCCAAAACTTTCAAGTTGGTTTGTAGAACTGCAAAAACTTTACACATTAATAGAAAAATTCAAAATTCAAATAATAGAATGAAAACAGTTTGGCAAATAATAAACCGCGAAACTGGCAAAGTTATACCAAGGGACAGTGATTTCTGCCTTAAGATAGGTGATGATGTCGTTAAATCCAACGCTGATGTTGCTCGAGCTTTTGAAACATTCTTCACCAATTTACCCGTACTCACAACGGACCGTCTAAATTCATCTCCATTTGAAGCAGAGACTTTATTAAAAAATAACACTAGCGTCAGTAATGTATATTTAAAATTTCATCATGTATATCCCCAGGACATTGTCAAAACGTTTAAATTACTTAACTTAAAAAATACGGAAGACCTGTGGGGTATATCAGTCAAAGTCATTGGTTCAGTAATTCTAGTTATAGCCCCACACTTAGCTTATATATTCAATAAATGTGTTGACGATGGGGCTTTTCCAGACCTCATGAAACACAGTAAACTTATACCGCTGTTCAAATCGGGAGATAAGGGCGATCCTTCAAATTTCAGACCAATATCTGTTCTTCCAACACTAAGTAAAATATTTGAAAAGATTATACTCAATCAACACTTCAACCGTACAAAACAACTCCACGCTAAACAATATGGTTTCACTAGGGGTAAATCGACTACGGATGCAGGTATTACCCTTGTATCTCATATTTATTCTGCATGGGAGGCCGCACAGGATGCTATTGGAATTTTTTGCGACCTGTCGAAGGCGTTTGATTGTGTTGATCATAATTCGCTATTAATTAAATTAAATCATTACGGAGTTAGAAATAAAGCGTTGGATCTACTAAGATCATACCTAAGCAATAGAATTCAAAAGGCAGAAGTTAACGGCGTAAAATCTGATGGATCGGGTGTTAAAATTGGCGTTCCACAAGGTTCCATATTAGGCCCTTTCTTATTCCTGGTATATATTAATGATCTGCCTTTCATGGTGGAGAAATTAACTGACATAGTGTTGTTTGCTGATGATACTTCAATGGTCTTCAAAATTTAAAGACAAAAAGGAGATTTTGATGATGTTAATGGTGTATTGTCTTTAACCTTGAATTGGTTCACAGTTAATAATTTATTGTTAAACGCTGGTAAAACCAAGTGTTTCAAATTCTCACTTCCAAATGTCAGGCAAGTTGAGACCAGTTTGGTGTTAGACAACAGCACGTTAGAATTGGTAAATGATACGAAGTTTCTTGGAATAACCATTGATAGCAAATTGCAGTGGGGACCCCACATAGATAAATTGGCTGATAAATTAAGTTCTGCGGCTTACGCTGTTAGGAACATCAGACAAAGCACGGATGTGGCTACATCTAGGCTAGTATATTTTAGTTACTTTCATAGTGTGATGTCCTATGGTATCTTGTTGTGGGGGAAAGCAGCGGATATTCAAACTATTTTTATTTTACAGAAAAGAGCTATTCGAGCAATTTATAATTTAAAACGAACAGACTCCTTAAGAGAGCTTTTTAAAGAAATTGACATACTAACAGTAGCTAGTCAATTTATTTTCGAAAATATAATGTATGTACGCAAGAACCTTACAACATTTTCCAAACTTAGCGACAGCTGTAATGTTAATCTAAGAAATAATCACAGACTATGTGCGCCCCGTTTTAGACTCGCCAAGGTTAGCAATTCTTTCAAGGGTCAGTGCATTCTCTACTACAATAAGATACCTCTGGAGATTTTGAAATTGCCATTTGAACAATTTAAAAAGCATGTTAAAGCGACTTTGTCGAAAAAGGGATATTACAATGTTCAAGATTACTTAAATGACAGGACTGTATGGGGTTAATCTGGCTCAACACAGACCTTGCTGTTAATAATTTTTTAATTATTTATTCCTGCTTATTAATCATAACAATTAAATTTTTCATATTTGTATTAGTTAAGCACAACCTATTTTTAAAAGAGATCTAAAAATAAATCTGTGGGAGTTTCTACGCCCTACTTCTCCCACAGTGGTCCAATGTAGAGAAGAGGCAAAAAATGACGATTGCTAAGTATATGTAAATATCTACAGTAATAAAGATACATTTGGAATTAGGAGTTTAAAAAAAAGAATGGTCAAAAAATTTGTTTTTAAAATGGAACAAAGATGGCCTCTTGTGTGCCATCAAAAAGTGGGCGTACAAATATGACGATGAGCATGATATTCATTCATTAGCCAACTTGTTCCTTCCTCAGCATTTTGTATAAAGAAAGAACGAGATAGTTATAAAAAGACTTTACAATAAACGCGAAATTGTGGGACAAAAAGTGAAATTGGCGGAATCACACTGGCGAGTGGTTAAACCACAAGAAAATCTACACAGCCACAGTGTTAAATTATAATAATAATAATAATACCTTGGACACTATTTACACACATTGATCTAGCCCCGAACTAGGATTCCTTGTACTAGAGAAATATTATACTTAGATAGATAAACAACCATGACTAGGGTACAAACATCCGTTCTCATCAAACAAATATTTGCCCCCACCGGGACTCGAACCCGGAACCCTTGGCTTCGTCAGGCAGTGTCACTGCCGTCTTATTATGATCCTACACATCCTCTGCATCAATGGATGTTGACACCATTTTGACGATTTCGCATTGTCGATGTTTCTGGTTGTTTAGGATGTGCAGATCTATTTGAGCCACTTGCGTGCTCATGTTATCTGTTGTTGGACTCCCGCAGACGGAACCAGCGCTAGTCTACGACGCCGTTCAGGTGCTGGCTCTGGCCCTGGGTTCCATGAAGCAGCTGGACCCGATCAACATCACCTGCGAAGGAGACACGCCCTGGAAGGACGGCAGCGAACTGAGGGATACTATTAATAAGGTGAGATCTTTACTATATTTGCCGATACAAGTTAACACAGCGTTGTCTCTGTTATACAATTTCATACAAAAGACAAGGACGGAAAATCGCTAGTGGGCGTCGACCAAACTGGTTAGAAGTAAAGACGCATTCATGATGTGCCTACGTTTTGCAGTCTCAACTACAGTCTTCACATAATAAAAGGCCCGGTGACTGTTCTATTCTATTCTATTCTACTATAGATTCGCTCGTTTAAATATTATTTTGCTCCCTTGTTATACAATCTACTATTTCCTCGCATTCGTGATGAAAATTTGCGTGATTCTCTCGGGTGTGTAAGTGATTCTCGCTCCGCTTTACCTCCTTCAGTCTACAATCCACTCACCAGATATCTGCGCACGGCCTGACTGGCCCCATCGCCTTCACGAACGGCAGCCGCACCAGCGCCAGGCTGCAGCTGATGCGGCTCTCCGGCAGCGGGGGCTCCTCAGGCGGCGAGGGGGGCTCCGTGGTGGCCGGCCACTGGAGCCCGGGCGCGGGGCTGGCGGTCACTGACCCCGCCGCCTACAAGAGGGACCCGCCGCCCAACGTCACCCTGACTGTCGTTACCGTCGAGGTAATAACATTTTAATCGCAGATGTCTCTCAATGCTCGTCGCACTCTCGTGGACGGTGTCGTTCTCAAGCGGATATGCACCAGTGACTAATAGTTTTCATAGTAAAAGTTGTTCAGAACAATGAACTAATAAGCCCTTTAAATATATCTTTACCCTTCTGTTACACCCGCATAGTTGCTTTTATTGTTGCTCTGCTTTTTGTCTTTGTTTCTTTATTTCCTGGGTGCTTTGTTTTTCTTGATTCCTTGTTTACTTGTGCAATTTAACACCACCGCAACTTTTTTCCCGCCACGTTTCCTTGTTTCTGTTTTTCCTTATTTCTTTGTTTCCTTGTTCACTTATTTCGTTGTTTCCCATATCCTCGTTTCATTGTTTCCTCAGTTCCTTGTTTAATTGTAGGAGTATTCTCCAACTAAACACGACCGCGACTTTGTTCCCGCCTCGTTTCCTTGTTTCCTTGTTTTCGCGTTTCCTTGTTTATTGGTAGGAGTATTCTCCAACTAAACACGACCACGACCTTGTTCCCGCCTCGTTTCCTTGTTTCCGCGTTTCCTTGTTTACTTATTTCGTTGTTTCCCATATCCTCGTTTCATTGTTTCCGCGTTTCCTTATTTACTTGTAGGAGTATTCTCCAACTAAACACGACCGAGACTCACTTCCCGCTTCGTTTCCTTGTTTCCTTGTTTCCTTGTTTTCGCGTTTCCTTGTTTACTTGTAGGAGTATTCTCCAACTAAACACGACCACGACCTTGTTCCCGCCTCGTTTCCTTGTTTCCGCGTTTCCTTCTTTACTTATTTCGTTGTTTCCCATATCCTCGTTTCATTGTTTCCGCGTTTCCTTATTTACTTGTAGGAGTATTCTCCAACTAAACACGACCGAGACTTTGTTCCCGCCTCGTTTCCTTGTTTACTTGTAGGAGTATTCTCCAAATAAACATGACCGCGACTTTGTTCCCGCCTCGTTTCCTATTTTCCTTGTTTCCTTGTTTCCTTGTTTCCGCGTTTCCTTGTATACTTGTAGGAGTATTCTCCAACTAAATACGACCGCGACTTTGTTCCCGCCTCGTTTCCTTGTTTCCTTGTTTCTGCGTTTCCTTGTTTACTTGTAGGAGTATTCTCCAACTAAACACGACCGTGACTTTGTTCCCGCCACGTTTCCTTATTTCCTTGTTTCCGCGTTTCCTTGTTTACTTGTAGGAGTATTCTCCACCTAAACACGACCGCGACTTTGTTCCCGCCTCGTTTCCTATTTTCCTTGTTTCCGCGTTTCCGCGTTTCCTTGTTTACTTGTGGGAGTATTCTCTAACTAAACATGACCGCGACTTTTTTCCCGCTTCGTTTCCTTGTTTCCGCGTTTCCTTGTTTACTTGTAGGAGTATTCTCCAACTGAACACGACCGCCACTTTGTTCCCGCTTCGTTTCTTTGTTTCCGCTTTTCCGCGTTTCCTTGTTTCCTTGTTCAATTGTAGGAGTATTCTCCAACTAAACACGACCTCGACTTTGTTCCCGCCTCGTTACCTTGTTTCCGCGTTTCCTTGTTTCCTTGTTTCCTTGTTTCCTTGTTTCCTTGTTTGCTTATTTATTGGTTACCCATATACTCGTTTCCTTGAAGTGACGCGACGCTGCAATTGTATTCCCAGGAAAAGCCCTACGTCATGGTAAAAGAAGGGTGGAACCTGCAAGGCAACGCGCGCTTCGAAGGCTTCTGCATCGATCTCCTAGGCAGGGTGGCTGCGCGCGCAGGGTTCCACTATAGACTGCGACTGGTGCCGGACAACATGTACGGCGTGAGGGACCCTAATACGATGCAGTGGAATGGTATTGTGAGGGAGTTGCAGGATCGGGTACGTAGCAGATTTTTATTTGTTGCACATACATTGCTTCTGGCCCCACACTAGGATACCCTGTGTCGTGGGAATCAGCAACAGCGACACAACGTTTTTTTTTCTGTATCCCCAGCCGGGGATCGAACTCGGGACCTCTCGCATGGTAGGCAGAGCCACTACCGCAGTGTCACAGAGCCCGAGATTCGTCCATTAAAAATATTTAAATAGGGAATGCTTTTTAAGATTCCGTACCCGAAGGGTGCCAAACGGGACCCTGTTACTAAGCTCCACTGTCCGTCCATCCGTCACCAGGCTGTATCTCATGAACCGTGATAGTTGGACAGATTCAATTTTCACAGATGATGTATTTCTTTCAATACCACATACAAACTTATGAATGCACCTGGTCACGTACATGGAGTGTGAAAATAGCCGCACCAATAACTTTGTAAAAACATTTTGCTATGTAAAATCCAAACTATTCACTCCACACCATCCCTACCATTGTACGGTGGTACGTAACCCTTCGTGCGCGAGTTCGACTAGCACTTGACCGGTTTTATTTATACTCCATCCGATTGTAATGAAAATACAGTCTTAAATTTGATTGAAATTATGCTTTAGCATCTGTGAGTCTTTTTACGGACGTGGAAACAGCTAGACTAGTTTACTTCAGCTACTTCCATAGCATTAATGTCTTACGGCATACTGCTGTGGGGGAACGCTGCAGACATTAATATAACATTTGTGCTGCAAAAGAGGGCTGTTCGTGCAATCTACAATGTGGGTCCCAGAGAGTCACTGCGTTGTAAATTTAAGGAAATTAACATTATGACAGTGCCGTGTCAGTATATTTATGAAAACCTAATGTACGTCCACAAAAATATTGATAATTTTCCTAAGAATAGCGACAGGCACAATGTCAACACCAGAAATAGGAATAAACTAGCTATACCTACTACTAGGCTCCATAAGGTTTATGTATCTTTTAAAGGGCAATGTATTCGCTTTTAAAACAAAATACCGACTGAG
Organism: Argyresthia goedartella; assembly: GCA_949825045.1. Lineage (NCBI taxonomy): Eukaryota > Metazoa > Arthropoda > Insecta > Lepidoptera > Argyresthiidae > Argyresthia > Argyresthia goedartella. The sequence continues at coordinate 1,512,702 of OX463811.1, read as the reverse complement.
TTACAAGAATTGTCTGTAAATAAATTTAAAAATGTTGTTAAAATCACTTATGTAAAAAAGGTTACTACAAAATATCAGATTATGTAGAAGACAAGAAAGCTTGGGAAGGTGTTTTCTCCAATTCTGTAAAAAATAACGTATAAAGCTGGAGGTTTCTAGTCGCCTCTTTGCCTCCAGCATCTAAAACATTGAGGTGACGGAATTCAAAATGAGTTCTATATTTCCCTGTACCTTATACATGTGGTAGTTTAAGATTTGACATTCTCCAAATGTTACCATGTGTTTCTTATGGAAATAAACTTTCATTGTACATATTGTAAGAAAGGCCAGCTTAGATGGTTTGGTCACGTTGAAAGGATGAATGAAATGAGATTGACGAAACAGATTTATACAGCGGGTGTGAAAGGAGCCGTCGGACGGGGACGCCCAAGAAGGTCCTATAAAGACCAAATCGGCGATTTGTTAGTGAAGGGGCCAATACGAAGTGCCCGTAACCGGCGAGCTTGCATGAAGAGACTGATGGATGTTGAGGAAGCGAGAGGATCGTAGCAGGTGGAGGTCTTTGGTCTCTGCCTACCCCTCTTCCGGGAAATAGGCGTGAGCATATGAATGTATGTATGTACATAAGAGACACTGACAGTTCGATGCGCATACACTGTTCAGTAGTTTGGCAGAAGTTTGCGAACAAACAGATTTGTTTTGTTAATCTTGTTGGATCAACCTCCTTTGATTCTTTTTAATTACACTTCTACCTTTGCACAATTATTGTCCAAAATACAAAATGTTCAACTAGGATTAATACAACACCACTTTCGTCCAATAACAAATTTTGTATCCATCTATGAAAATTGACCAACTTGGAATACATTTTAGTTTCTACGTTTCGGGGATTTTAACCACAACCACCAATATCATAGAACGATTTAATTACAATTTTTAATAATAACACATTATACAATTAAACTAAATACAATAAGATACAATGTCATAAATCCGCCAAACGCTTCGTCATAACTAAACTTAAGAAACAAAATACATATCTATAAAAATAAACCGCCCCAAGAAACGCCCGCACCAAACGTGCACATTACACTGGCAGCATTACCGCGCTGCACAGCTAGCGAGATGCTCTGTGACAGGAACAATCCGGAGCGGTGATGAAATCCTCGGTCCCTCAAACGACGCCCAATGTCCTTCACGAATGCCCTTCCCTGCGAACCCCTCACCCCTGCGGTCTCGACGGACAAAGGAACAAACAGATAAATTCCCATTAGCTGTGCGTATTTAATGCATTTCTTCCGCGCGCCGACTCAGCAGCAGCACCCTGGGTTACCATGGTTAAGCTGATGTGGGATGGTGCGTACGTCATAGAACTAATTTATTTAACTGAATTATTATTACAATATAAATTACAATAAAAATAAATCAATGTTCAGCATCCGTCAGCTGCTTTGTCAAAAACTGAAATATGTAAAATGTCACACACACACACACACACACACATACACACCCAAACAAACAAAAAAAAAGCTCCCCGGGCCATATCAGATGCAAAGGTCCTCATCACGCTGGCGGCGTTTCGCGCTGCACTACGAGGGAGATCCTCTGCATAAGATAGGACCCGGAGTGGTGGTCTATTTCCCTAATGAATGCCTTGCCCTGCACTCCCAGAGCCCGGTGGTTTCTATGGCAAGCGGGTCGAAGAAGGTATGTGCCACTCGACATATGTGATGTATAATAACTGCTGTACATTATGGTGTTTCAGAAAGCAGACATAGCCGTCGCTTCGATGACGATCAACTACGCGCGAGAAGCTGTCATCGACTTCACGAAACCATTCATGAACCTCGGCATCGGTATACTCTTCAAGGTTGGTGGCTTGTGAAGAAATATTGACACGTGTCAACGATACTTGTCAAAAATCACGACCTTTGACAAAAATCATGGCAGCCATCTCGAAAGAGATCCTGTCCAAATACGGTAATTTAACCTTAGTTAATTTAAATTTACACCTGTCTATAAAACATGACACCTGTCAAAAATGATCTAAAATCAACCTGTGGGAGTTTCTTCGCCCTCCTTCTTCTACGTTTGCTAAGTTTATGTAAATATCTTCTGCAATAAAGAAATTTTGATTGATTCGATTGCAACCAAGCAAATGTATGAGCGACGGATTGTATGAGTGACAGCTGTCAAAATTTTTAAGGCGTTGAAACTATCCATGTATTCCAATTTCATAATTCAAGTTTTGTGTGTAGCCCGCGGAATCGTCAAACTGTCACCTTTGTTCACATACAACATATATATAGAGTCACGCATTTTCCCATACAGGTAGGCAGAGGCACTATTATACTCCGTTTCGCGTGACAGGGGGCTAGCCCATCGACGCAGCCATGGAGCAAGGTTTCCTCACGATGCTCTCCGTCACCGTTAGAAACGTCCATATAATGTACTTAAGATAAATCACTCATTGGTACATGGTCAGCACCGCGATTCGAACCTGCAACTGCTGCGCAAGAAGCAAGCACGAAACCCACTAGACCATAGAGCTCTTTGTTTTCAATCATGTCAATACCTACTACTGAAAAAGATAAGTTGCTTTACGGGCGTCAGTCTTAGCCAGTTAGTTAGGGGATATTGCTTAAAAACATCGATTGATCAAATGGATAGCTACACTCTTCAAACATTTGTGAATTACAGCAAATTTGGATAGATTTTGACATTATTTTCAGGGTTCCGTAGAGAAACAAGGAACCCTTATAATTTTGTCTAGTCTGTCTGTCCGTCCGTATGTCACAGCAACTTTATGCAGCAACTATAAGGACTACACAGTTAAAACTTGGTTTGTATTCTGTGAACCGCTTTACGATTTTTATACAAAAATTGAAAAATTAAAATTATTAAAGGGGGCTCCCCCCCTTACATGGAACTGAAACCTTTTTTTTTATCTAACCTATATGTGTAGGTTGTCTATAGATAGGTCTGAAACCAATTATCCTCAAAGTAAATCGTTAAAGAGACATACCCTTCCAAAGTAAAAAAATGTACGTCCCCCAACTCTAACTTTTAAAGTAAGAAAGTGGAAAATCTACAAAAATATATGCTGTGTATCTCAATACACACTTTCAACCAAAATTGGTTTGAACAAAATAGTATAAGCAGTTATTAAGATATGAAATATTTATTAAAAACTGCAAAGATAACTTTGTCATTCATATAAACACTATGAAAAACAATGTTACAAAACAAACCCAGTCACATAATTACTTTCGTATTACGATTCTTTCCAATTGATTTAGTAGCATCCATAGTGTTGAAAAAGTTGATTTTATAAAGTTTTATGTGTATTATCATATCACTTATAAGATTTTATTTATTTATTTTATTTATTTATCAATTTATTTCATACAAATCCATATTTTAACACAAACTCAGGAATGATACACGAAACAAGGTATTAAATCTAGAATCATTAAATAAATATGCATACTTACACACAAACACACCATCACACACATAGGTACACCCATGGCCAAGAGGCCATGACTACCGCTCCGGAGCGTTCCTGGTGCAAAGGGTCTCACTTGCTGTGCAGCGCGGCATCGCTGCCAGCGTAATGGGTACCTTTGGTCCGGGAGCGTTTTGGGGTGGTTTATTTGTGTAGTTTTACGTATTTTAGATTTATTTATTATTTAAGTAGGTTATTATTATTTGGAATTACCTATTTAGGACGATTCACTGACAGGCGTTTTTGAGTGCCGATTTTCTGGTACACCCTCCCATGCACACACACATACATTACACATCCTTACTACATACACAATCATGCAAGCAGTACACAAATAGGAATACATACAAATAGGTACATCATTTTTTATTAGGAGCTAGATGTACACCTACCCAGTGTCTCATAATAGGGCTGTCGATCCTATTTGTCGATCCTATTTATGACCAGTACTTGTCTTGAATACAGGTGTTTGCTTTCCAGGTGCCCACCTCCCAACCGACTCGTCTGTTCAGCTTCCTCAACCCGCTGGCGATAGAGATCTGGCTGTATGTGATGGCTGCCTATATCCTCGTCTCGTTCACTCTGTTTGTGATGGCGCGCTTCTCGCCTTACGAGTGGTATGTATTTGTTACCGGAAGATAGTCAAAACAGTTAGTTGATCAACTATCGTCAGGTAGTAAACCAGACCGACAGAGTTTACAATTTACGATTATTTTGTTCTTACATGTCAACCTGACACGAAGACTATTCGGGGGCTTACTATTCGGGGGCTTCGCTGCGCTCGCGCCCTCTAGTCTTCACCTAAGCTACCGCAGTTTAAACGGTTTTAACCGTTAGTTGATCAACTAACGCGTCATATAGTACGCTACAGTTTCGTATCTGTAGCGATAGCTGTAATGTTAACCTAAGAAATAATCACAGACTAGACTAGAGACTTAGACTCGCGAAGGTTAGCAATTTTTTCAAGGATCAATGCATTCTCTACTACAATACTATATCTGGAGATCTTGAAATTGCCATTTGAACAATTTAAAAACCACGTTAAAGCGACTTTGTCGAAAAAGGGATATTAAAATGTTCAAGATTACTTAAATGACGGGACTGTATGGAGTTAATCTGGCTCAACACAGACCTTGCTGTTAATAATTTTGTAATTATTTAGTCCTGCTTAATAATTATAATAATCATATTATAATGTTTGTATTAGTCAAGCACAAGCAATTTTTAAAAGAGATCAAAAAATCAATCTGTGGGAGTTTCTACACCCTTCTTCTCCCACAGTGGTCCAGTGTAGAGAAGTGGCAAAAAAATACGATTGCTAAGTATATGTTAATATCTACAGTAATAAAGACATTTGGAATTTGGAATTTTATACCTAATCCCTAGTCTAAGGGCGGCTTGCAGAAGCTGCTTAAATCTAGATTTAGCGTCTTAAATCGATTATCTTTGACATATTTCTTACATTCTGGCAGTCGCTAAATGAAAGTGAAAATGAAAGTTAATTTAAAGAGATACCCAAGAACCCTCGCAGGGATGTCTACTACCATTTACAGACTGCATCAAAATACGTCTATCTCGTCAAAGGCGAACTTCCAACGGCTACACCAGTTTGCGCACGCGTGGCATAAAAAGAGATGTGGCTGGGAATTTGGTTGAAACTTTAAATGACGTGCGGAATCGGCACTGAGCTCACACCGTTTGTGTGCGTCACATCACCAGAAGGGGGCGACGCTGCTATCTTTTCCCCCGCGCCCCTGAATGGGGAGAGGCGGGAAGAGGACAGGCGGAGGGCACAGAAGGCCGGTCCAGCCATGTGGGGGACGCACAGAAATAGCTGCGGGTTACAAGAGCTCCATGCAAATCTAACTCGTTGGCTTGCTCCCCCGCGTTTGCCTCATTATGACATGAAGTCGGAATGAGGTTGGGTGGAGGTGGGATATGTCCTGCATCAAAATACGTCCACCCATTTGGCCGCTACGCTCGAACAGACATACAGACCCACTAACACACTGACAGAATATTCATACTTATGCACTGGTCTGTTAGTCGGTGGGGGTTGAAAATTAAAACAACCCAGATTTCATTCAATTGTTTCCTTGTAAAGCTCATAAGTGTCGAACACCTGAACCGATTGTGATCAAACATAACTAAGAACCATCGCAGTATTTTTTGTACCATAAAAAAAAACGGATTAAAATCCGTCGACCCGTTTTAGCACTAGAGTGCCACAGATACACTCACACACACTCGTACAGACAAACGCTTCAAACTTAGCCTTTTCCCATTATCCAGGACAGGCAATCAGTCACGATCTTAAGCCATTAGGAAGCGACTACAAAGAGTTGATCCTTGAATCACCATTACTTGATTCCAGGTCGACCAGCACCCACGTCTGTGGACACGAGACGAAGCTGTTGACCAACCAGTTCAGCGTATGCAACTCTTTTTGGTTCATCACTGGCACCTTCCTGAGGCAGGGCTCTGGACTGAACCCAAAGGTTCGCAGCTGGTAATCTTACTTGTGACCCGGTCCAAAGCTATTGATCTACCTCGGGACCTGGTACGGAGCTGATAATCTACCTTGGAACCTGGTACGAAGCAGGGAATCTACTTTGGGACCTAGTACGAAGCTGATCTACCTTGGGCATGGTTTGAAGCTGTTAATCAATCTCGGGACTATTCTGTAGGTTTTGATTTCCTTGCAAGCAAATTCAGCAAAATTTTGACATGGACGACGGTATCTTTAGATTGCTTTGACCTATAAGTTCGATTTTTAATACTGCAAGAAACTACAGACTTGAGTAATCGATGTACATTAATTTTTACTTGATACCTCCACGTCTTCTTGAGAAGAGGTCTTGACAGACAGACAGGCAGACGGATAGAAATTTACAGGTTTTGGATTTTACCATTTATTTGTGCTCTAAGACCTCGCTTTTTGTCAATTTTCATGATTTCTGGTCAATGGTAAGTACCCTTAGTTTTTGATTCTCTTATGAATATCAAGCATCCTTTGATTGCGTTGATTTATAAGTTTGTTTTTTACAACGCTAAGAGACCACAGACCCGAGTAATCGATAATAATTCCAACTTGATATTTTTACGCCTTTCTGAGAAATTGACAGACGGACGGACAAAGAAGTGATCCTATAAGGGGTCTTTCTTCCGTTACGGTAGAGGACCCTAAAAATAAAGAGAGTCCCCATAAAAAAGAAGTGTTTTTTGATACGATGTCTCGCCCTTGACAGATTTTTCCTTCCTCTCCCCCAGGCGACATCCACCCGCATAGTCGGCGGCATCTGGTGGTTCTTCACGCTCATCATCCTCTCCTCGTACACGGCCAACCTCGCCGCGTTCCTCACCGTCGAGCGCACCGTCCTCCCGATACAGAGCGCGGCGGACCTGGCGGCCCAGGGCGTCGTCGAGTACGGCACCCTCAACGGCGGCTCCACAATGACCTTCTTCAGGGTGAGTGCAACCGCGAGCTTAGAGTGGGCCTGGGAGTAGGGGAGTAACTCAAGCGCGTCAGATCAAGAGGGGATTAAAATCAAAATCAAAATCAAAATCAAAATCAAAAATCATTTATTTCCATAGGATGTTGTTACATCACTTAGATCCGTCATTACATTTTTTTGGGTGAGTTCACTAACCCAATGGCGGAATCTGTGGAGAAGAGCTCACCGAAGAAACTCCACAGTCGTCGCATCTTTTGCGTTTCCTTTTCTAAATAAAATATTGTCAAATTACAAAATGAATGCTAATTATATATCGAAACAGCCTGTTACTCAAACAATCTATTCCCATGGACATCTGTCCTCTAAGTAATCAGATATCCTGTAGTAACCTTTTTTATACAATTTCTGTTTTATTATTATTTTAAACTTGTCTAAAGGTAAGTTTTTAATATCAGTAGGGACCTTATTGTAATAGCGTATACAATTGCCTTTAAAAGAATTACTAATTTTATGTAGTCGGCTTACATAAGCAACCAACTTGTCTTTATTTCTAGTATTAAAATTGTGTATATCACTGTACTTCTGAAAATTAGTTATATTTCTTTTTACATACACAAGATTGTCATAGATATATTGAGACACAAATGTCAGATTCGTGAGTTACTCAAGCACGACAGATCAAGAGGGTATTCGAGAGTTACTCAAGCACGTCAGATCAAGAGGTGGATCGTGAGTAACTCGAGCGTGTCAGATCAATAGGGGATTCTTGAGTTACTCAAGCGCGACAGATCATGAGGGGATCGTTGGTAACTCGAGCGTGTCAGATCAAGAGGGTATTCGTGATTTACTAGAGCGCGAAAGATCAAGAGGGGATTCGTGAGTGGCTCGAGCGCGTCAGGTCAAGAGGGAATTCGTGAGTAACTCGAGCGCGTCAGATCAAGAGGGAATTCGTGAGTAACTCGAGCACGTCAGATCAAGAGGGGATTCGTGAGTAACTCGAGCGCGTCAGATCAAGAGGGGATTTGTGAGTAACTAGAGCGCGTCAGATCAAGAGGGCATTCGTGAGTTACTCAAGCGCGTCAGATCAAGAGGGAATTCGTGAGTAACTAGAGCGCATCAGATCAAGAGGTGATTCGTGAGTTACTAGAGCGCTTCAGATCAAGAGGGGATGCGTGAGTGACTCGATCGCGTCAGATCAAGAGGGGATTTGTGAGTAATCGAGCGCGTCAGATCAAGAGGGGATTCATGAGTAACTCGATCGCGTCAGATCAAGAGGAGATTCGTGAGTAATCGAGCGCGTCAGATCAAGAGGGGAGTCGTGAGTAACTCGAGCGCAATTAGATCAAGAGGGGATTCGTGACTAACTAGAGCTTCAAGTAGGCCTGGAAGTAGAGGCCAAAAGGGGGTCCTTGAGTAACTCGAGCGCGTCAGACCAAGATAATCCGAGATCCCACACGGTGTCTCTCCTTTCAACTCCTCGGCATAACACTGCCGGTTACGAGCACTCGTTTAGGTTAAGGGCGATCCGACTGTGGAACGCAATTTCCTGTGCTATTAGGGATAATCATCGGGGAAAGTGCGTCCCACTTTTTCAGTTTAAAGAAAAGATTGAAAGCGAATTTCCTTACTCTTCCGTAATAGTTATTGTACCATTTCTTTATATTTTACAATAACTATTTGTTTATTGTATGTGCATGCTGTCTATTGTATTTTATATAGTTGAGGGCTAACATTTCATGTACGAGGTATTTTTATTTACATTTTGAAAGTAATTTTAATATGTATTTATACAGTTTTATTGCGCACTAGGACTATCCTGTTATAGAAACTCTCCTGTCTTGCCTAGGTTTGCTGGAAGAATTTATCTTTAGAGATGATGATAAAACATTTCTTGTAATTTTCTGTACCTTTATATTTTCATTGCATTAAAGTATAAAGAATATGGGAGATACGTTACTATAAAGGTGTTAATAAATACAAAACACTAAGTTGTCCTTCTAGACCAAAGCCATTAGGGCAATGACATATTCATTCATCAGCCCATTCTAGTATGATATACTCGAGCACGTCAACTAAGATATGGTAAGTTACAGACATGTTAGTAAGTGAACACTGGCGAACCGTATTAGACAGGCCATCAGAACAGAACTAGTCACAAAACTTACATAGGGGTTAACACAATCACAGCCCAATGTATATTAACATGAGTGCATATGTGTGTGTTTAAGAAACAAGTTGCTTTGACCATTGTGGGTCTTTTCCATACTAAATAAAATATTCAGTATTAGCTTGACAAGTGATATATTATCCATCAACATTTTCAGTAAATCCGACGATTTCAGCGAAACGTAAAGGTTTTTTTTGTAACCTTCCCGCGCGGTTCTATATGGAAAGCCTTAGAAGGTATCTCCAATGTAATAATCTGACGCGCTTGACTAATTCGCAAAATAGCCTATGGCCTCCCGGACTTGACCGTGACCATGACATGATGATCAAAATGACGAATTTGATGACGACAACCGTAATGACCACAATAATGATAAAATTTAAGGGGAAGAGATGCAGGCTAATCTATTCTTTAATATCTTAATTTACTACAGTACCTCATCATTATTCTCTCCTGTATTACAGGGGACATCGGTCTATGTATCGTATCTAGTTTCTATGCCTCTTTTCTTCCACCAATGTAGAGAAAGCGGATAAAAAATAGCTGTTCTCGTGCAATCCAAAGAAACAAAGAAATATTGCGCTCGAGTTTTATAAATAGCGAATTGATTAAAATAGTTGCCTTTTTGACAGGACTCGAACATAGACATCTACCAGAAGATGTGGCGGCACATGAGCACCGCGCAGCCGGCCGCGCTGGTGCCGTCGTACGAGGAGGGCGTGCGCCGCGTGCTGGCGGGGGGCTACGCCTTCCTCATGGAGTCCACCATGCTGGACCACCGCGTGCAGCGCGACTGCAACCTCACGCAGGTCGGCGGCCTGCTGGACTCCAAGGTAATAATAATAATAATAATAATAATACCTTGGACACTATTTACACACATTGATCTAGCCCCAAACTAGGATTCCCTGTACCTTGAGTACTAGACAACGATACACATAGTTATATAGATAAATATTATACTTAGATAGATAAAAAACCATGACTAGGGTACAAACATCCGTTCTCATCAAACGAATATTTGCCCTCACCGGGATTCGAACCCGGGACCCGTGTCTTCGTAGGCAGTGTCACTGCCGACACAGCCATTCGGGTCGTCAAAAGGTACAACAATCAACACTGCGGCACGAGTGGGCTCGCCTTTGTACACTATTCTTCCTCATGGAGGAATGAATATTTTTTGGGACCTGTGCTAAATAAATATAAATACTGTAAAACAATAAATGTGACCAACGAAAATTTCTATGAATGCAGTTAAATTTATTAAAAATATAGAAAAATTCTGTGTATTTAGTTTTTCGATATCTTAAAAATGTACGGATTTATTAAAGCTCAAAGTTCGACTCCCTCGAAACGATTTTGTCAAATGAGCGTAGCATATAGGATCAGCGATGACGTCACTTTACCCGTCAGGTGTTCGGATCGGTCGGGCTCATTCGGCTCAAGCGCGCCGTACTGTACAGAACTCGCCACAATACTCACGAATAAAGACTAAAATGACCAAGAAATACTGCATTGTGCCCATGTGCAGTGAATCGAGAGTGAAAACACCAAATAAGTATTTTTTTGTATGCCATTAATATTAATTATAGTAATTAATATTGTCATTGTGCACGACTGCGCATATATAACCTTTTTTTTCTATGTTTTATTCTTTTTTATCTTTTATACCTGTTGTCTATGAATATGAATTAGTATGTAATGTCAATGATTATTATTGTCAATGAAAAATAAAACTATTTGGTTTCCAAAACTGATATAGTGTTATAATTTTATATTAGTAGACCAAAGTCATAATTATATTAGCTAAGCACAAGCAGATGTTAAAAGAGATCTAAAAATAATCTGTGGGAGTTTCTACGCCCTTTTCTCCCACAGTGGTCCAATGTAGAGAAGAGGCAAAAACTGACGATTGCTATGTTAATACTTATCTACAGTAATAAAGATATTTGATTGATTGATTACGCACCCTAAGCCACCGTTTCCCGTCCGTCGGTCAGCAGGCCGTATCTCATGAACGATAATAGGGAGAGAGTTTAAATTTGGACTTGGACAAAAGGTCATAGAAAAAAACCCCGAATCGCCCGCGACGAAATGTATAAAAATGTGTTTACTATAGTCAACCAATTATGTCTTTCAAAAAATCAGCCCCCGAAACGATGTAGTATAGAAGTTATGACATATACATACATTTATTTTTCTTGACTTTTATGTTATCGCTGTCACTTTAATGCCCTTTAATATACAGGGAGTAACAGAAAAGTGTAGTCATATTTAAGGGGGTTGTTAGGGGCATCATTCTGAGCAACTTTCACTGTGACACCGGTTTGATCAGAGCAACTTTATTTTTCACTAATCTACACAAATCAGCTGAACGCCCGGACCAAAACGTATGGAGGAATAAAAAATAAAGTTGCTCTGATCAAATCGGTTTCACAGTAAAAATTGCTCAGAATGGTCTCCCTAACAACCCCTAAAATATGTCTACACCTTTCTGTTCCTGTCTAAATATATGTGTGCGTGCGTTCTTCAAAAAAAGTAGGTTCTCTGTTTGACCTGTATGTTTGTATGTATGTATGTAACGCGGACAGCCGCGAATATCTCGCGTTCGACTAAACCGATTTTGATGTGGTTTTGTTTTTGTGTGAAAACTCCATGTGGTAACGTGGTAGAGCTTAGCTTATGTGTGAGTTTAAAATATGTTTTATTGTTTCATTAATCTAAAATATCTAGTATATATACCACGTCGTTTTTGCAGTAACTTATTATATATTTTTAATGTACATATTATGCCTATAATAATAATACTAATAATACCTTGGACACTATTTACACACATTGATCTAGCCCCAAACTAGGATTCCCTGTACCTTGAGTACTAGACAACGATACACATAGTTATATAGATAAATATTATACTTAGATAGATAAAAAACCATGACTAGGGTACAAACATCCGTTCTCATCAAACGAATATTTGCCCTCACCGGGATTCGAACCCGGGACCCGTGTCTTCGTAGGCAGTGTCACTGCCGACACAGCCATTCGGGTCGTCAAAAGGTACAACAATCAACACTGCGGCACGAGTGGGCTCGCCTTTGTACACTATTCTTCCTCATGGAGGAATGAATATTTTTTGGGACCTGTGCTAAATAAATATAAATACTGTAAAACAATAAATGTGACTAACGAAAATTTCTATGAATGCAGTTAAATTTATTAAAAAATATAGAAAAATTCTGTGTATTTAGTTTTTCGATATCTTAAAAATGTACGGATTTATTAAAGCTCAAAGTTCGACTCCCTCGAAACGATTTTGTCAAATGAGCGTAGCATATAGGATCAGCGATGACGTCACTTTACCCGTCAGGTGTTCGGATCGGTCGGGCTCATTCGGCTCAAGCGCGCCGTACTGTACAGAACTCGCCACAATACTCACGAATAAAGACTAAAATGACCAAGAAATACTGCATTGTGCCCATGTGCAGTGAATCGAGAGTGAAAACACCAAATAAGTATTTTTTTGTATGCCATTAATATTAATTATAGTAATTAATATTGTCATTGTGCACGACTGCGCATATATAACCTTTTTTTTCTATGTTTTATTCTTTTTTATCTTTTATACCTGTTGTCTATGAATATGAATTAGTATGTAATGTCAATGATTATTATTGTCAATGAAAAATAAAACTATTTGGTTTCCAAAACTGATATAGTCTTATAATTTTATATTAGTAGACCAAAGTCATAATTATATTAGCTAAGCACAAGCAGATGTTAAAAGAGATCTAAAAATTAATCTGTAGGAGTTTCTACGCCCTTTTCTCCCACAGTGGTCCAATATAGAGAAGAGGCAAAAACTGACGATTGCTATGTTAATATCTACAGTAATAAAGATATTTGATTGATTGATTACACCCTAAGCCACCGTTTCCCGTCCGTCGGTCAGCAGGCCGTATCTCATGAACGATAATAGGGAGAGAGTTTAAATTTGGACTTGGACAAAAGGTCATAGAAAAAAACCCCGAATCGCCCGCGACGAAATGTATAAAAATGTGTTCACTATAGTCAACCAATTATGTCTTTCAAAAAATCAGCCCCCGAAACGATGTAGTATAGAAGTTATGACATATACATACATTTATTTTTCTTGACTTTTATGTTATCGCTGTCACTTTAATGCCCTTTAATATACAGGGAGTAACAGAAAAGTGTAGTCATATTTAAGGGGGTTGTTAGGGGCATCATTCTGAGCAACTTTCACTGTGACACCGGTTTGATCAGAGCAACTTTATTTTTCACTAATCTACACAAATCAGCTGAACGCCCGGACCAAAACGTATGGAGGAATAAAAAATAAAGTTGCTCTGATCAAATCGGTTTCACAGTAAAAATTGCTCAGAATGGTCTCCCTAACAACCCCTAAAATATGTCTACACCTTTCTGTTCCTGTCTAAATATATGTGTGCGTGCGTTCTTCAAAAAAAGTAGGTTCTCTGTTTGACCTGTATGTTTGTATGTATGTATGTAACGCGGACAGCCGCGAATATCTCGCGTTCGACTAAACCGATTTTGATGTGGTTTTGTTTTTGTGTGAAAACTCCATGTGGTAACGTGGTAGAGCTTAGCTTATGTGTGAGTTTAAAATATGTTTTATTGTTTCATTAATCTAAAATATCTAGTATATATACCACGTCGTTTTTGCAGTAACTTATTATATATTTTTAATGTACATATTATGCCTATAATAATAATACTAATAATACCTTGGATACTATTTACACACATTGATCTAGCCCCAAACTAGGATTCCCTGTACCTTGAGTACTAGACAACGATACACATAGTTATATAGATAAATATTATACTTAGATAGATAAAAAACCATGACTAGGGTACAAACATCCGTTCTCATCAAACGAATATTTGCCCTCACCGGGATTCGAACCCGGGACCCGTGTCTTCGTAGGCAGTGTCACTGCCGACACAGCCATTCGGGTCGTCAAAAGGTACAACAATCAACACTGCGGCACGAGTGGGCTCGCCTTTGTACACTATTCTTCCTCATGGAGGAATGAATATTTTTTGGGACCTGTGCTAAATAAATATAAATACTGTAAAACAATAAATGTGACCAACGAAAATTTCTATGAATGCAGTTAAATTTATTAAAAAATATAGAAAAATTCTGTGTATTTAGTTTTTCGATATCTTAAAAATGTACGGATTTATTAAAGCTCAAAGTTCGACTCCCTCGAAACGATTTTGTCAAATGAGCGTAGCATATAGGATCAGCGATGACGTCACTTTACCCGTCAGGTGTTCGGATCGGTCGGGCTCATTCGGCTCAAGCGCGCCGTACTGTACAGAACTCGCCACAATACTCACGAATAAAGACTAAAATGACCAAGAAATACTGCATTGTGCCCATGTGCAGTGAATCGAGAGTGAAAACACCAAATAAGTATTTTTTTGTATGCCATTAATATTAATTATAGTAATTAATATTGTCATTGTGCACGACTGCGCATATATAACCTTTTTTTTCTATGTTTTATTCTTTTTTATCTTTTATACCTGTTGTCTATGAATATGAATTAGTATGTAATGTCAATGATTATTATTGTCAATGAAAAATAAAACTATTTGGTTTCCAAAACTGATATAGTCTTATAATTTTATATTAGTAGACCAAAGTCATAATTATATTAGCTAAGCACAAGCAGATGTTAAAAGAGATCTAAAAATTAATCTGTAGGAGTTTCTACGCCCTTTTCTCCCACAGTGGTCCAATATAGAGAAGAGGCAAAAACTGACGATTGCTATGTTAATATCTACAGTAATAAAGATATTTGATTGATTGATTACACCCTAAGCCACCGTTTCCCGTCCGTCGGTCAGCAGGCCGTATCTCATGAACGATAATAGGGAGAGAGTTTAAATTTGGACTTGGACAAAAGGTCATAGAAAAAAACCCCGAATCGCCCGCGACGAAATGTATAAAAATGTGTTCACTATAGTCAACCAATTATGTCTTTCAAAAAATCAGCCCCCGAAACGATGTAGTATAGAAGTTATGACATATACATACATTTATTTTTCTTGACTTTTATGTTATCGCTGTCACTTTAATGCCCTTTAATATACAGGGAGTAACAGAAAAGTGTAGTCATATTTAAGGGGGTTGTTAGGGGCATCATTCTGAGCAACTTTCACTGTGACACCGGTTTGATCAGAGCAACTTTATTTTTCACTAATCTACACAAATCAGCTGAACGCCCGGACCAAAACGTATGGAGGAATAAAAAATAAAGTTGCTCTGATCAAATCGGTTTCACAGTAAAAATTGCTCAGAATGGTCTCCCTAACAACCCCTAAAATATGTCTACACCTTTCTGTTCCTGTCTAAATATATGTGTGCGTGCGTTCTTCAAAAAAAGTAGGTTCTCTGTTTGACCTGTATGTTTGTATGTATGTATGTAACGCGGACAACCGCGATTATCTCGCGTTCGACTAAACCGATTTTGATGTGGTTTTGTTTTTGTGTGAAAACTCCATGTGGTAACGTGGTAGAGCTTAGCTTATGTGTGAGTTTAAAATATGTTTTATTGTTTCATTAATCTAAAATATCTAGTATATATACCACGTCGTTTTTGCAGTAACTTATTATATATTTTTAATGTACATATTATGCCTATAATAATAATAATAATAATACCCTGGACACTATTGACACACATTGATCTAGCCCCAAACTAGGATTCCCTGTATCTTGGGTACGAGACAACGATACACATACTTATATAGATAAATATTATACTAAGATAGACAAACAACCATGACTAGGGTACAAACATCTGTTCTCATCAAACAAGTATTTTCACAAAATGTCTATTTCTGTTTAATGAAATATTTTATAAATTAAAGGGGTCCCCAATACAAGAGACATGATTTAACACCACCCGTGGTAAAACAAACCATAACATACCATCATATAACCATGAAACAAATATGATCGTATATTCCGTGGCTTATCAGTGGCGCAATTGGACTCATATCAAATTCAGATTCAATTTTCTTTATGTGAGTGTCCAATAATACAATATTGGATAGTCAAACTTACCGCGAGAAACAAATAAATAAATAAAATAAAAATAGATTAAATTAAAGTACATTAAATGAAATGAAATGAAATTGAATTGAATTGAATTGAATCAAATCAAATATGTAGGTACTAATATTAGTTTTAATACTCCTACTAACAAAATGGATCTTTGTTTTCTGAATAAAACATATTATTATTATTATTATTACTGTAAATATATTTATCACACGCCATTTTTGCCTCTTCTCTACATTGGTCCACTGTGGGAGAAGGGCGAAGAAACTCCCACAGATTGATTTCAAGATCTCTTTAAAAAATTGCTTGTGTTTAACTAATACAAATATTACAATATTAATTATTATAATTAATAAGCAGGAATAAATAATTACAAAATTATTAACAGCAATATCGGTTACGCAATCTTAAGTTCTGAGTTAGAAGATAATCTCTTTTTGTTATTGTTTTATTATTTTAAGTGTTATAGTTTCCTTGTACGCTGGTAAGGAACCCTTCGTGTGCGAGTCCCACTTGAACTTGGCCGATGTTTGGTTTTCCGAAATGTAAACTGCCTGGATATTATTGCAGGCGCCAGCGGTAGTATAATTAAAACACACAAGGTTGTCGCAATTAAAGTAGATGTATTACTTGTGAACAGCTGTCACTGCCGGCTTAGACTACGTCCGCGCGTTTCGGTCGTTGAAAGCAAAGTGAGTCGATGCCCGAGCCCACGCTCTGTCAACTATCTGCTGTGTTGCCAGTAATGCAGTAAAATATAGGAAAATTATGGAAATAAAATAGGAACCTTACATAAACTATTCAACTAATTGGTTCCAGGGCTACGGCATAGCGACCTGGAAGGGCAGTCCGTGGCGCGACAAGATCTCCCTCGCGATCCTCGAGCTCCAAGAAAAGGGCGTGATCCAGATTCTGTACGACAAGTGGTGGAAGAGCACGGGAGATGTGTGCAACAGAGATGGGAAGGACTCGAAGGCAAACCCGCTCGGAGTACAAAATATCGGTGAGTTCATGAATCTTGACAGGTGACTCTGATTTTAACAGGTGATGTTGGTTTTGACAGGTATCATGAATAACTGTCTATATGGTTTTAGACTCATATATCTACACAACGCCTGGACCTGGTTATGATATATCTACACAACGCCTGGACCTGGTTATGATATGTCTACACAACGCTTGGACCTGGTTATGATATATCTACACAACGCCTGGACCTGGTTATGATATATCTACACAACGCCTGGACCTGGTTATGATATATCTACACAACGCCTGGACCTGGTTATGATATATCTACACAACGCCTGGACCTGGTTATGATATATCTACACAACGCCTGGACCTGGTTATGATATATCTACACAACGCCTGGACCTGGTTATGATATATCTACACAACGCCTGGACCTGGTTATGATATATCTACACAACGCCTGGAGCTGGTTATGATATATCTACACAACGCCTGGACCTGGTTATGATATATCTACACAACGCCTGGACCTGGTTAAGATATATCTACACAACGCCTGGACCTGGTTATGATATATCTACACAACGCCTGGACCTGGTTATGATATATCTACACAACGCCTGGACCTGGTTATGATATATCTACACAACGCCTGGACCAGGTTATGATATATCTACACAACGCCTGGACCTGGTTATGATATATCTACACAACGCCTGGACCTGGTTATGATATATCTACACAACGCCTGGACCTGGTTATGATATATCTACACAACGCCTGGACCTGGTTATGATATATCTACACAACGCCTGGACCTGGTTATGAGGCATCACGATTTTGAACCTTACGCCATGGTAATAAAATTCAAAACCACGGCAAATGACATCTTAAGATGTCACTAGGCGTTGGAAGGTTAACAGTTTTACGTGTCTGAAGACTTTTGACAGTTTTAATAAATTTTGACAGATTCCATTCCACAGTAGTCGTAGGATTTGACAGGTAAAATTATTTTTGAGAGATTACATTGTTAGTGAAGATTGACAATATTTAGACAGTTATCTTTGATTTATGAAAGGTGTCATGTCATTTTGACAAGTGTATTGAATGACGGTTATGATCTAGAAATAACCTGTCAAGCATTCCATCGTACAAATACAAACAATACATCATCATCCCAGTTGCAAAAAAAAAAAGTTGTGCATCTCTTGTCTCCAAGGTGGTGTGTTCGTGACTCTGCTCTGCGGGCTGGCACTGGCCATCATGGTGGCCATCCTGGAGTTCTGCTGGAACACGCGGAAGCACGCGATGCAGGGACACCAGTCGCTGTGCAGCGAGATGGGACAGGTAAAATCTGGCTAATGAAAGTAGAGATTACTTGCGGCGGATTACGGCGTAGACTCGTGAAGGTTAGCAATTCTTTCAAGGGTCAATGCATTCTCTACTACAACAATATACCTCTGGAGATCTTGAAATTGCCATTTGAGCAATTTAAAAACCATGTTAAAGCGACTTTGTCGAAGAACGGATATTACAATGTTCAAGATTTAAGTAAATGAAGGGACTGTATGGGGTTTAGCTGGTTAAAAACAGACCTTGCTGTTAATAATTTCCTAATTATTTATTCCTGCTTATTAATTATGATAATGATATTATAATATTTGTTTTAGTAAAGCACAAGCAATTTTTAAAAGAGATCTAAAACCCAATCTGTGGGAGTTACTACGCCCTTCTTCTCCCACAGTGGTCCAAGGTAGAGAAGTGGCAAAAAATGACGATTGCTAAGTATATGTAAATATTTACATTTGCTAAGTACATGTAGAATTTAGATTGGAATTATTTGCAAACATTTTATTCGGCAATACAATTTCGAAACGCTCGAATCGCAGGTGTGCGTGATAGCTTGTTCTTAGGATTCCATTTATATAATTCAATGATTCGTTTCGTTCCTGTCGTTCGACGCGTTCAGCTCGGATAAGTGTGCGTTGATCTTAAAAATGGTGTTGCCATCCTGAGTTTTTTTTTTGGAATTTTCGCACTATTACGTTTTCTATTGTCGGTGGCTAGACTCTATCATCCGATAACTTGCCTTACTTTTCGGTATTCGGCAAAAAATTAAGTTTGCTAAGTTTACAGCTATCTACATTTTGGGGAATGATAGTATCCATTATTATGGACAACTTTCCCCAAGAAACATGGTCGCAAATGAAAAAGAAAATGTCCCTCAGTACATTGACCCGATTAATTGATTGCAAGTTACTATGGCACTTAAAATAGAGTATTTAATATGGGTACACCTGCGCCTCTGCCAGCCCGTATGGGAACACGAGTGGCGCTACATATGCATATGTCCACAGGAGCTGCGAACAGCGATGCGCGGCGGGAACTCGAACAACAGAACGGTCCTTCGACCGGGATGCTCCAGGTGCTCGCCCAACACGCATGTGCCGGCGCCGACTGCGAGATATAACGAGGTGGGTGATCACTTCAGCCCGGTTGCTAGATGCACTCCCTGAGGTACATTGGACAAGTTGCCTTTTTTACCACTTACCAATTCGACCACTTTCTAATTCGACCACTTTCTAAATCGTGCACTTTCTAATTTGGCCACTTTCTCATTCGGCCACTTTATAATTCGCCCACTTTCTAATTAGACCCCTTTCTAATTTGACCACTTTCTAGTTCGGCTTCTTTCTAATTCGACCACTTTCTAGTTCACCCACTTTCTAATTCGATCTCTTTCTATTTCGACAACTTTCTAATTCGACCACTTTATAATTTGGCCACTTTCTAATACGACCACTTTATGATTCGCCTACTTTCTAATTCGACCATTTTCTAATTAGCCCATTTTCTAATTAGACAACTTTCTAACTCGACCACTTTCTAATTTGAACACTTTCTAATTCGACCACTTTATAATTTGAACACTTTCTAATTCGACCACTTTATAATTTGGCCACTTTCTAATACGACCACTTTATGATTCGCCTACTTTCTAATTCGACCACTTTCTAATTCGACCATTTTCTAATTAGCCCATTTTCTAATTAGACAACTTTCTAACTCGACCACTTTCTAATTTGAACACTTTCTAATTCGACCACGTTCTAATTCGACCACTTTTTAATTCGACCACTTTCTAAACAAACCAGTCGGCCGCTGAATTTCAGCCCTGATGAGAACAAAGACTTTCAACAAATATACTTACTTTACTTGGCCAAATACAAGAGATCAGGTAATCTTAAGGTATATTCACCTGTTAACATGGGTAACCCCTAACACGGAACTTTTATGACAGACGTCACTTAGAGTACTGAAGATTCTATTGTGGGTATTTGCGGGGCAACAACATACAATTTGCCTTAATTTTTATGTCATTATTTTTTCTTTTCCGGCCAGCAAATAAGTGAAAGGGTTCATGTGTATAGATGTATTTACAATTACATACATGTAATATTACATAAAGTCCCCGTCACTAAAATGTGCAAACACACATTCAGGGGTTCAATACCTTTAGATCAAATAAAATAAAACAGTTTATTTTTTATTTTATTTTTAATATGATTTACAAACAAACATCTAATTCGTCGTCAGAGCATTGTGTTTCAGAATCAGTTACATGGATAACAAAAAAACGGCTTATGTTTAAACCATTACCAAAAACGCACCTATTTTACTACCAATAAATTCGAAATGACTGCCAGAATGAATAAATGTCCACCAAATTGTGTTTGGATAAATGATCACCAAACTTCTTTTTATGTTTTGTGTACTTAAGTTTATGTTTTAAGTATTTTTTGTTGTTCTTACATGTTCAACCTAACACGAAGGATAAAGGGGGCTTCGCTTTGCTCACCCCCTTCACCTAAGCTACCGCAGTATTTTGCCCTGATATTTTTTGCAACTTTTGGTGTTCATTTATCCATTTTGGGTAGGAAATAAATATTTTGGGGATCATTATATTTGTTGCCTTACAAAACTGTCTACCGTGCTATCTGTCATTTCATAATTTTTGCCATAAAAGTTATTTTCTTCCTTGACGACGTGCTCCACACAACGTCCTTCCTTCCACCTTTCAATAGTAACCTGCTGCAGTCCTTGTTGGAGCGACGACTTCACCTCCTCAAATTTTAAGTTTGCCTAGTTGTGAGCAACATATCCCAAACAAGCTCAATTGAATTAAGGTCGCAATGACAATGCATTACTTTTAAAATTATTTTTAATGGTTTTACTCTGTTGCAGCAATTTGGTTTAAATTTAATTTTGATCGAAAGGTACATTCTTTATTAAAAGCCAGTTTTGTATACTTCTTATATCTCCTTTTTAGGGTTCCGTAGAGAAACAAAGAACCCTTATAGTTTCGTCAAGTCTGTCTGTCCGTCCGTCCGTCCGTAGGTCACAGCAACTTTATGCAGACACTATTAAGACTACACAGTTGAAACTTAGTATGTAGATGTATTCTGTGAACCGCTTTACGATCTTTATACAAAAATTTGAAAATTAAAATATATAAAGAGGGCTCCCCATACATGGGACTGAAACTAAAAAAAAAGTTTTTTCACCAAACCTATATGTGTGTTAACCTAAAAAATAATCACAGACTATGTGCGCCCCGATTTAGACTCGCAAAGGTTAGCAATTCTTTCAAGGGTCAGTGTATTCTCTACTATAATAAGATACTTCTGGAGATTTTGAAATTGCTATTTGAGAAATTTAAAAAACATGTTAAAGCGACTTTGTCGAAAAAGGGATATTACAATGTTCAAGATTACTTAAATGACAGGACTGTATGGGGTTAATTAATCTAGCTCAACACAGACCTTGCTGTTAATAATTTTGTAATTATATATTCCTGCTTATTAATCATAATAATTAAATTTTTCATATTTGTAATAGTTAAGCACAACCTATTTTTAAAAGAGATCTAAAAATCAATCTGTGGGAGTTTCTAAGCCCTTCTTCTCCCACAGTGGTCCAATGTAGAGAAGAGGCAAAAATGGACGTTTGCTAAGTATATGTAAATATCTACAGTAATAAAGTACTTCGACTTTGACTTTGTGGGGGGTCTATAAATAGGTATTTAAAAATGACGTTTAGGTTCTTGGAACCATTGTTCCTCAAAGTTAATCTTTAAAGAGACAAACCCTTCCAAAGTGGCAAAATGTGTAAAATGTCTACAAAAAATATATGCCGTGTATCTCAATACACACTTTCAATAAAAATTAGTTTGAACACAATGAAATCATTAGTTTTTAAGATATAAAACATTTATTAAAAACCGCAAAGCAGTTTAATTAGCACCGTTTCAAACCATTTCTCGAATTACGTTCATTGACTGTTGGTAATCGCCTGTCTTCTTAGATTCATATATATTTTCGCCTCCATCTACAAAACCATTTTCATTGCCTATGTTGGGTCACTCATACGCAGTCCCTCAAGGAAAGCCTGTTTCTTGCTTTTGACTTCCTTGTCTACCCAAGTTTTGTTAACATTATGCCCTACGGTTATCTGTATTAGGGTCAAGGCCTGTGCCTCTCGGTGGGGACATTAAGTAATGTTATCTGTTACTAACAAAATATGGATCCTCTTGTGCTCCGAAATAAAGATATATAATTATTATAATTATCCGCAGATGCAGGAGTCCAGCTCGGCTCTGGAGCTGAAGGAGCGCGTCTGGTAGCGCGGCGCGCGGCGCGGGGGCTCCGCTCCCTCGTCGCCCCGAGCGCACGCGCATGCTCACTGTGAGTGCACACACACACACACACACACACACACAAACACTTCATTCATACGTTCGGTCTTTTGTTCATTAGTTTGTGGAAGAGTGCACACAAACAAGCACGCGCACTATAAGCGCACATGCACTTGAGCACTTCGTTCATTCGTTTATGCGATCGCTTTTTCCTTCGTGCTTTCCCTTAGATATTCATGCCTTTTGTAATCTTTCACGAAAGACTTCCGTGCTTTCATTCGTAGATTGGCTCGTTCTTTATTCGTTTATTTGATATTTTTTACTTAAATTCTATTATTTCTTAATTGATTCATTAAATCCTTCGTTCATTCATTTTTGTTTGTTTTTTTCACTCATTTTTTAATTCGTTCGATCATTATTTCTTTCGTGTCTCGTTCGATCATATATTCTTTCTATACAATTCTTTCGTGCAGTCGTTTGTATTTAACACATCGCTGCCATTTTTTAATGCATCGCGATTTTCAGCCTTGTGCCATGGTATTAGAACTCTTTTTAGGTTGTCTGCCAACCAGCAGGTTGGCAGACAACCAACGATTAATTTTGTGACGTCACTCTTTCTGATTCCCACAGAGGGTATCCTTGTCGGGGCCAGAGGCAGTATAGGCGTCTTTATTTTTTTAATTATTATTTTCAGATTCCGTGGGGCCACTCAGACGGACGACGTCCTACGTCTTGAAGGAGAGACGGGAGCCAGTCAAAAAGCATGTGCAGATTATTGCGTAGCCCCAGCCGATTCATAAGGTCGGGACTAAAACTGTTTTCTGAGGAAAAACAATGTGATTCGGTGTGTATAGTGAAAAATGAATTTTTATTTTATTGTTTAATTAAAAAAAAAGGTACTTTGCCTACCTTAAAAAAATGTTTCCTTTGAAATGAAACAAATATTTCAATGTGTTTTGTAATTGAGTGTACACTTAATCTTAACTAAGTACAACTAAGTAAATATGTATAAATCAATACGAATTTGGCAAGAAATGTAGGATTTCGTCTGTTCGTTTCATACGTTATTATTATTTTAGATTTTTTGTTATAAAGAATGGTCGAGAAGACTTAACGAAAAAACCTAGTGCCAAAACCCCTATATAAAAAAATCAATAGGATCATTTCTGGCCAAAACAAATAACGGTATAATAATAATATGCATAGGCATTAATAGTACTTTATGTGACTGCTACATAATGAAGGTTCATAACAATATCACTCGAGAGTTTTAATGCCTAATTATGTACAGTTACATACACTAGTTTATCTACACACATATCATAAGCTCTCTTTGATGTGTTCAGGAACCGCATGTTCGACGGGCATGGTGGCATTGATCATTTTTCTGCAGTTGTTTGTTGTTTTGAAATTTGAATGTCATAATTTGACAAATTTTGGGACATTATGGTCTAATGTATGAATATTCAGATAAGAAATGAGTTTATACCAAGAAGTTTGTCATTATGCTGGTCGTAACGTGTGGTTTTAGGACGCAGTAAAGAGGGTTTATGATATGTGTGTAGATAAAATAAATTATTAACATGTTTTGCCTATAACATTGATTGTGTTCTTCAAAACTTTAATGAACAAATTCTTTAATAAGATACTTTAGTAATAAAATAAAATAGGAAGCTATAGATACTTAAATAAAATAAAACTCGATATTTTTACTGTTTAAAAACGCTAGAAATTGTACTGTAGGCTATTTGTACGTGATGTGTGTGTCAACTTTTATATCTGATTGAATTCAATGTGTACATTTTCATAAATATTTATATGTCCGACTATTTGTGTTTTAGGCAACGAATAAAAATTTAACATTAACTTTCTGAGTTATATATAGTTTATACGAACCTATAAAATTTATTCTTCGTTGTAAATAGTTTTAACTTTAACAAGTTTTCTTTATGTAGCTTACATTATATGTTATTTGTTAAAATCTTCTACATTTGCGATACTAGTTCAAAGTTATATTCTTCATATTCTATCAATATTCCTATACCTATATAAATAAATAAAAATTATATACAGGGTGTCCATTAAAGACCTTAATTACATAATATTAATAATTAATAGTTCAAGTGACTGTTACATAATAAAGGCGTTATGATACGAGCGTGGGTTTATGAAACGAGCTGACAGCTGAGTTTCATGATAATATCACACGAGTGTTTTATTGCCTAATTTTGTTCAGTTAACAATGCTTTATCTACACTCATATTATATGCTCTCTATGATGTGTTCAGGAACCGTATGTTGCGGCCGGCATTGCGGCATTGACATTTAATTTCGAAAAGAACATCATCTTGACTGATATTATGATTGAGGTCAAATCATATTGCTTTATTTTTCAAAAATTTCAAAATTTGAATATAATATGAGAATCGAATTGGATGTTATTAAGAAGCTTTCTTTGTTTTCAGAGATGTTCGAAATTTGAATGTAATAAGAACATCGAATTCGATGTTATTATGAAGCAATAATTACAATTGGTCATAATTTGCGGTCTTTGAACGCATTATAGAGGGTTAATGATATGTGTGTGAGAAAAATAATAAATGTAAACCATTAATGTACCCACAGAAGGGCACGGGCTTTTACCCGGGTACGTAGTGAGCCATACTCCACCAGGCTGGCTCAGAGCGGGTTGATGGAGGGGTGACGGGCTAGAGGCCAACCTGACTGTCAGAAGTTACCAAGCTGCCCTATTAGGGCCTTTGACCAGCTTCACGACTACTGCCGCCGAGTAGCGATAGAAGCCGGGACCTTTAGCTCGACGTAGCATCCGAAACACAAATACCACATAAAAACGGACACCAATCCATTACCCGTCTCTGCCAGGTGTTGCTGTCCACCCATCGCTTCTGGGATACCTTTGAAAGGTATTACGATTGAGATTATGACTGCAATTTAATATAAGAATGTGTCAAATAATTTTTGTTCGAAACTAGGCGAACAACCTTCAAAACGTCAAATTCAAAATTAGCCTTCTTTTCATTTTGTACTTAGAACATTATGCTGCTTTTAAGGGACACTCCACGATGAATTATGGTGCAATGATGATATATAATGGGCCATTCTTTGCACATTCGATGTGTCAATTTTCTTAACGAAATCCCCATACATTTTTTCCTAAAAATGTTGCTCTTTTTATCTTATATTGATGCCGTAGCAAATTCTGTGCTACTCTGTTTGGTGTGAGTGAAGATTATGAAAGTTTAATCTGGTGGTTATCACACTGTGCAAAAGGAAATTATTTCTTCTTCATTTGACACATTTTTTACGGTTTCGTCGCTTTAAAGGATAAAAAGTGGTCAAGTGCGAGTCGAACTCGCCCATGAAGGGTTCTGTTGTAGCAAATAATTATGTGACTGGATGTTTGTGTTGCAACTTTGTTTTTCATAGTGTTTGTATGAATGACAAAGTTACCTTAGAGGGGGTGGGCACTTGGAAGTCTCTTTAACGATTTACTTTGAGAAAAAATGGTTTCAGGAAGCTCAACGTCATTTTAAAGACCTATACCCTATAGGTTTGATGAAAAAATATTTTTTTGGTTTCAGTTCCATGTATGCCACGCCCCCTTTATTTTTTTTAATTTTTCAATTTTTATATAACGATCGTCAAGCGGTTCACAGAATACATTTACATACCAAGTTTCAACTGTGTAGTCCAAATAGTTTCTGCATAAAGTTGCTGTGACATACGGACGGACAGACAGACTTGACGAAACTGTAAGGGTTCCTTGTTTCTCTACGGAACCCTCAAAACGAACCCTTATAGCATCACTTCGTTGTCCGTCCGTTCGTCTGTCTGTCAAGAAGTTCTTTCTCGGGTACTCGTAGAGGAATCTACTTGATATACTCGAAAGTTGTCTAAGCTGTGAAAAAACGAAAAAAAAACTTATGGGTCATCGCAATCGATACCGAAAAAATATACCGCCGTTTATGTCACGAATTTGCTGGCTCTGCTTGATACTCGCAAGGGAATCAATACCTATAGGGTACTAACCCTTGACCTAGAATCAATACCTATAGGGTACTGACCCTTGACCTAGAATCATGAAATTTGGTACGAAGCAAGGCATTATAACACAAGTAAAGAAAAAAAAAAAACAACCGTAAATGCGCGATTCCTTCCCAAATGTGGTCGGTTTTTTACTGTCTTCATAATCTCTGCGCATACAAAATTGAGTGGCATACAAGCTTAGGCTTTGTTGTCATTATGGTCGACAGTCAACGCCGACTGTTTCGCGTCCATATACATTTGAGAAATCGCTCAATGACAGTCACATGACAGTCAGCGCTCACTGTCTGCCATACATAATGGAACAAAGGTCTAAAGTTATTTAAAAGATGTGAGTCATGCCTCGTCAGTTGTGCCTGGCAATGTATGTAAACATATGTTTCTCTACCATGTAACGTTTTGACGTGGTTCTCCTAATACCCTTATACCTAATATGTAAATACGTATTCTAAAGAATGTATGTTTGTATGTATGTGTGTCACAATATTGTATTCCCTGCACTTACAGCCACGTGGTTGGTTTTGCATCGTCATGTATTCCAACTGTTGTGCGATATTTATACTTATACAGGGTGTTACAGGAAGGTTAAGCCAATGTCGTTTTTGTTATGAACATTGAAATGTAGGCAAAAGTGTTCCAGGCAAAGTTGTTTAGGGAATGCTGCCAAAAACTATAGGAATGTGCCAAACAATTAACATATATTTTTATTTATTTCCCTTTTTGAGTTGTTTGTGTTTTTGCTGTTTTTCTAACAATATATTTTCATGTGTAAATCGATTCGCAAACTGTATTTTTTATTTTTTTATTTAGCCATTAAAGTGTCCCACTGCTGGGCAAAGGCCTCCCCCTATTTCGTCCACACTTCCCTGGTCTGTGCCACCTCCGGCCACCCCGGCAAAAACTTTTCGAGGTCGTCCCGCCATTGCCGTTTAGGCCGGCCTCTACGTAACTATTTAGTAATCTGTGCCTCTACGCCGGTATCCGTCCTGTGGCACCCAGTTAGTGGCGATTTTCGCCCATCTATCTGGGTGCATGCGACTTACGTGGCCGGCCCAGTTCCACTTTAGCTTAGCGGTCTGTGCACCCACATCAGCGATGCCAGTTAAACTCGTAAACTGTAATATTAAGTATTTTTTTGCTTTCTTGGAAATTCGCCGCTTTCTCATGGTTTTTTCATGGCATTTTTACTAATGAAGACATTTTCTTCATAATTTTGAAAAAACAAAGCGAATGTATTTAATATCCAAAAAAAACAGCAAATTAAACAATCTCTCGGGCGCCATGATGAGGCCGATCAATAGCTCCGGATTATCCTTTATTTTTGGGGCATCCACAACAGAACTCAAACTCAAACTCAAAAGTACTTTATTACTGTAGATATTTACATACACTTAGCAAACGTCATTTTTTGCCTCTTCTCTACATTGGACCACTGTGGGAGAAGAGGGGCGTAGAAACTCCCACAGATTGATTTTTTATTATAGAAATATAGTGACATGTGAGTTGTTGAGAACTAGATCCCCAAAAATATACAACACTTTTCTGTTTCCCCTTAAAAATGCAAAATGGAGTAAAATAACACTTAATTGTTGCAGTAGCCCATACAATTTCTGAACCTAAGAACTTATTGGAAATTATTTTTTCTCCTTTAGCTTGATTTATAACAATGTTGTTTGTACGGAACATACCTATATATAAAATACGATTACATTCTAAGTACGAATTTTGTATAATAAAACCAAAAATTTTGAAATAAAACATTGTATTTTCCTTATTTGTTATCCTATTTTTTGGTACCTATATAATGAAGTCCATTAATGCCACCACCGAGGCGCACAGGCCTTTACCGGGATACGAGTAAGACTGAGCCATACTCTACCGCGCTGGCTCAGTGTGGGTTGATGGAGGGGTGTCGGACTGGTGGCCAACTCGACTGTCAGATGTTTAGACGACTACTACCACCGAGTAGCGACAGTAGCCGGGCCCTGCAGCTTGACGTGTCATCCGAAACACTGAAGCGCCAGAAACAAATGCCACACAGAAACGGACACCCATCCAGTACCTGTCTCAGCCAGATGCTGCTACCCGCACGATCGTTTCCGATGTGCGAATACCACTAGGCTTGTACGCTTCCTTTTTACTTAGGTACTATCGAACCAACTGAATCATGACCCTTTTGCCTGATAATTCGTTTGAAACTTTCAAACTTGTAAGATCTATCGTAATGTCAGTGTCTAATCAAATGATAACAAGTTCGTTACCAAGGAAATAAACCTTCAAGCGAATTTCGACCTACTTGCATTTAAGGGGTTTAGCAAAATAAGCTTATGGTGGGTCATGATTCAGATGGTTCTATAGTACATAATTATCTGAATAATATTCCTGAAGTAGATAACTATCTTAACCATTACTTAAGTATACCAAAATATTAACCTTTTGACCGCCATACATTAAATACAAAATATGTCACTCACATGCTTAACATGTTATGTGTTATGCAAAATCAATTCGTCCGAGATAAGGTCTTTTTTAATATTTTTTTTATCGGCTACAGCCGACGTGGCGCCGCTGGCATGACTTTCAGTTGTCGGCCAGTGCCGACTGGGGCGGTCAAAGGGCGACATAAGGCGAGGGCATCTAAATTAACCAATCCAAAAGTTTATTTGTCTCCAGGCCATACTTTCTTGCTAGGTTTTCTAGATCTGGTCCAATTTTTGCTGTTTTTCTTTGCTTTGTATTTCTTGCCACCTTTCCGGTATTGAGGCTGCGTATACTTCAATGGTGGGGGAGGTAGAGTCTAAAACAAAAATAATACTTAGTTACATACAATAGTAGTTTATCTACACAAGTATCATAAACCCTCTTTAATGCGTACAAAAACCACACGTTACGATCAGCATAATGTTAAACTACTTTGTAAAAACTTTATGACCGTAATGTGTAATTTTTCTGCATATTATGACATTCAAATTTCGAACGCCGACGCCCGCCTGCGTGGCGCTCCTAGTTTGTCTGTGAAGTTGGTACTGACATTCAAATTTCGAACGCCGATGCCCGCCTGCGGCACGTTGGTACTACACAACAAGCTAAACAACTGCAGAGCCACAATGCCGGTCAAACAAGCGGTTCCTGAACACATCAAAGAGAGCTTATGATATGTGTGTAAATAAACTAGTGTATGTAACTGTACATAATTAGGCATTAAAACTCTCGAGTGATATAGCAGTCACATAAACTACTATTATGTGACTGATACATAATGGAGGGCATTAAAACTCGAGAGCCGCAAGTTTCATAATGATACCACTCGAGAGTTTTAATTCCTAATTATGTACAGTTACAAACACTAGTTTATCTACACACATATCATAAACTCTCTTTGATGTGTTCAGGAACCGCTTGTTCAATCAGCATTGTGGTATTGATAAATTGCTCTGCACTTGTTTAGCTTGTTCAGTAGTACCAACTTCACAGACAAACTAGGAGCGGCACGCAGGCGGGCGTCGGCGTTCGAAATTTGAATGTCGTGATTTTTCGAAAATTGATACATTATGATCATAATGTATCAATATTCAGATAAGAAATGAGTTTTTGCCAAGTAGTATAACATTATGCTGGTCGTAACGTGCGGTTTTTGGACGCAGTAAAGAGGGTTTATGATACGTGTGTAGATACAAGTTTTTTTAGTTTTTCTTTATGGTCACGGTGAGTTCTCGGGAGCATTTGGCGCGTCGCAGAACTTCTTCGTTCGTGACTCTATGAACCCAGCTTATCCTTAGCATCCTCCGGAAACACCACACTTCAAATATGTCCAGTTTATTGCATGTTGTCTCCCTTAAGGTCCAGGCTTCACAACCTTACAACACTAGATTGATATTTACCTGCTTGTTGATTGACGACCCGAATGGCCGAGTCGGCAGTGACGCTGCCTACGAAACCAAGGGTCCCGGGTTCGAGTCCCGGTGGGGGCAAATATTTGTTTGATGAGAACGTATGTTTGTACCCTAGTCATGGTTGTTTATCTATCTAAGTATTAAATATTTATCTATATAATTATGTGTATCGTTGTCTAGTACCCAAGATACAGGGAATCCTAGTTTGGGGCTAGATCAATGTGTGTAAATAGTGTCCAAGGTATTATCATTATCATTATACTTTATTTATTATTTGGTCGCCCATATATGGGCAAAGATTTCTCCAACTGGACCATACTTGTACCAAGTTTCACTAGTGTCGACCTCTGTGGTGTAGCAGTCGTGGCTGGGCTTTCCAAGTGAGAGGACCGAGTTTCGAATCCCAGCTGGGGACGAAGGTCTTGGATGTTTACATGTTTTTGGGACGTCGCTGTCTCTGGTTCCCACGACATAGGGTATCCTAGTGTGGGGCAGAAGCAATGTATGTGTCTGTAACTAAACCTGTTATTCCACTGCCGTTTCGTATAAGAATAAGAGTGACGTCTTGCTTTCTTTGGTGTAAAGTAGATATCAGAGCCCGATCACGAATCTGATAAGCGAATGGAACGGCCAATGACTTTTATACAGTGCTGATATCATAAAATGTATTACTGTTACGGGTACTTCGTATTGGCCCCTTCACTAACTAATGGTCGATTTGGTCTTTATAGGACCTTCTTGGGCGTCCCCGTCCGACGGCTCCTTTCACACCCGCTGTATAAATCTGTTTCATCAATCTCCTTTCATTCATCCTTTCAACATGAACAAACCATCTAAGCTGATCTTTCTCTATCCTTGTCACTATATCTTCTTTCAATCCACGTTCCTTTGTAACTTCATTCTTTATTCTGTCCTTCAATTTCTGATGATGAGGAAGGAGAGAATAGTTGCTCACGTCCGCAGGAAATACTTGGATTCCACAGCCCTGCACGGCACGGTCCTTGGCTTATTCTAACGAGCAACAAATCAGCTCTTAAATATCCAGGGTCTCGAAAATGCGTTAACCCCTCAGATACCACCGGCGTTAACTAACGCCACTTTTCCGTTATAGGTTTTAAATATTACCATGGCATAGAGTTCAAAATCGCGAACCGTCCCAAATATCGACGGCCTCTGTGGCGCAGCGGTTGTGGCTCTGCCTACCATGCGAGAGGTCCCGGGTTCGATCCCCGTCTGGGGATAAAGAAAAAAAAAAAAAAAAACTTCCCCAGGTCTTGGATGTTTATATGTGAGTGACGTCGCTGTTTCCGGTTACCACGACACAGGGTATCCTAGTGTGGGGCCAGAAGCAATGTATGTGCCTGTATGTAAATATAAGCTACCTCAATATCGGAGTTCCCCTGATGCTTATCAGGTCTCTTGGGCTCCGGGTGAGGAGTCCTGTCATCGTAGTCATCACCATCATCACCCTCGTTGCTGTCTGCGTGAGTGCCTGACTGCTTCTGCACCACGATGCAGCTAGAAACGAGATTACAAAGAATCAACAAATGTATGAATGTTGAAGGAGTGAATGAAATAAGTAATTAGTAAATAAATAATAATATAATACCTTGGACACTATTCACACACATTGATCTAGCCCCAAACTAGAATTACATGTATCTTGGATATCTACTAGACAAAGATACATGGACTTATATAGATAAATATTATACTTAGATAGATAAACAACCATGACTAGGGTACAAACATCCGTTCTCATCAAACAAACATTGGCCCCCACCGGGACTCGAACCCGGGACCCTTGGCTTCGTAGGCAGGCTCACTGCCGACTCGGGCATTCGGGTGGAATGAATAAATAAATGAATAATAATGAAAGTGAATGAATTAATATATGAATGATTGAATTGAGATGGTTGAAAAGCTCTATGGTCTAATGGGTTTCACGCTTGCTTCTCACACAGGAGAAGCAGGTTCTATTCCTGACCATGTACAATGAGATAATTAATTTATTTTAATCATTACTCATAATGTCACGCATAATGGAGTATTGAATAACTGGCTGAAAGTTGGCACATTTGTGTCTCTGCCCCCCCGTATGGGAAAAGTCGTGACGCTATGTTATGTATGTAAATAAATGAATAATAATGAAAGTGAACGACTGAATGAAATAATGAATTAATGTTTGAATGAATGAATGAATGAACGAAGGTATGAATGAATAGTTGAATGAATGGACGCCTGAATAAATGAATTAATGAACTATGAATGAACGAATACATAAATACAAAGTAAATTATTTTTTAAATGTTAGAGAATGAATAAATGATTCGCCGAAAGAATTCTCAGGCTATGTCTGGAATGCCCAGCTAGAGTCGACTTTTTCGTTACCATATGATTTGAACACAACGCCAGTTGGTGTTGGGTGTGTGACGTCACTGTTTCTGGTTCTCACGACACAGGGTATCCTAGTGTGGGGCCAAAAGCAATCTATGTTCCTGAATATAAATGTTATGTTACGTTTTATTAGAGTCCGCCGCACACTGTCTGCGGTACTGAGAACAAAACTCGACAAACTAAAAGAGACAGACAAGGCTCTTTAGTCTGTCTACCTATAAACTTAATGTAATTATGTTTGTGTTGAGATATCGCAGTTTCTGGTTCCCGCGACATATGACATCCTAGTGTGGGGCCAGAAGTAATGCACATGTTTGCATATAAATATTAGTGTCTATGTCTACAAATATTTGAAATCCCCACAGTCGTGCAGTTTCAAGTAATGTCACGGAAAATCGAATGGTTTAATATTTATCTTTTTCGAATCCGGTTTATTGGCCTGTGTTCCTCGATAGGGACATTAATGAGCTACATTTATTGCCCGAGCGAGCAAAGCGAGCGAGGCGTCTCCTTTTCAGGATTGGGCAAAAATGCTTTCGTATGTCCAGATGTGTGTTCGGATGTTATCCTCTACAGGCCGCATTTCTCAACTAATTCTCGTGAATTTTTGTTAACATGCTTTATAATGAAATAGTATTTTTTGTCGATTCAGTTTTGGGATTTTTTTCAAAACGGCGGACAAATTTTTAAATTTCAAAAAACCGCTATAGTCGGATTTAAGGTGATACGAAAAAAAAATGGGGTTTTTTTCGAATTCATTTACTCCACCATGAAGTCATCTACAGATTTGATTTTTGGGTTAACGTTTATTTGATTAAGATTTTCACTGAAGCGAAACGCGATTGGATGAAATTTTCTCGAAAGAATTTAATTACGAAAACACCACAGGTCAGACAAATCAGATTTCTTACAGATGTTGAAACTGCCAGATTGGTTTACTTTAGTTATTTTCACAGTATTATGTCTTATGGAATATTGCTCTGGGGGAGAGCAGCAGATATAAATACGATATTTTTCTTACAAAAAAGGGCGATCAGGGCGATATATCAATTAGATGCTAGAGACTCATTAAGAGAAAAATTCAAAGAAATTAATATACTTATTTTATTTTATTTTTTATTTTATTGGTTCAGGTCCGCCAACGGACAATACATATTTACTTAATTATTACATTTTTTTACTTTTTAGATGCTTGTCGACTTATAGGCAAACACAGCTTGCATTAAAATACAGTTCGAAGCATTAGTTCATTAGTATATAACAAGTTCTGAGTGATATAATTATTACAATTAATTAATTACATTACAAATATTATTTAAGTTATGTTTAAATTAATTTAATATAGGTGCATATCTAAATACATTTCTGTTTGATTTTTATAATAATTCAATTTAATTTAGTACTTACGGTTACCTGTCAATATATATATACGAGAATATCATGCATGTAAGAAAAAACATAGCTTTATTTAAAATTGTAGGTGATAGCCATACAATTAACACTAGAAATTAAAATAGGTTAGCACTACCAATATTTAGTCTAAGTAAAGTAGGCACATCATTCATGGGCACTGTATTCGCTTCTACAATAAAATACCACAGAAATCATTGATCCTTCCTGAAAAGAGGTTCAAAAACTATGTTAAAAATGAGCTGATAAGAAAGTCCTATTATAGTATTAAGGAATACTTAGATGACAAAACTGCATGGTCCATACCATCTCAGCGCACAAAAAATCCACGAGGGGCGATGGATCAAGTCTATCACCCGCCGGCGAATTTCCTCAGACCGAAACCAGTACCTGTTGTAAAGTCACTTTAAAAAAAAAAAGGTATGGGGGAGTTTCTTGCCGTTTCTTCTAACCCCGAGGCCCACCTTCCGAAACGGTTGTCTTTTTTTTTATATAAAAAAAATTGACTTGTAGTTATAAGTAAGTATAATTTTGACGTTGAATAAGATAATTTATTTATTTATATTCAATAAAAAAATGACTCTGACTCTGACCCTGACTCCTCTAAATTGTTTTATTTTTTCCTGTAGAGTCTGGCAAACGAAAGCGTGACCTGGAGTTTTCTTAAAAGTTTCAATATGGCAACAAAATTATGCTGTCAAAGGCACGTCAAACGACAAAGTGATAGATAGTCACACTCCGTTCCGTTATTCTAAACCTCTGTCTATCTTTCTAGCTGTAACGCTTTCGTACAGCAGAAAGAGAGGCAAAGATCTTTTGAATAACTAAACGGAGTGTAGTGATATATGTTAGTGATACCACATAGAGGTTTTATGAATTCTGCCACGTTTTCTCAGGTCACGCTTTCGTTTGCCAGACTCTAATTCTGAAATTCTAACTAATTTAATTGTGGAACTGCGTTCAAAATGTAGGCATTATGTAATCGCAAAATCTCCTTAAAAAAGTTTTTAACAAAATAGCGTAGTTTATTTTTAAACAACTTTTCTGTGGTTTAGCGCTACGTTTTTTAATTTTTTCCCGATTCCGTCCCTCTCGCACTGCGGGTCTCTCCGCCTGGAGTAACGGGGACCTTCGCACCGACGAGGTAGCGCCTCGTTGGATTTGTAGAGCCCCTAATTTCATTCTGCACTTATAGTTAATGTGTTCTTAAAAGAAAATGTTCCTCGCGAGGTCTACAGCACACATAGCCACTAGTTTAACTATTTATTAATATTTACCGCTTTTGCCTTGATCGACTATCCGAGTTCTGGCCAAAACATATTTGAACTACCACAAACAAAGCAAAAACTAAAATTAGTTTCAGAGAAGCCATCACACGTCAACCAGTGTTCTTCGTTGCCCACTCTGCGTTTCGACTATTTATGTGAGAACTCATTTGGAACGATTTTAATGATATGCGGGTGTAATTACTCGTGATAAACTAATGATATCGGTCCTAGATATAATATAAACTAATGATATAGGTCCTAGGTAGATATAGGTTTTAAAATTGCCATTTGAGCAGTTTAAAAAGCATGTTAAAGCGACTTTGTCGAAAAAGGGATATCACAATGTTCAAGATTACTTAAATGACGGGACTGTATGGGGTTAATCTGGCTCAACACAGATCTTGCTGTTAATAATTTTGTAATTATTTATTCCTGCTTATTAATCATAATAATTATTTTTTATATATTTGTATAAGTTAAGCACAACCAATTTTAAAAGATCTAAAAATAAATCTGTGGGAGTTTCTACGCCCTTCTTCTCCCACAGTGGTCCAATGTAGAGAAGCGGCAAAAAATGACGTTTGCTAAGTATATGTAAATATCTATAGTAATAAAGAACTTTGACTTTTGACTTTTTTTTACCGTGGTCTAATGGGTTTCACGCTGGCTTCTCACACAGGAGATGCAGGTTCGATTCCTGACCATGCACCAATGAGATAATTAACTTATCTTAAGTACATTATACGGACGATCTAACGGTGCTAGAAAACACCGTGGGGAAACCTTCATTACTCCATAGCTGCGGCGATAGGCTAGCCCCCTGAAACGCAAAATGGAGTATTGAATAACTGGCTCAAAGTGGGCACAATTGTGCCTCTGCTACCCCGTATGGGAAAAGTTATGTTATGTTAATGATATCTCGTGTATATCGTATAATTTGACTACTTCATAAAATGGCCAACCATTTCATGATATAGTCAATAATTTATAATGACGACCCGAATGGCCGAGTCGGCAGTGACGCTGCCTACAAAGCCAAGGGTCCCGGGTTCGAGTCCCGGTGGGGGCAAATATTTGTTTATTGGAGAACGGATGTTTGTACTCTAGTCATGGTTGTTTATCTATCTAAGTATAATATTTATCTATATAAGTACGTGCATCGTTGTCTAGTACCCAATATTCAGCGAATCCTAGTTTGGGGCCTGATCAATGTGTGTAAATAGTGTCCAAGGTATTAATATTAGGGAAATATTAAACTGCACATTAAAAATACTGATTTTCACAGCAAATTTACTAATTTTCACAGCAAATATCAGGGCAAAATACTACGGTAGCTTAGGTGAAGGGTAAAGGGGGTGAGCGAAGGTCTTTATCCTTCGTATTAGGTTAAACATTGAAACAGTGAGACTAACCTGACCAAAAGAGATTGTTGGCAGCTCAAGATACATTTATTAATCACAGGGTCGTGAGTCGAATATTGGTGATATAGTTGAAACGCTGGATAGGGACTCGCCGGGAATTTGTAGATTTCAGCTCCTTGGTAGACTCAATCCGACTGGTCCACTTCTCCAGACGTCAACAAGTGATTATGCGGTTAGCGCCAGGAGGATATTATTCCTCGGCGTGGAACCGATTCAGAGCTCCGTTAGCGCCAGGAGGATATTACTCCTCAGCGTGGAACCAATTCAGAGCTCCGTTAGCGCCAGGAGGATATTACTCCTCAGCGTGGAACCGATTCAGAGCTCCGTTAGCGCCAGGAGGATATTACTCCTCAGCGTGGAACCCTGGAAAGAGACCAGTGTGAATGATAGGAATACAAAAGCGCTACAGCGCCCAGCTATCAGGCGACGGCTCCCCACACGGAGACTTCCGACGAGGGCCCTGGGGTAATTAGGATCTAAGAGTGCCGCAGTCCAATAGACACTGTATAGAAAAGGGAAATACATAGAGAGTATAAAATACACGAAAATAAGAAAGACTAACTACGAACCAATGCTTACCCATGGATTGGGGATAGTAGGGAAGTTTCATATAAACTACTGCACTTTACAGCAACTAAACATTCAGCTCCATTACAGTACTAAAGGGACTAGCCCATCGCCGCAACTAAAGGCGTGACTTAAAAATTATTGATGCAGAAGATACAACCTCACGTTACAGAGCTCAAACAATGTCTGCCTCAAAAAAACAATCAGCTGCCAGACGAGATTCCAGATCCGAATTTCCGAATTTCTATAGTTGTACTTTTAATCTGGCTAATCCGCCAGTAGCCAATATGGTCAAAGAGGTAGTACGTTACAACATGTAAGAATAACCAAAATACTTAAAATATAAAAACTGTTTTTACTGATCCTTTTGTGCTGTGAAAATCAGTACTTTTGTTATTCGATTGAATACTAGCGTTATTATTATTATTATTATTATTATTATTACTATTATGTCCTAAAATGATCAGAAAGGGTTGAATTTCACGAAAACGAGTCTTTTTAAAAGCATCTGTATTTTCAGTACTACGTGTTTTTTGTGTTATACATGTCGACCTAACACGAAGTCTATTAGGGGGTTTCGCTGCGCTCGCCCCTTTAGTCTTCACCTAAACTACCGCAGTGTTTGCCCAGTTATATTTATTCGTTCAATGAATGTACTAATTCAAGCATGGTTGGCTATTTCAATCATATCAAAATCAATTCTACGATATTGTTACGACACATCCATTCAGCTGTGGGACCATCAACAGATAATTCACTATGGCAACAAATATAATTATCACCAAAATACTTTTTTCCTACCCAAAATGGGTAAATGCTACCGACAATGATCACCGAAAGTAGCAGAAAATATCAGGGCAAAATACTGCGGTAGCTTAGGTGAAAGGTAAAGTGGGTGAGCGAAGCGAAGCCCCCTTTATCCTTCGTATTAGGTTGAACATGTAAGAACAACAAAAAGTGCTTAAAACATAAACTTATGTACACAAAACATAAAAAGTAGTTTGGTGATAATTTATCCAAACACAATTTGGTGGTCGTTTACTTATTCTGGTGGTCGTTTCGAATTAATAGGTAGTAAAATAGGTGCGTTTTCGATCGTTTGAACATAAGCCATTCGTTATTTTTCATTGGTATTTAACTTTATTACCAAGCTATAAGGTCAAAATCGCGGGCCATTATTAGGGTTCAAAGACTTGAAAAGATGGAACACTTATAGGACCACTCGCGTGTCCGCCCGTCCGTCTGTCTGTCACAGGCACTTTTCTCAGAAAATATATGAGATAGAGGCTTGAAATCTTCCGCAAAAATACTTATTCTGATAACCGCAACATAATTTAAGTCTAATTTGGAAAAAAAATGTCTCCAAAAAGTGGAGGGGGTAAAATGACAAAACGAAAAAAAAAAACACTGTAATAAGTCTTGTAGGATATCATTGAAAAGGGCTCTTTATATATTTTTTTTATAATTTAGTTTTGATAATGATCAAAAAGTGTAAAAAAATACCATTGTCAAATGTCTCCGAAACTACAGAGTCTAAAATTATGAAAAATTACAGGATATAGAACAAGCTAAAGATTACAGGAAAAACTAACCGAAATTGCCAAGATTTTTAATTTATCTGTAAACCACACACAAACTTATAAATGCACAAGTTCACTTCTCCATACAAACAAGCTGACCGACGGGCCCAAAAGGTATAAGGAGTAGGATAAAATATTGTTGTTCTAATCAAATAAGTTCCATAGCAAGTAGTCCCTAACAACAACCCATTAAAATATAACTAGACCTTGCTATTATACGCTGTATACAGGCCACGCCAAGTTCTTTGACTCTGATACATAAGCCAAAGTTACTTGGCGTGATCTGTACGTATGCCCTGAATGGGCAACTTGGAGGTATACAACTGTTTTTTCCGCCATCTTGTTTTGGCGGCAAATATGACAGTTGTCGCATGAAAATTATTTTGTGTACATAAATACGGCTTTGATATGGAGCGTTTTACGACATAACAACCTGTTTTAATTATTAAAACATTCTACTCAATCCAATCATGTATTGCGAAACTTTAAAGAAATTCCGGCAATGTTTTGGTAGAAATCACTCATACTTTCGCGGTTAACAACAACTTGTTCAGTGAATAAATTTGTGCAGCATGGCATTGTGCCAGATATAAAGCAGTTCTTCGTCATCTCAAGAGCAGAATGTTGACATTATTCGCCAATGTGAAGCCGACGAACCGAGATTGTCTACCAGGCGACGTTCTCAACAACGCGAAATTAAGGTCCAAGATCACACAAATCACACAATCAAATTTTTCAAAATTTTTCAAAAATTTTCATATTTGTATTAGTTAAGCACAACCTATTTTTAAAAGAGATCTAAAAATCAATCTGTGGGAGTTTCTACGCCCTTATTCTCCCACAGTGGTCCAATGTAGAGAAGAGGCAAAAAATGACGTTTGCTAAGTATATCTACAGTAATAAAGTACTTTGACTTTGACTTTGACACAAAACTATTGAAGAGCGTTTTGGCAAAAAAAAACCCACTAAATCATAGAAAATAATTATTATGATATTTTAAATACTATGTCCTGTAAATCCTGAACATAGTCTACATTAAAAGGGAGATACAACAAATTTAATATGAAATCACAGATTTTTCTCATCATTTTTATTCTTAAATTTTCCTCTTATTCAGCTCCGTATCAACCTTAAATTTTATAAAAATGCTTATTTCCGTTTTTCAGCAAATTCGAAAATAACACCTAATTTTTAACGTCACCGGATGGCCCCATGCTATTCCGCGCCGCCCGCTACCCCGCCAGTTCCGCTACCCCGCCAGTTCCGCTACCCCGCCAGTTCCGCTACCCCGTCAGTTCCGCTACCCCGCCAGGAGACGACGGGCGAGTGCGGCGCCCCCCACCTCAACAGCCAGAACTACGAATAATTCTGAAGACCTTGGTTTGTTTCCATATAGGGTTCAGATAATTCAAGAGCTTCCGTCTCGAGAACATGGGCTTCGTGAATGAAGCATGTGGTTCCAACAAGATGGCGCCATATGGCACAAGCCACAATCGAGACATTGAAAATAACGTTTTCACACGTTTCATTCGGAAAAGTAAGTTTTGCTCCACAACGAGAGGGAGCAAAATGCTACTTTTCTGTTCAAGCTACTTTTTTTATTTATTCATTGGCATGTAGCATTTACGCAATGTGCCAATTGAACACATACCTATCTTAATAAAATAATCGACTGTAATTTCATCGTCGTCGATTAAAAATGAATATGTTTCAAGTTTTAACTTTAACAAAGTTGTATGAAAATTTATGAATTTTGTCACAAAGTCAAAGTCAAAGTACTTTATTACTGTAGATATTTACATATACTTAGCAAACTTCATTTTTTGCCTCTTCTCTACATTGGACCACTGTGGGAGAAGAAGGGCGTAGAAACTCCCACAGATTGATTTTTAGATCTCTTTTAAAAATAGGTTGTGCTTAACTTATACAATTATGATTTTTTTAATTTAATAAGCTGGAATAAATAATTACAAAATTATTAACAGCGAGGTCTGTATTGAGCCAGATTATATACAGTCCTGTCATTTAAGTAATCTCGAACATTGTAATATCCCTTTTTCGACAAAGTCGCTTTATCATGCTTTTTAAATTGCTCAAATGGAAATTTCAAAATCACCAGAGGTATCTTATTATAGTAGAGAATGCACTGACCCTTGAAAGAATTGCTAACCTTCGCGAGTCTAAATCGGGGCGCACACAGTCTGTGATTATTTCTTAGGTTAACATTGCAGCTATCGCTTAGTTGTAAGGTTCTTGCGTACATACATTATATTTTCGAAAATAAATTGACTAGCTACACTTAGTATCTCAATTTCTTTAAAAAGCTCTCTTAAGGAGTATGTTCGTTTTAAATTACAAATTGCTCGAATAGCTCTTTTCTGTAAAATAAAAATAGTTTGAATATCCGCTGCTTTCCTCCACAACAAGATACCATAGGACATCACACTATGAAAGTAACTAAAATATACTAGCCTAGATGTAGCCACATCCGTGCTTTGTCTGATGTTCCTAACAGCGTAAGCCGCAGAACTT
The DNA here is from genome assembly GCA_949825045.1 of Argyresthia goedartella. Lineage (NCBI taxonomy): Eukaryota > Metazoa > Arthropoda > Insecta > Lepidoptera > Argyresthiidae > Argyresthia > Argyresthia goedartella. The sequence continues at coordinate 1,470,646 of OX463811.1, read as the reverse complement.
AATTTACCAGCTAATTTATCTATGTGGGGTCCCCACAGCAATAAATTATATGTTTTACTGAAATCAAAACTATCGATGACTGCTATTGTGATATAATAAATATTTATATCCGATACCATTGTAATATTCGATTCAATTATTTTTACACATGGGTAAAAGTAGCACAGGAAAATTTTATCTGTTGACCTTTCCCTAATTCTTCACAATCCGCCATAAAAAAAGTTTTAGTTTTCGTTGTTCGTTTACTGTTAAAGTGGTGAAAGTATAATTAAATGTATATAGAAAATAACTATTTATTTCGTTATTTTTAAAGCATTTCATTTCAATTTTCCTCATAGTCGGTGTCTTGTATGTGTCACTCAGGAGCAAAATTATTTTCGTCATGGGCGTTAACGCTTGAATCCTTCGTTACGCTCAGGATTCTAACTTAGAATACCTCGCTACGCTCAGGATTCTATCCTAGAATACTTTGCTTCACTCTGGATTCAATGTACCGCCCTCGCCGTAAATACATCATTTTGCTCCCTTGTGACACAAATAACTATTTCCGACTTCTGAGCTAAAAAAGCACCTTTGCCGCTTGATTTTGGGTTATTTATTATATTCCTAACTCGTTCGAAAAGGCTTTTTACGAACCTCGCTACGAGCCTCGCCTTCGTAAACTTCTTAATCTTAATCTTCTTAATCGATAATCGATGCTATAAAGTAAAATTTGCAAGTCTGTTATACATTCGTATTGCCGTCTATTACATCAAAGTCGAATTTTGACAGTTGTCAGTTGTCATTACTATGTTTTTTTTTTCTGAAAAGAGGTTTGGAAAGAGATTTCATCCTCCTTACGAAGTAGAATTGTGAATTACCCTACGATTTCTGAACCCATTTCAGAGCACTTATGATATGTTTGAAGATAAACTAGTGTATGCAACTAGAGAAACCACTAATTGTCAATTGTCAATTGTAAGACGGGCTGGTTTCCGCAACTCGACGACGAAAGCGCCTATTTTGCGTGTGGGTGGGAATGCGACATCATTCGAGCCAACCCAACTCCTCCAGGAACGCCAGTAGGCCCTTTACGTTACCGACTATCCCTGGAAGGTCCCTCGATTGACCGAGGTGTTTAGCCCTGTAGTCCGCTACTCCTGTGCACTCCATGAGGACGTGAGCAGCCGTTTCTTCTGCCTCCAAGCAGGCTCTGCAAAGGGGGCTGTCGGTAACACCTAGGACATATAGATGTTTATTAAAGAAACCATGGCCAGTAAGTGCTGCAGTTACCAGTCGCATGCGCGGCCTACTAAGTCGAAGCAAGGTCTTAGCCAGCCTAGCGCTAGGGGACGGCAAGGCCAGCTTAGCCTGCCTGCATTCCTCATGGTTTGTCCAAAGAGTGGCATGATCATTCCTGGTCGACTCTCTCAGAAATGAGCGTACCATCTTGAAGGGAAGAGGGATGATAGGTTCGGGACCATACGCTGTCAAGCTAGATCCTTTACGCGCCAACTCATCCACTGCATCGTTACCTCTTGATCCGCTGTGTCCTTTTATCCATTGAAGGATTACGCGGTTATGTTGACATACCTCCATTAGTCGTTTGTGACACTCGTAGATTAGCCCTGAGTTAATAGTGTTGCTATTTAGGGCTTGTAAGACGGCCATGCTATCCGAGAGTATTCGAATGGAGGAATCTCTTACCTTTCTCGATGCTATGGCATTAGCGGCCGAGATGATGCCCATGCATTCAGCTTGAAAGACAGTATTATGGGCACCCAGTGGAATGGCTATCTTGATGTTTAGGTCCTCCGAGAAGGTGCCTGAACCAGTGCCTGCTTCAGTTTTTGAACCATCGGTAAAAATTCTGAGCTCTTTAACGTCGAGCCCCTCAACCCGATGGTCTTCATGTAACTGTATATTGTATTTTTTGTCAAAAACAAATTGATTAGGGATTCTGTCACTGCAAGCCATAGAGATGGGAAATTTTTTGTAAACTTCCCCTAGGATGGCGGTGTGTGAGGTCCTGTTTTTCCTCCAAAGTCCTAAGGTGTTGAGTCTCACCGCAGATGACGCGGCCTCCTGCTTAATATACAGCTGGAGTGGCGGAAGACACAGCATGGCCTCCATTGCTGCTGTTGGAGTAGTTCTCATACTACCTGTGATAGCCATGCAGGCCAGCCTTTGGAAGCTTTGGAGTTTGCTTACCATTGTGGTTAGTTTGGTCCTGGTCCACCACACCACAGCTCCGTAGCAGACAAGAGGACGGATCACCGTTACGTACAGCCAAAGAATGATGTTGGGAGAAAGTCCCCACTTTTTCCCCACCATTCTCCGACACTGCCAGAAAGCAATACTCGCCTTCTTTAGTTTGTTGTCGATGTGGCTACTCCAGTTGAGCTTGCTGTCCAAGGTTATGCCCAAGTACTTCACCTCAGTTGCTAGCTGGAGTTCCGTTCCAAAGAGCTTAGGTAGGGTATACCTACCAAGAGCCCTATTGTTAGTGAACATGACCATTTCCGTTTTTGTTGGGTTAACCGCCAGGTCATATTCTAAACACCAGCGCTCCACGATGCGAAGAGCTGTTTGTTTAAGGTTGCATACTGTGCTCGCAAATTTACCTGTGATGAGGATTACCAAATCGTCGGCGTATCCTACGGTGTAGTATCCATTAGCGTTAAGCTTGGTAATCAGGTCGTTAATGACCAGATTCCACAGAAGCGGGGAGAGCACTCCTCCCTGCGGGCATCCCCGCACTACCTCCGCCGACAGGGACTCTCCAGCTAGACGCACGATACGTTTGTTAAGCATGTTTGTGACCCAGTTGTTTACAGCTGTTGACACCCCATGCCTTGTTAGAGATGCACATATACTGCTATGCTGCGTCTTGTCAAAGGCACCTTCTATATCAATAAAAGTTCCAAGACAGATGCATTTGTTTTGAATCGCCTCTTCAATTGTGGATACAACTGCATGGAGAGCCGATTCAGTAGACTTACCCAAACTATATGCATGCTGATTCTTGTGTAAGGGTATATGTTTTAACGCTCCATCTCTCAGGTGTCTCTCACACAAACGTTCGAGAGTTTTAAGCAAGAACGAGGTGAGACTAATCGGCCTGAAAGATTTAGCGTTAGTGTAGTCGCTCCTTCCTGGCTTCGGTATGAAAATTACGTTTACTACTCTCCACCTTTTGGGAACGTATTCGAATCTAAGACATGCTTTCATGATTCGGACCATTATATTAATGACGGGTTCCCCACCCCACTGTAGAAGTGCTGGGAAGATTCCATCTGGTCCTGCTGATTTAAAAGGTTTAAAGCTATTAATGGCCCATCTCACCTTGTCAGCAGTGATAATATTATTAGTTATGTCTAAGTGGTCGACAGCTTCATGGTGAACCTCTTCCGGCCACACAATCTCTTGAATAGTTCTACTTCCGGGAAAGTGAGTTTCCAACAAGAGACTGTGTGTTTCTGTGGTGGAAGAAGTATATGTTCCATCGGGTTTTTTAAGCGACCCTAGCCTGGAGTTGCCTTGTTGAGCTAGTATTTGCCTTACCCGATTTGCTTGATCAACGGTTTCAATGTCGTTGCAGAATTTCCTCCATGAGTTGCTGCTTTTGAACCGTAGTCGTTTCTTGTACTTGGATTTGGCATCTTTATAGTTGTCCCAATCCTCATCAGCACTGGTGTTCATCGCCCTGTTTAGCAGTCTTCTGATCTTAGCACGCATCCTATCTAGACCCCCAGGCTGCCCCTTGATGTTGGTAGGCGCTGGTGTGCTAAGCGGGCAAGTTGAATGGTAGCAGTCTATTGAAGTATTTGTAAAATCTGTTACCTGTTGTTCGATTTGTTCGGGTCCCTCCGGATCTGGTAGAGTCTCAGCCCAAGCAAGTCTTTCACCTAGGATAGCTCTGTACCTGGTTCTGTCAGTCTTGCGTGGGTTTCTCTTAGGGACAGTTGGGGAGAACGCTGCGTTGATCTCGAAGCGTATCCATCGATGATCAGAGCATGACGCCTCGTTGGACACATGCCAGCCCCCGACGTCGTCGGATATGTCCGCCGTTGCCAGGGTAATATCAACGATAGTTCTGCTCCGCTTGGTAACAAAAGTTGGTTCAGAACCTATGTTAAGCACATTGAGGTTTGTAGTAAATAGGTATTCAACAAGTGTCTTACCTCTGCTGTTCATATCTGGCATGCCCCACAGTGGGTGATGCGCGTTCGAGTTGGCCCCAACGATGAGCTGGAGGCCCGACTTCTCGCAGTGGTCCACCAGCCGGCACAGGTCGTGTGGAGGCGGGTTGTCCTCCGCAGGCATGTAGGCGGAGGCCACCACGAGCTCGCGGCACCTAGCTGTGTCGGGCAGTTGCAGCCTTATGGCACACAGGTCCCTGGAACAGAACTCTGTTAATGGCTGTGCTGGGATGTTGTTAGTAGTTATGATGCACGTTCTAGGGTTCTCGTGATCAGTTGTACCGAAAAGCTTACCTCTCAAATTGGCGAGCCCTCGAATGCTACCGCGGTTGATCCACGGCTCCTGGATCAGAGCCACGGCAGTGCTGTTTGCCCCCAACCAGCGTCTTAACTGGGCCGTTGCAGTTTGGCTGTGTTGGAGGTTGGCTTGGAGGATTTTACAATCGCGGGAGAGGGACGCCATTTTTGGTCAACCCCTCCTCCACCTCCAAGACGAGTTCCTCCTCCAGCCGCATGGACAGCTCCTCGCCCTCAGAGGGCACCACTGCTGGTTCTGGCTCATCGCCTTCACCAAGCAGCATGGCCTCCCAGTGCGTGTGCTCGTCCTGCGGTTGAGCAGCAGAACTTTCCCCGACTGCATCGGGGCCTGTTTGCTGCCGCTCTGGAGTGGAACTCTGGGGCTTAGCTGTTCTTGATGAAACCCCAGTGATGACCAGCTTAGAGCTGGCCTGCGCTACCACCGGTGGTTCCTTCACAAATTTCCCACCGGGTCTCTGAAATTTAAGGTAGACCGAACCACTACCAAAAAGGAGCTGTCTGCCCCTTCCCAGCAGGGTCGGCACCACATCTTCAGGGACGTCTGTGATGAGAAACAGGTTGTCCTGCTGCTCATCCACTTTCTGGAGGAGCCATCGGTCAACCTGTGCCCACTTGTTCATAAAGTGGAGGACTACGCCGACGTCGGGCGCAGACTTCCACTTGCCTCGTTCGTTGGGTATGAGCACCCCACATCGAACCCTGCGGACCATCTCCGATTGGCGTTTCACCACCAACTGTACGTTGGATGGTGTAGACACACTGGAGACACACTCCCGCAGCCAGTTCAGGGAGTACTCGTCCTCCACGAACAGTTTAAGGTGGCCGTCCTCGTAACGAGGCTTGCCACCGAATTTGGGGTTTTCCTTGCTCGGATCCGCCAACGCTTCTCTCAAGATTTTGTCATCAATCTCGTTGAGGATGAGCGTTGACAGATCCTGTGAAATATGACCAGTAGCCACGTCAGTTACGGCGATGTACTGGTCAGATTTCACCTTCTGAGCATAGGTGACCCCAGCTCTGCGCGCTTCCGTGCACTGCTTTTAAGGCTCCACTCGAGGAGAAATACTATCCTCTAGTCGAGCCCTCTTAGCAGCCGCGCGCTCGTTTTTGCCGGATCTCTTGGCAGATTTCAACTTCTTGTTAGAAGTTGGACCACCAGAGAACGCTACGGTAGGTTTAGCCCCGTTTGAGTCTAGGGTTGCCCCTTTGACACCACGGGAGCCGGTCACCTTACCCGCAGCTCCGACTGTATTAACAGCGGGACCGCCATTGGTCGCCACCGTGGCAGATGGAACCCCATCTACGCCGGCAGCGGCCGATGTGGCAGCCAAACGCTGTTTTTTCTTCCACCGACGATTCGCCTTACGCCCTGGTCCGGTTTGCACCGTATCTGGACGTTTAGTCGATGGGCCCTTCCCTTGCAAAGATTGCTTGGGTGGTTTACCCTTTCGACCAACCGTCGTCCAGGCGCTGGCGAAATGCTCGGCGATGTTTGTCGAATGGCTCCGCGCACCGGGTTGCCCCGTGGCCCTGCCTCTCGACTCACTTTCGGGCTTTTTGCAGCTAACCTCCACAGTGGAATCACTACCGGTTTGCACCGGTAGGTCACTGATGGTGGCAGTGCGCCCAGTTGAGGCTTGAGGATCTGCCGAGGCAGATTCTCGCACCTGTTTGGAGACGCTTGCGGTTTTCACCGCTGGAAGCGTTCCAGATGGGTTTTTTGACCTGACACGATCCATGGTCAAATGTATAGAGATTCGTCTACTCGATTTCCCACCCTCCACGGAGCCCGCACAATTGGGAGCGCCTACTCGCTTGGAACAGCTTTCAGTCGCTAGGAGTACCGAGTAGATATAGGAGCATAGGGCTGGTACTTGGCGCGACATCGGGAGCTCGCTTCTGTGGACGATGGGAACCAAGGTGTCAGCGACATGGTCCCACCGCCGTAGTCACCGAAGCTTACCCCGTCAGCATGACCCATCCCACCGCTATGACTGACGCCTTAGCGGACCCTACACCCCTAGCCGTGGCCCTCTGACGGGACACTTGGCCGTTACCCCAACCCGCGGCTACGGGCGAGGCTACCGTTTTGCCTGAAATCCAGGCCAAAGAGGGCGTGTTGCCTTACGAAGCTAAATCCACAGCAACGCTCGGCTCAACCCCCCAGGACCCCTTCATCCTGGCCTACGGTTGTCAACTGCGCAGACCACAAGACGCAGGTGAGTGTAGATAGTCTGCCGGGTACACCCACCTTAACCGACAGAACCGGAGCGACTTTTAGCCATCGGCTAGTAAGAGGTCCGGGGACCAGTCACTAGCCGCTGTTACCAGGGTGCACCAGGAGGAAGCAGAAGTTATGCAGTCAGACGTATCCTTCTGCATCACTTTAGCACCCCCACACTAGGAGGTAGTCGCTCAGAACACCCTGAGAAACCACTATTACGGGTCGATTAATTTCGAGAAACGGAGACATTGGTTGGCCCCCAAGATCCTCGGATTTAACAGATCCTGACTTATACCTGTGAAGCTATGTAAAAGGACGTGGCTTTGCTAACAGGCCAATGAACCTTCAACAATTAAAACTAAATATCCGAGACACAGTCACTGAGATAACGCAGGAAATGTGTGAAAATGTAATGAAAAACTCAATGAAAAAAAAAACACACCTGCCATGCTGCTAGTACCTCTAGAGGTGGATATTTGTCTGACATTATTGTGCATACTTGATTGCCCGCCCTAAATACTATATCAAAAACCCGTCGTTATTTGTGAAATTCATAAAATAACATTATAAAATTAAAGTGTAGGTGGCCAAATGACAGGTATTTGCCCACCCTGGCACCTACGTTGGGTTACCTACTTGAGTACGAAAGCCGTATCATCGAATTTTGTTACATAGAAAATCTTTCATCGACACCACTATACTGCGACGCCTAGTTAAATCGACATCTTGTTACAGCAATATTTCGTTACATCGAAAAACTGGACTACGAAGGATTTCACTGCGAAAATATCATAGTGCGAAGCCTTGCTCAATCGACGTCTTGTTACCTATAATGTTAAGGTACCTACTTAAAAAAATGAAAAGTTTTTCGATGTAACGAAATATCGCTGTAATAAGACGTCGATTTAACTAGGCGTCGCAGTATAGAGATGTCGATGAAAGGTTTGCGATGTAATAAAATTCGATGATACGACTTTCGCACTCAATTAGGTAAACCACATGTCAACCTAAGATTGCCAAAGCCGTCAGTTTATAATCTAACGTTTTTTCTCACGTTAGTTTACTTGTAAACTGTACCGTACTGCTTACGATATGACGCGTTAGTTTATGGTAAAACCGTTAAAATGGGAACTGGTTTAAACTTGAATTGCAAAGGAAATACCAGGGCAAACACTGCGCTAGCTTAGGTAAGCCCCCGAAAAGTCTTCGTGTTAGGTTCATATTCTAAACTCTGTCGTTAGTTTATAAACTAACAGTTTTGACAATCTTACGGTGACGTATACATACCTAATTTTCCCAAACGAGGTGGCAGATTCTCGGTTAAATAATACCTTGGACACTATTTACACACATTGATCTAGCCCCAAACTAGGATTCCCTGTATCTAGGGTACTAGACCACGATACACATACTTATATAGATAAATATCATACTTTGATAGATAAACTAGGGTACAAACTCCGTTCTCATCAAACAAATATTTGCCCCCACCGGGACCCGAACCCGGGACCCTTGGCTTCGTAGGCAGGGTCACTGCCGACACGGCCATTCGGGTCGTCAATCAAATTACAAAATACACTGTTTGTAATTTAAACCGTATTCTAATTAGTGACCTTGCCACAGCGCCAATATAGCAATTAAGTGACCAAAATTGATTGAGCTGTCCTTTGCACTGAGGCGTTCCGCAGACTTGACTTCTCCGAGGCGTCTCGAATTTGGCACGCATATCCTACGTATCGCTCATTGCGTATTTTTTATACCTAATATATAGAAAAAAAACTGTCTTCTTTTGTATTCTTATAAAAATGGAAAAGGTATAAACTGTAAAAAAATCTGAGCTTGTCGCTCATTGCGTATTTTTGATAGCTAATATACAGAAAAAAAAACTGTGTCTTTATTTTTATTTTTATAAGACTTATAAAAATGGAAAAATTATAAAACAATATGAAGAATATGCGCTCCGTGGTCTAATGGGTTTCACGCTTGCTTCTCACACAGGAGATGCAGGTTCGATTCCTGACCATGTACCAATGAGATAATTAATTTATCTTAAGTACATTATATGGACGTTCTAACGGTGATGGAAAACATCGTGAGGAAACCTTCATTGCTCCATAGCTGCGGCAATGGGCTAGCCCCCTGTCTCGCAAAATGGAGTATTTAATAAATGGCGCAAAGTGGGCACAATTGTGCCTCTGCCACCCCGTATGGGAAAAGGCGTGACGCTAAGTATCTTCATAAGCTGTTCTTGAAGACCGGAAAATTACCGTACGAGAAAAAAAAACAATTTGAGATATTTTGCGAAAATTACCGTAAATTCATTTTGTAAAATATTACTTCAAAATAAAAATAACCGTCAACCACCAACCTTTCAAAAGAAAGAAAGAAATATATATACATTCATCATTTACTAAATAAATAAAATATTTTTTAATCGATTTTAGGACGCCCGAAAAATTTCAGTGTTTTCAGTTTATTTGTTTGATATTTTGATCGTTCTTACACATTTTTCGACGTATTTTTCTATAAAATGTATTTTTTATCGAAAAGGAAAATGTATGCATTTACTACGTTGTTGCAAATGACCATGCTTTTGCGTGATATAACTTTTTTTAATTTAAATTTTTAAAATACAGACCATTTTAAGAAACTAATTTAAATATTTTTGGGGTTCATTCACTGCGTCTATTTAAAAACAAAGCTAAAAGTTTACCCGCCAAAAGTAAGAGTGACGTCACTTAGAGACGTAATGGGATAAATTTCTTTGCCTACCACAAAAAAAGTGGGTGTCAAGTCAACCAAAGAGTGCCAACGAATTGTCAAACAAACATCTCGCCCGTCACTCACATCAGTCCTAACCTGACTAAAATGAAATTATTGGTTATTAGCAAGGTATGATTTAAAAATCTAATTGTTTTTCTTAATGAGAAGCAAATAGAGTTTCAGACAAAACACGGATGTGGCTACATCTAGGCTAGTATATTTTAGTTACTTTCATAGTGTCATGTCCTATGATATCTTGTTGTGGGGGAAAGCAGCGGATATTCAAACTATTTTTAATTTACAGAAAAGAGCTATTCGAGCAATTTATAATTTAAAACGCACAGACTCCTTAAGAGAGCTTTTTAAAGAAATTGACATACTAACTGTAGCTAGTCAATTTATTTTCGAAAATATAATGTATGTACGCCAGAACCTTAGAAAATTTCCCAAACTTAGCGATAGCTGTAATGTTAACCTATGAAATAATCACAGACTGTGTGCGCCCCGTTTTAGACTCGTGAAGGTTAGCAATTCTTTCAAGGGTCAATGCATTCTCTTCTACAACAAGATACTCTGGAGATCTTGAAATTGCCATTTGAGCAATAAAAAACCATGTTAAAGCGACTTTGTCAAAAAAGGGATATTACAATGTTCAAGATTACTTAAATGACGGGACTGTATGGGGTTAATCTGGCTCAACAAATATCTTGCTGTTAATAATTTTGTAATGATTTATTCCTGTTTATTAATTATGATAATGACATAAGTATATATATTTTGTATTAGTTAAGCACAACCTATTATTAAAAGAGATCTAAAAATCAACCTGTGGGAGTTTCTACGGCTTCTCTCCCACAGTGGTCCAACGTAGAGAAGTGGCAAAAAATGACGATTGCTAAGTATATGTAAATATCTACGGTACATATCTGCGAGAAGAATGGTGATGTCAAGTGAACGCAGGATATCTCAAGAATTATTCGCTGCTTTGTATGGGCTGCTTGGATCAAATGGTAATGATTGCTTTTGGGCTAATAAATTTGCGGGATGATATAATAAAAATACACTAAATTTCTAAGAATATACATGGTATTATTTATACAAAATATTTACTAGAAATATAAGGTCCTTACATATGAAATTGGCGTTTTACATGGGAGGAACATAAAGTCGTTTTTTTTTAAATATAATATATTTATTTAATCAAAGTATGTACCTTTGCTATCTATACACTTTTGCCATCTCATAGGTAGTTCTTCGATCCCTTTACTAAAAAAAAAACATTCGGACGGGAATCAATAAAATCTTTGAAGGCGGTTTGGACTGCCCCATTGGAGTTGAATTTTTTTCCTTTCGAGAAGTTATCCAAATTTCTAAAAATAATGGTAAACTGTTGGAGCAAGGTCCGGAGAGTACGGTGGATGTCTTAGACATTCCAATTGAAGCTCCTCTAATATGGTAGCCGTCTGTTGTGCAGTGTGTGGTCTAGCGTTATCATGAAGCAGCAGTGGCCTAGAGCGATTGACCAGCGTCGGTTGTTTAGCAGCTAGCTTTTCCATCATGATTTGCAGTTGCTGACAATAGACATCTGCCGTAATCGTATGGCAAGATTTAAGAAAGCTGTAGTGAACGACACCAGCACTAGTCCACCACACGCACACAAGTAACTTTTTTGGAGTCAATTTTCGCTTGGGGTATGGTTTGGCTGGTTCGGCAGGGTTCAGCCATTGCTATGAGCACTTCCGATTATCGTACAGGATCCACTTTTCATCACAGGGAATGATTCGATTTAAAATCCTTTCATTATTGTGCCGGGTGAGTAATGCAACGCAGCAGTCAATGCGCGTTTGTTGATTTGCTTCACTCAGTTCGTGAGGTACGCACCTTTCAAGCTTTTTCACCTTCCCAATTTGCTTCAAGTGGATTAAAACAGTTTTATCACTAACACCGCAGCCTACAGCTGACTCGGACGTGGTTGCGATGGATCCGCTTCCACAATAGCCTTCAATTCTCATTATCAACTTTGGTCTCCGGCCATCCACGGGGGTTGTTCTGCAGGTCAAAATTTCCAGAACGAAAACGTTGGAACCAAAAACGCACTGTGTTTTCTATTGCGGCACCGTCGCCATACACATCATTAATCCTTCGAGCCGCTTCTGTAGCACTGGTGCCACGGTAGAACTCATACTCGTAAATAACGCGATATTTCAAGTTTTCCATTTTGTAAGCTGAGTGACGCAAGAAAAAAACAATTGAGGAAAAAACAAATGAATTATAATTTTAGAAACACAAATACATCAGTAAATAGCGTATACAGCTTCCAAATTATTCCAAATTCAAATTTATAAATTTGAATTTGGAATTCCTAACCATAGAGGAGATATTTGAGATCAAATTGGCCAGTACGGCGAAACGCCAATTTCATATGTAAGGACCTAATATTATACACAAAATAGAAGTTGTGCCGCTGACTCAGCATTGATACTACCAGAAGTACCACCGGCAGTACCATGGGTAGATAGATAGATGATGAGATGGGTCTTCTGACTATTTCACCTAATTCCCAGTGTTTGAGCACCAGTTACTGTTGATTCAGCCGACTTCCCTCCCCAAATCTCCTTGTTCTTGAGTTGCTATTATAGGCAGACTGGGTTTATAACATTACATAGCGGCACGCCTTTTCCCATACGGGGTGGCAGAGGCACAATTGAGCCAGTTATTCAATACTCCATTTTGCGTGACAAGGGGCTAGCCCATCGCCGAAGCTATGGAGTAATGAAGGTTTGCTAACGATGTTTTCCATCACCGTTAGAACGTCCGTATAAATGTACTAAAGATAAACTGATTATCTTGATTATCATTAGTGAATGGTCAGGAATCGAACCTGCATCTTCTATGTGAGAAGCAAGCGTAAAACCCATTAGACCACGGAGCTCTTTTTTTCTGAAATAGTTTAGGTTACTTGACGATCTGAATATATTACTACAGTCTTATTTTCAGTACCCGATGTTTCCTTTAGGGCAGCAGCATATACCATCATGGCGTCGATTTCCACTTGGAACTCGCTGGAGTCCCCGAGGCAATTGATTTGTCTTGTCCGTTACTATTCAAGATACATTAACTGTTGCTTACGAGCACTCGTTTAGGTTAAGGGCAATACGTTTGTGGAATGCACTTCCTTGCGCTATAAGGGATTGCAAATCCTTGTTCTCTTTTAAGAAAAAGTTGAAACAGCATCTCCTCTCTTCCGCATAGTGGGTATCTTATAGTATGTATGTGTATCCATGTATTTATTGTATTCTATTAATTTATTTTATAGTAAGTGTGTAGGATGTATTGTGATTTATCTGATAGTATATTGACTGTATTTCTTTCTTTTAACTCTCAATTGTACACTAGGACTACCTCTCTATAAATATTTTTTCCTTTCCTCACAGGTTAGCTGTAAGAAATTTCTTTTTAGAAATAAGCTCACCTTTGCTTATTGTTCATTATATTTTTTCCATTGTGTTTTATGTGCAATAAAGAATTATTATTATTAACAAGCTACTGCTAGTTTTGTGCTCTTATTTCTTGAAACATCCGTGAAGCAAGTAATCGCCGGTTGATCTATTTCTATTACCCAATTTCTCTCGTTCCTACATGGATTCGATATTTTTCATCAAATAGTATTTCTTTATCAGTTCATTATAACCACAGGTATATCGTGATATATGTGATCAAAGGTCCGCTTCTCAAGCCAACATAAAAGCAGCGGGGAATGGTTGCAGCCACCTTAAAATTAAAATAATTGGTATTATTAATGTTGCAAGAAAAGATTTGTACAGTAATATATCAAATGGGATTGTTTTTAGGGTTCCGTACCCGAAGGGTTCCAAACGGGACCCTATTACTAAGACTCCGCTGTCCGTCCGTCCGTCTGTCACCAGGCTGTATCTCACGAACCGTGATAGTTAGACAGTTGAAATTTTCACAGCTGATGTATTTATGTTGCCGCTATAACAACAAATACTAAAAAACAGGATAAAAGAAATATTTAAGGGGGCTCCCATACAACAATTCTTTCAATACCACATACAAACTTATGGATGCACCTGGTTACGTACATGGAGTGTGAAACTAACCGCACCAATAACTTTGTAAACAATATTTTGCTGTGTAAAATCCAAACTATTCACTCCACACCATCGCTTCCGTTGAACGGTGGTACGGAACCCTTCGTGCGCGATTTAGACTCGCACTTGACCGGTTTATATTTATTACTGTTTACAAACAAATAGTTACAATGAAAACATTTCTAAGAAACTTAAGCTAGCCCGGGGCATTGTCTCCAGCACGCCGGCCGCATTTCCCTGCTGAATTGCCATGCTCATGCAGCCTTTGGGCGAAGTAGGAACCTGCCCCTAAGTCGCCACACACACGACTATTTTTCTAGATAGACATAGACATCATTTATTGATAATATTCATTACACGTCATGACATGAATCATAATTCAATGTTATGTACCTAGTATAAATTGATACCTAGGGATGTTTATATTACTTATTTCTATATAATAATAAGCATTTGCTAACAATTTTAAAATAACTTACACGCAGTAAATTAAATAAGTCAGTATATGTCACAAAAAAATAAATAATAAAACTGTAAATAATAATGTCAATGGTAATTGTAAATTATTATGTCAAATTATGTGACTAGTTCACTAGTTATGTACCTAATGCTAAAAACTCATCATAGCTGTACAGGGACTTCTCAATAAGCCATGTTCTTAATTTACATTTAAAGATGGACACACTCGGAGCATCAGTGATAGCTCCAGGTAGCTTGTTGTACACTACCGGACCCATAGCGTGGATTGTTTTTCTAGTTTTTTCCAGTTTGTGCGCGATTGTAGCTAATTTGTTGGAGTTGCGCGTTTCGTACCTATGCCCTTCTCCAAGTCGTTTGTATAGGTGAATATCTCTCGCACATACGTGGCCACTTGGAGAATGAGTAGGCTAGGCAGTGTGAGAATCTTAAGTTGTTTATCTACACACGTATCATAAACCCTCTTTACTGCGTTCAAAAACCGCACGTTACGATCAGCATTATGTTAAACTACTTGGTAAAACCTCGTTTCGTATCTGGAAAACTACAAATTATGGTCATTATGTGTAGTTTTTCTACATATAATGACATTCAAATTTCGAACGCCGACGCCCGCCTGCAAGCCGTCCCTAGTTTGTCTGTGAAGTTGGTACTAACATTCAAATTTCGAACGCCGACGCCCGAAGTTGGTGCTACAGAACAAGCTAAACAACTGCAGAGCCACAATGCCGGTCAAACATGCGGTTCCTGAACACATCAAAGAGAGCTTATGATATGTGTGTAGATAAACTAGTGAATGTAACTGTACATAATTAGGCATTAAAACTCTCGAGTATTAATGCCCTCTATTATGTAGCAGTCACATAAACTACTATTAAAGTGCGTGTTTAAAGAGCGATATATCTTTCACTATTCCTTTAGTGTCTGACGACCATGGCCCGAACGTTTCCACTGCAAGTGCCGCAAATATGTAATTGCTTTTCAAAAAAGCGTATTTGCGGCACTTGCCCAATTGGACCATATACCAAATTGCATACCTATGACCACACCAAGTTCTTAAGAATAATTTTTATTTTATTTTTTTATTTTATTAATTTAACAAAAATCCACAGCCGTTCAAATACAATAAACTTATAAGTAAACTTAGAATTGAGCCAATTAAGGATTTTACTATGTAGAACTTAAGATATAAAAGACATTAATTTTTGAAATACAGTAGGTACAGTAGGTAAAATTTGTTGCTCCTTAGCACTACCAGGGAGAACTTGAAGGGCTGTAGAGACCAAGTATTTCCTTCGGACGTGAACGGAGCGACTGCTACCGGAATATACAGAGCGCGGTGATTGGTGTCAGGAGCTGTCACTCAAGCGACTACCATTGGTGAAACTTCGAATCAAATCAAATGAAATCAAATGTCTTTATTACTGTAGATATTTGCATATACTTAGCAAACGTCATTTTTTGCCTATTCTCTGCATTGGACCACTGTGGGAGAGTAGGGCGTAGAAACTCCGATTCGTCGGAACGTTCGGTTGGAAACGAGATATGTCGAGAAATATATATTTTTTGTTCTTAAATTAAGAGTGAGTTTCCACTGAATCATGAATATTGTACAAGCGCCTTTTCCCATCCAGGGCGGCAGAGACACAGTAGAGCCCATGTTTAGCCAGTTATTAATAATAATAATAATACTTTGGACACTATTTACACACATTGATCTAGCCCCAAACTAGGATTCCCTGTATCTTGGTTCTAGACAACGATACACATACTTATATAGATAAATATTATACTTAGATAGATAAACAACCATGACTAGGGTACAAATGAATTGAATTAACGGTGCGCAGGCGCAGCTGGTAAGTGATCTGACAAGATATCTATAACATATAATGCATGAAAAAGATAACTTGGTTCTTGAACTGGTGTAAGTCTTTACCCTGTTAGGAAGAGGATATTGCTCAAAAACTTCGATTAATTAAATGAATCGATACACTCTTCAAACTTTTGTGAATTGGAGGCAGAAAATTTGGATAGACTTTGAGATTCTTTTCGATTCTTACCGATTGTTTTGGTAACATCCCTGGTGTTAAAGTGGTTTTTATGAAGTTTTAGGTTGTCTGTCATATGCCTTCTAAGATTCTATGAACTATTGAATGGTGAAACAACAATAACATTTATATACAGGCACATACATTGAATCGCCCCACACTAGGATACCTTGTGTCGAGGGAACCAGAAACAGTCACATCTGTAATGTCGTTCATAATTTTAGATTACTTTCTACAGAAAGTAATTTAAAATGTCGTCTTCTACTTGAGTGACAGCTGATAGTGTCCACAAAATAGCGATTGTGGTTCTATTACATAATTATGATGATGATGACAATATCAAAATTAACAATAACATGAACAACAACGAAGTAACGACTTCATCGCTATAGTCATGGGAGCAAGTCTAGACAGACTGATTACTTTTTTGCGGGCAGTACGGCCGTGTGTGAGTAAAGACAGCGATAGTGTGCAAGTGAGAAAGCATGATGATGGACGACATTTTCGATTCCTTTCTCCATTGAACGAGGTAATAAACACCCAAGAGTTCTTTGTTGTTATTCTACCACAGCCGAGGTTCGAAGCCGGGATCTCTTGCTTGGAAAGCAAAGCCTCGATAAACACCACAGAGGTCGCATCTACATATATTTACTAAACGTACTCACCGCTCAACAAGGAATACTCCTTGTTGAGCGGTGTCAAAAGCAGTGCAATGCAATACTGCATTGACACTTTTGAAAACCGTTTCTCCGAGCTTGACATCTTCCTCTTAAACCGCCGCGCCCATTTCTCATCGCAAATCAGACGGCACTTTAAGACACCTCTACTTAATTTAACAGATTAACGCCCGTTTTCTGAAAGGAAAATTAGCTGTGACAACTTGTTAAACGAATTTCAGCCAATCACACGCCGCTATTTTGAATAAATGATCGATTAACCGCTTGTTACATTTGACCACTCTTTCGGAAACTGGGGGTAACCGGTTTACATACATTCTATACATACACCACTTTTCAAATTTCCATCGCAACATCCCACACGCACAAACACACACACACACACACGCACCATTCTACACGCAGCGCACCCTTTAACTCACTTGCCAGTGTAATACGTTATGTACCTACTGATTGCTTACTCTGTATATGGTTGACATCTTATTTTTTTTTGGTTCGTAATTGGCATTCCACGATTTATATTATTATTATGATCATTACGTTTATGACTGCTGTGAAACAACTGATAAATAAATAAATAAATATGGTCGTAGCGTGGCATGAAATATCAGATGACGCGCTTCTATCATGATATTTAGATTGGCGCCCGACCTGTCATACAAATGGTGTAAGGCTAATCGTGCTCTCAACTTGCCTCTGTTAGGAAAAGGCTTAACCTTCCCGCTCGCGTAAGCACTCCCTCCATACGATCGACGACAGATCATATAAAACTCACAGACTTGCGCAGGCACTCGCCGGAAGCCGCCGTGTGGAAATATTGATCATGTGCGAACCCCATACTTTTTTTGTCGCTGGTTTTACTGACCGGAAATAAAGGAGTAATCTACCTTATCACACATGATTGGTCGAGAGACAAATTTCAAAAGAAAAGCTCTCTATCGCGCAGGGAGACCTTCAGTACAATGGATTTTTAAAAGAGCTGCACTCTATTACCATGGCATAAGGTTAACATTCGCGATGCATTTTTCCATTTTCGCCGCCATGACAGCTCGGCTTTTTATCGCCACGTCACCGTAAGGTTGTCAAAACCGTTAGTTGATAATTTGACGGTTTTTTTTCTCGTTAGTTGGCCAACTATCGACAGATAGTAAACTGTAGCGTACTGCTTACTATATGACGCGTTAGTTGATAAGCTTGCGGTAAAAACCGTTAAATAATAAACGGGTTTAAACTTAAATGAAATACCAGGGCAAACACTGCGGTAGCTTAGGTGAAGACGACGACCCGAATGGCCGAGTCGGCAGTGACCCTGCCTACGAAGCCAAGGGTCCCGGGTTCGAGTCCCCGGCAGGGGCAAATATTTGTTAGATGAGAACGGACGTTTGTATCCTAGTCATGGTTGTTTATCTATCTATAAGTATAATATTTATCTATATAAGTATGTTATCGTTGACTAGTACCCGAGATACAGGGAATCCTAGTTTGGGGCTAGATCAATGTGTGTAAATAGTGTCCAAGGTATTATTATTATAAGACTAGAGGGGGCGAGCGCAGCGAAGCCCCCGAATAGTCTTCGTGTTAGGTTGCCATGTAAGAACAAAAGAAACGTAAATTCTAAACCTTGTCGGTCTGGTTTAATAACTGTCGATAGTTAATCAACTAACGCGTTAGTTTATCAACTAACGGTTTTGACTAACTTACTGTGACAGCCACATCGCTCGGGCTTTGAACTGCAACGGAAATAGTTAACGCTTTGCTACAATAATAATAAACAATGTCTGTTGGTGAAAAGCTGAACTTCTAACATACAAACTTATGAATGCACCTGGTTAACTACAAAGAGTGTGACAGTAGCCTCGCCAATAACTTTGTAAACTAAATTTTGCGATCTAAAATACAACCTATTGACTTTTTACCAAAATTATAGAGCTCATGTCACTCTCGCGGTCTTCCCAAACCCAACGACACCTCATTTGTGAAAAATCGTCAAGCCGTTTTGGAATTTGTTTTTTTACATCCTATAGATCCGCCATTTTGAAAAAATTCCAAACTACAAAAAAAACCATGCTCACAAAATTTCACGGGAATCGGTTGAGAAATGCGACCTTTAGGGAGAACAACCGGTTACCGGACAGACGGCCAAAAAAAATCATTTTGCCGATGCTGAAACGGAGTCGCTACGCCCCCTTCGCTCGCTCGGTCAATAATACATTTTGAATATTCCACACACTCTTACACTTGCTGACACACGGCAAACATGTCCGAAAAAGGCGTGACACTGTGGTCACGCCTTCCGTCGGTCACGTTAGCCGTGTGCCAGTAATAAACATTTACCATACAGGCATATACATTTCTACTGGCCCCACACTAGGATATTACCCTGTGTCGTGGGTACCAGAAACAGTGACGTCACACATTTATTTATTTATTTATTTATTTGTATATTAACGAAACAAACAGTTAGCAAAATTACTTACGAAAAAGTTAAAGTTATGGTGTTAAAATAAACCTACAGTTTCGATTAATTACTAGTTTGAATTTTACATAAAAAATGCACAAAACAAATTAATCAACCAACTTACATAATTTCACCATCACTATTTAAAATTTTAGTGGCACTTTGCTTAAACACATTAAGAGACACATTAAAAAGATCTAAATCAGAAAAGCTTTCATTATAAACTTTAGAGGTTCTACGGACAAACGAATTACCAGTATAGTTAGTACTACTTGAAGGAACAACTAATAGGTGTTTTCTATTTCTAAGACGAGGGTTAGGCACACGAAATCCCACACTCTGTAATAAGACTGGACAGTCGGTAACATTATTTACAATTTTATATAGAGTTAAGGCATCTGTCACCTTGCGACGTATCTCAAGTGAAGGTATATTATAACGTGAGGAGCACATTTTATAATTATCGAAGGCATGGCGCACACGATAGTCAAGAGATTTAAGGAACTTGTTCTGAATTTTTTCAATTCTATCAATATGAATTTGAAAGAAAGGGTTCCAGACAGAACTGGCAAATTCTAGTACACTTCTAACATAGCTAAAATAAAGAATCTTGTATGAGCTTGCTAAGTTGAAAGGCTTACCCATCCGCAGGATAAAACCAAGTTTTTTATAGGCATTATTAACTATTTTGTTTATGTGAGGAACAAAACTGAGCCGAGAATCCAAAGTTATACCGAGGTCACGGATTTCATCAACCTTAGCAAGTTTGGTGTCGCTGATGCTATAATCGAAATCTGTTTTTCGAAGTTTCCTAGTAAAAGATATAGTGTAACATTTTTTAGGATTCAGGAACAGATTGTTTTCTGTACAATAACTTAACATACTATTTATATCACTTTGGAGTAGAAGACAGTCATCGATGTTTGATATGTTTTTGAAAATTTTAGCGTCGTCAGCATAAAGGAGAAATTCAGAGTGTTTAATGGCAGATCCAATGTCGTTGACATATAAAATAAAAAGTAGAGGTCCCAAATGAGACCCTTGTGGGACCCCCGAGCTAATAGTCTTATAATCGGAGACGAAACCCTTTAGTGCAACTGCTTGCATTCTATTCTCCAGGTAGGAGAGAATCCAACGGAAAAGATCACCGTGTATACCAAAGTTCCAGAGTTTGGAAAGCAACGTAAAGTGGCTAATTTTATCAAAAGCTTTTGAAAAATCTGTATATACGGCATCTACTTGAATCTTTTGATCCATAGAATTAAGTAAGAATTCAGTAAATGTTAAGAGATTAGTATCAACACTCAGATCACTACGAAAACCATGTTGAGCCCCAGATATATGATGCGAAACAAGTCGAGATAGTTGATCGGTGACAATCTTTTCAAAAATGTTTGCTAGTGAACATAATTTAGATATGGGTCGATAATCAGTAATACTATACGGATCATCTCCTTTTGGAATAGGAGTGATTAGAGCCCGCTTCCAAACGATAGGCCCCTCACTCAAAGACTTTTAAATAAAATTGTTATGGGGGCTGAAAGATGCTCGGCACATTTAGAAATGAATAAAGGATGAAGCCCATCGGGGCCAGCTCCCTTATTAGAATTAATACCGCTTAGATATTTAAATACCAGTTTTAAATCAATGTTAATAGAGTTTATGTCAACTACAGTACAAGAAGGAGGGGGTAAAGTCAAAGAATCGCGGGACAAGCGCGCAGCTGGCTAAAATACGGAGCCAAAGTGCCTATTAAAGAGATCACAGATTTCGGAGCCAGTGTTAGCCGAAATGTCACCTAAGCTCATCTTGTGTGGTATGTCATTACACGAGGAAACACTCTTTATGTAAGTCCAGAAATATTTTGGGCACACTTTGATTTTATGTTCAGAGTAACTAATATACTTACGATAAGATTCACGCTCAAGTTTCTTTAGCCTTTTTCTCAAGATAGAAAATGTGTGATAATCGTATTGACTGCCGTAAACCTTATACTTCTTGTGAAATTTGTGCTTCTCGCGCTCCAGCTTAATTAAACTTTTGGAATACCAAACAGGATACTTTCTAGATTGTGAGGAAGAGCGGAAAGGTACATGTAAGCTAATGAGATCATTTATAATATTATAAAAGGTATTTATAGCTTCTTCAGTATCTATGTCACTCAACTGGCTGTCCCAATCAACACGAGAGAGTGCATTATTTATTAGATCATAATTAGCTAAGTTAAAATTTGTCAATAAGGCAGGAGATGACCCTAAGGTTATGAATGGCTGAGTGTCAAGTTCAAATTCTAAGGCATTATGATGGTCATGATCTATAGGAGTGAGCGGATTTAGACATTCTCTGACCAAACAAGGCATGCTACTTATCACAAGATCTAATAACCTACTATTTTTATTTTTAATGGAATTATATTGTTTAAGATTAGTTAGAGATAAAAAATCTGAGATAAGACATACCCTAGGGCTAGAATTTGTATTCAAGTTCAGAACTAAATTTGAATTCGATTTACTGAAAACCCAGTCAGCGTAAGTTATATTGAAGTCACCCACTAAGAGAAATATATCGTTAGGATTACTCAGAACAAGATCCTGGCAAATGGTGAAAAACTCCATGAGGCGAATAGAAGCATGCGATATTTAGGTACTTAGATGTTCGAGCCCGAATAGGTATCGCAATCCACAGGCACTGGGAGCGGGCACACATATAAACATTGAAGACCTGGGGTATTTTTTATCACTCCCCCCAGCCAGGGATCGAACCCGGGACCTCTCGCCACGGAGAACGTTTAGTTTCTAATGTTTAGCCATTAATCAAAGGCTAGCATTTAATCGCACATCAAAAATACTGATTTGCATAAAGGATCAACAAAAACACTTTTTAGGTTTTAAGTATTTTTTGGTGTTCCAACATGTTCAACCTAACACGAAGGATAAAAGGGGATCCTTCACCTAAGCTACCGCAGCATTTTGCTCTGATATTTGCTATGCGAATCAGTATTTTTGCATGTGCATATTTCCCTTTATCAATATAATAGAAAAAGGGATATTACAATGTTCAAGATTACTTAAATGACGGGACTGTTTGGGATTAATCTGGCTCAACACAGATCTTGCTGTTAATAATTTTGTAATTATTTATTCCTGCTATTAAATGCTAATAATTAAATTTTTCATATTTGTATTAGTTAAGCACAACCTATTTTTAAAAGAGATCCTAAAATTCATCTGTGGGAATTTCTACGCCCTTCTTCTCCCACAGTGGTCCAATGTAGAGAAGAGGCAAAAAATGACGTTTGCTAAGTATATGTAAATATCTACAGTAATAAACTACTTTGACTTTGACTTTGACTATCAAATACTCCAAACTCTTTAATCTTCCAGTCTTCACTATTCAGTATGACTAAAAGCACATCCTCTACTCAAATAAAATGTCATAATGTACTGATGCTGTAAGTTACCGAGCGAGACACTGTAACAGCACAAATTTGAGTTGCCGTCAAATCTTGAGGAGCCGGCTCTGCATCTGGGCCTGAGCCCACCAGAGGTCTGGGGCGACTGGTCTTGTTGCCCGCATTTGTGGGGATCAGGGGTCAGCTGACTTATCAACGCTCTTTAATTGATGCTTTACGGAGAGGCGAAGGGGCGTAAACTGGAATTTTTGATTATAATGTGAACAAACATAGAATAGAGGATGACATTTAATTAGGTGACCATTTGGGGAATGTTAGTACCCATAATTAGGAACAACTTTTCCCGAAGTTTAAACGAAAAAAGATCGGGTGTCCCATTAGTTTCTTGTAATCGGCTGCTTGGGTCATTTTTTTTTAATTTTATGACTTTTTCATATAATTCTTGGGAAAAGTTGTTCATATTGATGGGTATTAAAACTACCCAAAATATGAACAGCTTCATATTTTTCCTTACCCAAAATGGGTAAATGATCACCAAAAGTTGCAGAAAATATCAGGGCAAAATACTGCGGTAGCTTAGGTGAATTAGTGTTAGGTTGAATATATAAGAACAGCAAAAAATACTTAAAACATAAACGTAAATCATCGTCCACAAAACATGAAAAGATGTTTGGTGATCATTTATCAAAACACAATTTGGTGGTCGTTTACTAATTCTGGCGGGTTATTGGTAGTAAAATAGGTGCGGTGCGTTTTTCGTGATCGTTTAAACATAAGCCATTTACAAATATATTTGTAAGTGTTAGCGGTCATTATAGGATCGGTAGGCCAATCGATCCAAATCGTATGGAGAAGTGGAATATAAAGTCAATCTTCGTTCTTATCAAATCGATTTCTAAGTTATAATAGAGTGCAGGGTGAGTGGGAGATTTTTGGTATGAATTATTTATATATTCATAAATATCCCATATAGATATACCTAAACCAATATATCTTTTGATTGCTCAAGGTGGAAGGAAAAGTGTTACGGTTATAATTATAATATAATTGCGCTCAAATCTCAGGATTTCAATATAATATAATTTCAAGTTACACCATTCTGTATCTAAAGCTACTCGTAACGTAACTTCGTATGCATTGATAGACCGTCCATTCTTCGTTCGTCTCGACACAGTTACAGTATTCAAGTAGATAACCAAAACAATTACATTAATATTAGAATATTTATCTAAATAACGCCGTTATTATGTTATAAGGTACAGTTGGAAAGGGAATCGGCTGGGCCTGGAATATACTAAATATATAATCACAACGACCTAGCTTGTTTATTCCATATTGCACATATATTCCATGTTTGTTTTTTGAGTGATTTAAAAAAAAATGTGCAATTAGATAAAAAGTGCCGTGTTGTGTTTGCAGATTATGAATATGATTGTGATTACATTTGTGCCTCTGTTGTTGGGTAAGTTTCTCAGCTTATTTTTCTTTGAGATGCTTCATGTTACTTTTTATTTTCTCGATGTCCTCTATCAAAAAGTGAGCCAAGGCCGAATGTCGAAGGAAAGAATCTCCTTTAAATTCCAATTTTACAGAAAAATATCTTTATCGATATGAAAAATGGTCTTCAAATGTATTCCTACGTATTGTCGCACCAGTTTAAACAACTCTGACGATGAAACTGATTTTACCAAAAAACAGACAGGCTTTATTTAAAGTTTTATTTACATATATTATAAAATAAATTAAACTAAACCTACACTAAGGAAGGGTGGGACGGTGCCCAAAACGCTGGCACCGTTGCCTCGCTGTATCGCAATGCTTATGCGTTAGCGATGTTGGTGCCAGCTGTGCGGTCCCCTGACGCTTCGACGTGAAGTGTCTTCCGCTTAGAAATATCTTTTAGGGCTCGTCAAGCATCAGAAACGAAGACTCGTCCCCGAGTGTGGCGTATTTGCGCCGCCTGAGGTCACTGATAGGAAACAGGTTGCCAGAGTATTGACGCAGGTCGCGCCCCACACCAGCGACCTCCCGCTCTGCCAGGGAACAAGCGTCATTCCGTCTGGCCTCTTGCCATCTTCGCGTGCCAGGCAGGCCATTGGGCTCGAGGCAACTGGCAAGAGCCCGACGGATGGTGTCATTAAGACTGGCATGACGCGATCACCGGCTGGCGCTGCGTTGGTCCACTTTAGCACCGTAGTGGCAGCAATGAGTTTCGTTCGTCATTACCCTGAGTCGCAGTCATGCGTCGAGAGTAAGGACGGTACCAAAGATATCTCTTATTCAATGTTCTATGGGTGGTACGGTCAAGCAAGGTACCAATATGTCTTGACGGGATTACGTGGAGCCAGTGCCCGTCTCCTTCTCACTGCTTGCTAGGAGAGGAGCGCGTTCTGCTGAACTACTGGCTGTGTTCGCCAGTTCATTCCTGGTTTCAATACTGAGTAGCTCGCTCAACAGCAATAAGGAGTTTGGGTTTACCGTATAATTTTGCCTCGGCCAGGCTTGCGTCCAGGCCTCTTTAACACAGGGTGAAGAGTTTATGATTTTACCATAGAGATCACATGTGCTATGGGCCGATGACATTACTTTTATTTTATATCCAAAACATCTATGAACTCTTTTCTCTGTATACAATTTTTGATAGTAGTAGTAAGTAATATTCAACTAATATTATAAGTGTGAAAGTAGCGATGTTTGTATGTTTGTGTGTTTGTGCATCAATCACGCTTAAACGGCTGAACACAGAGATAGTTTATAAGCTAGTAACGTATAGGATACTTTTTATCCGACTGCACTTGAAGGAGAGACGACTTCTACGGCGCAGCGGTTGTGGCTCCGCCTATCATGCGAGAGGTCCCGGGTTCGAAAGAAAAATCCCCAGGTCTTGGATGTTTATATGTGTGTGACGTCGCTGCTTTTGGTTCCCACGACACAGGGTTTCCGAGTGTGGGGCCAGAAGCAATGTATGTGCCTGTGCGTAAATGTATATGTTTATGTTATCTCGTTAATTGATAATTCCTAGGAACATGCGATGAAGTTGCGGGCGTCAGCTAGTATCGCATAAATTAGAAATGATGACTTTTTCCATTACTTTCTTGTTCTTATTTGAATCATGATATACAGAATATATGGTAAAAGTATAGAGATCCAGTCCAGTCAGATTCACACTACTTTATACATAATACAGTTGCCTGTATAGTGCATCATTGTAAGTTAGTTGTGTGGATTTGACAGGCCTGGACCGCTATACCCAAGCTTTACCAAATCATGTTTTGAATTCTTTCATTTATTTTTCTGTTGGTAACGTATCACAGATTAGAAAATAATTCAAAACTACTTGGTCACACGCTTTGGTGGGTATGAATAAGTTCAAATCAATATATTTTTGAATTGCCTCAAGCAAAAATGTATCTTAGAAAGCAATCTAATAGGACGATTGTAATGTGTAGACCTTACAATTTATATATATGATTGCCCATAAAAAGTATGTATGGACAATTGCCTGCTCTGAGTGGGTCACCCTGCTGACAGCAATGGCCGAATAGTAGATGGTCCCTGAAAATTTATTTAGAATTTTGACTGTAACATTGCCATTAAAAGGTAGGAATTGCAGGGCATCTCTGGTAACCGAATACAGTATTTGACTCCTAGTAAAAATAGATATTTTTTAGGAACTGTCAAGACGGTAATTTTGTTCACGAGTTCTATGAAATACTAATAAGAAATAAGAAATTTATTTGCAAACACAAGGGTAAAAGGGTTTTTATATCATTATGCAAATAGAACGCCTTAGTCAGCTATTAAATTTTAGCATACAATTTTTTGAGGTTTGTAGTCATTAAAACATAAAGAACCACAAAAGCCAAGGCTGGTTTCACCTACTTTTAAAGTTAAGAAATTCGTCAACAGAGTAATAACAGTTTTGCAGAACCCAATGAAATTATTTACGTTTTAAAGTATTGAACGGCAACGTTTTTATGTTATCCAGTATTTTGTTATAAACAGTTACACACATTGATGAACAGTTGTTTAAATACAGTGATGTTCTTGGCGTGTGATTAAATACGAGCCTGTCCGGGTTTCTAGTGTTCCTCGAGTAATAGTCTTTACAAAAAGCTCAGGATTTGATTTAACGAATTTACCGATTTCAAGTATGTAGAGACAGGGTACTGGTAATATGTTTAATGTTTGCTTACATGACTCATACGGTGCCATACCACAAATAGCACGCACACATTTTTTTCGGCAATAATTACTCTGTTAATTTCTGTCCCGTTACCCCAAATTATCAGACCATATCTTATGACGGATTCTACATAGCCATGATAGGCCATCAATGCGGTTTATTTCTCGGCTGTTTTGTGCAAACGTCTTAGCACAAAAACAAATCTGTTTATCTTATGACAAACTTTATTATTGTGTTCTTTCCAATTCAAATGTCGATCAATAACAATAATTTTCTCTAGAGGAGGCTCCTCTAGAAAAATAGTACTGTACTATAGTTTTTGACGTCTATATTGTGAACAATTTGGTCTACAAGTTTGAAAGCTGCCAATGTAGTCGACTTATCTTTCTGATTTCTTTATCTTTCTTAGTTATGTCGATACTTTTGTCCTACCGTAGTGAAAAAGGCCGTGACAATTTCGAAATATTTGAAAAAAAAATGGAGGAAGCCCACACTAAACTATGTAATAACAGAAAAAAGTAAATTATTTGTGGCGATCTTAATGTAGATTTGCTTGTAGGAACAAAAATGAAACAACGATTAATAACTTTATTCAAATCGTTTAAT
Source organism: Argyresthia goedartella (assembly GCA_949825045.1). Lineage (NCBI taxonomy): Eukaryota > Metazoa > Arthropoda > Insecta > Lepidoptera > Argyresthiidae > Argyresthia > Argyresthia goedartella. Next base: position 1,443,181 of record OX463811.1, on the reverse strand, counting down.
TTTTATCATGTGTTTTTAGAGCCGACTAGATTTATACTTACCAGCCAAACTTCTTAGATAACGGTTTTTGTGGCTGTGCATTCACAAGTAAAAGTGTTATTAACTGCTTACCTTCTGATCAAACAGTTTCAAACAGTTTCATTCCCAATTGCTTATAAGACTGGTCCATCATTTTATAGGCCTTTTACATCCCATAGACTAGAGACGTATACGAAAAACTTAGATATAAATTTGCCAGTATCGGATTTTAATGAACAGAACCCAAACAAAATCTACTCAGACTTCAACATTATTCAGACAGAATTCAATAAAGTTTTTAAATTAAAGAAAGTTAGTGGTAAATCTAAATTTAATGACTGGGCAACGTTTGGAATTCGAAAAAGTAGATTTATCTTGTATGACCTTTATGAACAAAAAACCTATAACTTAATCGAAAATTTCATGACTATGTTAATACATATTCCAAAACTTTCAAGTTGGTTTGTAGAACTGCAAAAACTTTATACATTAATAGAAAAATACAAAAAGTCAAATAATAGAATGAAAACAGATTGGCAAATAATAAACCGTGAAACTGGCAAGTTATACCAAAGGACAATGATTTCTGCCTAAAGATAGGTGATGATGTTGTTAAATCCAGCGCTGATGTTGCTCGAGCTTTTGAAACATTCTTCACCAATATACTCTTACTCACAACAGATCGTCTAAATTCATCTCCATATGAAGCAGAGACTTTATTAAAAAATAACACTAGCGTCAGTAAGGTATATTTAAAATTTCATCATATATAACCCCAGGACATTGTCAAAACGTTTAAATTACTCAACTTAAAAATACGGAAGACCTGTAGGGTATATCAGTCAAAGTCATTGGTTCAGTAATTCTAGTTATAGCCCCACACTTAGCTTATATATTCAATAAATGTGTTGACGATGGGGATTTCCCAGACCTCATGAAACACAGTAAACTGATACCTCTGTTCAAGTCGGGAGATAAGGGTGAACCTTCAAATTTCAGACCAATATCTGTTCTTCCAACACTAAGTAAAATATTTGAAAAGATACTCAATCAAATGCTCTCACACTTCAAACGCACAAAACAACTCCACGCCAAACAATACGGTTTCACTAGGGGTAAATCGCCTACGGATGCAGGTATTACCCTTATATCTCATATTTATTCTGCATGGGAGGCCGCGAAGGATGCTATCGGAGTTTTTTGCGACCTGTTGAAGGCGTTTGATTGTGTTGATCATAATACGCTATTAATTAAATTAAGTCATTACGGATTACGGGTTAGAAATAAAGCGTAGGATCTACTAAGATCATACCTAAGCAATAGAATTCAAAAGGCAGAAGTTAACGGTGTTTAAATTGGCGTTCCACAAGGTTCCATATTAGGCCCTTTCTTATTCTTGGTATATATTAACGATCTGCCTTTCATGGTGGAGAAATTAACGTACATAGTGTTGTTTGCTGATGATACTTCAATGGTCTTCAAAATTTAAAGACAAAAAGGAGAATTTGATGATGTTAATGGTGTACGGTCTTTAACCTTGAATTGGTTCACAATTAATAATTTATTGTTAAACGTTGGTAAAACCAAGTGTATCAAATTGTTACTTCCAAATGTCAGGCAAGTTGAAACCAGTTTAGTGTCAGACAACAGCTCTCTAGAATTAGTAAATGATACTAAATTTCTTGGAATAACCATTGATAGCAAATTGCAGTGGGGACGCCACATAGATAAATTAGCTGGTAAATTAAGTTCTGTGGCTTACGCTGTTAGGAACTTCAGACAAATCACGGATGTGGCTACATCTAGGCTAGTATATTTTAGTTACTTTCATAGTGTCATGTCCTATGGTATGGTATCTTGTTGTGGGGGAAAGCAGCGGATATTCAAACTATTTTTATTTTACAGAAAAGAGCTATTCGGACAATTTATAATTTAAAACGAACAGAATCCTTAAGAGAGCTTTTTAAAGAAATTGACATACTAACTGTAGTTAGTCTATTTACTTTCGAAAATATAATGTATGTACGCAAGAACCTTACAACATTTTCTAAACTTAGCGATAGCTGTAATGTTAACCTAAGAAATAATAACAGACTATGTGCGCCCCGATTTAGACTCGCGAAGGTTAGCAATTCTTTCAAGGGTCAGTGCATTCTCTATTATAATAAGATACCTCTGAAGATTTAGAAATTGCCATTTGAGCAATTTAAAAACCATGTTAAAGCGACTTTGTCGAAAAAGGGATGTTACAATGTTCAAGATTACTTAAATGACAGAACTGTTTGGGGTTAATCTAGCTCAACACAGACCTGGCTGTTAATAATTTTGTAATTATTTATTATTGCCTGCTTATTAAATAAAATAAAAACATAATTGTATTAGTTAAGCACAACTTTTTTTTAAAAGAGATCTAAAAATCAATCTGTGGGAGTTTCTACGCCCTTCTCTCCCACAGTGATCCAATGTAGAGAAGAGGCAAAAAATGACGTTTGCTAAGTATATGTAAATATCTACAGTAATAAAGTACTTTGACTTTGACTTTTGACTTTGAAAGGCTACAGACTCCATTATCAGTAGGTTGGTTATTTAGTTACGTAAGATGCGATATTTACTGAAAAATGACAGTAAATATTATTGAAATCACATTAATGGTATGATCGTCAGATGATTTTTTCTTCAGAATGAAATCATCTTCGTCACAAATATTCATCGCATTGACGACCCGAATGGCCGAGTCGGCAGTGACCCTGCCTACGAAGCCAAGGGTCCCGGGTTCGAGTCCCGGTGGGGGCAAATATTTGTTCGATGAGAACGGATGTTTGTACCCTAGTCATGGTTGTTCATCTATCGAATTATAATATATATTTACATAAGTATGTGTATCGTTGTCTAGTACCCAAGATACAGGGAATCCTAGTTTGGGGCTAGATTAATGTGTGTAAATAGTGTCCAAGGTATTATTATTATTATTATTATATTATTATTATATTTCCCCCCCCCCCCCCCCCATAAAATTGCTTGGGTGTCCGACGAATACCAGAATCCATGGCCACCTTACCCATTTTGAAGTGTGAGTATTGACTCATTCATTCATTCATTCACTCATTAATTCATGCATTCATTAATTCATTGACTCATCCATCCATTCATTCATTCATTCATTCATTCATTTATTTGTTGACTCATTAATTCATGCAGCAATGGGCTAGCCACTGTCACGCAAAATGAAATATCCCATAAATAGCTTAACATGATCCCAACTTTCCCTCGGTCGTCCTGCCTATTGAAAAAGTGACTTACGTATTCATTATACTCATTCTGTTCTCAGCGCTATCACTAACCACGGCACAGACAACCTCGGGGCTCGAGGTTCTGTTCCCAGCCAAGAAACAATATGAATACGAGATCAAAACCAATATCACCACCGGCACCTTACTGCCGGAAGAGGCTGGGTCCTACTGGACGTTGGAAGGGAAGTTGTCTGTACAGGTCTTTGATAACTACACCAGGGCAAGGATTAGGCTGGGCGATTTAAAGGTAATGTGTCTGAACTGATTTTGAGGACATTTTTTTGTGTTTGACTACCGCTAAAGACAGTTTAAACACACCTTAAGAAAAATACGATCAAGTTACGTAGTCGAAAACGGCAAGATTATTAAGTTATAAGAACTTCTGTGGCGCTCTGGTTGTGGCTGTGCGAGAGATATTAAAAAGGTGTGTGTCATCGCTGTTTCTGGTTCCCACGGCACAGGATATTATAGTATGGGGCCAGAAGTAATGTATGTGCCTGTATGTAAATGTTCATGCGTTTATGTAATTTTATGTTTTTAGTTTTCGTGAGGAAAGTTGTTCGTAATGATGTTTGAATTGTAAAAACTTTAATTCCCTAAAATTTGGTCGGATAATTAGGAGTGAAACCATGTTAAATATAAATCATAGTTTAAGCTACGGCAAAGCAAAGGCAAAGGGAATTGTTAAGATGTTTATCTACACACGTATCATAAACCCTCTTTACTGCGTCCAAAAACCGCGCGTTACGACCAGCATAATGATATACTACTTGATAAAAACTCATTTCTTATCTGAATATTGATACATTATGACCATAATGTATCAATATTGTGTCATATTATGACATTCAAATTTCGAACGTCGACGCCCGCCTGCGTGACGCCCCTAGTTTGTCTGTGAAGTTGGTACTACTGAACACGCTAAACAAGTGCAGAGCAATTATCAATGCCACAATGTCGGTCGAACATGCGGTTCCTGAACACATCAAAGAGAGTTTATGATATGTGTGTAGATAAACTAGTGTATGTAGCTGTACATTTAGGCATTAAATCTCTCGAGTGAAATTATTATGAAACGAGCTTGAGTATTAATGCCCTCCATTATGTAGCAGTCACATAAACTACTATTAACCGTCCTCGGAGGAATGGTTAAATGACGGCCTCTGTAGCTCTGCGGTTGATGCACTGCCTACCATGAGAGAGATCCCGGGTTCGATCGATTCAGAAAAATTAATACCCCCGATCTTGGATGGTTATATGTGTGTCGATGTTTCTGGTTCCCACGACACAGGGTATCCTAGTGTGGGGCCAGAAGCAATGTGTGTGCCTGTTTATGTCTTGAAATCTACCTATCAAGACCCATCACTTCGCCCGCCCTGTTATGTTTTTGTGGCAATTCGGAATTCATATTTTTAATGTGCGTCAAGCATTCCCCAAAATTTGGTTAAAAAAAATCATTATCATTACATATGTCAGCCAAGCTAATTCATTTCTTAATCTACTTTCCAGACCTCCATCATCAATGGCGATCTGGAATACGCTATCAAGATGGACGAGGGACAAAACGGACCATCGTCGAATAAGGTGTTTGATGTCGCCTCGCAGCACTTGACTCAACCGTGGGAGGTGGAGTATCAGGTAATCATCATTATTATCATCATCTTTAGCCCACATTGACCCACTGTAGGGTACAGGCCTGAGGAGTGCCAACCGTATCCAATGAGATCCCGTCGACTTGATCATAGTTATCCTCAGTCTCTGCCTTGGTTGAATAGTACCAAGTATTGGGCCTTGGGTATACGTCGCGTCACGAGTTATGAGCGGTGGCCTTGAATGCGCAGTAGTCACTTTTCAATACTTGTACATATGCGTAGTTATTCCCGCCAACGTTGCCCAGCGCTCTTAATTCGTGGCGCGAGGTATACACAACTCTAAAAAACTTGTGTTTTGAATTTCTGAGTGTCTGTGACGTCGTTGTTGCTGCTAGCGGAGCAATGTATGTGTTAGTATGTTACTATTCATGTTTGTTTCAGGAGGACGGCAACATAAATGATCTGTACGTCAGCCCGGAAGAGCCCCTGTGGGCGACAAACATCAAACGAGCTCTGTCGATTAACTTTCAACTGAAGAGAGGTGTCGGAACTTATTACAATATTGAGGTAAATATTGCTTTTCGTAAACAGGTTTGCACGGGCGGGTAATGGTACCCAAAGAGTATATAATTTACTACGTAAGAATATTCGGGACTTCCGTTTAACTGTCTAAGCGTATTTTGCGCTTCAAACTAGTACCAACACTACAGAAATGACAATAACAACAATACTGCCAACCTTGGTAAAAGTGTAGGGATGTACTGTAGAAGAAATACATTTTATCGATATCGATGTTTTTATATTTCTTGGCGTAAAAATTGTAATCCGATACTAAAATTATATTTTGACGGCTGTTACTAATCTTAATATCCCATCACTATTCAATTTTCAAATTGAGGTTACAAAAATGTTTTAAACTTTTAAATTTCTTCATTTATTACAAAAGGGTAATAAGAACAATATAGATTTTACTTACTGAGTTTCATTTTAAGGAAATTGGGCCATAAGTAAACGTTTTACACCATCATTTCGACCGCTTCGCACTACACATATCTCACACTTTTTATGGTGCATTGCGTGATGCAAGTATCCGTTATATTTACCAACACACAATAGTATGACACATAAAGCACTTATTAGATTACTGTAACACAGTTAAATATCTTTAAGAATCAGAGAAATGAGATTTCCAAACAAATAAATCAGCGCCCTAATCCGCCTTAGTGACTTGACAACAGTTTTTGACATTGACAGAGAGAGACGAACCGAATGAGCGAAAGAGTAAGAACGTTTCGCCATTTGAATTTGCGCAATTTTCATACATTTCTGCATTTATATGGAGTTGCGCTAGGCTGATGGCACCAGGGGGGTTACCACAACGCCTTGTGCCGATTCAGATTAGGAACCTAATTTGATCCGCAAAATTGCCGTGGCCGTCTTAAAACAAGTTTTGGTATTAGGTAGATAAAGCCCATTATGGCGATTTGGAATGGAAATGGTTGCCATGGTGATGTTCTTGTTTTGAACCTAATTTGAATCGGAAAAAGATTGTGGTAATCCCCCTGATCTAAAAAGCTGGTGATGTTGGCGCCCGTCTATCTGTCAGAGTCGTCTTTAACTTTTTCGTAAGCGTCCTAACCTCATTTGAGGTTAATTTTTGCCAGTGTCAAGTGTATTTGAAAGTTATAGAAGTATAGAAGTGTTATTGAACTAAACCTCAAATGAATGAAACTCTTTGCCTCCAACTACGCCAGCGCCACCAAGCGAAAGGGTGAAATTTAATTAGCTGACGTTGGGGAATGATAGCACAGTTCTTCTTCTGAAAAAGTGAAAAATATTTCATTTAGTTCATCCCTCTACCAAAAGATGGCGTTGAAAATGGACTGCCGTAGGTCAATAGCTTTTGACAGAGCGAACGTCTGTCGGCACAGTACTCTATATCGGAAACGTCCTTGGTTCTTTAAGTTTAGGGATCATAAATCGGTCACTTCTTTCATCTGTCGTTTTGTTTTGGGACACTCCTGCACTCCTGCCCATCTCGCAAAAATTAGTATAAGGGATTCATCATTGTGTGAATGTGGCCTAGCTGACGGTAGTCCTGATCATTTGTTCTTTGAATGCCCTATCAATCATACTTCCCTTTACGATCTCCTCCTTTCGAAATTCCCATGTCAGTCAATCTAAACTTCCTTCTCACCTTATCTCACCCATTCTCTGTCAATTTACCTAACCAATTTATATCTATGTAGCTTAAAGTTCTATTTTTATTAAATTATTACTGCTCCACGTGATTTCCAATTGTGCAGGTCTCATCACGTGACATTGGTGAAATTATTGTGGCAACACACGACAGAAGCCATAACCAAAAAACGTAACCTAACTTAACTAAATAAATAAATAAATACTGCCTTGGACACTATTTACACACATTGATCTAGCCCCAAACTAGGATTCCCTGTATCTTGGGTACTAGACAACGATACACATACTTATACAGATAAATATTATACTTAGATAGAAAAACAACCATGACTAGGGTACAAACATTCGCACCCAGGACCTTTGGCTTCGTAGGCAGGGTCTTTGCCGACTCGGCCATTCGGGTCGTCAAACTTACTCTATATATCTGTATTTATTTCCAGACTTGCCTCTACCAGAGCTACATGGACTGCCAAGTGGTGTACGTGAATAACGCACAGAGCACGCACAAATACAACGCCCTGCACATACTGTCTGCGTCCTCAGGCTTCAGCAGTTGGATGTCTGCGCCGATGAACTTCAACAAGGCTGGCCCGGGCGACTATAGTGGACCGGTGAGTTGGACAACATTGAAAACCACATTTTCATATGGCAACAAAGTGGCACTAGATCTCGTATAACTGTTCCATGTTACACAAAATATTTTTGGATTATAGTATACATTTGTCGGTAACAAAACCATATCGCGATCTAAAATACATACTACTCCATCTATCTAACTAAAAGTAAACTTTCTCCGTTGTAGTGATATTAAATGTAGATTGATAGATATCAATTTAACTATATAAAAACAACTTAGCACGTTGGGTATTAGTAAGCTTAGAGCATTGTTATTATGGAAACAAATATATATAATGACTACAAATGTGGTATAATGACAACAAGATTGAAAACCACATTTTAATATGGCAACAAATATATAGCCCGACACCCCTCCATCAACCCGCACTAAGCCAGCGTGGTGGAGTATGGCTCAATCTAACTCGTATTCGGGCATAAAGCGGAGAGAGCACAATAGGATACCCTGTGTCTTGGGAACCAGAAGCAGCGACACAGACAGGTCAGGGGTATGTTGGGTCTGGAGGATGCCCAAGCCTCCGCCGTGCGTCTGTCCGTCTGTCTGTCAGCGGACTGTATCTCACGAACCATAATAGATAGAGAGTTGTTTTTTTTCGTGTAAGCTTGAACATGTAAAAAAAAACAAAAATGGCAACAAATATAATGATCACCAAAATATTTTTTCCTACCCAAAATGGCTAAATGACCACCAAAAGTTGCAGAAAATATCAGGGCAAAATACTGCGGCAGCTTAGGTGAAGGGTAAAGGGGGTGGGCGAAGCGAAGCGATGCCAAGCCCCCTTTATCCTTCGTGTTAGGTTGAACATGTAAGAACAACAAAAAATACTTAAGTACACAAACAAAAAAAGAAGTTTCGCATTCATTTATCCAAACACAATTTGGTGGACATCCGTCCATTTTGGCAGTCATTTCGAATTTATTGGCAGTAAATTTTCGAATTTTTCGGTAATCGTTTAAACACAAGCCTTTTCATTTAATTCATATTCATATATTTATTTGTAAACACTTACATGAGGGTTACAGGTGGAGGTGTAAATACAAGTGGTGTACATACACCTTGAAAGGGTATTACAATGTTTGCCGATGTCTAAATAAAACATTTCAAAATTAGCAATAAAATTAAAATAAAAACTCTACTTATTTTCTTAGGACTGCATGAGTTATATTTATCTATACAGGATGACATTTAATTAGCTGACCATTTTGGGGAATAAAAGTACCTATAAATATGAACAACATTTCCAAAGAAACATATGGTCGCAAATGAAAAAATATTTCGTTCCTCAGTACATTGACCCGATCAGCTGGTTACAAGTTACTATGGGAGACCCAAATTTTTTTTTTGTTGACCATACGTTTCTTGGAGAAAGTTGTTCATAATAAGGGGTACTATCATTCCCCAAAATATGGTCAGCTAATCAAATGTCACCTTGTATTTCTTGAAATCAGTCATAAATTCGCTTAAAGTATAATAGCTTTTGCTTATTAACAGTTATTTTAGTCGAAGGCTAAATGAAGTAATAGTTTGTTAATTTTTTATGTTATTTGGTAGATTATTCTTGCATCTTGCATATTCTTGCATTCTTGCATTTGGTAGATGCATCTTTTTCAAAATGTCAAAAGCAGGCGTCATCATATGATGCTCAAAATGGAGTGCCACAAGTCAGCCTATTTTAATAAAAGTATATTTGTCATGGCTATTAGAATATATAACAAACTCCCACAGTCTGTAAAAGAAATACAAAATATACATACATTTAAAAAGAAAATAAAGGGTCTTCTAACAAACAAGGTTTATTACAGTGTCGATGAATACCTCAGTGATGTTTTATAAAGATGGCGACAATGTATTATTTGCCAGATGCCTAATATAGTCATACATGTAGGTAATTAGTAATTCTACGCTACAGTTGCAAACTGTCTGTTTTGAATATAAGCTTTGATTCTGACACATTTCTTTAGCATTTTAAATAAGTCGATCGATGCTGTTACCCCAGCGCATTATCCCGTAACTTAACCACGAATGAGCGTAAGCATAATGAGCTGAATTTTCATTAGTAAACGGCGAGTTATTGCTATTTGAGGGATTCTGAACATTTTTTTTTCTCAAAGAAGTGAGTATTGATATTTCTGACACATGATACAGGACAACTTTCTCCTTTGTTGTGAAGTGACGTAACCAGGATCACAAAAGACCGGTTTGTTTTAGGGATATTTTTTGAACAAATATTTTTTTGGTGAGGTAGTAAAGAGTGATTGGTACTTTGGTGATATGATTCTGAACAAGATTCAATTTGAAACCAACTTTCTTTTGCAATATTAAACTTGCTTAAGATCTTGTCCTCGACATCCCCTCCAAGTTGTGACCGTGAACTACGCACAGACCACGCACAAGTATAACACCCTCTCCGCGTTATGCAGGGCTCAGTAGTGCACGACCTCTGTGGAGTCCCGGGTTCGATTCCACAAAAAAAAACCTAGGTCTTGGATTATGAGATTATATTAGATAATTACAGTTTGGGTTAAAATAAAATATGAAGTAAGATTTAGTGTGGCAACAAATACAGGACAGGCAATTTATGGACGGATTTATTAAATTTGTAACGATTATTATAAATGTCGATCTCATCACTCGCTTCTTTGTAGCGATGCGCGGTTATGAATGACACTAATGAAATCACTTGATTATGGCAATCATTCTACGTGTTCGAATGGAACACCTAAATCATTCGAATGAATACTTCACAACAACAAACTGCGATGGGCACCGATCGACGAATACTAATCGACGCGCCCCCACTTTTGTGTTCGCCAGTTGACAAAATCATTCAAACAAGAGGGCGACTGTCCGACTTGCAAGCAATATTCAACCGTATGGCAACTTTAAGTTGCAGCCATTACAAATTAGCGATTAGCGATTAGGAAATCATTCATCAAACCTTGTCCAACTCGATTATTCAATATTTTGGCTTGCTTTTCTTTCGGTTATTCGGATTCCGTAAGCAAGATTCAGGCCTATGTTTGATATTTTACAGTACAATACAAACTACAGTGGTTAATAAAATAAGTGGTCATCATTCGATTATTAGGATTAGCGATCGCTAATTTTGTATTCGAATAATAACACTAGTAGTCGTCGGATCATTCAAGTCACAAAATCATTCACTATCGCGCATCGCTACTTCTTTGTTTAGATTATTATAAAGACGACACATTCTAGATATAGGTTCGTTGAATGAAATATTATTCCTATGAACAGATACATTAAAAGGTCTAAAATAACGGGTTATTGTGAAGGGTAGGTGATGATGTTATTAAATTTAACGCTGAGGTAGCTCGAGCTTTCGAAACATTCTTCAACATTGTAACCTTAATCACAACAGAGCGCCTAAACTCAGCAGAGGCTTTGTTAACGTGACGTAGATTTTGAATTGAATCCGCCCAGGATTGAATTGAAGTCTTGGAGGAGTCCAGGAGGATTGAATTGAAGTCCCCAGGACATTGTCAAAATGTTTAAATTACTTAATTTAAAAATACTGAAGACATGTGGGAAATATCAGTCAATGTCATTGGTTCATTCTGGTTATAGGCTAAGCTCATGTGAAAAACACTTTATCTAAAGAGAGATATTATATTTATGAATGATAAGAGAACATGTTGTTAATCTAACTAAATGCAGAACACGCTTATTTTGTACGGTTCCGTCCGTCCGTCCGTCCGTCTGTTACCAGGCTGTATTTCATGAACCGTGATAGTTAGACCAGATGAAATTTTCACAGATGATGTATTTCTGTTACCGCTATAGCAACAAATGCTAAAAAACAGAATAAAATAAATATTTAAAAATAAATCTACAAAAAATCTTTCAATACCACATACAAACCTATGAATGCACCTGGTTAGGTACATGGAGTTTGAAAGTAGCCGCACCAATAACTTTGTAAGCAACATTTTGCTATGTAATATCCAAACTATTCACTCCACACCATCCCTACCATTGTACGGTGGTACGGAACCCTTCGTGCGCGAGTTAGACTCGCACTTGACCGTTTATTATTATTATTTATTCCTGAATATTATATATAATATGTAATATTCGTACTACGTAGTTAAATAAAACCTGTATTTAGTTTTCTAAACATATGCCCACCACTCACAGAAAATAAAGAATTTTGAATTGGATTTAATTGAAAATGACAGATACGAGGACGGATAGGCAAGTAAGTTCTAGACATGGTTCTCAACAACTTTCTCTCAGGTGAACTGTAACAAACCGCGTTTGATGAGTTTTTTTGGTTTAGGGACATGACATTGTTCTATATGTATTCTAATGGTTGGGCTAGTGACGGTTAGGAAATTTTTATGCGACCAATGACAAAGATTTTAGATACATTATCCTGAACACGTTTCCCTTTTTTAACGTAGAACGAACGAGACGAACGTGTATCTGAGTACTGCATCATTTATTCGTTTAATTTCCTTTATTAATTTTCAGCTAGATAACATCGGTACTGCTGACAGGACGTACGAGTTGGACGACAAAATAGGCCTTAAATTCTTGAACTTAAAGAGTGTTTTCCAACACCGGACCGGGAGTCTCATCCTAGCTGTCATTACTGAGTAAGTTTCTCTTTCAAATATAATAAATGTTTCATCGCTCACAATCACTGGAAATGACAGCTTGTATCAAGTAATAGCGTCTGATTGGTCAAACATCATTTTTAGGGTTCCGTCCCCGAAGTTTTCCAAACAGGACCCTATTACTAAGCCTCCGCTGTCCGTCTGTCCGTCCGTCCGTCCGTCACCGGGCTCTATCGGATCAACCGAAATAGGTAGAGAGCTGAAATTTTCACAGAGAGTGTATTTCCATTGGCGCTATAACAAACATGCAGACGTTGCGTAAAACTTGGCAATGTCCTGCAGCTCAGTGTCAGAACGTCACCAGGGCACGCGAGGGGATGATACTATTATCACTCGCCACTACGAATCGTCTCTAGACCAGACGAACATGTCACTGGATGACACTGCTGCCGATATCAGCCTCGCGGTGGCGCCAGCGTATAAAACTCCGGAGCAGAACAATCTTCGTACGCTTGATTCATCTCTTGACAGGTGGGCCGAAATACTGGACACGAAGCTCGATGCGAAGCTTGCAATAATTAGTGATGACCTTAAAAAGGAAATGAACGCGTTTACCGCCAGGTTGCAGCTTGAATTCTCCAAAGCTACGGACGCATTACAAGCTAAAATTAAGGAGCTGGGAGATTCAGCCGATGTCGTGAAGGCCAGGCTAGATGCCCTCGAGCTAGAGAATCAGGCATTAAGGCTTGAGGTTGCAGAGGCAAAAAGGAGTGGGGGCTCACCTGACGCCGAGCTGGAGAAGGAAGTGGTCCAGCTGCGGGCCGAAGTGAACGAGCAGGAGCAGAGCTCACTCCTCAACGACGTGGAGGTATCGGGGATCCCGGAGTACGAGGGCGAGTCGGTGCTGCATCTCGTAGCCGCGGTCGCGGTGAAGCTCGGCGTGTCGCTGGACGAGCGAGACGTAGTAAGGGCCACGCGCGTGGGCCCGCGCAACCAGCAGGTGACTGACGGCGGCGGCAGCGGCAACAAGGCGCGCCGCTCACGCATCATCGTGGTCAGCTTGGCGCGTCGGGTGCTGCGCGACGAGTTCCTGAAGAACGCGAGGGTTCGCCGAGGAGCTACCACTGAAGGCCTGGGCCTTCCACCGCACGTGCCACAGAAGGTTTTTATTAATGAGCGTCTGACCAAGAAAAACCGTGTCTTGTTTGCCAAGGCCCGCAACATGGGGTTCGCGGCGAAATGGCGTTACGTTTGGACCACGGACGGTCGCATTTTTGCCAGACGAGAGAACTTGTCCACCAAATACCGTCTGCGTGTTGAGGCTGACTTAGTCCGTGTTTTTGGGTAGTGCCAGTGTTTGCGCAGAGATTGAATATTTGAATCGCTCGCATTACCAATTTTCACTGTGTTCGTCACTGCTTATAATTTGTTTATTTTTGTGTTGTATAAACTGTCTACAATGTTTTTTCTTGGTAAATAAGTTTTTAAATGTTTTAAACAATTTTGAAACGAAGTCATTTACGTGTGAGGGTTCCGTTGCTGTGTGTGCCCGCGGGGCAGTGGATGGGTTCAGATTACGCACGATGATTGCTATAGTCCCACAGGTTGCTCACAATCACTATTTATCATGTTCGCGTAAATATTATTTAATTAACTGCTATTATCATATAATACACCTATACAATAATGATACTCATAACAAATCACTACATGATTTTCAACAAAACACGCACACTTCTGCTTTATTACACTATTATTTTCTCAAAATCTTATAATACAAAGTTCTTAAAAGTTGGTTTCTGGAACGCGGGTTCTTTAGGTACTGGACACGATGAGCTCATAGTTGCGGTGGAGCAGCGAGCTCCGGACCTATTGGCCATCAATGAGACGTGGTTGCGCCAGGACGACGTAGGTTACGCCCCCGACATCCCGGCTATAGACTGCGACATATCGCGCGCCCGCGCAGCGTCAGACTGGCGCGGAGTGGTGGGGTGGGATTTTATGTGAAGATAGGTATAAAGGCGAGACTACACTCCCATCCAGAATCCACCGTTGGTGTCGAACAGATGTGGCTATCTATGAATGTAAACGGTATTAAAATTATTATTGGAACCGCCTATCGACCACCGTGGATGAATGTTAATACTTTCTTTGATGCACTTACCGATTCTTTATCTAGTTTTTCCCATTTTGATAAGGTAATACTATTAGGCGATTTTAACATAGATTTTCTTGATACAGGCAACAATATGACATGTAAATTACAACAATTCCTAGCGTACTCCAATCTGGTAAATATTGTCGATAAACCGACCCATTTTACTGACCATAGCGCAACCCTAATTGACTTGGTCTGTACGGACGTAACTCTTACTTCAATATCAGTTGATCACATTCCTGATCTCGGGCATCACACAATTGTAACCGCAAAAGTTAAAATTAAGAAAGATAAACCTCCTGTTCGCACTGTCATGTATAGACCATTTAAAAATATTAACATGGTAACATTCGACAATGACCTGCAAAATATTAACTGGAACGTGATTCTACACTGTGACAATGTGGACCTTATGGTGTCGACCTTCAATGAGTACCTGCTAGCACTTTATGATAAGCATGCACCAGAGCGTAAAATGATAGTCAGGGAAGTGTCAAAACCGTGGTTAACCAGTAATGTTAAGTACATGATGCAACTTCGTGATAGGGCACCCGATAAATATAAGCAATCTCGACTTCCGGTTGACAGAGACCAGTATAAATCTTTGAAACACCTTGTTGCTGTCAGTCTTTACTCAGAAAAGAAGGCATTTTAATATTAATAATAATATCGGAAATCCTAAGAAGCTATGGCAAACTCTTAAGAATACAGTTCTTCCCAAGAAGTACAACGAATTGCCAGAGCATCTGAACGATCCAAATGAGATGATCACCCACTTCCTCAATGTGCCTGGAGACAATGGTGTTACGATATCTAATCTTAGTTACTTCGAGCATCACAGGTATTGTAACGCGACTTTTCAGATGCACCCGGTCAATGAGAGCGAAGTGGGAAAAAATATTTTAAACATCCCATCAGAAGCCCGCGGTAGTGATGGAATAACTAGAAGTATGGTTCTATTTACGCTACCTACAACTCTTAGGATCATTACAGCTATTGTGAATCGGTCAATCACCACTTTTACCTTCCCAGGGCTCTGGAAAAAATCGACTATTCGGCCAATTCCTAAAAATAATGACCCGAAAAATGTGACTGATCTTAGACCGATAAGTATACTACCATACTTATCCAAAGTTTTGGAAAGGATTATATGTAACCAGATCACTTCATTCCTGGAAAAAAAATGGGATTTTGCCTAAGTTGCAGTCAGGGTTTAGAAAAGAACGCAGCACAACCACTGCCTTACTAGATGTCGTGGATAATATCCTAGCTTCCCAGGACAAGGGTTTTGGTACTATACTGGCATTACTGGACTTTTCTCGAGCTTTCGACTATTTAAATGTAAATATGTTGCTGTCTAAACTAAATTACTATGGCTTTCATATTGAGTCGATAAAGTGGATTGAGAGCTATCTTGTCTATCGTTACCAACAAGTTGTTATTAGAGGAAAGGATGGATCTAGTATCTCATCTGATTGCATACTCTCTGGAAGAGGCGTCCCTCAGGGGTCCATTCTGGGACCTATACTATTTATTTTGTACAGTGCAGATATAATAGGTTGCATTAAGCACAGTAAGTGCCATTTATATGCTGATGATCTTCAGTTGTATATAGATTACAATAAAGATAACATCGAAGAGGCCGTCAGAAATATAAATGAGGATCTCGCTAAGGTGTCCCTCTGGTCTGCCAAAAATGCATTAGTTTTAAACCCATCGAAGTCAAAGTACTTAATTATTGGCTCAAAAACACAAGTAAAATCCATAATTGACTATGATCCCGAAATTTCAATCTCAGGTGTTCGCCTGGAACGAGTCAGTGAGGCCCGAAACCTTGGCATACTAATGGACAGTGAATTACGCTTTGAAAAACATGTTGTAGAAGTCGTAAAAGCCTGCTTTTATCGGCTCAAAGTTTTGTACAAGGTTAGAAGATTTCTAAGTGTTGATATGCGTGTCAGGCTTTGTGAATCTCTGGTGCTCTCTAAAATAAACTATGGCTTGTTGGTTTACGGCCCATGTGTATACAAACGAACAGAGAAGTTGATACAAAGGGTACAAAACGCCTGTGCTCGGTATTGCTTCAAGATTCCTCCGCGCACGCATGTCACACCATATTTCAATAGTGCCGATATGCTGAAATTAAGGGCGAGACAAGATTTATATTTTTCAACACTTTTGTTTGGTGTTATTAAAACAGGTAAACCTGAATACTTATTTGAAAAACTGACCTGGAGGTTTTCGCGCCACCACACAAACAGAAATAATACCTGCGTTCTATCGGTTCCTCGCCACGGAACTGCGGCGTTTCGTGGCGGCTTCAGGTACCTTGCCACAAAATGCTGGAATAACATACCCCCTCCGCTGAGAGAGCTCAAAACAAAAACAATATTCAAAAGACGAATTCGAGCACAGTTATTGGAGCAACAAAAGCAGAGTACCTAATGCTGCCACGACCGCGGACGTGGTGCTGCGTGCCGCGTTTTCCAGCTTATTTTATTTTATTTTATTCTTAAGATTTATTCAAATCCTTAATGTGTATATGTAGTGATTTAATTTAAATTTTATATTTTCTTGTGTATCTATGATTTGACATTATTACTTACAATACAATTCAACACACCAAACATTGCATGCAACAACCATGCAATTT
The DNA here is from genome assembly GCA_949825045.1 of Argyresthia goedartella. Classification (NCBI taxonomy): domain Eukaryota; kingdom Metazoa; phylum Arthropoda; class Insecta; order Lepidoptera; family Argyresthiidae; genus Argyresthia; species Argyresthia goedartella. The sequence continues at coordinate 1,426,051 of OX463811.1, read as the reverse complement.
ACAATTCTCTTTCACAACTTAATTCCGCACATTTCATTTGTTTTTAATTTTTATTTATTCTGAGAATAGGTACTTAGCCTAGGTTATTCTCACACTTCCCACCAATATTAAGTTTAGTTTATTTTATTTATTACACTTGCCACCTGGAGACAAATTAATATTTTAAATCATATTATATCTTCTGGGCCCCAGACTGAAAACCAGAGTCACAGGATTTCCTGTGACATTATGCTGAGTCTGAACCCTTTTGCTGTCGCAGCATGTGCACATGGCAGCGAAACCCCTCACAAATGTTTATGGGTACTAATAGTGGGTAGTTTTATTGCTGAATTTTATTTTATTTTTAAATAGTACCTACTTCATTCCATGTAATACTTTTATATTCTTGTGTTTGTGCTGATACAGCGAATAAATGCCTATTCTATTCTATTCTATTCTATTCTAACAACAAGTTTTTAAGAATTAAAGGAAGAACCCATACAATAAATTATTGGTATGGAAATTTTATTAGCCATTTTGTTCTATATGTTTATTGGTGAAAATTGGACTCTCGCGATGTTACCGGAAAAGAAGATCTGAAGTGATAGAAAATGCCAAAGGTTGGGTTTAAGGCCGCAAAATGTAGTTTACAAAGTTATTGGTGCTGCTATACTACTTACTACATTATACTTACTATACCATACTATACTTTCATACTCCCTGTACGTAACCAGATGCATTCATAAGTTTGTATGGTCTACAGCTATGTAAGGTCTACAGCTCACAGAGCCACTAGTATAAGGTTGTTAAAAAGAGCCTCATTTCATTCCAGACTATCCCTCTCGCTCACTCGCACCGAAATCCCGAAAGAGGAAACGGACAAGCTGATACTTGTGAAGACTGGCAAGAGATATTACAACCGCGACTTCAGCGACCCGACCAACGGAATCAGAGAGTATAGCCAGGCCGAGTTGCGGTCTAAGACTTATGAGGTATAAAGTATACAATTATCCCAGACTTATGAGGTATACGTATACAATTATCCGAGACTTATGAGGTAATAATACTATTGGGATCAATGAGTATTGCTAGGCTGAGTTTCGGGTTAAGACTTATGTGAGGTATGTCATTGAATTATCCCAAACTTAAGTGGTAAAATTAGTAGCGGAAACGGAGACTAAGGCCAGATTTATGAGGTATGAATAACCCCGGACTTATTACCTAGTCGGTCCATAAGTTCTGTCACAAATATTTTGCCGCATAGTAAATAATACCAAGTTTTATTTTATTTAATACTATATATGGTTTGATAGCTCATTAAATACTGATAAATTAGAACGATTATTGGATTTAAATGCTTATATTACGCAAATGCTAGTTTCTTCAGAGATTTCGCACTTTTTTACCCAATCAAAAATACGGACGTGATTCACTTTATCTTTTTTCCATGACTCTTAAAACCTTTCAAACTTACGTGAGATTTTAGTCAGAACCCTCCCTGAACCCGTTACCTTCATTTTGAAGCATAAGATAACTAAGTCTGGGTAAAACTAATTTTCTTATTCACATTTAACGTAGTGTACTTGTTGCCCACAAGATCATTTTTATACGTTTTTCTGAAAACGTAAAAAGTAGGGTGGTCCTTAAGTGGCCGATTTTTTTTTTTTTTAATTTATTTAGAGGACACCCTTTTATTATGTTCTATGAGAAAAAATATTTACACTGTATTTTTTTCGGATTTTTTATTCAACTTTTAGGGGTCGCTACCGCTCAAGGAAAATCCTGATTAAAAACAAATAAAATACACTTAAGCATTTTTTTATTATACCAAAATCAATCATGACATTGTTAAAAAAGTTATAAAATGACGTCAAGTTACTTAAACAACATTAAAATTAGTAATTAAGTTGACAATAAAGTAGATTTCATCGTATTTGGAAACTTCTTTCGATAGTCTTTAACCAATAACAACAGGTATTGTTTCTGTTCTTCATTGTTGGTGTGTAATTTATTATATTCCTCCATAAGCGCCACACCTCGCTCTGCGGTGTCGTTCACAACACGCATGTTCTGAACTAATGCCTTATTTCTGGTATAACCATCATCGTTATTCCATGTTTCCACGTCATTCTTCAAAAAATCGGGCGACATTCCAGTTATGTAAAAAAATCTGTATGTGTTACTTGATACGAAATCTTCAAGGTTTTTGTTGAGAACCAAATCACTTTCTAAGGTTATTCGCTTAGGGCAGTACTCTAAACCTTCATTGTTCAATGCTTTTACCATATTCTTTTTGGTTTGTATGTCTATTCTGTCGTCGAAAAAAGCAAAACCTACAAGTTCTTCCGATAAATACCATAACTGGCCCATCATTGTTTTCAATGCAGCTTTTGATATTTTCTCATTGATCCCCTCATATAGTTTGAGATCTTTTAAAAGCTGCAGATCATTCCTAGGTGCAGATGCCGCAGAAGGTGCCGTGTACCAATACTTTGCATATATTCTTACGATGAATAAGCAAATATCTTTTATACCTTTAAGCTCTTTCTTGGACATTCTGAATTGATCTCTAAATAAGAAAAATTTTAATGAATAAATTGCTTTCGCCATCCATCGAGCTCTGTGTAAACCTGCAGGTGCTCTGAAGGTCATTGGTTTTTCAAACGTACCTCCCAGGAATATCACAATCAGCTGCAATAGTTCTTTATAATCATCCCTCTGCTGATATAACGTTAACTGTTCTTTGGCGAATGAAATGATGTCATAGGATATGGTTTCACAATCTTTCAACAAAGAAGTGTCGGTAGATACAGATTTGAATTGCTCTTGATTAATATTTGTCCAATTGTTCTTGAATCGCTTAAATATAAGAATATCAGGCCCACTGGACGGGCCAAAACACAGAAGAACCACGGCTTCTAGCATTATTTCTAAAATATGATGACGGCAAGCCAGCCAGAGTAAATCCTTTTCTAATTTTTGTTCTAAAAGGATGCATGCTCCATTTCTATGCCCAGTGTTTGATGCGGTGGTATCAAAACTCATACACTTTACTTTTTCGCTTAAGTCCCATGAAATTATTGTTTCAAAAACAGCTGTTGCAATAGCGTCACCTGTTCCGCGGCTAAGCTTCGGGACGCCTAGAAACTGGTCGACACCCTGACCGGAGATTAAAATTGGTAATCGGTCTACAATCTCATGCCCAGTGATATCTTCACACATTTTGCCATCCCAGTGAGCGGTGAGGGGTACTTCTGGCTTAAATTCTGATTTTAAACATTGCGCTATTTTCTCTCTATGTTGTATTCGTTGACGATGAATGGAAGAGTTGTTTATGTTGTACTTTACAGGATCGCATTTAGCACTTTGCAGTGCGAATGTAAGGACGACAGCAGCTTTTCTATCGCTTAATTTGGCTACATCGAGGCTTACAGCTAAACGGTCATCTATTAGATTTTTCCTGCTTCGTTTTGCTGGTGGTGCTCCCGAAGTAGAGGGACCTGGCTGTTGTGAAACGACACAAGTCTCATCCTCGCTGCTGCCCATTAAAGACGGTGATGTGGATGAGGATGCTAGAAGACATTTTTCCGTTAATCTTTTTAGTCCTGCCTCTTCTCGCTGTCTAAAGTTTTGTAGTCGCTCTGCTCTGCCTTGTTTTTCAAGCACCTTCTTTGCATGTTTTTTATCTAATGTTCCCATCTTTCCAGATCGATTCTGTCTTTGAGCTAGCAAAAACTTCTTATACCGGGCGCCACGACTAAAGAGCTTTGTCCTTGAATGCGCAGTAGTCACTTTTCACAAGTGTTTGGCGCGGGGAAGTGAGGAGCGACGGGGGCGGTAGTCAGCGCCGGCACCTGATTCGTTGATCAGTCGCTTCCCGATGCCCGCACCGAAAGCACGTCTCGAAGCTTCTTGAGTACAGTCGCATACAATATTACCCAACGTTATCTTTCGCCCCGGTCGAATTACAAATTATTAGTCAGCGGGAAGAAAAGAGTGTGCAGGACTATTACTACAAGTATCTATATTCACAAGGCCCTAGTGACTAGGGGCATTCTATGCTAGGGGGTTATTTATATATAGGTTTCAACCTTGACGTTAACAAATGTTGTCAATAGAGAGTACCTATAGTTTATTTGACACAAAGTCCATTATTTACATCGGCTAATATCCCAATCAACAAAATATCAAACAGAGAAAAAATAGAAGTGAAGAAAGTCCTGAACACTCATTCCTTCACACTAACCCTAAAAACGCACTTCGGAATTATGCCGCGACTGTACACATGCGCAGTAATCCCCGCCAGTTTCTCCGAGAGCTCTTTATTCGTGGCGCCGAGTGTATCTTCCTCGATTTTCATAATTTCCAAAGCGTTTGCATGAGCTATGTCAAAAAGTTCTTCGAGTGTAATCTGCCATGTTTTTTCTTGATCTTTCATTGATTCGGATCGCTTTTTCTTATTTTCCTTATTTTTTTTGAGAGATTGCCATTGATTAAAGTGTTTCAGTATTTTTTCTTTCACATGCTGTTTCTTCCGAGTAGGTATGCTTGCTTTTTCCCATACAGCCAAGACTTCGAGAGCAGTAAACTCCGCAGAAGCATTGACGGTTTGTTTTCTCTCGATTTTATGGTAGAAAAACAACTGTAATACTTCTTTGATCGATGGAAGCTTTGTGTCTAACAGAACAGGCAATGTTTGCCCCACTAACCACACGTCGGTTTTATTTCTCGTACATATAGGACCACCACTAGTCGGTGCCATGATGTATTAGCGAAAAAACTCGTAAACAAGGTGCGCACGGTAACAAGCGCGTCAGTCCCCTCTGGAAGTGAATTCGGCACTGTTTGGCGGCGAGTGCGCTAGCCATAAATGCGATATCGGGAAGGGGGGAGGGGGCAGAGGGTAAGGATAATGAGTGCATAGCTCTCTTTAAACGTTCTTTATGTTGTTATTGTAATCTGAGTAGTACTTTAGGCGTAAAATGATAAAATATTGATTTTTTAAAGTTCGGTAGCGACCCCTAAATATCATTTAAAATTAAAATAAAAAAACATGGGTTCGTTTTTTGTATATAAGAACATTATTACAGGGTGTCCGGTTGAAATTTCTAATCTTCCATTTTAAGGACCACCCTAGTAAAAAGTACGTAAAGTTCTCTTTGGGAGCAGTTGGAACTGAAAGCTAACAGAAAATCAAATGCTAGTTGTTAAGCATGATCTAAAATCGAGGTTTCAGAATAAATAAAAAAAACCTTGTTGGTTATCTGGAACACTGTTTTTTTATTAAATTTGTGCTAAGTGGTATTTTTGTCAGTTGCGGCGTGTTTTGGGTTCGCGATTGTCTCAAGTTATAAGGTTTTTTGTCATATTGAGATAATCGTACAAAATGTATTGTATTGCAATTTGATTCGTATAAAATAAGCTTTTTGATCATGTATAATACGAATAAGAAAAAGTTTATTGCTGAGTTTTATCTATCAAAAACCTTGTGACAGAACTTAAGGACCGACTAGGTATATATAGCTATACTTAAATTATCCCAGACTTATGAGGTATAACAGCAATAATAGTATTTTACCATAGGTGTCCTACGGTTTTGGAAAACATCGTGGGAAAACGTTCACATCTTTACAGCTATGGCGATGTGATACCCCGTCACACGAAATTTCTGGGTACACGCTACTGTGCCTCGACGACCTCGTAAGGAAAAAAATATGACATAGACATAGACATACGTTTATTCACAACAATACACACAAGTACATAAACAGGAAAGTTACTAAGACAGGAAAGTGATACGAAGGGATGGAAGAAAACACATCGGTACATAAAAGAGATGATGATGTACACATGCCCCGTGCACGCCTCACGCATGCGTGACAGACGCCATGTTTGCTACTTTCAGATTCTCTTGAAGATCGTGAGTAAGGGTATAGATGTCAACTACATAAGGAGCAATCCATCCAAGATACACAGTCTGGACCTTGTGGAGTTGTTGAAGTGAGTAAAAAATAAGATCAGATAAGATAAGATTAAATAGGTAATATTAAATAAAGTACAGTAACAATATACAAGGTGACATGTAATTTGCTGACAATATTTCGGAGAAACCCATCATTATAAACAACTTCTCCCTAGAAACATAATGTACGCAAATGAAAAAAACACGTCCCTGAGTTCATTGACCTGATCAGATTACAATTTACTATAAGACACCAAATAGTTATTTGAGTCTCAAGGGAGCAAAATGATGTTTTGACGGCGAGGGCGGTATATTGAATCCAGAGTGAACCGGAGGATTCTGCGATAGAATCCTGAGCGTAGCGAGGGATTCTTAGTTAGAATCCTGAGCGTAACGAAGGATTAAAGCGTTAACGCCCAAGATGAAAATAATTTTGCTCCTGAGTGACACGTACAACTTTTCACACTGATTATGAGGAAAATTTAAATATAATGTTCTAAAAATAATGGTAAAACTATACTTTCATCACTTTTACAGTAATCGAACAACGAAATCAAAACTGAAGGATTAGGGAAAGGTCACCACAGAAAAAAAATTCCTGTGCTACTTTTACCAATGTGTAAAAATAATCGATTCGAATATTACAATTGTATCGGATATCAATATTCATTATATCACACTAATAGGCCAGAATACTTAATAGTCTAATAGTCATCAATAGTTTTGATTTCAGTAAAACATATAATTTATTGTAACTTTTTTTTAAATATCATATTCATAAATTTTCGTATAACATTATTAAAGTTAAAACTTGAAACATGTTCGTTTTTCTTCGATCACGATAAAATTACAATCGACTGTTTTATTAAGATCAATTGGCACATTGCGTAAATGCTACATGCTAATGAATAAATTAAAACATAAAAGTAGCATTTTGCTGCCTCTCGTCGTGTAGCAAAACTTACTTTTCCGAATGAAAGGTGTGTTTTTTTTTGCTTGCGACCGTAATATGTTTCTTGGGGAAAGTTATTCATAATGATGAGTATTAACATTCCCTGAAATTTAATCAGTTAATTAAATTTCACCCTATATAGGGTCACATCAAGTCGTCGGGATCCCACTGGGGGTGATTGGCACAGGACCGGCGAGATTGGCGCTTTAGAGAAGAGGCCTGTGCCCAGCAGAGGGTCGATGTCGGCTGAGTATGATGATGATGATGATGATAGGGTCACACCTTTTCTCGTACGGGGTGGCAGAAGCACAGTTGTGCTTACGTTTGATAATGATGATGTGGTCCGACGACTTCGGTTACGGCGCCCGCTTCACCTTGTCCTACGTGGACGTCGCCCGTGGGCTCGCATGTAGCCAATCTTCTTTGTGAAGATCCTCGCACACTGCGGGCATCTGAGCACCCCATTAATGTAGTCGAAAATAATTTGCGCAGATGGTTTTATTCGTCCCGTTTAGAGTGATTCTCAGCGCGCCGGAGAATTTCAAAGTCACGGATTTTGGTATGAACCATAGCCCTCCACTCCGGTCTTTTGGAGGCTTGTGTCTCCCACTGAAAATACTCGATGCCGCACTTCTTGATGTGCCGCTTCAGCACATCTTCGTACCTGAGGAGTTGCCTGCCTTGCTGATGCTAGCCCTCCTCATGCTTCGAATAGAAGAATTGCCAGTTATTCAATACATTTGACGACCCGAATGGCCTAGTTGGCGGTGACCCTGCCTACGAAGCCATGGGTCCCGGTTCCGAGTCCCGGTGGTGGCAAATATTTGTTTGATGAGAACGGATGTTTGTACCCTAGTCAAGGTTGTTTATCTATCTAAGTATAATATTGATCTATATAAGTATGTGTATCGTTGTCTAGTACCCAAGATACAGGGAATCCTAGTTTGGGGCTAGATCAGTGTGTGTAAATAGTGTTCAAGGTATCATTATTATTAATTACATAAAAATAATTTAATTTGAATATGGGAAATATTAAACTGCACATCAAAAATACAAATACTGCGGTAGCTAAGGTGAAGGTTGAAGTATTTAAAGTAAGTTTCGTATTAGGTTGAACATGTAAGAACAAAAGTGTTTTAGCTGATCCCTTTTTGCTGTGAAAATTAGTATTTTTTACATTTATTTTTTATTTATTTATTTGTATAATATAAATGTTATATATTTATTTGTATATATATGTGATATGCGATTAAATACAAGCCTTTGAATTTCCAGGACCCTGGCCCAACTGGACTACGCGTCTCTCCACGCTCTCTACGCGGATGTGGTGTTGGGCACGAGCTATGAGATCGAAACCTCGAAGAATGTGTTCCTCGAGGTGTTGCCTCACGTGAGGACTCACGCTAGCGCGTTCTTTGTGAAGACTCTCGTTGTGGAGCTGAAGGTAGATTAATGACACCTGCAAAAAATGTGACAGGCCAAAAATAATTTTACCTGTCAAATTTCACGACACCTGGCGGTCTAAAAAGGCCACATTGATCATTTCATCCGCAATTCATTCATTTCCCGAATGGCGAGCAGATCCGCAGCAATTCCTCTAATTTTCGTAAAATGGTCACGATGTCAGGTGAATCATACGCAGTTCAATTCACTAAATGAATCCTATTAGGTGATATGTTGCCACATGAAAAAAGGAAGAACCGTAATTTTACCGGTTATTTGATATTTTAAGTCTTTACTGTTTAAAGAAGATTTTCTTTGATAATTTGTTCAATTAAAATACTTTTATCATTAAACAAAACTATAATCATTGAAATGATTACACATAACGACTCAAAATGAAAACAGGAAATGATTTTGATGCATTTTTTTTGGCTGGCAACAATTTAGTGCTCATTCAAAGACTTCAGGAAAACATGGCATAGTTGATAAAATTTCTAACCTAAAAAAAACTCGGGATCCGGCATTTCGTAAGCAAGCTCCATGTTCCGAAGAGATTCACTTTGCCGGCGACTTATGAGGCTTTGCGAAACAAGCGCGTGCTCTAAAAAGTTTTCATAGAGGCCTAAATCTGCCATTTTATAACAATTTTACCAAAGCAACTACACGATGAATTGAAATAAGTTGCCCTTGAGTTACATCTAAGGATTCAGCTATTTGACATGTAAGCAATTCCTATTTTTTGACCCATTTTACGAATATCCATAGGGAACTGTCAAACAGATGAATTACTGATGTAAATAATATTAAATTCAAGATATGAATTGGGAACTAAGTAACCATTTTATGATTTGAAACGTGATTTCTAATAGGATCCTCATATGATTCACGAAAGTGGCCTTTTTAGACCTCCTGTCTTAAATCGTTAAAGTTGCCAAAAATTATGAAACTCGTGATAACTGTCAACACCTATCAAATATCACGACAGCTGACAAAAGTCACGAACTCTGTCAAAAATCATAAAACCTGACAAGACGTGACGATGGCCGCATTCATGAGAAAACATCCCTGGGCATCGAAACTGATTTCAGCCAATCACGTGCCGCCATTTTGAATAATATCGAATAATGCACGGCACGTGATTGGGTTAAATCAGTTTCGATGCCCAGCGATGTTTTCTCATGAATGCGACCATTGTCTTGAGATTGAAAGTAAACTATGCCTTGTGCTATTTCATTAGGTGTTTGTTAGTTATTTTACGAATCACGAGAACGACACATCGAAGAGAGTATTTCTTGATGGCAACAAATATAATGATCACCAAAATATTTTTTTCCTACCCAAAATGGATAAATGAACACCAAAAGTTGCAAAAAATATCAGGGCAAAATACTGCGGTAGCTTAGGTGAAAGGGGGTGAGCGAAGCGAAGCCCCCTTTATCCTTCGTGTTAGGTTGAACATGTAAGAACAACAAAAAATACTTAAAACATAAACTTAAGTACACAAAACATAAAAAGAAGTTTAGTGATCATTTATAGAAACACAATTTGGTGGACATTTATCCATTCTGGCAGTCATTTAGAATTTATTGGAAGTGAAATAGGTACGTTTTTGGTAATCGTTTAAACATAAGCCTTTCTTGATTACCTTACGATGAACGCGCATCATGCTAGCGCGTTCTTTGTGAAGACTTGTGGTGGAATCGAAGGTAATTTTATGAAACCTGTCAAACATTGTGACATCTGTCAAACATCATGACGATGATGTTACCAGTATACAAAATCACGACAAGTGTCAAAAATTGAACTATTAAACTGATACTTTTCTTTATTCATTCTGTCAATTATTTGACGACCGCTGTGGCACTGCGGAAGTGGCTCTGCCTACCATGCGGTCCCGGGTTCAAATCCCGACTGGGTCTAAGAATAAAAACACCCAGGTCTTGGATGTTTATTCTTCATTGCACAGAAATAATAAACAGACAACAAGACTTACATAAAAATAGTGTACAAAGGCGAGCTTATCTCTTCATATGAGTGTGATTTCGCTGTTTCTGGTTCCAGGGAATACTAGTGTGGGACCAGAAGCAATGTGTGTGGCTGTATATATGTATGTATTTATTATTATTGTATTTTGCAGCGAACAGTAGAAGACGCTACACTACTCTCAATCATCAGAAAGCTGCCTTTCAACGTCGCTAACCACAGCCAAGAGTTACTGGACGGGTTGGAAGTATTCACCAGGTAAAGATTATTCATAATATATAGACGGGTTGAAAGTATTCACCAGGTAAAGATTATTTATAATATATGGAAGGATTGGATGTATTTACCAGGTAAAGATCATTTATGATATATGGACGGGTTGGATGTATTCACCAGGTAAATAATATTTATAATATATGGACGGGTTGGATGTATTCACCAGGTAAAGATTCTTTATAATATATGGGCGGGTTGGATGTATTCAACAGGTAAAGATTATTTATGATATATGGACGGGTTGGAAGTATTCACCAGGTAAATATTCTTCATAATATATGGACGGGTCGGAAGTATTCATCAGGTAAAGATTATTTATAATATATGGACGGGTATAAAGTATTCACCAGGTAAAGATTATTTATGATATATGGACGGGTTGAAAGTATTCACCAGGTAAAGATTATTTATAATATATTATGCTTTTATGTCACCGTAAGATTATCAAAACCGTTGGTTTATAAACTAATACGTTTTTTGACAGAGCGAGCGAAGCTATTTTAGGATTTTTTTACAAAATATAACCACCCCTGAGTCGGGGGTGACTTCGCAGACAACGCCCTATACGTAACTCGACTGCAAAATCCCCAGGCTGGGCCCGGACTTTTCCCCGGATCTCCGGCACGCCGGCATCCTCAGTTTCGCGACGCTGCTGTACAAGGCGGCGGAGGCGCGGCGGGTCACGCGGGACTACCTCGACACGGTCGTAGTGAAGTACTTCAGGATGTACAGCGGTGAGTGATAGTGCTATGCCGTGCTGCTACACTCGAAGATCTAGTTAGTGCTGACTCCGGTCACGCGAACTGCCTGACTCCCCGACGAGCCACACACATTACGAGTACGAATCTCTTTGACGACCCGAATGGCCGAGTCGGCAGTGACCCTGCCTACGAAGCCAAGGGTCCCGGGTTTGAGTCCCGGTGGGGGGCAAATATTTGTTTGATCGGAACGGACTTTTGTACCCTAGTCATGATTGTTTGTCTATCTAAGTATAATATTTATCTAGATAAGTACGTTTATCGTTGTCTAGTACCCAAGATACAGGGAATCCTAGTTTGGGGCTAGATCAATGTGTGTGTAAATAGTGTCCAAGGTATTATTATTATTATTACTCCTGTGGCTCAAACAGGGACAAATAACAGAGTGTAAAAGTGTTCTAGCCTTATGTCATTGTACATAAGAGTCTCTGACAGTTCGATTCGCATACTTTTTCGATGTGTAATTATTCCTGCTGCCTACACTGAATGTCACAATAGATATTTGTGTTTCATGGGAGCAAAATGATGTATTTACGGCGAGGGCGGTGAATTGAATCCAGAGTGGATAAATGTCCGTTACGGCGAGGGCGGTGAATTGAATCCTGTGCGTAACGTAGGATTCAAGTGTTAATTTTGCTCCTGAGTGACACATTCAACTTTTCACACTGACTGTGAGGAAAATTAAAATAAAATGCTCTGAAAATAATGAAATAACTGAATTTTACTTTCACCACTTTTAGAGTAATCGAACAACGACAACACTTTTTTATAATGGCGGATTGTAAAGGATTAGAGAAAGGTCACCACAGATAAAATATTCCTGTGCTACTTTTTCAATGTGTAAACATAATCGAATCGAATATTATAATGGTATTGGTAACAGTCCTCTCCTAGACTTTAGCAGCGCCTTCAACTGCGTCGACTTCGATATACTTGTTGAAATCTTAAAATCGCTTAACGTCTCTTCACACTCGGCTCGCTGGTTTGACTCTTACTTGAGAGACCGCCAGCAGCGCATCAAGTCTGAAGAGGTCACTACAGAATGGTGCAAGCTCTCTACAGGTGTTCCGCAGGGTGGCATCCTTTCCCCTCTTCTCTTCTCAGTTTTCATCCATTCCATCTCGGATGTATTGTCTTCCTCGTATCATCTTTATGCAGATGACCTTCAAATTTATCGGCATTTTCCCCTGTGTGATCTGACTTCGACTGTTGAGGCTTTGAATGCTGACCTCGACAACATCAGGAAATGGTCTCTTTCGTATGGGCTATTAGTCAACCCGGACAAGTCTCAGGTGATGATACTAGGTACACGGCACTTACTTGATTTGTTGCAGAATAAGTCCGTTGATCCCGTTCTATTTGACGGTACCATTGTCAAGTATAGCGAGAAAGCCAAAAATCTTGGCGTTGTTTTTGACAATCTATTATCCTGGTCGCCCCATGTTTGTGAGGTCAGCAGACGAGTCTTTGCATCCTTTCATTCTCTTCGGCGTTTGCAGTTCTTCCTGCCTAGGCAGACTAAAATCATGCTAGCTCAGACCCTTCTTCTGCCTTTAATAGACTACGCCGATGTTTGCTGGGCCAGTGCGAACGAAGATCTACTGAACAAACTCGAGCGACTCCAAAATCTCGGGATTCGGTTTATTTTCGGACTTCGTAAGTACGACCACGTGTCCCAATATCGTAGGGAATTAGGCTGGCTCCCGATCCGACTTCGTCGTGATATGCACATTCTCTCCTTCCTCTTCAATATTTTGAGAAATCCGTGCTACCCTGCATATCTTCGTGAACGTTTTGAGTATCTTTTCTCGGGGGATAGACTTCGGAGATCTCACACGGTATCACTTTTGTCAATTCCTCAGCACAACACTGTTGCTTACGAGCACTCGTTTAGGTTAAGGGCAATACGTTTGTGGAATGCACTTCCTTGCGCTATAAGGGATTGCAAATCCTTGGTCACTTTCAAGAAAAAATTGAAACAGCATCTCCTCTCTTCCGAATAGTGGGTATCTCATAGTATTTATGTATATCTATTTATTTATTGTATTCTATTTACTTATTTTGTAGTAATTACGTAGGGTGTATTGTGAATTATTTGATAGTATATTTATTTTATTTATTTCTTTTAACTCTTAATTGTACACTAGGACTACCTCTCTATATTTTATTTTTCTCTTTTCTTCACAGGTTAGCTGTAAGAAATTTCTTTTTAGAAATAAGCTCACCTTTGCATACTGTTTCTGTTATAATTTCCACTGTGTTTTCTGTGCAATAAAGGATTATTATTAACAGTCATCGATATTTTTGATTTCAGTAAAACATATAATTTAATGTGACATATTTTATAATATTACGAAACATTCATAAGTTTTTAATTGATTACGATGAAATTATAACCGATTATTTTATTAAGATCTGTGTTCAATTGGCATAATGCGTAAATGTTACATGCCAATAAATAATGGCTTATGTTCAAACGAAATTCGAAATGACTGCCAGAATGGATAAATGTCCACCAAATTGTGTTTGGATAAATTATCACCAAACTTCTTTTTATGTTTTGTGTACAGTTTATGTTTTAAGTATTTTTTGTTGTTCTTACATGTTCAACCTAACACGAAGGATAAAGGGGGCTTCGCTTCGCTCAGCCCCTTTACCCTTCACCTAAGCTTCCGCAGTATTTTGCCCTGATATTTTTTGCAACTTTTGGTGTTTATTTAAACTATAAATATTTTTTTTATTTTATTTATTTATTTAGGCACATCAAAAGCACACATATACATATTATTACAATAAAAAATTCTGCAGTTTTGTTCTTATATGAGTGCCTATTATAGATGAGCACAACATTGACCATTTTTGTACTAACTAGTAATTCTGATTTTTATGTAATTAAGCTAAGGTAGTGGAAATAATTTAACTTAAGATTAAGTATTAAATTAATAAAATTTACAATATTCTTTAAAATTTATAAAAATTTGACAATTTTAGATGCAAGTATTTTTCATTTTAATTTTATTCCTAAAGTCAAGCAAGCGATCATGAAATATGTCTATGTTGGTTTGGCTACTAGTGATGTTATAATTGTCGCACATTCTGGGTATGGGTGAGTGCTTGTAGATGTTTGTTCTGCATAGCGGTGTGTGAAGAGTGTTAGGGATGGGTTTGCGCGGATAGTTGTAAGGCACTATCAGTCCAATCTGACTCAAGATGTTACTGGCATCCAAGTTATTGTTACAGACCTTATGTAGGAATAGGAGGTCCTGTAAATTTCTTCGGAAGTTTAATGTTTCCATTCTGAAGTAGTCTAATCGCCGTTCATAATGTTCCCTGTGAGAAATGCCTGGTTGGCTGTACGCTAAATGTTTAGTGAATGCGTGCTGAATGCGTTCGATTCTTTCGGAGTGAACCGCGTAGACGGGATTCCAGACAACGGAGGCGTACTCGAGATGGCTGCGAACCAGGGCATTGTACAGGAGGATCTTGGTGCTGGAGAGACGAAAACCTTTTGTATTGCGCTTTAGGAAGCCCAGCATTTTCGCAGCTTTGCATACAGTAGTGTTGATGTGGGATATGAACTTTAAGTTGGGCTCCATCATTACACCGAGATCTCGCATTTCGCTGACAGTTTCGAGTTCGATGTTGTTGATAGTGTACGTGGAAGCTATTGGGGTTCTCTTATTGGTAAATGTTATGTGGAAGCATTTTGCTGCATTGAGGACCATTCCATTATTGCGGCACCAATTCGCTATTTCGTTCAGATCATTTTGCAGCAGTTCCACGTCAGCTTCCGACATAATGGTTTTATATATTTTTAGGTCGTCTGCGAACATGGAGTACTTGCAACGCGCAATACGGTTCAACAAGTCATTGATAAATATTAAGAACAGGACTGGTCCGAGGTGAGAGCCTTGGGGGACTCCCGATTTCGCGTAGTAAAGCTGAGATTGGTGTCCACTCACATTCACAACCTGAGGTCTCTGTGACAGGTACGACCAAAACCAGTCCAATAATGACCCGTGGACACCGAGTGCTGCTAACTTACTCAGAAGCAGTTTATGGTTTACCTTGTCGAAGGCGCTGCTGAAGTCAGTATATACGGCATCCACCTGGTGACCACTGTCCATCTCGCGAGACAAATCATTAACGTAGGAGACCAGATTAGTTTCCACCGATCGTCCGCGCTTGAAGCCGTGTTGTTCGGGTGAGATAACCCTATCGATGTGGTGTGTGATAAGTGGGCAGATAAGGGATTCAAAGAGTTTTGAGAAGCACTATAGCATGGATATAGGTCGGTAGTTTTTAACGTCATTTTCATCCCCCTTTTTGTAAACAGGAACAATTCTACTTTTTTTCCATTCGTCAGGAAAACGACCCTCCCTCAAGGAACGATTCAGCAATATGAATAGTGGGAAGCAGAGCTCTTGTGCGCAGAGTTTCACAAATACTGCAGGAATGTCGTCAGGTCCCGCGCATTTGAATACATCAAGGGTTTTGCATTTTTTAAGTATA
This sequence comes from Argyresthia goedartella, assembly GCA_949825045.1. Taxonomy (NCBI): domain Eukaryota; kingdom Metazoa; phylum Arthropoda; class Insecta; order Lepidoptera; family Argyresthiidae; genus Argyresthia; species Argyresthia goedartella. The sequence goes on along the minus strand of OX463811.1, from coordinate 1,410,186 downwards.
TCGCGCTCACTGATTGTGATGTTTGACAGACCTGTTTGGTTAGTTATGTGTGCGTCTGTGGTTGTTACTGGGTCGAGATCAGTATAAACTGTTGAAAAGTGACTAGCAAAGAGCTGTGCGATCTCAGTTCCACTGTTGGCCGATGTGTCATCTTTATACATGCTCGATGGTAGCGTGGAATAGCCTTTTTGCTTTGATTTGATAAAACTCCAAAAAACCTTGGGGTTGACTGGAATACTGGATTCAATATTATTCAGATACGATTTCATACATGTGTCGTATAGTTTATGACAGCGCTCTCGGGAAATCTCGAATTCTATCTTGTCTCGGGGATTCTGATATTTGCGATATCTCTGTCTAATTCGTTCCTTTTCGGCTATCAGTCTTGTTAGTTGTTTGTTGAACCAGGGAGGGTGTTTGTTTGTTTTTATTCTCTGTTTAGGGACATGTTTGGCAATGGCGTCTTCCAATGTAGAGTAAAAGAGTGAGGTTATTTCGTTTACATTTCCACAATTCTCGAATGTTTCCTCCCACTTGACTGACCTTAGATGCAACTTTAGCCCTTCGTAGTCGGCTTTGAAGAAGTTGTATCGATATCCAACGTTTGGTTTGAGGTAGGTGAGCCGTGATGTAGTAATCTGAATGTCTAATGGAGGGTGGTAAGAGTCAAGCTTGCTCAGGGTATCAGGAGATCGGGCAACGGTCACACGGGGAACACTTACCAGTACTAGGTCGAGAATGTTGTCGTCCCTATTACCGATGCAGTTAAATTGAAACAGGTTGTTCATTGAAATAAAGTCGACGAGTCGGAATCCTATGGTACTTTCGTAGTTCGAGGGGATCATGTGGAAGTTTTTAGCGTCTTTGTTCCAATCTATGAAACCTAGATTAAAGTCTCCTAGTATAGCAACCTCATCGGCATAATTTATTATCCTATTAGCGTTGTCCAAAAAATCAGAAAAGGAGTCTAATTTGATTGGGGATGGTAAATATACTGCACATATGGCTAGCTTTTTTGTGCAGCCTTCAGTCTTGGTCTCAATAGTGACCCATAAGTCCTCAAATTTCCTATTTTTACTCTCCCAGCTTGTTACGCGAGTGGATTTATATTTTTTCGATACTGCTATGAGGACTCCTCCCTCGTCGGCCTTATTTTCTTTGGTGGGTTTAAGACTACATAAGCGATCTCTTCTGTGGATATTGTATCTAGAGTCCATAAGTTCGGAGTTTGCGACATTTGCATTTAACCAAGTTTCTGTGAGTACAATTATTTCATGATCACTGCTGGAAATATTTTTGAATAGGTCGTTGGTTTTAGTCCTAAGACCGCGGACATTTTGATAGTATATTCTAGCGAATTTAAAGAAAATAATATTATGACAATTGAACAACAACGCACCAATCTTATCTAACACATTAGACGTAGGGTGTCTTCACTTCGTATGAGCAGAGCCTGACAGGTGGTGTCCTTTCTTGCGAATATTTTGGTGATCATTATATTTGTTGCCATAAATAATTTAAAAAGTAGCTTAAACAGAAAAGTAGCATTTTGCTCCCTCTCGTCGTGTGCTCTGAATGAAAGGTGTGATAAGATTACTTTATAGGGTTCCGTACTCGAAGGGTGCCAAACGGGATTACTAAACTGTAATCTGTCAGCCGGCTGAATCTCATGCGCCATAACAAGTAGAGTCAAAATTTTCACGAAACGTGTATGTTTAATGCCGCTATAATAATAAATAATAAACAGCACGCAATATATAGAAATAAATGCACGTGCCCATGCAAGAGCCGTGTTTTTTTTGGGATTTTTCTTTATTTGGGGCTCTGAAGTTGTCGCGTGTTGCGTCGCAATAACGGACATCAGCGTATCTATAAGCGGTACACTCACAGATATCTCAACATCAATATTCAATGCTCTGTGGGTACACTGAACATCTGCGCAATGCGCGGCAACTAACTAGATGCTTAGAGCGAGCAGCGGTGCTCAGGTTTTGCTAAAGCCCGATTTACACTTAAATAAGTACAGTATCGAGTTCACTTACGTCATCGGCGTGTGAAGTTGCTAAAGTCGTATGAACACAGATATCGATTGACGAAACACGCTGTCCTTGCAATGTCTCAGCACTAGTTCGGCTACCTAGTGTACCTGCGGTAGTGTGGGTGTGTTGTAGATGTGTGCGTGTTCTTAATTGTCGGCGACACTGGTTACAAGCTTAGCGCCAAGAGCCTATCTCTCGATATCTATGCGTATGAACGACAAAAGCGAGTTAAGTAGTAAGTTGTTGATTAAGTTGAGTTGAATACATAAATCGCGAGCCTATTTTTATAGTGTGATGCCTTCAATTTTAAGGCCTCTCGCGTCTTCCACACCCTGCCAACTTAACAGTCCAGCGTGTAGACAGGCGAGGTTAGTATAGAACATAAATTTGCACGCAGCGACCCGCATGTTCGACCGGCATGGTGGCATTGATAGTTGATCTGCACTTGTTTAGCTTGTTCAGTAGTACCAACTTCACAACTAGGGGCGGCACGCAGGCGGGCGTCGGCGTTCGAAATTAGAATATCATAATTTATCGAAAATTTATACATTATGGTCGTTTAGGTAAGAAATGAGTTTTTACCAAGTAGTATAACATTGTGTTGGTCGTAACGTGCGGTTTTTGGACGCAGTAAAGAGGGTTTATGATACGTGTGTAAATAAAACTTATAACTACTCACTCGCTACGTTTGGATGCTACTTACTAATTATGACTTAGCTGCCCGTTTACCACTACCTACCTGTACTAATCAAAATGTAAATCGGGCTTAAGGCTGTCACTTTCGACAGTTTGGCAATTTAATGTAGAAAACGATAGTTATATTTGATTTGGGGTCAGGGAGGGAACGTAGTATCCTATTATATATCTGTGAGGGACAGCTCGACCCGAAAAATAATGCCAGAAATGTATTAAATGTGTACTTTTTTTAAATTAAATTGATTGTGAATCCACAAAATTTGCGGACTATTGCAAAAATTGATTTTTTTAACAACGTGTTTTACATGTACTAGTAAACTTATTTATGACTTGGGTTTCCTTTTTTCTAGATTAAATTGTTAAACTGTATTTGTCATTGGATGTTTATAGCATATGCCGTTTGCCCCAATTGTCTCCAGCTCTTTCCCATTAGCCCCGTTAGCCTTATTTCCCATTTGCCCCGTTTCCAGACTGCCCCAACGACAGTGACAAGCTGGTGTGGCTGCAAGGCCTCTCGAACCTTCAATACTCGACGGATACGTACATGATGACGATATTCAACAATGCCAGCTTTAGCACCCACGAACGGTTCTGGGCCATACTCGCTACGCCGTTCTTTGCTCCTACTGTAAGTACACTAAAACATCAAATGAGGCAATCAATCAATCAATCAAATCAATCCAATGCTGGGTGCAGGCCTCTGCTTCACCACGCCCTCCAATCCAGGCTGGAGCCTGGTTTACCTTCCATCATGCCTCCTTGCCAAGTGTCAAATGTGCCAAAAATGAGGCAAATTATAAAAAATACAAGAATATAGTGTAGTCATGTTTTTGGTTGTTACTATGAAACCAATCTGAACAGAGGATTTATTAACTTTTCTAGATAATAATAAACTTTTAAGATACTTGACATGCTATCACAAATTATGAGAGTCGTCTAAATAATAAGATAAAGTACATATACAGAAATGTATAAAATGTTAATAAATCGATCAGAGCAACTTTGGCACGATAAATGGCTTTACAAACAAGATTTTTAAGATATTTTGTTACAAGCGATTTTTCTCAAAACTTGACACAATGATAAGTAGGTGACCCTCACCCTAGGCAAGCTTAAAATACAACTAAAACAAATAGAAAAAATAAATAAAAACCCAGATGATGTCGCTGTTTCTGGTTCCCACAACACAAGGTATCCTTAAGGTATATTTTTTATGATTTAAATATTTTGTTTTTAATAAAATGAATTTAAAATTCTTATAAAAAATATTTTAAATTCATTTTTTCCTAGTGTGGGGTCAGAAGCAATGTATAGGCCTGTATATAAATGTTTCATCGAAAATCTTTTCCAGGGCTACCCAGCAACTTGGCACATCCTTATGAACGACAATGAACACATACAACTGCGTATAGCAGCACTGCACTCCTTCCTCTCCTCGAAGACCCGCCCCAGTGAGCTACTCTCCATACAAAACTACATAGCGGGGTGCGGGAACGCGCAGCTGAAAAGATTCTGGTATACTACAGTGAATAGTTTGGAGAGGAGCCAGAATTTTAACGATTACAAGATTGCGTGAGTATGGAACGCTACGAAGTTTCGAACAACTTAGGCTGACTACCAGTTTTGACAGCCACATTAGTTCAAACACAACACGGCTATGTTAAGTGGTCGGCAATAACTTTGCCATGTTTGACTTCCTAACTTGACCGTGTTCTACTGAAGTTATCTTTAAACTGTATTGAGCGGCTCTCAAAAGTCTGCTTTAATTGAGCTTCTGGCACCCAAAATTTAGTATAGAATAATAACAATTATTGTTGTGCAGTTGCCACCCGTAGACTCAGTTTGAAGTAAAATAGAAAAAAAAAGTGTAAGTTCAACTTTGTTTTGAATTGGTCCCGTCCTCCCCGTTGGTTCTGCCCCGTAGAGCATAAATATGTGCCATCCTCCCCGGTATAACTTTTACATACTAGTCAAAATGACCGTAGCGTTTAAATGCATGACTCCTTTCCCATAGTGGTCCAATGTAGAGAAGAGGCAAAAAATGAGATTTGCTAAGTTTTTATAACATTATATGCATATTCACAGCAAAAAAGGATCAGCAAATACACTTTTTATGTTTTAAGTATTTTTGTTTTTCTTACATGTTCAACCTAATACGAAGGATAAAGGGGGCTTTTCACCCCCTTTACCCTTCACAGCTACCGCAGTATTTTGACCTGATATTTGCTGTAAAAATCAGTATATTTGCTGTGCAAATCTGTATTATTGATGTGCAGTTTAATATTTCCCTTTTATAAATATCTACAGTAATAAAGATTTTTGATTGCGATTTTGACGCTGTCGATTGTAATGAAGGCGGAGGCTTTATATATGTATGGCATGCGCGAGCAGTGAAATCTTTAATAACTACATTTGTGTATACCTTTACTTATATTTTTTTTACGAGAGCTTCCGAAACATTCGTAAAATCTATTGCTTTTATTAATTTATCTACAGACGTATCATAAACCCTCTTTACTGCGTTCAAAAACCGCACATTACGATCAGCATTATGTTAAACTACTTGATAAAAACTCGTTTCGTATCTGGAAAACTACACATTATGGTCATTATGTGTAGTTTTTCTACATATAATGACATTCAAATTTCGAACGCCGACGCCCACCCGCGTGCCGTCCCTAGTTTGTCTGTGAAGTTGGTACTGACATTCAAATTTCGAACGCCGACGCCCGCCTGCGGCACGTTCGTACTACAGAACAAGCTAAACAACTGCAGAGCCACAATGCCGGTCAAACATGCGGTTCCTGAACACATCAAAGAGAGCTTATGATATGTGTGTAGATAAACTAGTGTATGTAACTGTACATAATTAGGCATTAAAACTCTCGAGTGATATTATTATGAAACCGACACTCTCGAGTTTTAATGCCCTCCATTATGCAGCAGTCACATAAACTACTATTATTATCAGTTTGTTAACTATTATGTGGTTGCTTATAATTAGCTCATAGTTTACCATAATGTAAAACTTTTTAATAATGATAGCCGTAAGATCCCCGTGAAGATAATAAATTAAAATAAATAAATAAATATTATAGAGCAGCAAGCAAGCAATACAAAGTTGCATTGATCAAATTGCTTTCTTAAATTTATCTAATTAATATTCTTATCTAATTTGAATATTTACCTACTCATTTTTATAAGGTCCGATTTATGAAGCATAACATAGAAATTAAGATTTAAGGACTAGATCAACGCGGGCTCAATTGTGTCTCTGCCAACCAGAGCCGGTTCGTATCTTAAAAGGAAAAACTAAACTCTTATAGGATCACTTCGTGTTCCGTCTGTGTTTCTGTCAAGAAATCATTTTCTCAGAAACGCCTGGAGGTACCAAAGCCAGGTTTCTATGTCGATTACCCTTGAAACTAAGAAAAAAAACAGATTTGAACGGAACCCTTGATGCGCCGGTCCAACGCACACTTCACCGGTTTGGTATTAATAATTGAGAACAATTTAAATGTCCACCAATATATTTTTTTCCTACCCAAACTGGTTAAATTATCACCAAAAGTTGCAGTAAATATCAGGGCAAAATACTGCGGTAGCTTAGGTGAAGGGTGAAGGGGGTGAGCGAATCCTTTATCCTTCGTGTTAGGTTGAACATGTAAGAACTAGAAAATAGTAGTTTATGTGGCTGCTACATAATGCCTAATTATGTACAGTTACATACACTAGTTTATCTACACACATGTCATAAGCTCTCTTTGACGTGTTCAGGAACCGCATGCTCGACCGGCATTGTGGCATTGATCATTGCTCTGCAGTTGTTTAGCTTGTTCTGTAGTACCAACTTCACAGACAAACTAGGGGCGGCACGCAAGCGGGCGTCGGCGTTCGAAATTTGAATGTCATAATTTGACAAATTTTGGTACATTATGGTCATAATGATCAATATTCAGATAAGAAATGAGTTTTTACCAAGAAGTTTATCATTATGCTCGTCGTAACGTGTGGTTTTTGGACGCAGTAAAGAGGGTTTATGATACATGTGTAGATAAGATACTCAAAACATAATTTTAAGTACACAAAACATAAAAAAAAGTTAGGTGCTCATTCATCCAAACACAATTTGGTGATCGTTTGCCCATTCCGGCAGGCATTTCGAATAGACTGGTAGACAAAGCCTTAATAATTTGTATTTATATCCAACGCAGCTCAAACTACATACAATTCCTGAAGAACCAAGTCCAACCACCAGACTCGGACAACTACATAATGACGGGGAACCACATAGTGGGCGATTTCGACGAAAATACTTCCACGGGCGCAATGATGCAGCTGATGGCTGTAGGAGACCCGGTGAATGGCTCTCCCAGCTTGCTGCATTTCAGAGTTAAAACTGTGAACGAGGTGATGACCACCAGTGATGTTGCTGTAAGTTTGTATTAAATTCTACTTTCTGAGCAGGTTTTTAAAAAATCCAACATCCGCTGTAGACATCCGTTTTAGGCTTTTTTAGGATTCCGTACCTGAAAAGGAATAATCACCGAGACAAACTTTAAAAACTTCCTTATCAACTAATCACCGAGACGATTCTAAAGAGCCCAAACTCGGTAGGGTTGCGTTGTTTTATCACAGAGTTCCTGTGACCACCATCCGGCTCCATCGTCAGAAGAGTTTGATACCCTCTCTACTAAGAGCAATTTGTCACGTTAACACAAATGAAACGAGTCCAAACTCGAGGGGTTTACTAGTAGCCGTTGAAGAGTTCCACTATCCATCTTCAGGTCCCATCAACAGATCACTTCGAAACCCACAATAATACATCAACTACTCACCGAGAAGATTCTAAAGGGCCCAATCTCGACAGAGTTCCGGTATTTTATTACATTGTTCCTGTGACCACCATCCGGCTCCATTGGGTCAGCTCGATGGTATCGTAATCGTACCTGGCCGCCGAGCTTACACAATTCCAAATTTTAGCTCCCGAAAACCAGAGAAATTTAACTTGCAAGATTCCCTTACACAGAGGGATTACCTTCAGTAATACAAGGGTGTTAAAAAAAATAATCCTTGTACCTTGTAGTTTGGGTATCAAGTTGAAATTAATATCAACTAGTGGCCCTGTGGGCAGAAGACTTCGCTAACAGGGGGGACTGTGAACCAATTTATAGGTTAGTATTTTAGATTCAATCAAAATCAAGTAGTAAAGTAGCCGCACCGATAACTTTGTAAACTACTTTTTTACGATTAAAAATACAACCTATTGACTTCTCACGAAAATAGTTATAGTCTATTTCACTCACTCTCATGGTCTGTATAGATCCTCTTTACTTATCCGTTACCTACGTTAATTTGATACCCCACACGTTAGGTTACAAAAAAAAAAAAGTACAAAAAATTAATGACGTCATATCTCCCCCCCCCCTCCCCCCCACGGGCAAAATCGAGAAAAGCTCTCGACAAAAAAAAACCTTTTAATTCAAGGAACACGTGTGCCAAGTTTTGTGAGGATCGCTTGAAAACTGTGGCCCCTAGACCGGATCAGACAGACACGTATAGAGACAGACGAAAGCAAAATCGGCCTCCTATCTTGTCGAAATGTCGAAATTAGTCAAGTCTGTGGTCCCTTGAAAAAATCTAAGTTAACGCAATCAAAAGATACGGCCATGTTTACCACAAATTTGCTGAATTTGCTTGTTACTCGCAAGGGAATCAAAACCTATAGGGTACTTCCCGTGGACCTGGTATCCTGAAATGTATCACGAAGCCATGTCTTATAGCACCGATAACCGCAAAGAACATCAATTAGTCTAGCTACGGAATTTGTCGGAGGTGGGATTTGTGGGAACCATCCCACAGGGTATCCTAGTGTGGGGTCAGACGCAATGTATGTTCCTGTAGATACTATGTTCATGCTTCAGTTGTACCTGAAGCTCGAAGGTCTGCAGACCTTCGTCCACCGCAGCCTGGCCAGGCTGCTATCTCTGAACAACGAGGAGGTACGCTTCGAGAAGATCATTGAGCTGCTGAGGAAGATGAACATGAAGATCCAGACCCCAGAGAAGGTAGGTCTTCTTCTTAACCGTCACGCCCCGTTAATTTTACAGGTGATTCAATACCTTATTTTGGGCGAGTGCAACAGCTATCCCATATTCTTTGACCCAATCGAATATCAGGATTATTACAAAAACTTTATCTCAATTTTCTGTCGCTGTTAGGTATTGAGTCCCAAAATTTGAATCTACCTATTACGGTTGATCCGATAGAGCCCGGTGACGGACGGACGGACGGACAGCGGAGGCTTAGAAATATGGTCCGGTTTGGCACCCTTCGGGTCGGGAAACCCTAAAAAGTAACAAATTGATAGGAATCCTCTGTTTGAGACGGTCGCTAACGCGCGGATCGCGGCGGATAACATCCAATCTCATCTTGTACATTTTATAACGTGTTACTAAAAAACGGATATTATGTTACGCCATATTTTACAGCCTGTATTTAGTCCGCCCTAACTGCATTAGGCATTTTTTAACGTTTTTGGTTCCTCTAATCAAATATTCAATAATTTTCTCAATTTTTGCATCTCTTATTACGTATTACTTCTTTCGATCTTTTGTTCTTAATTAATGTTTCAATAGTTGTGTTCGAATTTTATTTTTATAAAAATAAGCCCCTTTTTAATTACATTCAAAATCATATTTATCTGCACACCTATCATAAACCAAAACCAAAAACCGCACGTTACGACCAGCATAATGATATACCACTTGGTAAAGACTCATTTCTTATCTGAATATTGAGACATTATGTATGTCTATAATGTACCAATATTTCGACATATTATGCATTATATACATTCAAATTTCCAACGCCGCCGCCCGCCCGACGCCTCTAGTTTGTCTCTGAAGTTGGTACTACTGCATTAGTACCAACTAAATGAAAAAGCTAAACAAGTGCAAAGCAATTATCAATGCCATAATGCCGGTCGAACATGCGGTTCCTGAACACATCAAAGAGAGCTTATGATAAGTGTGTAGATAAACTCGTACTATGTAACTGTAAATAATTAGGCATTAAAACTGTCGCGTGATATTTTTATACACTCGAGTTTTAATGCCTTTCATAATGTATCAGTCACATAAACTACTATTATGACACCAAGCAAATTGGTTTTCAATTTGCGATGCCATCTTTCTTTTAACTTACTTATGTTTGACAAAGAAGCGTTTGACAAAAATAGTATTTGACAAAACTCGTCGCTACGTAGGACGCCTTAAAAGTATTATAGGAAGAAGTAAATTGAATTTGACAGCTTTGGCAGACAGACAGCTTCCAACAATAATTCAATACTCAACAGGTTCACATAGAAGTAGTCTTGAGGATCCATGATAAGACTGTTTACGCAACACGAGGTTCATTCAACCAGACAGAGTTCGATCTATGGAGCCGAGAGAAACGTGAGTGTTTGTTCCTGTGCCTTCTTAATATCTCCTTTTGTTTCTTATTCTTTGCGGCTCTGTGTAGCGGGTTGCTCCCCTCCCTCAAATATGGCGAGGGCGGTGATGGCTGGTGCACAAGTCATACTCGTGAACGGGTGCTGCTTGGGGGGACTGGTCAAATCTGGTTTCCCATAAGTCATGTTCATTACAGCTTGTATTTTTTCTTATTTACTTCTTTTGTTAGATTGTTATTTTGAGACATCTTATTGGCACTTATGGATACGATGTTATAATATTGTCATTAGATTAGGTAATCTTTATATCGTACATTGTGTAATAAAAAAAAATACAAAAGATTAAAAAATTACATCCCCGTAGAGTTTCTTGGTGCTATCTTCTCTGACGGGCGTATTTCCGAAGCACTGGTAGAGTTAATGGAGTTTCTTTACCCTGTGAGATTCAGCCATGAAGGAGAAATTTCCTTTTTTAAACTCAAACCATAACCACAGTACTATTAGTTTTGTTAATCATATTTGATTTAATTTTTATTTTTTCCATGCATATGAGACTTAAGTAAGTGTTTGACTTGTAAAAGTGCACTATTTTGCCTACTTGCAATAAATGATTTGAGTTTGAATTTGCTTGGATGTTTTCTATGGATTCACGATTTCTATTTATCTCTATTAAATATATCGTCGTCTAGTACCCATCACGCAAGCCTTGTCAAACTTAGTATGGGCCTAGTTCGATTTGTTGAGATTGTCCTGTAAAATTTATAACTAGTTGCCCTGTGGGCAGTAGAGCTCGCTAACAGGGGGGACTGTGAACCAATTTATAGGTCAGTATTTTAGATTCAATCAAAATCAAGTAGTAAAGTAGCCGCACCAATAACTTTGTAAACTACATTTTGCGATTTAAAATACAATCTATTGACCATTTCACGAAAATAGTTATAGTCTACTTCACTCACTCTCATGGTCTGTATAGATCCTCTTTACTAATCCGTCTCCTACTTCGAGGAGTCCAAACTTGGTATGATTTGAAAATATTTCTTGGATTTTTAGAAAATAGGCGGACGAAACGTAATTGTGTAGTATATTTTTAGAACCGGCTCATGAATCCATTTAATATCATACCCCACACGGTAGGTTTCAGAAAAAAAAAAAAAAACCCCTACAAAAAATTAATGACGTCATAACTCCCCCCCCAAAAATATACTGGGGCTCAACTCTCCTAGACGACTCGAATCGCCGAGTCGGCAGTGAAGCCAAGGTTCCCGGGTTCGAGTCCCGGTGGGGGCAAATATTTGTTTGATGAGAACGGATGTTTGTACCCTAGTCATGGTTGTTTATATATCTAAGTGTAATGTTTATCTATATAAGTATCTGTATCGTTGTCAAGTACCCAAGATACAGGGAATCCTAGTTTGGGGCTAGATCAATGTGTGTAAATTATGTCCAAGGTAAATTACTATGTTATGAAACACGAATATAGTCTATCAACTGCTCCCAGGGGCGCAACATTCCGTATTTGATAGTTAAGTCGTAGTACTATCTATTAAGTATTCTGTGGTACTATTGAGGATTCTGTGGTTGTCTCCACACAAAGTAGGCACCGCTGACAAGCCAAGATTCGCCACCTCACGTAGGAGAGCAATAACGCCAAAGTCGGTGGCACGTATATACCTGACAAAGGCCAGTTTTCACGCATTTTTTTTGCCTCTATGGTGTGGTCGAAATTTAGTCTCACATGTGAAAGGTTCCGGGTTCGATTCCCGGCCCCAAAGGAAGGAAACGAGGTTGCATGTTTAAATATGTTTGTGACGTCGCTGTTTCTTGTTCCTACGACACAGGATACCCTAGTTTAGGGCCAGAAGCAACGTCTGTGCCTGTATATGTTAGTACCTACAATTTGATGCAAGTGTGCAAAGTTGGTCATTAAACCCGAGGCGGTATTATTCGCACGTGCGAAAAGTTAGCCGAGTTTCTATTGACTAAAGCACACGTTTTTCACACGACATTCCCCTGTAGTTCCGTTGTCCCCCTTGCCTCTGTCCTCATTATGGGGACAACGGAAGGTCATACTTTTCCGTGCCGTTGTCCCCATCGTAGTGATACAGCCAATGGGGACAACGGGATATTAAGATTTGACGTGCCGTTGTCCCCTTCGAAGTTTTGCAGCTAATAGGGATAGCGAGATTTTAAGATTTGACGTGCCGTTGACCCTCTTATTCATGTTTATTCTAAAGCTTATTTATTACCGAGTTCAAGAAGAGCTAAAATAAAACAATTAATAGTTCAAATATACAAGTTATATTTATGGGTTTTATCTGAATCATTCATAGAATCATGTGCATCCGCGGCACCCGCCATAGGTGGAATCGCACAGGCCTATATGAGGATGGAGCGGCAGTCCCACACGTACTGTCTTGAACTAGAATGAAATATCTTATTCATATTCTCTGTACTTATTTTCATGAATCTTTTGCTTAATTTATTTCTTATCTGTTTCATAGAATCAACAATATCACAGCATTAACAATGTAGTAATCATTTACAGCTCTTGCCTATCTTAAAAAATAAAACAAACACTACCTTAATTCCTAATGTTTTCAAAAAGTATCTCAGTTATTAATTTTTACCAGATAATCAACAAGTCACCCCGAATTTTGGAGAATGATAGTACCCACTTTATGAACAATTTTTACCTAGAATTAGAAACCTATGGACGGAGACGAAAAAAAAAATTGGGTCTTTCATAGTAACTTGTAATCAGGTGAACATGTCAATGTACTGATGATCAGTAATCAGTACTATCATTTCCAAAATTTGGTCAGCTAATTAAATGCCACCTTGAATTCTTACATATATAACAAATGAAATGAAAATATTGAAAAAATTTAAAAACAATTCTCGAAAGTAGCTTAGTTATTTAAGAGTCACTTATGTGGTTTCATTGGCATAAAATGATTAAAAATATTTAATCTTTACAAAATTCACAAAAATAAATAAATAACATCACAGAATATTCAGATACAAACATACCTATAATAAAAAATCGTGATACTTATACATAGTACTTATTACAACGACTACTTTTTGATACACCGTAAAGAATAAAACCTTGTATAAAATACAATATCACAATTATTAGCTATGCTACCTAATCACAGAATCAACATGACACCTACCTAAAAATTATTAAACTAATTAAACAAATTAACGTTATATATCCAGACATGGCCCACAGTTATTTCAGCGTTAACTAGTTTCATTTGGTTTACCATAATAAATTCATCGTTCTCGATAGAATGTGCGAGCGGTGTTTTGGTGATTGTACGCTTTAACGCTAAATAAATTGGAATCCTGATATAAATATGTAAGGAGTTTTTAAAATAGTGGGGTGCTTTCTACCAACGGCGTAATTCAACTTATAGAGCCATCCTTCTACAACGTTGTTCGATCGGTGGCGAATGCCAAAACTTCACCATATTTTAATAAAGTTCGGCTGAAGCCATTCAAATAGCATGTACTTTCTAAATTGTGTGCTTTGACTATAATCAGAATTTTGATCGGAAATATAGAACCACCGTTCCATTATGCAGTTTAGGCAACAACGAAAGCAGTGCGCTAAGAGCTACTTGACCGCTAATTACCTTGTCGCAAACTAAAAAAAAATTGGCACCCCATAGTAACTTTTAATCGCGCTTTTAATGAGCGGGTCCATATATTGTGAACTATTTTTTTTCCATTAGATACTATAAGCTTTTTGGAGAAAATTGTTTATGATGGGTAATATCATATCCTAAAATATGGTCGGCTAATTAAATGTCATCTTATATTTGCTTGCTTTATTAATCTTCATTAGGCCGGTACACTTGGTTTTCTTTCTTTGGTGGCATTCCCATATTATTTTTCCGTTTTTATACGTGTTTTTTTGGTGAATACCGTTTTCTCTTTTTCACTACAATATAGCTGATGGGGACAACAGGACACTTTTAAATTATTTTATTAAAGACCGTTGTCCCCATTAAATGTGAACAGAGCCAATGGGGACAACGGGACTAAAAGTTAATTATTTTATTAAAGTTTCGTTGTCCCCAATGAATGGGGACAGAGCCAAAGGGGACAAGGGGACATCGGGAACGTTTCGACACTTTTGTGAAGAATAAAACAGTCTTTTACCAAACAAAGTAATTAACCAAACAAATATTCATGGAAAATGGCGCGTTGTTTTGTTTTCCCGCAAGCCGCGCTAGCGCTGTGCGCGCAGGTGTAAAAGGGCACAGGTAAAACCGCTAGACAGCCTATAAAAACAATGATGAATGAATTCGCCAATTAAACTTGATAAGTAGTGATATAATATGAATTTAATATAATAATGATAAAGTAATGATGATTAAATTATAATTATTTGTACTTATCCTAAAATTGTTTCACTCAAAAATCATTCACAAAAATATTTATTCTTTGCAGGCATAAAAACTCTTGGGAGGATTTTGAAAAAAAAAACAATGTATCGCACTAGTGAACTATGTTCATTACTTTAATAAAATAATTAAAAAGCAATTATGAATCTAATGTGTTGCCATAAAGAATCACTGTAGCAAGTGTGTTGATTTTATTTTGATTTTGGTATCAGTAGTTTCTCTTGGCTATTTCATCTAGGTAGAATTACCTATTCGATCGTGTACAACCGTTAAGATGTACTTTTTGATTCGATTTAACATGAGGATTATCTCCAGAGCTTGGTATCGTATGGTAAGTTTTCAATGTATGTACGTACCTATAAATTATAACTAGTGGCTCTGTAACACATACAAACTTACTGTTATAAGGGGTCCGCGAATTCTCTTTTTAAAAAAAAAGAAACACTTTTTATTTACTATAATAATAGAATATATTCAAAGATCGGGATTAGAAATATGTGTGTCTACTGTATGACCGGCGGGGAGAGACTGACTCCTCGCCAACGACTTCATCAGTACAGGGCCTAGTTAAATGATGATGAAGCAGGTTCATCAGCAATTCACCATACTTAGAGGGGATATAACAGCCCCCTGCGTGAGATGAAACTTACCGGATTTCATGTAAGTTTCAGATGAAATTCAGTCAATACGAAGTCGCGGACCAGGATCAGATTCATCGGCTATTGGAATTTCTGGGTTTTCAGGATCACTTTGATCTTTACAGATAAGGGATTGTAGACACTCATACTTTTTGCAAAAATATAAAATTATAACACTAACACAAAAGATAATTGATAATACACTAAAAATTGGAAAACTGACATGGTTTACAAATTGTTCTGATGGTTTTACAGATTTTAGGTTTTCGATATTTTGATCAGAGAGTAATTTTAAATATTTAAGATTATCTAGGTTGATATTCGAAATACTCTGATGTGAAGTGTCCAAGTTTAAATCTTTGAATTTTTGTATGTTACAGCATTTGTCGTCAGTTATACTATATTCAGGTCTTATGTTAATTATAGATACCTTAGGGTTAGATTTACTTAATAGCTTATTGCTTCTACAATACGCTATACACTCAGGTTCAATATTCAGTACGCCTGCACCGGATATTGTTAATTCCGTGAGGTTGTTATTACAGTCTATCGAAAGCTTAGTAGATTCAGATTGGATAAAAATCCATTTGTCATTACTTAATCTGTGCCAAATGTCTATATATCCGAAGAGAAATTTATGGTTACACTGGTTAGGCATATGAGTGATAGCTTTTGTCATAATTTCGGTTTCACAGGACGGATACCCAATAACACTGAAGATTTCGGTTTCGTCACACATAAATTTGTCTTCAAAGATAGTTTTACATTTCTGAAGGTTTTCCAGAGTCACATACACAGTTTTGTCTTTACTTAAGGCAATAAATGGTTTTTCAGATAAAATCATTGAAAATGTGTTTGATTTATTAACATTTAAGGGTGTAGGCACAGGTATATTTTTAAACAGATTAAACTCTGTGAGTGTAACTAAAGGAATCTTCACTATAAAAAATAGGTTATTATCTAAGAAGTATGATATCAATTCTGAAAGATTCATCAGTAAATGTATATTATTCAGGTGTAAATCAACAGGGAAGTCTTTATATTTAGGCATTAAATTGACATGTTTTAAAATATCGTTATACAGCTGTTTAGGAGTAATTATTGAAGGATGCAAAGTATTTGTTTTAGTAAATAGTACAGAATTTACAATATCTTCAACTTTAAATGACAATGTGATCATATTGGCTTGCAAACTGTTCAATGTGTGAGTTATTTGATTTTCGAATGCAAGTTCATTCATTATTTTGGAAACATTGTTTAATGAATGGGTTAAATTTTCAAGAGTGGCGTCCAGTATGGCTTCATTTCTATTTAGTTCGTACAGGGATCGGTTAAGATTTGAAATTGCCGATTGAGATACAATAATGCTGTCCGTCAAAGAATTTGTAAGTTTACTATCGTTATCGTAAAGTATTCGAATAGCATTATTATATTTTTCAGCATCCTCTTCACTTAGGGTGCCAAATATGTGTTTAAATACAGTTCCGACGCCCGAGAACCAGGCTGACCTTCTAATTGGACTACTTGAGGTGAGATGGGAAATAGAGTTATGGTCTCGTAGAATATCGCTGAAGAGGGAATCGAGTGGTTGCATCATGTTGTGACATTGACCTCTAATGGGTTCATTCTGTTGACATAGGAATCTGACAGTACTAAAGGTTTCACGAATATTTTCCAGGTGATGGTTAATGTAAGAGATGTCTATTGGAATAACTACGTGAAAATGGTCATCCACGACACGTAATGTACCAATTGGGTTAAAGAGTATCCCAGGACCCTTGGTGATCGGTTCGACGCTAGTAGCCAGAACTTGATTGTGATTGTTCACAATAAATCTGGAAAAATTTAATAACTACATTAAAATTAGAACTTAACTACATATCTTACCCATCTAAGGGGTTATTCACATTCATGTGCTGGTTTCACTTGGTCATAGTGGTGTTTAACATGGCGTCTGTTTATTAGCAATGACAATGTGTTGTTTCCATGTATTTTAACCACCTTATATGGGCCTTTCCAGATTGGTGAAAGGGCTTTTCGCAATCTGAGATGGTTTCTTAAGTATACCATATCGCCAACTTTGTATGTAGAGATTCTGGTTTGTCTGTCATAATAAGCCTTGGATCTTTCTTTGGAGAGCCGGATATTTTCTAAAGCCTTTTCGCGGGATAGTTTTAATCGGTGGTTAAGCATTTTTACATACTCTGGATAAGTAACATCTGAGCGTAGATTAAAGACAGAGTCAGGGATATGTGGCTTATGTCCAAACATCAGCTCGAAAGGTGTAAATTGGGTTGTGCAGTGGGTATTACTATTATATGCTAGCATTGCTGTGTACACAAATTTATGCCAATTATTTTGGTTTTCATTTACATACGATTTTAAGTATTCTTTCAGCGTAGAATGGCTCCTTTCAATTGCGCCTTGGGTTTGAGGGTGATATGGTGAAGACCAGATTTGTTTTATCTTAAGGAATTCGCAAGTACGTTTAAAAAGGTCGGCGGTGAAGTTAGTCCCTTGATCGGTTAAAATCATTTTGGGGATTCCAAAGAGCGATATGAAATGAACGAGGCATTCACAGCATTCTTCTGCTGTGGCATTCGAGATGGGGTAAGCAATCGAGTATTTTGTCAAATCATCTTGGAGGGTAAGAATAAATCTTAGCTTCGAAAGTCCGGCTTCAGGTAATGGTCCAACTATGTCTAAACTGATACGGTCAAATGGACGAGTTGATGTTGTGGTTATTTGCATAGGAGATCTGTTTATTTTACGAAAGGCTTTGTTGGATTGACATGACTTGCAGTTTTTTACATACAGTTCAATGTCTGATCGCATATTTTTCCAGTAATAACGCTGTTTGATTCTATTGTACATCCTGGTGGAACCTAAATGGCCTGCAATTGGTATATCATGATTCTCTTTTAAAATCTTTGCTATTTCTGAAGGGACGGCATAAATTATGGTGTTGTGGCAAATGTTGACATTGATCTGGCTATTGTGAAATAAATACATAATCATGCCATAGATTTTTGTGAAAGCATGTTTGTCGAATGGATTTTGGAAGTCTGATATAGCAATTTCCGTAACATTTTCGGATAAATCATTTTTAACCGATTTCAGACATTGGAATATTTCTGGATAATTGCAGGAATCAAAATGATAGACTTTTGTGAATAGTAAGTAATAAGTTTTTCCTTTGTTTTCAATTTTTTTGAACGAATGTAGCTCTCTCTCGCTATTTAGAAGTTCTGTTGGATTTTCCATTTCAGATAATAGGTCTTGGATATACATATTTGATTCGTCAAGATCTATTGATGTGGGAACAAGGATGGTTTTGTATTGAGTTTTCAGCAAATTTTCATTACATTCGTTTATGTGTGTGTTATATGTTTCGTTTTTGTTGGAAAATGATTTCAGAAATTGGGAGTAGTCGTTGTTGGGAGAGTGTATGATTTGAGGTGATTCTGCTGGCGTTTCAGGGTGTGGTGAAAATGGAAGATCCGGGGGAGTGAAATCTATGTTATCGCCGTAAGGGCTTATATTATCATCGCCGAGATCTATTAAGTCACTCAATTGAATTGAGTCAAGATCAGGGTCTTGAGTTGACGTTGATGGTTGTGGCTCATTAGATTGTGTTTGTAAGGTTGAGGCTTCAGGATCAGTATCATTATGGAGAATCGGATTTACAGGGTAACGAGACAACGCATCGGCATTGCTATTGATTTTACCCTTTTTATACTCAATTTCATAGTCAAATTCCTCTAATTTCAGTCGCCACCTAACTAATTTAGAACCGGGTTCTTTACAATTGAAAAGCCATTTTAATGGGCGGTGATCGGTCACGATTTTGAAACGGCGGCCATAGAGATATGGCCGGAAGACTCTGGTACCAAAAATGATAGCCAAACATTCCTTTTCAGTAACGCTGTAATTACATTCGGCTTTATTCAAAGTCCGAGATGAATAGGCAATAGGGCGATCTTTGCCAATAGGCCCTTGAGAAAGGATAGCTGAAATCGCATAATTTGATGCGTCACAGGTGAGTACAAAGGGTTTGGAAAAATCGGGGTATGCCAACAAGGGAGCCGATGTCAATGAATTTTTTAAAGTCTCAAATGATAATTGATGTTCATGTTCCCAATTGAATGGAGTGTCCTTTTTAAGGAGAGAAGTTAGGGGTTTGGCGATTTTAGATAATTCCGGGATAAATCTCCGGTAATAAGACACGAGCCCAAGGAATGATTTTATGTCTTTAGGACATTTGGGTAATGGAAATTCTTGAACGGCTCTGATTTTCTCAGGATTTGGCTTGACACCTTGATCGGTGATGATATGACCAAGATAAGATACTTCGTTACGGAGGAACTCGCACTTATCCGGCTGAAGTTTCAGATTGAAGTCACGGAGCCTTTGGAAAATTTCGGATAGATTTTTGATGTGAGTTTCCAAATCGAAAGAATAGATGACAATGTCGTCGAGATAGACAAAACATTCTATTCCTTGAAGGCCTGAAAGAGCTAAATTCATTAGTCTCTGAAAAGTTGAGGGAGCATTTTTTAGACCAAAGGGCATTCGCGTAAATTCGAAATGTCCCTGAGGGACTGAGAACGCGGTTTTTGAAGCATCGTTATCAGCCATTGGGATCTGATGAAAACCGGAAGCAAGGTCAAGAGTACTGAAGTATTTGCATTTCCCTAATTGGTCAAGAATTTCAGAAATATTCGGAATCGGATAGGAATCTCCGATGGTGATATCGTTAAGTTTGCGGTAATCAATGACGACCCGCCACTTACGTTCACCTGAAGCATCAATTTTTTTTGGAACAACCCATATTGGGGAAGACCAAGGGGATGTTGAGGGTTTTATTATACCCTGACGAAGCATTTTATTTACCTGCGATTGTACTTCTTGTTTATGTATTTCCGGGAATCTGTAAGACTTCGTATTTACGGGAACAGAGGAGGACGTATTTATTTCATGTTTCAGGATATCCGTCGTAGTTAAATTATCATCGGGTAGGTGAAAAATGTCAGAATAGTTAGAACAGAGCTCATTTAGACACCTTTTTTCTTCTTTGTTCAAATGTGATATTCGTAACTGATTTAATACTTCAGTAGTACGGTTAACAGCAACTATTTTCCTTTTGGAGGAAAAATGATTAACTTCGTGGTGCTCATTAAATATTTCATTCACTGGAATTAATTTAATATTCAAATTGGAATTCACAACTATGGCGGATTCGGAGACATTAACGACGGATATATTTATTCTAGAGTTATTCTTTACTTTAACTATGCAGTTAGCAATTAGTAAAGACTCTATTGAATTTTGGTCTAATACGAAACCTTCTCCTACTTCAGGATTCTGTACAGAACACTCGATTACCATCTGTGTTCGTGGAGGAATGGTGTATGTGGGTTCTTGAAATTTCAGGAGTAATTGTATCTTGTTAATCGTGAGAGCTTGTTTAGTATAATCGATTTTACAGTCTGTTTTTGTAAAAAGGTCATTTCCTAAAATACCGTCATATGGTATTGTGATTCCAGATGCGACATAGAACTGGTGAGTTATTGAATTGAACTCAATCGCGATTCGACCTGGAGAAGACATCGGGTTTTCAGTTTGTCCTATTCCTGAAAATGATATTTTATCTCTTAGAATTTCAGGCATTATTTCAACAGAGCTTTTCTTGATCAAGCTTACGGATGCACCACTATCAACTAAAAGCGTCAAGGGTCGGGTAGAAACGGAGGTAAGTATTTCAATATAGGGTAAGTACTTTTTTAATGGATCTGTATTAATTTGATATATTTTTTTAGATGTCGCTGCTGTGGGTATGGACTCAGAGGATTTAGAAGCCGTTGCTGGGCGTATAGATTCAGAGGATTTGGAAGCCGCTGCTGGGCGTATAGATTCAGAGGATTTGGAAGCCGCTGCTGGGCGTATAGATTCAGAGGATTTGGAAGCCGCTGCTGGGCGTATAGATTCAGAGGATTTGGAAGCCGCTGCTGGGCGTATAGATTCAGAGGATTTTGAAGCCGCTGCTGGGCGTATAGATTCAGAGGATTTGGAAGCCGCTGCTGGGCGTATAGATTCAGAGGATTTGTCTTTCCGGTGGGGCTGGTTACCCTGTGGCGTAGACTCTTGTTTAGTCAGATTTTGGGATGAGAAAGTATCGGCTTTTGATGGTTCATTTCCCGCGCGATACCGTACAGGAAAACCTATTCGTTTAAATTATCGATTTCGTCGACTCCTTCATTTTCCTGATCGAATGAGGGTAAGTCAACATGGTGTACAGGGTGGCTAAACTGGCCTTGATTTTGATAGTTGCCGAAACGTTTGTTGTTGAATTCGCGTTTACGGCAGTCTTTAATGAGGTGTCCCTCGTTTTTGCAATATCGACAGACAGGACGAGAACTAGAATTATTTTGACCATTGTCGTTGGACTCGTTGGTAATGTTTATCCCTGCACGATTCTGAAATCCTCGGTTCTGAGGACGCTGGAACTGGCCTGACCGTTGAGATGGATTTTGATAATTGTTAGGATGTTGGTAACGATTCTGATTTTGGAAATTCGATGATTGTTGTGGACGGTTCTGGTAGGAGTTGGCACCGCTATGTGAAGTTGGATGTTTCTTAAGTGTTGCCTGTAATATTTTTTCTTCAGATGAGGCAAAGCTTATTGCCTCATTGAGGGTTGAGGGATTACGGCATCGAATAACGGTTGCCAGTCTTGGGTTCAACCCGGTCACGAATGCGTGTAATGCGAGGTCTTGCATTGCGGCGATGCGGCCAGTCAGTTCTCCTTTTAATTTGGTTGGTATAGTAATATTTATTTCAGTTATTAATTTTGCTAAGCAGGATTCTACGCGGAGGCCGAACTGATTAACCGCTTCGTTACTAAGCTGGCGACAATCTTGCAGCTCGGATAATAAGGCGGCATAATGTTTTTTCTCGCCAAACTGATTTTTCAGAAAATCTTCTAACTGATCAAATGTCTCAAATTCTTTGATAGAACACGCTATTTCCGCGCGTCCTTCCAATTGGCTTACAATATATTTAAATAATATAATTTGCTGGGAAGGCGAAGCAAGGTCTATCGCGTTTTGGCAATTGTTTAAAAATGGAGCAAGTCTGTCGCGACTGCCATCGAATTTGTTTATAAATTTCAATAGAATACTAAGCTCTACGCCTTTAGACGGTCCTGCTTCGTCTTTATCTTTTCCTATTATAGATGCGTGGGCGACACTCAGTCAAAACAATAACACAATTGAGATAAGAATGAGACAATGCTTGAACTCGGTTACACTACAGTTTGTTAATTTAATGTCAATGAATAAAACTTTTGTGGGACACTTTTAGGTATGCACTTTCACTTTAAACTGGAATGTACTCACATTAGAAGGTAGATGATAGCTGGCATGATGTTACTCGATGTGACGAAATTATGGTCTGAATTGGTATTTGGTTCAGAACGACGTAGAAGGACTGGAATGTATGCTGGAACTTTCCTGGAACTCGAATGTAACTGGAACTGGGTTTGTGCTGGAACTAGAATATTGGAGTCGGTGCTGGGTTGCAGAAGGTAACACGCTGCTGGTGTTATTCTCCTGATCCACTTAGCGCACAGTGGACTCGCTGATAAAGTTGAGGTATTTTGAGTCTCTCGTTTTGCACTTTCACACACTTTTATATGGAACTGAAGGAGACGTCCGGGGACCTTTTGAGATCCCTTCTCGCTGCCACCAATGTTATAAGGGGTCCGCGAATTCTCTTTTTAAAAAAAAAGAAACACTTTTTATTTACTATAATAATAGAATATATTCAAAGATCGGGATTAGAAATATGTGTGTCTACTGTATGACCGGCGGGGAGAGACTGACTCCTCGCCAACGACTTCATCAGTACAGGGCCTAGTTAAATGATGATGAAGCAGGTTCATCAGCAATTCACCATACTTAGAGGGGATATAACCTGTTTACGTACATGGAGTATGAAAGTAGCCGCACGAATAACTTTGTAAGCTACATTTTGCAACTTTTCACTAAAATAATATAGTCTGTGTCACTCTCACAGTCACCACGAATCCAACGATATGACATTTGTAGAAATCCGTCAAGCCGTTTGGGCTGTAGCAGTTTTTTTACATTTTCAAATCCCATATCGCCGCAATTTTGAAAAAAATCCACAAACTGAATCAATTGAAAAAAAAAAAAATATCCAACCTGCTCCCAAAATTTCACGAGAATCGGTTGAGAAATCGACCTGTAGTGGAGAACAACCGGACAGACAGACATACGGAAGCATTTTTGCCCAATCCTGAGACGGAGTCGCTTCGCACGCTCGGTCAATGAGCCATATTGCAGGAAGGCTGGACTGACCGATCCCCAGACACTGGGAACACCTTCTTGCTTGAGGGGCCGGTGAATCGGGATCGGATAGCCTTTCCAACCTTTTGCGTATTTGGGGTTGTGTAATGTGTTCCGAAATAAACGTTTTTAATTGGGATCTGAAGCACAGAATACTCAATAGTACTACTTACAGAAAGATTACTCCTTAAATACACTTAATTGAATAGCTACACAATCGCTAAGCACCTACAGAATCGGTTGCCCCGCCCGTGCAGGCTAGATTGCGCCGCATTACTACGCCTGAGATCTTATTTTACTCTGACATCACAGGGTCGTCCTGTAAACTCCTGTCTCGCTTGATCACGGTAGGGTTACCTACGTGCGATTATTTGTGTTTGTAAATTTTAGTCCACTGCATCTAAGAGAGGTTTTATTAGTACTTATTCAGGCTGTTGGTAAATTCTAAGGCTAGGTAGGTACCTACCTTCTTACTTATGTAATTGTCATTTGTTTTATACTGGGTCTAAAGTGTTTACTTTTAGTGAAACAAAAAGATATTAAATTAAAAAGGAATCGATTTCTATTTGTGAACGTTTCCTTTAGACACCCTAAAATGTTAGGTACTTAAGTCATTGTTGTTGCAAAAATCACAGAAAAGTTGCTTATGAGGAGCGGCTCGCGCGCGACGCGACTACCAGCCAAGCGAGCGGCAACATAACTGAATTCCCGCCCATCGGGTTGGCCGGTCGAACTTACCTAAGCTGTACAGTGAGACCCCCCTGTCAAAAGGTGAACTTGGCGTCCATTTTGTGATTTTGGCAGACGTCCATTTTGATGACATCATTCCCATTCCACAGTGACGAAGACGGTGCAAGAAGTGCTAAGCATCGGCAGCCATGTCAACCAGCAGGTCGTCTACTATCCTTTCCAGCTCGACGCCTCCATACCCACCGAGTTAGGTAAGTAAGACACAAGCAACTTCTGCTCCTTACACCACTTCCCATTGTGACAAGGTACAGGACAAGTTCCCGTTTTGACTACTTCCCAATTTTAACAATTCCCCATTTCACTTCTTCACAATTAGACTAATCCTCGTATGGAAATTCTGCCTTTTACTTACATATAACTATATTATTATTTATTGAATAAAGACAGATAATCAATCAATCAATCAATCAAATTATTTATTTGCTATAAAATATGTGTACATAATATGATCTTAAAGGTATGCATAAGTATCATATTCACCATCTGGGTGTTGGTATGCAAATATTATAGAATGTCAATTTCTAAATTAAAACTAAATAAAATAATTAAATGATATAAATAAATCGATTAGTTGTAAACGTGTCATTTACTCTATCAAATTAAATATTTCAGTTTTAAAAAGATTAAAATATTTTATCTACACACGTATCATAAACCCTCTTTACTGCGTCCAAAACCCACACTTCTTGGTAAAAACTCATTTATTATCTGAATATTGATACATTATGACCATAATGTACCAAAATTTGTGAAATTATGACATTCAAATTTCGAACGCCGACGCCCGCCTACGTGCCGCCCCCCTACTTTGTTTGTGAAGTTGGTAGTACTGAACAAGCTAAACAAGTGCAAAGGAATTGTCAATGCCACAATGCCGGTCGAAGATGCGGTTCCTGAACACATTAAAGAGAGCTTATGATATGTGTGTAGATAAACTAGTGTATGTAACTGTACATAATTAGGCATTAAAACTCTCGAGTGATATATAAACCCACTCTCGAGTATTAATGCCCTCCATTATTAGCAGTCACATAAACTACTATAATGTCATGCAGTATGCACTTTTAGAATACAATTGCAACCTTTTTGGTGGAACATTATAACTTATCTTTGCGTCTGCCTCTTGCGTTAAAATTTCACAGCTTTACAGAGAAGGTTGGTTATGTAAAGTGAAGTGAGTGTTCGCCCGTGACGTACAAACGAAATATGACGACATCGGAATTGTTCAATATGAGATGTGGGCAAATGGCGAACTTATTAATCTGGGGAGTTATCGACATGGAAAGTATAGATCTTATTAAAAATCTAAAGGACTCGCATGTAGTCACATTTTCCTATAGGTACGGGGTGGAAGAGGCAAAGCTGATCCAATTAGCTAGTCATTATATCCTCCGAGTATAATGCTAGGCTAAACAAAAATTGTATTTAAACGGATGACCGTAAATCAAGCTTCTCCCTCAGTGGCCCTTTGTAGAGAAGAGGCAAAAAAAGACATTTGCTATCTACAGCCATTAATAAATTTTGACTTGATTTGGTTGTCAATGAAAAAAATGCTGAATTTCGCGACAAACTGAGCGTGACTAGAAATACTGTTTTTTTTCTGACAATGCAGCAACCTGAAAATCTTCATTACGGTAACACAAAATACAAAAGCGTTTGATATTATTGTTGAACCTACGCTGATCCTTAACTTCGCCCAGACATCCTCTATTTAGCCAACAAGCCTTGCCTACACCATTCAGTAATTTTGTCGCTTAATTCAATAATTTAGTCGCGCGATTCGGTATTTTTTCTCTCACTCCAGCTAATTTCATGGTTTGCTCGATTACTTTTTTATTCTCTGGTTCTATCCTTCCATAATTTTCGTTTCATTGATGGTATTATGGTACCCTCGTTATTTGCGAGTATTCTTCTACCCATATTTACCACATTCATCATACGCCGTACGAAAAAAGAGGGAATTTCTTAAAAGACATATTTTGAAAAATAACCAGCTCAGAAAACCTCTCATTTCAAAATAACAGATTTAAAAATGATTAGAGAGGTTCGTGGTCTTAAGGGTTTCACGCCTGCTTCTCACACAGGAGATGCAGGTTCGAATCCCGGTGCTGACCATGTACGACGGTGATGGAAAACATCGTGAGGAAACCTTCATTACTACATACCTGCGGCGATGGGCTAGCCTCCTGTCAAGCAAAATGTAATGATGAATAACTGGCTAAAAGTGGGCAGAATGGTGCCTCAGCCCCCCGTATCGGAAAAGGCGTGACGCTGGATTAGGTTTGGTTTTTGTAAAAAATATTCGAATCATTAGCTTGCGAAAACTCGATCAATTTGAAATGAACCACACAACTTACTTACTAGGAGCTCTGTGATATGTAGGCCTCGCGTGCATCACAAGAAATTTGCGATTTTTTCCTTGAAGTTTTTAATAATCCAACAGTTTTCTTTCAATACCACATACAAACTTATAAATGCACCTGGTTACGTACATGGTGTATGAAAGTAACCGCCCCGATAACTTTGTGAACTACATTTTGTGATCAAAATAAAATCAAAACAAAAATCATTTATTTCCATAGGATGTTGTTACATCACTTAGATCCGTCATTACATTTTTTTGGGTGAGTTCACTAACCCAATGGCGGAATCTGTGGAGAAGAGCTCACCGAAGAAACTCCACAGTCGTCGCATCTTTTGCGTTTCCTTTTTTAAATAAAATATCGTCAAATTACAAAATGATGCTAATTATATATCGAAACAGCCTGTTACTCAAACAATCTATTCCCATGGACATCTGTCCTCTAAGTAATCAGATATCCTATAGTAACCTTTTTTATACAATTTCTGTTTTATTATTATTTTAAACTTGTCTAAAGGTAAGTTTTTAATATCAGTAGGGACCTTATTGTAATAGCGTATACAATTGCCTTTAAAAGAATTACTAATTTTATGTAGTCGGCTTACATAAGCAACCAACTTGTCTTTATTTCTAGTATTAAAATTGTGTATATCACTGTACTTCTGAAAATTAGTTATATTTCTTTTTACATACACAAGATTGTCATAGATATATTGAGACACAAATGTCAGAATATTGATTTCTTTAAACTTTTCCCTCAGTGACACTCTAGGCCCTAATCTATAAATTGCACGAACAGCCCGTTTCTGCAGAATAAATATACTATTAGCATTCGCAGCGTGACCCCACAATAAAATACCATAGGTCATTAGACTATGAAAGTAACTAAAGTAGACTAGTCTAGCGGTGTCTACGTCGTCGGTAAGAGCTCTAATTTTTTTAACTGCGAACGCTGCCGAACTCAGTCTGTACGACAATTTATTTATATGAGGATCCCATTGTAGTTTGGCGTCTAAAGTAATGCCCAAAAAGACAGTCGACTGCACAAGGTCCAATCTCTGTCCTTTTATAAATATGTCTGTAGTTACCGGGTTTACATTGGGTAACACGAATTTAATACATTTAGTTTTCTTTTCATTAAGTAATAAATTGTTAACAGTAAACCAGTTCACTATACTAGAGATAGCATTGTTTACCTCGTGATCCAAAATACAACCTATTGCCTTTTCACTATAAATATATAGCTAATAGCAAACTCACGATCTCGACTAATCCAAAAATATTATCATTTCTTAAAATCCGCCAATCTGTCTGGGCTGTCGCGGATATTTTAACATTATGAAACCCAAATCTCCGCCATTTTGAAAAATTACAAAAACTGAAAAAATAAACCATCAAACCTGCTCAAAAAAACACGAGAATCAGTTGAGAAATGCGGCCTGTAGAGGAGAACTCCTGGGCATTCGAAAGCATTTTTGCCCAATCCTGAAACGGAGATGCTTAGCTCGCTCGGTCAATGACTACCTCCCAAGCGAGAGAGAGCTCCCGGGGTTTAATCCCGCCTGGGGACAAAGAAAACAGCACCCCCAGGTCTTGGGAGTTTATATTTCCATCTCCCACGACACAGGGTGTGGGGCCAGAAGCTATGTATATTTTTATTTATGAGAAATTCTCGTTGCAGGTACACCAATACGACTGCAGACGACAACTGTCTCCTACTCCTCCATAAGGGGCAACCTCACCGCCCTCTCCTCACAGGGATTCAGTTGGAGAAACGATCTGTTTGTCGAGTGAGCAACATTTACACGTATACTACTTAATTCTATCACTAGCTGATTCCGGCAACTTGATCTGCGTGTTCCTATTAAGTATCATTTACCGAGATAACGTTACCCTCATTCTGGTGCAGTCGGATAAAAAGTATCCTATATGTTAATCTAGCTCATAAACTATCTCTGTACTAACTTTCATTCAAATCCGTTCAGCCGTTTCACCGTGATTGAGGCACAAACACACTCATAAACATCCAAACATTGTTACTTTCAGATTTATATTGTTTGTTGGATTCATTCGTTCGTTATATTATTCATTCGTTCGTCCGTCCGTTCGAATATCATCCATTCATTAAGTCTTTAGGTTTAAATTTTAGGTACATATATATAAATATAAAAAACATGAAGTCCTTATTATTATAAGGGTAATATTTAAACGTATGATTGTAAATTCAGTTTTTGCTTGGCAAAATACTAGTTTTGCGTGACTGAATCGCTGAATGGCGACAAAAAATGAGCGCCACTTGAAATACTGGCTATGTCTGACAAAAATACTGAATTGTGCGACTCAAAAGATAAACAGCAACTTTAAAACCTAATTCGAGTAACATAATATACGAAACGAGCGTTGGATTTTATTGTTCTTACATGTTCGACCTAACTCTTACTCTTTTATACTTCACCTAACCTGCCCCGTCACTTCGCCCAGAAAAACTTTAACTAGCCAATAAGCGGTGGCTGAATCAGCAGCAAACTATAACCATACGGAAGGGCTCCGTGCAGATATTATGGTTATTATGCCATATTTAAATCGTTTGCAAAAGCACGCTTCGAAGATGGTTGGAGGTCCTTTGAACCATAAGACAGTTGGGAAGAATTCCCTGTTGCTGAGTAACGAAATGGAAACACTCAGATGCCCAGACTTGAACGCAGGTGAAAATCTCGACGCCTATTATGATAGGTGCATTCTTGAAGGGAACTTTCACCAGTACACATCGAGCAGCAAATTGATAGCTGCGGAAAGGATTGAAGGGTAAGTCAATCTGTTGGATGAACAGCCAACCCTGATTAACTTGATGCGGCCAAGATACTCATTGAGAGACAGTGCCGGGCATTGCTACACTACAAATTCAGACTTTAAGAGTGTATGCCAAGTTATGTACGCTTTAAAGATAAACGCATCCGTCCGGTAATAATAGACGTTAAAAACACAGGCATGGCCTTAGTATAGTGGCTTAACGAACCTTGTCTCGCACATACTTCCAAGACCAAGAAAATATTGATTACCTACATAGTGAAAGTGGACAATCACTATTCCAAAACTATAGACTAAGTAGCTAAATATAATATTTCAACAACGTAAATAATTGACGTATATGGAGAATATACGTTTTGAGACTTTGAGAGAAGAGATTACCGTCGCGATGACGAGGATTATGGACCACCCCAAAGGGGTAGAGGAAATCGCGGAAGCCGTGCCCATCAGAATAGGGATAAGCATAGGATGGAAGGATACCGGTCCAAGAAAGGAAGTGAGGTAATGCAGAGCAACCGAGAGAAGATCAAATATGAACTGTTCGCAGGAGTCGAGGATGACTTCAATAAACTTGCAGAGATGCAGACGCTTCAGGCAAACATGTTGTCTGTAACTGCGAGAGGAATTGGAACTGGTACCGTTTAAATTATGTCGCCAAACAGAATGCCGATAACATACACCCTTCAAACATATATGCGCAGTTCAGAGCGTATCTCGCGCTCTTTGAAGCAAAAGTGGTTAGCCTTAAAGCACATTATCCACTCATTCCAAGATTCGTTGAGTCGATTAACCAGCACCTGCCCATCAATGCAGAGTTTCTGAGCGTTATAAAGACTTTCACGTTTGTACCAACCCCAATAAAGAGATAAATTGATGTAGTGGGGATATTAAATGAAGGAACCAAGCTGAGGGTAGAAATCACAATAAAAAAATATGAAATTAACATTATTTATTGATATTATAAGATCACTGAACTGTTAAACCTAAACAGTGGAAATTTAAAATAAACTTAGGTATTATTAAGACAAGTCCCGTACATGTTTTTAAAAGATGTTTGACTGCCATATCCCTAAAAAATTTAAATTTTTAAAAATCTACTATATGAGGACGCGAAACCAAATACGGTGTGAAAATTTGATCACATCTGGCATCCGTATATGTGTCTCAAAAATGTGCAGCCTGGAATTAACCGACACTTATTTATTACTAAGTTAGGCCAGCCATAAGTGATCAACATACACGGACCGCTCTTGCAGTCAGAGTCAACAGCTTCAGGCTGCCATTGATAACTGCTCGAGCAGTTAGCTTAACTACTCGAGCAGAGCAATATTTCAAATAATTCTTTTGATTTTATTGCACTTAAGCGTGTCATAATCGATGTCCATTGTTACCACTCAATAAACAAATAAAGCGTGCGGGCGGGATGCGCGCGCAACGTGAAATGAAGTGCGCCGGCGAAGGTAACTGCGCGAGAGCAGTCTACAGCTCGAGCAGTCAGTGTGTGCCTGGCCACTGCTTGACCGCATGATGAAATGTCACCGTGTTCGTGAAGGAACATAAATAAAATAGTTTTAGGTATAAATTCACACTTTTATTTGATAAAACGGATTAAAAAGTATGGAGCACATACAGCGAGTTAGAGAGAGAGATTTGAAGGGCGTGAATGAATGGTAATGCCTAATTTTTACATTAATTCATGATATTTGAGTGTTCGTTGCGAACACACCGTGCTGCGAACCACTCAAGCAGTTGCAACTGCTTGAGCAGTTCGTGTATGTACGTACGTAGAAGACTGTAGTTGCTATGCAGTCACAGCTTGAAGTAGTCGATACTGACTGCTTCAAGCTGTCCCTGTATGACCGGTCCTAGTAACAATATTTTTATAACGGAACCACAACTAGTGCGCTACAAAACAAAAACACAAAGGCTATTGTTCAAAGATATATTAAAGCATGTATGGACGCCAAACAAAACATAATATGTACGATTTTGATGTCTATATAAAAAATAGTCCTTCTGGAATTAATAATTTCACATTTGTTACAAAGTGACAGTAAGCCCAACAAAAGCATAATTAGGGCACTACAAAACAAAACACAAAGGTTACTTTTTACTGAAATAACAAACCAAATAAATATATGGACGCAAAATTAAACACAGTATGTATAATTTTTCAAATATCTGGCGTCCGAATATATATATATATCTGTTGTTGATTCATTAATTCTAGGTAGGCAAAAAGCTTATCATTATATTATTTATGTTTGACTTCAGAAGTTTTCTTTAAATTCTTGCATAGCCACGACGGCTAGCCTTGACATATGCTTAGCACAATTCATTGTAATGTGAGGGTAGTTTACACATTTCAATATTCAAGAGGATTTCAGTAGCGCCTTCTATTACTTCTCACTTTTACTAAATTGCCTTCCTTGCCACATTATTATCCACTACATTACCACCGTAAAAGTCACAGAAAACTATCTCTGAAAAGAATGTCAAAACTATATCTGCTTTAAAAATATCTACAGTAAAGTACGGTCGCCGAGCAGAAGGAATTTCGCACATTGACTCTTAGCTACTTGTCTTTTTCGCTCGCGCGTAAATGATATTGCCGTCATGCTCACAATTAAACTGTGCAAGCACCACGCCAATATAATTTACGTGTGAGCGAAAGAGAAAAGTAGCTAGGGGTTGATGTAAGAAATTCCTTCTGCTCGGCGACCGTGCTTTATTTGAGAATTTAGGATATGATTCGGCTACTACGGCTATGTGCCGGCTGATTCGGTATCTTACGTACACACGTATTATTTGAGTTTTATCCCAGGTACGCGTCAGCCATCACAGATAATGATTTATCATATCACGTACCTAATCTAGGTACATGGTAAGATCTCATATCAATTTGTATATAAACCAAGTATTTATAATAATAAAGTTATATAATAATTGTGCATATTCCAAGCCTTTTATTACGTCTCCCGAAGGTAGTCGTCAGGAATTGCCTAAACCGGCAAAGTCGGATAAAATCAGAACAATTCGTGCTATAGAACAATCATGGTAAATTATAATATTTTTTAATGTTTGTTTTTAGTTTTTATGCTATTGACTTCATCAACGGAAGTAATACAATGGTGTTTCTGAGTCGTTCTTACCAAATGGAACTAATATTATACAGTTTCCAAAGATAAAATGATGACTGAAATTAATTTTACGTCACAAAGAAAACAATGATACACCACATACCAATTTTTAATGGAAAAATGAGTTAAGAAAGCTGAGAAGAGTACGAGTGAACTATTATTTATTGATTTGAATCAGCTGACGATCTCCCATGCATAGGAAATTGCATAGGTATTTAAAATTTAGAACTATTTAAAAAATTTAATAAAATAATTTTGGTCTAAAGAAGAATACAGCCCTGTCTAGTCGAAGAAATATAATTTCTTTATATTAATTATATTTTCATAACGACAATGGTCAGTACCGTAGAATATTAGTTTTCCTTTCCATTCCTTTTGTGCCTTTTCCATGTCGTCCACTGATCCTGGCCGAATTTGCCTCTTGCCACCATTAAAAAAAAATTGGATTGAAATTGTTATTTTGATTTAAAGTCCAATGAAACCTGCTTTAACAATCATAAAATGATCATTATATAATAAGGTAACGCTTATTTTGCCTTGATTCTTTACTATGGCTTATCTTTTCTTTTATCCACAAAAATTATAAACCTTAAAAAATGGATTTCTGCAGAAAAACAAGATTCGACAGCTTAATCATTTTTTCAAAATTTTATTTTCCTGGCTATTATTGTGGAAGTGCGTTGGTTTTAGCACTGGGTGGATGTGCACTTAAACAGGAATAAGAAGTAAGTGAATGTGTTGTGTGATGGATGTGTAATAGACATAATTATGACAGAATGACGAATGAGTGTGTGGACTTAACTTACATACTTAGATCTTGTTTTCTGTGTTACCAATTAATTTATTTTTTGTTTTGTGTCATTATTTCAATTTATTTTTAATTTTACCGTGTTTAATTATGGATGTATATCTGAAATAAATAAATATTATTATTATTATTAATATTATTAGCATGACATTGTTCTAAGGCAGACAATTAGTAAAACTGAGAAGTAATGGAAGGCGAATGAATCATGTGGATTGATTGTTCCTCGTAATCCCCTTGAGCTTTGAATTGTGTGAACGACCTTCACATTTCAATTACCTGTAGCAGTAGCTATGCACGAGCTTATATTTGTTTTCACATATTAATAATGTCTAAAAATATAACTGATGAAAAAGATAGTTATCAAAATGTAAGCTGCACAAAACTAAACGTTCAAGAAAGCTGCAAAAGTATCTCTTAGTGTAATCTAAAGCTAATTAAACATGAAAAAATTTAATATTCATAGCATTAACAGAAACTTAGATGATGTTTGATTACGTGGTTATAGACATCAAAAATGGGCCCACGGTTAAAAGTACATTTTGCACACTCTCAATATGTAACGTTGTCGGTGTTAAATATTTATGCTTCGGAACGCACCGGTTTTTTGTTGCGCGGATCGACCGCGAGTAATCGGGACATCACTAGCGGAAACGGAACCGCAGCTGTCACTCGTACCAACGAGATGAAAAATTAGAGGTTATCTTTTCTTGTCGGGAGAAAAAACATGTCTGCTCAGGCGTCGGGCCATTGATTGTATTTCGGTGTAACAATTGTCTAACACAGGCGTCGGGCCTGGTCGGAGTGTCAATCATAATAATCGTCGGGAAATAAGTAGATTCACGTCAGCGGAGTGAGTGATCCGTGTTGTGATTGGACATCGTCGTATCGGACGGCGACTCCTCGTGTCGGCAGGCAGCACGCCAGCGACAGCGTCGGGCAGCGAATAGTGAGATTCAGTCCCTATCCTACCCAAACTTGTGCTCCTATCCCGTATTCCTGCCTCGAATCGAGCTTTCGATTTCCGGTCTACGTCGGCAAGGTAAAGTAACAATCAAGATTTTCTCTCCCGTGCTGGCAAAAACCCAGCCCCTCAAGATTCCACGCTGTCGGTTAAGGCGTGGAATTAAACATTTTGGTAGCAGGCGCAGTTTCCTAGTGGGAAATCGCCGATTCACGGACGGTTGTAGGGTTGTTTTTTTGCCACATTGTAGTTGGGAGAAAAGAATATCTCAGATTGGCCGGCAAGTCGGCAATGAGTCTGTGGTCGGTATACCACAATTAAAGTTCATTTTCGGTTAGTGAAAGTATAATTCTCAATTTAGTTAACAATTATTATAAATTTGTAGTCGGAAACTACTGTTTGTGCGCATAAAGGATTGAACAGTCATTCTGCGAAGTAACTAGATTGTATTACTTGCGGTAGAACGTCGGGTTCTATAGTACTGCAGTGTTATTTCGGTTTACAGAGCAGGGTCAGGCTATTTAAGGGGCATTAAGCTGATTTTGCTGACCTCAGTAGAAGTGTGGGTCATATCGGAGGGGCCACTTCTAGAAGGTCACAGCTACCTTCATTCTATTAAAAATAGCTTGGATTTCAGAATCCAGTGTGGCTTAGGGTGCTATATTGTTTAGGTTTATAGTCTCGGAGCCCACCACTTATTATTTTTTAATAAATTTTATTTTGTATTGTTTTTATAATCAAGTTTTGTGGGTTATTTTTGTATTGTGTTTTATGGTGGCATTCTCTAATTGGTTTATAGTGTATATTTATAAGGTGTATGTCCACAGGGCGATTATATTAAATATTGTTTAGGATTTAATTGTTTTAGTGGTTGCCTTGGTTTTGACAAATTAGTTTAATTTCTGTGCCCAGCGCTGACGGGCAAGTGCTGGTCTCTGGCTATACTTGATTCGGTAGTGAAGCATAGGACCAGAAACAATTGAATCGGTAACCATGGCAACTTCGCCCTTGACGGTACTGCGGTATGGTGTCCGTGAGGAGATGAGATGGCTCGCCCATACTCACAAGTATGTGGAGCGACCTGACATGGACGATGTCCTGCTCAAGCGTGTGGAGGACGCAATGACACGCGTCGGGAAGGTGTGTCGGCTGGCTGCGGAGGCTGAAGCCCTCTGGCTTACGGATGAGGCCTCGGTGGCTGCAGTGAAGCAGCTCTGCGCGGATGCTGACCAAGCGATGGAGTGCTTGGGCGACATCGAGCGTCGCGCGGAAAAAATTAACCGGTATAAGTGAAATTACCTTTTTTTCTAGAGATCTCGAACCTTCTTTCGATAACGATGAAATAATTCTTTTACATCGATATATTTTTTTCTCCATCTTCTGTTCGAGTTTTATTAACTTCCTTGCGATATCACTTATGTTTTCACAATTTTTTCGTTTTGGCATGGCGAAGTTTTCACCGCGTCTTCTGCTTACGCTGCCCAAATGAAAAAGAGACGCCTCCGTGCAGTAGTACTCATTGCCAGGACCATATTTGAACGCCGATTCGCTGATTTTTCCTTTCCATCCCTACTCGATAGGATCCAAAATATCCATAATTTCGCCTACAAACCCTTTCAGGAAACAAAATTAGATTTTGAAAAACGTGTTGTCGCTGAACTATGATTAATTCAATGTTAAAACATTTTCTATTATTTTATTACGCATGTATAAGCTGCAATAATTATATTACCTACTTTTATCCCTGCCTTCTAGATACCTTTTTAATAAACCGTCTTGTTTGTATAACTTTTAATGTATCATAATCCCATAGGACAGGCCCTGCCTATTTTAGAATCTGCCATTTATCATCTAGACATTGTAAATAATATCTAAACATGTATATCTGTATGTTTAATCACAATTACTTCTACTACTACTTTATGTTTTATCACAATTAACTGTAGAGTCGCGAAGATCCTAAAATTACTATTATTTGGATTGGAAATGATAACTTTTGATCCCGACATCATGAAACAAAGGTTCAGTTGCTGAATATTACAGGCCTCGGATGGTTTAACAATAATCGATTACGCCTCAGACGGCATAATCGATTAATCGATTATTAAGATAATCTAATCGGCTCATCACAAAATGTACGCAAACTTCGAAATCAACGAACACTTCAATAATATTAAACTGTTCACATGTAGGTACGTAACTCTACACGCTCCGATAACAAATAAGTATGGACGAAGTTTGGCAACATCCCATTCTTCGAGCGGACGTCAAATGCGGCCTATCATGAAAGTATTTGTTGCGACTGCAGCGCCACTGTAACTTGATGGGGAAAATAGCATAACTATAGAAATGTGCAGTCAGGGCATAGTAAGGACTAAATGACGTCCGAGGATTTTTTTTATTAACATTTCTGTGATCTGCTTCAACAGTAGAAGCGATTTAGGTCTATTGCCGATGTGACATCCGTATACCGGACGCCGAAAGCAGGTGGACGCCACATCATATGCAAAAATGGCCATATTGGACGCCAGATAGATACCAAGATGTATATATATAGGTGTTGTTAGACACATCATTATAAACAACTTTTACTTTGAAACGGAAGTGTTCAGGGCAGCTTAATATTTTACTTCTCCATAAAATTGCTGATCGCCCGGTTCAATATGTACGGAGAAGTGAAAAATAAAGCTGCTCTGATCAAATAAGTTTCACTGTGAAAATTGTATGGAAGGACGCTCCTGACAACCCCCTGAAATATGTATATGTCACCGTAAGATAGTTTTATTTAACGTTTAATGGTTTTAACCGTTAGTTTATCAACTAACGCGTCATACAGCAAGCAGTACGCTACAGTTTACTATTTGTCGATAGTTGACCAACTAACGAGTAAGAAAACTTTAGTTTATCAACTAACGGTTTTGACAATCTTACGGTGACTGATACACCTTTCTGTTGCACCTTGTATAGCTTGTTATAAAATAAGGAATAAATATTTATTCATTTTGATTTATTCATTCATTTCTTGAATCCTTCGGTCATTATGATTCGGCTGAAGGTCAAGAATGCAGAGACGTAAACGCGGGAAAAATCCTCTTAACCATTCATGTGCATTAAAGAAATCTTAGTACTTACTACATTTTCAGATGTATGCATTATTAGGCGATTGTACATGAGTACAGATACCTATGTTTATGGATCGCAATTCTACAAATTATTTTTAATTATTGCCGTCTATATACATAGCATAGAACAGGTTCAACACAAATTGCTTAATGTATTATCATACCGATGTATTCTGGGATGAGAACATACTGGTTACCTTCACATAATGAACAAATTTAATATAACCTCTTTTGAACAACGACGTAAGGTATTGGACTTGAAATACTTGCGTAATTTGATCCACAATAGAATAGATTGCTCACCCTTACTTGAACTCTTAAAATTTAGCTACTTAACAAGAACACGTAACTTTAGACCATTTCATGTGCCTGTCTATCGAATTAATGTCTCTTTTAATGAACCAATATCTAGAATGTGTCGTTTATATAATTAATTAACTATTGAAGTATGTGATGAGATTGATATATATACATATTTATATATGATTATAGTCGTTACATATTTAATAAATCAGTCCAAAAATTATTACCAATCCTCTGCTCGTTGTCACTTCTTTTTTATTATCTGAATTATAATGTGACAGCTAATTAAATGATGTAATTAATTAATTTATGAATAATTTCCAATTTGATGCACGTTACTGAAATTTTTATTGTAAAACATCTAGCATTTTAATGTTGATTAAATGTGTTCCGCCTCCCATATGTCGCTATATCTGTTTACATACTTTAGAGAGCAGTCGGGAACCATATTCTCTGCATGCTTTAATAATGTAATCTTGTGATTGTTATATTTTTGAAAACGAAATAAATAAATAAATTCGCATGTTTACAGATAGCCATTTCATAGGTCACCATATCAGCAGATTTTGCCTGTTTTGCCCATGTTTCCTGTTTTTAAAGTTACTCGTGCTCTATTGATCCCGCCTGGTATTTAACAGGGTGTTGCAGGAAGGTGTGGTCATGGTGTAGGGACTGTATTTGTTTTTATTTTCAGATACCAGGCGACAGCAGTTACCTCACTCTCCACCGACGGCCCGTTGCTGAAGTCTGAGAACGCGGCCAGGGTTCAGCATTCGATGCTCGCTCATGTGCCCTTCAAGTTTGATTTGACTCTAGGAAGGGACCCGTTGAGCTTTGAGTAAGGGCTTACTGTATTTAACAAAACAAAAAACAGCATTACATTCATCTGTTCTGTAGTGCATTGACAATGTTTGCAGAAGCGCGCACAGACGACTTCTGTGCAATCATGCGAAAACGCATTGCAACCTGGAGCAGTCCCAACCTTATTCTCAGGGTGATCTCGTGGAGATTTGATTGCCCAATGTTACAACATTGCACTATCAAAGTTACCGCGAGAAACAAATAATTAAATTAAATTAAATTAAATTAAATTAAATTAAACTAAATTAAATTAAATTAAATTAAATTAAATTAAATTAAATTAAATTAAATTAAATTAAATTAAATTAAATTAAATTAAATTAAATTAAATTAAATTAAATTAAATTAAATTAAATTAAATTAAATTAAATTAAATTAAATTAAATTAAATTAAATTAAATTAAATTTAAATTAAATTAAATTGAATTGAATTGAATTGAATTGAATTGAATTGAATTGAGTTGAATTGAATTGTATCGAATCGAATCGAATCAAATCAAATCAAATCAAATCAAATTAAATTAAATTAATTAATGTGAATACGTAGGTACTATATTAGTTTATAATAAATACTACTACTAACAAAATAGTTCTTTGTTATTTGAATAAAAACATATTATCATTATTATTATAACAATAGTGCCCACGTTTAGCAGAGGCACAATTGTGGCTCTGCAGTACTGGCTCTGCCTACCATGCGAGAGGTCCCGGGTTCGATCCCCGGCTGAGGGGTAAAAAAAAACGGTCTTGGATATTTATACATGTGTGACGTCGCTGTTTCTGGCTCCCAAGACACAGGTTACCCTAGTGTGGGGCCAGCAGAAATATATGTGCCAATATGTAAACTTTTCTGTTTAATTTTGCCCAGCACGTTCAGCCAGTTATTCGATATTCCATTTTACGTGACAGGGGGCTAACTCATTGCCGCAGTTTTGAAGATTTGAAGGATTCATCATGATTTCCCTAAAATGTACTTACTTAGATTGTCTTATCTCTTTGTCGGCGCTGGTATTAAAAACCCGCACCTCCTGCGAGAGAAGCGAGCCCGAGACCCCTAGACCATGGTCGACTTCAGCTTGTGCATAGTAAAATGAACAAACATGAAATCAACATGCAGGCATTGCTTCTGACCCCACACTGGGATACCCTGGGTCGTGGGAACCAGGAATATCGACATGCAGTGAACATCCATGATCTAGTTTTTTTCTTCCTCCCTCGGCATGGCGCCTTACATTACTTGTGTAATGTGTACAGCTATGTCCTCTTTGCTCAACAGAATAAAGTTCATAAACGCCGAGATCTTCCCTGGTTTGGCTTTGCACTCCAGGACTCTAAACAGTGTGGAATACTTCACGGGGAGTGGAAACTCCTCATCATCACAACTCCTGGTTGACCCTGGAGATGAGGGTATAAAGGTGAGATAATACACAACGTTTTTTTAATTAAAAAAACCCGGTCAAGTGCGAGTCGGACTCGCCTACCACCGTCCGATGGTAGGGATGGTGTAGAGTGAATAGTCTGGATTTTAAACAGCAGAATGTTGTACAAAGTTATTGGTGCGGCTACTTTTAGACTACATGTACGTACCCAGGTGCATTTATAACTTTGTATGTGGTTTACAGATAAATAAAAACACCTTGGCAATTTCGGGTAGATTTTTCTGTAATTTTTGGCTTAGGTTCTATATTCTGTATTTTTTTGATAATTTTAGACTTCATAGTTTTAGAGAGCACACTGCGGGGCACAGGCAAACGTTGATCAGATTGTCTCATTGGGTTTCAGAGCCTGAACGCTTGTACGACACTGCAAGATCTGTGGAATAAGGCCGAGAATGGAGACCAAAAATCTTTACTCGAGTAAGTACCATTTGCCTACGAATCAGCTGTTTGACGTTGTTTTTTAAAGTAAGATTTTATGTTCACCATTATCCTTATACTCAAGGGTGGAAAGCGACGGTACATCCATGCTATTTTCCCAAAATATAACGCCATAGCTGAACCATGCGTATGCATACGTGACTAGTGCGGTTTTTAAATCCGTAGATATTTTGACTTCTCGAAGTGCATACCCAAAACGCAAATTTTGGTTTCAGTTTGTTTATATGATTTTTAGGGTTCCGTACCCGAAGGGTTCCAAACGGGACCCTATTACTAAGACTCCGCTGTCCGTCCGTCCGTCTGACACCAGGCTGTATCTCACGAACCGTGATAGTTAGACAGTTGAAATTTTCACAGATGATGTATTTATGTTGCCGCTATAACAACAAATACTAAAAAACAGGATAAAAGAAATATTTAAGGGGGCTCCCATACAACAATTCTTTCAATACCACATACAAACTTATGGATGCACCTGGTTACGTACATGGAGTGTGAAAGTAACCGCACCAATAACTTTGTAAACAATATTTTGCTGTGTAAAATCCAAACTATTCACTCCACACCATCGCTTCCGTTGAACGGTGGTACGGAACCCTTCGTGCGCGATTTAGACTCGCACTTGACCGGTTTTTCCAATTAATACGTTGGTCAATATCAAAGCCGAGTAACGTACATTCGTTAACTGATTCTATTTTAATATCATTATATATGAAATTCATTTCTAACGCTGGTTTTTGATGGGGATGAAATGTCAATATTTTTGTCTTATCTTAGTTTATCTCTACGTTGTGTTCACGTAGCCAATTATCAGTTTTATCAAGGATAGAGTTCAGATTATCGTTTATATCGTAATTGTTTTGGCTTGGTGTAAGTATAGAAATATCGTCCGCGAATAATATGCATGGTTCGTTCATTATTTTGGGGAGATTGTTTTTATAAATCAGAAATAAAAGGCAACCTATTAAGCTTCCTTGTGGGATTGATGCGTTTACTGATGTACTGCCAGATTGGATGTTTGTGATTTCTGCGTTTTTTTATCTAAATGTTCTATTTCTACGATTTGTTGTTTGTAGTATGATGTAAACCATTTGTGGGCTACGCCACCAATTCCCATGCAGTAGAGTTTAGCTAATAATATCTGAAATTTTACTTTATCATATGCCTTCGTCATGTCAAGAAATATACCTATTGTGTATTTTTATCATTGATCATTTTTAGGCCCTCTTGACTACTTTAGATGTTTATAAATATATATTTATAAACATCTAAAGTAGTCGATCTGTTCTTCCGGAAATCATTTTGGGAGTTATCAGAGAGTTTATATTTTTCACAGAATGCGAATAGCTTTAAAAAAATGAGGCAGAGGATGAGATAGGTATTATAGGATTGATAGCAATAGGGCGATAGTTACTGGGATTGTATTTGGAATTTTTCTTATGTTTGGGTTTTATTAAGGATATTTTGAATAGGTCGGGGAAAACACCTTAATTGATTGATTGGTTAATAAGTAAAAAAGCATGTTTTAAGAAGACTGGGTGTCTTAAATCTAGCCAGTCAGATCTACATGTAAGATTTCGCAAAATAAATGGATAATTCTCTTCTCTACTTCACCGTGAGGACAATTCGAAAGATGCATGTTTATTGGTGAATTGAGCACTTTTGTGATGTACACCAAGGAACCCTAAACTGATTGTCATTTTATCAAGCGGTTCAAACGTTTGATGATTTACCGTTAGGTCGGGAAGACCCAAAAGTCATGCGGAAAATGATAAATATATACGTATAATTGTTGCCTATATTTATTACTTTGAGTCATTTGTATTGAACGTATATTAGAAATTATATAATTCACAAAAACAGTTTCGTCGTATAAAAATATAACACGTGAAAAAACAACTGGCATAAACAATTACACAAACAAACCGCCCCAAGAATATCCCGGCCCAAAGGTGCCCATTACACTGGCAGCGTTCCCGCGCTGCACAGCGAGTGAGATTCTCTGGACCAGGAAAGCCCCGGAGCGGTTGTCACACCCTCGGTCCCTCAAGCGGCGCCCAATGTCCCTGACAAAGGCCCTACCCTGCGAACCCCACACCCCTGTAGTCTCGACGGCCAAAGGAACGAACAGATAACTTCCCATTAACTGCGCGTATTTAATGCACTTCTGCCGTGCCGCTGACTCGGTAGCAGCACCCGGGGTTACTACAGTTGAGCCGATGTGGGATGGAGCAAACGTGCACACACAGGTCGCATCCCATAAAAGACAACGACCCCTCTCCCACGGGATTAACGTCAGACCGTCCGGTCGTTTTCCGTCGCTGCGGCACAATCCAGGAGGTTCAAGAACCGCCCTCCGGACGATGTCGTTGATTGAGTGATGGCGAGAGAGTCTCCCTGCACTCCGAACACAATGTAGCCCGTGACGCCCTAGCGAATCAACTGCAGCACCGCAAACACAGCGATGTGGTTCGCAGATTTCGCAACCTAAACGAAGCGCCACAGCCACACACAGGGAGTTGTCATATAAAAAGGTGCCCAACTGCTGAGATGGTAACGGATGTAGCCAGGCACCAGACTCTGGTTGGGATGCTGCAAGCAGGCGAGCATGTTCGGCTCCCGTGCTCTGCTCCACCAGCCCGACAAGGGATGACTTGCACAGCTCCTCATCCCAGGCTCGCTGAATGCCTGGCTTTTCTGGCTCATCTCTCCCCGGGCAACGGACCCGCCACAGCCGCAAAGCCTCGGCCGCAAACGGAATGTTCAAATTGTCACCATTACTGTTCAAAATGCGAGTGACAAGTTTAAACACCCCATGCGAAGAGGCCAACAAAGCAGGGAGTTCCGTGTCCTGTAGGCGACGAACGCCGAGACCACCGAACCTGATGGGTATTGCAGCCCGGAGGGAGACAGTTTAACATTCAAAATGTTTTCCAGAATATGTCTCAATGTATCGTCGTATGAATCTGCCTCCCCTCTGGCTAGCCAAACCGGAGCCGTACGCAATGAATAAGTCAACCTTGGCTGGGACAAACAATTCCGCAGAATTGTAAGGGCCACATATGCGGAAAGCTCCTTCAAATGTGGCAAAGCCCCAACCAAGGCTTCCATCTTACCTCGCAGGACGGCCGGCACACCTTCCACAAAGATGGGCGCCCCCAACAAGGTGAAATCAGTTTTATCGAGGACCTTCACCCCAGGGACTAAAGCGTCAAACTCCGCTGTTAAGTCCTGAGCCAAGATACCCGAGCACGGATATAACTCGCATTTATGCGGGTTCAGATGAAGGCCCAAGTCCTTAAGACCGCGAATAATGACATCCACGTCAGCCAGGACCACATCTGGAGGTCCCCCGATTGTGCCGTCATCTGATTGACTAGCGAGCGTAAGAGAGTCGCACCACCATCCCCAGCTCCCGCAGAAGTCAACTCCTTAAGAATTGCTGGGCGGATCCCATCAAGGCCAGCTGCGGACCCGTTATTGAAAGACATAATGGCTTCCAACACGTCAGCCGCTTCAACCGCCAAGAACTCGCTTGAGAGGTCAGGCTCCGGGGTAAGTGAAGGGCACGGGACGGTGCCGGGTGCTTAAGCCGCAAGAACTTTAAAGTCCCCTCGTTGTCCTCAGCCACGGAGCAATCTGACAGGAGAATCCGCACGGCACCGCCCAAGTCACCATCATTAACCTTTGAATCGACGTACTTGTAAAAAGCACGTCGACGGTGACCACCGCCACCCCCACCTCCCGGACGAGCATCCGAAAACGGAATGCTGTCTATATCGTATAATTGTCGTTTTGTTTTATTTAATTGATAACTGTAGTACACCTAACCTCCCGTACCACTCCGGAAATCAAGGTTTTCTGCAAGTTATTTTTTTGATAGTTTTCTATATATAGCTAGTACGAGGCCCGTGAATGTCCCCAGCGAGGGGCACAAGGGACTTTATCCGGAAACGATACATTTAATTAACCCTTCCAGTTCATAATTTGAAAAGAAGCATCGCGATTTCGAACGTTATGCCATTATAATACAATAAAAACTTCATAGGTTTTTATTCGCTTTTCATCCGTAGCGTGCTTGAGTAGTTATAGTAGTTTTTGTGACTGATACACTAGTTTATCTACACACATATCATAAGCTCTCTTTGATGTGTTCAGGAACCGCATGTTCGACCGGCCTGGTGGCATTGATAATTCCTCCCCACTTGTTTAGCTTGTACAGTAGAACCAACTTCACAGACAAACTAGGGGCGGCACGCAGGCGGGCGTCGCATTCGAGTTTTGAATATCATAATTTGACGAAAATTGATACATTATAGTTATAATG
Organism: Argyresthia goedartella; assembly: GCA_949825045.1. Classification (NCBI taxonomy): domain Eukaryota; kingdom Metazoa; phylum Arthropoda; class Insecta; order Lepidoptera; family Argyresthiidae; genus Argyresthia; species Argyresthia goedartella. The sequence goes on along the minus strand of OX463811.1, from coordinate 1,365,257 downwards.
TATCAATATTCAGATAAGAAATGAGTTTTTTCAAGTAATATAGTATAGAGCTGGTCGTAACGTGCGGTTTTTGGACGCAGTAACGAGGGATTATAATACGTGTGTAGATAAAATAATGTAATTGTTATTTATTCAACAAATCATTGGGTGTGCTACCTTTTATCGACAAAAATATCGATATGTACCCCATCAGTATTGAAATTTTGTTGAATAGGGCATTTCTCCATTTGTCAAACAAGTCCGTCGAATTGAATATCAGACTTTTCATTCATCAGAAAAAACTGTTGGATATGCCGCCAGAGCCCTACGCCATACTTTCTTCGTTACAGTATCTCAGAGAGCTGTCATCTGTTTCTCTCTGGCACCTTACCCTGTGCAAGAAGAAGAGGTCACACACAGCTCGCTCAAAGCCAAAGCAACCTGGCGCTAAATAGACCTTGTTCGCTTCCAGCCTCATCAACCCCACCCTGCTTCTCCGGCCGCTGCTGCTGCTCTCGCCTCCTCCCCCGCTGCCGGTGTGCGTAGCCCCTTCCCCACACCTCACACCCTCACATGCCCGCTGGCGGCTGACGCTGATGGAACCGATGACCTGGGTGGCTGGAGATGTGGCGGTCAAGCTGGCGAGCTTATTGGAGATGTACGTATTTTAAATATTGTTTTTGTCACCCGTTTAGTAACATCGTGAAACTTGGTATGTACACAATACAATAAATGGCATCATCGAACTGGTCTGATGATGGACCGGAAAGTTGGGATAGGAAACCATAGGTTGTAAAATGCGTTTCAAACAACTTGTCCGTTAGCTGTAACGTTGCCTGCAGTGCACAACTGTAAAACAATGAGGAAAAGCAATATACGATTGCCAGACTCAGATCACATATTTGCTTACGCTTTCAAAAATAAGTTAGCAGGTTTGTAGGTAGCTACAACCTTGTCACAATACGTAAATTAAATACCAATGATACATATGAGCATCGGAAACGTATCTGAATATTTATAGTATAGGTATGAGTTAATTATAATATTTTCTTTTTTGAACTTTTGGGTAACACCTTTTTTAAAGCTAGAACACTGGTTTCATTGTTACCAACTTAACGATGAAGGAACAAGTTATCTGGAATGCACTCTAGTATTATAATCCCATCGGGTGTTGTGCTCGTTAGATTCATCATCGCCATCGCCATCCCAAGGTCATCGTCATCGGCATCGTCGTCGATCGACATCATCACTACAAGTCGTTGGGAAAAGTACTAAAATGTTCTAATTGATACATTGCCTATTCACCATTATAATTTGGCTTATGTTTAAACGATTACCAAAAACGCATCTATTTTACTACCAATAAATTCTAAATGACTGCCAGAATGGATAAATGTCCACCAAATTGTGTTTGGATAAATGATCACCAAACTTATTTTTATGTTTTGGGTACGTAAGTATATGTTTTAAGTATTTTTTGTTGTTCTTATATGTTCAACCTAACACGAAGTATAAAGGGGGCTTCGCTTCGCTCACCCCCTTTAGCCTTCACCTAAGCCACCGCAGTATTTTGCCCTGATATTTTATGCAACTTTTGGTGTTCATTTATCCATTTTGGGTAGGAAAAAAATATTTTGGTGATCATTATATCTGTTGCCATATAATTTTAACGACCCGAATAATTTATATGAAGACTTTTTTTTCTTTGGTAAGCGAATAATTTGAGTTTATATTGAAAATTGATACGAAAGAAATGAATACTATATTTAAGTTCAGTGATTGAGCGAACACAGGTTTGCGGATCAGCAGAGATAGACATTTTTTTCTTATAAGATTACTCCAAAACGTTTTAAATAGTTAAAGCTTAAAGCCAAAACAAATTTCATAATTAGTAAAATTAAATCTGCTGACGATAAAATAAAAACTGCATGGAAAGTAATAAATAGCGAAAGAGGTAGTTCAAAGCCGCGCGAGAATTACTTTTCACTTAAGACAGATCGCGGTATTGTTAGTAAATATTCAGAAGTAGGTCAAGCATTCGATACCTTTTTTATTAATATACCCTTGAAAACTACTGAACCCCTAAATTCTTTAATGTCCCTTTCAGCTGCATTACCTCTTCAAAACCAATTGTAGTTGGGACTGGTCAGGATTTTGAATCTTTTGCCATGGTAATAAAATTTAAAACCTTTAACGGAAAAGTGGCGTTATCTAACGCCGGTGGTATTCAAAAGGTTCAGGAAAACGTGGAAGTCTGCAGAACTGAGTTTAAATTTAGTCATGCCAGTCCCCAGTATATTATTAACACTTTTGAATACATTTAAATTATGAGCACTGAAGACTTATAGGGGATACAAGGTACCGTAGCTATAGATCCTTGAGCCTTTGCCAGCTGTTGAAGCACTAGAGGTATTTTACAATGTTATTAATGGTATAATTAAATCTCATTTGCCCTTTAGTATCTCAAAAATGAAACAGTTTTCAATATGGTTCTCTACATCACTGATACGCATTATTAATAATAAAAACAATGCTTGGTGCAAATGGAAAACTTATAAAAACATGTCTGACTACGAACAATTTTTGTCTCTATCGAGCTAGATTTAAGGCACAGTATGATAATTCACAATTCATAATTCATAATTCATAATAGTTTATTGCAAAGTCACAAAATTTCACAAGGTGGTAAAATAAAAGTTAGTACATTGTGACGCCCTGCTAGGGCACAGCAACATGCGAAGGACAGCCAGTTGTCCATTTTACGAAAAATTAAAAAAAAAATGAAAAATGATTACATTTATGTTCAAAATTGTATAGAGACAATTAACAAAATATTGTAGAGATTATTATTATTAACAATAAATAAAAAAATTAAGAGTAAATTATATAAACATTAAATTAGTAATAACATTTAATGAACAAGTAATTAGCGACTAGAAATGTTTACCTAATTTTATCATTGAAAAATTCTTTCACATCATAATAGCATTTTTCAATGAGGAACTTCTTTAAATAAGTAGTGAATAGTGTTTCTTTCTCTTTGTTTTTTAAGTAATTTGGTATGTGATTATATATTTTGATGGCCATATGATGGGGACTAGAAGACACGAGTTCTAACTTTGAAAATGGTTTCTTTAATTTATTTTGGTCTCGATTATTCCTTTTATTTTTATTTTCTAGAGGGGAGTATAAGTTACCATGTTTTCTTACAAATTTGCAAGATTCTAATATATATATAGAAGTTAAGGTAAGTATTTGGAGTTTTACAAAATAAGATCTACAAGATACCATTTGGTCAATATTTGTAAGTATTCTAATACATTTCTTTTGTAGAATAAAAATATCCTTTATTTCACAACAATTCCCCCATAATATAATACCATACGATAGTCTGGAATGTGCGTATGCATAGTAGGCTGTGAGCGCAGTTTTGACATCAGTTACCCTTTTTAGTTGATGGAGGGCATAAGTAAAAGATGATAATTTGTTTTGCAATCTCTGTATGTAAGGTTTCCAGCTCAAGTTTGTGTCTAGATCGATCCCCAACAAGGTTGCTGTCTTTGTAGTCTCCAGTGGTATTTGTTTATAGCAATATGAAATTTGTAATGGGACTTTTTGTGAGGGTTTGAATTGAATTATATTCGTTTTTTTAAGGTTGAGTTCTAAATTTGATTCATCTAGCCAGTCGGTGATCTTATCTAGGGTCATATCTAAGCTTTGGTTTAATTCGGTGGTATTCGAGCAGGAAAATAATATGGAAATGTCATCTGCGAAAAGGGTGCAGGGGTCATCAATTAGATTAGGTAGATTATTTATATAAATAAGAAATAATAAACATCCCAAGACGCTACCTTGGGGAATAGATCCAGTAGAAAGGACTCTATCTGATCTAACGCATTCTACTTTACCTGTGATAAAATTGGTATTTTCAATCTCTACGTATTGGACACGGTTATGCAGGTACGACTTGAACCACCTGTATGCTAAGCCTCTAATCCCAGAGTCGTATAGTCTTTCTAATAGAGTTTCAAAGCATACTCTATCATACGCTTTGCTCATATCGAGCAGTAAACCCACAGCATACCGTTTATTGTCTATTGATCCAAAAATTTTTTGCACATAGTTATATATTGCCAATATAGTAGACCTATTTTTACGGAACCCGTATTGGTTATCATGTAGTATGTTATATTTTTCATAGAATTTATTCAGTCGTATGACCATAGCAGTTTCAAAAAATTTTGCTGAAGTAGGCAGTAAAGCAATAGGTCGATAATTATGAATGTCAGTGGCGTTTCCTTTTTTATGTTTAGGTTTTATAAGAGATGTTTTTAAGGCTTCGGGAAATATTCCTTCTGTAAAAGATTGATTGATAAGTTTACAAAAGGGTACTGCCAAAATATCCGCGCAATGTTTTACCAGCAACGGAGGAATTTCATCTATACCAAAAGACTTCTTACTCTTAAGGGCTTTTATTATATTAAATGTTTCTTTTGGTTCAACAGGTGTGAGGAAAAAAGAATTTGTTATTTTACTTGCGGGAAGATTGTTTTTCTCTGATCTAGATTTATGTGACTTTCCTATAGATGCAAATAGATTATTGAATTCATTTGCAACTATTTTCGGGTTAGATAAAGTATTGTTTGAAAATTTGAGTCTTATATTTTGTATAATTTTATATTTGTTTGTTACATTGTGTATTATTTTCCACATACATTGGGTTTTATTAACTGAACTATTAAATTTATATATATTGATAAGTTTATTAGATTTACAAACTATCCTTTTTAGAGATTTGCAGTACATTTTATAGTAGTTTCGTAGAACTTTATTATTAGTCTGTGATATTAGTAGTTTTAATTGTCTTTTATTGCGACATGATATTTTTATACCCTTAGTTAGGTAAGTATTTTTCTGGTTTGGCTTATATTTTATTAATATTTTAGGAATACAATTATTTAGGGCTGTATGTATAATATTATCAAATGTATTAAGATTATCATTCACATTTTTATCAGGTACTAATATACTTTCCCAGTCTACTGTTGAGATTTCGTTTTTAAATCTATTTATATTGAAATCGTTAAAATTACGCTTGATCAATGTAAAGTGGTTAGGGTTTTGAATATTAAGAGGGGTAGAAAACAAGACACTTCTATGGTCCGAAAGACCTAATTCTTGGACATCGACATGGTAGTCTTTTTTATTAAAGTTTGTAAAGATTAAGTCTATGCATTTTGAACTGGTTGGTGTAACTCTCGTCGGCTTTGTGACTTTTTGATGAAAATTATAACTTAACATGAAATTTGAAAGCCTAACTTTTTCGTGTTTATTTAAAAAATCTATATTCATGTCACCAGCTATCATGATGTTTTTAGAATTTTCTTTGGTATAGATATATCTTAAAAGTTTTTCCAAAGAACTGTAAAATGATTTAACTTCTCGACTACTACTAGGCCAATACAGATTTACAATTAATAAATTAATTTTGGGAATTTCAACTGCACATATTTCGAAAACCATTTCTATTGACATAGATGAGATGTCTACACGTTCTAAATATTCAAATGTATTTTTTATTAAAATACAAACACCCCCACCTGTATGTTGTTCACGACAGAATGTCGCGCCTAAATTATAGTTATGAATTTTTAGTAATTTCTTCTTTTCGCTACTTATCCAAGTTTCAGATATGCACAAGACATGTAGGTTAGGTTTTTCCTCGATGAGTGCATCAAGAAGATGTAATTTGATAGAAATACTTTGAATATTTTGGAACAATACATTAAGGTTAGTTTCGCCATTGGGTATGGTGTTTGAGGATGGTATTGGATTTACATGGTTATCTAATAGTTGAGGGACGAAAAAATGACTGACTATTATTGTTTACATAATTATCAATGTCTGTATCTATATTGTAGTTCCAGTCCTTAATTTCTACAATCTTTTTAAAGATGTCCTCAAACATAACACGCATGCCAAAGTTTTTAATAGTACCCCTACGTGGATGGAACGTCGTTTCATCGTATTTCAGATTGCGGTTTGAGTCAATCAAATATGCGTACTCGTATTTAATTACATCATCATTTAGTAGTTTATTAAAATTTTCCACTCTCCAGTTGAATACATTGGCATTGCTTGCACAGATGAATGTTGGTAGACAGATTAAAATGTTGGTACTTTGTATTCTTTGTAATGTTGTTCGGATCGATAAAACAAGTTCTCTGTAGTTGTTGGAGCTATTAAAATCGTCTTCACCCAGGAGTATAATACAGAAGTCATTTATTGTATAGTCCACTATCTTCAGCTCTGTGTCTTTTAGTAGGTTTTTTATATCACGATTTGGCATTAGGTAGTGACAGAGATCATATTTTTCCTGTTCAAATGTATTTTCTGCAATATTTAGAATTTTGTTTCTTCTGTTTGTACTAATGACACATATTTTATTTCTGGTCTGAGAATTCACAGTGCGAGTTGGCTTCGGTAATGTAGAGTTGTTCGAGTTCTCAATCAGTTTTAATTCTAAATTATTCATTAGGTTTTTTAGCTCTATAATGTCGTTGTTGGCCTGTGATAGTTGTTCTTGTAAATCTAAAATCTGCTTCTCTAATTTAATTTTTTCTATTTCCAAGTTATAGTCTCGTGCAGACGCGGGATGTTGGGGCGTTTTGGATCTGTGACTAATATTAGAAATCCTGTTTTATCTGGGTGTAGACGAGTTTTGGGCCATTAATGGAGGGCTTGTACATAGGGTTTTAAGGATTCCAACTTCCTGTGTAAGTTTGTCTACAGTTCTTTTTAACTCATTGTTCTCAATGATGGTGTTTTCTAACTCATTCTGGGTAGTCATCAATTCGGAGGTTAGTGTAGTAATCCGGTGTTGTAGATCCTGAGTGCTGCTAATACATGATCGTTCTTCCATACTGTTAGATAGTTGGCCAGGGGGGGAGCATTCATAGCGGGTATTGCCATCTGATAGTAAACTGGAGTCCAGAGAATATGAGTTACCTACGACAGTTTTAGAATGGGTAGAATCCATGTTACTTGGTGTTTCCGATGGAACAAAGCTTGTAGTCTTTTTAGGTGTCGTTTTTTTCTTCCTTATGGTTACATTCTGCTGTAAAGTTGCATTAAGTTGTGTTTTTGTTGGTTCATTTATACTCTTCTGTGTAACACAAGTTCTACATTTCCAGTGTTTTTTCTTTTCGGCAGTCAATAACTGATATAGTTTTTCGGATAGCCCTGAGCAATCGAAATGAAGTCTATGAGTGCAGATAGAGCATTGCACGGTATCTCGGATTTCAGCAGGGATCTTACATATTATGCAATGTGTGGCCATGTTAGTTTGGTTTATGAGGCAATAAAAAGTGATAAAAAGTGATTCTTATGATACTCAGGAATCGAACCCGGATCGTTTGGGTCTGAAGCACTTGTACTACACTTTACGCCATCCAAGCAATACAAATCATTGCGAAAAGAAGGATTGTACGTTGTGTGCTCTGCACAGGCGACATCTGTGGGGAATTTGTGGTATCACTTAGCCAATCCTTTAGTGATGAGATTTATCCGCAGGATTGTTGCGTTGCGTAGTACTTTAGTTGGTTGCTTATTTTGGTATTTCATAGATGTCGCAATGAGTAAGTGACCGTTAATTTACCGTTATCTTGATATTATGTTTATCTGATAATTGTTACTATTTTCAATATTTATGCATTGCACTGGACATTTTGGTCACTTTTATCTTTTGCACAACATATTCGAATGTTTTAGTTGTAACACACATATGTTTTGTTGGATTTTATTGGCACTTTACAATCACTTATAAGAACTTTGTTTTAGTATTGTTTGTACTGTTGTATATCACTAGATAACACTTCCACGTCACAATTGGTGTATTATTTACCAAAAAATATTGTTTTAAAATGATTTTATATAGATTTATTTATTAAAATGTTTTATTATTAAGGAGCTCAATGTTTACGACTACTAGCGCCACCTGCCACCTGATATCTGTTTCACTAAGTACATCAGATCTGTCGAGGATGGTATCACAGACAGCGTTAAATATTTCTGGACCTTTATCTCAAATCGCAAAGATTAATCTGGTATCCCATCGAACATGCACTACCTTCAACATAAATCCAAAAACCCAAAGGACATCTACAAAATGTTCCCTGACTTCTTTCACTCCGTCTACGAACCTTCTTCTCTCGCTACGATTGAGCAATAGTCCCCACCAACCCATTGTTCTGATAACAATGTTATGTTAAATAACATTTCACTGTCTGAATCTAAACTCTTAACTTCACTAAAACTTCTTGACCCTACCAAGGGTGCAGGTCCTGATGACCTTTCACCTCTTTTCCTGGTACGTATCTCTGCTAATATTAGTTTACCCCTCCGCGTTATTTTCAACAAGTGCCTGAAAGAAGGAGTATTTGCTAATATCACTCCAGTACACAAGTCCGGTTCAAAACAGAATATTGAAAATTACCGTCCCATTTCTATATTATTGGCATTGTCAAAACTTTTTACGTAAACGTATTAAAAATAAAGCTCTAGATCTGTTGAGTTCTTATTTGGATAAAAGAATTCAGAAGGTTCAGCGTTCGCGTGAAAATTGGCGTGCCTCAAGGTTCCATATTAGGTCCTTTATTATTTTTGGTCCATATTAATTATTTGCCCTGCATGGTTCAGAATTTGTCAAAGATTGTGTTATTTGCCTCTTATATTTAAATTATACCGACATGTACATAACTATGACGAAGTAAATAACGCTCTAGGACAATTTCACAATAGGTTTACTGTTAACAATATAATGCTTAATGCGAAAAAAACTAAATGTATAAAATTCACTTTGCCTAATTTTGATGCCTTAGAAAATGATCTTATATTAAATAATGATAAGTTCGAATTAACTAAAAGTACAGTTTTCCTGAGGATAACCCTTGATTCGAAACTTCAATGGAGCCCTCACATTACATCTTTATTGGGAAGACTTAGTTCAGCTGCACATGCTGTGAGACAAATCAGACAGCTCACGAATGTAGCTACGGCGACACTTGTTTACTTTAGTTATTTCCACAGCATTATGTCCTATGGAATTTTGCTGTGGGGCCGAGGTGCTGATATTGACTCAATTTTAGTTCTATAAAAAGGGGCTGTTAGACCAAATTATAACCTAAGCAGTATTAATTGGTCTATAACCTACATGACTCCCTGAGGGAACGTTCTAACGTTCATGATATTTATGAAAATATCATGAACGTTAGGAAGAACATAAAAAGATTCACTAAAAATGTTGACAGGCACAAGGGAAATAATATAAGAAGCGGAAATAAAATTGAACAACCTTACTTTAGACTATCTTCATATAACTTCATTTGTGGATCTATGTATACAATACTATAACAAAATAGCGGAAGAGATATTAAATTTGTCAGAGAAGACAATTAAAGGCATTTTAAAAAACATTTTATTATAAAGCATAATATAGGTTAGATGATGATATTAATGTCAAAGAGGTATGGAGCTCTGAACTTCCAGCGCAGCACAAGAACCACGCTGACGATTGTAATACAAGAGCAATTTTTGAAAAGAAACAGAAAAGAAAAGTAGGCCGTGTTCCAGATTCAAATGACATTCAAAAGTGTTTGTAAGAATCTATTTTGAATAAAAAAAAAGTGAAGTTTGAAGTTTGAAAGTTTTTCATCGTCATCATCATCCTCATCATCATCGTCATCGTCATCGTAATCGTCATCGTCATCGTCATCGTAATCGTCATCGTCATCGTCATCGTCATCGTCATCGTCATCGTCATCGTCATCGTCATCATCATCGTCATCGTTATCGTCATCGTCATCGTCATCTGTAGCTTGAATATCTCTGTCCAGCTCCTCGCCCACCCAAAATGGCGCCTCACCCGCTGTCTACAACGTGTCCAGCGTCATCGCAGTGCACGCAACATCGTACGGCGAAGACAGTAAAATGACTGTTGAAGATCACTCGCGTAGCAATTTGGGTATTGAAAAGGTGAGAGAAAAAGAGAGCCTTAGGTCCACTTGCACCAGACTTTTGACAGCCGCCGACATTAAAACTCAACTTAAATAATAATCATAATTTATCTCGGACTGTCCTTAGTATTATTTATTAACAATAACTTAGCAATATGTTAGCAGTTTTATATTGATTAATATAAAAAAAATAAATAAAAGTATAAAAAGTACATAAAAACAGCATACAAACACACGCATACACGGTAAATTAGATATTAGGCAGTAGAGCTGCAGCCAGCGTGGCAACATTGGGAAGTCCCACCGGTCTATAAACACACTCTGGATCTGTTGGTGCTGCCACGGAGGCACCGCGTTGTTTCATAATAGCATACAAGACATGTTTAACATATGTATAACATATCCCAGAGTCACTGCAAAACCGCGGCAGCCGCAGCAGAACCATGAATGCGTTAATTGAATTCGCAGGTCGCTCTGTGCCTGAAAATACAACACAGCTATGTTAAGTAGTATCCTGGCAGAAAGGCAATAACTTTGCCGTTATCGACTTCGTATCTAGACCGTGGTGTACTTACGTTGTGTTTAAAATTAATTTAGTGGCGACGACAGTCTGGTGCAACGCTGGTTGCTCTTAGAATAACTTCTACATACATTATGCTCTCGTCGTTTTTCCGGAAGAGGGGTGGGTAGGCAGAGACTTAAGTGCAGACAAATTTGTAAGATGAAAGCAGTAAGTTGACTGTAAAAGATCAAGACTTTAGCGCCTAGTCATAGCACCTTGGGTGTTGGGAATGTATGAATCTCATGGCCTGTTTCACAAGTTATGTTGTGTTATTGATAAACCATGCGAGAAGTACCGGGTTCGATCCCCTGCTGGGGTTACAGAAAAAAAACCCAGTTCTTGGATTTTAACACGTGTGTGATATCTCTGTTTCTGATACACACCATTGTATGTGCCTGTATGTAAATGTTAATGTAAACCTAAATTTTAAGTACACCGATAACACGATCATGTGACAAATGTCGATGATGCCTCTTCACCCGACTGTGCCAAAAGGAGGGTTATGTTTTTGAGTGTATGTATGTATATTTCTTTGGCACGCTCTGTAGTCTAAGAGTGACAAGAGCATATTAAATGTCACAAAAAAGCCGATTTTTTGCAACTTTGTATGTTTTATATTTTTTTTTATCCTATAAAAATAATGGGTCATAAATAAAACAGGAACTGAAAGATTGAAAATGCATTCGAGTTATTTGTTTTTATAACAATTCCACTTGTTGGCACTTAAACTCAAATATCTCCCAAAGTGTATCATTTACGGAATTTATAACTACATACTTTTGTAGATAATATTTAACTCTATGAATCTATTCCAGTTTCATCTCTGGCTGCAATTATCTATTTTTTTCCAAAATGGCGGAATGTAAGCAGGCCAGTCTCCACACAAAATGTTCGAACTCATTTATTAAGGCGTTGTAAGTTATTCAGAGAATAGTGATCACTCGCGTTCTAACAAGTGGGCTTAAAATTGTAATTCTGTTTCTTGCAGATCACTCTAGTCCTAGACAGAAAGTGCCTGAACGACACCTATTCCGAAGGCAGTGTGGCCATAACCTCGACTCGCGACGATTTGTACAACACGTCCAACGTGTTGCTTCACTATGAACTACTGCCGAAACGGTCTTTTGAAGTTTCTGGAGCATATACTAGATATCCTGTAAGTTGTGGATGCAGCGATGGGCTGGCTAACTGTCATAATAATATACTATTGAATCGTAATACTCTTGAACAAGGAATACTTGTATGTATGTAAAGGAATGTAAGTACCCAAACAAATCAGCTGACGAAATGGCGCAAAATGGGACGTGAAGTGAAAAATAAAGTTTGCTCTGAACAAATTGGATTCATTGTGAAAGTTTTTTGTAATGATGTCCCTAACAACCCATTAAAATATGAATACACCTTTCAGTTACCCACTGTACTATGTTTTCAGATTTTGAAAACGGCTCTGAAGATTTGAATGAGACATTATATCGAATTTAAATTAAATTTTCAGCCTTATTCTTTAGCATCATACCAAGAAACCGGAAACGCATCCATGTTACCGGATATGGAGTTAAGAGACATCACGCAGTTTAAACTTCAAATCAAGAAGGTAAGGGATCTTATCACACTGTCCAAGTAAGTTACCGGCGACGCACCAGCCAAGTGTTATATTACACGAACCATTTCAAGCTTCTTTTGACCCCTTGCTATCTAGTTGTCTGCTAAAACTACACACATGAGGCATATTGGCATCCTAAGTTTTACTATCTTGGTCAAAAATGAAAGCTTTGCCGTTTCGTAGAAATACCTATAACGGCCAATATAATATTGATGACGTGATAGTCTAGAACTTGGCATCCTATTTGTCAGAGCGTAGTGAAACTTGTTTTATTGACAACTATTTCAAATTACTTTATTATTTCCATTGAGCCTTTGCATGCGTATATTTACACGCGGAAGACGATTCCCGAAACGAAGACTAGTCTAGAAAACGGTTTCGTCCCGGAGTGGATTGGTTGAAGCGACGTTCAAAGTTTGATGTGGTGTACTTCTTTAATTACTCGCGCGCATTGAGACGATCAGTGACGTTTTGGTTGCGCATTGCATAAACACTGTATCAAATCCTGTTGTAACTGTACTGTTTCTGAAAAATCAATCCCAATAACTTACAAATTGATATTTTGAAAGCTGTTCATAACTTCAAATTGTCACTGAACAATCAGTAGCTCTACTCTCTACCTCTGTCAACTAGGAGATGGGTTTCTACTAGGATAAATATACCCATAAACACTCATTTCTACTCGATAAATATTCAAAAGTGAGAGTATTTACTTATTTTTTTTTATAAATAAGGATAAAAACTCCTAAACATTCTTTTCTACTCGATAAATATCAAAAAATGATATTCCTCATTTATTTTGCTTAATCGTTATATGTTAACTCCCTATAAATGTTTGCAACTACCATGAGGATTTTTTTAAACGTATTTACTACACTGATTTCGAGCAAATACTCGGTAATCACTCATTTAGCCATATGGGTATTTACACAGTATTTATCATTTTGAGTATTTACCCAAATTTCCGAATTACAGGATAAACAAAAGGTCAAGATGAGAGGTTCCGTAGCACCGCAAAATGGTATTCAAGTTTTTTGCATGGGGATTTATTATTAAGAGCCGTTTATGTTCCACTGCTGGGCAAGGCCTCTCTCCCCTTCTTCCACTCCTGGCGGACTTGAGCGGTATACCACCAGTGTTTGTCCCAGAGACCCAAGTCGTCACTCCATCTTTTCCTGGGTCGGCCACGCTTTCTCTTTGCACCGGGAGCCCATTGCGTGGCTCTTTTGGCCCATCGTTCCGGGTGCATTCGAGCAACGTGGCCGGCCCAGTCCCACTTCAATTGGGCCGCCTTCCGAGCTTCATCTATTGTTTTGGTATGTGAGCGCAACTCGGTATTCCGGACTCTGCCTAAGAGCCGGACTCCGAGGATGCTGCGCTCCACGTTTCTTTGGCAAACCCCGAGTTTGAACCTTTGTGCGTCAGTCAATGACCAGGTTTGGGCTCCGTAGGTAAGGATGGGGAGAATGCACATGTCCATGAGCTTGGAACGGCAACGGAAGTTATCTCTTCATGATCGCCTTAGTAAGCAAAGTCGTAAAGAAAGAGAGCTTGTGGCCAATAATCGTGTGGCGGTTAACACGTTTTTCAAAAGCGAATGAAATTAATGACATTCAATTAGATGTCAGAATTACAGGATAAACAAACGGTGAAGATGAAGGGTTCCATAGCACCGTAAAATGGTATTCAAGTATCTTGCATGGGGATTAATTTTCTTGTGTGTTTACATAGCAAAATGTAGTTTACAAAGTTATTGGTGCGGCTACTTTCATACTCCATGTATTGTACTGTTGCATTGAAATAAATTGGGCCTCCCCCTATTTGAACCATACATTTCTCATTTTCAGGGGGATGGGTGGGATTTTTTTACACTATTTTCTTAAATATTTTTTTAACTAAGTATTTCAGGTTTATGAAAAAATCAATTGAAGATCCTTGTAACGAATCAGTATTATTGATATGCGATTAAATATTAGCCAATAATAAAGACACGTATTGGCGTGTTTTGTATCAAATAGGTGGGAATTGAAATCGGGTTTTGTGTAAAATTATCTCCACAGGTATCGGACGCTGTGAGAGTGGACACGTCCATCGACGGCAGACAGTCCAGTCACACCCTCAACGGGAACCTGGCCTTCCTGCTAGAGGACTGGAGCTTCATGGATCTGATGAGGAAACTCGGTGTTTACTGTGAGTCTTCTTCATTACCCATAGCTAAATGAAGTGAAATTGAACGACTCGAATAGCCGAGTTGGCAGTGACCCTGCCTGCGAAGCCAAGGGTCCCGGGTTCGAGTCCCGGTGGAGCAAATATTTGTTTGACGAGAACGGATGCTTGTTCCCTATTTATGGTTTTTTATCTATCTAAGTATAATATTTATCTTAACAAGTATGTGTATCGTTGTCTAGTACCCAGGATACAGGGAATCCTAGTTCGGGGCTAGATCAATGTGTGTAAATAGTGTCCAAGGTATTATTAACTGACCGAGCGAAGCAAGCGAAGGGCTCCATTTCGACAAGATAGGAGGCCGATTTTGCTTTCGTCTGTCTCTATGTGTGTCTGTTAGTTCCGGTCTAGGGGCCACAGTTTTCAAGTGATCCTCACAAAACTTGACACACGTGTTCCTTGAATTAAAAGTTTTTTTTTTGTCGAGAGCTTTTCTCGATTTTCCCTTTTGGGGGGGGGGGAGTCATGACGTCATGAATTTTTTGTATGTTTTTTTTTTTCTGAAACCTATCGTGTGGGGTATCAAATTAAAGGGCTTCTTGAGCCGGTTCTAAAAAATTACTATACCCTTACCTTTCGGCCGCCTGTTTTCTAAAAATCCAAGAAACATTTTCAAAACATACCAAGTTTGGACTCCTCGAAGTAGGAGACGCATTAGTAACGAGGATCTATACAGACCATAGCGTTAATTCAGGACTGCATTAATTTACAAGAGGATCTAAACCGCCTATCAGAATATTATATACGTAATAGGATAAACATCAACGTTGCCAAATGGTACATAATCAGCTTTACCAGACGGATAAAGCCTATTTCTTAAGAGTATAGCCTTAATGACTCGTATATTTTAAGAGTATAATACATTAGTCTTGTGTCGGTCATGTACGAAGAACGAATAGGAAACGTTACTGTGCAATGAACGAAAAGAAACGTTTCCTTACGCTAATCGGACATTCGGTCTATTAGGACATCGCTCCGAGAGAGCGGCGGTGGCGGGCGGGAGGCATTGAGCCATGCCGACTCGCTCTCGCACACACAGACACGGCATTGACATCTTGACTAGAATGACAGTCCTAAGCCTGTTTAAGTATGTAGGGAAATCAAATATTATTTAACTTTTTATTTCTGCTATGCAAACAGACACATAGAATTGTATAAATATATTAATATTATCAGAGTATAATATTCCTCAAGTTTCTATTCTGCACGAAAAGAAAGGTTAACCTAATAGCTCCATTTTTTATTAAGAAATAAGAAATAAGAAATAAGAAATTTATTTGCAAAGATAAGGGTAAAAGAGCTCTTAAATAACATGAAAGTTGAACGCCTTAATCAGCTATTAAATTGTAGCATGCAAATGTTTGAGATCTAGTTTTAGTCTATTCTCATTAAATCACATAAATTGTATAAATTAAAAACACAAACAAAACAACAAAAGCCAAGACCAGTTTCACCTACGTTTGAAGTTCAGAAATTCGTCCACAGAGTAAAAACAGTTTTGCAGAAGCCAATAGAATAATCTGCGTTTAAAAGTGTTGAGTGGCAACGTTTTTATGTCATCTGGTATTTTGTTATACACAATCACACACATTGCTGAGCAATTTTTTAAATACAGTGTTGTTCTTGGTGTGTGATTAAATACAAGCCTGTTCGGGTTTCTAGAGTTCCTCGAGAAATAATCATGAGCTTTTACGAAAAGTTCAGGATTTGACTTAACGAATTTACCGATTTCAAGTATATAAAGACAGGGTACCGGTAAGATGTTTAATTTTTTAAATGTTTGTTTGCAGGACTCATATGGTGCCATACCACAAATAGCACGCAAACATTTTTTTTTGGGCAATAAATACTCTGTTAATTTCAGTTCCGTTACCCCAAATTATCAGACCATATCTTATGACGGATTCTACATACCCATGATAGGCAAGCAGTGCGGTTTTTTTCTCGGCTGTTTTGTGCAAACGTCTTAGCACAAAAATAAATCTGTTTATCTTATTACATATTTTATTAATTTGATCTTTCCTATTCAAATGTCGATCAATTACTATACCTAAAAATGTCACACTATTAGCCTCCTCTAGAATTTGTCCGTTATAATTTATATTTAATGTCACGTTCCTGTTATATTTGTCAAAGTTATTAAAATTTATATACATTGTTTTATTTAAATTTACTTGCAGATTATTATTATTTAACCAATTAATTATAGAGGTAATAGTTGTATTAATGTCAAATTCATGAAGTGAAATGTCATCAGTAATCACGCGAGTTACATTTATTGATATATCATCAGCGAATAAAATGCAGCTTTGATTAGTGACTTCCGGCAGGTCATTTATATAAATTAAGAAAAGAAGAGGCCCGAGTACACTGCCCTGAGGAACGCCAAATTTATTACATTCTAGCTCGGATTTATAGCATTTAACGACATGGCTATCATTAAGACGACTTATTTCTACACTCTGCACTCTATCGTCCAAGTAAGTCTGTAGCCAGTTTCGTGCTAAGCCTCTTATACCATTAGCCTCGAGTTTCGATAGCAATAACTCATGTGCAACAAAATCGAATGCTTTGGACATATCAAAAAATAGCACTGTACTATAGTTTTTGACGTCTATATTGTGAACAATTTGGTCTACTAGTTTGAAAGTTGCCAAGGTGGTCGATTTATTTTTCTGAAAGCCATGCTGCTCTGATTTTAATATATTATATTTTGTGAAAAAATCATTTAATCTTACATGCATCGCTTTTTCAAAAACCTTTGACAACACAGGCGTGAGTGTGATTGGACGATAATTTCCTATTCCTGATCTCTCACCCTTTTTGTACAACGGCTTTACGACAGATATTTTCAGTTTGTTAGGAAAATTTCCTGTTTCTAGAGACAGGTTTATCAAATAGTTTAATACAGGCGATATCTCCAAGCAACATGCCTTAATTATTTTGGTAGATATACCATCAAAACCTTCTGTATTGGTGTTATTTAACGACATTATTAGTTTTGACACAACGTTACTATCATAAGGCTTAGGAAAAATACTCTCACTTATCCGATGACTTCCGCCGGTGAGAGCCAAGTCATGGTTAACCTCATTAGAGATTTTTATAAAGTATTCATTGAATGTTTGAGCTATTCCAGTTGCTTCCTGAACTATAGTACCCTCATGACTAATTTGATGTATGAAATGTGATGCTTGTTGATTTCCTGATTCATTTTTTACTACATTCCACGATGCCTTACATTTATTTTTACTAGTTCGTACATATTTATTATTTGCTTGTGTCTGTGATTGTACGATACATTTTTTTAATATTTTTGAGAATTTTTCATATCTGTTTTTGTTATATTGTGTTCTTTGTTTGTAAAAATTATATCTTAGAGATCTTTTTGTTTTACAGCTGATTCTTAGTCCTTTAGAAATCCATTTTGGTTTGACCTCCATGTTCCTTTTTACGATAATTGTTGGGAAACAAAGATTATAAAACAAACAGAATAATTCATGAAATTTTTCAAATGCCTTATTGAGGTCAGATTCTTCGTAAACTTCTGCGAACGATAAGCATTGGAGACATTCACAAAACTTCCTAATGTTATCACCACCATAGTCTCTTTTATGAATGTATGTAGCCTTAGGCAAAGCTTTTTTATTTTTTACGGGGATCAAGAGCAATTGTGCTGTTTCATGGTCAGATAATCCCAACGGGATCACTGATCCTACAGCATGACTGATACTACTGATTAAGTGGTCAATGCAAGATGCTTGTCTGGTGGGCTCGTCAATATGAAATGTCAATTTATAATTATTAATAATATCTGTTAAATGTCTGGTATTAATGTCAGGTTTTAATGTATTAATGTTTATGTCACCAGCTATAACAATTTGTTTTGTTTTCATTTTCCTTTTTATGGAAAAGAGTAATAATTCCAAGCGATCTAGAAATTTTTTTACCTCCGTAATCCTATATATGCATACTAATATAATGTTATGATCTGTTAGCTCAATACCACAGCATTCAAATACACTAGACACAGCCAGTTCGTCAACCATTTTTAAACGTTTATATGCAGTACTGTTTTTCACTAAAATGCAAGACCCGCCTCTTTTCTTATTTCGAGAAAAGTTGGTAGCTAGGTCATAACCTGCTAATCTTATATTCGATCCTAAGTCATACATAAATAGTACTAATAAAGCTGTTAGATCTTACTGGTACACTGACTGAAATGTCCTAGTACGGAGCGCTCTCTGATGACCGAGCAGGCATATTTTTTATTCTTAAGATCCAACGTCCTAATAGTACTAATAGAGCTGTTAGAGTGTACTAGTACACTGACTGAAATGTACTAGTACGGAGCGCTCTCTCTGATGACCGAGCAGGCATATTTTTTATTCTTAAGATCCAACGTCCTAATAGTACTAACAGAGCTGTTAGAGTGTACTAGTACACTGACTGAAATGTACTAGTACGGAGCGCTCTCTCTGATGACCGAGCAGGCATATTTTTTATTCTTAAGATCCAACGTCCTAATAGTACTAATAGAGCTGTTAGAGTGTACCAGTACACTGACTGAAATGTCCTAGTACGGAGCGCTCTCTGATGACCGAGCAGGCATATTTTTTATTCTTAAGATCCAACGTCCTAATAGTATTAATAGAGCTGTTCGAGTGTACTAGTACACTGACTGAAATGTACTAGTACGGAGCGCTCTCTCTGATGACCGAGCAGGCATATTTTTTATTCTTAAGATCCAACGTCCTAATAGTACTAATAGAGCTGTTAGAGAGTACTAGTACACTGACTGAAATGTCCTAGTACGGAGCGCTCTCTGATGACCGAGCAGGCATATTTTTTATTCTTAAGATCCAACGTCCTAATAGTACTAATAGAGCTGTTAGAGTGTACTAGTACACTGACTGAAATGTACTAGTACGGAGCGCTCTCTCTGATGACCGAACAGGCATATTTTTATTCTTAAGATCCAACGTCCTTGTTCAGGCTTCTCGGCACCTAATGACCTCGTAGGGGCCCATCAGCTACGAGGTAGCGTAACGATCAGTTGCCAAGAAGTGTGAACGTCGGCGATTCACCGAGCTGAAGTAATTGGGGTCGATCTAACCTGGTCTGCGCTTCGGTCCCGTCAACCTCCTGTCTCTCTGCAAGGCCCGGGTGCACCCTAGGCTCTTCTTGGTAGACAGGTTCTTCAGCCAACCTCCTATGACTGGCGGGCCAGCTTCAATGAGCACAGTGTTCCAACACAGGTTATGTTACGTGGTAAAAACCAATCGGCCACGTAAATGCGAACTTTAGCTGGTTCGGGGAACCACAACACACTCAGCTATATAGACAATCCTGAGGGAAACCCGAATACATTCCAGATGGCTTGCGATTTAATTTCAATACCCTAACCAAAATGCGTTTACATTGCGAGGGCTTTCGTCTGTCAGTTGTCAAAAACCTGCTAGGTTGGCAGCAACGTCAAATTCAAAAATGGCCGTTCAGAAACCATCGATCGAATATCGATTTGGAATCGAACAATCACCCGCCCGGACAGGCACCCACCTGTCCCCTAATCTACGGGCAGCCGAGACAACGTTGCTACCGCTCGTTTTTGAACCGAGCCTCCTACTAGAACCTCTGCAGACCGGGGGGTCCCGTCCTTGCCAGGGAACAAGTTAACAATGCGCCCCCTGCGCCAACGTAGTGGCGGTAGGTTAGCATCCTTAACCAGAACGAGGTCACCAACACTAGGGGGGCTAGTTTTGTCAGTCCACTTAAGGCGCTGTTGTAAGATATGCAGATACTCGAGCGACCAACGCTTCCAGAAATTCTGAGTAAACTGCTGCAACATCTGATACCTTGACAACCGATACAATTTCACTCCCTCGAGGGGGTGCTCGGGCAACGCGTTAAGTGGCTGACCTATCAAGAAATGGCCTGGGGTCAGAGCCTCCAGGTCATTTGGATCCGAGCTGAGCGGACACAACGGTCGCGAATTGAGAACGGCCTCGATCTTACAAAACAATGTCGCGAGCTCCTCAAAAGTCAGCGCGGTCTGACCTACTATACGCCCCAAGTGCGTCTTAGCTGACTTAACTACGGCCTCAAAAATCCCACCCCAGTGGGGGCAAATCGGTGGGCTGAAGGTCCACTGTATACCCCGACGGGAGAGGGCCGTTCCAATATCCACTTTATTAAAATTAAAAAGGTGACTATCTCTCGTAAGTATCGTTCCGCACCGATGTAGTTAGTGCTGTTATCAGAGCGGATAAAAGTTGGAAGTCCCCTTCGAGAAACAAACCTATCCAAACAAGCAATGAAAGCCTCTGTCGAGAGATCAGCAACGAGCTCGAGGTGTACCGCCTTGGTGGGTAAACAAACAAACACACATAGGTACGCCTTGTATTGCCTAGCGGTACGCAATCGTGAACTCTTCACCATAAACGGTCCTGCAAAATCCGTACCAACACCTGAAAACGGTCTGACCTCATTCACACGATCAGGGAGCAAGTCCCCCATGAGAGGTTGCATCGTGGCAGCCTTAAGTCGATAACAAGGCATGCACCGAAACACGATGTTCCGTATGACACGGCGGGCAGATAAGATCCAAAACTCCCGCTGGAGCGTGGCCAACAATGCGTTACAGCCGGCATGCGCGTTTTTAATATGACGATCAGTCACCAGCAATTCTAAAACCTAATGGTAACCATAAATTCTGCCCCAAACTTCGAGGACTGTACCAACCGGACCAAATTCAACAGCGACTCGTTTCGCTCTGCCGGAGTCAGAATAGGGTTCAACGTTCGCTGTTCGCGAGGAGTACGACAATTTCGAGCGAATCTCCTAATCCAAGTGGACACGTTTATCAACTTGTCAAGTGAGCTATACCGGTCCAGCAGAAACCCGGCGTCAGGGTCCTCAGCCTTCTGGGTAACATGCACGGCCGCTCTGGGGCCATGATCCGAAGATACTACTACATGGCTGTGGGGCCAGTCCGATTCTCTCTTGGCAAGCCAGGGTGGTCCCCACCACAAATGGTGTCTAACGAGTTCAGGAGCCCGACATCCCCTGGATGCACAATCAGACGGGTTCAATTCTCCTGGTACATGTCTCCAGGTCAGTGGGAACTCAGACGACACAATCTGGGAGACACGGTTCGCAACAAAAACCTCTAAGTTTTGGACCGAAGCCTTCAGCCAGCACAAAACAATCTGGCTGTCCGTCCACGCGTACACCGTATCCTCCAAAACCACTGACCCACGCAACACTGTTAGAGTGTGATTCAAAAGTTTGGTCAAAAGAGCAGCCCCGGACAGTTCCAGTTTTGGAATCGTCATCCTGTCCGAATAGGCGCTACCTTGCTTTTTGCCAAAACCAAACGCACGTCGACCTCCCCGGTGGAGGTGACGGTTCGCAAATAGACCGCTGCCGCAAACCCTCGTTCAGAGGCATCACAAAACCCGTGAAGGGTTGCCCTGTAATCCCCAGCAGGGACCAATTTCCTCGGCAGCGATACATTATTTATGTCCGATAGCGAGGTGAACATTCGCGTCCAATCAATCAACAAATCACCTGAGAGGTGGGTGTCCCAGGTCAACTGAGCCGCACATAGCCTTTGCATAAAACATTTGAGAGCAAAGGTGACTGGAGAAATCCATCCATTCGGGTCGAACGTTCTCGCAATCGTTGACAGTACTGACCGCTTCGTCCAGGCCTTCGGTGTTTCTAAAACCACCCGATAGGTAAACTCATCATGGACGGGCCGGTACTGAATTCCAAGCACTGACAACATGTTAGGGTTGTCAGGATTCTCAAAAACGTGCGGGTCTTGTTGAAACTCATCTGGGAGACCAGCCATCAACTCAGGGGAGTTGGACATCCACTTGCGTAGTTCATAGCCGCCTCGTTCCAGCAATTGAATGAGCTCGTCACGTCGGTCCAGAGCTTTCTCCACACTGGCTGCCCCTGTGCAGACGTCATCGACGTACAAATCTTGCTCCAGGATAGCGGCGGCTCTAGGATAGCTCACACGGTCACGCGACGCCAACTCCCGCAGGGTACGCATCGCCAAATACGGGCTAGACCGTAACCCATACGTGTTCGTGTTAAACTCATAGACCTTGACTGGCTCGGCCGTGGACTCACGCCAAAGTATCAACTGATACCTTCTGTCAGCCGGATGAATTACCGTTTGCCTAAACATCATCCGAATGTCTGCGACAAATACAATCTGGTGCCTCCGAAAGCTCGTGAGAATATCCGAAATATCACGACTCAACTTGGGTCCCGAATGTAGACACTGATTCAGGGACATCCCGTTCGAGGTAGGTGCTGACCCATCAAAAACAACTCGAATCTTGCCGGTAGGGGTTCGTAGGACGGCATGGTGTGGAAGGAAACAATGATCCTCAGATCTCCAGTCCACACCCGATACCGACATGTGTCCTAACGACTCATACTCCCTCATGAAATCAACATATTTTTGTTTAAATACGGCGTCCCTTGTCATCCTACGCTCCATCGACATCAATCTCGTCTCAGCCATCTTCCTAGATTCTCCTAGTGGCGGTCGATCGGCCCTGAAAGGCAGTCGAGTTACAAAACGACCAGAACGAAGGCGACCAGTACTATTCTGGTAAAACAACTCGCACTCTTCTTCGTCTGCGTCGACTCGACGAACGGTGGGAGGTTCCTCTGTCTCCTAGAAACGTTGGATAACGTCTGACAACGCTGAGCCAATAAGTATGCCATCTGACTCGGCAGGCCTAACCATTGGCAATGCCGGATCCATGATCACGTGACCAAACTTAGTATCCACAGCAATCAACCCGTCCGGCTGAAGAACTCGCTGATCCGACAACAGAAACCTACCCAGAACGTCTGCTCCCAGTAGCAGGTCGACCGGGGCTGGAGTGTCAAAATCGGGATCCGCCAACTTGAGTCCTGATGTCAGGAATCGAACGGCCGGATTCAACTTCACCAAGGGGTGTCTGCCCATGACATGCGTCATTACTAAAGCTTGCACGGATGTTTTTGTCAAAATGTCATAACGTGGAGAGAACGTGATCACCGATTGACCAACTACATTCGTAACCGTAACATTCCCCACGCCCCGTATTGATTTATTATACCTATTTACCTTGAGGCCCAACCATTTTGCTAAATCATTCGATACAATGCAGCCCTGAGCTCCAGAATCTAATAGGGCGCGAACGTATGTTGGGTTGCCCGCCAAATCCCAAACAAGCACAGAGGCGATCGGTAACACCACCGTCTCCGGTTGGGGGGCAACCAATGGTTGGACCGCAAATTCCTAGCGAGGACCCCCGGGGCCCCACTGTGCCTGTAACCGATCAGGTATGCAGCTATACGCCAGAGGGTCCCATTGTACAAATGGCCCACGCGCCGGTTCCATTCCCAACCTACGATTCCCCGTAAAGGGGGGTGGGCGTGAATTCAACCGTGGCCGCTCCATGAGCCGGGGGGGGGACATCACATGTGACCGACGAGGACGAGGCGACGAGCGGGGTGACAACTGAGGCGGCGTCCGAACCGCACCCGCATAGCTCGAAGGTGTCCCATGCCACCCGCCCGTTACGGCCTGCTCAACACACCCAATGTCCCGCTGAGTCGGATGCTGAGTCGCAACCGAAAACTCAGGGCCCCCCATGTAATGGTCCTGAGTGCGGCCCTGCACCCTGGTACTGCCCTGTGCACGTGGGGACGTTGGCCCCTGAGTTGCGCTCCGAGTCGCAAACGAATTCTCAGGGCCCCATGCCGTGTTACCTTGGCTACGGCCCTGTGGAGGCTGTTGGCCGGACCGGTTCATGCACAACAGATTGTTGTGGGCCCCACCACAATATCCGCAAATTTTGTGCGCGTGCAGTCCCTAGCCATGTGTGGCCCGAGGCACAGGAAACACCAGCTCCGCTGCTTTGCCATCCGGCGCCGTCCCTGAACCCTAAGTTCCCCGAAATTATTGCAATTGGCCACAGCATGGCCAATCTGCCTACAACATGGGCAGGTCTCACCATGTGGGGTCAATTCACTCACAGTCCCATACGACTGCCGGTTGGTGCGGTCCTTCCTCGTCGGAGGGCCCCTACTCACAGCGCTCCCGGCAGCTCTCTGTGGCTCCGAAGGATGGGTGACCGTCAACCCCAAATTCTCTGCCCGTCGAGCCTCCTCTTCCAAGAATCCGACCAAGTCGGAGAAGGCGGGCAGGTCCTCGGCCGACCTCCCGTGAGACTGTTCGAAACGAGTCTGCACGTCAGCGGGTAGGCGGGAAAGTACAATGTACAACAGTAGGTACGACCATTCACCAACCGGAAGTCCAAGATTCTCTAGAGCCTTGGTGACGGACAACAATGGGTTCAAAACCTCCGTCTGTATGGCCCCGACCTTGTTCACAACCGGGATACTAAACAAACGGTTCAGTTGGGCATCGGCCAACCTCCGTTTGTTATGGTAACGTCTGACCAACAATTGCCTGGCCGTTTCATAGTTACCCTCCGTAACTGTCAAATGAGCGACCAGCTCCCTAGGCTCACCCCTCAATGCTGCCACCAGCTGAGCCATCTTGACAGACTTGGTAATGTCCGATCGCATGTGCACCAAACTGTCGAACAGATTGATGAAGCTCATCCATTCACCGTACACTCCGTCAAAAGTAGGCATAGTTATGGCAGGTAACCTGGACCCCGAACCCTGAAGCGGCAGAGGTGCTTCAATGTCACCACCATGGCTGGACTCGCGCTGTCTACGTATGTCCGCAGCCTTCTGCGTGATAGCAGCTGCCATCTCCATACATTGGTCGACATCCCCTAGCAACCGTGACAGCCTGTCAGGTGCGCAACCATCAACTGATTCCGCCTGCGCGGACAATTCGAGCACCCTATTGTAACGTTCCTTAACGTCCATAGACCGCTCCAATACCACATCATGCCTATCTAAACGGTCTATCAGACCGTGTGCGGAGGAAAACCATCTGAGTTCCTTAGAAACACCCTTCTGGATTTCAGATAACGACATGATCGGAACGATACTTACTCACATTGGACCCTCCAGTCTACAACCCAAACGAGGGAACCCTAAACCACAACTTAAACAATGTTGTTTTCCTTAAACAATAGGAACCGAGTTTTATATCTATATAAATTCTGTAAATACAATTTAGTTTCCCTTTATCATTATAACACACACAGATAGTCAATATTAGTTCAAGTTATAAATTGCTATAAACTGAAAACAATGTAATAGCCTGCTATCAATAGATGTAACTACCTATGTTAACTAACTGGTTGACTTACTGGTAATTCAATGCAAATTTCAATTCAATATCTGTCTGTCTACTACCAGCAATAGACTTATAGCTTACAATACTACCAATCTATGTGGATATAGGAACAACCAAGTACCTAACCGCCTATACCTACAGATTGATAGTCCCAAATCGTGCCTTCCTGGAGCCCTTGACGGCTGCAAATCTCAGGAAGCCACGCTCTAGCTACCAAAATGTTCAGGCTTCTCGGCACCTAATGACCTCGTAGGGGCCCATCAGCTACGAGGTAGCGTAACGATCAGTTGCCAAAAAGTGTGAACGTCGGCGATTCACCGAGCTGAAGTAATTGGGGTCGATCTAACCTGGTCTGCGCTTCGGTCCCGTCAACCTCCTGTCTCTCTGCAAGGCCCGGGTGCACCCTAGGCTCTTCTTGGTAGACAGGTTCTTCGGCCAACCTCCTATGACTGGCGGGCCAGCTTCAATGAGCACAGTGTTCCAACACAGGTTATGTTACGTGGTAAAAACCAATCGGCCACGTAAATGCGAACTTTATCTGGTTCGGGGAACCACAACACACTCAGCTATATAGACAATCCTGAAGGAAACCCGAATACATTCCAGATGGCTTGCGATTTAATTTCAATACCCTAACCAAAACGCGTTTACATTGCGAGGGCTTTCGTCTGTCAGTTGTCAAAAACCTGCTAGGTTGGCAGCAACGTCAAATTCAAAAATGGCCGTTCAGAAACCATCGATCGAATATCGATTTGGAATCGAACAGTCCTAATAGTACTAATAGAGCTGTTAGAGTGTACTAGTACACTGACTGAAATGTACTAGTACGGAGCGCTCTCTCTGATGACCGAGCAGGCATATTTTTTATTCTTAAGATCCAACGTCCTAATAGTACTAATAGAGCTGTTAGAGTGTACTAGTACACTGACTGAAATGTACTAGTATGGAGCGCTCTCTCTGATGACCGAGCAGGCATATTTTTTATTCTTAAGATCCAACGTCCTAATAGTACTAATAGAGCTGTTAGAGTGTACTAGTACACTGACTGAAATGTACTAGTACGGAGCGCTCTCTCTGATGACCGAGCAGGCATATTTTTTATTCTTAAGATCCAACGTCCTAATAGTACTAATAGAGCTGTTAGAGTGTACTAGTACACTAACTGAAATATACTAGTACGGAGCGCTCTCTCTGATGACCGAGCAGGCATATTTTTTATTCTTAAGATCCAACGTCCTAATAGTACTAATAGAGCTGTTAGAGTGTACTAGTATACTGACTGAAATGTACTAGTATGGAGCGCTCTCTCTGATGACCGAGCAGGCACAAGACTAGAATTCATTCGTGATCTGGGGGTTATCTTGGACCCTAAGCTTTATTTTTAAAGAACACATAGAACACATCACAAATACACTTTTAGAAACCTTGGTTTTATTTTAAGAGTCAGTAAAACATTCACTGATATTGATTGTGTACGTGTTCTGTATTTTGCATATGTCAGAAGCATCCTCGAGTATTGCTGTACGATATGGAAAACACATATACTGAGATATGTAAATATGATCGAAAGAATACAGCAAACATTTCTGAAACAACTAAGCTTGCGTGACAGATTTCAAACTGATGATTATGCAGAGGAATGCCGTCATCATAACTTGCTCAACCTCGAATCTCGCCGAGTCATGTTAGATGTACAGCTTCTGTATAATGTTTGTCATGGTGTTGTTGATTGTCCAGATCTAGTCGATGCTCTACTCAGGCTGAATGCTCTGTCGACCCGTACTCATCACACGACACTGTTCAACGTACCTCTGGCTCGTACAAACTACGCTGCTAACTCCATCAGCCACCGCCTGCCACGCACTTATAACAGATTGTTTTCTGAATTGGACATCTTCCACAACACGTCGGGCCTATTCAAAAAACTCATGACCAAAATACTAACGGACGCAACTGCTACTTATCAGTTAATTGAATAACTAAATAATATTCTCTCTATTTCCTACAACACGCAAACACACATATACACACACAAACACACAACGGACAACTGTTTATTATTTCTTTTGTTTTGATTTATTCATATTTGTAATAATATGAGATGCCTATGTTTTATTTTTACAAGCTTTTATTTAGTTTCACCTTTCCCGTTGTCTGTCTGTCTGGTAATCAAATCTTGCAAGTTAAATTTGATCCACTTCCCGGTTTCCGATTGAGCAGAAATTTTGCACGCATGTATAAATCGGATGACAATGCAATATTATTATGACATAGAGCTGATCTGATGATGGAGGTGGAAGGTGGCCATAGGAACTCCGTCATTAAACGACGCAATCTCATCGAGTTTGGGCTCGTTTAATTTGTCTTGACGAGTACTTTGACACTAGATGGTAACCAGGGTCTGATGATGGAGCTGGAAGGTGGCCCATAGGAACTCCATAATTAAACGACGCAACCCCATCGAGTTTGGGCTCGTTTAATTTATCTTGACGAGTACTTTGACACTAGATGGTAACCAGGGTCTGATGATGGAGCTGGAAGGTGGCCCATAGGAACTCCATAATTAAACGACGCAAACCCATCGAGTTTGGGCTCGTTTAATTTGTCTTGACGAGTAATTTGGCACTAAATGGTAACTAGGGTTTGATGATGGAGCTGGAAGGTGGCCCATAGGAACTCCATAATTAAACGATGCAACCCCATCGAGTTTGGGCTCGTTTAATTTATCTTGACGAGTACTTTGACACTAGATGGTAACCAGGATCTGATGATGGAGCTGGAAGGTGGCCCATAGGAACTCCATAATTAAACGAAGCAACCCCATCGAGTTTGGGCTAGTTTAATTTGTTTTGACGAGTACTTTGATACTAGATGTCCGACCCCAAAGCCGAGTTAAGTCTTTAGCAGGTCTTCAAATCGAAGAACTTGACTGCCCGAAGTTGACTTAGAAGAAACCTTGTAATGTTGATGCATTAAAAGAAATGGATAGAATGAGAAACGCTACAAATAAATAACTGATGATTACATAACTAATTTAAACATTATTTTACCTTACTACAAATATGTAAAAAAATAAATACATACGTATATAAATAAATAAAATACATAAACTTTAAGTGCTCAAAGCAGCACATTATATGTGAACGAGCTACGGACTACATAACGGAAACACGCAACTACGTGCTACGAACTACGTCATAGTAAATCTCAATTTTAAAAGTATTATTTTTTTTTTAATACAAGCTTATTAAAAATGAACTAAAAAGTTTAAAATAAATTAACTCCAATAACAAATATATCACTTCATAAGTTCATTGTAACCTTTAACGATAATTAAGCTTCTTCGTCTTCGACAAAATAATTACATATCGTTCATAATTATATATTTTTAACATTAAAACCTTTACACTTTAATTGTTAAATCTTCCCGTTTTTAACACAGTCCCAATTTTATAGATAAAAGCGTGTTACATTGTGATAGCAAGAGGAAAAGAAGGTGCTAAATGTTCTTAATCATACCGTACATTTTTTACCAAGTAGTCTAAACATTATGCTGGTAGTAACGTGCGGTTTTTGGACGCAGTAAAGAGGGTTGATGATACGTTTGTAGATAATAGCAGTTTATGTGACTGATACATAATGCCTGTACAGTACAGTTACATACACTAGTTTATCTACACACATATCATAAGCTCTCTTTGATGTGTTCAGGAACCGCATGTCTGACCGGCATTGTGGCATCGAGTTGTTTAGCTTGTTCAGTAGTACCAACTTCACAGACAAACTAGGGGCGGCACGCAGGCGGGCGTCGGCGTTCGAAATTTTAATGTTATAATATGTCGAAATATTGATACATTATGGTCATCATGTATCAATACTCAGATAAAAAATGTGTTTTTACCAAGCAGCAAACATTATGCTAGTCATAACGTGCTGTTTTTAGACGCAGTAAAGAGGGTTTATGATACGTGTTTAACGTGATAGGGTTTAATGCTGCTTCGTGCTGTGGCGCACGTAATTGGATACAGAGCTATACAATGTATTGTTTTGTTAAGCTACGCCCGACTAAGGGAAGGTTATCTACACGACCCTGAAGAAAAAAAATACAAAAGATATTTTTTTTCAGTGACAAATACCTAAAAACCATTCAATTGCGGCCTTACTTCTATCGCTTGGTTTAGCTGATGCCACGTTTCTTGTACCCTGAGCCGCCTGGAGGGGGGAGCGGCGCATGGGAGCAAAAAAGCTTATTTTAAAAAAAGATTTTTTTTCTTTATTTTTATTAAGTTTATTGCTTACTCTATTGAATGTTAAGGTTAAAGTTATTTAGATTGTATCGTGCTGTGGACTCAATTCCCAAATAAACAAATAAACCATGAGAGTGTGTGAAATAGACTAAAACAATTTTCGTGAAAAGTCAATAGATTGTATTTTAAATTGCAAAATGTAGTTTGTGTGTTTGTGAGTGAGTCCAAATCACACTTGACGGATTTTATTTCGGAAACAAATATAATGATCACCAAAATATTTTTTTCCTACCCAAAATGGGTAGGAAATCACCAAAAGTTGCAGAAAATACCAGTGCAAAATACTGCGGTAGCTTAGGTGAAGGGTAAAGGGGGTGAGCGAAGCGAAGCCCCCTTTATCCTTCGTGTTAGGTTGAACATTTAAGAACAAAACATAATACTTAAAACATAAACATATCGACAAAATCGACACTTTTGGAAGTTATTTCTCTGCTGTTCAAAAGAAGTTCCAAGTTGAATAATTTTAATTTATTTTAATACAACAATTTTGGGACCTTTTTCTAGATTTTGTAATAACAGAAACGCGATTGCAGAATTTCGCTCGATAGAAATAATTATCGAAATGAGGTCTAAATTTACACTTTTTTATTTTTTGACAAATTGGAATAGCGCAAAGAATTCAAAAATATTTATTTAGATGGGTTTTGACAATACCTTAATTACCTATTACAGAAATTTTCATAGCTACTTTAGTTAATTTTGTATCAATTTAAAACGGACTTTTTGTCATTTTTCCCCGATTCCGTCCCTCTCACACTGCGGCTCATTCCGCCTGGAGTAACGGGGACCTTTGCACGGACGAGGTATCCCTTTAAGTACACAAAACATAAAAAGAAGTTCGGTGATCATTTATCCTAACACAATTTGGCGGTCGTTTCGAATTTATTGGTAGTAAAATAGATGCGTTTTTGGTGATCGTTTAAACATAAGCCTTTGATTTCTGCTTTCAGACGAATGCCGCTTCACCGGTCTTCCCAGGGGGTACACAGAGCATAGTTACGTCAAGTTCCGCAACCACGACTTACTGTCGCAGCAGAAACAGGAACAGCTGGTCTTGGCCGACTGTACTGCTGCTCCAAGGTGGATATCCAGAACAGTACCGAATTAGAAAGAAATAAAACCGGCCAAGTGCGAGTCGGACCCGCGCATGAAGGTGTCCGTACCATCGTACAATGAAAGGGATGGTGTTGAGTGAATAGTTTGGATTTTCCGTAGCAAAATGTTGTTTACAAAGTTATAGGTGCGGCTTCTTTCACACTCCATGTACGTAACTAGGTGTATTCATAAGTTTGTATGTGGTATTGAAGTAATTGTTGTATGGGAGCCCCCTTAAATATTTATTTTATTCTGTATTTTAGTATTTGTTGTTGTAGCGGCAACAGAAATACATCATCTGTGAAAATTTCAACTGTTTAGCTACCATGGTTCACGAGATACAGCCTGGTGACAGACGGACAGCGAAGTCTCAGTAATAGGGTCCCGTTTGGCACCCTTCGGGTACGGAACCCTTAAAAACAAAAAAAGTTTATTCGCAGCTGATGTAGGCGCCTACATACAAAAAGTACAACCGCATACCAAAAACGTTACCGCGATCCGCCTCAGCAGCTGCAAGTTCATATTTATACAGGGTGACATTTAATTAACCGACCATATTTTGGGGAATGGTAGAACCCATTATTATGAACAACTTTCCCCAAGAAACATATGGTCGTAAATGAAATAATTTTTTGGGCCTCTCATAGTAACTTGTAAACAGCTGATCGGGTCAATGTACTGAGGGGCGAAAAATATTTTTCGTTTGCGACCATATGTTTCTTTGGGAAAGTTATTCATAATGATCGGTGCTATCAGTCCCCAAAATATGTTCAGCTAATTAAATGTCATCTTGTATGTCTATATACCGTCTTTGTCTCAAAAGGGTCTGGCAGGCTAAGGAAGGAGCAGTGGCCACTGTGAGATTTTCTGTTTTTTTTTACACGTTTGTTCGTTACCATTTAACTAGGCTGCGCTCCAATTTACAGCCGGCTACTATGAATACTTTCCGAGATTTTGACAAAAACGTCAAATCTGCAGAGGTTATTTCAAAGTCTAATTTCTCCAAAGCTATTGTAGCCAGAATATTGAAACCAACTAGTATCTATGTACATTGAGTTAAATTATACTCTAATGTATTATTTACAAAAGAGTTGGTTGAAAAATTCCAGAAAAAAAAACACATTTATTTTTTGACATTTATTTTTGACAGGTTCCTTGAAAGGAAAATATATATAATGTAATAAATATTTATGGTACATACAATATGAACAATGATCGATTTTTAGCGTAGATGCACCCAACCGAATGAAACAATTTTTGGTGTGTTGAAAGATATTTGTTTGTTCGTTTTGAATTATAATTTTCATGGGTGTGCCTTTCAAGGAACCTGTCAAAAATAAATGTCAAAAAATAAATGTGTTTTTTTTTCTGGAATTTTTCAACCAACTCTTTTGTAAATAATACATTAGAGTATAATTTAACTCAATGTACATAGATACTAGTTGGTTTCAATATTCTGGCTACAATAGCTTAGGAGAAATTAGACTTTGAAATAACCTCTGCAGATTTGACGTTTTTGTCAAAATCTCGGAAAGTATTCAAAGTAGCCGGCTGTAAATTGGAGCGCAGCCTAGTTAAATGGTAACGAACAAACGTGTAAAAAAAAACAGAAAATCTCACCGTGGCCACTGCTCCTTCCTTAGCCTGCCAGACCCTTTACCAACCCAATTTACAATTTAGTATTTTGGACCTTATGGCATGCGCTTAACACTAACTTCTGAATAATCTCACTTATAGATAGTCTCTTAATGTATGTATCGGTCCATTGCACCCCAGCGCTCAAAACAGGTGGACGGATTTTATTGCAGTTTTTAGGGTTCCGTAGAGAAACAAGGAACCCTTATAGTTTCGCCAAGTCTGTCCGTCCGTCCGTCCGTCCGTATGTCACAGCAACTTTATGCAGAAACTATTAGGACTACACAGTTGAAATTTGGTATGTAGATGTATTCTGTAAACCGCTTTAAGGTTTTAATATAAAAGAAGACCGAATTTAATGCAAAATAAGAACTGAAACCAAAAATATATTTTTTTCAAACCTTTATATGTGTGTGACACCTGTTTTTAGAAAGGTCTCTGAAATTGACGTTTGAGTTTTGTAGCAGTAAATAGTTAAATGATTAAATGTATACAGGCAGTATGTTTTGTTATCTCGACATCGTGGTTACTAACTTATTTAGATAAATATAATAAAATGTATAGTGTGTGTGAGTGTGTGTATGAGTGAGGGTGTGTGTGTGAGTCGTATGAGTGTGTCCATATTTAAAAAATAATATTTGGTATTACCAGTATTACTTAATTACGTATGTGCTAAATAATGTGAGTTTATTAAGATAAAATAGTAACGTATTTTTCAGTATTCTCATATGATTGCGATCTCAGCCATTGGTAGTTATTCTCAGCTGTTAAGCTGCATCTAGGTCCCGGCTACTATCGCTACGTGGTAGTGGTCGTAAAACCCCTCTGTCAACCCGCACTGAGCCAGCGTGGTGGAGCATGGCTTAACCTTCGTCGAAGGCTTTTACCCCTATGTGGGTAATGTAATACACTGACGAGCAATGAAAAAGTTCCAGTGACATAGCACCAAATTACTCCTAAACGGGAAATCCTCCTTAATGACGTCCTCTGCAATTTTGAAGTATATTTAACAGCGCATCAGAATATTACCAATTAAAAAACGTACTTTTTAATTTATGAAGCTAGGTTCTATGTCTTAGGTGATATTAAGGTGTTTGTCGGCATTTTGTGGGTGGAACTTTTTCATTGCTCGTCAGTGTAGATAGGTCTTAAAAAAATGACGTCGTGGTTCCTGAAACCATTTTTCCTCAAAGTAAATCGTTAAAGAGACAGACCCTTCAAAAATGTCCCCCCCTCTAACTTTTAAAATCTCAATACACACTTTCAACAAAAATTGGTATTAACAAAATAAAATAAGCAGTTTTAAAGATATAAAACATTTATTAAAAACCGCAAAGATAACTTTGTCATTCATAAAAACACTATGACAAAAAAAAATTACAACACAAACAACTTGCTTCAACGGAACATAATTACGCCAGTCACATAATTGCTTGCTACAACGGAACCCTTCATGGGCGAGTCCGACTCGCACTTGGCCACTTTTTTGTATTTAGTAGTAGACTTTACTGCGATGGTTCAAAGTCATGTTTTATTCAAATCGGTTCAGCGGTTCAAAAGCTATCAACATACCAATATAGGAGACAAGTGAATGAAATATTTGTCGTATTCTTTGATGTATCAGGAGCATTTTAAATTTAAATTTAAAGTAATGAATTTCGATGTTGTATCATTCTGTGTCGGGCGTAGGAGGGGACAGAGTTACGTGAGTGCTCTCTTGTAACGTTACGCTCGACTCATGGGCGATAATTTACGTATCGCTTATAACTACAGAATACTTTTAAGAAGAGCTCCGTGGTCTAATTGATTTCACGCTTGCTTCTCACACAAGAGATGCAGGTTCAATTCCTGGCCGTGTACCAATGAGATAATTAATTTACCTGAAGTACAATATATGGACGTTCTATCGGCGATGGAAAACGTCGCGAGGAAACCTTCGTTACTCACGCAAAATGGAGTATTGAATAACTGGCTCAAAGTGGGCACAATTGTGCCTCTGCCACTATGGGAAAAGGCGTGACGCTATGTTATGTTACTGTTATTTTTACCTTATATAATTTTGATTCACAAATTGTCTTGGTAAATCCGGCCTGAAATAACTGCAAGGTTTTTGTTTTGTTTTCTGTTTTAAATAGGCTTATGTTTAAACGATTACCAAAAACGCACCTATTTTACTACCAATAAATTCGAAATGACAACTTGACTTGACTATGACTGGATAAATGTATGAATGTCCACCAAATTGTGTTTGGATAAATGATCACCAAACTTCTTTTTATGTTTCGTGTTTTAAGTATTTTTTGCTGTTCTTACATGTTCAACCTAACACGAAGGATAAAGGGGGCTTCGCTTCGCTCACCCCCTTTACCCTTCACCTAAGCTACCGCAGTATTATGCCCTGATATTTTTTGCAACTTTTGGTGTTAATTTATCCGTTTTGGGTAGGAAAAAAATATTTTGGTGATCATTATATTTGTTGCCTTTTAAATATTTATTCATGAAGTTTTAGGTACATAGCGAACTTATGATAAAATCTCACTGAAACCTGAGACGGCTTATCAGGAGATATGAGTTCCTCAAATACATATTAAGATAAGCTAACTCAAGAATAGGTTTAGCTTAGGTAGTGATTTTTAGGGTTCCGTACCCGAAGGGTTCCAAACGGGACCCTATTACTAAGACTTCGCTGTCCGTCCGTCCGTCCGTCCGTCTGTCACCAGGCTGTATCTCAAGAACCTAGCTAGCTAGAGAGTTGAAATTTTCACAGATTATGTATTTTTGTTGCCGCTATAACAACAAAAACTAAAAAACAGGATAAAATAAATATTTAAGGGGGCTCCCATACAACAATACCACATACAAACTTATGGATGCACCTGGTTACGTACATGGAGTGTGAAAGTAACCGCACCAATAACTTTGTAAACAATATTTTGCTGTGTAAAATCCAAACTATTCACTCCACACCATCGCTTCCATTGAACGGTGGTACGGAACTCTTCGTGCGCGATTTAGACTCGCACTTGACCGGTTTTATTTAGTTATGACACGCCTGGTCAGTCCATGAAGCGCGCGCCGAGTGTTAATTTTTATGTTGGAGTGGAAAAAAATGGAATTACCCATGCCCAGGAGTCAGACCTCCCTGCTATGTCCGGGTCCCCACATATTGAGCGGGCATCAGCTCGTGTGGTATACGGACTAAAAACAACGCCTTTGTGTTTACAGTTGTCTGACTAAGACTTTACTGTGAGCCATGGCCTCGGTATATGCTGAAGGCTTTCTACCTGCAATTTGCTCTTTTGGGTGACATATATGGGAGGAGTTTGCCTGCTTACCCGATTTTACGAGCGGCCATCAGCTCATAGTCGGCGGGCATGATAGCGGCATGTAAGGGGGGCAGATAGCCCCGCTACTAAGAGGTGATGATGATGATGTAATCCTGTAATCCCTCATCAGGGACATAGGGCTCGAAGAAGACATTTCCACTTCTCACGATCTTGTGCGGCAGTTTCCAGGTCCTTCCAGTCGATCCCAGTTGATGCAGCCTCTTTTCCAACTGAGCGCCTCCAGGTGATACGAGGGCGGCCCGGCCTTCTTTTCCCATACGCTTGCCACGTTAACCCTTGTTTGGACAGATGATTATCTGTTCCTCTCAAGGCATGTCTAATCCAGCGCCATTTCCTCACTAGGATCTCCTTGTCGATGGGTTTTTGGTCAGTCATCTCCCACAGCCTTGCATTTGAGATGGTTCGTGGCCAGCAAATCCCTAGTATCCGCCGTAAACATTTGTTCACGAAGACCTGTCGCTTGCTGGTTAATTCATTTTTGACGAGCCATGTCTCTCATCCGTATAGGAGGACTGACTTGATATTGATACTGATCTTTGTACGCCGAGTGATTATGGAAAACGTCCAAACAGGTTTCAACTGCGCATACGCGGCTCTAGCCTTGTTGATGCGCGCCTCTACATCCGCCTCCGCTCCCCCCAGTGGGTCCACGACTACTAAGAGGTGGTTATATAATTTTTAAAACCTATCCTAATCCTAAACTGCTCTATATTTGGGTCATTTAGGGGGGTACTAACCTCAGTCCGGGAGGTTTAAAGGGGCAGGGGGAGACTGTGTGTCCGTCGAATCATGACGGCGATCTGTTTCAATCCAAATTTGGTATCTGAGACGCTGTAGTGCTTCGGGAACACAGCCTTCGTCAAGTTGACGTGCCTGAGGGGCGGGGAGTAGTTGGGCTTTAAGAGATTTCGTGATATCGTCCTCCGGTTCTAGGAGGATGTCTTTAGGGCGCCTTTTGAAAATGTCTTTATTATTTATATCTATTGATAGCGCGCGCCGAGTGCCCGATATTGCGAGCGCTGTATAGGTGTAAAAAGGTTTCCCGGCCCCTGAGCGAGGACTCCATCTCTCTCTTGCCCATACATATTCTCTGTTGCTCCCATGCGCCGCTCCCCCCTCCAGGCGGCTCAGGTTACAAGAAACGTGGCATCAGCTAAACCAAGCGATAGAAGTAAGGCCGCAATTGAATGGTTTTTACCTAAAAAGATATTTATTTTTCAGTGAAATATACCTATATTTCACTGAAACATAAATATCTTTTGTATTTTTTTTCTTCAGGGTCGTTTAAATAACGAGTTAGTCCTTTCCTTATTCGGGCGTAGCTTAACAAAACAACACATTGCATAGCTCTGTATCCAATTACGTCCGACACAGCACGAAGCAGCATTAAGTATTTTATCTACACACGTATCATAAACCCTCTTTACTGCGTCCAAAATCAGCACGTTATGACCAGCATAATGTTTATACTGCTTGGTAAAAACACATTTTTTATCAGAATATTGATACATGATGACCATAATGTATCAATATTTCGACATATTATGACATTCAAATTTCGAACTCCGACGCCCGCCTGCGTGCCGTCCCTAGTTTGTCTGTGAAGTTGGTACTACAGAACAAGCTAAACAACTCGATGCCACAATGCCGGTCAAACATGCGGTTCCTGAACTCATCAAAGAGAGCTTATGATATGTGTGTAGATAAACTAGTGTATGTAACTGTACATAATTAGGCATTATATATCAGACACATAAACTACTATTATCTATACACGTATCATCAACCCTCTTTACTGCGTCCAAAAACCGCACGTTACTACCAGCATAATGTTTATACTACTTGGTAAAAACACATTTATTATCTGAATATTGATACATTATGACCATAATGTATCATTATTGCGACATATTATGACACTCAAATTTCTAACGCCGACGCCCGCCAGCGTGCCGCCCCTAGCTAAACAAGTGCAGAGCAATTATCATTGCCACAATGCCGGTCAAACATGCGGTTCCTGATCACATCAAAGAGAGCTTTATGATATGTAAACTAGTGTATATAACTGTACATAATTAGGCATTAAAACTCTCAAGTGATATTATTCTCGAGTTCTAATGTCCTCCATTATGTATCAGTCACTTACATTATTAGTCAATCAGCCTTTTCTGTGGTCGGTTTTTGCAGTCGTACAAACTTAAGTGTACGGCACGTAATAATCCCAATTCTTTCCCCAGGTTCGCCATCGCAGTCACAAGAGAAGGTAAGCTGAAGGTCTACAGCGGCAACCACGTCTTCATACCTTCGGACATTCTGTACAGTGTCTCCAAGTCTCCGACGAAAGAGGGCAACTCTTCACGCTTGAGAGAATGTCAGGGAACTTGCTACTACCCGAAGAACGTCACCATTTGGGAATTCAAGTGAGTGGGAGTTATCTCTTAACTCGTTAATAACATCACTTATTTAATCTAGGTTCATAGTTTTTCATTTATATCCAATCACTTATATAATGCGTTTATCATTTCATTCGTTCGTTTATTCGATTTTTCGTCCATTCGTTCGATCATTGACTCAAATATTCATTCATTATTATTAAAAACGAAAACGGTATCTATCCTAGTTGTTTAAACTTGGGGGCTATTTTAGGGAGCAAATCTGAAAATTAAAAAACAAATGTTTATAAATTTTGTTGTGTTTAAATATTGTTTTTGAAATTATTAGATAAAAGATTATCTAATAAAAAACAAAACAAGACCCTAGAGGAGACCCCTTATCTCCGGACCTACTGACGCTAATAAATATAGAAAATACCTAATCCGGTCTTTTCTTTAATATTAGAGAAATGTTTAGTTAAAATTACTTATTAAACTTATAAATGCGTCATGTTACATTCTTCGGAGCATGAAAGTAGCCGCCGCACCAATAACTTTGTAAACAAAATTTTGCTACATAAATGTACAGGAAAATTATGTATTATATCTACACACGTATCATAAACCCTCTTTACTGCGTCTAAAAACCGCACGTTAAGACCAGCATAATGTAAAACTATTTGGTAAAAACTCATTTATTATCTGAAAATTTGTACATTATGACCATAATGAACAAAAATTTGTCAAATCATGACATTCAAATTTTGAACGCCGACGCCCGCCTGCGTGTCGCCCCTAGTTTGTCTGCGAAGTTGGTACTACAGAACAAGTTAAACAACTGCAGAGCAATGATCACAAACACATCAAAGAGAGCTTATGATATGTGTGTAGATAAATGGATCCTCTTCCCCCGGACCTCGGACCGAGTCAGTTGTGTTTTGGGTGACCGCTACGCCTATTTATTGCAATTTAATTAACTTTTACTGAGTTAAATTCATTTTACAAAAATAGGACATCATAAGATGATAGGAGTTCGCGTTAAATAGTGCGTCTACAACATTATTTCGCGTGTGTGTGTACTTGTGTGCGTGCTTCACATAGGTCTATCTAAACTGGGCGGAAAGCGAACAAGTACGAAGTCGTCGATACCAACCAATTCCGCTGGACCTCTAGCCACGTAAGTTTGGGTCGACTGCCTGTGCTGTTGTGGGCCCCTGGTACTTTTAAACTAACTACAACAAAATGCCATTGAAGCGTTCTCCGCCGCCGCAGACTCCGCCCCCAAATATTACTCAGCGTTCCGAGACGGCCGCTTCAATTACATCGAAACTCGCACAGAAACTCGCGCCGAATGCCTCGCTATCTGCTGTAAGAGGATCATCGGAATCAAAATTAAACATGGACTCTGCTTGTAGTAACGTTTCAGAACGTAATAAAAGTATAAGCCGCGAGCTGAAAAACACTATTCAAGACATGCTGGAATCCCTAAGGGATGACATCGACAGACGTCTTGACTCACTTCAGGAATCGTCAGCAAGGATTGAGAAGCAGAACGAGGAATTAAAAGAAACTGTTGAATTTTTAATGCAAAACAATTCCGACAATCTGAAGCGCATTGAGCAACTTGAAAAATTGAGAAAAGATGACGGGAATTATATTGTAGCCTTAGAGGAAAAATGTGATTTTCTCGAAAATAGGTACTGTACGTCTAGAGTGGAAATAAGAGGAGTACCCTGGAGCAAGGACGAGTCTAAAAAAGATCTTTGTGGCCTGGTTGCAAAGCTGTCAGATGTCGTTAATGTCCCGTTGGTAATGAGTGAACTGAGAGACATATATAGGCCGACATCAAAACGTGATTCGAGCCGGCCTATTGTGGTAGATTTTTGCTCAGTCGTGAAGAAAGAGGATTTTCTATCGGCGGTGAAGTCCTTCAACAAGGACAAGGATAGAGACCACAAATTAAATACTACTCTTCTGAAAACAAATACAGAGCGAAAACCTGTTTATGTCTCTGAATACCTTACATATAAACAACGAAGAATCTTCTATCAAGCCAGACTTTTTGCTACGGACAACGGATTTGCTTTTTGTTGGACATCTCGAGGCGTGACTTACTTAAAGAAGAAAGAGGGAGCCCCTTTCATACGTGTGAATAACGCAACGGACCTATCTAAAATTAAAACAAGAGCCTGACTATTTTTCAGATATAGTAGCTTTATAATGCTTTTCTACTTATTTGTTATAATTATTTACTTAACCCATGTAACACTTATACATCAATTTACTCTCACTCATAAATACTTTACACATTTTATATACATTTACATTACATACACACGCTTAAACACCCTCATTTCAAACAAACAGTGCGCTCCTCAAGGAAATGAAAGATATGTCATGATTTGTTCAACCTTTATTGAATCTCATAAATATTATTTAAAAATTATATTACTAAATTATTGCAGTAGTCTCATATGGTCGTGGTCTCCTTTTATCAAAATGATTTCAGTAAATGGACAGTTTATCATTTATTAAAGATATTGACAATCATTCGATATCAAATGCCTATGAATGTGAACCACAAAACTGTAAAAAATATGTGACACCACATGGCTTAAAGATTTTTACACAAAACATTCGAAGTATTGGTGAAGCAACTCGCTTTTCCGATTTAATACTGTTGCTGACTTCTCTCACGTTCGAGTGTGATATACTGGTTCTGACGGAGTGCTGGTTGCTTCATTGCCCTCAGCTACCTGACTTAAATGGTTACAGTAAAGCGGCTACCACACTCAATCGATATCAGAACGATGGAGTCGTTGTCTACTTCAGAGATAATCTTACTGTTTTTGTCGAGGAGCTTAGTACTTCCAGATGTAATTGTCTTTTGATAAAGTTGGATAAGTTTATGATTTTTTCTATATATCGTGCACATGCTTTCGATGCAAATGAAGTTACGAAGCAACAAAACATTGATGCTTTTATTTTTGAACTAAATGATATTTTGCAAAAACATAGTGATTATCGAGATGTTATCTTGATTGGCGATTTAAATATAAACATAGCACCCGG
The DNA here is from genome assembly GCA_949825045.1 of Argyresthia goedartella. NCBI lineage: Eukaryota > Metazoa > Arthropoda > Insecta > Lepidoptera > Argyresthiidae > Argyresthia > Argyresthia goedartella. Next base: position 1,323,753 of record OX463811.1, on the reverse strand, counting down.
TAGTAGTGATCCGAACTACGAAAAGTATTTAAATATCCTGGCATACAATGGTCTTATAGCGTGTCATAACTTTGTCACTCGTGATGCAAGCGGCTCATGTTTGGATCACATATTTATCAGCTCTAATTGTAACTCAAATACTATCGTACTATCAAGTACGATCACTGATCATAAATCAGTTTTAATGGATCTTGAATTAATGTCGCCACGATCAAAGCCGGTATCACTTCGCACAAAAGTTGATTATAAAGCAGTGTACAAAGAACTTGAATCATTCGACTTCAACCCAATTTTACAAAGCCACGATCCAGCTTTTGGGATACAGTACTTAATTGAATCAATACAAAGTATTCTGGACAATAACTCAAAAACTTATAAAATATCAAACCGTAAAGTAATACTTAAACCCTGGATGACACAGGGTCTCTTAAGATGTCAACAAAACAAGGATAACTTACACAAAAAACATAAACAAGATCCACACAATGAGATACTTAAAACTACGTACATAAGGTACAAAAATTTTTACTTCAATTTAATAAAAAGCCTAAAAAGACAGTATGATAAAGATCTCATAAATAAGGCAGGGAAGAATCCTAGGCTTCTGTGGCAGGCAATAAAATCGATTACAAGTGGGAACCAGAAGGACAGTAGCTCTCATCAATTACTAACCGGTCATGATGATACAAAAACGGTAAATGAGATAAACAGATATTTCGCCGATGTAGGTAAAAATCTCGCAGAGCGAATACTCTCACAACAGGTATCTTCAGATCGAGAAACAAATTCATCTGTGAAATCTCAATTACATTCCCTTGTCCTAGAGCATATAGACGTAGACGAGATTGATACACTGATAACTGGCCTAAAGAATGAATGCTCAATAGGATGGGATAAAATTTCCAACACGGTACTCAAACAGATGAAGCACGTTTTGGCACCCCTACTCGTTCACATTTTTAATCTTTGTCTGGAGCAAGGTATTTTTCCTCAACAACTCAAGAAGGCAATACTAGTTCTTGTCTATAAGTCCGGGGATAGAGGCGGTGTAAGTAACTACAGGCCAATTTCCATATTACCTGCTTTATCTAAGATACTGGAGAAGGTCTTAAATAATAGGCTTATTGGATTTTTGGAAAAAAATAAGATTCTCTCACGAAACCAATATGGCTTTCGAAGAGGTCGATCTACAGCTGATGCCGTTCATCATCTAACTCATTATATTTCTACCAAGCTTGATGAAAAAAGAAGGGTGATTGCTGTCTTCTTAGATCTGGCCAAAGCATTCGACACCGTCTCTTTCCCCCTTCTACTGGATAAACTGGAAAGAGTGGGTGTACGTGGAATACCATTAAAGATTTTCACGGATTACTTGAGTAATAGGTACCAGAGTGTCAACATTGGAAGGTATGTTAGTGATGATTTGTCGGTATCCTTTGGTGTCCCGCAGGGCAGTATCTTGGGACCCACCCTATTCTTGTTATATATAAATAGTTTGACTAACCTAGATATTGGAGGGGAAATACTGTCCTACGCTGATGATACGGCACTGATATTTGAGGGTGATTGTTGGGACAGTGTATTTGCAGCGGCACAAGCTGGTCTCGACAAGGTTAGAAGCTGGTTGGCCAAAAATGTGTTGACGCTAAATAGTGATAAAACAAAATACATCACCTTCTCTATAGTCAGCACCACGCAGCCACCCGTTTCTGAGAGTCTTGTGGTTCATCTGCCCCAGTGTACTAATCCTAACCAATGTCCATGTGATCGACTGGAAAGGTGTACAAGCATCAAATATCTGGGGGTTATTGTGGATCAGCACTGTAAGTTTGGTCCACATATCGGTCAAATCAGTGCTAGAGTAAGAAAACTGATGCACGTGTTTAAGAATATCAGACATGTTTTGCAACCAGAACTCCTAAAACGCGTTTATCATGCCCTCTGTCAATGTTTGCTAACATACTGTGTTACATCGTGGGGTGGAACCCACAAAACAATAATTAAAAAACTTGAGATCTCCCAGAGGGCGCTGCTGAAGGTCAGTACATTTAAACCTTTCAGGTATCCGACCACCAGTTTATACGAATATTGTGGAGTGCTGTCCGTCCGTAAGCTTTTTATTATAGCCACATTAATGAAACAGCATAAAAACACACCCCTGATTGACCCGACACAGATGCGACGTGGGAGATCTCGTGTTTGTACTTTACCAAAATGCAGCACTAAATTTACCTGTTACTTCTTTAATTTCCTGGGACCATATCTTTACAATAATGCAAATAGAATATTGAACATTCACGAACTAAACCCTTACGACTGTAAACTCAAGATAGCCAAGTGGCTGTCCGGCTTGACGTATGAAGAAACGGAGGCATTGTTGAAGGTTGATGAGTGACGTGTTGTTTTAAATGGGTTCATGATACTTTACACTCTCATGCACACACACACACACACATACACACATACACACACACATACACACACACACACACACATACACACACACACACATACACACACACGCCCTAACACAATGCTTATAGAGTTAAGTTACTATGCATGCCCCTATAAGCATGTTTAAATTAATTTTAAAAATATATGTTTTATTTTTTCTTAATTTGTGTATACTTCATTAACTAAAACATACTAGTTCACCGAAGGTCACCTAAAATGATATATAGGGTTGAGACCTACTTAACCTAAATCTACAGGGCTTTAGCCCTTTTTTGGGGAGTAGTGTACTTTATTTGAATTTTGTATCAACTTTTTGGTAAATAAAGATTTATTATTATTATTATTATTATTATTAATGGATGGATGTAGATAGTATGTAGTAGATGTAGATAGATGGATGGATGGATGGAGTTTGCTGACGCTACAAAATAGAACACAGATTTCAAAACTCACGACTCACTTGCGGTTCCTCTGTGCTTGCGGTCTCACTCGATCTTACACGGATGGAAGCACTCACACAAACCCAATTCTCGGGTCTCTGCAAGCCGTATTGGAAAAGTGACGCTATGATTGTTTATTTTTCTTTAAGGGTGACCAGCATCAAGGGAGGCGACTGGTCCATATTCCTTCGGTCCAGCGGGGTTGAGCTTCTCCTCAGAGGAAGAGACGTCCTCGTATATACGCCGAGCTCGCTCATGGCTACCAGCTGTGGTCAGTGCAGGGGTTCGAACAACTAAACTAAGCTATATTATCAGAAAACTAGTTATAATAAAGCACAGTTTATCATTTGTGGATATTGATGTCATTTCGTAGCCGAGTTGAGTGAGAAAGATACCTCGAAGTAAAATAATGAGGGGAAAAGTGATATTAATAGGGCGGCATGCTTGTCCCAGCACTATTTTTTACTTTTTGATTCTTTGTAATGCGTAGCGTAAGATATTCACAATAAAAAATAACTAATCTATAAACGTATTTTTTTTTTATTAAAACCATATCAAACGGTCCCGGGTTCGAGTCCCGGTGGGGGCAAATATTTGTTCGATGGGAACGGATGTTTGTAACCTAGTCATGGTTGTTTATCTAAGTATAATATTTATCTATATAAGTATGTGTATCGTTGTTTAGTACCCAAGATACAGGGAATCCTAGTTTGGGGCTAGATCAATGTGTGTAAATAGTGTCAAAAGAATTATAAAAAAAAACATACTGTGAGCGGACGAGCTCCGACAAAATGAGTCCGCTGATTAAAAAAGGGAAATATTAAACTGCACTTCAAAAATACTGATTTGCACAGCAAATATCCCTTATATTTGCTGCGGTAGCTTAGGTGAAGGATAAAGGGGGTGAGCGAAACGAAGCCCGTTTATCCTTCGTGTTAGGTTCAACATGTAAGAACAACAAACAATACTTATAACAAACTTAAGTACTCATTAAATATTTAAAACAAAAAGTTTTTTTGTTGATCATTTTTTACTGCGCAAATCAGTATTTTTGATGTGCGATTAAATACCAGCCATTAAAAATAACATTGTTATCTATAAAAAATAACAAATTTATGTTTGTAGACCTGTTTAAGCAAAATCCTCTTTAAACCTTAATGAGCGTTTTATGTTTTTATGATTCATAAAAGTACAGCGAGTTAGTTTTAACAAATATATTGTTTTAAGTTCTTTTATTCCTTTAGTGTCTATGGATGTCGGCTGAAGGAAGAGAATCCAAAGCCATAAATTTAATTTTTAAAAAGTAATCTAGAATATTGTAATTTTCCTTTTTAGTTAGTCTCTTTTACGTGGTTTTTAGGGTTCCGTAGAGAAACAAGGAACCCTTATAGTTTAGTCAAGTCAGTCTGTCCGTCCGTATGTCACAGCAACTTTATTCCGAAACTATCAAGAATTTACAGTTGAAACTTGGTATGTAGATGTATTCTGTGAACCGCTTTACGATTTTTAATAAAAAAAATAAAAAATTAAGGAGACTCCCTATACATGGAAATGAAAACAAAAAATATTTTACCCAATACATATGTGGGTTGTTTATAGATAGGTCTTTAAAAGATGACATTGAGGTTTCTAAAACCATTTTTTCTCAAAGTAAATCGTTAAAGAGACAGACTTTTCCAATTTGTAAAAAAAAAACCCTCCTCTCCCCTCTAACTTTTAAAGTAAGAGACTGCAAAAAAAATATATATACGTTGTGTAACTCAATAAACACTTTCAACGAAAATCAGTTTGAAAAAAATAAAATGAGCAGTTTTTAAGATATCAAACATTTATTAAAAACAGCAAATATAACTCCGTCGTTCACACAAAAACTATGGAAAACAAAGTAATTATTTGCTGGACTTTAAACTTCAAACTATAGTACATTTTTGCCCAGGTTGAGTACACAGTATTATACAAAGTTTAATTAAAAGTAATATTGATATTCGCTTTAGGGCAGTTGTGGAATGACAAGGAAATAATTTTGTTATTTTCTGAACGAGTTACTAATGTCAAAAATAACGACCAATAGCAGAGTAGAAAGTAAAAAAGGCCGCTAAACACTACATTTTACTTTGCAAATCTACATTGTTTGACTGTTTTTGAATTGTACTGCTAAGAACTACTTTCTACTCTCATTTCAATCCATCTTTGGCCATATTTCAGAGCAGTGGCGTGAAAAACACTTTTTGAGCGCCATTTGAATCTACATAATGCAAGAAAAACTACTACCGCTTCGGAAAGTGTTATGGCAGCGGAGAAGAAACGGCGCAAGAAACTCGTACACTGCAACACGGCCTACTTTTCTTTTCTGTTTCTTTTTTTTTTCACAAATAGGTCTTGTGTGACAATCATGTGCGTGGTTCTTGTGCTGCGCTGGAAAATCAGAGCTTCATACCTCTTTGTCCTTAATGTAATCATCTAACCTAGAATATGCTTTATTACATAATGTTTTTTTAACAATGCCTTTAAATTTCTTCTCCGACAAATTTATTATCTTTTTCGGTATTTTGTTATAGTATTGTATACTTAGACCCACAAATGAAGTTCTAACTTTAGCTAGTCCATAGTAAGGTTGCTCAATTTTATTTCCGCTTCTTATATTATTTCCCTCGTGCCTGTAAACATTTTAGTGTAACTATTTATGTTCTTCCTAACCTACATGATATTTTCATAAATATATTGACACGGTACTTTGAACAGTTTCCTCAGGGAGTCACGACCGCGTAGGTTATAAATTGCTCTAATAGCCCTTTTTGTAGAACAAAAATTGAGTTGATATCAGCACCTCGGCCCCACAGCAAAATTCCATAGGACATAATGCTGTGGAAATAACTAAAGTAAACAAGTGTCGCCGTAGCTACATCCGTCAGCTGTCTGATTTGTCTCACAGCATATGCAGCTGAACTATGTAAGTCTTCCCGATAAAGATGTAATGTGAGGGCTCCATTTCTAGTTTCGAGTCAAGTGATATCCCTAGGAAAACTGTACTATCTTCTTCTCCTTCTTCTTCAGCATTTCACCGTCCACCGTTGGACATATGCCTCCCCAGTTGTCCTCCATCTTGTGCGGTCCGCGGCCATTCTCGTCCAGGATAGGCCGGACGTGATCTTTATGTCGTCGGACCACCGTGTCGCAGGTCTTCCAACGCTTCTTTTTCCGGTGCGGGGTCTCCAGAACAAAACTTTAGAGCTCCATCTTCCGTCATTTCTGCGACAGATGTGTCCTGTAAACTGTACTATCAGTAAACTCTAACTTATTTAATATTACCTCATTTTTTAAGGAATTTATATTAGGCAAAGTGAATTTTATACATTAAGTTTTTTCGCATTAAGCACTATAGATTGTTAACAGTAAACCAATTATGAAGTTGTCAAAGAGCGTTATTTACTTCGTCTTAGTTCTGTACATATCGATCTACTTTAAATATAAGAGATGTATCATCAGCAAATAACACTATCTTTGACAAATTCCGAAGGTGAAGAATGATAGTGATATTTTGGCTAGGTGTTTATTTATTTTGGCTAGGTGTTTATTTATTTTGGCTAGGTGTTTATTTATTTTGGCTAGGTGTTTATTTATTTTGGCTAGGTGTTTATTTATTTTGGCTAGGTGTTTATTTATTTTGGCTAGGTGTTTATTTATTTATTGCCGAACCCTAAATGTGCGAAGTCCGACACGCACTTGGCTGGTTTAACTTTAATTGAATACAGCCGATTATTACACTGATTTCGATATAGCCATAAATATTGTATGGGAAGATTACACCACACACAAACCTCAATGGTTTTAGTGGTGTTCAAGTATGTAACTCCATCATTTGTAATATGTCATTAATAAAATAAATTAGATATAACTTGTTCTATCCTCTTTACACAGGCAGGCCAGGACAGGCTGAACCTAAGCCAGTCCTTGCCATGTCACCTCACAAATTTAACTAAAGAGTTTATTATATTAAACCTTTTTTCACCCTTCCTTTGTAAGATTAAAAGTTCGCCCGAGTGAAAATTTCCAGGGAACGATCAAAGCCTCATAGGCTGTAAGCGCTCTTTGTCTATGCCTGGCCGACGACATAAGCCTATTATCTATGGTCCATGCAGTGACCAATCATTACTCGCGGTTCATTATTCTTAAGTCTGGTGACGTCATCAGGCGGACAGTGTGAGGTCATTGATGCGTCATTGGTGCACCAGTGGACATTGACTATTGGAGTGGCATGTTATTGCGCTCTTTTAGAAAATTTTAAATGGGGTGATCGCTCGCGAGAGATCCGCATTCGAATTCGGTGCTCACCGTATACCAATGAGATAATTGGTGTATCATAGTAAATTCATCATAGAAACTTCGTGAGGAAACCTCCATTCTCCATAGCTGAGGCGATGGGCTAGCCCTCTGTCACTTAAAATGGGGTGTAAATATCTGGCTAAACGTGAGCACAATTGTGCCGATGCCCCCACCGTATGGGAAAAGGCGAGACGCTATGGCTATTTTAAGATATTAAATGAAATATTTCGGGTTATGGATGTCTTATATATTTTTTTTATATTTTTTTAAATAACACGTGACGTCACTTGCTCACAGTTTTAGTGCGATTATACTTGAGGCTGGTGGTTTCCGATTAAAAAACTATAATATCAATATTTGTTATGTTCCAACTGGCATCTGCGTTATCGACTTCCACGAGAACTGTAGTTGACAGTTTCACAGAACAGACAACTTGATAAAACTACGCCGTAGAGGACAAATTAAGTACATTATGTTTTTTATTTAATCATAAACCCTCTTTACTGCGTACAAAAACCGCACGTTACGATCAGCATAATGTTAAACTACTTGGTAAAAACTCATTTCTTATCTGAAAAATTACACATTATGACCATAATGTATCATTTTTCTACACATTATGACATTCAAATTTCGAACGCCGACGCCCGTCTGCTTGCCGCCCCTAGTTTGACTGTGAAGTTGGTACTGATATTCAAATTTGGAACGCCGACGCCCGCCTGCGTGAAGTTGGTACTACAGAACAAGCTAAACAACTGCAGAGCCACAATGCCGGTCAAACATGCGGTTCCTGAACACATCAAAGAGAGCTTATGATATGTGTGTAGATAAACTAGTGTATGTATCAGAGGTTAAAGACAATACACCATTAACATCATCAAAAAAAGTGTATGTAACTGTACATAATTAGGCATTAAAACTCTTGAGTGATATTATCATGAAACACGCCTTCGGCTCGTTTCATAAAACCACTCGCGAGTATTAATGCCCTCCATTATGTAGCAGTCACATAAACTACTATTACGGATATTTCAGTAATCCTGTAATATTTTTTGATGGGAATAACAGAGTTTACTTAGGAACACAATTATCTCGAGAAGGTTTTCTCAATTTGGTACCTTTGATTTTTTTTACATGGCCCATTGGTTAATATGGCGACTTCTGTGGCGCGAGAGGTCCCGGTTCGAGTAAAAATAATCCGCAGGTCTCGGATTTGTATTATGTGTGTGATGTCGCTGTTTCTGCTTCCCACGACACAGGCTATCCAAGTGTAGGGCCAGAAGCAATGAATGCGCCTGTATATGTTGTTGTATGTTTATGTTATGTATATTGCGAGATTTTACTATAATGACCTGTTTCCCAAAGTCCGGCTCAACTGAACTCACTAAATGCTCACTAAAATGTCTTTTCTTGCGGCGGCTCTGTGTAGCGGGATGCTCCTCTCCCTCAAATATGGCGAGGGTGGTGATGGCTGGTGCACAAGTCATACTCGTGAACGGGTGCTGCTTGGGGGGACTGGTCCAGTCTGGTTTCTCATAAGTTATGTTTATTACAGCTTGTCTTTGTTCTTATTTATTAATTTTGTTAGATTGTTATTTTGAGACATCTTATTGGCACTTATGGATACGATGTTATAATATTGTCATTAGATTAGATTATTGTTATATCGTACGTTGTGTAAAAAAAAAATATATGACGAAAATTGAAAAAAAATACATCCCCGTAGAGTTTCTTGGTGCACTGGTAGGGTTAATGGAGTGTGCGAGATTCAGCCATGAATCACCACTTGAAAGGGGAAATTTCCTTTTTCAAACTCAAACCATAATCAGTTTTGTAATCATAAGTTTAATTGATCATATTGGATTTATTTTATATTTTCTTCCATGTATTTGAGACTTAAGTAAGTGTTTGACTTGTAAAAGTGCATTATTTTGCCTACTTGCAATAAATTATTTGAGATTTGAGTTTTATCCGGGTAGAGGCACGGAAACTAAGATCGCAGATGCAGGCAAACGGATGACGAGATTGAAGTGGAGATGGGCGGGACACTTGGCTAGAAGGGAAGACGAACGGTGGACTAAAGCAGTCACAGAGTGGTGGCCACGGGGAGCGACAAGGCCAGTGGGCAGACCACCAGCCCGATGGTCCGACGATATCATCAGGTCGTCGGGATCCCACTGGGGGCGATTAGCGCAGGACCGGTGAGATTGGCGCTTTAGAGAAGAGGCATGTGCCCAGCGGTGGGTCGATAAGTTTAATTGATCATATTGGATTTATTTTATATTTTCTTCCATGTATTTGAGACTTAAGTAAGTGTTTGACTTGTAAAAGTGCATTATTTTGCCTACTTGCAATAAATTATTTGAGATTTGAGTTTTATCCGGGTAGAGGCACGGAAACTAAGATCGCAGATGCAGGCAAACGGATGACGAGATTGAAGTGGAGATGGGCGGGACACTTGGCTAGAAGGGAAGACGAACGGTGGACTAAAGCAGTCACAGAGTGGTGGCCACGGGGAGCGACAAGGCCAGTGGGCAGACCACCAGCCCGATGGTCCGACGATATCATCAGGTCGTCGGGATCCCACTGGGGGCGATTAGCGCAGGACCGGTGAGATTGGCGCTTTAGAGAAGAGGCCTGTGCCCAGCGGTGGGTCGATGTGGGCTGAATGTGATGAGAGGCCCATCCCCCTCGGTTGGGACATCAATAGGCTACATTTGTTTTATTTATTCGCCGACTGACGAACATTTTATTAGTGTAGTTTTAAAAGATACTAGCGATGCACATTTGTGTCGCTAGTATCTTTTAAAACTACACTGTCTAACTATCACGGTTCGTGAGATACAGCCTGTTGACAGACGGACGGACGGACAGCGGAGTCTTAGTAATAGGGTCCCGTTTGGAACCCTTCGGGTACGGAACCCTGAAAAATTAAGGATTGTATCGGTGAAAATACCAACTAGATACATGGTGATTGAAATTTTGGACATAACATAACAGTAGTTTATGTGACTGCAACATAATGTAGGGCATTAATACTCGAGAGTGGGTTTATGAAACGAGCCGAAGGCGGGTTTTATAATAATATCACTCAATAATTTTAATGACTAATTATGTATAATTACATACACTAGTTTATCTACACACATATCATAAGCTCTCTTTGATGTGTTCAGGAACCGCATGTTCGACCGGCATTGTGGCATTGATCATTGCTTTGAACTTGTTTAGCTTGTTCAGCCAACCAACCAACTTCACAGACAAAGTAGGGGCGGCACGCAGGCGGGCGTCGGCGTTCGAAATTTGTATGTCATCATAATATGTAGAAAAATTACACATTATGGTCATAATGTATAATTTTTCAGATAAGAAATTAGTTTTTACCAAGTAGTTTAAAATTATGCTGATCGTAACGTGCGGTTTTTGTACGCAGTAAATAGGGTTTATGATACGCGTGTAGATAAAGTTCTTAACAGTTCATCCTGCATCATGGCAGCTAAGCGCACGTTTTTGCGGCGACCACTGCGGTTAACGCTTGCGTACAACGCACTCCGTTTGCCGCGTGTGCGTCACAGGAATGGGCATTTCTCTTTTGCATTGCCTTTTAGGGTTCCGTAGAGAAACAGGAACCCTTATAGTTTCGTCAAGTCTGTCCGTCCGTCCGTCCGTCCGTATGTCACAGCAACTCTATGCAGAAACTATTAGGACTACACAGTTGAAACTTGGTTTGTAGATGTATTCTGTAAACCGCTTTACGATTTATATACAACATTTTAAAAATTAAAATATTTTATCTACACACGTATCATAAACCCTCTTTACTGCGTACAAAAACCGCACGTTACGATCAGCATAAAGTTAAACTACTTGATAAAAACTCTTTTCTTTTCTGAAAAATTACACATTATGACCATAATATGTAGTTTTTCTACATATTATGACATTCAAATTTCGAACGCCGACGCCCGCCTGCATGAAGTTGGTACTACAGAACAAGCTAAACAACTGCAGAGCCACAATGCCGGTCAAACATGCGGTTCCTGAACATATCAAAGAGAGCTTATGATATGTGTGTAGATAAACTAGTGTATGTAACTGTACATAATTAGGCATTAAAACTCTCGAGTGATATTATTACGAAACGAGCCTCTCTCGAGTATTAATGCCCTCCATTATGTAGCAGTCACATAAACTACTATAAAGGGGGCTCTCCATACATGGAACTGAAACCAAACTTTTTTTTTCATCAAACCTATATGTGTTGTGGGGTGTTTGTAGATAGGTCCATAAAATGACGTTGAGGTTTCTGGAATATTTTTTCCTCAAAGTAAATCGTTCAAGAGACAGACCCTTCCACAAACTGGCGATGTGTCAAGTCTATTTGGAAGAGATGAGTCGGCTGCTGACCTTCATCACAGCCAAGTATAGTCAGCCCTAAACGGATATCGTACTAACCACTTAGGGGGATTATAGATGGATGAGACTGTCCTGTAATATTTTTTATGGAGACCCCACTGAACTCTTCACTGTAAATGTCGAAGCAGCTGAGTGGCTAAAGATCTCAAAATTTTATAATTAGCAAGAACGACTTAACGACTTCGGCCAAACTAATAAATAGATAAAAATACTAACCACTTGTCTACTAGGCTGCTCAGTCTTCGATCACGCTTAGGAAACTCCCTCGCCGGACTGGTAGAGTGGTCTACTCACGTCCCACTCTCCCGCCTATAGATAAATATGTTGCTTAGATAGATAAAAAACCATGACTAGGGTACCAACATCGGTTCTCATCAAACAAATATTTGCCCCCACCGGGACTCGAACCCGGGACCCTTGGCTTCGTAGGCAGGGTCACTGCCGACTCGGCCATTCGGGCGTCAAACGCGCCCCAATGGGTGCGCTAGCTCTCGTTGCATGCGTTGAACGGAAGCGAATACCGCATCAACCAATGGCACTCCATAGAACGATATGGAGATAATAGTAGTTTATGGAAGAGCGAGCTATGGAAAGGGCTATGCTTGGTATTTCTCTACGAGATCGAGTCAGAAATGAGGAGATCCGTAGAAGAACCAAAGTTGCTGACATAGCCCGTAGGATAAGCAAGCTGAAGTGGCAATGGGCAGGCCACATAGCGCGAAGATCGGATGGCCGATGGGGCAAAAAGGTCCTTGAATGGAGACCACGTACTGGCAAGCGCAGTGTGGGTCGGCCACCTACGAGATGGACCGACGACCTGGTGAGGATCGCTGGATCTCGTTGGATGCAGCTGGCTACGGACCGGTCACGCTGGAGTGCGATTGGAGAGGCCTATGTTCAGCAGTGGACACTAACAGGCTGAAATGATGAGTAGTTTATGTGACTGATACATAATGGAGGGCATTAATACTCGAGCTCGTTTCATAATAATATCACTCGAGAGTTTTAATGCCTAATTATGATACACAGTTTATCTACACACTTTATCATAAGCTCTCTTTGATGTGTTCAAGAACCGAATGTTCGACCGGCATTGTGGCATTGATGATTGCTCTGCACTCGTTTAGTTTGTTCAGTAGTACCAACTTCACAGACAAACTAGTAAAATGCCTAATTATGATATACTAGTTTATCTACACACATATCATAAGCTCTCTTTGATGTGTTCAAGAACCGAATGTTCAACCGGAATTGTGGCATTAATCATTGCTCTGCACTCGTTTAGCTTGTTCAGTAGTACCAACTTCACATATAAACTAGGGGCGGCACGCAGGTGGGTGTCGGCGTTCGAATTTTGACTGTAATAATTTGTCAAAAATTTATACATTATGGGCAAAATGTATCAATATTTAGATAAGAAATGAGTTTTTACCAACTAGTTTAACATTATGCTGGTCATGACTTGGTGTTTTTTGACGCAGTAAAGAGGGTTTATGATACGTGTGTAGATAAAATCTTTTTTAGTGTGCATTTGACGCGTTGCGTCTGACGCTACGATTGCCGGTGCGTTCAACGCAAAGACAAATGTAGAGTGATGCTTTATATACTACAAAAATATGTGATTCCACGCAATGCGTTTATTGCAGCGATTGCCGCAAAGCGAACTGTGCGCTTTGTGTCAGTCGTTGCGATAGAACATTGCGTAAATTGTGTGTTTTTTATATATTCCTTCATAACCCCAACTTTATGTTTGTTACACACAATATAAAGTTATCCATGGAACAACTTTAATGATAGTCCTACATTATTATCTAACTAAACCAAAATCTAAGGAGACAATAAAAGTACACAAATTTCTTTGGTGAAATTATCACTTTTCCACAATTTACACTCGGTTTGAATGAGGGTTAAGATTAAGGATGCGAAACTATCAATCAGTTATGAAGACCTCTGTGGGGCAGCGGTCATGAATCTGCCTGTCATGCGAGAGGTCCCGGGATCGATGCCCGGCTGAGGATTAAGAAGAAAGAACCCCAGGGCTTGGATGTTTATATGAGTGTGACGTCGATGTTACTGGTCACCACGACACGCCTGTGTGTAATTTTTTAAATTGTTTGTGATATAATTTTAACATCCTTAAAAAACTTTCATATCCATAGTTGCACCGATGGTCTCACCTCCTGTCACCCTGTGGGTTTATGAAACGAGCCGAAGGCGAGTTTCATAATAATATCATTCGAGAGTTACCTACACTAGTTTATCTACACAGATATCAGTGTTCAGGAACCGCATGTTCGACCGGCATTGTGGCATTGATCATTGCTCTGCAGTTGTTCGGCTAGTTCAGTAGTACCAACTTTACAGACAAACTAGGGGCGGCACGCAGGCGGGCGTCGGCGTTCGAAATATGAATGTCATAGAATGACAAATTTTGGTACATTATGGTCATATTCAGCTAAGAAATAAGTTTTTACCAAGAAGCATATCATTATGCTACGTGCGGTTTTTGTACGCAATAAAGAGGGCTTATAACACTTGTGTAGATAAATATATTTTCGTGTGTCCGAATGACAACTGATTCTCGTGAATTTTCGTGAACAGGTTCGATATTTAAATATATTCTTTTCGTCGATTCACTTTTTGTAAAGTTTGTCAAAATGGCGGAGATGTGGCGGTTTTCATATTTCAAAAAACCGCTGCAGTCCAAACATCTCCACGGTTTTTTTAAGGAAGTGTCTTTGGATTTGTAGAGACCGTGAGAGTAACAGGCTATATAATTTTAGTGAAAAGTTAGGTTAGGTACATGTAGTATGAAAGTAGCCGTACTTTCATACTCCATGCACCTAACCAGGTCCATTCATAAGTTTGTATGTGTTATTAAAAAAAAGGGTCACTTCCGAGGTCTACAGCTCACAGAGCCTCTAGTATTACTAGTAGTTTGTGAAACCGACCTAAGTAATTTTAAGCTCTCACTACATCTACGCCCCAACATCGCACTTTCGGCATCAAAAGGGGTCTACACACACACGCGTGTCTTAAATATGAATATTTACTGAACACATTGAATTTCCGCTGAATAAGATGCCGGGAGCGAACTACCTTTAGGAGCTTCCATTGTTGGGAGATTTGGTTCATCTCAAGCAATTTTGAATGTATAATGTTAGGTTAACGGCTTTTACTATGACACCGATCAGATGAAAGCAACTTTATTTCTCACTTCTCCATAGAGTGAGAAAATGAAGTTGCTCTGATCAAATCGGTTGTTCCCGATGAAATATGAAAACATCTTTTTGTTAAGCCTTATGAATAATTCTATAATTGTAATTAGACGACCCGAATGGCCGAGTCGCAGTGACCCTGCCTACGAAGCCAAGGGTCCCGGGTTCGAGTCCCGGTGGGGGCAAATATTTGTTTGACGAGAACGGATGTTTGTTTTGTACCCTATTCATGGTTGTTTATCTATCTAAGTATAATATTTATCTATTTAAGTATGTGTATCATTGTCTAGTACCCAAGATACAGGGAATCCTAGTTTGAGGCTAGATCATGTGTGTAAATAGTGTCCAAGGTATTATTATTATTATTATTATTATTAATTTACACAGAATGACATTAAATCAGAAGAACAATTTAAATGATCACCGAAATATTTTTTTCTTACCAAAATGGATAAATGATCACCAAAAGTTGCAGAAAATATTAGGGTAAAATACTGCGGTAGCTTAGGTGAAGGGTAAAGGTGGTGAGCGAAGCGAAGCCCCCTTTATCCTTCGTGTTAGTTTGAACATGTAAGATCAACAAAAAATACTTAAAACATAAACTTAAGTACACAAAACATAAAAAGAAGTTTGGTGATCAATTATCCAAACACAATTTGGTGGACATTTATCTATTCTGGCAGTCATTTAGAATTTATTGGTAGTAAAATAGGTGCGTTTTTGGTAATCGTTTATACACAAGCCTTAAAACAGTTGCCCAAATTGGGAATGATTATGAACATTTTTCTGCTAGAAACCTATGATCGCAAATGTTTTAGGCTTCCGTCCGTTTGTATGTCTATCTGTCAATCTGTCAAGACCCATTTCCTCAGTACCCTGGATGAATCCGGTTAAAGTTGATATCAATTAGGTACTCAGATGAACATTCCAGCTCAATGCAATCCAACGATATGGACTTTAATGTCGAACATTTGCTGAATTCGCCTGATACTCACAAGGGAATCAAAACCTATAGGGTACTTCCCGTGGACGTTATTCATAATAATAATAGGTGCAAATATTCGCCAAAATTTGGTCACCTAAGTAAACATTTAAACTCAAGGTTTGCCTAAGAGCGATGGAGCACATTATAACCAGTGTTAGACTGACCAACCGTGTTAGGAACACGAGACTGTCGGCCGGTTTCCAACAAATTGGTTAAATTGATTTCAGCCAATCACGTGCCGCTATTTTGAATATTGGCGGCACGTGATTGACTCAAATCAGTTTAACCAATTTGTTAACTTAATCAGCGCCCAGGAAACTGGCACTGTGTCTACGGACACAAGTTTCTCCGAGGCTTTGACGCCATATCATTTTTGAATTGGCACGTAGAATGGAGCAGCGTTCAGAAGGTACGATAACGAAGACCTCAAGCGGCAGTGGCGGATAGCACAACGTCTGAAAGATATGTTTTGTTCTCGTTGGCTCAAGGAATATTTGCCAACACTTCTTCCACGGCAGAAATGGACGCGCGACAATCGTCCCTTACAGGTAGGAGATTTCGTTCTCTTCTCGTCGAACCTAACTTGGACCGTGGCTCATGGCGGCACGGAGTAGTGAGTGCCTCCCCGGGAGTGATGGTCGCATGCGCATGGTGGACGTGCGCACACGCCGGGCATCCTGCGGCGCCCAGTCACACGCGTCGCCCTACTTGCGCCAGAGTCAGCTCGTGATGGCTAGTCATCACTAAGGGGGTGGGATTGTAGGCAACGCTAATATTTAGATTAAGATGTATAGGCCAGGTTTCTAAAATGATATAATAATTATAATAATAATATCTTGGACACTATTTACACACATTGATCTAGCCCAAAACTAGGATTCCCTGTATCTTGGGTACTAGACAACGATACACGTACTTATATAGATAAATATTATACTTAGATAGGTAAACAACCATGACTAGGGTACAAACATCCGTTCTCATCAAACAAATATTTGATCCCACCGGGACTCGAACCCGGGACCATTGGCTTCGTAGGCAGGGTCACTGCCGACTCGGCCATTCTGGTCGTCAAATATATAATATTTTGGTACTTGATGATAGTGTATCTAAGCGTGGTGACCATAACAGTCACTCTACAAGAGGTGCAGATGAACCGGCCAATGACCCTCATAAATTAGAAAAAATGGCCAAAACAATACATGTAATGGGTCCGAAGTGTACAACTTGCTGCTGGACGACATTACTAATGCAACGAGCTTCCTAAACTTTCAAATTAAATAAAAAAAGAATTCATAAATTTCAAAGAACGACGTACATAAGATGTACAGTCGTAGTATTTTATTTGTACCAATAATATTACATTATACTCTTACGAGTATTATGAATTAATAATAATACCTTGGACACCATTTTACACACATTGATCTAGCCCCAAACTAGGAATCCCTGTATCTTGGGTACTAGACAACGATACACATACTTAAATAGATAAATATCATACTTAGATAGATAAACAACCATGACTAGGGTACAAACATTCGTCCTCATCAAACAAATATTTGCCCCCACCGGGACTCGAACCCGGGACCCTTGGTTTCGTAGGCAGCGTCACTGCCGACTCGGCCATTCGGTCGTAATGATGTGACAAATGTTCCCTTAATCTAATTTTATTTTATACATTTTATTAATTTTATGAATTTTGTTTGACTTGTAATGTATATTACCAATAAATTATGTCTTATGTCTTGTAACGCAGTCTCGTGCAGCATAGAGATATTAAAGCTAATAAAAACGTTGGTAGGTAGCGAACCCATCACCAGAAATTCTGACTTTGGCGTAAAGACTGCTGGGCGGAAGTGGGTCTGGACCGGTCACATTTGCCGCATGCACCCCCACAACTTGGGGCCAGACTTACAACCGAATGGATGCCTACCGATGTCCACGCGATGCAGGCCGAGACGTCGATGGTGGGACGACCAGTCATTTCAGAGTCATTTTTTTATTGAATATAAATAAATAAATTATCTTATTCAACGTCAAAATTATACTTACTTATAACTACAAGTCAATTTTTTTTATATAAAAAAAGACTACACCGTTTCGGAAGGTGGGCCTCGGGGTTAAGAAGAAACGGCAAGAAACTCCCTCATACCTTTTTTTTTTTTTGACCTGACGGGCTTGTGCTGGACTGGGCCAAGGTGCCACAGGATAGACAGAAGTGGTCTAAGTTGGAGGACGCCTTTGCCCAGCAATGGGACAGAACCCAGGCTGCATAAAAAATGGCACCCTGTATAGATATGACAGAGACACTTGGTTCCGCAAGAAATACAAAACTTAACTGAAGCTCGGTTAGAAAAAATGTATAAAGCACACTTTGTTACAAAGGCCTTCTACAAAATTAATGAGTTTTTACAAGACACCGACATCTGGCATTAAACCAGTTCATTGCAACCTATATATTATGTATTATGTAATAATTAGGCATCTACTTAATGTTCTATTATGCTTGCTTGATATTGTTATGACGTTCATTAAGTCTCAATTTTAGTGCTATTATGAATATGCTATTATGATCTGATGGGGAGTTATTGGTTTGTTCCATTGGCCGTCGAGACCACGGGGGTGTGGGGATCGCAGGGTAGGGCCTTCATCAGGGACATTGGGCGTCGCTTGAGGGACCGAGGCCATGACTACCGCTCCGGAGCGATCCTGGTGCAAAGGGTCTCACTTGCTGTGCAGCGCGGCATCGCTGCCAGCGTAATGGGTACCTTTGGTCCGGGAGCGTTCTGCGGTGGTTTATTTGTGTAGTTTTATATATTTTAGATTTATTTATTATTTAAGTAGGTTATTATTATTTGGAAGTATATAATTTTTAAGTTATGAATAAAATTCTTTGAACTGAATTTAACTGGTTTTGTGATAAGCGATACCAAAAACTTCAAGGAGCCTCTCACAAAGATAAGTCTCTTCAACACATTGGTATGATCACAACTAGAGTATTGTAGCGTGGTTTGGAAACCCCCATACAAAACCTACTCCAACAGGCTAGAAAGTGTACAGAGACGGTCCTTTACCATTTAGCGCACGGTGATAACAAGGCCAAAAAGTTACCCAGTTATAGTTCGCGTCTAGAACACTATACACTCTGTTTGTCCTTAACTGGCATTAGATGTAAACAAAGATGACGTGATTATGAAGACCTTTGCGTTGGATATGGCACGCACGAGGCAGAGTATTTCGTAATTTATTTATTTAACTTGTTTATATATGTATGAGATAGTTTTTCTGTGTTTACCTATGTCGTTGTTAATCAATTAAAAGTAACTGTTTGACGGTAAATATATTTTATGACAATAAATATATTTTTAAGTAAAGCCGAAATTGGTTTTATTTCGTTTCATTAAATAATAAAAGATATTCAATGCAAATAGTTTTTTTTTAAGCAATATATCGGATCAATATTATAAAACAGCTAGTGAAATCAATAAAATCAATTGAAAACTCAATTGCAAACTCAATCATGAAATTCCTGAATAAATTTCGTTCATTCACTTCTATCAGATCTCGGCAGTTCATTCACTAATTCTCTTCACTACAAATGTCAGGCTTTATGGTTTGTTATTGAGGTTTGCCATCTAGGAACAAATGTATTGTAACATTGACACTCTAGTGGCACGCAGAAAAAGACTTGAATTAATATTTTTACACAAGCTAGTCAATGGCGCTCTCGGCTGTCCTGACTTACTGGGGAAAAATACTTTTAATGCACCAAAAAGACTACTACGATCGAACTTCAGGTTATTTTTCAATGATACTGCCAAATCCAATCTAGGCTCAAACGCTCCGTTGCACAGATTACGCAAACTGTACAATGAACTCAGCACAAAACACCGTGAATCTGAACTCAACATGATTGCAAGCCTTAACTGCTTTAAAGCATGTTTGAATAAAATAAATTTAGACTAGTCCTCGTTCATAATTCATTAGTTTTAAAAATTAAAATAAATTATATTACATAATTAAAAAATATGCATCTATACACAGTCATCTTAACTTTAAAAGTGTATAATTAACTTTAACATTGTCGCATTGCATGCTGTGTTCCTTTTTAATTTAAAAAGCGCATTTCCTCTATATTTAAGTCTCTATCTTAAGCTAGCAAAGCGTATTTTTTGTAAAGGATCCATAATACATAAATAAATATATAAATATATTTTCTATACTCATCAGGTATATAAGCATGTTATCAACCCTTCACAAACTTCACATCTCAGCGGACGCAACAGGTGATAGTATGCCATGATCAAAGACCTCAACTTCAAACGTGTGTCCGCTCAGCCAGCCCGCACGCCTCGCCTGTCTTACCCCTTTTGCGTAGCGTGATGTGGGGCGTGAATATATTGTAGCTAATAATAGACTTATATGAAGCAGTGCGGAAGGCTTGCACGGATTAGAGAGGGGTGTGTGAGGCCCGGGGGGAGGGAACGGGACTGCCTAGCCCCATTTGTATTTACTTAATAAGCTGTCAAAAACATGATCTGTGTCTCGGCTATCCCAAGCGGAGAAAACCGGTCGAACTCGCGCATGAAGGGTACCGTATATGGTAGGGATGGTGTGGAGTGAATTGTTTAGATTTTACATGGCAAAATGTTGTTTACAAAGTTATTGGTGCGGCTACTTTCACACTCCACGTAACCAGGTGCATTCATAAGTTTGTATGTGGTATTGAAAGCATTGTTGTATGGGAGCCCCCTTAATATGCTATTTTTTTAGTATTTGTTGTTATAACGTCAACAGAAATAAAAAATCATCTGTCTTATTATCACGGTTCATGAGATACAGCCTGTTGACAGACAGACGGACGGACAGCGGAGACTTAGTAATAGGGTCCCGTTTGGCACCCTTCGGGTACGGAACCCTAACAACTTAAAAAAAATAAAACCAGGAAAACATGTGATGTATTTACGATCAAAATGCAAAACTAAAATTTTCTTTATTTCTGTTTAAGCGATCTCTGTGTTAAGTTCAGGTCTGTATTATAACGGCAACAAATATAATGACCACCAAAATATATTTTTCCTACCCAAAATGGCTAAATGACCACCAAAAGTTGCAGAAAATATCAGGGCAAAATACTGCGGTAGCTTAGGTGAAGGGTAAAGGGGGTTAGCGAAGCGAAGCCCCCTTTATCCTTCGTGTTAGGTTGAACATTTAAGAACAACAAAAAATACTTAAAACATAAACTTAAGTACACAAAATATAAAAAGAAGTTTGGTGATCATTTATCCAAACACCATTTGGTGGACATCCATTCATTTTGGCAGTCATTTCGAATGTATTGGTAGTAAATTTTCTAATTTTTTGGTAATCGTTTAAACACAAGCCTATTATAACTAGGTTCGTTTCGGTTCTTAACAACGAACAGCCTAATGTATTACATGACATTCTGTATAATTAATGTTATCGTATCAGGTAGAGACGTTTCTATGAAACTCTGTGTTAGATATAAGTTGGTTGGTTCATTGTCGGGACCTCCTGGCCCAAGATCACACAAAACCACTGAAGAGAGCTTAGGTAAAATAAAATAATTCCAATGAATTCATAGGTCTCAAAAAATTATATGTTATTCACAAAGAGATAATCTAGTTTAAATACTATGTCGTTACGCTATTGGAATAATTTGGCTCGATCGTAAAAAATACTGAACATAGTCTATATATAAAAGGAGATTCAATTATTTTAATATAAAATTACTGATTTTTCTCATCATTTTTTTACCTAAATTTTTCTCTTATAGAGCTTAATCCTTGAATTTTTCTCTTATAGAGCTTAATTATTAATCCTTGAATTTTACCAATTAGCTTATATTGGCTTGGCTGACCTATGAGTTTGGCGATTTTTTCTTACAGATTCAGGAGTTCATAATTCGAGTAATTCAATAGCTATTTCCAGATTTTTTTTTGTTTTAAGAATAATTTCAATATTTTAAATTTCAATATTTTAAGTAATATCCACATCACATTGTATTTAGATTCTTGTTTATCACTCATTTACTTACTTTGAGGCTTCTACATTGAGCCGGCTATTTAAGTCCCACATGTAGACTTAGCAGTGGCTATATAAATACTAACGATAGTTAGTATAGTAGAATTTTATCGTCTGTTCGAACTCGGTCATAAATCATAGGAGCGAGAGAGTGATATCTTATCTCTTTGTCGCACTCATGCGCAGGATAGGAGTCTATAGTTTTCACATAGGGATGTGCGTAACTGTAGTCGATAAAGG
Organism: Argyresthia goedartella; assembly: GCA_949825045.1. NCBI lineage: Eukaryota > Metazoa > Arthropoda > Insecta > Lepidoptera > Argyresthiidae > Argyresthia > Argyresthia goedartella. The sequence continues at coordinate 1,301,629 of OX463811.1, read as the reverse complement.
ACTGCGAACTAAAGATAAGCCGAGTCAAAGACGCCGCCCCGCCCCGTGCAGAACACGTAAAGTGAGGTGTCGGTAGGTTTAGGGGAACCCTTTTTTTATTCTTTTACGAATTTTGCTATAGCCCATTATAATTACCATTATTACATTATGTATGTAGTGATTAAAGGATAGATAAATTTTTGTAGAGTATTCACCATTAGAATAAAATGATGAGACTATTCTTTTGATGATACTCTTGTCAAAATCGTCCAAGTTGGTCACGGGACAAGGTAGACGGACACATTCCCGCGGTGTTTTAGGCACACCATCTCCATCCTTGCTTTTCTTTATATTCTTGCCTTTCTTTATATTATCAATAGTCCGTACACTCACACAACATATTGATGCAGTAAGGTCACGAGGGCGGTTGAAGTTTATACTATTCAACTTTCCGGGATCTTCTCTTATTAAATTTCCCTTTAATTTTCAGTTTGATAACTAAAATGAAATCTTCAAAATCAGTGCCTCCTAAATGTCATGCATTTTCATGATAATATTCGTAATATTTTTTACTGTTCACACTTTTCAAAAATTAAAAAAATCTTCTGTTAGCTACATGTTGTCTCATTGATACACACAAAGTTTAGAAAATTAGGATCTGTCATTCCTAAAAAAAATACAATTTTTTTTTACTGAAAATTTAGTTAACTTAAATTTCTCCATACAAAACGCCAATTTCATATGTAAGTACCTAATATTTGGTCACAAACAGTTATGTGTAAAACATTTCAACATTTTGTCAACAAGTGTATAGAAGCGGTTGCCTATTTTACAGGTCTTTGGCCTAGTTTAGGTAACAGAAACAAACACAATGTAAAACTTGGATTGATAAATAAATTCAATCTTATCTTGATGATGAAGGCCACAGATGGCCACGGGAACTGCTCCATACTAGGTAATAATAATAATAATACTAATACCTTGGACACTATTTACACACATTGATCTAGCCCCAAACTAGGATTCCCTGTATCTTTGGTACTAGACAACGATACACATACTTATATAGATAAATATCATACTTAGATAGATAAACAACCATGACTAGGGTACAAACATACGATCTCATCAAACAAATATTTGCCCACACCGGGACTCGAACCGGGGACCCTTGGCTTCGTAGGCAGGGTCACTGCCGACTCGGCCATTCGGGTATCTTACAAGTTGCAATATTGGTCAGTAATGTATATATGCTCGTCATAACGCATGATGAAGACATCTGTGACGCTGTGGTAGTGGCTCTGCATACCATGCGAGAGGTCCCGGGTTCAATGCCCGGCTGGGGATACAAAAAAAACCCTAGGTCTTGGATGTTTATATGTGTGTGATGAATCGTCTAAAGACGATTCATGTTAATGTAATGTTTAATGGTGAAATGGAAGTGATGGTGACGCAGGTACCAGGAGAGCTTCCCAACAATCTACCAACGTCGGTCAGGATCTGATGATGCGCTCATGGAGAAATAAACGGAACTCTGTAATTAATGAAAACATATATAGGTATGTTTTGTAACAAATATAATAATGTAATAATAATAATACCTTGGACACCATTTACACATTTTCCACATTGGCCCCGAACTAGGATTTCCTGTATCTTGGGTACTAGACAACGATACACATACTTATATAGATAAATATTATACTTAGATAAACAGCCATGACTAGGGTACAAACATCCGTTCTCACCAATCAATTTTTTTCCCCCAGCGGGACTCGAACCCGGAATCCTTGGCTTCGCAGTTCATCATGGTTCAATTGAAGTCGGTTTAATAGAAAGTTTTACTTTATGTTTAAATGTTATAGTGATTTAGTTAGGTAGCTAAGGGAATGGTTTCCTCCACGATAGTAAGCGGCCGACTGAGTCGTTTTCATACTAATGTGACACGCCGCTAATAAGCGATGATTCAAAAGAAATTGAACGAAAGTAAGAAATAATAGTAGTTTATGTGACTGCTGAATAATGGAGGGCATTAAGACTCGAGAATAATATCGAGAGAGACTCGAGAGTTTTAATGCCTAATTATGTACCGTTACATACACTAGTTTATCTACACACACATCATAAGCTCTCTTTGATGTGTTCAGGAACCGCATGTTCGACCGGCATTGTGGCATTGATCATTGCTCTGCAGTTGTTTAGCTTGTTCAGTAGTACCAACTTCACAGACAAACTAGGAGCGGCACGTAGGCGGGCGTCGGCGTTCGAAAATTTAATGTCATATTTTACATTTTTTGGTACTAAATGAGTTTTTACCAAGAAGTTTATCATTATGCTGGTCGTAACGTGTGGTTTTTGGACGCAGCAAAGAGAGTTTATGATGCGTGTGTAGATAAACTAGTGTATGTAACTGTACATAATTAGGCATTAAAGCTCTCGAGTTTCTCTCGATATTATTCTCGAGTATATTAGGGCGAGGACATTAGCCCTCCATTATGTAGCAGTCACATAAACTACTAGTCTTTCTTTCTTTCGTTCAATTTCTTTTGTATCATCGCTTATCAGCGGCGTGTCACATTAGTATGAAAACGACTCAGTCGGCCGCTTACTATGGTGGAGGAAACCATTCCCTTAGCTACCTAACTAAATCACTATAACATTTAAACATAAAGTAAATCTTTACATTAAACCGACTTCAATTGAACCATGATGAAAACAAAAAAGACAAAAATAAACTCTATACGTTATTTGACTGCTAGTCAAAATAGATACTTTTAGGAACTGTCAAAACGGTAATTTGTTAATGAGTTCTATGAAATACTAGCCTGTGACGTCAAAGTCAAATACTGTCTTTTTTACAAAAAAAAAAAAACTTATAAAAATGCAACAGGTGGAAATATACAATTCTGATACTGTCAAACGTGTCTGTTGAAATAGGTTCAGCTTGAGACACATGTCGTGTAGCGACGAGAACCTAACCAGAACCTAACAAGAAACAACAACCAGGATAAAATTTAGAAATGATAGTTTATTATGCGTATTTACAGTGAGTATTTATAAACAAATGAAAGGAAGATGAGGATGAATGAGGTGAGACAGTTTTTTTTAAAAAATCCAGGTATCCATATAAAAAAAGGAAGCGGAGGACACGGAGAGTAGGAGCAGAAGAAGCAGCAGACGTCTGGCGAACCGGTCAGTGGAGGCAGGCAACACGGTAAGTAGCTGCAGTAGGCAGGAGGCGTAGCATCCTTGCTCCCGTAGAGGCAGTAGGCAGGTGAAGTACCAGCCGTCTGGCGAGCCGGTCAGTAGAGGCAGGTAACACGGTAGGCAACAGTAGGCAGGAGGCGTAGCAGCCTTACTCCAGTAGAGGCAGTAGGCAGGTGAAGTACCAGCCGTCTGGCGAGCCGGTCAGTAGAGGCAGGTAACACGGTAGGCAACAGTAGGCAGGAGGCGTAGCAGCCTTACTCCAGTAGAAGCAGTAGGCAGGTGAAGTACCAGCCGTCTGGCGAGCCGGTCAGTGGAGGCAGGCAACACGGTAGGCAACAGTAGGCAGGAGGCGTAGCAACCGTCTGGCGAGCCGTTCAGCAGAGGCAGGCCACAGAATAAGTAGGCAGCAGTAGGCAGGAGACGTAGCAACAGAGGCTCGCAGGATCCCGGGGCAGTGCGGCCCCGGGATAAGGCCTTTAGGTGATGCTTCTTGTTCAAAAGCTGAAGTGAGACTCCCGAATTTCAGAAATGTTCCGCTCTTATACCCTTTTTGGAGAGTTCTAAAAATTATTTAAATTAAAAGCAATTTTTGTGAATGGCCAAGAGGGAAAAAGTATTGAAGTAAACATATCAGACCGCTAACGAGTTTGAATGGACATTGCCATGACAACCAGATAAACAACAACATCGCAATATGTCAGATTTTGGTTTCAGGCTCGTAATAGAGAAAATAACCAGATAACATAGCCAAAATTACATAACAGCGATAGATAAAAAGGTAGCGCACCAGCGCGCACGAAGCCCGAGATTGCAGAGTTTCGGAGAAAGCCAAATACAAGGTCACCAAAGGTAAACCCCTCCGACGTCGATTTAACAGTGCTGATAGTATGAAAATACGAAGTGAAAATGATTTGTTATTGTGTTCTTATGGTTAAAACGTTACAGGGTCCTATGAAAATAAAGGTGATACGAAATATCCAGAGATATATGAGATGAATGCCGACCATCAACGCAGACTGGAAAATGGCATGTAAGTAGCATAACACTACACACACGTTTATAGATTTATTGGACCCTTGCCAAATATCAACACAGCAGGCGGATTAGGTGCCTTTGGTGTGCAAAAGTGCAACTAACTGAGCATTATCCTGAGGGTGGGGCCCTAAGCGCCGATTTTCAGTTAGTACCAAACGGCCTTCATCTTGGCCGGCAGAGATGTAAAAGCATTGATAACTATGCCATGCAGTGACCTAGCGGTGCACAATTCTGCACGGATGAACATCAGCATTTCATGTTTCTAAAGTTTCAGGAACTTCTAATTTTTTCAAAATTATGAAACTAAAATCGTAAAACTCCTGCGAATGAAGTTATTTATGGAAATTTTATTAAGACAGATTATTAAAGAACGGCTTAAATGGGGGTACATAGATGGGGCTTAAATGTAAAAACAATACAACTCTTTCTGGATCTTTCTATTCTGAAACCCTTCAAACTTCAAGGTGATGTGATGAACGTAAATTACCGGCTTCCAAGCCCGCAAGCCATAATGACATCATGATTGCATATTTAGATATGGAGATGACTTCTAGCGAAGATTTTACGTATTATTTTGAACTTCCAAGTTTGTCGTTCCAAGACGTCATGCTGAGGTTTTTGTTTATAAACGTATCAAAAAATAAAGTTTACAACGATTTATTATGTTATTATTACGTAAAAGCTCTTTAATTGCCGTTTATGTGACTGATACAAAATTGAGGGCATTAAAACTCGAGAGTGGGTTCATGAAACAAGCCGAAGGATTCAAGTTTTAATGCCTAATTATGTACAGTTACATACACTGGTTCATCTACACACATATCATAAGCTCTCTTTGATGTGTTCAGGAACCGCATGTTTGACCGGCATGGTGGCATTGATAATTTTTTGCTCTGCACTTGTTTAGCTTGTTCAGTAGTACCAACTTCACAAACAAACTAGGGGCGGCACGTAGGGGGGCGTCGGCGTTCGAAATTTGAATGTCACAATTCGTCGAAAATTGATACATTATGGTCATAATTTATCAATATTCAGATAAGAAATGAGTTCGTAACGTGCGGTTTTGGACGCAGTAAAGAGGGTTTATGGTAGATAAAATAAATAAAGACAGACTGAGTATCACAGATTTTGGCCGACCGATTAATACTAAGAAACGAAAGAAAAAAACTGATCGTATCAGCTTCATATTCGGCCCTGGGATCTGTACGAGCCATTAGTACATTGTAATTATGCTTACTCTGCAGTACCTACCTAAATTACTTCACTCATTATTTGTAATATATTTTTTAGTGCATTAACGCATTCGTTAGTATCGGTCGTCTCTCCTTTGACATCTCTCAACCCTCGCCATACTATCTGACATTCGGTGTGTGATCATAGCAGCCCGCACCGTACATTTTGGTCCTTCGAACCGGATTTGACTTTGTATTTCGGGACTCTAAATTCAGTGCAGTAATTTGAGACTCGGATTTGTGGTTAAGTTTGGAACTAGCAACTCAGATTACAGTTCATAGTGACACCAGTGATAGTGTAGAGTGAATCAAACTCTATTGACAGTTTGAGTTTTACAAACTCAAGCACTTCAGCACACTTCGAGTAATAAAAAATCGAAGCCACCAGTAACCAGCATACTGCGGGCAGACCCATTTGTAGCGACATTATACTGCAAGCCGGGTGTACACGCAGCCACAGCAGCTCAGGCAGCCGCAACTACATACAGTTCGGGGCACGGTACCAGGGTGTGGAGACAAATCACTCATCCCGTTCGATCCTCACAGGTGTGAGTGAACTACAGCAGCAAATACAAGTAAGATCTTTCCATTTTCTTACTTTATTGACAACTTGACATTGCAATATGGAAACATTCATATCTCGTCAGCAAGAGATCACGCACTCTCTTGAACAAGTGCTGACCAACTTTAAGAAAGATTCTCCAAGCCGGAAGACTCCAGAGTACATCAAAACACGGGTGGAAGCTTTGGATACGCTTTGGGCGGAGTTTGAGGCGAATGACAATCAACTCATGATGGAGCCTATCAAGACTCATGAATATTACACCAAGGACATTTATAACATTACGAAGAAAAATTACCAATATACTCGTGAAATTATATCCAGTTACACAAATACGCAGGATAAGGGCACGCAACCTGACCAAAAAATTAACTGAACTGATCAGTCTCCAGCGAACAAATTTTCGGGCATTTTCGAGACTTACGGACGGAATAATTGTGTCGGAAATTGAAGAGAAATGGGAGCTTGAAGATGAATTGAAAGCTCTGCAATCACGTTGGGAGAAAATTGACAACTTACATTGGCAAATTGACAACATACTTCAAGGTTCGGACGTTAACTACGAGATGGAGTTTACTCATGAAATAGAAATAGAAATAGAAATAGACATTGTTTATCATCATGAAACGGACTTCAAAGCTGTCAAAAAAGATCTTAACAAAAAAATTGGTGCTATGGCCCATCAGCAGCAAGCAACCCCAAAAATGATAATACCATCATTTTCGGGCAATTATACGCAATGGCCAACATTTTTTGATCTTTTTTCGGGAACTATTCACACAACAATCCTGTACTGACAAAGGCGCAGAAGATGCAGCATTTAAAGCGAAAACTGCAAGGAGAAGCTGAGCGTCTCATCCAGCATCTCAATGTATCATCTGACAATTATGATACGGCTTGGGAGATTTTGACCCATCGATTTGACAACAAGCAAGTTCTCTTTACCAAACAGATAGAATGTTTTTTTAAATCAGCCTATCATACAAAAACAATCTTCTGCCGATATCAAAAAACTTCATGACACCACCATGGAATGCATCCATGCTATCCACAACCTAGGGATAGATACATCTACATGGGATCCACTTCTTGTACATCTGCTGGTTAAAAAGCTCGATAATGTCACATACAGTGACTACATGGAGTCACGCAAAGCTCCTCGTGAAACTCCTTCATTTGAGGAATTCACCTCATTTCTCGAGGCAAAATTCACTGCCTTAGAGCCCTTGAATAAGAAAGGCGATGAAACGACGGCTGCAATCAAGCAATTTACATCAAAAACTCCCTACAATCAGAAGAGCAAAGATATTCAGAGGTCAACATGGAACTCTGAAAAATCAAGATCATACCAAAGCAATTCTACTATATTCAACTGTGCTGTATGTAACTCTAAACATGCGTTATTCCAATGCAGGAAATTTAAATCTATGTCACCGGACGTTCAACTAAAAACAATTGCGAAACATAACATCTGCATAAATTGTCTGTATATTCACGAAAAGAATAATTGCAATTCCTCTAAACGTTTCAAAATTTGCGATTGCTTTCACAATAGCCTAATGCATGACGCCGTAACACAAATGCAAGCGACGGCGACGTCGAGTTCAGCAAATAAGCCGCAACAACGTCATAACTCGAATCACGTAGCAAGTAATGATGGTGACATACTACTCACCACGGTACAAATGCGTGTGCGAGCAGTGGATGGAACCTACATGTTTCTAAGGGCACTTTTAGATCAGGGCTCGCAAGTCACCCTTATTACAGAAAACGCTGCACAAAGGCTGGGATTACCTCGTCAAAGTTTCAATGCTTCAATATCTGGCGTGGGAACCGTAGCGAAGAAAAGCAAAGGAAAGATTCAATTAGATTGCAAGTCTATTCATAATGATTTCAGTTTCACTACAGAGGCACTTATTATGAACAAGGTTCTAAACAATCTTCCGGCAAACTCGTTTGACAACCAGCATTACTTGCACTTTCAACACCTTCAGTTAGCAGATCCTGAATACCACATTTCAAAACCTATTGACATTTTACTGAGCGCACACGTCTACTCAGAAATAATGATGAAAGGACTTATGAAAGGTTCAATACATCAGCCGATCGCGCAGAAAACAAGAATGGGATGGATTCTGTCAGGGCAGGTGGCAGCGACCTTTAACTGTCACGTTGTTATTAACAATCTGGAAGATATTTCTCAATACTGGGAAATGGAAGATATAACAACAGACTCCAATGACATGACAAGCCAGGATCAATACTGTGAAAAGTTGTTCCTGTCAATTACAAACCGTCTTCCAAATGGGAGATACGAAGTGCGAATACCTATGAAAACAGACTTTGACAAGCAGCTTGGAACCTCAAAACCACAAGCAGTGGCCCAGTTTAAACAACTAGAGAGGAAACTTTCAAGGGACAACAATTTACATGACAGTTATCATCAGTTCATACATGAATATATAGCACTAGGGCATATGAAGATATGTCTCACCAACAAGCAACCGGAATCCTATCTTCCACATCATTCCATTATCAAACAAGATTCAAGCACGACGAAGCTACGCGTCGTCTTTAATGCATCTGCTAAGACATCATCAGGCCACAGCCTCAACGACTTGATGGAATGTGGACCCAAACTCCAACAGGACATACAAGGCCTTCTTCTACGTTGGAGGACGTATAAATACGTATATATGGCAGACTGCGAAAAAATGTATCGAATGACATTGGTGCATGAAGACGACCAACACCTTCAGAAGATCATTTGGAGAAACAGCCCCCATGAAGCACTTCGAGAGTATCAGCTGTGTACAATTACTTATGGGATAAAAGCAGCCCTTTCGGCCGCTACCGCAACTGAGTTTCGTAACCAGGTGCGAAAGAAGAATGAAAACTCCTTGTTCGCAACCAGTTGCGAAAGAATACCTTTTATTCTTCTTTCGCAACTTGGTTTCGAAAAAGGACTTTGCAAATATGTGGTTGAGAAAAAAGAAAAGCGTAGTCCTAATTCGCAACCAATATCAGTAATATTACATATTAAATGGCTCTACTTATTAGTTACAAGTGGATTTACTAAGATTTTTTTAAGTTTAAGTGTGGAACACCAATACTACGAGGAGCTTAGCACAATCAAGAAAAACAATCAAATAGTAATGAGACTTTATTTTTATATTATCAATCTTAGACGCAGGCCGGCAGGCCTTAGTGGATTAATAATAAGCGTCGGTCATGGTATCGAACTACCATATTACATATGGGCAAATTATTTCGATACAATGACCGACACTTATTATTCCGCTCTTCAACTCTTCTATTGCCGAGGTTATTTCTTTATCAATTTCCTCGTACTCTTTGTTTTTCTTCTTGCTAACTTTTCTGAGGTCAAAGGACGTAGACTCAGTCTCCAAAACGTGAAGCAAATGAGCCAGAGTGGGATTTTTGCGGCCAACGTATTTATTAATTTTTGCATGCCAACCTTCTATATTATTATTAGTTCTAATAGCTTCATCATGACAGCAACATTCTTTCTCTATTTTATCTTTTGAAACCCATTGCTTCTTAAAGTAGGCATTAAATTTATTTATTTCTATACATACTGGACTCCTTGCCATAACATATCGATATCCTGTATTTATGAAATTTTGCGGTAAGCGAGCTAGTCCTATACATCTAGCGACGTGCCTCTTCTTAGGTCTTGTATTGATATTGAGAGCCTTAGCCTTCCTCCAGAGGCATCGGTTAAAATGATAGTAACATCCACGAAAAACAATTGTTGGGAATACTCTTCTGATGGCATGAATAGCAGCAAGTTCAAAATCCATCGTAATTTTTTTCGGTACCCAAGTGGATAATGTGGTCTTTATCAAGTTGAACAGTATTTCGTAACTTTTCATTTTCTTATCGCACATCAGACAAAATAATAGTGGCGTTACACACTTGTTTTGTTCATTATACCCATGTATAGTATATAATTGTTTAAATCCTTTTGGACAACTTTTAAACGTGCCGTCGGCAAAAAAATGATGATACTTTCTAATTTGCTCTCTATTTTCTTTGCTACAAAACACAATTATTCTTTGGGAATCATCGTCATAATCCGCCAATAAAAACTCAGTATACTTTGCAGGTACAACAACGTCGCTTGGGTTTACAAACCGTACTTTAGGAGCACCTAATATTTTGTTACGTTCGTTATAGAGTCCAGTTTTCACACTACTGTATTTTGGTACTTCTTCTAGAAGTTGGATACCGCTATCGTTTATTTGCTTGACCACTTCGTCGTATTGCTGTTGTATTGATTGAAAATTACAGCTGCTTATCTGTTTCAGTTGATCGAATTCTTTTAGTACTATGTTTTTGGCATGGCTGGCCGTACAGTTTGCATCATGTTCATTAATTTTTTTAATCTCATTGCGCTGATTCAATGTTAAGTTCCCTTTGCAAATCGTTTCATTACAACACTTCCAAAATGAGTCCCCGTTTACATAAATTTTCTTACGGTGGAACCGGTGCCCGTCGTATAGCAGTTTTGTTCCTCCTCGTTTAGTTGATATAAAATCTAATTTGCTTGAGGTCGGAAAAATATTAGATGAAGACATTATTACATTTAAATGATGCACAGCACAACAGTGATGCACAACATAAATTATAAGTCATTATGGCAGAATTGTCAAGATTAGATAACAACCATTCATTTCAACTAGTACTAAGTACCTACGCACTCGAAAAAGTATGAGGTTGCGAATAAAGAACAGAAAATCCTTCACCGCTACTGGTTGCGAAAAACAAATGCATTATGCCTATAGTTGCGAACAAAGAATAAAAGGTATTCTTTCGCAACTGGTTGCGAACAAGGAGTTTTCATTCTTCTTTCGCACCTGGTTACGAAACTCAGTTGCGGTAGCGGCCGAAAGGAAAGCAGCACCATATTTAGCTATGCGAGTCATGAAACAACTAGCAAAGGATGAGTCACAAACTTACCCATTGGCCGCGCGTGTTCTTGAAAATGACTTTTTTGTTGATGATTTGTTGAGTGGAAGCGACACAATCGAGCAGGCACAAGAAGTCCAAAATCAACTTATCAGGATGCTAAAAGGGGCTGGATTAATTTACGCAAGTGGTCCAGCAACAGCCCAAAGCTTTTACAAGATCTATCAGAGAGCCAACTAAACCCGACAATCGTCGACTTCAAAACGGCTGACTCTACAAAAGCACTAGGATTACGTTGGAATCCGAAAAATGACACATTTAGCTTTAAAAGCAAGGTAAATGACACAAAACATAAACATCATACAAAACGAAGTATGCTATCGGATATATCGAAGTTGTTTGACCCACTCGGATGGCTGTCTCCGATTACTATTAAAGCAAAACTACTTTTTCAACGTGTCTGGACATCGGGCATTCAATGGGATGATCTGGTGTCAACGGAATTACAAGATGAATGGACACTTTTCCGGGACGACTTACGCAACATCGACAAGTTTGAAATACCGAGATGGATCGGAAATATCGAATTTAGATCCCAGATACATGCATTCTGTGATGCGTCAGAGAAAGTATACGCCTGTGCGATTTATTTAAAAACAACTGACAACAACGGCCGCCTCTCGATTCGAATTATTGCAGCTAAAACGAAATTAGCACCGCTGAATAAAACCGTAACGCTTCCACGATTGGAGTTATGTGGAGCACTACTACTTACAAGACATCTTACAAAAGTCAAACAGGCACTGAAGCAAACTGACATTGAAACATTTGCATGGACGGATTCGATGATTATGCTGGGGTGGCTACAGAGCAGTCCATCACGATGGAAATCATTCGTCGCCAATAGAGTCCAGGAAATTATAGAAGTTGTGCCACCCTCATGCTGGCGGCACACGCAATCAAGTGACAATGCAGCAGATTGCGCAACGAGAGGTCTGACTCCTTCGCAACTGAAAGAACATGCGTTGTGGTGGGAGGGCCCATCTTGGCTCAAATCCCAAATAACTGACAAAACAACCACATATGACAGCCCTCAGATTGAGTTGAAAAGAAAAATGACAGCGAATACGGCTCAAATATCAGTACCTATCGTCGACGAGCTATTAAATAAACACAGTGTTTTATCGCATGCCGTCAGAGTGATGTGTTGGGTGACACGTTTCATAACAAACGCACGCGACAGAGCAAATGCTATTCGAACCAGACACCTTTCAGTGACAGAAATAGAAAATACTTACAACACATTCATAAAGACAACACAGTGGGAGGAGTATCATGACGTCATTTCCCAGCTCAAGGAAAGCAAAATTTTGAGTAAAAAGAGCAACATATTAAAATTGAATCCATATTTGGATGAGAATGACATATTAAGAGTAGGAGGACGGCTACAGCATTCACAATTGACAGACGAGTCCAAACACCCTATCATCATACCACAGCATTCGAAACTGACAGAACTTCTCATTGATCAAGCTCAGCAATCTAAACGCACGCTGCATGGTGGACCAAGACTAACCTTGGCGCACTTACGGAACAAATATTGGGTGGTTGGGGGCAACAGAACAGTGAAAAAACATATTCGCAATTGCGTGAAATGTCGTCGATTCAGCAATAGCAGGCATAATCAGTTGATGTCCAATCTACCCGCCCCAAGAGTAACACCATCAAGACCCTTTACTCATACTGGAGTTGACTTTACTGGATTTGTGGAATTAAAGGTCAACAAAGGACGGGGGATCAAAACAACAAAAGGTTACATTGCTGTTTTTGTCTGCCTTGCCACAAAAGCAATCCACCTAGAACTAGTGTCGGATTTGACTTCAGCAGCATTTCTTGCAGCACTCAAACGGATGTGCAACAGAAGAGGCACTCCAAAAGGATTATGGAGCGACAACGCCACAAACTTTCAAGGAAGTTCGAAAATCCTACAAAGGGAATACAAGCAAGCCTTAGAACTAATTGACAAGGATTTTCTCACAGACATTGCAGAAATGGGAATAACATGGCACTTTAATGCTCCGGCATGGCCAAGCGCAGGTGGTCTGTGGGAAGCCGCTGTACGCAGCATGAAGCATCACCTAAAACGTATTTTAGGGGATCAAAAACTGACATTTGAGGAATTTTATACTTTCCTGACACAAATTGAAGCATGCATCAATTCCAGACCCCTCTACGCATTGACAGAAAACATTGATGATGATATTTTGACTCCAGGCCATTTCTTAGTAGGTGGTCTAATATTATCATCACCATTTTCTGACATAAACATCACCTGCCCAAGGACAAGATGGCAAATGACAGAAAACATGCATCGTGAATTCTGGAAGAAATGGTCAACAGACTACTTGCATATAATTCAGACACGCAGCAAATGGAATCAACCACAGAAAAATACTAAAATTAATGACATAGTGCTTGTCAAAGAAGACAATATGCCACCGTCTAAATGGGCCCTCGGAAGAGTGACAGACATACACCCAGGCAAGGATGGACATGTACGGGTAGTAACTTTGAAAACAAAGGGAGGGCACGTGAAACGTCCTATTATTAAATTAGCCCCCCTACCGGTGCATCATCAGCATGACAATGACAAGCCAGATAGACCTATTGACAACCCGCCGAGATCGAAGAGGAGTCGCAAAAATAAACTTCCTAACGTACTTGTGACAGCGCTACTACTCTTTATGACATGTTTAACGTCCACAGTTCAACAACAAGCTAGCAACTTTCAGATCACCACTCTAAATACCAGTAAAACGCTATATTTTGATAAAGTTGCTGAGCTTGGAATTATACAGGACCAGTGGAAAATTATCGTATACTACAACCTGACAACATACTGGCAGAGTATGGCTGATATAAAATCTTATGTTCACCATATAAGTGACATCTGCAAATCACAACCAACCTTCATGACAATAGCAGCTCAGTTTGAACATGAACTTAGCGAACTCGAACATTATAATAAATTAATGACAACTCAGGACACGATCATATCTCGTAAAAGAAGGGGATTAATAAATGGAATCGGTTATGTAGCCAATAGCCTATTTGGTGTATTGGATGACAGATTTGCCAGACGTTATGAGCAGGACATCGAAATCATTGGAAAAAGAGAAAACCATTTGTTCACTCTCTTCAAGAACCTGACGTCAATTACAGAAGCAGAAAACAGCAGTAAAGTGCAGTAAAGAGGGTTTATGGTAGATAAAATAATTAAAGACAGACTGAGTATCACAGATTTTGGCCGATCGATTGATACTAAGAAAAGAAAAAAAACTGATCGTATCAGCTTCATATTCGGCCCTGGGATCTATTCCTGTTAACGGAAAATATTTGTGTGATGAGCATTTTGATTTGATTCTTAGTCTTGGATGTTTTCTATTTCTTTACATAAGTATTTATCTCTATTAAATATAGCGTCGTCTTGTACCCATCACACATGCCTTGTTGAGCTTACTATGGGCCTAGTTTGATTTGCTTTAGATTGTCCGCTAATATTTCTTTATTTATGTTGAAAGTTGATCAGAATGATGTCCCTAAAAACCCCTTAAAATACAGAATGTAACAGAAAGTTGCAGTTACATATTAGTGAGTTATTAGTAGGGACAACACTCTGAGCAAACCTATTTGATCAGTGAAAGTTAGTCATTACTTATTCAGACATTACGGGCCGGGCGGCCAGCTGATTTTTATGCGAAAAATAAAGTTGCTCAGATCAAATAAAGTGGTTCAGAATGACGTCCTTAAAATATCAACCTAACACGAAGGAAAAAAGGGAATGCAAACCCTAACCCATCACTTCACTTTGATATTTCGTGTGCCAGTTCACAATTTAACGGTTTGACATGGATAGATTGTCGGATGTAATGGTTTCGAGTTCTTCTTTCTGTTATACCCTGTATATTAGATGCTTGTTTGTACAAGTCACATCCCGTTAAGAGAGTCTGTCAAGAATAATAACGCATCAAATAAGTTGGCTGATTGGACTGTAAGTGGCTCTTATTAACTATGCATTATAGGATATTTCATCTGCAGCCTTAGCGGCGATGTGCTCTTTTTTTTATTCAAAAAGAGTTTATTTCCATAAGAAACACATAGGTAACATTTGGAGACTGTCAAATCTTAAACTAACACATGTATAAGGTACAGGGAAATATAGAACTCCATTTGAATTCCGTCACCTCAATGTTTTAGATGCTGGAGGCAAAGAGGCGACTAGAAACCTCCAGCTTTATACGTTATTTTTTACAGAATTGGAGCAAACGTCATCTTTATCGAACGTCGTCATCTTTATCGAAACCGAAGACGAACTCGAATGCGATGTTTGTCTGTCGCAGTTAGTTGGTTAAATCAGACACTTAAAACACCCTAGACTGACGTTTAACCAAGTCGCTAAAGTTCCATCATACAAGTGAGTGAACGAAACGTTTAACGAGTTGTCTAAACGTACCTAGGCAACAAGACATATACAATATGAATACACATAAAAATATTTTATCTATACTTAAGTTTATATTTTAAGTATTTTTTGTAGTTCATACATGTTCAACCTAACACCAAGGATAAAGGGGGCTTCGCTTCGCTCAACCCCTTTACCCTTCACCTAAGCTGCGGCAATGTTTTGCCCTGATATAAGCTGTGCAAATCACTAGTGAAAAGATAGACTCTGAAAGTAATCAGCTGTTGTCGTGAAGCCATCTTGTTTTTACTTTATTGAATCAACACGACGACGGCTGGCGGTCTATCCGCTGTTCTCTGTCTTGTTCGTGGCCACCACTCTGTGGCTACCTTTGTCCACCTTCTGTCCTTCCTTCTAACCAAGTGTCCGTTAGGCACTCGGTCAATAGGCTGATGCCTAGCCTGGAATGCTCCATAACCCTTTGGGCGACTCTAATTTTGTCCATATTGGCTTTTGTGAGCGTCCACAATACCGGCACCGGAAGTGAGGATTGGCAGGACACATTGGTTGAATACCTTACTCTTCAGGCAGGTCTTCTAGTTTCCCGAAGGCAGCCCATGCATGCATCTTGGCGGACCTGTACAGATCCCGGAGGAGATCCACATGCCTTTTGTCAACATCGCATCGAGTGAGAGAATGAAACAAGGCCCAGTACCGTATTTATAGCATAATTTTATAACAGGCTAGTGTCACAAATCATTTGAATGATATTGGGAAATGAAGAATTCTTAACAACATTTAATTCGAATTTAAGTTTTGGAAGAATAATAAAATGTAAATTAAATAAAATTAAGTTTAGTTCAGTAATACCGCTATGTTTAATGTTTTATTTAGACTTCCCAGACCAAGGGTTCCCTACCACCGTTTAATGGTAGGGATAGTGTGGAGTGAATAGTTTTGGATTTTACATAGCAAAATGTTGTTTACAAAGTTATTGGTGCGGCTATTTTCATACTCTATGCACGTAACCAGGTGCATTCATAAGTTTGTATGTGGTATTGAAAGAATTGTTGTATGGGGAGCCCCCTTAAATATCTATTTTATTCTGATTTTTTGTATTTGTTATTATAGCGGCAACATAAATATATCATCTGTGAAAATTTCATCTGTCCAACTATCACGGTTCTTGAGATACAGCCTGGTGACAGACGGACGGATGGAGGGACGGACGGAGGGACGGCGGAGGCTTAGTAATAGGGCCCCGTTTGGTACCCTTTGGGTACGGAACCCTAAAAAATAACAATCATCTAGTATAATAGTAGCCCCTTTAATGTATTAGAAACTGTCAGTGATTTAAATAGCGGAAACTGTGGTTGGCTAGGGCAGCACGGGACCACTGGTAGACCTGAAATTTCTAATACATTTCGATACTATTGTAAAGGGAATAACTGCGTAAAAGAAAAATTTATTACAATGAATCAATTTTGAAAATCTCTGAATCTCTTTCTAATTCAAATTTTATACATTTCCTGTTAATCCTGGACGCAAATGGGTCACGTCTGGCTTGCCAAATTTAATTACTTTTTCATGGAAGCAAGAGAAAGACAAATTCCCACTCTGTATCGATATTGGAGAACTTCGAGGCAGTATCGGCTTCGGTCTTATCTCGTGATTTGACATATGACGCAAAAATGACAATTAATTTTGTCACACCACTGCCATATTTGACGTGATATGTCACTTAAGAATGGGCCATTCTAAAAAAAATACGTACTACTGAAGTAATTTGAATATTTCGGGTGATGGATGTCTTATTTTTTAATAATTTTTAAAATAACACACATCGTGTTGTTACTTGCTCAGTTTTGAAACGGTTGTACCTACTTGAAAGACAAAGTTAAAGTCAAATCTCTTTATTACGGTAGATATTTACATATACATAGTCAGGTCATAAGTTCTGTCACATGTGCAATATGAAATAATTTAGACATGTTTATTATTTATGTAAACATTTATATAGCAAAATGAACTTAATAAAACATAGATTCTTATGGTTATAAAGTTTATTCAAAATGACCCCCGCGATTTTGAATACAGGCCTTTAGTCTGCGCGGCCAGTCGTCTATCGCAGCACGAACGAGGTCCATGTCAATATCGGCGGCTGCCTTAATCAAGGATGCCTTGAGTGACTCCAAATCAGGATGAGGCTTTGAGCAGGCCTTTTCCTACAAGTGTTGCCATATCTTGTAATCTAACGGACTCAAATCTGGACTGGAGGAGGGCCAGTCTTCGTGCCGGATGAAGTCGATTTCACGCGCCGCCAGCCAGTCTTGTGTGCTTTTCGCTCTATGAGCTGGCGCAGAATCTTGTTGGAATACCCAGTGCCTGTTATTAAACATGGTATGAGAAACAGGTTCCACAAGGTTCTTGAGGACTGTATTTTGATACACAACTGCATTCGTTTTTACGCCTTTCTCACAAAAATGTACCTCAGTTAAGCCCCAATAAGAGACTCCCACCAAACCATGAGCGAGGATGGAAAATGACCTCGTTGGACACGCGGAATACGGTTGCTCGCTTCTTCACTGCTGTGTGCGTACTCCTTATCATTTTGTTTGTTGTAGCTCTCTTCCACGGTGAACATTTTTTCATCCGAAAAAATAATTTCCCGATGCTTTTTTCCCGCGTACCGCTTCAACAAAGCGCGGCATCTCTTCAGTCTCAGGTCCATTAAACGAGCGTCCAAACGATGTCCTGTTTTTCTTCGATATGCCCTCAGCCCTAAGTCTTCATTTAACACCCTTTTCACCGTGGTCCTGCTTAACCCCATGAAGGGCCAACAGTTTCTGCTTACGTATGGGATTTCTTTGAATTCGCGCCTTCACAGCTTTTATCACTGCTGGAGTCCTAACAGAGCGAGGGCGACCACTTCTTGACCTGTCATCTACACTAGAGTCTTCATTGTATCGTTTTATGGTACGATAAACGAATCTTTTGGTTATATTCAAATTTTTCAGTAAGTCGAAAATCTGAATTGGCGCGTAACCGCAACGATGCAACGCAATAACTGCGACACGGTCTTCTTTAAGTGTCCACTCCATATTTAAAAATGAGGAAAATTCTAAAAAGTACACATTTTTATTTTCATGAAAAATTCGAAATTCGAATTATTGAATTCGAATTTCGAATTTTTCATGAAAATATACTTCAACTTTTTTGTGGCCAGCGTTCTAAATTCAAAAGTTTTTATTGTGTGACAGAACTTATGACCTGACTGTGTAATTAGCAAACGTAATTTTTGCCTTTTCTCTAAATTGGACCACTGTGGGAGAAGAAGGGCGTAGAAACCCCCACATTATGATTTTTAGATCTCTTTTAAAAATTGGTTGTGCTTAATTAATACAAATATCACAATATTAATTATTAAAATTTAATAAGCAGGAATTAATCATTACAAAATTAATAACAGTAAGGACTGTGTTGAGTTAGATTAAACCCCATACAGTGAGT
Source organism: Argyresthia goedartella (assembly GCA_949825045.1). Classification (NCBI taxonomy): domain Eukaryota; kingdom Metazoa; phylum Arthropoda; class Insecta; order Lepidoptera; family Argyresthiidae; genus Argyresthia; species Argyresthia goedartella. The sequence continues at coordinate 1,282,710 of OX463811.1, read as the reverse complement.
TGAGTTGAGTTGAGGCTGGTTGTTTCCGATTATAAAACTAAAAAACTATAATATCAATATTTGTTTACATTCCAACTGACATCTGCGTAAAACTGTTGATACTTGACAGTTCTACAGAGCAGCCAACTCAACGGAGAAGGGAATTTGAACGAACTACGTCGTGGAGGACATATGAAGCACATCATGTTTTATGGACATTTCAGTTGTCCTGAAAAATATTTGTCATGTAAATTTTTTGATGGGATTGGAACTTAGTTAGTAGTTAACGGAATTTTGTTAGGAACACGATTCACTCGAAATGGTTCTCTTAGTTTGGTAACTTTTTTTTTTTAACATGGCCAGTTGTACATATCCCGTTCGATTAATGTAAGAGATAACAGCGATGTTGTCATTTCGCAAGATAATTTCCGAATTTACCAGATTTTACATAAATATCATATTTCCATAAAAGCAGCTAATAATTACACATAGCTTAAATTTCTTTTTTTGTTCGTTAACCAAATCTCTTTAATAGATTCTCCATTACAAAAGGCAGGACTGAAAGAAATCATGTGTTAATACTTATCTCATACCGAAAGTGACCTGCAAATAGGATTATTTGCATTTGAAAACAATTTAAATGACCACCAAAATATTTTTTCCTACCCAAAATGGGTAAATGATCACCAAACGTTGCAGAAAATATCAGGGCAAAATACTGCAGAAGATTAGGTGAAGGTGAAAGGGGGTGAGCGAAGCGAAGCCCCCTTTATCCTTCGTGTTAGGTTGAACATGTGAGCACAACAAAAAAAACCTTCAAACATAAACTTAAGTACACAAAACATAAAAAGAAGTTGGGTGACCATTTATACAACCACAATTTGGTGGTTGTTTGCTAATTCTGGCGGTCGTTTCGAATTTATTGGTAGTAAAATAGGTGCGTTTTTGGTGATCGTTTAAACAAAAGCCTTTACATTTTCACACCATAATAAATCTTCACGTAAATACCGAGACCGTGTTTCCATTTTTTGCGTGATACATAATCCTGATATTTTAAATGATAGATATTTTTCCTTCTCAAATAGTTTCGTTTATAGCCGTAAGCTACGGCTGGACAAACAGCCGTAAAAGTACCTAAAAAAATTTCTAATTTTAAATAAATTTTTACTCGATATGATTTTAACTAACTGAAAACCTAAAAACCTAAATTTTTTAGTAGGTACAGTACAATTATTTTGACTTGACCGCTCGAAAATTTTCGGCTTGATTTTATTGTTAATAATTACTGCATTCAGATATTTCCCTTTACTCTATACTGCATACTAACTCATATAAGGTTTCATAGGTTTTGAACTTTATTACCAAGCAATAAGGTAGAAAATCGCGATCCATTTCGGGTCAGGCCATGCATGAAGGGGTCAATAAACCTTATTATGATGCACCTCCGTACCTTTCAAGTTTTCACGACATCTTGATAACTTTCAGCGACAATCTTTATGTCATCGTAATGTACTAAATGAATCTTTACCTCATCGAAAACAAATCCCAGTTTATTATTTTCTTAATAAATAATAAATAAAATCTGTTTATCTACACACGTATCATAAACCCTCGTTACTGCGTCCAAAAACCGCACGTTACGACCAGCAATAATATAATACTTGGTAAAAACTCATTTCTTATCTGATTATTATTTTCGACAAATTATGACATTCAAGTTTCGAACGCCGATGCCCGCCTGCGTGCCGCCCCTAGTTTGTCTTTGAAGTTGGTACTACTGAACAAGTGCAGAGCAATTATTAATGCCACAATGCCGGTCGAACATGCGGTTCCTGAACACATCAAAGAGAGCTTATGATATGTGTGCAGATAAACTAGTGTATGTAACTGTACATAATTGGGCTCCACATAAACATACACATAAATCCACTCTCGAGTTTTAATGCCCTCCACTATGTATCATTCACATAAACCACTATTATCTACACACGTATCATAAACCCTCTTTACTGCGTCCAAAAACCACACGTTACGACCAGCATAATGATATACTTCATGGTAAAAACTAATTTCTTATCCGAATATTGATCATTATGACCATAATGTACCAAAATTTGTCAAATGATGACATTCAAATTTCGAACGCCGACACCCATCTGCGTGCCGCCCCTATTTTGTCTGTGAAGTTGGTAATAAAGAACAAGCTAAACAACTGCAGAGCAATGATTAATGCCACAACGCCGGTCAAACATGCGGTTCCTGAACACATCAAAGAGAGCTTATGATATGTGTGTAGATAAACTAGTGTTTGTAACTGTACATAATTATTAAATTTTAGTTGGTGTCACCTAGAGAATTGGACCCATTATCTCTCAGTCTCATAAACTACATTTCAACACACCTGCTCGTAAAGTAGGTCTTATTACAGCGTATTTACACTATAGTCAATAGTCAATAGTCAAAGTACTTTATTACTGTAGATATTTACATATACTTAGCAAACGTCATTTTTTGCCTCTTCTCTACATTGGACCACTGTGGGAGAAGAAGGGCGTAGAAACTCCCACAGATTTATTTTTAGATCTCTTTTAAAAATAGGTTGTGCTTAACTAATACAAATATGAAAAATTTAATTGTTATGATTAATAAGCAGGAATAAATAATTACAAAATTATTAACAGCAAGGTCTGTGTTGAGCCAGATTAACCCCATACAGTCCTGTCATTTAAGTAATCTTGAACATTGTAATATCCCTTTTTCGACAAAGTCGCTTTAACATGCTTTTTAAATTGCTCAAGTGGCAATTTCAAAATCTCCAGAGGTATCTTATTGTAGTAGAGAATGCACTGACCCTTGAAAGAATTGCTAACCTTCGCGAGTCTAAAACGGGGCGCACATAGTCTGTGATTATTTCTTAGGTTAACATTACAGCTATCGCTAAGTTTGGAAAATGTTGTAAGGTTCTTGCGTACATACATTATATTTTCGAAAATAAATTGACTAGCTACTGTTAGTATGTCAATTTCTTTAAAAAGCTCTCTTAAGGAGTCTGTTCGTTTTAAATTATAAATTGCTCGAATAGCTCTTTTCTGTAAAATAAAAATAGTTTGAATATCCGCTGCTTTCCCCCACAACAAGATACCATATGACATCACACTATGAAAGTAACTAAAATATACTAGCCTAGATGTAGCCACATCCGTGCTTTGTCTGATGTTCCTAACAGCGTAAGCCGCAGAACTAAATGAACTGATAATGCAGAATATTACCCATGCCGTGCCTTTTACATTACATTATCGCACTAGTGCCTTTTCATTACATATCTTTTTAAATATTAGCAAGAAGTATTAATGTTTCGAAAACAGCTAAGTAGTTATTTGCGTAAATATAAAATTCAATTCAAAATGTGATAAATAATTAAAAAAATCATGAAACTTGTTAGCTTGTTGGTATTTATATTTTGACGGTGTATTTTTACCTATAAATACCCAATTTCAAAATTTATAAATATGTGGCTGATTAGCTACTTTGCCGGTGCCCTTATCTCAGACTTGCGCGCGCATGCAGCGCTGAGCGCGCGAAAAAATAAAATTACGGCCGCCATCTTTTAAATGGGTTTCTGTTTGTTAAGTTTATTCACAGTATTGCATTTCGTTAGTTTTATTTACTTTTCGTCGCAAGTGTGTTGAAAAACGTCATATGAAACATGTGAGCATTGGTCATTACACTTCTCGTCTCCATTAAGACCGACTCGAGTGTAATGACCAACATACCACACTTGTATCATAATGTACTATTATTGTATTTAAACAGGAGTCATAATAAACAGCAACGCACAAGTAATCAAATCATCCAAGTACCCAACTACCTTATGCTGTGAACTGCGTAGATAAGAAAGTACTATATTTCATTAACTAGGTAAAGACGAGAACGGTAAACAAGTGAACTCGAACATTTGTTATCAAAACAAACGCTTAGGCATTTTCTGTGAGACGTATCGAGAGGGACGATAAAATCGGCGTTTTTTGTTCGCATTTGTGAGTCATTAACAGACAGTTGGATTCGCTCTTGATAGGGTCCCGTAGAGAATCAAAGAAACCCTTATAGTTTCGTCAAGTCTGTCTGTCCGTCCGTCCGTATCTCACAGCAACTTTATGCAGGAACTATTAGGACTGAACTGGTGAAACTTTGTATTCAGATGTATCCTGTGAATCGTGTGAGCGTCCATGTTTCGGCTCCATAGATGAGGGTGGGCAGGACACATTGCTCTTCAGGCATTGTGGGAGTGAGGATTTGAAGACATCACTTAGTTTCCCGAAAGCAGCCCACCCTAATACGACGCGTCTTCCAATCTCCTTCAACTGTGCATTTGTGTATTTTTTAAATGATATAAATTCATAGATGCCTGGGGTGAAATATTGCCAGCTCTAGGGGACGCGAACAAAGAAATGCATCTTAAGCTTCAATTCTAGGCTAAACTAGACAACATAAAAATGTAGGAAAAATATATGTTATAAAAGGTCTATTAGAGATAAGAATGGACTTTTAAAATTACCGGATATCTGTTATATTTAATACTTAAAAATATTTTTCGCAATGCATTATTATTCAACTAAATGAACAAGCGCTCGGAGACGAAATCAGTTTCCTATATGAAACTTACACGCAAAAATAGGTAAAAAAAGGGAAAAATTTTACTTGTTTTATTTTATTTTTAATGTTATTATTACAGGAGTTTAGTAATATTTTCTATAATTTTTTCGGTCTCGGAGCTCGGGCTGCCTGCGGGGCTCTGCGCGGGAGCATGCGTCAGTCTGCTTCGACGCGATGCGAGGGGTATTTGCTTTGTCTAATTCTCAACGCCATTGGCCCTTGTTCAGCCCTTAAGGCTACTCTATTTCTCAGATCAGTCGATGGTTTTCAAATTGAAGGATATAGACCAGAATAGAATAGAAATTTTATTCAGTTTGCAAAAATACATACAACATAATATGTACAACAACATAAATAAATGAAGAAAAATAAGTGAAACATACTATTAATAGTAACAATAATAACACAACAACAAAAAGATTGACAAAATATATGTTCAGGCTTCTCAGCACCTAATGACCTCGTAGGGGCCCATCAGCTACGAGGTAGCGTAACGATCAGTTGCCGAGAAGTGTGAACGTCGGCGATTCACCCAGCTGAGTAATTGGGGTCGATCAAACATGGTCTGTGCTTCGGTCCCGTCAACCTCCTGTCTCTCTGCAAGGCCCGGGTGCACCCTAGGCTCTTCTTGGTAGTTCTTCAGCCAACCAGGTGTGACTGGCGGGCCAGCTTCGATGAGCACAGTGTTCCAACACAGGTTATGTTACGTGGGAAAAACCAATCGGCCACGAAAATGCGAACTTTATCTGGTTCGGGGAACCACAACACACTCAGCTATATAGACAATCCTGAGGGAAACCCGAATACATTCCAGATGGACTGCGATTTAATTTCAATACCCTAACCAAAACGCGTTTACTTGCGAGGGCTTTCGTCTCTCAGTTGTCAAAAAACTGCTAGGTTGGCAGCAACGTCAAATTCAAAATGGCCGTTCAGAAACCATCGATCGAATATCGATTTGGAATCGAACAATCACCCGCCCGGACAGGCACCCACCTGTCCCCTAATCTACGGGCAGCCGAGACAACGTTGCTACCGCTCGTTTTAGAACCGAGCCTCCTACTAGAACCTCTGCAGACCGGGGGGTCCCGTCCTTGCCAGGGAACAAGTTAACAATGCGCCCCCTGCGCCAACGTAGTGGCGGTAGGTTAGCATCCTTAACCAGAACGAGGTCACCAACACTAGGGGGGCTAGTTTTGTCAGTCCACTTAAGGCGCTGTTGTAAGATATGCAGATACTCGAGCGACCAACGCTTCCAGAAATTCTGAGTAAACTGCTGCAACATCTGATACCTTGACAACCGATACAATTTCACTCCCTCGAAGGGGTGCTCGGGCAACGCGTTAAGTGGCTGACCTATCAAGAAATGGCCTGGGGTCAGAGCCTCCAGGTCATTTGGATCCGAGCTGAGCGGACACAACGGTCGCGAATTGAGAACGGCCTCGATCTTACAAAACAATGTCGCGAGCTCCTCAAAAGTCAGCGCGGTCTGACCTACTATACGCCCCAAGTGCGTCTTAGCTGACTTAACTACGGCCTCAAAAACCCCACCCCAGTGGGGGCAAATCGGTGGGCTGAAGGTCCACTGTATACCCCGACGGGAGAGGGCCGTTCCAATATCCACTTTATTTACATTCAAAAAGTTGACTATCTCTCGTAAGTATCGTTCCGCACCGATGTAGTTAGTGCCGTTATCAGAGCGGATCAAAGTTGGAAGTCCCCTTCGAGAAACAAACCTATCCAAACAAGTAATGAAAGCCTCTGTCGAGAGATCAGCAACGAGCTCGAGATGGTCCGCCTTGGTGGATAAACAAACAAACACACATAGGTACGCCTTGTATTGCCTAGCGGTACGCAATCGTGAACTCTTCACCATAAACGGTCCTGCAAAATCCGTACCAACACCTGAAAACGGTCTGACCTCATTCACACGATCAGGGGGCAAGTCCCCCATGAGAGGTTGCATCGTGGCAGCCTTAAGTCGATAACAAGGCATGCACCGAAACACGATGTTCCGTATGACACGGCGGGCAGATAAGATCCAAAACTCCCGCTGGAGCGTGGCCAACAACGCGTTACGGCCGGCATGCGCGTTTTTAATATGACGATCAGTCACCAGCAATTCAACTAACTGTCCCCCCTTGGGGAGCAGAAGTGGGTGACGAGCCGAATACGACAGATTCGCATTGCGCAATCTCCCTCCTACCCGAAGTAACCCGGTCGAATCAACAAGGGGGTTGAGACGCGCGACGGCTCCCTTCATCCTACGCTCCATCGACATCAATCTCGTCTCAGCCATCTTCCTAGATTCTCCTAGTGGCGGTCGATCGGCCCTGAAAGGCAGTCGAGTTACAAAACGACCAGAACGAAGGCGACCAGTACTATTCTGGTAAAACAACTCGCACTCTTCTTCGTTTGCGTCGACTCGACGAGCGGTGGGAGGTTCCTCTATCTCCCAGAAACGTTGGATAGCGTCTGACAACGCTGAGCCAATAAGTATGCCATCTGACTCGGCAGGCCTAACCATTGGCAATGCCGGACCCATGATCACGTGACCAAACTTAGTATCCACAGCAATCAACCCGTCCGGCTGAAGAACTCGCCGATCCGACAACAGAAACCTACCCAGAACGTCTGCTCCCAGTAGCAGGTCGACCGGGGCTGGAGTATCAAAATCGGGATCCGCCAACTTGAGTCCTGATGTCAGGAATCGAACGGCCGGATTCAACTTCACCAAGGGGTGTCTGCCCATGACATGCGTCATTACTAAAGCTTGCACGGATGTTTTTGTCAAAATGTCATAACGTGGAGAGAACGTGATCACCGATTGACCAACTACATTCGTAACCGTAACATTCCCCACGCCCCGTATTGATTTATTATACCTATTTACCTTGAGGCCCAACCATTTTGCTAAATCGTTCGATACAATGCAGCCCTGAGCTCCAGAATCTAATAGGGCGCGAACGTATGTTGGGTTGCCCGCCAAATCCCAAACAAGCACAGAGGCGATCGGTAACACCACCGTCTCCGGTTGGGGGGCAACCAATGGTTGGGCCGCAAATTCCTAGCGAGGACCCCCGGGGCCCCACTGTGCCTGTAACCGATCAGGTATGCAGCTATACGCCAGAGGGTCCCATTGTACAAATGGCCCACGCGCCGGTTCCATTCCCAACCTACGATTCCCCGTAAAGGGGGGTGGGCGTGAATTCAACCGTGGCCGCTCCATGAGCGGGGGGGACATCACATGTGACCGACGAGGACGAGGCGACGAGCGGGGCGACAACTGAGGCGGCGTCCGAACCGCACCCGCATAGCTCGAAGGTGTCCCATGCCACCCGCCCGTTACGGCCTGCTCAACACACCCAATGTCCCGCTGGGTCGGATGCTGAGTCGCAACCGAAAACTCAGGGCCCCCCATTTAATGGTCCTGAGTGCGGCTCTGCACCCTGGTACTGCCCTGTGCACGTGGGGACGTTGGCCCCTGAGTTGCGCTCCGAGTCGCAAACGAATTCTCAGGGCCCCATGCCGTGTCACCCTGGGTACGGCCCTGTGGACGCTGTTGGCCGGACCGGTTCATGCACAACAGATTGTTGTGGGCCCCACCACAATATCCGCACATTTTTGTGCGCGTGCAGTCCCTAGCCATGTGTGGCCCGAGGCACAGGAAACACCAGCTCCGCTGCTTGGCCATCCGGCGCCGTCCCTGAACCCTAAGTTCCCCGAACTTATTGCAATTGGCCACAGCATGGCCAATCTGCCTACAACATGGGCAGGTCTCACCATGTGGGGTCAATTCACTCACAGTCCCATACGACTGCCGGTTGGTGCGGTCCTTCCTCGTCGGAGGGCCCCTACTCACAGCGCTCCCGGCAGCTCTCTGTGGCTCCGAAGGATGGGTGACCGTCAACCCCAAATTCTCTGCCCGTCGAGCCTCCTCTTCCAAGAATCCGACCAAGTCGGAGAAGGCGGGCAGGTCCTCGGCCGACCTCCCGTGAGACTGTTCGAAACGAGTCTGCACGTCAGCGGGTAGGCGGGAAAGTACAGTACAACAGTAGGTACGACCATTCACCAACCGGAAGTCCAAGATTCTCTAGAGCCTTGGTGACGGACTACAATGGGTTCAAAACCTCCGTCTGTATGGCCCCGACCTTGTTCACAACCGGGATACTAAACAAACGGTTCAGTTGGGCATCGGCCAACCTCCGTTTGTTATGGTAACGTCTGACCAACAATTGCCTGGCCGTTTCATAGTTACCCTCCGTAACTGTCAAATGAGCGACCAGCTCCCTAGGCTCACCCCTCAATGCTGCCACCAGCTGAGCCATCTTGACAGACTTGGTAATGTCCGATCGCATGTGCACCAAACTGTCGAACAGATTGATGAAGCTCATCCATTCACCGGACACTCCGTCAAAAGTAGGCATAGTTATGGCAGGTAACCTGGACACCGAACCTTGAAGCGGCAGAGGTGCTTCCATGTCACCACCATGGCTGGACTCGCGCTGTCTACGTATGTCCGCAGCCTTCTGCGTGATAGCAGCTGCCATCTCCATACATTGGTCGACATCCCCTAGCAACCGTGACAGCCTGTCAGGTGCGCAACCATCAACTGATTCCGCCTGCGCGGACAATTCGAGCACCCTATTGTAACGTTCCTTAACGTCCATAGACCGCTCCAATACCACATCATGCCTATCTAAACGGTCTATCAGACCGTGTGCGGAGGAAAACCATCTGAGTTCCTTAGAAACACCCTTCTGGATTTCAGATAACGACATGATCGGAACGATACTTACTCACAATTTGCAGTAACTCAATTTTATTGGACCCTCCAGTCTACAACCCAAACGAGGGAACCCTAAACCACAACTTAAACAATGTTGTTTTCCTTAAACAATAGGAACCGAGTTTTATATCTATATAAATTCTGTAAATACAATTTAGTTTCCCTTTATCATTATAACACACACAGATAGTCAATATTAGTTCAAGTTATAAATTGCTATAAACTGAAAACAATGTAATAGCCTGCTATCAATAGATGTAACTACCTATGTTAACCAAAACATTCCTTCAATAGCATTACTAGACCACTAATAGATTGACTAACTGGTAATTCAATGCACATTTCAATTCAATATCTGTCTGTCTACTACCAGCAATAGACTTATAGCTTACAATACTACCAATCTATGTGGATACAGGAACAACCAGTTACTTAACCGCCTATACCTACAGATTGATAGTCCCAAATCGTGCCTTCCTGGAGCCCTTGACGGCTGCAAATCTCAGGAAGCCACGCTCTAGCTACCAAAATGTGTTCAGGCTTCTCAGCACCTAATGACCTCGTAGGGGCCCATCAGCTACGAGGTAGCGTAACGATCAGTTGCCGAGAAGCGTGAACGTCGGCGATTCACCGAGCTGAGTAATTGGGGTCGATCTAACCTGGTCTGTGCTTCGGTCCCGTCAACCTCCTGTCTCTCTGCAAGGCCCGGGTGCACCCTAGGCTCTTCTTGGTAGACAGGTTCTTCAGCCAACCAGGTGTGACTGGCGGGCCAGCTTCGATGAGCACAGTGTTCCAACACAGGTTATGTTACGTGGGAAAAACCAATCGGCCACGAAAATGCGAACTTTATCTGGTTCGGGGAACCACAACACACTCAGCTATATAGACAATCCTGAGGGAAACCCGAATACATTCCAGATGGACTGCGATTTAATTTCAATAATCTAACCAAAATGCGTTTACTTGCGAGGGCTTTCGTCTCTCAGTTGTCAAAAAACTGCTAGGTTGGCAGCAACGTCTAATTCAAAATGGCCGTTCAGAAACCATCGATCGAATATCGATTTGGAATCGAACAATATACAAAACAAAAAGGAAAATAAAAACTGGCCAAGTGCAAGTCGGACTCGCCCACGAAGGGTTCCGTACCACCGTACGATGGTAGGGACGGTGTGGAGTGAATAGTTTGGATTTTACACAGCAAGATGTTGTTTACAAAGTTATTGGTGCGGATTCTTCCCACTCCTTGTACGTAACCAGGTGCCTTCATAAGTTTGTATGTGGTATTGAAATAATAGTTGTATGAGAGCCCGCTTCAATATTTATTTTATTTTATTTTTTTGTATTTGTTGTCATAGCGGCAACAGAAATACATAATTTGTGAAAATTTCAGCTGTCTAACTATCACGGTTCAAGAGACAGCCTGGTGACAGAAGGACAGAGAGACAGACAGAAATAGGGTCCCGTTTTAACCCTTTGGATACGGAACCCTTAAAAGGGTGAAGGATGTTCGCCTACTTCAGAGAATAATTTATTTGACACCGTTTGTCATTTCAATTTTGATGATGACTGTTTTTGGAAGATTTAAAATGATTATCAACAATAAACATTTCCATACAGGCACATCCAATGCTTCTTTCCCCACACTAGGAAACCCTGTAACATAGGAACCAGAAACAGCGACTTCACGCAATATAACTATCCAAGACCTGTTTTTTTTTCTGTATCCCAAGCCGAGGTTCAAACCCGGGACCTCTCGCATCGTAGGCCGCGCTACAAACGCAACGCCACAGAAGTCATCCTCATCAGTTTGACACCGTCATTTCAATATTGCAATCACGTTCCGAATGGAAATTTAGCTACAGATTTCTGTTCCAATTTGTCGCGATAAATAATGTAAACAATCTGACCTTTACGGAGTTAAATTGCGACAGCAAGCAATTATTATCTCTGTCCTTTTCTCTCGCACGCAATAATGTTTTCAGTCGGTCAACGACGGCTATCATTGCGTGATTCGTGGTGAGGAAAAACTGTCGATACAGAAGATATTAATTAACATTTGGCTTTTATTTAATCGCACATCAAAAATACTGATTTGCACAGCAAAAAAGGATCAACAAAAACACTTTTTCTGTTTTTAATATTTTATGTGTATTTAAGTTTATGTTTTAAGTATTTTTTGTTGTTATTACTTGTTGAACCTTACATGAATGATAAAGGAGCCTTTGCTCACCCCCTTTACCCTTCACCTAAGCTGCCGCAGCATTTTTCCCTGATATTTGCTGTGCAAAACAGTATTTTTGATGTGCAGTTTAATATTTCCCTTAACATTTTGGACGGGAGACTGTTGCTTGCGTCCGGTCTGTAGGAAACACTTGGGTCCCATCACCTTACTCATCTCCTGGGAAGTGGCAGGAGCGACAAAACATATTCAAGACGTTTGAAACGAATCTATTTACTATGCTCTTCGATTTGATGACGAATCGAATGGCCGAATCGGCAGTGACCCTGCCTGCGAAGCCAAGGGTCCCGGGTTCGAGTCCCGGTGGGGCAAATATTTGGTTGATGAGAACGGATGTTTGTACACTAGTCATGGTTGTTTATCTATATAAGTATCATATTTGTCTATATAAGTATGTGTATCGTTGTCTAGTACCCAAGATACAGGGAATCCTAGTTTGGGGCTAGATCAATCTGTGGAAATAGTGTCTGAGGTATTATTATATTATATATGTTATTATTATATTTGTATCTACTAATCGAGCAAATTGGACATTTTCCTCCAATTTGCTCTAATGCTAAAACTCTTAGAGCAAATTGGAGGAAAATGTCCAATTCGCTCGATTAGTAGATACAAATCGTAAAGCATAGTGGATATGGTCTTTGAAACGTTAGTCGCTTACCTATTTAGTAAAGTTAAATGGACATTTACAATACCTTATGTGCATCCTTTATTGAGCATGGTTGCAGAACCGCGGCCCGCAGCCTTATGGCGTAAGTCGTCTGAGCTATGAACTTCATATAGACTTTTACGTCTGACACCTTGCACCAGCTTCATCTGAAAAATTGGTATCACGCAGTAGCATCATAATGGAGGCAAAACCCAAGCTCATTGAATGAAGCCTAGAAGCCTTCGGGGATACCCCGCAATCGATGAAATTGTATGAGCATGAGATGAACCATAGACACACGAACTTCAGAGAGTTACGCCATAAGGCTGCTGGTCGTGGGTTGGCAACGTGTTCGAATTCCGAATGTCTAGCAGTTGGGTTCCTTGGGGTATCTTCGCTGCTGGACAGCAGAGAGGATGGTCTCCATGAAGGACAACACGGTATTTGACAAGGTAGTCCAATTAATCTAGAAACATGTCTCAAGTTGAACCCATTTCAACAAAAACGTTTGACAATATCAGAATTTTATATTTCCAGCAGTTGTATTTTATAAACTCAATTTTGAGTTAAAAAGTCAGCATTTGACTATTAGGTACGTCACATGCAAGTATTTCATAGAACTCGTGCACAAAATTACCGTTTTGACAGTTCTTAAAAAGTACCTATTTTGACTAGTAGTCAAATAGGGTATTGCAGGTGCGTCGGCTTAACAAATTTTAATATTTCAAATTCATTTGACACGTGAAAATTAACATAAGAAGAGGTTAGCATTATGACTATTGCGTTTTCAAGGCATTCTTTTTCAAAATAAACGGTCAAGTACGAGTAGGATTCGTGCACGAAGAGTTCCGTACGCACAATGAAGGTATTCAAGTTGCAAGAGGATTAGGTTCATCTTTAAATTGCCGGTGTGTTTATATAGAAAAATGTAGTTTAAAAATGCCTTCTTTCATATTTTATGCAGAGGCATTTATATTTTTATATACTATTGAAATACATTGAACCTCCCCTATTTAAACCATACATTTTTCAATATTTTTAGTGTATTGCAAGTAAAGAAAGACCTATAATGTATTTTTTTCAAAAATGTTGGGTTACTAGTTTCAAGCAAAGCTTGGGCAAATATGCTTTCGTATGTCTGGATTTCTCTCCGGATGTTCCCCTCTACTGGTCGCATCAACTTTTCTCGTAAAATGTTGTGAGCAGGTTCGATATTTATGTCTTTATTCGTCGATGCAGTTTTTCTTTTCAAAATGGCCGAGATTTGGGGTTGAAAATGTAAAAAGAAACAAATCAGCCTAAACGGAATGACAGATTTAAAAAAAATTGTTGTCGTTGTATTTGTACAGACTATAAAAGTGACATAATTTTAGTGAAACGCTAAAAGGTTGGATTTTAGATCACAAATGTCGTTTACAAAGTTATTACTGTCATACTCCATGTTTATCCATGATTCCACTTGTTTATCCGATAAACTCCTAGGGGTCGGAGGTGTGGGGTAAGGGATTTAAAAAAAAAAAAAACGGTCAAGTGCGAGTCTTAATCGCGCACGAAGGGTTCCGTACCACCGTTCAATGGAAGCGATGGTGTGGAGTGAATAGTTTGGATTTTACACAGCAAAATATTGTTTACAAAATTATTGGTGCGGTTACTTTCAAACTCCATGTACGTAACCAGGTGCATCCATAAGTTTGTATGTGGTATTGAAAGAATTGTTGTATGGGAGCCCCCTTAAATATTTCTTTTATCCTGTTTTTTAGTATTTGTTGTTATAGCGGCAACATAAATACATCATCTGTGAAATTTTCAACTGTCTAACTATCACGGTTCGTGAGATACAGCCTGGTGACAGACGGACGGACGGACAGCGGAGTCTTAGTAATAGGGTCCCGTTTGGAACCCTTCGGGTACGGAACCCTAAAAAACGGTCAAGTACGAGTAGGACATCGGACCCGCACATGAAGGGTTCCATACCATTGAACATAGAAAAACGTAAAACGACAGTCTTTTGTACGAGTAAATATACCTATTTCATTTTTAATAATAAAATATTAAATACTGGGTAGGACTACATTCAAGACCGTACATCAAAACATTGAAAAATAATTTTTGTATGTAGTATGTATGCATTAAACTATGTGCTCAAGGTAACGAAACTTTTTGCTCATTGAAAACGGAAGTGAAAAGAAATTGAGTAACTTATTTACAGAAATAAAATCAATTATGATACAAAAACTTAATACTATTATTTATCATAATTTGAATGAGCAATTATTAATCACATAATGACAAAGAACTAAGCACTAAACTCAATATCTGCTATTAAAAATGCTTTCCGATAAGATCGGGAGAGTCCATTATTCACCAATAAACAAATAAAACAAAATGGCTAAAAAAATGGCCATATCAATAATTTCTGATTTTTTTTTATGTTTCGTTATTTGTTGCTGTTGCGGCAACAGAAATGCACATTCTGTGAAAATTTCCGCTCTCTACCTATTTCATTTCATCCGATAGAGCCCGGTGACGGACGGACGGACAGACAGACGGACAGCGGAGGCTTAGTAATAGGGTCCCGTTTGGCACCCTTCGGGTACGGAACCCTAACAAAGCAAATTTTCAGTGGTGCTTGCGAGATCTACAGCTCACAGAGGGACTAGCATTACTTTTACACACCTAGCACATACATACGAGTGATTCTTAATAAAAAATATTTCCTATAATTGTTGCGCTTTTCCTATTTAAGGCACGGAACCCTAAAAATATCTAAGCACTTAGGTAACTTCTAAACAGCAAGCTTTTAAGGAGGTGCTGAGTATGGGATGGTGTGGGTGAAAACGTTAAAAAGTTCAAATTTCTTAATTTTCTCTAAATACGTTGCATATCCTTCAGAATCGTGTTTTTTTGCCTCTTCTCTACATCGGACTAATGTGGGAGAAGTAGGGCGAAGATTTCTTGTAAATATAGGCTGTGTTTATAATAATAATAATACCTTGGACACTAATAACACACATTGATCTAGCCCCAAACTAGGATTCCATGTATCTTGGGTACTAGACAACGATACACATACTTATATAGATAAATATTATACTTAGATAGATAAACAACCATGACTAGGGTACAAACATCCAAACATTTGCTCCTACCGGGACTCGAACCCGGGACCCTTGGCTTCGTAGGCACGGTCGCTACCGACTCGGCCATTCGGGTCAACGTATCTAGTACAAATATTACATATTAACAATGTTAAATCCTAACAACTCTCTGGATCCCAAACGCGGATAGGGGACCTGGTCGACCCTGGAAGCGCTGGAGTGACGAATTGAGGTACCAGGACAACAGCTGGTGGGGGGTAGCCCAGGGGCGTGAAGGGTGGGGGAGGGGAGGAGAGGGAGCAGCAGCACCAGCAGTGGGATGATGTAGGCTAATAATAATGACGACCCGAATGGCCGAGTCGGCAGTGACCCTGCCTACGAAAGCAAGGGTCCCGGGTTCGAGTCCCGGTGGGGGCAAATATTTGTTTGATGAGAACGGATGTTTGTACCCTAGTCTTATTATATTATATAATGTCTTTATTACTGTAGATATTTACATATACTTAGCAATCGTCATTTTTTGCCACTTCACATTGGACCACTGTGGGAGAAGAAGGGCGTAGAAACTCACACAGATTTATTTTTAGATCTCTTTTTAAAAATTGCTTATGCTTAACTAATACAAAATATAATATTTAGTCATTATCATAATTGATAAGATAAATAATTACAAAATTATTAACAGCAAGGTCTGTGTTGAGCCAGTTTAACATGGTTTTTAAATTGCTCAAATGGCAATTTCAAGATCTCCAGAGGTATCTTGTTGTAGTAGAGAATGCATTGACCCTTGAAAGAATTGCTAACCTTCGCGAGTCTAAGCCGGGGCGCAAGTAGTCTGTGATTATTTCTTAGGTTAACATTACAGCTATCGCTAAGTTTGGGAAATTTTGTAAGGTCCTTGCGTACATACACAGTCAGGTCATAAGTTCTGTCACACAATAAAAACTTTTGAATTTAGAACGCTGGCCACAAAAAAGTTTATTGAATTCGAATTTCGAATTTTTCATGAAAATAAAAATGTGTACTTTTTAGAATTTTCCTCATTTTTAAATATGGAGTGGACACTTAAATAAGACCGTGTCGCAGTTATTGCGTTGCATCGTTGCGGTTACGCGCCAATTCAGATTTTCGACTTACTGAAAAATTTGAATATAACCAAAAGATCTGTTTATCGTACCATAAATCGATACAATGAAGACTCTAGTGTAGATGACAGGTCTAGAAGTGGTCGCCCTCGCTCTGTTAGGACTCCAGCAGTGATAAAAGCTGTGAAGGCGCGAATTCAAAGAAATCCCATACGTAAGCAGAAACTGTTGGCCCTTCAGATGGGGTTAAGCAGGACCACGGTGAAAAGGGTGTTAAATGAAGACTTAGGGCTTAGGGCATATCGAAGAAAAACAGGACATCGTTTGGACTCTCGTTTAATGGACCTGAGACTGAAGAGATGTCGCGCTTTGTTGAAGCGGTACGCGGGAAAAAAGCATCGGGAAATTATTTTTTCGGATGAAAATTTTTTCACCGTGGAAGAGAGCTACAACAAACAAAATGATAAGGTGTACGCACACAGCAGTGAAGAAGCGAGCAACCGTATTCCGCGTGTCCAACGAGGTCATTTTCCATCCTCGCTCATTATTTTGGTTGGGAGTCTCTTATTGGGGCTTAACTGAGGTACATTTTTGTGAGAAAGGCGTAAAAACGAATGCAGTTGTGTATCAAAATACAGTCCTCAAGAACCTTGTGGAACCTGTTTCTTATACCATGTTTAATAACAGGCACTGGGTATTCCAACAAGATTCTGCGCCAGCTCATAGAGCGAATAGCACACAAGACTGGCTGGCGGCGCGTGAAATCGACTTCATCCGGCACGAAGACTGGCACTCCTCCAGTCCAGATTTGAGTTCGCTAGATTACAAGATATGGCAACACTTGGAGGAAAAGGCCTGCTCAAAGCCTCATCCTGGTTTGGAGTCACTCAAGGCATCCTTGATTAAGGCAGCCGCCGATATTGACATGGACCTCGTTCATGCTGCGATAGACGACTGGCCGCGCAGAATAAAGGCCTGTATTAAAAATCGCGGGGGTCATTTTGAATAAACTTTATAACCATAAGAATCTATGTTTTATTAAGTTCATTTTGCTGTATTAATGTTTACATAAATAATAAACATATCTAAATTATTTCATATTGCACATGTGACAGAACTTATGACCTGACTATGTACATTATATTTTCGAAAATAAATTGACTAGCTACAGTTAGTATGTCAATTTCTTTAAAAAGCTGTCTTAAGGAGTCTGTGCGTTTTAAATTATAAATTGCTCGAATAGCTCTTTTCTGTAAAATAAAAATAGTTTGAATATCCGCTGCTTTCCCCCACAACAAGATACCAAAGGACATGACACTATGAAAGTAACTAAAATATACTAGCCTAGATGTAGCCACATCCGTGTTTTGTCTGATGTTCCTAACAGCGTAAGTCGCAGAACTTAATTTACCAGCCAATTTTTCTATGTGGGGTCCCCACTGCAATTTGTTATCAATGGTTATTCCAAGAAACTTCGTATCATTTACTAATTCTAACGTATTGCTGTCCAAGACTAAACTGGTCCCAACTTGCCTGACATTTGGAAGTGAGAATTTGATACATTTGGTTTTACCAGCATTTAACAATAAATTGTTAACTGTTATCTAAGTATAATATTTAACTATATAAGTATGTGTATCGTTGTCTAGTACCTAAGATACAGGGAATCCTAGTTTGGGGCTAGATCAATGTGTGTAAATAGTGTCCAAAGTATTAAGGTATTATAATAATAATCATCATGTTAAATAACATGAGGGAATAAATAATTACAAAATTAGTAGGCGATTCCTGTGTTGAGTTAGACTCACCATAACAGTAGAGATATATTTTATAGCAAAATTGATAAAATTATTGATAAAACAATAACAGTTTTGTTATAAATACAGTTGATCAACTTCGTCTAATACAGACGCCCACTAAGAGTAATTTAAACTTGAATAGCATAAAATTTTAATATCATATCTCTAAATAAAACTATTTTAACCCCTTAGCTAACAGTGGCCATTGAAAATATGGTGGCATATATATATATATATGCCACCATATTTTCAACCTTATCGCTTGGTTTAAAAAAAAATACATTGTACATTTACATACAGGCACATAGATTGCTTCTGGCCCCACACTAGGATACCCTATGTCGTGGGAACCAAGAACAGCGACGTCACACACATAAAAAAATCCAAGACCAGGGTTTTTCTTTCTGTACCCCGAGCTGGGGATCGAACCCGGGACCTGTCGCATGGTAGGCGGAGCCACAACCGCTGCGCCGCAGAGGTCGTCCTTAAAGATCGAAACTGAAGAACATTCTGCAAGCCTCTGCCAGCCGAGGGGTTAAACCCCCGAAAGTCTGTTTGCCTTCTTTGTCTCGTCAAATTAGCCTTACTTTATCCCATCAGTATTATATTAGTAAATAAATTTCAAATACGCAAGTCAACATTCATGCCTTATCAATTATTATAATAATTAATACAATTATAATAGGTATACCTATATACAAGTACATTAAAATATAAAACACCTATAATTTGTAAAGTGCACATAAGCAAAATTAATAAAACCTGTGTAGGTATTTCTGTTTTAGGAGATCAAGCTGTCACCAAAGTATTCCTGCTCCATCTTCGCATTGAAAAGCCCTGACATGTTTTCTCGTGCCTCTTACCCATATCCCATATCCCATACTATATCCCATACTATAACTAGAGAGAGAGATATATATATATATATCTCTCTCTCTAGTTATAGTATCTGCGCTTATGATTTTAATCGCAATCCCGGTCTCTGTCTAACATTGTCTCTGTCTAACTCTCATCAAACCACCCTTTGAAGGGAAGTTTAGAATGTCTCTGTTAATTTAAAATCAATATTAGGAGAAAGCTGGTCTCATTGAGAACCAGTGATTTTGCTAATTTAATAAGTTAAGTTTTTTATTCTTGAGGAAAGCTCCATATTCCACAGCTCCGGCGATGGGCTAGCCCCCAGTGATTGTGGTATGGGAAATAGTGTGACGTTAAGTTTATGTAATGTTCAGCAAATAATATGCTATGCGTAATATAATAATAGCTCATTAATGTCCCTACCGAGAGGCACGGATACGAGTAAGATTGAGCCATACTCCACCACGCTGGCTCAGTGCGGGTTGGTGGAGGGGTGTCGGGCTTGTGGGCAACCCGACTGTCAGAAGTTATCAAGCTGCCCTATTATGTCCTCTGACACAGCTTCACGATTACTGCCACCGAGTAGCGCTAGTAGCCGGGACCTACAGCTTAAGGGATTAAATATGGCCAGAAATGCATCTTTAGCTTCAATTCTAGGCTAAACTAGACAACATTAAAATTAAGGATAAATGTATGTTATAAAAGGTCTATTAGAGATAAGAATGGACTTTTAAAATTACCGGATATCTGTTATATTTAATACTTAAAAATATTTTTCGCAATGCATTATTATTCAACTAAATGAACAAGCGCTCGGAGACGAAATTAGTTTCCTATATGAAACTTACCCGAAAAAATAGGTAAAAAAATGGCACATTTTTGGTTGTTTTATTATATTTTTAATGTTATTATTACAGGAGTTTAGTAATATTTTCTATAATTTTCTTCGGAGCTCGGGTTCCCCCGCGGGGCTCTGCGCGGGAGCATGGGTCAGTCTGCTTCGACGCGATGCGATGGGTATTTGTTTTCTTTGTCTAATTCTCAATTCCATCGGCCTTTGTTCAGCCCTTAAGGAGATACGAAAAAAAATGTTTTTTTTTTAATCCATTCACTCCACCATGAAGTCATCTACAGATTTGATTTTGGGTTAACGTTTATTGAGTATTTGATTAAGATTTTCCGTAAAGGGAATCGCGATTGGATGAAATTTTCTCGATAGAACTTAATTACGGAAACGACTCTAAATTGTTTTATTTTTTCCTGTAATTCTGAAATCCTAACTAATTTAATTGTGAAACTGCGTTCAAAATGTAGATATGTATTCGCAAAATCTCCTTAAAACTCTTTTTAACAAAATAGCGTAGTTTTTTTTTAAACAATTTTTCTGTGGTTTAGCGCTACATTTTTAATTTTTTTCGCGATTCCGTCCCCCTTACACTGCGGGTCTTTCCGCCTGGAGTAACGGAGACCTTTGCACGGACGAGGTAGCGCCTCTGAAACACGGAAGCGCCCGAAACGAATGACACATAGAAACGGACACCCATCCAGTACCCGTCTCGGCTAGATGTTGTTATCAGATCGTTTCGAAATTAAAAATAGTTTTTTCAACAAAATCAGTACAGTACATGCTTATCACACAAAACTATCAATATTATGTCGTTGAAGAAGCAATTAAAACTTATAATTATTTGCACAGCCGACGCATATTCATACAATATGGTATTTGACGAGGTAGTCCATAAATAATAAATCTAGAAACGTGTCTCAAGCTGAACTGAACTGAACTATTTCAACAAAAACGTTTAAAAATATATGAATTGAATATTTCCAGCAGTTGCATTTCATAAACTCAATTTTGCGCAAAAAAGACAGCATTGAACTATGACGTCACATGCTAGTATTTTGTAGAATTCGCTAACAAAATTACCGTTTTGACTGTTCCTCAAAAGTATCGAAGTATTTTGACTGGCACTCAAATGTCGTATTAAGGATCTGCAATCGATGAAAGGATACCAGCACAGCTAATGATCACAGAACTTGATATGTGAGCGTTGATTTTAAGCCAGCACCTACTTACAATAATTAGTTATATATGTCACCGTTAGTTGATAAACTATCGCGTTAGTTGATCAACTATCGATAGATAGAAAACCACACCGACAGGGTTTAGAATTTACGTTTCTTTTGTTCTTACATATCAACCTAACACGAAGAATAGTCTTCGTGTTAGGTTGACATGTAAGAAATTGCTTCGCTGCGCTCGCCCCTCTAGTCTTCACCTAAGCTACCACAGTGTTTGCCCTGGTATTTCGTTTGCAATTCAAGTTTAAACCAGTTTACTATTTAACGGTTTTAACCGTTAGTTTATCAACTAACGCGTCATATAGTAAGCAGTGCGCTACAGTTTACTATCTCTCGATAGTTGACCAACTAACGAAAAAAATACGTTAGTTCATCAACTAACGGTTTTGACAATCCTACGGCGACATATTTATTCCTACCTACCGATAACCATCAGTTATATTTTTTTTTTTTTTTTTTACCTTGGACACCTTTTACACACATTGATCTAGCCCCAAACTAGGATTCCCTGTATCTTGGGTACTAGACAACGATACACATACTTATATAGAGAAATATTATACTTAGATAGATAAACAACCATGACTAGGGTACAAACATCCGTTCTCATCAAACAAACATTTGCCCCCACCGGGACTCGAACCCGGGACCCTTGGTTTCGTAGGCAGCGTCACTACCGAGTGGGCCATTCGGGTCGTCAAATACCTATCTGTAATAAACATTCCTCGATTTTTTTAATCATTCTCATCATTTTGACAAGTGTTACATTGATTACACCCTTTCATGATGATATTACATCTACTATGTGTTTAATTATGAAATTATTTGAGGAAAGTCTTGACTTTCAAGTGACCGAATTTCAGTTATATTTCGATCGTAGTCAAAGAATTATGAGGTTGATTATTGAAAAAAAAACAATAAAAATACTCTTTATATCTTTTATTTATATCCCTCGATGGTAAAAGAGGACCTACTATGTCTGTCTGTGTCTGTAGCAACCTAGTGCACAAACGCGTTTAAACGCTTATTTGGCAGTAAGGCAAATATTATTGGGATAATATTAGTACTGCTAATCAGCAGCAAAAGTAATATCAGCTCCTCTGGTACCACAATGCAGACTATACATTGAGGATAGGCAGAAGGAGCCCTCGAATATGTTCCATCGTCAAAGAATGAATGATATTTATTTATCTCTGATCGCTCTTTAGAAGACCGAATAGTAGTTTATGTGACTGCCACATAATGGAGGGCATTAATACTCGAGAGTGGGTTTATGAAACAAGCCGAAGGCGGGTTTTATAATATAATCACTGGAGAGTTTTAATGCCTAATTAAGTACAGTTACATACACTAGTTTATCTACACACATATCATAAGCTCTCTTTGATGTGTTCAGAAACCGCATGTTCGACCGGCATGGTGGCATTGATAATTGCTCTGCAGTTGTTTAGCTTGTTCTGTAGTATTAACTTCACAGACAAACTAGGGGCGGCACGCAGGCGGGCGTCGGCGTTCGTTTGAATGTCATAATTTGACAAATTTTTGGTATATTATTGAAAATGAAGAGAGAAATGAGTTTTTACCAAGAAGTTTATCATTATGCTGGTCGTAACGTGTGGTTTTTGGACGCAGTAAAGAGGGTTTATGATACGTGTGTAGATAAATATTTTTATTTTATCGTCTTATAGAAAATCTTCATAAAATAAATTGCCTCTTAGCTTCTCGGGAATTTTAATGTTAACGGTATGAGGAAAATTTGTAGTTGCCAAATTGTTCTCTTTAAGTCTCCATCTGCATAATGTCGGTTTGATCTGTTTTGAAATCTGGAATTTCCTCTATAATATATATTGTTCTTTGTATCAACGGAGCTATACAAACCTCGTATATTTGCTGGAGTGGTCTAAAATTTGCCTTTGCACTGTCTTTTACTTTTTATAATCAATAAAAAAAACGTTTTTTGCAGAATAGTCGACACAGTTATGGGTAGTTTTGGCAATAAATACATATTTTCGAACATCTCCAACTAGACATTCCATTATTTACATTGTTCCGGTTAAATCTGTACTTATAGTCTTTGCAAAGCCGGCCTCTGTGGCGCAGCGGTTGTGGCTCTGCCTACCATGCGAGAGGTCCCGGGTTCGATCCCCGATTGGGGGGTAAAGAAAAGAAAAAAAAAAAAAAATAAAAAAAAACTCCCCAGGTCTTGGATGTTTATATGTGAGTGACGTCGCTGTTTCCGGTTACCACGACACAGGGTATCCTAGTGTGGGGCCAGAAGCAATGTATGTGCCTGTATGTAAATGTTTATTATTTATTGTTTATTAAAGCAAAAGTTTACTATTTCTTTCACTGTCTATACAATTTAAATCGGACATTATTCTATAATTATTAAATAAGATTCTGATATGAAAGAGAAATGATATAAAAATCAATCCATAACCACATGACATCGTCAGGTCAATGTCATGTAGATTACATTACATTAACAGAACGTTCCGAATCGCACCATAATCGATTATAGCGTCTGCGAGGTCGTTCCGAATGTGATTTAGCGTGACAACGGTAGCTCAAAATGGTTGATATGACGTCACGAATGACATCATTAACGCCATAATGTTGTGGTATCATCGCCCATGCTTCTGAGCGTCAGCACTGAGCAAGCCGTCAAAAGTGACAGCTGTCACGCTGGCAGCCGACACTCAAACTTAGAACAGGGAGGCCGTTGTCACGTCCGAAGGAGACACTTGAAACCCACAGCCCTTCACGTCCTCCCGGGTGGTGCTAAGCAGCAACAAATCAACACTAAAGCTACCGGTGCTCATGCGCAGCAAATACCGCCAACGTTGCCCAGCGCTCTTAATTCGTGGCGCGAGGTATGCGACGTAGGATTTTCGCCGTGGCCACCGCTTTATACCACACGTTTGGCGAGTAGTGAAATATAACGGCTCTCAACACCCGCTCGTGCGAGACCTGGCGCCATACCACGCGCGCCCGCCTGACCGTCGCCGCCTACCCCGAGACCTGGTTGCCGAGCCGGCAACACCCCGGGATTGAGGCCACACAACCCGACGAACACCTCAGCCACCCAATGACCTGGCCGTAGTCACGGCCAGCGGAAGACTCCGCGGAAGGGGGCCATTGCCCCGGGACCGCAACCCCGCACCCTGGAAGGGGTGTGAGAAGATCACCAAGCAAGTAGTGAAATATGTTTAGGTATCCTGCTTGTGACCAGTTGGAACTGTGTGACGGTGTGACGAATAGGAACAGATTTGCAGTGTGACCAATAGCAACAAAAGTAAAATTTGACTTAATGGAACTAAATTTAAATGTGACGGATTAAAACAAATAATATTGCAATTGAGTTGATGCCTAAATCTTAACTCAATTACCGGAACTGGATTAAATATCGAAACTTCACTATATTAATATAATAAAGAGCATGGAATATTTGTGGCATCATACATTCACAACACCACATAATATACCTTAGACCTTGGACACTATTTGCACACATTGATCTAGCTCCAAACTAGGATTCCCTGTATCTTGGGTACTAGACAACGATACACATACATAAATAGATAAATATTATACTTAGATAGATAAACAACCATGACTAGGGACAAACATTCGTTCTCATCAAACAAATATTTGCCCCCCCCGGGACTCGAACCCGGGACCGTTGGCTTCGTAGGCAGGGTCACTGCCGACTCTGCCATTCGGGTCGTCAGTATATATAAATAAAGATATAAAATAAATATTTAAATAATCTTAGCAGCTGACCTTTACAACCATTTTTATAGTTCGAGAGGTGAAAATTTCACAGAATGTGCATTTCTGTCGCCGCAACAGCAACAAACTAGTGGCCCTGTGGGCAGTACGAAGCGATGTG
Source organism: Argyresthia goedartella (assembly GCA_949825045.1). Classification (NCBI taxonomy): domain Eukaryota; kingdom Metazoa; phylum Arthropoda; class Insecta; order Lepidoptera; family Argyresthiidae; genus Argyresthia; species Argyresthia goedartella. Next base: position 1,257,587 of record OX463811.1, on the reverse strand, counting down.
TAAGATAGTGGCCCTGTGGGCAGTACGAAGCGATGTGTAAGATAGTGGCCCTGTGGGCAGTACGAAGCGATGTGTAAGATAGTGGCCCTGTGGGCAGTACGAAGCGATGTGTAATATAGTGGCCCTGTGGACAGTACGATGCGATGTGTAAGATAATGGCCCTGTGGGCAGTACGAAGCGATGTGTAAGATAGTGGCCCTGTGGGCAGTACGAAGCGATGTGTAAGATAGTGGCCCTGTGGGCAGTACGAAGCGATGTGTAAGATAGTGGCCCTGTGGGCAGTACGAAGCGATGTGTAAGATAGTGGCCCTGTAGGCAGTACGAAGCGATGTGTAAGATAGTGACCCTGTGGGCAGTACGAAGCGATGTGTAAGATAGTGGCCCTGTGGGCAGTACGAAGCGATGTGTAAGATAATGGCCCTGTGGGCAGTACGAAGCGATGTGTAAGATAGTGGCCCTGTGGGCAGTACGAAGCGATGTGTAAGATAGTGGCCCTGTGGGCAGTACGAAGCGATGTGTAAGATAGTGGCCCTGTGGGCAGTACGAAGCGATGTGTAAGATAGTGGCCCTGTGGGCAGTACGAAGCGATGTGTAAGATAGTGACCCTGTGGGCAGTACGAAGCGATGTGTAAGATAGTGGCCCTGTGGGCAGTACGAAGCGATGTGTAAGATAATGGCCCTGTGGGCAGTACGAAGCGATGTGTAAGATAGTGGCCCTGTGGGCAGTACGAAGCGATGTGTAAGATAGTGGCCCTGTGGGCAGTACGAAGCGATGTGTAAGATAGTGGCCCTGTGGGCAGTACGAAGCGATGTGTAAGATAGTGGCCCTGTGGGCAGTACGAAGCGATGTATAAGATAGTGGCCCTGTGGGCAGTACGAAGCGATGTATAAGATAGTGGCCCTGTGGGCAGTACGAAGCGATGTGTAAGATAATGGCCCTGTGGGCAGTACGAAGCGATGTGTAAGATAGTGGCCCTGTGGGCAGTACGAAGCGATGTGTAAGATAGTGGCCCTGTGGGCAGTACGAAGCGATGTGTAAGATAGTGGCCCTGTGGGCAGTACGAAGCGATGTGTAAGATAGTGGCCCTGTGGGCAGTACGAAGCGATGTGTAAGATAGTGGCCCTGTGGGCAGTACGAAGCGATGTGTAAGATAGGATAATAGAAAATTCCTGAAGATGAGCTGAAGCTTCCTCTCACACTTTAAAATGGGTTCTGGCAGAGTTACACTTACAAGCGTTGCAGTTATCTGCAACACATGCTGAGCCAGGGCCTCATTGTAAATTAGCACATGTATAGTTTCTTTCTATCTTTTATATCTTAACACGTTAAACGTAGGTCACCGTTGACCTCACCCAGACTAAAAAACGATAAGAAAAAAACTTTTTCGAAAATTGGCGTTAAAAGTGTTAAGTTTTGTTAGAATCTATATTGCTTGTATTTGTGTGTATTCTTACAGTGAATAAATGGATTATGTATCTATCTATCTATCAGTAAACCTCACTAACAGGGGGGACTGTGTACCAATTTATGGGTAAGTATTTTAGATTTAATCAAAATCAAGTAGTAAAGTAGCTGCACCAATAACTTTGTAAATTACATTTGCGATTTAAAATACAATCTATTGACTTTTCACGAAAATAGTTTTAGCTAATTTCACTCACTCTCATGGTCTGTATAGATCCTCTCCGTCTCCTACTTCGAGGAGTCCAAACTTGGTATGCTTTGAAAATATTTCTTATATTTTTAGAAAACAGGCGGCCGAAAGGTAATGGCGTAGTATATTTTTGGAACTGGCTCATGAATCCCTTTAATTTGATACCCCACACGACAGGTTTCAGAAAAAAATAAAATAAAAAAACATACAAAAAAATTATGACGTCATAACTCCCCCCCCAACTCCTAAGGGGAAAATCGAGAAAAGTTCTCGACAAAAAATATTTTATTTCAAGGAACACGTGTGCCGAGTTTTGTGAGGATCGCTTGAAAACTGTCACACATAGAGACTTAGAGACAGACGAAAGCAAAATCGGCCTCTTTTGCTTTGCTCGCGCGGTCAATAATGCACTACACGCAATTTTTTTAATTAAAGGGTATTCCATACAAGCGACTGTTTTTTTTAAATCGAATCGATGTATTGGGAATTGGATGAATTGGGAATTGGATGAATTGGGAATTGGATGAATTGGGAATTGGATGAAATGGGAATTGGATGAATTTAGAAATTTGATGAAAATGGGAGTTGGTTGAAACGAACCTACCCCATTCTGAGAAGCCCTCAAACGTCCGCCATGCTGGCTGTCGCAGCGCCCCCTGGTGGTAGACAACCGTAAAACATATCTAAAAACCTGCTCTGTAGTTATGTGCAAAAAAACAGCATCGAAATAACATAAACTTAAACATTTATATAAAGGCACATAAATTCCTAGTGTGAGGCCAGACATAATACTAATACTAATACATAATACCTCACACATAATGAATGACAGCAACAGCGACATCACATACATTATATTTCAGACAAAGCACGGATGTGGCTACATCTAGGCTAGTATATTTTAGTTACTCTCATAGTGTCATGTCCTATGGTATCTTGTTGTGGGAGAAAGCAGCGGATATTCAAACTATTTTTATTTTACAGAAACGAGCTATTCGAGCAATTTATAATTTAAAACGCACTGACTCCTTAAGAGAGCTTTTTAAAGAAATTGACATACTAACTGTAGCTAGTCAATTTATTTTCGAAAACAATGTATGTACGCAAGAACCTTACAATATTTGCTAAACTTAGCGATAGCTGTAATGTTAACCTAAGAAATAATCACAGACTACTTGCACCCCGGTTTAGACTCGCGAAGGTTAGCAATTATTTCAAGGATCAATATGAAATTGCCATTTGTGCAATTTAAAAACCACGTTAAAGCGACTTTGTCGAAAAAGGGATATAACAATGTTAAAGATTACTTAAATGACAGGACTGTATGGGGTTAATCTGGCTCAACACAGACCTTGCTGTTAATAGTTTTGTAATTATTTATTCCTACTTATTAATTATGATATTATAAAATTTGTATTAGTTAAGCACAAGCAATTTTTAAAAGAGATTTAAAAATCAATCTGTGGGAGTTTCTACGCCCTTCTTCTCCCACAGTGGTCCAATGTAGAGAAGTGGCAAAAAATGACGATTGCTAATTATATGTAAATATCTACAGTAATAAAGACATTTGGAATTTGAATTTGGAATTTATAAACATCCAAGACCTGGGGTTTCATTTTTCTGTATCCCCAGCCGGGGATCGAACCCGGGACCTCTCGCATGGCAGGCAGAACCACGCAGCGCCAAAGAGGTCGACAAATCAGTCCAGTACTTTTCCAGGAAAATGGTAACGGACACACTTACATCCACCAAACAACGTCGCCTTCGACCCGCCCCGTCCGTCGTAGGTAACAATTACAATAAATTTTTTTTTCATTCAAGCACATAAAAATTTTTTAATACACCTTATTACGTACATGGAGTATGAAAATGGCCGCATCAACAACTTTGGAATCTATAATAATATTACCTTGGACACTATTTACACACATTGATCTAGCCCCAAACTAGGATTCCCTGTATCTTGGATGCTAGACAACGATACACATACTTATATAGATCAATATTATACTTAGATAGATAAACAACCATGACTAGGGTACAAACATCCGTTCTCATCAAACAAATATTTGCCCCCACCGGGACTCGAACCCGGGACCCTTGGTTTCTTAGGCAGGGTCACTGCCGACTCGGCCATTGGGGTCGTCAGTACATAATAAATAAAGTTATAAAATAAATATTAAAATATGCTTAGTAGCTGACCTTTACAACCATTGTTAGAGCTCTGTACCCGAAGGGTGTCAAACGGGACCCTAAGCCTCCACTGTCCGTCTGTCCGTCCGTCCGTCGGTCCCTCGTCCGTCTCTCCGTCCGTTACCGCGCTCTATCGGTTCAACCGAAATAGGAAGAGAGCTGAAATGTTCTCAGACTGTGCATTTCTGTTGCCGCAACAGCAAAAAATAACGAAACATACCGATTTTCAAGAATTAAATGAAGCACCCATAGAAGAAATTATTGGTATGGTCATTTTCTTAGCCATTTTGTTTTATTTGTTTACTACAGGTATTGTACTATTTGTGTATTCTTCATATTCATATTCATATTCTTTATTGCACAGAAAACATAGATAAACAGACAGTTACAATAAATTTTATAGGCAAAGGCGAGCTTATCTCTAAAAAGAGATTTCTTCCAGCAAACCTAGGCAAGACAGGAGTGTATATGAAAAAGGACAGTCCTAGTGCGCAGTAAAACTTTATACATACGTACGAAAATTACTTTTAAAATATAAATAAAATATACCTAATAAAAATATAGAAAGAAAGAAAGAAAGAAAGAAAGAAAGAAAGAAAGAAACATTTATTATAAAGACAGTGAACACACTACAATTACAACAAAGAAACAAAACACAGAGATAAATAGTTGCATTGACACATGATATAAAATGAAATGACAGTCGTGGTGTGTCACTGTCATTATAAATGGCGTCTGACTCAGCATTATGTTGAAGGCCAGGCCTTCAACGCTGATTTTCAGTCAGCGCCAAGTGTTACCTCGCGAGCGCCCCAGACCGCGGCGTGGTACAATCCATAAATACATAAATATAAAGAATATATAAAAAATAGGTAACAATAATGGTAAATATAGATATGGCTGTTTTATATGACACATACAAAAAGTTAAATAAATAAACATGGCCCGCGCTTTTCAATCCCTCTTTTCATTAAATTTAAGTGTTGGGTTTTCGGTCCCACTGACAATGAGCGACCACAGACTCAAGTCTTATTGCGGCGTGAGGTTGGTACGGAGGGGAAGAGTAGTCTCTGCTGATCTAGCAAATGTGCCCTGAGTTTCCGCCCAAAGGCACACCTACTAGCCGCTTCACGGACTGGAGGGGGAATATCATTCCAACACTTAGATGCCGCAAATCTGAAACTCCCGCGGAAAGTCGCCGTTCGATGCGCTGCTTGTGCACGCCACGTAGCCTGGTCGCCCATTTTATCTTGGTGTACAAGTAGGGTGGGGTTTGCGTGTGTATTACACCAAAGAGTAGTTTGGCTAGGTGTAAATGCCGACGAGCTTCCATGTTCAGAAGTTTAGCTGCATCCAAGTATGGGGTGATATGGGATCTAGGAGGGATTTTAAAACAAAAACGTATACATGCGTTTTGCACACGTTGAATTAACCTTTTCGACCGACCAAGTATACAGCTACCATATACGACATCACAGTAGTTTAATCTAGATAATATCAATGATTCACTTAGCCTGACACGCAAATCACTGCTAAGGTAATCACGTATATTATAAAGAATTTTAAGGCGGTAGAAACAATTGCTGACTACGTTTCTGATATGATTTTCGAATCGAAGCTCACCTTCCATCAACAACCCAAGATTTTTTGCTTCTACGACCCTTTCCACTGGGTCGCCCCTGATAGCTATATCATTGAGGGCTAGGGCTTGGACAGTATTATGGATCTGACATTTTGTACCAAGGATCATGTACTTAGATTTTCTAGGGTTTAGCACTAGACAGCTTCTCTCTGACCATGACGCCACCCGCTCTAAATCGTTATTTATGGACTGGACTGCAGTGTTGATGTCGGAAGGGACGGATGATATATATAGCTGGGTATCATCTGCGTAGAGATGGCACGTGCTGCTCTCCACGACAGAAACTATCTCTGCTGTGTAAAGAATAAACAAAAGGGGGCCTAATATCGACCCTTGAGGCACACCCCTTGTTAAGCGCTTTATCGAGGAAAACAACATAGTACCATCGCTTTTTTCCAATCCAATAACCTGCGCACGGCCCGAGAGGTAGCTGTCAAACCACTTCACCGTGGTACTGTCAAAACCATAATAAGACATTTTCGATAATAAGAGGGGCGCGCTCAGACAGTCGAAAGCTCGGGAGAAATATATATATATATACTTATACTTATTGTGTATTGTAACTACATGCAATTTTGAAAATTAAAGGGGGTATCCACACAAGCGACTGTTATTTTAAAATCCCTACCCCAGCAAAATACCTTATAACATCATGTTCCATATCACCATAAATTTCGCTAGTTTTTTTTTAATGCACCTGATTACGTACATGGAGTATGAAAGCAGTTGTATGGTTCATGTCACTCTCACGGTCTTCATAAATCCAATGACAGCTCAGCTGTTAAAATCCGTCGAGCCGTTTGGGCTGTGGAAACGGTCGTTCAAGTTCAAGTTCAAGTTCAAGTTCAAAGATTTTTATTCATAATAGCACAAAAATTGAGACTTAATGAACGTCATAACATAATGAAGCAAGCATAATAAAACATTAAGTAGGTGCCTAATTATTACATAATATATAGGGTGCAGTGAACTGGTTTAATACCAGATGTCGCTGTATTGTAAAAAAAAAAATGTAGTAGGCCTTTGTGCACAAAGTGTGCTTTATACATTTTTTGAATCGTGCTTCAGTTAAGTGTAGTATTTCATTCATACATATAAAAATACGCTAGAAAAACATTACCGTCCTTCTGGTGCAGGTGGGTGGTGATACATGAAGTCACGTCTTGTGCCATACGGGTTAGGTTTTTGAAAACCCTAGTACCCTTCTAAAAGACTACAATATTATATACCACTTACACTTGCATTGAGCGCATCTCTCAAGAGATGACTCACCGGTCCGAGTTCATCAAAAGTTTTAATTAGACCATACTAATATCATCTTCATCACGCCATTTCCGTACAAGATGGCAGAGACACAGCTGCGTCCCTGTTTAGATCTCTTTTTATAGATAAGCTTGCCTTTATCCACTTTTTAGGGTCCCATACCCGAAGGGTGCCAAACGGGACCCTATTACTAAGCCTCCGCTGTCCGTCTGTCCGTCCGTCCGTCCGTCACCGGGCTCTACCGGATCAACTGAAATAGGTAGAGAGCTGAAATTTTCACAAATGTTATATTTCTATTGTCGCTATAACAACAAATAATGACAACTTTAAGAATTAACAGCAGTACATATACAAGAGATGATTTGTAGGGCTATTTTCTTAGCCATTTTGTTTCATTTATCGGAAAATATTATTTAATTGCGGGTATTGAGTTTTGTGCTTAGTTAGTTTTCAATATAAAATTAATACTTACTTGTTCATTCGAATACAAACAGACATCTCATCAAACAAATATTTGCCGCCACCGGGACTCGAACCTTGGCTTCGTAGGCAGGGTCACTGCCGACTCGGCCATTCGGGTCAGCCATTATCAAGTATTAAAAAGGTTTACTCGAACATATCGTTTTAGGTTTTACCTTGTACCATGTTAGGGGGTGCGGGTCCGACGTCCTACTCGCACTTGGCTGGTTTTTCAATGATATTTCACTTCCTGTATGATAAATGTATTCAATAAAGAAATTATGAAATGATGACTATCAATTTACTATGATATTAATGAATACTTCAATGATAAACAATTATTTACTTGCATAAACTCGCAAAACTGGGCTGGCTGGAGTTTTGTTCCCTCATAATTCTCGGAGTAGTAATCCTAAAAATCGATTACCAACAAAATTTCTTGGTTAAAAAAACTGACAATCAAGGTAAAATTCAAATAAATCACTTACTGCCGTATGTACTCAGAGTCATATAATAAACCGATACGCTGATTCCAAATTTGAATCTATTTACAAAAGCGTTTAATATGTAATCCATATAGTACTTGGTAAAAACTCATTTCTGATCTTAATATTGATACATTTTGACCATAATGTATCAATTTTCGATGACATTCAAATTTCGAACGCCGACGCCCGCCTGCGTGCCGCCCCTAGTTTGTCTGTGAAGTTGGTACTACTGAACAAGCTAAACAAGTGCAGAGCAATTATCAATGCCACCATGCCGGTCGAACATGCGGTTCCTGAACACATCAAAAAGAGCTTATGATATGTGTGTAGATAAACTAGTGTATGTAACTGTACATAATTAGGCATTAAAACTTGAGAGTGGGTTTATGAAACGAGCCGAAGCCGAGCTCGTGAAAAGCAGTAAAAAGGGTAGGGCAGTATGATGCGTGTGTAGATAAGAAATATAAGACAATTAAGTTCCTACTAACTTTTAAATAAATAACTAGTAATTAAGTTATTAAGTTGAGTCGCGTTACATCGTGTGAAATTGAAATTACACGTTGAAGACTAAATATAAACCAAGATACGCTAATAAAGTTTCTTTTTTTCTTATATTACTCCATTTTTTGTGAGGGCTAGCCCATCGCCTCAGTTATATATCCTTATTTACGTAATAACCTCTGTTATGTAAGGCATCTGTTGTTCCATCCCTTCCCCTACAGCATCTGAATACTAGTGGCCATAATACAGGTACTAGTCCATACCTGAGTAAAACTTGGCTCGCATAGAGACGTGTCGGGGAAAATGGCGTAACTTTACATTTTCTGCTTTTGAAGTAAATCTTATTAGGTGAAATTTACATACAGGCACATGTTTCTGGCCCCGGATACCCTGTGTCGTGGGAACCAGCAACAGCGACGTCACACACATATAAACATCCAAAACCTGTGGTTTTTTTCTGTATCCCCAGATCGGGGATCGAACCCGGGACCGAGCAGCACAATCGTAGCGCCACAGAAGTCGTCAATATAACCTCAAATCAGTGGTTAATCTATATTTTGCTTTTAAAAAAATGTTTATTAGTAGAGTTTTTTTTTCTGTAGCGAGTTCCGGAATATATCCGGCGGGACTGTATGGGGTTAATCTGGCTCAACACAGACCTTGCTGTTAATAGTTTTGTAATTATTTTATCCTGCTTATTAATCATAACAATTAAATGTTTCATATTTCTATTAGTTAAGAGCACAACCTATTTTTAAAAGAGATCTAAAAATCAATCTGTGGGAGTTTCTACGCCCTTCTTCTCCCACAGTGGTCCAATGTAGAGAAGAGGCAAAAAATGACGTTTGCTAAGTATATGTAAATATCTACAGTAATAAAGTACTTTGACTATTGACTATTGACTATTGGAAAACAAAACAACATTCTCCATTATTATGTGTTGTGCATTTATGTGATATTTTTTAATTCTTCATCCATATGGACAGTTAATTGTCTTCGGATCATCAGCATTTATTTTTTACGGAATTTATTTATGAATTTAGTTTATTTACTTCTTGCACGTATACAAATGTGCACACCTATTTTTTTAAATATCTGAGTTTTTTTTAGGGGTATTCAAACTCAAAAACTCCATTGCAAAAAGGCAAAAATTATAAACTTTTAGAAGTCAAACACTTACCTAAGTCTCATATACTTAGATAAACATAAAAAATAAATCAAATATGCTTAACTAAACTAATGAGCACATGACTGATTATGGTTTGAGTGTGAAAAAGGAAATCTCCCTTTCAAGTGGTGATTCATGGATAATTCTCGCACAGGAAAAGAAGCAGCAGAAAATCTACCGGTGCTCCGGAAATACGCCCGTCGGAGAAGATAGCACGAAGAAACTCTACGGGGATGTATTTTTTTAAATTTTAGTCTTTTATTTTGTTATTATAGAATGTTATTGTACAAATAATCTAAACTTATGACAACATTATTAAATTTGATATTCATTTTATGACACGTATCCATAAAAGCCAATAAGATGTCTAAAAATAACAATCCAACATAATAAATAAATAAGAACAAAGACAAGCTGTAATGAACATAAGTTATGAGAAACCAGACTGGACCAGTCCCCCCAAGCAGCGCCCGTTCACGAGTATGACTTGTGTACCAGCCATCACCACCCTCGCCATATTTGAGGGAGGGGAGCAACCCGCGCAAGACAAGCTACGTGTTTTTAGCGCGTCAGCGGCTATTACGAATTGTGGTACAATTCGATTAAAATCAGTTAACGATTCGGCCAACCTCCGAAATTGTCGTGAATTCCTCATCAAGAAATCGCGGTAATGTATTTCGTGTCATTTCCGTCTCCGGATTTAGGCGATCATATCCGAGAGAAGCCGAATCTTTAACTGATTTAAATCGTATCATACAGGGGTTAATTCGCATTCCACGTATTGCATCACATGATATCAACACCATCTATCGAGTGATATATGTTTTAATTTCTGTAAATATTGAGAAGCTGGAAGGAAATCCATAAACTTTTTAAAGCGAATGAGGGATTTTCTGAAATGTGTAATAAAAAACTAACAACCATTTTGATAGGCACATTCAGATTACGCTCTCGCGCTCATGAATGGGACCATAAAGAAAATAGGAAAAACCACTTTTGTAGCCTCGCCAAAACTCCACATAGTGTTGCAAAACCAAAATAAGTTCAAAGACGATTAAAGCTTTCTAATAAATTGAGAAAGTACTATATTACATGTCACAGAAATATAAAAGAACTTAAGTGTAACGCCATTTTACGAGCTGTTTGAAACCTGTCGAAATCAGTTATTTATAAACCCCTCATTATAACATAAGCACCAGCAATATTGTTATCATCTCGCAGAAGCTGGAAATACACTTCTCAACTGCATCGTAACGAAGTTAATATTGCATCGGATAAAAAAGAGAAAACACAGTTACGCCGTTTTGCCTTGCAAGGAAGGCTACCTACCCAACATAACCGCTTTCATACTGGATACGAAAATTCAGAGCTTCAGTCGATGTAGGAACGGAGCTTCGGGCGGTCGTGTCAAAAGCTCGTTAAGCTTATATAACACGGTTCTATATACGTATGTAGTTTCGCGCCAACGGGCCAAGTTTTTCTTTTTAATTATAGAGATTCATACTTTTTGTGCGGTTTGGTTGCATTTGTGTGTGTAGCAAGGAGGTGGAAGAGCTTTAGGTGAGTGATACTCTTTTCAAGGTTGGGAATCTTATTTCTTGTTTAATACCGTTGCAGGATTATGTTCGCTACGTGTTCAAATATTTGCCGGCAGGTTTTGCTCAATATTGGACATAATTTGGTGCAAAAATTGTATGTTTGTGTAAAATTACATAAATATAGTTAAACTTGGTATTTCTGTTTTAACCGTAATTAAAAGACTTGTATCATCTATACCCTTATCAGATGTTATCATATCAACCATAGGTCGCGATTAGTTTAGCACTTTTTCTGAGGTTTATAAACGGAACATTATATATACACTCTGTCAGATGCATTCACATGAGTAGGTGCTACATGGAGCATTTATTATTCAAAATTGTTTCACCACCAGATATTTTTATTGTCAATGAAATATCTGTAGATTTTAATCGGCTTAAAGAGTTTTTCATTTAACAGACAATAGCAATAACATATCGGGCGATATATTTTTCACTCCATAATCCGCGTCCACATATACACTATAATATGCGATCGGATTTGGCATGGAAATAGTAGACTGCTACATAAGGGCATTAATACTGGCGAGTTTCATAATAATATCACTCGAGAGTTTTAATGCCTAATTATGTATAGTTACATACACTAGTTTATCTACACACATATCATAAGCTCTCTTTGATGTGTTCAGGAACCGTATGTTTGATTGTGGCATTGATGTTATCTCTGCAGTTGTTTAGCTTGTTCTGTAGTACCAACTTCACAGACAAACTAGGGGCGGCACGCAGGCGGGTGTCGGCGTTCGAAATTTGAATGTCATAATATGTAGAAAATTTACACATTATGGTCATAATGTTCAATATTCAGATAAGAAATGAGTTTTTACCAAGTAGTTTTACATTATGCTGGTCTTAACGTGCGGTTTTTAGACGCAGTAAAGAGGGTTTATGATACGTGTGTAGATAAAATGGGTTTATCGGACAATTATAGAAAGGTCTGAGCTACTTTAATTTGGAGAAGGCTTATAACGATACTAAAATACATTTTTTATTTGATAAATAACAATATTGTGTGAACGGGATGTAAGACTGTCTTAACTCCATATTATGAGTGTTTTTAATAAATTACGCTGTAAGTCGTTAAATGTTTTCAGGATGTTTATATTCAAAGATACCTGAACTTCAATGACAAATAACAGAGTGAAAGTTTTTATTTGCACCTAATTATTATACAGACTATCATCATATTCAGCCAACATCGACCCACTGCGGGGCATAGGCCTCTTCTCTAAAGCACCAATCTCCCCGGTCCTGCGCCAATCCTGATGATATCGTCGGACCCTCGGGCTGGCGGTCTGCCCTCTGGCCTTGTCGCCCCCTATGCAACAGACAACACAAAAATATTCAACATATTTACCCGGTTCTCTATTGGAAGGCATTAAGTCATTTATACTAATATTATTACTCATAATTGCTTTACGCCGAAATAGTCATGTGCATAATCCTCATTACGCATATTTTTTTACGCATAACATTAAAAAGCATAAATACAGAAAGCAGAATCAAGAAAGTAGTTACAAAAAAGTATTACTATGCGAAAATACTATTATGCCATAACAAATTATGCCAAATCAATTATGCGAAACAATAATAGTCTAAATAACATTATGCGATCCAAGGGGATACCTACATTCACACCACCAGTCGTCGACAATGCCAACTTATATATTTCACGTAAGATAGTCAAAACCAAACCGTTGTGTAGTCTTTTTTTATTAAAAATAAATTTACTTGTAGTTATAAGTAAGTATAATTTTGACGTTGAATAAGATAATTTATTTATTTATATTCAATAAAATAATTGATTCTGATTCTATTGACAAACTGTCATTTTTTCTCGTAAGTTGGTCAACTATCGATAGATAATAAACTGTAGCGTACTGCTTACTCTATGACGCGTTAGTTGATTAACTAACGGTTAAAACCGTTAAATAGCAAACTGGTTTGAACTTGAATTGCAAACGAAATACCAGGGGAAACACTGCGGTAGCTTAGGTGAAGACTAGAGGGGGCGAGCGCAGCGAAGCACACCTACAAAAAATTGGTAAATGTTTTTAGGTGTAAGTTTTCAAATAAGTTAGGTATTTTATTGTTAATGAGAATGGACCTGTATTTGGGACTTGGGACTACATTTATAAATTTGGTAGTTACGTAAAGTAGGTAGGTATCTGTTTTTTTATAGAGTATGATGTCTAGAGAGAATTGAATTATCGATTGTGCTACTTAATGAAATTTGCGATGTGCACCCAACCGCATCGCTTGGAGAATTGAATTCAAAATTGACACGTCGATGAACTGGCTCGGTTTTATAGGAGAAATTTGTTCAGAATACTTTTACAAAGATGGGAACATCTTTCTTGCGACATTTCTTAGCTCTTTTGTGATTACTAAGGCCGGGATACAACCACGGTAAACAGTATGCAATCAGCTACCGGAAATCATTCCCGCAAGCACTGCGCCCATCTCCGCTTGCATCAAAAACATAAATTTAACCTCTTGAATTCCTCCGGCGTTAGATAACGCCACTTTGTTGTTTTGGGTTTTAAATTTTATTACCATGGCGTTAGGGTCAAAATCGCGACCTTTCCCAACTACCCTCGGTTTTTGAGAGGTTAAAAAAGCTTAATTTGGTGGCTTGTCATACCTTTCTTTTGCAATATTAAAAAAAAACAGTATTTGTCTAGTCAATGAGTTCTTAACAACGATACCCCCTCGACGGGGTAAGCCAAAGGCCTTGAAAACATTAAAAAATAATTTTTATCTTTTTGTATGGCTTTGGTTCAACAGATGTTTATTCTGTGAAAACAACACTATGTCAGTCAATTTTTCCACCATTAAAGAAGAATCCGTAAGGCTTATGTTTAAAGGATTACCTAAAACGCACCTATTTTACTACCAATAAATTTGAAATGACTGCCAGAATGGATAAATGTCCACCAAATTGTGTTTGGATAAATGATCACCAAACTTCTTGTTATGTTGTGTACTATGTTTTAAGTATTTTTTGATGTTCTTACATGTTCAACCTAACACGAAGGATAAATGGGGCTTCGCTTCGCTCACCCGCTTTACCCTTCACCTAAGCTACCGCAATGTTTTGCCCTGATATAAGCTGTGCAAATCACTAGTGAAAAGATAGACTCTGAAAGTAATCAGCTGTTGTCGTGACGCCATCTTGTTTTTACATTATGGACAATCAACACGACGGCTGGTGGTCTATCCGCTGTTCTCTGTCTTGTTCGTGGCCACCACTCTGTGGCTACCTTTGTCCACCTTTACCACTTTACCCTTCACCTAAGCTAACGCAGTATTTTGCCCTGATATTTTTTGCAACTATTGGTGTTCATTTATCCATTTTGAGTAGGAGAAAAATATTTTGGTGATCATTATATTTGTTGCCGATCCTTAATATATACCAGGAATTAGGGCCTTATGTGGATCCATGTGGAACGGCGATTTGTACACCCGATCCATCATATATGCGCCGTTGATTTCAGTCTTTTCATGACGATTTCTGTGGCGTAGCGGTTGGGGCTCTGCCTACGATGCTAGAGGTCTCGGGTTCGATCCCCGGCTAGGAGTGAAAAAAAGCCAGGTCTTGGATGTTTATATGTGTGTGACGTCGCTGCTTCTGTTTATCACGACACAGGGTATCCTAGTGTGGGGCCCGAAGCATTGTATGTGCCTGTATGGAAATGTTTTTTTTTCTTTTAAATTCTATTGGTCGGTTTTACCTTCGAAATTATTTAATTTCATTACAGAAAACACTGGCTATCTACGTCGAGCAAACTTTGTATCAATTTAGAGAGTTTCTTGAAACTCCTAAATCTACCTGAGTTCATGTTAAAACATTTTTAAGTATCAAAGGGATTGTTTCGCCACAATATACGATGAATACTTAGTGATTTAAATTTAATTATTGAAATTTTATACCCGTGTATTTACAGTTTCAATTTCAATCTATCTAAATACTATTGGGAGATATTAAACTGCACATCAATAATGCTGATTTGCATAACAAGTATACTGATTTTTACAGCGAATATCAGGGCAAAATACTGCGGTAGCTTAGGCGAAGGGTAAAGGGGGTGAGCGAAGCGAAGCCCTCTTTATAATATGTAAGAACAAAAAAAATACTTAAATCATAAAAAGTGTTTTTGTTGATCCTTTCTTGCTGTGAAAATCAGTATTTTTGATGTGCGATTAAATACTAGCCAATACAAATGAATCCGAAATGTATTGGTGATTGCAAATCTCGCAAACTGTTGGACTGGTGTGCGTAAAAAATATATTTGAGAAGGTTCTTATGGAGAGAACATTTTGAAAGAGGCATAGAGAAAGGCAAAAATACCGAAAAATAATTTAGTATGGGGATTTTCTATGGGAATACAAGATGGCGGAGGATGTCGAATGGAGTCGCACATTCTAATTCGAAATTTGAATTTTGATTTTTCCTCTAACACTTAAAACGGAAATAAATATTTTTCTACGGACCGTCGGAAAGGTCCTATTACATAACGTATACGAGAAGACGTCCATTAGTAAACACAGTAAGTTACAGAATCAAGCCCTGTGAAGTTAGCAGTACAAAGTCATAGAAAACGGGGCTCAAATTCAGGGGATTTTGAGCTTATTTTGAGCTGCCAGAATACGAAGTTTCAGAATTTGAGCGCGAGCGGTTTTCAAAAAAAACGCAATAAAACGTATTTGAGCATGATTTTGAGCTCCCAGAATATGTAATCAGAACTTCTCTAACTTCGTAGTTTGCGAGAAAAATATAAAAACCATTTACACAACAATATCATCTAGATAAATAAAATTGATATGTTTTTACACTGCACCTGGTTACGTACATGGAGAGTGAATGTAGCCGCACCAATAACTTTGTAAACAACATTTTGCTATGTAAAATCCAAACTATTCACTCCACACCGTCCCTACCATTGTACGGTGGTACGGAACCCTTCTTGCGGTAGTAAGACTCGCACCCGGCCATTTTTTTTTATAAGTATAATCATAACATTTACTCACAGGCACATAGCTTGCTTCTGGCCCCGCACTAGGCTACCCTGTGTCGTGGGAACAAGAAACAGCGCCGTCGCAAACACGTAAACATCCAAGCGGATAATTTTTTTCTTACTCCCAATAGCGTCACGGATTTTTCCGTACGGCCCGGCAGAGGCACTATTGTAGTTCGATGACACTTTTGCGAATCAACCGTTCTCCAATAACCTCCAATGTCAACGACATTGGATCTGAACTAACGACCTCTGCCTTTTGAGCCGGCTTGTTATTTCTGTGCTAAGTGCGATCGGGCCCAGCGAGTTTAGGATTCCGTAAGTCTTTTGTGATTAGTCTTGAACACATTTTTGGGTTCTCTACAGGGTTTTATTTAATAGTGTCACATTTGGATATCAATCTGAACAAATTCCACTAGGAAGGGATTTGGCGATATTTCTGACCTAATGCGATCTACGTCGAAGTCATGGCAATGTCATCAAATTGATCATTTCATTGACGACCCGAATGGCCGAGTCGGCAGTGACCCTGCCTATGAAGCCAAAGGTCCCGGGTTCGAGTCCCGGTGGCGGCAAACATTTGTTTGATATCAACGGATGTTTGTACCCTAGTCATGGTTGTTTATCTATCTAGGTATAATATTTATCTATATAAGTATGTGTATCGTTGTCTAGTACCCGATATACAGGGAATCCTAGTTTGGGGCTAGATCAATGTGTGTAAATAGTGTCCAAGGGATTATGATTATTATTAAATATTCAACAGTTTCTCTGTGGCGCTGCGGTAGTGGCTCGGCCTACCATGCGAAAGGTCCCGGGTTCGATCCCCTGCTGGGGATAAAGAAGAAAAATACCCGGTATAAATAATAGGTGTTGGATGTTTATGTGTTTGTGATGTCGCTGTTTCTAGTTCCCACAACATAGGGTATCCTAGTGTGCCAGAAGAAATTTATGTGCCTGTATATAATTGTTTATGTTTATTTCATGATCTGGCCGACCATATTAATAAACGGAATAAGTTTCATGAAAATAATCACGACGACCCGAATGGCTGAGTCAATCATATAACCTAACCTTATAGCACTATTACGCTGTATAAACGTCTCTAAACAATAGCGGTAGCCTTGTGTCCTATAGAAGCGTTGAAGAACTCTGTTTTATTCTACAAGCTTATAAAGCAAATATCACCTATAAGAAAGTTATGTAAACGTTTTTAAAACATTTTTTGCAACCTTTATAGTTAATTATAACGCTAGAATAAGTTTTAATGTTACTTATATAGAAAGATACTGCTCTATATAAGTGGTAACAGATACCTGCTATTCATGGTATTTGTGTGGTAATAGTTCCAAATGTATTTAAAGTGCCTTTGTTTTAGCAGTGATAAATACTCGAATACTGGGACGATATAGTCTTATTGTAGTTATTAAAATCACTGTTATAGTATTTAGTGGGTTAGAGTTACGAAAATTCTACAATAGAGCTAATTTGTGGCATAGCAAATTTTATAAACACGCTCGTGTGACATAACGGCACTATAATAGCACTAAAATTTATCATCTTATATTATGTACTTTATGACATTTTTTGGTTTCTTGTAGCACACTTTGATAATATAACAGAGAATTTATCACCTTTGTAACACGTAAATCGCATAAAAGGGTCATACAAGTAGTTATTTCAGGATTTAAACTCAGAGGTATATAGAGAAGTACAAAAGCGCTTGAAAAAAACAAAGTTATCATTATCTACAAATTAAAAGTAATAGCAACCACAGTCAAGTTGAAAGCAGAGTTGAGGAGAAGGATAGAACACATATCTTGTGAATATCATGAACATAAAGACTCCAGTAACATTTGTGATTATGTTTCGGAATCTTCCAACATGCAGCAACAACAATCAATGATTTAAAATTTAACATTTGAAGAAGACCAAAATTTTGGGATGGTTTGTAGAAATGGGCTTTGAAATTAAATGTATCGCATGAAGCAACAAGGACAATTCATTCAATAAATAAACAAAATAATACTGAATATTTTTCCTTACTTGTTAACGTAACACTTTGGGCTAAATATTACCAAATCCTTTTGTGTCTTTAGGTGTCCCATATTTACCACGTTTACGAGTGGAATTATTACAAAAACTAATAACACGACTGCTTTTTCCATGTTCACGAGTGGAATTATTACAAAAACAAATACATTTTCATTTATGGATGTGTGTGGTTATACACACGTATGTAATGTTACATTGCATATAAAAAAGTATCCATCGAACCCTAAATTCAATCTGAGGCCATTATAATAATGAAATCATTGTGACAACAAGTACTTCAATAGTGCTTGTGGACGCAATGTGTTCATCATTTCAGCCTGTTAATGTCCACTGCCGAACATAGGCCTCTCCAATCGCACTCCAGCGTAACCGGTCCGTAGCCACCTGCATCCAACGAGATCCAGCGATCCTCACCAGGTCGTCGGTCCATCTCGTAGGTGGCCGACCCACACTGCGCTTGCCAGTACGTGGTCTCCATTCAAGGATCTTTTTGCCCCATCGGCCATCCAATCTTCGCGCTATGTGGCCTGCCCATTGCCACTTCAGCTTGCTTATCCTACGGGCTATGTCAGCAACTTTGGTTCTTCTACGGATCTCCTCATTTCTGACTCGATCTCGTAGAGAAATACCAAGCATAGCCCTTTCCATAGCTCGCTGCGCGACATTGAGCCTCTGAAAAAGTCCTTTTGTGAAGCACCACGTCTCAGAGCCGTAAGTCATCACTGGCAACACACACTGATTGTACACCTTAGTCTTCAGGCACTGAGGGATTTTGGACGAGAAGACGTTGCGTAATTTACCGAACGCTGCCCAACCTAGTTGGATCCGTCTACTGACCTCTCTCTCAAAATTGGACTTACCTAATCGGACTGCCTGTCCCAGGTATATACAGGGTGTTAACGGGGTCATGATTCAAACCTATCGGTCCTAACTCGAAGAATTAATGCGATTTCAAGTATAGGGCAAATTTAAAAAAAATTACAGCCTTTTTTAAACTAATCAACAATTTATTTATCCCAGTTAATAACTCAGATTATGGTTACCCTATTAATTCATGATAAAACCTTTTTAATAAACAAATGATTAGATGAGTAAGTAGTAGGTAATTGTCAACCGTCACGTCATAAGGGTCACGTCACCGTAGGGTGACCATAATAATTAATAAATAGGGAATCATTTTTAGTTTTTTTTTACCTGCGAAAAAAGTGCTAATTTATGCACTCCAATCTACAGCGTTGTTTTCCTAATTAAGTGCCAAGTCTATTTTCTCTTTCTTGCTACACGACCCCGTTAACACCCTGTATATTCGTCAACAACTTCGAGAGTAGAGTTCCCAACAGTTAGTGCGGTGGGTGCAACATGGACGTTGAACATGACCTTCGTTTTGTCCATGTTCATTTTAAGACCCACTTGTTGAGAAACTCTATTGAGGTCATCGAGCATTTTTCCAAGATCTTCAAGCGACTCAGCCATGACTACTATATCGTCGGCAAATCGTGTTATAATTTGGTAAAAATTTTAGCTAAACCTCAAAAAATCCGGAGGCACTTGAAATTTATGGTAAACTTTACTCTAGTTCATCAGGTAAAAGTGCGGTTTCACAACATTTCCTATATTATAGACAAAATATCATTAGGTAATAAGCAAAACTCAACTCAAATTACTTGTTGAAGTTGTCCCGTGATACATATTGTTTCACTCTGCACACAACAATGCATTCTTGAAAAATTAAAGTAAACTTTCTACAATGCTATGTAGATTTCATGTTATCAAAAAGTACTAAAAAGAGTCCTTTTGAAGCCAGTACATCACTATGTTGTAACTTTCGACATTCCTATGTAGATTTTATGTTATGAAAAAGTACTATAAAGAGTAATATTGAAGCCATTAAATCACTATTTTGAAACTTTTAACACTGCTATGCAGATTTTATGTTATGAAAAAGTCCTATAAAGAGTCCTATTGAAGCCAATACATCACTATGTTGAAACTTTCAACACTGCTATGTCGCTTCTATTGAACTGATTGGGCAAGTCTAATAATTCTAGCTTACAGGACTAAACAGTGATATAATTGCGCCATTTTCGAACAACGTGACGTTCTTAGGAACGATATAGGACCAAATTCCGTGTTTTCTAAAACGTACTTAGGACTTTTATAGGATAAATTTTTGTTGCTTGGATAGTGACCCTGCCTACGAAGGGGCCTGGGTTCGAGTCCCGGTGGGGGCAAATATTTGTTTGTAGAGCACGGATGTTTGTACCCTATAGTCATGGTTGTTTATCTATCTAACTATAATATTTGTCTATATAAGTATGTGTATCGTTGTCTAGTACCCAAGATACAGGGAATCCTAGTTTGGGGCTAGATCAATGTGTGTGAATAGTGTCCAAGGTATTATTAGTACAAAATACATCCTTTAAACGGCTCCGTTCCAACCTACTTTACATTGCCGATATAACTCAGCAAACAGCTCGCTGTAATCGGGCTATTCGCAAACTTACCACTTGATGGTATACCTATAGAGTTATCATTATTATAACTAGTGGCCCTGTGGGCAGTAGAGCTCGCTAACAGCTAACAGGGGGGACTGTGAACCAATTTATAGGTAAGTATTTTAGATTCAATCAAAATCAAGTAGTAAAGCAGCCGCACCAATAACTTTGTAAACTACATTAAATACAATCTATTCACTTTTCACGAAAATAGTTATAGTCTATTTCGCTCACTCTCGTGGTCTGTATAGATCCTCTTTACTAATCCGTCTCCTACTTCGAGGAGTCCAAACTTGGTATGTTTTGAAAATATTTCTTGGATTTTTAGAAAACAGGCGGCCGAAAGGTAATAGTGTTGTATCATTTTATAAACCGCTCATGAAGCCCTTTAATTTGATACTGCACACGATAGGTTTCAGAAAAAAAAAAAAAAAAAAAAAAAAAAAAAAAAGACGTCTTAAGACATCAAGGCCTCATCACTCCATCTCGTCGACCAGGCTTTCTGTTATATTTTTACTTATAGAGTACAACGTAAAATCCATATATGAATGAGTATTGTTTGCCGATTGGGAGCAAGGTTGTCGTATGGCAACGACTTATAGGTACATATATATGTTTTTATATTAACAATGCAGAGCCCAATCTCTAAACTTCGCCTCGCACTTGCCGGTTTTCCATTACCATGTAAATGGGACCATTGGCTATTGAATTAAACATTTTCATCGGAACGACAGACAGACCGTAAGAACCTTTTTACGTTTTCGATAGAGACTGGTATGCTACGCTCATTTTGCTGGCAGTGAAGCAGTGAAGTTATCGCAAAAAGCGAGATAACAGACTGATTTTTACGGACCCTTCTACTAAGCCTCCGAATGCCGTCCGTCTGTCTGTATGTGTGTCTGTTTGTCCGTCAGCGCGCTATATCTTGTGAACCGTAGCGGTAGAAAGCTGAATTTTCTACAGAATAACAATCCCGACAACATAAAAATTGCCCCAAATACAGACACATTCAAATATAAACTTAAAAACCATCTTATTGACTTGGAACCGTATAGTTACGAGGAGTTCGCTATTACCTCCAAGGGATAATTTGTGACGTACCTTAGTACCTAATAATATTGATATAGTTAATTGTTATGATCGCATTTATTTTTATAATTGTCATTATGACCACGATTTTAATGACTGTAGCTAATTATTTAAACTGTAGCTAGTTAGATAATTTAAGTAGGTAGTAGACCTATTTATATAAATATGACATGTAATTGAAAAAAATATGAATAAATATCTTATGTCTTATGAATGTGTATTTCTGTGCCGGTGTAACAAACAAATGAGCTACATGCAATTTAAATATGACCTAAAAACCGGTCAAGTGCGTGTCGAACTGGCGCACAAAGGGTTCCGTACCATCGTACAATGGTAGGGATGGCGTGTTGTGTGAGTTTGGATTTTACATATCAAAATGTTGTTTACAAAGTTATTGGTGCGGCTATTTTCACACTTCATGTACGTAACTAGGTTAATTCATAAGTTTGTATGTGGTATTGAAAGAATTATTGTATGGGAGCCCTTTGAATATTTATTTTAATCTGCTTTTTAGTATTTGTGAAAATTTCAACTGTCTAACTATAACGGTTCATGAGATACAGCCTGGTGACAGACGGACGGACGGACGGACAGCGGAGGCTTAGTAATAGGGTCCCGTTTGGCACCCTTCGGGTACGGAACCCTAAAAAATAAAAGGGAACTTTATCGGTATGATTTGACATAACTCGAAATCATTGTAATAAAATCGAAGGCAGTTTCCAAATGTCAAATGAAGACCCTATATCGTCCAGGGTTTTATACTTTATATATACTTTTCAACACACCTGCTCGTAAAGTAGGTCTTATTACAGCGTATTTACACTGATAATGCAGAATAATACCCATGCCGTGTCTTTTACATTACATTATCGCACTAGTGCCTTTTCATTACATATCTTTTTAAATATTAGCAAGAAGTATTAATGTTTCGAAAACAGCTAAGTAGTTATTTGCGTTAATATAAAATTCAATTAAAAATGTGATAAATAATTAAAAAAATTCATGAAACTGCTTGTTAGCTTGTTGGTATTTATATTTTGACGGTGTATTTTTACCTATAAATACCCAATTTCAAAATTTATAAATATGTGGCTGATTAGCTACTTTGCCGGTGCCCTTATCTCAAACTTGCGCGCGCATGCAGCGCTGAGAGCGCGAAAAAATAAAATTACGGCCGCCATCTTTTAAATGGGTTACTGTTTGTTAAGTTTATTCACAGTATTGCATTTCGTTACTTTTATTTACTTTTCCTCGCAAGTGTGTTGAAAAACGTCGTATGAAACACGTGAGCATTGGTCATTACACTCGAAGAGACGAGACAAACCACACAACCAACATACCACACTTGTATCATAATGTACACAAACAGAAGATACAGATACATCAAAAGGGAAACTAAGTGTACAAAGGCGAGCTTATCTCTAGAAAGAGATTTCTTCCAGCAAACCTAATATGGACAGAATACGTGAAAGAACAGGTAGATCTATGTGCACAACGTTTAAATATTAAAATAATAAACTACTTACTAATATTTACATAAATACATAATATCTATACAAATAGACAAAATTATACTACAGAATATATATCAAAGCAATATACCTACATAAGTCTAGCATGGAAGAGAAAGATAGTGAGGGTTTCCACATTTTTCAGTCGCGATTTATCGATTTTAGTGATTTTCCAACGTTGACATCATAACATTTTGTTAAGTAATTGGGAATTTCGTTTGATAGAAATTGCTGGTTTTATGATTTTAGTTTTTGAGTAGGCGTAGGCCTGGCTGCAGCAGAGGAGCAAAGCCTCAGGCGTCTCCTTAACCTGGAACGGAAGCTGCTGCGGGCCGCAACACCTCAATAACGCTGTTAAGGTGATACGAAAAAAAAATGGGATTTTTCTCGAATCCATTTACTCCTCCATGAAGTCATCTACAGATTTGATTTTTGGGTTAACGTTTATTGAGTATTTGATTAAGATTTTCACTACAGGGAAACGCGATTGGATGAAAGTTTCTTGATAGTATTTAGTTACGAAACAACTCTAAATTGCTTTATTTTTTCCTGTAATCCTGCAATCCTAACTAATTTCATTGTGAAACTGCGTTCAAAATTTTATTTAATTATTTTGTATTCGCAAAATCTCCTTAAAAAACTTTTTAACAAAATTGCGTAGTTTATTTTTAAACAATTTTTCTGTGGTTTGGCGCTACGTTTTTTCATTTTTTCCCGATTCCGTCCCTCTCACACTGCGGGTCTTTCCTCCTGGAGTAACGGGGACCTTTGCACGGACGAGGTAGCGCTATGACGCACAGCAAACGTCAATGTCAAAACATTTGTCAGTTGGCAGTCCTGCCTTTATAGGCGCTGATTGGTTGAGCGGCGATAGCGGATGTTGGCTAACCTGCCTCCTATTTGTTTCGCTCCGCCGATCTCGAGAGCCGCCGAAAACCTTCAGTAATACCCCGTCATCAATGGACTTACAATACGATTAAAGTCAGTTAACGATTCGGCCAACCTCGGAAATTGTCGTGAATCCCTCATCTCTCACTAGAAAGAGCGAGAGGTCGGATTTAGGCGATGATATCCGAGAAAAGCCGAATCTATAACTGATTTTAATCGTTTTGTACATCGCTTTCTAGTTCGTCTTCGGTTTGGATATTGATGAAAAAATCAAATCGCCGGTAAGGCTGCTTAACATCTTTCACTATGAAACCGATTTGATCAGAGCAACTTTATTTTTGACAGCTCCATGCCGTAGAAAGTTGATCATAATGATATATCCCAACCTATATATATATATAGGTAATTACACATTGTCCTATAACATATGTGCCCTTCACATAAATACAGAGAGTCACGTCTTTTTCCATACGCAGAGGCAGAGGCCCAGACAGGCAGCTAGCCCATCGTCGCAGCTGTTGCTTTGAGGTTTATGCAAAACGATTCTAGCTGCTCTGCAGTAAAAGTTTATCGCATATTTTTACTACATTTGACATTGCTGAAATAGAAATGGTTTCAACGACACTCCTCGCCATCGTTCAGGTTAATCAACATCTGCCTATGACGGTGCCGGGATCGGTGTACATTTATTGGGGAACATTCGGACATTTCAGTAAAATCACTCAGCAAACAAAGCTTTCAAGCAACTGGGTTAAGTATGGCGTTAAACTCCTGGTTCTTTTATGTAATACCTTGGACACTATTTTACACACATTGATCTAACCCTAAACCAGGATTCCCTGTATCTTAGGTACTAGACAACGATACACATACTTTTGTAGATAAACAACCATGACTAGGCTACAAACATCCGTTCTCATCAAACAAATATTTTCCCCCACCGGGACTCGATCCCCGGACTCTTGGCTTCGTAGGCAGGGTCACTGCCGACTCGGCCATTAGGGTCGTCAAATGTTGGTATAATATTTTTACGGCCTGTTATGATTTTGCGTTATAAATAAAACTTATCTGTCTTATTAATCATGTTTTCACGTACAAAAGTTACGATTTAAGAGCTCCGAGGCCTAGTGGATTCAGGCTCGCTTCTCACGCAGGATATGCGGCTTCGAATACGGTTGAGACCAAACCAACGAGAAACTGTTACTTGTCTTAAGTTTTATACGTAATTTTGACCTAAAAATGTTTGCTGGGTTTCTAACGATGAGGGAAAACGTCGTGGGGAAACCTTCATGACCTCGCCGCAGCTATGGAGGGCGACTGGCAGTTACGCAAAATTGAGTATCGAATAAAACATACGATATTTATATTCGATTTATCTGACAGATACGCTTTATTCATAAATACAGGTGACATTTAATTAGTTGGCCAGTTTCCCCTACAAACATATTTTGAATTGATTGATTTATACAGCGGGTGTGAAAGGAGCCGTCGGACGAGGAGGTCACCCAAGAAGGTCCTATAAAGACCAAATCGGCGATTTCTTAGTGAAGAGGCAAATACGAAGTACCCGTAACCTGCAAGCTTGCATGCAGAGACTTATGAATGTTGAGGAAGTGAGAGATGTGTGCCAGGATCGTAGCAGGTGGAGGTATTCAGTCTCTGCCTACCCCTCTTCCGGGAAATAGGCGTGATCATATGTATGTTTTTATGTTTTGGGAGCTCCATGGTCTTATGGGTTTCACGCTTGCTTCTCACACAGAGGATGTAGTTTCGATTCCTGACCATGTGCCAATGAGATAATTCATTTATCTTAAGTACATTATACGGACATTCTAACGGTGATGGAAAACATCTTGAGGGAACCTTCATTTACTCTATAGCTGCGGCGATGGGCTAGCCTCCTGTCACGCAAAATGGAGTAATGAATAAATGGCTCAAAGTGAGCACAATTGTGCCTTTGCCACCCCGTATGGGAAAAGGCGTGACGCTATGTAATGTTTTGTTTTGGGAGAGGTGACGCCTATTATTTGAAATACAAGAACACAATAATAACAAAGGAGCTAATCAAAGCCTCAAGGAAAACAAGACGACTCGAATGGCCGAGTCGGCAGAGACGCTGCCTAAGAAGCCAAGGGTCCCGGGCTCGAGTCCCGGTGGGGGCAAATATTTGTTTGATGAGAACGGATGTTTGTACCCTAGTCATGGCTGTTTATCTATATAAGTATGTGTATCGTTGTCTAGTACCCAAGATACAGGGAATCCTAGTTTGGGGCTAGATCAATGTGTGTAAATGGTGTCCAAGGTATTATATATTATATTATAATTGTTTTACAAACTTACTTAGCCTGTAGACAACATAACACATACTACAGTGGTATAAACACATACCACCACACCACCTCCATATGCTCGCAAAAGTTTTCTTTTTCGGTCTCTTTCAAAGTGTGCACACAGATTAATAAAGAGTTAGGAGCATATTGGACACTCCGAAATACATTCAACTAAAAAGCGACTCTTGCTACAACGCAATAAAGCGCAATTCATCCTGCACATTGCGGCGCTTGGAACTTCGGATATTCACCTACAAGTTGCCTCTCTATCTATCGCGTAACTTTATCTCATCTGACGCGGCATGTGTAACGTTAGGGTTGCTCTCTTATGACCAGTGATAGGAATGTAGGTCTTATTAACCTAAACTTCGAGGAACAGAAGCGAAAAGTGTAGTCGTCGTTAGAGCTTTTATTTTTTTTGGGACAATAATTTGTCCTAGTTTTTGGGCAAAGTTTGAATGTATTAAAATAAATCTCGTCGTGTGCTAAGATATTTTTTGAGAGAATAATTAAATTTACAGTAAAGTAATAAAATTATAATTCGGTTTCGGAGTCCACGTGTAAGTAATTTTTTCTGAAATGATATTTTTAAAATGTTTTCTCTTAACCGATTAAGCCAAAAAAGTAATTTCACCTTTTTATCAATATTGACAGAAAAAAAACTGAAATATAATTTTATAATATTACTGTAAATTTATTACATATTCTCTAAAACAATATCTTAGTACACTACGAGATTTATTTTAATACATTCAAACTTTGCCCCAAAAGTAGGACAAATTATTGTCCCAAAAAATAAAAGCTCTGACGACGACTCCACTTTTCGCTTTTGTTCCTCGAAGTTTAGGTTAATAAGCCCTACCTATTCCTACACTGCTTATGACGAATAATTAATCCGAATATTTACGTAAGTAAATTGATTAGTATAGCTATCAAGAACTATAATAGTTCTTGATAGCTATAATAATTATACTCCATTTGAGAACAGTAACACTTATAATATACTTACATAGTAATCAGAAAACTATTTGATAATATCTGTATAGGTATAGTAAACTAAGTAGATAGTCATATACCTACTATTATGTTCTGTGTACGTGTGCGAAACTAATTGAAAATTACATACTATTGAAAATTTAACATCTGGTACCCATAGGTAATTATCGGTAGAAATACCTTAAAATAATACCTTGGACACTCACATTGATCTAGCCCCAAACTAGGATTCCCTGTATCTTGGGTGCTAGACAACGATACACATACTTATATTACCGTCTGCCTCTAAAATATTCGAAAAAGTTATGTATGACCGTGTATATACTTTCTGTGAGAAATATAAAATTTTAGACGATTGCCAAAACGGCTTTCGAAAAAAGCATTCCACTACCTTAGCAGTTTTTAAATATATACAGGAAATAGTTAACATCTTAGATAATAAACAGTATGCTGTCGGAATCTTGCTAGACATGACTAAAGCTTACGATAAAGTGCAATACAAAATATTGCTAGATAAATTATATGGTGTAGGAATCCGCGGAATTGCTCATAAATGGTTCACATCTTACTTACACAATAGAGAACAGTTGGTTGAAATAGAATTTTTTAACCACCAGACAAGCGAAATTCAGAATATTCGCTCAAAGAACACTAGTATACACGCATCCATTCCCCAAGGTAGTGTAATAGGATGCCTCCTATTCCTAATCTACATCAACGACCTACCAAAGATCATAGATAAAAAGAAATGCGTCTTATTTGCCGACGACATTTCCCTACTTACGTCATGCTACAATGAAATTGATCTGAATGGAAAGCTATTCCCCATTCTAAATAAAACTGTAAATTGGCTTAGTGATCACAACCTCGAAATTAACTATAAAAAAACAAAATTAATGTTGTTCCACCCATACCAGAAATCTCCTATCAATATTAACCTGACATATAATAATATTGAACTTGAAACTGTAAATAATTTTAACCTACTAGGCCTAACAATAGATACACATATAGACTGGAAAATTCATATAACAAAGATTAGAGCTAAACTTTCAAAATTCGCCTATGCATTACGAGTAATAAAAACTACTACAGATCTAAAAACTGCAATTACTGTATACTATGCCTACGGGCATGCATGGTTAAACTATGGCATAATCCTTTGGGGAAACAGTACAAATGCTCCTTCTATCTTTACTCTGCAAAAACGTCTAATCCGAATTTTGGTAAATATAGAGTCAACCGATAGTTGTAGACCTCACTTTATAAAGCTTGAGCTCCTCACACTAACAAGCATTTACATTTTTGAAACTTGTAAGTTTGTGCGAACATATCCCGATTTCTATACAAAACGAGAAAATATACCTACTAACTACTCTCTAAGACCCACCCGTAAAAATAATCTAATACTGCCCGCCTCCCGCCTGAAACTCCATTCATCTAGCCCATTAATAATGTCAATCAAAATATACAATAAATTACCCGAATATATTAAAACAGAAACAAGCAACAATACATTTACGAAACTTTTAAAACAATTATTGATATCAAAATGTTACTATACCTTAAATGAATATTTAGAAGATATATTTACTATACCTACCTAAATCCTACTATACCTATATACCAAATTTACAAAAACTTCACTAGAAGATAAACTTAAAAGATATTTAATATATAACTAAAGAAGAAGGCCGCACTAAGCGATAGGGGTTTTTAAAAAAAAAAAAAAAAAAAAAAAAAAAAAAAAAAAAAAAAAAAAAAAAAAATATATAACTAAATATATACTGAAATAGATAATAATATAATATATACGAAAATGATGATGACTTAAGATAATAGAGAAATAAATATGTTTAAATATAAATATAAAAGTAATATGTACCATATAAAAGTAATATGTACCTACCTAAATAAATATTTAAATTCTTTAGTATTATATAAATTTAACTTAGAAGTAAGTCATTATGTAAGTTTCAAGCGTCCTCCAAGAGGACACTACATTGCCATGCCCGTGTAGGGTCCATATTTGGTACTTTGTTAAATCTGTTCTACCATCTTTGTAAACCTATGGAGTGCAATAAATGATTGAGTATTGAGTATTGAGTATAGACAAATATTATACTTAGATAGCTAAACAACCATGACTAGGGTACAAAAATCCGTTCTCATCAAACAAATATTTGCCCCCACCGGGACTCGAACCCGGGACCCTTGGCTCCTAGGCAGGGACACTGCCGACTCGGCGATTCGGGTCGTTAATTACCTTTCGATGTCCTTCGGAAGTGTGAAAAACGTAAGGTTCATATGCTTGTTATTATTAAGGCAGCCAAATGCGATGCAATATCTGGTTGGCTTCATTTTCACGTCGGTAACTAGGAGACCCGCCAGGCGGGGCGAGCGAGAGCGGCGCGGTGGCCGCACTTGACGTGCTAGCCGGGTGGGGCTCGCTAGGCGACCCTCAGGAGCTCTATTTTTGAATCACTCGCCACGCAAGCGAGCGCTCGCCAAGCGACACGATTGGCAGAGACTATAAAAAAGGGTTCCCCTAAATCTATCGATACCTCACTTCACGTGTTCAGCTCGGGGCGGGGCGGCGTCTTTGACTCGGCTTATCTTTAGTTCGCAGTTCTTTATCGACTACAGTTACGCTCATCCCTTTGTGAAAACTATAGACTCCTATCCTGCGCATGAGTGCGACAAAGAGATAAGATATCGCTCTCTCGCTCCTATGATTTATGACCGAGTTCGCACAGACGAAAAAAAACAACTATAGTTAAGTCGAGTGATGTGAACCAATCATTGCGCTTGGCGAGCGCTCGCGACGACGCGAGTGATTCAAAAATAGCTGTCCTCACAAACGCGGACGCGGACTTGTAGCTTTGTAGGTAAAGTACGGGGTGTCACCGACCTGGTGTGCATCAATATCAATTTTGGCGACCCGAATGGCCGAGTCGGCAGTGACCCTGCCTACGAAGCCAGGGGTCCCGGGTTCGGGTCCCGGTGAGGGCAAATATTGATGAGAACGGATGTTTGTACCCTAGTCATGGTTGTTTATCTAAGTATAATATTTATATATACATAGTCAGGTCATAAGTTCTGTCACATGTGCAATATGAAATAATTTAGACATGTTTATTATTTATGTAAACATTTATATAGCAAAATGAACTTAATAAAACATAGATTCTTATGGTAATAAAGTTTATTCAAAATGACCCCCGCGATTTTGAATACAGGCCTTTATTCTGCGCGGCCAATCGTCTATCGCAGCACGAACGAGGTCCATGTCAATATCGGCGGCTTCCTTAATCAAGGATGCCTTGAGTGACTCCAAATCAGGATGAGGCTTTGAGCAGGCCTTTTCCTCCAAGTGTTGCCATATCTTGTAATCTAACGGACTCAAATCTGGACTGGAGGAGGGCCAGTCTTCGTGCCGGATGAAGTCGATTTCACGCGCCGCCAGCCAGTCTTGTGTGCTATTCGCTCTATGAGCTGGCGCAGAATCTTGTTGGAATACCCAGTGCCTGTTATTAAACATGGTATAAGAAACACTTTCTCACAAAAATGTACCTCAGTTAAGCCCCAATAAGAGACTCCCAACCAAAATAATGAGCGAGGATGGAAAATGACCTCGTTGGACACGCGGAATACGGTTGCTCGCTTCTTCACTGCTGTGTGCGTACACCTTATCATTTTGTTTGTTGTAGCTCTCTTCCACGGTGAAATTTTTTTCATCCGAAAAAAGAATTTCCCGATGCTTTTTTCCCGCGTACCGCTTCAACAAAGCGCGGCATCTCTTCAGCCTCAGGTCCATTAAACGAGCGTCCAAACGATGTCCTGTTTTTCTTCGATATGCCCTAAGCCCTAAGTCTTCATTTAACACCCTTTTCACCGTGGTCCTGCTTAACCCCATCTGAAGGGCCAACAGTTTCTGCTTACGTATGGGATTTCTTTGAATTCGCGCCTTCACAGCTTTTATCACTGCTGGAGTCCTAACAGAGCGAGGGCGACCACTTCTTGACCTGTCATCTACACTAGAGTCTTGATTGTATCGTTTTATGGTACGATAAACGAATCTTTTGGTTATATTCAAATTTTTCAGTAAGTCGAAAATCTGAATTGGCGCTTAACCGCAACGATGCAACGCAATAGCTGCGACACGGTCTTTTTTAAGTGTCCACTTCATATTTAAAAATGAGGAAAATTCTAAAAAGTACACATTTTTATTTTCATGAAAAATTCGAAATTCGAATTCAATAAACTTTTTTGTGGCCAGCGTTCTAAATTCAAAAGTTTTTATTGTGTGACAGAACTTATGACCTGACTGTGTAAGTATGTGTATCGTTGTCTAGTACCCAAGATACAGGGAATCCTAGTTTGGGGCTAGATCATGTGTGTAAATAGTGTCCAAGGTATTGATAATAATCTTTGCCAAGGCGAAGGACGATCGACAAGCATTGAGCTATGGTTTAGACGAGGCCAGTGCTGGCTTCTAGTCTCGCTGGGGCGCCAGCGCTACTGTCTAAGTGTATCTGCACGGCTGTGGTTTATTCAGTGAATCACTTTGACAGCTCCAAAGTCATACATTTTTGACATTTGCAATAAAAAATAATGAGATTCATAATTATTTATTGCACGCAAATATTTAAAAAGTTACATTAAAATAAAAAGCATGTACAGAGGCCAGCTTATCTCTAAAAAGAGATTTCTTCCAGCAAACCAAGGCATTACAGGAATTAGTATCATAAAAGGGTAAGCAGTAAACAATAAATACTTTAACTAAATTGCCTAGGAATAGATAAAATACCTATAAAATACAGATAGGAAATACAAAATAATTACCGATATACCGGTCATCAGAGAGAGCGCTCCGTACTAGTACATTTCAGTCAGTGTACTAGTACACTCTAACAGCTCTATTAGTACTATTAGGACGTTGGATCTTATGAATAAAAAAATATGCCTGCTCGGTCATCACATCAGAGAGCGCTCCCTACTATGACATTTCAGTCAGTGTACCAGTAAGATCTAACAGCTTTATTAGTACTATTATGTATGACGTAGGATCGATTAAAAAATGGAGCTATTAGGTTAACCTTTCTTTTCGTGCAGAGCAGAAACTTGAGGAATATTATACTCTGATAATATTGACATATTTATACAATTCTATGTGTCTGTTTGCATAGCAGAAATAAAAAGTTAAATAATATTTGCTTTCCCTTCATACTTAAACAGGCTTAGGACTGTCATTCTAGTCAAGATGTCAATGCCGTGTCTGTGTGTGCGAGATCGAGTCGGCATGGCTCAATGCCTCCCGCCCGCCGCCCCGCTCTCTCGGAGCGATGTCCTATTAGTCCTAATAGACCGAATGTCCGATTAGCGTAGGGAAACGTTTCTTTTCTTTCATTGCACAGTAACGTTTCCTATTCGTTCTTCGTACATGACCGACACAAGACTAGCCCCCAGTCGAGCCCGTGACTTAATCGTGCGTGTACGCGTCGCGCAATCAAGCGGCCGGAACGCTTCCTCGTTCGAAAATGCGGAAAACTTTGAACAGTGCTGGACAACATGCTTACCACTTTCTACCCGTGCAAAGCCTGCGCGATGTTGAAGTTTATTGAAGAGGCGGACCAGGACCTCAAAAGTAAAATAACGGCAGCTTTCGATGTAGTAAAAAGTAGTGACACTTTGTTATTGGTGCAAAACAATTTACAAAAACGTGCGCTTTTGTGCATTGAAAGAAATGGACTGCATTTCGAACAGCTATTGCAGTACCTACGTGTAAATAAATGGTATGTAATAGTAGATTGTTATCCGAGGGCTGAAAGGCACCCATTCCTGACGAGATGTTTTGGCGCTCGAACGAAGTGAGAGCGCCAATAGTTCGAGGCAGAAATGGGTGCTATCACCCGAGTAAAACACTCTACTTTTCATTACGAATACGAGGAAAGTAAACTCAAGTCAGTTAAAATCAAAATTATTTTATTAAAAACAAAGTCACTTGAAATCAAAATTATTTTATTAAAAAACAAACAACAAACTCAAGTTTAAAAATACTACTCATAAAAAAAGTAATTTCGGTGCCCCCGTTGATGTCTTTTACTTTGAGCATAACATTAAAAAAAATACTTCCGTTTTATGGCTGTTTAGGTTACTACCATTGCGTTGTTCAATATAAACTGCGATTCATATATATATTTTTTAATACTTTTCTGCTTTAGAGCAGGCATGTACCACTTTCAGCACGGTGCCTGGATGAACAATGACCCCCTTTCAGAGTATGAGTAATGAAAATAACATTTTCACACGTTTCATTCGGAAAAGTAAGTTTTGCTCCACGACGAGAGGGAGCAAAATGCTACTTTTCTGCTCAAGCTACTTTTTTAATCTATTCATTGGCATTTAGCATTTACGCAATGTGCCAATTGAACACAGATCAAAATAATCGAATGAAATTATGAAATTACATTACAATTGACTACGATGACGTAGTCGATTAAAAACGAACATGTTTCAAGTTTTAACTTTAACAACGTTGAATGAAAATTTATGGATTTTTCGTAATATTTAAAAAAAATGTCACAATAAATTATATGTTTTACTGAAATCAAAACTATCGATGACTGTTATTGTAATATAATGAATATCCGAAACCATTGTAATATTTGATTCGATTATTTTTACACATTAGTAAAAGTATACAGGAATATTTTATCTGTGGTCACCTTTCCTTAATCCTTCACAATCCGCGATTATAAAATATATTGTTTATGTTGTTCGATTACTGTAAAGGCGGTGAAAGTATAATTAAAAGTATAGTTATTTAATTTTTAGAGCATTTCATTTAAATTTTCCTCATAGTCGGTGTGAAAAGTTGTATGTGTCATTCAGGAGCAAAATAATTTTTGTCATGGGCGTTAACGCTTGAATCCTTCGTTACGCTCAGGATTCTATCGTAGAATCCTTCCCTTCACTCTGGATTCAATGTACCGCCCTCGCCGTAAATACATCATTTTGCTCCCTTGTGACTCAAATAACTATTTGTACATTTTAATCAATGTCGTCAAGGCGCATCCATTTTTTTAATTACCTACATTAATTACGACGGTTCTAAGCCGGTAAAAGTATGAAGATTTTTTTTCCTTAGTTTATTAGGTAGATGTTTGATAGGTAGGTAGGTACCAATGGACTACTTGTCCACTCAACTATCCCACAGCATTTTGCAGTATGTGAATTTCCTATTGAAATTTGTTATTGCGTTCACTGCCGGACGGAGCGTGATGTGGATACCTACATTGTATTGTATTGTATTTATTTATTACTCATTTACAATAATCTCTTATTCTAATACAATAGCCCCACAAAACTGCTTACGCAGTTTGATTGTGGGGTCGATGAGTCTAATATTTATTTATTTTTTAAACATAAAGATAAAGTACTTATGAGTATAAAATGGAGTGTTAATTAAGCAAATATTTATTTAACTTCGACGAAAACTTATGTCTATTTTTTCCTGTCTAATGTCCACAGGTAAAGTATTTAGAAGGTATGGAATACGCTTTTTGAGCGTCCTGTCGCAATAATAATTTATTACTCTGGGTACTTTATATTTACCCGTTTACATGGCGTGGCGCGATGAGCGCAAGAATGACCAATCGCGCCTAGAAATTTAGGATTTACAAAGTGGCTTTAATTACGGAAAAATAAAGGAAAAGTTCTGGTGTTTTTTAGCTAATGCGTTTTTTTTAGTTCTTTCCATAAATCATATTTACTTTTGGCTGGGG
Organism: Argyresthia goedartella; assembly: GCA_949825045.1. Classification (NCBI taxonomy): domain Eukaryota; kingdom Metazoa; phylum Arthropoda; class Insecta; order Lepidoptera; family Argyresthiidae; genus Argyresthia; species Argyresthia goedartella. The sequence continues at coordinate 1,222,451 of OX463811.1, read as the reverse complement.
GTCCAAAAATAACCCGTATACTACATAAACTTTACATATAGTAATATAAATACAAGAAATGTCAAAAGTAAAATGAATTGAACGGAATCTTAACGTGTAGCCGACTATACAGGGTATAAAAGAAAGATTTAGTCCTATTGTTGTATTTAGACTCAATTTTATTAACAACTTTTACTTTGTTAGAAAACATCCTACATATTTTCCTAAAAATAAAGAAATGACGATTCGAACCCAGAGAGAGGTTATTTGTTCATAAATGCAAACTAGCTTCAGTCCAGAAAAATGTCCTTCATATGGCAATAAAAATATACAATGCCCTAGCAACAGAACTGAAAGAACTACGATTTAATTAGTTTAAAACTAAATTACATGATTGGCTCATCTGTCGTTAAACATAAACAACACATAAACATTTACATACAGGCACATACATTGCTTCTGGCCCCACACTAGGATACCCTGTGTCGTGGTAACCGGAAACAGCGACGTCACACACATATAAACATCCAAGACCTGGGGATGTTTTTTTTTTTTTTTTCTTTACCCCCAGTCGGGGATCGAACCCGGGACCTCTCGCATGGTAGGCAGAGCCACAACCGCTGCGCCACAGAGGCCGTCTTTCTTCGTCGTTGTTTCTATTCTATCAATGAGTATCTTAATAGAGACAAATTCAGAAATAGTGTACCTAATTACAAACTATTTATAGAACTATAACATCTTACTTATGACATTGAAGTGTGAATTATGTATTTTTCTGATAAAATGTTAGAACTATTTAATTTAATTGAAGTCTGAATTATATATTTTATAAAATGTTAGAACTATTTAATTTAATTGAATAATGTGATGATTTAATATTAATTTATTATAATCAATATTTGTACGCCTGAAAAGGCAGATTTTTGCGATGAAAATGTATAAAATTAAGATCCAATATTGTTACCAAAAATCATGCAAATAAACTTATTTGATTTGATTTGATATAAAACCCGATTTCATCAGAGCAACTATATTTTTACTCAGATGACCTCAGATGACCCGGCTCAAAATGTGTCAATCAATCAATGTAGCTGTCATTAATGTCCTCACCGAGGGACACGGGCCCTTACTCGGATACGAGTAAGACTGAGCCATACTCCACCACGCTGGCTCAGTGCGGGTTGATGGAGTGGTGTCGGGCTTGTGGCCAACCCGTCTGTCAGAAGTTGTCCTCAACGCCCCCGGAAAATGCTATCCGTTTCCCAAAACACCGGTTCCCGTCACTCTCTTTTCCCTAATAATCCGATTCCCGATATATGTGTCGCCCAGAATGTGTTTTCCTCAAAATAGATGTTTGGCTTGATATCCGTTTTCCAGAAAGTCCTAATCCAGAAACGGCCGTTTCCGTCACTGCCGTTTCCTAAATAGTCCACAAAAATATTGATAAATTTCCTAAGAATAGCGACAGGCACAATGTCAACACTAGAAATAGGAATAAACTAGCTATACCTACTACTAGGCTCCATAAGGTTAATGTATCTTTTAAAGGGCAATGTATTCGCTTTTAAAACAAAATACCGACTGAGTTACAAGAATTGTCTGTAAATAAATTTAAAAATGTTGTTAAAAATCACTTATGTAAAAAAGGTTACTACAAAATATCAGATTATGTAGAAGACAAGAAAGCTTGGGAAGGTGTTTGCTCCAATTCTGTAAAAAATAACGTATAAAGCTGGAGGTTTCTAGTCGCCTCTTTGCCTCCAGCATCTAAAACATTGAGGTGACGGAATTCAAATTGAGTTCTATATTTCCCTGCACCTTATACATGTGTTAGTTTAAGATTTGACATTCTCCAAATGTTACCTATGTGTTTCTTATGGAAATAAACTCTTTTTGAATTTTGAATTTTGAATCCGTTTCTCAGAATGTGTTTACCCAAAAAACACGTTTGGCTTGATATTCCTTTCCCACAACATCATCCGTTCTGTTCACAACGACATACCTAGTCGGTCCATAAGTTCTGTCACAAATATTTTGCCGCATAGTAAATAATACAAAGTTTTATTTTATTTAATACTATATATGGTTTGATAGCTCATTAAATACTGATAAATTAGAACGATTATTGGATTTAAATGCTTAAAGCCATATTACACAAATGCTAGTTTCTTCAGAGATTTTGCGCTTTTTTACCATTCATTTTTTCATATTCACATTTTACGTAGTGTACTTGTTGCCCACAAGATCATTTTTATGCGTTTTTCTGAAAACGTAAAAAGTACGTAAAGTTCTCTTTGGGAGCAGTTGGAACTGAAAGCTAACACAAAATCAAATGCTAGTTGTTAAGCATGGTCTAAAATCGAGGTTTCAGAATAAATAAAAAAACCTTGTTGGTTATCTGGAACACTGTTTTTTTATTAAATTTGTGCTAAGTGGTATTTTTGTCAGTTGCGGCGTGTTTTGGGTTCGCGATTGTCTCAAGTTATAAGGTTTTTTTGTCATATTGCGATAATCGTACAAAATGTATTGTATTGCAATTTGATTCGTATAAAATAAGCTTTTTTATCATGTATAATACGAAAAAGAAAAAGTTTATTGCTGAGTTTTATCTATAAAAAACCTTGTGACAGAACTTAAGGACCGACTAGGTATATAGAGGTATGTTTAACCTCTTTACAATGTCATAAGAAACTAATCTTATGGCATATGGATGGATTGACGACCCCAATGGCCGAGTCGGCAGTGACCATGCCTACAAAGCCAAGGGTTCGAGTCCCGGTGGGGGCAAATATTTGTTTGATGGGAACGGATGTTTGTAGTCATGGTTGTTTATCTATCTAAGTATAATATTTATCTATATAAGTATGTGTATCGTTGTCTAGTACCCAAGATACAGGGAATCCTAGTTTGGGGCTAGATCAATGTGTGTGGATAGTGTCCAAGGTAAGGTCAGGTTGGGGAAGACCGGCATACTTTATAAAAAAAAAGGGGGGAACGGGTGTTTTGGCATACGGTTCCTACGAGAAAAGGATCTTTTAGGCATAAGGGTTTCATAAGAAACTAATCTTATGGCATACGGATGCAATGAGAAACGGGGTTTTGCCATACGGATCCTATGAGAAACGGATCTTTTGGGCATACGAGTGTCATAAGAAACGAATCTTATGGCATACGGATGCAATAAGAAACGGCTGTTTTGGCATATGGATCCTATGAGAAACGGATCTTTCGGATATACGGGTGTCATAGCAAATTAATCTTATGGTATACGGATGCAATATCAAACGGGTGTTTTGGCATACGGATCCTATGATAAACTGATCTTTTGGGCATACGGGTGTAATAAGAAACTAATCTTATGGCAGACGGATGCAATGAGGAACGGGTGCTTTGAAATATGGATCCTATGAGAAACGGATCTTTCGGGCATACGGGTATCATAAGAAACTAATCTTTTGGCATAAGGATGCAAATGGGTGTTTTGGCATACGGATCCTATGACAAACAAATCAAATCAAATCAAATCAAATCAAATCATTTATTTGTGAAACATAGGTAGGTAGTAGGATATGTACATTCAGGTGTTATAAAAATATTATGTATCTCTATGTCTAGCCATCGGGCATACAAATATTTCATGCAGATGTAGGTAAGTACATATTAATAGTTTTAACAGAAAAATCAATTGGATTCATATTACATTACATTTGTCAAATATTACCATAAACTTACAAGTTATTATCAAAAAGGTATTCTGATATGGAGTAATATATTTTGTTGATTAGAAGCTTACGTAATTCCCTTTTAAATTGCAATATATTGTCGACATTACGTATATTATCAGGTAATCTATCAGGTAATAAACCAAAAATACTGTTTTTAAATAATGCTGTATGGTGTTGGGGCATACTAATTTTGTTAAGTGTTAAGTAAGTTAAGTGTCTTTTGCTATTAATTTTAGTGTATAGATGCATGTTCGTCTTGACAAACATAGCTACCTCAAGAATATACAGGGATGGCACTGTCAGAATATTGAGCCTCTTAAAATGTTGTTTAGCGCTATCTCTACGGCAAAGACCACATACGGCCCTGACACATTTTTTTTGTGCAATTAATACAGATTCTTTACCTACTGAGTTACCCCAAAAAATTATTCCAAATCTTAGTGTAGAGTCCACATAGCCATTATATGCCATCAGTACAGCTTCTTCACATACAGTTTTTGATAGTTTGTATAGGGCATATGCAAAAGTATGCAATTTTTTACAAACTTTATCCATCTGTGTTTTCCATTTGAGATTTCGGTCAATGTAAATTCCCAGAAACTTTGTTACCTCCGTTTGTTCAACACTTTGTCCTGAGTAAGTTATGTCCAGATTATTAATTTTATTATTATTATTATTTTGAAAATTTATTATTTTGGTTTTACCAATGTTAACTACAAGATTATTTTGCTCAAGCCAGTAAATAATTTTATGTAGAGAATTATTAATTTCATCTTCAAATTTATTTGGATCGTCGCACGGTATAATAACCGTGCTGTCGTCTGCAAATAGCACCATAGGATGCTCTACAACATTGGGTAGATCGTTGATGTAAGCTAAGAAGAGCAATGGGCCCATCACACTGCCTTGTGGTACTCCTTGCTCTATGTCTCTAGGTTTTGATGTGTAGGTTTGTTCCATTTTTGACATAGTACATATCTTATTTATCTGTGTCATTTGCTGTCTTTTATTTAGGTATGATTTTATAAGTTCTATCGCGTTCCCCCTTATTCCATAATTCTGTAATTTACTTATAAGGATGTCATGTCTTACAAAATCAAAGGCCTTACTCATGTCCATGAATATAGTCACTACTGGATTTCTTTTGTCTATGTTAGTAAGAATCTTAATAAGAAAATCATAGATAGCCATGTTTATGGTCTTATTTTTTCTGAACCCTTTTTGTTCCGGTGCAAATAGATTCTGCTTTTCAAAGTAACCGTATATATTTCTATAGATCACCTTTTCAAATAATTTTGCAAGAATGGGGATTAATGCTATAGGCCGATAGAAATTCATATTGTATTTGTCTTCCTTTTTAAATAATGGCTTGACAACTGCAATTTTCAGTTCATTTGGGAACTTCCCGTGTTCCATACATTTATTGATTATATGACACAGGACTGGGGAGATAATGAGAACAACATATTTTAAAACCTTAGTTGTTATTTCGTCATAACCAGCGCTGTTCGTGTTCTTTAATGATTTAATGATTTGGAAAATGTCAAAGGATGTCACTGGGTTTAAAAATATTGAATTACAGGAATTGATTGAGTATAAATTATTATTGTTATTAGGAGATGTCAAGATAGATTCATTATTATTATTAGATGTCAAGTGAGGTTCACTTTTATTATTATTACATGTTAAAATTGCATTATAGTTATTCGTCCTCTTGTCAATTGATTTATTATTATTCGATATGTCAATAAAAAAGTTATTCAATGCTTCTGCTATTTCCATTGGATTTGTGATATTTTTACCATCTTTAGTGATTTTTTCAATATATTCCTTTGGAAAGTTTGTTTGAGATTGTTTTATTACGTTCCAGATTTCTTTACATTTATTATCAGCGTTTAGAATTCTATAGTTGTTTTGAGCTTTTTGTGTCAGTTTAATAATATTTTTTAGCTTTTTTGTATATACTTGAAAAACTTCTTTGTTTGCCAAATTTCGGTGTCGTCGATATTTCCACAGCAGTTCTCTTTTCCGCTTGCAGCATAGCCGAATTCCCTTGGACATCCATTTCTGTTTGCGCATTAAGGAAATTCTTACCTTTATTATAGGAAAACATAATGTATAGAGTAGGACGAACATATCATAAAATTCCCTAAACGCATAAATAGGATCGTCGGATTCGAATACTTGATGAAAAGATAAGGAATTGAGGTGCTTCGCAAATTTTAACATATTCTCTTCACTATAGTCACGTTTCAGTACATGCCATTGTTTAAGAGAGTAACTTTTCTTTACTGGGCATTCTAACAGTTGAGCGGAATGATCTGAAAGAGCGAATTCTATTACCTCACTCTTGCATCCACGAATATTGTGCATTATATTATCTAGACATGTCTTGCTGGCATATCTAGTAGGCTGATTGATTTCGATTTTGAGGTTGTAACTCATAGTTAACTGTTTGAACCGAGTGCTATTTTTATTAATTTTCAGTAAGTCTATGTTAAAATCACCACATAATATAATTTTTCTATAGTTTTTGTACACAAAATCATGTAGAATATCGTTTAAAGCACAGAAGAAGGTTTAAAAAGACTTATTCTCATATAAAGGGACTCTGTAGATACATATTATAATAATTTTATGTTCAGTTAGTTCAATAGCACTGGCTTCGAATATATTACTGATATTGAATTTATCAATGCTTTTAATTTCTTTAAATTTATGAGGATTTTTAATGAGTATGCATGATCCACCATGTCGGTTTTTTCTACAAAAACATGAAGCCAATGTATGGTTAGGAAACGTCAATTGATTCTGGTCACTATCTATCATATTATGTTCTGTAATACATATTACATCTATATCTGTATTTCTGCCCTCAAGTTCGTTTAAATGTATCATTAGCTCGTCTGACTTCGTAATTAGACCATCTATATTTTGATGTATTAGATTTAACTTTTTATACACGAAAAAGCTGCCTACTATTGGTATTTCTGTCAATGTTTATTTCTTGTCTACATTTGATATCTTCAACTTCCACTAGTTCAGGATGGCACTCTTTGTTCTCCTCAATCTTATTGACATTGTGGTCCGGTTCTGTCTGGGTATATTGGTCGATTTGCTTGCTGTGGGTCATGTTGATAATGTTGCTTGTGGAATTAACTTTATGGTCTAGAAGTGATATTTCTCTTAAAATTAATGTACATAGTTGCATGTTATACATTCTCGGAGTCGGTCTAAATCGGTTGCTGTCCATTTCGATGAATGATAGGTTTATGTGCTGGCTGCATATAAACTTCAATTCGTAGTTAAGCTTCATTTTGTTTAGGTATTTGTTGTAAGGGATGTTGCAGACTATGACATTTGTTTTAGTTACCGTGTTGATCCAGCATTGGAAATCGAACTGAAATCTGTACGGATTAGTATCGTTGGTTCCTCCAAGCATTACTACATAATCTTTTTCTGTCATTGTTGAAATCTCCTGTCTTCCCGATTTGACGACTTCCGTCATTGATGCACCTGGTTTACTATAGCATATTACTATGTATTTTTCTCCAACTAATTCTTGTATGATATTACGAATATTTCTCCCTTGTTGATCAGCTATAATCATTATTCTACGTTTTTTCGGCTTAGTCTCTACATTGGTTTTCGTCAGTGGTGGCGTTCGCAACTCCACATTAGCCTTTTGTATTTGAGCTGTCGGCAGTACTTCAGATTCGTTTGTGAGTTCTATAAATGATTTCTCCAGCTCTCGACATACGGAATGTGAGTATTGCTTGTGTAAGCCTCTTGTAAGACTTAATGGTACCTGTCGGGACATTGTTCTATACGCCGGTTTGAAGGGAAATGGCATTGAGGATCTTCTTGGTGTTTTAGTGGCATTAAGTATGTCTGTGCTTGTGACTTTCTTGTACAATTCGATATTTTTTTTGTATGTTTCATTTTCACATTTTAGGTCAAATACCTCTCTCACAAGTTTGGCAATTTCTTCGTTTGCACTCTCCAGGTTGATCTTTAATTCATCCGCTTGATTTTTAAGATCTAATATCTGTGATCTGTCACATATTGAGAAGTCTGGTAGGCTAGTGGACAATGCGTTGTCAAAGAGTGTAGAGTTCAGGAACATATCATTTTCACTTAAGTTCTCGTTACTTGCACTCTTAGGTCTGTTAAGTCTTCTGATCGTCACATTTTCGTTGTTAGATTGCATCGTTATTGTTAAAAGTTAAACAAAAAGTTGATACTTAAAATTCACGAACTCGGGAATCGAACCCGAGTCGATTGGGTTTGAAGCACTGGTGTTGCACTTTACGCCATGGAAGCAATACCAATCGCGGCGAAAGTAGGTATTATAATCTCGCACAGCACAGTTGACCTCTGTTGGCAATTGGTGGTATCACGTAGTGTATTTTTTCCAGCAGGATGTGTTGCAGAAGTACTTTGGTCGGAGTTGCTTCTTTTGGTGTTAGGTGTCGCTACTGATGTGTCGTGATGGCAATGACGGTCAAGGTACCGTTATCTTGATGTTATGTGAATGTGAGAATTGTTAATTTATTCACTATTTATGTATGACACTGGTTACTTTGGTCGCTTTTATCTTTTGTGCAGATATGATAATGTTATGGTCGTCACATTTACTAGGGTTTGCTAGATTTTACTGTCACTTTGCACTCACTTATAACCACTCTGTTATTTTATTGTTTGTACTGTTTTTTATCACTGGATAACAACTCCACGTCTGAATCGGTTTGTTATTTACCAAAAAATTCTGATTTTATATTATTTTAAGTAGATTTAGTTATTATAATGATTTTTTAACACGGAGCTCAATGTTTACGGCTATACTAGTGCCCTCTCTTAGACAGCCTCCTTAACCATTCGGCTAACGAGTGCTGTAGGTGATTATAAAGTGAAAAATGAAAAATATTAGACTCATGGTGGGACTCGAACTATGTCCACCTTGCACAGTTTAGACAGCCTCCTTAACCATTCGGCTAACGAGTGCTGTAGGTGATCAGTTGAATATGGTCTTTGCATCCAATGTAGTTGAAGGTCGGAAGAGGTGGTTCTGTGCGTTATGTCGTTGGTGGACTTTGTACTGGCACGATATTGTCACTAGATTTACACAATTATCTAAGCACGTTATGCCAATATTCACTGAGTTTTATGATATTTGTCTTGATATGACATTGCTTATCAATGCTTTTGTGTCCATGCACTCTTGTAACTGTTCACTGTTTCATTGTTTGTTGTTGTCTGGTAATATTATCTTTCTTCACTTAAATCACTGGTTTAGTCCGGTTTATATAGTTGATTTTATATTGTCTATACTTAATTAATATTATAACTCAAAAAATAATAATTGATTAAGCTTAATTGTACCACTAATTATTTTTTAACACGGAGAAGCGTTTAAAGCGGTATTAACTTAGTAGCGCCCCCTGGCGGATCCCTTGGGGATCCGCCAGGGGAAACAGATCTTTTGGGCATACGAGTGTCATAAGAAACTAATTTTATCGCATACGGATGCAATGAGAAAGGAGTGTTTTGGCATACAGATCCTATGACAAACAGATCTGTTGGCTTAGGTTCGATCAAAAAAACTGTTATTTTGGAACGGGTGTTTTGGGAAACGAAAAGCTTGTTCCGGAAGGTCATCAACCTATTAGGGCCTATAACACAGCTTTACGACTACTACCACCGGGACCTATAGCTTTACGTGTCATCCGAGACACGGAAGCGTCCGAAACGAATGCCACGTAGAACGGTCACCCATCCAGTTCCCGTCTAGGCCTGATGTTGCTACCCGCACGATCGTTTCCGATGGGCGAATACAGCAAAACGTTGGGTGGAGTAAAAATAATGTGGCTCTGATGAAATCGTTTACTTAGTGAAAGATGTTCTAAATGATGTGCCTAAGAACCACTGGAAATCTGTTGGTTTTACAGGATATAAGAGGATTTTACAGGACTTCTCTTAAACCCTGTACAGAAATTAATTAGGAAGGCCAGATGATAGGAAAATACAAACAAGAAACAAGCAAGTTACTTAACTTCTTGAAGGTTGCTTAATAACTTAGCTAACTCAATTACTAAGCACAGAAATAAGAGCTTCTGATTGGTGTATTGTAAGTCGGGAAGATCTAATAATAATAAGTGTACCTTCTTTATTACATCAATGTATCTTATTACATTGACATACATATCGGTTTGTCAATATTAGTAAAAAGAGCTCCGTGGTCTAATGGGTTTCGCGCTTGTTTCTCACACTGGAGATGCAGATTCAAATCTTGACCGTGTACTACCAATAGTACCAATGAGATAATTTTGGGATTAAGGGCTGAACAAAGGCCAATGGCATTGGGAATTAGACAAAGAAAGCAAATACCCGTCGCATCGCGTCGAAGCAGACTGACGCATGCTCCCGCGCAGAGCCCCGCGGGGGAACCCGAGCTCCGAGACCGAGAAAATTATAGAAAATATTACTAAACTCCTGTAATAATAATATTAGAAATAAAATGAAACAACCAAAAATTTTCCCTTCTTTTTACCTATTTTTGCGTGTAAGTTTCATATAGGAAACTGATTTCGTCTCCGACCGCTTGTTCATTTAGTTGAATAAAAATGCATTGCGAAAAATATTTTTAAGTATTAAATATAACAAATATCCGGTAATTTTAAAAGTCCATTCTTATCTCTAATAGACCTTTTATAACATATATTTATCCTACATTTTTATGTTGTCTAGTTTAGCCTAGAATTGAAGCTAAAGATGCGTTCCTGGCCATATTTATTCCCTTAAGTATATTATCGGACGTTCAGTGTTTCGGATGGCACGTTAAGCTGTAGGTCCCGGCTATCGCCATGTGATAGTGTTCGTAAAACCCCTCCATCAATCCGCACTGAGCCAGCGTGGTGGAGTATGGCTTATTCTTACTCGAATCTGGTTAAAAGCCTGTGCCGTTCGGTGGAGACATTAACGGCCTACATTTAGATATTACTATATATAATATATGGGTATCTAGCTGATAAAATCTCGTTCTATCAAAACCTATTGGATGAAGAGTTTTTCGATTTTTCGTCGGTTCCCTATGCGTTTTTCCCTCTGTAAAAACATTCCTGAGAATTCAACGAATAGATAAAAATAATCTTAATTGGTCCAACCGCTTCGTGCCTACCAACACATTTAGCGATTAACTTTAATATAAAGATAATCATAATAATAATACCTTGGACACTAATGACACACATTGATCTAGCCCCAAACTAGGATTCCCTGTATCTTAGGTACTAGACAACGATACACACATAGATAAATATTATACTTAGATAGACAAACAACCATGACTAGGGTATAAAAACATCCGTTCTCGTCCAAAAAATATTTGCCCCACCGGGTCTCGAACCCGGGACCTTTGGCTTCGTAGGCAGGGTCACTGCCGACTCGGTCATTCGGGTCGTCAGTGATCCTGCCTATGAAGGATGGATAAGATGGATAGATCTTATCTATAATACTTATATATAATAACTAGTAGCTATGTGTGCTGGAGACCTCGGGGTCGTTACAGGAAACTGCGTTTTGTTTTTCACTATTTTCCACCCCTCGCACCTCTCAGACCTCTTGAAGTTTGTCGGATGAACAAGTGGATTTTTCATAAAAACGAATAACCTGGCTGCATTTTCCTTCAATACCACATACAAACGTAGGAGTGCATCTGGATACGAACTTGGAGCTTGAAAGTAGCCGCACCAATAACTTTGTTACCCCACATCCGCCATTTTGAAAAAAATCCAAAACACAGTTGTATAGTTATATGGATATTAAGTAGCTATAAAAGCTATCTTAATTTCTGTTAAGTTACTACATGCTTCATAACAGAAACAACAACTACTTTACACAGCATCTGAATAATAATAATAATAATAATAATCCACACACATACTTCTTCAAAAAGCAACAATACTAAATACATGTAGAATTATACGGAAATTCATGGGCAAGGACCGTGATCTTTAGTAGATAAGCACTTGGCGTAAGCCCGTGTATCAGAACCTCTTTATTACAAGAGTGAAATGAAAAATTCATAAAAATATAATAATAATAATAATAATAATAATACCTTGGACGCCATTTACACACATTGATCTAGCCCCAAACTAGGATTCTCCCTTATAGATACTTAGATATATAAACAACCATGACTAGGGTACAAACATTCGTGCTCATCAAACAAATATTTGCCCCCACCGGGACTCGAACCCGGGACCCTTGGTTTCGTAAGGCAGCATCACTGCCGACTCGGCCATTCGGATAACTGTTGAGATGTGGTGTGTAAAACAGCTAAAAGGGAACAGAAAATAAATTATCCAGTACCATGCTTAATAATGGAATTTCATACGAGTGTTATACAAAAGGTTACACAAACTCTTGAGTAACAGGTCAGATTACGATGACTATTCAGCTTTAAGAAATAAAATCGCCAAATTACAGAACCAACTAAGCTAATAGCATTATTATAGCAAAACACAACTTAAATACAGAACTTGGCAAAACACACAGCTTCTATGCATATATAACAAAGCTTAACTCTGCATAAGGTTATATGGTTAGCCAGTTATCTGTCTTGTGTGCTGCCTGGGAACTCAACGAGGATTAATAGATAAATGCTGCCTGTCGACCAGTAGTTTGACCTTGGACAGCTAGGCTCACGAATACATTATTGTTTTAATTCTTAAACACTAAACTAGCTTGTTTCATGGCGATTCTAAAAATATAGGGGTTCTTATCCTTTTCATACAATAAAACGCCGTGAGTGACGTTTCAGTAGGCGCAGGCAACAGCCCGCGGGGACCACCCACGAAGCGCTTGCCAGTTGAGCGTAAATTTCAAAATGGCGCCCGCCAAGATAAGGGTTATAGTTAGCCAGTTACCTGATTTGTGTGCTGTCTGGGAACTCAACGAGGATTGATAGAAAAATGCTGCCTGCAGAGAAATCATCCGGACAGCCAGACATCTGGAGATACTTTAGAAAGCTTTTTTGCACAAGCTGAAGGAGACGGCTTCGTCGCGCTGCGCGCTCGCTCGGTCGATAACAAATCGTCACGCCATAAGGGCTGGCAGAGGCCCAATTGTGCCCACTTTTAGCCAGTTATTCGATAATTTATTTTGCGTAACAGGGGGCTAGCCCATCGCCGCAGCTATGCAGGTGGGTGGCTAAATTGTCTAAATTTACATTCTTGTATTTATTATAAAAGTTTCGCTTGACATGGTATTTTTTTTGGTTACCAAGATTAGTTTTTGAAGACATTTTTTACCGATATAATACTTACCTTTTTAGGGTTCCGAATTCAAAGTAGCAAGTACTTTTAATTTAAATATTGTTTAAAAAAAACTCCGTGGTCTAATGGGTTTCACGCTTGCTTCTCACACAGGAATTGCAGGTTCGATTCCTGACCACGTACCAATGAGATAATTAATTTATCTAAAACATCGTGAGGAAACCTTCATTACTCTATAGCTGCGGCGTATAACTGGCTCAAAAGTGGGCACAATTGTGCCTCGGCCACCCCGTAAGGGAAAAGGCGTGACGCTATATTTGTTCAAAATTTTGGTCAAACTCTATAAAAAATCTCCTTTGTACCTCCTTCTAAAAAAATGCAATTTGTGCGGAACCATCGGTGCGCGAATCCGAATTGCACTTGGCCATTTATCCTCTCCATTCTGGGTTTGCTGGAAGAATCTTTTATCAGAGATAACCTTGCCCTTGTTAATTTAATTTAATTTATATATTTAATTATCGTATTAGATTAGCGAGAAGTCGTGTTATGTTTTGGAAATATGAACTTGATCCAAACTCAAAAATAAACAAACAAAAAACACAGCACTGTGCCCACGGTTTGGCAGATTTTTTTATTATGCATGACAGGGGGGCTAGCCCATTGCCACAATTTCATATGCACTTATAGATTAAAGTTTCTTAATATTCTTCACAGTTACAACTTCCGCTCCCTCAAACCCGCATCTCCTGCGTCAGAAGCGAGCCTAAAACCCGCATCTCCTGCGTCAGAAGCGAGCCTAAAACCCGCATCTCCTGCGTCAGAAGCGAGCCTAAAACCACTAGAAAACAAACGCTCAAAACGAAATCCCATCAAAAACATATATAAGGTGACTGTAAAATAGCGATCAATACTTTGGGGAATGAGGGTGCCCATCATTATGAACACTTTCCCCAAGAAACACATGGTCGCAAATGAACAAAAATAGCCCCGATCAGCTGTTTTAAATTTGCTAAGGGAGACCCAAAATTTTTGTTCATTTGCGACCATATATTTCTTAGGGAAAGTTGTTCATAATGATGGTTCCCATCATTATGAATAACTTTCCCCGAGAAACACATGGTCGCAAATGAAAAAAATAGCCCCGATCAGCTGTTTTAAATTTACTAAGGGAGACCCAAAATTTTTGTTCATTTGCGACCATATATTTCTTAGGGAAAGTTGTTCATAATGATGGTTCACCATCATCCCCCAAAGTATTGATCGCTATTTTACAGTCACCTTATATTGTATGCAATGCAAGTCTCGAGCGCAGTCTAAAAACACACATTAATTTATCGCCGCCATTTGGATAAATTAGGCACTTAGGCATAATTTTATTTCCATCTTTGTTTTTGCCCTCCCTGTGTATTCTGTACATTGTTGCTTGATTAAACGCTTATCTTATATTATCTTATCTTATATGTACAGACTGGTATTTGTGAAACAAATTGTGTTGTTTCTGCCATAAATATAAACGAAGTTTATACGGAACCAACGCTGCGCGAGTCAGACTCCCCAATATTTTCCCCGCTCCTTTTTACTAGAGTTTTTTGTCCAAAATATATTTGTGGTCTCATTATTTTGGTGATATATTATGTATATCTCTGTACGGGTACTTTTGATTTGTGAGCGCTTTTCTTGGTCCCGGTGTGGAAGTATTGTATTATTTTGTATATTTATTGTGTTTGTTTTAGATAGGTAGTCGTGAATTCTTTATCGCAGAGAGGAAAGGTACAAATCCATTTTTACTGCTTAGTTAATATAGACACTTTCTAGGGTTCCGTAGCCGAAGGGTGTAGAGCGGGACCGATTCTAGTCAATTAAATTGTGTTACAAATGTCTTTGGTAGGTATATGTCACCGTAAGATTGTCAAAACTTTACAAACTTTCGCGTTAGTTTATAAACTAACGCGATAGTTTGTAAACTATCGACAAATTGTAAACCAGACCGACAGGGCTTAGAATTTACTTTTCTTTTGTTTTTACATATCAACATAAACTCAAACTCATAAACTTTATTGCAAGGCAAAAATAATGCACTTTTACGAGTCAAGCAAAGTTCGCTGCGCTCGCCTCCACTTGTCTTCACCTAAGCTACCGCAGTGTTTGCCCCAAAACTAACGCGTCATGTGGCATGCCGTAAGCAGTTCGGTACAGCTTACAATTTATCGATAGTTTGTTAACTAACGAAAGGAAAAACGTTAGACCACTGCGGGTGAAGACGGGCGAGAAAACTCCCACAGCTTCATTTGGAGCTGACTTTAAAAAAAAATGTGCTCAAATATAGGTAATATACCATTTACACATAAATTATTATCAACAAAAAGGCAGCAATAGTAGATTTCCTACGAGTTCGTAAAGAAGCCTTTTCGAACGAGTTACGAATAGAATTTATCCGCTAGAGAGCCCAAAATCAAGCGGCGAAGGTGCTATTTTGAGGTTAGAAGGCATTTTTTTTAAATTAATAGCGACTTCTATGTGGGCTTTAGCTCATAATGCTTAAGCAAATAAGGAACAAAGTGAAGCTCCTGTAGAATAGGGCAGCGTAGCGTAGACATTGCTACGAGAAAGGTTACGCCGTAGCTTCGTAGCAGTCGACTACGAAATTGATCTGTTCTTCAAAGCAGAGAAATAGTTCTCCGCTTCAGCAAGGCTTTGTTGATCCGTCAGGTGGTGTGTTAGCAACAATTTTTCGTACAAAGCGTTTAACAGAAAGACGTAGTCATATTTTGAGGGGCTGTTATTGTTTGGGACATTATTCTGAACAGCTTTCGCTATGAAACCGCTTTGACTAATTTCCCTTCGTCAAGGATACTGAAGGTCCGAGGTTTTGATCGTCGCTCTGAGTCGTTTTTGTTGCAGAGGATTTTGATCGATGTCCAGCGCGGATATGCCGCCATTAATTTACCATAATTTTCTTGTATGATGTCTTGCAACTCCCTTAAATACTAGTGGCCCTGTGGGCAGTAGACCTCGCTAACAGGGGGGACTGTGAACCAATTTATAGGTAAGTATTTTAGATTCAATCAAAATCAAGTAGTAAAGTAGCCGCTGCAATAACTTTGTAAGCTACGTTTTGCGATTTAAAATACAATCTATTGACTTTTCACGAAAATTGTTATAATCTTTAGTTATATCTTTACTAATCCGTCTCCTACTTCGAGGAGTCGAAACTTGGTATGTTTTGAAAATATTTCTTAGATTTTTACAAAACAGGTGACCAAAAGGTAATGGTGTAGTATATACTCATACAAAAAATGAATGTCGTCATAGCTTCCCCAAAAGGGTAAAATCGAGAAAATCTCTCGACAAAAAATATAATCAAGGAAGACGTGTGTCAAGTTATGTGAGGATCGCTTGAAATCTGTGGCCCCTAGGCCGGAACTGACACAAAGACGAAAGCAAAATCGGCCTCCTATCTTGTCGAAATGGAGCCCTTCGCTCGCTTCGGTCACTCGGTCAATTACTAATTGGTTAAACATGGCTGTAATAATACAAAGTTGTGAATTCCGAAGCCGACGCAGGCACTTAGGTGCTCAAAAGATCACTGCAGATGGCGCTGGTATACAGTTGGCGTCTGTCAGTCAACTGTCAAAGTTGTCAAATTCTAATTACTTTTTATAATATATGGCGTTCTAACCTCTTTAGAGGTTAATTCCGCCAGCGTCAAGTGTTTTTTGAACGATAACCTGTTGTGTTTTTCAAGCTTACCTCAGATGAATGGAACACTACTTCGCTCGCTGACCCGCTCACTGACCAGGGTCTTTTTAGCTCTGGAATAAATCAGGCAGTTTTTCTTTCTGTCCCCATTCAACTTCTCCAACGACGGAAAGCAGAAAAGTATTTTGTTGAACACTTTTGTCACCTATACAATGACCTTATGGTACAGAAATAGATCACTGCCACCAACTTTTTAACAAATTTGTAATAACTACAGCTTTATTTATATATAGCGTCACCTCTTTTCTCATACGGGGTGGCAGAGGCTCAACTGTGTCCCCATTAGGCCAGTTATTCAATACTCCACTTTGCGTGACAAGCGGTTAGCCCATCGCTGCAGATTTAAAGGTTTCTTTACGATGTTTTTTTTTTAATGTTTTTAACAGATTTATACAGCGGGTGTGAAAGGAGCCGTCGGACGAGGAGGTCACCCAAGAAGGTCCTATAAAGACCAAATCGGCGATTTGTTAGTGAAGAGGTAAATACGAAGTACCCGTAACCGGCGAGCTTGCAAGAAGATACTTATGAATGTTGAGGAAGCGAGAGATGTATGCCAGGATCGTGGCAGGTGGAGGTCTTTGGTCTCTGCCTACCCCTCTTCCGGGAAATAGGCGTGAGCATATGTATGCATGTTTTTAATTGTTTTCGTTTTTCCGTTTTCACAACCAACAATCAAACAAACAAATTTATCTTCCTATGAATAACTTGCTTAAATATAAAATCGTTAATAGAAATACATGCTTCCTACGCTATTGCCCTCAGATATTGTGAAGAGCCAAGAGAGTGAAAACAAGAGAAAATATATTCTATAAAAGCATTTCAATACTGGTGTCACTGGTATCACGAAACCTTCATAGAACTCACAGAGCCACATTCCGTTCAGCGTGAGCGCACGCCCCGCCACGTGTACGCGCTGCTGAGACTTGGGGTGCCTTGCGTGCGCGCAGGACAGGGCCAGTCTTCGTTCGCCCGGCTTGTGATGGTGGTGCGCACTCGCCCACCGACGCGACGAGTTCTGTGTTGAGTTAAATGAACCCCATACAGTCTCGTCACTAGAGTAATCTTGAACATTAAAATATGCTTTTCAGGCAAAGTCACTTTTTCATGGTTTTCAATTGCTCAAATCGCAATTTTAAAATCTCCAGATCTTATTGTAGAAGAGAATGCACTGACCCTTGAAATATTTGTTAGCCTTTGCGAGTCGAAGCCGGGGCGCAAGTAGACTTTTTTTTATATACACTGATGACATTTTGGTTTTTGATTCCGGGCAGCAAAAGTTTTGATGAGTCTATATTCGCATCTCAACCGGGGAGGTAGAAATAGGGCTGGATCTTGAAGACGGTTTCTTAAAGTTTTAACTTGGTGAACTATGCCCATTTAATTATTATTTTTTGTATTGATTTTTAACATTAAAATTATCGTGTAACAGAACGTTTTTTAAAACATCCGTCAATGTCTAGGGACGGGAAGACATAGGAAGAAAGAAAGCTATGAGTTTAAAACATCCGTCAATGTCTAGGGACGGGAAGACATAGGAAGAAAGAAAGCTATGAGTTTTAAACATCCGTCAATGTCTAGGGACGGGAAGACATAGGAAGAAAGAAAGCTATGAGTTTAAAACATCCGTCAATGTCTAGGGACGGGAAGACATAGGAAGAAAGAAAGCTATGAGTTTAAAACATCCGTCAATGTCTAGGGACGGGAAGACATAGGAAGAAAGAAAGCTATGAGTTTAAAACATCCGTCAATGTCTAGGGACGGGAAGACATAGGAAGAAAGAAAGCTATGAGTTTAAAACATCCGTCAATGTCTAGGGACGGGAAGACATAGGAAGAAAGAAAGCTATGAGTTTAAAACATCCGTCAATGTCTAGGGACGGGAAGACATAGGAAGAAAGAAAGCTATGAGTTTAAAACATCCGTCAATGTCTAGGGACGGGAAGACATAGGAAGAAAGAAAGCTATGAGTCTGTCTCCCTTTTGCAAAAGCATAGAATAATCCCTTTTAGCCACAAATTCAATACCAAATACCAAATGTCTTTATTACTGTAGATATTTACATATACTTAGCAATCGTCATTTTTTGCCACTTTTCTACATTGGACCACTGTGGGAGAAGGAGAGCGTAGAAACTCCCACAGATTGATTTTTAGATCTCTTTTTAAAAATTGCTTATGCTTAACTGATACAAATTATAATATTTAGTCATTATCATAATTAATAATCAGGAATAAATAATTACAAAACTATTAACAGCAAGGTCTGTGTTGAGCCAGATTAACCCCATACAGTCCTGTCATTTAAGTAATCTTGAACATTGTAATATCCCTTCTTCGACAAAGTCGCTTTAACATGGATTTTAAATTGCTCAAATGACAATGTCAAGATCGCAAATGCAAAACCATTTGGTGGCGCGTAAATATTATCAAAAAACGAATCAAGTGCTGGTTGGACTCGCTCACGAAGGGTTCCGTACCATCGTCCAAGAAAAAGAAAAACAATAAATCCTAAATAATATAACCAAAACAAAAATAAAAAATATATGTGCTATCTGGGAATCGAACCCAGAACTACAAGATTGCGAAACCGATACGAAACCGACTGAGCCATCTCAAAGTTATTAGAGCGGCGAAATTCATGGTGATATTGAATCATGATGATGTCATGAGGTATTTTGCAGGGGCAGGGATATTAAAAAAAACTGTCGCTTGTATGGGGACCCCCTTTTATTTTCTAAATTGAGTGTACTGCGTTATTTGTTGCTGTTGCGGCATCAGAAATACACATTCTGTGAAAATTTCAGCTCTCTACATATTTTGGTTGATCCGATAGAGCCCGGTGACGGACGGACGGACGGAGAGACAAACGGACAACGGAGGCTTAGTAATAGGGTCCCGTTTGGCACCCTTCGGGTAAAGAACCCTAAAAATGAGCAAGTGCAAGATGGACGCGCGTCAAGGGTTTTTTACTAATCACAATATTTGGTGTTACGGTTTTTGGCGATTTTGCTGCGTGCAAATGTTTTATGATTTGGCGGTATCTTTTAATTGCGTTGAACTAGAACATTAATTTTATTACAAATTCAAGGGACAGATGTGAGTCATTGATTTCGTTTTCAATTTGACACCTCCACGCGTTCTTGTGGAAAAGGGTCTAGGAAGACGGACGGATAACGAAGTGATCCTACAAGCTGAGCGTTTGTTTTCTAGTGGTTTTAGGCTCGCTTCTGACGCAGGAGATGCGGGTTTGAGGGAGCGGAAGTTGTAACTGTGAAGAATATTAAGAAACTTTAATCTATAAGTGCACATGAAATTGTGGCAATGGGCTAGCCCCCCTGTCATACATAATGAAAAAATCTGCCAAAACGTGGGCACAGTGCTGTGTTTTTTGTTTGTTTATTTTTGAGTTTGGACCAAGTTCATATTTCCAAAACATAACACGACTTCTCGCTAATCTAATACGATAATTAAATATATAAATTAAATTAAATTAACAAGGGCAAGTTTATCTCTGATAAAAGATTCTTCCAGCATACCCAGAATGGAGAGGATAAATGGCCAAGTGCAATTCGGATTCCCGCACCGATGGTTCCGCACAAATTGCATTTTTTTAGAAGGAGGTCCAAAGGAGATTTTTTATAGAGTTTGGCCAAAATTTTGAACAAATATAGCGTCACGCCTTTTCCCTTACGGGGTGGCCGAGGCACAATTGTGCCAACTTTTGAGCCAGTTATACGCCGCAGCTATAGAGTAATGAAGGTTTCCTCACGATGTTTTCGATAAATTAATTATCTCATTGGTACGTGGTCAGGAATCGAACCTGCAACTCCTGTGTGAGAAGCAAGCGTGAAACCCATTAGACCACGGAGTTTTTTTTTAAACAATATTTAAATTAAAAGTACATGCTACTTTGAATTCGGAACCCTAAAAAGGTAATTATTATATCGGTAAAAAATGTCTTCAAAAACTAATCTTGGTAACCAAAAAAAATACCATGTCAAGCGAAACTTTTATAATAAATACAAGAATGTAAATTTAGACAATTTAGCCACCCACCTGCATAGCTGCGGCGATGGGCTAGCCCCCTGTTTTATCGAATTAAATTATCTAATAACTGGCTAAAAGTGGGCACAATTGTGCCTCTGCCAGCCCTTATGGCGTGACGATTTGTTATCGACCGAGCGAGCGCGCAGCGCCACGAAGCCGTCTCCTTTCAGCTTGTGCAAAAAAGCTTTCTAAAGTATCTCCAGATGTCTGGCTGTCCGGATGATTTCTCTACAGGCAGCATTTTTCTATCAATCCTCGTTGAGTTCCCAGACAGCACACAAATCAGGTAACTGGCTAACTATAACCCTTATCTTGGCGGGCGCCATTTTGAAATTTACGCTCAACTGGCAAGCGCTTCGTGGGTGGTCCCCGCGGGCTGTTGCCTGCGCCTACTGAAACGTCACTCACGGCGTTTTATTGTATGAAAATGATAAGAACCCCTATATTTTTAGAATCGCCATGAAACAAGCTAGTTTAGTGTTTAAGAATTAAAACAATAATGTATTCGTGAGCCTAGCTGTCCAAGGTCAAACTACTGGTCGACAGGCAGCATTTATCTATTAATCCTCGTTGAGTTCCCAGGCAGCACACAAGACAGATAACTGGCTAACCATATAACCTTATGCAGAGTTAAGCTTTGTTATATATGCATAGAAGCTGTGTGTTTTGCCAAGTTCTGTATTTAAGTTGTGTTTTGCTATAATAATGCTATTAGCTTAGTTGGTTCTGTAATTTGGCGATTTTATTTCTTAAAGCTGAATCATCGTAATCTGACCTGTTACTCAAGAGTTTGTGTAACCTTTTGTATAACACTCGTATGAAATTCCATTATTAAGCATGGTACTGGATAATTTATTTTCTGTTCTCTTTTAGCTGTTTTACACACCACATCTCAACAGTTATCCGAATGGCCGAGTCGGCAGTGATGCTGCCTTACGAAACCAAGGGTCCCGGGTTCGAGTCCCGGTGGGGGCAAATATTTGTTTGATGGGCACGAATGTTTGTACCCTAGTCATGGTTGTTTATATATCTAAGTATCTATAAGAGAGAATCCTAGTTTGGGGCTAGATCAATGTGTGTAAATGGCGTCCAAGGTATTATTATTATTATATTTTTATGAATTTTTCATTTCACTCTTGTAAAAAAGAGGTTCTGATACACGGGCTTACGCCAAGTGCTTATCTACTAAAGATCACGGTCCTTGCCCATGAATTTCCGTACAATTCTACATGTATTTAGTATTGTTGCTTTTTGAAGAAGTATGTGTGTGGATTATTATTATTATTATTATTATTCAGATGCTGTGTAAAGTAGTTGTTGTTTCTGTTATGAAGCATGTAGTAACTTAACAGAAATTAAGATAGCTGTTATAGCTACTTAATATCTATACAACTGTGTTTTGGATTTTTTTCAAAAAGGCGGATGTGGGGTAACAAAGTTATTGGTGCGGCTACTTTCAAGCTCCAAGTTCGTATCCAGATGCACTCCTACGTTTGTATGTGGTATTGAAGGAAAATGCAGCCAGGTTATTCGTTTTTATGAAAAATCCACTTGTTCATCCGACAAACTTCAAGAGGTCTGAGAGGTGCGAGGGGTGGAAAATAGTGAAAAACAAAACGCAGATTCCTTGTTTACCTCGTCATAATTTGATTGCTGTCTTTTAACTTTAAATATCAAAGAAGTATCATCGGCAAACAATACTAACCCATGTTTTGCTTTAACAAGGTAAGGTAAATCATTAATATATACTAAAAACAAGAAAGGACCAAGAATTGAACCTTGCGTTACGCCCATACTTATTAAAGACCCAGGTGATCTTTTCCCATTAACATCGACCATCTGAACCCTATCTGTTAGATATGACTCCAGAAGGCCAAGTGCCTGATCTTTTACACCATAATGGCGTAACTTCCTGACAAGAGTGTCATGATGGACGCAATCAAAAGCCTTGGATAGATCGCAGAAGACACCTATTGCATCCATTGCGTCTTCCCAGGCATCAAAAATATTGTCGATTAGTTCAACACCAGCATCGGCTGTTGAACGACCCTTTGTGAAACCAAACTGAGCAATATGAATTAAATTATTGAGATAAAAATGACTTTGCAATTGATTAAGTATGAGTTTTTCAAATATTTTGCTAAGCGTTGGTAGTATCGATATGGGTCTAAAATTGGTGGGGTCTGATGTACTACCAGCTTTGAATAAAGGTATAACTTTACTTAGTTTCATCAAGTCAGGAAACACACCACTATCTATACATTGATTAAATATACAACAAAGGTGAGGTGCGATACAATCTACAATGGAACTAATAATTTTTACTGATAGACCATGGGCGTCAGCTGTCTTTTTCATTTCCAGGGATTTAAACGCTTTTACAATGTCTTCATTATTTACGTGCTTAAATTTAAAATCTGTTTTACATTCCTCCAAGTTTTGTTTAAGTATAGATTCAGCAGCAGCGGGAGATGAATTTAAAGACTTGGTTGTTGAAACTGGAATGTCCGTAAAGAAATTTTCGAAAGCTTTTGCTACTTCTAGGTCTGTACTTAGCTTATAATATACTTACTTAGTAATCAGAAAACTATTTGATAATATCTGTATAGGTATAGTAAACTAAGTAGATAGTCATATACCTACTATTATCTTCTGTGTACGTGTGCGAAACTAATTGAAAATTACATACTATTGAAAATTTAACATCTGGTACCCATAGGTAATTATCGGTAGAAATACCTTAAAATAATACCTTGGACACTCACATTGATCTAGCCCCAAACTAGGATTCCCTGTATCTTGGTTACTAGACAACGATACACATACTTACATAGATAAATATTATACTTAGATAGCTAAACAACCATGACTAGGGTACAAAAATCCGTTCTCATCAAACAAATATTTGCCCCCACCGGGACTCGAACCCGGGACCCTTGGCTCCTAGGCGGGGACACTGCCGACTCGGCCATTCGGGTCGTTAATTACCTTTCGATGTCCTTCGGAAGTGTGAAAAACGTAAGGTTCATATGCTTGTTATTATTAAGGCAGCCAAATGCGATGCAATATCTGGTTGGCTTCATTTTCACGTCGGTAACTAGGAGACCCGCCAGGCGGGGCGAGCGAGAGCGGCGCGGTGGCCGCACTTGACGTGCTAGCCGGGTGGGGCTCGCTAGGCGACCCTCAGGAGCTCTATTTTTGAATCACTCGCCACGCAAGCGAGCGCTCGCCAAGCGACACGATTGACAGAGACTATAAAAAAGGGTTCCCCTAAATCTATCGATACCTCACTTCACGTGTTCGGCTCGGGGCGGGGCGGCGTCTTTGACTCGGCTTATCTTTAGTTCGCAGTTCTTTATCGACTACAGTTACGCTCATTCCTATGTGAAAACTATAGACTCCTATCCTGCGCATGAGTGCGACAAAGAGATAAGATATAGCTCTCTCGCTCCTATGATTTATGACCGAGTTCGCACAGACGAAAAAAATCAACTATAGTTAAGTCGAATGATGTGAACCAATCATTGCGCTTGGCGAGCGCTCGCGACGACGCGAGTGATTCAAAAATAGCTGTCCTCACAAACGCGGACGCGGACTTGTAGCTTTGTAGGTAAAGTACGGGGTGTCACCGACCTGGTGTGCATCAATATCAATTTTGCCGACCCGAATGGCCGAGTCGGCAGTGACCCTGCCTACGAAGCCAGGGGTCCCGGGTTCGGGTCCCGGTGGGGGCAAATATTGATGAGAACGGATGTTTGTACCCTAGTCATGGTTGTTTATCTAAGTATAATATTTATATATACATAGTCAGGTCATAAGTTCTGTCACATGTGCAATATGAAATAATTTAGACATGTTTATTATTTATGTAAACATTTATATAGCAAAATGAACTTAATAAAACATAGATTCTTATGGTAATAAAGTTTATTCAAAATGACCCCCGCGATTTTGAATACAGGCCTTTATTCTGCGCGGCCAATCGTCTATCGCAGCACGAACGAGGTCCATGTCAATATCGGCGGCTGCCTTAATCAAGGATGCCTTGAGTGACTCCAAATCAGGATGAGGCTTTGAGCAGGCCTTTTCCTCCAAGTGTTGCCATATCTTGTAATCTAACGGACTCAAATCTGGACTGGAGGAGGGCCAGTCTTCGTGCCGGATGAAGTCGATTTCACGCGCCGCCAGCCAGTCTTGTGTGCTTTTCGCTCTATGAGCTGGCGCAGAATCTTGTTGGAATACCCAGTGCCTGTTATTAAACATGGTATGAAAAACAGGTTCCACAAGGTTCTTGAGGACTGTATTTTGATACACAACTGCATTCGTTTTTACGCCTTTCTCACAAAAATGTACCTCAGTTAAGCCCCAATAAGAGACTCCCAACCAAACCATGAGCGAGGATGGAAAATGACCTCGTTGGACACGCGGAATACGGTTGCTCGCTTCTTCACTGCTGTGTGCGTACACCTTATCATTTTGTTTGTTGTAGCTCTCTTCCACGGTGAAATTTTTTTCATCCGAAAAAAGAATTTCCCGATGCTTTTTTCCCGCGTACCGCTTCAACAAAGCGCGGCATCTCTTCAGCCTCAGGTCCATTAAACGAGCGTCCAAACGATGTCCTGTTTTTCTTCGATATGCCCTAAGCCCTAAGTCTTCATTTAACACCCTTTTCACCGTGGTCCTGCTTAACCCCATCTGAAGGGCCAACAGTTTCTGCTTACGTATGGGATTTCTTTGAATTCGCGCCTTCACAGCTTTTATCACTGCTGGAGTCCTAACAGAGGGAGGGCGACCACTTCTTGACCTGTCATCTACACTAGAGTCTTCATTGTATCGTTTTATGGTACGATAAACGAATCTTTTGGTTATATTAAAATTTTTCAGTAAGTCGAAAATCTGAATTGGCGCTTAACTGCAACGATGCAACGCAATAACTGCGACACGGTCTTTTTTAAGTGTCCACTTCATATTTAAAAATGAGGAAAATTCTAAAAAGTACACATTTTTATTTTCATGAAAAATTCGAAATTCGAATTCAATAAACTTTTTTGTGGCTAGCGTTCTAAATTCAAAAGTTTTTATTGTGTGACAGAACTTATGACCTGACTGTGTAAGTATGTGTATCGTTGTCTAGTACCCAAGATACAGGGAATCCTAGTTTGGGGCTAGATCATGTGTGTAAATAGTGTCCAAGGTATTGATAATAATCTTTGCCAAGGCGAAGGACGATCGACAAGCATTGAGCTATCGTTTAGACGAGGCCAGTGCTGGCTTCTAGTCTCGCTGGGGCGCCAGCGCTACTGTCTAAGTGTATCTGCACGGCTGTGGTCTATTCAGTGAATCACTTTGACAGCTCCAAAGTCATACATTTTTGACATTTGCAATAAAAAATAATGAGATTCATAATTATTTATTGCACGCAAATATTTAAAAAGTTACATTAAAATAAAAAGCATGTACAGAGGCCAGCTTATCTCTAAAAAGAGATTTCTTACAGCAAACCAAGGCATTACAGGAATTAGTATCATAAAAGGGTAAGCAGTAAACAATAAATACTTTAACTAAATTGCCTAGGAATAGATAAAATACCTATAAAATACAGATAGGAAATACAAAATAATTACCGATATACCGGTCATCAGAGAGAACGCTCCGTACTAGTACATTTTAGTCAGTGTACTAGTACACTCTAACAGCTCTATTAGTACTATTAGGACGTTGGATCTTATGAATAAAAAAATATGCCTGCTCGGTCATCACATCAGAGAGCGCTCCCTACTATGACATTTCAGTCAGTGTACCTGATTAATTTCCACGCCTACCGAACGGCGTGGAATCCTGAGGGGGTGGGCCTTTGCCAGCACGTGAGAGAAAAGTGAGTTGAATGATTGTTACTGACCTTTGTCACCGTAGACAGGAGATCGAAAGCTCGATTCGAGACAGGAATGCGGGATAGGAGCACCAGTTTGGGATAGGATATGGAGTGAATCTCACTGTCGCTGCCGACGCTGTCGCCGGCGTGCTGCCTGCCGACACGTGGAGTCGCCGCTACCGGTACGACGATGTCCAATCCACACGGATCACTTGACCGCTGACGCGAATCTACTTATTTCCCGACGATGTAGATGATTAACACTCCGACCAGGCCCGACGCCTGTATTTGGTAATTGGTACACCGAAATACCATCAATGGCACGACGCCTGAGCAGACATGTTATTTTTTTCTCGACGAGAAAAGAAAAAGATAACCTCAAATTTTTTCCTCTCGTTGGTACGAGTGACAGCTGCGGTCCGTTTCCGCTTAGTGATGTCCCGATTACTCGCGGTCGATCCGCGCAACAAAAAACCGGTGCGTTCCGAAGCATAAATATTAAACAGTACCAGTAAGATCTAACAGCTTTATTGGTACTATTATGTATGACGTAGGATCGAATAAAAAATGGAGCTATTAGGTTAACCTTTCTTTTCGTGCAGAGCAGAAACTTGAGGAATATTATACTCTGATAATATTCACATAATTATACAATTCTATGTGTCTGTTTGCATAGCAGAAATCAAAAGTTATATAATATTTGCTTTCCCTTCATACTCAAACAGGCTTAGGACTGTCATTCTAGTCAAGATGTCAATGCCGTGTCTGTGTGTGCGAAAGCGAGTCGGCATGGCTCAATGCCTCCCGCCCGCCGCCCCGCTCTCTCGGAGCGATGTCCTATTAGTCCTAATAGACCGAATGTCCGATTAGCGTAGGGAAACGTTTCTTTTCGTTCATTGCACAGTAACGTTTCCTATTCGTTCTTCGTACATGACCGACACAAGACTAGCCCCCAGTCGAGCCCGTGACTTAATCGTGCGTGTACGCGTTGCGCAATCAAGTGGCCGGAACGCTTCCTCGTTCGAAAATGCGGAAAACTTTGAACAGTGCTGGACAACATGCTTACCACGTTCTACCCGTGCAAAGCCTGCGCGATGTTGAAGTTTATTGAAGAGGCGGACCAGGACCTCAAAAATAAAATAACGGCAGCTTTCGATGTAGTAAAAAGTAGTGACACTTTGTTATTGGTGCAAAACAATTTACAAAAACGTGCGCGTTTGTGCATTGAAAGAAATGGACTGCATTTCGAACAGTTATTGCAGTACCTACGTGTAAATAAATGGTATGTAAATAACATTTTCACACGTTTCATTCGGAAAAGTAAGTTTTGCTCCACGACGAGAGGGAGCAAAATGCTACTTTTCTGCTCAAGCTACTTTTTTAATCTATTCATTGGCATTTAGCATTTACGCAATGTGCCAATTGAACACAGATCAAAATAATCGAATGAAATTATGAAATTACATTACAATTGACTACGATGACGTAGTCGATTAAAAACGAACATGTTTCAAGTTTTAACTTTAACAACGTTGAATGAAAATTTATGGATTTTTCGTAATATTTAAAAAAAATGTCACAATAAATTATATGTTTTACTGAAATCAAAACTATCGATGACTGTTATTGTAATATAATGAATATCCGAAACCATTGTAATATTTGATTCGATTATTTTTACACATTAGTAAAAGTATACAGGAATATTTTATCTGTGGTCACCTTTCCTTAATCCTTCACAATCCGCGATTATAAAATATATTGTTTATGTTGTTCGATTACTGTAAAGGCGGTGAAAGTATAATTAAAAGTATAGTTATTTAATTTTTAGAGCATTTCATTTAAATTTTCCTCATAGTCGGTGTGAAAAGTTGTATGTGTCATTCAGGAGCAAAATAATTTTTGTCATGGGCGTTAACGCTTGAATCCTTCGTTACGCTCAGGATTCTAACTTAGAATCCCTCGCTACGCTCAGGATTCTATCGTAGAATCCTTCCCTTCACTCTGGATTCAATGTACCGCCCTCGCCGTAAATACATCATTTTGCTCCCTTGTGACACAAATAACTATTTGTACATTTTAATCAATGTCGTCAAGGCGCATCCATTTTTTTAATTACCTACATTAATTACGACGGTTCTAAGCCGGTAAAAGTATGAAGATTTTTTTTCCTTAGTTTATTAGGTAGATGTTTGATAGGTAGGTAGGTACCAATGGACTACTTGTCCACTCAACTATCCCACAGCATTTTGCAGTATGTGAATTTCCTATTGAAATTTGTTATTGCGTTCACTGCCGCACGGAGCGTGATGTGGATACCTACATTGTATTGTATTGTATTTATTTATTACTCATTTACAATAATCTCTTATTCTAATACAATAGCCCCACAAAACTGCTTACGCAGTTTGATTGTGGGGTCGATGAGTCTAATATTTATTTATTTTTTAAACATAAAGATAAAGTACTTATGAGTATAAAATGGAGTGTTAATTAAGCAAATATTTATTTAAGTTCGACGAAAACTTATGTCTATTTTTTTCCTGTCTAATGTCCAAAGGTAAAGTATTTAGAAGGTATGGAATACGCTTTTTGAGCGTCCTGTCGCAATAATAATTTATTACTCTGGGTACTTCATATTTACCCGTTTACATGGCGTGGCGCGATGAGCGCAAGAATGACCAATCGCGCCTAGAAATTTAGGATTTACAAAGTGGCTTTAATTACGGAAAAATAAAGGAAAAGTTCTGGTGTTTTTTACCTAATGTTTTTTTTTAGTTCTTTCCATAAATCATATTTACTTTTGGCTGGGGGTCCAAAAATAACCCGTATACTACATAAACTTTACATATAGTAATATAAATACAAGAAATGTCAAAAGTAAAATGAATTGAACGGAATCTTAACGTGTAGCCGACTATACAGGGTATAAAAGAAAGATTTAGTCCTATTGTTGTATTTAGACTCAATTTTATAAACAACTTTTACTTTGTTAGAAAACATCCTACATATTTTCCTAAAAATAAAGAAATGACAATTCGAACCCAGAGAGAGGTTATTTGTTCATAAATGCAAACTAACTTCAGTCCAGAAAAATGTCTTTCATATGGCAATAAAAATATACAATGCCCTACCAACAGAATTGAAAGAACTACGATTTAATTTGTTTAAAACTAAATTACATGATTGGCTCATCTGTCGTTGTTTCTATTCTATCAATGAGTATCTTAATAGAGACAAATTCAACTCAGAAATAGTGTACCTAATTACAAACTATTTATAGAACTATAACTTCTTACTTATAACATTGAAGTGTGAATTATGTATTTTTCTGATAAAATGTTAGAACTATTTAATTTAATTGAAGTCTGAATTATATATTTTATAAAATGTTAGAACTATTTAATTTAATTGAATAATGTGATGATTTAATATTAATTTATTATAATCAATATTTGTACGCCTGAAAATGCAGATTTTTGCGATGAAAATGTATAAAATTAAGATCCAATATTGTTACCAAAAATCATGCAAATAAACTTATTTGATTTGATTTGATATAAAACCCGATTTCATCAGAGCAACTATATTTTTACTCAGATGACCTCAGATGACCCGGCTCAAAATGTGTCAATCAATCAATGTAGCTGTCATTAATGTCCTCACCGAGGGACACGGGCCCTTACTCGGATACGAGTAAGACTGAGCCATACTCCACCACGCTGGCTCAGTGCGGGTTGATGGAGTGGTGTCGGGCTTGTGGCCAACCCGTCTGTCAGAAGTTATCCTCAACGCCCCCGGAAAATGCTATCCGTTTCCCAAAACACCGGTTCCCGTCACTCTCTTTTCCCTAATAATCCGATTTCCGATATATGTGTCTCCCAGAATGTGTTTTCCTCAAAATAGATGTTTGGCTTGATATCCGTTTTCCAGAAAGTCCTAATCCAGAAACGGCCGTTTCCGTCACTGCCGTTTCCTAAATAGTCCACAAAAATATTGATAAATTTCCTAAGAATAGCGACAGGCACAATGTCAACACTAGAAATAGGAATAAACTAGCTATACCTACTACTAGGCTCCATAAGGTTAATGTATCTTTTAAAGGGCAATGTATTCGCTTTTACAACAAAATACCGACTTAGTTACAAGAATTGTCTGTAAATAAATTTAAAAATGTTGTTAAAAATCACTTTTGTAAAAAAAGGTTACTACAAAATATCAAATTATGTAGAAGACAAGAAAGCTTGGGAAGGTGTTTGCTCCAATTCTGTAAAAAATAACGTATAAAGCTGGAGGTTTCTAGTCGCCTCTTTGCCTCCAGCATCTAAAACATTGAGGTGACGGAATTCAAATTGAGTTCTACATTTCCCTGCACCTAATACATGTGTTAGTTTAAGATTTGACATTCTCCAAATGTTACCTATGTGTTTCTTATGGAAATAAACTCTTTTTGAATTTTGAATTTTGAATCCGTTTCTCAGAATGTGTTTACCCAAAAAACACGTTTGGCTTGATATTCCTTTCCCACAACATCATCCGTTCCGTTCACAACGACATATATAGAGGTATGTATAACCTCTTTACAATGTCATAAGAAACTAATCTTATGGCATATGGATGGATTGACGACCCCAATGGCCGAGTCGGCAGTGACCATGCCTACAAAGCCAAGGGTTCGAGTCCCGGTGGGGGCAAATATTTGTTTGATGGAAACGGATGTTTGTAGTCATGGTTGTTTATCTATCTAAGTATAATATTTATCCATTTATGTATGTGTATCGTTGTCTACTACCCAAGATACAGGGAATCATAGTTTGGGGCTAGATCAATGTGTGTCAATAGTGACCAAGGTAAGGTCAGGTTGGGGAAGACCGGCATACTTAAAAAAAAAAAGGGGGAACGGGTGTTTTGGCATACGGTTCCTACGAGAAAAGGATCTTTTAGGCATAAGGGTTTCATAAGAAACTAATCTTATGGCATACGGATGCAATGAGAAACGGGGTTTTGCCATACGGATCCTATGAGAAACGGATCTTTTGGGCATACGAGTGTCATAAGAAACGAATCTTATGGCATACGGATGCAATAAGAAACGGCTGTTTTGGCATATGGATCCAATGAGAAACGGATCTTTCGGATATACGGGTGTCATAGCAAATTAATCTTATGGTATACGGATGCAATATCAAACGGGTGTTTTGGCATACGGATCCTATGACAAACAGATCTTTTGGGCATACGAGTGTCATAAGAAACTAATTTTATGGCATACGGATGCAATGAGAAAGGAGTGTTTTGGCATACAGATCCTACGACAAACAGATCTGTTGGCTTAGGTTTGATCAAAAAAACTGTTATTTTGGAACGGGTGTTTTGGGAAACGAAAAGCTTGTTCCGGAAGGTCATCAACCTATTAGGGCCTATAACACAGCTTTACGACTACTACCACCGGGACCTATAGCTTTACGTGTCATCCGAAACACGGAAGCGTCCGAAACGAATGCCACGTAGAACGGTCACCCATCCAGTTCCCGTCTCGGCCTGATGTTGCTACCCACACGATCGTTTCCGATGGGCGAATACAGCAAAACGTTGGGTGGAGTAAAAATAATGTGGCTCTGATGAAATCGTTTACTTAGTGAAAGATGTTCTAAATGATGTGCCTAAGAACCACTGGAAATCTGTTGGTTTTACAGGATATAAGAGGATTTTACAGGACTTCTCTTAAACCCTGTACAGAAATTAATTAGGAAGGCCAGATGATAGGAAAATACAAACAAGAAACAAGCAAGTTACTTAACTTCTTGAAGGTTGCTTAATAACTTAGCTAACTCAATTACTAAGCACAGAAATAAGAGCTTCTGATTGGTGTATTGTAAGTCGGGAAGATCTAATAATAATAAGAGTACCTTCTTTATTACATCAATGTATCTTATTACATCAATGTATCTTATTACATTGACATACATATTGGTTTGTCAATATTAGTAAAAAGAGCTCCGTGGTCTAATGGGTTTCGCGCTTGTTTCTCACACTGGAGATGCAGATTCAAATCTTGACCGTGTACTACCAATAGTACCAATGAGATAATTTTGGGATTAAGGGCTGAACAAAGGCCAATGGCATTGAGAATTAGACAAAGAAAGCAAATACCCGTCGCATCGCGTCGAAGCAGACTGACGCATGCTCCCGCGCAGAGCCCCGCGGGGCAGCTCGAGCTCCGAGACCGAGAAAATTATAGAAAATATTACTAAACTCCTGTAATAATAACATTAGAAATAAAATAAAACAACCAAAAATTTTCCCTTTTATATAAATTTTACCTATTTTTGCGTGTAAGTTTCATATAGGAAACTGATGTCGTCTCCGAGCGCTTGTTCATTTAGTTGAATAAAAATGCATTGCGAAAAATATTTTTAAGTATTAAATATAACAGATATCCGGTAATTTTAAAAGTCCATTCTTATCTCTAATAGACCTTTTATAACATATATTTATCCTACATTTTTATGTTGTCTAGTTTAGCCTAGAATTGAAGCTAAAGATGCGTTCCTGGCCATATTTATTCCCTTAAGTACATTATCGGACGTTCAGTGTTTCGGATGGCACGTTAAGCTGTAGGTCCCGGCTATCGCCATGTGATAGTGTTCGTAAAACCCCTCCATCAACCCGCACTGAGCCAGCGTGGTGGAGTATGGCTTATTCTTACTCGTATCTGGTTAAAAGCCTGTGCCGTTCGGTGGAGACATTAACGGCCTACATTTAGATATTACTATATATAATATATGGGTATCTAGCTGATAAAATCTCGTTCTATCAAAACCTATTGGATGAAGAGTTTTTCGATTTTTCGTCGGTTCCCTATGCGTTTTTCCCTCTGTAAAAACATTCCTGAGAATTCAACGAATAGATAAAAATAATCTTAATTGGTCCAACCGCTTCGTGCCTACCAACACATTTAGCGATTAACTTTAATATAAAGATAATCATAATAATAATACCTTGGACACTATTTACACACATTGATCTAGCCCCAAACTAGGATTCCCTGTATCTTAGGTACTAGACAACGATACACACATAGATAAATATTATACTTAGATAGATAAACAACCATGACTAGGGTATAAAAACATCCGTTCTCGTCCAAAAAATATTTGCCCCACCGGGACTCGAACCCGGGACCTTTGGCTTCGTAGGCAGGGTCACTGCCGACCCGGCCATTCGGGTCGTCAGTGACCCTGCCTATGAAGGATGGATAAGATGGATAAATCTTATCTATAATACTTATATATAATAACTAGTAGCTATGTGTGCTGGAGACCTCGGGGTCGTTACAGGAATCTGCGTTTTGTTTTTCACTATTTTCCACCCCTCGCACCTCTCAGACCTCTTGAAGTTTGTCGGATGAACAAGTGGATTTTTCATAAAAACGAATAACCTGGCTGCATTTTCCTTCAATACCAAATACAAACGTAGGAGTGCATCTGGATACGAACTTGGAGCTTGAAAGTAGCCGCACCAATTACTTTGTTACCCCACATCCGCCATTTTGAAAAAAATCCAAAACACAGTTGTATAGTTATATGGATATTAAGTAGCTATAACAGCTATCTTAATTTCTGTTAAGTTACTACATGCTTCATAACAAAAACAACAACTACTTTACACAGCATCTGAATAATAATAATAATAATCCACACACATACTTCTTCAAAAAGCAACAATACTAAATACATGTAGAATTGTACGGAAATTCATTGGCAAGGACCGTGATCTTTAGTAGATATGCACTTGGCGTAAGCCCGTGTATCAGAACCTCTTTATTACAAGAGTGAAATGAAAAATTCATATAAATATAATAATAATAATAATAATAATACCTTGGACGCCATTTACACACATTGATCTAGCCCCAAACTAGGATTCTCCCTTATAGATACTTAGATATATAAACAACCATGACTAGGGTACAAACATTCGTGCTCATCAAACAAATATTTGCCCCCACCGGGACTCGAACCCGGGACCCTTGGTTTCGTATGGCAGCATCACTGCCGACTCGGCCATTCGGATAACTGTTGAGATGTGGTGTGTAAAACAGCTAAAAGAGAACAGAAAATAAATTATCCAGTACCATGCTTAATAATGGAATTTCATACGAGTGTTATACAAAAGGTTACACAAACTCTTGAGTAACAGGTCAGATTACGATGACTATTCAGCTTTAAGAAATAAAATCGCCAAATTACAGAACCAACTAAGCTAATAGCATTATTATAGCAAAACACAACTTAAATACAGAACTTGGCAAAACACACAGCTTCTATGCATATATAACAAAGCTTAACTCTGCATAAGGTTATATGGTTAGCCAGTTATCTGTCTTGTGTGCTGCCTGGGAACTCAACGAGGATTGATAGATAAATGCTGCCTGTCGACCAGTAGTTTGACCTTGGACAGCTAGGCTCACGAATACATTATTGTTTTAATTCTTAAACACTAAACTAGCTTGTTTCATGGCGATTCTAAAAATATAGGGGTTCTTATCCTTTTCATACAATAAAACGCCGTGAGTGACGTTTCAGTAGGCGCAGGCAACAGCCCGCGGGGACCACCCACGAAGCGCTTGCCAGTTGAGCGTAAATTTCAAAATGGCGCCCGCCAAGATATGGGTTATAGTTAGCCAGTTACCTGATTTGTGTGCTGTCTGGGAACTCAACGAGGATTGATAGAAAAATGCTGCCTGTAGAGAAATCATCCGGACAGCCAGACATCTGGAGATACTTTAGAAAGCTTTTTTGCACAAGCTGAAAGGAGACGGCTTCGTCGCGCTGCGCGCTCGCTCGGTCGATAACAAATCGTCACGCAATAAGGGCTGGCAGAGGCACAATTGTGCCCACTTTTAGCCAGTTATTCGATAATTTATTTTGCGTAACAGGGGGCTAGCCCATCGCCGCAGCTATGCAGGTGGGTGGCTAAATTGTCTAAATTTACATTCTTGTATTTATTATAAAAGTTTCGCTTGACTTGGTATTTTTTTTGGTTACCAAGATTAGTTTTTGAAGACATTTTTTACCGATATAATACTTACCTTTTTAGGGTTCCGAATTCAAAGTAGCATGTACTTTTAATTTAAATATTGTTTTAAAAAATCTCCGTGGTCTAATGGGTTTCACGCTTGCTTCTCACACAGGAGTTGCAGGTTCGATTCCTGACCACGTACCAATGAGATAATTAATTTATCGAAAACATCGTGAGGAAACCTTCATTACTCTATAGCTGCGGCGTATAACTGGCTCAAAAGTGGGCACAATTGTGCCTCGGCCACCCCGTAAGGGAAAAGGCGTGACGCTATATTTGTTAAAAATTTTGGCCAAACTCTATAAAAAATCTCCTTTGGACCTCCTTCTAAAAAATGCAATTTGTGCGGAACCATCGGTGCGCGAATCCGAATTGCACTTGGCCATTTATCCTCTCCATTCTGGGTTTGCTGGAAGAATCTTTTATCAGAGATAAACTTGCCCTTGTTAATTTAATTTATTTATATATTTAATTATCGTATTAGATTAGCGAGAAGTCGTGTTATGTTTTGGAAATATGAACTTGGTCCAAACTCAAAAATAAACAAACAAAAAACACAGCACTGTGCCCACTTTTTGGCAGATTTTTTCATTATGCATGACAGGGGGGCTAGCCCATTGCCACAATTTCATATGCACTTATAGATTAAAGTTTCTTAATATTCTTCACAGTTACAACTTCCGCTCCCTCAAACCCGCATCTCCTGCGTCAGAAGCGAGCCTAAAACCACTAGAAAACAAACGCTCAAAACGAAATCCCATCAAAAACATATGTAAGGTGACTGTAAAATAGCGATCAATACTTTGGGGAATGATGGTCCCCATCATTATGACAAACATTCCCCAAGAAACACATGGTCGCAAGTGAAAAAAATAGCCCCGATCAGCTGTTTTAAATTTACTAAGGGAGACCCAAAATTTTTGTTCATTTGCGACCATATATTTCTTAGGGAAAGTTGTTCATAATGATGGTTCACCATCATCCCCCAAAGTATTGATCGCTATTTTACAGTCACCTTATATTGTATGCAATGCAAGTCTCGAGCGCAGTCTAAAAACACACATTAATTTATCGCCGCCATTTGGATAAATTAGGCACTTAGGCATAATTTTATTTCCATCTTTGTTTTTGTCCTTCCTGTGTATTCTGTACATTGTTGCTTGATTAAACGCTTATCTTATATTATCTTATCTTATATATACAGACTGGTATTTGTTAAAAAACAAATTGTGTTGTTTCTGCCATAAATATAAACGAAGTTTATACGGAACCAACGCTGCGCGAGTCAGACTCCCCAATATTTTCCCCGCTCCTTTTTACTAGAGTTTTTTGTCCAAAATATATTTGTGGTCTCATTATTTTGGTGATATATTATGTATATCTCTGTACGGGTACTTTTGATTTGTGAGCGCTTTTCTTGGTCCCGGTGTGGAAGTATTGTATTATTTTGTATATTTATTGTGTTTGTTTTAGATAGGTAGTCGTGAATTCTTTATCGCAGAGAGGAAAGGTACAAATCCTTTTTTACTGCTTAGTTAATATAGACACTTTCTAGGGTTCCGTAGCCGAAGGGTGTAGAGCGGGACCGATTCTAGTCAATTAAATTGAGTTACAAATGTCTTTGGTAGGTATATGTCACCGTAAGATTGTCAAAACTTTACAAACTTTCGCGTTAGT
The DNA here is from genome assembly GCA_949825045.1 of Argyresthia goedartella. Lineage (NCBI taxonomy): Eukaryota > Metazoa > Arthropoda > Insecta > Lepidoptera > Argyresthiidae > Argyresthia > Argyresthia goedartella. Next base: position 1,185,032 of record OX463811.1, on the reverse strand, counting down.
TTATAAACTAACGCGATAGTTTGTAAACTATCGACAAATTGTAAACCAGACCGACAGGGCTTAGAATTTACTTTTCTTTTGTTTTTACATATCAACATAAACTCAAAATCATAAACTTTATTGCAAGGCAAAAATAATGCACTTTTACGAGTCAAGCAAAGTTCGCTGCGCTCGCCTCCACTTGTCTTCACCTAAGCTACCGCAGTGTTTGCCCCAAAACATACAATTTATCGATAGTTTGTTAACTAACGAAAGGAAAAACGTTAGACCACTGCGGGTGAAGACGGGCGAGAAAACTCCCACAGCTTCATTTGGAGCTGACTTTAAAAAAAAATGTGCGCAAATATAGGTAATATACCATTTACACATAAATTATTATCAACAAAAAGGCAGCAATAGTAGATTTCCTACGAGTTCGTAAAGAAGCCTTTTCGGACGAGTTACGAATATAATTTATCCGCTAGAGAGCCCAAAATCAAGCGGCGAAGGTGCTATTTTGAGGTTAGAAGGCATTTTTTTTTAATTAATAGCGACTTCTATGTGGGCTTTAGCTCATAATGCTTAAGCAAATAAGGAACAAAGTGAAGCTCCTTTAGAATAGGGCAGCGTAGCGTAGACATTGCTACGAGAAAGGTTACGCCGTAGCTTCGTAGCAGTCGACTACGAAATTGATCTGTTCTTCAAAGCAGAGAAATAGTTCTCCGCTTCAGCAAGGCTTTGTTGATCCGTCAGGTGGTGTGTTAGCAACTATTTTTCGTACAAAGCGTTTAACAGAAAGACGTAGTCATATTTTGAGGGGCTGTTATTGTTTGGGACATTATTCTGAACAGCTTTCGCTATGAAACCGCTTTGACTAATTTCCCTTCGTCAAGGATACTGAAGGTCCGAGGTTTTGATCGTCGCTCTGAGTCGTTTTTGTTGCAGAGGATTTTGATCGATGTCCAGCGCGGATATGCCACCATTAATTTACCATAATTTTCTTGTATGATGTCTTGCAACTCCCTTAAATACTAGTGGCCCTGTGGGCAGTAGACCTCGCTAACAGGGGGGACTGTGAACCAATTTATAGGTAAGTATTTTAGATTCAATCAAAATCAAGTAGTAAAGTAGCCGCTGCAATAACTTTGTAAGCTACGTTTTGCGATTTAAAATACAATCTATTGACTTTTCACGAAAATTGTTATAATCTTTAGTTATATCTTTACTAATCCGTCTCCTACTTCGAGGAGTCGAAACTTGGTATGTTTTGAAAATATTTCTTAGATTTTTAGAAAACAGGTGACCAAATGGTAATGGTGTAGTATATACTCATACAAAAAATTAATAACGTCATAGCTTCCCCAAAAGGGTAAAATCGAGAAAATAAAATATAATCAAGGAAGACGTGTGCCAAGTTATGTGAGGATCACTTGAAATCTGTGGCCCCTAGACCGGAACTGACACACAGACATAGAGACAGACGAAAGCAAAATCGGCCTCCTATCTTGTCGAAATGGAACCCTTCGCTCGCTTCGGTCACTCGGTCAATTACTAATTGGTTAAACATGGCTGTAATATTACAAAGTTGTGAATTCCGAAGCCGACGCCGGCACTTAGGTGCTCAAAAGATCACTGCAGATGGCGCTGGTATACAGTTGGCGGCTGTCAGTCAACTGTCAAAGTTGTCAAATTCTAATTACTTTTTTATAATATATGGCGTTCTAACCTCTTTAGAGGTTAATTCCGCCAGCGTCAAGTGTTTTTTGAACGATAACCTGTTGTGTTTTTCAAGCTTACCTCAGATGAATGGAACACTGCTTCGCTCGCTGACCCGCTCACTAACCGGGGTCTTTTTAGCTCTGGAATAAATCAGGCAGTTTTCTTTCTGTCCCCATTAAACTTTTCCAACGACGGAAAGCAGAAAAGTATTTTGTTGAACACTTTTGTCACCTATACAATGACCTTAAGGTACAGAAATAGATCACTGCCACCAACTTTTTAACAAATTTGTAATAACTACAGCATTATTTATATATAGCGTCACCTCTTTTCTCATACGGGGTGGCAGAGGCTCAACTGTGTCCGCATTTAGCCAGTTATTCAATACTCCATTTTGCGTGACAAGCGGTTAGCCCATCGCTGCAGATTTGAAGGTTTCTTTACGATGTTTTTTTTTTTAATGTTTTTAACAGATTTATACAGCGGGTGTGAAAGGAGCCGTCGGACGAGGAGGTCACCCAAGAAGGTCCTATAAAGACCAAATCGGCGATTTGTTAGTGAAGAGGTAAATACGAAGTACCCGTAACCTGCGAGCTTGCATGCAGAGACTAATGAATGTTGAGGAAGTGAGAGATGTATGCCAGGATCGTAGCAGGTGGAGGTATTCAGTCTCTGCCTACCCCTCTTCCGGGAAATAGGCGTGAGCATATGTATGCATGTTTTTAATTGTTTTCGTTTTTCCGTTTTCACAACCAACAATCAAACAAACAAATTTATCTTCCTATGAATAACTTGCTTAAATATAAAATCGTTAATAGAAATACATGCTTCCTACGCTATTGCCCTCAGATATTGTGAAGAGCCAAGAGAGTGAAAACAAGAGAAAATATATTCTGCAAAAGCATTTCAATACTGGTGTCACTGGTATCACGAAACCTTCATAGAACTCACAGAGCCACATTCCGTTCCGCGTGAGCGCACGCCCCGCCACGTGTACGCGCTGCTGAGACTTGGGGTGCCTTGCGTGCGCGCAGGACAGGGCCAGTTTTCGTTCGCCCGGCTTGTGATGGTGGTGCGCACTCGCCCACCGACGCGACGAGTTCTGTGTCAAGTTAAATGAACCCCATACAGTCTCGTCACTAGAGTAATCTTGAACATTAAAATATGCTTTTCAGGCAAAGTCACTTTTTCATGGTTTTCAATTGCTCAAATCGCAATTTTAAAATCTCCAGATCTTATTGTAGAAGAGAATGCACTGACCCTTGAAATATTTGTTAGCCTTTGCGAGTCGAAGCCGGGGCGCAAGTAGCCTTTTTTTTATATACACTGATGACATTTTGGTTTTTGATTCCGGGCAGCAAAAGTTTTGATGAGTCTATATTCGCATCTCAACCGGGGAGGTAGAAATAGGGCTGGATCTTGAAGACGGTTTCTTAAAGTTTTAACTTGGTGAACTATGCCCATTTAATTATTATTTTTTGTATTGATTTTTAACATTAAAATTATCGTGTAACAGAACGTTTTTTAAAACATCCGTCAATGTCTAGGGACGGGAAGACATAGGAAGAAAGAAAGCTATGAGTTTAAAACATCCGTCAATGTCTAGGGACGGGAAGACATAGGAAGAAAGAAAGCTATGAGTTTAAAACATCCGTCAATGTCTAGGGACGGGAAGACATAGGAAGAAAGAAAGCTATGAGTTTAAAACATCCGTCAATGTCTAGGGACGGGAAGACATAGGAAGAAAGAAAGCTATGAGTTTAAAACATCCGTCAATGTCTAGGGACGGGAAGACATAGGAAGAAAGAAAGCTATGAGTTTAAAACATCCGTCAATGTCTAGGGACGGGAAGACATAGGAAGAAAGAAAGCTATGAGTTTAAAACATCCGTCAATGTCTAGGGACGGGAAGACATAGGAAGAAAGAAAGCTATGAGTCTGTCTCCCTTTTGCAAAAGCATAGAATAATCCCTTTTAGCCACAAATTCAATACCAAATACCAAATACCAAATGTCTTTATTACTGTAGATATTTACATATACTTAGCAATCGTCATTTTTTGCCACTTTTCTACATTGGACCACTGTGGGAGAAGGAGAGCGTAGAAAATCCCACAGATTGATTTTTAGATCTCTTTTTAAAAATTGCTTATGCTTAACTAATACAAATTATAATATTTAGTCATTATCATAATTAATAAGCAGGAATAAATAATTACAAAATTATTAACAGCAAGGTCTGTGTTGAGCCAGATTAACCCCATACAGACCCATCATTTAAGTAATCTTGAACATTGTAATATCCCTTTTTCGACAAAGTCGCTTTAACATGGATTTTAAATTGCTCAAATGACAATGTCAAGATCGCAAATGCAAAACCATTTGGTGGCGCGTAAATATTATCAAAAAACGAATCAAGTGCTGGTTGGACTCGCTCACGAAGGGTTCCGTACCATCGTCCAAGAAAAAGAAAAACAATAAATCCTAAATAATATAACCAAAACAAAAATAAAAAATATATGTGCTATCTGGGAATCGAACCCAGAACTACAAGATTGCGAAACCGATACGAAACCGACTGAGCCAACTCAAAGTTATTAGAGCGGCGAAATTCATGGTGATATTGAATAATGATGTCATGAGGTAATTTGCAGGGGTAGGAATATTTAAAAAAACTGTCGCTTGTATGGGGACCCCCTTTTATTTTCTAAATTGAGTGTACTGCGTTATTTGTTGCTGTTGCGGCAACAGAAATACACATTCTGTGAAAATTTCAGCTCTCTACCTATTTCGGTTGATCCGGTAGAGCCCGGTGACGGACGGACGGAGAGACAAACGGACAACGGAGGCTTAGTAATAGGGTCCCGTTTGGCACCCTTCGGGTAAGGAACCCTAAAAACGAGCAAGTGCAAGATGGACTCGCGCGGCAAGGGTTTTGCACTAATCACAATATTTGGTGTTACGGTTTTTGGCGATTTTGCTGCGTGCAAATGTTTTATGATTTGGCGGTATCTTTTAATTGCGTTGAACTAGAACATTAATTTTACTACAAATTCAAGGGACAGATGTGAGTCATTGATTTCGTTTTCAATATGACACCTCCACGCGTTCTTGTGGAAAAGGGTCTCGGAAGACGGACGGATAACGAAGTGATCCTACAAGCTGCGGAACCCTAAAAGGTAAGGTGGGAATAAGCGTTATATTTCGAAGGGAATCCCTTACAAGGGGCTTGGAAAGCGTCGGGCCACGGAACCAATCCGCGATTACAACAAAAAATAGCTCAACGCCTTTTCTCATAGGTTGGTAGTCGTGCCCACGTTCAGCCAGTTAGACAACACGTCATTGCTACAGCTGTGGAGATTTTAGGTTTTCTTACCCTCGGTTTTTAGGGATCCGTAACCGAAGGGTGCCAAAAAGGACCCTATTACTAAGCCTCCGCTGTCCCTCCGTCCGTCCTTTTGTCACCGGGCTGTATCTCATGAACCGTGATAGTTAGACAGATGAAATTTTCACAGATGATGTAATTATGTTGCTGCTATAACAAAAAATATAAAAAAAGGAATGAAATAAATATTTAAGGGGGCTCCCATACAACAATTCTTTCAATACTAAACGTGCATTAATTAATATATTATAATAATTAATATATGTGCATATTAATACGTGCATTAAAGTAGCCCGAACCAATTACTTTGTAAACAACATTTTGTAATGTGAAATACAAACTATTCACTCCACACCATCCCTACTAATGTACGGTGGTACGGAACCCTTCGTGCGCGAGTCTGACTCGCATTTGGCTGGGTTTCGAAAAGTTTAAGCAACCATGTAACTTTGTTTAAAAAGAGATTTACAATGTTCTAGATTACTTAAATGACGGCACTGTATGGGGTTAACCTAGGTCAACTGTATAAACTTATTAGAACCAAAAAATAATAACACTTCAATACACCAGTTACCATTATATTTTGTTTCCAGAATTTACCAGAACTACACAACCAGAAACTGCTATTTATTAATTTTCAGTACTTTTACACGACGTGCAAATATTAATCTGATGTACAATGTACGTGAATTAGGTTAGAAAGAGATCGCAATAAAATGAACGTTGCAACGGACGGAACATTGAAGCTACTCATAAAATCCTGGTCCAAGAATGCTCACACTTGCGGAAAAAGTGACATTTCCGGTTCCAGGACTTGTCATACACCACTGGTTAGGTTAATACTTTCAAGTACTAAATACACAGCGAGAACAAGGGTAGGTAGCCATTGCAACTAAACAGACAAAACTTAGATCATAGTAGAAAACACGAATGAAATTTCACAACAGAAATACTACAATTACAACTGCATCTACAAATTAGACACTAAATTATGAGTGTTGCTTTATTTTGTTTCGCTGTTAATCATTTTGAAATTATTAATTGCTGCTTATTGACCGAACGAGCGAAGTGATCGAAACTTCTCTGTTTCAGGATTGAGCAATAATGTTTTCGGAAGTCCGGATGTAATCCTCTACAGGCCGCATTTCTCATGAATTTCGTGAGAAGGTTCGATAATTAATTTTTTTTTTTTTCGATTCAGTTTTAAAAAAAAACAAAATGGCGGAGATATGGGAGTTTTAAAATTTAAACAAACCGCTGCAGTCCAACATCTTGACGAATTTTAACAAATTAAGTGTCGTGGATTTGTAGAGACCGTGAGAGTAATAGGCTATATCATTTTGGAGAAATGTTATTTTTTTACTTTTCTTATTCTGTCCTTTAACTGTGTGTTTAATTGTATGTACTCTTATATTCTTCTGTATTTGTGCTGATACATCAATTTGCCAGTTAACTGCAACTGACAATCACCAAAATAATGTATTTACCTGACCAAACATGCCTCCGAAACTAGAAAACAAGGACTTATTTTCATTATAGGAGCTTTGATTTAATAAAATAATCATTTATAGCAATACGTCATATATGTTGAACACCATTAGAGCGGACGTTACGTCAAGTGTGCATTAACCTTAGATTATGTAAGTAGGAGTTCATATATTTAAGCATAGAGTTTCGTTCATTGTTTTCAAACTGGTGAGGTCACAAGTGATGCCTTGGATGACCTCTGGAGAGTTTTCGGAAGAAGTTGTTACTTGACAAACAAAATGTGTTATTTTTCTTGCTATTTGCAAAATAATGATTGTTATATGTAATAAATATATACGGGCTATATAATATATATAATATACGGGCTACAAGAAACTTTTTTTTTTTCAAATCACTTACCGTATTATATTATGTTATATATAATTTATTTAATATATTATAGAAGTTATATATAAGCTTCACTGAAGATAATAATAATAATAATACCTTGGACACTATTTACACACATGATCTAGCCCCAAACTAGGATTCCCTGTATCTTGGGTACTAGACAACGATACACATACTTATATAGATAAATATTATACTTAGATAGATAAACAACCATGACTAGGGTACAAACATCCGTTCTCATTAAACAAATATTTGCCCCCACCGGGACTCGAACCCGGGACCTTTGGCTTCATACCGACTTGGCCATTCGGGTCGTCGATATTTATAAAATTTTATAATATTTTGAGACTATTAAGCATAAAAGGCCCCGCTTTTGCACATTTTTATTAAAAAAATACGAATTTAAAGTAACGTGAAACGAAACGTGTTTCAACACACCCGTTAGCGGAAGTGACGTGTCCTGAATGCCATTTTGCCACTTCGATGTAAGGGACAGAGCTATGCATCAGTCTCCCTTCCCTCCCCCCTAGCTCTGTCCTTTATAAGTATCACAGTTGTATTCAGGACGTCTGATGGCTGTTTACGCGCGAAAATGTGAACTGTCAGATTGAAACCGCGAATTTCGGCATCAAAATATAGTATTATAATTTGCATTAAGGGGATACAACAAGCCTGGAGTAACTGGAAAGACCCGCAGTGTGAGAGGGATAGAATTGGGTAAATTTGACATAATGTAGCGCCAAACCACATAAAAATTGCTTAAAAATCAACTACACTATTTCCAGGAGAGTTTACTAATTATCCACATTTTTAATGCAATTCTGCAGTGAAATAAGTACTTTCAGAGTTACAGGACAAAATAAAACAATTCAGAGGTATTTTCGCAGTTAAATTATATCAAGAATAATTCACCCATTCGCGTTTTCCTTCAGTGAGAATCTTAATCAAATACTTAATAAACTTTAACCCAAAATTCAAATCTGTTGATGACTTTATAGTGGAGTAAATGGATTCGAAAAAACCCCATAATTTTTTCGTATCACCTCTTGTGGTCTATTCGACACAGTACGCTTGAAATTGAAAACAAACCAATTTATGTTTTCTACTGTCGTCTACTTCGTGCATATGTTACGGCTAAAGCTAGGTGTGAAACTAAACTTAAGTTTAGCCGGCTAGTCTTAAGATTAATTTCGAGCCTCCGCTAATGTCCGAAGTCATGTTCGCTTGTGATAACGGATGTCATCTTTACTGCACATTAGCCGATGCGTTTCGGTTAATGTTGGACATTAGTTAGCTAATGTTGAAAACGAAGTATTCGTGCGACTGCGGGGAGCGGGGCGTGGTAATGTTATTCAGATGAGAAAGCTATTTCTAATATCAGGGCAAAACACTGCGGTAGCTTAGGTGTAGGGTAAAGGGGGTGAGCGAAGCGAAGCCCTCTTTATCCTTCGTGTTAGGTTGAACATGTAAGAACAACAAAAACTATAATAAGACGAGTATAAGTATTTTTTGTTGTTAAGACAATAATTTTTCAACATTAGCCTAGGTATGCTGAAAAATAAACTTAAGTTTAGTTGGCTAACGTCAACCATATTTTCTCACCCATCTTTAGCCTCAACAGCGTCGAGGCTAAACTGCAGTTTAGACGAATAATGTTGAAATCATTTATCGCAATGAACATTATTTCGGACATTAGCCGAGGCTCGAAATTAATCTTAAGACTAGCCGGCCAAACTTAAGTTTAGTTTCACACCAAGCTTTAGCATCAACACATACATAAATAGAAGAGGCATTGTTCCCACGTGCGACAATCTACTTCGTGTTTCTTTGAGAAACTCTTTGCTCCGTGGCCCTACATGAGGCTCGCGTGGGTAGCAGCCCTTACGCGAGCTATTTTTATTTTTCTTCTTGTATAATATTCAAATAATTTTCCTCTAAACAAGACCCGTATTAATGTAAAACACGAACACTGTAATGATAACTTATTAGGTGCTTATTTTGGGGCTCAGGGAAATGAATATCAACATTTTTAAACATAAACATTTTTATCTACACACGTATCATAAGCCCTCTTTACTGCGTTCAAAAACCGCACGTTACGACCAGCATTATGTCAAACTACATGGTAAAAACTCGTTTCGTATCTGGAAAACTACACATAATGGTCATTATGTGTAGTTTTTCTACATATAATGACATTCAAATTTCGAACGCCGACGCCCGCCCGCGTGCTGTCCCTAGTTTGTCTGTGAAGTTGGTACTGACATTCAAATTTCGAACGCCGACGCCCGTCTGCGTGAAGTTGGTACTAAAGAACAAGCTAAACAACTGCAGAGCCACAATGCCGGTCAAACATGCGGTTCCTGAACACATCAAAGAGAGCTTATGATATGTGTGTAGATAAACTAGTGTATGTAACTGTACATAATTAGGCATTAAAACTCTCGAGTGATATTATTATCCCCATAAACCCACTCTCGAGTTTTGATGGCCTCCATTATGCAGCAGTCACATAAACTACTATTAAACATAAACATTTATACATAGACACATTGCTTCTGGCCCCACATTACCCTGTGTCGTGGGAACCAGATACAGCGACGTCACACACACATACACATCCAAGACTTGGGGATTTTTTTTCTTTATCCCCAGCGGGGGATGGAACCTGCGACCTCTCGCATTGTAGGCAGAGATTATGTGAAGCAACCTTTTGGCTGTGACTTCGTGATTCGTTATTTTCTTTATTGTACTACACAGAACAGACGTGAAGCAAAAGTTTGAAACAAATACAGTCCAGAAGGCGAGATCTAAGAAAAGCAATTGTGTGAGTGCCTCCCTCCGTATTAGACTTTGACGAATGGTGAAATGTGTCTACATCGCAGTTGGTTGGTTAAATCAGACACTTAACTAACTCTCTAGATCGTTAATTAAATGCCGATGTTTAACCAAATCACTAGCGTTTTGATTTCAATAAAGCATCGTCGAAAACGTTTAACAATCTGTCGTACCGAAAACCGGCGTGTTCGAAAGCAAGATGGCGTCACGACAACAGCTGATTAGCACAACTTATATTAGGGCAAAACATTGCGGTAGATTAGGTGAAGAGTAAAGGGGGTGAGCGAAGCGAAGCCCCCTTTATCCTTCGTGTTAGGTTGAACATGTAAGAACAACAAAAAATACTTAAAACATAAACTTAAGTACACATAAAAATATTTATATTGATTACGTCTTGTTTCCTAGGAACGTTTAGACAACTCGTTAAACGTTCGGTTCACTCACTTGTCTGACGGAATTTTAGTGACTTGGTTAAACGTCGGCATTTAATTAACGGTCTAGAGATAGTTAAGTGTCTGATTTAACCAACTAACTGCTATATGTATATTAGTTTCGTCAGTGTAGAAAACTCTTGCCAGATAGGCTCTGTGCAAGCACACAATCGCAATTCTATCAAGTCTCGCCTTCTGGACTATACCCCGTACAAAGGCGAGCTTATCTCTCACAAGAGATTTCTTCTAGCAAATCATTTTGCGACTGGGCCTAGGCCATCTATTTGGTAAAAGGGTGACATAATTATAAATAACTCCCGACATAAAAAAGGGGAGTTATAAGTTTGAAGCGTGTGTCTGTCTGTGGCACTCTAGCGCTCGAACGGGTAGACGGATTTCAATGTGGTTTTTCTGTAAATTGTAGTAGACATCCCTGCGATGGTTCTTAGTAATTTTTCATCAAAGTCGGTTCAGTGGTTCGAAAGTTATCAGCTTTACAAAGAAATAAGTCAGCCAATTTTAAGACTTAAGTTTTCATTGTTTGTGTTTTATATTTTTATTTGTAGATTTTTTGATATTTCCCTTAAGGAACTACGTCTTCAGGAATACGGTTTTACTTACTTAAACATTAATATTTATGTCGACCTGTTGTGGAATGTTGCGGTCGAAGCTGGGATTTCCAATCGAGGGGTACCAGGTTCGAATCCCGGCTGGGAAAAAAAAACAGCTCTTGGATGTTTACATGTTTTTGTTGTCGCTGTTTTTGCTTCCCACGTCACAGGGTATCCAGGGTTGGGGCCAGAATCAATACACGTGCCTTTTTAGGTTTCCGTACCCGAAGGGTGCCAAACGGGACCCTATTACTAAGCCTCCGCTGTCCGTCCGTCCGTCCGTCCGTCCGTCTCTCACCAGGCTGTATCTCATGAACCGTGATAGTTACATAGTTGAAATTTTCACAGATGATGTATTTCTGTAGCCGCCATAACAACAAATACCAAAACACAGAATAAAATAAATATTTGAGGGGGCTCCCATACAGAAAACCTTTTTTATTCCTCAGATTTGCTCGATATTGATAACAGCATCAGGTAGACGCTTGAAATATGTATTCACAGAGTATTTAGTTATATATTCACTTTAAAAATAAATATATAAAAATAAAACATATATTTAAGGGGGGCTGCCATACAACAAACGTGATTTTTTACCGTTTTAATAGATGAGGGTAAGGAACCCTTCATGCGCAAGTCTGACTCGCACTTGGCCGGTTTTCGCCTAAATGTCATGTTATATACTGGCACAATACATCGCTTCAGGCCGCAAATAGGATACCCCGTGTCGCGAAAACCAAAAACAGCGACGTCACACACATATAAACATTAAAGACCTGAAACATTTGCTTGGGAGGAAGAGCCTCAAACCGCAACTCCGCAGAGGTCCTGGAAACGCTAAGACGCTCTTTCGATTCCAACAAAGTAGTCTCGTCCTATTACCAGTCACAGCATAGCAAAGTCAAAGTCAAAGTCAAAGTCAAATTCAAAGTTCTTTATTACTTTAGATATTTACATATACTTTGCAAACGTCATTTTTTGCCTCTTCTCTTCATCGGACCACTGTGGGAGAAGCAGGGCGTAGAAACACCCAAGCACAGCATTTGATACAGTCGCTAATGCAACGTTGAAAAGTCACCGACCGCCTCGACGACACGGACTCACTGCTTCGCACGGAACATTGAACATTACATTAAACCAATATAGTCACGGACGTAACGTTGTAAAGACTATATTTTCCAAACGGTGTCGTCACAACGATCTACTTGGGTGAAGCTGCGGTCCATAGCTAGTTGTCCCATTTGCTCAAAGTCATCCGCTATTAGATATAAACATAAACATTTACATATGGGCACATACATTGCTGCTGGCCCCACACTAGGATAACTGGAAACCAGAAACAGCGACGTCATACTGTTCCGGGGTGTCCGGAGCTATGAGACTGATATGACTGAAAGACTGATAGTAAAACTGTATTGAAAGACTGGTAGAAGAAGGATGGATGATGTAGTGAGTAAATGAGAGTGAGAACTCGCCTGATGGCTATACACGAACTGACCTCAAATGTAGGAAATTACAAGAAGTGCAAATTTGACTGAATTTATACAAATGCTAATTCTGCTCATGTACATGTTAGCTCGTACACATACATATAAACATCCAGGATTTTTTTTTTTACCCCCAGCCGGGGATCGAACCCGGGACCTCTCGCATGGCAGGCGGAGCCACAACCGCTGCGTCACACAGGTCGTTGAATTCCCTCAATATTTATTTTTATTTTCGATGTTGTATCGGGTGTCGTAGGAAAAAGGGACGGAGCTAGGCGCCTTAGATAACTACGTCCTTCACTTACCCACGGCACAACAGAGTATGGCACTACTACGAAAGCTGCCCTAAGCATAAAAATATCCGTCCGTCTGTACGGCGCATTGTCACGCAATTTGGTACTAAAGCTCCAGCAGCTTTCTACACGTGTCGAGCTTTAAAGTTTTATTGCCTCTCTGCTGATCTGTAAACTGACTTAAGCTTAGGATTACTAAACGAATAACAGAACTCGCTGATAATATTTTTGTTTATTTATTCATGCATTTGTTAATAATTAGTAATGCAATATTTGTCTTAGTTAATAAATCAATCTGTGGGAGTTTCTTTGCCCTCCTTCTCCCACAGTGGTCCAATGTAGAGAAGAGGCAAATATAACGTTTATTAAGTACATATATTTTTTTACTTTGAGTTTTAATGTATAAGTGCAAATAACAATAGAGTTGTTTGAAATGAATATTCAATGTTCATGACCTCTATGGCATAGTGGTCGAAGTTTTACCTAACGGTCCTACCTAACGGGTTCAAGTCCCGACAGGGGAGGAAGAGTAAACCCGGGTCTTGGATGTATGTTTGTGTAGTTGCTATTGCTGGTTCCCACGACACAAGGTACCCTAGTGTAGGGTCGGAAGAAAAAAGTTTGGTCCTTTATATGATAACTTTATACTTTACTGCACAAAACCAAAATATAAAGAAGCATACAGACCTCTGTGGCGAAGCGGTTGTCGCTCTGCCTACTATGCGAGAGGTCCCGGGTTCGATTCCCGGCTGTGGGAAACCAAAAAAGGCGAGCTTATCTCTAAAAAGAGATTTCTTCCAGCAACCCTAGGACTGCCTGTTTTGTATGTTATGAATGCGAGAACGACAAAATAATTTGAGTTTGGCCATGTCCGAAACTTACGCCCAGTGTTCGAAAGAGTCTCTAGACGTTACGAAGCTAAATTCAAAATACCGGCGCGAGATTGGCTGGAACTAGTTTAATAAAAATTTGACTTTTATCATGCATTTAAGAAAAAACGTAGCTTTATTTAAAACTGTAGGTGATAGCCATACAATTAACACTAGAAATAGAAACAGGTTGGCATTACCATTAAATTAGTAACATTATTAATTAGGCACAATAAATTAGGCACATCATTCATGGGCACTGTATTCGCTTCTACAATAAAATACCACAGGAATTATTGATCCTTCCCGAAAAGAGGTTCAAAAACTATGTTAAAAATGAGCTGATAAGAAAGTCCTATTATAGTATTAAGGAATACTTAGATGACAAAAGTGCATGGTCCATACCATCTCAGCGCACAGAAATTCGACGAGGGGCGATGGATCAAGTCTATCACTCGCCGGCGAATTTCCTTAGACCGAAACCAGTACCTGTTGTGAAGTCACGTTCTTAAAAAGAAGGTATGGGGGAGTTTCTTGCAGTTTCTTCTTAACCCCGAGGCCCACCTTCCGAAACGGTGTTGTCTTTTTTATACAAAAAACTGACATGTAGTTATAAGCAAGTATAATTTTAACGTTGAATAAGATTATTTATTTACTTATCTACACACGTATCATAAACCCTCTTTACTGCGTCCAAAATCCACACGTTACGACCAGCATAATGATAAACTCCTTGGTAAAAACTCATTTCTTATCCGAATATTGATCATTATGACCATAATGTACCAAAACTTGTCGAATTCAAATTTCGAACGCCGACGCCCGCCTGCGTGCCGCCCCTAGTTTGTCTGTCAAGTTGGTACTAAAGAACAAGCTAAACAAGTGCAGAGCAATTATCAATGCCACTATGCCGGTCGAACATGCGGTTCCTGAACACATCAAAGAGAGCTTATGATATGTGTGTAGATAAACTAGTGTAAGTAACTGTACATCTCGAGTGATATTATTATGAAAGTCGCCTTCGGCTCGTTTCATAAACCCACTCTCGAGTATTAATGCCCTCCATTATGTAGCAGTCACATAAACTACTATTATATTTAATAAAAAAAATGAATCTGAATCTAAATCTGACAAGATGTCACGGCTAAGTTCCCTTTCGGCAACCGGGCGTCAGTTGCACAACTTCTAGTACGACTATTACAAAGTGAACAGCTCCCACAAACTGCAGCCTTATTGTTCTGAACTGTGAACTTTGCCGTCTCTAACCATGTATCACTGTAAAGCTCAAGTTTCTACCGACTGAGTGAGTTACCTAACGAGTGAGCGAGACAGATGTAGGTATAGGCAGCGCCAAGTTTGTGCTGTGTCCTCCCTTTCTCGCATATTGTAGTGGTAGAGAGAGAATTGAGACTTAGCGCACAGTGTAAGACTGCGCCGAATATTATTGTCTCTGAACGAAAGGTTCGGATGAGAAGGTAAGATGTCTGTTAAAAAGGATAAGGTGTGGTGAGAAGGAGACAGGGCATATTTAATGCATATTTAAAAAAGGGATATTACAATGTTCAAGATTATTTAAATGACGGGACTGTATGGGGTTAATTTAACTCAACATAGACCTTGCTGTTAATAATTTTGTAATTATTTATCCCTGCTTATTAATTATGATATATTGATATTAAGTATAAAATTTGTATTAGTTAAGCAGAAGCAAATTTTAAAAGAGATCTAAAAATCAATCTGTGGGAGTTTCTACGCCCTTCTTCTCCCACAGTGGTCCAATGTAGAGAAGAGGCACAAAATGACGATTGCTAAGTATGTATGTAAATATATGTATATATGTAATATATGTAAGTATATGTAAATATCTACAATAAGAAAAAAACATATTCGCATAGTTAGAGATATAGAGGGCATATTCGGAATAACAAGGAAGGTTTCCCTTTATTTCCCTGATTATTTATTTTTTATAGGAGTTATTTCATATGACCTTTAGATTGGCTTTCACAAACATTTTGAGTGCTTCTTCAGGGCATACATATTAGACGACCCGAATTTCCGAGTCGGCAGTGACCCTGCCTACGGAGCCAAGTGTCCCGGGTTCGAGTCCCGGTGGGGGCAAATATTTGTTTGACGAGAGCAGATGTTTGTAGCCTAGTCATTGTTGTTTATATCTATCTAAGCATAATATTTATCTATATAAGTATATGTATCGCTGTCTAGTACCCAAGATACAGGGAATCCTAGTTTAGGGCTAGATCAATGTGTGTCAATAGTGTCCAAGGTGTTATTATTATTATTATTATTATATTCAGAATCAAAGATATTTCACGAGATCGTTACCTATTACGCTAGCGTTCTCGTTCACTCGTCGTCGGTCGGTTTGGTAAAAGGCGTGACGCTAATGTTTAACAAACAAAAAACTATCAAAATCATTTATATGCAGGCATATTAGGTATTTTGCTTCTGGCTGGCAGTCACTAGGATACCCAGTGGCGTGAGTACCAGAAACAGAGACGGCACACACATAATAGTAGTTTATCTACACACGTATCATAAACCCTCTTTACTGCGAACAAAAACCGCACGTTACGATCAGCATTATGTAAAACTACTTGGTAAAAACTCGTTTCGTATCTGGAAAACTACACATTATGGTCATTATGTGTAGTTTTTCTACATAAAATGTCATTCAAATTTCGAACGCCGACGCCCGCCTGCATGCCGCCCCTAGTTTGTCTGTGAAGTTGGTACTGACATTCAAATTTCGAACGCCGACGCCCGAAGTTGGTGCTACAGAACAAGCTAAACAACTGCAGAGCCACAATGCCGGTCAAACATGCGGTTCCTGAACACATTAAAGAGAGCTTATGATATGTGTGTAGATAAACTAGTGTATGTAACTGTACATAATTAGGCATTAAAACTTCATAAACCCACTCTCGAGTATTAATGCCCTCCATTATGTGGCAGTCACATAAACTACTATTATGTGATTGATAAATAATGGAGGGCATTAAATCTCGAGAGTGGGTTTATAAAACGAACCGAAGACGAGTTTCATAATAATATCACTAGTGAGTTTAAATGCCTAATTAATGTAACTGTACATTTACATACACTAGTTTATCTACACATATATCATAAGCTCTCTATGATGTATTCAAGAACCGCATGTTTGACCGGCATTGTGGCATTGAGTTGTTTAGCTTGTTCTGCAGTACCAACTTCACAGACAAAGTAGGGGCGGCACGCAGGCGGGCGTCGGCGTTCGAAATTTGAATGTCATTATGTAGAAAATTTACTCATTATGGTCATAATGTTCATTATTCAGATAAGAAATGAGTTTTTACAAAGTAGTTTAACATTATGCTGATTGTAACGTGCGGTTTTGGTCGCAGGAAAGAGGGTTTATGATACGTGTGTAGATAGATTTATTGCACAGAAAACACAATGGAATATATAACCCGAACAGTACGCAAAGGTGAGCTTATTTCTAAAAAGAAAGCTAACCTGTGAAGAAAGTAGAAAAATAAAATATAGAGAGGTAGTCCTGGTGTACAATTAAGAGTTAAAATTAATAAATAAAATCAATATACTATCAGATAAATCACAATACATCCATAATTACTATTAAATAAATATCCAAAACCTGGGGTTTTTTCCCCAACGTGGATTCGAACCCGAGTCTCGGAGCGCAACGCCTAAATAAGTCAGTCATTGTGTTAGGTTATTATCTAAATGACTACATACCGATACATAAGTTTAATTTAAATTCAAATTCAAATTCAAAAAGAGTTTATTTCCATAAGAAACACATAGGTAACATTTGGAGAATGTCAAATCTTAAACTAACACATGTATAAGGTACAGGGAAATATAGAACTCAATTTGAATTCCGTCACCTCAATGTTTTAGATGCTGGAGGCAAAGAAGTGACTAGAAACCTATAGCTTTATACGTTATTTTTTACAGAATTGGAGCAAACACCTTCCCAAGCTTTCTTGTCTTCTACATAATCTGATATTTTGTAGTAACCTTTTTTACATAAGTGATTTTTAACAACATTTTTAAATTTATTTACAGACAATTCTTGTAACTAAGTCGGTATTTGGTTGTTAAAGCGAATACATTGCCCTTTAAAAGATACATTAACCTTATGGAGCCTAGTAGTAGGTATAGCTAGTTTATTCCTATTTCTAGTGTTGACATTGTGCCTGTCGCTATTCTTAGGAAATTTATCAATATTTTTGTGGACGTACATTAGGTTTTCATAAATATACTGACACGGCACTGTCATAATGTTAATTTCCTTAAATTTACAACGCAGTGACTCTCTGGGACCCACATTAAAGATTGCACGAACAGCCCTCTTTTGCAGCACAAATATTATGTTAATGTCTGCAGCGTTCCCCCACAGCAGTATGCCGTAAGACATAATGCTATGGAAGTAGCTGAAGTAAACTAGTCTAGCTGTTTCCACGTCCGTAATAAGACGGATTTTTTTAACTGCATAAACTGCGGAACTGAGTTTTTTTGATAGCTTATCTATGTGTGGGCCCCACTGAAGCTTATTATATAAGGTGATTCCTAGGAATACCGTGCTATCTACAGTTTCTAAATTTTCACCTTTAACATTTACATTAGCCGAGACTTGTTTAACATTGGGGAGTATAAACCTTTTTTAAATAAATGATGGTATAGCTTGCAGTGAACACGACAATACGTTTCCGCCCCAGCACTCGAAGCTCGAAGCTTTTAAGCTCAGCTCACTCGCAGCAGAAAGCTCTAATAGAATTTTATGATGCCATATCTTTTATTATCTGGTGTAAAAGCTGTAAAATTGGCCATAAATACCGCCACATAGCTGGGACATAACTGGGACTCGCTTCTCGTAATGTGATGCTCAAGGTTTTGTCTCTGTCATGTCTCAGTTCAATCTCATGCATTGTTGAACACGGACATCGACATGTGTAGCCATAGCAGCGAATAACTAATTCCCATTACTACGAATTAGCGCCACGAAATTGGGCGGGTTGTTCTCAACGGCCAAATATTAGGGGTGTTAAAAATAAAGTGTTGAAATATGAACGCATGTTATTTCTACTGCCAGCTAAACTTAGACATTTTATTCAAAATCTAAATTTCTTTCTTGAATCTAAGTTTGATAACGAATTAATACGAATGAATGAATATGAATGAATTAATTTTAATGAATTAATATGAATGAATGTATATGAATGAATGTATATGAATGAATGTATATGAATGAAATAATAGGAATGAATATGAATTAATGGATATGAATGAATGAATGAATATGAATGATTGAATATGAATAAATGCATAGGAATGAATGAATAATAATAATTCCGTTTATTTGAACATGAATGAATTAATATGAATGAATGGACATAAATGAATGAATATGAATGAATGGACATGAATTAATGAATATGAATGAATGAATATGAATGAATGCATATGAATTAATTAATATGAATGAATGTATATAAATGAATGAATATGAATGAATGAATATAAATGAATGAATATGAATAAATGAATATTAAAATGAATAAATATTTATTTGCGATGCACTTACACTAATATATAATAACTTAATTTCTAATACTAAATTTCTATGCGAAGCCTTTTTATCGCAAAAGGGACCCTGACTCTGCATAATGTTGGCTGGTTCACAACCAACCCTGGTCTTCCGTCAGAGCCAGTCGGTGATGTCACGAAGAATCTACCCACTAACACAAGATTGTTGCAGGTAAGGTACATACAGACTACTTTACAGACATACTTTATATTAAGGCCCAAGATCACCCAAAATCACTGAAGAGAGCTTTGGCAAAGTCAAGCACTTTATTACTGTAGATATTTATATATACTTAGCAAACGTAATTTTTTGCCACTTCTCTACATTGGACCACCGTGGGAGAAGACGGGCGTAGAAAATCCCACAGATTGATTTTTAGATCTCTTTTAAAATTAGGTTGTGCTTAACTAATACAAATATGTTTTTTTTTATTGTTATGAACTTATGATTAATAAGCAGGAATAAATAATTACAAAATTATTAACAGCAAGGTCTCTGTTGAGCCAGATTAACCCCATACAGACCTGTCATTTAAGTAATCTTGAACATTGTAATATCCGTTTTTCGACAAAGTCGCTTTAACATGCTTTTTAAATTGCTCAAATGGCAATTTCAAAATACAAGGCAAAAAAAATATAAAATTATTTCAAATTAATTCATCGGACTCAAAAAAATATATGTTATTCACAAATAGATAATCTAGTTTAAATACTATGTCGTTACGCGATTGGATTAATTTGGCTCGATCGTAAAAAATCCTGAACATAGTCTATATTTAAAAGGAGATACAATAATTTTAATATAAAATTACTGATTTTTCTCGTAATTTTTATACCTAAATTTTCCTCTTTTAGAGCTCCGTATCAATCCTTAAATTTTATCTATTAGTTTATTTCCGTTTTTCAGTAAATTCGAAAAAACACCTAAAGTTTTAAAGAATCCGGGCGGCCCGATGCTATTCCGCGCCGCCCGCTACCCCGCCAGCTCCACTACCCCGCCAGGAGACGACGGGTGAGTGCGGCGCCCCTCACCTCAACAGCCAGAACTGGGCCTTAACGTATACTTAGTAAATACATACATAATTTTTGGCCTCTTCTCTACATTGGACCATTGTGGGAGAAGAAAACTGACCAATTAAGTCGTTCACTTCTTTACTTAATGAAACAAACTTGAGCTATTTCGAGCAGTAAGTATAATTGAAGAAAACTGACTTCAATCAAACGCTATAGAGCTACCTATACATATATAAATTTGGATATTGTCGAAATGGGAAGATGTCTATATGGGAACTTGTCATTATGAACCTTGAAATAATGGGAAGATGTCACAATGAACCTATAATATCTGAGAACAGTATCGACCCGCGTTTCGTTTTTCGACACTAATGAATGAGTCAAAAGTATGAAATTAAAATGAAAAATGTTTATCAAAACAGCACACAGTTAACAAAATAATTAATTATTTACTTAGTAGACAAAGCTAAGGTCGCAGTCAAGATTTCTTAATTACTGTAGATATTTACAAATACTTAAATAATAAACGTATTTTTTTTTTGGCTAGTTTTTATCGCACATCAAAAATACTGATTTGCACAGGAAAAAAGGATCAACGAAAACTCTTTTTATGTTTTAAATATTTGATGTGTACTTAAGTTTATGTTTTAAGTATTTTTTGTTGTTCTTAGATGTTCAACCTGACACGAAGGATAAAGGGGGCTTCGCTTCGCTCACCCCTTTTACCCTTCACCTAAGCTACCGCAGCATTTTTCCCTGATATTTGCTGTGCAAAACAGTATTTTTGATGTGCAGTTTAGTATTTCCCCATTTTTTTTCCCTCCCTCTCCTGCCTTTTCTCTACATTGGACCACTGTTTGAAAAGGAGACTTGTCCACCGTTTGAAGAGTTACCTATCACATGATTATGGTAAAGGTCCTTACACTAGGCAAGCCTGTATCGTAAGGGCCTTATTTTACTAGTGGCTCTGTGAGCTGTTGACCTCGCTGGTGACACTTTAACACATACAAACTTATGAATGCACCTGGTTACGTACATGGAGTGTGAAAGTAGCTGCACGAATAACTTTGTAAACAACATTTTGCGGTCTTAAACCCAACCAATTGACTTTTCACTAAAATTATACAGTCTGTTACTCTCACGGTCTCTAAAAATCTCACGAAACCTCATTTGTTAAAATCTGTCAAAGACTAGCGGTTTTTTAAAATTTTACTCATCTCCGCCATTTTGAAAATTTTCCAAAAACTCAATCGACAATAAAACTACTTAATTATCGAATCTGCTCACAAAAATTCGCGAGAATCGGCTGAGAAATGCGGCCTGTAGAGGGGAACATCCGGACATACGAAAGCATTTTTGCCCAATCCTGAAGCGGAAACCCTTCCTCGCTTCGCTCGCTCGGTCAACAAGACTTCATATCTCTTGTGCCTATAAGCTTTTCACTGAGACAGCATTGAGGCAAGGCGCTTTCGCAAAACCTAAGAATGTGGGCAGAACATGTCCTACTTTTTATTACCACAAAATACCTACAACACTTATTTGCGTGTACAGTTCGCGTCGAGTTTATTTTGCTCTGAGTGAGCTGTTACGCCTGTCTCTCTCGCCAAACCTAATCTTAGATAGATGATAGATAGATAGATCAGCAATACTATCTTTGAAATGGGATCTAAAGTTTTTAACAAACTACCACAATCCATTAGAATAACCAACTTAGATAAACTTTTCATACATTAACCAAAAATATTTCTTATTAAGAAGGCTTACTAGGTATTCCGTTAAGGAATTCCTTCCTCCTTCCTCCAAATGTGTCTTAATACCC
Organism: Argyresthia goedartella; assembly: GCA_949825045.1. Taxonomy (NCBI): domain Eukaryota; kingdom Metazoa; phylum Arthropoda; class Insecta; order Lepidoptera; family Argyresthiidae; genus Argyresthia; species Argyresthia goedartella. Next base: position 1,163,104 of record OX463811.1, on the reverse strand, counting down.
ATAATTCACTGGGTTAGGTACCAATCGTGCAATAATAATGTTTTCATTCTGATAAATGTAATAATGTAATGTAATGTTAAATGTAATTGTAGCTTAATAAGATATTATTTAATTGGCATAACTCTTAAAAGCGTCAATCAATTGACATATAACATACTGTTATGAATAAATTATGATTATTATTATTATTACTAGCTGATGCCCGCAACTTCATCTGCGTATTCCTAGGAATTATCATTAACCGATAAAACGTTACCCTCCTTCTGGTGCAGTCAGATAAAAAGTATACTATATGTTAATCTAGCTCATAAACTACCTCTGTGCTAAATTTCATTCAAATACGTTCAGTCGTTTTAGCGTGATTGAGGCACAAACACACAAACATCCAAACATCCTAACATCGCTTCTTTATAATATTAGTTATTTATAATATTAGTTAGATTATAATTATTATGTTGAGGTGGGAAGCCCGCTTACACAGGCGGACAATCACTCCTGTATTGTGACTATTTCACCCAATTTCCAGTGTTGGAGCACCAGTTACTGTTGATTCAGCCATCTTCACTCCCCAAATCTCTTTGTTCTTTTAGTAAATTTCTAGCATGTCGCTGAGTTTGAGGTTTGCAAAGTCTTCTTCCTTGATGTTATCTATACCTAGTGTTCGCCATCGTATGTTTGAATACATGATGTCAAAGACGACCCGGATGCTCGAGTCGGCAGTGACCCTGCCTACGAAACCACGGGTACCGGGTTCGAGTACTGGTGGGGGCAAATATTTGCTTGATGAGAACGAATGTTTGTACCCTAGTCATAGTTGATTATCTATCTTAGTATAATATTTATCTATATGAGTATGTGTATCGTTGTCTAGTACCCAAGATACAGGGAATCCTAGTTTGGGGCTAGATCAATGTGTGTAAATAGTGTCCAAGGTATTATTATTATTATTATGACGCATTCTCTCACAAAGTGCTGACTAGTTTCCTCCAAGCCACCTTGAGGGCATGAAGGGTTTGGTTCAAGCTTTAACAATGATAAGTATCTACTTAGTTCACAGTGAACTATTACCGCACTTACCAAAGTTGCTAACTTATCTCTACTCAAATTGAGTAAATTCATAAATTTCTATTGATCCTTCCTTCGATTGTCTATAGTCTTTGTTGGTCTTCCACTCTAGGTTCAATTACGCTGCGACCTTTCTTTCTCGCCTAGAGAAAGAAAGGTCGCAGCTCGCCCACAGCCAAAGAAACATGGCGCAGCCAGTATCACGAGACAGCGGCCATCTTGAATACGCTAGTTTCCTAATGAGTCAAAAGATATACTTTTATGGCCGCTGTACACTCTCACGCGAGTCGACCCGAGGCTGATGAACTTCATAGCGTTTTGTATACTCACTCAGGTGTGACGACTTGTGACGACTGTACGACGAGGTGTATGTGCATATAAGCCAATCCCGTTCATTTTTCATTTCATTACCTAATAAGGTAGAAAAGGATAAGCCAAAATAGAGTCGCCCTCAGTAAAACGCAACGTTGAATATGCCACCGTAAGCTAGTCAAAACCGTTAGTTGATAAAGATTTTGTCAACTATCGACAGATAGTAAACTGTAACGTACTGCTTACTATATGAAGCGTTAGTTGATCAACTAACGGTTAAAACCGTTAAATAGTAAACTGGTTTAAGCTTGAATTGCAAACGAAATACCAGGGCAAACAACCAGGGTAAGAACAAAAGAAATGTAAATTCTAAACCCTGTCGGTGTGGTTTTCTATCTGTCGATAGTTGATCAACTAGCGCGATTGTTTATCAACTAACGGTTTTGACTATCTTACGGTGACATATACATTAGTCTCGCGCGAGAGTGTACAGATCGTCTACAAGGGTTCCGTACGCGAAAGGTGCTAAACGGACTATTAACAAGCCTAAACTGTCCGTCTGTCTGTCCGTCAACGGACGCGGATGTACAAGCATGAACCGTTATAGGTAGAGAGCTGAATTTTTTACAGAATGTGAATATTTTCGACCTCATTCATGTATTTCTGATATCAATTTCAATTGAAATATCGACTAATTTGTAGCTGCAATTATGCATGTCTGACATCATAGGAATTTATATCGTAGTCCATCCACCGCAAAGCACAGGACTTTGAAGATTTTTACCTTTTTCCCCAACATAGTCTGTCATTTGACTACCATTTCAGGACTCTGCAAATAAATAAACAACCTTTTTCAGAGCAGACTCACGATTTCATTTTCAGAATTGTGAAAACCTGAAAAGTTACTGAAACTTTTGAAACATGAACCTCTGTGGCGCAGCGGTTGTGGCTCTGCCTACCATGCGAGCGGTCCCGGGTTCGATCCCCGGCTGGGGGTAAAAAAAACAAACCCCAGGTCTTGGATGTTTATAAGTGTGTGACGTCGCTGTTTCTGGTTCCCACGACACAGGGTATCTTAGTGTGGGGCCAGAAGCAATGTATTTGTCTGTATGTAAATGTTTATGTAATGTTCATGTTTATGAAATAGTGATATTGAGCCATTCATAATTGGGTATGGCTAGGTGCAATGCCCGTCCCTCTGCCACGCGGGATGGGAAAATAGTGTTTAATTTTGAGGCTTGCCTGAACATCTCTGGGGTAGTGGTCTATGCATAGATTTTCCCATCTCTTCTATGTTTTGAACGAAGTTTGCTGACTTCAAATTATCGTTCGACCAATCAGAACGCGACCACTGCACGAGCTGCGATTAATAGCTTGTTTATGAGATTGCAACTGGTCGACTGATTGCAGCTGGTCGACTGATTGATCGATTTTTAAATTGCGATTGATATCAGAAGTACTTACTAATACCGCGGAGCACGGGCCTTTACCCGGATAAAAGTAGATTGAGCCATTCTCCATCACGCTGGCTTAGCGCGAGTCGATAGAGGGGTTTTGCGACTACTACTACCAAGTAGCGATAGTAGCCGGGACCTACAGCTTAACGGGTCATCCGAAACACGGAAGCGTCCGGACAAATGCCACATAGAACGAACACCCATCTAGTGCCCGTCTCGGCCAGATGTTGCTACGCGCACGATCGTTTCCGATGTGCGAATACCGCTAGGCCACGGACACTACCACTTCTTAAGGCCCCGAAATACATAATAATCATCTGGCTTTGAAGCCAAAAGTTTACTGCGCTTTCGTAGACTTAGGAAAGGCATATGATAAAGTGATGAGGAATTATTTGTGGGAAACGCTTTCCGTGTATGGAGTGGAAAGCCAAATGATTCGTTCACTGAAGTCCTTGTTTGACGACTCCAGTGCATGCGTCAGGATAAACGGTGCTTACACGGGCTGGTTTAACATCGAACTTGGTATGAGACGGCTGTGTGTCATCTCAAGATGAAACAGATTCTTTTAAAGGATAGTTGATTTGAAAGAACGTGATTGTAGGATGCATATGGGAGAGTTACTTATCAAAAACTTCTTATACGCTGATTATCAAGTTATTATCGCGTAAGGGTCGGTGGGTGAGATGCAGGAGATGGAAATTCTCATTAACGAGTCATTTAAGAAGAAAGGAATTAAAAGTAGAAAATATGAAGAAGTATCTGAATGCGTGATTATGATGATGAACAAGTGGTACAAGTGAATGAGTTTATATATTTGAGTAGCATGTTAACAAGAGTTGGGAAATATGAAAAAGACATTGAAAGGAGAGCGAGTGAGGGAACTCCATGATGATTAACCAAACTAGGTCAGAAAAGGCACGTTTGGCTATTCATAATTCAGTCCGACATTGATGTATGGGAGCGAATGTTGGGTATGGCAGAATAAGCATGAAAGCAGATATAGTGGAAATGAGGTAGTTGATGGATGTGTGGAGTAACATTAAAGAATAGAGTTAGACACAGTCAGTATTACCTATAAAAAATAACAAATTTATGTTTGTAGATCTGTTTAAGCAAAATCCTCTTTAAACCTTAATTAGCGTTTTATGTCTTTGTGATTTATAAAAGTAAAGCAAGTCAGTTTTAGCTAAAACACTGCTGTAAGCACAGATATATAATAAGATACTACGCAGTATCCCTATATAGTCTGAGATACTACGGTTGTAAGTTTGTTTATTCTTTTAGGATCTGTGGATGTCGGCTGAAGGATGAGAATCCAAAGCTATTGACTTATTTTTTTGAAAAAAGGTCTGTTTTAGTATGTGTCAAAATTTACTCTGTGTAATCAGTTTGCTGGAGCAAAGAGTTTCGTTTAACAAACGAAAAAAAACAACCAACACAAATTCTCAGATTAACGAAACTCTTTGCTTAAATTCATACATTGGCAACTGACTGACGTTTGCCTTTGGCATTTGGTGTACACCAGAGAAAATATAATGTGTGTTATTGCCTTAAATGGGCATATTGGACTGTTATAGAAGGGTCTGAGCTACTTTAATTTGTATAAGATTTATAACGAACCTAAAATCTGTATTTTATTTTATAAATCACAATTTTGTGTGAACGGGTTGTAAGACTGTTGTAAGACTTAACTCCATATTATGAGTGTTTTAGAGAAATTTAATCTTTATAAATAACACCGTGTGACTTGTAAGAAGATATAGTGTCAAGGATACAGAAATGTCAGCTTAGATGGTTTGTGGTAACGTTAAAAGGATGAATGAAAGGAGATTGACGAAACAGTTCTATACAGCAGGTGTAAATGGAGCCGTCGGACGAGGACGCCCAAGAAGGTCCTACTGAGACCAAATTAGCGATTTATTAGTGAAGGGGCAAATTAGAAGTGCCCGTAACCGGCGATTTTGCATGAAGAGACTTATGAATGATGAGGAAGCGAGAGATGTATGCCAGGATCGTGGCAAGTGGAGGTCTTTAGTCTCCGTCTACCGTGTTTCCGGGGAAAAGGGGTGAGCATATGTATGTTTAATGAAGCTACCTGTTGCCGCTACAACAAATAAAAAAAATACACAAGATACATCTTTTTTGCTTTCAATGGTACGGAGCCCTTTGGGTGCGAGTCGCGCTTGATCGATTTTATTATTATGAAATATGAAACTTGTTTTGCATATCATGGCCTCCATTTGCTCTATGTATGTATGTAAGTACCTAATTAGATTAGAGTTTCAAAAGATCTAACTTAAATTGTATGGAAAAAAATATTTTGAAATATAGTAATTTAGTAGTAAATGTAGCTGGATTAACGTGGGCATAAATTGTACATCTGCCACCTTGAATGAGAAAAGCTTAAATATATTTTGTTTTATTTAGTAACATCACACAACATAGCGTCACGCTTTTTCTCATACGGGGTGGCAGAGAGAGAATTGTGCCCACTTTGAGCCAGTTATTCAATACTCCATTTTGCGTGACGGGGGGCCAGCCCATCGCCGCAGCTATGGAGTAATGAAGGTTTCCTCACGATGTTTTCCATCACCGTTCGTACAATGTACTTAAGATAAATTAATTATCTCACTGGTAAATGGTCAGGAATCGAACCTGCATCTCTTGTGTGAGAAGCAAGCGTGAAACCCATTAGGCCACGGTTTTATTTAATAGTTATATTTTATGAATACATACAACGCCTCTACGTAAAACTGTAAGCTTCTTGAGTCTAGACAGAAACGGCAAGGACATTCTTTCACTCCTATTACGTTTACGCAGTTACCTAAGTAAATAACAATTCAATATCATAGTAATACAATACAATACAAATTCATTTATTTAGCAAAAAGATAGGTAACAAAGGACGTCTAAATAACAATGCACGGTTGATAAAATACAATGTTAAGATTGGTGGGTAGTTTGTCCTTTTAGCCGCTCGCTTGTGATGCGCACACTCGGCGAACCTGCATCGTGCGCATCTTGAGTTAAGGTTGACATACACAGAGCGGAAAACGCGATCGCGTGTTGATTGTATTTGGAGGATGAGGATAAGATGTGGAAATGATATTCATGATATGACAATGAAGTAAGTAAAGGGGAAGAGAGGTTGAAATGTTGGATAAGTAAAGTGTAGTGTGGCGTGTGTGTGTGTGTGCGTGTGTGATATGTACGTGTATTATGTACATTAACATATAGTGTTTAATATATAAAATATATAGGTATATTTAATCAATTATGAATTTCAATTATGTTATGGCAGCTTTCATGACCCAACAAGTGACATTTTACAAGTGCAATTCCAGTGGCACCGAATCTGAAAAGCTTATTGCAGATGGCGCTGGAGTCTGCCTGTCAAAGTTGTCAAATTCTATTTACTTCTTACCGTGATACTACAAAAAATGTTACAAATAGTTTAACCTCAAAACAAACGTCAAATCCTATACATTTTTGTTTTTAAACAAGCGTTGAACAGGAGTTTAGTTTTTTGTGGTAGGACCCAGTTTAAGGTGTGTGGGAGGCTGTTGCTCGCGTCTGAAGGATATACATGGTTCCTACAGACCTCCACGTCACCCCAGGTAGTGCTAAGTATCAACAAATTATTACCAAGACATTCATTTCCAGGTTTTCGATAGAGAACCTGACCAAATTGTGATCTTCCAAATACATTTGACACTGTCAAATTGACCTCAAAAGAGGTTATCACGCCAAATTAAAAGAAGAATAAGAATTCAACACTATCGCGGTCAGCGAATGCTATAGATTTCCTCAATGAAAAACTATTAGTGACGCGAATTCTATAGAATGCTTTGATGGATCGGCTGTTTTGGACAGAACCTCTGTACAATTCGCATTCAAAGTCAAGTCAAAGTTCTTTATTACTGTAGTTATTTACATATCTTAGCAAACGTCATTTTTTGCCTCTTCTCTACATTGGACCACTGTGAGAGAAGACGGGCGTAGAAACTCCCACATATTGATTTTTAGATCTCTTTTAAAAATAGGTTGTGCTTAAATTCCAAATTCCAAATGTTAATTCCATTATTAACAGCAAGGTCTGTGTTGAGCTAAATTAACCCCATAAAGTCCTGTCATTTAAGTAATCTTGAACGTTGTAATATCCCTTTTTTGACAAAGTCGCTTTAACATGCTTTTTAAGTTGCTCAAATGGCAATTTCAAAATTCCATTTTCAAAAAACAATTTCAAATTTCCATTGCAGTTACAGGTTGCCCCCACTATTTGTGTCGATATGAGCACTTCCACAGGTCGGATAGTGTCATGTTAGAGCGTTTTTGCACCCATAGAAAAATATCAAGGAGCGAGTGAGACAGAAGATAGTTCTGTCTCGCTTGCTCCTTGTGTTCACTGCTATACCGTTCGACTTCTAAAGCATTCTATGTCACATTGCAATGACTTGAGTACCTGCAAATGGGCACGACTGCTCTAGCATTTCTATTTTTCCTATACAAAATTATAGAGCCCAAAACGTAACAACCGCCCTTTGGTTACCTTCCGCGAAAGAGTTATGACATGCTAACCTCATTTGACGTTCCGTCTGGCGCGAGTAATAGACACGCTTACGCATAGCTAGTCAAAATTTTAATCAAAACAACGTAAAAATCGTGCTTTTTTTTACAAACAAAGTTGATAATCTAAAACTTAAACTGAAGTGAATTAAAATTAGTCATTAATCATACAAATGTGAAGTGAAAAAGTGGTGGTTTATCCAAATTATGGTCTTGAAGTGACGGTTAAACTGCTGTTTGTTGTGACTGTAATACGAGTTCGATGACACATCATAAGTGATCGACCTTGAAAAGCTGTCTTTTCTCAGGCAACACTAGATGCTCAAATTGGCGACACCCAATAACATCCGCAGTGGCTCGATCGGCTAGCGGGCTGACTCAATACGTCGTCGCTAAGCGAAGTACCCCGGGTTCGAGACCTAGTTAAATGAATAATTTTTGTTTCTTGATATTCAAATAATAAACTCCTCCAAGCCACAGGCGCAAGAAAAAATGCAGAACTTTCTCGAAAACATCACATTTCGACGCCCACGTAACAATTCAGAGTCTGACGTTAACAACAGTCACATCAGGGAACGGACGTTGGACGACACAACAAATAGCTTGCCAAACATATCGGACGATGACGATGCCAGCAAACAGTTGAAGCAAATGAGAGAGAAGATTGAAAACTTAACTCTTGAGTTGCAAAGTGCACACGAGGAAATAGCTGCCTTAAACATAGAAAATACTAAGTTGCAAACAAAAAATGATGATTTAATTAGACAAAATCAACTACTAAAAACGGTTACATCATCACCAAAATCGCAAAAGACCCCTTTAAGAACTAAGAGCCATTCAAATTCTCAATTATGTTCACATAAAAAGCTCCATCCAGAAATAGATGAAACTAAATTAACAGCAACAAATAGCGAAGTATCGGGGAAAAAACAACTACATAAAAAAAATACAGCATCCAAAGCTCGGATAACTAGGAAAATATCTAATACTAACTTAAATTCTCTAATGCATACTCAGAAAACGCAGCATATGGAAAAACAACCAAAAACAGACCAACAAAAAAAACCCATCTATGTGTAATTAGCGGCAGAAATAACAATGTACTACAAAATCTTGAAGACACATTTGCGAAAAAGTTTACTTTCTGTCATTTTTCGAAACCTGCAGCACAAATTAATGAACTTCTGATGGGAATAGAGACAAAAGTATGTAAACTCACGAAAGAAGACTTCTGTATAATTTTGCTGGGAGAATCGGACATCAAAATGAACCAAAACTACATCAGTGTGATACAATTACTGAGAAATACATTAAAAAAAATCACACACACAAATGTAATCATTTGCCCGCCGACCTATATCTGTGGAGCTTTAATGTTCAACTACAGAGCTGAGCAATTTATAAATCTATTATATCTTGATGTTGAAACACACAAACACTGCTGGCTCTTAGACACAAACAAGAATTTATCATTGGACATGTTCTCTAGCTTCACGGGCAAGCTAAATAAATACGGTATGCGACAAATCATCAACGACATAAAAAAGTTTATTGAAATGGGATCAACAACTAATTTTGACCTACAAGACAAGGATTATGACCCAATAGATAATGACACAATTTTTTTTCGAGACTAGGTATCTTAATATTCTACATCAGAATATAGCCGGACTATTAAATAAAGCAGATTTACTCGTGATCAATTTAGATGAACTAGCAGACAAAAATATAAACACAGATGTGATATGTATAACGGAGCATTTTATGATGGCAGGACAGGAGTCATTCCTAAATCTTCCAAACTACACTCTGGCAGCATGCTTTAGCAGAAATGACAATAAACGAGGCGGATCATGTATTCTGGTGAACAATCAGTACAAATGCAAAGACCTACCAGATATTAAAAAAATGTCTTTAATTAACATATTCGAGTGTTGTGCAGTGGAACTAATTGACTTTAAAATTGTTATTATTTGTGTGTATAGAATTCCGAAACAAAATAATTTGAACACATTTTTTGAAAGACTTGACAAAGTGCTCCACTACATTTCTAAGCTGAAGTCCTACAATATAATATTAGCCGGAGACTTTAATATCGACATACTTAAGGATAATAACACTACTCTGGATCTAGAGTGTTTACTTTTGAATTATAATATGAAATTGGCGCTTAGACAGCCCACTCGCTCAGCTAGTAAAACCTGCATAGATAACTTTGCACATAATTATAATAAAACATGTAAAACTGAAGTGTTGGAATGCGGTTTATCGGATCACACTGCCCAAATAATAAAATTTCCAGTCAAAAAAACTTTAAAATTAAAATTCTGGCGCCAAATGAGACGAGACTTCAGAAATGAAAATATAAAAAAAATTGTAGGGTTCGTAAAAAACTTATCGTTTTCTGACGTTTACGACGCTGCTGATCCAACATCGGCCTACAGAAACTTTATAGAGAATTTCAATTTCTTTTATAATTTGTGCTTTCCACGAAAACAGACCATAATAAAAGTATGTACTAAGCCAAAATGGATCTCACGAGGTATCAAAATATGCAGCAAAAAGAAAAAAGATTTACTTTGGAAATTTCGCTTACAACCAAATACAATGAATAAATTAAATCTTGTCAACTACACGAAATTATTAAAAAAGATTATAAACCTTACAAAACGTGCTCAAAACAATCATAAAATAAAATCGTCTGTGAACAAGACGAAAACAATGTGGCAAATAATCAGTCAATCAAGACCTAAAATACCCAAAGAAACCATTGCAAAAATAAAAGTTAATGACACTTATATAACAAATCCTGCAGCCATAGCCACAGCATTTAATAACTTTTTTATTGATAAAATTAAACCAGTGTTAGGCGCTGGAAATAAAGTGACATGAAATATTAATCACCAAATGAACTTGATGTTTATGGCTCCAAGTACACCCTTCGATATTTATAAAATCATAAATAACCTTAGAAACACAAATAGTGTGGGTGTGGATGACATTTCAACAAGAATAATTAAGGCTGCAAATAAATATATATGCCACCCACTAAGCCATATAGTTAATCAAAGTATATTAATGGGCATTTTCCCAAAGGATTTGAAACTAACGCTTGTTAAACCCCTATTCAAGAAAGAAAACAAAGAACTAATGGAGTTTTACAGGCCAATTGCCTTAATCTCAATAATTTCTAAAATATTTGAAAAATATTACTACAAGGAAATAAACAACTATCTAGAAAAGAATAATATTTTATGCCACGAACAAAAAGGCTTCCGTCGAAATAAAACAATCAATATGGCAGTGTACGACTTCCTAAAAAATGTTATGTTTCAAATGGACAAGATATCTCCAGTCAGTGCGATTTATTGTGATATGACACAAGCATTTGACTATGTGGACCACAATATCCTAACGAAAAAACTTGAAGCGTACGGAATTAGAGGTAATGTTTTAGATTTAATACAATCATATTTGACAGATAGACACCAAATAACGGAGATATCAAGGCTGAACTGCAAAACAAAGAATGAAGTGTCATACAGGTCCAATTCGCGTAAAATTACTCACGGTGTGCCACAGGGAAGTGTACTGGGCCCCCTTTTATTTATTATATATATAAATGACATACCAAAATCGACTAATAATCCAATATCCCTATTCGCCGATGACAGCACAGTGACTATTAAATATAAAGACGATAATTATGAATTAGATATAAACAATTCCTTGACTTCGATAATAAATTGGCTCGACAACAATAATTTAAAAATAAATCTAAAGAAAACGAATATTATGCACTTCAGCCAAAGAATTAAAAACAATTTACGAGAATATTATGTATGTCCATAAGAACATTGTTAACTTTCGAAGAAACTGTGATATACATAACTTTAATACTAGAAACAAGGACAAACTTGCAGTGCCCACTACTCGGCTCCATAAAATAAAAAACTCGTTCAAGGGTAATTGTGTAAGATTTTACAATAAACTCCCAAGCACTTTGACAGATCTATCAATTAATAAGTTCAAGAAATACATCAAGCAAAGGCTTATTTCTAAAGCTTACTACAGTATTAAAGAGTACATAGACGATAAAAATGCTTGGGACTGAATTGTTCTAATTAATTGTGAGCATCCTCACTGCCAGAGTTTCTTTTACTGGACACTTGGAGGCCTTTTACACCTCCAAAGATTAATTTAATTATACAACTCTTGACGGTGGGGACCATTTACATCTCCTATTATCATTGTATTATTGACTAAAGAGACTATACATCTCTGTTATTTATATTTTAATTATTTTATTATGACATTTGAGACTCTTTACATCTCTCAGAAACAATAATTAAGTACTTTTTTTTTTCTGATAATATGATAATAATACCAAATGTTCTGAAATGAAATGACATTAAATTAATTTTTAAAAGTAATACGATAAATCAGGTTGAAACTGCAAAATTTTTGGGTTTGACAATTGACAATAAATTAAACTGGAAAGAACACATAAATCAATTAACTAAAAAAATTAGTACTTCAGCATATGTTTTACATAAATTATCTCCAGTAGTCAGTACAGATGTGTTACTCACGGCGTATTACGGGCTTGCAGAATCTGCTCTTAGATTCGGAATCATATTTTGGGGTAATTCGACTAATAAAGAAGTAGCATTTAAAATGCAGAAACGGTGTATACGTGCTATGTTTCATATTAGGACAACCGAGACATGTAAGCCTTTATTTACTAAGCACCGAATTCTGACACTTCCGTCATTATACATAATAGAAGTAGCTACTTTTGTGAAGACCAACCCTCATTTATTCCCACGTTTATCTGAAACAGTGACTCGTGATAGACGCGACACAGAAAGACTGCGCCTTTTTTCCTGTAAAACGGCGCTATTGAGCAAAAGCATCCTATGTATGGCGCCTATCATATTCAATAAAATACCAAAATGCTATAAACAATTAAATACTTCCCTATTTAAAAATAAGCTCAAATCATTATTAGTTGATAAATGTTATTATAGTGTAAATGACTTCCTCAATGATAAATTCCAGTTAAAGTAGTGACCGCTGTTATTATTAAAATATTATTGATGAAATTTATAAATGACATTCTCAATGACAAATTCTAATTATATTGACCACTGTAATTTTTTAAATATTCTTGATGTAATTGAAATGTTAATAATTGAATTTTTATAATGCAAGTTAAATTAATGTTTTTTTTTTTTTTTAACATCAGAATGGTTGAAACCGTGTCCTGACTTACCGCCACTCAAATTTGTACGCTGATAACAGTAGAACATGTTGATCCGAATTTTTCTTATTTATTATCCAAAATGCATGCTTATGTATCTTGACTGACACATGTTTTAGCAAAAAAAAAAATCTTTATCTTTATCTTTATCTTTATCTTTGAGGATAATTTCGCCAGTATCAGCTGTATTTGAAAGATCACGTAACGTATATTTCAACCTAACCTCAGATGAAACTCTTTGTCTCCTACCCCAGCGCCACCATGCGGGAGGCGGAGGCGTTCCTAGGTGGCATTGACCCCATCCAAGTTTCTTAAACATACATTTGTCTATCGAACGACTGTAGACTCTGCAATGCCGCTTATCCAGCTATGATATCACATCTATCCAGCTATAGCTCGTCACGTGAGAGCTATTATCTCCAAAGCTGATGTAAGGCTCTCTGGGAAACTTTCCGAATACAGCGGAATGTCATGGCGCCATCTTGAAATATAATCCTAAGCTCGAATCAGACAGAGTGGTAATGCGAAAAGTGGCAGTTTTTTGTAGTTACAGTATTTTACTATGGCGGTAGCCGAGTGCAGCGAGCGGAAGATGAATTCGTAATTTCTTTATTGTACCATCTACACAAAACAGACATACAGATAACTTATGATAGAAAAAAAACACGTGCAAAGCCAAGCTTATCTCTAACAAAAGATGTCTTCCAGTAAACCATGATGGGTTGGAAACGTGATGGTCGAGCGGAGGAAGACCTGAGCGTATTTATAACCCTAATTGCTAAAAATGGACTTTTATGGACAGTTACTTAAATACAGCATATTAATATATACATTGATACGTTGTATTTAACCATATGTTACAGTAAGGTTTCACCAAAAACGCACCTATTTTACTACCAATAAATTCGAAACAACCGCCAGAATTAGTAAACGACCACCAAATTGTGTTTGGATCACTAAACTTATTTATATGTTTTGTGTAGGTACCTAAGTTTATGTTTTAAGTATTATTTGTTGTTCTTACATGTTAAACCTAACACAAAGGATAAAGAGGGCTTCGCTCACCCCCTTTGCCCTTCACCTGAGCTACCGCAGTATTTTGTCCTGACATTTTCTGCAACATTTGGTGATCATTTACCCATATTGGGTAGAAAACAATATTTTGGTGATCATTATATCTGTTGCCATACAGTAATATATCATCATCATCATCATGATCTCGTCCTGTCACCCCTTAGCAGGGGTATGGGGCTTTCAGTACAGCTTTCCATTTGACCAGATCTTGGGCCATCTGTTCCAGCTCCGCCCAATCTGAGCTCACAATGGCAGCCTCTTCCTCCGTTGAACGTCTCCACGTTTTATTTTGGGCGACCGTTCTTCCCTTTTTGGGCACCATTTGAGGACTATTTCTGACAAGTATTCGTCAGGTCTCCTCACCACCCGATGATCAACTCCGTCTCCAACGGCTTCTGGTGCGTGAGTCTCCACAATTCTGCGTTTGTGACTGTTGGCGTATTCTCAATATTTGTTTCGGGCGTTTATTGACAAATACTTGGAGCCTGCCTGAAATGTCCTTTCGAACCAACGACGTGTCGCATTCATGTAGGAGAACAGACTTCACGTCGGATTCGAAGATTCTCAACTTGGTGCGACGTGTAATTGACCGAGCGAGCGAAGCGTGCGAAGGGCTCCATTTCGACAAGATAGGAGGCCGATTTTGCTTACGTCTGTCTCTATGTGTGTCTGTCAGTTCCGGTCTAGGGACCATAGTTTTTAAGCGATCCTCACAAAATTTGGCACACGTGTTCCTTGAATTAAATGTTGTTTTTTGTCGAGAGCATTTGCGTCGTTAATTTTTTGTATGGGTTTTTTTTTCTGAAGCCTATTGTGTGTTGTATCAAATTAAATGCCTTCATGAGCCGGTTCTTAAAATATACTACACCATTACCTTTCGGACGCCTGTTTTCTAAAAATCCAAGAAATATTTGCAAAACATACCAAGTTTGGACTCCTCGAAGTAGGAGACGGATTAGTAAAGAGGATCTATACAGACCATGAGAGTGAGTGAAATAGACTACTACTATTTTCATGAAAAGTCAATAGATTGTATTTTTTAAATCGCAAAATGTAGTTTACAAAATTATTGGTGCAGCTACTTTGCTACTAGATTTTGATTGAATCTAAAATACTAACCTATAAATTGGTTCACAAACCCCCCTGTTAGCGAGGTCTACTGCCCACAGGGCCATTAGTGATAGAGGAGTTCCATTCTGGTCTGAGTTGGGGGAATGCTGCTCGTGCATTATTGATGCCGGCTTCCATTTCGGCTTCGATTCCACCTTGTCGGAGCACCACGCTGTCCACAAAACTCTGCACTTCCTCCACTGCCTCCCGGTTCACATCGATTGAAGCTACATCGGTGGTGCTTAAACACATCTCTTTTGTTTTGCCACAGTTGATGCGTAGTCCGTCCTAAGCAGCTTCAAGTGATAGGTCGTCTACTTTAGATTGGAGATCTTCTAGCGTTGTTGCAAGTAGACAAAAATCGTCGGCAAAGTCTATATCTTCCAAGTCGTTTTGTTCCATCCACGGTTCACCTCTACGACTATTGCGTGTCACTCTATACGTCAATTTGTCCAACACAATCAAGAATCAAGAACTTGAAAGGGTTTTTCATTAACAGATAAAAGTATCATTCCACACGAAGCAAAGGGATTCAATATTGATGTTATCCAGCATTACTATTCATTGTAACTCACGCCTCAATGAATATCCTTCTCTTTCCGGTGCGTTTGTTAAGGTTTTTCAGAGCCCATTGTGAAAAGGGCAATTAAAGTGTACCTAAGTTACGATATCTATAATAATAATACCTTGGACACCATTTACACCCATTGATCTAGCCCCAAACTAGGATTCCCTGTATCTTGGGTACTTAACAACGATACACATACTTATATAGATACATATTATACTTAGATAGATAAACTACCATGACTAGGGTAGAAACATCCGTTCTCATCAAACAAATATTTGCCCCCACCGGGACTCGAACCCGGGACCCTTGGTTTCGTAGGCAGCGTCACTGCCGACTCGGCCATTCGGGTCGTCATTCTTTTATAGTGTGGACCTTTCCAGTAACAGTTCTTACACAATTTATGATCAGTTTGCTATGGTTCGTCTATTGAACATTCTGTCTGACTGTCAACAATTAATGTCTGAAAAAGCTAGTCATGCATGAGTCGGACAGGTGGACGGTACAGGTCTGTCTTATTGACGGAGCGAGCGAAGCGTCTCCGTTCAGGATTGGGCAAAAATGGTTTCGTATATCCGGATGTGTGTCCGCTTTCATTCAAAACATCTTCTTCTGTGATAGCGACCAGCGCCTAGCCGAGAGCAGTGCATTAGATCCATCACGTCACTGACCCATAAATCATGTATACTGGAGACCAGGAGTTTTAATCGCTTTCGAAAAAATGGAAAAAAGGCGCTCCGTGGTCTAATGGGTTTCACGCTTGCTTCTCACACAGGAGATGCAGGTTCGATTCCTGACCTTGTACCAATGAGATGATTAATTTATCTTAAGTACATTATACGGAATTTCTAACGGTGATGGAAAACATCGCGAGGAAACCTTCGTTACTCCATAGCTGCGGCGATGGGCTAGCCTGTCACGCAAAATGGAGTATTGAATGACTGGCTCAAAGTGGGCACGATTGTGCCTCTGCCACCCCGTATGGGAAAAGGCGTGACGCTACATGTCAAATTATCGTGTTGTAATTAACAAATATTATCAATCAAATATTGGCCCCCATCGGGACTCGAACCCGGGACCCTTGGCTTCGTAGGCAGGGTCACTGCCGACACGGCCATTGTATTTCCGTTCTGTGTGTCTCACAAGAGTAGATATCTTGTGAGCTCGAGAGTTTGGACTGCAACAGCAAAGATGATATACAGGGAACTGGGGACCAATGGAATGGAAAATGGAATGACGACCTGAATGACCGAGTCGGCAGTGACCCTGCCTCCAAAGCCAAGGGTCCCGGGTTCGCGTCCCGGTGGGGGCAAACATTTGTTTGTACCCTAGTCATGCTTGTTTATCTATCTAAGTATTTTATTCATCTATATAAGTATGTGTATCGTTGTCTAGTACCCAAGATACAGGGAATCCTAGTTTGGGGCAAATCAATGTGTGTAAATAGTGTCCAAGGTATTATTATTATTATATTATTATAATTCCGGCAGACAATAACGGCTTAGTGACAACGTCTCGGCAACGACTATCATCAACTTTAGCACCCGTTTGCACTAAACATGAGAATCGCCTAAGTTCTTTCCTAACTTGTTTAGGCTACTCCTATAGTAAAAAAAGTCATTGCACTAACCCTAAGCCATTCCTAAGTCTACTTAGGAGATTCTTAACTTTATGAACCCGATTAGGAGGCGCCTAAGTTTAGGCAATACATAAGTGGTGTTTTTTTTGTAATCTATGGATAATTTGTCTGTAAAAAAAAAATATTTTGCTATCATTTGGCATTCGGATAATTGCTACGGCAATTAAATTAAATTATTTTGTAATCTATGGATAATTTGTCTGTCAAAAAATTGTATTTTGCATTTGGCATTCGGATAATTGTTACGGCAATTAAATTAAATTATTTTGTAATCTATGGATAATTTGTCTGTCCAAAAATTGTATTTCGCTATCATTTGGCATTCGGATAATTGTTACGGCAATTAATGGTGGAAATTAATGTAATTGCCAATCGTCGACCTTTGTGGCGGAAAAAACCCAAGGTCTTGGATTTTTTAATGTCTGTGGCGTCGCTGTTTCTGGTTCCCACGATACAGGGTATCCTAGTATGGGGCCAGAAGCAATGCATGCGCCTGTGTGTAAATGTTTGTTTTTATCTACACACGTATCATAAACCCTCCTTACTGCGTTCAAAAACCGCACGTTAGGATCAGCATTATGTTAAACTACTTGGTTAAAACTCGTTTCGTATCTGGAAAACTACACATTATGGTCATTATGTGTAGTTTTTCTACATATAATGACATTCAAATTTCGAACGCCGACGCCCACCCGCGTGCCGTCCCTAGTTTGTCTGTGAAGTTGGTACTGACATTCAAATTTCGAACGCCGACGCCCACCCGCGTGCCGTCCCTAGTTTGTCTGTGAAGTTTGTACTGACATTCAAATTTCGAACGCCGACGCCCGTCTGCCTGAAGTTGGTACTACAGAACAAGCTAAACAATTGCAGAACCACAATGCCGGTCAAACATGCGGTTCCTGAACACATCAAAGAGAGCTTATGATATGTGTGTAGATAAACTAGTGTATGTAACTGTACATAATTAGGCATTAAAACTCTCGAGTGATATTATTATGAAACTCGCCTTCGGTACGTTTCATAAACCCACTCTCGAGTTTTAATGCCCTCCATTATGCAGCAGTCACATAAACTACTATTATTAATTGGATCACAAGTCAGATAATCACCATACTTCCCTTCAACCCCTATTGTAAATTTTACTATTTTTAATACATCATTTCATTTTACATAATGTGCACTTAGTTAGTACTTATCTACTCAAAATACGCGAAACTAGACTTTTGAAGAAAGTCCCTCGGCACAAATTTTCCAGCTAATATCTCTCGAATGCACCGCACCGTCCTTTGTCTGCTAACCGTACAATAGCCCTTTAGACTTGTACAAACACAATTAAATCGCTAACAGCCTTCGTTGACAGAGGGTCTGGTACCGTCAGCAACACTGTTTGACTGGTTTAATTTAAGAGATTGAAGACTTCGGTATGTTTTTTTAGTCTAGATTTTAAAAGAGTTTGGTACTGTCAGCATTAGGTATATATGAACGGGCAATTTACTCAAATATATCTAGACATCCATCCAATAGTGGTTAAATAACTTATATATTTATATACTTATATACTTATAGACCGCAAAGGTTGCGCCAACATTAATTTTGAGATCGTTATGAGAATTTCGCTGTGAAGATGTCGCAGTTAGTTGGTTAAATCAGAAACATAACTAACTCTCTAGACCGTTAATTAAATACCGACGTTTAACAAAGTCAATAAAATTCCGTTAGACAAGTGAGTGAACGAAACGTTTAACGAGTTGTCTAAACGTTCCTAGGCAACTAGGCAAATACAATATAAATATAAATTTATATGTACTTAAGTTTATGTTTTAAGTATTTTTTGTCAATCTAACACGACAACCTTACATGCTCAACCTAACACGAAGGATAAAGGGGGCTTAGCTTCGTTCATCCCCTTTACCTAAGCTACCGCAATGTTTTACCCTGATATAAGCTGTGCAAATCAGCTGTTGTCGTGACGCCATCTTGTTTTACAACACGCCGGCTTTCGGTAAGACAAATTGTTAAACGTTTTCGACGATGCCTTATTCAAATCAAAATGCTAGTGACTTGGGTAAACGTTGGCATTTAATTAACGGTTTAGAGAGTTAGTTAATTGTTTGATTTAACCAACCAACTGCGACATGGATATTTCTGGTTGATTTGGATGTGTAAATCTATTTCGCTGGCACTGACGAGGGGTAATTCATGTTTTATATCTTGAACATTTGAAAACAGGCACTTACATTGGCTTTATCCCTACACTAGGATACTCTCTTTCTTATGAACCACAAAATAGCGACGCCGCTAACATCTTCTTCCGCTACAGCCGGTATTTGAACCCGGACCGTATCTCCTTCCCTGGCCAGGATCCGTCACCAGGATGATGAAAAGGTAATTTTAAAATTTTAAGAATGCAATAAGTTTCATTCAATTTCGAACCGAGAGCAACGGGTTCTCACCCAACAGTTTAGGTATGTTCGACCGCCCAACCTGACCGACGGGAATTCAGTTATGGTGCCGCTCGCTTGGCTGGCAGTCGCCTCGCGCGCTAGCCGCTCCTCATAAGCAACTTTTTTATGATTTTGCAACAACAATGACTTAAGTACCTAACATTTTAGGGTGTCTAAAGGAATTGTTCACAAATAAAATTCGATTCGTTTTTAATTGAATACCTTTTTGTTTACCTAAAAGTAAACACTTTAGACCTAGGATAAAACAAATTACAATTACGTAAGTAAGAAATACACAACAAAAATCGCACGTAGATAACCCTAGCGTGATCAAGCGAGACAGGAGTTTACAGGACGACCTTGTGATGTCAGAGTAAAAGAAGCTCTCAGGCGTAGTGATGCGGCGCAATCTAGCCTGCACGGGCGGTACAACCGATTCTGTAGGTGCTTAGCGATTGTTGTAGGTAGCGCAGGTGCGAGCTAGATTGCGCTTTATTGTCGCGAAGCGAGAGTAGCTATTTATTTAAGTGTATTTGCGGAGTGATCTTTCTATACGTAGTACTATTAAGTATTCTGTGCCGAGAGAGAGTGCAGCGCCTCTAGTGGCGAACAGAGAACGTAATGACATTTCTTTACAAGGCAATCAGTCCAAAAACTGAAACTGAACTTCCGACTAGTAAACCATTGCGGTCTAAAGAGTGTGAAACATACCGGTAAATCACGGTCAATACGCTTCTTTACTGTCTGACGAATAACGCGGCAAAATAGGTCATTGACACAGCAGAGGACCTTCACCAAAATGCAATTTATTTATCGACAATTCTATCGCTTACTACACAAATCCCTCGCACAACTGGTATCGCTAACTATCGTGGTACAAGGCCTATGAGGCAGCTGGTACCACGAGACTCTAGCGATGCCAGCTTGCGTTTGATTTGTATGGTAAGCGACAGAGTAAGCGATACGTAAACCAATTTCCTCAAAGTAAATCGTTAAAGAGCCCTGCCCCTCCTCCTCTAACTTTTAAAGTAAGAGAGTGAATTTTCTACAAAAAATATATAAAATATATGCTTAGTTTCTCAATATTCATTTTCAACGAAAATTAGTTTTAATAAGCAGTTTTTAAGATATAAAACATTTGTTAAAAACTGCAAAGATAACTTCGTCATTCATACAAACTCTATGAAAAAAAAATGTTACAACACAAACATCCTGTCACATAATTACTTGCTAAAACGGAACCCTTCATGGGCGCACTTGGCCACTTTTTTTATATTTAAGCCATGACTATAGGCTCTCTAAACGGCGCCATTTTGAATTTAGTGTGACGTCACTTAGCCTATAACCAGTGGACGATCAAGACTCTATAATGTGTTCTGGGGAACAGATGAACATTATTGATGAACATTGACGACAGGCTTAGCCTAGCGGGGTAGTGACCCTGCCTACGAAGCTGAAGGTGTTGGGTTCGAATCCCGGTGAGGGCAAATATTTGTGTGTTTCTTGGTCTTGGATATTTTCTCTATTATATTATTATAAGTATTTAGTATATTATTTTATATATTGTGCACATAGGTCTACCCCTGCTCAGCAACAACATTTACCAACTTAACAGGTTTTGCTGGAAGAGATCTCTTATTAGAGATAAGCTCGCCTTTGTACACAACTTTTATGTATCTCTTGTTTTTTATATGAATTGTTTGCAATAAAGAAAATTATGAATTATGTTTTCTATGTATTTACATAAGAATTTATCTCTATGAAATATACCGTCGTCTACTTCCCAGAACAATTCGATGTGTGTAAGATTGTCCTCTAATATTGTTTTTTTTTATGGCAAGTATTTAATCGCACATCAAAAATACTGATTTTCACATCAAAAACACTTTTTATGTTTTAAGTATTTTTGTTGTTCTTACATGTTCAACCTAACACGAAGGATAAAGGGGGCTTCGCTTCGCTCACCCCATTTACCCTTCACCTAAGCTACCGCAGCATTTTGCCATGATATTTACTGTGAAAATCAGTATATTTGCTGAGCAAATTAGTATAATTCGCGTGCAGTTTAATATGTACCTTTTGCTTTTAGTACATTGCATTGTACATGTGAATGCAGTGAACTTACATGTTCAACCTAATACGAAGGATAAAGGGCGCTTCGTTTCGTTCACCCCTTCACCTTAGCTGCCGCAGTATTTTGCCCTGATATTTGCTGTGAAAATCAGTATATATGCTGTGGAAATCAGAATTTTTGATGTGCAGTTTAATATTTCCCTTTATTTGAATGACCCGAATGGCCGAGTAGGCAGTGACCCTGCCTACGAAGCCAAGGGTCCCGGGTTCGAGTCCCGGTGGGGGCAAATATTTGTTTGATGAGAACGGATGTTTGTACCCTAGTCATGGTTGTTTATCTATCTAAGTATAATATTTATCTATATAAGTAAGTGTATCGTTGTCTAGTACCCAAGATACAGGGAATACTAGTTTGGGGCTAGATCAATGTGTGCCAATAGTGTCCAAGGTATTATTAAATATCCCCTGCTTTTGGCTTGACCGTAGTCTGGCAAAACGCTGACCCCCAGTTGCGACCGGTGTACCACAGGCTTTGGCAAAGACACATATTGTTTGATTGGCTTTAAGGTGTTTGTCTATTTGTCGAGACACGTAAAGGAGATCTGATTAGCGCGCCCTCTGCCGGCTGTTAGTGGAACAGTGATTGAATGTTGATTTAGCGATGACTTATTATGATTTATTTACCGACTGATTTTGCTTGGCCTCATGTAACTCAATTTTGGGGAGATGCTTAAAGTTAAGCTGGCATTTGTCATTCGTGAGTTTGTGTGTTTGTTCGGTCAAGTGTGAGTCGCACACAAAATGTAAAAATATTAGGGATGGGCCGGAATTCGTTGTACATTCGGTTTAACCGAATGTCGACAGCTTGAACAGAACTTCGGCATTCGGCCGAAATTCGGTTTCAATGTCGAACATTCGGGGCAAAAAAAGGAAAATACTTGATTAATTTTGACTGAAATCAATAGAATAGAAATTATTATTTTGTCATTTATTTTGAAATTAAATTAGTTATACATTTTTGCCTGAACTAAACAAAATAAACTTGGTATTTTTAAATGCCTAACTTCTGCGTAATTTAATGCGTAACCATAAATAAACAAAAAAATATATTCTAGTTCGGCGGGGTGCATCTATTAATTTCGACAATTCATGTAAGTGCGTAAACAAGTCAGGACGTGTCGCTCCCGAGAAATCACGTCGAAATTAAACCGAATTTCGGCCGTTTTTTTTTTATTTTAACCGAATGTTCGGCCGAAGTTCGTATTCGGTTAAAACCACATTCGGCCCATCTCTAAACAATATCCTAAATTTAACTATGTACCTCTCCATGTTAGACTCGCTCACTCTCTCCAAACTCAGATTATTCAACGCACCGTCGCAAGCTGCGATTCTACAATTAGCTTACCTATGGAACTAAATATTTCGTCAAGACATCATCTACAGGGAAGCGATTCGTAGAAATAAGCTCGCTTGTTGACCGAGCGCGCGAAGCTTCTCTGTATCAGGACTGGGCAAAAGTGCTTTCGTATGTCCGGATGTGTGTCCGGATGTTCTCCTGTACAGGCCGCATTTCTCAACCGATTCTTCTGAAATTTTGTGAGTAGGTTCGTTAATTAAATAGTATTTTTATCGAACCATTTTTTTTTTCAAAATGGCGAGGATGTGGGGGTTTTAAAATTTCAAAGAACCGCTACTGTCCGAACAGCTTTACGGCTTTTAACAAATGAGGTGTTGCTGGATTTGTAGAGACCATGAGGGTGACTGTTTAATATTTATGGTTCGGAACGCACCGGTTTTCGTTGCGCGGATCGGACCGCGAGTGATCGGAACGGAACTAGCTAGCTGTCACTTGCATAGAAACGAAATGACGAGTTAGAGGTTAACTTTGGCACATGGGTAATTTGTCGGCGTCAGGCATTCGGGCCTTGGCTGTATGTTATTTGTAATAATTGTCTACCACAGGTATCGGGCCTGGTCGGAATGTCAATTGTAATAATCACGGAACAATCGTCGGTGTTGTATCTTCAAATTAAACACTACAATTAATTAATATAGGTTTATTAAATCAGAGCGTATGCCACTAGCACAGTAACGAAAAGACAAGAGAGCGAGAGCGAGACAAAACATACAATCGAATACCTGACACTCTTCCCTACATAAAATAAGTACAAATCTTATTTTGTAATACAAACTTGAATCACGTTACCACTTATCAAAATGAATACAAGGTTCTCTCCCCTACCAATTAAGAAGAAAACACACTCATACTAAACACCATGTACTCGTATGTTGGTATATTTATGTTTTTATATTATTATAGAAACTTATTATGCTAATTTTATGTATCAACTTGTTGCTTTTGTTTTTTTTTTTTTTTTTTAATTCTTGGCATCATGTAATACATACAACCCTAAGGAAGTCCTACGAACTTAAATAAAAAACAAAAACAAATGCAATTACAATACATTACTTAATTCTAGCTATTTTCTTTTTAAGTTCTTGGCATCATGCAAAGCATACAATTATAATAATGTCCTACGAACTTATAAAGATAATAAACAATGATGTTTCTTAAAACTAAAAAATGTTTTCATTTTATTTCTAAACTTTCACTACATCTAAGCAATTGATTTACATGCCTTTTCCACCTATTCCCATCTACATCCACTATATATGTAATATTTGGAACTGATTCCTCTATTATAATCCCTAGAATCCATGGTTTATATCCTTTCCTGTAATCCCTAACCATGACTTTTTCACCAAGAACGAAATCTGTCTTTCGGTTTCCTACCTTGCTGTTAACTTGTTTTTCCATCAAATCATAGGATTTATCTACCATCGCTGGAGGTCTTAATAATGTAAATCTGTTTCTAAGTTCCCTACCTAACATCAGTCTGGCCGGTGTCACACCGGTTAAACTATGAGGCATATTTCTGTAATCAAAGAGAAACAAATTAACAGCAGATATTAAACTATTTCCACTTTCCTTAATTTTTGTTACATGTGACTTAAATGTTTCGACAAATCGTTCTGCTGCTCCATTAGTAGCTGGATGGTATGGTGGGGAGTATGTATGTTTAACATTTATCATTTTACAATAGTCATTAAATTCTGAACTAGTAAAAGTTGGTCCATTATCAGTTACCAAGTGAGCTGGATACCCAAATCTAGAAAATATATTTTTAAAAACTTCAATGGTTTTACTTGCAGTAATGTTATTCATCTCATATATTTCAGGCCACTTTGAATAACTGTCAATGACCACAAGATACATTTTGTTATAAAATGGTCCTAAAAAGTCTGCATGTATACGATACCAAACAGATGGTGGTGCTGGCCATGGTTGCATGGTCTTTTGCGGATTTTTTCGATTTTTCATACAAGTTATACAATTAAAAGTAATACTTTCTATTTCTTTATCTAAACCTTGCCACCAAAAGAAAGATCTTGCTAATTGCTTCATTCGAACAATGCCAAAATGACTTTTATGCAACTCATTTAAAACAGACACTCTCAATTCTGTTGGTATTATTATTCTATACCCCCAAAATAAACAGTCTCTGTCAACACTTAGTTCCGTTTTCTTATTATAATATGATAACAAATCTTTATTCAAGTTTTTTACATCGGGCCATCCATCACTTAAGTATCTAATTACTGTGGATAAAATTGGATCTTTCTTTGTTTCCTTCTGAATTAATTTCCAGTCTAGCATTTCAATTTCTGAATTATTTATATAGTAAGTGTTAGTTATATTTGCTTCTGAACATAATGAATGCATATTCATATTTTCCTCACAATTTTCGGTTAATGTTCGAGACAAGAAATCTGCTGGATTTACACTTGTTTTAATGTGCTTAATTTTATATTGAAATGCTGACAAGAAAATGGCGTAGTGTTGTAACCTCTTTGCTGCCATTTTTGGTATACCTTTGGTGGGACCAAATATTCTTACCAATGCTGCGTTATCTGTTTCTAACTCAAAAGTACGGCCATAAATATAATTATAAAATTTGGTCACACCAAAAATAATCGACATTGCTTCTTTATCTATGGCTGAATACTTTACCTCTGTTGAATTTAATTTCTTACTAGCATATGCGATTGGTCTGACTACTCCATTTTCATCCCTATTGGAAATTATTGCTCCTAGAGCTACTTGTGACGCATCACATGTTAATATCAGTGGCAAATCTGGATTATAATGTCTTAAATTACTAACACATGCTAATTTTTGTTTAATTTTATTGAATGAGTCAGTACATTCTTTTGTCCACTGTAATTTTTTATTTTTTGTACAATCATATAAAGGTGCTATTATATGAGCCATATCTTTCAAAAATCGTGAGTAATAAGTTACTTTTCCTAGGAATGATTTTAACATAGTAATATTTTTCGGCACTTCTGCATTTAAAAGTGGTTCTATATTTTTTCGATTTACACTTATATCATTTTTCGTTATTTTGAAACCAAAAACATCTATACTTGTAGTAAATAATTTACATTTCTCTATTTTTAATTTAAACTCACACTCTTGCAACTTCGTCAGTACTTTGCATAAGGTTGCAAGTGTGTCATTTATGGTTTCTCCACAAATATAGATATTATCTATGAACACAGAGGTATTTGAAATGTCTCTTAATTTATTGTACATCAATCGCTGAAATGATCCAGGCCCTGTGCTTACACCATATGGTAAGTATTGATATTTATAAGTACCTACCTCTGTTACAATAGTTGTAAGCTCTTGTGATTTTTTTTCTAATGGGGCTTGCAGATAAGCCTCTTTAAGATCAAGTTCACAGAAGTATTGTCCATTTTTTAAAGTTTCAAATATTTCATCAATGTGTGGTAATGGAAAGTGATCAACTTCCAGATGTGGATTTATGGTTGTTTTGTAATCACCACAAAGACGTACTGATCCATCTGGTTTTAAAATTGGTACTACAGGAGTGCCCCATTGACTATATTCTACTGGCACAATTCTACCATTTTCAATTAGACGAGAGATTTCTGATTTTACCTTTTCTTTTAATGCTAATGGTACTCTTCTTACTGGATGAAATTTTGGTTTTGCTTCTGGTTTTAATTTTAGTTCAATTGATTCTCCTTTAAAATTTCCCCAGCCTGGGCTAAATACTTCCGTGAACCTTTTCTTTACATATAGTTCTGCTTCTGCAATAGAATTTTCATTAATTTGATTATTAAAATTTATATGTTGTGTTTCCATTTTCGGTGGCCATAAATTAAACTCATTTAACCAATCCCTACCTAAAATACGTGGTATTTTATTATTTCCAACAAAAACATTTAATTTCCTCTGTTCATTTTTGTATTTTACTGTTAAACCCTTTAAAATGCCTACTGGTTCTGATATTGTTTGGTCAAAATTTTTAAATCTCACTTTACAATCACTAATCTGTCTATTATTAAAGAATTTCTCACAATCTGAGCATGGAATGACTGTAACATCCGACCCTGTGTCGAGCTGAAAGTCCAATGTTTTTCCTTCAATATTTAATGTAATATATAGTGGTGGTACTTTACTTACGTTTACTGAGTACATTTCATACTCATTAAACATTTGTGCCGCTGAAGTTTCTGCCTCAACTTCTTGTTCGTCCGATGATTTTGTGTCCTCAGATACTGAATAAATTTTTTGTGTTGTTTTATTTCTCATACACATTTTATAAATATGGCCTTGTTGTCCACATTCTGAGCAATACTTTTTAATGAGCCTACACTCCTTTTTATAATGATTGTTTGCACCACAACAAAAACATTTGCTTTCTCTGTTGTTATTATTAGTTAATGTTTTATTCACCTTGCTTGCTTTATTTCTATATTTACTATTATTTCCTCTCTCCATTTTCTGTCCTTGTTGATAATAAAACATTTCTGTAACTGAACTTTCCTTATGCTTTGTTTGTATTAAGGCCCCTTCTACTGTTCTTGCTACTATAATAGTGTCTTCTAAACTCATCTCTGTGGTACAACTTTTTAGTAGTTCAAATTGTATTAATTTTGAGTATACCCCATCTATTAATTTTTCCTTAATCTGGTCTTCTAGGTCCTTAAAAGCACATTTTCCGCCCAACTTCCGCAATTGTAGAACATACTCCTCGATTGTTTCCGTTGGCAACTGGTTTCTGTTACGGAATGTCGCACGTTCTATAGCTGTGGCTTTTTTGGGTGTATACTTATCTCTCAACTTTTGACATAGTTCAGCAAAACTAAAGGTCGTCACTTTTTTTGGTGTACACAGACAATTTAATACTTCCAATACCTGTGAGGTTATCTTAGTTAGCAACAAAGGCACCTTCTTTTCTTCTTTTACTTCATTTAACAAAATAAGACACTCGAACTGCTGTTCAAAACATTCCCAATTTTCTCCATTAAATGGCTGTATATTATATTGTGACGTCGTCATTTTCGTGTTTTTATTCTCACTATTCTCGTGTTCACTTGTTTTTTCTTTTTCTTTGCAATAATTTGACAATAATTTCCGCAACTCTTCGACTGTCGAATTTATTTCAAATGGTATATTGTAACTTTTTAGAGTCACTTGCAGCTCTTCTTTTTTTAGTGTGTATATCCAGCTTCTAGGTTTGTGATCATCAGACATTGTTGAAACTTAAGAAACATGATCAATTTGTTTGTTTTATCGTAAAGGTAATGGCTTTGGTAATGGCGAACTTAGGAATTCGCTTGCAATGCGCGCACACTTCACTCCTCTGTCAATTGATCGAACCACAGAACGAACGATTCGTTCGCTCGGAACGAACTGTCAAGGACTCACTCGCAGTGATCCCACCCACAGAACAATGAATAGATTCCTTGCTCACTCGTGACTAACTTCACATCGATGCTACGTGTTCTATTAATTTATTTCCTTGATAATCCTCTTGTCTCTTCTCTCAACAATAAAATTTTGTGTTCTATTTGTGCACTGGTCCATATAATCGTCGCCAAACTGTTGTATCTTCAAATTAAACACTACAATTAATTAATATAGGTTTATTAAATCAGAGCGTATGCCACTAGCACAGTAACGAAAAGACAAGAGAGCGAGAGCGAGACAAAACATACAATCGAATACCTGACAGTCGGGAAATAAGTAGATTTCACGTCATCGGAGTGAGTGCTTCGTGCTGTGAAAGGTTGAAGTGGTTCGGTCACCAATTCGTCGCGTTCGGATAGCGACCCATGTAGTCGGCAGCATCACGACAGCAGCGGGCTGCGACGAGAGTAAGATTCGACTCCCAGCACCCCCCACCCTGGTGTTCCTCATCCCGTACTCCTGCCTCGAATTGAGCTTTCGAATGCCGGTCCACGGCGTCAAGGTCAGTACTGCTTGTGACATTCCACTGAAAAACAACCCTACCAAGATTCTACCCGCTTACGGTTAAGGCGTGGAATTTAACAGTGACAGGCTATATAGTTTTTGTGAAAAGTCAATAGGGTGGGTTTAAGACCGCAAAATGTAGTTTACAAAGTTATTGGTGCGGCTACTTTCATACTCCAAGTACGTAACCAGGTGCATTCATAAGTTTGTATGTGTTATTTAACACGTTCAGCGCCAGTGTATCTTTAATGATACACCATAGGGTGCTTTCTCACAGGCCAGTGTATACCTATAATTTTGAGTATTTTTTTTTAAGAAAAACCCCATATTTTCTTTATTTTTTAAGATATTTACACCACAAAAACACAGGCACATTCTCCAGGGCCAACGTTTTTGAATGCGCTACTAAAATGTATGAAACTGTGTATATTGTGGGATACACCGGCCTCCGAAGTCGGGCAGTGTGGTGTATCATTAAGGATACACTGGCCTGTGACAAAGCACCCTATGGTGTATCATTAAGGATACACTGGCGCTGAATGTGTTAAAGAAAGTGTCACTCGCGAGGTCTACAGCTCTCAGAGCCACTTAAATCTATTTCTTAGTCATCTGCCGAAAAAAAAATACATTTGACACATGGCACGTCCACACTGGACAAGCGGTGATGACTAGTGACAAGTGTGTGTTTAAATTAGGTAATGTATTTATCATTGCGGTCCTTGTCTGATTGCGTTAGCTAGTATCCTAGATATGGGATGCGAAGCTGTTTTAAATTAAAACACGATCTTCGATCGAACATAATATACATTATGTCACCGTAAGATAGTCAAAACCGGTGATAAACTAACGCGTTAGTTGATCAACTGTCGACAGAGAGTAAACCAGACCGACAGGGTTTAGAATTTACGTTTCTTTTGTTCTTACATATCAACCTAACACGAAGACTATTCGGGGGCTTCGCTGAGCTCGCCCCTTCTAGTCTTCATCTAAGCTACCACAGTGTTTGCCCTGGTATTGTGTTTGCAATTCAAGTTTAAACCAGTTTACAATTAATGTTTTTAACCGTTAGTTTATCAACTAACGCGTCATATAGTAAGCAGTAGGCTATCTCTACAGATACAGTATTCTATCTCTCGATAGTTGACCAACTAACGAGAAAAAACCGTTAGTTTATCAACTAACGGTATTGAAAATCTTACGGTGACATATATAAACATTAACTACCATAAGTTTTTCACTGCACTCGGTGGTCTTTTTTGTAGGGGACAAAGAGTCTGTATTACTAACTTAATCGTAAATACCCGCTTTTCGTCATAAAACCATTAATCAACATTTTTTAATCGCGTTTCGTTTCATCCTTGCTAAATTAATCACATAATCCTTAGATCAGACGGTTATGATTTTAAGGAATAATGAAAGGAACCAATACTTGGCTATGAGTAGACGTTATCACTCAAACAATCTCCATCCTCACTTTCCAAAATACACTAGGGCCACATATCACCCTTCCTTACCACAATATCTTATACACTCCACATGACAAACATTACTTTCAACACATTTTACATAGGCACCAACATAATTTTTCTGTTACTTTTTTCAATAGAATTATTTCTCATTAATTTTGTATGTATAAGCAAAACCTGTAAGGTTCTTATACTTACGTTTGTATTTCGATGGATATCTATTATTGGCCTGCTTGACTGTTCCAATTTTAATTGTAATATTTTTGCTGCTATGTGCTGTTGATATACCTAATAAAACAAAAAAACCGGTCAAGTGCGAGTCTAAATCACGCACGAAGGGTTCCGTACCACCGTTCAATGGAAGCGATGGCGTGGAGTGAATAGTTTGGATTTTACACAGCAAAATATTGTTTACAAAGTTATTGGTGCGGTTACTTTCACACTCCATGTACGTAACCAGGTGCATCCATAAGTTTGTATGTGGTAGTGAAAGAATTGTTGTATGGGAGCCCCCTTAAATATTTCTTTTATCCTGTTTTTTAGTATTTGTTGTTATAGCGGCAACAGAAATACATAATCTGTGAAAATTTCAACTCTCTAGCTAGCTAGGTTCTTGAGATGCAGCCTGGTGACAGACGGACGGACGGACGGACGGACGGACAGCGAAGTCTTAGTAATAGGGTCCCGTTTGGAACCCTTCGGGTACGGAACCCTAAAAAACATAATTCTTATCAGACGAAATAATTATATTAAGAATTAGGAAACAGGTTTTTTTTGTTTTAGTCAGTCGCTTTCGTTCGCTACATTCGTCTAGTGTAGACCACATACAAACTTATGAATGCACCTGGTTACGTAAAAGGAGTATAAAAGTAGCCGCACCAATAACTTTGTAACGCCATAAGTCCGCCATTTAAAAAAAAAAAAAAAAACTGACTCGACAAAAACAATCTATATAATTATCGAACCGGCTCACAAAATTTCACGAGAGTCAGACAGACAGACAGACAGGCACACAGACAAACTCGAAACTGGACGCTTCGCTCGGTTAATTAGTGGTTTAGGTTATGTTCTCATTACGGCTAACTTTCCGCGCCGACACTCATGTTATATAAAGAACGGCGGCGATTATCCATACATACTTTTATCTTCGTAACGTCTACTTATGAGAATCGTCCTATTCGATAGATTTTTTGATCATAAGGCCAGGCCAATCATTTAAGAGTCTTTGTTAATTGATTTAAAAAAAATGACAGTTTTTTGAGGCTATGTTTATTATTGGCATATATCTATGACACATTACCAAAAAAAAAAACTCCTGTCATTCAAATCATGATGCAAGCATACGGGTAAAGCTTAGGTATAGCGGTCTAGTCCTGTCAAATACACACTTATGGTTGCCACTCACACAGATGAACCATAATGCACCATGCTCACTTAAATGTTTTTTTCTTGCGGCGGCTCTGTGTAGCGGGT
The DNA here is from genome assembly GCA_949825045.1 of Argyresthia goedartella. Taxonomy (NCBI): domain Eukaryota; kingdom Metazoa; phylum Arthropoda; class Insecta; order Lepidoptera; family Argyresthiidae; genus Argyresthia; species Argyresthia goedartella. Next base: position 1,131,246 of record OX463811.1, on the reverse strand, counting down.
TGCTCCCCTCCCTCAAATATAGCGAGGGTGGTGACGGCTGGTGCACAAGTCATACTCGTGAACGGGTGCTGCTTGGGGGGACTGCTCCAGTCTGGTTTCTCTTAAGTTATGTTCATTACAGCTTGTCTTTGTTCTTATTTATTTATTTTGTTAGATTGTTATTTTGAGACATCTTATTAGCACCTATGGATACGATGTTATAATATTGTCATTAGATTAGACATTGTGTGATGAAAAAACAATGTGATAAAAATTTTAAAAATGACTTACCCGTAGTTTCTTGGTGCTATCTTCTCTGACAGGCGTATTTCCGAAGCACTGGTAGAGTTAACGGAGTTTCCTTTTCCTGTGCGAGATTCAGCCATGAATCGCCACTCAAAAGGGATTTTCTTTTTCAAACTCAAACCATAATCAGGTATGTACTCACTAGTTTAGTTGATCATATTTGATTTATTTTATTAAGTAAGTGTTTGACTTGTAAAAGTGCATTATTTTGCCTGCTTGCAGTAAATGATTTGAGTTTTGAAAGTTTTATGGATTATGACGTAGTGTGGATCTGACTGGACTGGAACTTATACCTGTATCATGATCATGATTCAAATGACAACAGGAAAGTAATGGAAGCAGCACAGACTTTATATCGATGTGGAAGCAGTCATTTAATTTCCAATGTATACTATACACATATTTGGGTTGGTCTTGGACTGTCTAGAACACAATTTGGCTATATTTGATGTTTGCCTAGACCTTAAAGTGACTACTCTGCATAATGGGTCGAACACTCAAATGTACTAGAACACAAATTAACTAGTACCGAAAAAACCTAGAACAAATTTTGCCTACTGTTGTCTTTTGTTTTTGAATGTACAGGCGATGTCAAAATACAGCACTATGTCATAAACTATAGGTATATAATGTTAATTCATATGGACAGCAAATTAAAGTAAAAAGAAAATTCACTCCGTCACTTAAATAACTTAAAAATAATCTTCACGATATTAAAATAAGTTCGGTACTTCATTTCAACTCATTTTTGACGTGATAACGTCTTTAAAATCGTTTTAGTCGGGTGACATGTTCAGAAACTTGTGTCACACCAAAACCTCACGAGCGCGATCGCAGGTATAACGAGAGAGAGACGGACCGATCTCCCGTCTCATCTCGAGCGCTGCCAGTCATTCCGTGAAACTTGTCACGCGGAATCCTCACGAGCGGAGGCTTATCACGTAAACATCTCGATCGTAAACCTACTTTACAAACAACCAATTTTTATGTCTTTTATAGCTTTTAATAAATATTTTATTTTATTTGGCCTGTAATTTCTTCGGTAAAGGTTTAGAATCGTTTCTCCTTCATTGGGGGTGGAGTTCGCAGCCTCGGCCTCTCCGTCTCACTCGGTGCGCAGCACTGCGCGGTCCCCAGCGCCCCTCCGTGCCTCAGTCTCATAAAAAAACACTAGAGTCTAGCCACAAGGCTGCCTAGGAAGGACTGCCTAGGGAGTGGGTGCCCTGATTCAGATTTTCTATTCGAAACGCAACAAACAACATTCACGAAACTCGAGAAGAAACGGTCACAGAAAATAACGGAAACAAATGATTCATGTCACATGACACAAATAGCGTAGTTTTTTTTTTTTTACGTTCCGTTTCATCGATTTTGCACGACATTTTGGACCACAGACTATTTTTAAACCACACACAAATAATTATATTGACAAGATATATATTAAAATAGTGTACAAAGGCGAGCTTATCTCTAACAAGAGATCTCTTCCAGCAAACCATGTCAGGATGAGATAGGTTAATCACAGAGCACGGGTAGACCGATGTGTACAACATACCTTAAATTACAACTCAATAAACTACAAACGTAAAATATACATCCTAAATATAAATAAATATTAAATATATATAAATTATAAATACATAAATACTACCTATATTTCTAAAGAGATAGGAAGTGCTTCTTCATTTTCCAATTTTCATTATTGTTATTTTTTTAAACTACGCATTTTCTCGCAATAAGAAAAGTACTTCTAATTAAGAAAAGTGACTAGGTACCAGCTACCCAATAAACATCTCATTACAATTAAATTCAGACAGAACTATGTAAAACCCCACCCACTTTTTCCTTAATACTGCGGAAAATCGGATTTAATAATAATAATACCTTGGACACTATTTACACACATTGATCTAGCCTCAAACTAGGATTCCCTGTATCTTGGGTACTAGACAACGATACACATACTCATATAGATAAATATTATACTTAGATAGATAAACTACCATGACAAGGGTACAAACATCCGTTCTTATCAAACAAATATTTGCCCCCACCGGGACTCGAACCCGGGACCCTTGGCTTCGTAGGCAGGGTCACTGCCGACTCGGCTATTCGGGTCGTCGAATTTGGAAATAGATTTTCGTATAGATATATGTAGGTACAAAACGTTGTACCGCTTTGGTAATATGAGAACAAAAAAAACAGCCAAGTGCGAGTCGGGCTCACGCACGAAGGGTTCCGTACCATTATCTTTAAAAACAGCAAAAAAATCACGTTCATTGTATGAGAGCCCCCCGTATTTATTTATTTTAATTTAATTAGTTATTTTTTAAGTTCATAATTAAACTCAATATTCTGTGTATATTTCAAGCGTCAACCTGTTGCCGTTATAATTATCTAACAAAAACGAAAAAGTTAAATATTTAAAAATTAAATATTTGACGACCCGAATGGCAGAGTCGGCAGTGACCCTGCCTACGAAGCCAAGGGTCCCGGGTTCGAGTCCCGGTGGGGGCAATTTTGTTTGATGAAAACGGATGTTTGTACCCCAGTCACGGTTGTTTATCTAAACATAATATTTATCTACATAAGTGTATGTATCGTTGTTTAGAACCCAAGATACAGGAATCCTAGTTTGGGGCTAGATCAATGTGTGTAAATAGTGTCCAAGGTATTATTATTCTTATTTTTATTATTGTTTTATTTTTATTTTATTATTTATTTTTAAAGTGAATATATAATTTAATAGTATGTGCATATTTCAAGCCTCTACTCCCTGTTGCCGTTATCAATATCGAGCAAAAAAATCACGTCTGTTGTATGGGAGCACCATAAATATTAATTCCATTCTGTTTTTTAGTTTTACTTGTTACAGCGGCAACAGCAATTCATCATCAATGAAAATTTCAACTGTCTAAGTATCACATGAGACCACATGTCTAAGTATCATTCAACTGTCTAAGTATCACATAAGTAGCTCATGAGATACAGCCTAGGTGACAGTCGGACAGACAGACGGACGGGCGTTTTACCCTTTATGTACGGAACCCTAAAAAGCCGGTGTTCTTTGAGACGCCTCAAATGTCAAATTAAGATGGAAGCCTAACTTTTTGCCTTATGACAAATAAGCCTTAGGCCATTTTATACTTTATACGTTATGACTGACTGCCCATAGAAATACGCGTGTTTAATAGTAGTTTATGGGGCTGCTACATAATGGAGGGCAGTAATACTCGAGAGTGGGTTTATGAAGAGCCGAAGGTGAGTTTCATAATAATATCACTCGAGAGTTTTAATGCCTAATTACAATGCATAGTTACTTACACTAGTTTATCTACACACATATCATAAGCTCTCTTTAATGTGTTCAGGAACCGCATGTTCGACCGGCGTTGTGGCATTAATCATTGCTCTGCAGTTGTTTAGCTTGTTCTGTAGTACCAACTTCACAAACAAAGTAGGGGCGGCACGCAGACGGGCGTCGGCGTTCGAAATTAGAATGTCATAATATGTAGAAAAATTACACTTATGGTCATAATGTGTAACTTTTCAGATTAAAAAAGAGTTTTTACCAAGTAGTTTAACATTATGCTGATCGTAACGTGCGGTTTTCGTACGCGGTAAAGAGGGTTTATGATACGTGTGTAGATAAAAGAGTTTTTACCAAGTAGTTTAACATTATGCTGATCGTAACGTGCGGTTTTTGTACGCAGTAAAGAGGGTTTATGATACGTGAGTAGATAAAAGAGTTTTTACCAAGTAGTTCAACATTATGCTGATCGTAACGTGCGGTTTTCGTAAAGAGGGTTTATGATACGTGTGTAGATAAATGTTTATATGCGTGTCATCATTGTGGTGCTGTTTTTGGTCACCACTACACAGGGTATCCTAGTGTGTGGCCAGAAGCGATCTGTACTGCCAATACTTTAATGTTTAACGTCTACGTAGGATCTTACAAAGCTAATTTCGTGGTCAGAGCTGCTATTATAATCAAGTAAATCAATATCGAACACAGAGCATTCCACGAATAGCTTGTTCTCGGAAAAAGCGCGCGAAACTTAGTCGTTTTAAAACAATTCCAAGATGGCGGACTGAGAAAAAGTTGGCGCGGTATTGGCGGAAAATTCTGAAACTGCTCGATGCTTAGTGTTCGCTTTGTTGTAAAGGGAAGTTTTGAGTTGAAATATGCTGTGTATAGGATAAAACGTAGTACAGGGTATTAAATGGCTGGCTGCCCATAGTTTAAAAAGGTTTGTTTTACAGGGGGTAATGAATGCAACAGGTATTATATTGTCAAGTCATATAATAAGGCGATATTTTTCAACCCCTCTAATCGCCAAATTATATCCAACGCATTATTTTTGCAGATTTTTCACTCTCTTACTTTAAATGTTGTTGGAAGGGTCTGTCTCTTTAACAATTTACTTTGAGGAAAAATGGTTTCAGGAATCTGAACGTAATTTTTAAAGACCTATCTTTAGACACCCACACATAAAAGATTGATAAAAAAAAAATTGTGATGGGGAGTCCCCTTCAATTATTTTAATGTTTCTATTGTTGTATAAATATATATATTTACAGAATACATTTAGATACCAAGTTTCAACTGTGTAGTCCTAATAGTTTCTGCATAAAGTTGCTGTGACATACGGACGGACGGACAGACAGACTTGACTAAACTATAAGGGTTCTTTGTTTCTCTACGGATTCCTAAAAAGATAGCAACCCAAAGCCCAAATCACAAATAAGCGGACTCCCGCATGTTTCCTAAATATAAAAAATAATTTAATTTAAGAAATCACTCCTAGTTGTCCGCGAATTTTGCCATATTTTTTTTAATATTTACATATCCCTTATGCACAAACTATCCTAGGATAGGGTCAAAATTAATCCATGTGCCTTTATGTAAATGTTACGATATGTTTTTTTCTACATTATAGTAGTTTATGTGACTGATACATAATGCCTAATTATGTACAGTTACATACACTAGTTTATCTATACAAATATCATAAGCTCTCTTTGATGTGTTCAGGAACAGCATGTTCGACCGGCATTGTGGCATTGATAATTGCTCTGCACTTGTTTAGCTTGTTCAGTAGTACCAATTTCACTAAATTTGAATGTCATAATTTGTCGAAAATTGATACATTATGGTCGTAATGTATCAATATTAAGATAAGAAATTAGTTTTTACCAAGTAGTATAACATTATGCTGGTCGTAACGTGCGGTTTTTGGACGCAGTAAAGAGCGTTTATGATATGTGTGTAGATAAAATTGTTAATCTATCTATCTTTGATTTTCGCTTCTGCATTTCTGCACATCAGTCGAAGATCGATGTGAAACGTTTAGTTAACCTACTTACTGATCGACATTCACTGTCATAGGGGTAGTACACACACACACAGACGTACCAAGTTATCTGTGAACTGACACGTGTTGCTAGTGGAGTTCTCGTATTGCCATATTTGGGAATTGCGCGCAAATGGGGGTTATGTAAGCCCTCCCAGGTGACGCAAATGTCAAACCGTGTTACCACAATAGTAGTTTATGTGACTGCTACATAATGGAGGGCATTAACACTCCAGAGTGGGTTTATGAAACGAGCCGAAGACGAGTTTCATAATAATATCACTCGAGAGTTTTAGTGCCTAATTATGTACAGTTACATACACTAGTTTATCTACACATATATCATAAGCTCTCTTTAATGTGTTCAGGAACCGCACGTTCGACCGGCATGGTGGCATTGATAATTCCTTTGCACTTGTTTAACTTGTTCAGTAGTACCAACTTCACAAACAAAGTAAGGGCGGTACGCAGGCGGGCGTCGGCGTTCGAAATTTGAATATCATACCAATACCAAGTTGTTTAACATTATGCTGAACGTAACGTGCGGTTTTTGTACGCAGTAAAGAGGGTTTATGATACGTGTGTAGATAAAAAATATTAAACACCGTTTAACCTAAAAAAAACGTCAAAATAAATTAAAAATGACAGAGGTTCAGCTAGAGAGTTCTGGAAAATACCTAGATCTAAAATATTTATCTTAAGTGAGGTCTTGTAGATTTAGGTATTTTTGCCTAAATCTAAAAGTACCTATCTATGTTGAGTTCTGTGTATTGTTACGCCCGAATAAAAACATTTCTAATCTATTCTATTTTAAAACATAAAGTTACACCTATCTGATAGCGGCCGACCTACCTGGCGGTATAAAAATTGACATACTAAATGTAGCTAGTCAATTTATTTTCGAAAATATAATGTATGTACGCAAGAACCTTACAACATTTACCAAACTTAGCGATAGCTGTAATGTTAACCTAAGAAATAATCACATACTACTTGCGCCCCTATTTAGACTCGCGAAGGTAAGCAATTCTTTCAAGGGTCAATGCATTCTCTACTACAATAAGATACCTCTGGAGATTTTGAAATTGCCATTTGAGCAATTTAAAAAGCATGTTAAAGCGACTTTGTCGAAAAAAGGATATTACAATGTTCGAGATTATTTAAATGACAGGACTGTATGGGGTTAATCTAATTCAACACAGACCTCGGTGTTAATAGTTTTGTAATTATTTATTATTGCCCGCTTATTAAATAAAACAAAAAACATATTTGTATTAGTTAAGCACAACCTATTTTTAAAAGAGATCTAAAAATCAATCTGTGGGAGTTTCTACGCCCTTATTCTCCCACAGTGGTCCAATGTAGAGAAGAGGCAAAAAATGATGTTTGCTAAGTATATGTAAATATCTACAGTAATAAAGTACTTTGACTTTGACTTTGACTTTATACTCATATTCAGCAAACGATCGTCCGGTTAGCAACATCTGGCAGAGACGGGTAATGGATGGGTGTCCGTTTCGGTGTGGCATTTATCTCTGGCGCTTCCGTGTTTCGGATGGCACGTTAAGCTGCAGGTCCCGGCTACTAGCGCTACTCGGTGGCAGTAGTCGTGAAGCTGTGTCAGAGGCCTTAATATGGCAGCTTGATTACTTCTGACTGCCGGGTTGGCCACAAGCCCGACAACCCTCCATCAACCCGCACTGAGCCAGCGTGGTGCAGTATGGCTCAGTCTTACCCGTTTCCGGGTAAAGGTTCGCGCCCTTCGGTAGTGACATTCATGGGCTACATTACTATTGTTATATCTGATACACCCTGTATATATGTCACCGTAAGATTGTCAAAACCGTTAGTTAGTAAACTATCGACAAATTGTAAACCAGACCGACAGGGTTTAGAATTTACGTTTCTTTTGTTTTTACATGTCAACCTAACACGAAGACATTTCGGGGGCTTCGCTGCGCCCGCCCCGTCTAGTCTTCACCTAAGCTACCGCGGTGTTTGTCCTGGTATATCCATTCCAATTCAAGTTTAAAACAGTTCACAACTTATTGGTTTTATTATAAACTAACACGTAATTTCGTTAGCAGTACGGTACAGTTTACAGTTTATCGATAGTTTGTAAACTAACGAGAGAGAAAAACGTTAGATTATAAACTAACGGTTTTGACAATCTTACGGTGACTTATCTTAGTTTAATAGAAGCTTTAATAACGTAATATAGCATACCATCACGCCTTTTCCCTGACGGGGTAGAACAGGCATAGTTGTGCCATTTCAAATGACAGGGGGCTAGCTCAATGCCACAGTTATGAACCCTCTGCTGTATAAGGTTGGCAATAAAGTCATTGCAAGTCAGAGGTAGGACGCTGCACCACAATCAAATTATACCACAATAGGATGAAACTAACATAGCTCGGTTAGCGATGTAACACGTTGGTTTAAACTGTAGGTTTGACCCCTTTTTACGGACGTCAGTTATATATAATCCATTTTGTGTGACATGTTTTTTAGAGTGCCGTAAATTAAAAATTAAGGAAAAACGGAATCATTATAGGGGTCACCGCTGAATCCGTCCTTCCGTGTATAATAGTAGTTTATGTGACAGGAGGGCATTAATACTCGAGAGTGAGTTTCATACTAATATCATTCGAGAGTTCTCAGACGCGGTGATGGCTAAGACTGTTCACTATTTTTGACATACGTCAGTATTGTTGACAGCTGTAATTAATTTTGACAGGCATCTGTATTTTTGACAGCTGTTATTATTTTAATATGTGTCATTATTTTTAACAACTATCACAAATTATGACAGCTGTCACTATTTTTGACAGGTGTCAAAATTAGTAATTAAGTCAAAGTCAAAGTGAAAATTTCTTTATTACTGTAGATATTTACATATACTTAGCCATTCTAAATTTTCGCCTCTTCTCTACATTGGACCACTGGAGGAGGAAGGCGAAGATATCCCGACAATTTGATTTTTAGATCTCTTAAAAAATGGTTGTGTTTAACTTAACTACATACCTATAATAAAATAAAATAAAAATTAAAATAGCCTTTATTCTACCACAATCATTACATCGTTATTTATAATTTATTTAATTGCGATTTAGTTTTTTTTTGCGCATTTAAAGACCCGCAGTGTTAGAGGGACGCAATCGGGAAAAAATGAAAAAACGTAAACGACAGAAAAATGGTTTAAAAATAAACTACGCTATTTTGTTAAAAACTTTTTAAGGAGATTTTGCGAATACATAATATCTACATTTTGAACGTAGTTCCACAATGAAATTAGTAGGATTTCAGAATTATCGAGAAAATGTAATCCAATCGCGCTTTCCTTTAGTGAAAATTTTAATCAAATACTGAATAAACGTTAACCCAAAACTCAAATTTGTAGATGACTTCATGGTGGAGTAAATAGATTCGAAAAAAACCCCATTTTTTTTTCGTAGCACCTTAAACAGGGATCGTGTAAGTTTTGTGCTATCAACGTGTTAAGTTTTATGTTAGGTATGTACGTGTTAAGTTTTGTGTTAAGTACGTGTTAAGTTAAAGATTTGATTGGTGTTAAATAAACCGATATAAATAGGGATTTTGTTTCTTACTTACCCGTATCTAGTTGCAAAAATACGGTTAGTAGCGTAATGGGGAACGCCTATACAAGGTGACATTTAATTAGCTGACCATATTTTGGGGACTGATAGCACCGATCATTATGAACAACTTTCCCAAAGTAACATATGGTCGCAAACGAAAAATATTTTTCGCCCCTCAGTACATTGACCCGATCAGCTGTTAACAAGTTACTATGAGAGGCCCAAAAAATTATTTCATTTACGAACATATGTTTCTTGGGGAAAGTTGTTCATAATAATGGATACTATCATTCCCCAAAATATAGTCAGCTAATTAAATGTCACCTTGTTTATTACGGTAGTGTCGTAAGTCAATTGTTTCCTTATGAAAGACTACCACCAATTGAATAAAATGATAACAAATTTCCATCCAGATATTTGAGCGCCACGGAAAGATACACACATACACAAACACAAACATTCACATACACACACCCTTCTGTTTTCTTAGGTGTTATAAAAGCTAGTATTTAATCGCACTACAAAAATACTAATATGCACAGCAAAAAAGGAACAACAAAACACTTTTTATGTTTTAAATATTTTATGTGTGCTTAAGATTATGTTTTAAGTATTTTTTGATGTTCTTACATGTTCAACCTAACACGAAGGATAAAGGGGGATTCGCTTCGCTCACTACCTTTACCCTTCACCTAAGCTACCGTAGCATTTTGCCCTGATATTGCTGTGCAAATCAGTATTTTTGATGTGCAGTTTAATATTTCCCGTTAAAAATCATGTCATGCGCCATCTGTGTGAGCGAGAGATGAATCCTATTAATCATGTCTCTCACATGCTATTACACTGCACGATGTTATGTGGGCAATTCTAGCGATTTACTTCTCGAATAACCCGTCGTATCGGACTAAAAGTCACTCTTTTGAAAGACAAATCCTATTTTTTGATCGACCAAGTTATATAAAATTAATTAGACAATGGAACACACTCAAGACTGATGAATGACGTCACTTATTAGATATGAGTAATGAAAGGCCATGGCTAACCCGATAACGGAAAAAGCTCATGTCGTGGCCAGGACATAAAATAAGTTATTTAATGAAGTGGCAACCAAGATTGAATTAGAAGTTTCATTGAACGAAGAAAAAATGTAGCGCAAAACAATGCGGCAGCTTAGGTGATGACTAAAGTATTTGTGTGGGTTCGATGTGTATTTTTTTTAAGCCGTAATTAACACGTTCAGCGCCAGTGTATCTTTAATGATACACCATAGGGTGCTTTGTCACAGGCCAGTGTATCCTTAATGATACACCACACTGCCCGTCTTCGGAGGCCGGTGTATCCCTCAATATACACCATTTCATACATTTTAGTAGCGCGTTCAAAAGCGATGGCCCTGGAGAATGTGCCTGTGTTTTTGGGGTGTAAATATCTTAAAAAATAACAAAAATATGGGGTTTTTCTTTAAAAAAAAACTAGAAAATTAGAGGTATACACTGGCCTGTGACAAAATACTTTATGGTGTATCATTAAAGATACACTGGCGCTGAACGTATTAAGTGTGTTACTGCTAGTAAAAAGGCTCTCCATGTTGCAACCACATTTCGCTATCTTGGACTATGTCCGTCCACCCTGGCAGAAACATGTCCGGCTCGCCCACCATCTCCTCCATGGTCTACCCCTACGTCTATCCTGTTTGATGAAACTATCACACATGTCAGACGTAGACCATTAATGATCTCACCGAGGGGCAAAGTCGTTCACTCGGACACGTAGCTACCCTCAAATGATACGTATATCGAAACAAATACTCTATGTTTTAAGTATTTTTTGTTGTTCTTACATGTTCAACCTAACACGAAGGATAAAGGTGGCTTCGCTTCACTCACCCCCTTTACCCTTCACCTAAAGCTACCGCAGTATTTTGCTCCGATATTTTCTGGAAATTAGGTGATAATTTATCCATTTTGGGTAAAAAAATATTTTTTGGTGATCATTATATTTGTTGCCTTTAATTAATGAATCTGCTCTCAAAAAATCGCGAGAATCGGTTGAGAAATGCGGCCTGTAGAGGATAACATCCGGACACACATCCGGACAAGCTACCGCAATGTCAATCTAGGCTAGTCTTTTTTAGTTACTTTCATAGTGTCATGTCCTATGGTATCTTGTTTTGGGGGAAAGCTGCGGATATTAATGTTACAGATATAAGCTAATCGATAAATTTATAAGTTTAAACGCACAGACTCCTTTTTAAGGTGATATATCGACAAAATCGACGCTTTTTGAGGTTATTTCTCTGCTGTTCAAAAGAAGTCCCAAGTTTAACAAATTAATATAACAACTTTGGGACGTTTTTCTAGATTTTGTAGTAACATAAACGCGATTGGAGGAATTTCGCTCGATAGAAATAATTATTGAAGTGAGGTCTAAATTTAAACTTTTTTATTTTCTGACAAATTGGAATAGTACACATAATTCAAAAATATTTATTATGTTGGCTTTGACAATACCTAAATTACCTAATAATAGTAGTTTATGTGACTGCTACATAATGGAGGGCATTAAAACTCGAGAGTGGGTTTATGAAACGAGCCGAAGGCGACTTTCATAATAATATCACTCGAGATGTACAGTTACATACACTAGTTTATCTACACACATATCATAAGCTCTCTTTGATGTGTTCAGGAACCGCATGTTCGACCGGCATAGTGGCATTGATAATTGCTCTGCACTTGTTTAGCTTGTTCTTTAGTACCAACCTGACAGACAAACTAGGGCGAGTTTCATAATAATATCACTCGAGAGTTTTAATGCCTAATTATGTACAGTTACATACACTAGTTTATCTACACACATATCATGAGCTCTCTTTGATGTTTTCAGGAACCGCATGTTTGACCGGCATTGTGGTTCTGCAATTGTTTAGCTTGTTCTGTAGTACCAACTTCACGCAGACGGGCGTCGGCGTTCGAAATTTGAATGTCAGTACCAACTTCACAGACAAACTAGGGACGGCACGCAGGCGGGCGTCGGCGTTCGAAATTTGAATGTCATAATATGTAGAAAAATTACACATTATGGTCATAGTGTGTAATTTTTCAGATAAGAAATGAGTTTTTACTAAGTACTTTAACATAATGCTGATCGTAACGTGCGGTTTTTGTACGCAATAAAGAGGGTTTATGATACGTATGTAGATAAAGAAATTTTCATAGCTATTTTGGTTGATTTTATATCAATTTAAAACCAACTTTTTGTAATTTTTTCCCGATTCCGTCCCTCTCACACTGCGGGTCTTTAACGGGGACGTTTGCACGGACGAGGTAGCGCCTTAAGTGAACTACTTAAAGAAATTGACATTCAAACTCTAGCTGGTCAATTTATGGACGACCTCTGTAGCGCAGCGGTTGTGGCTCTGCCTACCATGCTAGAGGTCCCGGGTTCGATGCCCGGCTGGGGGTAAAGAAAAAAAAACCCCAGGTCTTGGATGTTTATATGTGTGTGACGTCGCTGTTTCTGGTGACCACGACACAGGCTTTCCTAGTGTGGGGCCAGAAGCAATGTATGTGCTTGTATATAAAATGTTTAAAAAAAAATAAAAAATAAATGTATGTTCAAGTTCAAGTTCAAAGATTTTTATTCATATGAACGCAAGAACCTTACAACATTTTCCAAATATTATAGCTGTGATGTTAACCTAAGAAATAATCACAGACTATGTTCGCTTACATTAGCAAATCCTTCAAGGATTTTTCAATTGCCATTTGAGATATTTCGAACCCACGTAAAAGCGACTTTGTCTAAAAAGGGATATTACAAATTACAATGTACAACTCAACGCAGAACTCGATGTTAGTTTTTGGTTTCAATCCGTTTTCATCTGACCGTACTTTAAATGTGCAAGCGAGTTGACGACATTAAAAAATAGGTAAAAACCGGTCAAGTGCGAGTCTAAATCGCGCACGAAGGGTTCCGTACCACCGTTCAATGGAACCGATGGTGTGGAGTGAATAGTTTGGATTTTACACGGCAAAATATTGTTTACAAAGTTATTGGTGCGGTTACTTTCACACTCCATGTACGTAACCAGGTGCATCCATAAGTTTGTATGTGGTATTGAAAGAATTGTTGTATGGGAGCCCCCTTAAATATTTCTTTTATCCTGTTTTTTAGTACTTGCTGTTACAGCGGCAACATAAATACATCATCTGTGAAAATTTCAACTCTCTAGCTAGCTAGGTTCTTGAGATACAGCCTGGTGACAGACGGATGGACAGCGAAGTCTTAGTAATAGGGTTCCGTTCTTACCCGTTGGGTACGGAACCCTAAAAACGGAAGGTGCCAACTCGCGCGCACTCGCGAGTTTAACACTCGCGAGTTGACGAATAACTCTATTAATTTTGTAAAGTAAAGTAATGTTTATTTGCATGAACATAGGTGTACATCAGGTATTATTATAATGATAATTAAATATTGAACGCTATGTTCTGTCATGCAGACGTGCAAATTTTATGACACAAATTAAATGATAATTTATCTAAAATGTCTGCTTATTACAATTGTTTCAATATTAATGTAACAGTAATTCCCTAGGTAAGATATTATTAGTGGAGGGAATATTTTGGATTTTACATAGCGAAATGTTGTTTACAAAGTTATTGGTGCGGCTACTTACACACTCCATGTACGCAAGTAGGTGCATACTTAAGTTTGTATGTGGTATTGAAAGAATTGTTGTATGTGAGCCGCCTTAAATATTTATTTTAAATTGTTTTTTAGTACTTATATGTTATTATAGCGGCAACATAAATACATCATCTGTGAAAATTTCATCTATGACGGTTCATTAGATACAGCCTGGTGACAGACAGACAGACGGACAAGGGAGTCTTAGTAATAGGGTCCCCTTTTACCCTTTGGGTACGGAACCCCAAAAATGATGTGTCGACGTTTCCGTTTTTTTAATTTTCGTATTAATCGACGTCCCCTCAAGTCGAAGTACTTCCTTACTGTAGATATTTTTGCCTCTTCTCTACATTGGACCACTGTGGGAGAAGCAGGACGTAGAAACATCCACAGATTGATTTTTAGATCTCTTTAAAAAATTGCTTGTGCTTATTTAATATAAATATTACAATAGTAATTATTATAATGAATAAGCAGGAATGAATAATTAAGAAACTATTAACAGCAAGGAGTATTGAGCTAGATTAACCCCATACTGTCTGTGGTCCCGGGTTCCAATACCGGCAGGGAAGAAAGGAAATAAAATCCCCAGGTAATATAAAAAGCTTATGAAAGGCTTATGTTTACACGATTACCAAAAACGCACCTATTTTACTAACAATAAATTCTAAATGACTACCAGAATGGATAAATGTCCACCAAATTGTGTTTTGATAAATGATCACCAAACTTATTTTTATGTTTTGTGTACTTAAGTTTATGTTTTAAGTATTTTTTTGTTGTTCTTACATGTTCAACCTAACACGAAGGATAACTTTACCCTTCGCCTAAGCTACCGCAGTATTTTGCCCTGATATTTTTTGCAAGTTTTGGTGTTCATTTATCCATTTTGGGTAGGCAAAAAATATTTTGGTGATCATTATATTTGTTGCCATATAAAAATCGCTGTAACAGGTTCCCACGACACAGGTTATCCTAGTGTGGGGCCAGAAGCATCGTGTAAGCCTGTATAAAAAAACTACTTAAATACGCGATCACACATTTCTGCTGTGAACTGTAAACGTTGCTGTAGCTAAAACGTTGAGGATAGAAGATATGCCGAGACGCCTCATCGTTTGGCTTCTTCAAGTCAAGAACTGTGTTGGCAATACGGCGAGCTTTTCAAATAAATACTCTGGTATTTGTTGCCTTATCTCACCAAACAAGAGAGAGGCAAGATGTAGTTGCTACCTGCCGCGCATATTGAAGATATTGGCCTCGTTCAGGTAAGGTTTAATATGATTTCGCGGTGGGATAGTAAAACAGAACCTGGCACATGCGTTCTGAACTCTTTGCAGTCCAAAAAATTTCAAAATTCCAAATGTCATTTTTTGCCACTTCTCTTCAATGGGCCACTGTGGGAGAAGAAGGGCGTAGAAACTCCCACAGATTGATTTTTAGATCTCTTTTGAAAATTGCTTGTGCTTAACTAAAACATATTTTTTTAATATCATTATATCATAATTAATAAATAGGAATAAATTATTCCAAAATTATTAACAGCAAGGTCTGTGTTGAGCCAGATTAACCATAAAGTACCATCATTTAAGTAATCTTGAACATTGTAATATCCCTTTTTTTCAACCAGCAACCAGTGAGTGCGTTTGCGCAAACTGCGATGCCATAATTCCCTTCAGGTTCATTTGGACAACTGTGCCATTTCACCTACTGTGTCAATTGGACAACAGTCCCAATTGATCTATTTCACAATAGGACAAAAGTCCCATTTGGACACCTTCCCATTTGGACAACTTCCCTTTACCTAAGCTACCGCAGTGTTTTGCCCTGAATACACCGCTTTTCCGCTTTTACACCTCCTTTTTGACATTGGTGAATTGGGAAGTTGGTGGATTGGGAAGTTGGTGAATTGGGAAGTTGGTGGATTGGGAAGTTGGAGGATTGGGAAGTTGGAGGATTGGGAAGTTGGTGAATTGGGAAGTTGGTGGATTGGGAAGTTGGTGGATTGGGAAGTTGGAGGATTGGGAAGTTGGAGGATTGGGAAGTTGGTGAATTGGGAAGTTGGTGGATTGGGAAGTTGGAGGATTGGGAAGTTGGTGAATTGGGAAGTTGGTGGATTGGGAAGTTGGTGGATTGGGAAGTTGGAGGATTGGGAAGTTGGAGGATTGGGAAGTTGGTGAATTGGGAAGTTGGTGGATTGGGAAGTTGGTGAATTGGGAAGTTGGTGGATTGGGAAGTTGGAGGATTGGGAAGTTGGAGGATTGGGAAGTTGGAGGATTGGGAAGTTGGAGGATTGGGAAGTTGGTGGATTGGGAAGTTGGAGGATTGGGAAGTTGGTGGATTGGGAAGTTGGAGGATTGGGAAGTTGGTGAATTGGGAAGTTGGTGGATTGGGAAGTTGGAGGATTGGGAAGTTGGTGAATTGGGAAGTTGGTGGATTGGGAAGTTGGTGAATTGGGAAGTTGGTGGATTGGGAAGTTGGAGGATTGGGAAGTTGGTGAATTGGGAAGTTGGTGAATTGGGAAGTTGGTGAATTGGGAAGTTGGTGGATTGGGAAGTTGGTGAATTGGGAAGTTGGTGAATTGGAAAATAGAATTGGTGGGGTCGGTCATTTGGGTAGTTGTCATATTGGGAAAGTTGCCCAAATGAACCTGACAGCATAATTTAATTTGGAGAGAGCTAACGACTCACGCAGTGATATGAGCATCTGTTCGCTTGGAACGTTCCGTATCCTTCACAGTATCTGAGTCTATAGGTACAAACTGGGTACAAGCAGAATTGATTTTACCCACGACGGACGGGACGGTTAGAGGTTGTTTGTGTGTGTGTGTGTATGTGTGTCCGTTACCATTTTCCTTGTATAATACTGGACCGATTTCGATGCGGTTGTTTACGGTTGTTGACCACCAGGTGGCGCTGCAGCAGCAAGGGTGTTGTATGCTTGAAGGCTTCACAGAAGCTATTTAGCTGTTTGCCGGTTTTTTCGTTTTATTAGCCATAAGATATAATTAATGTGTTAAGGGTGTATTACATTTTAAATATACATACTATTATGACAAACATAATGTTCATTTCTTTTTTCCCCAAAAAGTAGCTAGGCACAGACTAAAACCTCTTTTTGTTATGATTCATAGATACTTTCAATTAAAACTATCAACACAATTAACTTTACATGCAATACAAAATATATAGCTATAAAAAATCTCATTTTGGTCGTAAAATGCGATATTTGGAAAACAAGTTCTTATTCACACGAAAAGATGTTTAAAGAATATCTGTGATTAGGGAACAGTTGATCACATCTAACTTGGATATGACCGCCCTGCACATTCCCCCTGGGTAGTGATGAGAACAACATTCTCAAATCTCAAGAAATGTTGAGCTTTCAAATACACTAAGCACTGGAAAAATCAGTACCAAAAGAGCACGCCATTAACCTGCATGGACTTGCATTAAATTTTAATTTACCTACCGTTCATGAACACCTAGTATGGACTTGGAATAATATTTATATTTATTTTTATAAAATAATTACTACTACCCACCATTCTTTTTTATTACTGGCAATACTGACCGGAAATAGAGGATAAACGTACCTTCTCTCTGGTATCTCACACTTGATTGGTCGATTGACTGAGTAAATGAAAAAATATAATAACCGGTAATGTGGCTGGCCGCCATGACAGTTTGGCTTTTTATAGCCATATTTTGTTTTTTATGGCTATTGAGAGGGTAAAGGAAAGAATGTGAACTGAGTACGTACTGGAAATATTATTAAATCAAACAAATCAAAACTTTATTGCACCATAATGTATAAATAAGGTCTTAAAATTAAATAACAGTCTCTATTATGGTCCCTTTTCGGGTACTGCAAAAATATTTATCTAATGGAATGTATTAAATCTTATCTAATAGGTATATCTAGGTTAACAATTTATTGAAGATAATCCTCAATTGTGTACGGACACTACTGATAAGGTATTGTTTAAGCCTTTTAGTAAATAGTAGCTGGTTTCCTATATTTTTAATATCAATTGGTAATTTGTTAAACAGTCTAATTACCATGTAGTACGGGCTACAATTGATCATTTTTATTCGGGATTGTGGTAAATGTAATCTTTCTTTAAGTCTTAAGGTTATTAAATACGAATAAACATGTATCGAATATATATACTGCAGGAAGTGTCATTAATTGATATATTTGTTTGTTACTAAATTTTGCAAGTATTCTGACATTTCCTTTTGAATAATAAATATCTGTTTTGCATTAACACTGTTCCCCCATAGCATTACTCCATACTTATTAAAAATACGAGATACCCAAACAAAATTGTATACCCACCATGCAGAACAGACTTCTGCCAAAGGAGTCGCTATCGGATGTTGATATATAAATATATACAACAATCTGCCCCAGGCATTCAAAAATTTACCACTGCCTCTTTTTAAGAACCACCAACACAAATGGTTAGTTGATAAATGTTTTTACAACATAGAATAATTTTTTGACTGTTTAATGTAAATATCAATATTATTTAAGTTAAGTTATTTGACATGAGTAAGAATTATTTTGACATTTTACATAGGTACTTAGAATACAGGTTTTTTTTATAGAAATGAATTATTAGCTTAGTGTATTATATATATTTAATAATATAAAATATGCGAAAAACATAATTTTAGTTACATCTGACATGTACCATATTTTAAGCAAATAAATGTCTATGACTATGTCATATCATTGACGCCCCGAATGGCCGAGTCGGCAGTGACTCTGCCTACGAAGCCAAGGGTCCCGGGTTCGAGTCCCGGTGGGGGCAATATTTGTTTGATAATAATAATAATAATAATAATGATACCTTGGACACCATATACACACATTGATCTAGCCCCAAACTAGGATTCCCTGTATCTTGGGTACTAGACAACGATACACATACTTATATAGATAAATATTATAGTTAGATAGATAAACAACCATGACTAGGGTACAAACATCCGTTCTCATCAAACAAATATTTGCCCCCACCGGGACTCGAACACGGGACCCTTGGTTTCGTAGGCAGCGACACTGCCGACTCGGCCATTCGGGTCGTCAATGATGAGAAAGGATGGTGTCCAAGATATTATTATTATTATTATTATAACCCTGGTTATACACATTTCTGCAGGAAACTGTTTATCTTGGAGTCACAAAGTGCCGAACGCGATATTCTTGCTGATTTTCATTTCAATATGAACTCTTGACCTTAGGATCTAGCGTGGCAGAGGCTACGTATCAAAATACACCCTTTCTGAGGCTGTGCCATTTCAGTCCTATTGCATCCTATACTGATTTGTCTATATCAGTTCAAAGTTCAATATACAGGTTAAACCAGGGTGTAACCAACATGAACAAACATTGATACATGTATACAGGCACCAACATTGCTTCTAGCACTTTTTATTTTTGTTGGAGGGGAAAAAATGTAATTACCCATGTCCAGGAGTCAGACCTCCCTGCTATGTCCGGGTCCCCACATATTGAGCGGGCATCAGCTCGTGTGGTATACGGACTAAAAACAAGCCCTTGTATATTACAGTTATCTATATTTGTTTTTTTTTGTGAGCCATGGAAGCTTCTAGCCCTTGCTAGGATGCCCTGCATCATGGGAACCAGTCAGTCACACATTTTAAGAACCAAGACGAAGTGTTTCTTTTTGTTCCTCCCCATCTCATTCGATACTGGGACCTCTCGCTTGGAAAGGTAGATAGCGCTCGCGCGAATCGCTAAGGAAATGGAGATATACGTCGCGCCACGAGTTATGAGCGGTGGCCTTGAATGCACAGTAGTCACTTTTCAGTACCTGTATATGCGCAGTAATTCCCGCCAACGTCGCCCAGCGCTCTTAATTGTGGCGCGAGGTATATGCGGTTTGACATATTGAGACTTTGACTGATCATGTTGGTGTCATAGTGAAAGTTGTTCAGAATGATTTTTTAACTACTTGTTAATGCATATTTGCTATATTAAGCAAATAAAAAAAAATAAAAAAAGACAATTATTTTGTTAACAGACAGCCCCAACTAAAATGTACCTGTGGATCATGCCGTGGGCTCCACAATAAAACACTTTTATTTTTGTAATAGTTACATATATGTATTGTGTAGTTGTTTTTCGTCTCAAATAAATAAAATAAAATAAAATAAAATATTAGTACATTACTGCAGAGACCAGTAAGTAAGACATCCTGGACGAGTATGATTTAGCCGGCCGAGCCGAGGCCAGGATGGCATTTATGGTCGAAACGTGTTTAGTGCTTTTCTCAAAAATAAAACCATTTATGTTTATTGTGAATATTTTATTAATTCCTTCTTTTTCTTCTGTTAGTATATCATTCCTAATTCATAATTATAATAATAATAATACCCTGGACACTATTTACACACATTGATCTAGCCCCAAACTAGGATTCCCTGTATCTTGGGCACTAGACAACGATACACATACTTGTATAGATAAATATTATACTTAGATAGATACACAATCATGACTAGGGTAAAAACATCCGTTCTCATCAAACAAATATTTGCCCCCACCGGGACTCGAACCCGGGACCCTTGGCTTCGAAGGCAGAGTCACTGCCGACTCGGCCATTAGTATCAAAACAGTAACAAATACGAATGAGTTTTACACAAATACAGTTTTCCGCCATTTTACATCGTGCAATATAAGTGCAATTCGGAAACGTCAACCTCAATGATACCTCCTTTTTATTAAAGGCCCTTAACTGCCTTATCTTTTTAGGCTGAATTTATTTTAATATAGTAATTCATTATATCTAAATAAATATAACCGAAATAAAATCAAAATCCCGCAAAGTGCAACGTCAATTAAAATAATCTAAGAATTTAAGATTACCAAATAATAAAAAACTACACACACGCAACAACTGAACACAATAAAAATCAAAATACTAAACAAATAAACCGCCCCAGGACATGCCCGACCAAAGGTACCCATCACACTGGCAGCATTACCGCGCTGCACGGCGAGTGAGATCCTTTGGATCAGGAACGCTCTGGAACGATTGTCAAAACCTCGGTCCCTCAAGCGTCGCCCCTTGACAAACATCTTGCCCTGAGCACCCCAAATACCCGTTAACGGCCAAGGGAACAAGGCCAAGGGAACAAGGCCAAGGGAACAAGGCCAAGGGAACAAGGCCAAGGGAACAAGGCCAAGGGAACAAGGCCAAGGGAACAAGGCCAAGGGAACAAGGTCAAGGGAACAAGGCCAAGGGAACAAGGCCAAGGGAACACGGCCAAGGGAACAAGGCCAAGGGAACAAGGCCAAGGGAACAAGGCCAAGGGAACACGGCCAAGGGAACAAGGCCAAGGGAACAAGGCCAAGGGAACAAGGCCAAGGGAACAATGCCAAGGGAACAAGGTCAAGGGAACAAGGCCAAGGGAACAAGGCCAAGGGAACACGGCCAAGGGAACAAGGCCAAGGGAACAAGGCCAAGGGAACAAGGCCAAGGGAACAAGGCCAAGGGAACAAGGCCAAGGGAACAAGGCCAAGGGAACAAGGCCAAGGGAACAAGGCCAAGGGAACAAGGCCAAGGGAACAAGGCCAAGGGAACAAGGCCAAGGGACCAAGGCCAAGGGAACAAGGCCAAGGGAACAAGGCCAAGGGAACAAACAGGTAGCAATAGCCTTTTCTTATCTTTGAAAAAAAAAGTAGTTCTAAATTTAAATATTATGATATACATATAATGGGACTTCATACTCACTTACTGGACACTTTTGCGTTTTCCTGGACACTTCTAAAAATTGACACTTTCGGATACTATCTTCACAGATGTTATGGGAACATTTCCTACTATTTTTGAGAAAAATAATGTATCGATGTCAGTTACTGAATAAATTACCGCGATTCCGGTGTTGTCACCGTGAGACAGCTCTAGGATTTTTAATTTTAGGCCAGAAATGTAAACAAAGAACTGCCATTTTCCGGTACAAAAAGTGTCATATGAATGTCAAAGTCAACGGTTTTGTTCTAGAAAATTACAGTTGTTGTTTGATTACATTTCTGGCCTCAAATTAAAAATGCTAGATTATATACTACGAGCGGTGCTGCGTAGACACTGCTGGACAGCCCTCGATCCAAAAATCCTTCTTAAAAGGCCTGGAACTTCAGTTTGCACCGGAATTATTTACTCGTTGCCTTCGCAAGTCGCCAGTTTGTGGCTTACAGCCCCTTTTTAGGTTTCCGTAGAGAAGTAAGGAACCCTTATTGTTTCGTCAAGTCTGTCTGTCCGACCGTCCGTCCGTATGTCACAGCAACTTTATGCAGAAACTATTCGGACTACACAGTTTAAACTTGGTATGTAGATGTACTCTGTGAACTGCTTTATGATTTTGTACAAATAATAAAATAATGAAAAAATACATGAAACTGAAACCAAAAATTATTTTTTTCATGTGAGATATTTATAGATAGTTATTTAAAAATTACGTTGAGGTTTCTGAAACCATTTTTCCTCGAAGTAAATCGTTAAAGAGACAGACCCTTCCAAAGTGGAAAAATGTGTCTCCCCCCCCCCCTCTAACTTTTAAAGTAAGAGAGTGAAAAATCTTCAAAAAATATTCACAATTCACAATTCTTTATTGCACAGAACATTACAACAATACAATTAAACACGAAATTAAAAGGCAAAGGCGAGCTTATCTCTCAACAGAGATTTCTTCCAGCAAACCTATCTGGATAGGATACATATAAAATGAAAAGGGTAGTCTAGTGCAATTAAATACTTACTAAATACCAATAAAATATGATACTTACTATAAAAATAAATATAATCAAAGAAATAGTAGATAATAAATAAGAATAAACAAATAATGATAATAAATAGATAAATACAATTACATAATTATACATAGTCAGGTCATAAGTTCTGTCACATGTGCAATATGAAATAATTTAGACATGTTTATTATTTATGTAAACATTTATATAGAAAAATGAACTTAATGAAACATAGATTCTTATGGTGATAAAGTTTATTCAAAATGACCCCCGCGATTTTGAATACAGGCCTTTATTCTGCGCGGTCAGTCGTCTATCGCAGCACGAACGAGGTCCATGTCAATATCGGCGGCTGCCTTAATCAAGGATGCATTAAGTGACTCCAAATCAGGATGAGGCTTTGAGCAGGTCTTTTCCTCCAAGTGTTGCCATATCTTGTAATCTAACGGACTCAAATCTGGACTGGAGGAGGGCCAGTCTTCGTGCCGGATGAAGTCGATTTCACGCGCCTCCAGCCAGTCTTGTGTGCTTTTCGCTCTATGAGCTGGCGCAGAATCTTGTTGGAATACCCAGTGCCTGAAATTAAACATGGTATGAGAAACAGGTTCCACAAGGTTCTTGAGGACTGTATTTTGATACACAATTGCATTCGTTTTTACGCCTTTCTCACAAAAATGTACCTCAGTTAAGCCCCAATAAGAGACTCCCAACCAAACCATGAGCGAGGATGGAAAGTGACCTCGTTGGACACGCGGAATACGGTTGCTCGCTTCTTCACTGCTGTGTGCATACACCTTATCATTTTGTTTGTTGCAGCTCTCTTCCACGGTGAAAATTTTTTCATCCAAAAAAAGAATTTCCCGATGCTTTTTTCCCGCGTACCGCTTCAACAAAGCGCGGCATCTCTTCAGTCTCAGGTCCATTAAACGAGCGTCCAAACGATGTCCTGTTTTTCTTCGATATGCCCTAAGCCCTAAGTCTTCATTTAACACCATTTTCACCGTGGTCCTGCTTAACCCCATCTGAAGAGCCAACAGTTTCTGCTTACGTATGGGATTTCTTTGAATTCGCGCCTTCACAGCTTTTATCACTGCTGGAGTCCTATCAGAGCGAGGGCGACCACTTCTTGACCTGTCATCTACACTAGAGTCTTCATTGTATCGTTTTATGGTACGATAAACGAATCTTTTGGTTATATTCAAATTTTTCAGTAAGTCGAAAATCTGAATTGACGCGTAACCGCAACGATGCAACGCAATAACTGCGACACGGTCTTCTTTAAGTGTCCACTCCATATTTAAAAATGAGGAAAATTCTAAAAAGTACACATTTTTATTTTCATGAAAAATTCGAAATTCGAATTCAATAAAAAAAATTGTGGCCAGCGTTCTAATTTCAAAAGTTTTTATTGTGTGACAGAACTTATGACCTGACTGTGTATATACAATACCTATGATGAAAGAATGAGATGAGAACACATTAATGGTTATAAGTTATTATATAAGTTTATTAATAGAGTGTGTAAAACTGTTTGTTCTCCTAATACAATAAAATAAATAAATAAAGTAAGTGCTCTTTCAAGCGATTCTTAAAGGAGAAAAGAGTGGGACTGTTTCTTATAGTACAGGGAAGTGCGTTCCACAGCCGAATGGCCCTCAGCCTGAACGAGTATATGCTGTAATATATGCTGTGTATCTTAATACACATTTTCAGCGAAAGTTAAATTGAACAAAATAAAATTAGTAGTTTTTAGGATAAAAAACATTTATTAAAAACCGCAAAGATAACTTTGTCATTCATTCAAACACCATAAAAAAGAAAGTTACAACACAAACATCCCGTCACATAATTACTTGCTACAATGGAACCCTTCATGGGCGAGTCCGACTCGCACTTGGCCACTTTTATATAATAGTATTAATAAATTATCTACAATTTACAATTTGAGTTACCTTGAAGTCATAAACAAAGTTGCTAAATGGTAGCAATCTCTTCATTAAATAAACACTGAACAACTACTTAAGGAAGCTGAATGACTTATGGAAAGTTAGTTTTCGTAAAATATGAGAAAATTTTTAAAAATATGTTATTAAGAATTATTTATCATCTGTTAACTAATGATATTTCTAATCTACATTACATTATTTTGATACGCAGCTACGTAGTTATACATTCATTGTTGTTATACCTCGCGCCACGAATTAAGAGCGCTGGGCGACGTTGGTGGGAACTACTGCGCAAATGTACAGGAATTGAAAAGTGACTACTGCGCATTCAAGGCCACCGCTCATAAAGTGTGGCGCGACGGATACATTGGACCCACAAACCCTAAGATACATGTTCTTATCCTAGTTTGGGGGTTAGCAGTTCAAAATATATATTTATCTACACACGTATCATAAACCCTCTTTACTGCGTCGAGAAACCGCACGTTATGACCAGCATAACAAAACTTATTGGTGAAAACTCATTTCTTGATTGATTGATTGATCACTCGGGTGTCTGCCGGTCCGTCCGTTCATTGCTGCAGCAGCTGGCTACAAGATCATTGCAGGACAATCTTTTGATGATTAAAAATCAATCTGTGGGAGTTTCTTCGCCCTAATTCTACCACAGTTGTCCAATATAGAGACGAGGCAAAAAAAATACATTTGGTAACAATATGTAAATGAAGAATTTTTGATTTTGATTCGATTAGAATTTGATTTTGATGAGCCGAGGCGCTAGCCGAGTCCTGCATAACTGGTTGTGGCCAAGGCTTATATAGTGCTTTTCTCAAATAATGCGACGAAATTCAAACAAAGTAATAACATCAGCACATAATACTACAATTCATTTTAAAATACAATTTTTGAATGTAAAATTTCTGCAAATCCGAAATAAATGTTGTATTTCGTATTCCCACGTCAATTTCATATGTTTTCCATTGTACAGACTTGATTTTTGGAAGCCTATTCTAAAGCCCATGGACCATTGCTAAGTTACCTCCATGGTTGTCATAGTGCCGAGGAAAAAGGTCGTTCTATTTATAAAAACACTACAGTTAAGAGTTTTCATACAACTTTCACTGGCATCTAAATACTTACACTCTTACTAATAAAAAATATAGACGGTTTATACACTAGAAATAAGCAAAACCTTACTAATAAACACAAAATAGGCAAAAACTACAACTAAAATATTTGCCCCCACCGGGACTCGAACCCGGGACACTTGGCTTCGTAGGCAGGGTCACTGCCGACTCGGCCATTCGGGTCGTCAATCGTAATAACCTCTCAACGACCCACGGCATCTAAAGATGCCATTTTCCCGTTACAGGTTTTGAATTTTATTACCATGGCATGAGGTTCCAAATCGCGATGACAAACCAGTTTTTTAGGGTTCGCAAAGATAACTTTGTCATTCATACAACCACTATGAAAAAGTTACAACACAAACATCCAGTCACATAATTACTTGCTACAACGGAACCCTTCATGGGCGAGTCCGACTCGCGCTTGGCCACTTATTTGTGGGCTGCTGGCTCGGGACGCTTCGTGCGCGGGTCCTACTCGCTCTTGGCTTTTTTATGTATGAAAAATGAAATGAAAATTTTTATGTATGAAACTTTCATTGTATTGTGTTGAATAAAAACTTTGATGTTTTGTTACAGGTGACACGTCCATCATGGTGACTCTTGGTAAGTTTGTACTTTAAGGCTTGCCAGATATAATATAATAGAATAGAATAGAATGTACGTTTATTCGCTGCATCAGCACACACTCACTGATAGAGTAGTAGAATTTCTTGGTGCTATCTTATATCTTGGTAAATAGAATAGTTTAATAAAAATTTTTTTTTTTTTGATGAGAGTACTAAGTTTGACTAGAACCTTGATAATTATTATTTATTTGATAATTTTAACTTATTATATGATTTATTAATTACTGTGGACATTTTACCACACATGTATTTGTGGTAAAATGTCCTATGTGTAGTAGGTATGTACCTACTGTGGTTATTGTTATTTTTTTTTACAATGTTTTCGAATGATTATTGTTATATCAGACATGTAATGTACAATTACCGATAAATTATCTTATCTTATCTTCTCTGAATACGAAACTATGTTTCGTAATTATTGCAAAACCTATACACGAATACTGAAAAAGTGTATAAAAAAAAACTTCGAAATACAAAATATATAACAAACTCAAAAAATATTTGCAAAGCGGCATGGAAAGTAATTTAAGATGACACTGACTCGAGTGTTAGTAATAATGATATAACGGAAATAAAAATAGATCCGAACACATTTACGAAACCTAATGATATATCCGAGCTTTATAACGACTTTTTTATTAATATAACAAATAGTTATGACAACAGTAACAGTCAATCAAATACAGGAACTTCTACTAATACAGGTTAATCTATCTACTTTACGATAATAGCCAGTAGATGAAAAAGAAGTATAAATGGTGATTAAAAACTTTAAAAACACAAAATCTACTGGATATGATCGTATCGGTACAAAACTAATTAAAATGTGTGCACATCTCCTTGCAAGACCTATGACTCATATCATAAATCTAACATTTGCAGAGGAAAAATTTCCAACGCGGCCCAAATAGTCAATTGTAAAACCACTGCACAGAAAGGGGGATAAATGTGACATGAATAATTACAGACCTTAATCCCTATCATTTCTAAGATTCTTGAAAGGATGATTTACAAAATAATATATAGCTTTGTGACACAACCTAACATACTAAAAAAATAACAGTTTGGATTTCGTAAAAATTGGTCAACGACTCTAGCAAGCTTTGTTATTATGAAAAATGTTGTACAAAGTCTTTATAACAAGAACTCCGTTGCCTCAATAGTCTTAGATATGAGCAGAGCATTCGATGTCGTTTCAAATCCTACTCTATTAGATAAAGTCTCTACAAGTACGGTATCTGGGGCAACTGTCTAGAGTGGGTTAAAACCTATCTTAGTCAGCGAACTCAGTGCGTCGAATTAAGCAGGATTATTGATGAAATGAAAGAAATATTTCAATCAAACTACCGTGTTAATAACTATGGTGTACCACAAGGTAGCGTATTGGGCCCAGCATTTTTCCTAATATATATAAATGACCTATCTAACGTGACAAAAAATACGACGCTTCTCATTAAATGTAAAAACCAAAGTGAATTAGAGACTGAAGTAAGTGA
Source organism: Argyresthia goedartella (assembly GCA_949825045.1). Lineage (NCBI taxonomy): Eukaryota > Metazoa > Arthropoda > Insecta > Lepidoptera > Argyresthiidae > Argyresthia > Argyresthia goedartella. Next base: position 1,103,340 of record OX463811.1, on the reverse strand, counting down.
AGCCCTAAACGAAATTGTAACTTTGTAAGAGAACAACAACTTAAAGGTACAGAAAAACCTAAAATAATACAATTTCAGACATGTTACAGTTATTCCCCACCGGAGCTCTCTATTAACTTTAAAGGAACTGATATTCAAGAAGTCGATTCTACTTTATTTCTAGGGATAGTAATAGATATTCACTGTAATTGGAAAGCCCACATAGGCAAGTAATAAAATACCTGATGACATTAAATATCTTACATTTAATCAGTTTAAAATAAAATTATTAAATTATTTAATGGATATATTATATTATAGAGTAAATGACATATTAACGACTAATCAATTTATTTATAGTAGTTTATGTGACTACTACATAATGGAGGCCATTATAACATAATAATATCACTCCAGAGTTTTAATGCCTAATTATGTACAGTTACATACACTAGTTTATCTACACACACATCATAAGCTCTCTTTAATGTGTTCAGGAACCGCAAATTCGACCGGCATGGTGGCATTGATAATTCCTTTGCAATTGTTTAGCTTGTTCTGTAGTACCAACTTCACAGACAACCTAGGGGCGGTACGCAGGCGGGCGTCGGCGTTTGAAATTTGAATGTCATTTTTTACAAATTTTGGTAGATTATGATCATAATGTACAAATTTTCAAATAAGAAATGACTTTTTACCAAATAGTTTTAATATTATGCTGGTCTTAATTTGCGGTTTTTATACGCAGTAAAGAGGGTTTATGATACGTGTGTAGATAAAGTGATAAACGAATAGTTTTACGACGGGGAACTATGAGAATACGAAAAACACGTTGCCAAGCTGCGCCAGGGGCATCTAGTTAAGGAAAAGAGACAACAGTATTTGAGGGAGCACAGCTGTTTAATAAATTACCAAATAATGTAAAGATTTGAACACATGTAAAAATAAGTTTCAGTTACATATCGCAACGAGTACCATAAATTATTCTACCTCTATATTTTAAGCATATCTGATTATAATTGGAATTTAGTTTCTTATGAGAATAAAGAAAATTAAACCTAAGAGCAGTGGTTGGAACATTGTAATAACTATTATTGCAAATGTATAACCTTACTTAAATAGGCAACAAATATTATGATCACCAAAAAATTTTTTTCCTGCCCAAAAGGGATAAATGAACACCAAAAGTTGCAAAAAATATCAGGGCAAAATACTGCGGTAGCTTAGGTACAACAAAAAATACTTAAAACATAGTACACAAATCATAAAAAGAAGTTTGGTGACCATTTATCCAAACACAATTTCGAATTTATTGGTAGTAAAATAGGTGCGTTTAAGGTAATATTTTAGACATAAGCCCTTAAAATATTATTAATTACCGGCTATTATTATTAATGATATTAATAGTTACCACAATAGCCACGATACCGGTAATAATTGGCAAAATAATCAAGTTTTCCGAAACAGATCTAAACTTCGGAAATATATCGGCGATGGGACAGCCCCCTGAAACGTGAAAATTAGTATTATAGATTGCTTAACGTGGGCACAAACAATGGAGATGTCACCGTATTATTGTGCACGCCGTTATATTATAATCTATCGCGCGAGATTGGTCATTGGTGGTGGAAGAAAAAGCGGGAAGCCCTTGCAGTGGGACAGCCCAATAAATGACAGTTTGGCTGTCATTTATTTTCGTAAAGGAGTTACGTGCAACCAACTTCACGGTTTAACTAAATCAACTCGAAAATGAACTTGTTACATTGTATGCAGTTGAGTTTCACATTTTTTATTCTGTAGTTTAGATTATAAACTAACTGTTCACAATCTTACGGCGGCAGAAACAAAGCGTTGACCATTGTTGCCTTAAATAATTTGCCAATTTTTAGGGTTCCGTGGCCGAAGTGAGCCAAACGGGACCCTATTACTAAACATCTTCAAAGTCAAAGTCAAAGTCAAAGTACTTTATTACTGTAGATATTTACATATACTTAGCAAAGGTCAATTTTGCCTCTTCTCTACGTTGGGCCACTGTGGGAGAAGAAGGGCGTTGAAACTCCCACAGATCGATTTTTAGATCTCTTTTAAAAATAGGTTGTGCTTAACTATTACAAATTTATTCCATCCAATTGGTTCACAGTCCCCCCTGTTAGCTGTTAGCGAGGTCTACTGCCCACAGGGCCACTAGTTATTATTATGTATGTCTTTAGCCGCTACGGCAACAAATATTATTAGCGGCTCTGTGAGCTGTAGACCTCGCTAGTGGCACTTTCTTATAATAACACCTACAAACTTATGAATGCACCTGGTTACGTATGGAGTATGAAAGTAGCCGCACCAATAACTTTGCAAACTACTTTTTGCGGTCGACACTGCTGGACCAGTAGTGAAGAAAGGAAAAAAATACCCACGAAACTACCAGTAGTGGGGCTTGGTAGTGTGGTGGGGAAGGAGTGGTGTTAAACCCAACTTATTCTCTTTACACATTTTTTTTTTTAATACCTTGGACACTATTTACACAGGTTAATCTAGCCCCAAACTAGGATTCCCTGTATCTTGGGTACTAGACAACGATACACATACTTATATAGATAAATATTATACTTAGATGGATAAACGACCATGACTAGGGTACAAACATCCGTTTTCATCAAACAAATATTTGCCCCCACCGGGCTCGAACCCGGGACCCTTCGCTTCGTAGGCAGGGTCACTGCCGACTCGGCCATTCGGGTCGTCGGCCAATTATCTAGCCTGTTACTCTCACGGTCTCTACAAATCCAACGACAACTCATTTGTTCAAATCCGTCGTGCTGTTTGGACTGTGGCGGTTTTTTGAAATTTTGAAACGCCGCTATCTAAAAAAATCCAAACACTGAATCAATTAAAAAACTATTTAATTACGGCTTGTGTTTAAACAATTACCAAAAATTCGAAAATTTACTACCAATACATTTGAAATGACTGCCAGAATTAGTAAATGATCACCAAATTGTGTTTGGATAAATGGTCACCAGACCTTTTTTATGATTTGTGTACTGAAGTAATGTTTTAAGTATTTTTTGTTGTTCTTCACCCTTCAACTACCGCAGTATTTTTCTCTGATATTTTCTGCAAATTTGGTGATCATTTATCCATTTTGGGTAACAATTTTTTTTTTGGTAATCAGTATATTTTTTGCCTTTAATTAATGAACCTGCTCTCAAAAATTCACGAGAATCAGTTAATAAATGCGGCCTGGGGTTAATAAAGGATAGCATCCGGACATACGAAAGCATTTTTGCCAATCCTGAAACAGACACGCTTCGCACGCTCAGTCAATTAATTATCTCATTGGTACTATCGAACCAACTGAATCATGACCCTTTTGCCTGATAATTCGTTTGAAACTTTCAAACTTGTAAGATCTATCTAAATGTCAGTGTCTAATCAAATGGTAACAAGTTCGTTACCAAGGAAATAAACCTTCAAGCGAATTTCGACCTACTTGCATTTAAGTGGTTTAGCAAAATAAGCTTATGGTGGGTAATGATTCAGATGGTTCGATTGTACATTACGTACATGCTCACTCGCGGCCTTACCCGCATGAAGAAGTGGCCAGAGATGCTATACAATGCGAAATACTTACCACCTGCTACCTGATTGTGCATTATGTTGCTGCACCTGCGCTTCACTTATAATGAGCATTTATTAGTTGAGCCCAAATCAAATGAAGCGAACGCCTACCTACCTAGAATAATAAATTTGCAGTGTTAGGTTAGTTATGTGTAGAAGTAGTGTAATTTATCTATGTAAACTGACAACTACGAATGTTCTGTGCTCAGACAAACCTCAGTGGTTTATGAGTACTATTTAAGATATCATATATGTTACTTAAGATATAAAAAAAAAAAAAATAAAAAAAAAAAAACATGATCAGGATTCGAACCTGCATCTCCTGTGTGAGAAGCAAGCGAGAAACCCACTAGGCCATGGAGCTCTTCACAAAATTACGTCACCAACACAAAATAGGACAGATTTCTTCCCTTCTTCCTACAAAGTAGCAGGAACCGTGTAGCCGTAAAACGTTTCGCTTGTCACTAAGTTTAGGTTTTTTTCACGAGTGCCTGTGCACGTGACGTACTACTGACCTGGTTTACATTGGCGTGTTGCTGTTAACTCAGCGGTTTCGGCTTTGTGTGAAATGTCTAGGTGGAATACAGATGAGAAAGTGGTTGGGAAAAGTGATAACAAAATAGCTTATTCAACTTGGAAGAGCCATAAATACAGGCTAATTTCTTGTAGGCAAATTGTTACCATTTCCTTATATAAATTATTTTATTATTATTAATAAATTCAAATGTAACGTAAAAACAGTGCCTTTTACCCTCTATGGGAAAATATTAGTATTCTTAATGAACGAGCGAGCGCGTAGCTTGGGCAAAACTGATTTCCTTTTCATGCCGCATTTTTCAAAATGGCGGAGACATGAGGTTACAAACTAACTTTCAAACTACATGTAGTACTTAGCCAGGTGCATTCATAAGTTTGTGTGTGATGTTAAAAGAAAATGCTGTCGGGTTATTTGTGTTTAGGGTTCCGTAGCCGAAGGGTGCCAAACGGGACCCTTTTACTAAGCCTATGCTGTCCTTTCGTCCGTCCGTCCGTCTGTCACCAGGCTGCATCTCATGAACCGTGATATAAAGACAGATGAAATTTTCACAGATGATGTATTTCTGTTGCCGCTATAACAAAAAATACTAAGAAACAGAATAAAATAAATATTTAAGGGGGCTCCCATACAACCATTCTTTCAATACTACATACAAACTTTTGAATGCATCTGATTAGGTGCATATAATGTGAAAGTAGCCGCACCAATAACTTTGTAAACAACATTTTGCTATGTTAAATCAAAACTATTCACTCTACATCATCCCAACCATTGTACGGTGGTACGAAACCCTTCGTGCGCGAGTTAGACTTGCACTTGACTGTTTTTTTTAGTAATTCTAAAGTCAAAGACAAATTTCCTTAATACTGTAGATGTTTACGTACTTAGCAAATGTAATTTTTTGCTTCTTCTATACATTGGACCACTGTGGGTGAAGAAGGGCGTAGAAATTTCCAGAGAATGATTTTTAGATCTCTTTTAAAAATTGGTTTTGCAACTATACAAATATAACAGTATTAATTATTTTAATTAATAAGCAGGAATAAATAATATATATATATATTTATATATATATATATATATATATATATATATACGTATAGCTACAGTTAACCTTCCATCGCCACAGCTCCGGTGATGGACTAGCCCCCTGTCACGCAAAACGGAGCATCAAAAAACTGGCTACTCGTGGGCACGTGCCTCTGCCGACCCGTACGAGAAAAGTGGTGACGCTATTCTATGTCGTTGTATGCATATAGTCAATAACGGATTTGTCGAACCGGCCAGTCTGCCTGCGACATGTAACATGACCACGACACTCGAGACTGCCACAGATGACCATTCGGAACTAATTAGCCGCGGATCGATACCCGACCGACGTTCCGACAACCACATGTGTGTAGTATCCACTCGAGTAGTGTTCATATGTAATAACGATCATAATAATGCCAACAAATATAATGATCACCAAAATATTGTTTTCCTACCCAAAATGGATAAATGAACACCAAAAGTTGCAAAAAATATCAGGGCAAAATACTGCGGTAGCTTAGGTGAAGGGTAAAGGGGGTGAGCGAAGCGAAGCCCCCTTTATCCTTCGTGTTAGGTTGAACATGTAAAAACAACAAAATATACTTTAAACATAAACTTAAGTACTCAAATATAAAAAGAAGTTTGGTGATCATTTATCCAAATACAATTTGGTGGACATTTATCCGTTCTGACTGTCATTTCGAATTTATTGGTAGTAAAATAGGTGCGTTTTTGGTAATCGTTTAAACATAAGCCAATAATAATTGTTTTGTCACAAAAATAATAGTTGACGCCGGGAAAGAAGGGCTTGCTGACAAGTAACGATAACGATAAAGCATAATATTATGACAGTGCCGTGTCCACAAAAATATTGAAAAATTTCCTAAGAATAGCGACAGGCACAATGTCAACACTAGAAATAGGAATAAACTAGCTATACCTACTACTAGGCTCCATAAGGTTAATGTATCTTTTAAAGGGCAATGTATTCGCTTTTACAACAAAATCCCAACTGAGTTACAAGAATTGTCTGTAAATAAATTTAAAAATGTTGTTAAAAATCACTTATGTAGAAAGGCTTACTACAAAAGATCAGATTATGTAGAAGACAAGAAAGCTTGGGAAGGTGTTTGCTCCAATTCTGTAAAAATAACGTATAAAGCTGGAGGTTTCTAGTCGCCTCTTTGCCTCCAGCATCTAAAACATTGAGGTGACGGAATTCAAATTGAGTTTTATATGTCCCTATATCTTATATATGTGTTAGTTTAAGATTTGACATTCTCCAAATGTAACCTATGTGTTTCCTATGGAAATAAACACTTTTTGAATTTTTTGAATTTTGAATTATGAACATAATAATAATGGTGTTATTAAAAAAAATCAAAATATACGAAAGTCAAATGAACAGGAACGAGACGGACGCTAAACATAAAGTACAAGTTCATACTATGAGTGGAACACGCCCCGCACGCTAAACATAAAGTACAAGTTCATACTATGAGTGGAACACGCCCCGCACGCTAAACATAAAGTACAAGTTCATACTATGAGTGGAACACGCCCCGCGCGTTCCGTTCCTCTCCGTAACGCAAAAAAAGGAAATATATTCGGATGACACTTGATATAATTTCGTAATTTCGTAATTTCTTTATTGTACTAAACAAAACAGACATACAGATAACTTATGATAGAAAAAACATGTACAAAGGCGAGCTTATCTCTAAAAAGAGATTTCTTCCAGCAAACCATGTTGGATAGGAGACGGAGATGATAGGTGAGGGAAAGAATTGCGCGTACAATTAAGACTATATTCTAATATAATACATATTACACATACATAAAACCCTATTGCTAAGAAATATAGACTACATACACAGTTACATAAATACAGCATATCAATAAATATCTTACAAATATACTAATACTAATACAATAAGTAGCTAAATAGACAGTGAAAGATAGTGCTTCTTTAGTCGGTTCTTAAAGATATTCAGTGATGGACTGTCCCTGATGGTGCAGGGAAGTATATATATATAACTAAACCACATACTATAAAACATTGACAATATTGACATCTATGTGTTTTTGAGACATTAGTATTAATGCCCTCCATTATGTAGCAGTCACATAAACTACTATTTTATCCAGGCTGGTGATGGGCCTCTTATTCCGCATTGGTAAAGTTTTATCAGCAGTGTTTCATGGTCAACAAAGTCGAATGCTTTGGACATATCAAAAAATGAAAGAGTCGTAAATTGTTTTGAGGAACCCTGACAAGGTTAAGGGCTGCTAATGTTGTAGATTTTTTTTTTGGAATCTATACTGTTCGGGTTTTAATATATGATAAGTAATAGTTATATGTTAGGGATTTTTCCATCACCGTCACCCCCCTGGCATTCAAATTGGAGTGTTGATGGTTGTCAGTGGTTGTTATCTTCGGAATGGGAGATAATACGCTGGAGACTTGCATAATCTCTTTATTTTCAACTGACTTCAAAAAAGGAGAAAGTTTTTTTTTAAATGTTTATCGCGCGGCTACTCCGCCAATTAAGAACCGATTTGAATGATTGTTATTTTGATTGGTAGGTCATACTTGAGAGGTGGTTCCGTATAATTTTTATTTAAAATTGATGTAGCGCTTTTTGAAAAAATCTAAAAGTATAAAAAAATGCAATTGACGTTTTGTTTCCGACTAGAAAAAGTTTTGAAGAGGACTTTCCATGTACATAGACTTCGCAACCTGACTGGGGAGGTAGAAATAGGGCTTGAACTTGAATTTGGTTTTTCCCAAATTCAAGTTCAATTTCAAGTTTGGTCCCAAAAGTCACAATAGATCTTAAGTCTTAATTTATTCAAGGTAAAAAGTGCCTTCTATTACTTGTCAAGATGAATTAAACGAAGCCAAACTCAATAGGGTTGCGTCGTTTTATGACAGAGTATCCATAGCCAACTTCCGGCTCCATCATCAGGTCAGCTCCATATCATTTAACTATAGCATCGTCGTCCGATTTACATAAGCATTCAAAATTTCAGCTCGATCGGAAACCGGGAAGTGGGTAAAATTTTACATGCAAGTTTTGATTACAAACGGTCAGAGCACGCAACAGGTGAAACTAAATAAAAGCATTTAATGAATCCCCTTCAATCTTTGGTCAGATCACACCGGAAACGGAAGCGCCGCCCTGACAGAATACCGGAAGTACCGATAACGACCTCCGGTACAGGATGGCTACGGCGTTTCGTTCTGTTCGAGAAAAATTCTAAAAGAAATAATTTTGTGAAACGACAATTGGCTAATTAAACAAGATAGTCAAAATAAATACTTTTTATGGGTTGGCAAAGCTCGTTTTGTACGTATCGGTGGTATGTGAGTGACTGTGACGTGACTTCATAACACAATGAAGTTAAATTTAGTCTTTTTTACACAAAATTTTAAAAATGTAACTGCCAGAAATATACAATTCTGATATCGACGAACCTTTTTGTATAAAGGATGGCATTTAATTACCTGACCAAATTATGGGCAATGTAAGTATTAGTTATTACGAACAACTTTTCCCAAGAAATCTATGGTGGCAAACGAAAAAAATGTAGCTCTCCCGAAGTAACTTTGGTTATCAGCTGAATTGGTCAATGTTCTGCGGTCTGAGGTTCAATAAACTATTATAAAAGTTCTTAATAATTATACGCACTGTCATTTCTCCGTATATGATCAGCTAATTAAAAGACATTACACCGAAGGGTGCAAAACGGGACCCTATTACTAGACCGTCCGTCTGTCACCAGGCTACATCTCATGAACCGTGATAGTAAGACAGTTGAAATTTTCACAGATGATGTATTTCTGTTGCCGCTAAAACAAAAAATACTAAAAAGCAGAATAAAATAAATATTTAAGGGTGCTACCATAAAACAATTCTTTCAATACCACAAACAAACTTATGCATGCACCTGGTTACGTACATGGAGTTTTAAAGTAGCCGCAACAATAACTTTGTAAACAACATTTTGCTATGTAAAATCCAATCTATTCGCTCCACACCATCCCTACCATTTTACGGTGGTAAGGAACCCTTCGTCCGCGAGTTCAACTCGCACTTGACCGGTTTTTATTTGTTCGACTACGTACCTTGTTCAATATACAAGTGGTCCTTCTTCTTCTTATCTTTTTAATTTGGCTTTCTACCCTCTCTTTTGAGGTTAATTTTGCCAGTGTCAAGTGTATTTGAGACATCACAATTGTCCAAATTCTCGATCCAGAACCTGGAAATTAACATGTTGAGAATAATTTATTGCTCCTTAACACTACCCGGGAGGATGCGGAGGGCTGTAGGAACCAAGTTTTTCCTTCGGAGGCGAGCAACTGCCTCCCTATCTAAGTGGCTAGGTAGTCAACAAGTGCAATTATTATAAAACGAATAAACCAACTGCATTTACAAAAAACAATTTCTTTTTTATTTATGAATTTCTTTATTTTATGTCGCAAAAAAGCGGCCCCTTTTTTAACACAAATCTTTAAGACAAATCTAATGACATCTCTCAAGCTAAAATCCACCAAGTCGTTTAGGCTATAGAGCGTGCCAAAGAAATATACATATATACATACATACACTTGAAAAACACAACTCTCCTTCTGGCACGGTCAGGTAAAAAATATTGAAATATATTTGATAACACTAAAGCAATCGTGCGCAATGGGTAACGCCCATTGCGTACAATCTTGTCTCGATCTGTCCTGTGCATTCGACTCTGTTTTCCTGTCGTGTCTCTGTCTCGCCTGTTCAGTTGGCATTGCGCCATTTAGCCTTAGTTATTCCAGTCCGCATCGAAACGACAAAGTCATCAGCACAAAATTCTAAAACTTTGGATTTGCAAAAATGCAAAAATTCATCTCAATCGACCAACGGGAACTGGTTCCAAACTCACACAAATACTAACACAAATAGTTTTAACTAAAACGGTATTAAGTAGGACGCATTATTTTTGTCTAACAGATAACAAATACATTGAAATAATCTGTTCTAAAGGCAATCAAGAGTTTTGAAAGGTTCTTGTGAACGGTTATTTTTATTTTATTAACCAATCGATGATTGGTACAACTAGTGGTTCTGTGAGAACAGTAGACCCTGCTTCAATTTCAAAATTCAAAATCCGTCCATATATTACGCCTCAGCAAACTTTCCCCCTTGTAGCCCTCCACTCCCCCTTTTGGGTGTTTATTCTGCAAAATCTTGTGTAGAATGATGTTCTTAGTGTGCCTCTTAAATTTGATTGAAATCTATCGATAAATAACGCTACAGCAAACTTCCCAGCTTTTCACTTCTTTTCCCCTCTACTGGAACTGGAATTATTATATATAAAATAACAAGACCGCATTTTCATTCAAAACCACATACAAACTTATGAATGCACCTGCTTACGTACTTGGAGTATTGTAAGTAGCCGCACCAATAACTTTGTAACGCCATTTTACGCCATTAGTGCGCCATTTGAAAAAAGAACTGAAAACTGGCTCGTCAAAAAAAAATGTTATTATCGAACCTGCTCACAAAATTTCACGAGAATTGGTTGAGAAATGCGACCTGTAGGCGAGAACAGACAGACAGACTTTTTGAACAACTGGAAACTGGACGCTTTGCTCGCTCGGTCAATAATTACAAATAAATCTGAGTTATTATATTTTTTTTAGGATTTGCGAGAAATCTGAGTTCAAAATGCGAAAAAAATAGGCAACAAAAAATACTATCCACCGGTATTTTGTCACTAAATTTGTGCGAGATATTTGAGGTTATTTGTTTGGGTTATTGTGGATTTTTAAAGAGCCTTTATTCCACCTTTTTTTTGACAAAAGTGGGTGAAAATCTTTTATATTTGCCCATTTTTTTCGCACCTTGAACTTTGATTACACGCAAAGGGTATCGTTTTAGAAATTCATAATTACACTCAATCCTAATTGAAATAATTTACTCTATCAATTTAATCTCTGGCTGCATTAATCTTGATTTCTGACAGTTATTATATCAAAAATGTTAAAAAGTAAGTACGACAAAAATAAATGAGATAAAACACACATTTTTGAGTATGTTTTCGGAGCTCATATCCTAGCCAACGGCTGTGGATAGGTAAAAAGTATGAAGGATCAAAATTGTAAAAAATTACATCGGCTTTCATTATGCCGTACAACCAAATTTCCTACGACGCGTAGTTTTTGAGATGTAAGCAATGTAACCGAAAAACGGGTCCTTCTTTGTGCTTCCAATAGGGTTCACCACAAAGGAATCTGGGGGTTCACTACAATCTCTTTCCGATTTAAATTAGGTTCAAAACAAGAACATCACCATGGCAATCATTTCCATTCCAATTTGCCATAATGGGCTTTATTTACCTAATACCAAGACTTGTTTTAAGACGGTCACGGTAATTTTGCGGATCAAATTAGGTTCCTAATTTGAATCGGCATAAGACGTTGTGGTCACCCCCTAGCACTTTTAGCATATGTGTCTCCTAACTAGTCCAAACAAAGTCAAACTTTCTGCCTTCGGCTTTAACAACTATGATCATTCGTTGACTAGTCTGCTAAGGTTTCCTCGTGAGGTTTCCTATCACTGTATTCAGTCAAATAAAAGTCACGATCCAATAATGTTTGAGATCAGAGAATATGTTTTATGTATGTCGAAGCGGTAACATTACATTATACATTGCCTCTTATCAAACAAGCCTAAACTGTCACATGCGAGGTTCCACTCGTCTGTGGGTAGATCAAAAAATGGCCCGCGATTTTCAACCTTATTGTTTGTTAATAAAGTTCAAAACCTTTGAAAAATAATCTATCATTCATGTATTCAGGGGTTTACTCTGCCATCTTGAAGCTATCTCCGTGTCAAATAAGAGACAGTCAATACTCCTGTGGCGTCACCTATCAGGCGATCCATACACTAACATACTAGATGGATGTCGAGCAAGCAAAAGCAGAAGTTGACTGAAGTTGTCAACAGATATCGTCACGGATCGCAGAAACAATTGACACTCGATCCTGCATCGCGCAAGAGAAGTTTCTTCGGTTACCAACTATATATAGAACATCCGAGCATAAGCTGTCGGAGTTGAGATCTCCAGGCGTAGCGACCTGCGACGGAGATCTCCATGTTACGGACCGACCCGTAACATGAAGATCTCCACCGCTGGTCGCTACGCCTGGGGATCTCTACGACTTTACATCCGCAGCGGACGCAGCCACCGGGCGACCTCTTCTCTAAGCCTACCCCCCCTAGTTTCATAAATACTCTCGAGTATAAGCAGTCAAATAATAGTAGTTTATGTGACTGACACATAATGGAGGGCATTAAACTCGAGAGTGGGTTTATAATAATATCACTCGAGAGTTTTTTAATGCCTAATTATGTTCCGTTACATACACTATTTTATCTACACATATATCATAAGCTCTCTTTGATGTGTTCGGGAACCGCATGTTTGACCGGCATTGTGGCATTGAGTTGTTTAGCTTGCTTTTTCGGTAGTACCAACTTCACAGAAAAAGTAGGGGCGTCACGCAGGCGGGCGTCGGCGTTCGAAATTTGAATGTCATAATATGTAGAAAATTTACACATTACGGCCATAATGTTCAATATTCAGATAAGAAATGAGTTTTTACAAAGTAGTTTAACATTAGGCTGATCGTAACGTGCTGTTTTTGGACGCAGTAAAGAGGGTTTATGATACGTGTGTAGATAATAGTAGTTTATGTGACTGCTACATAATGGAGGGCATTAATACTCGAGAGTGGATATATGAAACGAGCCGAAGGCGAGTTTCATAATAATATAACTCGAGAGTTGTAATGCCTATTTATGTACAGTTACATACACTAGTTTATCTACACACATATCAAAGGCTCTCTTTAATGTGTTCAGGAACCGTATGTTTGACCGGCATTGTGGCTCTGCATTTGTTTAGCTTGTTCTGTAGCACCAACTTCGGGCCAGACTTCACAGACAAACTAGGGCCGGTATGCAGGCGGGCGTCGGCGTTCGAAATTTGAATGTCATAATGTGTAGAAAAATTACACATTATGGTCATAATGTGTAATTTTTCGGATAAGAAATAATTTTTTACCAAGTAGTTTAACATTATGCTGATCGTAACGTGCGGTTTTTGTACGCAGTAAAGAGGGTTTATGATACGTGCGTAGATAAAACCTTTAAAGTTTTCTATATCTTTTATAGTAGGTGGTAGGTGATTATAAATGTTTACGCACATGTTGTAGGGTCCTGATGCTACTAATGCTAGATTAGAATCTGTTGCCGCTAATCTTGGACGGGGACTGAGGAATACAGGACGTTCTCGAATTGGGAACATGTGTTGGTTATTTCTAACAAACAATGATAATTCCAGAATATATATTGAAGTTAAAGTCAGAATTTTATAGGTTTTAACATATGGTCGACAGCTGGTCATTTGGGCTATATGAGCCAATATTCTACAGACATATAGACATACATTAATTTCTTTTGTATAAGGATCAGTAGTTTCATAGATAAGGAGTCGGGAATGGTCTTTTTCTTCTATTTTTATTTTACTTCACAGACATTTGTGAATTGCTGTGAAACGATCTCTGAGGGGAGTTGCCGTTTAGGTTCTTCATTGACAGACAGGTCCCGGGTTCGAATCTCGGCTAAGGAGAAATAAAAATCCCCGTATCGTGTTTTGAATTCTGTTTGTCGCGACAATGTTTCTGGTTCCCACGACACAGGGTTTCCTAGTGTGGCGCCTCCGGGCGAAATTAATGTACCAGAAAGGTATAGTCATATTTTTGTGGGTTTTTATTGATATCATTCTGAACAATTTTTATTTTGAAACCGACTTGACCAGACCAACTTTTCTATACAAATCAGCTGACCACTTCCCGGATTTAAATGGGCTTGTGTTTAAACGATTACCAAAAACGCACGTATTTTACTACCAATAAATTTGAAATGACTGCCAGAATGGATAAATGTCCACCAAATTGTGTTTGGTGGACATTTATCCACCAAACTTCTTTTTATGTTTTGTGTATTTAAGTTTATGTTTTAAGTATTTTTTGTTGCTCTTACATGTTCAACCTATCACGATGGATAAAGGGGGCTTCGCTTAGCTCACTCCCTTTACCCTTCAGCTAAGCTACCGCAGTATTTTGCCCTGATATTTATTGCAACTTTTGGCGTTCATTTATCCATTTTGGGTAGGAAAAAATTATTTTGGTGGTCATTATATTTGCTGCCATTAAAATGCAAGGAAAAAAATAAAGTTGCTCTGATCAAATCGGTTTCATAGTGAAAGTTGTGTACAAACTTCATGTTTTATTACTGTAGATATTTACATACACGTACTAAACGTCATTTTTCGCCGCTTCTCTACTGTGGACAGGCTAGCTGTGGGCAGAAGAAAGGCAATAAAACTCTCATAGATTGATTTTTAGATCTCTTTAAAAAAATGTTTCTTTAATACAAATATTACAATATTAATTATTGTAATAATCACCAGGAATATGTACCTACCTAATAACTCCCTATTTATGTGTAGCTGGCCGTTTGGCCGTCTGTACCACACCTTCTTACCTCATAAATAAGTCACACCTTAAGAAAGCGCGAACGAAATTCGGTAAGGAAATTTATGTAGCGCCGTATCGGCTTTTAGGTTGATAATTCCATCAACAATATTTCGGCTTCAATCGGATGAGCGGCGTCTTCTTCAGTAACGCCCAAAGGAATGTAGACCTTCCGTCCTAATATCTTCCGGGATCCTAGTTAGCTAATGGATTAACAAGATTGAAAAGATAGGTACCAACATAGCGTCACCCTTTTTCCATATGGGGTGGCAGAGGCACTACAGTACCCACAGATATCGAGAGATAGGCCCTTGGCGCTAAGGAACCAGTGTCGCCGAAAACTAAGAACACGCATACATTTACACCACTCATACATCAATCCCTCCGCTTTTATTGGTCAGTGCAATGTCATGCACCTATTGTCCGAACACATCCACACTACCGCAGGTATACTAGCTAGTCGAGCTAGTGTTGGGACAATGCAAGGACAGCGTGTATCATCGATCGATTATAATTTATAGATACTGGTATAGACAGTCGTATACAATGCCGGGTTCTATAAATAAAATAGTAAATTGTTTGTAAATACGACATATTTATATGACATACGACATACGAGACCCCTTTGCCTCTCTTCTTTTTTCAACAGAATCCTTACAGCTAGAAAGAGAGGCAAAGAGGTTTCTGAAGGTAGAATAACTGTGAACTCTTCGGACCTGACTGAAAGCATCGGAATTTCCGATCAATACTTATAACACCCCGTTATCCTTCGTCGGGCGAGGTTTTAAACAAACTTAAAATCTAAACTGCCTGTTTCGCAATCATTGGAATAACTAATAATAAACTTACGTATTATGAGCAACAAAATAACTATATTATTACATTAACTATATTAGTAATTGCGGAATGATAAAATCTATCGATTCAAAAACATAATTCTTCTATCACTATCCCCATCACTATATGTCGTCTCCGTGTGCGTGTAACAGTTCGCCTCCGTATCACGATGCATCTTTGCTTTCGTACTTAGATAAGTGTGAAATATTCATTGCGTGTTAGCTTGGCAATAAGTAGTGAAATTAAGATACAAAACAAGCAATGTATAGTAAACTTAGCGAGAACAACATGACATTGTCACTTTAATGTCAATTCGTGGCGAATTTTCCGCGAATGATTTATTTTCGTAATAATGTTTATTTCTTGTGTTTTAAGAAGAAATAATAGTTGGAATGAGACTTACAAGTGATATGTGACACCGGCGTTCTTGGAGTTCACAATCTCGCTTCTATTTTTGCACGTGAGAATTGAACAGGTCGGCATTTTAGAAAAACAACGGAAATGAATTCGTCACTGCGGTCGCCCAGTGACTACCGAGATTTTTTAATATCTAACCTGTTGGAGCTACATTTGTTCGCACGTGCCACGCCCCTCAACCTATCTCTCGATATCTGTGACAGTACCCACGTGAGAGATATGATTCCAATTGTTGAAATTCTTTTCAACCAGACAGAGAGACTTGACAAAACTATAAGGGTTCCTTGTTTCTCTACGGAACCCTAAAAAACACCACGCAGTACTGAAAACAAATGCTTTTAAAAAGACATGTTTTCATTTTACGATATCTTTATGAAATAATTGACTATATCATGAAATGGTTGGCCATTTCATGATATAGTCTTTCCATGATTGGCTTTTTCATGAAATAATCTAATTTTACGATAAAGCTACGACATATAAACAAACACAAACACTAAATTTTATGTTCTGCCCCGGCTCAACAATCAACTTATCTCATTCTCATTTGGTTTGCTGAAAGAGATCTCTTGTGAGAGATAACCTTGCCTCTGTACAATACGATTAAAATCAGTTAACGATTCGGCCAACCCCGGCAATTGTCGTGAATCCCTCATCTCTCCCCGTCTCTCTCATTTCTTAGGTCTACCTGTTAGTAATGTCATCTTATCAGGTGCTATACATTGCGTTTATGATACTTCAAATTGAATGCTACCTAAAATAAATCGCGGTAATGTATTTCGCCTAAATCCGTCTCCGGATTTAGGCGATGATATCCGAGAACAGCCGAATCTTTAACTTATTTTAATCGTATTGTCCACTATTTGATAACAACATTTTCCTGTATAATATTTGTGTGCAACAAAAAATACTGGGAGGCAGTTGCTCACGTCCGATGGGAACACTTGGTTCCTACAGTCTTTGACATACTCCCGGGTGGTGCTATGGAGCAACAAATTACTCTTAAGACGTTAATTTCCAGGTTTTCGACAGATAACCTGACCGTATATTTGGTCAGGTTATCTGTCGAAAATCTGTCGTAGTTAGTTGGTTAAATCAGATACTAACTAACTCTCTAGACCATTAATTAAATACCGACGTTTAATCAAGTCACTAAAATTCCGTCAGACAAGTGAGTGAACGAAACGTTTAAAGAGTTATCAAAACTTTCCTAGGCAACGAGCCATAAACAATATAAATATTTTTTTATGTGTACTTAAGTTTATGTTTTAAGTATTTTTTGTTGTTCTCTTTTTGTTGAACATGTATTCAACCTAACTCGAAGGATCAAGGGGGCATCGCTTCGCTCACCCCCTTTACCCTTCACCTAAGCTACCGCAATTTTGCCCTGATATATTTGTGCAAATCAGCCGTTGTCGTGACGCCATCTTGTTTTCCAACACGCTTGCTTTCGGTAAGACAGATTGATAAACGTTTTCAACGATGCTTTATTTATATCAAAATGCTAGAGTCTCGGTTAAACGTCGGCATTTAAGGTCTAGAGAGTTAGTTAAGTGTCTGATTTAACCGACCAACTACGACATACATATGCTGAGCCAGGGCCTATTCACTGTGGAATATACACATGTATAGCTATGTTAACTTACTTGTAATTTTGATCATTTTTTTAATGATCTGTAAAACTGTTTTGTGTGTATTTTAACAGGGAATAAATGGATTATCTATCTAATAAATTGTGGTCTTTCAAATAATAACACACTTGGACACTATTTACACACATTGATTTAGCCCCAAACCAGGATTTCCTGTATCTTGGGTACTAGACAACGATATCACATACTTATAAAGATAAATATTATACTTAGATAGATAAACAACCATGACTAGGGTACAAACATCGGTCCTCATCAAACTTATATTTGCCCCCACCGGGACTCGAACCCGGGAGCGTTTTCTGAAAAGCCCGTGGAGTACAACGCTGGGCCGCGTTGGGCCCCAAGGGCTTTTCAGAATTTCGTACCGCTTGAATAGCCAGAGCGCTACAGCGCGACGCTGCGTTGTGGCGCTCCACACGGGGTTTTCAGCGGTCACATTGACAATTCATCGTCTGAATAGCCCGTGGGGTAGAGCGCCTGCTTTTCGTGAATTATCTTCTGGTTACATAACAATAACAACGTGATGTTTTTGTTTCTCCTAATTTTAGTAATTTAAAATTTGTACTTGTTATAGATCAAGTTCGTTCAAGTTACGGCCGATTTTTCAAACCTCAGACAATATTTATATAATTTAACGGTGATAGAAAACCTTCATTACCCCATTGCTGCGGCGATGGGCTAGCCTAAAGTCTTGCAAAATGGAGTAATGATAAACTGGCTAAAAGTGGGCACAATTATGCCTCTGCCACCCTGTAGGGAAAAGGCGTGAAGCTATGTTACCTATGTTATATTATGTTAAAGGAAAATAATATCATTTCTGATGCAATCTTGGATTCGAAACTAGATCTTAAATATTTTAGACGTTGTGATTGGCAGCGTTTGCGATGATAGCTACGGCGATTGGCTAGCCCCCTGTCACGCAAAATAGAGTATTGAATAACGGGCTAAAAGTGGCACAATTTTGCCTCTGCCACCCCGTATATGGGAAAAGGCGTGACGCTATGTTCATATTCATATTCATATTCTTTATTGCACAGAAAACATAGATAAACAGACAGTTACAATAAATTTTATAGGCAAAGGCGAGCTTGTCTCTAAAAAGAGATTTCTTCCAGCAAACCTAGGCAAGACAGGAGTGTTTATGAAAAAGGACAGTCCTAGTGCGCAATAAAACTGTATACATACGTACGAAAATTACTTTTAAAATATAAATAAAATATCCCTAATAAAAAAAATATCTCAAATACATAAAATACACTAGATAGCATGCACATATTTAAACTACAAAATATCATACATATACTTACATAAATATGATACCGAAACGGAAGAGAAAGGAAATACGCTTTCAATCTTTTCTTAAAAGTGAAAATTGAGGGACTATCCCTAATAGTGCAGGGAAGTGCGTTCCACAGTCGGATGTGTTATGTTATGTTTTTAGGTAGGTAAGTATTTGAATAATGGTGATTTGGTAGGGGCTATTAAAACACGTCGCTTTGTATAAGTCTCCCCCCCCTTAAATTTATAAAATCTCGATTACCTACCTACCTACATAGTTCATTATTTGGCGCTACCTATAGCGGCAACCAAAATAGGACATCCTGTGAAAATTACAAATCTCTATCTAAATATAGATAATTACGAAACTGAACCTTGTGAGACATTTTTACTGTCATTTATCAAGTTATCATAGTTTACCATTAAAACTTATTAAATAGGTACTGGAAATAGGTAGAGTTATATAAACAAAAACAAGTGGAACATACAAATAATAGTAAATTTATAGGTATGTTGCTGTTGATATGTGCATGTTGACACTTATATTATTTTCTGAAATCGTATTGCATTGGGTTAGAATGTCGTCTCTGCGTTATCCAGTTGGTGTGGGTATTGGCAGATAATATTTTGATTGTCTTATCAGACCGTTATTGGTAACATTCGCTTTTCAGTTTCCACCGCAACCCGCACGTGAATATTTGTTCTCCGCTATTGTCATCGTCAAATCTAATCAACTCAAAATCCTCATCGGATAATAATATCAGGTAGTTTATTTTTTCGCACATCTCTGTTACGATACTAACAATAACTGCATCAAAACAAAATGACCACAAATCAGCGGTGAGAAGTTGTGACCTTGCATCGCACGCACTTGGTTCGCTAATCCACTTTCTCTTTCACGCCTTGTGCATGCATTTGTTGCAGCAATGTACCCCACGGGCTATTCAGACGATGGATTGTCAATGTTAGCGCTGGAAAACCCCGTGTGGTACAACGCAGCGTCGCGCTGTAGCGCTCTGGCTTTTTGAGCGGTTCGAAATTCTGAAAAGCCCGTGGGGCACAGCGCGGCCCAGCATTGTACTCCACGGGCTTTTCAGAAGACGCAACCCGGGACCCTTGGCTTCGTAGGCAGGGTCACTGCCGACTCGGCCATTCGGGTCGTCGACAACACTTGAAACTGGCAAAATTAACCTCAAAAGAGGTCTGCACGCCAAAAAAAAAAAAAAACAGAAGAAGAAAGAAATTATGATAGGGATCAGCTGGCACTATAGTCAGCATGCAACGCGGCCCGGCCAATTACGTTGATTCGTGTACGAACTGAAATCTAGCCCCATTAAAAATATTTACCCTCCGTATTTGGACAATGGAATCGTCGACCCAAATTCATTATTAAGGCTGGAACACACTCAAGCTCTTATTACTAAACCCCACTCAGCTCTGAGAGTTGCCTCAGATATGTAACAATGACCCTTTCGCCTTATAAAATCTGCGATTTTCACGCGCTTGAGATAGCTCTCAGAGCTGAGAGTGGTTTATTGTGACGGAAACAAATATCGGTTGTTAGCAGCAATGTTGAAAAAAATAACTGATGCCGCATTGTACACATCATGGAATTTGTGCTGACAATATTTGCTGTCTATGCCAGAAGATAATAATAAAGGAACCAAAGACATAAGAAACGAAGAAATAAATAAGAGTTGGCTGAACGGTCGGAAGATCTTTGCCTGTCCAGATGAACGAACAATAAAAAAACCGCTCAAGTGCGAATAGGACGTCGGACCCGAATACGAAGGGTTCCATACACACACACACACACACACACACACACACACCACACACACACACACACACACACACACATACACACACACACACACACACCGGAGAACGTAAAACGACAGTCTTTTGTACGAGTACTTATACCTAGTTAAAATTAACCAGGTATAAGTAATAATAAAATATTAAATACTAGGTAGGACTACATAAAAGGCCGGACATCGAAACATTGACAAATATTTTTGTGTATGTAGTATGTAAGTAAACTGTGTACTCAGGGCAACAAAACTCTTTGATCATTGAAACCGGAAGTGGATAGAAATTGAGTAACTTATTTAAAGAAATGAAATGAAATATGATAAAAAACTTAATATTATTTATAATAATTCGAATGAGCAATTATTTATCATGTAATGACAAATAACTTAACACAAAATTCAATACCTGCAATTAAAGATCTTTTCCGATAACATCGGGAGAGTCCAATTTTCACCAATACACAAATAAATCAAAATGGCTAAGAAAATTGCCAAGCCAATAATATATGGGTACTTCTTTTAATTCTTAAAAACCGGTATGTTTCATTATTTGTTGTTATAGCGGCAATAGAAATTTTATTTATTTTTATTTTTATTTATTCAGAAAACCAACAGCGTTACAGTTTAATTCTCTTAATTAAATTACTTATTTACTACAGCCAATTATAGGTTTCCATAAATTACTTAATTCAAGACTCCTTAAATTATGGGGTTAGTAAAATAGATAGGTTATTTATTCGGAACTATGTTTTGTGTATTATTGAGAGGGGGTTGGTGTGAATGCAGTGTGAGTGTGTGTGTGTGTGTATGTGAAGGGTGGTGTATAGCTATGAGTGTGTGTGTATGTGAAGGGTGGTGTATAGCTATGATTGAAACTGTATTGTTATATTTTGTTATCCGCAGAGAGTGTCAAGAATTTTATGTTTAAAAATACTTTTGGAATGATGGTATACGTCAATGTCGGAGAAAGTTTTATTGTAGGTTCTAGCTATTCGAGTGAGGACAGAATTGTTGGCGTAATTGGTACGATGTGCCGGATGCTGGAATAGTGAGTTAGCTGTATGTCTTGTGCGGCGGCGCGGCGTGCGCAGCGGCAGCTGGCTCACCAGCGCGGGGCAGTCCACGTGTGCGTCGCCAAGTCGTACAGCAGAGACATGTCGGCGAGTGTGCGGCGCGCCGTAAGACTCGGTATCCTGTGTCGCGAGCAGCTCTCCTCATAGCCATCGATATATGCGTTGCTCTTATAGGTAAGGTGTTTGAGGAATTTGGATTGAATTTTTTCAAGATTTTGCTGGTGTGTGATGTAGTCGGGATTCCAAATACTTGAAGCATATTCAAGTATACTACGCACATATGCGAAGAACACCTTTTTTATGCAAGATATATCCCTAAAAGGTTGGCAGGTGCGCAGTACAGACCCTAAGTTTTTGTAGGCTTTCCTGGTGATGATTTCTACATGCTCGTTCATATTTAATTGGTGATCCAGGTGTACGCCAAGATCACGCACTAGTTGAACACGTTCAATACGCTGAGCCTGGATTGTGTATGAGAAGTGCAAGGGACTGGTTTTCCGTGAAAAGGATATTAATTGGCATTTCATGGTATTAACTTTAATTCTATTAGTGATGTAGTATTTTGATAATGTGTTTAGGTCATTTTGAAGGAAAGCACAGTCCGTCGGTCCCTTGATATCCATAAATATTTTTGTATCGTCTGCGTACATAAGACAGGACGCACTACTAAAGCAGGTGTAAATGTCGTATAGATAAGAGTTGTACTAGAGGGGCCCCAAGTGGGATCCTTGTGGGACACCAGATGATATATCCACGAAGTTTGATCTGAACCCACCAACCACAACCGCCTGTGACCTTTTGGTGAGGTATGATAGTATCCAGCGCAGTAGGTCCCCGTGAATTCCTAGGTGTTCCAATTTGCGCAGCAGGATGGTGTGATCCACGCGATCAAAGGCCTTTTCGAAGTCAGTGTAGATCACATCAACCTGCCGACGTTTTTCCATTGAATTAAGGCAGAAGTTCGTGAACAGAGCGAGATTCGTGGTAGTAGACCGGCCTCGGAGGAAGCCGTGCTGTACTGTAAATGCACATTCTGTGAAAGTTTCAGCTCTCTACCTATTTCGGTTGATCCGATAGAGCCCGGAGACTGACGGACGGACAGCGGAGGCTTAGTTATAGGGTCCCGTTTGGCACCCTTCGGGTACGGAACCCTAAAAAGGAACCAAAAAATGGCGCTGATTTCTTAAAGAGGAATTGGAACAAAACGGTTTTTATAAACATAATAACATAACATAGCGTCACGCCTTTTCCCATAAGGGTTGGCAGAGGCACAATTATTGTGAATATGAATATGAAGGTTTCCTCGCGATGTTTTCCATCACCGTTAAAACGTACGTAGAATGTACTTAACACACCCGCTTGGGTATGATCACCTTTCACAGAACATTTACTTATTAGGTGTTCTGTGACCCCTTCCATGCACTCGGCTTTTTATAGGATGTGAACTCTAATACCATGGCATAAGGGTAAAAACGCGATGCAATAAAAAAAAAAACTATATATATTTTATATATATATATATATATATATATAGTTTTTTTTTTATTTTATCGCGATTTTGAACCTTCTGCCATGGTATTAGAGTTCACATCCTATAAAAAGCCGAGTGCATGGAAGGGGTATATATATATTAAATATTAAACCTAACTCGCATCTCCTGCGTGAAAAGCGACCGTGAAAACACTTGATCACAGAGCTCCTGACTGTATCACAGAGCTCCTGACTAGATCACAGAGCTCCTGCCTAGATCACAGAGCTCTCGACTGTTTTTTTATTTATCAGGATAAATTAAATTTGTTATGTAATATTTACAGAGTATGTACATCTAAAAATCAATTACCGAAAAAAGTTCCATAAATTTTACCCTACATTCTTAAGTCTCCTAAGAGTTTTAACTTCAAAAATACACGAGCTTTTCTAATACATGTACGGCGCACATGTATTAGAAGTAAAACTTCTTCAACAACATTCGAAAGTATAACGGAAATGACGAAAATATGACACTTCCTTGCCCAGAACCGTATATTCTTATATACCTTCCGTCCTAATATCTTCCGGGATCCTAGTTAGCTAATGGATTAACAAGATTGAAAAGATAGGTACCAACATAGCGTCACCCTTTTTCCATATGGGGTGGCAGAGGCACTACAGTACCCACAGATATCGAGAGATAGGCCCTTGGCGCTAAGGAACCAGTGTCGCCGAAAACTAAGAACACGCATACATTTACACCACTCATACATCAATCCCTCCGCTTTTATTGGTCAGTGCAATGTCATGCACCTATTGTCCGAACACATCCACACTACCGCAGGTATACTAGCTAGTCGAGCTAGTGTTGGGACAATGCAAGGACAGCGTGTATCATCGATCGATTATAATTTATAGATACTGGTATAGACAGTCGTATACAATGCCGGGTTCTATAAATAAAATAGTAAATTGTTTGTAAATACGACATATTTATATGACATACGACATACGAGACCCCTTTGCCTCTCTTCTTTTTTCAACAGAATCCTTACAGCTAGAAAGAGAGGCAAAGAGGTTTCTGAAGGTAGAATAACTGTGAACTCTTCGGACCTGACTGAAAGCATCGGAATTTCCGATCAATACTTATAACACCCCGTTATCCTTCGTCGGGCGAGGTTTTAAACAAACTTAAAATCTAAACTGCCTGTTTCGCAATCATTGGAATAACTAATAATAAACTTACGTATTATGAGCAACAAAATAACTATATTATTACATTAACTATATTAGTAATTGCGGAATGATAAAATCTATCGATTCAAAAACATAATTCTTCTATCACTATCCCCATCACTATATGTCGTCTCCGTGTGCGTGTAACAGTTCGCCTCCGTATCACGATGCATCTTTGCTTTCGTACTTAGATAAGTGTGAAATATTCATTGCGTGTTAGCTTGGCAATAAGTAGTGAAATTAAGATACAAAACAAGCAATGTATAGTAAACTTAGCGAGAACAACATGACATTGTCACTTTAATGTCAATTCGTGGCGAATTTTCCGCGAATGATTTATTTTCGTAATAATGTTTATTTCTTGTGTTTTAAGAAGAAATAATAGTTGGAATGAGACTTACAAGTGATATGTGACACCGGCGTTCTTGGAGTTCACAATCTCGCTTCTATTTTTGCACGTGAGAATTGAACAGGTCGGCATTTTAGAAAAACAACGGAAATGAATTCGTCACTGCGGTCGCCCAGTGACTACCGAGATTTTTTAATATCTAACCTGTTGGAGCTACATTTGTTCGCACGTGCCACGCCCCTCAACCTATCTCTCGATATCTGTGACAGTACCCACGTGAGAGATATGATTCCAATTGTTGAAATTCTTTTCAACCAGACAGAGAGACTTGACAAAACTATAAGGGTTCCTTGTTTCTCTACGGAACCCTAAAAAACACCACGCAGTACTGAAAACAAATGCTTTTAAAAAGACATGTTTTCATTTTACGATATCTTTATGAAATAATTGACTATATCATGAAATGGTTGGCCATTTCATGATATAGTCTTTCCATGATTGGCTTTTTCATGAAATAATCTAATTTTACGATAAAGCTACGACATATAAACAAACACAAACACTAAATTTTATGTTCTGCCCCGGCTCAACAATCAACTTATCTCATTCTCATTTGGTTTGCTGAAAGAGATCTCTTGTGAGAGATAACCTTGCCTCTGTACAATACGATTAAAATCAGTTAACGATTCGGCCAACCCCGGCAATTGTCGTGAATCCCTCATCTCTCCCCGTCTCTCTCATTTCTTAGGTCTACCTGTTAGTAATGTCATCTTATCAGGTGCTATACATTGCGTTTATGATACTTCAAATTGAATGCTACCTAAAATAAATCGCGGTAATGTATTTCGCCTAAATCCGTCTCCGGATTTAGGCGATGATATCCGAGAACAGCCGAATCTTTAACTTATTTTAATCGTATTGTCCACTATTTGATAACAACATTTTCCTGTATAATATTTGTGTGCAACAAAAAATACTGGGAGGCAGTTGCTCACGTCCGATGGGAACACTTGGTTCCTACAGTCTTTGACATACTCCCGGGTGGTGCTATGGAGCAACAAATTACTCTTAAGACGTTAATTTCCAGGTTTTCGACAGATAACCTGACCGTATATTTGGTCAGGTTATCTGTCGAAAATCTGTCGTAGTTAGTTGGTTAAATCAGATACTAACTAACTCTCTAGACCATTAATTAAATACCGACGTTTAATCAAGTCACTAAAATTCCGTCAGACAAGTGAGTGAACGAAACGTTTAAAGAGTTATCAAAACTTTCCTAGGCAACGAGCCATAAACAATATAAATATTTTTTTATGTGTACTTAAGTTTATGTTTTAAGTATTTTTTGTTGTTCTCTTTTTGTTGAACATGTATTCAACCTAACTCGAAGGATCAAGGGGGCATCGCTTCGCTCACCCCCTTTACCCTTCACCTAAGCTACCGCAATTTTGCCCTGATATATTTGTGCAAATCAGCTGTTGTCGTGACGCCATCTTGTTTTCCAACACGCTTGCTTTCGGTAAGACAGATTGATAAACGTTTTCAACGATGCTTTATTTATATCAAAATGCTAGAGTCTCGGTTAAACGTCGGCATTTAAGGTCTAGAGAGTTAGTTAAGTGTCTGATTTAACCGACCAACTACGACATACATATGCTGAGCCAGGGCCTATTCACTGTGGAATATACACATGTATAGCTATGTTAACTTACTTGTAATTTTGATCATTTTTTTAATGATCTGTAAAACTGTTTTGTGTGTATTTTAACAGGGAATAAATGGATTATCTATCTAATAAATTGTGGTCTTTCAAATAATAACACACTTGGACACTATTTACACACATTGATTTAGCCCCAAACCAGGATTTCCTGTATCTTGGGTACTAGACAACGATATCACATACTTATAAAGATAAATATTATACTTAGATAGATAAACAACCATGACTAGGGTACAAACATCGGTCCTCATCAAACTTATATTTGCCCCCACCGGGACTCGAACCCGGGAGCGTTTTCTGAAAAGCCCGTGGAGTACAACGCTGGGCCGCGTTGGGCCCCAAGGGCTTTTCAGAATTTCGTACCGCTTGAATAGCCAGAGCGCTACAGCGCGACGCTGCGTTGTGGCGCTCCACACGGGGTTTTCAGCGGTCACATTGACAATTCATCGTCTGAATAGCCCGTGGGGTAGAGCGCCTGCTTTTCGTGAATTATCTTCTGGTTACATAACAATAACAACGTGATGTTTTTGTTTCTCCTAATTTTAGTAATTTAAAATTTGTACTTGTTATAGATCAAGTTCGTTCAAGTTACGGCCGATTTTTCAAACCTCAGACAATATTTATATAATTTAACGGTGATAGAAAACCTTCATTACCCCATTGCTGCGGCGATGGGCTAGCCTAAAGTCTTGCAAAATGGAGTAATGATAAACTGGCTAAAAGTGGGCACAATTATGCCTCTGCCACCCTGTAGGGAAAAGGCGTGAAGCTATGTTACCTATGTTATATTATGTTAAAGGAAAATAATATCATTTCTGATGCAATCTTGGATTCGAAACTAGATCTTAAATATTTTAGACGTTGTGATTGGCAGCGTTTGCGATGATAGCTACGGCGATTGGCTAGCCCCCTGTCACGCAAAATAGAGTATTGAATAACGGGCTAAAAGTGGCACAATTTTGCCTCTGCCACCCCGTATATGGGAAAAGGCGTGACGCTATGTTCATATTCATATTCATATTCTTTATTGCACAGAAAACATAGATAAACAGACAGTTACAATAAATTTTATAGGCAAAGGCGAGCTTGTCTCTAAAAAGAGATTTCTTCCAGCAAACCTAGGCAAGACAGGAGTGTTTATGAAAAAGGACAGTCCTAGTGCGCAATAAAACTGTATACATACGTACGAAAATTACTTTTAAAATATAAATAAAATATCCCTAATAAAAAAAATATCTCAAATACATAAAATACACTAGATAGCATGCACATATTTAAACTACAAAATATCATACATATACTTACATAAATATGATACCGAAACGGAAGAGAAAGGAAATACGCTTTCAATCTTTTCTTAAAAGTGAAAATTGAGGGACTATCCCTAATAGTGCAGGGAAGTGCGTTCCACAGTCGGATGTGTTATGTTATGTTTTTAGGTAGGTAAGTATTTGAATAATGGTGATTTGGTAGGGGCTATTAAAACACGTCGCTTTGTATAAGTCTCCCCCCCCTTAAATTTATAAAATCTCGATTACCTACCTACCTACATAGTTCATTATTTGGCGCTACCTATAGCGGCAACCAAAATAGGACATCCTGTGAAAATTACAAATCTCTATCTAAATATAGATAATTACGAAACTGAACCTTGTGAGACATTTTTACTGTCATTTATCAAGTTATCATAGTTTACCATTAAAACTTATTAAATAGGTACTGGAAATAGGTAGAGTTATATAAACAAAAACAAGTGGAACATACAAATAATAGTAAATTTATAGGTATGTTGCTGTTGATATGTGCATGTTGACACTTATATTATTTTCTGAAATCGTATTGCATTGGGTTAGAATGTCGTCTCTGCGTTATCCAGTTGGTGTGGGTATTGGCAGATAATATTTTGATTGTCTTATCAGACCGTTATTGGTAACATTCGCTTTTCAGTTTCCACCGCAACCCGCACGTGAATATTTGTTCTCCGCTATTGTCATCGTCAAATCTAATCAACTCAAAATCCTCATCGGATAATAATATCAGGTAGTTTATTTTTTCGCACATCTCTGTTACGATACTAACAATAACTGCATCAAAACAAAATGACCACAAATCAGCGGTGAGAAGTTGTGACCTTGCATCGCACGCACTTGGTTCGCTAATCCACTTTCTCTTTCACGCCTTGTGCATGCATTTGTTGCAGCAATGTACCCCACGGGCTATTCAGACGATGGATTGTCAATGTTAGCGCTGGAAAACCCCGTGTGGTACAACGCAGCGTCGCGCTGTAGCGCTCTGGCTTTTTGAGCGGTTCGAAATTCTGAAAAGCCCGTGGGGCACAGCGCGGCCCAGCATTGTACTCCACGGGCTTTTCAGAAGACGCAACCCGGGACCCTTGGCTTCGTAGGCAGGGTCACTGCCGACTCGGCCATTCGGGTCGTCGACAACACTTGAAACTGGCAAAATTAACCTCAAAAGAGGTCTGCACGCCAAAAAAAAAAAAAAACAGAAGAAGAAAGAAATTATGATAGGGATCAGCTGGCACTATAGTCAGCATGCAACGCGGCCCGGCCAATTACGTTGATTCGTGTACGAACTGAAATCTAGCCCCATTAAAAATATTTACCCTCCGTATTTGGACAATGGAATCGTCGACCCAAATTCATTATTAAGGCTGGAACACACTCAAGCTCTTATTACTAAACCCCACTCAGCTCTGAGAGTTGCCTCAGATATGTAACAATGACCCTTTCGCCTTATAAAATCTGCGATTTTCACGCGCTTGAGATAGCTCTCAGAGCTGAGAGTGGTTTATTGTGACGGAAACAAATATCGGTTGTTAGCAGCAATGTTGAAAAAAATAACTGATGCCGCATTGTACACATCATGGAATTTGTGCTGACAATATTTGCTGTCTATGCCAGAAGATAATAATAAAGGAACCAAAGACATAAGAAACGAAGAAATAAATAAGAGTTGGCTGAACGGTCGGAAGATCTTTGCCTGTCCAGATGAACGAACAATAAAAAAACCGCTCAAGTGCGAATAGGACGTCGGACCCGAATACGAAGGGTTCCATACACACACACACACACACACACACACACACCACACACACACACACACACACACACATACACACACACACACACACACCGGAGAACGTAAAACGACAGTCTTTTGTACGAGTACTTATACCTAGTTAAAATTAACCAGGTATAAGTAATAATAAAATATTAAATACTAGGTAGGACTACATAAAAGGCCGGACATCGAAACATTGACAAATATTTTTGTGTATGTAGTATGTAAGTAAACTGTGTACTCAGGGCAACAAAACTCTTTGATCATTGAAACCGGAAGTGGATAGAAATTGAGTAACTTATTTAAAGAAATGAAATGAAATATGATAAAAAACTTAATATTATTTATAATAATTCGAATGAGCAATTATTTATCATGTAATGACAAATAACTTAACACAAAATTCAATACCTGCAATTAAAGATCTTTTCCGATAACATCGGGAGAGTCCAATTTTCACCAATACACAAATAAATCAAAATGGCTAAGAAAATTGCCAAGCCAATAATATATGGGTACTTCTTTTAATTCTTAAAAACCGGTATGTTTCATTATTTGTTGTTATAGCGGCAATAGAAATTTTATTTATTTTTATTTTTATTTATTCAGAAAACCAACAGCGTTACAGTTTAATTCTCTTAATTAAATTACTTATTTACTACAGCCAATTATAGGTTTCCATAAATTACTTAATTCAAGACTCCTTAAATTATGGGGTTAGTAAAATAGATAGGTTATTTATTCGGAACTATGTTTTGTGTATTATTGAGAGGGGGTTGGTGTGAATGCAGTGTGAGTGTGTGTGTGTGTGTATGTGAAGGGTGGTGTATAGCTATGAGTGTGTGTGTATGTGAAGGGTGGTGTATAGCTATGATTGAAACTGTATTGTTATATTTTGTTATCCGCAGAGAGTGTCAAGAATTTTATGTTTAAAAATACTTTTGGAATGATGGTATACGTCAATGTCGGAGAAAGTTTTATTGTAGGTTCTAGCTATTCGAGTGAGGACAGAATTGTTGGCGTAATTGGTACGATGTGCCGGATGCTGGAATAGTGAGTTAGCTGTATGTCTTGTGCGGCGGCGCGGCGTGCGCAGCGGCAGCTGGCTCACCAGCGCGGGGCAGTCCACGTGTGCGTCGCCAAGTCGTACAGCAGAGACATGTCGGCGAGTGTGCGGCGCGCCGTAAGACTCGGTATCCTGTGTCGCGAGCAGCTCTCCTCATAGCCATCGATATATGCGTTGCTCTTATAGGTAAGGTGTTTGAGGAATTTGGATTGAATTTTTTCAAGATTTTGCTGGTGTGTGATGTAGTCGGGATTCCAAATACTTGAAGCATATTCAAGTATACTACGCACATATGCGAAGAACACCTTTTTTATGCAAGATATATCCCTAAAAGGTTGGCAGGTGCGCAGTACAGACCCTAAGTTTTTGTAGGCTTTCCTGGTGATGATTTCTACATGCTCGTTCATATTTAATTGGTGATCCAGGTGTACGCCAAGATCACGCACTAGTTGAACACGTTCAATACGCTGAGCCTGGATTGTGTATGAGAAGTGCAAGGGACTGGTTTTCCGTGAAAAGGATATTAATTGGCATTTCATGGTATTAACTTTAATTCTATTAGTGATGTAGTATTTTGATAATGTGTTTAGGTCATTTTGAAGGAAAGCACAGTCCGTCGGTCCCTTGATATCCATAAATATTTTTG
This sequence comes from Argyresthia goedartella, assembly GCA_949825045.1. Classification (NCBI taxonomy): domain Eukaryota; kingdom Metazoa; phylum Arthropoda; class Insecta; order Lepidoptera; family Argyresthiidae; genus Argyresthia; species Argyresthia goedartella. Next base: position 1,071,942 of record OX463811.1, on the reverse strand, counting down.
TATCGTCTGCGTACATAAGACAGGACGCACTACTAAAGCAGGTGTAAATGTCGTATAGATAAGAGTTGTACTAGAGGGGCCCCAAGTGGGATCCTTGTGGGACACCAGATGATATATCCACGAAGTTTGATCTGAACCCACCAACCACAACCGCCTGTGACCTTTTGGTGAGGTATGATAGTATCCAGCGCAGTAGGTCCCCGTGAATTCCTAGGTGTTCCAATTTGCGCAGCAGGATGGTGTGATCCACGCGATCAAAGGCCTTTTCGAAGTCAGTGTAGATCACATCAACCTGCCGACGTTTTTCCATTGAATTAAGGCAGAAGTTCGTGAACAGAGCGAGATTCGTGGTAGTAGACCGGCCTCGGAGGAAGCCGTGCTGTACTGTAAATGCACATTCTGTGAAAGTTTCAGCTCTCTACCTATTTCGGTTGATCCGATAGAGCCCGGAGACTGACGGACGGACAGCGGAGGCTTAGTTATAGGGTCCCGTTTGGCACCCTTCGGGTACGGAACCCTAAAAAGGAACCAAAAAATGGCGCTGATTTCTTAAAGAGGAATTGGAACAAAACGGTTTTTATAAACATAATAACATAACATAGCGTCACGCCTTTTCCCATAAGGGTTGGCAGAGGCACAATTATTGTGAATATGAATATGAAGGTTTCCTCGCGATGTTTTCCATCACCGTTAAAACGTACGTAGAATGTACTTAACACACCCGCTTGGGTATGATCACCTTTCACAGAACATTTACTTATTAGGTGTTCTGTGACCCCTTCCATGCACTCGGCTTTTTATAGGATGTGAACTCTAATACCATGGCATAAGGGTAAAAACGCGATGCAATAAAAAAAAAAACTATATATATTTTATATATATATATATATATATATATATAGTTTTTTTTTTATTTTATCGCGATTTTGAACCTTCTGCCATGGTATTAGAGTTCACATCCTATAAAAAGCCGAGTGCATGGAAGGGGTATATATATATTAAATATTAAACCTAACTCGCATCTCCTGCGTGAAAAGCGACCGTGAAAACACTTGATCACAGAGCTCCTGACTGTATCACAGAGCTCCTGACTAGATCACAGAGCTCCTGCCTAGATCACAGAGCTCTCGACTGTTTTTTTATTTATCAGGATAAATTAAATTTGTTATGTAATATTTACAGAGTATGTACATCTAAAAATCAATTACCGAAAAAAGTTCCATAAATTTTACCCTACATTCTTAAGTCTCCTAAGAGTTTTAACTTCAAAAATACACGAGCTTTTCTAATACATGTACGGCGCACATGTATTAGAAGTAAAACTTCTTCAACAACATTCGAAAGTATAACGGAAATGACGAAAATATGACACTTCCTTGCCCAGAACCGTATATTCTTATAGCAAGGCTTATTTGACGGCTGCCATAAAAAAGGCAATTTTCTTAGATATTTTCTTTTCACTCTCATTTTCTCGAGCGTAACTCAACAAATCGCATAGAAGTAGAAAAGATGCGCAGTTGCTGTAGTAACACTATACTCGTAATAGCATCTAGTGTGTCACAAGCCTTACTTCACTACTGAGTGGCACTACAGGCACCTACTACAGTAGATTGACCGCAAGTCATATTCATATTCATATTCATATTATTCATATTCATATTCATATTAATTTATTTGCTTTAAGTCCCGTCTACCAGTGGCTTCAATACGTGTCTATGTGTGTAAGAGAACAAAAAAGTCTATTGTATTGATAGTAAAACTGCTACATCACAAATGTATAAGTAATGACGCTCAACGTGACCCGAATGGCCGAGTGGGCAGTGACCCTGCCCACGAAGCCAAGGGTCCCGGGTTCAAGTCCTGGTGGGGGCAAATATTTGTTTGATGAGAACGGATGTTTGTACCCTAGTCATGGTTGTTTATCTATCTAAGTACAATATTTATCTATATAAGTATGTGTATCGTTATCTAGTACCCAAGATACAGGTATTATTATTATTATTAGGTATTAATTAATATATAATGATATGTTTTCCGTTCTTGAAATAATTACATAAATCTCAACTAAGTAGGTTAAACAACAAAGGCATAAAACACGCCATTTCACCTGACACGTATCCACCCGAGCTGCAGGCAAGGGTGGATAGTTCAGTCAAGTTCGATTGCGAGAAAACAAAACAGTTATAATGAAATAGTACATTACTTCAGAGGGAAGAAAGTGACAGTTCCATACCGAGATTATGGCATTTGCGCCACGAGCTTGCGAGGGGCGCAAACCATTTGAGGTATGGAACTGTACTTTATCCTGAGGTATGTATAGTGCTTTTTATTACACCTACGAGGAAAATTATAGACATAAATGCATCCATATTTTACAAAAAACACAAAGATAAATGCTAAATCAATCGAAGTTTTTGCGAAAATGCGCGGGCTTTTCCTTTTTTTATTCGCTCGTTTCTGGAGTAGGCTAAGATCATAAGGTCATGCAGCCACTTCTTCCGTGATTCCGCGCGTTTTATATACAAAAATAATTTCGTTTTTAATTTTCTGTATGCACCAAGGAGGTTGGTAACTGGTAAAAAAAAAACTGTATGTGGCCAGTAACAATTTACTTGAAATTTAATTAGTAGACAGTTAAAGTCTCTTTGCTGTATGACTGCTGACAAATAAAAAAAAAACCGGGTATGTAATGGAATTTCATACATACTTCCCACCCTTGGGTCGGAAGGATTTTCATACAAACTTCCATACCTTGGGATGAAAGGATTTGAAGGGCGGGATAAAGGCATTTCTTCCCTCTGATTGGTATAATTAGTGTGTATTTTCAGAGCAGGTGTGATAAAAAAATACTTTCTGAGAATGTTTGCCGCTGCTCCAGAGCATGCAATTTTCCTACGTATTGAGATAAATTTGCTTGTTATATAAATGTCTGTTTAATAACTCCTTTTGCTTTTGTTTCCATTTGTGTGTTAGGCGTAAGCATAGTTTCCTCTTCACTTGACGACGTATAAAAGAACTTTCGTAAATAACAAAATTTACACAGAACGTGTATTTCTGTCGCCGCTACAGAAACAAATGACAAACTAGTCGCAATTAATAAAAATGCGAACTGACCGCATTTTTAAAATGATATATTTCATAAACGGATAAGAGCCCAGGTTTTCTGCGTTTTTCTTGGATGATGAGGCTGAATCGCACTTAATCGATTATTTAAATACAAATTAATGTTGTTCATGTATCAATTAGATAAGTTATTATCATAAGTAACACGGACATTATTATACGTCCGCTATAACGGTGACGGAAAACATCGTGAGGAAGAGCTGCGTCGATGGGCTGACCCCCTGTCCCGCAAAATGGAGCATTTGTATTACAATTGTGCCCACTTTAAGCCAGTTAATTAAGGCTAGTATGTAATCGCACATCAAAAATACTGATTTTCACAGCAAAAAAGGATCAACAAAAACACTTTTTATGTTTTAAGTATATTTGTTGTTCTCGCATGTTCAACCTAATACGAATAATTTTTACATAAGCTACCGCAGTAATTTGCCCTGATATTTGCTGTGAAAATCAGTATTATTGATCTGCAGTTTAATATTTCCCGTTATTCAATATACCGGCTACAATTCACCAAGTTGAAATCTTAAAAAAACGACTTCAAGTTTAAGCACTTACTACGGTCGGTATGCAAATGAGGTCTATGTACATCACAAAGTCGTCATCAAAGCTTTTGCTGCACGGAACCACAAAACAAAACGTCATCTTTGTATATATTCTTGTATGTGTTGATTTTTTCAAAAATCACTTAATAAATTTTAATAAAATGTATACTGGAACACCTCTGAAGTATGACCGACCAATCAAAATAAGAATCATCAGAATCGGTTCATAATTGACGGAGTAATCGCGTAACAAACAAACAAACAAAAACAGACGAATTGAGAAACTCCTTCTTTTTGAAGCCGGTTGAAAAGTGGGCATAATTGTACCAACGCCACTCCCTATGGGAAAAGGCGTTACGCTAAGTTTTTTTGAGAAATAAACTTAAGTTGACATACTATTCATACATGCCACCACACATCCCTCTCATGCATAATGTATGGCGCGTGTCCGATACCATGTCCCGGCCCAAATGTTTGTGATATCCCCAACGTGAACTACACTATTGCTGTACCATTTTGAACTTTACACCACTCAATATATGATCCTGTAACTGGAGAAACTTACGTTGAACTGTGATTGTGTGTATAAATTGTTTACAATGTACCGATTTTCGTTTTGAGTAATTTTTGTGGTGAAGCATTTATACTTATTCGAAAGGTGGTAAATAAAAGATGTAGTTTCGGTTTCATTTCGGGTTCTATACCATTGTACACGGAAAAACGGAAAATGACACTCTTTTGTACGAGTACATATACCTATTTTATTTTTTATAATTAAATATTAAATACTAGGTGTAATATGTAAGTATTAAACTATGTACTCAGGTTACGAACTCTTTGGTACGAAACTCTTTGCTCATTGAAAGCGGAAGTGGATAGAAATTGAGCAACTTATTGGCAGAAATCAAATCAAATATGATAAAAACATAATATTATGTATGATAATTCGAATGAGCAATTAATTATTAATCATTTAGTGACAAATAACATAGCACAAAACTCAATACCTGCAATTAAAAATCTTTTCCGATAAGATCGGGAGAGTCCATTTTTCACCTATAAACAAATAAAACAAAATGGCTAAGAAAATGGCGATACCAATAATTTCTTCTATGGTTACTTCTTTTAATTCTTGAAAATCTGTATGTTTCCTTATTTGTTGCTGTTGCGGCAACAGAAATGAACATTCTATGAAAATTTCAGCTCTCTACATATTTTGGTTGATCCGATAGAGCCCGGTGACGGACGGACGGACGGACAGACAAACGGACAGCGGAGGCTTAGTAATAGGGTCCCCTTTAGCACCCTTCTGGTACGGAACTCTAAAAAAAGACTTCACTTCAGAGTATCTTGGTGCTATCTTCTCTGACGGGCGTATTTCCGAAGCACTGGTAGAGTTAATGGAATTTCCTTTCCTGTGCGAGATTCAGCCATGAATCACCACTCAAAAGGGAAAATTCCTTTTTCCAACCGAAACCATAATCAGTTATGTTGTAAACTCATTAGTTTAGTTGATCATATTTGGTTTATTTTTTATTTTTCTCCATGTATGTATATGAGTTTCACTTGTCAACATGCATTATATTTTGCTTACTTACAATAAATTATTTGAGTTTGAGAGTTTGAATTTTTTTTTCATCATAATATATTTTTCTCTATTAAGTCCAATCATTTGATAGTTTTTTAAGGGTTTCATAGATTTTGATGTTATCTTTACGAATTTCAACTTTTAATTTGGAGAAACATTCTAGGTATCACTTGGTACCAACAAATTCCGACAGGCCGTTATTTTTTTAGTCGTCAAAACTGTAAGTAGTTTAGTTCGGGAAGGCGAATCCTTACATTTATATCGATGCTTCTACCTAATTTCATAATTTTCTTAAACAGACCGAACTCGAGAGCGGCAGGACCGATTTCGCTGTTATTTGTATTGAAATGTTCGTAAAAGTGAGGGATAGAAAGGGAAAAATCAAAGAATTTCGATAGTTTTATTTTTTGTATATTTTCTTAGTTGATTGTCAATTTGTTTACAGAAATCACAACATGGCAGCCGAAGTTTCAGAAGGATGCAACCTCTTTGCTTGCTTGTCACAGATAAATATTGTCTATGCATCTCACTCGTAATGGAGAAATAGAAAGAGACAAATTATTTAAAACCTTTTTGCTTTGGACTCGTTTTGGACCTACAAACGCTTGGCAAAGCGTGATTGGCATTTCTTTAGTAACTGACTGTTGACCGAGCTCAACGACCTCACACCTGTATCATTCGATGGCTGTATCAAAGTTTCATCTGCGATCTTGGACCTGGAAATACCTGCACCAAAATCACTGCGTATTGTATTTGTTCTATTTTCCTCTCAGAGCTGGGAATTCTAAGCCTTCTTTCATCTTGGCGCTACGTTGAGTACGTTTACCTATAAAGAAGCGATGGCTTGGGAGGGTGCACCTTGATAACGCACCTTGATAACTGTAGAATGGTACCTCCGGGGTGCGCGTGGAAACCCATGCAATCAGTTTTAAATAATCCTAGACTTAAAATGAAAATACCTATAAATTGGTTCCCGGTGCTCCCTGTTCGCGAGGTGTACTGCCCGCAGGGCCACTGGTAGATTACATATTAGATATTGTGCACTGTCTACCCTTTCGTTGTAAATTTTCCTGTCATGCCTTAGTTTGCTGGAAGATGTCTCTTTTTAAGGATAAGCTCGTATCTTTACATATGTTTTCCACTAATGTAACTTATTATATATTAATATCAGTCTGCTCTTTTTTGTGCCATCAATTTCCTTCAACCATTAGAAGTAGAAGAAGGTTATCTTCAAGCTTTTCCGTATTGATTGGCCCTAGTGATAACATGACTTTGAGTGTGTTACAAACTGTAAGTTGGCTCTGCTTCCGGAATGTAACAATCAATATTTTACGCTGTCATGAGTGTGTTACAAACTTTAAATTGGCTCTGCTTCCGAAATGTAACAATCAATATTTTACGCTGTCATTATTTTGTGTTCCACTTTTCTTGCAATGGGTCGATATTCTCGAAGAATCTCGCTGGCACGAAGCTCTCGAGTGCTGTCGGAACAATCTTGGGGCGGGCGGCGTCACCCGAAGATGGAACTTTCGTGGGTACTTGTAGCGATAAAGCTAACGGCAGCGTAAAAGCGGTTCCGCGGTGAAAGTTGTTGAAAATGATGTCCTTGTTAAATGCCTACACAAAATCGCGTCACGCCTTTTTCCAGTACGGAGTGGCAGAGGCACAATTGTGCCCACTTTGAGCCAATTATTCAATAGTACATATTGCGCGACAGGGGGCTAGCCCATCGCCGTAACTATGGAGTAATGAAGGTTTCCTAACGATGTTTTCCATCACCGTTAGAACGTCCATATAATATACTTAGAATAAATTCATTATCTCATTGGTACATGGTCAGGAATCGAACCTGCATCTCCTGAGCGAGAAGCAAGCGTGAAACCCATTAGACCACGGAACTCACACCTTTCTGTTAAAACACTGTTATACAGTTTAGTCATACATATTTTAACTGGTAGTTTTCAGAGTAACTGTGATTTTTACATCTCCGTACAACTCAGCTGACCGCCTGGCTCGAAACGTACGGAGCAGTTAAAATCAAAGTAAGTAAAGTAAGTAAGTAAGTAATGTTTATTTGCACGAATATAGGTGTACATCAGGTGTATAATAATGTAATTTAAAATATGGTTCGCTATACTCTGCCATGCAGCATGCAAATATTAGTTACACGCAAAAAACACAAATTTACATAGATTTACATCAGATGTCAATATTTACTAAACGCGCTAAGGTATTTTTGTTAAATTTATGTCCACAAAATATTATAATGTTACTTAAAACTAGTTATAATGTACATATTATGTCATATTGACGTGTCTTCAATGTAGTCCTGTATTTTATAGTAACATTTTTCGACTAAGAACTGTTTAAGTCTCGCTTTATATATGTGAATATGGTCAATATTCCTAATCGATTTGGGCAATCTATTATACACTTTTGGCGCCATACCATAAATGCCTTTCGAGAATAGAGCTGTGGAGCTAGGAGGAGCACTTAATTTGATGTCTCGTTTACTATACATTGTCTTAAACAAATTCCACTTTACTTTTACAAATACAGCAGTTTCGTAAATGTAGAGAGATGGCAATGTTAAAATTCCTAATGATCTGAAGTGGGGCATACAGCTATCCATTGGTTTCTCTCATCTAATCGGTTTGACAGTGAAAGTTGTTCACAATAATGTCCCTAAAAACCTGCAAATATACGACTTAACCATTCTGTTACTCCCTGTATTCAGTAGCTGGTTTGGGCCTCGGAAACATTAATTTACTTCCTTCAGATGGCTCAAGACGTCTCAAGCATCGCGTAATCGAAAATTAAGATAATAAATAAGACGTTATTAATTTCGAATTTTCGAAATAATGTTATGTAAATCCGAAACACCATTGAAAGGAGTTCAGTGGCTGAATCTGTTGAATTACTTTAGATACCATAGCGTCACGCCTTTTCCCATACTTTGAGCCAATTATTAAATATTCAATTTCGCGTGACAGGAGGCTAGCCCATCGCCGCAGCTCATGAGTAAAGAAGATATCATCACGATGTTTTTCATAACCGTTAGAACGTCCGTATAACGTACTTAAGATAAATTAATTATACCATGGTACGTGGTCAGGATTAGAACCTGCACCTCCTGTGTGAGAAGCAAGCGTGTAACCAATGAGACCACGGAGCTCTTCAGTTGAATTAGTTTAGAGTTTCATAAATTCCATGGTGAGACTTAGAAGGGGTTAAATGACCGCAGAATAAATGGACCAAGCGAAAAAAAGCTTTGTCAGCAGGTTTTACGACGTCGCCGGATGTGTCAGGTGGCTTTGATCACCTTACCCTGAGTTATTTTGTCATGAGCTAAGCATCCTTTGAAGAACCGAATGGCCGAGTCGGCAGTGACCCTGCCTACGAAGGCCAAGGGTCCCGGGTTCGAGTCCCGGTGGGGGCCAATATTTGTTTGATGAGAACGGATGTTTGTACCCTAGTCAGGTTGTTTATCTATCTAAGTACAATATCTATCTATATATGTATGTGCATCGTTGTCTAGTACCCAAGATACAGGGAATCCTAGTTTGGGGCTAGATCAATGTGTGTAAATAGTGTCCAAGGTATTATTTAAAGTAGAGAAGAGGAAAAAAAATAAGTTTACTAAGTTCAACTTCTTTTGGGGGTTCCGTACCCGAAGGGTGCCACACGGGACCCTATTACTAAGCCTCCGCTGTCCGTCCGTCGGTCTGTCTGTCCGTCCATCACCGGGCTCTACCGGATCAACCGAAATAGGTAGAGAGATGGAATTTTCACAGAGGGTGTATATCTATTGCCGCTATAACAACCAACATGAAACATACCGGTTTTTAAGAATTAAGAGAATTACGCATACATGAAGTTAGTTTGGCCATATTGTTTTATTTGTTTGTCGGTGAAAAATGGACTCTCCCGATCTTATCGGAATAGATCTTTAATTGCGGGTATTGAGTTTTGTGTTTAGTATTTTACCATTTACGATAAACAATTGCTCATTCGAATTATAATAAATAATATAAAGTTTTTATTGTAGGTATTTGATTTTATTTCTGTAAATAAGTTAACGATTTCTATCCACTTCCGGTTTTAATGAGCAGAGTTTCGTTAACCTGAGTACATAGTTCAATACTTACATACTACCATAAAACTCTTTTTTCCATGTTTCGTTATACGGCCTTGAATGAATATTTTATTATTAATAGTAGTTTATGTAACTGATACATAATGGAGGGCAATAAAACTCGAGAGTGGGTTTATGAAACGAGCCGGCGGAGTCAAGTTTCATAATAATATAACTCGAGAGTTTTAATGCCTAATTATGTACAGTTACATTGACTAGTTTATCTAAACAAATATCATAAGCTCTCTTTGATGTGTTCAGGAACCGCATTTTCGACCGGTATGGTGGCATTGATAATTGCTCTGCACTTTTTTAGCTTGTTCAGTAGTACCAACTTCACAGACAAACTATGGGCGGCACGCAGGCGGGCGTTGAATGTCTTGTCATAATTTGTTATGTTTGAAATGAGTTTTCACCACGTAGTTTTGTATCGTACTAACATTATGCTGGTTGTAACGTGCGGTTTTTGGACGCAGTAAAGATGGTTGTATGTAGATAACAATTAAACAGGTGTAATCGTACAAAAGACTGTTGTTTTAGGTTTTCCCCGTGTATAATAAGTATGGGACCCGAATAGATGCGACATAACTTCGAACTAAACTAAATTAAATTGAATTATTATAAAAATCAAACAGAAATGTATTTAGATAGGCACCTATATTAAATTAATTGAAATTTAACTTAAATAATTAAATAATATTTGTAATGTAATAATTTAATTGTAATAATTATATCACTCAGAACTTGTTATATACTAATGAACTAATGCTTTGAACTGTATTTTAATGTAAGCTGTGTTTGCCTATAAGTGGACAAGCATCTAATAAGTAAAAAAATATAATAATTAAGTAAATATGTATTGTCCGTTGGCGGACCTGAACCAATAAAATAAAATAAATAAAATAAATAAAGACGTGCTAAAAATGAGAAGTTTGCTGACAAAACCGGTCAAGGGCGAGGTTTTGTCAGCAAACTTCTCATTAGTTGTGAACGGGGGGTTGGGTCTTATATAAGACACATTGACATTTGAAGATTGGAGTACTTAGGTGGTTAGGGGGGGTCCTTAGCTATCCTCTGATACCATTTTCTGATTTAGGAAACATCATTTTAGCACTTTAATTATAAAATATGTTTACGCGATTTTTACAACTTGGCCAATCTCGGAACGACAAGTGTCAAACACAAAAGCTCCAACGTTGGATATTATTACATGATTTTAGTACAAATTACAAGATTTTGTTGTAATGGTAGAAATTTGCGTCAGCAATTTTGTATTTTCTGACATAATGACTTGCTCATTTCATTCCGATTCCTTCCGTGTTTCGTGAATGTTCTGTTGCGCTCTCGTTTTATCCGTGATTCTCTGGATGACTTTGGCTTTGTTTACTTACTAACTACTTTATGGAGTTTATCAGAACCAAATTGGTTGCTTTAGGTCACTTCGTGTTTAAAAACTAAAGATAGGTTTGTTAGGTTCACACGTTACAGCAGACCCGGGAGCCGGAGCGAAGCGGAGCGGAGCGAGGCGACCCCCTACTCTTGACAACCCCTCCTCAAACCCCTCTCCTCCTCCAACTCCCCCGAAATCCAAAAAATCTAGGCATTTTCTTCAATCTTTGGACCTCCATAACATAAAAACTAGTGGTTTCCTAAAAGGGGGGGGGTAGGTGGGGGGACTTCCCCTCCCCCACCCCTCCCCCCCTCCACGCCTCCCTCCCCCAAATTCAATGTGTCTTATACAAGTACTTACCCTGAACGGGGCCTCTCGATAGACGAGCTATCGAGTTACGGTCCGAAATGCGCCAACTAATACGCCCTGATCCGCGCCACTGTATGAAAGGCTTCTGATAAATTGGATGATTCCCGCTCTCAGGACTATAGGGTTCCGCGAGTTGTTCAACGGATCCACTCGAGCAGGCAGCTCTATTAATACTATTTCAGTAGTTTTCGATAAATAATAAATTAATATCACAGGAAATTCTTACACAAATCGAACTAGGCCCAGAGTGAGCTCAGCAGGGTTTCTGTTATGGGTACTAGACGACGATATATTGAATAGAGATAACTACTTATATAAATATAAAGAAAACAGCCAAAACTAAGAAAAAAATATTGGCTTATGTTTAAACGATGACCAAAAACGAATCCTATTTTACTACCAATAAATTCAAAATGACTGTGCCAGAATGGATAAATGTTCACCAAATTGTGTTTGGATAAATAATCACCAAACTTCTTTTTATGTTTTATGTACTTAAGTTTATGTTTTAAGTATTTTTTGTTGTTCTTACATGTTCAACCTAACACGAAGGATAAAGGGGGCTTCGCTTCGCTCACCCCCTTTACCCTTCACCTAAGCCACCGCAGTATTTTGCCCTGATATTTTTTGTAACTTTTGGCGTTTATTAATCCATTTTGTGTAGGAAAAAAATATTTAGGTGATCATTATATTTGTTGCCAAAAATATTCATGCTCATCACACAAATATTTGCCTTTACCGGGATTCGAAGCAAGGACTGTCAGCTTCGTCGGCAGGGTCGCTATCCGCTAGGCCGAGCCAGTCGTCACAAATTGTCCAATCACAACACGAATATTTGACGCGATTTATTTGATTTTTTATCCACTCGCCTGGTGATTGATTGTTTTTTGAATATTGATTATTTTTCATAGGTTTTAAAGAAACAAGGAACTTGTGTGCCAATTTTCGACCTTTACACTCGACAAAGACGACCCGAATGGCCGAGTCGGCAGTGACCCTGCCTACGAAGCCGAGGGTCCCGGGTTCGAGTCCCGGTGGGGGCAAATATTTGTTTGATAAGAACGGATGTTTGTACCCTAGTCTTGGTTGTTTATCTATCTAAGTATAATATTTGTCTATATAAGTATGTGTATCGTTGTCTAGTACCCAAGATACAGGGAATCCTAGTTTGGGGCTAGATCAATGTGTGTAAATAGTGTCCAAGGTATGATTATTATTATAAAGGCATTGTTGGCCAACCTAGAAACTGGACGCTTCGCTCGCTCGTTCAGTAATAACAATACACACAATCTCACCACCACTTTTACAGAAAAGGACACAAAATACACAAATCTCTCCATTGAAATTAAAACTTATCGGCAAGCTCAAACGGTCAAAACTACCCTAAATCGTTTCATCCACAGGAGTCATTCCTTACACATTACACACTAGCCTCAAAACACTCAATATACCCAGATCCACATATATCCTTCTCCGAAAAGCGACCATACTGAATACCTGCAGAATAGAGAAGCTGCAGTGAAGATATTTATCATATTTAATAATATTTTGAGACCTAAAAGCATAAAAATACGCATATAAATTAACGCAAAACGGAACGTGTTTAAAAAAAACCTATCAGCGGAAGTCTCCCTTCCTTTTCCAGGCAAAAGACGGAGAAGAGATTGACGCCTAGCTCTGTCTCTTACACACAAATGTCACAATTGTATTCAGGACGTCACTTCCTCTGTTACTGATTTTCACTGCCAAAAAGGATCAACAAAAACTCTTTTTATTTGTAAATATTAAAAAAAAGTCCTTAAGTTTATGTTTTATGCATTTTTTGTTGTTCTTACATGTTTAAACTAACACAAAATATAAAGGGGGTGAGCGAATTAGCTATCGCAGCATTTTGCCTTGATATTTGCTGTGCAAATCAGTATTTTGATGTGCCGTTTAATATTTCTCATTGATAATTTTACTGTTGAATACATGATTTTCAATTTCAATGTCAATTTCTCTCATTGGTACACAGTCCGCACCGAGATTCTAACCCGCGACTCATGCACGACAGTATGCCAACTTATCGACGATATTATAGCATAGCCCAAGTCCACAAAAGATTTCCTCTAAAACTTTTCAGATAACAAAGTTGGATCGCGAGGAGACAGACACTTGACTGACACTGACAGCCTAGCCGTTAGAAAGTTAAATTCGATTTTGTGTGACTCTAAGGAGTTCGGAGGTTCAATTTGATTTTGTGTGAAGCTAAGGAACCCGGCAGCGAAAGTCCGACACGCACTTGGCCTGGTTTTATTCCCTGTTGTGATTGAGGGTGGGTGTGAGAGAAGTTTGATATTATTTTATTATCATCTTTTATGAGAGATACTTTGATACGGAGGGTTTTTAGGGCTTCGTACCTGAAGGTTGTCTACGCGGCGTGATCGTATGTTTGAACGTTTGCCACTTGACATTTTCACAAAATGTGTCTGCTATAACGAAAAATACTTGTCATCAAAGTTTTTTTTAGAGGCAAAAATAATGCACTTTCACAAGTCAGAAACATGGAGAAAACTAAAAAATATCAATAAAAAATTAAATATGATCAAATAAACTAATGAGTGATTATGGTTTGAGTTTGAAAAAGGAAATTTCCCTTTCGAGTGGTGATTCATGGCTGAATCTCGCACAGGACAAGGAAACTCCGTTAACTCTACCAGTGCTTCGGAAATATACGCCCGTCAGAGAAGGATGTCATATATTCTTTTACAGTGTAAACTGTAAAAAATCATCTAATCTAATGACAATATTATTACATCGTATCTAAAAGTGCCGATATATATCAAAATTTCAAATTTACAAAAAAAAAACAAGAACAAACAAAAGCTGTGATTAATGTAACTATTGAGAAACCAGACAGGACCAGTCCCCCCAAGCAGCACCCGTTCACGAGTATGACTTGTGCACCAGCCATCACCTCCCTCGCCATATTTGAGGGAGAGGAGCAACCCGCTGCACTCAGCCGCCGCAAGCAAAGACATTTTAGTGAGCATGACCATTAACACGGACCATTTAATCTTAATCTTCTGTATCTGTAAAAACATCTGTGTTTGTAAAAATTCTAATAAACAATATATTGTAGGAAAATGTCGCTGTCGCTTCTCCAGCGAAATCTCTATGTAGCCAAAAAAGGTTACTTCAAATCTGATAAAGGGGATTTGGACATCACACGTACAGATAGGTATAAAACCTAACTTGTAATGTTGTCCTATAGACATACGAATACTTTTTGTGGATTTAAAAATAATACCCTGTATTAGACTCGGTTTATTTTAAAAACATTATCGGATGTTCAGTGTTTCGGATAACACGTTAAGCTGTAGGTCCCGGCTACTATCACTAGTTGGTAGGAGTAGTCGTAAAACCCATCCACCAACACGCACTGAGCCAGCTTGTTTGAGTATGGCTCTACCTTACTCGTATCCGTTCCCGTAAAGGCCTCTGGGGACATGTATGGGCGGCATTAATTTTTATTATATTTCTGATGTGACGCCAGAATTTGATGAGGTCATGATGTTTAAAAAAAGGATTATCCAACTTAAGTGTTCCATTTTTAGGGTTCCGTACCCAACGGGTAAGAACGGAACCCTATTACTAAGACTTCGCTGTCCGTCCGTCTGTCACCAGGCTGTATCTCAAGAACCTAGCTAGCTAGAGAGTTGAAATTTTCACAGATTATGTATATCTGTTGCCGCTATAACAACAAATACTAAAAAACAGGATAAAAGAAATATTTAAGGGGGCTCCCATACAACAATTCTTTCAATACCACATACAAACTTATGGATGCACATGGTTACGTACATGGAGTGTGAAAGTAACCGCACCAATAACTTTGTAAACAATATTTTGCTGTGTAAAATCCAAACTATTCACTCCACACCATCGCTTCCATTGAACGGTGGTACGGAACCTTTCGTGCGCGATTCAGACTCGCACTTGACCGGTTTTTCTTATCGGAATACTTCAGCCGAGGCAATTGAAGGTCAACTTTGTCAATTAGAAGAAATTTTTTGTTAGTTTTCGTTTTTACGTGCATTTTTTCTACTGCCAGTAAAGAAATCAAAAACTCAGTACAAATCTTACTTTTGAACTTAAAATGATCTCTTAGACGAAGATGACCTTAAATTGTCCTGATTTGATCGTTATATTATTATGTAGCTCATTGATGTCCACAACGAGTGGCAAGAGATGATACGACTAAAATTGAGCCATACTCCACCACGCTGGCTCAGTGCGGGTTGGTGTAGGGGTGTCGGGCTTGTGGCCAACCCGACTGTTAGAAGTTACCAGCCTGCCATATTAGGGCCTCTGACACAGCTTCACGACTCTACCATCAGCAGTGATAGTGGAGTTTACACTACTTTATTTGGATGGATGTTTTAAAACACACCAACTTAAATACCTTCCGGCTCACAATGCTGTAGACTTGTGAGCGATTACGTCTGAAGTGAAATACCAGACCGGGCATCAATTCACGAAAGTTTTGTAGTTTATTTATCGTGCATAATAATATCATGGAAAAACGTCGCAGTAGCACCGTAAGCATTAGAGTCACTTGCACTGTTCGACTTGGTCCGACCTTCAATAAATATTGCGATAGGGATCTCAGGTTATAACCATTTTCCCTGCCTACCCTCCTTGGGTATGGCCGTAATGGAGCGGGAGGTCGGCTCTGGACGAAGGCTTTTATTTTTGACTAGACGCCCGCTTCGTATCACCTAAGATTCGTCGTAAATTTTCGGGATTTTCCTATTTTCCTAAACCAACCCTATACTTTTTAACACGCTTTTATTGGGTTCACCTGTAACGTTTATCTACACACGTATCATAAACCCTCTTTACTGCGTCCAAAAACCGTACGTTAGGAACAACATAATGTTTTGCTTCTTGGTAAAAACTCATTTCTTATCTGAATATGATTTCTTATCTGACTCATTTCTTATCTGAATACATTATGATCATAATGTTTCAATTTGCGACAAATTATGACATTCTGGAAGCCGACGCCCGCCTGCGTGCCACCCCTAGTTTGTCTGTGAAGTTGGTACTACTTGTTTCCTGAGCTTATGATATGTGTGTAGATAAACTAGTGTATGTAACTGTACATAATTAGGCATTAAAACTCTCGAGTGATATTATAATGAAACTCGCCTCAAGCTCATTTCATAAACCCACTCTCAAGTTTTAATGCCCTCCATTATGTATCATTCACTTATACTACAATTTATGTGCTGTAACTAAGAAAGTAAGTAAATATGTAAACAAATATTGCAAGTTGACCCACTTCCCGATTTCCGATTGAGCTAAAATCTAGAATAAGTATGTAAGTTGTGTGACAATGCAATATTATGATACCATCGAGCTGATCTGAAGATGGAGCCGGATGCTGGTCACAGGAACTCTGTAGTAAAATAACTCAATCCTACCGAGTTTGGGCTCTTTAGAATCGTCTCGCTGAGGAGTTGATGGATTGGTGAGGGTATCGAGCTGGTCTGATGATGGGACCTGAAGGTGGATAGTGGAACTCTTCAATGGCTACTAGTAAACTCCTCGAGTTTGGAGTCGATTGATTTGTTTTAACGTGAAAAATACATGCGCATTTTTTTGTTTTTGTAAGTACCGAATTATTTCTCAAATCGGTATTCATTTTCGAATTTTGCAAGACTAACTATTGCTGCGGCGATAGGCTGGTCCCCATCATCGCAAAAATGGATTAAACGTGAGTGCAAATTGGTCTGTGGCATCCCGTATTGGAAAACTCGTGACGCTGTACAGGGTGACATTTAATAAGCCGACCAAATTTTGGAGACTAATAGTTAATAGTATCCGTTGTAATGAAATTTTTCCCCTAGAAACCTATGGTCACATATGAATTAACCTCGAGTCAAAAAGTCACCCTGTATATTTACAACATAAACATAGCGTCACGCCTTTTCCCATATGGGGTGGCAGAGGCACAATTGTGCCCACTTTGAGCCAGTTATTGAATACTCCATTTTGCGTGATAGGAGGCTTGCCAATCGCCGCAGCTATGGAGTAATGAAGGCTTCCTCGCAATGTTTTCCATCACCGTTAGAACGCCCGTTTATTGTACTTAAGATAAGTTCAACGGTTACACAAACAAATAAGCAAGTAAGTAGGAGCTAGATGGCATTAAATTAATCTAACAAGAATCAAGAACTGGTAGTAATAAACACAAAATAACCTAACTTATGTACAAATATTAAATTAAATAAAAAATATCTCTCAGATCGCCGCCGTCGGGAGGCGGAGTGCCCAACACGCTAAGTTATATAATGTTATGATAAGTTAATTATCTCATTGGTACATGGTCAGGAATCCAACTTGCATATTGCATGCAGTTTGCTAGTTACAGATATATACTCTGTTAGTTGCCTATTACTAACTACTAAATAATTAACTTAGATAGGTACTAGCTATTTTAATTTATCAGCTATATTGTGCATGCCAGAATTATTTGTTTTTAACTTCATTTAAATTTATAATTATAAGATAACTTTAAAGTACATTTATCGAAAGAGACTAGTCCCCACGACACAGGTTATCCTAGTGTGGGGCCAAGAGACACTGTGAAAAGTTGTAAGCTTATTTATTAATAAATGATTTTTATTTTTATTATTATTTTTATTATTATTATTATATCCTGTGTGAGAAGCAAGCGTGAATCCCATTAGACCACGGAGATCTATCTAACCTGTATATTTAAAAAATACAAAAAGCATATGTTATGCAAATATTTGGCAAACCTCATCTCTTTAATCAAAATTAATAATCTCCTTCCAAGTTATATCAGAAAAGTAAATCAGTTAAACAAAACATACGAATTCCGAGTAGACAGTGTAATGGCGACTCTCTTTGTTCTGGAATAGGTTTAATTATATTCTGTCACCTGATGCTGATACTGTGGCAGATAATTCAGTTAGCAGCGTCCCGAGCACGTACAGTTACGCAACGAATATGTAAGCGAATAGACATCCTTTTTAGGGATCCGTAGAGAAACAAGGAACCCTTATTGTTTCGTCCGTCAAGTCTGTCTGTCCGACGGTATGTCACAGCAGCTTTATTCCAAAACTATCAGGACTACACAGTTGAAAGTTGGTATGTAGATGTGTTCTGTGAACCGCTTTATGATTTTTATACAAAAAAATAAAAAATGAAAAATTAAGGGGGGCTCCCCAAACATGAAACTGAAACAAAAGAAAACATTAAAGCTATATGTGTGGGGTGTTTATAGATAGGTTTTTATAAATGACGTAGAGATTTGAACAACCATTTTTCCTCAAAGTAAATCGTTAATGAGACAGACCCTTCCAAAGTGAAAAAAAAATGTGTCCCCTCTTACTTTTAAAGTAAGAAAGCGAAAAATCTTAAAAAAATATATGTTGTGTATCTCAATATACACTTTCAAAGAAAATTGGTTTGAAAAAAGTAAAATAAGAGGTTTTTAAGCTATAAAACTTTTATTAAAAACCGCAAATATAACTTTGTCATTCATGCAAACACTATGAAAAACAAAGTAATTATTTGCTTAGAATGATTCTCAAAATGAATTAGAATGATAGTGATATTTTGGTTAAGTGTATCAGGTGAATGTGAAGTGAGTACCTTCCTTATTTATTTATTCTTACTTATATTCTATATTTATGACGGAACCCCTCAATGTCCGAAGTCCGGCACGCACTTGGCCGGTTTTTTCTTGTGTGTGTTGAAAAATATTACATGTCAACGAAAAAATTTTAACGAAATAAATTTTAAACTAAATAATTGTATCGTCATGGCATAATAAAGCAAGGTTTCTCCTCCAGAGGTGGTCAAAGGGAGAGAGATTTTTATTTTGATCTCTATACTCTAATAGCGGATAACACAGTAAGCCCTTACAATTTCAAGAGATTATATGGGGCATTATTATGAGCATGGGAAGTAAAAGATCTTTATCTTTTACTTCCCATGCTCATAATGACATACTACGGGTCACTGCGAACCTAGCATGAACACACAAATATACTAGAGTATTGATAGCATTCTCCATAGTTCTGCATTATTGAATAGTAATTAATTGACCGAGCGAGCGAAGCGAGCGAAGGGCTCCATTTCGACAAGATAGGAGGCCTAATTGCTTTCGTCTGTCTCTATGTGTGTCTGTTAGTTCCGGTCTAGGGGCCACAGTTTTCAAGCGATCCTCACAAAACTTGGCACACGTTTTCCTTGAATGTTTTTTTTTGTCGAGAGCTTTTCTCGATTTTTCTTTTTTTTTCGGGGGGGGGGCTTATGACGTCATTAATTTTTTGTATAGGATTTTTTATTTATTTTTCTGAAACCTATCGTGTGGGGTATCAAATTAAAAAGCATCATGAGCCTGTGCTAAAAATATACTAAACCATTACCTTTCGGCCGCCTGCTCTCTAAAAATCCAAGAAATCTTTTCAAAACATACCAAGTTTGGACTCCTCGCAGTAGGAGACTTCCTCGAAGAGGATCTAAACAGACCATGAGAGTGAGTGACATAACTATTTTCGTGAAAAGTCAATAGATTGTATTTTAAATTTCAAAATGTAGTTTACAAAGTTATTGGTGCGGCTACTTTACTACTTGATTTTGATTGAATCTAAAATACTCACCTATAAATTGGTTCACAGTCCCCCCTGTTAGCGAGGTCTACTGCCCACAGGGCAACTAGTAATAGTTCCGTAAAAACTACACTTAAAATCGAGTGTTGGAAACAATATTCGGAACGCACCTTATTGTCTATGATCTATTGAAAATGTCACTTGCACAGAATGAGATTCTAACCTCAAAACCGATGAATATGGCCGCGCGGTGGGCGCGATGTTTTTTAGGGTTCCGTACCCAAAGGGTAAAAACGGGGCCCTGTTACTAAGACTCCGCTATCCGTCTGTCTGTCTGTCTGCCCGTCTCTCTGTATCTCATGAACCGTGACAGTTTGACAGATGAAATTTTCACAGATGATGTATTTCTGTTGCCGCTATAACAACAAATGCTAATAAATAGAATAAAATAAATATTTAAGGGGGCTCCCATTAAAGAGTTATTTAAGAGTTTGCTGGAAGATATCTCTTTTTAGAGATAAAATAGCCTTTTTACATAATGTGGGTAATAAAGATAAGTAAGTTAATAATGTCCAGCACCTCCCATAATCAAATAAACTCAGAATGTTTATAGGTACATTAAAAAAAATACTAAATATCTCGGTTTTACCGCTTTTCTCTTTTTGAAAAATATATAAACATGACTGGCAAAACTAGTATAAATTATTTAATAAAAATATAATATGAAAAATTGGCCAAATGCGAGTGGGACTCCCCGTGAAGGGTTCCGTTGTAGCAAGTAATTATGTGACTGGATGTTTGTGTTGTAACTTTATTTTTCATAGTGTTTGTATGAATGACAAAGTTATCTTTGTTTTTTTTAATAGATATTTTATATCTTAAAAACTGCTTATTTTATTTTTTGTTCAAACCAATTTTGGTTGAAACTGTGTATTGAGATACACAGCATATATTTTTTGTAGATTTTTCACTCTCTAACTTTAAAAGTTAGAAGGGGGGACACACATTTTTCCACTTTAGAAGAGTCTGTCTCTTTAACGATTTACTTTGAGTAAAAATGGTTTCAGAAACCTCAACGTGATTTTAAAAGAACTATTTATAGAAACCATATAAGTAGGTAATAACCATATAGGAAACCACACACATATAGGTTTGATGAAAAATATATTTTTTGGTTTCAGTTCCATGAATAGGGAGCCCCCTTTATTATTTTAAATTTTAAATGATTGCATAAAAATAGTAAAGTGATTTACATAATATATCTACATACCAAGTTTCAACAGAGTAGTCTTAATAGTTTCTGCATAAAGTTGCTGTGACATACGGCAGACGGTCGGATGGACAGACGGACAGACAGACTTGACGAAACTGTAAGGGTTCCTTGTTTCTCTACGCAACCCTAAAAATATCTTTAACATGATTTCAATATTTTTTTATTTATTTTTGACAAGCTCTCTAGAGTCTGCCGCACGGAATTAATGTGATTGTTTCAGCCCACTACGAGAGGGCAATCAAGATACCTCTAACGATACGTCACAAATTCTGATAAATAATTGAAATGAAATGATGAAATGAAATGAAATGATGAAATGAAATGAAATGATGAAATGAAATGAAATGATGTTTATTTGCTTGAAATGTGGTACAATATATGGTGGTATATGTAAAAAATGTAAAAATGCTCAGCACATTTCACCTGTCCAGGTATGCAATTTTTTTACCTAAATCTAAAATATGTCTTAATATTTGGTTGACTGTGAGCAAAACATGCCATTTCAAATATGTAGAGACTTGGCAACGACAAGATTTTAAGTTTAATGAAGAGAAGTTAAATCTCCCGAAATCTCACCAGGGAGAGGGAGTGCCAAAATTACCTCAAATAATATATGGACTATCCTAGACGGAATGTGATTTTTGGCCATCTGTCAGTAAATAGTAAAATACATCATGCACATGTCGCAGTTAGATGGTTAAATCAGACACATAACTAACTCTCTAGACCGTTAATTAAATACCGACGTTTAACCAAGTCACTAAAATTCCGTCAGACAAGTGAGTGAACGCAACGTTTAACGAGTTGTCTAAACGTTCCTAGGCAACAAGACATAATCAATATAAATATTTTTTATGGGTACTTAAGTTTATGTTTTAAGTATTTTTTGTTGTTCTTACATGTTCAACCTAACACGAAGGATAAAGAGGGCTTCGCTTCGCTTACCCCCTTTACCCTACACCTAAGCTACCGCTATGTTTTTCCCTGATATAAGAGCGCAAATCAGCTGTTGTCGTGACGCCATCTTGTTTTCCAACACGCCGTCTTTTGGTAAGACAGATTGGTAAACGTTTTCGACGATGCTTTATTGAAATCAAAATGCTAGTGACTTGAAGAAAATCCTCTGTTATTAAATATAGGGGTTGAAAATAGTCTGCATCTTGTAAATATTTTAGTAATATGAAACGGAAAACAAGGGCAAAGTGGAGGAAAGTCAATAGAATTTAACTATTTGTACCCTCTTCCGTACGTCTTGTGTTCCCGCGGGGCACGCGAGCGAATAGGCAAATAACGCACGACCTTGACGAAGCCCTGCTACCACATGTACTGATCGAATACTGGAGACAAAAATATGCTATAAAACCTAAAATATATAAAATCTGGTAATACGGACCAAAGTAAAAAAATAAGTCGACAGTTTTCAGATATAATTTGATATCACTTATTATTATCCATCTCGTAACTTTTTAATTATTTCTCTCTCACTCACCACAAACAACCAACAACCACACACCCCACATAACAAACACAAATACACACAACCACACAGCACATGCATACACAACACGCAAGTTTAAAGATTTAAAGATTTAAAGATTTATTGGCATTAACGGCTTTACAGCCTAAAGACCAAAACATGTGAGCTTAACACTTAACAGTGACATATTACAGATAAATATAGTAGAGATTACTGAAATACGAACAAGTAGATAAAAAAAGAAGACAGACACAATACCTAATAAATTATTACACAACTCACACACGACTATTTAAAAACAAGTAAAAAGTTTTTAAATATATCGGCAGCGGCATACTAAAAACAGCCCATGCCATTTCCTATTAACCTTCGTTATAGTTTTACATATAGTATATTTAATTCTTTATCTACACACGTATCATAAACCCTCTTTACTGCGTTCAAAAACCGCACGGTACGATCAGCATTATGTTAAACTACTTGGTAAAAACTCGTTTCGTATCTGGAAAACTACACATAATGGCATTCAAATTTCGAACGCCGACGCCCACCCGCGTGCCGTCCCTAGTTTGTCTGTGAAGTTGGTACTGACATTCAAATTTCGAACGCCGACGCCCGCCTGCGTGAAGTTGGTACTAAAGAACAAGCTTAACAATTGCAGAATCACAATGCCGGTCAAACATGCGGTTCCTGAACACATCAAAGAGAGCTTATGATATGTGTGAAGATAAACTAGTGTATGTAACTGTACATAATTAGGCATTAAAACTCTCGAGTTTTAATGCCCTCCATTATGTAGCAGTCACATAAACTACTATTAATAAACATTTTCTGCATGCCACTTACCATACGTTTAATCCAAAATAATAAAAGTACGTATTGTGCTGTGGACTTTGTGACAATTATATAAACAACATTACATAACATAGCGTCACGCCTTTTCCCATACGGGGTGGCATTGGCACAATTGTGACCACTTTGAGCCAGTCAATACTCCATTTTGCGTGGCAGGGGGCTAGACCATCGCCGCAGCTATGGTGCAATGAAGGTTTTCTCACGCTGTTTTCCATCACCGTTAGAACGTCCATATAATGTACTTAAGATAAATGAATTATTACGGCATATGGTCAGGAATCGTACCTGCATCTCCTGTGTGAGAAGCAAGCGTGAAACCAACTACGGAGCTCAGTAAATAAACAAATAAAAAAAAAACTGTATTTTGGTTACGAAGTAAAATGAGCATATAAAGGTAATCTCCAAGAGCTATTGACCTTATAAAAGCTATGTAAATGTATTTTAATTTTAATTTGGATCAGCTAGTCTTGAAAGGTTTTTTATTTCAACTCTAGAACCCTAAAATTTATCAAAATGGAGAATGTATTAGCATTTACCACATATCTGTGGCATTTACAGAACTTGTATTAACCGTAAAGCAATCTTAAAGAGGTTGTATAATTTGCTTTAAGCCAGGTAGCAGAAGACTAAAGACAACAATCAAGGTCTTTTGTAATACAAAAAGTCTTTAACTATCGAGGACGTTCAAAATTTATCAAAACGTATTCATAAAAATGAGCTGCCACACTAGTTTTATAACACTGTTTCGGGAGGTATAATATCAGCGGAACATGAAAACAACCCTATCAAAATAGTTTTGATAGAAGTATCAGACATTTTATTAGAAACGTCATATTTTCGGCAACTGTTACTTATTTTGGCATGGTTGTGCCACGACTCTGGCATATATATATATTTATCAAGACTTTAGCAATAACAAAAGGAAGAACATCTTTCTCCAAAAAATATTTATAGCTGCTGCAAGTATAATCCGTATATAAGCCTTATAACTTGCTATTGTGAAATCTGTATTCTCAGCAAATGCACTTATAAAGCTGTTATAAGGCCGCCCGTGGCCCGCCCGCCCGTGGCCCGCCGAATGCGACCGTTGATGGAGACGGATTTATACTGGTCCAAAACAGGAAACGCCGCTCCAGACGCAGCCGCAATCAGCGCGGCACCGCCCCCGCCGCCGAGTGCAGCCTCAAAGCTGCCGCTCCCACGACGCAGATATACCTTTCCAGGCTCGACGTGAATATGACCAAAGAGGACATTGAGCGTCACATCCAGGAAAGGATAAAGAAAGTCCAGGTTCCGCCGTGCAGTCAGAAGACGATGACGCTGCAGATAAGTCCTTTTCCTCCACTAAAATTTTAAATAGTGATGGTGAAATTATGTAAGTAGGTTGATTAATTTGTTTTGTGCATTTTTTATGTAAAATTCAAACGCTGACAATGAGTAAAAATTTAAATTGAACTAGTAATTAATCGAAACTGTAGATTTATTTTTACACCATAACTTTAACTTTTTCTTAAGTAATTTTGCTGTTTGTTTCGTTAATATACAAATAAATATATAAATAAAATAAATAAAAAACCGGTCAAGTGCGAGTCAAACTCGCGCACGGAGGGTTCCGTGCCTCCCGTACAATGGTAGGGATGGTATGGAGTGAATGGTTTGGATTTTACATAGCAAAATTTTGTTAACAAAGTTATTGGTGCGGCTACTTTCAAACTACATGTACGTAATCAGAGGCATTCATAAGTTCGTATGTGTTGTTGAAAGAGATGTTCTATGGGAACCTCTGAAATATTTATTTTATTCTGTTTTTTAGTATTTGGCTGTTATAGCGGCAACAGAAATACAGCATCTGTGAAAATTTCAACTGTCTAACTATTACTGTCAATGTGAGATACAGCCTGGTGACACTCAGACGGACAGACGGACAGCGGGTTCTTAGTAATAGGGTCCCGTTTTACCCTTTGGGTACGGAACTCTAAAGAAGATCGTTTTACAAGGGAACATACGGCTACCACACAAAAACTGTATTGATATTAACACTATTATTACATATTATTATTTATTACTTACTATTATGTTATATACCTATGTATGTTTTAATGGTTGTACCACGCCGCAGTCTGTGACGCTCGCGTGGCAACACTTGGCGATGAATAAATAATGACATAGACACACCACGACCGTCAATCTCGTTCGATCGATTGTGTGAATGAATAATTACATTAATTTATTTTCTTCCACGTGTGTTCACATGCTTCCATTTGTGTGCAGTATATATCAATCAATCAATCAATCAATCAAATCTCTTTATTACCATAGATATTTACATATATTTAGCAATCGTCAGTTTTTGCCAATTCTTTACATAAGACCACTGTGTGAGAAGAGAAGGGCGTAGAAACTCCCACAGATAGATGTTTAGATCTCTTTTAAAAATTGCTTGCGCTTAACTAATACAAATATTACAATATGAATTATTATAATTAATAAGCAGGAATAAATATTTACAAAATTAATAACAGGAAGGTCTGTGTTGAGCCAGATTAACCCCATACAGTCCCGTCATTTAAGTTATCTTGAACATCATAATATTACATTTTCGACAGAGTCGCTCTAATGTGCTTTTGGTGCAGGCCCCGGTGACTGGTTAAGATGAACTCCAGAGGTAGGTGTAGAAAGTATATTGAACATACCAAAAAAAGTTCATACAGAAATCACAGTAGGATAATCCGCACAGTATAAAAGAAGGCGTGAAATATAAGAGATCACACAACGCGAGTAAACATTAGCGATGGTAAAAACTCAGAGCATATCAACACATGTCACACGACAAGACAAGAAGCCGCTGTTGATCGGTTGCCCATGGTTACAGGTCATCGCTTGCCGCTGCGGCGCTTGCCCGCGGCATAGAGAGGTTGCTATGACGACCACACATCTCGATAACAGAGGGCCCCATTCTGACGAACCTTGGCGGATATAACAGAATCGGAATGATGACGTATGCGATGATAAATGAGATGATGATTAGCAGATAAATACGTAGATATAATAGCAGTGGTCGCCACATCACTCCCCTTTGGAGACCGTTCGCTATGGACGGAAGTAGTGGGGGAAATGTATTCGCGCCCGTACTGAGTCGTTCTGACTGGTGTTCTGAGCGTGCTCTCAGCACTGTTGGATGCAGGAGCAGGAGATGTTTGCGCCGCAAGTCGTCGGAGCTGAATATATCGTTTTTGTAGGCATGTCTGTGCCGTCGAGTATCTAAGCCGGCTTGATGCGGTCGTTCGATACCGTCGTCGGCTTGCCTTTCACGAGTAGCTTGAACGTCTTATCGCTTCTCTCCAATACTGGGTAAGGTCGCGAGCTGTAGACTACCGAGCAGGACGTCATCACGTAGGAAGACGCTTTTGCTAAGTCCTTGTATATAAAGATTTATTTCTTCGCGTGTCTCGACGACGGAGTAGGCTTGAGGTTCTGCGCGAATGAACGTAGTCTTGCTGTCATGTCAGTGACGTCCGTTGTACCGGTTGAGCCGGGGTCGAAGAACTCCCCGGGCAATCTGAGTGTCTGGCCGTAGACGAGCTCGGCCGAGGAAACTCTAAGATCTTCTTTGAACGCGCACCGAATTCCTAGCAGGACAAGTGGCAACTACTCTGATCGTTTGCATGGCAGACTATGACGGCTATCAGTTGTCTATGAAACCGCTCGAGTAGGCCATCGCAGGCAGGAAACACAAGCGCACGACTGCATACCAGTCGTGCGCTTGTGTTTGAATCCCGATATTTTGGAAAGATGCTGGAACAGGACGTATTCGATTTGGCGTCCTTGATCGGTCACTATCTCCTCTGGGCATCCGAATCGAGATATCCAACCCATCCGCAGGGCTAGGGCAACTGTTGTTGCCGTCATGTCCACAATTGGTATGTCTTCTAGCCACTTGTTCTAGCGATCCACGGCGGTCAGGCAGTATTTAAAGCCTCTCGACACAGGAAGGGGTTCTATCAAGTCAATGTGAACGTAGGTGAAACGTGCACGTGGGAGGTTGTATTTTCCCAGCGGTTCTGAAACATGTCAATTGACCTTGGAACGCTGATAGGCTAGGCAGGCGCGCGACCCCTCTATGCAGTCCTTTCTAATGCCAGGCCAGACTTAGCGTTCAGCCACAAGCTTCGCACTTCCTTAAGCCCTGGGTGACTCAATCAAGCAATTGTAGGGTGTTGAAGAATTGCCTCCGTTTCATCTTGGGGACATAGGGCCTCTTCACCTGGGTGCTGACGTCGCAGTACATTGAAGCGCTGGAGCCAGGTATCGCAAACTCCTACAATTTCAGGGAATTATCCCCCGAAAGCAGCTGTTGTAGCTCTGGATCTAGGTCAACAAAATCGATTGGGCGCTCCAGCTCCTCGATCCTTGACAGTGTATCGACCACGACATTGTCCTTTCCTGGAATGTGTTGGATGTCAGACGTAAACTGGGC
Source organism: Argyresthia goedartella (assembly GCA_949825045.1). NCBI lineage: Eukaryota > Metazoa > Arthropoda > Insecta > Lepidoptera > Argyresthiidae > Argyresthia > Argyresthia goedartella. Next base: position 1,044,083 of record OX463811.1, on the reverse strand, counting down.
TACCAAGTCTAGGTGTCTGAAATGTCGCGGCGAGCAATTTTCTTTACGTGAAGTGAAAGCGTAGCAAAGCGGTTTGTGGTCTGTGTATAGAACAAAATCTCTAGCCTTAACCCTGTAGAAACAAGGAACCCTTATAGTTTCGTCAAGTCTGTCTGCACGTCCGTCCGGCCGTATGTCACAGCAACTTTACGCAGAAACTATTAAGACTACACAGTTGAAATTTTATAAGTCGTAGTAGTATTCTGTGAACCGGTTTACGATTTTTATACAAAAATTAAAATTAAAATACCCATGGGGTTTGTATTGTAACTTTGTTTTCATAGTGGTTTCAGTTCCATGTGTGCTCCCTACACATTCCCCATTTAATTATTTTAATTTTTCAATTTTTATATAAAAATCGTAACAAACAAATCTCATCAAAATTAATTACGAAAGTGCGTTACGAAATCATATTAAAAGTGATAGTAAAGGACCACACATAACCTCACCTGTCAGTACATACCACTGAACAACATCACCCAGGAACAAGAAACACCAAAATCCCACATTTCTGCGTCGGACAAAACTTAAACATAGCTACTATATAAGATAACAACGGTTTAAACATACAATAAACGGAAGAAATTCACAACAACAATCATTTACGAAACACCAACTGCATCAGCTGATTGGTTGACGCAAGCTGCCGTCTGACATTACGTTTTGATACTGCATCGGTCCATTCCACAACACAATAACTTTTGTTGTTCCGAACTGCACTCGACTAACTATACACGACTGTTCCGAATTGTTATCAACTGAATAAAAACTGCAAATCATATCGGAAAGCCTTCAACATCACAAGATTAGGCCTAATCATGTCAATAACACCCGACAAATACGTAATAATTAGAAATCAGCACAGATCACTCTCCGTCGCCAGTGATGTATCAACATCACCACTGTTCGATCAATCCAATCTGAGCCCACCAAAGACTTCAATTAATGAAAGCCACAGCCACCCAGCAGCTCAACATCTTGAAAAAATCACAAAAGATTTACTTAGTGAAGAGCAGGAAATAGAGAACCTCAATATAGAAAATGATAGGCTTAAAGATGAGCTAGCTCGATACCTTAAAATAATAGAAACCTATAAAGCATTTAAATTCACGGATACAGTAATGACTCCATTGACCGACAAAAAGAGAAAAAAACCTTGTAAGAGATTGACATTCAAACGCAAAGCTACCGAGCCAAGCTTGACAAAAGACCTCAATAATGCGGATCCCATGCATGATGCTGAGAAAAATATAGCATCAAACACACAACCTCCTACTACCAATAACATCATACAACCAGCAGTAGCCAAACATATCTCCCTACAAAACAAACATTTACTGCATTACATACAACAGTTACAAGACAAGACACAGGACAAGAACACCGTTATTAGTGATGTAAAAGATAATACAGATATTGAAGAAACTTGATCACATGAACAGGATAGCGACGAGAACACAGACAAATATAATGAAAAAGATAATATAACTTCACAAATTAGCCCAAACAGAACGGGAATTCAATCAGAAAATACACCGAACACTAAACATGGATCGACACAAGAACAGACTATCAGTAATACTCAGGATTACAGAAAAGACTCGCATGAGAGCGTACACGACACAGCAAGGACAGCAGCGACAAGACGAAGAATCTTAATAATCGGGGATCAACAAGCGAGAGGCATCAGAAACGCTCTCCAAGTACTAGTCGGATCAAACTACCTAGTCACAAGCTTCTGGAAACAAGGTGCAAGACTCAGGGACGTCACTACGGCAGAAAAAGCAGAAATCGCAACACTCACCAAGACGACTACGTAGTGCTGATGGGCGGTACCAATGAAGCCGATCCATTCGAGTTTACATCGAGCCTAATAGTGTGGCTACAGTCAAACAAAGGTTTGAACTTCATTGTTTGCGAAATTCCCTACTGTAACAAACTACAAGAACGCAAACTTAATTACGAACTTAGATTTATATGCGGTAAATACGACAATGTATCATTCTTAGAAATTAATTTCAACCGATTTCTCACGAGAGGACAACTTTTCACAAGAATCATGAGTAGACTGTTGCTAAGAAAACTACTCCAACTTGACTACGCCACACAAAAAGCTGCATACATTCGCCCAGTCAACACTCAAACATATGACAAACAAATGGTAGGTAAATATGTACAAACGGAAATAAATCAGAATGACCTTGCTCTAAATACAATTCATTTAATAGACATTGCCACGAATACTGACATAACTAATAATAATAAAAATAATGATAATAATTGATGACAACGATGTAAATGATAATTTAATGAATACTAATAGTAATGTAATAAACAATGACTTGAATAGAATCGGCAGTAGTAAAAACACGAATGACAAAGCAGCAATCAATAATCTTTTTCGTGTATAACCACATACATATTCTGCACCAAAACAGAAATGGGTTAATTAACAAGTCGGATAATCTCACAGTGCAATTAGATGAACTAAAAAGTATCAACAAGTCTATAGATGTTATATGTGTCACCGAACATAATATGATGTCGGCAGACACAGTTCAATTAAAGACACCGAACTATGTCGTAGCAACACACTTCTGCAGAAATAATAGAAATGGGGTGTCTTGTATTTTAATGAGTACACGTCATAAATTTAAGGAAATTAAAGAGATAAAAAAATGCAGCATATCAAATCTGGTTGAATGTTGTGGTGTAGAAATAATAGAACATAACATTATCATTATATCTATGTACAGGGTACCCAGTCAAAAAATGAGGAAGGATAATTTAGAGAGGTTTTTTGAAACATAAGGTAAAATTCTTAGACAGACATGTTACAGAAATAAGAAAGTTATAATAGCAGGGGACTTCAACATTGACATTTTAACAAACTCTTATGCTACGAGAACTTTTGTACAACTGCTATCAGCTTACAATCTAAAATTACAGATTAAAGAACCAACTCGTCCAGACAGTGGCACATGCCTTGATAATTTTGCCCATAATGTGCAAAGAAGTGTGGGTGAAGTGATAGAACTCGCCATGTCAGACCACTCTGCACAGATTCTCAAATGCCCAGTCAAAAAAAGTTGTCTTTTAAAGCACTATTTCGTCAAAAGACGAGACTATATTGAAGAGAACATAAATCAATTCGTTACCTACATTACTCAATTAAGCTTTTCTGAGGTATTTGAATGTAATGATCCTAATGAAGCATTTGACATGTTTCACGATACATTTGTACTGTTTTATGAGCTATGCTTTCCTATGCAAAAAAAAAAAAACAAGTACTCGCTAAAGCTAAGTGGATAACTAAAGGCATCAAACGCTGTTGCAAAAGAAAGCGGGAGCTTTTATGGACATGTAGACCTAACCCAACAAATGAAAATAAACATAAATTTAAGCAACACACGCAACGACTGAAACGAAATATAAATCTTTCACAAAAGTCTCAAAATGACTACCTCATCAAAACATCAACTAATAAATGTAAAGCAACATGGAGTGAAATTAATAAAGCAAAAAATAATATACCAAAAAACAACATAGAGATAATGAAATACTCTGGAGTGCCGATAAAAGAACCTGAACAAATAGCTCAAAGTTTTAATAATCATTTCATTGACCAAGTCCAACTAAATACTAAAAATACTAACACTACTAATATAACATTGACATTTCAAAATATATAAAAAGCCTTAAGAATACCAACAGTTCTGGTAACGATGGTGTTATTACACAAATTATCAAAAAAGTGAGCATTAAGATTGCTCCGATTTTATCTCATTTGACGAACTTATGCTTGGAACACGGAATCTTCCCTGATCGCCTTAAGACTTCCATAGTTAAACCCCTTTTCAAAAAAGACGACAGGGAAGATATGAACTGCTATAGGCCTATAGCACTAATACCAATATTCTCCAAAGTAATCGAGAAAGCCATTTATGACAGGCTTTACATTTATCTTTAAAATCATAAAATATTGGTGGAAGAACAAAAGGGCTTTAGGAGACGTAAAAATATTAACATGGCGATATACGATTTTTAAAGCAAGATTATGACGAATATTGATAATGATATCCCAGTGACGTCTCTATATATGGACCTAACTAAGGCTTTTGATTATGTCAGAGAGGGCGCCACCTGCAGAGAGTAAAAGTCTGCTCCCATTTAAATTTGTCTAGAAAAATATACAACACAGTTTTTGTAAATATATTATACGTTAAAAACCAAGTATCATCTGAAGTGCTTAAGTGTAAGTGTTATCCAAGACATTTCTTATGGATTTCCTTCAAAAATCAGTGAAATACGTAAAACGATAGTGACGATCTTAAACAGTGAATTTTATGTATAAAACCCAATAAATACTAATAAACAGTGAGTATTCCTCCGTGCTGTAACTATGTGTAATAATGAAACAGTGTAATTATTATGAATATATGTAAAAAAGCTCTAAAATACAAATTACTGTCCGTTGCACAGCATAATTTCAAACAGTGCCATCTACTGCGCACGACAGAAACTGGTGACATACATCCCTAACCAAAACCACCATCGCCACCTAGTGGCTTACACAAGAAACACTATTGCTCTGATAGATCTTCTGCTTGAATCAATACACCACATCAAAGATATCACAGTAGATGGCGCCACCAGTACAAATCAATATCTTTAGCCAACCAATCGACATCTAGTGAACGCTTCAAAAATCTGCGTAGAGGGCGCTATAAGAAGCCAAGATGAAGCTATGTAAAGCGTGTTTGGGAAATATCATTACCACAGAACTGTTGCAATGTGTCACTTGTAAAAGCAACTATCACCATAACTGTGCCAATGTCACTACAGCAAAGTACATGGCCTACCACGTTACCCAAAAGAACACATATCTTTGTGAGCACTGTATCCAGCACAGCGAAAGCGAAGAAAAGTCCTCAGCTTCGATTCAAGACTACTGCCATGTTACAAAGAGGAAACAGTGACGCAACGATATGGATCGTGACGAGTGGGCTCTAGATTTATCTCATCAAAGCCTGCCGACTGCGTTTACCCAAAACAGCCAGGAGCTTGAGGACCTGAGAAGCGAAAATGAAAGAATTAATCTAGAACTAGAGTCAGCGCATGCCGAGATTGAAAAACTTATCTCGCTAAACTCTACATTACATAGAGAGAACAAGGACCACCTAAGAAAAATAAATTTTTACAAATCTGTCGGCCTATGCGATTTACACACGGGAAATACTTCGTCGCCCAAAAAAACATTTTTCTCTCCCCAGTATCGTAAATAACGTACTGATTCAATTAACATCGGAAATTCAAGTACCTCACAAAGGGACTTGACCAACCACATCATAAAACAATGTGACCTAAACGCAACTCTACCAGGTAAAACTAACGAAACCTTTCTAGAAAGAATACCGGACTCCCGTCGATGCGCAGACTCACAGCCTACAACAAAAAGAGCAGTTCAACAAATGGTCACAGTGTCAACTGCACTCAACGAATGTTTGATTTTGAAACAAATGAAATGCAGCGACCAGACTTGTATAAGTGAGCCAGAGAAGACTACTGAACTCAAAATCACGAACGACGACCGAGAAGAACATCTGTCACAGGAAAAAGAGATAGGCAAAACAGAGGACAAGCAAATGAAACGGATTCACAAAAGTCCAGATAACGAAGAAAGCGTGGACCAAAAAAGCTATGACAACAACAAACAAGAGAGTAAAAGCAACGATAGACCAAATAAAACTAAAATCCTTATACTGGCTGATCAAAATGGAAAAGGCATGAATAAAATACTAAAAAAATTGTTAGGGGATAAATTCTATGTAGAGTCAGTCATAATGCCATATGCTACAATGGATCAGGTGATGAAATCATGTAGAGTTTTATGTAAGGACTATTCAAAGAACGATTTTGTAATAATAGTCGCAGGATCTAATGACAGTGACCCTATTAAATTACAATCCATGTTGTATTGTAACATGTGTAAAATGGAAAACACAAATGTACTCTTGTGTAATCTAGGATTAGGCATGGGGAAGCATCTGAATGAGCGCAAAGTAAACAGTACATTTAAACACCTGTGTTCCCGCCTTGCGTGCGCGACTTATGTCGACATACATGACGGAGAAACCCCCTCTTTGTTGTATTCGTGTAAATCCCTGCATAGAGAAGTACTTGGAGCTTCGTATAGATCTATTTTTGCTGAGTACAAAAAGTCGAGTAATGCACAACAGAACCTTGTTAATGCGGAGACACAGACGGACATTGCAGGAACTAATAATATTATTAAAATTAACTCCCAGGTTTTCTGGAGAAGCGAAGAGATTCATCCAAAAACGTAGAAATACAGATTTCCAAAAACACTGCAAGCAAAAACAACAATAAATCTGATAGAATAGCCCACATAAATATCCAGAGTTTGAACTATAAAAAATACCCCAACTAGACATCTGGCTTAAGTCTCCGGCTGGAAGGGTTGTTTCGGTACTGAGTGTGACTGAGCACCACAGGGTATCTGAAGATCTCTATCTTATTCAAATTTCAGGCTTCAAGTTGGCTGCTAGTTTCAGCCGTAGAAATAGAGACAGTAAGGGAGGAACATGTATTTTCGTCAGATCACATCTTGAACCCGAAGCACTACCAAAGATCGAGGAAATGTCTATTCCTTACTTATTTGAGGTATGTGGAATAAAATTAAACGATACTTACATCATAAGCCTTTATAGACCCAAGCCATACAAGAACGATAACTTTATATCAAACCTTGATAATATGCTTAACAATCTATGCAAACGTAATAATGTACGTAAAATTATTATTTGCGGTGACTTTAATGTTAATCTCATGGTACAAGATACAGAAACGAGGGAGCTTTTAAGTCTCTTACAAACTTACAATCTGAAGCATTTTATAAAGGAACCTACTCGAATAACTTATCATAGTTCAACATGTATTGATAATATTATATCCAATACAACGCTAACACAGGTAAATGTTCTTGAAATTGGCTTATCGGATCATACTCTACAATGTGCGGTTATGGAACGACCACTAACAAGAAATAAAAGTTCTTACACAATGGTAAGAAATCTCAAGCCGGAAAACCTTGAATACCTAAAAAATCATTTGCTCTTGGTTTCTTGGGAAGGTGTGTACAAAGCTATAGATTGTGATAAAGGGTTCGATATATTTCATAATACCTTGACTAGAGCTTTTGACACCTACTGCCCTGAAATAAAGGTGAAGTGTGATGATGGTGGTAAAAGTAGACTTGGGTGGCTCACACCAGGTATTAAAAAGTCATGCGAAACCAAAAGGGAGATGTTTATTTGTCTGAAGTGCTCAAATTGCTTAATTTTAAAACGGCGGTATAAACTGTATTGCTCTATTCTGGGTCGAGTTATTTCTTTTGCAAAGAGATCCTACAATGAACTGAAGATACTTAATTCACGCGACAAAGTAAAGTCAACATGGGACTTAATAAAAACCAATATCAAGGGTAAACGCAGGAAGGATCTCACCAGTTACGTTGGTCTGACTGACGGTACAAACATAGTGGAGGCAGACTGCGAAGCTCCTGATGTATTTAACAACTTTTTCACAAGTGTCGTAGGCAGTATAGCTAACATTCCTGAAACTCAAATAGACCTACCACATCTAAGCCCCGATACGATGTTTGTCAGACCGATAAGTCTAGAAGAGTTACATAAAGTAGTTAAATCCTTAAAAAACAAAAAAACATGTGGATATGACAGTATTCCCTCGGGTGTCTTAAAGCACATATTGCAAGCTATCGCCGTGCCACTGCTGTTCTTACTAAATAGATCATTTACGGAGGGAATCTTCCCACAAAAACTAAAAAAGGCCCACGTAAGACCGATTCACAAAAAGGATGCTAAATTAGATGTCAACAACTACCGACCTATATCTTTGTTACCGACCTTATCAAAGGTGTTTGAAAAGACCATGGCAAACAGACTCCGATCCTTTCTCACACTAAAAAAAATCTTGGCTAAAGAGCAATTCGGGTTTCAACATGGAGTATCCACAGCTGACGCTATATTTGACATGACGGATTTCGTTGCGGAGGCTCTAAACAGTAAAAAAAATGTAATGACGTTTCTCCTCGATCTTTCGAAAGCATTCGATTATGTCAATCATGGTATCCTATTATCCATTATGGATAGATATGGGATCAGGGGGGTTGTGGGTAAATGGTTTGCATCATACCTTAAAGAAAGAGAACAGAGTGTCCTCCTTCCAATCTTGAACCAATCAAGGACTCTTATAAATATGGAATCTAAAACTACAACAATACTTAAGGGCGTCCCACAAGGTAGCATACTGGGGCCCATTCTCTTCCTTCTGTACGTCAATCATCTTCCAAACCTGATAGACGATAAGGTAATAATGTTCGCAGATGACGTCTCTGTCTTTTTCAAATTTCAGCGAGGAGAAGGGACTAACTTAGCAGATCGTATAACGCAATCAATAAATATTGTTATAAACTGGTTTAAAAAACTTGACCTAAATACCAATCTTAATAAAACGAATGTCTTGTACTTTAGAAATTACAACACTCCGGATGTTGCCCTAGAAATTAATTTCGATGGTAAAAATTGCTGTACAGTATCAAATGCTAAATTCTTGGGGATCTATTGTAACGAAAATATGAACTGGAAGAAACATGTAGAGTGTCTGGAAAGTAAGCTAAGCAGCTTCTGTTATGCCTTGAGATGCCTAGCAGCTATTTCAACTTCAAGAGCCACTATGCAAGCTTACTACGCCTTTTTTCAGTCTAGGGTGCTCTATGGTTTAGCAATATGGGGGAACTGCGTAGAAATTAAAAATATATTCATCCTACAAAAAAGGTGTGTGCGGATCATCGACGGACTCAAGTCAAGCAGGGAATCGTGTAGAGAATCCTTTGTCAAACTGAATATTCCTACTATTACTGCCCTGTACATACTTGAGCTTTGCAAATTGGTGAGGCGTCACCCGTCAAAGTTTCCTCTAAGACCTATGGGAGTCAGCGTTCGGTTAAATGAAAGGTACCAATACAATCTAGAGGAGCCAACCTGCCGGACTGTCGCGTACTCGCGGTGCGCGAGGATGGTAGCCATAAAAGTGTATTAAAGGCTTCCTGACGAAATAAAATCACTTCCTACACCTAGTCTTATTAATAAACTCAGACAGATATATATAAAAATTTGCCCCTATGACCTAAATGAATTCTTTAAACATAAATTTTAATATTATTTATCTGTATTGTTATAAATTATGATCCAATGTTGTATTATTATTAATTGTTAACTTATGGACATGAACCAATGACATTTAGTAAAACTAACTTATTTATGGATGTAAATATATCTTAATCATAATATTGCTACGCCCTAAGGGTAAAATTACATTGAAACTACTGTACTTATTTAAGACCTTATGTAACATGTTTTTTATTGCAATAAATATATTGAATTGAATTGAATTGTGGACCACGAATACTTTTAAATAAACTTAATGCATATGGTGTTAGGGGTAACGCATATGACCTCATCAAATCTTATTTAAGTAATAGAAAACAATTGACTCAAATTACACAAATCTGCAATAAATCAAAAATTTAATTGACATATTCTTCTAACACTAGAGACATAAAATGTGGAGTACCACAAGGAAGTGTATTGGGTCCACTGTTGTTCCTTATTTACATTAATGACATCCCAAAATGTGTAAATCATCCCATGGTACTCTTCGCTGATGAAAGCACAGTAACATTTATTGGACATAATCTTAATACAAACGAATGTGACATAAATAATTGTCTTATAAGTTTAATTGACTGGCTACAGAGCAACAATCTTTTAATTAATATTAGCAAAACCAAATAAATGAAATTCAGGAAGGGACGTAAAATCAATTGACATTAAATATTAATTATGAGGGTAATCAAATTGATGAAACAGAGACCACGAAATTCTTAGGGCTTCACATTGATAACAACATGTCATGGAATACACATATAGACATACTGAGTATTAAACTGAGTCAATTCTCGTATGCTTTATAGATGCTGTCTAAACAGGTGAATAAGGACGCTGTGCTAATTGCATATCATTTTTTTTAAATATTAACAGTAGCGTCACTTTACATATTTGAAACTGCAGTGTTTATCAAGTGTAATCCACATTTATTTAATTTTATGAAGAGTAAACGTAACCTGGACAAGCTGTGCTCCTACCCACGTAAATCTGCTTACTTTGATAAAAGCATATTCGGCATGTCCACCCGAATATATAATAAACTACCGGAGACATTAAGAGCGATGAATAATATAAGTATTTTTAAATATAATCTTAAGAAATTGCTTACATCCAAGGCCTACTACACCGTACATGAATATCTCTTCGACACCGACACTGTATATAGCTTACACCACTGACTACCTCAACCACACCTGTTTTTATTGACTGATTGATTACCTATCTGCATGTTATATAGGTAATATATAATATTAGTCAATAAATAATAATATTTGTATGCCATTCCGCGAAACATAGAGATACCTACACTTTAAACGTATTCCTAAGACCTTTGTTATATACACCTATGTTTTACAAATAAAGATCTATTCTATTCTATTCTATTCTATTCTACTTACTAAGTTTCAAATGTGTATTACGGTGCCACAGACAGACACAGGCTACACCTCTTCTTTTTCGCCGGTTAAAACAGAATAAGAGAAACAATAACAAACAAACGGTAGCTAAATTAGACGAAGCCAAATGCGCCCTTTGGTTTTAAATAATTACACTCCAACCTCGACTGTGATCGCCCTTTTCAGGCGACCACAACCTTTATTTAGTTAAGATTCCTAAAATACCTTTTTAGGGTTCCCTAGCTAGCTCCCGAACCTTTCCTGTCTTAAAGAACTTATAAGTTTTTTTTGTTGATTTATTAACATGTCTCCGTCTAATTGACGTTCTTTATTGCGACTTGGTTCCTAATACACAGTCAGGTCATAAGTTCTGTCACACAATAAAAACTTTTGAATTTAGAACGCTGGCCACAATTTTTTTTATTGAATTCGAATTTCGAATTTTTCATGAAAATAAAAATGTGTACTTTTTAGAATTTTCCTCATTTTTAAATATGGAGTGGACACTTAAAGAAGACCGTGTCGCAGTTATTGCGTTGCATCGTTGCGGTTACGCGCCAATTCAGATTTTCGACTTACTGAAAAATTTGAATATGTATAACCAAAGGATTCGTTTATCGTACCATAAAATGATACAATGAAGACTCTAGTGTAGATGACAGGTCAAGAAGTGGTCGCCCTCGCTCTGTTAGGACTCCAGCAGTGATAAAAGCTGTGAAGGCGCGAATTCAAAGAAATCCCATACGTAAGCAGAAACTGTTGGCCCTTCAGATGGGGTTAAGCAGGACCACGGTGAAAAGGGTGTTAAATGAAGACTTAGGGCTTAGGGCATATCGAAGAAAAACAGGACATCGTTTGGACGCTCGTTTAATGGACCTGAGACTGAAGAGATGCCGCGCTTTGTTGAAGCGGTACGCGGGAAAAAAGCATCGGGAAATTATTATTTCGGATGAAAAAATTTTCACCGTGGAAGAGAGCTACAACAAACAAAATGATAAGGTGTACGCACACTGCAGTGAAGAAGCGAGCAACCGTATTCCGCGTGTCCAACGAGGTCATTTTCCATCCTCGCTCATGGTTTGGTTGGGAGTCTCTTATTGGGGCTTAACTGAGGTACATTTTTGTGAGAAAGGCGTAAAAACGAATGCAGTTGTGTATCAAAATACAGTCCTCAAGAACCTTGTGGAACCTGTTTCTCATACTATGTTTAATAACAGGCACTGGGTATTCCAACAAGTTTCTGCGCCAGCTCATAGAGCGAAAAGCACACAAGACTGGCTGGCGGCGCGTGAAATCGACTTCATCCGGCACGAAGACTGGCCCTCCTCCAGTCCAGATTTGAGTCCGTTAGATTACAAGATATGGCAACACTTGGAGGAAAAGGCCTGCTCAAAGCCTCATCCTGATTTGGAGTCACTCAAGGCATCCTTGATTAAGGCAGCCGCCGATATTGACATGGACCTCGTTCGTGCTGCAATAGACGACTGGCAGCGCAGAATAAAGGCCTGTATTCAAAATCGCAGGGGTCATTTTGAATAAACTTTATTACCATAAGAATCTATGTTTTATTAAGGTCATTTTGCTAAATAAATGTTTACATAAATAATAAACATGTCTAAATTATTTCATTTTGCACACGTGACAGAACTTATGACCTGACTATGTATATTCTCAATGCGCTGCTAAGAAGCCTTCAACTTAGCGCCCGTCTCAAAGGGGTTAGCTTGAAGACTAATGTTGACCTACAGACCCCTCCACCTCTTCGCCAAAATCACACTTAACAAAACTTTTTCCAGTAACCCTTTTAGCGCGGGAGTGTTGGACGATGTTTTAGCGATCCGCAGACTCTGGGGTGTATTTTTGGTCCAATTTCAGGAATATCAAATATAGGGGTTTCACCCTTTGGGGTTGAACGCAGCAGGGGTTTAAAAAATAATGAATGAAAGTAATGCACCGGAATAAAAGATTTAAAAAAAAAAGTATCCAAATTTTTTGTCAATTATAATTATCTTAATTTACATATATGTCGTCATGCCTTTTCCCATACGGAGTGGCAGAGCCACAATTGTGCCCATTTTGAGCCAGTTATTCAATATTCCATTTTATGAGTCAGGGGGCTAGCCCATCACCGCATCTTTGGAGCAATGGAGGTTCCCTCACGATGCTTTCCATCACCGTCAAAACGTCCATATAATATGCTTGAGATATATTAATTATCTCATTGATACAAGTTCAAGAATCGAACCTGCATCTCCTGTGTGAGAAGCAAGCTTGAAACCTATTAGACCAAGAAGCTTAATTTATTGTTTTAATATTGTCCCATAATCTTAAGTTATTGTCAAATAAGCAATAGATAAGCAACGCTTTGTCTTGTCAGTGTCTCATATTGAGATGATTTCGATTCCTTATTGACCTAAAGGCCTGAGAACTCTATCCTAATTTCATATGTGTGTTATTTTCAGGTATGTTCCTGAGAAGCAACGCTGATCAATATATGATAATTAGTTGTACGGTGTAAGTACGTTTAGTTTTAAGTTAGTTATCTATGAGACCTGTTTCCTGGAATATAATGCCTCGCAAAATGATAATATGGGTAACGTCAAGGCTTGAACTGTCATGTACATTATGTATTCAGAAATAAGAGCCATGTTATATTAAAACAATATATGTAACTGTTAATTTTTTGCGGGGCTTATACATTTGAATTGAATGGAATTATCAGGCTAAGGCAGCGAAAAGAGCTCCTTGGTCTAGCACTTTCAAGAAGAGCTCTGTGGTCTAGTGCTTTCAAGAAAAGTTCTGTGGTCTAGTGCTTTCAAGAAGGGTTCTGCGGTCTAGTGCTTTCAAGAAGAGTTCTGTAGTCTAGCGCTTTCAAGAAGAGTTCCGCGGCCTAGCGCTTACAAAAAGAATTCCGTGGTCTAGCGCTTTCAAGAAGAATTCCGTGGTCTAGCGCTTTCAAGAAGAGTTCCGCGGTCTAGCGCTTTCAAGAAGAGTTCCGTGGTCTAGCGCTTTCAAGAAGAGTTCCGCGGTCTAGCGTTTTCAAAAAAAGATCCGTGGTCTAGCGCTTTCAAGAAGAGTTCCGCGGTCTAGCGCTTTCAAGAAGAGTTCTGCGGTCTAGCGCTTTCAAGAAGAGTTCCGCGGTCTAGCGCTTTCAAGAAGAGTTCGGCGGTCTAGCGCTTTCAAGAAGAGTTCCGCGGTCTAGCGCTTTCAAGAAGAGTTCGGCGGTCTAGCGCTTTCAAGAAGAGTTTCGTGTTCTAGTGATTTTAGGAAGAGCTCTTCAGAGCGCTTGATTCTCACACGGGAGATACAGGTACAAATCCTGACCGTGTGCCAATGAGATATTCTATTTAATCTTAAGTACATTATCGCAAACTCAGATATTCTTTTTTATCTTAAGTACATTATCGCAAACTCCGTGTTTCGGATGATACGTTAAGCTGTATCTAGGCGCCGGCTACTATCGCTACTTGTGGTCGTAAAAATCCCTCCTAGAGAAGCCCCCGCTTTTTTTTTTTGCTTAAATCTAAACGATGCGTCATTGGAAATGTTGCTGCGCAAAATGTGCTGTGGTAAAATTCTCTACAACTTTGATTCTAAATACTTTCTATTTACCTATTCTCAAAAATCCGGCGAAGTGCGAGTTCAACTCGAACACCGAGGGATCCGCACACAACGCATGTTTGTAAGGTAGGTATTATAAATTTGCGCTTTTCAGATTTTTTCCTTTATTTGTGCTTTGAGCCAAATTTCATGATTCTAGGTCAAAGGAATGTACCCAATAGGATTACCGTTAATAATAAGGAAATTTCATCAAAATTATGAGATATAAGTTTGATCTTTTACAACTTCAAGAGACCATAGACTCGAGTCATCAATATGAATTTCAACTTGATACCTCCACGCGACAGACAGACAAATTCCAAATTCCAAATGTCTTTATTACTGTAGATATTTACATATGCTTAGCAATCGTCATGTTTTGCCACTTCTCTACATTGGACCACTGTGGGAGAGAAGGGCGTAGAAACTCCCACAGATTGATTTTTAGATCTCTTTTAAAAATTGCTTGTGCTGAACTAATACAAATTTTATAATATCATTATAACAAAATTAATAATTAGGAATAAATAATTACAAAACTATTAACAGCAAGGTCTGTGTTGAGCTAGATTAACCCCATACAACCCCGTCATTTAATTAATCTTGAACATTGTAATATCACTTTTTCGACAAAGTCGCAAAGACAGACAGACAGACACACAGGCGGACAGATGGACAAGGAAGTGATGCTTAAAGTTGGACCCCTTTTTGTTTAATTAGGGTTCCGTACCCGAAGGGTTCCAAACGGGACCCTATTACTAAGACTCCGCTGTCCGTCCGTCCGTCCGTCCGTCCGTCTGTCACCAGGCTGTATCTCAAGAACCTAGCTAGCTAGAGAGTTGAAATTTTCACAGATTATGTATTTATGTTGCCGCTATAACAAAAAATACTAAAAAACAGGATAAAAGAAATATTTAAGGGGGCTCCCATACAACAATTCTTTCAATACCACATACAAACTTATGGATGCACCTGGTTACGTACATGGAGTGTGAAAGTAACCGCACCAATAACTTTGTAAACAATATTTTGCTGTGTAAAATCCAAACTATTCACTCCACACCATCGCTTCCATTGAACGGTGGTACGGAACCCTTCGTGCGCGATTTAGACTCGCACTTGACCAGTTTTTTTATCGCTTTTATGGCATACTTTGATTATAAACTCGTTCACGCTTTGCTTATAATAAATGTTACATCATAGACTAAAATCATGTGTATTAATATGTAGCTTGTTATATAATATATATTATCTAATGACTCCGTGGTCTAATGGGTTTCACGCTTGCTTCTCACACAGGAGATGCAGGTTCGAAACCTGGCCATGTACCTGTGAGATAATTAATTTATCTTAAGTACATTATACGAACGTTCTAACGGTGATGGAAAACATCGTGAGGAAACCTTAATTACTCACGCAAAATGGACTATGGAATAACTGGCTCAAAGTGGACACAATGTGGGCACAAGTGGGAAAAGGCGTGACGCTATGTTATATTATTTATTATATCCTTTAGTGAGAAGTTAGCTTTATAATCTCTTTGAACAAATTCGAGATAAGATAGAAACAAGATAGGTAAAGACGATTGGTTTAATGAAAAAGCTCTCCAGACATAATTACTTTGTCAAGTAGATTTAACTTACTAATAAATCGTTCAGTTTGCACCAAGTTTCTGAGAGAGCTCTCCCTCACCCCTTACCGTATGCGAGAAAGAGAGGTCACAGCTCGTTCAAAATCAAAGAAACTTGAACTTATACGTAATTTACAGCCTCAGATACACTAGGGACAATGTCCCCCAACCTGTCGTTGCAACATTCCTCGCGACATTTTACTACATGTTTCTTTTGTATACTCTCATTACCAATCTTGTAGATTTTATGTTAAGAAAGTAATGACATTGCTTTGCTTACATAAACTCTACAAGGTTAGTTGCGAGTAAAGTGTAACTGTCGCAGTTAGTTGGTTAAATCAGACACTTAACTAACAGCCTAGGCCGTTAATTAAAGACCCACGTTTAACCAAGTCGTTGAAGTTCCGTCAAACAAGTGAGTGAACGAAACGTTTAACGAGTTGTCTAAACGTTCTTAGGCAACAACAAAGGGGGTGAGCGAAGCGAAGCCCCCTTTATCCTTCGTGTTAGTTTGAACATGTAAGAACAACAAAAAATACTTGAAACATAAACTTAAGTACACAAAACTTAAAAAGAAGTTTGGTGATTATTTATACAAACACAATTTGGTGGACATTTATCCATTCTGGCAGTCATTTCGAATTTATTGGTAGTAAAATAGGTCCGTTTTTGGTAATCGTTTAAACACAAGCCTATAAGTTACATGAAAGGGCTGATCTTCGACCCCTGTCAAAGTCTTCTTGTAACTCAAGGCTACCCAAATCTAAAATTCCCGACGGGTTTATTACTAGTCGACTACCGCAATGCACATTATTAATTCAGTTCATCTTTAATAGTTGTTTGTGTGACTGCTACATAATGGAGGGCATTAACACTCGAGAGTGGGTTTTTGAAACGAGCCGAAGGCAAGTTTTATAATAATATCACTCGAGAGTTTTAATGCCTAATTATGTACAGTTACATACACTAGTTTATCTATGATATCATAAGCTCTCTTTGATGTGTTCAGGAACCGCATGTTTGACCGGCATTGTGGCTCTGCAGTTGTTTAGCTTGTTCTGTAGTACCAACTTCTCGCAGGCGGGCGTCGGCGTTCGAAATTTGAATGTCAGTACCAACTTCACAAACTTTAAGACAAACAAGGGGCGGCACGCAGGCAGGCGTCGGCGTTCGAAATTTGAATGTCATAATATGCAGAAAAACTACACATTATGGTCATAATGTGTAATTTTTCAGATAAGAAATGAGTTTTTACCAAATAGTTTAACATTATGCTGATCGTAACGTGCGGTTTTTGTACGCAGTAAAGAGGGTTTATGGTACGTGTGTAGATAAACAACATAAAACTCGCTTAATAATTTTGTTATTATTTATTCGTGCATATTATTTATGATAAGCAATATTTTACTAGTTACGAAACCTATATTCAAAAGAGATCTAAAAATTAACCTCTGGGAGTTTCTTCGCCCTTCTTCGCCCTTCTTCGCCGTGGTCCAAAATAGAAAAGACAAAAAATTACGTTTTCTCCTTACAGAAAATAAAGAATGTTGATTATAAGAGCCTTAAAGAACAGGTTTTTTCGAAATCTAATAGATGGCGCTGTAGACGCCCCTTCTTGTTTTTTCTTACGGCCTTTTCCAATGAGGTGGCAGTAGCACAGCTGCTCCAACATAAGCCAAACATTAAATAATTACGATGATAAGAAATAAAAACCGACTTCAAACTAATCCTGTTTGATTAACAACCATATTATATATATATATATATATATATATATATATATATATTATAAGCTTTTTGAGAACAAATGCACGAGTTACATTAAAGCAAATCCAAATCGCTTTATAGTTTATTATTACAACACATTCATCCAACGGCAACACAGTAACTAAAAACACCGTAGCAACAGTTTGAAAAGAAAAAAAAACCCATTTCACAAAGGAAGTGTACGTCCAGACGAAATTGGTAAGGTTCTCCGCACACTTATAATAATAATAATAATAATAATATCTTGATAATAATATATCTTGAACACTGTTTACACACATTGATCTAGCCCCAAACTAGGATTCCCTGTATCTTGGGTACTAGACAACGATACACATACTTATATAGATAAATACTATACTTAGATAGATAAAAAACCAAGACTAGGGTACAAACATTCGTTCTCATCAAACAAAATATTTGCCCCCACCGGGACTCGAACCCGGGACCCTTGGCTTCGAAGGCAGGGTTACTGCCGACTCGGCTATTCGGGTCGTCAAAATAATAATAATAATGATTCCATGATAAAAACACACAATTGACGTAGCCATCATGTATACACATGTGACTGATACATGATGGAGTAGTTTTACTATTCATTTGACACCTAACCTGTTCAAATTGTAGATTATGCACCATGAGGATAAAGCGGCGTTTTAGGTCCCCTGAACCTAACGAAGGACTCCAAATTTAACTCCCTAGCGAAGCGAGGGTGTTATGGAATTTAGACTGAGTCCTGAGTGCAGTGAGGAATTAAAGCGTGGATCGATCCCCTAGGTGTATACTCTACTTTCCCATGACATTTGGGCCTCTAGAGGGCGCCATGTTGAATTCAGTGTGACGTCGCATAGCTTATAACCAGTGGACGCACACGAAGATCCTAACAATACCCATTTGTGAAATTCTGATAAGTAGTTTAGAAGTTCTGGTGACACAAATGAACATACATATATACCAGTCAAACACATAATCCTCCCTTTGGCTTCACTGGAGTTAGGTAACAAAACATCTGCGTGTTTCCGCTCCTTATCCCGTGGAATTACAGAGCAGTTATTTCTGGAGCTGCTAGCTCACCCCTCCGCTAAGGCACATACATCGCTTCTGGCCCCACACTAGGATTCTCTGTGTCGTGGGAACCAGAAACAGCGACGTCAAAAAACATGTAAACATCCAAGATCCGGGGGGACCTCTTGTTTTGAACGAACGCCACACAATAGAGGTCGTAAGTTTTAAAACATGTTGACGCATAATTTTAGGTGCATTTAGTAATTGATATTTCATAGCACCAAAAAAAAAAACAGATCATAAATAAATCCGAAATTTGAAAGTTTAACGGAAATGAATTAATGTTTACCTTTCATACGACCTTAACTTCATCCTCGTCCATTTTTCAATCTTTAAAAAACCTCGTCTTTAAAAAAAAAAAAAAAATACACCGCTTAAAAGAGACTCCCGTTTTACTAATTTCGAGGTAAAAAAACAGATGCTACAATTTCAATTGCCATTCAGTCAGTCCAATCGGGTCAGTTGTATCTTTTGTGCTGGAAACAGAACAAAGGGAAAACTTTTTTCCTCCTAAAATATTTCTGACAATGAAAAAGCGATGCCCTCCGATAAGCGCCATGCCTCTCTCTTACTGGGAGGCAGAGAATCTTTAAGAACTCTGAATTAAGGATATTTATCATATTTAATAATATTTTGAGACCTAATAGTAGTTTATCTACACACGTATCATAAATCCTCTTTACTGCGTCCAAAAACCACACGTTACGACCAGCATAATTATAAAGTTCTTAATAAAAACTCATTTCTTATCTGAATATTGAGACATTATGACCATAATGTAAAAAAATATATCATATTATGACACTCAAATTTCGAACGCCGACGCCCGCCTGCGTGCCGCCCCAAGTTTGTTTGTGATGTTGGTACTACTGAACAAGCTAAACAACTGCAGAGCAATGATCAATGCCACAATGCCGGTCGAACATGCGGTCCCTGAACACATCAAAGAGAGCTTATGATATGTGTGTAGATAAACTAGTGTATGTAACTAGTCCTTCAGGCCAAAAAAAACAGTGTTCTCTTCTTTGTTATGGTTTTGCCACTTGTCAACAGATGGCGCTTCATGCCGGGTCATTCTTTACGAACTCATGCCGTCGCGTCGGTAAAAGCGGTCTGACTTGTCTCAATTGCGGACCAAAGAGTTTCGTTCATCTGAGGACGGACTCCAGGCGGAGTTCCAAAGCTGATTTGTAGTTTTTTTTGAGTTTAATTAAATATATTACCTCGCAGTACATACTCATGAAAAGCACTATGCAATGTCTTGACCAAAAGTGACAATAATGGACTCGTCTCTTAGAAGGCCTCGAATGATTCTCAGCCCTCTCACTCACTCGTCGATCTGTTGTTCAACTCTCTACCTCTACAACAAAACATTACATAGCATCACGCCTTTTCCCATACGTCGTGGCAGAGGCACAATTGTGCCCACTTTGAGCCAGTTATACAATGCTCCATTCTGCGTGCCAGCGTGCTAGCCCTCAAAATCAGCAGGCCCGGACCATTCATCACCTGTTTTTCTGATTGGTTGTGCTAAATCTATTGCCTTACCAATATCGTTCTTCTTTAAAAAATCCCTATCAACTTTTACAGTGCCCTATATTTGGAAGTCTGCCTTTATAACGCCGGTACATAACGAAGGCCTCAAAAACGAAATAGTCAATTATAGACCGATTTCCAAACTATGGAGTAATGAATGTCCTCATAATGTACCTAATATAAATTAATTATCTCATTGGTATACGTTCAGGACTCTACAACAATCTACTACTCAATCTAAATCCATTTTTTATGATATTTACGGCCTGAATCAAGAAGTCCCGATAAGCCCTATTGAACAGATAAATCATAAATGGCTTTGAACTTTGAACTTTTTGGCATAGTGGTGACCATAAATTTTCGGGAATATCAGGAATCCTTGGGAAGTGTATTTAACACCCGTTGGTAATCGGTTTCATACTCTGTAGATAATGTTTTTTGTAATTGGGTTTTAGTTTTCTGTAGGTTTTGTCTTTAGACAATTTAGTCAGGTATTCTGATCAGAGTGAACAAATTAAATAAATCCAACTAATATTATAAATGTGAAAGTTGCGATGTTAGGATGTTTGGATGTTTGTGTGTTTGTGCCTCAATCACGCCAAAACGGCTGAACGTATTTGAATGAAATTTAGCACAGAGGTAGTTTATGAGTTAGATTAACGTGTAGGATAATTTTCATCCGACTACACCAGAAGGAGGGCAACGTTATCTCTAATGCTAATTCCTAGGAACACGCAGATGAAGTTGCGATCAACAGCTAGTTAGTAAATATATTTAAAAGTCGCGTGAAGAAGCATTTACTATTGAAGCGACGAGGGCGGCTATACATATACAGGAGAAATCCGATGGCTGCGTCCGCTGTGGATATTAGGGCCGTAAAAGGGAGATCCCCGCTCCAGGTTGCTACACCTGGGGACCACTGCTCCAACAGCTTATGCTCGGACGTTCTATATATAGTTAGTAACCGAAGAAACTTCTCTTGCGCGATGCAGGATCGATCTTCAATTGTTTCTGCGATCCGTGAGGACATCTGTTGACAACTTCTGTCAATTGCTGCGTTTAATTGCTTGACATCCATCTTGTTTGTTAGTATGTGGATCGCCTGATAGGTTTTATATGTATACTAGCTGATGCGCGCAACTTCATCTGCGTGTTCGTAGGAATTATTATCAACCGAGATAACGTTACCCTCCTTCTGGTGCAGTCGGATAAAAAGTATCCTATATGTTAATGTAGCTTATAAACTACGTCTGTGCTTAATTTCATTCAAATCCATTCTGCCGTTTTAGCGTGATAGAGCACAAACACACAAACATCCAAACATCCTCACATCGCTAATTTCACATTTATAATATTAGTTAGATGATAGATAGAATTATAGGTATGTATTTATTACTGTATATAATATTATTTATATATATTTAGGATGTTTATTTCATGTATGTAGTGTAGGCACTCGTTTAGAACCTTGGATCAACGAAAACATACTCAAACTATGCAATAAAAGAGATGAAGTATTTGGGCTATGGTTAAAGGATACAAATAACTGCACACTTAGACTCCAATATAATAAAACAAGAAATAAACTTAACAAAGTAATACAATTCTACAGAAACAAACATTATAAAAATAAAATCATTCAGAACTATGGGAGCTCTAAAAACCTGAGGAAAATAGTCAATAAAATTAGTGGAAGACCTACTGAACCTATAGACAGTACCATTCTCAAAGTATTCTCAACACTAAGCGCGATAGATATTGCCAATAACTTTGCAAATGAATTCGATAATGCTGTGAAGAGAATAC
The DNA here is from genome assembly GCA_949825045.1 of Argyresthia goedartella. Lineage (NCBI taxonomy): Eukaryota > Metazoa > Arthropoda > Insecta > Lepidoptera > Argyresthiidae > Argyresthia > Argyresthia goedartella. The sequence continues at coordinate 1,021,977 of OX463811.1, read as the reverse complement.
TCCCGAATTGTCAAATAAATCTCTTACCAAACTACCAGACTCCCCAAGCTCTCGTGAGCATGCGATATCAGCCTGCGACATCTCGTAATATACTCAAAATCATCAAAGGGTTGAATAGTAACAAGGCACCTGGCCTTGATGGCATCAGAGTCAGTGATGTACAAATTCCCATAGTAAACGACCGAGTTTCCCTAGCAATATCTAATCTAATAAACACGAGTATAAAAACGGGTCTATATCCAAATGAACTAAAACAAGGGTGCGTGAGACCAATCTTTAAACGGGGCAAACGTAACGAGATGAGCAACTACCGTCCTATTACACTTCTTTCCTCAATAGATAAAATCTGTGAAATTTTGTTTGTGGACAACTACATAAATTCTTCCATTATAACGACATACTAAATCTCAATCAATTCGGCTTTCAACCCAAAAAAAGTACGACTATACTTTTATCTAAATTTACGGATGACATCAACGCACATTTAGATGATAACAAACAAGTCCTTGCTCTGTTTATTGATTTTTCGCGTGCTTTTGATACTCTGGATCACACCAAAATAGTGGCCAAACTAGACGCTTGTGGCATTCGAGGTCCTGTACTATGTTGGTGCACAAACTATCTAGAGGCACGTAAATATAATGTCAAAATCGATCATGTAGTGAGCGACGACATCATTACTAGCCAAGGTACAGCCCAAGGATCAGTCCTAGGGCCACTACATTTTCTAACATATGTTAATGACATGATCATCCCAATTGAACAGAGCACCACCTATCAATTTGCTGACGATACGTGTCTCATAGTGGCTGACAAGGACGTAACTGTGGCAAAAAACAAACTACAAGCCGATTTTAACATCCTGTCCAAATGGTGCCATGACGCGGGACTGGTTCTAAACGCCCAGAAGACCAAACTACTCCACATAAAGTCTCCCTACTGCAAGGACAAGACAGAGGTTGGCATTGTTGCCCACTCCCACGCCTGCATGCATAGTAGTTGCGACGCTGGAAGCTGCGACTGCGGTCTAGTGGAAAATGTCGACACACACGTATACTTGGGGCTGGTGATGGACAGCAAGTTCAACTGGGGTCCACACGTAGAACGCGTTTGTGATAAACTGAGATCGCTTCTGGCAGTTTTTTGGATCATAAGGAATCGAATACCATATAAAATTCGCCTAATGCTCTACAATGCCCTAGGAGATTCAGTAATAACTTACGGCCTCTCCAGCTACGGACGTACTTATAGCACATACCTTAGCTTAATCCTAAAACTACAGACTAGATTACTTAAAATAATTGCCCCAACTCAGATCAAAAACAACCATGACGACGATGATCTCCGACTTTTTAGGCACTGCGGAGTACTACCAGTCACTGACAAAGTCAACTATTGCCTCTTCAAAGAGCAGTTCTTTGACTACAAAGACAGTCAAAAAATCAATCACCCTGTAGTGACCAGGCGAATGGCGCAAGGTAAACTGGCAATAGCTATGGCCGGCGGACGAGCTCATACATGATGACGCGATTAATAAACACCTTACCTCCCGACATTAGAGACTCGATCAGTCAAACTAATATCAAAGCTAAACTCAAATCACACTTTACAGAAAAACTAGAAAGACGGAATAGTTCTTGAGAAATGTACCCACTAATTATATTGAATTTTAAAATTATGCTTTTGAATGTCATGAATACCTACTATTGAATATTATGTAATTGATTTATTAATGATGTAATTGAATATTTAAAATAATGCTATTGCTAACTTAAATACGATAATTAATGAGTAGATCACACCACACACAAACCCCAGTGGTTTAAGTGGTGTTCCCATAATGAGTAACTATGTAAAATTTTGTGTAAATAAATAAATAAAAAAAAAAAAAGTTAGTTTATTGAGTTGTAATATTTATCTATGTAAGTACCAGGAAAATTATAATTACGTTTAGTTGTAAACATAGGTCTACCCATGCTTAGCATAGGTCTACCCTTTCTCACTCTGACTGGGAGGTTTTCTAGAATAAATCTCTTTCTAGAGATAAGCTCGCCTCTGTACACAATTTGATGTTTATCTTGTTATTTTAATTATTTGTGTGAAATAACTACAAATTCAAATAAAACATGTCTAAGAACCAACGCAGGGAAGTCTACACCATTTACAGAATAGCGCATTATGATCTGTCCACTCATTTGAGGGCTATGGTGCTACTGACAGAGACACAGACAGACAGACAGACAGATGCTTCTCTGAGAAGTATCGGCTTTTGGAATGTACACCTAGCATTAAAGGAATGCCATGTTCTAGTGAAGAAACTATTGATCCTAAATATAAAAATATATAAACATAGGTCTGTACTTAAAGATTACAAGAAAAATTTAAAGAAAGGTATGGTTTAAAATTTGGGGGAATTTCATTCATACCACGTACAAACTTGTAAATACACCTGGTTACATACATTTAGTATTAAGGTAGCCGCAAAAATAACATTGTCAACAACGCACGATTTTATTTATCAAGATAGTCAAAAACGTTAGTTACTAAAAACTAACGCGTTAGTTGATCGACAGATAGTAAACCAGACCGGCAGGGTTTAGAATTTACGTTTCTTTTATTCTTACATGTCAACCTAACACGAAGACTATTCGGGGGCTTCGTTGCGCTCGCCCCCTCTAGTCTTCACCTAAGCTACCGCAGAGTTTGCCCTGGTATTTCGTTTGCAATTCAAGTTTAAACCAGTTTATTATTTAACTGTTTTAACCGTTAGTTTGTCAACTAACACGTCATATAGTAAGCAGTACGCTACAGTTTACTATCTGTCGATCGTTGACTAACTAACGGGAAAAAAAACGTTAGTTTGTCAACTAATGGTTTTGACTATCTTACGGTGGCATATTCAACGTTGCGTTTTACTGTGGGCAACTCTATTTTGGCTGACTCTATTGTCATACATAATAATCACCGTAAAAGTCGTCATAAAACCGACATAAAACAAATAGTTTATCATTTTGGAGTAACCTTCAAGGGTTGTTGGCACACATTATCAGCCAGTTGTTGAGAAAAATACGCAATATATATCTCAGAACTCTTTGCTTACAATCTTTATGCATCACACTTTCAAACATATAATAAGTTCTGCTACACAAAGAGGTTGAATGTAGTAAATATATTATTCAACGACGAAGGAGTTTGAGTGATATTATATCTGTGGCTACCAACTCCATCTAGCGAAAGAAGCTGAACTTTCCATACAATTTGGTTTTTGATTTTTTGGCTGTTTCTTTGCGTTTTTCGTAGTTTTAATTTAACGAAACCTCCTCTGGACTGAGGAGAATAAAACCAAATAGGAATTATACAAATCAATCAAGCCATTTTAGAGATTTAGTAAGACTAACGTACAGCGATTCATTTTTAAAAGTAAGTATAATAATATATATATTCGTCTACCCAATTGGATGGAGGCTCTGAAAAACCTATGCCTTCGTTACATAAGAGCGATGGCCGCCGATATATAAGGGGTTGCGAACTGCTCGTTTGGAAATTTATTTACGTAATCTAGTGGCAGCCCTGGGAGGTGATTCTACTATTTTTGTAATTTTGCTCACAGTCCAATTGGCGTACTCCCAGAATTTCACAATTTCTTTATTGCCAAAATTTTTTTAAAAACATACAACAAGACTCACATAGTATACAAAGGCTTAATACCCAAGCTGTCTTTTTCGGTAAACATTTAATTTTACTATATTAAAAACTAGTATGAACTAAAAAATAACTTAATTTAGTTAAATATGTATAATAGTGAAATAAAAGTTAGAAAAATGTACTTGTCATCGAATAACAGGGTCCCCAGCGTCGATTAATAGTAGTTGATGTGACTGATACATAATGGAGGGCATTAAAACTCGAGTGTTCATAATAATATCACGCGAGAGTTTCAATGCCTAATGATGTACAGTTACATACACTAGTTTATCAACACACACTTCATAAGCTCTCTTTAATGTATTCAGGAACCGCATGTACGACCGTCATTGTGGTATTGATCATTGCTCTGCACTTGTTCAGCTTGTTTAGTAGTACAAACTTCACAGACAAACTAGGGGCGGCACGCAGACGGGTGTAGGCGTTCGAAATTTTAATGTCATAATATGCCGAAATATTGTTACATTATGATCATATTGTATCAATTTTCAGATACGACATGAGTATTTACTATGTAGTATACCATTATGCTGGACGTAACGTCAGTTTTTGGACACATTAAAGAGTGTTTGTGATACGTGTGTAGATAAAAGAGTTTTTTGGTAAACGGCTATTAAATATATTGGATGCATATTGGAATTATACTCACAATACCACCATTATGCAATCGATACAATATAATTTCCAATTTATTATTTAAAGAAAAACAGGAAATTATAAACGAAGGCACATCTGTGCAGCTTCTAACCCGTATCGGAAAAGAAGTGACGCTTCTCATCCCGGAGAAAGGTTTTGGAAAGTCGGATTACAACGCCAGGCCAGGGATAGGCCAGTGTATACGTAACATATAGTAGAATCCGCACCTAGGACGGATCGTAGTTGGCAACAAAAACTTTGCAGCGATGGCTTAAAAGTTGTAAACGCGTCATGTTTTTAAAGTTTGTTTTTATCTTGTTTTGGGTTTTGATTTCAGACCTTCGTATCTCTGTAGCAGCGTCGATGGGCTAGCCCCCTGTCACGCAAAATGGAGTATTGATTAACTGACTGGAAGAAGAGAGACACAATATAATGTGTACAGCCGACTTCGATGGAATTAAATTTCCGACCGAACTAAGGTTGAATATCGTATAGTAAACTGGTATCATAAGAGCTATGCCATTAGATAGATCGAAGGGATATGTTTGAAGGGTTATTACACAGTGTCAAATTATCTAGAAGACGTAAATCCTTGGGGATAAACTGCTTGTTCTTCCATTAGCTATCTTAAAAATAAACATAAGTAAAATCAATGAAAAAGAGCTACCTCCGAGTTTCATGTTCGTTCTTCTCTGAGAAGTATCTTGTGGAGCGTACACCTAGGATTAAATGAATAAAATGCTCTAAGAGGCATGTAATTATCCAACAGAATGAAGAGTATATAAATAAATAAACTGGCTGGAGAGACACTACATAACGTGTACAGCCTACGTTGACAGAATTAAATTTCCGACCGAACTAAGGTTGAATAACGCAAAGAAAACTGGAATTAGAAGAGCTATGCCATTAGAGCACTTATGTTGCTATAACGACATAACATGCATTATACACACACAATTAAAATCGAGCCATTTTTATAAATCGCGTTTGACATCTGTCAACACTATAACTATATTTGCCGAAACAAGTTAATGGCAAAGAAATAATAATAATAATACCTTGGACACTATTTCCACACTTTGATCTAGACCCAAACTAGGATTCCCGTATCTTGGGTACTAGACAACGGTACACATACTTATATAGATAAATATTATACTTAGATAGATAAACGACCATGACTAGGGTACAAACACCCGTTCTCATCAAAAAAATATTTGCCCCCACCGGGACTCGAACCCCGGAACCCTTGGCCTCGTAGGCAGGGTCACTGCCGACTCGGCCATTTGGGTCGTCAAATGCACTGGCGTCTGATTGGTGGAGCCACGACGCTAAAACTGCGTTCACAGTGCGAGAATTTTTTAGTTTGTTCATGTGACTCGTGATTTTCAGACGTGCGTTATCTTGTGTTGGGGCAATTGATAACTTTTTCGTATGACCCGGCTTGTTTATTGAACTTTGTGATAGAGTGCATTACTGGCGAGTTAGTTGAATTCGTTGAAGATGGCCGAGGGAACAAGCAGAAATTATTCTGTGTAAAGAAGACCCAACTAGCCTTAATTCAGTAGAACTAAGATTAAATACCTAAATAAAGTTACGTATAATTTAGAATCAAACAAACTTACCTTGTGATGTTTGATATCTAATTATGCGAGTATCTTGACCGAAGATGATTATTATTACATGCAGCAGTACACGAGATGTTGCTGTCCTATCACACCTTTAAAGTCAAAAAATAAATTAAGATTTTACATATATTTCCCACATTCATCCTTTTCCTCCGCTCGCTGGCAACCCTGCCACCCGCTCACGCCGCGTCATTATTTTAGAGATTTAAGTTTTTTCAAGGATTCCGGGTCTTATAGGGTGGGAGGGACCGTAATCATCTTCGGTCAAGATACTCGCATAATTAGATATCAAACATCACAAGGTAAGTTCGTTTGATTCTTAATTATACATCGTATCTCTCCCGAAGATGATAACTATTACATGAAAATGTTTAGAGCAGCGTTGAAAAACTGATTGTAAAATAAAGTTCTTCAATATAAGTATTTGCCATCACACAAAAAAGAACTTAAATTAATTAACAAATTAACTTTTTAACTGCTATTAGCTTTGAAAAAACAGCATTAACAAAATCATTCCTATTACAGGTAGTTACATCTCTAATATAGTATTTATAGAACACATGTGAGGACTGAGACCAGCCCGCAGCTTTCCTCACCACTTCCAGGTTGACGCCCGCGCGGCGCGCTGCCGACGTCGACGCATGGCGAGTGCTGTGCGCACCGTACAATGATGTGTCATTACCGCTATCTTTAAGGATCTTTTTTACCCAGTGGCCTAAAGTCTGAGATCCAACTTTCTTGTGGGGTTTCTGGTAGCTTATAAAGAGATATTTATCTGTGGAGGAGCGGATCTCCCTTGATCTCTCAATGTAGGACTTTAGGGCCCGGGCCGGACAAACTTGAGGACTCTCTTATTCATATGGAAAGACAACGAGTGTCTGGAAAGCTCCGGGCCTCGAGGTTTTAATCAATTCATCAATTTTAATTAGGATCTTTTCACTTTCATAAATAATATTATCTATCTTGATAAGACTAAGTGTCTGCATTCGCTGTGCCGATGCAAGAGCAATTAGTGACACTGTCTTAAATGACAACTGTTGAAGAGAAAGACTCTCATTTGGATAGAGACCGGCTAAATAGCCTAACACAATATTTGGATCCCATGTCGTGCTATACTTAGGCGCTGGAGGGGTTAAACGGTAAACGCCTTTGAAAAAACGAGTTACACAATCATTTGAGGACATTTTTTCACCTAATACTAAAGCTACGGACCGAATAAAGTTTAAACTACTAAAACTAGTTCCAGCATTAAATTTTTCAGTAAGGAATTCCATAAATTGCATACAATTTGCTTCATAAAAAACGATATTATTTGTAAAACAAAATTGCCACCAGGCCTTAATTGACGAATCATATTGCCTCAAAGTATTTGGGGCGAGTGAGGCCAATACAATGTCTACGGAATTGCACGGAACCACGCGTTGCATCAGCGCCGGCTTTATAATCTCCCGGCCACCAGGATAAGGCTGCTGTGCAGAGGATGCACATCCCTGAAAGGGGAGTGCAATAGTTGTACATTGGGCTCAAAAAAGATTTCTTCCGAAACCAATAACCTAGACCATAACGGAAACCATGGCTGGGTAGGCCAATAGGGCACTACCACAATTCCTTCTGCTTTATCGGACTTAATTTTATGCAAAACTTTGGACACTAAGCTGAATGGTGGAAAAGCATAAAATCGTAAATCTTTCCAACTAAACGCGTCTACAATTTCCGAATTAGGATCTAACTTCCATGACGCATATCTTACACATTTACTATTTTGTGCCGAAGCAAATAAGTCAAAATCTGGAACACCTAGCATGTATGTGATTTTACTAAAACCGTAATCCGCCAACTCCCATTCGGTATCGATATTTGTAAGACGGGATTCACGATCGGCGAGCACATTCATGGAAGATTTAATATAAGAAGCAAACACGAATATGTTTCTTGCCTCACACCACTGCCATATGTCCCGAGCTATGTTGTTTAAGAGGGTAAGTTGTACCCCGCCCATGCGGTTAATGTAAGAAATGGCAGTGGTGTTATCTATTCTCAATAAAATGTTGCAATTCCTCATTTGGGAAGCGGATGTCTTAAGCCCGTAGAAAGCTGCTAATAACTCCAGAGTATTAATGTGTAACGATGCCTGCTCGGCTTTCCAGTGGCCGTTAGCACTGGTTCCAAACCGTGGTCGAAACGTCACTAAATATTTCCAACGAATACTCGTTAGTTTGGAACGACAACAAAATACGGTGTGATTCGGACAACACAAAATCGCGTAATGACGCGTTGTGAACGGGTGGCAGGGTTGCCAGCGAGCGGAGGAAAAGGATGAATGTGGGAAATATATGTAAAATCTTAATTTATTTTTTGACTTTAAAGGTGTGATAGGACAGCAACATCTCGTCTACTGCTGCAAGTAATAGTAATCATCTTCGGGAGAGATACGATGTATAATTATTGTGAATACGTAATTATCTGCCTATACGTAGCGTGAGCACATGTATGCATGTATTAGGTATGTATGTATTATATGAGATTAGAAAAAAGCTACTAAATTTGCGAATTTTTGTTTGTACTATCTATATAAGTATTTTAATTTTGGTAATACACCAATACACCTCAAATCTTCTGGTTAGGTACTCAAAACGGAGAAAATGTTCTGTTGAGAGTTTAAAATGTAGGCACATCGTGAATGCGCCTTTACTTCTAACCACACTCTCAAAAAAATATTTCCATTGCAACAAAAAAACTTTGATGCTGGACAGCCTTCAAAGGTGCATAGTTATGAGGGCAACGTTTTTATTGTTATTAAGTAAATTTACCAATTTTGATGTAATAGCAATAAAACATTGTTGAAATTACAATGCTAAAATTGTTCGTGTCACTATAAGATTTCTTGTCCTTTTGTTCCCATGACAAATGCCTTTAGCTATCATATCAAAGGTATATTGTCCCGATGACAAGGGGTTTTGCTAAAAAGACAAAGGTTTACTGTCCGTGGATCTAACTTTATTTTGTTGAATTAGCTATCTTCCTTTGTGCTTTTATCAATTCACCGTTGCTTCTCCGACAAAGTTACTTTTCTCGTATATATTTTGCTGCTCTAGCAAAGTAACATGGCTGATCTTATCCCTGCACTTTGTTAATTGTACACCATGAAAAAATATTATATACTCCTCGAAGCTTCTGACTATTATTCCAGGAGTATGCGTACCCGTGAACTATGTTTATTGTACACCGTACATCTGTATGGTGCATACACAGAGCACTCCGGTCAAGGTACGTATACCCGTAAAAATATATATAGGCAGAAGCTTCGAGGAATATTTTTTTTTTCAGTGTACCATTTACAAAGTGAAGGGATTGAAATATACAATGTAGTACATTGCTTGGGTAGCACAAGATACGATAAGAGGATTGAGGTATTTGAGAACCCTAAAATAAAATATATATAAAATATTTATATCGAAAGTATCATATAATCTCTACTTTACTTATTTATTCCTATGGCATTAGTAAACAGTTCATACCAAATTACAAGTTAATATTAAGGGATTTAAGCCACTCGGTGGTTTCGTCAGTAAGCTTGATCAGGTCCTCGGGAGGTCCCCCGGTATATCGCGTTTCTGAGCATTCAGAGATAATATGTTGGATATCTTATACTTCAATTCCGCAGGTACAGGCAGGGCAGTCTATCCAGCCGCAGCGATGTTTATATTGGGCACAGCGTCCATGCGTAGTCCCGTGCGTAGTCTGTTGAAGTTACACCAGTCGCGCCTCGGCAGCTGGGACCCCTTTATTTTGGAGCCTGGAACAAGATCTGAGCCGGCCATTGTTGAGTTCCATTGTTGCGACCATTGTTGCATGAGGTTGTAGTCTTCTTGCAGCAGATTTATTGCGATTTTGTTTGGTGGGTTTCGTTCGCGCCCCAGGAGGTATCCGTAAGCTTTTGTACATATTGTTGCGAGACTGGAGCTTGCGTACAGTACCAGATGTTTTTTAAAATTGAGAGAGCGGTCCAGGGAGACGTCAAGGTACTTAGGAGTAAAGTTCTGGTTTAGTATGGAACCTCCGAGTACCACTTTAAGCTCGCGTTTGGCTAGTTGATTGATTAGATGGAAGCATCTGACCTCTGTTTTGCATGAACTAGGTGTTAGTTGCCAAATATCAAATACTTTCTTAATTCTTCTATGTGTTCGGTTAGTGTGCGTTCCAGATTTCATTAGTAATTCTAACGTCAGTTCTTGATCTGAAAAAGAAGAACGTTGTTATTTTATGCCTAAGCTGTCTGAGACTTGATAATTTGGCCATATTTTAGGTTAGGTTATTTTAGTGGCTTTTAAAACCAAATGCTGAGTGTTCACCGGGCCAACGAAGGCCAACAAACGGCCGGTGTTGCCATCTTAACTACCTTGTAGCTAGATCTAGCAACTTTATGGGGTCATTTAGTTAAGTACTAAAATATTTGGAAGTTTCATACATTTGGCTACTTTTTGAGGACTGAACTTCCCTACATTTAGTTACTTAAGGTGGTAAAATTTACTAATCTGGCTACTTTTTGAGCGGCCGGTTTACTGGGCGCTGATTATTTTATCAAATACGCAGTAACCCCCGCCTCAAGGCGCCAAATTTTTCTCAGCGCTCATAACTCGTGAGGTGAGGTATACCTACTGATATTATTGCAATTAAAGTAAGTAACCCTGAGAAAAAAAGGATACTTTTATCCTGCAAAAATGAATGGAGCCAGCTACCTAACCTAAAATCTTGGCAGAAAGGAAATTCGCCCGGCTAACAGCTGCAGTCAAAGGTCCGAAAATATTTCGAAGATATTTGTTTGAATTGTGATGGGAAACAAAGCACAGGTTACAGCCAATATCGCAAAACAACGACATGAACCTCATAATTGTATAAGGGCACTGTTACTTACCGAGCAAAGACTGCAGCAGATGCCGCAGTTTATTTTCTGGTAAAAAAGTCTCCAATGCCATATTTCATATCACTCTTGAGCACAAACACTACTTCTCTGCACGACATCCACGTTGAAACTGGCAGAATAGGAGGAACAGTTTGCGCTTGCGAGAACAAGATAAGACGTCACTTTGTAATTTTATCTAAGAATACTTTGTCAAAACATCTACTTCGTATTTTGTTAGTATATAACGTTGCCGTATCAACAACATCATTTAGCCGTAGTAACAACTGTTATTTTTATGGATTAAACTTTGCTGTAACATCACTTCATAACGTTTCCGTGTCAACAACACCATTTAGCCATAGTAACAACGCCTATTTTGATAGATTAAACATTGCTACAATATCACTTCATAACGTTGATAAGTTGACAACGTGCCGTTGTTATCCCGTTTAAATATTTTTAACATAGTTACCGTATCTACGTGTGTTTAGCTAAAATAACAAAAATAATTTCAACAATAAAAAAGTTGTCACAGCCACTATGGGCCTATAGCTGCAGCGGCGATGCACTTACGTGCGGTAACAATAAAATTCTAACAAAGCTTTTATTGTCGCTTTGTTAGCCGATTTTTCTCTGAGTGCAGTTTGGTTGACGCCCACTAGCGATTTTTTTAATTGTGTAACAGAGACAACGCTCTATTAACTTGTTTCGGCAAAAAGAGTTTAGGTACGCGGCAGAGTTCTTCTACTTTTAACACTTAGAAAATAAAGGGAGACCGATACATAGCTCTCTCCCTACTGCTGACAGATGCCATTGAAGAAACAAATCGAACGTAACAAAAAAAGTCATGCTTTATCACTGTACACTACCTGCTGTCTTTAGTGTACAAATGAGACAGCATGATTTCTGTTGCTTCAATTCAATTCCCTTCTTGCCACACGTAATACTTTTATGAATGGCTCCAATTACGTAACTGATTAATTATGTCCCAGATTAAAGAAACATTTTTTTTGCTGATCGCAAAGAGTTTATCCGGACTGCTGTGAGAGCAACCGTATTTTGGAACGTAACTTTTTGCCTCGTTGTGAGTATTCCAATATTCAGATTGTATTTACAGGTCCAATTTCGCACTCATTGCTATGTTAATTTTATTCCTGTCTCTTTCTAGCATAGTTCAAAATACACGTGAAGGAACAGGCTAGCTAGTGAATGATATACTTTTAAGTGGATTACAAGAGGGGCAATTTATTGCAGCAATTTAAAAAGTTATGTTGTTATAAATAAATGTATGAAGACTGTCTGTGTCATTTTGGGATAAATAAATGTATGAAGACTGTCTGTGTTTTAGTTTATTATAGTTTAAGACATGATAACGTATAACTTTATTTTTAATAGTAGTTTATGTGACTGCTGCATAATGGAGGGCATTAAAACTCGAGGGCTCGTTTCATAATAATATCACTCGAGAGTTTTAATGCCTAATTATGTACAGTTACATACACTAGTTTATCTACACACACATCATAAGCTCTCTTTGATGTGTTCAGGAACCGCATGTTTGACCGGCATTGTGGCTCTGCAATTGTTTAGCTTGTTCTGTAGTACCAACTTCTCGCAGGCGGGCGCCGGCGTTCGAATTTTGAATGTCAGTACCAAGTTCACAAACGAACTAGGGACGGCACGCAGGCAGGCATCGGCGTTCGAAATTTGAATGTCATTATATGTAGAAAAACTACACATAATGACCATAATGTGTAGTTTTCCAGATACGAAACGAGTTTTTACCAAGTAGTTTAACATAATGCTGATCGTAACGTGAAATGAAAATGAAAATGAAATAATTTTATTTTGCCTTATTAGACATACAAACAAAACATACAGGATACATAAAAACAGGCAAAAAAGGAACGGTCTCAGCATGTGCCGTGAATGTGAAGTGCGATCTCACAGCGCTGGTTTTCTGACCGCCCCACAAAATTATACTAAAGCTATAAACTAACACTAACACAATAATGGACGATAAATATTTTTAATTATACGGAATAATAATATTTATTATTATTATACGTAACAAATAATTATAAGTATATAAATATTTACATTAGAATATATATAGTATGTATAGCCATAAGTATGTGCATATGAATATATTAATATGGTACCCATGTCATTTAGATCGTAAACACTTAAGTTATACATAGTTCTAATATAAGTATAGGATAATAAATATGCAAGTAGAAATACACCTTTACAAGTAAAAACAAATTTTGATTCAGGAAAAATATAATTTAATTTATGGAAAGTCCACAGTAAAAAAAGGATTTGTTTATGAACCACAAGATCATTAACAGTAAAATCAGAATGAAGCAGACGTATTGATACTAGGACATGCTAGGTATTGCGAAACCCTTCACATAAGCCCACCATCAGATTTCTGTAAATTTAATAAATGTAGTCTGAAATGTTTTTTAAAAGTGGTTTTAGTATTCAAATTCCCACCCCCTATTAGGAATTTGAATACTAAAACCACTTTTAAAAAACATTTCAGACTCAGAGAATATTATTCCAGCATTTCGTGGCCATATAGCGAAAGCTGCCACGAAATGCTGCTGTTCTGTGGTGTGGGATAGATAAAGGGGCCGTGCAACTCCTGACACCATCGGTTATTTGTCGCCAAGTGATCTTTGCACTCAAATACTCTGGTATACCGGACTTGAGTACGCCGAACAAGAGAGACGCCAAGTGTAATTTCATACGACTTTCTATTTTCAGAAAATCTCCCCTATTCAGATAGGTGCGGTGTTATATGGTGTAATGGTACACGAGAGTCGGTACATTAGATACTTCATTCTGCGTGATAGAGGGCTAGCCCAACGCCGCGCTGTTTTGAATACGAGAATCGGTTCAGATAACGTTTGAGGGTTTTGCATAGCATACTGGCAAAGTTCGCAAAAAAAAAGATGCGTGGGTTGATTCGTGGAAGTTTTCAGGCCAAGTTTTTTTGTCGCATTCCTGCGAGATGTGTAGAAATCAGAGCCGATTTGGCTGCGCGTTGAATAAAATTATGAATAACTAAATAATGAAAGGTTATTATGGAACGGAGAAAGCTATTATGTTGATTGCAAATATACAATTGCGATTGAGGTATGAGATGGAGAGTCTGACACCTCTATTTTGAATATCATTCTAGAGGTCTTTGCCACGCGCGTCTAGCGGTCGGGAAATGCTTAATTAATCGCAACAAGCTTTTATTGGTCAGCGATCAACAGATTCTGTGTATCGGCAGTACCAAATGATTTGAGTGATAACCTACGGTTGATCATAGTGAATATGCGTACACACAATTTGTAGAACGGCGGATCTGCATGGCATGGTTGAAATTGGACCCTGTGTAGTTAGTGATAAGAAGCTTCGCTTGGGCAGAGCGTATTTGCAAAGGACGCATGTGGGGCATATAAATACCAGAGCGTGGGAGGGGAGTTCATTCAGTCTCTGCGTCTAGCCGCTGTGACAGTCGTCTTCACGAGTTCTAAACAGTTTTGGCTGCCGTGTTACGCGTCAGAACTATACGAATTGGTGATTGCGAAGTTTCAGTGGGTTTTCGTGAGTGTCTGAAGCGCCGAGATTTACCTCGGTTCCTACCTTTATATCAACCTACCCCTAATTCCAAAACTATCCTTGGGTCGTTAGGAAAGAACTTTTAAGTCAATGTATCTGAGTCTGAGTCTGGGCTTGGAGCGACCCTAAATTCCTTTTTCCTTCACCATAGGGTTCCTGGATTGGCTCTTAGGATATTCGCGGGCTAATCCTCTCCTCATTTCCTTTCGATTAGCGAGCTTTGAAATTCCCACACACACAGTCGTTAAACATTCAAGCACATTCAAATCAAACTCAACCATTTTCGAGTGGTGTCGATAATGGACGTGGTATAACACTAGGGTTTTAGACTAGGCTAGACAGGAGTTTAGTTGCGGCTAAACCTAGGTTGTTAGGGCATAGGGAGACTGTTTGATCGATGAGGTTCCGCGGATGGAAATAACAAATTCAGAACAAAGTTAAACCGGTGTCAACACAAATAACATATCCTGTTGATATTTTGACATTTGAGTGTTATCGGGGACGCGCGAACAGATCAATTTACAGTCTAAAGTT
Organism: Argyresthia goedartella; assembly: GCA_949825045.1. NCBI lineage: Eukaryota > Metazoa > Arthropoda > Insecta > Lepidoptera > Argyresthiidae > Argyresthia > Argyresthia goedartella. The sequence continues at coordinate 1,006,953 of OX463811.1, read as the reverse complement.
CATTGTTTAGGTCCGGGTAGGTGTTTTGCATTGCCTTGGGTCAGATTGGATTCAAGTTGCATTTTTAAATTAAATGTAAATTTCGCTGGATATCTAATGTGTAAGTTGAGTCGGTATATATGATTTGGCTCAGCCCAGGACGTGCTGCGGCTAGTGGAATTCATAGTTCGGTATTTATCGAACTATGCACTTCGCTATGGTGTGGGTTAGATATCCTAAAACAAAAATGCTTGCGTTTCGATAACATCCAGCTCAAATTGCGCTGAGTTGAAGGTTTCAAAACGTTACGGACCTTTTGAGGTAACCGCTAGTTCAGAACCCATTTCGGAACTCAAATCGCAATTGTGTAAACCGGTCTTTTCGGATCGTTATTGCCGTGAACAAAATATATAATTGGAACCACCACAAGCCGCTACGAGCGAGCACATGAAATATAATTGAGTACTCACGTCGTAAAACTACGACGGATATCTATACTATAACTGTGATCGATCACTAAAACTAAAACTAAAATTACAACAAAAGATGTTCCAATGCGCTCATATATACAAAAACCAGATGGTGCCATCACATAAAATATAACAACGATCGTTTTGGCGCAATACACCGCTGACTGATGCGAATTACCGGCTCGCGGACATATATGCTTTCTCTGTCTAACTTGAAACTGTAACTTTCCGAACCAAGCTTCGTTCGACTATTGTACGCCTAACAGATTTCTCGATGAACGAGAAATTCAGACTTATCATTCTTACTTACAAATCTTACAGCTGAATCGGGTCCTCTCATTTTGGGATAGATAGAATAGACGATCATAGCTACTGTTAGCGGCGGCTACGACCTTTAGCCTGGGGCCGCTACAGATTTTTGGTGCCGTGACCAGGATATCCTAGATAGTCTGATACCTAGATATTCCTAGATATTCTAAAAGAATCAAGGTCTAACGCGTTACTTTTAAAAATAACACAACGTAGAAACGATTTTAAACAGTTCAGTTTTGTAAATAAGAAATAAGCAAAAAAAAAAGGGGCATTGTTTTCAGACGAGCTACGACTAGAAAAAAACGTTAGTCGGGTAGCACGAGACGATAGCACGGGTTGACGACCCGAATGGCCGAGTCGGTAGTGACGCTGCCTAGGAAACCGGGGGTCCCGGGTTCGAGTCCCGGTGGGGGCAAATGTTTGTTTGATGAGAGCGGTTGTTTGTACCCTAGTCATGGTTGTTTGTCTATCTAAGTATAATATTTCTCTATATAGGTAAATATAACGTTGTCTAGTACCCAAGATACAGGGAATCCTAGTTTTGGGCTAGATCAATGTGTGTAAGGGGTGTCCAAGGTATTATTATTATTATTATTATTATTATTCACTTTCGCATACAAGTGAAATGGCGTCAGGGCAGGTGACGCAATTGTTATCTGAAATAGTGAATAGATTAGACAGTTTGGAAAGGGGTTCCAGCACGAGCAATGCTAGTGGGACTTCGGACAGACAGACTGACAGACAGGAACTAGAGACGTTTGAACAATCGGTAGAAAAACGTCAATCATGCATTGTGAAAATGACACAGAAGTTGCCGACATTCGATGGGCGGAATTCGGAAAATCCGATGATTTTCTTAAGAGATTTAAAGGCTTATATTAAAGTCTCGGGAGATACTTCTAGGGCTTTGATATGGGCAACGGATAGTTTGGTAGGAATTGCGAAAGTTCGAATGAGCATATACAGAGACTCATGGCGAACCTATTCGGATTTTGAAAAAGATTTCAGAGAGGTATTCTGGGGTGATAATGAACAGGAATTAATTAAGCAAAGATTCCTAACTGCGAAGTTTGATTCTAAGAAAGGTCAAAGTATGGAAGAATTCTTTGCCTCTCAATTGAATAGCATATATGAGCTTACGATACCGTTTACTGATACGGAGAAAATCAACACGATTTTCAGACAGTTGCCGCGTGATATTCAAGTAGCGTTTTTGCTAGAAAGGAGACTATGACTATACGTGATGCGGTCGAATTCCTTCGGCATTTAGAACGGAATGTCGATGGGGGATTAAGTGCGATACATGATTCGGAACCTATGAATACTAATAACGTGAGGCGGGATAGCTATATGCGTGGGCAATATCGAGCTATGCGGGTAAATACGTTACGTTATAACGCGATAAGTCGTAGTAATAATTATAACGCGGTAACGAAGGGGCGAAACGAATTTGGGACGCGTGGTCGCGGTTATTTTCGCCGTAGAGGCAGGCAGCCGCAGCCTAGCTTCAAGGCAATAGGGTTTCAGAGGGATTCAGGAGATACAGAGGCAGGACAAAGTTCAAGTGACAGGAATAATGCGATAAGTCAGAATTCAAAAAACTAGTGGACTCGCGCGGGTCGTTCGCGCTCAGATATTTATTACGGTTTGGATGGACAGCCGATCGAATTGGGAAAAAGCATAGACTGTATGATTTGTGTAATTTGGATTCGAACGTGGGTGTGAATGAATTTATTCAATTATTAGCGCATAAAGCGCACGGATATGCCGTGTGTTTAGAGGAAAAATCTAGATCGAATTATAGAGATCGAAATGACAGACGTTTACATACGATATTCAGAGACGACGATTCGACTGAGTGTGGGCGCGAGTTATGTAGTACTTTGACATTACCTGAGATAGATGTGCGTATTGGGAATATTGTTGTAAGGAGTTTGATTGATTCGGGGAGCGAAATCAGTGTAATAAGTCGGAGAGTGTACGAAGAAGTGTGCAGACAATTGGGAAAACCGACGGAAATACCGATTCCAAGTTTGAGAATCACAGGTGCGTTTGGAGTCAGTAAGGAAAAGGTTGATAAATTAGTAACGTTACCATTAACAATAGGTGAATGCGTTATCGATACTCCAATGCTAGTATTAACAAGGGTGCCTAAAGATTTAATTTTGGGGTTTGATTTTATACAACAGACGCGAGCCAGTTTAATGTGTGAGGGTAATAAGAGGCTAATTATACGAAGCGCCGGGCGGATGTGTGAAATACCATTAGGTACTGGTCCTAATCCGGAATCTTGCTGTTGTACAATGGAAGTACAGAACCAAGATACCAGTAGAAATATGATAGAGGAATATGTGAATAATTCATCAATACCTGTTGAACACAAAACAAGGTTATTGCCGGTGTTAAATAAACATGCAGAGTTGTTTAGCGATAGGATAGGTCGGACAAATAAATATATACATGAGATAAAAATGAGAGATGAAACGCCTTTCGTAAAGCGAAGCTATCCCATACCGTTCGCATATCGCGATAAAGTAACAAAACGTTTGGAAGAGATGGAATTGATAGGTATTATTAGCAGGCAATCTACGGATTTCAGCAGTCCATTGACTTGTACATTAAAGAAAACAGGAGAGGTCCGTATTCTTCTAGATGCACGACAATTAAACACTGGAATGGTCGGGGAGGTTGAAACCACACCTTTAATGAGTGAGATATTGCAATCCGGGCGCCGGATAAATTACATAGGAGTTATTGATATCAAAGATGCGTATTTTTCTATACCATTATCAGACGAATCTAAACGATACACGGGTTTTGTATATCAAGGCAGAAGTTATGTTTACAACGTTTTACCTCAGGGGTTGAAAACCAGTGTGGGTTCATTTTCGAGGGCGATGGACTTAATTCTAGGGCCAGAGGTTAGGTCATATTGTTTAAATTTTGTTGACGATTTGGCAATTTTAACTGAGGGTGACTTCGAACAGCATTTGTCTCAAGTGGACACGGTTCTGAGTAAATTGAAAGACGCGGGCTTCACATGCAAACTAAAAAAATGCGAGTTCGCACAAAAAAAGGTCAAGTTATTGGGGCACATTTTGTCTACACAAGGTTTGCAGATGGACCCGGACAAAATTGAAACACTTAAATTATATCCGTCACCCAGAACTGTCAGGCAATTGAGGGCGTTTTTGGGGTTCATAAATTACTTTAGGAGGTTTATAAAAAATTTTGGAACGTTGACACGGCCCTTGTACAATTTATTGCGGTCTGGAGTCAAGTTCGTCTGGAGTGCGCAGATGCAAAGTGCTTTTGACGAGATAAAAAACCAATTCTCAGAAAGTATAATTTTGAGTCAGCCATTGGCGGGAAAAACATATTATGTTCAATGTGACGCCAGCGCTATAGGAATTGGGGGCTATGTTTATCAATTAGATGAATCGGGCCAGGAACTAATAATAGGGTTCTGTTCGCAGGCATTCAAGGGTGCTCAGACGAGATGGGCTACCAGTGAACAGGAAATGTATGCAGTTATATACACTTTAAAGCGATTTGAGATATACTTGCGGGGAGAAAAGGTTATTATTAGAACTGATCATAAAAGTTTGACGTTCATTAAGTCGTGGACTTTATTGGGTGCACGCGTAACGAGGTGGATTATGTTTTAGAGCAATTCGATTACGACATAGAATTTGTGCGAGGGACTGATAATCAAATTGCCGACACGCTAAGCAGGCAAATGGCGGGACCTGGAGGTATGAATGACAGTATAACTGTTCAGCCGGGAATATTCTGGTTTCAGGCATCGAATACCGCAAGTGTTATTACGAGTTTACGGGACATTGCGAGATTACAAAGCGAAGATGAGCGGTTAAATCGAATTAGCGGTTGTATCAGACGTAATGTAGTAGATACGGGAACGAGAGGTTTTGAAAATTATAAGCTAGTAGGTGATACGTTATATTTTCACGTGCCGAAGCGGAACGTACAGTTGCTAGTAATTCCGAAATCACTACAGGAGGAACTAATTTTACACATACATGAAGAAATAGGTCACTACGGCAGATATAAAATATTAGCACTGATGAAGGACAGATATTATTTTCTTCATATGAGTAGGGTGATTAGCGCGGTGATAAGAAGTTGTGACATATTTCAAAAGGTCAAACCAAGTACTAACAATACCGTTGGTCCTTGTACACCGGTGTTGGCGGAAAGGTTGGGTGAGAAAGTTTTCTCGGACCTTTATGGGCCATTGCCCGTAGGTAAATTCGGATATCAATATATATATGTGATTCAAGACGTGTACAGTAAAGTAATAAAATTATATCCAATGCGAAAAGCGACAGGTAGGAGCGTGCTCGCTTGTACAAAGAGATTTCATAGGGAAATACCTATCGAAACTATAATTACGGACTCAGGACCACAGTTCATATCGAAAGTTTGGGAATTTGGACTCAAACAGCTGGGGATTCGGGTCACTCATACGTCGGTGTATTGTCCAAATTCTAATAGCGTAGAAAGAGTGAATCGCGAGCTAGGTAGGCTGATTAGAACTTATTGCGGCGAAAGTAATCGTAGTTGGGTAGACGTGTTACCGGACATTCAGAATTGCTATAATAATATCGAACACACAAGCACAGGCTTTGCGCCTAATGAGTTAGCGTTTGGTAGGCGGGAACCGTTAACTATTGACAAGGAATTAGGCGATGAATGGTTATTAGGCCATAGTGTGCGAGATTCGGAACAGGTGCGGAATGTAGCGATAGAAAACTCTAAAAGTTCTAGTGAACGACGTAAGCGACAGGCGGACAAACGGCGTAAGTTAGAAGTCTATCGTATAGGTGATTGTGAAACTTAAGACCTTTGTGCGTTCAAATAAAGAACATAAAATCATGCGGAAATTTTCGTTGTTGTATAAAGGGCCTTATGTTATTTCGGCAGTGGTATATCCTAACTGTTATACGTTAGTAGATCCGGGTTCAAATGAGATATTGGGTAACTTCAATACTATAAATATAGCCAGGTATTATGTGAGGACGAATAAGGGCGTAGATAAATAAGATAGTGTATAAAGGTTATATAATTAAGCTGTAAGCTGTAAATTTGAATAACTACTTTGTAGGTTTAAGGATCTTGCATGGTTTGGAAACAAAAACAAAAAAAAAAAAACCAAAAAAAAAAAAAACAATTTGTATATATATAGTAATACGAATTAGGATAAATTGCGGGTAAGCGAGGTTGTATAGTAAGATAGATAAATAAGATAAGACAGGAGAGAACTCAATCGAGTTGTGTAAATATTATATACATAATTGACAGATTCATCGGTCGGTGTACATGATTTGAGATGTCCGAACATATAGAGTAGATATGTACAAAGTATGGGTAGCATAGTGGTAATGAGATCCTTGCGCCATGTTAACTGAGATAAACAGTGTCTCAAGGTCTGGGAGGGGGCTGTAATGGTACACGAGAGTCGGTACATTAGATACTTCATTCTGCGTGATAGAGGGCTAGCCCAACGCCGCGCTGTTTTGAATACGAGAATCGGTTCAGATAACGTTTGAGGGTTTTGCATAGCATACTGGCAAAGTTCGCAAAAAAAAAGATGCGTGGGTTGATTCGTGGAAGTTTTCAGGCCAAGTTTTTTTGTCGCATTCCTGCGAGATGTGTAGAAATCAGAGCCGATTTGGCTGCGCGTTGAATAAAATTATGAATAACTAAATAATGAAAGGTTATTATGGAACGGAGAAAGCTATTATGTTGATTGCAAATATACAATTGCGATTGAGGTATGAGATGGAGAGTCTGACACCTCTATTTTGAATATCATTCTAGAGGTCTTTGCCACGCGCGTCTAGCGGTCGGGAAATGCTTAATTAATCGCAACAAGCTTTTATTGGTCAGCGATCAACAGATTCTGTGTATCGGCAGTACCAAATGATTTGAGTGATAACCTACGGTTGATCATAGTGAATATGCGTACACACAATTTGTAGAACGGCGGATCTGCATGGCATGGTTGAAATTGGACCCTGTGTAGTTAGTGATAAGAAGCTTCGCTTGGGCAGAGCGTATTTGCAAAGGACGCATGTGGGGCATATAAATACCAGAGCGTGGGAGGGGAGTTCATTCAGTCTCTGCGTCTAGCCGCTGTGACAGTCGTCTTCACGAGTTCTAAACAGTTTTGGCTGCCGTGTTACGCGTCAGAACTATACGAATTGGTGATTGCGAAGTTTCAGTGGGTTTTCGTGAGTGTCTGAAGCGCCGAGATTTACCTCGGTTCCTACCTTTATATCAACCTACCCCTAATTCCAAAACTATCCTTGGGTCGTTAGGAAAGAACTTTTAAGTCAATGTATCTGAGTCTGAGTCTGGGCTTGGAGCGACCCTAAATTCCTTTTTCCTTCACCATAGGGTTCCTGGATTGGCTCTTAGGATATTCGCGGGCTAATCCTCTCCTCATTTCCTTTCGATTAGCGAGCTTTGAAATTCCCACACACACAGTCGTTAAACATTCAAGCACATTCAAATCAAACTCAACCATTTTCGAGTGGTGTCGATAATGGACGTGGTATAACACTAGGGTTTTAGACTAGGCTAGACAGGAGTTTAGTTGCGGCTAAACCTAGGTTGTTAGGGCATAGGGAGACTGTTTGATCGATGAGGTTCCGCGGATGGAAATAACAAATTCAGAACAAAGTTAAACCGGTGTCAACACAAATAACATATCCTGTTGATATTTTGACATTTGAGTGTTATCGGGGACGCGCGAACAGATCAATTTACAGTCTAAAGTTCATTGTTTAGGTCCGGGTAGGTGTTTTGCATTGCCTTGGGTCAGATTGGATTCAAGTTGCATTTTTAAATTAAATGTAAATTTCGCTGGATATCTAATGTGTAAGTTGAGTCGGTATATATGATTTGGCTCAGCCCAGGACGTGCTGCGGCTAGTGGAATTCATAGTTCGGTATTTATCGAACTATGCACTTCGCTATGGTGTGGGTTAGATATCCTAAAACAAAAATGCTTGCGTTTCGATAACATCCAGCTCAAATTGCGCTGAGTTGAAGGTTTCAAAACGTTACGGACCTTTTGAGGTAACCGCTAGTTCAGAACCCATTTCGGAACTCAAATCGCAATTGTGTAAACCGGTCTTTTCGGATCGTTATTGCCGTGAACAAAATATATAATTGGAACCACCACAAGCCGCTACGAGCGAGCACATGAAATATAATTGAGTACTCACGTCGTAAAACTACGACGGATATCTATACTATAACTGTGATCGATCACTAAAACTAAAACTAAAATTACAACAAAAGATGTTCCAATGCGCTCATATATACAAAAACCAGATGGTGCCATCACATAAAATATAACAACGATCGTTTTGGCGCAATAATCGCGCTGACTGATGCGAATTACCGGCTCGCGGACATATATGCTTTCTCTGTCTAACTTGAAACTGTAACTTTCCGAACCAAGCTTCGTTCGACTATTGTACGCCTAACAGATTTCTCGATGAACGAGAAATTCAGACTTATCATTCTTACTTACAAATCTTACAGCTGAATCGGGTCCTCTCATTTTGGGATAGATAGAATAGACGATCATAGCTACTGTTAGCGGCGGCTACGACCTTTAGCCTGGGGCCGCTACAATGGGACCGCGGAGGTATAGGGTAGCAGTAGCGAGCACATGCTTTCTGTACTCGCTGCAGAAGACGTAATGTTTTCCTGTATAGACAAGGGCCATAAACTGTTAAGCAGTAGTTAAGTTTCGACAGGATTAATGTTTCACATAGCGTGACACGCATTTCTACACTTATGTAATTTCTAATACCATAGATTACTTTTCCTATAAAAACAGTTGCGAACTAGCTCAGCTACATGTTTCTCAAATCTTAAACTATCGTCCATCGTCACTCCTAGATTGCGTGCTTCAGTTACGCGTTCTATAGGCACTCCATCAATTAACAAAACTGGATCTAGAAGTAACGCCTTCTGGATTTGTAATCGCGTACCTATGATCATATATTTAGATTTCAGTGGATTCAGGGCAAGTGAGTTTCTCGATGACCACTTTGAGATACAGTCAAGATCGTAATTAATTTTTTCCATAGTAGCTTGGAAATTACCAACGTCCATTGGGATATAGAGCTGTAGATCGTCAGCGTATATATGGTATTTGCAACTGGAGATTGCCTTGACTATATCGGCAGTATATATATTAAATAAAAGAGGCCCCAATATGGACCCCTGAGGAACGCCTCTGTTCATTGGAACGCATTCTGAAGAAGTACACGAGCCATCCAATTTGCGAAGAACAACTCGCTGTTGCCGATTTTTAATTTATTTATTTATTTATCAATTTATTTCAGATATAAATAATCCATATTTTTACACAATTTTAAGGTAGCTATCGAACCATTTGCGAGATTCAATGTCGAAGCCATAATAAGTGAGTTTCGACAGTAGCAGAGTAGTATTAATACAGTCAAATGCTCTCGAGAATCTAGTAACGCCAATATCGTACTTTTGCCGACATCTTGCGAACCAAGTATATTATCCACCACATCAAGGAGCGCCGTGGAAGTACTTCTCCCCTTTCTGAAGCCTGACTGGTGTAATGGTAAGATGCTATTTTTTTCGCAATAATGAATAACCTGATCATAAACAGCCCTCTCCAGAATTTTGGACAAATACGGTAGCAAACTTATTGGTCTCAGATCTTTAACGCTGACTGGATTGTTATTCTTGGGTATGGGTCGGACCAATGCTGTTTTCCAAAGTTCCGGGAATTCAGAGGACATGATAGATTTGTTCACTATTGTAGTAATAACATCGAGAGTGGAGGGGAGTGTCATTATGATCATATCCATGACTATACCATCCACACCTTGCGCATTCGTATCAATTGGGAGAATTATCTTAGCAATTGTAGTATTAGTCACAGTGTTTAATTTGAAATTTGCTATACTACTGTGTTTATGATGTTCAAAATATGTTAATTGAGACAGCTGTACCTCATTAGTGCCAGGAATTCTAGTAAAGTGGTCATTTATGTCGGCTGGATCATTTAGATGTGCTGGTATGTCCGCATCATTTTTGAAATTCGGAAGTACTGTTTCTTTTAAATTTTTCCACAAATGTTTTGGATTATTTATCTTCTGATTGATTTTCTGTTCAAAGAAAGCCTTCTTTTCATGGAACATGCTCACGTTGACTAGGTGTTTGAGAGTTTTATACCTTTCTCTATTTGACTCATTCTTAGACCTACGATATTTGCTGTGAGATTCATCCCGAAGTTTCATCATGTATCTCATATTACTAGTTAACCAAGGCTTTGGCTTATCGCGTAGAACCATGGGTTTTTCAGGGGCATATTTATCGAATAAGTCCAAAATAAGTTTACTGAAGGCATTTACCATCTCATTTACATTTCGTAATTCAGATATTTTATCCCAATTGTAGGAATCTAGCTCCCTGTTAAACTCTTTATCATCAATTGACTTTAGCGGTCGATATGTAATTTTTTTGTTTGGTGTCTTCTCTTTTTTTATCTTAAACTCTCCAGTTACCATAGCATGAGCTCCCAAATCCGGTGCATAATAAACATCCACATTTTGCACTAATAGAGCATCGGTACATATTAAGTCTATTAGTGTTGCACTATTATCTGTGAAATGAGTGGGTTCCGTTACGCGATTAACTAAATTAGTAGTCTTTAAAAATAGTTCCAGTTTTCTTGTTTTCGAGTCATGCGTATTAAGAGTATTTATATTGAAGTCCCCTACCAATATGATCCTATCGTATCGAGTAAAAGAAGTAATAGATTCAGTGAGTCCATCAAAAAATAAGTCTACATCTAACCACTGAGGAAGGTAAGCAGTACCTACTATCAACCTTGTAGATTTCAAGTTGAGAGACAGCCACATCTGTTCGACACCGTCAGTATTGGGTGGGTGCGGGATAGTCCGAGCAGCTACGCCTTGTTTGACATAAAAGCCGACCCCACCACCACGACTGAGACGCCCAGAAGATCTCGGGATATGACGCATTCGATACCCGGGCACACTCGGGGCACAGCCCTCAGTGCCCTTTCGAAGCCAGGTCTCATTTATCGCTACAATATCTGGTGATTGTCTCCCAAAAGCCACAATAGTCTCATCATGTTTTGTACCCAGAGATCCCGCATTAAATAGACCCACCTTAATGTTAAGTAACTTAGATTTATAGGAGACCATAGCTGCAAATAAGTGATATCAAATAAAAGCTAGTTCTATCTCTCGTCCAAGTTTCGCACTTTAATTCTTTCTGCCAGGGGAAAATAACCAGTTTTGTTTTTGAAAAATAGATACGTAGGCAAAGAACACATTTACTATCATTTAAATTAACCAAGCATATTAAATAATCCACACTGATAAACATAAACGTACATGTAATATATAAACGCGAATATAATATAATATAAATTTCATCATAATATTTAAATAATAGGGAACAGTTGGGCCTTATTTTCATAACAAATATAGAACAATAAATATTCATAAATATGCAAATAATTTGTAAAAGCAGTTTCATCAAAAATAAAACCACTATTCTTTCATGATGGGTACGTGCAGTTTTTGAACGCAGTAAAGAGGGTTTATGATACGTGTGTAGATAAAATATTTAATAAATCAAGTAAAATTTATGCTACTTCCACTACATAGTGTGTGAGATTCCCGCACCGGTAGCGGTCACTCTGGCGCCTGTGTGTGGCGTTCCCACTCCGGTTCTGCTATGATAGGGTTCAATTTTGCTTCGTTGTAGCATTCATGTTAACCCTATCTCTTTCTAACCTATTCAAATTGTACATGAAAGAACAGGCTATCTTATAAATGAATGGTTTTATACTCTGTGGTCACTGATTGCACATGAAAACTCACTCAAAGACGCCGTCTAAACTGCCATTTCGCGTTTGTGTCTCGAAAGTTTTATTTTGATAAATAAATTATTAAAAGACACATTAGCTGCAATCGCATTCGAATATAGCGCAATGGGAAGAAAAAGGTAACTGATTATATTTAGAATACCATTCTAATACGAAATAGCCGTAATTCTAATTAGAATCATAGAAATTAATTAAAAACTAACAACCGGCGCTCGAAAACCCTTATCTGTGACGATTCCGAATTTCTTACTCACGGACAAGGCCAAATCAACAAAATGGCCGCCACAGCAGAAAGGCGATCATAGAGTTATTGAGTAGACAAAATTTGTATTAGACATTTTGTCATAGACATGTATCGACATTTCAATTACTGGATGTTTTTAATTAAGTGTCTGAGGAAATTTCAACTTTATGAAATTAATTAGCGAGTCTATACATGTTCAAATTCACAAAACATCGAAGGTATTGAAAATAGTGTAAACAAACATTGCAGTCAGCCGGTTCCGCAATAAATTATAAACCAATTAAAATTAGTTTGAAAATAAAACTTTGGTAAGTTTTAAGTCCTTGGGAATTTTGTCACGTGTCACCCATACATTGCTTTGTTTCGATTATTTTAAAAACTCTAGCGACATTTAACACGGAAGCTTTGTTTTTTAGGGTTCCGTACCTTAAAATGAAAATAAATAAATATCGGTTGTCTTCAAAGTCGGATAACGTCATAAGAAACGCTTAGGCCGATCGTGCCTCTCTATCGCTTGTGCCGCGCTCTCTCTTGCACGCTCGGCTCAGGCGGAACGTGACAGCTGAACGTTACACTTTTTCGTTAATCGCTTTATAAGACGTTATCATGTTAAAAGCATTAAGGGATCCCTTGGTGATAAATCAGTAATTCATAAGAGTTGTTAAAATTAAACTTCTAGGTCACCGTAATCAATATATACTTCCGTGTATAACGCAAAATTGCTGAATTAGCTTGATACTCGCAAGGTAATCAATAATAATAATAATACCTTGGACACTATTTACACACAGTGATCTAGCCCCAAACTAGGATTCCCTGTATCTTGTAACGATAACAATAACGATACATATACTTACATAGATAAATATTATACTTAGAAAGATAAACACCCATGAATAGGGTCCAAAAATCCGTTCCCATCAAACAAATATATGCCCCCACCGGGACTCGGACCCCGGACCCTTGGCTTCGTAGGCAGGGTCACTGCCGACTCGGCCATTCGGGTCGTAATGTTTTCCCTGACATCAAAAATACTGATTTGCACAGCAAATTCCCCATATATCATTAGGTATTTCGATCTTCGGTATTTCACACGCAGGTCATATCATCTTTAGGTATTATGCTGCGTACCCCAGCACAAGTAAAGGATGGAATCCGAATTCTGTACATTGGGAAAAAAAACTTTTTGTGACCCTCGGCGCGCGAGACTCGAACTTGGCCGGGTTTTTGATCATCTGTCAGAAAACCCTTTATTCTGCCAAAGTGATTTATAATTCAGAGGGTTGCCGCTCGTTCCTGAACGAATAAATGTTACGGCCTCGCATTGTCAGGGTTACGTACCCACTGGGTGCCACCGGGGACGCAGTATTTGGAAAACCAAGGTACCCTCGAGGGTCTGGCCAGGTATGTTGGGTCTGGAGGGTGCCCAGGCCTCCGCCGTGCGTCTGTCGGTCAGTGGACTGCATCTGATGAACCATAACAGATTGAGAGTTGAAATGTTCACAGAATGCGTTTTTTCAGCAACATATAGACTAGACACGTTAGTCACGCAAATAAGTAACTAGTTCGGATGACCTTTAGACTTTGACCACCCACCTAGGACGTTCGTGATTTTTTGGTGGATAGTTACAGGTCATTTTAAGCATAACCTGAAAGTTTCAGGTCAAGGAACTCAATGGTTTTCCAGATATGATTTTTTGAAAATGTATAAAATTTTGCTTTTCGTATTAACAAAACGCAATTATAACGTCAAAATATGTTACGTTTCGATGTACGCTTATTTGTAAGATGAGAATACGTAGAAGAAATTGTGCATTAAACCAAATAATATTGTAATAAAGCAATTTTTACTTATAGTCTTGCGTCACAAACTTTACGTCTTTGGACTTGTGCTTATTTCAGTTTGTAATTTTAGATTTACTGAGATTCAGTTTTGAGTAAGGGAACGCAGAAAGCCAATTTCGGCTAGAGTAGGTTATTGTGGCTAAATTTCAATATAGGTTAGGTTGGAACTTAGAAGAAGCAACCCCGGAGCGTATGCAAAGAAAAGCCAAATTTGGCTAGAGTAGGTGAAGGTCAAGGTCAATCAAGGTCAAGGTCAAGAGTGGTATAAAGTAATTTTAAGTAATTTCTTCACAAGTAAAAAAAAAAACATTGAAACTAGGCATTTCCTTGAGGGGGGACTACAGTGGAGGGGTATCTATACAACCCTCCCCTCTCCCCCTACCCCTCCCCCTCCTCTCCGACTTACATATGACATATGACATAACTTCTGACAGTCGAGTTGGCCACAAGCCCGACACCGCTCCATCAATCCGCACTAAGCCAGCGTGGTGGAGTACGGCTCAATCTAACTCGTATTCGGGCATAAAGCGGAGAGAGCACAATAGGATACCCTGTCTCTTGGGAACCAGAAACAGCGACACAGACAGGTCAGGGGTATGTTGGGTCTGGAGGGTGCCCAAGCCTCCGCCGTGCGTCTGTCCGTCTGTCTGTCAGCGGACTGTATCTCATGAACCATAATAGATAGAGCGTTGTTTTTTTTTTCGTATTAGGTTGGACATGTAAGAAAAACAAAAAATACTTAAAACATAAACTTAAGCAGACATAAAAAAATAATGTATATGTCTTGTTTCCTAGGAACGTTTCGACAACTCATTAAACGTTTCATTCACTCAATGTCTGACAGGATTTTAGTGACTTGGTTAAACTTCGGCATTTAATTAACCAACCAACTGCGAGATGTCTACTGTGTCAAGAACTCAAGACGCTGCGTCGTCGTCATATCGTACCGCATGCCGCAGCCATCCGCACCGCAGCGTTGCGTTGCGGTGCGATCACGAGATTAGCCCTTAAGTCAGATAATAGATAGGACGGACTGAAACCTCGCCACATCGCCTCATCAACGTCAGCCCTTCAATATGTGAACCAATTTGTCGGTTCACTTCACTTTTCAAGGCTTTCTCTTGGAGCTTTCGAGAGCAGTTGAAGCCGCTGCAAAAAATACAGCTTATGGGGGTAGGGTTGGCATATTTATATACCCTGTCTACGAAGCCAAGGGTCCCGGGTTCGAGTCCCGGTGGGGGCAAATATTTGTTTGATGAGAACGGATGTTTGTATCCTAGTCATGGTTGTTTATCTATCTAAGTATAATATTTATCTATATGAGTATGTGTATCGTTGTCTGGTACCCAAGACACAGGGAATCCTAGTTTGGGGCTAGATCAATGTGTGTAAATTGTCCAAGGTATTATTATTATTATTTAAAATCTTACTATTCTTTACAAACATCGTGAGGATAGCTGCGGCGATGGGCTGGCCCCCTGTACGCATAGTGGAGTGTCGAATATCTGCCTAAAAGTGGGCACAATTGTGCCTCTCCACCCCGTATGGGAAAAGGCGTGACGCTATGATATGTCATGTTAAAAACTCTTTAAGACAACAACTTAAAATAACATGATATTCTTGTATTCGGATAGTGCTAAAATGTATAAGCATACATACGTATATTTTTTATTAATCGAGCGACCGAAGCGTCTCTGTTACAGGTTACAGGATTGAGCAAAATGCTTTCGTAGGTCCTCTACAGGCATAGAACTACTATTACTAGCGTTAGCTCAATGTCCACAGGCCGCATTTCTCAACTGATTCTCGAGAATTTTGTGAGTAGGTTCGGTAATTAATACCTAGTTCATTTATTGTCGAATCAGTTTTTGTTGCTTTTTTTCAAAATGGCGGAGATGTGGGGTTTTAAAATTAAAAAAAAACCGCCACAGTCCAAACAGCTTGACGGGTTTGAACAAACAAGGTATCGTTTGATTTATAGAGACCGTGAGAGTATCAGGATATATAATTTTAGTAAAAGTCACTGGGTTGGGTTTAAGACCGCAAAATGATCTTCACAAAGTTATCGGTGCCGCTACTGTCATTCATACGCCATGTACGTAACAAGGTGCATACATACGTTTGTATGTGGTATTGAAGGAGTGGGAGCCCACTTAAATATTTATTTTATTACTAACTCACTTAATTCACGTAATTTGTAAAACCTATCTAACTGACTGCGATAAACAAGTTGTACTTACTTGTGTCTGCTTACTTATTGCAGTATTATTTTTTCTAATATTATATATTAATACTTATATGTAACTTAACAAGTAATTTTTAATAGTTCATACGTACTTAACTTAAGTTAAATTTTATTTTATTGCCAACCAAGTATACGAAAGATGCCTGGCTACCCATAGCACAGGGTATCCTAGTTAGGGAGCCAGGAACCCCAAATGTAAGTTACTTTTGGTTTCCCTCTTCTTGGCTACATTTTCTAGAAGCCCTAACTTCACAAACTCTAACACCTTACTCAAAATATGTGGATTGGCCGTTTCACTACCGTCACATGAGCTTAAAATCGAAAATGCAAGCAACGAAACGGCCAAGCCATATATTTTGAGTAAAGTGTTAGAGTTTGTGAAGTTAGGGCTGTACAGTTAGGGCGTGTAGAGTTAGAAGCTTGGCTCTACTTGAGATCTGATAACTTTTTGTTTCCCTCTTCTTGGCTACATTTTTTACATGAAAATGTTTTGGTGGGATTTCATTTCTTTTTGTAAGTTGCATAAGATCCGGATCCGGATCCGGGATTATATTTGAGGGGTGAAAATTCCTCTTTGCTGAAAATTTGTGTGCTATTTTTTTTTTTCCAATTATTGTAGAAAGGTCGTTAAAAATGAAAAAATATAGCATTATTTCAAAATGTTTGTAGTTTATTTACATCTAAATACGTTATCGCACATAAATAAATAACAATAACATGCCTCCCCATACAATAATCCTGGAAAGCAATCACCACAACCACACCACCACTCAATAACAAATTTCAGCTTTTTAGAACTTCCGGAAGTGCCCTAAAAGTTTTGTTGATCAACAGTGAATGAGTAAGTCAGTGATGAAATCGGGGTTTTTTAGATAGCAATAAAATCTAAAGTATAAGAGCTATGCACCTGAAACTTTTTGGGTTTAATTTGTCTACTATTGAGATCATATCCCAAGAATTTCGTCGATCTGGTATAATCCAAACCCAAGTTCTGAGAGTTCAAAATGACAACGAAGCGTTACGAGAAAAGGTGGGTAGTGCCCCAGTACTTCGCGCTCTGCTTGGCGGGGGCACTGCCGTGCCCACAGATTTCCATTATATCCATGGAAACCTGGGGGTGGAATAGTTTCTTCATAAAGTTGTGACGGGGGTCAGCCCCTTCTTGGGTCAGCTCAGCTGGATCTCACACGAGGGCTGTTGCTCCTATCAATGTGTCCTATTTAGCTGCTCGTATATATTTATTGCACATAATAGTAGTTTATGTGACTGCTACATAATGGAGGGCACTAATACTCGAGAGTGGGTTTATGAAACGAGCCGAAGGCGAGTTTCATAATAATATCACTAGAGAGTTTTAATGCCTAATTATGTACAGTTACATACACTAGTTTATCTACACACATATCATAAGCTCTCTTTGATGTGTTCAGGAACCGCATGTTTGACCGGCATTGTGGCTCTGCAGTTGTTTAGCTTGTTCCGTAGCACCAACTACGGGCGTTCGAAATTTGAATGTCAGTACCAACTTCACAGACAAACTAGGGGCGGCACGCAGGCGGGCGTCGGCGTTCAAAATTTGAATGTCATAATGTGTAGAAAAATTACACACTATGGTCATAATCTGTAATTTTTTAGGTAAGAAATGGGTTTTTACCAAGTAGTTTAACATTATGCTGATCGTAACGTGCGGTTTTTGTACGCAGTAAAGAGGGTTTATTATACGTGTGTAGATAAAACGACATAAGATACAATAAAATATAAAGGACATCTACAAAGGCATGCTTATCTCTAAATAGAGATCTCTTCCAGCAAGCCCAAGGTTGAAAAGAATAATTTAATGTACAGGATACACCTATGTGCTCTGATAAAGATACATACATATATTACTGAACTATTGAACTAACTGCTAAATAAAATACATACACAAGTACAGAAATGTTATATAAATACAAACCCATTAAAGCATAAAGTTTTTTAATGAAGTACATACAGATTTTATGTAAAATAATGGTAATTTGGGGTCATATAAAAGACATAATAAGCTAAATATAGGTATTTAATGTATAGCAAGGATTTTTTGACCCGTCCGATATATCGGACGCTATGCATAGTGGACCCAATACATAACTCTAGGGGAGACATGAGTAAATCAAATAAAACAGTTGACTATTAGCACAGTTTATTATAAAAAAACATAAAAAGAAAAGACACGGATACTAATAAGTTATGATGAAAAACCTATGATATGATATTCCCTAAAGCACTTAGGGTGAAGGCCTACGTCACATTTCAGGCAAATAAACTTGGCTTTTCTGGCCTGCGTATAGATTTGTTTGGTCGACAATGTGTTTCACTAAATCTTTGTGGAAATAGAGCTTGAAATAATCCAAGGGATCTTTGCAATTTTTACTTTCTGCAGACGTTGGGTGTGATCTGAATTCTGGGCATGTAAAGTCAGGTAACTGTTTTTTCCATAACGTCGTTCTTTTCTTCTTAGCTTGAGACTTTTTTGGCGGATTTTTCTGCGCTTGCCTAGAAGAAAGTGGCTCATTACCTTCATAGTCGCTTTTGTCACTTGATGATGAAGAGGACTGCAATACTTCAGCATTTGATGATGGAAGATTTGGCGAAGCAGCATCTCTCGTTGGCCGGAAACGTTGTAACGCACATCTACTTTGAAGTAATGTGCGGCCCAAGTGGTTTAGGTTGGCACCATGTTCATCGTCAGACGCGTCACTGTACTCATCCGTAGCCTGTTCACTCCGTTCAATAAGTGGCTCAACATAGATAAGGTTTTCTCTAGTCTCACTATCATCTTCGCATTCTAACGCCGATAAAATTTCATGCACCTTCAAGCTGTAAAAAGCAAAAAGCAAACCACACCTTAAGGCCCTCCATGCATAACGTTCGATATATCGGACGGCATAGAAATCTTACTCACAAGTATCAAAGTAGCAATGTTCATAAGAAAATGAAGTAATTTTCATGTAGCTAGATAATATTTCAACGAACAGAACAAGTTTTATTTATTCTATCTGTAAAAGTTAACAAGAAAAACAAAATAATGCTTACCACTTTTTCGCAATAGCCCGACTTCGCTCCGCCATTTTCAAAACAGACAAAAGACAAACATTTTTTTCGTTCATTCAATACAAGCGATGTTGCCAGTATAACAAAATATTATAAACTTTCGTTCGAAAACAAAAAACTACCAAATATATTGATTTTTATTTTCCATATGGCCAATTAACTTGCGTCCGATTTATCGAACGTTATGTTTTAATGGGTAAACGATATATATGTCGCAGTTGGTTGGTTAAATCAGACACATAACTAACTCTCTAGACCGTTAATTAAACTCCGACGTTTAACTAAGTCACTAGCGTTTTGATTTAAATAAAGCATCGTCGAAAACGTTTAACAATCTGTCTTACCGAAAGCCAGCATGTTGGAAAACAAGATGGCGTCACGTCAACAGCTTTGCACAGTTTATATCAGGGCAAAACATTGCGGTAGCTTAGGTGAAGGGTTATCCTTTATCCTTCGTGTTAGGTTGAACATGTAAGAACAACAAAAATACTTATAACTTAAACTAAAGTACACACAAAAATATTTATAATGTATATTTCTTGTTGCCTAGGCAACTCGTTAAACGTTGCGTTCCCTCACTTGTCTGAATTTTAGTGACTTGGTTAAACGTCGGTATTTAATTAATGGTCTAGAGCAGGGGTCGGCAGCGCTGTGACCGCGGGCGCACGTGCGCTCGCGACAGCTTCTTTATGCGCCCTTCTTGAAAATGCTGCAAAACAAAACACAAAGCGCTCGCAAACAGGTAGGTAGCGGGCGAGCCCCCCCGCGTGGTGCAGTGCGCGGGCGGCGACGCTACACGCGCAGGCGAGCGAGCGCCCCCCTCCTCCGCCCGCTGAGTCAGTCAGTGCCTGCCTCTTTGGTCAGTGCTTTGCGATAATCAGAGTCAAGTAGTTGCATTTTGTTTCGTTTCGACAGACACTTAACTAACTCTCTAGAGTCTAGAGAGTTAAGTGTCTGATTTAGCCAACTAACAGCGACATATACAAAGCTCAAATCTAGGATAGAGAAAGATACTCCTTCAAACGATTTCTGAAGACGGGGAGAGACGGACTATCTCTGGTAGTGCAGGGAGGCGAGTTCCAAATAGTGATCGCCCTCAAATGCCCGCCGCTACTCAATATAGGGTATCACAAAATGTAACACGTTGTGTTGGATTGTATACGGAAAAACCTCTAAATTGTTTTATTTTTGCCTGTAATTCTAAAATTCTACCTAATTTCATTGCGGATTTGCATTAAAAATGTGGATATTATGTATTCGTAAACTCTCCTTGAAATTTTTTTTGACAAAATAGCGTAGTTTATTTTTAAACAATTTTTATGTGGTTTGGAGCTGCGTTACTTTAGTTTGAGTCGAGCGCAATGTTTGCGCTCTCTTTTCTTTCTTATGTGGATATAGGTAATTAACGCTGTCACTTTCGTTTACATTTGTATTCGTTTTATATATATTAATATATATATAAAACAGAAATCCGTGGTCTAATGGGTTTCACGCTTGCTTCTCACACAGGAGGTGCAGGTTCGATTCTTGACCATGCACCAATGAGATAATAAATTTATCTTAAGTACATTATACGGTCGTTCCCACGGTGATGGAAAACATCGTGAGAAAAACTTCATTACTCCAGAGCTGCGGCGATGGGCTAGCTCCCTGTCATGCAAAATGGAGTATTCATTAACTGGCCCCAAGTCGGCACAATTGTGCCTCTGCCACCCCTTATGGCAAAAGGCGTGACGCTATGTTATGTTATATTTTCATATCACCTTAACCCTTGACTTGTTCATAAAATGTATGAGATATGACATTAGCCGTGACAAGCCACGTGATCTATTTCGCTCGCAAATGTCAAATTGCATAAATTTTCTGAACGTCTAGTTGAGTGTTAAGTTAACGAAATGCAATATGTCTAGGGAGGGAGAACGTTTGCGCGGGAAATACACCCTTTAGCCCTTCCGAGCGAGTGAGAAGGGCTGATTTCATTTTTATAGGCGGCCCTTAACGACTAAGGGCAATTTATTTATTACACCACTTAACTAGGAAAGGGTAAGGATTTAACTAACACTAAACGCGTAAAGGTCGAGCCACAAACATCAATGATGGCTCAGTTCCGGCCATTAACTCTTTTCTATATAATTATCTCTGACAGATATCGTGTCTAGGAATTTGATTACAATTTTAAATGACAGCTGTCAATCTAGCGATTCGGTTCATTCCAATCCTTCAAAAACAGCTTATATCAGCTTCACCTCTGATCTTGCAAGTTAAACTTGACCCACTTCTCGGTTACCGATTGAGCTAATATTCATATATATAAACAAAATATAAACATTTATATACAGGCACATACATTGCTTCTGGCCCCACGCTAGGGTACCCTGTTTCGTGTGAACCAGAAACAGCGACGTCTCACACATATAAACATCCAAGGCCTGTTTTTTTTTTACCCCCAGCCGGGGATCTAACCCGGGACCTCCCGCATGGTAGGCTGCCCACAACCGCTGCACCAAAGTGGTCATCAATTCGGAATGATTATGTAAATACGGTTACAATGCAAATTTTGATACCATCGTGCTGGTCTGATGATGCAGCCGGATGGTGGACACAGGTCTTTAATAAAATAACGCAATCCTACCTGTGGCAGAAGGCTCACAAACCTTCGCTTCGCCGATGACATTGTCCTGTTTGCGTCGACGGTTGCCAGTTGTTACGAGCCGGTTTCCACATTCTAGCTTGAGCCTGTTCGCGGCGATGGTTGACAGTTGTTACCAGCCGGTTCCAGTTTCTAGCTTGAGCCTGTTCGCATCGATGGTTGCCGGTTGTTACGAGCCGGTTTCCACCTTCTAGCTTGAGCCTGTTCGCGGCGATGGTTGCCAGTTGGTACGAGCTGGTTTCCACCTTCTAGCTTTAGCCTGTTTGCGGCGATGGTTGCCAGTTGTTACGAGCCGGTTTCCACCTTCTAGCTTGAGCCTGTTCGCGTCGACGGTTGCCAGTTGTAACGAGCCGGTTTCCACCTTCTAGCTTGAGCCTGTTCGCGTCGACAGTTGCAAGTTGTAACGAGCTGGTTTCCACCTTCTAGGTTGAGCCTGTTCGCGCCGACGACGGTTGCCAGTTGTTACAACGGTGTCCACTTTCTAGCTTGAGCCCAAGCATTTAAAAGTCAGTAGTCCTTCAGTCCCTTATATAGAAAAAGCAGATGTCAAATTGTCAATCAAAGATTCAGTTGCGTTTCACCTTCTTTAGAAATTCTACTCACGGTTTTTGAGACATTGAGGCAGAAACTTCACCATCTTTAGATATTCTACTCATGGTTTTGAGACGTAGAGGCAGTAACTTCACCTTCTTTAGATATTCTACTCATGATTTTTGAGACGTAGAGGCAGCAACTTCACCTTCTTTAGATATTCTACTCATGGTTTTTGAGACGTAGAGGCAGCAACTTCACCTTCTTTAGATATTATTCTCATGATTTTTGAGGATGTTGAGGCAGAAACTTCACCATCTTTAGATATTGTACTCATGGTTTTTGAGACGTAGAGGCAGCAACTTCACCATCTTTAGATATTGTACTCATGGTTTTTGAGACGTAGAGGCAGCAACTTCACCATCTTTAGATATTGTACTCATGGTTTTTGAGACGTAGAGGCAGCAACTTCACCATCTTTAGATATTGTACTTGTTCGATTCAAAATCGATACTCGATCTATGGTTCCGGAACGGCCATTTTGAATTTGACGGAGCTGCCACAGAGCAGATTTTTGACTACTGACTGACGAAAAGCCCCCGTAATGTGACGTGTATTGATTTTGGGCATTAAAATTAAATCGTAAGCCATCTGGAGTTGTATTCGGGCTCCCCTCAGGATTGTCTTATAGCTGAGTGTATTGTGGTTCTCCGAACCAGATACTGTTCGTATTTACGTAAATTGTGCGGTCGAAGCTGGCCTGCCAGCCATACCTGGTTGGCTGAAGAACCTGTCTACCAAGAAGAGCCTAGGGTGCACCCAGGCCTTGCAGAGAGACAGGAGTTTGACGGGAACGAAGCACAGACCAGGTCAGATAGAATCTATTTATTTAGCTCGGTGAATCGCCGACGTTCTTGCTTCTAGGCATCTGATAGCTACGCTACCTCGTAGCTATGGGCCCCTGCGAGGTCATCGGGTGCCGAGAGGCCTGAACATTTTGGTAGCAAGAGCGTGGTTTCCTGAGATTTGCAGCCGTCAAGGGCTCCAGGAACCCACGATTTGGGACTATCAATCTGTAGGTATAGGCGGTTATTAGCTAACTTGGTTTTGTTCCTGTATCCACATAGATTGGTAGTATTGTAAGTTATAAGTCTATTGCTGGTAGTAGACAGACAGATATAACAGTTTTCCCTAAATGACCAGTTGTACTGAGATGTGACTCAGAATAGTAATTACATTACAGGTACATTGTAGGTGAATTGAAATTTGCATTTGAAGTACCAGTTACCAGTTAGTCAATCTATTAGTGGTCTAGTAATGCTAATGAATGTTTGGACATTGTTTTCAGTTTATAGCAATTTATAACTTGAACTAATATTGACTATCTGTGTGTGTTATATGATATAGGGAAACTAAATTGTTGTTTACAGAATTTGTGTAGATATAAAACTCGGTTTCTATTGTTTGGGGAAATCAGCATTGTTTAAGTTATAGATTAGGGTTCCCTCGTTTGTGTTGTAGACTGGAGGGTCCAATATAATTGAGTTACTGCAAATTGTGAGTAAGTATCGTTCCGATCATGTCGTTGTCTGAAATACAGAAGGGTGTTTCTAAGGAGCTCAGATGGTTTTCCTCCGCACACGGTCTGATAGACCGTTTAGATAGGCATGATGTGGTGTTGGAGCGGTCTATGGACGTTAAGGAACGCTACAACAGGGTGCTCGAATTGTCCGCGCAGGCGGAAGCAGTTGATGGTTGCGCACCTGACAGGCTGTCACGGTTTCTAGGGGATGTCGACCAGTGTATGGAGATGGCGGCTGCTATCACGCAGAGGGCTGCGGACATACGTAGGCAGCGCGAGTCCAGCCATAGTGGTGGCATTGGGGCGCCTCTGCCGCATCAGGGTTCGGGGTCCAGGTTACCTGCCATAACCATGCCTACTTTTGACGGAGTGTCCGGTGAATGGATGAGCTTCATCAATCTGTTCGACAGCTTGGTGCACATGCGATCGGACATTACCAAGTCTGTCAAGATGGCTCAGCTGGTGGCAGCATTGAGGGGTGAGCCCAGGGAGCTGGTCGCTCATTTGACAGTTACGGAGGGTAACTATGAAACGGCCAGGCAATTGCTGGTCAGACGTTACCACAACAAACGGAGGTTGGCCGATGCCCAACTGAACCGTTTGTTTAGCATCCCGGTTGTGAACAAGGTCGGGGCCATACAGACGGAGGTTTTGAACCCGTTGTTGTCCGTCACCAAGGCCCTAGAGAATCTTGGACTTCCGGTTGGTGAATGGTCCTACCTACTGCTGTACATTGTACTTTCCCGCCTACCCGCTGACGTGCAGACTCGTTTCGAACAGTCTCACGGGAGGTCGGCCGAGGACCTGCCCGCCTTCTCCGACTTGGTCGGATTTTTGGAAGAGGAGGCTCGACGGGCAGAGAACTTGGGGTTGACGGTCACCCATCCTTCGGAGCCACAGAGAGCTGCCGGGAGCGCTGTGAGTAGGGGCCCTCCGACGAGGAAGGACCGCACCAACCGGCAGTCGTATGGGACTGTGAGTGCATTGACCCCACCCAGGGGTGCAGGTGAGACCTGCCCATGTTGTAGGCAGATTGGCCATGCTGTGGCCGATTGCAATAAGTTCGGGGAACTTAGGGTTGAGGGACGGCGCCGGATGGCCAAGCAGCGGAGCTGGTGTTTCCTGTGCCTCGGGCCACACATGGCTAGGGACTGCACGCGCACAAAATTGTGCGGATATTGTGGTGGGGCCCACCACAATTTGTTGTGCATGAACCGGTCCGGCCAACAGCCACCACAGGGCCGTACCCAGGGTGACACGGCATGGGGCCCTGAGAATTCGTTTGCGTCTCGGAGCGCAACTCAGGGGCCAATGTCCCCACGTGCACAGGGCGGTACTAGGGTGCAGGGCCGCACTCAGGGTCATCACATGGGGGGCCCTGAGTTTTCGGTTGCGACTCAGCATCCGACTCAGCGGGCAATGGGGCCACAAGCACGCAGCCACCCAGGGGTGCAGGGCCGCACTCAGGGTCATCACATGGGGGGCCCTGAGTTTTCGGTTGCGACTCAGCATCCGACTCAGCGGGACATTGGGTATGTTGAGCAGGCCGTAACGGGCGGGTGGCATGGGACACCTTCGAGCTATGCGGATGCGGCTCGGACGCCGCCTCAGTTGTCGCCCCGCTCGTCGCCGCGTCCTCGTCGGTCGCATGTGATGTCCCCCCCGCTCATGGAGCGGCCACGGTTGAATTCACGCCCACAACCCTTCGGGGGGCGTCGTAGGGTGGCAATGGAACCGGCGCGTGGGCCATTTGTACAATGGGACCCTCTGGCGTATAGCTGCCTACCTGATCGATTACAGGCACAGTGGGGCCCCGGGGGTCCTCGCTAGGAATTTGCGGCCCAACCATTGGTTGCCCCCCAACCGGAGACGGTGGTGTTACCGATCGCCTCTGTGCTTGTTTGGGATTTGGCGGGCAACCCAACATACGTTCGCGCCCTATTAGATTCTGGAGCTCAGGGCTGCATTGTATCGAATGATTTAGCAAAATGGTTGGGCCTCAAGGTAAATAGGTATAATAATTCAATACGGGGCGTGGGGAATGTTACGGTTACGAATGTAGTTGGTCAATCGGTGATCACGTTCTCTCCACGTTATGACATTTTGACAAAAACATCCGTGCAAGCTTTAGTAATGACGCATGTCATGGGCAAACACCCCTTGGTGAAGTTGAATCCGGCCGTTCGACTCCTGACGTCAGGACTCAAGTTGGCGGATCCCGATTTTGACACTCCAGCCCCGGTCGATCTGCTACTGGGAGCAGACGTTTTGGGTAGGTTTCTGTTGTCGGATCGGCGAGTTCTTCAGCCGGACGGGTTGATTGCTGTGGATACTAAGTTTGGTCACGTGATCATGGGTCCGGCATTGCCAATGGTTAGGCCTGCCGAGTCAGATGGCATACTTATTGGCTCAGCGTTGTCAGACGCTATCCAACGGTTCTGGGAGATAGAGGAACCTCCCACCGCTCGTCGAGTCGACGCAGACGAAGAAGAGTGCGAGTTGTTTTACCAGAATAGTACTGGTCGCCTTCGTTCTGGTCGTTTTGTAACTCGACTGCCTTTCAGGGCCGATCGACCGCCACTAGGAGAATCTAGGAAGATGGCTGAGACGAGATTGATGTCGATGGAGCGTAGGATGTCAAGGGACGCCGTATTTAAACAAAAATACGTCGATTTCATGAGGGAGTATGAGTCGTTAGGACACATGTCGGTATCGGGTGTGGACTGGAGATCTGAGGATCATTGTTTCCTTCCACACCATGCCGTCCTACGAACCCCTACCGGCAAGATTCGAGTTGTTTTTGATGGGTCAGCACCTACCTCGAACGGGATGTCCCTGAATCAGTGTCTACATTCGGGACCCAAGTTGAGTCGTGATATTTCGGATATTCTCACGAGCTTTCGGAGGCACCAGGTTGTATTTGTCGCAGACATTCGGATGATGTTTAGGCAAACGGTAATTCATCCGGCTGACAGAAGGTATCAGTTGATACTTTGGCGTGAGTCCACGGCCGAGCCAGTCAAGGTCTATGAGTTGAACACGAACACGTATGGGTTACGGTCTAGCCCGTATTTGGCGATGCGTACCCTGCGGGAGTTGGCGTCGCGTGACCGTGTGAGCTATCCTAGAGCCGCTGCTATCCTGGAGCAAGATTTGTACGTCGATGACGTCTGCACAGGGGCAGCCAGTGTAGAGGAAGCTCTGGACCGACGTGACGAGCTCGTTCAATTGCTGGAACGAGGCGGCTATGAACTACGCAAGTGGATGTCCAACTCCCCTGAGTTGATGGCTGGTCTCCCAGATGAGTTTCAACAAGACCCGCACGTTTTTGAGAATCCTGACAACCCTAACATGTTGTCAGTGCTTGGAATTCAGTACCGGCCCGTCCATGATGAGTTTACCTATCGGGTGGTTTTAGAAACACCGAAGGCCTGGACGAAGCGGTCAGTACTGTCAACGATTGCGAGAACGTTCGACCCGAATGGATGGATTTCTCCAGTCACCTTTGCTCTCAAATGTTTTATGCAGAGGCTATGGGCGGCTCAGTTGACCTGGGACACCCACCTCTCAGGTGATTTGTTGACTGATTGGACGCAAATGTTCACTTCGCTATCGGACATAAATAATGTATCGCTGCCGAGGAAATTGGTCCCTGCTGGGGATTACAGGGCAACCCTTCACGGGTTTTGTGATGCCTCTGAACGAGGGTTTGCGGCAGCGGTTTATTTGCGAACCGTCACCTCCACCGGGGAGGTCGACGTGCGTTTGGTTTTGGCAAAAAGCAAGGTAGCGCCTATTCGGACAAGGATGACGATTCCAAAACTGGAACTGTCCGGGGCTGCTCTTTTGACCAAACTTTTGAATCACACTCTAACAGTGTTGCGTGGGTCAGTGGTTTTGGAGGATACGGTGTACGCGTGGACGGACAGCCAGATTGTTTTGTGCTGGCTGAAGGCTTCGGTCCATAACTTAGAGGTTTTTGTCGCGAACCGTGTCTCCCAGATTGTGTCGTCTGAGGTCCCACTGACTTGGAGACATGTACCAGGAGAATTGAACCCGTCTGATTGTGCATCCAGGGGATGTCGGGCTCCTGAACTCGTTAGACACCATTTGTGGTGGGGACCACCCTGGCTTGCCAGGAGAGAATCGGACTGGCCCCACAGCCATGTAGTAGTATCTTCGGATCATGGCCCCAGAGCGGCCGTGCATGTTACCCAGAAGGCTGAGGACCCTGACGCCGGGTTTCTGCTGGACCGGTATAGCTCAATTGACAAGTTGATAAACGTGTCCACTTGGATTAGGAGATTCGCTCGAAATTGTCGTACTCCTCGCGATCAGCGAACGTTGAACCCTATTCTGACTCCGGCAGAGCGAAACGAGTCGCTACTGAATTTGGTCCGGTTGGTACAGTCCTCGAAGTTTGGGGCAGAATTGGAGACTATACGAAGTGGACGTTCGAAATTGAAGGGAGCCGTCGCGCGTCTCAACCCCTTTGTTGATTCGACCGGGTTACTTCGGGTAGGAGGAAGATTGCGCAATGCGAATCTGTCGTATTCGCCTCGTCACCCACTTCTGCTCCCCAAGGGGGGACAGTTAGTTGAATTGCTGGTGACTGATCGTCATATTAAAAACGCGCATGCCGGCTGTAACGCGTTGTTGGCCACGCTCCAGCGGGAGTTTTGGATCTTATCTGCCCGCCGTGTCATACGGAACATCGTGTTTCGGTGCATGCCTTGTTATCGACTTAAGGCTGCCACGATGCAACCTCTCATGGGGGACTTGCCCCCTGATCGTGTGAATGAGGTCAGACCGTTTTCAGGTGTTGGTACGGATTTTGCAGGACCGTTTATGGTGAAGAGTTCACGATTGCGTAACGCTAAGCAATACAAGGCGTACCTGTGTGTTTTTGTTTGTTTATCCACCAAGGCGGTACATCTCGAGCTCGTTGCTGATCTCTCGACAGAGGCTTTCATTGCTTGTTTGGATAGGTTTGTTTCTCGAAGGGGACTTCCAACTTTGATCCGCTCTGATAACGGCACTAACTACGTCGGTGCGGAACGATACTTACGAGAGATAGTCAACTTTTTGAATGTAAATAAAGTGGATATTGGAACGGCCCTCTCCCGTCGGGGTATACAGTGGACCTTCAGCCCACCGAGTTGCCCCCACTGGGGTGGGATTTTTGAGGCCGTAGTTAAGTCAGCGAAGACGCACTTAGGGCGTATAGTAGGTCAGACCGCGCTGACTTTTGAGGAGCTCGCGACATTGTTTTGTAAGATCGAGGCCGTTCTCAATTCGCGACCGTTGTGTCCGCTCAGCTCGGATCCAAATGACCTGGAGGCTCTGACCCCAGGCCATTTCTTGATAGGACAGCCACTTAACGCGTTGCCCGAGCACCCCTTCGAGGGAGTGAAATTGTATCGGTTGTCAAGGTATCAGATGTTGCAGCAGTTTACTCAGAATTTCTGGAAGCGTTGGTCGCTCGAGTATCTGCATATCTTACAACAGCGCCTTAAGTGGACTGACAAAACCAGCCCCCCTAGTGTTGGTGACCTCGTGCTGGTTAAGGATGCTAACCTACCGCCACTACGTTGGCGCAGGGGGCGCATTGTTAACTTGTTCCCTGGCGAGGACGGGACCCCCCGGTCTGCAGAGGTTCTAGTAGGAGGCTCGGTACTAAAACGAGCGGTAGCAACGTTGTCTCGGCTGCCCGTAGATTAAGGGACAGGTGGGTGCCTGTCCGGGCGGGTGATTGTTCGATTCAAAATCGATACTCGATCTATGGTTCCGGAACGGCCATTTTGAATTTGACGGAGCTGCCACAGAGCAGATTTTTGACTACTGACTGACGAAAAGCCCCCGTAATGTGACGTGTATTGATTTTGGGCATTAAAATTAAATCGTAAGCCATCTGGAGTTGTATTCGGGCTCCCCTCAGGATTGTCTTATAGCTGAGTGTATTGTGGTTCTCCGAACCAGATACTGTTCGTATTTACGTAAATTGTGCGGTCGAAGCTGGCCTGCCAGCCATACCTGGTTGGCTGAAGAACCTGTCTACCAAGAAGAGCCTAGGGTGCACCCAGGCCTTGCAGAGAGACAGGAGTTTGACGGGAACGAAGCACAGACCAGGTCAGATAGAATCTATTTATTTAGCTCGGTGAATCGCCGACGTTCTTGCACCATCTTTAGATATTGTAATCATGGTTTTTGAGACGTAGAGGCAGCAACTTCACCATCTTTAGATATTGTACTCATGGTTTTTGAGACGTAGAGGCAGCAACTTCACCATCTTTAGATATTGTACTCATGGTTTTTGAGACGTAGAGGCAGAAACTTCACCATCTTTAGATATTGTACTCATGGTTTTTGAGACGTAGAGGCAGCAACTTCACCATCTTTAGATATTCTAATCATGGTTTTTGAGACGTAGAGGCAGCAACTTCACCATCTTTAGATATTGTACTCATGGTTTTTGAGACGTAGAGGCAGCAACTTCACCTTCTTTAGATATTCTACTCATGGTTTTTGAGACGTAGAGGCAGCAACTTCACCATCTTTAGATATTCTACTCATGGTTTTTGAGACGTAGAGGCAGCAACTTCACCTTCTTTAGATATTCTACTCATGGTTTTTGAGACGTAGAGGCAGCAACTTCAACTTCTTTAGATATTATTCTCATGATTTTTGAGATGTTGAGGCAGAAACTTCACCATCTTTAGATATTGTACTCATGGTTTTTGAGACGTAGAGGCAGCAACTTCACCTTCTTTAGATATTGTACTCATGGTTTTTGAGACGTAGAGGCAGCAACTTCACCTTCTTTAGATATTATTCTCATGATTTTTGAGATGTTGAGGCAGCATCTTCACCATCTTTAGATATTCTACTCATGGTTTTTGAGACGTAGAGGCAGCAACTTCACCTTCTTTAGATATTCTACTCATGGTTTTTGAGACGTAGAGGCAGCAACTTCACCTTCTTTAGATATTATTCTCATGATTTTTGAGATGTTGAAGCAGCAACTTCACCATCTTTAGATATTGTACTCATGGTTTTTGAGACGTAGAGGCAGCAACTTCACCATCTTTAGATATTCTACTCATGGTTTTTGAGACGTAGAGGCAGCAACTTCACCATCTTTAGATATTGTACTCATGGTTTTTGAGACGTAGAGGCAGCAACTTCACCTTCTTTAGATATTCTACTCATGGTT
This sequence comes from Argyresthia goedartella, assembly GCA_949825045.1. NCBI lineage: Eukaryota > Metazoa > Arthropoda > Insecta > Lepidoptera > Argyresthiidae > Argyresthia > Argyresthia goedartella. Next base: position 975,851 of record OX463811.1, on the reverse strand, counting down.
TTTGAGACGTAGAGGCAGCAACTTCACCATCTTTAGATATTCTACTCATGGTTTTTGAGACGTAGAGGCAGCAACTTCACCTTCTTTAGATATTCTCATGGTTTTTGAGACGTAGAGGCAGCAACTTCACCATCTTTAGATATTTTACTCATGGTTTTTGAGACGTAGAGGCAGCAACTTCACCTTCTTTAGATATTCTACTCATGGTTTTTGAGACGTAGAGGCAGCAACTTCACCATCTTTAGATATTCTACTCATGGTTTTTGAGACGTAGAGGCAGCAACTTCACCATCTTTAGATATTCTACTCAACTACTAGAAATTATGGGAAAAGCAACCTGGTAGCGTGTCTTACCATTATGATGATAAAATTTCACGGAAAAGGCTCTGTCTCCTAAGATACAGGATTTCGGGTTTAGTTTAGGTGATAGAGGTTACTTATTTATAAATAAGTCTAAGTAAGCGCACTCACGTAAACAATGTTAATTACTTACGTACCAATTTATGCCTTTTTGTGCCTCAATAAACATTATTATTATTATTATTATATTTTTATGAATTTTTCATTTCACTCTTGTAATAAAGTGGTTCTGATACACGGGCTTACGCCAAGTGCTTATCTACTAAAGATCACGGTCCTTGCCCTTGAATTTCCGTTTAATTCTACATGTATTTAGTATTGTTGCTTTTTGAAGAAGTATTATTATTATTATTATTATTAGTATTATTAGTATTATTTATTATTATTATTATTAAGGCTTTCTCCGATATGCCCAAAATAGACAGATACCTATAAAAGGGCATAACATTTTCAACAGAAAAAGCGCTTTCAAACGAAAATATTTGCGCTCAACATAACCATATTTGATTTTAATTGTCTAGATAATGTGACAGTTTAGGACATCATATCACATGACATTTTTTGTTTTTTATGTATCCATATTTATAGGTATTATCGCCATTTCGAAAATAACCAAAATGACCAACCGGGACGCGGCCAGTCTCCATACAAACAAGCGGCCAAGTGCGAGTAAGCATCGCCCATGAAGGGTTCCGTTGTAACAAGTAATTATGTGACTGGATGTTTGTGTTGCAACTTTGTTTTTTATAGTGTTTGTATAAATGACAAAGTTATCTTTGCGGTTTTTAATAAATTTTTTTTGAAGACCTATCTATAGACACCCCACACATATAGATTCAGTTCCATGCATAACATAATGGGGAACCCTCTTTGATTATTTTAATTTTTCTACAAAAATCGTAAAGCGGTTCACATAATTATATATAATCTACGTACCAAGTTTCAACTGTGTAGTCCTAACAGTTTCTGAATAAAGTTGCTGTGACATACGGACGGACGGACAGACAGACTTGACGGAACTATAAGGGTTCCTTGCTTCTCTACGGAACCCTAAAAACCGACAAAGCGTTTCCAATCCCTACAGGTCCCTTTTCGCGTAACCACTAAATGATCAATAATTATATGTATATATATATATATATATATATATATATGTCAACGGAAAATAAACGATCCGCAAGTTTATAAATTTCCTAAAATTTTATCCGCAGGTTTATAAATATACTAACCTAACCTAACCAACGTAACATAACCTAACCTAACCTAACCTAGCCTAATATAATCTAGAAGGAAGTTTATAAATTTCCTAGGAAATTTATAAACTTGCGGATCGTATTATTTTCCGGTGACATATATATACTAATCGTAAATTATACAGTTGATGTTAGAGCTGCTCAATACATATAATATTTGTAAGCCATTGTGACAAACATATATATAGGTCGACTTTAATCCTAAGACCTATAATTTACAAATAAAGCTTCGAATTGAATTCAATTGAAAATATGTTACGTCTATGACCGAACGTAATTGGACAAAGAGCTCCGTGCTCTAATGGGTTTCACGCTTGCTTCTCACACAGGAGATGCAGGTTCTATTCCTGACCATGTACCAATAAGATAATAAATGTATCTCAAGTACATTATTTTTTTGCAGATTTTTTTCGACCATAATATTAAAATTTTATTCCAGAATATACAGAGCTTCAAAAATAAGCAACATTTAGTAGAAGCCGCAACAGAAGAAGATGAAAATATCCAGATGATGTGCCTTACAGAAACGTGGATATCTCCATCATCGATAGATCTGCTGCGTGTAGACGGCTTCAAGCTAGCAGCATCCTTTTGTCGATCTCATCATGGGGCAGGAGGAACTTGCATTCTACTCGAAGACAATATTGAGTTTATTGAACTGAAAGAAATTGATAGAATGAATATAGAGTTTATATTTGAAACTTGTGCCATTGAGATACCTAAGTTAGAATTAATTGTTATTGTTATTTATTGGCCAGATCACACCAGGATGCCTAATATTTTCTTTAATTCCTTAACAAATCTCTTGCAGCACGTAAAGAAGAAATATTTAAGGAAAAATGTTATAATAGGAGGTGATTTTAATATTGATATGCTAGTAAATTCTATGCTAAGATCAAGCTTTATTGATCAAATGAAAAGCTACAACTTTCACCAACATATAAAAGAGGCTACCAGAATAACTGAAACCTCGTCTACTTGTTTAGATTTAATATTTACTAACTTTATTGTAAAAAAAGAAAACATCTCCGTCCATGAATATGATTTTACAGATCATAAAGGTACAACAATACAAATACCAACCGATCATAATAACGCTCGAACTACATGCTCAGTAAAAATAAGAATATTTAATGACCAAAATATAAACAATTTCATCTCAGAACTTAATAAAGTTGACTTTAATAAATTAATCACTAGAGATAAAAACTTAAATGAAAACTATATGTCATTTCAATCAAAATTAACTTACATTCTAAATAAAACTATACCCCTAAAAATGTTAAAATAAAACTTAAAAGCAAAAAAACATGGCTAACAAAAGGTATAAAACAATCCTGTAAGAATAAAAGACCCATAAAACTACTTGTAAATAAAATAGATAATAAAATTCTAAATAATGCCTATAAACAATATAAACTATTATTGAAAAAAATTGTAAAAACGTCTAAAAGGATCCAAAACATTAATAAAATCAAAAACTCTGATAACATAATAAAATCGACTTGGCACTTAATAAAGGAGCAAACTAACAAAGTTACAAAAATAGATAGAGTTAACATTAAATTGAATGAACAAAATAAAATAATAGATAACCCGCTTCGTATAGCTAATATTTTCAACGACTTTTTCCTGAATGTTGCAAATTCAGATCCCTCGCTTCCCGCACCAAAAGAAAAACTGTAATTGAGCCGTCTGAAAATTCAATGTACTTAAAACCAGTTACCATCCCTGAAGTTATTAAAATAATAAAAGAATTAAAAAACAAAAAAAGTTTCGGTCATGACGAACTGCCCCCATTACTAATAAAAAAATGTGTTGAAACATTGGCCCCTATTCTGTCGTTTCTTATAAATCAGTCTTTTGCAGATGGTACAGTACCAGACCTCTTAAAACTATCCATAATTAAACCTATTTACAAAAAAGGTAACAAAAGTAACTGCACAAACTACAGACCAATTGCTCTTTTACCTACATTCGCAAAAATCTTTGAAACTGCCATGGCAAACAGACTGTATTCCTTCTGTGAACAATTTAATATATTTAGTAAGTCCCAATATGGATTTAGAAAAAACCACTCGACATCACTAGCTGTTTATAAATATATTACAGATATTTTAAATATTATAAATAATAAAAAATATGCTATTGGTTTACTTCTCGATATGAGCAAGGCATATGATCGTGTCCTTTATGATATATTATTAAAAAAATTATATGGAATAGGTGTTCGTGGTATTGTGCACCAATGGTTCGACTCTTACTTATCAAACAGATATCAACTTGTAGAAATAGAACATTATGATGGTAAAACTGGTTTGATTAATAAAGTGCGATCTGAAAAAGCACATGTCACTAAGTCAATCCCCCAAGGAAGTGTACTGGGGTGCATTCTCTTTCTGCTCTACATTAATGACTTGCCCAAACAAATTAACCATTCATCCACTCTATTTGCCGACGATATATCAATAGTTATACCTTGCCAAAATGCCACCGACCTCAACGTACTTCTTCAAACTACATTTGATACATTAATTAACTGGTTAAATGAACACAATTTACAAATAAATTATTCCAAAACAAAACTATTACAATTTAAACCACATCAAAAACGTCCCTTAGAAATAAACAACTCATATCTAAGTAATAAAATCGAATGTGCTAAAACTTACCCTTTACTAGGCATTAACATAGATAGCAATATAAACTGGAAAGACCACATTGCAAATATATCAACCAAACTATCAAGATTCACTTACGCGCTGCTCGAATTAAAGAAATACACAGATGTGAAGACTGCTCTCTCAGCATATTATGCCTATGCTCACGCGTGGCTACAATATGGTATAGTGGTATGGGGAAACAGTACCAAGGTACCAAATTTGTTTTTATTACAAAAGAAATGCGTCAGAATAATTGCTAATATAGACAATATGACTAGCTGCAAGCCCTATTTTAAACAATATAAAATACTTACACTAACTTCTATCTATATATTAGAAATCAGCAACTTTGTAAAAAAAAACTTACATATGTTCCCAAAATATTCCCGTCCAAATAATTTAAGACCTAAAAGCTACTTATCCTGTCCCCAGACAAAACTTAAAATGGTACAATGTGGTCCCTTTACCCAGGCTACAAAAATATATAATAATTTACCCAAAAATCTCCAGGAAATGGAAGATTTAACAAAATTTAAAAAACTTTTAAAATGTTACCTCGCCGAAAAATGCTACTACGTGCTGCAGGAATTCATCGAAGATAAAAATTATTAGGAAAATAAATTTAGTCTCTTTAACCTGTGAACAGCTGATCGGGTCAATGTACTAGTTAAGTGTATGTGTAGATAAGTTTGTTACACCCTGTCAGGGTGCATGTACCCTACATACATTTTCCACCTGTAGTGTGTATTGTACATGTTATATGCAAATAAATGAATATGAATATGAATATGAATAATTACGGACAATCTAACGGTGATGGGAGACATCGTGAGGAAACCTTCATTACTCCGTAGCTGCGGCGATGGGCTAGCCCCCTGCCACACAAAATGGAGTATTGAATAACTGGCGCAAAGTGGGCACAATTGTGCCTCTGCCACACCGTATGGGAAAAGATGTGACGCTATAATTGGACATGTTTTAAAAAAACAGGATGTTTTGGAATAATCCGGAGCGCTCTATGTTTAATATTTAGTGTTAACGACGAAAGCGACTAAATGATTACTGTAAATATATTGTTAAAATAAATAAATAAAGATAATATTTGTAGGACATTAGAGTTAAGAAAAACCTAGTTAAGCAACTTATGTTTTGATGTGTAGCCTGTGCGAACCGAGCTCCGATTGAAGCGACTCGAGGCGCGCAGGCACCTATATTTAATACCTCGGTAAGGCGGGGGACCGCGGGCCGGTAAAAATAATACAAAACCCTTATTAGAAAGCCCGCGGTCACCCAAATCATTATGTAAAAAGATATTTAGAGACATATATATATGAATAAGCATAGATTTAAGACAATAAATGTAAAATAAAACCATTTTAATTAGAAATAAAGCCTAGCGGGGAAGGAGGGGCGAGGAAGGGGGCGGTGTGCGGCGCGGGGTCTGAGGTAAACAAAACTACTCTCAGGCGGTCCAATAAAAGGCGCGCGCGCGCCGCCGAACATACTCCCGATACACGGATGACATCCCAGTTGGCCCTGGTGTACAGCTGGCCCTCTTCGCTGACGACGCAGCATACTATGCGTCGTCCTACAAAGCACCCCACGCCGCCGTCAAAATGCAACGCACGCTGGACACCCTGCCTAAATGGCTGGCCAAATGGAGGCTCTCCGTCAACGTCGGGAAGACGCAGGCGATGATCACCGGCCAGAGCAACCTGCCACCACCACTCCAACTCCAAGGGAAGGACATTGGGTGGCTGCAACAAGTGAAGTATCTGGGGGTCACCATAGACCGCCGGCTCACGATGAAGACCCACGTCGACAACGTCGTAAACCAGGTCCGGGCTGCACGGGCAAAACTTCGTCCACTCCTGGACTCCGGCCTCCCCCTGCGGTCGAAGCTCGGGATCTATAAAACGTACATCAGGTCCCGCCTCACGTATGCCTCGCCGGCATGGTACGCCCTCTGCTCGGAGTCCAACAAGAAGAGACTCCGGGCCCAAGAAAACCTCTCCTTGCGTACCATCGTCGGCGCGCCTCGCTACGTGAGAAACGCAACGATCGCAAGGGACCTAGGATTGGAGACACTGGACAAGTTCGTCCAGAGGCTGGCAACGAACATGTTCGCACGAGCGGACGGCTCTCAACACCCGCTCGTGCGAGACCTGGCGCCATACCACGCGCGCCCGCCTGACCGTCGCCGCCTACCCCGAGACCTGGTTGCCGAGCCGGCAGCACCCCTGGATTGAGGCCACACAACCCGAAGAAGAACACCTCAGCCACCCAATGACCTGGCCGTAGTCACGGCCAGCGGAAGACTCCGCGGAAGGAGGCCATTGCCCCGGGACCGCAACCCCGCACCCTGGAAGGGGTGTGAGAAGATCACCAAGCCAAGCCGAACATTCATTCCCGATCGAGCTACAGCAGAAGAAGCACCAAGGCCTCCCCCTCGCCTCTCCGCCTGCAAATATTGAAGAAATTGCATTATCATTTGAGCCCTCTTCGCCATCAACCTAATAAGAAAATCTACAGTCCACGCTGCGCCCCGCAATAAGTACACACAAATAAGAATTGCGGGGTGCTCTATGTACATCGCGTACATTGTTTGGTCCTCGTCGAAGCCGGATCACTGAAGCATCAAGAAAATTAAGAAGATGGTTGTAACCAGAAGTAACAGCGGAAAAGAAGACTCTTCCGGCAGCGGCGGCACAACGACGGAAACCGTGACCGGGACCGATACCACGACTGGAACCGGTACCACGACCGGCACCGGCACAACCGAAGACACCAACGCGACGACGGGCACGAACACGACGGACGCACGTAGTCACGACACGACCTCCGGCACCAGTAACGCCAGAGGCCACGTCGACACGTCAGGAATCAGAGCCACACCCGCCGCCAGCACAGACATGGTCATCGAACGCCACACCGCCGAGTTAATGCCGCCACCGACGAACACGAAAACGCTCAAGCCTGCTCGGTCGTGCCGATCCAAGGCCTCTAGCAAGAGACTCCTCGCGGAGTTGGAGGCCAAGGAAAGGCTAGCCGAGTTGGAGCTGAGGCGTATAAATGCCGAAGCAGAACTAGCGAAGATTCGGCAGGAACGCATCAACGCGACGTCGTCGCCGGAAGAGTCCGAAGAGGAGGAAGACCTTGCCCCACAAAGAATAGCCGATTGGCTCAACCGAAAGCCAGAAACAGAAGCCGCGATAGAAATCGCCATCAATGAAGAACGACGGGAACTCATCGCGTGCGCCACTACATTGCGCAAGCGGCGGGAGCCGCCACAAGAAGCTCCACAGAGACCCGCCGTGATGGACGTTACGTCGCTATCAACAGCCCTGGCCGAAGCCCTGCAAACAAGCAAATCAAACAAGAAGTACATACCAGACCTACCAGTCTTCAACGGCCTGTGCAACGAGTGGCTACACTTCAAGGCCGCTTACATCGAGTCCTCATCAAGTTTCTCTGCGTGTGAAAATGTGGCCCGAATCCGAAGAAGTCTCAAGGGTGTCGCTTGGGAGGCCGTCAGCGCCCTCCTCATCAGCCAGCCGCACCCGGAAGACGTCATCAAAGCACTAGAACGAAGATTCGGAAGACCAGACGCGCTACTAATGGGAGAAACAGAGAAGATGAAGGGGCTGCCACGACTCACCGATAACCCACGTGACCTATGCATATTCGCCGGCCGCATCGCCAACACCGTTGCCACAATCGAACTACTAAAAAAGCCGCAGTACCTCTACAACCCGGAGCTACTGCGAACGATTGTTGACAAGCTAACGCCGATATTGAAGAACAAATGGTATGACTACGCCATAGAAAAGGAAGACACGCCCGAACTTAAGAAGATCGCCGACTTCCTGAGTAGAGAAGCAGACAAGTGCGCCCCCTACGCCCCGCCCGAACAAACGTCAGACTTCCGTGAAGCCCGGCCGACGGCGCGCAAGAGGACCGAGCGCACCTACGCTGCCACCACAGAAACTCCAAAGAAGAAAGAAGAGAAGCACGCGTGCCCACTATGCAAACACGCGTCGCATCTGCTCCCAGCGTGCCCACAATTCAACAAACTCACCGTGAACGAGCGCTGGGAAGTCGCAAAGAAAAACCACACGTGCTACCGCTGCCTGTCAAGCACACATCACCGCTTCACGTGCCGCGCAAAACCGTGCGGACACGAGGGCTGCCCCATGCGACACCATCAACTGCTGCATCACGAAAAAGCCGCTCCCACCGGAGCAGCCGCCTCAGAAGAGTCGCAAAAGAGAAAAGAAGAGGTGGTGGCGGTCACCAGCGAGCGCACGGCCGCGCCCGCAACCGCTACTACACGAGGCTACTTGAAAATTGCACCTGTCATACTGCGGGGGCCCCGGGCCGAGATTCAAGCCTACGCCCTCCTTGACGACGGGAGCACCGTGACGATCGTGGACGCCGCACTCGCCGACGCCCTCGGCCTCGACGGGCCCACCGAACCTATGTGGGTCCAAGGCGTGGGCGGCAAAGAAATGGCACACAACAAAAGCAAGCGAGTCACCCTACACATTAGAGGGCACCACGGCGGCACAGAAAATAAAATCACGAACGCGCACACAGTAGAAAGCCTCAACTTCACCACGCAGTCCATAAGCAACCAAGAGATGGAAGATTGCACGCACATCGAAGATATCAAGCACGAAATCACCTACAACGAAGCTACACCGAAGATACTCGTCGGACAAGATAACTGGGAGTTGATCGTGTCACGTGACATAAGAAAAGGACGGCGCGATCAACCCGTAGCTTCGAAAACTGCATTGGGGTGGGTGCTGCACGGGTGCCGCACAACACAAGCGGCCCCAATAACATACTGCTGCGCTCACCTCACACGCGTCAAGCCCGCTGACAAGACTGAAGAAATGATGAAGCAATACTTCGCACTCGAGTCACTCTCAATTGAACCAAGAAGACAGAAAAGTGATCCCGAACTACAAGCACTGAAAATACTGCAAGAGAAAAGCCGCCGCCTCCCAGACGGCCGCTTCGAGACGGGCCTACTATGGCGTGGAAAAATAGACAAGATCCCAAATAACCGCAACGATGCACTGAGGCGCCTATACACGCTCGAGAGGAAGTTGGACCGCGATGACAACCTGAAAAAACAATATGAAGAACGCATCAACAATCTACTTACCTCTAACTACGCCGAGCGCGCCGACACGCCGCCTAGCGGAAGAACGTGGTACTTACCGCACTTCGCCGTCTGCAACCCGGAGAAAAAGAAGATTCGAGTGGTCCATGACGCCGCAGCCTCCTCACACGGCCGCAGCCTCAACGACATGCTCCTTCCGGCCCCCGACCTCCTTCAGTCGTTGCCCGGGGTCATCATGAGATTCCGACAACACAGCATCGCAGTAACGGCCGATCTGAAAGAGATGTTCATGCAGATAAAAATACGTGAAGAAGACAGAGATGCACTACGTTTCCTGTGGCGAGGCGATCGCCGTACGGGAGAACCAGAAGAATACCGCATGACCTCCGTGGTGTTCGGCGCATCGTCGTCTCCGTGCACCGCTATATACATAAAGAACAGAAATGCACAAGAACACGCATCGCTGTACCCACAAGCTGCGCAAGCAATAGAACGAAACCACTACGTAGACGACTACCTGCAGAGCTTCAACACTATAAGCGAAGCAAAGAAAATAACAAAAGAAGTCGACCACGTTCACAAACAAGCCGGTTTCGAGCTACGCGGGTGGGCCACAAACGAACGCGACGCTATCAACAACGTTGTCAACAAGAAAGAGCGAGATGGCAACACGGTCCCCATCGGCGGGAGTGAGATAGAGAAGACACTCGGGCTATTATGGGACACAAACGAGGACACCATCCGTTTTCGTCTCAACGTACGAAGAGCTCCGCCCGAAGTCATCAACGATCTCCGCCCACCGACAAAGCGGGAGGCCCTCAGCATCATTATGTCAATATTCGACCCCTTGGGCCTCATCTCACCATTGACAACACCGGCGAAAAGAATCATGCAAGATACGTGGCGCTACAACACGGGCTGGGATGACGACATCACGGAAGGCCTGCGCGGGCGCTGGAGCGAATGGCTAGGTCGCCTACGTGACCTAGGTAACCTAAAAATACCTAGATGTTACGACACGACTCCGGCCGCCCGCTACGAAGTCCACACGTTCGTCGACAGCAGCGGGGAGGCCTATGCCGCCGCGGTGTACTGGAGAATGATACGCGCCGACGGCTCCATCAAAGTGAGGCTCGCTGCCGGCAAGAGCCGCGTCACGCCCACCAAACCAATCTCCATACCACGGCTTGAACTACAAGCGGCCGTGCTAGGTGTGCGGATCGCCCAAGCCGTCATACAAGAACACGACTTCGAGATCGCCTCGAAAACTTATTGGAGCGATTCACGCACAGTACTAGCGTGGATACGGGCCGAGCCGCGCTCCTACAAGACATTCGTGGCACACCGACTCGCAGAAATAGAAGACAACACTAAGAAAGACGACTGGAGGTGGGTGCCGACCGCACACAACGTCGCCGACGACGCCACCCGAGCGACGCCAGCGGACTTCGACTCGAACCACAGGTGGTTCAACGGTCCCTCGTTTCTATACTCACCCGAAGCGAGTTGGCCCCGAGAGCACATTGTCGAAGTTGCCGCCACCGGCGAAGAAAAAGAAGTCTGCGCTGCAGCTACCTGCCCTCGGGAGCCAGAGCATCCGCACCTACCCCAGTTCGAGCGCTTTTCCAAATGGACCCGTTTGTTGAGAGCGACAGCACGAGTACTACAGTTCGTCGACCTACTCCGACACAGGCCTCCCCTCGCAGCGCCTCCGGCCACCGAAACAGTAGCGGCGGCAAAAAGAAAACGACACCTTCTGGCGCCGCTGGGTGCGCAAGTACGCGCCCTTACTCCAACATCGGCGGGAGCCGCACAATAAAGGGACACCCCCGGCCGTCGGTGACGTGGTCATCATCTGCGACTCCAACCTCCCCCGCAACACATGGCCGCGGGGTCGAGTGACGAAGACGTTCCCGGGCAAGGACGGCGTGGTGCGAGTCGTCGACGTGGCCACCAGCAACGGCCACATCCTGCGGCGACCGACCAAGGAGATCGTCGTTCTACCAGTAGATTCGCAAGGCGACGGCGGGAGAAATGTTAACGACGAAAGCGACTAAATGATTACTGTAAATATATTGTTAAAATAAATAAATAAAGATAATATTTGTAGGACATTAGAGTTAAGAAAAACCTAGTTAAGCAACTTATGTTTTGATGTGTAGCCTGTGCGAACCGAGCTCCGATTGAAGCGACTCGAGGCGCGCAGGCACCTATATTTAATACCTCGGTAAGGCGGGGGACCGCGGGCCGGTAAAAATAATACAAAACCCTTATTAGAAAGCCCGCGGTCACCCAAATCATTATGTAAAAAGATATTTAGAGACATATATATATGAATAAGCATAGATTTAAGACAATAAATGTAAAATAAAACCATTTTAATTAGAAATAAAGCCTAGCGGGGAAGGAGGGGCGAGGAAGGGGGCGGTGTGCGGCGCGGGGTCTGAGGTAAACAAAACTACTCTCAGGCGGTCCAATAAAAGGCGCGCGCGCGCCGCCGAACATTCATTCCCGATCGAGCTACAGCAGAAGAAGCACCAAGGCCTCCCCCTCGCCTCTCCGCCTGCAAATATTGAAGAAATTGCATTATCATTCGAGCCCTCTTCGCCATCAACCTAATAAGAAAATCTACAGTCCACGCTGCGCCCCGCAATAAGTACACACAAATAAGAATTGCGGGGTGCTCTATGTACATCGCGTACATTTAGAGCAACCTGTATTGAGCTGTCGGCATTAATTAGACGCTCCACTTTTACCCACAACGTTGATATGGAACGAATTATCAAATTATAAAAATTGTTTATTGTAGACTAGATAATATAATATAAGCCTGTATCGTGGCCAAAACATAATATAACAAAGTAGCAATAAAACCAGTGTTGCTTTTGAAAAATGTGTTACCCAAAAGTTAGGGGAAAAATATAACTAACTCATACTATAATAGTAGTTTATGTGACTGCTACCTAATGGACGGCATTAATACTCGAGGGTGGGTATAGAATAGAATAGAATAGAATAGAATATGCGTTTATTCAAGCGTCACAATACACAACACATAGCACAACATAGGAATATACAAAAATAGGGATACACATGGACAACAACAAAAGTGGGTATATTATGTGATGTAAATGGCTTCTTAAGAAAACAGCGTAGTGTGCTGGTTGTATACGGCGACGGTGAAACGGCTCCGGCTCAGCATTATGCTACAGGGCCTACAGGAGGACCTGAAGCGCTGGTATTCTGTCGGAACCGGTGTGACTGAGTGTGTTGTTTTGTACGGTGTTGATTAGACTACGTAATATGCATAGATAAGAGATATAAACAATAAATAGCATAATATAAATTAGGGTATATGAGTATAGAGTTTGTGTGTGGCATGTAAATAATGGTATGAAGTACGATAAATAAATAAATAAATAAATAAATAAATAGGCACAATAATTATGATAAATATGAATAATGTACAAACATGTTTAAAAAATGCAAGAGGTTTTGGGGGTCAGAAACGAAGGCTGCCGATGCAGACTGCAGAGATAGCTTCAGTTATCCGCTTTTTGAAGGGCTAGTAAATAGGCTTTGTATGCTGTTTTATAGCTGGTTAAAGTAATTTTTTCACGAATTGGCGGAAGGATATTATTTCAGCATTTTGTAGCCAGATATCTGAAGCTACCCTTGAAAGCAGCAGTCCGATGCCGGGGAATGGAGAGTATATTTGTTGAGCTGCGGTTCATGTGGTGATTGGAATCTTTCCAGGAGAGCTTTTCGTGAAGGTATTCAGGGCGTGATATGAGTACGTGGTGGGACGATGTAACAATAGCGAGCGCAGGCGTTCTGCACTCGCTGTACCAGTCGTTCAGTGCGGCCCGTATACTGTGATGCAGTAGTTAAGCTTTGACAACACTAACGCCTCACAGAGCTCCACTCGTATTTCTTCTTTTAGGAATTTCCGAATTCTTTAAAGAATATTTAACCTGTAAAAACAGTTTTTGACGAGCTCGAGAACATGTTTGGGTATGTCAAAACGCAGCTCCTCATCCATGATTAGACCCAGGTTCCGCGTTTCACGCACTCACTCCACTGGTACCCCCGATATAGCAATTTGTGGATGCATATCGCCAATAGTATTCACCTGGTGTCTCGAGCCGAGTATCATGAACTTTGATTTTTTTGGGTTTAGGACCAACGCATTTTTGGAGGACCAAGTTGTTATAGGTTCTAAATCCACATTTATCCTCCGCATAACATCAGGAAGCGATTCTTTGTTCACTTCAATATAAAGCTGTAAATCATCGGCATATAGATGATATTTGCAATGGTGAATGCAGCTTGTGATATCAGCGCAGTACAGAATAAATAACAGAGGACCCAATATGGACTCTTGAGGAACACCTCTACAGGTGGTGACTTTTTGAGAGTGATTTTTGGTTCCTTCACTATTTGTTAAGACTACTTGTTGGTTGCGGTCTTTGAGGTAAGTTTCAAACCACTTAATCGTATTTACTTCAAATCCATAGTAGCTTAGCTTGGAATGAATTAAATCCACATTGATGGAGTCAAATGCTCTAGAGTAGTCAAGTAGGACGAGAAACGTGGCATTCCCAGAGTTTTGGGATGCTAATACGTTGTCAACAACATCAAGAAGTGCCGTCGTTGTACTACGATTCTTTCTGAAACCTGATTGAAACTTTGGAAGAAGGCCGTGTGTTTCCGCAAATGAAATTACTTGAAAGTACACAAGTTTTTCGAGAATTTTAGAGAGGTACGGTAGTATACTTATAGGTCGTAGATCAGATATTATTTTGGGGTTACTTATTTTTGGGGTCGGACGGACAATAGACGCCTTCCAAGATGATGGGAATATAGAGGTAATCAAGGATTGGTTTAGAATATGAGTAATTATTTTAAGTGTTTGTGGTAATGTGAGAATTAACATATCCATTGTAATTTTGTCCATACCACAGGCGTGTGAGTTCTGTTTAAGAATAATTTTACTGAAATCATGCTCATTCACTTGTTTAAGTCGGAAAACACCAGGACCAAACCTATGGTATTCGTAAAAGGTGAGATCTGATATTCTTACACGATCTTCCCCGGGGATATTCATAAAATGAGACATAATATCGTTGGGATCAGCAAAATTGTCAGGAAGTTCATTTGGTTTTTTGAAGTTAGGAACACACGTTTCACGAAGTTTTTTCCATAACTGATTTGGGTCTTTGGTGTTATTGTTGATGTGGTGCTCAAAGTATGCCCTCTTTTCTGCAAAAAGACTGGTTATTACGAGGTTTTTAAGAGATTTGTATTCCTGCTTATGAGTTTGAGGTTTGGATTTCTTATAAGTTGCATGTACTTTGTCCCTTAGCTGCATCATCAGTCTGACATTATTGGTTAACCAGGGCATATGTCGATCTTTGATGGTCGTAGTTTTTTCTGGAGCATGTTTATCGAACAAGTCGAGAATATATCCCTCTAAGGTTGCGACCATTGAATCAACATTGGCTCCTTTTGCAATTATATCCCAATCAACAGCGTTTAAATCATGCTCAAAGCATTTCATAGGTATGCTCTTAAGTGGTCTATAAGTGGTTTTAAATGTTGGATATTTATCCCTTTTCACCTTTAATTTATATGTCAATAATGCATGAGCGCCGAGGTCTGGAATATGATTTATTGAAACATTTGAAGCGGTGGCATTTGTACAGAAAAGGTCTATCAAAGTGGCGCTGTGATCTGTAAAATGTGTGGGTTCAGTAATACAGTTTGTAAGACGAGCGTACACTAGAAATTCTTGCAGTTTTTTTGTCATGATATTTTCTCTATTCAACATGTCTATATTGAAATCCCCAGTAAGAATGATACGATCAAATTTGTAAAACGTTGCTATGGAGTCAGTCAGCGCATCAAGAAATGTATCAAAGCCCATCCATTGCGGGCGATAGTCAGTACCAACAATAATCTTTGAAGATTTGACGCTAAGGGATAGCCGCAGCTGTTCAACTTGGGAATCTGATTCAGGGTGAGGGTAAATCCTAGCCCGAAGACCAACTCCAATATAGAAGGCTATACCTCCGCTTCGTGCTTGGCGAACTTGAGTGGGGCGAGCTACATGGCGTAAACTGTAACCAGGAATAGATGGGGCTCGGCCTAATTCACCTTTACGCAACCATGTCTCGTTTATGGCGACAAGATCTGGCGATCTTTGTAATATAGCTACAATAAGTTCATCGTGCCCAGTGTTTAAAGACCCCGCATTCCAGAATGAAATTGTAAGTAGGTTATTACTTAGCTCTTTTTATAAAAAAATAATAATAATATAACTGTGTGTATTTGTGTTCAAGTGTGGTATATTGGTATGTGTACAATATATCTCGGGTTTATAAACTCCTCTGTCCTGGTAGTACTTCTCTCGACGACAATAAAAAGATTTACTCGACTTATGAACAATTTATTTCGCTCCAATCCACTGTCGTGTCGGTACAAGACTGCCCGCTCCACTCACAATCACGAGCTTTTATAGGTTCCTCTAGAGGAATCAAACATAAATATAATTTAACAAAGTTGACAACATTAAGTATACTTAAAAATATTGTAATTATTTACATTGAATAACTAAATTAACTCTGTGTTTTTGAGAATGTCTATTATCCATATAATTTTAACTTTGATTGTTACTTCCGCCGCCATTCCGCTGCGCGTGTTCGGGTGGCGGAAGAAACAATTTATAATTTTAAAACTCACACAATAAATCTCATAATTAAATCATTAACATAATAAATTTCTCATTATAATATGACGATATATTTTAACAACATTTATCCGATATTGATTTAATTTTGGGTACTACTTCCGCCGCCATTTTTCTGCGCGCTTTCGGGTGGCGGAAATAGCAACTGCTTGTGTTACGATTTCATTTTTTTAAAACTCATACAATATAGCTCAAATTTAATTATTAATAAAATAACATTTATCAGGATAGTTTTTATATTCAACACTATGCAATTCCTAACATTCGCCCATCCTGACTACCACATCGCGTCCTCGCGAATTCATATTAAAGTACATACCACTGTTTATTTTAAAATAAATATTTCAAAAAGGGCATAAATATTACAAAATCATAAATCATAAATTACTAAAGAACAAAATTTAACTGACCATTTTTACACAAATGTACACTAGATTTTCAGATAGATTGTTTAACGAATATTCAAAATCTCTGCAACACTTCAGCAAAGCCAATAGCCAATACTTTAAAACAATCTTTTATATACGATTATTTATAGGTCCAACTATAACAATTAACTCACTCAATTCAGATTACCTTACTAACTTTGCTACCATACTAACTCATCCAATTTTACTTTACTAAATGACATTATGTATTTTCCATTTAAATAAATACCTTACTAACTTTGCTACCATACAAACTCATCCAATTATCTTTACTAAATGACCTTATGTACAATTTCCAGACTGTAAAAACTGCCGGTGTCCTAATTCAATCAATCCTCCATATTATCCTCTGAAGATTCAGATTCGATTGTGTGATAAGTTAGCCAGGGATAGATTTTATCTACCGAATAAACTCCCTTATAGCTAGCTTTCCCCTTTTTTTCGTTATAGGTGTATCTTCGACTTCGTATCTGTCATTTGGATAGACTTTCGTAATTTTATATGGTCCAAAACATTTAGGTACCAATTTCTGACTACCCTTCTGCATGATATCTCTTTCTACTCTAACTAGCTCTCCTTCTTTAAACTGTCGTGGTGCACATCGTGCCCTATCAAAACGTTTTTTCTGTTGTTCTTGGGACTTGTTAATATTTTCCAAAGCCTCTGATCTAGCCTCCTCTATATTACTGACTAATGAGTCATCGTCAGTTAATGCCACAGAAAGTTTTAATTCACTTTCTGCCACCCCTGTAAGTCTGAGTCCAAATAAAAGTTCTGCAGGTGTTTTCCCAGTAGCCTTATTGATCGTATTGTTCAAACCCCATTGTACGTCTGTCAGAACCTCATCCCATATTCTTTCATCTTTTCCGTGTATCATTGCTGTTAACCGGACCGTACGATTGTAACGCTCAACTTGACCGTTTGCTCTAGGCGTTGCTACTGAATTCAAAACGTGTTTTACACTTTTGCCCTCCAGAAATTCCCTAAAATTTGAACTTGTGAACGTGCTACCTCTGTCAGTGATAACCCTATCTGGGACTCCAAACAAGGCAAAATAATCCCTGAAAACTGATATGGTAGTATTACTTTTAGTATTCTTTACGGGTTTTAGTAAAATAAATTTAGTGAAAGCGTCTATAATAGCCAAAATATATTTGTTTTTCTTTTTACTATCATTGAATGGACCTAAGTGATCCGCGTGCAAGGTATGAAACGGTCTTGAGACCTTTTCAATCGGATGTAAGTATCCTGATCGTCTTTCACCTGGTGTCTTGCCATGTGCACATTGCACACATGATTGACAGTACTTTTTAACGAATTTGTTAATTTTCGGAAACCAATAATCCCCCCAAACCTTGTCTAAGGTTTTTTCAAAAGAAAAATGCCCTATGTTATCATGACATGCTCGGAGTATTTGCCATCTCACACCTCTAGGCACCAACCATTTCAAACCATCCTTTGTTTTTCTGTATATCAATCCCTTTTTTAAGCAATAATTTTCTTTTACTAGAGCTATATCATTAGATTCTGGATCTTCTAAAATTCTTTTGATCCTTTGTGACTCATCATCACCCATTTGAACAGTTGTTAACCAGTCCGTTGTGATGTGCATAACTAGAGTCTGGTCAAATCTATCGAGAGCTGTATCACTGGTGGCTACAGGATTTCTGCTTAATGCATCAACATGGCTCATTGTCGAACCTGGCTTATAAACCATATTGAAGTCAAATTCCTGAATCAAACTCCACCAGCGGGCAACACGTGGTATCATATCTCTCTTTGTCATTGTCGCTCGCAAAGAGTTACAATCTGTTAGGACCGTGAACTTCAGTCCGATTAGATAGGGTCTGAATTTCACTAAGCAGCTGACTACAGCCAAGGTTTCCAACTCATATGAAGAATAGTGTTGCTCGTCCGGGGAAGTCTGCTTACTGTAATAAGCAACTGGCTTCATTGTGTCGTCGTCTTGTTTCTGCATTAGCATGCCCCCTATACCAAACTTACTGGCGTCAGTATGTAATTCAGTCTCAGCTTTTGGATCATAGAGTGCTCTTGTTCCATGCCCCAGCACCAGGTGCAGTTGTTTTTTAGCAATTTGGACAAAGGTTTTGAAATTAATGCGAAGTTCTTTATAAAACGCCTAAAAAAACGCGTGAATGTACACAACGCCGCCTTGGCGGACGTTGAGTACATTCATGGGTGTTGGAAAACTTTGCACTGCATCTATTTTGTTCCGACCTGGCCTTATCCCTTTCCCTGATACCTCAAATCCTAGATAGTCTATATTTCCGCAAAAAAATTTGCACTTTGACAGTTTTAACGTCAATCCTGCTCCCGCTATTTTGTCTAAAACCTGTTTTAATTTATTTAAGCCATCCGTAAATTCAACGGATGGCAAAAGCACATCATCCATGTAAACTACAACCGAATTGAATTGAAGAGAATCCAAAACCTTATTTATAGTGCGTTGAAAGACTGCAGGTGCATTTGTTAGTCCGAAAGGCAACCTGTTGAATTCGAATTGGCCATCTGGCGTAACAAATGAAGTTTTTTCTTTTGCATCTTCCTGTAATTCAATTTGGTAATAGCCAGAAGCAAGATCTAGCGTTGTGTACAGCTTGAATCCTGTCAATCTATCCATTTGATCTTCAATCCTTGGCAATGGATAATGTTGCTTTACCGTTTTCCTATTTAAAGCTCTGTAATCTATACATAAGCGTTGCTCCCCAGATTTTTTTCTCACAAGAATTATCGGGCTAGCGAAGGGGGAGGACGACTCTCTAACAATACCGTATTCTAATAGCTCACCTATCATCTTTCGTACTTCCTCTCTCTCGGTGTGTGACAACCGATAAGGTCTGTAAACGACTGGCTGCGGATCTGTTAGTTCTATCTTCATTTGCTCCACGTTAGTACGTCCTAACTCCTGTAGATTTTTAGCAAAGCAAGTTCTATATTGATTCACGACTTCAAGCAATTGTTGTTTTTGTTCCTCACTGATGTTTTCTCCTACGTTCAGGTCCAATAAATTAAAGTTTTCCCAATTATCTACTCTATTTATTTTATTTACGGTATTGTGTCGAACAGTAAATACTTTGATTTTTCTAGCTCTTGCTATTAACTCCCCTTTATGGAAACCTACATCTTTATCTGACAGGTTATTTACTAACACCAATCCCTTGCCCTTCTCCAAACTAAATACACCTTCTTCTACACTGTAATCAGTTGGTCGTGACCTAATGCCTCCGTTCACTAGAACTGGTCCAGTGTATTCGTCTGTCGTCATGAAAACATCTACATAAGTACACCCAGGTCCTATGGTGGTCTCATCCGAAACGTGTAGCTTGATATTGACATCATCATTAAGTTGTTCAGTTATTATCAATTCGTTCAATCTTGCTTAAGTTAACGTATGGTAGCTCTGTAAACGTTTGCCCGACCAATACAGGATATTGCAAATATATATCTGGTACCACGTGTACCAGTGTTTCTGCTTTGACTCCTTGAATTTCTAATTTGACAAGTACTGACCCTAACGATTTCACTACTGCACCCCCAAACCCAGCTAGCGTAGTGCAATCGTTTCTATTCCAGTCTCCCAGTATCTGTGTCGCGTCGGACTCACGGATCAGCGTGCATTCGCTGCCCAAATCTACGAACCCTCGTTTAGCACTCCGGTAGCACTCCATAACATCGTGTCCTACTATTGAGCAATGTGAGCACCTTTTGATGGGTTTCAAACATTTGGCAATAACATGACCTTCTTCTTTACAATTAAAACATTTAAGAGGTCCTTTATTCTGATTGCTAACCATTGAACTAGTAGGGCGGTCACGCGCCGCGGTAAACCTTCTTATTGGTACTTTATTAACTTCTTGCTTATTACTTCTTATGTTCCGTAGATAAGCTAACAGCTTATCCGGCTCCCCGAACTGCGCAGCTTCAGCCCCTAACCGAACCGCCCTGTCTTCTATTCCAAAAATTATACATTCTACTGCCCTTTTGCCCTTTATATCGCATCTATTTAGCAATGCGGTTTTTTCGTAGAAGTAATCCTCGAGAGACTCCCCAAACCTGGCCCTTTTCCCTAGCATGTCCGTTAACGTCTGTCCGTAATTCTCGTCTGATGGAAAGGCAGATTTAAGTTTTCGTTGCCACTCGCGCCATGTGAAGTTCACCGTTGTCAACCCTTCGTACCACCGCTTCGCATTCCCTATTAATTTTGGTATGGCGTAGTGAACTACTTGTTTGTCTATCCAATTGTACAAGGCCGCTATCTCATTAACCTTTGAAATCCAGGTATCAATCGTTTGATTTTTGGAGGATGGATCGAATTCGGGCACCACAGTCGTATTCCCAAAATGCTCCCTACTACTCTTACTAAATTTTTCGAACAATTCAAATATTTGGTCCGAACCATTCGTGCTGCGGCGCTCTCTCACTTTATCCCTTCCTTCCTTACTAGAATACCGACTAATCGAACGGCTATGGCTTCTTCTATACTCTGAACTACGTGATCTGCTACGGCTTGCACGTGATATTCGTGGAATGCTATGCTTCGCCCTTTGACGGCTTTTAAAAGTAGGAGACTTACTTCTACTTCTTCTGCAGCTGCGGCGCTCTTCATCAGGGCTGCGTGTCCTCAGTCTCCGCCGTTTCACTCTACCTCCTCGCCTGTCCACACTGCTATCCCTTTTCCGATAAATGTAGGCTTCATCGCCAGAACCGCTTGCTTTCCGAACACGACTCTTCCTTTGATTAAGTGGCGGTGTCGTACCGCAATCACTATCCTCTTTCGTATCCATATACATTCTGAAAATATTAGGACCGACATTACCATTCTATGGACTATTTTTTTTTTGGAAAAAAGAAGATTCTGTGATAATAATGTAAGGCGGGTATATTCAGGTTGTGTTAGATTTGTAGTGTAATGATGAGTATCTTGTGAGGTGCTAGGCCTTATAGAAACCAGTTTGTCGCTGCCGCCGGCCGGTAGCAACGTATTCACCCTCGCGTAAACAATGCTGGACCAGTAAACGCTGGACATATTGTTATCATAAAATTGAAAATGATTATATTGGCTGTATAAGCAAACCACGCCGCGGTGTAAAAGTGACCCACAAATATATATATCGGTATATCACTCGAGAGTTTTAATGCCTAATTATGTAAAGTTACATACACTCTTTTATATACACACATATCATAAGCTCTCTTTGATGTGTTCAGGAACCGCATGTTCGACCGGCATTGTGGCATTGATCATTGCTCTGCAGTTGTTCAGCTTGTTCAGTAGTACCAACTTCACAGACAAACTAGGGGCGGCACGTAGGCGGCCGTCGGCGTTCGAAATTTGAATGTCATAATTTGACAAATTTTTGTACATTATGGTCATAATGTATCAATATTCAGAAAATAAATGAGACGTTTATCATTATGCTGGTTGTAACTTGTGGTTTTTGGATGCAGTAAAGAGGGTTTATGATACGTGTGTAGATAAAAGTTTAAATATAAACCCGATTCTCGTGTATAATTTGTTTTTAATTTACGTATTTACGACCGTATTTCGGCAGTGACCCCGCCTACGAAGCCAAGGGTCCCGGGTTCGCGTCCCGGTGGGGGCACATATTTGTTTGATGAGAACGGATGTTTGCACCCTAGTCATGGTTGTTTATCTATCTAAGTATAATATTTATCTATATAATACTACTGTCCAAGATATTTATTTATTTAAGGTATATTTTGCATTGTGTCGTAAATCTGAACCATTCTCGGGGGTTTTGCAGCCAGGAGGTACGTGGGCGATCTGCGTCCTTGGATATTGCCTTGTATGATGTTTTATACGTCCAAAATACTGCAATTTCTTGATCTTAATAAACTGTCCCAGCTTTACTCTCTTTAGCATTCTTCCCAAAACAGCAAAAACAGCATCATTTGTGACTCTAACAGTCCATGATATTTTCAGCATTCCTCTGTACACCCACATTTCCAAAGCTTCTAGTCGCTTGCACATTGTCTGGGTTAGTGTCCAGTATACCGACTCTTACTCTGTGATGGCAACGCCGAAATGCGGGCTTATTCGCTAACTCAGTGATCATCACGAATGATGATCCGTATAAATTAAGGTGTCGTTAAATTATGGCAACAAATATAATGTCCACCAAAATATTTTTTTCCTACCCAAAATGGCTAAATGACCACCAAAAGTTGCAGAAAATATCAGGGCAAAATACTGCGGTAACTTAGGTGAAGGGTAAAGGGGGTGAGCGAAGCGAAGCCCCCTTTATCCTTCGTGTTAGGTTGAACATGTAAGAACACCAAAAAATACTTAAAACATAAACTTAAGTACACAAAACATAAAAAGAAGTTTGGTGATCATTTATCCAAACACAATTTGGTGGACATGCATCCATTTTGGCAGTCATTTCGAATTTATTGGTAGAAAATTTCCAATGTTTTTGGTAATCGTTTAAAGACAAGCCTTAAATGATTTCGTGTAAAAAGGATATCAAAATAATTCGGCTAATATTAACCGACTTATTTTGAAATCCTTGTTACACGAAATAATTGAACGACACCAATAACTTCTTAATTTATATGGATAATAATTCGTGATGATCACAGAGTTAGCGAATAAGCACCCTGAAGCCTCGCTCGAACACACACCCCTCCCGCGCCGCCCCACTACCGCAGGTGCCTACACAATTCAGCTATGAGCTAATGTTTGTTGCATCTGTTATCTTCACATCGTCACACAAGTTGAATAGTTGTTCGCGGAATATGACTTGACGTGGAAGGAGTATCCTTCTGTTAGTGAAGTCAGCAACAGAAGCGCTGAGCAGCCTCCATGCACACTCCACTCACAAGAAGTATTAAATAATAATAACGTAAGCCCATGTTCCCGCCGAGATGGTCACGTTGCCCATACCCTGATAAGTAAGGGACAGTTCTACTCTGAATATATTTAAAAGTCGTGTGAAGAAGCCTTACCTCTCTTTCAGAATTATAGATAGTATGCGTGTAAGTATTTATTAGTAAGTAATAGTAGTAATAGTATATTATAAGTATTTAGTACACTGACGAGCAATGAAAAAGTTCCAGTGATATAGCCCCAAATTACTCCTAAACGGGAAAGGCTAGCTTAATGACGCCGTCTGCAATATTAAAGTACATTTTACAGCGCATCAGAATATTATCAATTAAAAACGTAAATATTGTCTTCAAATTTTGAATTAAATGTTTTAAAAACTTGGGGCCATTTGTTGTCGGAATTTTGTGGGTGGAACTTTTTCATTGCTCGTCAGTGTATATTATTATAGTAATTATATAATTTATTTTATTTATTATTTTATATATTGTACACATAGTTCTACCCCTGCTGAGCAAACAACCTTTCCCAACTTAACCTGGTTTGCTGGAAGAGATCTCTTATTATCTCTTGTTTTTATATGATTTGTGTGCAATAAAGAAATTCGAGGGATGTCGAGCTGGTGGCCAACCCGACTGTAACAAGTTATCAAGCTGCCCTATTAGGGCCTCTGACCAGCTTACGACTACTAGCACCGAGTAGCGATAGTAGCCGGGACCTGCAGCTTAATGTCTCGACACGGAAGCGCCCGAAAGAAATGCCACATAGAAATGGACACCCATCCAGTACCCGTCTCAGCTGGATGTTGCTACCCACGCGATCGTTTTCGATGTGCCAATACCGCCACGGACGCGTCAGTAGTAGTTACCATAAAAAAAGTTACCTACGAAATGTCTTAGAAAATATAAATACATTAAATTTAATTATAAAATAAATCACATAGCATAACATAGCGTCACGCCTTTTCCCATACGGGGTGGCATTGGCACAATTATTCTCACTTTGAGCCAGTATCCGATACTCCATTTTGCGTGACAGGGGGCCAGCCCATCGCCGCAGCTCTGGGGTAATGAAGATTTCCTCGCGACGTTTCCCATCATCGTCGTTAGGTTAGAACATCCGTATAATGTACTAAAGATAAATTAATTATCTCATTGGTACATGGTCAGGAATCGAACCTGCATCTCCTGTGTGAGAAGCAAGCGTAAAACCCATTAGACCACGGAGGTTTTAAAATAAAACATTAATAGTATTTAATAATGAGATAATTAACCGCCGTACTCGGAGCCATTAATAAACAATTAAACCGTAATGAAATTTGAACTAACACACAAAATCGTTAACAAAGTATCCTTAATGAATCATTAAACGATTGGGTATGGCGGTAAGTAATCACTTCTCATGTAAATAAATAACTAGTAATAAAGTTGCCTACATAAGTCATTTGCATACCTATTTGGGGTTGTATCGTGCGAAACTAATGTTTAATTCCACGCCTCAACCGAACGGGCGTGGAATCTGGTAGGGGTGGTTTTCACCAGCACGGGGAGAATCGCAAGTGGTACTGACCTTTGACGCCGTAGACAGGAATTCGAGAGCTCGGTTCAAGGCAGGAATACGGGATAAGGAGTGCAAGGTGTGGGGGGAGAGGGACCGAATCTTACTCTCGTCGTAGCCCGATGCTGTCGCCGGCGTGTTGCTTGCCGACACGAGGAGTCGCTCTCCGAAGCGACGAGTTGGGAACCGAACAACTTTAGCCTTCACACCACGAATCACTCACTCCGCTGACGTGAATCTACTTATTTCCCGACGATTATTATGGTTAACACTCCGACCAGGCCCGACACCTGTGTTAGACAATTGTTACACTAACATACAGTCAAAGCCCGACGCCATGTGCAGACATTTTTTTTCTTTGTCAATAAAAGTAACCTCTAACTCGTCATCTCGTTTCTATACAAGTGACAGCTGCTAGTTCCGTTTCCGATCACTCGCGGTCCGAGTCGCACAACAAAAAGAGGTGCGTTCCGAAGCATAAATATTAAACAACTAAAATTACATATTTAAAACTAAATGTAAACCATGATAAGGAAAAAAGCTTCTTATTTCTTATTAAAATCGCCACAGTTTGTGAGTTTGGATGTCTGTATGACTTCGATAAAGTGAGTCATTACATTCTCTGGAATAACCGTCTGTTCCAAGTTTGTCACACCCATCTTGGTAACCCTGTCCACTTCGCTTTTCTTCTCCCTCTGGTCCACTGTGGGAGAAGGAAGGCGAAGCAAATCACACAGATTGATTTTTAAATCTCTTTTAAAATTGGTTGTGTACAACTAATACAAATATAACAATATTAATAAACAGCGAGTGTTGAAACATATGAAACTCATGCAGACTTAGACATTTCTGTAATCAAGAAGTTATTTCTTCCATGTGTTCCAAGATTTTCACACCCATCTTGGTAACACTGTTACAAACTGGGGAAAAAACCAGTTTGTAAAACTGTTACCAACGGTAAAAATAGAATGTGATTCCCATTTTTCACACCATTGTCTAACACTGTTACAAACTGGGGAAAAAACCAGTTTGTAAAACTGTTACCAACGGTAAAAATAGAATGTGATTCCCATTTTTCACACCATTGTCTAACACTGTTACAAACTGGGGAAAAAACCCAGTATGTAAAACTATTACCAACGGTAAAGATAGGATGTGATTCCCATTTTTCATACCCTTGTCTTACACTGTTACAAACTGGGGAAAAAACCCAGTATGTAAAACTGTTACTAACGGTAAAAATAGAATGTGATTCCCATTTTTCAATCCCTTGACTAACACTGTTACAAACTGGGGAAAAAACCCAGTATGTAAAACTGTTACCAACGGTAAAAATAGAATGTGATTCCCATTTTTCACACCATTGTCTAACACTGTTACAAACTGGGGAAAAAACCCAGTATGTAAAACTGTTACCAACGGTAAAAATAGAATGTTATTCCCATTTTTCACACCTTTGTCTAACACTGTTACATATTAGGAAGGAAATAACCCAGAGTGTTTGATGTTAGTGATGATAGTTAATTTCAGTTCCTTTCTTCTAATTCTGACTTTAAGTTTAAATATTAAAATAAACCATTTTGATTTAGACAACACTGTTACACAAGGGTGTGAAAAAATAGGAATCACATTCTATTTTAATTCCCAGTAGGTAACAGTGTTACGAAGTGGGATTATTTTCCCAGTTTGTAACAGTGTTACCAAGATGGGTGTGACAAACTGGGAACACATGGAAGAAAGAACTTCTTGATTACAGAAATGACAACACTGCATGGGGTTAATCTAACTCAACACTCGCTCTTAATAATTTTGTAATTATTTAGCTGATTAATATTGTAATATTTGTATTAGTTGAACACAACCAATTTTAAAAGATCTAAAACTCAATCTATGTGAGTTGCTTCGCCTTTCTCCTCCCACAGTGGTCTAATCTAGAGAAGTGGCAAAAAATACGTTTACTAAGTTTATGTAAATATCGCCAGTAATAATAAATGTTCACTTAGACATTAATTCATATGTATATCAATATGTTCATCTACACACGTATCATAAACCCTCTTTACTATGTCAAAAAACCGCACGTTACGACCAGACCAGATAATGATATACTTCTTGGTAAAAACTCATTTCTTATCTGAATATTAAAATGAAACTCGGTACGTATCCAGCAAGTGATGTTTATTTTCCGAAGTCACCCAGCAGAGAGAGGCTCGTGCCTCGAATCACTCCTTTTTATATCCAATGAACCACAGACAGAGTGACCGAAAGGAAGACTGAACGACTTGTCAAATGTCATGAATCGAATCTCGGAATCGATCGTTCGATACAGATCCTCAACTATTTTACTGTAATGTTTTAAAATTATGTTCAAAACGCAACTATTTCGAATCGAATCATGACATTCGGCCATCTGATAAAGTGCGTACTCCTGAAGCACTTAAAATATATCGATTAAACGCTTAAAATTACGAAATCACAATGAAATCACAATAACTTATCTAGACTATGATAATAAAAAAATAATTTAAACAAAATCAATTCAATTTTTATGCATAATTTTATTTGATGACTATTTATTACATTCGTTATTGTATAATGATATTCAACCAACGAAATTAATTGATATCGTAATGAACTTAGTTATTTTATTTATGACATGTATAACAATATACATTCAAGCAACGAAATTAATTGACATTCTTAACCTAATAAACTTAGTTCTTTTATTTATGGCGTGATTGACTCTTATTGACTCTCATAAATGTATACTTATACACATTTGTACATACTTACCTTATCTGTTTACAAATACTTATTAAATTTATTTACACTTTTTACAGATTAGTTATACATACTATTTACACTTTATATCATAATTCATGACATTCGTTATCTCTAATTAAATATCTATATTATTTAAACAAAAACTTATATATACCTATATAACTTACACATTCGAAGTCTTCACTTGTATGTTATAAATTAATTATTGTTTTATAATTATACATAAATTTGCTTTTAAAGTTTGATGTACCGTTTTATAATTTTAGTTAGTGTACCATTAAGACTCGTTACCAGTAGTCTCTTTTTCGCTTTCGCTAGAACTGCTACTGCTAGCAACTTCCAAAGCCTTAATATTTATCCAAGGCCTTATTCGATCAACCGCAACAACACTATCATATGGCTTTTTCCTACCTTTAAACCCCGGCACATCCGCTATTCGGTATCTATCGTTTCCTAATACATCTATAAACTTGAAAGGACCAATAAACTTGGACAAGAGCTTCGCACTTTTGCCATTGTTTTGAAACTGGGTTCTTGTAATTTCAACAAGATCCCCGTTCTTGAAAACTGGTGCGGGCTCACGGCCTGTATCATGCAGACGTTTTTGTACTTCTTGGTTCTTTCTAATTGCTTTATCTATATCATCTCTTATATTTTGGATCTTAGAATTGTCTTGAATTTGACACAAGTCAAGTTTGTTAGAGAGATGGTCACGCAAGGGAATACCAAACAACGCCTCTGCTGCAGTTTTATTGGTTTTCGAATGAACCGTATTATTAATACCCCATTGTACTTTTCCCAAGCACGTGTCCCAGTCCCGCTCGTCTTTTTCTGTATTATGAGTAGCCAATGCATTTAGAATTGTCTGATTATACCTTTCGGCCTGGCCATTGGCTCGGGGACAAGCGACTGCGTTGAGTACATGTTTAATTCCATAGTTATCACAGAAAAACTTAAACGCCGATGAAGTAAATGAAGTACCGCGGTCTGAGATTATCCTGGCCGGTAAACCAAAATCAAGAAATATACTTTCTAGTATCTTAATTGTGGTTTTGGTTTAGGACACTTGAAGTAAGGATGTCCCTTCGATCCTCTAACAAATACATATTTAGTAAACCCGTCCACGATTGTCAATATGTGACAATTACCAGTTTTACTTTTCACAAACGGTCCTACATGTTCGATGTGGATAGTGTGAAAAGGAATATTTACTTTCTCTATTGGAAACAAGTGATCAGTCTTTTTTCGAGATGAGTTATCCTTACTGTAAGCGCATTCCAAACACGCGTCCACATATTTCCTCAAGCAACGTCGCATTTTAGGGAACCAGTAGAGACTTTTCACTCTTTCCAAGGTTTTCGCAAAACCAGGATGACCTATCTCATCGTGGTTTGCTTTACAAATTTGCCATCTAGCACTTCTTGGAATAACCAGTCTCAGCTCATCGTCAATTTTTCTGTACACTGAATTATTTTTAATAGTATAGTTTTTCTTGATATCTTTAGAGAATTCGTCATTTTCAGGTTTAAGAATTTGAACAATTCGCGATATGTCATAGCCAATTCTCCTTGGAAATATTGTAAACAGCAAGTGCAGAGTTATCATCGCTGTCAGGTGGTTGCTTAGTATTACGGCTCAGGGCGTCAACATGACACATTTGCACACCTGGTCGGTACTGGATATCAAAAGTATAGTCACTAATTTGGAGCCACCACCTGGCTATGCGTGGAATCAGGTCCCGCTTTGTTAAGGTCGTTCTTATTGCACTACAGTCGGTTACTACTTTAAACTTGAGACCCAACAAATATACACGAAACTTTTTTAACGAACACACGACAGCCAATGTTTCAAGCTCATATGAATGTAGATGTTTTTCTTCCGGTGTCGTCTGTCTACTGAAGTAAGCGATTGGTTTCAAGGTTCGTGGATTTTCTTGCCATTGCATTAATATACCGCCTATGCCTAATGAACTAGCGTCAGTATGTAGTTCGGTTTCCAATTTTGGGTTGTACAGTGCCAATATCGGCGTTTCTACTAGTTTTTCCTTTAAGAGGGTAAATGAATTCATTTCAGAATCCTCCCAACGCCAAGAAACATCCTTTTTTAAAAGGTTTGTTAAAGGTCGGGCGATTTCACCAAACCCCTTTACAAACTTTCGGAAGTAACTGGACAAACCCAGGAATTGCCTCACTTCGTGGACATTGCTCGGCGTTGGGAACTCTTTAACGGCAATGATCTTATTCTCACTTGGTTTGATGCCGTCAATGGATATTTCATACCCTAGGTAATTTATTGTTTGATCAAAAAAACGACATTTTGATAATTTTAGGGTTAAACCGCAATGTCTGAGTAGCTGTAGTATCTCTTCTAAACGTTGAAATCCCTGATCTATGTTTTCAGATGGCACAAGAAGGTCGTCAAGGTAAGCTCATGCAAATTCAAACCTTTTGTTCCCAAGCATCTTTTTCATCATGCGTTGAAAAACGGCTGGGGCATTAGCCTATCCGAACGGCATACGTTTGAATTGGTAATGCCCATCTGGTGTTACAAATCCAGTTAAATGACGACTATCTTTTGCCATCGGAATTTGATAGTAGCCTGAAGCTAGGTCAAGCGTCGTAAAATAAGCATTACCGCTAAGATTTATCAGTTGATCCTCAATCAGGGGTAGCGGGAATCTATCTTTTAAAGATTTACTGTTAAGAGCCCGAAAATCCACGCATAACCGCTGCTCACCGTTTTTTTTTCTTACCATCAAAACCGGGCTTGCGTTATCCGAATTGGACTCTTCTATAATATTATTTTGCATTAATTCGTCTACAATTTGCCTGACTTCTTCACGTTCTGAAAATTACAGCCTATATGGTCTATATATTACTGGTTTCGTATCTTCTAGATCAATTTTCATCTCAACTTCACTAACACAACCGATTTCACTCAGATTGTTAGCAAAGCAATCGCGATATGTCTGCAATAGATTGAATAGTCTGTCAAAGTGTTCCTTCCCCAGTGATTTACCTGCAGCGATATCATTCTTTTTAAGAGGCTCCAAGCTAGATGCATCTTTGGTTATTCTATTGGTGTGATAAACCCTTTGTTCGACAAACGGTACGGATCTTGCTAGTATGACATTAGCATTGATTTTTAGAGTTTTCGGGGAAATGTTTGTGACGACCACGAAACCTCGTCCGTTTTCAATACGATAAGCGCCCTGATGTAAGCGATATTCTCTCCCTGGTTCTCTACTATCATACCCCTCTGTGTAAATATCCCCAGAATATTTACTATCCTCAACAGCAATGGGTACAATGCTAGTTTGTACTACCTCTGACGCCTCAAAAGTTATTAGATTAATCTTATTATCCGGCTCTTCGGCCGTAGGAGTGGGATCTTTATAAAATGTTACTGTCCTTGAGTGTAGTCACAAAAGGCAACTCCGTGAAATTTTTGTCCAATCAGAAGGGAGGTTTGCAATAACTCGTCGGGAACGATGAGTATTTCCAGGAAAGTCTCAATATTGTCAATTTTTACGTTAGCAAACGTTTTGTACGATAGCGTAATTATAGAATTACCGAACCCTTTAACTACGGGCAAATTGGCATGGTTTTCTGGTAAGCCTATAACCTGAGCATCGCTTTCTTTCATCAAAGTGCATTCGCTACCAAAGTCTATATAAGCTACTAGATCTACCTCGTTCACCGTAATAGGTTTAAAATATTTGTCATTATGTTTTGTGTTGAGCTCTATTTTTAGTGTCTTTTTTGTTGATTTTTCACTTCTGTTATCTGACCGCATCCGTTTCACGGGTTCTTGCGTACAATTCTCATTATAATGACCTATCCTAGTACATTTTCTACACTTAACCAAAGGTTTAGGACACTTGAAGTAAGGATGTCCCTTCGAATGCAGTTATAGCAAATCACTGAACCCTCAACAGAATTATCCGACGATTTTAGTGACACCTTACTAAAGGACCTATTCTTGAAGAAATTGTTTCGACTTTTGTCATCCCGTGGAAGCAAATCTGTTTTATTCTGCCGTTGCGAGTTCAGAAAGTTTAAAAGGTCCTCTGGTTCCTCACATTTTAAAGCCTGTGCACTGTTCCGTAATGACCTGTCAGTGATACCATGTATTATGCAGTCTACACTCTTTTTACCGGTGATTTGGCATCTATTCAACAGAGTCAATTTATCGTAATAGTAGTTTCTTAATCTCTCATCACTTTTTGTTATGCGACTAATCATGTCCTCTAGTAGGTTCCCATAGTTCTCCTCACTTGGAAAGGCTTTTTTAAGCTTTGCCTGCCATTCATCCCAAGTGAAGACAACTGTAGGGAGTGCTTCGTACCACTGTTTTGCTAATCCTACCAGTTTTTGTAAGGCATAGTGGACAGTTTGAGCTTCGTTCCACCCGTAAATGCCTACGCATTCATTTACTTTTCTCAGCCAAATTTCTATGTTCTGGGCCTTACGCGAAGGGTCGAACTCAGGTACAACGTTGTTGAGCTGATTATTATTAAAGATCTGCTTACTGGACTCACCCCTCCAAGTCGTCAATAAACGCAAAACGTCTTCCGCTGATAGGGATGGTGTAGAAGTATCTCTGCGGCACTGTGGTGGTGGGCTCCGTTTACGCCGAGGTGCTGGACTTCGTCTACGCCTAGGTGGCGGGCTGCGGCTCCGTGAGGACTCCGATGACCGGATAATGCTGCACTTCCGCCGTCTTGTACGACTCCTGCCTCGCTTACGGCGCAGCGGTGCTACCTCCTCATCCGAACTCATAACTGTAATAATTGATAGATTTCACCGTATCAATAAAATTAATCGGTTGTCTCAATAATTAAAACACCCATGCTTTATACTTGTTTGATATTATACTTAATTTTGGTATCATTTTTACTAAAAAAAAATCTATGATTAAATCCTTTGTTGTGCGAGTGCGCAGTTTATCTCTGGTCAGAATTCACTACGAACCTTAGCCAAACTTCACTAAAATCATCAAATTGATGTTCTATGAGCGATCACAGCTGTTGATATGCCGAATCTAGGCAATGTATAAACGTAATTAGAGCATATAATTCATGTAACAGGTGCCTTATATGAGCAAGCATAGATCCTCGTGTGGCAAACATAGCCAATATACATAATAAGTGCATGTATCGAGCAAGCATAGCTCTTCGTATGGCAAACATAGCCGATAAACGATAAAGTTACATAATATGAGCAAGCATAGCGTGTGGCGAGCATAGCCGTAATACGTTATTATTGCATAATATGAGCAAGCATAGCTCTTCGTGTGGCAAACATAGCCATAATAAGTTATTATTTCATAATATGAGCAAACATAGCTCTTCGTGTGGCAAACATAGCCGTTAAACGTTATAATTGCATACCTAATATGAGCAAGCATAGCCCTTCGTATGGCAAACATAGCCGTTACACGTTCTAATTGCATACCTCATATGAGCAAGCATAGCTCTTCGTATGGCAAACATATCCGTAATACGTTATTATTGCATAATATGAGCAAACATAGCTGTATATCTGGCAAGCATAGCCGATTTAAATAAAAGGTGCATAATCGTGAACTAGCGTAGCTCTTGAACCAAGGAATTAGCGATATGTACTTTACAAAGCAAAAATAACAGCATATTAAGCAACAATGATCATTTAATATTTTGTTGATCAAGCAAGACATGGCTCTTTACCTATAAAAATACTTCTGTGTTCGTGTAACCGTCAATTCCGATTTAAAAATGTGTATTTAGTTTATTTTTCTTAAATAAATCCATTAAAACCTTTGCAATCGTAAGGTTATTCGTTGAAATCTCAACAGAATGTGGTTCTTTTCAAATTTAAGCATTTAAACTACCAGATATTTTCAAAAATACCCCGAAAAAAAAAAAAAAAAGCAAGCTTCAAAAATATTATATTTTATCCGATGATATCGACGCCATCATCACATATTTTTCAGATTGTAGTATTGAATGTATATATAGCTTGAGTGCTTTATGCAAACAATTTAATATTTTTTGGAATTTACATTGACGAAAATATCATGTTCAATTATGATCATATTCCAAATCCAGTTACAGTTTGTACAGACGCCATCTTTGAATTCAATCCGAAAATCCGTAAATGTTTTCGTGATTTTGATCACTGTCGACGAACAATTTACTGTTACTGTTAACGAATCGCGTTAGATTTTCTAAACTGTATCATAACAGTGTATCCATGTGGCCCATGCACTATTGATCCCATAAATCTGATCGACAAAATATCTAAACATACTTTCTTGATGTTACCTCGTCAAATTGAAACAACTCACATCTGTGCAAAGGTACATGACCGAGGTAAAACCAAGTGAAATTTCAAATCGCACAATGATTTAAATATCAAATTCAACAACTCACCTGTAGGTTGTAGGTTGCCACTTCTGAATTAAAATGAAACTCGGTACGTATCCAGCAAGTGATGTTTATTTTCCGAAGTCACCCAGCAGAGAGAGGCTCGTGTCTCGAATCACTCCTTTTTATATCCAATGAACCACAGACAAAGTGACCGAAAGGAAGACTGAACGACTTGTCAAATGTCATGAATCGAATCTCGAAATCGATCGTTCGATACAGATCCTCAACTATTTTACTGTAATGTTTTAAAATTATGTTCAAAACGCAACTATTTCGAATCGAATCATGACAATATTGATATATTATGACCATAATGTACCAAAATTTGTCATATTATGACATTCAAATTTCGAACGCCGACACCCGCCTGCGTGCCGCCCCTAGTTTGTCTGTGACGTTGGTACTACTGAACAAGCTAAACAACTGCAGAGCAATGTCAATGCCACAATTCCGGTCAAACACGCGGTTCCTAAACACATCAAAGAGAGCTTATGATATGTGTGTAGATAAACTAGTGTATGTAACTGGACATAATTAGGCATTATGTAGCAGTTACATAAAGTTCTATTTTCCCGGTAATAGCTAGCCAGCTATTCGTGTTTAGTTGTTTTCGCCATCGCTCCATCAATAATGAGAAATGTAAAACCTTCTTGGCGAATCCAAGAAATAGAAGCGTTTCCGATACTTTACCACAATATCATGACTCGGCATTCGATACCGTAAACAATTGATTTGTGACTATTCAGATGTATTCGACCTACATTCAGTTGGGTCGATGAATCAGTATTTTGGGAGCTTTTAATTCCGGTCGGATACGGCCTGTTACAATACAATAGAGTAGGAAAGTATTGACTATATAATAGGTAAATATCCCGCCAAAAAAAAACGGTCAAGTGCGAGTCGAACTCGCGCACGAAGGGTTCTGTACCATCGCACAATGGTAGGGACGGTGTGGAGTGAACCATGTACGTAACCAGGGGCATTCATAAGTTTGTATGTGGTGTCGAAAGAATTGTTGTATGGGAGCCCCCTTAAATATTTATTTTATTCTGTTTTTTAGTATTTGTTTTTATGGCGGCAACAGAAATACATCATCTGTGAAAATTGCAACTGTCTTACTACCACGGTTCATGAGACAGCCTGTTGACAGACGGACGGTCGGAAGGACATTGGAGGCTTAGTAATAGGGTCCCGTTTGGCGCCCTTCGGGTACGGAACCCTGATACATATCAGGGTTCCGTATAATAAACACGTCTTTTGTTTGGAAACCCCTTTAATTTCTTTAAATGCGGATATTTCCTTCTCTTTTGTAGTAGATTATATTTTATTTATATATTGTTTAGTATATTATTGATATTTATATATAGTATTTATAGGTATTATATTATTATGTAGGTTCTCATTTATTTATATGTGTAAATATCTAAGTAATTTATTATAAATATATTATAGTCACTCTGATGTTTAGTTTTCTGTTATGTTGTGTATAATAGGTCTATCCCTTCGCATGAAACTATTTTTTCCTGTCAGCCCTGGGTTTGCTGGAAGAAATCTCTATATAGAGATAAGCACGCCTTTGTATACTAACTGTGTTTGTAACTGTCCATTAATGTGTATATGCAATGAAGTATAAAGTATATTTCTAGTTTGTTGCTGCGGCAACAGATAAACACATTCTGTAAAATAATAGCAAATCTCTACCTATTACGATTCATGACATATACAGCCCGCTGACAGACGGACAGACGGACAGACGGACAGACGGACAGCGCAGCGGAGGCTTTGTTTTGACCTTAAAAAGGGTTCCGTTGTAACAAGTAATAAGGTGACTGTATGTTGGTAAATAAGAATTTATTCATTACAAATCATACACCAAATAGAACTTAGAAGATACGAAAAGTAGGCATAGAATATTACACACCTATAATTTGTAAAGTACACACGTGACTGTATGTTTGTGTTGTAACTTTGTTTTTAATAGTGTTAGTATGAATGACAAAGTTATCTTTGCGGTTTTTAATAAATGTTTTACGCAGTAAATGAGTTACGCAGCATATATTTTTTGTAGATTTTTCACTCCCTTACTTTAAAAGTTAGAGAGGCGGACACATTTTTCCACTTTGGAAGGGTCTGTCTCTTTAAAGATTTACTTTAAGGAAAAATGGTTCCAGGACCTACCTATAAACACCCCGCACAATATTTGATGAATAAATATATTTTTGGTTTCAGTTCCATGAATGGGGAGCCCCCTTTAATTATTTTTATTTTTATTTTTTTGTATAAAAATCGTAAAACGGTTCACAGAATACACATCTACATACTAAGTTTCAACTGTGTAGTCTCAATAGTTTCTTCATAAAGTTGCTGTGACAATCGGACGGACAGACAGACTTGATGAAACTATAGGGGCTCGTTGTTTCTCTACGGAACCCTAAAAATGGCTACTGTACGCTCTTCAAAGCCGAAACTTGATATGTGTTTCAAAGCTGATGTGCACAATTTGCCGCGGGCACTTTGCCTATGTTTTTATCCGAAGGAGGGTAATGTTTTTGCGAAATGAGCCCTCAGGCACAAACAGGAAATTGCGAACTATAACTGATGCCAGACGACTGCCGTTTGAGTCCCGGTCAGGAAATTACCGCTGCCGTGGAAGACAACTTGTTTTAGCATCATAAGTTTCCCATTTTAAGTTGAAAGGGCACTTAGCGACTCAGATACAATAGGAAAAAAAACGGCCAAGCGCGTGTCGGACTCCGCACATTTAGGGCTCCGTACCAAATTTTGAATATAAACTCAATAAATGTTTTATTACTTTAAAAACGCTTATTTTATTTTGTTCAAACCAACTTTCCAATTATCGTGGAAAGTGTTTTTTGAGATACACAACATATTTTATTTAATTTTTCACTCTCTTTTTTTAAAAGTTAGATGGAGGGGGGGGGGACACAATTTTTTCCACTTTTAACCTTTTATTTAGAGAAAAAATGGTTTCAGGAACCTCAACATCATATTTAACCTCTTGAATACCACCGGCTTTGGATAACGCCACTTTTCCGTTATTGGTTTTAAAGTATTACCATGGCATACGGTTCACAATCTCAACCCGTCTCAACTATCCTCAGTTTTGAGAGGTTAAAGACCTATCTATAGACACCTCACACATACAGGTTTTGTTGAAAAAATTTTTTTTGGAACCCCCCTTAATTTTTTATTTTTAAATTTTTGTATTAAAATTGTAAAGCGGTTTACAGACTATATATACATACCAAGATTCAACTGTGCAGTCTTGATAGTTTCGGAATAAAGTTGCTGTGACATACGGACAAAGACAAAGACAAAAATGTTTATATGTTCATCATTCTTTGTAACTAGGTTTTATATTATTTACAGTGTTTCAAATAATGGTACCCAGTAGTACTGAGTGTACAAATATTAACCTTATTAAATAACATCTTAAGTCTAAATTTAATCTAAACATATTTAGAGCAGTGGACATATTTACAACTTAAATCAGTATCAGTAAGTATTTCATTATAGTTTTATTTTAGTTACGCAGCATAATACCTAAAGATGATATGACCTGCGTTCGAAATACCGAAGATCGAAATACCTAATGATATATCGGGAATTTGCTGCGCAAATCAGTATTTTTGATGTCATGGAAAACATTACGACCCGAATGGCCGAGTCGGCAGTGACCCTGCCTACGAAGCCAAGGGTTCGAGTCCCGGTGTGGGCAAATATTTGTTTGAGGAGAATGGATGTTTGAACCCTAGTCATGGTTTTTTATCTATATTAGTATAATATTTATCTATTTAAGTATGTGTATCGTTGTCCAAGATACAGGGAATCCTAGTTTGGGGCTAGATCAATGTATGTAAATAGTGTCCAAGGTATTATTTTATGACTCTAGGTATACTAATATTGCGATGCTACACCGCTTCACAAACTTCACAAACCGTGGACCGACAGACGGACAGAACGACTTGACGGTCTTTTTTCTCTACGGAACCCTGAAAAGTGTCCCCCAATATGATGCAAATGATCCTAATCTGTAACTTATCAAAATGGAATTACGTTTTATATATATCCTGCAATATATGGTGTAAATAATTACTATTTGCTGATGATATATCTATTATTTTCAAGGTGAAAAGACAAGATAAAATTATAGACGACGCAAATAGTACACTCTATCATGTGTAAAGTTGGATCAATGTGAACAACCTGTTATTTAACTTAAAGAAGACTAAATGTATGAAATTTTGATTGCCTGATGTACGACAGGTTGTAACGAGTGTAAGAATAGTATCTGAAAGATAAGACCTCGTTGAGGACGCAATCTTTCTTGGAATCACTATAGATTCGAAACTTCAACGGGGTCCTCACATAACTGATCTCGCACAAATACTTAGCTCAGCCGCTTTTGCGGTCAGACAAATCAGATATCTTACAGATGTTGAAACTGCTAGATTGGTTTACTTTAGTTATTTTCACAGTACATATTATGCCTTATGGAATATTGCTTTGGGGGAGAGCAGCAAATATAAATACGATATTTGTTTCACAAAAAAGGGTGATCAGGGCGATATATAAATTAGATGCTAGGGAATCATGAAGAGAAAAATTCAAAGAAATTAATACACGTAAGATTACCTGTCAATATATATACGAGAATATTATGCATGTCAGAAAAAACGTAGCTTTATTTAAAACTGTAGGTGATAGCCATACAATTAACACTAGAAATATAAATAGGTTAGCACTACCATTAACTTCGCTAACGCAGTAACTTCTATTTCTCACATGACATTTTTTTTAAATCATTGACATAATGAGGCCAAGTTTCAAATAGAGCCAGTCAGCTTAGACCGCTTGATTAAAATTATAAAGGAGTTGAAATCAAACGCAGAGGGTTGCGATTTTATTACTCAAGATATGCTGGTAATGACACTTCCTCACACTATAGACGTAATTCAATCTATTATAAATACCTCCATTTCCTCAAATACGTTTCCTGATGTATGGAAGCATGCCATTGTTCTACCACACCCGAAGAATAATAGCCCTACCGAACTAAAGGATCTTAGGCCTATCAGCATTTTACCATGTCTGTCTAAAATTTTAGAAAATGTAGTTTGTGAAAAGTTAACCGACTTTCTTGAAAGAAACCATATGTTGCCTGTGGTGCAATCAGGCTTTAGAAAGGGGCGCAGCACCACGACACCATTGCTCGACGTTACCGATAATATACTAAACGCACAGGACAAAGGCATGTGCACGCTCTTGGTGTTGCTTGATTTTTCAAGGGCCTTCGATTGCTTAAATATAAACCTTCTTTTGTCAAAGCTACGTTATGGGTTTGATCACGACGCTATTAATTGGTTTGATAGTTACCTCAAAAATCGCTCCCAATGTGTTAAGATACATCGTAGTGATGGTTCGCAAGTGGTGTCTGACAAAGGTCGGGTCAATAGGGGTGTCCCCCAAGGATCAATTCTGGGGCCAATTTTATTTATTTTATTCTCAGCGGATATTACTAAGCATATCAGACACTGTAAGTTTCACATATATGCGGATGACATCCAAGTATATATATCGAGCAAGCCACATGATATTAATGACGCAATATACAACCTTAATGAAGATCTTGGTAGAATATCTGATTGGTCCTCTAGTAATTGCCTTCGATTGAACCCAATAAAAACTAAGTACCTAATCTTCGGTAGCAAGTACCAAGTAGATAATATAAACCCAACGACATGTGTTGAGCTCATGGGAGAGCCTATCGAAAGAGTGTATGAAGCCAGAAACCTAGGACTTATCATGGACAGTGGCTTACGTTTTGAAACGCATGTGAGCCATTGTGTGCGACATTTAAGTAATCTCGAACATTGTAATATCCCTTTTCCGACAAAGTCGCTTTAACATGCTTTTTAAATTGCTCAAATGGCAATTTGAAAATCTCCAGAGGTATCTTATCATAGTAGAGAATGCACTGAATCATTGATCCTTCCTGAAAAGATGTTCAAAAACTATGTTAAAAACGAGCTGATAAGAAAGTCCTATTATAGTATTAAGGAATACTTGGATGACAAAACTGCATGGTCCATGCCATCTCAGCGCACAAAAATTCGAGGATGGGCGAGGGATCAAGTCTATCACTCGCCGGCGAATTGCCTTAGACTGAAACCAGTACCTGTTGTGAAGTCACTTTTTTAAAAAAGAAATTGTATTGCGGAAATTGTATTGAAAGAAGATTGTATTGCGGAGTTTCTTGCCGTTTCTTCTTAACCCCGAGGCCCTCCTTCCGAAACGCAGTATTTAGACTTTTTATATATAAAAAATACTTGTAAAAAATACTGCCACAGGGTTGAAAATATGCTGGCATGTATATTGCCAATGTCAGCTGAGGGGTTAAAGGTACTATTGCGTAGCCAACCGCAATAACAGACGACGTGTCGCGTAAGCGAGTGAGCGAGACAACGGTATGAACCTACGATTTGTTCGGTACTTGTAGACTGAGACGCTCGTGGGGCAACACTCGGACTGAAAATCAGCGTTGAAGGCACGGCCTTCGGCATACTGTTGAGTCAGATGCCATTTGCAATGACGGTGACGCACCGCGACCGTCGATATCGCTCGATAGAATGATTCAGAATGATTGACCGATTGTATGAATGAATGAATGAATACACGAATGAATGAATGAATTATTTTGTTTCCTTCCGTCGTGTGTATTCTAAATTCTTCCATTTGTGTTTAATATATATATATTGCTTATTTTCATTTAAATTTCTTTAATTGTAATTCATTTGTGTATGTGTTCACTGTTTTTATTATAAATATTTCTTCGTCGTCTTCTTCTTCTTCTACTTGCCACCTTTCTGCCTTTTACCTGTTTTAAGGTGATAGTATTTGAAGAGGATTGCCCACTTTTTCTATATCCATACTTTTAATGCGTATTTTGCCCACATTATGGCTCTACACTCTCTGTCTCGCTCCACTCGCTAGGTAATACCCTACCTGTTTGTGTGATTTAACATCATGTACAATTGTGCCTTCTGGGTTTTCTGGATGAAATCTCTTTTTAGAGAGCTTGCCTTTATACATATTTACTCGGAGATAATTATCTGACATTTGGCCAGCTAACTAAAGTACCATGATAAAGTCAGACAGAACAGACATAAAACTATCAGATATGGAAATCAGTTTAATGCAAATGTTAACTGATTTTAATGGGATATCAGATGGCTGATAGTTTCGGTATGAAAGAGATTACATCGTCGAGCTTTTGGGGCCTCGATTCTGCTACATAAATGGCGGCCCAATGACTTTGACGTGACGTGACAATGATAGTCGTACTTAAGGGATTAAATATGGCCAGAAATGCATCTTTAGCTTAAATTCTAGGCTAAACTAGACAATATATAAATGTAGGATAAATATATGTTATAAAAGGTCTATTAGATATAAGAATGGACTTTTAAAATTACCGGATATCTGTTATATTTATACTTAAAAATATTTTTCGCAATGCATTATTATTCAACTAAATGAAGAAGCGCTCGGAGACGAAATCAGTTTCCTATATGAAACATACACGCAAAAATAGGTAAAAAAACCGGTCAAGTGCGAGTCTAAATCGCGCACGAAGGGTTCCGTACCACCGTTCAATGGAAGCGATGGTGTGAAGTGAATAGTTTGGATTTTACACAGCAAAATATTGTTTACAAAGTTATTGGTGCGGTTACTTTCACACTCCATGTACGTAACCAGGTGCATCCATAAGTTTGTATGTGGTATTGAAAGAATTGTTGTATGGGAGCCCCCTTAAATATTTCTTTTATCCTGTTTTTTAGTATTTGTTGTTATAGCGGCAACATAAATACATAACCTGTGAAAATTTCAACTCTCTAGCTAGCTAGGTTCTTGAGATACAGCCTGGTGACAGACGGACGGACGGACGGACGGACGGACGGACAGCGGAGTCTTAGTAATAGGGTCCCGTTTGGAACCCTTCGGGTACGGAACCCTAAAAAGGGAAAACTTTTGGTTGTTTTATTATATTTTTAATGTTATTATTACAGGAGTTTAGTAATATTTTCTATAATTTTCTTGGTCTCGGAGCTCGGGCTGCCCCGCGGGACTCTGCGCGGGAGCATGCGTCAGTCTGCTTCGACGCGATGCGACGGGTGTTTGTTTTCTTTGTCTAATTCTCAATGCCATTGGCCTATGTTCAGCCCTTACCTTGTGTGATGTTTCCGTAATCCCTTTCCCTTTGATAAATTACCATAGCTGCGGCGATGGGCTAGCCCCCTGTCACGCAAAATGGAGTATTGGATAACTGGCTAAAAATGGCACAATTACGGAGGAAAAAGCGTGGTGTTATGTTATGTAAAACCGGTCAAGTGCGAGTCTAACTCGCGCACAAAGGGTTTCGTTCCACCGTATAATGATAGGGATGGTGTGGAGTGAATAGTTTGGTGCTTACATAGCAAATTGTTGTTTAAAAAGTTATTGGTGTACCACGTACGTAACCAGGCGCATTCATAAGTTTGTATGTGCTATTGAAGTAATTGTTGTATGGGAGCCCCTTAAATATTAATTTTCTGCTGTTTTTTAGTATTTGTTGTTATAGCGGCAACAGAAATACATCATCTGTTAAAATTTCATCTGTATAAATATCACGGTTCATGAGATACAGCCGTTGACAGACGGACGGACGGACGGACAGTGGAGGCTTAGTAATAGGGTCCCGTTTGGCACCCTACGGGTACTGAACCCCAAAAATTACTATTTGCCTAAAACATGATATAATAAATGGAATTCTAATAATACCTTAACTTGTCACTGAGCCGATTTTTCGCTAGGAGAAACGGCCGCCAACTTTAAACTTAATTTTCGTTCAGTTTTAACGACGCGATCCCAAAAGTTTCGGGTGTAATATAACCCTGGTCAACGGGGACTGGAGCTTTGACAGTTAAGCTAGATAAGTGGTCGCGGTTTCCCAATTGGGATGGCGGCGGCGCCGTGCTACGGCTCGGTTTTATCAAATGAATATGTATATGTCGCAGTTAGTTGGTTAAACCAGACACTTAGCTAACTCTCTAGACCGTTAATTAAATACCGACGTTCAACCAAGTCATAAAGCATCGCCGAAAAAGTTTAACAATCTGTCTTACCGAAAGCCGGCGTGTTGGAAAACAA
This sequence comes from Argyresthia goedartella, assembly GCA_949825045.1. Taxonomy (NCBI): domain Eukaryota; kingdom Metazoa; phylum Arthropoda; class Insecta; order Lepidoptera; family Argyresthiidae; genus Argyresthia; species Argyresthia goedartella. The sequence goes on along the minus strand of OX463811.1, from coordinate 932,440 downwards.
GATGGCGTCACGACAAAAGCTGATTTGCACAGCTTATATCAGGGCAAAACATTGCGGTAGCTTTGGTGAAGGGTAAAGGGGTTGAGTGAAGTGAAGCCCCCTTTACCCTTCGTGTTAGGTTGAACATGTAAGAACAACAAAAATACTTAAAACATAAACTTAAGTACACATAAAAAATATAATTATATTGTATATTTCTAGTTGCCTAGGAACGTTTAGACAACTCGTTAAACGTTGCGTTCACTCACTTGTCTGACGGAATTTTAGTGACTTGGTTAAACGCCGGCCTTTAATTAACGGTCTAGAGAGTTAGTTAAGTGTCTGATTTAACCAACCAACTGCGACATATATGCAACTAAACCCTTGTTCCGTAGTGTTAGCTCCTATCTCCGACTACGTCCAGGCAGCGTAGTTCCTTATCGATCGTTATGAAAACTCATGAATGCGCCGTGAGCTTATCGATTTCGTCTCCTCGTGTTGACGAAATCAATGCGGTTATCGTGTATATGTCATCTAGAGATAGTCAAAACCGTTAGTTGATCAACTATCGACAGATAGTAAACCAGACCGACAGGGTTTAGAATTTGCGTTCCTTTTGTTCTTACATGTCAACCTAATACGAAGACTATTCGGGGGCTTCGCTGCGCTCGCCCCCTCTAGTCTTCACCTAAGCTACCGCAGTGTTTGCCCTCGTTATTTCGTTTGCAATTCAAGTGTAAACCAGTTTACTATTTAACGGTTTTAACTGTTAGTTGATCAAATAACGCATCATATAGTAAGCAGTACACTACATTTTACTATTTGTCGATAGTTGACTGACTTACGAGATAAAAAAAAAGTTAGTTTGTCAACTAACGGTTTTGACTATCTTACGGTGACATATATATTGTCATACATAATAATCGCCGTAAAAGTATTAGTCTCGTCAACAGGTGGGGACGATTTCAATACGCTTACGGTGCAAGTTGCTTAAGCAGTTTTGCTCATCCTTAAACATATCGATATTATCCCCTCCTTACTTATTTTTCCTTATTGAAGGAAAATGAACGTTATGCCATTGCAGTTAAATAGTGTCTTACATGTCATAGATAAGTAGCTTGGACTTTTGTCAATGTAAAATACATCGTTCCAAATAAATCATTTCATTTGCATTTATATCTTTCAAACTTGATGATTGTTAATGAACTTACACAACATTTCAGCAAACATACTGAACACCGCTTTAAGCTATGAAGCATCGACAATATTTTTCCATTTTATGTACTTGCTAGCACCACCAATGCAAAAAAATATATATATCTTCTTTTATGATTCGTTTTTGCAAAACGTGCTCATAACATTTTCTCAATCCTGTTGATAGCTATTTTTGACCTAAGATCTAGTACTTATTGCTTAATGCTAGACTAGATATTTATCATTAGTGGCGCAGTTAGCAGCGTCTTAACCAACTCGAGAGACTTAGAATGTACGCTGATGGGAGTTTCTTTTTGAAGCAAAAAATGCCCATAACCGTATTTACTTCGTCAACACGAGGAGACGAAATCGATACACACACGGGGCATAAATGAATTTCCATAACCGTATTGATTTGGTGACGACGAGTGGACGAATTCAATACGGATAAGGAAATACGCCAGGCACGCCGAGAAGCCGGGAGGCTGTGCTACTTAGCGATCAGTGCGAGCAGCACTTGGCGATCAGTGCGAGCAGCACTTGGCGATCAGTGCGAGCAGCACTTGGCGGTCAGTGCGAGCAGCACTTGGCGATCAGTGCGAGCAGCACTTGGCGATTAGTGCGAGCAGCACTTGGCGATCAGAGACATTACAGTGGGGAGAAAAGAGCACTAGCAACAGACTAATATATAAATACTTACCCGAATATGGTATCAAGTAGCAGACAATACGGAGATCAGAAGTTTAATAGTAGTTTATAATAGTAGTTAACTCTGTTCGACCAATATCAGACCGTAAATTGGAGTTTTGCCTTTTACTTTTGAACCGTGAATTTTGTTGTTGATACTTATTTGAATATCATAGATAAATAATAGCCACAGCTATGTATATGAACTACATAGATGTAGACTACACATTTTGGGTGCTTAGCTATGAAATTGGCGAAATTTTCTAATAGATTCAGGGGTTCATAATTCGTGTAATTCAATGTGCATATATCGCATATTTACTCTGCAGAAACAGGCAAAATGTTCCATTTACGAACTCGGTCCGAGGGAGTCGCTAAGAGACAAGTTTAAGTAGATCAACATTCTGATTCTGACTTCTCAGTACATTCTTGTGAATATATAGTGTCTCAAGAAAAATATGCACCTGTAAAAAATATATGTGATAACATGGACGAATAATATAATAATATCTTGGACACCACCCACACACATTGATCCAGCCCCAAACTAGGATTCCCTGTATATTGGGTACTAGACAACAATACACATAATTATATAGATAAATATTATACTTAGATAGATAAACAACCATGACTAGGATACAAACATCCGTCCTCATCAAACAAATATTTGCCCCCACCGGGATTCGAACCCGGAACCCTTGGTTTCGTAGGCAGCAACACTGCCGACTCGGCAATTCGGGTCGTCGAATAAAACTAGAGGACAAACAACCGTAGTTCTTTGAAGCGTAATTCGATTTTTAGTTTAAATGTATATCGCTAGATAGAGCTACTAGTTCAAAAGTTCTTTCTAGTATAGGTAGTATCATGGTGGCGCGCTTAATTTAGGAAAGATGGCGGTATAAGCGTTATTTTCCTAATAAGAAACAAGCCTTACGCTTACGCCATGTCTGATTTCTCGTCGATATTACTATGGATTATACTACGCCGTCACCCTAAGCACCCAGCATCTATTGCGTGGTACAGCGACAAATAATAATAATAATAATAATAATAATACCTTGGACACCTTTTACACACATTGATCTAGCCCCAAACTAGGATTCCCTGTATCTTGGGTACTAGACAACGATATATATACTTATATAGATAAATATTATACTTAGATAGATAAACAACCATGACTAGGGTACAAACATCCGTACAAACAAACATTTGCCCCCACCGGGACTCGAACCCGGGACCCTTGGTTTCGTGGGCAGCGTCACTGCCGACTCGGCCATTCGGGTCGTCGAGAAATAATACAGGATTTTAGCTTTCTAGCAGGGTACGTTTCTTTCCATGACGTTGTCAGTCCTCTAGTTTTATTCGTCCATGGTGATAACCATAATTTTGATACTTAAATAAGACTAAACTGTCCAGCTACTAGACTCCACAAAATATTAAATCATTTCGTCATAAACATTTACATACTGGCACTTACATTAATTCTGGCCCCACACTAAGCCCATTGTCGTGGGAACCAAAAACAGCGACGTCACACACATATAAACATCCAAGACCTGGGGTTATCTTTTTCTCTATCCCCAGCCGGGGATCGAACCTGGAACCTCTCACATGGTAGGCAGAGCCACAACCCAGCGCCTCAGAGGTCGTCATTTCTTCTTCCATCGACCAATGTATACCATTTGAATATTGATCTATTAATTTACTAATTCTATATATAAATGTATATATATTTTATATATCTATCTCCATTTATTTATTTATCTATCTATTTATTTATTTATATGCCTAATCTAGTAAAATTTTATGTTAGGTTTTATAATAAAGTTCCTAGATTAAATGTAACTGTAACGAATCTGTTATTAATTTAAGAAATTTTCTTATCTTTTTCTTTTCTTTTTTTCGTTTAAATGTAAATAACCTACATAGTCTAAAATTGTCGCAAACCATTTTAAATGTATTAATTGGAAGAGCGGGGTATCCTGGCACAGGTACTTTATACTTAAAAGGATGCCCCATCAACTACTGTAATTAGTATTTAAGCTTTGCAATTTTTTTTTATTTTTATTTTTTGTATACAGTACCCGATACTATTCAAACCTTACCGACACCTATATGTTTATATATGTAGCCATAAATAGCCAACACGGCCCTGTTCAAAAACTTATTTTTTAAATCTATGACTTTTTGTCCTCTCGAGGGCGCCATATTAAATTCAGTGTGACGTCATATTCGTCATTCGTCGTATATTTAAGTAGCAACAATGACTGTGCCTTGTTTGTGCTACATGTATTTATGAATAAATTGTCTTTTGCAAAAACAAAACAAAAACCCAATTACCAGTGTTTGGGCACTGGTTACTGCTGATGGCTTAACATATGTCCCTCCCCAAATCTTTTTGTTCGCTTAATGAATTCTAGGATGTCGCTAAACTTTAAGTTTAACAAAATATGTGCTTTAATGTTATATATCTCTTATGTTTGAATACATTACGCATTCTCCCAAGAAGTGCTGGCTACTTTACTCCAAGCCACAGTGAGGGCATGATAGGCTTTGTACTTACATACTTTAATAATGATAGGTGTCTATTTTGCCGTGAACTGTCACCACACCAACCACTCTTGCGAAGTTTCCCCTACTAAGATTAAGGGCTGAACAAATGCCAATGGCATTGAGAATTAGACAAAGAAAACAAATACCCGTCGCATCGCGTCGAAGCAGACTGACGCATGCTCCCGCGCAGAGCCCCGCGGGGCAGCCCGAGCTCCGAGACTGAGAAAATTATAGAAAATATTACTAAACTCCTGTAATAATAACATTAAAAATTTAACAAAACAACCAAAAAAAAATTTTTTTTTATTTCGTCGTTTCGTGATTTCGTCTCCGAGCGCTTGTTCATTTAGTTGAATAATAATGCATTGCGAAAAATATTTTTAAGTATTAAATATAACAGATATCCGGTAATGGTAATCCGATAAAAGTCCATTCTTATCTCTAATAGACCTTTTATAACATATATTTAATGTTTTTTTACAAAATTTTTATGTTGTCTAGTTTAGCCTAGAATTGAAGCTCAAGATGCATTTCTGGCCATATTTAATCCCTTAAGTAAATACTCAGCCTAACTAATTAAAATAAGTTATTCACGGTTTAACTTATACAGTGGTTTGTCTTGCTTTGACATTCGACATTTACTCGACGTATGAAAAGGACAAAATGTCACTGACAGGTCGATTCGCATTCTTTCGCGACGCGGAATTTTTCCTGCTTCGTACACAGCGCCTAAAATAAAACAGCGATTTCTATTGCAGATGCAGATTCTCAGATAGAATTGCAGTTTTTATCGAATGCCACTGATGTTTGTTTGTATATATGTAATAAAGGGGGACCGAATAAAAAACTAATCGGGCGAACAGATGCTTTAGTGCACAAACATCCAAACATCGCTACTATCACATTTTCTAATATTATAGCGTTGGATGTAGGTAAATCCATTTTCTAACTACACTTACATCCCTCTGCAACTCCTCTGGGTCACATTAAGCTACAGTTGCGTCTCTTATGGTTGTACACCTCATTGTACCTAACCGTTAACAAGTAAGCTTTTGACCTCCATGGATAATACTTCTTATTCCGGTCGAAGGACCAAAATGTACACTGTATTAATATTAGGAACTGTGAGTGACACATTATTAGCGCTGTACCCAAAAGAAAAGCTAAAGTAAATATTTGTACAGTAACAGGCTGGAAGCGTGTAAAGGAATGGAAAAATTTGGGGTGGAGTCAAAATTGGATGAGGGGTTTCCAGAGATGCTGGATTAACGACATATATCATAGACAAGATCACAAACTTTGGATGTTTTTATGTTAGTGACGTCGCTGTTTTTGGTTCCCACGGCACAGAATATCCTAGTGTGGGGCCAGAGGAAATGTCTGCCTTTGTATAAATGTTTATTTTTACATAGCAATGGGATATTTTTTATCTATGACCCTAAAACATAGGATAAAAACTGTCAAATTCACCCTGTAACACTAAAACATTAATGTTTAATCTAGTTGTATGTTAACCGAACCAGAATCGAGGCCAAAATGCTTGTTATGATTAAAAATATCGTGTATCGTTATATTAACTATCGTGAATAAACGGAACGACACCTACAGCTACTGTGTACACTCAATCAAAACGAAAAAGTGATAAATTAAATATGTCGGGAATTGTCGGGAACATCGCGTCCACACTGCATAAATATCTGTACCTTTGCCGCCATTACAGGAAAAAGTATGTTATCACTGTAACGTGGCCTTCTTAGCGGTACTTTCACCAAAGAGGCTATTTTCAAACGCTGACCGCCCTTTTCTAATTTTGAATTATCAATCGAGACTTTTGTTTTCTTCACAGCCACATTACAAAGGTCTCAAAGTCTAGTTGCCACGAAGTATCTGCCATACATTGAGGCTTAGTAATTCATTCGGCACCCTTCGGGTAAGTAACCCTCAAACAAGAAAATCAAAGCTAGAAAGAACGTTAAAAAATATGGCGACGGGCAGTTAATGGAGTTGAAAATTCTGTTAGCGTATCTATAACATAATATAAGTAATCCACCATTTCATTTCACATTCCAAAATGGTTCTTACGGTCCTACTCATTAGGCATGCGCGCTCCATCAAAGATAATATGCTAACAAATAAACTCGGGTAATGTGGTAAGAACTGTGACGTCACGAGATCCACTCGAAACCACTAATAGGGATGTGACACTATTGTAGTTTTCGTTGTCGATAAAAAGTTTCTGATAAATTTTCGCGCGAATTTCACGGTGATATAAACTTCATGAGGGAATCATTTTTATATTCTACTACACATAAATGCGGCGATATGCTAGCTCCTCTGTCTTGCTAAATGGAGTGTTGAGTAACTGGCTAAAAGTCTCTGCCGCATGGAAAAAGGCCTGACACTGTGCATGTATATGTATTTTGGTTGTCGGTAAAAAGTTTCTATGTAGGTTTTTTAACTTTCATGGTTTTTTTTTCAATCCTGCTTTGGAATTCTGGTAGAAATTTATTTTTATAGACAAGCTCACTCGCTGCCTTGTTTTCTTGTGATATAAATATCTTCTTAGGAATGCAAAAATAATTTTAAAATCCAGCTGATTGTTAATCTGTCAAAGCCATGTTCGTAATTTTAAGAAAATCAGGTTTATTTTCGATACGTCAAAAAGTTAATTGCTTACTCCTTATCTTTAAACTATCGATATTGTATCCTCTATCGAGGTCCCAACATTATTACTTACGAAAGTGCCGCGTTGTTGGTCCCAAATGGTGTCCCTGATTTAGAGGTCCCTTAACCCTTTATGACACCTGCTGTAAGGGTTCCGTAGCATTCTAACTGAAACGTGCGGTAAGCCAGGACATGTACTTGTAATGTTGGTGTTTACTTTGTGACGCGGGTTCAGTATAATAATACCTGTACTTAACAGAGATAGGAAACACTCTGTTAGTATTTACATTTGCAACCCGAATGGCCGAGTCAGCAGTGACCCTGCCTGCGAAGCCAAGGGTCCCGGGTTCGAGTCCCGGTGGGGGCAAATATTTGTTTGATGAGAACGGATGTTTGTACCCTAGTCATGGTTGTTTATCTATCTAAGTATAATATTTATCTATATAAGTATGTGTATCGTTGTCTAGTACCCAAGATACAGGGAATCCTAGTTTGGGGCTATATCAATGTGTGCCAATAATATCCAAGGTTTACATATGTAAATATTTGTAGACGCGGGCACAACTGTATTTGCTTAATCGTACTGAGCCAGGATGGTGGAGTATGGCTCAATCTTACTCGTATTCGGGCACACGCCCGTGACCCTCGGTGGGGACGTAAGTGGGCTACTTTGACACTTACATTATTTACATGGTTGCTTTGTTTTGGTTTAGGGTTCCAAATAATATTATACAGACCCTTATTTCTGATGCACCCTGTACTAATTCAAGACCAGCAGTAAATGTTAGTACCTAACATTTACTGCTTTTTTACGAGTCAGGCATAAACAAATTAATAGGTCCAACTATAAAAACCCAGAATGGACGCAGCAAAGTATATTTTCATCACATTTATTCGTAAACAGAGAGTAAAATAGCACTTTACTCCCTAGGGAGGCAAAGTAACGTTTTTTATTCTGTCTCGCCAGTACAGAGGAAATAATCATTTTCAATACATCCTAATTGACAGTTCCAATCACCAAAGAGATAAATCGTGAAACGCGGACCAGATAAAAAAAAATAAGTTGGTGATAAAGTTTTGTTTTTTATATTACTGTTTTCATAATAGTGTATTAATACAACGGCAGCGATTATTTACACTGTAAATAATCACTACCGTTGTATTTATCAATTTCAACCGGCAAACAGAGCGGCACAATCAGGAATTAAGGGATTGAATATGGCCAGAAATGCATCTTTAGCTTCAATTCTGGGCTAAACGAGACAACATAAAAATGTAGGATAAATTTATGTTATAGAAGATCTATTAGAGATAAGATTGGACTTTTAAAATTACCGGATATCTGTTATATTTAATACTAAAAAATATTTTTCGCAATGCAACTAAATGAACAAGCGCTCGGAGACGAAATCAGTTTCCTATATGAAACTTACACGCAAAAATAGGTAAAAAAAAGGGAAAATTTTTGGTTGTTTTATTTTATTTTTAATGTTATTATTACAGGAGTTTAGTAATATTTTCTATAATTTTCTTGGTCTCGAAGCTCGGGCTGCCCCGCGGGGCTCTTCGCGGGAGCATGCGTCAGTCTGCTTCGACGCGATGCGACGGGTATTTGTTTTCTTTGTCTAATTCTCAATGCCATTGGCCCTTGTTCAGCCCTTAATACTAGAGTGTAAAAGTGTTCCGAGGTCAGATAAAATGAACCATAAGAGTCACTGACAGTTAAATTCGCACACACTTTCGACGCGAAACTTCCTACTTCCACACTGATCGATTTAGAAAATCCGACCAAATAAAATAGTCAGTCTTGTGGAAAAGTAAAGAACACTCTAAGTGCATTCTACTTTTGTTTGATTACAATTTCGTTTGCAGAAAAAATATAGTATTATAATAAGAGTTCTAATTCCAGATAATATTCTAACAGGCCCATAAAATGTGTTGCAAGGACTGAGACCTACAAAACACAGTGATAAATATTTGATAGCGTACGAATTTCAACCTTTGGATAATGCAAGAAGAACGAAAGCAAATTCGTGAAATGTGTACTTGTTGGCCCAAAAATATCCCTGAATATGGGATATTTTTGAGCCCCTAGCCAATTTTTTTCACGTCATAATACTGCAGGAGTATAACAATCATTTTATGAAAAAACAAAAACAAAAATACCGATTTGTCCTACCACAAATTGAAGTTATGCTTACTTACTGATTTGTTCACCGTGCGCGCCGCGGTAGCTCGCGGCTCGCGGCGCAAGGGGGGCCGAACGCGCAATTTATTTTATTTCTTTCCATATATATATTTTTTTAAATATCCCTGAATACCTTTAGTGTTGCCAATTTTTACAATCCTTGGTCAACGGAAAGTACCCCATAGGTTGTGATTTAGAGAGTTAGACTGGCATTTGACCGTAATTTTATTATATTTCTGTAAATAGGCAGGTAACTCAATTTCTAACCACTTCCGGTTTCGATGAGCAAAGATATTCGTTAAGCTGAGTACATATTTCCATACATACATACTACAAACACAAAACTCTTTTTCAATGATCGATGCACGGCCATGAATATGGTCCTACTTAGAATTTAATATTTTATTATTAAAAATTAAAAAGGTATTCTCGTACAAAAGAGTGTCGTTTTACGTTTTTCCGTGTACAATGGCACGGACCCCTTCACGTGCGGACCCGACGTCCTACTCGCACTTGACCGGTTTTATTATTTATTTATTTACATGCTATTCCGATCTCTTTTCATTTCTGTCCCGGAATCTCTTCCTAAGCATTAATCAATTAGGACCGACAAGCTGCTGCTAGAAAAAATCAAAAACAAGAGGAAGATTCGGACCGCAGCGCCCAGGCGTATTGCACCTGACGGGTCTAAGGGACATAGACAAGCTAAGGTGGACACCTATTTATAAATATGTGGAATATACAATTGGCGAAATTTGATTAAGACTTGGCAGTATTGCCCTAACTTGCCGGAATGAACACACGATCTAAGACTTGGCTAATATGCCATCTAACCGGATTTTACGTAAACAACCTGATTTACCTTTGATATTCCTAATAAAGACTTGGCCTTATTGCCTTGCCTTGCATAAAACATATATTGAAGATTGTCCTAGTGCCTTACACTGAAAAGACTTGGCTTAGTTGCCTTTATTGAAAAGACATTGAAGACTTGGCTTAGTTGCCTTTATTGAAAAGACATTGAAGACTTCGCTTAGTGCCTTATACTGAAAAGACTTGGCTTAGTTGCCTTTATTGAAAAGATATTGAAGACTTGGCTTAGTTGCCTTTATTGAAAAGACATTGAAGACTTGGTTTAGTGCCTTATACTGAAAAGACTTGGCTTAGTTGCCTTTATTGAAAAGACATTGAAGACTTGGCTTAGTTGCCTTTATCGAAAAGACATTGAAGACTTGGCTTAGTGCCTTATACTGAAAAGACTTGGCTTAGTTGCCTTTATTGAAAAGACATTGAAGACTTGGCTTAGTTGCCTTTATTGAAAAGACATTGAAGACTTGGCTTAGTTGCCTTTATTGAAAAGACATTGAAGACTTGGCTTAGTTGCCTTTATTGAAAAGACATTGAAGACTTGGCTTAGTGCCTTAAACTGAAAAGACTTGGCTTAGTTGCCTTTATTGAAAAGACATTGAAGACTTGGCTTAGTTACCTTTATTGAAAAGATATTGAAGATTTGGCTTAGTGTCTTTATTGAGAAGCGATGATTTGGCTATTTATTGGCCTTAAGAAGGCTTGGCCCATTTGCCTAACACTGACAACATGGACAAAGACGCTGAACACTCATGACAAGGCTGTATGGTCTAAAACCTTTGCCTGCCTGACAAGGCGAATGAACCAAAAAAAAAATAAGATGGTTTGACGCTGAGCTGTGGCGGGAAATCGGTACTACGGCATTTACGTTCAGAAATAAGTTGATTTATAAATAAAAGTTTTTAACCGCTTGGTTTTGAATTTTATGCCATGGTAATAAAAATCAAAACCTATAATAAGTGCATTTTACGGGTTATATAAGTAGTTAAAAAAAAAGGTCAAGTGCGAGTTGAACTCGCGCATGAAGGGTTCCGTACCACCAAACAATAGTAGGGATGGTGTGGAGTGAATAGTTTTGATTTTACATAGCAAAATGTTGTTTACAAAGTTATTGGTGCGGCTACTTTCACACTCATTCGTAAGTTTTCAAAAGATTTGTTGTATGGGAGGCCCATTAAATATTTATTTTATTATATTTTTATAGTATTTGTTATTATGGCGGCAACAGAAATAGGTCATCTGTGAAAAATTCCTTTGTGTAACTATCACGGTTCATGAGATACAGCCTGGTGACAGACGGACGGACGGACGGACGGACAGCGGAGGCTTAGTAATAGGGTCGCGTTTGGCACCCTTTGGGTACAGAACCCTACAAAATGACGTTTAGGGTATGGCAAAACTGTCACATTTCCTCAGTCTTTGATCCGCTTTAGTTACTGAATAGTTGAAACTAAACAATTTTTTTTAAAACAGTTGAATGGATTTGCCGCCAAAGTACTATGCGATATCTTCTTTATGTACCTTTGATAAAGGGATATTTAAAACTTGATTTACATTGAACATCTAGTTAACCTTGGGCAATCCCATATTCACCTGTTCATTTGACGCCAGAACATTAAATTGTATACAAGTTTATTATCATATGAATATTTATTAATGTATCTACACACCATGGTATGCCATGGTAGCACGTTCGGCGATGCTTGAGGGTCACCGCTGGCACTCACTGAAAACCAGCGCTAAGGCGTTATTCACCATAGAATTATTCTGAGTCAGCTGCCATTTTGCAGCTGCTGATGCGAAACGCGATAACTGTTTTGGTATGCGGTTGAACTTGTTGACTGTATGCGCCTCCGTCAGCTGTGAATAAACGTTTCTTTCTTCGTCTCAAATCCCATATATTTCTTGGACCAAGTTGTAATCGTAATATGTCTCCGTAAGATTGTCAAAAATGATAAACTAACGTATTTTTTCTCGTTAATTGGTCTACTATGAACAGATAGTAAACTGTAGCTTACTGCTTACTATATGACGTGTTAGTTGATAAACTAACGATTAAAACCGTTAAATAGTAAACTGATTTAAACTTGAATTGCAAACGAAATATCAGGGCAAACATTGCGGTAGAATAAGTGAAGACTAGAAGGGCGACCGCAGCGTGCAGCAGCAGTTTTCATTTAAGAACAAAAGAAAAGTAAATTCTAAACCCTGTCGGTCTGGTTTACTATCTGTCGATAGTTGATCCACTAAAGGTTTTGATTATCTTACGGTGACAGTTATAAGAAACGAAACCTAATAAATATAATATGTCTGGAAGAGCTTTTGGTCCATGAAAGAGCTAATGAAGGGCAGCCCCTTCCTCCGTCCCTGAAGCGCAAACTCGTCGACATGTGCATCCTGCCCATCCCAACCTACGGCGCACAAACTTGGTCGTTGACAGAGCAACAGAAGTCCAAACTCAAGGTTTGCCAGCGAGCGATGGAGCGCAGTATTTTAGGTGTAAAACGAATAGACCGCGTTAAGAACACCGTACTGCGCTCCATAACTGGCATCGCAGATGTGGGTGTGCAGACAGCCAAACTGAAGTGGAGCTGGGCAGGCCATGTGTGTCGAATGCACCCAGACAGGTGGGCGAGGATAGCCACTGAATGGGTGCCTATAGACGGACACCGGCGCAGAGGAAGGCCCAGGAGGAGATGGCGGGACGACCTGGACACGTTCCAACCAGAGTGGGTCAATCTAGCTCTGACTAGAGATGTGTGGGCTCGAAATGGGGAGGCCTTTGCCCAGCAGTGGGTCACAATATAGGCTATGTAAAAAAAAAAGTGTGTAATAGTAGTTTACGTGACTGCTACACAATGGAGGGCATTAATACTCGAGAATGGGTTTATGAAACGAGCCGAAGGCGAGTTTCATAATAATATCACTCGACGAGAGAGTTTTAATGCCTAATTATGTATAGTTACATACACCAGTTTATCTACACACATATCATAAGCTCTCTTTGATGTGTTCAGGAACCGCTTGTTTGACCGGCATTAAGACTCTGCAGTTGTTTTGCTTGTTCTGTAGTACCAACTTCACAGACAAACTAGGGGCGGCACGCAGGCGGGCGTCAGCCTTCGATATTTGAATGTCAGTACCAACCTCACAGACAAACTAGGGGCGGCACGCAGGCGGGCGTCAGCTTTCGAAATTTGAATGTCAGTACCAACTTCACAGACAAACTAGGGGCGGCACACAGGTGGGCGTCGGCGTTCGAAATTTGAATGTCATAATATGTAGAAAAATTACACATAATGGTCATAATGTGTAATTTTTCAGACAAGAAATGAGTTTTTACCAAGTAGTTTAACATTATGCTGATCGTAACGTGCGGTTTTTGTTCGCAGTAAAGAGGGTTTGTGATACGCGTGTAGATAAAAGTATTAATATTTCAAGTGTTCTACATTTTACCGTAGCTAATCTTGTACCGAGTGTTCCCAATGGGTCGAACTACCCAGGCCGACTTCGTCAAATCACTCCGGAACCAAATCATTACTTCTCGCCGCGTCTCGGTTTAATCTTCGTTCTTCCTTTTTCCTTCTTTTCCCAGAAGATTCTTCAAGAAATTTAATGCGGTTCCGTCGTAGATTCTCTTCACTTATTACAAGCTGATTCTTGGATGCAGTAACGTCAACTCAGAGCATTGTCTTAATTAATGACAGTCCAACTTATACCTCTTTATTAATCTGTGCTTATACTCAAATGATTAATCCTACAATGAAGTTGTGAAGGACGTAATGTCATTAATAAATGTAGCCCATTAATATGCCCACTGAAAGGCCCAGGCCTTTACCCGGATACGAGTAAGATTGAGCCATAGTCCACCAAGCTGGCTCAGTGCGGGTTGATGGAGGGGTTTTACGACCACTACCACGTAGCGACAGTAGCCGAGACCTACGGCTTAACGTGTCAACCGAAACACTGAACGTCCGATAATGTACTTAAGCTAAATGAGTTATCTCACTGACGACCCGAATGGCCGAGTCGGTAGTGACGCTGCCTACGAAACCAAGGGTCCCGGGTTCGAGTCCCGGTGGGGGCAAATGTTTGTTTGATGAGAACGGATGTTTGTACCCTAGTCATGGTTGTTTATCTATCTAAGTATAATATTTCTCTATATAAGTATATATATCGTTGTCTAGTACCCAAGATACAGGGAATCCTAGTTTGGGGCTAGATCAATGTGTGTAAAAGGTGTCCAAGGTATTATTATTATCATTAGTGCGTGGTCAGGATTCGAACCTGGACCTCCTGTGTGAGAAGCAAGCGTGAAACCCTTTAGACCACGGAGTGTAATGTCATTATTTAGTACAAAAAATATAAAATGTAAATAAAATGAAATGAAATTGAAAATCTTTATTTATACATGAAAAATACATAGGACAAAAGCGACACTAGTCCCACATTAGGTTACCCTGTGTCGTGGGTACTGGCTCTACCAGAATAACACATAAAGGTACATGTATAAATAAATGAGTAGTACAGTATTTATGTAAATTCTATTTAAAACTAACAAAATATTCACTTATGTGAATCTAACTATGTTATAAAACTAGATTACACCGCTGTACTTATGTTTATGTTGTGGTTATGTAATGAATATAAAAAATGAGAGAAAAAATGAAAGTTATGGTCAAAGATTTTGTACTGGCCTATGGCATTGCTTATGTCAGCTGAAAAGGTATTTACGTTCGTGGTCACCAAAAGATGCTGGATCCTCCTGGGAATCCAAAGATGTTGAGCGTAGTGGTAGATGTAGACATCTCCCGCGACACCCTGCTGAACTGCTGAACTCCCGACTGGGCGGTGCGCGTGGTTCTGTCAGCTCCAACGCCAAGTATAATGACTGCAGCAGGGAGGATCCAATGCCGGCCAGACCTGAGCTCCCAACCTGATCGCCGGCGGCAACTGGATGAGGGCTGTTGCCACTTTTCAGACAAAAAGTGAAAAATGGGGATTTTTGTTCCTTTTTCCCCAATTTTTCTCGAAATATGGGTAAAATGGTAACATTTTTAAGAAATCCCTGGCATAACTCACTTTACTCGCCGTTTTCCCCAGAATTTCTTTGACAGCAGTAAGTAACCCATGATTTAATCTATGGATTTCGTGTTACACCGTCGAATAATGTTGGTGCTGGACAATTTGAAGAAATCCCGAGAATTTCTGCTCGAGTTATCGTAATCCTGCGATAATAGTTTATAGCTAGTGGCCCTTAATCACAGCAACACCGCTGCAAATTCTCTCACGCCCTCTAGCGAGCTATTTGTAAACCTTGTTTTTAACCGACCTAAAAAAGGAAGAGGTTCTCAATTCGTCTGTTTGTTTGGGTGTTTGTTACGCGATTTCTCCGTCAATTGTGAACTGATTTTGATAATTCTTTTTTTGATCGCTAGATTATACTTCAGAGGTGGTACCATATAAATATTATTAAAATTGAATTAGCGCTTTTTGAAAAAATCAACAAATTCAAAAAATATAAACACAGATGACATTTTGGTTTGTGGTTCCGTGCAGTAAAAGTTTTGACAAGGAATTTTCAAGTACATAAACTTCATTCGCTTACCTAGCGGGGAGGAAGAAATAGGGCTTGAACTTGGAGTCGGTTCTCCTGTAACCTAAGCAAGTAAGTAACAGAATAACTATGTAAACAAATGTCGCCATTTCAATTTTATCCACTTTGTGGTTTCCGATTCAGCTAAAATTTGTAATAATTGTGTAAGTATGGTGAAAATGCAATATTATGATACCATCGAGCTGATCTGATGATGGAGTCGGATGGTGGTCACAGGAACTCTGTGATAAAATAACGAAATCCTACCGAGTTTGGGCTCTTTAAAATCGTCTCGGTGAGGAGTTAAATAATAATAATACCTTGGACACTATCTACACACATTGATCTAGCCCCAAACTAGGATTCCCTGTATCTTGGGTACTAGACAACGATACACATACTTATATAGATCAATATTACACTTAGATAGATAAACAACCAAGACTAGGGTACAAACATCCGTTCTCATCAAACAAATATTTGCCCCCACCGGGACTCGTACCCGGGACCCTTAGCTTCGTAATCAGGGTCACTGCCAACTCGGCCATTCGCGTCGTCATTTGATGGATTATTGAGAGTATCGAGTTGATCTGATGATGGATCCTGAAGGTGGATAGTGGAACTCTTCAACGGCTCCTAGTAAACCCCTCGAGCTTGGACTCGTTTGATTTGTTTTAACGTGACAAATACATTGCTCTTAGTAGTGGGGGTATCGAGCTGATCTGATGATGGAAGTGGATGGTGGTCACCGGAACCCTGTTATAAAATAACGCATTCCTACCGAGTTTGCGCTCTCTAGAATTGTCTCGGTGGGTAGTTGATAAGAGTGTTTTGAAGGGTTCCAAACGACCCTATTTTATTTTATTTTATTGTATTTGGGACATCAACAGCAAATAATATAGATAAGTTACAATATTATACAATACAAGAATAAAGCCAGTTACAGACATCCACAGAAAATCCCTATTACTAAGCCTCCGCTGTCCGTCCGTCCGTCTGTCACCTCATCTCATGAACCGTGATAGTTAGACAGATGAAATTTTCACAGATAATCTATTTATATTGCCGCTATAACAACAAATACTAAAAAATAATATAAAATTAATATTTAAGAGGGCTCCCATACAACATTTCATTCAATACCAGATACAAACTTTTAATTGCACCTGGTTACCTACATGAAGTGTGAAAGTAGCCGCACCAATAACTTTGTAAACAACATTTCGCGCTGTAATATCCAAACTATTCTCTCCACACCATCCCTACCATTGTACGGTGGTACGGAACCCTTCGTGCGAGAGTGAGACTCGCACTTGACCGGTTTTTTGAACTAACTGAAAAAAACTGTCGCTACAATTTTTGTAACAATAATGGGCCTCTGCCAACCCGTACAGGAAAAGGCGTGACGCTACCATCTATCTAATTGGATAGTGGATTACAAAATTTATGGCCGCAAACGCATTTCTTTACGTTCTTGTAATTAAGTAATTTTACTTTATTACCCATTGTATCATTCGTAAAATCAAATGGAACTCATCAAATCGCTCAATTACTCGGACGGAAATGGGCCAAAGTCGCCAATTATAGTGCCCCCCCCCCCCCGTTCCCCCCTCGACCCTTCCCCCCGCGCGGGCCATGTGTTGAAAAAGGTATCAGTGGACCCTTCGCTGGAGCAAAAAGAGAGCCTTCTCTGTTTTATTAAATTTAAGGGTAGTTCCTTAGTCGATGAAGTCGAGAAATATTTGAAAACATATTCGGTAAGAAAAGGCATAAAAAAAATCAGTTAGTAAGTTTAGTTCAGTTCAATTAGAAGCCAAGGGTCCCGGGTTCGAGTCCCGGTGGGGGAAAATATTTGTTTGATGGGAACGGATATTTATACCCTAGTCATGGTTGTTTATCTATATAAGTATGTGTGTCGTTGTCTAGTACCAAAGATACAGGGAATCCTAGTTTGGAGCTAGATCAATGTGTGTCAATAGTGCCCAAGGTATTATTATTATTATTATTAATTCAAAGATTTTTATTCATAATAGCACAAGAATTGAGACGTAATGAACGACATTACATAATCAAGCAACATAAGTACATAATATATAGGGTGCAATGAACCGGTTTAATGTGAGATGTCGGTGTCTTGTAAAAAGTCATTAATTTTGTAGTACTTTGTGATAGCACTTTGCACACTAGTTGACCGAGGGAGCGAAGCGAGCAGAGCGTCCACTTTGGAGATTGGCCAAAAATGCGTTTGTCCGTCTGTCTGTTCTCGCCTACAGATCGCATTGTCAACTGATTTTGACGGAAATTGGCACGCAAGTTCCTCGATTTACGTTTGACAGACGTTTCACAGTAATTGTACATTTCCACCTGTCATATTTTTATAAGTTATTTTTTTGTGTTAAAAAGACAGCATTGGACCATGCCGTCACATGCTAGTAACATAGAACTCATTATCAAATTACCGTTTTGATAGTTCCAAAAGTATCTATTTTGACTAGCAGTCAAATAACGTACGTATTGTGTTTTATTTTTGTATTTTTTATTTATGTAATTGTGTTTGTGTGCAATCAAAGTTTCTTTCTTTCTTTCTCAGTTAGTTTACTTTAGGAAGCGCCATTATCTCTGTATCGATAGATAGCCCCCTAGTACATCCCTCAACCACCGCCCCCTCGTGTAACAGAGAACATAATTGTCCTCTATTTCTCTTGTTCTAAGAACAATTTGTGTTCACGATATAACTATGTGAGTTTATGCCTATGTCTCTATCTGTGCTGTTCTAAGTTCCACAGTATTACGACGCATAATGTGGTTATCATATGAAGATATCTGACAGTTGAGGATTAGGAGAACAACCTGGCTTTTCCCAGAGATGTAAGTTAATAAATGTTGTTTGCTGAAAAGGATTAAGTTAGAACTGCCAGATATCTTCCTAAAATAATAATAATAATACATTGGACACTACACACATTGATCTAGCCCCAAACTAGGATTCCCTGTATCTCGGGTACTAGACAACGATACACATACTTATATAGATAAATATTATACTTAGATATATAAACAATTAAGACTAGGGTACAAACATCCGTTCTCTTCAAACAAATATTTGCCCCCACCGGGACTCGAACCCAGGACCCTTGGCTTCGTAGGCAGGGTCACTGCCGACTCGGCCATTCGGGTCGTCGATGATATCCGCAGTGTAGTCAATAAGATCTTAGGGCAGAGAATATGTATTTTAGCATACTCTTAGCTTATGATTTGATAAATCTCATAACAAATGATTTATGTATGTTTATTACCTTCAGACAGGTTTGTAGATAAACCCAACACCAACACAATCCGTTGCTAAACTTGTACCATAAGATAAACAACTCATCTCAAGTACATGTGGATTTTCTATAATAGTAGTTTATGTGAATGCTCAAATCAAATCAAATCAAAAATCATTTATTTCCATAGGATGTTGTTACATCACTTAGATCCATCATTACATTTTTTTGGGTGAGTTCACTAACACAATGGCGGAATCTGTGGAGAAGAGCTCACCGAAGAAACTCCACAGTCGTCGCATCTTTTGCGTTTCCTTTTTTAAATAAAATATTGTCAAATTACAAAATGAATGCTAATTATATATCGAAACAGCCTGTTACTCAAACAATCTATTCCCATGGACATCTGTCCTCTAAGTAATCAGATATCCTATAGTAACCTTTTTTATACAATTTCTGTTTTATTATTATTTTAAACTTGTCTAAAGGTAAGTTTTTAATATCAGTAGGGACCTTATTGTAATAGCGTATAGAATTGCCTTTAAAAGAATTACTAATTTTATGTAGTCGGCTTACATAAGCAACCAACTTGTCTTTATTTCTAGTATTAAAATTGTGTATATCACTGTATTTCTGAAAATTAGTTATATTTCTTTTTACATACACAAGATTGTGCTACATAATGGAGGGTATTAATACTCGAGAGTTTTCATGCCTAATTATGTACAGTTACATCAGTAGTTTATCTACACACATATCATAAGCTCTCTTTGATGTGTTCAGGAACCGCATGTTTGACCGGCATTGTGGCTCTGCAGTTGTTTAGCTTGTTCTTTAGTACCAACTTTGCGCGGACGGGCGTCGGCGTTCGAAATTTGAATGTCATAATATGTAGAAAAATTACAAATGAGTTTTTACCAAGTAGTTTAACATTCGGCTGATCGTAACGTGCAGTTTTTGTACGCAGTAAAGAGGGTTTATCATACGTGTGTAGATATTTTCATATTTTGTATAAAAATATCAAGTATTTTTTTTAATATAGTACTTGGGGCCGGCTATTAATTATGGATAATATATAATGTAGCCCATTAATGTACCCGCCGAGGGGCACCGGCCTTAACCCGGATACGAGTAAGCTTGAGCCATACTCCACCACGCTGGTTCAGTGCGGGTTGACGGAGGGGTTTTACGACCACTACCAACCACCACATAACTTCCTGTTAATATATTTTTTATTATTTATTCCTACTAATTACTCATAATAATAATTAATGTTATAATATGTTACAAATTTTGTATTAATTAAGAACAACCAATTTTTAAAATAGATTTATAAATCTATCTGTGGATGATTCTACACAGTCGTCCAGTGTATAGAAGAAGCGAAAAATGACGTTTGCTAAGTATATATAAATATCTACAGTTATGAAGACATTTGATTTTGATTTTGATTTTTGTAAGATAAGATTTGGGCTCAAACTACGGAAATATGCCGCAATAGGCGACGAATATTTATTCATGCATTTAGGTGTGGAGTGGAGACCCTCGGGCAGTGGGACCCTGATGCTCGACGAGCCCTTAAAGATATCTCTCAGCGACTCATGGAAGCGTCGGGAGACCTTAGAGCTGGCACCTTCCTCGCTCAACGTATCAGTTTAGCGATACAGCGAGGAAATAGTGCCAGCATATTGGGCACCCTGCCGCCCGGCAGCGATCTTGGAGACATTTTTAATTTTTCATAGGTTTTAGGTTAAGTTAGAGTTTTTAAGCTTATTGTATAAAAAAGTTTGTATAAAAAGTATTTAATAATTAAATAAGATAAGATAACATAACAGTACATACCATAAGATTAGATAAGATGAGATCTGATGAGATGAGATGAGATGAGACGAGAGGAGACGAGACGAGACGAGACGAGAAATATAAGCCTTTGCAAACTCGTGGGAAATGTACTATTTCACCTCAGCAGCTCGAAAAAGAGGGTTTTTTGCGGCGAGTAAATAGTGTGCAAAGTTGCATTTTGCTCACTGAGTGAGACAAAGTAGCTTTTAAATTTTGAATGCCGCGGACATAGGTGAAATCGCAAACAGCCAACGGGCATCGAGTAATAATTCAATGAGTTTTGGCTGTTTGCGATTTCGCCGATGTCATAGATACTGCCTATCGATTTTAAACTCGATTTCAGTATCTGTGCTATTAAATTCCAAATAATCGAGCTTAGGGTGCTATTCCACCAAATCGATGCCGTTGATCGGTGGCAGAATGGAATAGTCGACGACGGCGAATTGTTAAATTGAAATAAATTGAACAGAGAAGAGGCATGTATCCAGCGGTGGCTCAAAATTATATAAATGATGAAGATTATGATATATGGCCGCCATTTTGAACTTTTTAGTTACTGGTCCGATTTGCTTCAATATCTATATTTAGAGATCCGGTTGGAGTCCAATCATGATTCTGAAAATAGATTTTGAAAAAGTTGCCGCCGCCATTTTGAACTTTTTAGTTACTGGTCAGATTTGCTTCAAAAGAGGATCCGGTTGGAGTCCATCCATGATTTCCTGTTGTGGCTCTGGGCTACTACTTGTAAAATCTGTGTTACTTAGCCTAGGGTTAGGTGTCATATCAATATATTTTACAAAGCGTGTGCTCCAAAAGAGCGTTTTCCAAGCAGATATATGGTACGGAAAGCGTCACTATTTCGCACTAGTGCTTTTTACTTTTCAGTTTGTTTTATATTATAACTCAGTCGTCAGCCCCACGCAAATTGGAAAAATCATCGAAGATGACTCACGTCATGGTTCCGGCAGTTATGATGTTATTTAATTTAATTATTCTATTAACCTGTAACTTACGTCATTAATAAATAAATTATGTATTATGAATTTATATTACTATGATTCTTTTTCTGTTCACATAGAAGGCAATATTTAATTTTATTTCATGCTTTTAATATATATTTTTATTTGTTACAGGTACAAAAACGAAGTGAGCCATAACAAAAAAAAATATGCAGTCAGCTTCACGAGAAATTAAAAGCAGACTAACGGTTGCCACCAAAACACAGATAACGCCACAATCATGAAGCTAGTTCGCACAGTTTTCGCTAGATGGCGCTGTATCGTTGACTGTAGTGTAGTGTTCGAGTGAGTGAAAGTGAAGTGCGATGCGAGACGGTGCCAGGGCTGGGCCGAGTGGTGCCACATTCGGGCATGGTATAGATAAGGAAGATGATGGTATGTATTATACCATTCTTAAGTAGAGGAAAGTAACCAAATATATTTTAACTAGAAAAAGTCACAAAATGACAAATAAACATAATACCGATACAACAAATAGTATAACACGTATATATACATACATAATAACCGATAATACTCATTTACTACATACCTTGAAAAGTTTCTGCGTGACGACAAAACAAAACACGTCTGCCTCGCACGTGGCGTTCGCGCAACTGACGCGATGGCGTAAGTGCGGTAATAATAAGATTCAATGAAGTAGAAGATGGTCGTGTGTTGCGTTTCTAGGTTATATTTTTGGAGTAATCAACATATTCCATATTAGGATACTATTCCATATTTGGTTACTTTCCTCTAATTATACTTAGAAGCGCAGTCACATAAGCGAAGCAAGCGTAGCTGCTGGACTACAAGGTGCTAAGCGAAATGCAAGCGGAGAAAAATAAAACCGGTCAAGTGCGAGTAGGACGTCGGATCCGAACACGAAGGGTTCCGTACCATTGTACACGGAAAAGCGTAAAACGACAGTCTTTTGTACGAGTATATATTAATGGTAATAATGTAGTCCATTAATGTCTCCACCGAGGAGCACAGGCCTTCACCATTCCACGGCTCACAGTAAAGTCTGAGACAGATAACTGTAAACACACGAGCTGATGCCCGCTCAATATGTGGGGACCCGGACATAGCAGGGAGGTCTGACTCCTGGGCATGGGTAATTCCAATTTTTTCCCCTCCAACAAAAAAGGGCCTTCACCCGGTTGCGAGTAAGATTGAGCCATACTCCACCACGCTGGCTCAGTGCGGGTTGATTGAGGGGTGTCGGGCTGATGGCCAACCCGACACGTATCATAAACCCTCTTTACTGCGTTCAAAAACCGCACGTTAGTATCAGCATTATGTTAAACTACTTGGTAAAAACTCATTTCGTATCTGGAAAACTACACATTATGGTCATTGTGTGTAGTTTTTCTACATATAATGACATTCAAATTTCGAAAGCCGACGCCCACCCGCGTGCCGTCCCTATAGTTTGTTTGTGAAGTTGGTACTGACATTCAAATTGCGAACGCCGACGCCCGCCTGCGTGCCGTCCCTAGTTTGTCTGTGAAGTTGGTACTATAGAACAAGTTAAACAATTGCAGAGCCACAATGCCGGTCAAACACGCGATTCCTGAACACATAAAAGAGAGCTTATGATATGTGTGTAGATAAATTAGTGTATGTAACTGTACATAATTAGGCATTAAAACTCTCGAGTGATATTATTATGAAACTCGCCTTCGGCTCGTTTCATAAACCCACTCTCGAATTTTAATGCCCTCCATTATGCAGCAGTCATATAAACTACTATTATCTACACACGTATCATAAACCCTCTTTACTGCGTACAATAACCGCACGTTACGGTCAGCATAAGGTTAAACTACTTGGTAAAAACTCATTTCTTATCTGAAAAATTACACATTATGAACATAATGTATAATTTTTCTACATATGATGACATTCAAATTTCGAACACCGACGCCCGCCTGCATGCCACCCCTAGTTTGTCTGTGAAGTTGGTACTGACATTCAAATTTCGAACGCCGACGCCCGAAGTTGGTGCTACAGAACAAGCTAAACAACTGCAGAGCCACAATGCCGGTCAAACATGCGGTTCCTGTACACATCAAAGATAGCTTATGATATGTGTGTAGATAAACTAGTGTATGTAACTGTACATAATTAGGCATTAAAACTCTCGAGTGATATTATTATGAAACCTGCCTTTGGCTCGTTTCATAAACCCAATCTCGAGTATTAATGCCCTCCTCCCTCCTGAGATAAATACCTACGGCGTTCCCCAAGGTAGCGTCCTATCGCCGCTACTCTTCATATTATACATAAATGACCTGCCAGATGTTACTAATAACAAATGTGTATTATTTGCAGACGATATTTCAATGATTATTAAATGCACCGACGACAGCAAATTTGAATCAGAGGTAAATGCTAGTATATGCAAAATCGCTGGGTGGCTCGAGGCCAATAATCTATTGGTCAATGAAAAAAAAACCAAATATATTCAATTTAGAAATAATAAAATGGCTCTACAAAATATCAATGTAAAATGTAATAACATATCAATAGATCGTACCCCATCCACCACTTTCCTAGGTATAGTCATAGATGAGCATTGCTCATGGCTGCAACACATTAAGAAAGTGTGTAATACGCTGAACAAACAGGTATACGCTCTGCACAGATTACAGCGAACCTCTGACATGCA
This sequence comes from Argyresthia goedartella, assembly GCA_949825045.1. Lineage (NCBI taxonomy): Eukaryota > Metazoa > Arthropoda > Insecta > Lepidoptera > Argyresthiidae > Argyresthia > Argyresthia goedartella. The sequence goes on along the minus strand of OX463811.1, from coordinate 907,926 downwards.
CACAGCTTTGATGGCATACCACGGATATGTTGCGTCTGTGTTAAGGTATGGCCTTATTCTATGGGGGAACGCTAGAGAGATTAACAAAGTTTTTATTTTGCAAAAGAGATGCATCAGAGCAATCTGCCATGCACATCCGCTAGATTCATGCAAGCCTCTATTTAAAAAATTAAACATCTTATCGTTACCAAGTCTCTACATATTCGAAATGGCGTGTTTTGCTTATAGTCAGCCAAATATTTTTATAAAAAACAGGGATTTAGTCTCTTTCAACACAAGATACCCGGATAAAATTGTGAACCCGTCATGCAGAACAGAATTTTGTAAGAGAAGCTGTTACAGAATGCTAATAAAAATATACAATAACATCCCACAATCAATTAAGATTTTGTCATTGACTCAATTTAAGGCTACACTACAAAGGTGGCTGATAAAAGAATGTTTTTATAGTGTAGAGGAGTACTGTAATCTTAAAACAATTAATATAGTACAAGACATATAGCATTGCGGAAATAATAATAATAATGTATAATAATAATAATGTGTAATGGAATTATGACATCTTTTAGATTTAAGTAAACAAATTTTGCATACCTGGACAGGTGAAATGTGTATGAGCTATACATTACGATTACCACCTTACTGTACCACATTTCAGGCAAATAAAACATTTCATTTCATTTCATTTCATTTCATTTCCATTATGTAGCAGTCACACAAACTACTATTATTATAATTCGAATGAGCAATTATTAATCATAATGACAAATAACTAAGCACAAAACTCAATACCTGCAATTAAAGATCTTTTCCGATAACATCGGGGGAGTCCAGTTTATACCGATAAGCATATACAACAAAATGGCTGTGTCACAGTAAGATTTTCAAAACCGTTAGTTAATAATCTTAAGTTTTTTCCTCGTTCGTTTACAAACTATCGTTAAATTGTAAACTGTACCGTACCGCTTACTATATGACGCATTAGTTTATAACAAAACCGTTGAATTGTGAACTGGTTTAAACTTGAATTGCAAACTAAATACCAGGGCAAACACTGCGATAGCGTGTTAGGTTGACATGTTAGAACAAAAAAAACGTAAATTCTAAAACCTGTCGGTCTGGTTTACAATATGTCGATGGTTTATAAACTAACGCGTTAGTTTATAAACTAATGGTTTTGACAATCTTACGGTGACAGCCATACCAATAATTTCTTGGATGGTTACTTACTTCTTTTAATTCTTTAAAACTGGTTTCATTATATGTTGATAAAGCAACATTAGAAATATACCCTCTGTGCAAATTTCAGCTCTCTACCTATTTCGGTTGATCCGGTAGAGCCCGGTGACGGACGGACGGACAGACTGACGGTCAGCGGAGGCTTAGTAATAGGGTCCCGCTTGGCACCCCTCGGGTATGGCACCCTGAATACTGTCATTTGTTTCGACAGCGTCACTGTGGCTAGTTATGTTTTTCAAAGTTCAAATTTCTGTATTACTGTAGATATATTTAGCAAATTTAGAATAGAATAGAATAGAAATAAATTTATTCTGACTACAAAGCACACACAACATTTTGCATACAAAAAGAAACAAAAGAACATAAACAGGTGAAACATACAATTAAAGGCAATATTAACAGCAACATATAAAACAGAAGAGAATAAAAGCACGCACAACAAAATTATTACATATTATTATTAATAAATTAAAATTAAAATATTAATACGCAAAATGAAATTTTGCGGCCACATTGACATCATGAAGTGTGTGTCGAGGCAGCGAATAGGTTCCGACTGGGCATGTGTCACAGGGCCTACGGGTCCTGCAACGCTGGTATTCTGTCGGCACCTTATCAAAGAGGGGATGATAATATAAGGGTGTTAATTAACTACTTTTTAATAAATCCGAATACATAATCTTAATAAAAAGATAAAGTCATAAAAATTAATAAAATAAATAGATTACGAGGAATGTTTATTAAATATGGGGGTAAGGAAGTAATATGCATTAATAAACACTTAATACAAAAGATACAACAATGGCAGAGAATAGAAGGGATATTGAGTAATAATGAATGCTGAATGCATGAAGATTGTTGAATGACTTGACCGATTCAAAGACGTCCTTCAAAAACTAAGCTTTGGCTTAATAATGGCAAACGCGAGAGCTCTTCAGGGCAGAATCAGGCATCTGACTTCTGCAAAAGCAGAATGTGTTGTTTGCATGCAAGCTATAGTAACTTGTGGATTTAGGTTAGTCAATGTCTCTATTTTTTTTTTGACCCTAAAATCATATATTTGGACTTCATATGGTTTAAAACCAAGGCGTTCCACATAGACCAGTTGCTTACTCTATCCAAGTCATCGTTAATACATCTTAAGGAATCGACAAAGTTATCTTTATTCAGACTAATATAAATCTGCAAGTCGTCTGCGTAGATATGATATTTACAATGATTAATGCATTTTGTAACATCGGCGCTGTAGATTATAAATAATAGTGGTCCCAGGATTGAACCTTGAGGGACGCCCCTGTTAGTACTGACAGTTTGTGATTGCTCGCTGCTACCATCGGTCTTTCTCAGTACCACTTTCTGACTACGAGCTCTAAGATAGGATTGAAACCACCGCACCGCGGTAGCATCAAAGCCGTAGTAGCTCAGCTTAGACAGCAAAAGACTAACATTGATGGAATCGAAGGCTCTTGAATAGTCCAGTAGTGTGAGGACTGTACCATTAACGGAGTCTTGCGACGCAAGTATGTTGTCAACAACATCAAGAAGAGCTGAAGTTGTGCTCCTTTTCTTTCTAAATCCATATTGTGACTTGGGCAGAATGTAATTTTCCTCGGCAAACGAGACGACCTGCTCGTAAATGACCTTCTCCAAAATCTTAGACAAAAAGGGAAGTATGCTAATTTTTTGCCTCTTCTCAACATTAGACTATAGTGGGAGAAGCACGGCGAAGAAACACTAACAGATTGATTTTTAGATCTCTTTTAAAAATAGGTTGTTGTCAACTAATACAAATATTACGATATTAATTATTATAATTATAAAGCGGCAAATAAAAAAATACAAAATTATTTACAGCAAGTTGTGTGCTGAGTTAAATTAAGTCAGTCATACAGTCCCGTCATTAAGTAAGACGCTCTAACATGGTTTTTATATTGCTCAAATGGCAATTTCAGAACCTCCAGAGGTATCTTGTTGTAGTAGAGTAGTAGGGTCAATGCATTATTGACCCTTGAAAGAATTGCTAACCTTCGCGAGTCTAAACCGGGGCGCAAGTAGTCTGTGATTATTTCTAAGGTTAAAATTACAGCTATCGCTAAGTTTGGAAATTTTGTAAGGTTCTTGCGTACATACATTATATTTTCGAAGATAAATCTTAAGATTCGTTTTATTCATGAGAATAAATTGCGCCATGTTTGTACGCTTACAAATAGAGAATACAAGTTCAATATGAGGTTTAGATATATTCTCAAAATTGGCAGTATATCACAGGGTGTAACGCAAAAGTGTGGTCACATATTTAGGGGGGTTTTAGGGACATCATTCTGAACAACTATCACTATGAAACAGTTATGATCAAGCAAATTTATTTTTCATTTCTACATACAAAACAGCTGATCGCGCGGCCCAAACTGTATGGAGAAGTGAAAATTGAAGTTGCTCAGATCAAATCGGTTTCATAGTGAAAGTTGCTCAAAATTAGCCCTACCAGACCCCTAAAATATGACTTCACCTTTCTGTTGCCTGAATCTGAATCTGCCATGTTTGTTTTGTAGGTATATTTGTAGTTCCAGTTTTAGACATGACCTGACCTGAAATCTCGCTACAGTACCAAGCTGTGCCGCTCTCTTTATCCGAAGATTGATGACACCCTTTCTCGTCGTATTGTTGAAATTCCGTCACAAAATGGCCGGTCGCGCGCTCACGAGCGCTTTGTGTCGGTAAAAATCACCTCCGTGCTCTAGCGATGGTGTCTAAAATTGGGATATTAAAAAAACCGGTCAAGTGCGAGTCGAACTCGCGCACGATGGGTTCCGTGCCACCGTACAATGGTAGGGATGGTGTGGAGTGAATAGTTTGGATTTTACATAGCAAAATGTTGTTTACAATGTTATTGGTGCGGCTAATTTCACACTGCATGTACGTAATCAGGTGCATTCATAAGTTTGTATGTGCTATTGAAAGAATTGTTGTATGGGAGCCACCTTGAATATGGACGGACGGACAGCGGAGGCTTAGTAATAGGGTCCCGTTTGGCACCCTTTGCAGTGGGGACCCCACATAGATAAATTGGCTGGTAAATTAAGTTCTGCGGCTTACGCTGTAGGAACATCAGACAAAGCACGGATGTGGCTACATCTAGGCTAGTATATTTTAGTTACTTTCATAGTGTGATGTCCTATGGTATCTTGTTGTGGGGGAAAGCAGCGGATATTCAAACTATTTTTATTTTACAGAAAAGAGCTATTCGAGCAACTTATAATTTAAAACGAACAGACTCCTTAAGAGAGCTTTTTAAAGAAATTGACAAACTAACTGTATATAATAAATTGACTAGCTACAGTCAATTTATTTTCTAAAATATAATGTATGTACGCAAGAACCTTACAACATTTACCAAACTTAGCGATAGCTGCAACGTTAACCTAAGAAATAATCACAGACTGTGTGCGCCCCGATTTAGACTCGCAAAGGTTTACAATTCTTTCAAGGGTCAGTGCATTCTCTACTATAATAAAATACCTCTGGAAATTTTTAAATTGCCATTCGAGCAATTTAAAAAGCATGTTAAAGCGACTTTGTCGAAAAAGGGATATTGCAATGTTCGAGATTACTTACATGACAGGACTGTATGGGGTTAATCTAGCTCAACACAGACCTCGCTGTTAGTAATTTTGTAATTATTTATTATTGCCTGCTTATTGAAAAAAATAAAAAACATGATTGTAGTTAAGCACAACCTATTTTTAAAAGAGATCTAAAAATCAATCTGTGGTAGTTTCTACGCCCTTCTTCTCCCACAGTGATCCAATGTAGAGAAGAGGCAAAAAATGACGTTTGCTAAGTATATGTAAATATCTACAGTAATAAAGTACTTTGACTTTGACTTTACGGAACCCTAAAAACTGTCAAGTGCTAGTCGGCCCCCCATACGAAGAGTACATTTTCAACCGACTACAAAATGGAGGAAGTTCTCAATTCGTATGTGTTTTTTTGTTTATTACGCGATTACTCCCTTGTTACAGCCCGATGACGGACGGACAGACGGACAGACGGACAGCGGAGGCTTTAGTTAAATAAATATAGTTAAAAAAAACTAAAAAACACGCTTTTAAAGCACTTCGAACTAAAATTTTTTTTATTTTTTTTAATATAACCTTAAAACAATAATGAATAAAAAATACTATTATTATTGTGAATCAAAAGCGTCGGGCGCTCCATGTACGAAAGATATGGAACAAAGCGCCCGACGCTTTTTGTTTCACAATAATAATAGTATTTTTTATTCATTATTGTTTTAAGTTTATAGGTATTAAAAATTATTTTGATCTTTTTAGTTCAAAGTGCTTTAAAAGCATGTTTTTTATTTCCTTCTTGATAAGGTTGAATATCATAATTGGCGCCAATCGTCTCGAATTAAATTCATATTATTAATACGATCGAAATTCAGGGTGTTGTTGTTTTATAGTGGAGATATACTGTAGGCGCAGTTTATAGATGGTACTGCTAAAAACATGAAAAATAGGGCCATGAGTACAGATTATAAGACTGATGATGTCTTTCTGATTCTTGATTTAGGATTAGGTTTTAGCTCTTCATTCTGATTGACTGGTAGAATCGCAAGTTTGATAACGGGTCTTTTCATGAAGCCACTCTTCGTTTTCAGGGTTACAACTCTCACTAAACCATCTCCGCCGGGATGCAGTTGTACTACACGGCCTAAGACCCATTTTCCTGGGGGGAGGTTTTCGTCCTTGATTATTACTACGTCATTTAACTTGATATTGGGGTGAGTCTGACGCCACTTGCTTCGTGATGAGAGTGGTGTTAAATATTCGTCACGCCAACGCCTCTAGATATCACGGAATGTCTTCTGAGTAAGATGCCACCTTGTTCTTAGATCTTTCTTAGTATCATACAGGGTCAAAATGGGACCGCTCGCCAAAAAGTGGGATGGTGTTAAGAAATTTAAGTCGTCGGGGTCTTCTGTCAATGTGCAGAGTGGGCGTGAATTGAGGCATCCTTCAAGTTGGCTTAGGAGCGTGGTAAACTCTTCGTAAGTCAGGTTCTGATCACCTATCACTCTTTTCAGATGGTGTTTTAGGCTTTTTACCGCAGCCTCCCAGGGCCCACCTGCTGAGGGCCAGGAGGTTGCGTTGAAGTGCCATTCGATGCCCATGCTTGCTATCTCTGCCCGAAATTCTTGATTAAATAGTTCTTGAAGTGCTGCGAATTCTTGTTTCAGAACTTTATTGGCTCCTATAAAGTTCGACCCCTGGTCACTGTAGAGATGCCCTGGCTGGCCCCTCCTAGCGGTTAATCTTTTCAATGCAGCAATAAAGGCCGACGTCGTTAAATGGGAGACTAGCTCTAGGTGTACGGCTTTAGTAGCCATACACACGAACACTGCCACGTATCCCTTCGTGGTCTTGATACCACGGCCCTTGTTGGCTTTGACGTTGACATGGCCAGTGTAATCGACGCCACAGTGATAAAATGGGCGCGATGGGTTGGTGCGTGCTGATGGTAATTCTCCCATTAACTGAGGGTGAAGAATGGGGCTGTGTTTTCTGCATTTAACGCACAAGCGTAGTCGTTTTTTAGTGGCATTGTTGCCACCCAGAAGCCAATATTTCTGTCTGATAAAAGCTGTGGTTATACGAGCACCACCATGATATGTTATTTTGTGGGCATGATCGATGATAAGATCTGCTAGTCTCGTTTGCTTGGGATGATGGCAGGGTGTTTCATCTCAGGGCTCAGGTTCGCATGTCTCAACCTACCCCCGACTCGTAGAATGCCATTTTCATCTAATATAGGACTCAAACTAACTATTTTGCTTTTACTGCTGACAGCTTTGCTTTCTGATAAGTTGTTTATTTCGTCCAAAAATATTTCCCGTTGGCTGGTTTGTATTATTAACATATTTGCTCTTCTCAACTCTTGTACTGTCAAATAATCTTGCTTTTCTTTCTTGCTTGTAAATCTCCTGAGATTTAATATGCTAATATCCTTACTACTTTATTTAATGAAGATTGCCTTTCCAACAACTGCTTTATAGTGTCGCAATCACTTAATATTTGCGTCACACTTACTTGCTTGACGTGCTTTGCCTCTTCATTAGTAGTGTATTTATATTTGACATCATTTTCCGGACAGAATTTAGGGAGCCAAGCGGGCCCTTGCCACCACAACGAGTGTTGCTTGAGTTGTGAAGCAGTGATACCTCGGCTTGCGCAGTCTGCTGGATTTTCCTTTCATTTGACGTATCTCCAACAGGTTGATGGCATGGCACTAATAACTTCTCTAACGCGGTTGGCAACAAACGGCTTCCATTTATCTGCTTCACCATTTAGCCAACCAAGTACCGCCATCGAATCGGTCCACCTATAGACTGTTATGGTATGATTTCCTAAGCATTCCTTGATTTTTGATAGTAAAACCGTACCACAAAGTTCTAGTCGCGGTAATGAGGTGTTCTTGTTGAGTGAAACGACCTTTGTCTTTGCTGCTACTAAGGTGACAGTCGCCCGATTTTTCTTGTTTATTTTGAAGTAAACGACGGCCGCACACGCTTTAGTGCTAGCGTCACAGTACCCATGGAGTTCAACATGATCTCTCTCCTGTGTCTGCAGCCACCTTGGCACTTCAAACTGCTGAATTAACTGAATCTCATTCCTAATTTTGATCCATTCGTCGCAGATGTTTTGCGGTACGGACTCGTCCCACTGTATCTTTGCTTTCCATACATCTTGAAACAGTATTTTCAGCTTGGTAGTGACTGGGGCGAGCCACCCTAGGGGATCAAAAAGCTTCGAAACGTCTGATAAAAGAGAGCGCTTGGTCGGTCTTGAAGATGATGGTAATATTCCAGATTGAAACGTAAATACATCCTTTTGTGGATTCCACCCGAGGCCTAAGGCTTTGGTTGACTCCACTTGTTTGAAGTCAAAATTTTCTGGCTGCTTCTGATCTGTTTCTACGCCTTCTAGCAATTCCGGGATATTTGATTTCCACTTCCTCAGATTAAAATCCCCTTCTTGTAACAGGTTGATCATAACGGCTTGTAATTGTTTGGCGGTTTCTATAGAGTGTGTACCATGGATCAAATCGTCCATTGTCGTGTAGCGACAAGAACCTAAACAGAACCTAACAAGAAACAACAACCAGGATAAATTTTGAGATAATAGTTTATTATGCTTATTTACAGTGACTTATTTTATAAAAAATGAAAGGAAGATGAGGATGAATGAGGTGAGACAGGTGTTTTAAAAAATACAGATATCAGATAAAAAAAAAGGAAGCGGAGGACACGGAGAGTAGGAGCAGAAGGAGCAGTGGAACCGGTCTGGCGAACCGGTCAGTGGAAGCACTGGTGGGCGACGTAGCAGTTGCAGTTGGAGAGCGTGGCCGGCGGCCAATCGGTCATCAGTGCCCTAGGAGACACCGACGGTCAGCAGAAGTGGTGGCCCTGGTAGCGAAGCGCCGGCCAGGGTAGAGGCCCGCAACGTGTCGGCCTGAAGTCACCGACGGGCAGGTGAAGCAGAGAACGGGCAGGTGAAGTGGAGACCCACGAAGCGCCGGCCAGGGTAGAGGCCCGCCAAGACAGGAGGCGTAGCAGCAGAGGCTCGCAGGATCCCGGGGCATTGCGGCCCCGGGATAAGGCCTTTAGGTGATACTTCTTTCTCAAAAGCTGAAGTGAGACTTCAGAATTTCAGAAATGTTCCGCTCTTATACCCTTTTTGGAGAGTTCTAAAATTTATTTAAATTAAAAGCAATTTTTGTGAGTGGCCAAGAGAGAAAAAGTATTTTTGTAAAAGTATTGAAGCAAACATATCAGACCGCTAACGAGTTTGAATGGACATTGCCATGACAACCAGATAAACAACAACAAAGTAAATGTCAGATTTTGGTTTCAGGCTCGTAATAGAAAAATCAACAAGTTCACATAGCCAAAATTACATAACAGCGATAGATAAAAGGGTAGCGCACCAGCGCGCACGAAGCCCGAGATTGCAGAGTTTCGGAGAAAGCCAAATACAAGGTCACCAAAGGTAAACCCCTTCGCTATCGATTTAGAAGTGCTGATAGTGTGAAAATACGAAGCGAAAATGATTTGTTAATGTGTTCTTATGGTTTAAAACGTTACAGGGTCCTATGAAAATAAAGGTGAAACCAAATATCAAGCTGTACAGCTCAGCAAGTATCCAGCTGAACAGACCGGAAAATAGCATGTAAGTAGCATAACACTACACCATGTAGAATGACTGTTCCAAGACACTCGGTGCTGTACTGCTGTGATAGTTCATTCGTTCATCCTGAGCTAACTGCTTAAGCGTCATCATGGCGAGGAATGGAGCGGTCTTAGTGCCGTAAGTCACCGTGGCTAACTGATATTCTTGCAGCCTCTCGTACTGATTATCTCTCCATATGATCATCTGCAACCTTTGATCTTCAGGATGGACCCATATCTGCCTAAACATTTTTTCTATATTGGCCGTAAATACGTATTTATGTTGTCTCCACCTGATAATGAGGCTTTGTAAATCTTGTTGCAGATTAGGGCCCCTACACATTACGTCATTCAAACTCTCCCCCGATGAAGTTTTATCTGATGCATTGAAAACTACACGCAACTTGGTATTCGTGGACTCTTCGCGTGTGACGCAATGGTGAGGCAAATAGCATTTTAATATGCTGCTGTTTCCGCTGGCAGGTACTGTGCCAGCGGGTGTCATATGAGCGAGCGATGCATACTCGTCAATGAATAGTTTATAATTTTGCGCAATATTCGGACGTTTTGAAAGTTTCTGCTCTAACTTGTAAAATTGAGCAATCGCTTTTGATTTTGACTGGCCCAATTTCTCTCTATAATCTGATTTTAACGGCAGCCTAACTTCGTAGCAACCGTCATCTCGTCTTGATGTTGTTTGCTGATAATACTCAATACACTGCTGATCTTCAGAAGACAGATTTGACTGCTCGGATATTTCTTCTATCTCCCAATATTTTTGAATACTACTACATTGCACTGATATGTTTTTGCATTACCACTCAAAATCCATCCGAGCTGAGTTTGTTGAGCGGTCGGTAAGGTAGGGTTTACATGGCATATCCCGCTCATTAATATATTTGAGTACACGTCGGGACCAAGGGGCGACTTTTATGAAATTCTGGATCAGCTAATTGGATGTGCTGTTAGGTATGACCAGTCAGGTTTGGAAAGAGTCTGTCTTGGTAAATCTTTAGAATGACTTGTTGTAGGTAACGCTTTTATGGCTCTCTTGATGGCCTCGTATTTTCCTTCGTAAGTGGAGTAAGCATCTTCGTAATCTTTATTAGAGCCGTTCAACTCGCTGTCTAACTCCCAGTGCAATTTGTCGATTGTACCTCAGCGGGACTGTATGGTGCTGAGAAGATCGTCTATCTCCCACTTTTCGGATACTGCATCCATACTAATAGCTGATAAGGTACGATGGAAAGCCCTGAAATTGCTCTGTTGTTTCCTCAGCATCTCCTCGGTCTTGCTTGCTGTTGCGCTAGAAGCCAGCGGGTGGTCACTGCTATTCGCCCCCGCCGGGACTCCAAACGCCGGAGGCTGGACTAAAAAAATAGCTGGCTTGATAATAGGCGTTTCCGATCTCTTTTCCGAAGTTTGTAGAGCCAGAATATACTCTCTGATTTTGGTATATCTTTCTCGCACTGCCTCCCTACCGTTCATAATCCCTGCTTCACTCCTGGCTCCATGTCCATGGCAGACATTTTATTAAAATTGCGTTCATATTCATACCAATGGCTATCCAAAAGGTTTATTTTCTTCTCAAAATAGACCGATGTTTTTCTATCCGCACTATCCTTTTTGAAATTGATAAAAACTGATTCGATTGCTTGAGCTAGTTGCTGCTGAGCAGCACTGATTGCTTGAGCTAGTTGCTGCTGAGCAGCACTGATTGCTTGAGCTAGTTGCTGCTGAGCAGCACTGATTGCTTGAGCTAGTTGCTGCTGAGCAGCACTGATTGCTTGAGCTAGTTGCTGCTGAGCAGCACTGATTGCTTGAGCTAATTGCTGCTGAGCAGCACTGATTGCTTGAGCTAGTTGCTGCTGAGCAGCACTGATTTCGTTGACAGAAGCCATAATGTAGGTATGTAAAACGGAAAGATCTTACTTGATCTGCTAGTACTACTTGATTTTTGCTGGACTGCTAGTAAGCGGCTGGCTGGGACTCGTCACCTAGGCCAACGCTCCTGATGCTGCTGGACTCTTGATTCTTGGCTAGCGGGAACACGTTACCCAGGCCAACTCTGCTGATACTTGATGAATGAACTGTTGATGTTCAATTTCACTACAATCCTTGATAACTGATAGTCACTGTGACACATGATAGCACAGCTGAAGTTCTGCAGTAGACTGTCCACACCGTAGCCGCACTAAGTTTGTTTCACGGCAAGCAGAAATGGTGACACGAATGACGTCTATACGTCACGGACACGTGCTCAGATCCCGCTTTTCCGCGGTTCGAAGGACCAATGTTCCGGGGTGTCCGGAGCTATGAGACTGATATGACTGTAAGACTGATAAACTGATAGTAAAACTGTATTGAAAGACTGGTAGAAGTAGGATGGATGATGTAGTGAGTAAATGAGAGTGAGAACGCGACGCTCGCTTGATGGCTATACACAAACTTACCTAAAATGTAGGAAATTACAAGAAGTGCAAAATTGACTGAATTTATATAAATGGTAATTCTGCTCATGTACGTGTTAGCTCGTACAATACGACATGACCGACTGCGACAAAAACTTCCGAGAAGAGAAAGAAAATAATTAACATCTAAGGACGTTTCGATATGAATCAGTATAATGATAACAATTGATCGATCGTTCTTAGTATCGATCTTCTTCTAAATGAAATATCATGTTAATGTGGATAAACAATTGTTGAAATAACTTAGCAAACAGCTTGTTGTAGTCGAGGTTGCCGCAAACGTACCATCAACAGCAATTTGGAGATCCAGTGTAAGGATTCTTTTCCCATGCCGCCCAACACTTAAAAGTCATAAAACTAATGATTTTTGTAACTCGAAAAAAAGTTAAACAAAAGCAAGGGTTTACCAGCACATGCTGGCTGCAAGGGCCAGTGATAGTACCACTCGATAGTATTTCTGCAGAGCACAACACAAAATCCATATTTGAATCAATACTTTGTGCCCAGTGGGATTGAATAAGTCAGCGATGACCGTAAGATATCCGGTTTATTTTATTCAGACGGCTACAAAAGAGTTTGTTTATCTAACTGTCGCGAGCACTCCGCGCTGCACCGAAATTAATTAACTCTGGAGCCGCTCCACAAAATTCAGCTTCGAAGCTTGCATGGCTGTGTGACGACCCGAATGGCCGAGTCGGCAGTGACCCTGCCTTCGAAGCCAGGGGTCCCGGGTTCTAGTCCCGGTGGGGGCAAATATTTGTTTGATGAGAACGGATGTTTGTACCCTAGTCATGGTAGGCTTATCTATCTGAGCATATCGTTGTCTAGTACCCAAGATACAGGGAATCCTAGTTTGGGGCTAGATCAATGTGTGTAAATAGTGTCCAAGGTATTATTATTATTATTATTAGTAAAATAGTTTGATGCTCATAAGCTGAATAGAACAGGACTATGTCATTGGAGAAACGAAGGTTAATCTACTAATCTACCTTCTATCAATATATTTGTTTAATATAAATATCGGTCAAGTGCGAGTCGGACGCGCACACGAAAGGTTCCATACCATCGTACAGTTGAACGTAATACATGACGACCTCTGTGGTGTTGCGGTCGAGGATGTCACTCCAAGCGAGAGGTCCCGGGTTCGAATCTCGGCTGGGGAGGAAGAATAAGACCCCATGTTTATTTGTGTGTTTCGTCGCTGTTTCTGGTTCCCACGACACAATTAAGTGTGGGGCCAGATTAAATGTATGTACCTGTATATAAATGTTTATGTTTATGTCAACTAATAGACCAAAAAATCAGAACTAGGTTTCAAACCTACACCCTTAGCCTGCAGATAGCTGATCCAACGTCAAACTAATTGTGGCACCGAGACGATTAATGTATAATAATAATACCTTGGACACTATTTACACACATTGATCTAGCCCCAAACTAGGATTCCCTGTATCTTGGGTACTAGACAACGATACACATACTTATATAGATAAATATTATACTTAGATAGATAAACAACCATGACTAGGGTACAAACATCCGTTCTCGTCAAACATATATTTGCCCCCACCGGGACTCGAACCCGGGACCCTTGGCTTCGTCGGCAGGGTCACTGCCAACTCGGCCATTCGGGTCGTCAAATATGAACATATGAACGCCAAATTATCGATTAATTGAATGACGGGGCAGGGATATTGAAACACGCCTCTTGTGTGGTGACCACCTTTATTTTACAAAAACTCGTATTGTTTTTTTTTGTTGCTGCAACAGAACTACACATTTTGTGAAAATTTCTACTCTCTCAAAGTCAAAGTCAAAGTCAAAGTACTTTATTACTGTAGATATTTAAATATACTTAGCAAACGTCAATTTTGCCTCTTCTCTACATTGGACCACTGTGGGAGAAGAAGATCGAAGAAACTCCCACAGATTGATTTTTAGATCTCTTTTAAAAATAGGTTGTGCTTAACTATTACAAATATGTTTTTTTTATTATTATGATTAATAAGCAGGAATAAATAATTACAAAATTATTAACAGCAAGGTCTGTGTTGAGCCAGATTAACCCCATACAGTCATGTCATTTAAGTAATCTTGAACATTGTAGTATCCCTTTTTTGACAAAGTCGCTTTAACATGCTTTTATTGCATGCCAGATTAACCAAATACAGACCCATCATGGGACTGTATGGGGTTAATCTGGCTCAACACAGACCTTGCTGTTAATAGTTTTGTAATTATTTATTCCTGCTTATTAATCATAACAATTAATCTTTTCATTGGTTTTGTATTAGTTAAGCACAACCTATTTTTAAAAGAGATCTAAAAATCAATCTGTGGGAATTTTTACGCCTTTCTGCTCCTACAGTGGTCCAATGTAGAGAAGAGGCAAAAAATTACGTTTGCTATGTATATGTAAATATCTACAGTAATAAAGTACTTTGACTTTGACTGTGACTTTGACTCTACGGTTACCATTCATCAGATAAGGCCGGGTGATGGACAGACAGACAGACAAGCAGGCAGACAGCGGAGGCTTAGTAATAGGGTCTTATGTGGCACCCATCGAGTACGTAACCCTAAGAATGTACCGCTAAATGTGTGGGCAAGTGCAAAAAACTGCTTTTTTTTTTACTTCCGTTACCGAGATTTATTATGGCAACCGCTGTGGCTTAAATTTTTTATCTTAAATCCATGACTTTTTGCCGTCTAGAGGGCGCTGTATTGAATTTATTGTCACGTCACATAGTCCTTAAGCAGAAGACGATCAAGAAGATTCTAGCGATAACTCATTTGTTTTGTCAAATTCTGTTTTAGTACAGATGTTCTGGTGACTCAAATGAACATACATTCATACAAACGTACATATATACGTCCTCTGTGGCACAGCTGTTGTAGCTCTGCCTACCATGCGAGAGGTCGCAGGTTCGATCCCCGGCTGAGGATAAAAAAACAGGTCTTGGATGTTTATATGTGTGTGACGTCGCAGTTTCTGGTTCCCACGATACAGGGTATCCTAGTGTGGGGCCAGAAACAATGTATGTTAAACTCAATGAGAACAGCTAGAAATCGAAAAATCTTACATTTCATTCTTCTTTCATTCTCATTTCATCTTTTGCAATAGAAGGCGTAGTTAGTTCAATATATATTGATAGAACGACGTCTGTACGCTTAGCTAGTAAATAAATATATTCAAGTCGAGTCATTTTTTTATTGAATATAAATAAATAAATTATCTTATTCAAAGTCAAAATTATACTAACTTATAACAACAAGTCATTTTTTTTTATATAAAAAAGACTACACCGTTTCGGAAGGTGGGCCTCGGGGTTAAGAAGAAACGGCAAGAAACTCCCCCAAACTGTTTTTATTTTATTTTTTATACTAATTGGTAATAGCTCAATTATGTGTCCAGACCGAACTGGCCTTTAGCACAAAATGTTATCTCTAACTAGAGCTTTATCCTAGCAGACGTAGGATACTTATAGAGTAGAGGCGACTCGTAATTCATAATTTCTTTATTGCACACAAATGATATAAAAAAAGAGTTACATAAAAATAGTGTACATATTCATGTTCATTTATTTGCATATAACATGTACAATACACACTACAGGTGGAAAATCTATGTAATAATAATAATAATAATAATAGTTTCATCAAATTCATCAAACAAAATACAACAGAACAGTTACAGTATTTAAGATGTGTTTAGCTATAGTTGGAGTAAACATACGGAAAACATCTGAACCTGAGCTAGGTATAACCTGTATTTCAGGCTCATGTAGAGTACATGCACCCTGAAAGGATATAAAAAATTTATCTACACATACACATAACTATTACACTGATCCGATCAGCTGTTCACAAGTTAAAGAGACTAAATTTATTTTGCTAATAATTTTTATCTTCGAATAATTCCTGCAGCACGTAGTTATTTTTCGGCGAGGTAACATTTTAAAAGTTTTTAAAATTTTGTTAAATCTTCCATTTCCTGGAGATTTTTGGGTAAATTATTATATATTTTTGTAGCCATGGTAAAGGGACCACATTGCACCATTTTAAGTTTTGTCTGGAGACAGGATAGTAGCTTTTAGATCTCTTCCAGCAAACCAGGTTAAAGTTGGAAATGTTGATTGCTGAGCAGGGCGACTCCATCCTGCAGCCTCCTTGGCTCTGCCTTCTGAATATTCATGTCGATGCGCTTTCCAGCTTAAGGAGGTATCAATATTGGAGAAACTACACTGCAACAGCGGAAAGCTTCGCTGCAGCTCTCTTAGAGATAAGCTCGTCTTGGTCACATATCGCGTTTCAGACATATTTTAATAAAAATCTGAACCGAACTGATTTCTACATGGTTTTCATTTTAAGGCATTGTGGGACGTTATATTCTGAACAAAGTAGATCTATTTTCTCGAGACTGATTTTTGAACCATATTATATTCGTTTTTGTGGCAGGGAAAAATATGGAAAAAGTATTTTTCTTTAATTTTAAAAACACCATTTTTTATGAATTGCGAAATAAATCTTTGTACGGTTAGGATTTATAACTGTAGACCTTTGAATAGCCTACAGAATAAAAAAAATAGCTATCCATATTTCAGTATGCTTTGCAAATATTTTGTTGTGTCAATTGTCACTCAAAATATATTAATAATATAATAATACCTTGGACACTATTTACACACATTGATCTAGCCCCAAACTAGGATTCCCTGTATCTTGGGTACTATACAACGATACACGTACTTATATAGATAAACCACCATGACTAGGTTACGAACATCCGTTCTCATCAACAAATATTTTTCCCCACCGGGACTCGACCCGGGGACCCCTGGCTTTGTAGGCAGGCTCACAGCCGACTCGGCCACTCGGGTCGTCATATCAACTGAATGTTGTTATTTTGACATGGGATTGTTTTATAACTAGGCACCTGAAACTCGCTACAACCTTAAGTTTTGTTTGGAACAAAATGGAGAGAGAGTTGAGAAGTGAAAGAAGAGAAAGAAAGAAAGAAAGAAAGAAAGAAAGAAAGAAAGAAAGAAAGAAAGAAAGAAAGAAAGAAAGAAAGAAAGAAAGAAAAGAAAGAAAGGAAAGAAAGAAAGAAAGAAAGAAAGAAAGAAAGAAAGGAAAGAAAGAAAGAAAGAAAGAAAGAAAGAAAGAAAGAAAGAAGAAAGAAAGAAAGAAAGAAAGAAGAGAAAGAAAGAAAGAAAAGAAAAGAAAGAAAGAAAGAAAGAAAGAAAGAAAGAAGAAAGAAAGAAAGAAAGAAAGAAAGAAAGAAAGAAAGAAAGAAAAGAAAGAAAGAAAGAAAGAAAGAAAGAAAGAAAGAAAGAAAGAAAGAAAAGAAAGAAAGAAAGAGAAAGAAAGAAAGAAAGAAAGAAAGAAAGAAAGAAAGATACATTTATTCACAAACACACAGGACACACATATTAAACAAAAAACAGATAAAACATGAAACAAGTGTGTCTCTGCGGCAGTGAACCGGACACTGGCTCAGCATTATGCTGAGATGTCAGACACCTACGGCGCTGATGTTCAACCAGCACCGTCGGTGACTCACGGAAACGTCATACTAAAGGAATATATAAACTACCTAAATTATTGGGACAGGCGAAAGAGAAATAAACATAAAATACAAATTGGGATGATAATGTAAACACTACCTAGATGCAGATTAATTAATATAATATTTACAGTAAACATTAAAAATAAAACTAGATAAAAAAAAGAAATGCAATTGGCATATTTATTGCTGCCACAGTGATGGGGATTAGGATGATTTCTGGAGCGTCAACAAATAGCCTTTAAGCATGCGCTTAAAGGTGTATCTGCTAAGCGCCCCTTGGATAGAAAGAGGGATATCATTCCAGCACTTAGACGCCGCAAACTTGAAACTACCTCTGAAAGCAGCGGTTCGGTGCATAGGTATAATGACCATTGCCTTGAACCTGCGCACACTTTTGGACCAAACCAGTTTATTAAAAAGGTAGGTGGGGGTGTTGTGTCTTGCCACCCCGAACAGCAGGCATGTTAAGCAAGTTAGCGGCGTTCAAGTATGGAGTGATGTGGGACCGGGGAGGGACTCTGAAACAAAAACGAGCGCATGCGTTCTGCACTCGTTGTATGAGCCTCTTGGAACGACCAGTAATGCACCCGTCATACACGACATCACAATAGTTTAACCTAGATAATATAAGTGATTCACATAGGTCAATACGCAAATCGACACTAACGTAATCTCGTATATTATATAGAACTTTAAGGCGATAGAAGCAGTAAAAAACAAAATGGTGACTATTGACATTAACGAATCTGACAGAATAGTGTTGCCATATTAACACGTTCACAACGGCATCGGGTCGAATGTAACCGATGTATAACTTTCCTGCGGTGCGAGAGAGAATTTGCTGTTCCTTACCCTGGTGCGGGATAGATACCTCTGGATGTAGCAAGAATAAAAAAGGGATAGGTAGTGTTTTGACAATGTCTACTGGAATATAAGCAGTATAGGTAATAAAATACGTATCGGTTACTTTCGACCCTATGCTGAAAAGGGCGAAAAAAATTTTCATCTGGTACGGCTATCGGGTCGTCAAGATCCGATGCCCGATGACCCGATAGCCGAACTAGATGTAAGTCTAGTTGAGCTAGTGCAGTCCAACTGTGTGGGTGTTGGCAGTGACAATTAGTGATTTATCGATCATGAAGCGATCGCGTAAAACATTGTTTTTTAGTGAACAACAAGAAAACGAACATGAAACGGCTAAAAAGAAAAAAGGGGATGTAACTGCCAGGAGGATAATTATTGGTAAGCGTAACATATCTGCCAATAATATTGACACAAGTCCATCAACCGGGCAGACGTTGCAAGTACTGAAAAATGCAACCCCTGCGACTGCGCCTACCAGCAATCCTGCCAATCGGCGTGTGCAAATATTAGAAGATAAGATTATTCAGCCCGCAATCATTACTACTCCAGTGAATCAAAATCATTCTCCTACAAGCAGTGATGACGAGTTAGAGATTTTTTCGACACTGAACCGTCAAGTCAGACAAAAACAGTTAAGTGTCAACTTAGCGGAAGTGAACAAAATTTCAAACCTCCCAGACTCTAACATTTTAGACAACCATACCTTTACTACTCCGAAGAACCGTAAGAAACTAAATTCATCCAAAAGTGCTAACTTAAGCCCTGCATTAACTACAAAGCAGCATCATAAAAATGAAAATGATCTCTTGCCACTTCAAAAAGAAGAAAAACACATGTCCTCCGCACTAACAAGTCGGTGTGGATCTTTAAATGACATTTCGGTGTCTAACATGGTATCTCTTAATTCATCGTTTAATGAAGAGGAGCTTTTTAATCTCCTGAACACACCTCAAAAAGACGAACAAATACCTGCGACTAAAACTAAAAATGGAGCATGTGATGACAATGATAATTATTTATCCCAACCATCGACCTCTGGAATGAACCTGTCTACAAAAACGTCACAAAAACAAAACAAAATACTCCAAACCCTACCTTCCGACTCTGACTCTGATGAAAGCAGCGATTCTTCTTCTAGTGACTCCACTGACTCTTCATCTGAAGATACTGAAGTGAATCCCAAAATGTCGTATCCTATAGGTAATTCTCGCCCCTTATTGGCTACCAATAACGAAGATAACGAATGGGAAGATATTACAGACAGCCCGATGAGTTTTGAAGAATTTCAGGTAGCAGTGCAAATTTCTATACCGCCAAATACCGAGGCTCCATATGATTATTTTAAGTTGTTCGTTACTGACGAGATTATTGATAATATTGTGCATGAAACAAATAACTTCGCTAACAAATCTGTGGGTACAAATTTGTGGAAGCCAACCGATAAAGAAGAAATGCACACATTTTTCGCGATTTTGCTTGCAATGGGTCTTGTCAAAGTGCCACATCTCGGTGACTATTGGTCAAAAAATAAATTGTACAGAAACGAATACATAAGTTTATTAATGCCTAGAGATCGATTTCTAGGTTTGCTGAAGTACTGGCATTTTAGTGACGACAACAATTCAGAAAATGACAAAATACATAAATTTCGAGAAGTTTATACCATGCTTATGACTCAATTTAAAGATGTATTAAAGCCGGGTAAAGTATTGGTAGTAGATGAAAGTATGGTGCCTTGGCGAGGCAGACTACATTTTCGGCAGTACATAAAAAATAAATCCCACAGATACGGTGTTAAATTGTATAAAGTGTGCACGCCAGAGGGATATACATTAAACGTGGTCGTTTACACCGGCAAAAATGAGGGAGAAAATCAACGAGAAATGAATCACGGTCAGAAAGTCGTTATGAACCTCTTGAAAGATTATGAAAATGAGGGACGGATTGTCGTTGCTGACAATTTTTATTCGTCGATCGGATTAGCAGAAGCATTGCTCGATCTTAAAACATTCTATTGCGGGACTTTGAGATCCAATAGAAAAGGTTTACCAAAAACTGTTATCAGTACAAAGCTAAAGAAGGGCAACATTACAGGCAAGATGAACAAGAAAGGCATACGTGTACTTAAGTGGGTTGACAAACGACCTGTACTGATGATGAGTACATGCACAGATCATGATACAACACTAAAAAGTACTGGAAAGAAACGAAGAGGGACAGAAACGAAGAGGGAAAAAAAAGGTGTTGATCTCAGCGACCAAATGTTGTCTTACTACTCAACTTTAAAACGTGGCCTCAAATGGTACAGAAAGGTGGTGATGGAGCTATTGTTTGGAACATCTCTCATAAACGCTTTGATTGTTTATAATATGAAGAACGAAAATAAATTGACGAAAAAGGAGTTAATTGAACAAATTATGGAAAAATTGACTAACACTTCTCTGAGAAAACAGAGGATAATGCCGGAAACTGATCAAATGGAAACGCCGTAAGGCAATGCAAACCATAGTTTTCAAATGGGCCCAAAGAAACGAAATTGCTCAGGATGCTGTGATAAACTACGACTAACATTGGATAGCAAAACAGCCGCGAATATGGTAAAGAAGATTAAAACTATGTGCGAAGCGTGTAGAAAAACATATTGTCGTGATTGTTATAATAAAATACATAAGTCTAAGGTATAACTACATAATAGTTATTATATAAAAAAAACATTTAATTTAAAGTCCGTTTTTTTAAGATTAGACGGTCGATTACGTTTCATTAAAATTTATATGATTATTGTGTAAAACTAAAATTAGTTTAAATAAAAACTTAAAATTTATAATATTTTTAAAGCAAATAGTGTTACTACTTGTTCACTAGCTGCAATATTATCTAGTAGGTATCACATAAGTCTGTCTGTTACCATATTAAAATTAATATTTTTCGATATCGATGTTTTATTTCTACCCTCAACACTATAAAAATATCGACAATCTAAACAGCCAGTGCGGATATCGGGTGTAACAGATCCGATAGTTTGCTCTTTGTCCAGCCATTTCATTTTAAAGTGAATCTACCTACGAATTGAATAGTGACTAGTCCGACTATCAAAGAATATGTTATTTAAAAAATATATGCATAATTCATCGAAAAAACGTAGATAATAACAATTAATTAGGAGAATACCCAACGGTTATTATCGACCCGTTAACGCTATAGAATAAAGTCATGCATCGGATCGAACAGACCCTGTGCCGTACCCAGGGAAAGTTTTAAAAATTCTGTGCCGTTGCGAACGTGTTAAAGTATTGTTCTGGGTGGTAGTTTTATTTAAAAACATTATCATTTTAAATAACAAAAACTAAGAACACATTACTTTAAAAACTATATGTTGATATGCTAAATAATCCTTAGATTTAATATTTTCATAGAATTACATTTTCTTGGTTCGTGATACTTTTGGAAAAATCCCTGCTTTCTCGTAAAACCAAAACATCTCCTTTCACTCCGTAACCGATGGCTAGTAATTTCGCGGAACATTTCGAAAGACTCAAGCAATATTGATTTATAAATTAAAGGCTTTTTGACAGATTTCCTGTCCCCAAACAACTCAGATTTCTCATTTCGTCACGTCCAACGCCTTTTTCCCCAATTTGACTTTTGTGAGTCAGTTTTTTTTACAAAAACGCAAAATAAAATCGAGAACCATATAAGATCCCAAAGTATGATGTTCACACGTGGAATCGACTGTCCGACTCATATGTGATGCAGTGGGCGCAGACAGGCAACACTTCAGGTGCTCTTCGTCCATGATCGCATATGAATCGAAAATAGTCAAAAAAATACACGTTTGTTGTATGGGAGGAGCCCCCCTTTAATATTTGTTTTATTATAATTTATTTATTTATTTTAAAACTGAATATAGGTAACTAAATATTCTGTGGATATTTCAGGCGTCTACCAGTTGCCGTTACCAACATTGAGCAAATACGTGAAAAAAAAAAGTTTGTTGAAATACATCATCTGTGAAAATGTTAACTGTCTAATTATCACAGTTCATGAGAAACACCCTGGTGACAGACGGACGGACGGACGAACGGACAGCGGAGGCTTAGTAATAGGGTCCCGTTTGGAACCCTTCGGTTACGGAATCCTAAAAATGAATGTTGAACATCCTGGAATTTGGTAAAAAATGAATAACGCTTTATCACAAAAAAAACACATTTTACACAAGGCGGATAAGGTTATCAAAGAACCATTAGCAATTGCAAATAAATTTAACGAGTATTTAATTTAAAAAAAAACGTATAAAATAAACAATTCCCTCATTCATACAAATATACCCCGCGCCATGAATTAAGAGCGCTGGGCGACGTTGGGGGGAATTACTGTTCATAAGTACAGGTATTGAAAAGTGACTACTGCGCATTCAAGGCCACCGCTCATAACTCGTGGCGCGACGTATAGTAGAAATAGAATTGATTGGAGCATTTTCCCGAATGCCTATGACAGTATAGAGGTGAGAAAACTGGTAATGCCCTTAAATTCCTACCTACCTCAAAAATCTGTTCTTAGTAACAGGTGCTTTCCAGATAGACTCAAAGTATCATTAGTTAAACTCCTGTTTGGTGAAATATGTGAATTAGGTATTTACCAACCTATAACTCTTACACCCGAGTATATTATTTTTTTTTAAAGGCAATGCAAAAAGGACTTGTGTTTTATTGATAAATTCAACATACAAACTCCGGAGTAGCGTGGATTTCAAAAACACAAATCTACAAAATTGACAGCCATTAGACATGTCTCTCCCTTGTTTTTATTTAAGGATAAAATGAAGGAAAGCCCTATAGTAAATACTTACCCTACAACACAGGTTTTCCTAGTGTATGTCGTCGTATTCTTTTTTCTGTTTAACCTAGGCGTAATAAAACTTGCATGTAATCATGTTATTGTCACTAGATTAAGAAAGGAGTTTTCAATAATATTATTATTATTGATATTGTAAGGAAAGAGAACGGAATTTGGAATATTTGGATATTAAAATCAGGTTTAAATATTTACATATCAGATACATATGTACATTTAATATCGTCGTAAAAATGAAGGAATATTTATATTTTTTAATAATAAACAAGTTCATTCCTTTTAACCCACAATGAGAGATAATAAATATTATAAATAAGACAATCTAACACAAATCGACTAGGTCCATAGTAATCTCATAAAGCTTGTGTTATGGGTACTAGACGACAATATATTTCATAGAGATAAATTCTTATGTAAATACATAGTTAGGTTGACATGTAAGAACAAAAGATACATAAATTCTAAACCCTGTCGGTCTGGTTTACAATTTGTCGGTAGTTTACAAACTAACGCGTTAGTTTATAAACAAACGGTTTTGACAATCTTACGGTGACATAAACACACATCGCAGAACATTGTTTTAGATATAGCGATATTCATAGGATGTGGTTATATACCGACCTTGTCTCACTTCTAGTGTTTCTTATATACTTTTCTGAGCCGTTATCAATAATTGAAGGTAGTTTATTTCATGGATGTATAAAAATGGTAAAGGCAATATATTTAACTTAACAAAAATAGGTTTACAAGAATCATATGGGGCCATACCACAAATGCGACGTACACATTTTTTTGCTTAATGAAAACATCATTAATGTCAGTGCCGATTCCCCAAATAACGAGACCATATCGTTGACAGACTCCACATAACTGTGATAGGAAATTAGAGCAGCATTTTTCTTCGTTGTTTTCCGAAGTCTACAAACACAAATAGTATTTTTTTTATAAACTGTATCAGTATGGGTTTCTTAAAGAGTTTCGTTAACCTGAGTGCTCAATGAATCCGGAATTGGATAGAAATTGAGTAACTTATTCACAGAAATAAAAACAAATATGATAAAAACGTAACATTTTATATCACAATTCGAATTATAATGAATCGCATAATGACAAATAATTTAGCACAAAACTCGATAACTGCAATCAAAGATCTATCAAATCAAAATGGCTAAGAAAATGGCCAAACAAATTATCTCTTTTATGGGAACTACTTTTAATACTTAAAACCAGTATGTTTATTATTTTTTATTAAAATTTCTGTGAAAATTTCAGCTCTCTATCTATTTCAGTTGATATGATAGAGCTAGGAGACAGACGGACGGACAGACACAAATAGGGTCCCGTTTGTCTCCTATCGGGTACGGAACCCTGAAAACGGTAAAACAATGTAATTAGTCCAAAATTTTATAGTGAATAGTTATTTGTGGCCATCTCTTGCTCTTTTTTTTGGGCACCGATAATTTGCAATGCTCTTCCTGACTCAATAAGAAACATACACCATTTACAGCAATTAAAGAGCACATTTCATAAATTATTGAAAAACAAGGCATATTACACTGTCGCAGATTTTTTTCAAGATAATGAAAAGACATAAAAGGCTATTAACATTTACTATTAATTACACAAAATCTGACTGTTATTATAATTTTGACATGGATCTGTATTGTATTATTCTTATTAATTTAATATTAATTGACATCAATATATTGATATCAGCTATGTATTTATTTGGCGTAGATACTAGGGTTATTATTGAAATTATGAGTATCTGTACTTATACTTCCCTGAGTTAATTATGTCATATTTCAATTGAATTTCTATTTATTAATTTGCACATCCTTAGAGGATAAGATATAGTTAAGCTCCTATAAATGAACATAACATCATGACAACCTATATTTGCAAATAAATGCCTTTGACTTTGACTTTTTTCTGGAATGTTTTTATTTGTCAAGAAACCACCAGACTCAAGTAATCGTTCAAAAATATGAATCGCGAGGAATGTTATTTCAAATCTACTACTCGAATTATTACAATTCGTAAAATTTATATAAAAAATTCATAAAATATAATAAAAAGTACTGCGTATATTTATTTAGCATCGCTGATTGCCCCATTTATCCAGTCAAGCAATACTCAAGTTTTGCGCGACAGGAGGCTAGTGCATCGCCGCAATGCAGACATGATAAGAACGTCAAACTTTACCAAACCGACTTACCTATCAACACTACTGAGCCGATTTCGCTGAAAGTTTTCTCATCTTCCTCAGGCACGCCCACTCAGCCCGACCAGAGCAGCTTCGAGGAGTTATCAGCTCTGAGGAGCATCCTCCACTTCCCTGAGGAAGCAGCTCTGAGGCTCACAGACGTGGAATACCAGCTCTTCTACCAGGTGAGTGGTCATCAACTTCAACACCTTTACGACCACTTTGGTGTTGCGTCCCGAGGCACTGCCTCCTAAGCGAGAGGTCCCAGGTTTGATTTGCTGCTGGGGAGGAAAAAAATCCGCCAGGTCTAGTAACTTAAATGTGAGCGACGTCATTGTTTCTGGATCGCACGACACTAGTTTCTCTAATGCACATAAACGACATATAAATAGTGTACAAGGGCAAGCTTGTCTCTAACAAGAGTTCTCTTCCAGCAAACCAAGTTAGGATGAGATGGATGATTTTGGAACATGGGTAGAGCTGTGTACAACATAAAACATATTTTACCTCATACTTAAATAGTTTATATACGTAACTCTAGTTAATATAAACTAAATACACGAGTAGCTATACACAAAAACGTAATAATGTACATACTTTATGCTTTATTGCACAAAAACAGAAGATACAGATACATGAAAATGGAAACTAGGTGTACAAAGGCGAGCTTATCTCTTAAAAAAGATTTCTTCCAGCAAACCTAATATGGACAGAATCCATGAAAGAACAGTTAGATAACGTGCACAACGTTAAAATATTAAAATAATAAACTACTTACTAATATGAACATATTTACATAAATATCAATACAAATAGACAAAATTATACTACAGAATATATCAAAGCAATATACCTACATAAGTCTAGTATGGAAGAGAAAGATACGGGCTGTCTCAGGAAGTTTGTTCCAGAGCCTGATAACTCGGATTTATAAACTCTAATAATAGTAGTTTATGTGACTGCTGCTTAATGGAGGGCATAAAAACTCGAGAGTTTTAATGCCTAATTATGTAGCGGCGGTCCAATGTAGAGAAGAGACAAAAAATTACGTTTGCTAACCATATGCAAATATCTACAGTAATAAATAAATTTGACTTTGACTTTTCACTTTGACCCCCGTGATGAAAGAACAGTCGAAACAATGGACTGAAAAGGGAGAATCGGCTCCAAAGAAGGTAAAGTCAGTTTCATCTGCTGGCAAGGTCCTGGCGTCAGTATGTTGGGATGCGTATGGGTAAATTTTCATTGACTATATTCAAAAAGGCGCACCAATGCACCGGTTAATAAATCCACTATTGCAATGGCAAACATTAGTGATTGTTTGAATTGCTTCTCCATGCACCTTATTCGCCAGTTCTAACTCCCTCGGATTATTTTCTTTCCAAACTTGAAGAACTGACCCGGCGGGAATAGATTTTCTATTAATGAAGAGCTTGAGTCTGCTGTTGATGGCTATTCTGAGGAGCATGACAGAGGCAACTATAAACAGGGTATCGAAGCTATCGAACATCGCTGGGAAAAGTGTAATGCGTTAAAAGGAGACTATATTGAGAAATAACTAATGTTTCTTCGAATTATTTTTTATTTATTTTATTTATTTATTATATTAGGTACACAAAACAGCACTAGAGATAATACATCAAATTACAGCAACAAAACAAGTACAAAAGGGGCTGTCTCCAGCGCCAAAAGTATGTGTACACAGCATGGTGTAAGGTAAATCTAGAACTAACTAAACAAAAACTACATACAATGGAAAGATTACCTACTTAACTATTGGAAAAACTTAATTTATTTTTCTACACAGAGATGAAATCGAACTAAAAAAACTAAATAAAAAACAATTTAAAAACATAAATAAATGATGATCTATATCTGGTACAATCAATGATTTATCATACCTGCTTAAGGATTTTGCGCATTTTTTATTTAAAGCAAGGCAACGAGACGTGATAGATGTCAGGAACATCATCTTCGGTGGCCACAACTTCATTGTAGCGACGACACATTCGAAGCATGGGGTTATTGACGCTGATGTTCGACCTGCATGTTGGGATGAAGAAAGGACGCGGTATTCTGACTGACCTGCTTGGTACTTGAAAGTTGATTTCTGAGAGAGTAGAAGTTACTATTGCTCCATTAATTATTTTATGGAGATGGATCAGATCCTGGAGTCTACGACGCGATTTTGTGTAATCTTTGTTAGGCCGCTTACTTCTGGAACCACCCTCGTTAATATCAGCATCGGCAGCGAAGTTGACCCAAGATGCTATGCTAACTCAGCCATACTGAGGTCTTGCGCCGACTGTACCATACCATATCGACGACCTGAATGGCCGAGTCGGCAGTGACCCTGCCTACGAAGCCAAGAGTCCTGGGTTCCAGTCCCGGTTGGGGCAAATATTTGTTTGATGAGAACGGATGTTTGTACCCTAGTCATAGTTGTTTATCTATCTAAGTATAATATCTATCTATATAAGTATAATATCTATCTATATAAGTATGTGTATCGTTGTCTAGTACCCAAGGTACAGGAAATCCTAGTTTGGGGCTAAACCAATCTGTGTAGATAGTCTCCAAGGTATTATTATATTATTATTATTATTAAGTTACAGGAACAAAAGGTTACTGTTACAAGAAAATATAATGCCTGGCTGGATGTTCTGGCACAGTCGGGTAAGAATTCTATCTACGTATATTTTGACAACAAGTTTGATACCGAAAAGGGAAGCCATCATTCCGCTTCGTCAGAAGTGAACGCAATATTCTAATGACACGAAGACAAATCTCATGTATTTATAAGACGGATTTCCATAGCAGTAATTAAGATTTATCATGTTAATCTTCTCTGGTTTAACAAGATGGGCTTGGAAGGCTACTGATATTAAACGAGTATAACACAGGGTGTAACAGAAAAGTGCAGTCATATGTCAAGGGGTTAGGGGACCCCGAGGCCCACCTTCCGAAACGGTGTAGTCTTTTTTTGTGTAGACTTGTAGTTATAAGTAAGTATAATTTTGACGTTGAATAAGATAATTGATTTATTTATATTCAATAAAAAAATTACTCTGACTCTGGGATCCCTATATGATTTCGAAATATATTTGATCGATTACTCAGATAGACGAAGCCTTATTTCTAGGAAGCCTTAATTAACCGATGTAAAGTTTTATCGAGAATCACTGATATCAGTTTTAACCAGTTGGTATCAAAAAGTTATTAGTATATTTGTTGATTATTTAATTATGCCCCTAACAAAATTATTTTAGGAAAATAAATGCTGAGCAAGCTTCAAATTGCTGACGAAAGTTCTTAATAATTTAAATGATAGAAAACGCGTTGTATCTTTGTTCCTCGATCATAGCAAAGCTTTTGATTTTGTCAACTATAACTCAAACTCATATTTTTATTGTAAGTTGGCAAAAATAATGCATTTTTACAAGTCAAACACATGGAGAAAAATAAATTAAATATGCTGAATCTCTCACAGGAAAAGGCGATTCCATTAATTCTACAAGTGCTTCGGAAATATGCCCGTCAGAGAAGAGAGCACGGTTTTTTTTTTTCGTGTTTTTTTTTATTATTGTTTATTAGTGCCAATAAGATGTCTCAAAATAACAGTTTTACAAAAGAAATTTACATCTCAAAAGAATGGGGCAGGTTTAGGAGGGACTCGTGTAGACCTGCACTCTTCAAAAACGTAAAATACTCACATTAACTTGCCTTTATATATTCTAAACATGCAAGGTTGTCGGGAAATCGCTATTTTGAACCTTATGCCATGGTATTAGAGTTCACATCCTATGAAAAGCAAAAGTTCGTTTTTAGGTTCTAAGAGCTAATACAGAAACGGGATAACACAAATAGACGAACAGCTATAGATATACCACTTGATCTGCCCGGACCACACTGAGAATTATATAGGAGAAACTGTGTTTATATGGCAATATAAACTTTTGTTTATATACAATAGTGTACCCAACTGTGTTTATATACAATAGTGTACCCAACTGTGTTTATATACAATAGTGTACCCAACTGTGTTTATATACAATAGTGTACCTAAAAGTGGCTCAAACAACAAAATATTTCTCTACCAAATTGTTTACTTGGCTCGCTACAAATAGTACAATGCATACTCTTTGGATGAATACTTAGTAAAATGCAAATCAGCTAGGTAAATATTATTATATTGAAATAAAATATATGACATTATGTAAATTTATTTATTTATTTTATTTATTTAACACAAATCCACAGCCTGTCAACTATAGTAAATTAACAATTTATACTTTAAATATGGCCAATTATGGATTTCACGATGTGTCCATATTAATATAAAGAATTGAATTAGGTATTTATTTTAGTGTTTTGTTAGTTCGTAGTCTTAGTTATACATAAACTAATTGTGTAAATATACCTTTTGCCTGCCAATATTTAGCTAAATGTGCTGTAACTACTCATAAACTTTCCCCAACCATTGTAACCACGTTTAAGCAAATAAATAGATCTGAATCTGAAGCTAACAACCCCTTTAAATATAACAACACCTTAAGGCCTAAGATCACACATAAGCACTGAAGAGAGCTTTGGCAAAAAAAAAAACCAATAAATTTATAGGTCTCAAAAAATTATATGTTATTTACAAAGAGATAATCTAGTTTAAATACTAGTCGTTACGCGATTGGATTAATTTGGCTTGATCGTAAAAAATCCTGAACATATTCTATATTTAAAAGGAGATTCAATAATTTTAATATAAAATTACTGATTTTTCTCATAATTTTTATGCCTAAAATTTCCTCTTTTAGAGCTCCGTATTAATCCTTAAATTTTATCAATCAGCTTATTTCCGTTTTTCAGTAAATTCGAAAAAACACCTAATTTTTAAAATGTCCGGGAGGTCCGACGCTATTCCGCGCCGCCGCTACCCCGCCTGTTCCGCTACCCCGCCAGGAGACGACGGGCGAATGCGTTGCGGCGCCCCTCACCTCACCAGCCAGAACTAGGCCTCACCCTGTATTTGTGGATGAGTCAGCCCCACGTAAATGGAAACAGACAGTGCAATCCTGAAGGCGGCAATCTAACTAACGAACTTTACTGACAGCTAGAAATCATAATTATTTATACGAAGTACAATAATTCAAACCCGGTGAGAAATTGTAAAAAAATAGCTTGTGAAAAAACAGTTTTTTGTGAAAGATTTTTCTACGACAGACTCTCATCATTAACGAGCTGTCATTTAAATAAAAAAAACTGCTTCAACACATATTTTCCCTAACTTGATAATATTAAATACTGTTTTGGCCTACCGAGTCGCCATAATAAGCGCTTTATTCAAATTTATGGATCCCAATATAATTTATGCCAAACAGAGAGGCCTTGAGAGATTTACACCGCGACCCTAAATTATAGGGATAACCTCGTCAGCAGCGTTATAAAAACAGAACGAAGTCTGAGTAGCAAAAGAAGAGTTCCGTACCTAGTTGTTGTTATTGAAGTGAAAACTTCTTTAGCCGCGTTGGGCACTTTTTGGTAGGGGAAAATCTCATGGGTTCGCGTCACCGACATGCCCGCGTTCAGATATGATTTTATACTTTATCAAAAAAAAACCCAAACGATTTGCATAGAATCTTTCGAAAATCTTTGATAGAGTCTGTATCAGTTCATTAGGGCGATAGTTACAAACTTCCATTCGACTTTCGCCTTTGTGCAATGGAATTATATGAGCTATCTTCAGTTGATCTGGAAAAGTTCCTGTGGTTATTGACAAATTTATAAGATAAACAACAATGTCCAATAACCTCAATAACGCTCTTTATAATAGGCAATGGTAAGCCGTCATACCCACAGGAGTTCTTGTTATAATAGGCAATGGTAAGCCGTCATACCCACAGGAGTTCTTGTTATAATAGGCAATGGTAAGCCGTCATACCCACAGGAGTTCTTGTTATAATAGGCAATGGTAAGCCGTCATACCCACAGGAGTTCTTGTTATAATAGGCAATGGTAAGCCGTCATACCCACAGGAGTTCTTGTTATAATAGGCAATGGTAAGCCGTCATACCCACAGGAGTTCTTGTTATAATAGGCAATGGTAAGCCGTCATACCCACAGGAGTTCTTGTTGTTCAGACTTGAAACAAGTTTAAATAGTTCGCATTCTGTTATTGGGCTCACAAACATTGAGTTTATCCGATAACCGGGGAGTTTGATATCATTTAAATCTATTTTATCTACACACGTATCATAAACCCTCTTTACTGCGTACAAAAAACGCACGTTACGATCAGCATAATATTAAACTACTTGGTAAAAACTCATTTCTTATCTGAAAAGCATAATGTTAAACTACTTGGTAAAAACTCATTTCATATCATAATGTGTAATTTTTCTGCATATTATGACATTCAAATTTCGAACGCCGACGCCCGCCTGCGTGCGCCCCTAGTTTGTCTGTGAAGTTGGTATTGACATTCCAATTTCGAACGCCGACGCCCGCCTGCGTGAAGTTGGTACTAGAGAACAAGCTAAACAACTGCAGAGCCACAATGCCGGTCAAACGTGCGGTTCCTGAACACTGCATATAGGGTGAAATTTAATTAACTGACCATATTTTGGGGAATTGTAGCACTCATAATTTTGAACATCTTTCCCCAAGAAACATATGGTCGGAAATGAAAGAAAAATTTCGTCCCTCAGTACATTGACCGGATCAGCTGATTACAAGTTACTAACCGGTAACCGGTAATAAAATTGGGGGACCCAATTTTATTTTTCGTTTGCGACCATATGTTTCATGGGGAAAGTTGGTCATTATAATGGTTACTATCATTCCCCAAAATGTGGTCAGCTAATTAAATGTCACCTTGTATATACCCCGGATAACAAAATTAAAAATGTTGTTTATAAACAAGAATTGTAAATAGAATATATTTTCAATTAAAATTTGTTTTTAACATAACGCCTTTTCCCATACGGGGTGGCAAAGGCGCAATTGTGCCCACTTTGAGCCAGTTATTCAATTCTCCATTTTGCGTGACAGGGGGCTAGCCTATCGCCGCAGCTACGGAGTAATGAAGGTGTCCTCGCGATGTTTTCCATCATAGTTAGAACGTCCGTATAATGTACTTAAGATAAGTTAATTATCTCATTGGTACATGGTCAGGCATCGAAGCTGCATCTCCTGTGTTAGAAGCAAGCGTGAAACCCATTAGAGGACGGAGCTTTTTGGACCAAAAATATTGTACCTCTAATATTTTGAATTTTATCCTTTTATTCCAACTACCACACTGATTAATTTCCACGCCTACCGAACGGCGTGGAATCCTGAGGGGCTGGGCTTTTGCCAGCACGTGAGAGAAAAGTGAGTTGAATTGTTACTGACCTTTGTCGCCGTAGACAGGAAATCGAAAGCTCGATTCGAGACAGGAATACGGGATAAGAGCAGAATTGGGATAGGATAGGAATCGAATCACTATCGTCGCTGCCCGGCGCTGTCGCCGGCGTGCTGCCTGCCGTCACGTGGAGTCGCCGCTACCGATACGACGAGTTGGAGACCGTACAACTTCAACCTTCACCACGAATCACTCAACCGCTGACGCGAATCTACTTATTTCCCGACGATGTTTATGATGAGCACTCCGACCAGGCCCGACGCCTGTATTTGGTAATTGTTACACCGAATTACAATCACTGGCCCGACGCCTGGCACGATGTTGTTCTCCCGATGAGAAAAGGATAAAGATAACCTCCAATTTCTCCTCTCGTTTCGATACGAGTGACAGCTGCGGTCCGTTTCCGCTTACTGATGTCCCGATTACTCGCGGTCGATCCGCGCAACAAAAAACCGGTGCGTTCCGAAGCATAAATATTAAACACACACAATCTCTTAACACTTTGACAGCCGATCACGACTCTATGTCGTGATGCTCAATTTCCCCCCGTACGCCGATCACGACACCACGTGACGGCCGTTCCTTGATTTTTCATTAAAAACACGACGCTTCGTAGTGATCGGCGTTTATTGCATTGCGTATAGGGTTACCATATCTCCGGAATTGTCCTGAGATCTCCGGACTTTTTGACCAATCTCCGAAACTGCGGAATTGTCGTAAGATCTCCGGAATTCAGGAATTTTCATTGAAACCGAGCAAATCGTCAATATATTCTTATTAAAACTAAGAGATCAAACAGTCCAACTAAAATCACAAATTACAAATAAAATCAACACCAAGGTAGGCTATGTCTAGTTCGTTCGTGTAAACTCTCCAGTAACTAAGAGATCGAACAGCCTATTGTAAATATAGGTTGTAGAGTTCCATTACGTTTTAATTGAAATTACCACAAAATCTCAGGAATTTCCAATACAAATCAGGCCTAATCTCCGGAATTTTCATTTTTCAACATGGTAACCCTGATTGCGTAGCTACATTCTTAGGCTACACAACACATGCGATTCATTTACGTAAGGGCGGAGGTGGGGTCAGGGGGGTGGATGGGAGCGTCGCCCGGTCAAGCGACGACGAGAGTTTTTTTTTCTTGTGTAAAACGTCTGTTTCATTTAGATTTTTTCAATAAAAAAATATGTAAAATTATTTGTTTTATTTTTAATTACAATAAAACATAAGTTATTCTAACATATACAAAAAAAAACTAAATGCGTAACTATTTTAGTTCTTTTTGTATCGAATATACAAAAATTACCAACATGGCCGGCGTACGGGGGAATGCGGGTGACAAAAAGCTCGGCTGGCAAAGTGTTAACAACTCCTTGAGCGAAGCCGGGTACCCCAGCTGGTAAAAAAAAAAACAACTGTAACATCTGTAAGGAAACTGAAGTCGCTGTGAATAATTTCCCTTACATTTTGTAAAACATATAAACATTTGCTTAAAGGCCCATACATTGCTTCTGGCCCCACACTAGGATACCCTGTGTCGTGGGAACCAGAAACAGCGACGTCACACACATATAAACATCCAAGACCTGGGTTTTATTATTTTTTTCTTCACCCTCACCCGGGGATCGAACCCGGGACCTCTCGCGTGGTAGGCGGGGCGACAACCGCCGCACCACAGAGGTCGTCCACAATATTTGGTTTTTCGACAAAATTATGAACATGTTTACCTACCTACCGTTACTGCTAGACCAACTTAACATCAGCGAAAACATTAAAAACTATGAAACTTATTGCACTGAGCTTCGGAACAGCGGGGACAGTGCTACCTTATTAATGCTTAATTATGCAAACGGCAACTACCGGCTAACTAAAGTTTAAAGTAACTTAAAGGCACTTTAACGGCTACTTTAACTAATGTTTAACTTGTAAAATCCGACGGACTTTGCGAAATAAAGCAAAAGAAGTACAATAGGAATTAAATTGAATTTTAGCAGCGGACTGTGTTTCATAACTTGCTGAGCCCTAATTAAGCAACCACATGTTCTCTCTCAGCCAGCTGTGGCGTCTCTTTCTCTCTCAGCCAGCTGTGGCGTCTCTTTCTCTCTCAGCCAGCTGTGGCGTCTCTTTCTCTCTCAGCCAGCTGTGGCGTCTCTTTCTCTCTCAGCCAGCTGTGGCGTCTCTTTCTCTCTCAGCCAGCTGTGGCGTCTCTTTCTCTCTCAGCCAGCTGTGGCGTCTCTTTCTTGCAGGATAAGGTCGGGACAGAGTGTTAGGTTAGGTAAGTTAGGTTGAACATGTAAGAAACAACTAAATCCAATGCTCGCTTTGTAAACAATACAAAGCGAGCATTGTAAACAATACATGTCACCGTAGGATAGTCAAAACCGTTAGTTGATCAACCATCGACAGATAGTAAACCGGAGCGATAAGGTTTGTTTTGTTTAAACATGTCAACCTAACACGAAGACTATTCGGGGGCTTCGCTACGCTCGCCCTCTCTAGTCTTCACCTAAGCTACCGCGGTGTTTGCCCTGGTATTTCGTTCGCAATTCAAGTTTAAACCAGTTTACTATTTAACCGTTTCAACTGTTAGTTTATCAACTAACGCGTCATATAGTAAACAGTACGCTACAGTTTACTATATATTTTTTTTTATTATATTTTTCTAAATAAGTTAGTAATAACGATGTCTAGATAAAAAAGTACTACCTGTATACATTTTAATCACTTAACTATTTACTGCTAGAAAACTGTTCCTTTTACTCTGTTCATTTTGTAAAATTGTTAAGTGTCACTTACTGGAGGGAAGTGCTACTACTTAACCTATACCACAGGGTTCGCCCTATTTTAGGGAGTAGTGATCATCCCTTGTTCCTTACCTAGTGTAATAACAAGATTTATGTTGCAAAATTTTCAAGAATAAACGATTATTATTATTATTATTATTATTATTATTATTATTATTATTATTATTATATTTTTATGAATTTTTCATTTCACTCTTGTAATAAAGAGGTTCTGATACACGGGCTTACGCCAAGTGCTTATCTACTAAAGATCACGGTCCTTGCCCATGAATTTCCGTACAATTCTACATGTATTTAGTATTGTTGCTTTTTGAAGAAGTATGTGTGTGGATCTGGGTATATTTAATGTTTTGAGACTAGTGTGTAATGTGTATGGGATGACTCCTGTGGATGAGATGACTATTGGGATGGTTTTGACATATTGTACATGCCATTGTGTTTTAATTTCAATGGCAAGGTCTGTGTATTTTGTGTTTTTTTCTGTAAACGTTGTGGTAAGGTTGTGTGTATTTAGTATGGCTATATCTATGAGAAATACTGTTTTGTTTTGTTTATCGTGGAGAGTTATGTCAGGCCTGTTGAAATGAATAGTTTTGTCTGTAATTATAGTTCTGTCCCAGTAGAGTTTAAAGTCTGTTGATTCTAAAACTGTTTGAGGTGTGTATTTATAGTAGGCTGTTTTTTGTGCAATCAATTTGTATCTGAATGCGAGGTGTTGGTGTATGATGGCTGCAACTTGGTCGTGGCGATGTTTATAATCTGATTGTGCGAGTGATCTGCAGGCTCCTGTGATATGCTGTATTGTTTCTGAACTATTTTGGCACTGTCTGCACATGTCGCTTGCCATTGTGCGGTCGTGTATGATATGTTTTCTGTAGTTACGAGTATCTATAACCTGGTCCTGTATGGCTAACATAAATCCCTCCGTTTCCGGGAACAGCTCGCCTTTCTTAAGCCACTTATTATTATTATTATTACTATCTGTCGATAGTTGAACAAATCTTTCAACATTGACATACAGGCACATACAGTGCTAATGGCCCCACACTAGGATACCGCGACAGCGCACGACGTGATATAGAAACAGCGACGTCACACACATATTAACATCCAAGACCGGTTTTTTTACGAACCCGGGACCTCTCGCACTTAAAATAACAAAGTGTAACATCAAAAAATATATATGTTGTGTATCTCAATATATATGTTGTGTATCTCAATATATATGTTGTGTATCTCAATATATATGTTGTGTATCTCAATATATATGTTGTGTATCTCAATATATATGTTGTGTATCTCAATATATATGTTGTGTATCTCAATATATATGTTGTGTATCTCAATATATATGTTGTGTATCTCAATATATATGTTGTGTATCTCAATATATATGTTGTGTATCTCAATATATATGTTGTGTATCTCAATATATATGTTGTGTATCTCAATATATATGTTGTGTATCTCAATATATATGTTGTGTATCTCAATATATATGTTGTGTATCTCAATATATATGTTGTGTATCTCAATAAACACTTTCAACGAAAATTGGTTTCAACAAAAAGTAAGCAGTTTTTAAGATATAAAACATTTATTAAAAACTGCAAATATAACATTGTCATTCATACAAACATTATGAAAAACAAATTTGCTGGTGAAGAATGATAGTGATATTTCGGCTAGGTGTATCAGGTGTATGAAGAGTATTTTTTGGTATATATTCTAAATTTACTACGAAACGCTAAATGTGCGAAGTCCGACATGCACTTGGCCGGTTTTAAGTTTTTAAACTACTATATTTTTTACAAGCAAAAACTGTATTTACAGTCATACGTTTAAATAATACCCGTATAATATCTGTGTTATCACTCAACAATAACACACGCGTAACGAGTACAATAGATTAGGAAGCACTACATCTGATAAACAAAGAATAATCAGCTCGGGAGTCGCTTCATTAGCCATCACTATCGCATCCCCCATCGACGGCTCAGAACCATTAGACTGGAGACGCCGCTAGCAATGATCTTGGGCCAACTTTGCGATTCCAAATAATAGTAGATTGTTTACCAAGGGAGTAAAGAATTGTTGAATCCAGAGCGGAGCGAAGGATTCTCAAAGTACACACAAAGACACTACTTTATTTATATCACCCTTTTATGAGAAAATACTTACATATGTTAAGCTATGATAAGATAAGTGTAAGAATAGTGTGTATTTAAATACAATTGGCGTCAAAAACGTATTACAATATATATGCCACATTGAGTCAATTGAATCATTACAACGCAAATTCATTAAACATCTTAATTACCGCACTGGCTACCACTCTCCTTTGAAGAACTACAATACTTCGTTGGAAAAGCACAAACTGCAAACACTCGAGGACAGGAGGCGTCTCCTGGACATGCTATTTCTTCATGACCTGTGTAGTGGAAGACTGAACTGTCCTGAATTAATCTCCTCAGCACTTCGGTTAAACGTTCCGAATAAAAGAACCAGGCACACTCCTTTCTTCCATGTCCCCCTATCTCGGTCTAACTATGCACAAAACTCAGTCATGAATAGGTGTCATTTAAATTAAAACAAGCTTTCCAAAGATAAGGACCTAGACATTTTAACACCTCTAAACAGGTTTTTAAGAAAAATATTATTTGAATTATTAAAACAAACAGATACATTGATGATGTATCTGCCGTGTCATACGAAAGCCTACTCACCTATACTCACCCTGCTTAGTGGAAATTCAAAAGACACAGTCCCGATCCCAAGACCATCGTCTACACTACACTCACACCACTACACAACACATGCAACCTACACTACTTACACAACCGGCACACCACATCTCAACTTGCAATAATATAAATTAAATTTTTAAAACTAAATCAACACTAGTTACATATATGTATAACTAGTTTTAGTTATAATTTCTATATATAAGTATAATCGCCAAGTACGTCTGTCTTATAATATTTAAACAAAAAAATGTAAATCCGTTATTGGCTAATGTTAAGATTATTTTTCTTGCCTTACATAATTGTATTAGCTGTGGATTTTATAAGATCAATAAATAAATAAACAATCAGAAGATTATCGCATCGCCTTATCGCATTTTCCGATACTGATTTCGCTCTCCTTGCATTTTTCCCAATAATGATATTGTCATATGGTTTCCCATATTTTTCACGGGATTTTATTGGTAACAAACACAAAACATACAAAGAAGTAGACACCGTAACCATCCCAATATGTAAGCGAGCCAACCATATCAGTTATTTCATATAAAAATTTCCTGTCAGTTAGAACAGTCATAGCAAATACACTCTAATCTATGAGTCATAAGAGCGATAAAGGCGCAGAACACCTCCCGTATGACACCCTGCATCACGTTTTTGCGTCGATTAAAAATTACTACTACTACTAACGCAATTGACAGCTCCCTCAGCACAGACTGTTAAGGCAGTACAAAGTTCGCGGTGTCAGCTAGTTTAATGTAAACTTAGAAAACGTCACGTTTCAGCCTACATCAGAGCACTGATCAAAGACTGTTTGAGTTTCATACAAACTCACAAGTATACGTAAGTCAAATCTTATACGCCGGCAGAGGGTGGAATGCGTCATTACGGCTGCTCCATTCCTTATTGCTTCGGGTTCGATGGGCTATTGACAGCGTGTAAACAAGAGCTCTACACTCTACGCCCGCGCGCGCTGCATAGTGACGCCGGCATACACTGCGCTAAGCCGGCGCCTATACACCGACGAGCCTCGCCCTTGCGCGCTGCATAGTGATGCCGGCATACACTGCGCTAAGCCGGCGCCTATACACCGACGAGCCTCGCCCTTGCGCGCTGCATAGTGATGCCGGCATACACTGCGCTAAGCCGGCGCCTATACACCGACGAGCCTCGCCCTTGACCTGGGTATCGATTGCGCTCGCAAAGAGGGGACTCTGTGACAGTGGTGTGCAAAGAGTAATATAAGTATGAGGGAAAAGAGAGCCCTCTCTCGGGACTTTTATGCATGACAAGGTTGAAGCGCTATCTATTATTCAGAGTTAAAACTAATTCATATATCCATTCCGTATACCTATATATATAAGTACATTCAATTCTTTCGATGGGTAGCTAATTATTTTCCAGTAAAAAGGTAATTTTAATGTGTTTTTTCGTTGCACAATGCACATAAATATAAGAAAGAAGTTGCAACCAGAAAAATAACACACTCATTGCTCATTACTGGAAGAATGTTATGTCAAAATGGCATGCTTGATAAAAGTAGTACTACTTATTGAAATAAAATAGAAGTGTTTTCATTTTCTAACTAAAACGGCAAAACTGTTTTCTTGTGGAATTGTGACATGTCATTGTTGCCAGTAAACATAATAAAGTTTATTTTTGGGTGACCATATAGAAAAAAATACCTTTCGCTTTGACAAAATCTCAATTTTAAATTGCGTCAGCCCTCTGAAAACTTTAACTGTAGTTAAGTTAGAAAAATATATCCGCACTTTGTTAAAACGACACAATCTTGAATTAATTATCTGAATTTCAGCAGAGAGTCATCTGTTGACTATGTGAAGAAACTTTAAAAAACTAACTTCTACCATAATTAACAGATGGTGACTCTTTCTTTTATAATATCCTCGTACTATAGGACTGTCCCACGCCTGGTGGTGTGACTGTGGGCTGAATGAGCAAAGAAATGTGTCACCATTGGAAGGGAATACCTAATTTTCGAAGATTTTGAGATTTTTATTTCTTAAAAAGAATGCAAATTCGCTTACTTGAGAAAATAACAGTTACTAAAACCAAATAGTTACAAATTGAGGCGCGCGAGAGCATTTAATTAGGGTAGCCCAGCGATGTTGCCGTTCGGAAAGGTTTTGTTAACGTTAACTAATTCTGGTAGTTGAGACAGAAATAATGTAGTTATTAAGAGTCTTTGGAAATGTGACTTTTTAGTTACTATTTTGAGCATAGGTAACGATTTCGATTCTTTTATAGGTTTTGACAGTTTGTAAAAACGTGCAGCCCCGGCTGTCAAGCTCCTATTGCCGCAGTTTGTCCTGTGACGTTGTAGAAAAGTGTTGTTAGCTTGTCTTGTATAACGACTTTGCAAATGTATATTTTTTAGGGTTCCGTAGAGAAACAAGGAACCCTTATAGTTTCGTCAAGTCTGTCTGTCCGTCCGTCCGTCCGTCTGTATGTCACAGCAACTTTATGCGGAAAGTATTAGGACTACACAATTGAAACCTGGTATGAAGATGTATTCCGTAAACCGATTTAGGATTTTTATACAAAAATTTAAATAATTAAAGGGGGCTCCTGGAACTGAAAAAAACGTTTTTTTTTCATCAAACCTAAATGTGCAGGTTGTCTATAGATAGATCTTTAAAAATAACGTTGACGTTGCTGAAATAATTTTTCCTTAAATTTAGATAAAGAGACAGACCCTTCCAAAGTGGAAAAATGTGTCCCCCCCACAAAATTATAAAGAAAGAAAGTGAGTGTATCTCAATGCACACTTTCAACTAGAATCGGTTTGAACAAAATAAAATAAGCAGTTTTTAAGATATAAAACATTAATTAAAAACCGCAAAGATAACTTTGTCATTCATACAAAAACTATGAAAAACAAAGTTACAACACAAACATCCAGTCACATAATTAATTGCTACAACGGAACCTTTCATGGGCGAGTCCGACTTGCACTTGGCCACTTTTTTGTGAAAGTAATTTGGGTATTGATGTCTTTCGTCACAATTCTTCGTATGAGCATGAAAGAATGTATTTGTATCTTTGAGTTATACTGATCATCATTTTAATGGTCATTTTACCTCAATTATTCCAAAAGATGATTTCTTATGTAGCTTTGTGATTTATGAATTCATGATGGGGGATAAAATTGATTTAACCTCTCGAATAGTTGAAGGCTTTTTTAAAGCGCATTGATTTTAAATATAATTTTGATACGGCAGTTTATACACTGACGAGCAATGAAAAAGTTCCAGTGCCATAGCACCAAATTACTCCTAAACGGGAAAGGCTAGCTTAATAACGCCGTCTGCAATATTGAAGTACATTTAACAGCGCATCAGAATATTACCAATTAAAAACGTTAATATGAAAAAAAAAAAATTAAATGTTTTAAAAAATTGGGGCCATTTGTTTTCGGCATTTTGTGGGTGGAACTTTTTCATTGCTCGTCAGTGTAGTAAAGTTGAAGTCGATATAAAAAAGTTAAGTTAAGTACTCTGTCTACTTGTGTAAACTAAGCGAAAAAATTCGCTGAAATACTACATTTAAATTAATTCAAGCAGTTTGGCTTTTGTTCGAAACACTCCGAACAAAACAAGCACTATATTATGCTTATGTTTTTTATATTCTCCGTCCACCTGAATAGGCCTAAGTCTTCAGACCATACATCAATTCTTATTTATTTTCTTCGACGGTTCTTTGTTTTTTTTTTTAGCCAGCTGAGGCGAATCCCAAACAGAGATTATTATATCTAAGAGTGAGTTTTTTAATTTTGCAACATCTTGACTAGGAAGAAATATACACCATATTTTAAGCTACTTTTCTGAATATCCAGCGTCGATACATCGTGAGACTGTCTGAGAGCGTTAAAAAAAAACTTAAATGGATTAGACATAAGTTATTACTAGTCGCAACTATTTTAGATAATTAAAAAACACTCTTTCGGGTGTAAAGGGCTATGTTCACTTTTCTCTCGAGCCATTTTATGCGCAGAGCGCCGCGCGCATCTATGCATGCCGTCTTTTGTTTGTGTGGCTGACAGCAAGCGGCTACACTGCGTCCAGCAAGCGCTGCTGCCAGCTTGCTGGAAACGCATGCCTCCCTGCCAAGGGCGCTTAACCTCTCAACAACCGAAGGTAGTTGGCGCGTGTCGCGATTGTGAACCTTAAGCCATGTTAATGACGACCCGAATGGCCGAGTCGGCAGTGACCCTGCCTACGAAGCCAAGGGTCCCAGGTTCGAGTCCCGGTGGGGGCAAATATTTGTTTGATGAGAACGGATTTTTGTAACCTAGTCATGGTTGTTTATCTATCTAAGTATAATATTTATCTATATAAGTATGTGTATCGTTGTCTAGTACCCAAGATACAGGGAATCCTAGTTTGGGGCTAGATCAATGTGTGTAAATAGTGTCCAGGGTATTATTATAATCACATTTAAAACCTATAACGGAAAAGTGGCGTTATCTAACGCCGGTAATATTCAAGAGGTCAAGGGTCATACGA
The DNA here is from genome assembly GCA_949825045.1 of Argyresthia goedartella. NCBI lineage: Eukaryota > Metazoa > Arthropoda > Insecta > Lepidoptera > Argyresthiidae > Argyresthia > Argyresthia goedartella. The sequence continues at coordinate 865,020 of OX463811.1, read as the reverse complement.
AATTTGGCTGGATGCAACGTACTTGTCCTTTGCTGCATGCCGTTGCCGGCAGCCGTGTATTCGGCCCACCCAACCTACAAATATTCAAAAATCAACTGTCATACATCGGCCATACCCATAGATATTTGATGATTGATGCCAAACTACAGTGGGGTCCCCATATTGTAAAAGAAGCACATAGACTTAGCTCTACAGCATATGCTTTTAAAAGAACCATGGAATCGACTGACGTTGCAACAGCTAGGCTTGTATATTTTAGTTATTTCCATAGCATTATGTCCTACGGCATACTACTATGGGGACGGGCTGCTGACATTGAGACCATCTTCATTTTGCAGAAGAGAGCGATCCGATTGATTTATAAGCTAGGTAATAGACAGTCTTTGCGAGAAATCTTCAAAGAAACCAACATCCTAACAGTTGCAAGTTAATATATCTATGAAAACATAATGTATGTGAGGAAATTATCTTTGCTTGATTATGTTTTGAAGTTCATTAAATCTCAATTTTTGTGCTTTTATGAATAAAAATCTTTAAACTGAACTGAACTGATTCATTAAGGATTACATATTAAACGATTTTGAATGTAAATTCAAATTTGGAATCGCATTAATCATTGATTAGGTGACTGAGTACGGCGGTTTGTGTTTGATAGATACTACTCCGCCAAGCGAACTTGCAACAATCTCAACCAAGGTCTGCCAGGTGTAGATTTGGCTTGGTAGAAAGCGTCACGCTTTTTCCCATACGGGGTGGCAGAGCCACAGTTGTGTCCATCCCTACGTTAAGCTAGCTATTCCATGTTTTTTTCTTTGGATGTATCTGCTTTAGTTCTCAAATAAAAAGCCTTCGTTGCCAGATCAGATAGTGTAGGTATACCCGTAATATCTTTGTTTTTGTTTTTGTATAGTCATCATGATTATCAGCCAGTCAAGGAACTCTCTGTTGAGTAAGTTGGCGAAGTTAGCAATTCTTTCATGGGTCAGTGCATCAAAGTGACGATAACAAGAGAATGCATGATTGTAAAAACCCACATCAGACCATATTTTCCGAAAAGTTTTCTTTATGGAATGACGCGTATTTTGAGAGTAAAGACCATCTCAGTTATATTCGCATACGTCGTGAATGTTTAAGCCTCAATATTTAGTTGAGCGGGAAAACACCTCTCATCCATGGATGACGTGGGTTTTTACAACCAAAATGTTGGCAGTTGAGGAGGAAATGATGAGGTGGGTTTTTACAACTTAATATTTTTACAATCATATACTTTAGTAGCCTACCAGTACATGAGAAGTTGAGAAGGACGACTGATAATAATTAATCTGGTTAGAAAACTGGTATTTAATTAATGGAAATATAAATGTAAACTCTCATGCCGTTTGAGTGTAAAAACCCTCCCTATCCACAAAAAATATGTGTATAATATAAGCTATTAACTTTTAATGTCATAATTTTATTATTAACATGAAATATAATTTTCAAGAAATACTGATTTAAAAAAGGGTCGCACCCTTTTTTAAATCAGTATTTCTTGAGTATTTATTTCTAATATTATTTCTTTTAAAATAAAAGATGTTTTTGATTTCCCATAAGTTTACAAAATGGTCTGAGGTGGGTTTTTACAATCATGCATTCAATGCCTCTGGAGATTTTGAAATTGCCATTTGAGCAATTTAAAAATCACGCAAAAGCGGCTTTGTCGTGTTATGTATATTTTTAAAGAAGATTACGATATGCACGACCTCAAATTGCTATCACAATAAAACAGTGAAATCTCTGAAAAAGTCTTCAATCAAAAGCCAAAGCTTACTCTTTGACTCTCTTTTGGTCCATTCGGTTCCAGCGACCCGCCTAGGCAGCGACCCGCCTAGGCAGCGACCCGCCTAGGCAGCGACCCGCCTAGGCAGCGACCCGCCTAGGCAGCGACCCGCCTAGGCAGTGACGCTGCCTACGAAGCCAAGGGTCCCGGGTTCAAGTCCCGGTGGGGGCAAATATTTGTTTGATGAGATCGAATGTTTCTAACCTAGTCATGGTTGTTTATCTAAGTATAATATTGATCTATATAAGTATGTGTATCGTTGTCTAGTACCCAAGGTACAGGGAATCCTAGTTTGGGGCTAGATCAATGTGTGTAAATAGTGTCCAAGGTATTATTATTATTATTATTCGCGGATTGGTCCAAATGCGTACAGCTGTCCACTCACGTATTGGTACATATGCGCCGGAACGCTCGGAAGGTTTGAAGTTCAGTACAGAAGGTAGATTCGGCAAACACGCTCGTGCGTGTGTGAACACGCCTCGCTTACAGAAGCTCCGTATCAATGCGAGCTGGGCCTGATTCGATTTAGTTCGAATGCTTTGGATTTGCGAGCTGAATCGCGTTGCCTAAAGAACTGCGATATTGCATACACGGCCAGCCATTCAAATATTATTTGCGCCATTCTTGGAGTCACTGAAATAAATCGATAACTCTAATATTTTAAGGATGAGAATCATCCTTTACATACTTAAACATAGCGTCACGCTTTTCCCCATACGCCATAAGGGGCTAGCCAGCATTAAATAATCTAACATTACATTTCACACTCCGAAATGGCATACAAATAAGGCTTGCGGTCCATTAAGGTGATAAGAGAAAAAAAAGAGTATTTTTCGAATCCATTTACTCCACTGTAAAGTCACGTACAAATTATAATTTTGGGTTTACGTTTATTGAGTAATTGATTAGGATTCTCACTGAAGGAAAACGCCATCTAATGTTATTTTTTAGATAGAATTCAATTGCGAAAATACCTCTAAATTGTTTAATTTTTTCTTGTAATTCCGAAATCCTAATTAATTTCATTTAAAAATTTGAATTACTTCATCACGCCCCCTGAGTAAACTCTCCTAGAAAATACTTTTGACAAAATAGTGTAGTTTATTTTTAAACATTTTTATGTGGTTTCTAACTAAAACAAAAAATTGCCACTAACTGGGTGCCACAGGACGGATATCGGCGTAGAGGCAGGCCTAAACGGAGATGGCGGGACGACCTCGACAAGTTTTTGCCGGGGTGGCCGGAGGTGGCACAGACCAGGGAAGTGTGGACGAAAGAGGGGGAGGCCTTTGCCCAGCAGTGGGACACCTTAATGGCTAATTAAAAAAAAAATAAAAAAAAATGTGGTTTCGCGCTACGTTATTTTAGTTTGAGTCGAGCGCATTGTTTGTGCTCTCTTTTCTTTCTTATGTGGAAGTTATTAACGCTGTGAGTTTTGTTGTCATTCGTATCCGTTTATATATATTTATCTACACACGTATCATAAACCCTCTTTACTGCGTCCAAAAACGGCACGTTACGACCAACATAATGATATACTTCTTGGTAAACACTCATTTCTTATCTGAATTATGACCATAATGTACCAAAATCGAAGATCCTGATGAAAATCAAGACAAATGCTACCGGACTCGACTATATTAACATCGACATGCTGCTATTGACCATGCCGCGGACACTACCGATCTTGACCGACATGATTAATCGCAGCATACTGACCAACACTTTCCCGACTGACTGGAAAACTGCAAAGGGAGTGGGGTAACACTCCCTAAAATTCCTAACCCCGTTCATATCTCTGATCTCCGTCCCATCAGTATCCTTCCCTGTCTCTCCAAGATAATAGAGAGGGCAGTATGTGCTCAGCTGTCGGGGTATCTGGAGGGAAATGACATACTACCGGAATTGCAGTCAGGCTTCAGGAAGGGTAGAGGGACTTCAACAGCCCTTATTGACGTAGTGGACAACATCCTGTCGGAGCTTGACCAAGGTAGAAGCACAATTCTGGTGTTGCTAGATTTCTCCCGAGCTTTCGACTGTCTGAGCGCGCCCCTCTTATTATCGAAAATGTCTTATTATGGTTTTGACAGTACCACGGTGAAGTGGTTTGACAGCTACCTCTCGGGCCGTGCGCAGGTTATTGGATTGGAAAAAAGCGAAGGTACTATGTTGTTTTCCTCGATAAAGCGCTTAACAAGGGGTGTGCCTCAAGGGTCGATATTAGGCCCCCTTTTGTTTATTCTTTACACAGCAGAGATAGTTTCTGTCGTGGAGAGCAGCATGTGCCATCTCTACGCAGATGATACCCAGCTATATATATCATCCGTCCCTTCCGACATCAACACTGCAGTCCAGTCCATAAATAACGATCTAGAGCGGGTGGCGTCATGGTCAGAGAGGAGCTGTCTAGTGCTAAACCCTAGAAAATCTAAGTACATGATCCTTGGTACAAAATGTCAGATCCATAACACTGTCCAAGCCCTAGCCCTCAATGATATAGCTATCAGGGGCGACCCAGTGGAAAGGGTCGTAGAAGCAAAAAATCTTGGGTTGTTGATGGACGGTGAGCTTCGATTCGAAAATCATATCAGAAACGTAGTCAGCAATTGTTTCTACCGCCTTAAGATTCTTTATAATATACGTGATTACCTTAGCACTGATTTGCGTGTCAGGCTAAGTGAATCATTGATATTATCTAGATTAAACTACTGTGATGTCGTATATGGTAGCTGTATACTTGGTCGGTCGAAAAGGTTAATTCAACGTGTGCAAAACGCATGTATACGTTTTTGTTTGAAAATCCCTCCTAGATCCCATATCACCCCATACTTGGATGCAGCTAAACTTCTGAACATGGAAGCTCGTTGGCATTTACACCTAGCCAAACTACTCTTTGGTGTAATACACACGCAAACCCCACCCTACTTGTACACCAAGATAAAATGGGCGACCAGGCTACGTGGCGTGCACAAGCACAGAATACTTACACCGGCGCATCGAACGGCAACTTTCCGCGGGAGTTTCAGATTTGCGGCATCTAAGTGTTGGAATGATATTCCCCCTCCAGTCCGTGAAGCGGCTAGTAGGTGTGCCTTTGGGCGGAAACTCAGGGCACATTTGCTAGATCAGCAGAGACTACTCCTCCCCTCCGTACCAACCTCACGCCGCAATAAGACTTGAGTCTGTGGTCGCTCATTGCCAGTGGGACCGAAAACCCAACACTTAAATTTAATGAAAAGAGGGATTGAAAAGCGCGGGCCATGTTTATTTATTTAACTTTTTGTATGTGTCATATATAACAGCCATATCTATATTTACCATTATTGTTACCTATTTTTTATATATTCTTTATATTTATGTATTTATGGATTGTACCACGCCGCGGTCTGGGGCGCTCGCGAGGTAACACTTGGCGCTGACTGAAAATCAGCGTTGAAGGCCTGGCCTTCAACATAATGCTGAGTCAGACGCCATTTATAATGACAGTGACACACCACGACTGTCATTTCATTTTATATCATGTGTCAATGCAACTATTTATCTCTGTGTTTTGTTTCTTTGTTTTAATTGTAGTGTGTTCACTGTCTTTATAATAAATGTTTCTTTCTTTCTTTCTTTCTTTTCTTTCTAAAATATGTCAAATTATGACATTCAAAATTCGAACGTCAACGCCCGCCTGCGTGCCGCCCCTAGTTTGTCTGTGAAGTTGGTACTACTGAACAAGCTAAACAACTGCAGAGCAATGATCAATGCCACAACGCCGGTCGAACATGCGGTTCCTGAACACATCAAAGAGAGCTTATAATATGTGTGAAGATAAACTAGTGTATGTAACTGTACATAATTAGGAATTCAAAACTCGAGAGTGGGCTTAATAAACGAGCCGAGGGCACCAATGTGTAGCATTCACATAAGCTACTATTTTTCGTATCAGTTAAAGTTTAGTATCGACAGCCTTCAGCCAGAACGTTGTATCTGGACAAAATGTGAAACTGAAAAAAAAATGCTTAAAGGTTTGCATCTCATTATCCCTATCACCCATCCAGTACCTGTCACGACCAGTTGTTGCTGCCCGCACGATCATTTCCTATGTGCGAACACTGCTATGCCATGGACGCTTTTATGGCACGTTAAGGGCTGAACAAGGGCCAATGGCATTGAGAATTAGACAAAGAAAACAAATACCCGTCGCATCGCGTCGAAGCAGACTGACGCATGCTCCCGCGCAGAGCCCCGCGGGGCAGCCCGAGCTCCGAGACCGAGAAAATTATAGAAAATATTACTAAACTCCTGTAATAATAACATTAAAAATAAAATAAAACAACCAAAAAATTCCCTTTTTTTTACCTATTTTTGCGTGTAAGATTCTAACAGGAAACTGATTTCGTCTCCGAGCGCTTGTTCATTTAGTTGAATAATAATGCATTGCGAAAAATATTTTTAAGTATTAAATATAACAGATATCCGGTAATTTTAAAAGTCTATTCTTATCTCTAATAAACCTTTTATAACATATATTTATCCTACATTTTTATGTTGTCTAGTTTAGCCTAGAATTGAAGCTAAAGATGCATTTCTGGCCATCTTTAATCCCTTAAGCTGTAGGTCCCGGCTACTATCGCTACTCGGTGGCAGTAGTCATAAAGCTGGTCAGAGGCCCTAATAACTTGATAACTTCTGACAGTCGAGTTGGCCACTAACCCGATACCCCTCTACAACACACACTGAGCCAGTGTGGTCGAGTATGGCTCAATCTTACTCGTACCTGGATAGAGGCCTGTGCCTCTCGGTGGGGACTTTAATGGGCTAGACTTAGTTTTCGTGTATTTTTATTTGCCTTGTTTATTGATTTATATAATTAGATACAGAAAACAACTTAATTCCATAATGAAGGGTAATCTTTATAATTTTATTGAGAATGGTGCTGCAGTTACAAGGTTCTCGCCGTAGATTTTTATGATCTTTTAAGTTTTCGAACATATTTCCAAATAACCTTCACTTAGAATATTCTGCCTGTGGCAAAAAAAATCAGCTTCATAATACACCATTTTTTTTCTGTTTACCGTTTTGTCTACCCTGCAGAGAAATTTTATATGAGATGACGTAATTGTGTACGTGATATTCATCAGACAGTCGGTAGATATGTAGTAAATATATATATTTGCGCCTAGTAATAAGCAGGCGCTTGATTAAAAATGACACGTGAGCTCCCTAACCTTGCTCTAAACATAAGATCAGATCATAAGATGTATCATATCATAAGATAAGGTCTTTGATCCGAAGGATAGTTGTTGGTTTTGTTCAGCCACGTGGATTAGGGACAGATTCTAGATCTTTCTTCGTATGTTAGTATTTCCGAAGCTAAATCTTTGCTAAAGATTCTGCCGAGCGCTGCTTTCAATATAACTGGGTTGTAGCCACATTTGAAGAAGAATGACCCTGGAACATATTTCTTTAGTTGAAGTTGTCTAACATCAAACCATTTCATTAATATTTCATCGGTAGACCTGATCTTGGCAGGAATAGAAGTCTCACGCATTGTTTTGAAGTCCAGGCAATCCGTATGGACCGTATGTATCCGACTTTTAAGGACTATCTTTACGAGCTAAGCGAACAACATTTACCCAGTCTTCTGGAATAAATATATTTGCGTACTCTGATGCTATTGTGGACAGTAAAATGCATGTTCCCCAATTTTCGTTTGTAAAATACAAGTTTACGCTGAACTACGGGGCTCAGTTCAAGGTAACTTCTCGGACTGAAATACAACTGCCTCAAAGTCGAAGCTTCACTTTTCACTGTCTTTTTCAGCTTTGGCTTTCCTTTCTGTGTACACGTTCTACAAACTCTTCCACTCTTCATAGTTCTTCCTGTTCAAAAAAGTCCTCCTATTTGTGTTTTTTTTAATATTCCTACTACTGCTACTACTTTACCAATATTCTTCTTATTTTCTGTTTGTTGTATTGTAAATTATGGATATGTTGTGCTCTGACTGTATGGGGTTAATCTGGCTCAACACAAACCTTGCTGTTAATAATTTTGTAATTATTTATTTCTGCTTATTAAATAAGATAACGATATATATATAATTGTATTAGTTAAGCCCAAGCAAGTTTGAAAAGAGGTCTAAAAATCAATCTGTGGGAGTTTCTACGCCCTTCTTCTCCCACAGTGGTCCAATGTAGAGAAGTGGCAAAAAATGACGATTGCTAAGTATATGTAAATATCTACAGTAATAAAGATATTTGGAATTTGGAATTTGAATTTGGAATCTGAACAATGAACTGTGTAACCTATATATTATATTGTCTTTGTTCAATGTAAATTTCAAGTAAATATTCTTTGAATCCTTCCGACACCAATTTGATAGTACAGCAGGAAACGAATTTAGGTGCCGATCAGCAAACTCTATCCGGTCATCAGTATGCTTAATGCTTAAACCTAACACCTCTTGGCTTAGTTAAGACTGTTAGGGCGAAGTGATAGCTGGAAGGATAAGCGCTAAGCGAAGCTCTCTTGATCCTTGAGAGTTGCAACCGATCTCATGTGATATTATAAAGACTTCCTGTGTCGCCGACGCCCTTATGCTTCAGTAAGTGGAGGCACACAATCATTCATTCTATTAATCACACTAAATACGGCATCGCTACCTATGCTTGATCTGACCTAAATGATGTTGTCTCAGTCCCTCCAGACAAAACTCAGGAATTCCAGACATCAACTATAAGGATGGCAAAATAAGAAGAAACCACTGTAGGTTTCCGCTTTTTGTAGTGGCATTAACGATGAGTTAATCGCATCGAGTGACCCTTTAGAAATGTATTCTTTGAATACTTGGACGACCAATATTAATGTTGAGAAGATCGATAAGGAAGGTAGTCTACTTAAGACTAATATAATATAAGAGCTACAAAACCTATATAGTGGATGGAGTATAGCACAAGCTGTCGAGCTTCCTCTGTGTCCAGAGGCTCACCGAGCTATAAGCAGAAGTCCACTCTTACTATCTGTCAAAATCACTATTTTTGTGAGACCAAGCTGCTCTACATAAGAACTGCTTTCAGAATTGCAACAAGTTGTGCCGCCATAATTGTGAAAAAAAAATATATATCTAATCTTAAAGGTACCAACCAAGGAGTATGGAATAAGCAAACTCACATAGGACTACCAACTGAGTTGGTTTAATTTTTTTAATTTTGGTATCAAAATCAAATGAATGCAGTTAAATGGGTGAGTTCGCTTAGCGAATCATAAGCCTTGAGTGCTGGGTCAGGCAGGACGGACAGACATCTCCCAAGTTATTCAACTTGTATATTATTATATATATATTAATCAGCTGATCAAGGAGCTCAGCAAAACCGGTATCGTATGCTCGATCGATGGTACAATCATTAATAGCAGGTTTTCGGGGTGTACAAGGGCTGTCAAATTGACACTTTTCAGAGTTCTTTGTCAGTCCTTCTACACTGTCCTTGACCTGTGGGTCAGCTATACGCAGAGGGCTTACAGCGCCTTGCGCGTCCAATATAATAATGCGCTGAGGATACTGTTAGGGCTGCCGCGATACTGCAGGGCCTCGGCTATGTTTGCCGAAGCCAGGATTGACGATTTCCTTGCAGTAATTCGAAAATGGATTGCTTCCTTACGCAACCGCAGCGGCAGCTCCAACACTATCCTCAGCACACTAGCTGGGAAGGTGGACAGATCTATGCTGAGATACTGGATGGGGGTGCACCTTCGCAGTAATAAACCGTAATTATTATATTACAATCATTAGGATAATGTATGTGTGTGTGAGAGAGCGTGTGTGACTGTGTGAGGGCGTGTGTGCGTGGGTGTGCATAATTATTTAAAATATTGTTTAAGCTATTGCTCATCTATAATTTATTTATTTTTAATGTCAGGATTATTTTATGATTTTATTTTACAATATGGATAATTATGTATATGCCAACGTGTACTTTTCGTCTGAACTAAATATTTTTTAATTTGGATTTGAATGTAACTAGCAGGTTCTGGCTGTATGTTTTTTTCTCAGTTGAAATGGCGTTATGTTTTAAACGCGGTTTGGCTTTTCCAGCTGAATCAAAAATAATCTTGGCGCTTTAAGGATCTACGTACCTACGCAGTTCAAAAATCAAGTAAATATAGTCATGTACCTAACTATATGTTTTTGCAGAATTAAATATCATTACTTCATTCATAAAATAGTTTTGCAAAATGATCATACGTAGCAGATAAAGGGTTTTTTGGGTGTATAAAATAAAGTTACTGTTAAAAGGTTTTGCCTGAACATAATACTGAAACTTATGACATTATAGTACTTTACCAAAAAGCTAATTTTCTGGATCTCGGAGAGGTGATTCTAACAGTATGAATAACTGTGTAATAAATAAGGCGTCGACTGTGTGACCAAGGCGACATCTGCGGCGTTGCGGGTCGAGGCTCTATCTCCCAAGCGAAAGGTCCCGGGTTCGGATCCCGGCTGGTCTTTTGCGTGTTGCGTCGCTGTTTCTTGTTCCTACGACACACCGTATCCTGGTGAGGAGCTGTGGATACTATTAGTTAGTTCACAAAAAAAACTTGGGGATTATAAAAAAATCGCGTTTATTTTCGAAGCTGTAGATAGGACAGTGTAACTAGCAGAAAGCGTAGTTTTGTAAAAGGGCGCGCAAAAGGTAATGTCTCTTGAGGGCTAGTATTTAATCGCACATCAAAAATACTGATTTTCACAGCATAAACACTTTTTATGTTTAAGTATTTTTTGTTGTTCTCACATGTTCAACCTAACACGAAGGATAAAGGGGGCTTCGCTTCGCTCACCCGCTTTACCCTTCACTTCCTTGTTTTTTGTTGTAAAAATCAGTATATTTACTGAGAAAATCAGTATTATTGATGTGCAGTGTAATATTTCCCTCTCTTGAACTGCAATTGATTTCAGAGTTTCGCAGGTGCTGCAATACAATATTTGCCGTAATATCACTCGAGAGTTTTAATGCCTAATTATGTACAGTTACATACACTAGTTTATCTACACACAAATCATAAGCTCTCTTTGTGTGTTCAGGAACCGCATGTTCGACCGGCATTGTGGCATTGATCATTGCTCTGCAGTTGTTTAGCTTGTTCTGTAGTACCAACTTCACAGACAAACTATAGGGGCGGCACGCAGGCGGGCGTCGGCGATAGAAATTTGAATTTCATAATTTGACAAATTTTGGTACATTATGGTCTTAATGTATCAATATTCAGATAAGAAATGAGTTTTTACCAAGAAGTTTATCATTATGCTGGTCGTAACGTGTGGTTTTTGGACGCAGTAAAGAGGGTTTATGGTACGTGTGTAGATAAAATTTATTTTGTTTAAATTTTATTCATAGAAACCATTTTATTCATGAAAGCTCAAGCCTACAGTCGCAATAGTTTCTTCATAAAGTGTCACCACATGTGTGTTGCAGTGTCTAACCAGCTCCCCTCCCCCAGGTTCCCCCCATCGACTACCTGCGCCAGGTCACCCTCGACCTCGGCGGAGAAGGTGTCCTCGGCGCCCTGTCGGAGCGGCAGATGATGCGGAGAGCACCGCCCACTCACCACGAACAGGTTAAGAGCGCCGTCAGAGCGCTGATCCGGCGCTTCAATGAGGTGAGTTGATAACTCTCAAATTCTATGCCACGTGTCAATAGTGATGGCATCTGTCAAAATGTATTACACTTGTCAAAGTTGATGTTGATGAAACCTGTCGAAATTTGTAACACCTGTCAACCTGGTTTTGTTATACGGACATGCTCCATCTTCAATGACCCTTTATGTATAAAAATAGTTTTCTTTTCCTACGTACGTAGTATTCTGGAGTACGGATGCAGTGTCTGGTCTCCTCAATATGACGTGTATAAGCATCGTATCGAGAGTATTCAAAAACGATTTTTGAGATTTCTTTACTATAAAACACGACGTTCTCATATTTCGTATGAAGATAGGTGCATAAAACACCACGTCTTATCATTAGAACAGAGGCGGACAGTATTGGATATGATGCTCCTCTATGACATTCTTCGTATCAGGCTTGATTCTACGGAACTACTGTTCGCTATTACTTTTCTGACTCCCAGGCGTCGCACACGCCACACTCCACTTATATATGCACCAAGTCATCGTACTAATTATGCAAATAACGAACCCTTAACTCGTATAGCTAACACATACAACAAATATTTTAATTTGTAGATTTATTTCAACACTCCAAAACATCTTTCAGACGCAATATTGTCAATAAGTTGCCTCCTGGCGGCGATGACAACTGATGAAGTCCAATATAGGCTCTTATTTTTATATATTTTATAGTTTATTTTTATTGAGTACATAATATGTATGTATTATATATAAGATAATTAGATATTTATTTTTGCAGATCTGTAGGTATTTATATGTTTTTTTTTATATATCCATAGTTTATATTGTAAGTATTTATATTCTTATATGTATTGGCTTATAATTATAATTTAGGTGACGGTTTTTATCTGCGCCGCAACTTCAATTTCACACAGTATAATTAGGGGATATCTGTTATTGGCAATTCTAAATTGTTTAATTTTAACGTTAATTACCAATGTAACTTGCTGTTGATGTCCTAAATAAAGAAAATAAAATAAAATAAAATAAAATTTATTATATTTTTTATAGTTGATTATACCAGTCAAAATGTATTATTACACTTGTAAAAGTTGATTACATCTGTCTAAGTTGATGAAACCTTAATAAAAATGGTGACACCTGTCAAAATGTATTACACTTTTAAAAGTTGATTACATCTGTCTAAGTTGATGAAACCTTAATAAAAATGGTGACACCTGTCAAAATGTATTCCACTTGTCAAAGTTGATTACACCTATCAAAATTGGTGACACCTGTCAAAATGAATGACACTTGTCAAAGTTAATTGATTACATTTGTCTAAGTTGATGAAACCTCAAAAAAATTGGTGACACCTGTCAAAATCTAAGCAGAAATCTGTCAAAAAAATGAGACAATTCCAAATCTAAAACACCAAAGCGGCGTGCCTGTGCCACCTCAACTGGCGCTTTTAGAACGGCGAGTGATGCAGCGAGAACCTCTCATTCACAACGAGTAGGTTCACCCCTCAACAACCCATTACTGCAATAGACGTCATTTTCGCGTTATGGGTTTTAAATTGAACCGATTCACTTATCTGCTGGCCGGAAAAGAAAAATAAGGGAAATATTAAACTGCACATCAATAATACTGATTTGCACAGCAAATATTACTGATTTTCACAGCAAATATCAGAGCAAAATACTGCGGTAGCTTAGGTGCCCCCTTTATCCTTAATACTTAAAACATAAAAAGTGTTTTTGCTGACCCTTTTTTGCTATGAAAATCAGTATTTTTGATGTGCGATTAAATACTTGCCAAAACAACAATAAAGGCACATTTTATGTTGTTGCCACACAAATGCCTACAACAGAATCTTCATTACTTTAGGTGACGCCTGTCAAAAAGTTATTTTTTTGGGTTCTCTGCGTCTCAGCTGGTTTTTACGGTATTTGGCAAGGTAGTCCAATAAATCTAGAAACGTGTCTCGAGCTGAACCTGTTTCAACAAAAAGATTTGACAATATCAGAATTGTATATTTCTAGCAGTTGCATCTTATAAACTCAATTTGTTTTAAAAGACAGCATTTCACTATGACGTCACATACTAGTATTACATGACGACCTCTGTGGCGCAACGGTTGTGGCTCTGCCAACCATGCGAGAGGTCCCGGGTTCGATCCTCGGCTGGGGGAAAAGAAAAAAAGCCCGGGTCTTGGATATTTATATGTGTGTGACATCGCTGTTTCTGATTCCCACCACACGTAGGGTATTCTAGGGTGGGGCCAGAAGCAATGTATGTACCTGTATGTTATCTTATAAAACTCTTGAACAAAATTACCGTTGGCAGTAATTTTCGTAGGTAGTAGAGTAGAAGAGTTATAAGATTCAGTCATTATGAGGTCGAGAATTGGACAGTTGGTAACATTGTGTTTTATGGACTTCGTTTAAATAAAACATTGATTTTATTTGTATGTGTTTTACTAACTGTACTTTTGGCGATCACTCACACAAATGCAAGTATCAGCTTAAGTTGATAGGTCTGTAAGGCTATGTATTTGATACCTATGAACATTTATGACACCTGTCAAAATGTCTTAAATTGTGTCACATGTTAATACGTAAAGCACCTCTCACCATTCATGATGCCTGTCAAAATCAATGAGACCTATCAAAATTAATGGCACCTGGCAAAATCGATGAGATCTGTCAAAATGTATGACACCTGGCAAAATCAATTAGACCTGTCAAACTTCATGTGGCTCACGTTCGAAGGAAATACTCGAAGGAAGTCCTCCCTGGTAGTGCTGCGGAGCCACAAATTATTCTCAAGTTAATTTCCAGTTTCTTGGTAGAGAAACTGACCAAATTGTGAACTGTCAAATACACTTGAAACTGGTGAAATTGACCTCAAAAGAGGTTAGCACCCCAGAGTAAAAGAAGAAAAAGAAGATGAGGATGCTTAAGGGGATACCTCCTCGGTGCAAAGGTCCTCGTTACTGCAGGCGGAATGGGTCTTGGTCGGAGGGATGGTGCTAAGCAACAATTTGAGAGGCTCAATATAGTAACAGTCCCATCCTTATATATACTTGAGGTAGCAACGTTTGTAAAATCAAACACGCATCTGCTCACAAAGGAAACGACATCCCAACAATTTTTTTTTGCCCCAACACCAAACAGCTTTATTTAAAAATAGTATTTTTGGCATGGCACCCAAAATCTTTAATAACTTACCGGATAGAATTCGTAACATAGATAATATATTTCAATTTAAAAGAGAACTTCGAAAGCTATTTATTAATAAAATATACTACTTCATATCTGCATACCTATTGGTAAAAACCTGTGACTTAAGGTGCTTAAGTAGATTCTGGGCACGCAATTTAATCAATGATGTTTAACTTTTCTTATCTGAGTTCAAAAACTTTGACATAAATGTTTGTGACAAAATTGTGTATCCATAAATGTGTAAAATCTTTGCATGCCTCATGGCTAAACATAGAGAGACATAATATTATAATAACACCTAAATGCATGACAACATACCTATGTTCCAGCAATAAATAATTTGATTTGATTTGATTTGATTTGACCCGCAGTGTAAGAGGCACGAAATCGGGGAAAAGTTACAAAAAGTCGGTTTTAAATTGATACAAAATTAACTAAAATAGCTATGAATATTTCTATAATTGGTAATTTTTAATTGTCAAAACCCATCTAAATAAAATAAAAATAATTCTGTGTGCTATTCCAATTTGTCAGAAAATCAAAAAAGTTTAAATTTAGACCGCATTTCAATAATTATTTCTATAGAGTGAAATTCCTCCAATCGCGTTTTTGTTGTTAACTTGGAACTTCTTTTGAACAGCAGAGAAATAATTTCAAAAAGTGTCAATTTTTTTGATATATCACCTTAATTAGTGTGCCGAAGCCACGCCGCCTGTGGCTTTATGCAGAGATTATCTGAAATCATGGAAACTTTAGAAGTTAGTTTCTTCTTCCCAAATCTATCCCAACAAACCCTGGAAGACTTGCGCGCTATTCGTGCCCGACAAACATCTCCGTGCGCGCACGCACCAGCTGTTCGCGGGCGCACGCACCGCACGGTGGCGCGCCAGCAGTCTCCGCTGGTGAGGGCTCGGGACAGTCTCAACGCTCTGTTGGCTGCAGCACCACTGACTGATATGTTTGGTGATTCATGGAGGCATATTGTGCGAGATTGTGGCAGGTTCTGCGAGAAGAATGTGTGAAACTATTGTGTGATGTTGTAAATTAAACTCATTTTTTTATCTGACATTGATCTAATTTTATTTTATTGACATTAATCTAATTTTATTTTATTAACATTATGTTGGGTGATATGCAAATTGTATTTTTGATTGTATCGAAATTCTATCTGATATTGATCTGGTTTTATTTTATTGACATTATTCTAATTTTATTTCATAGACATTGTGCAAATTGTATTTCTATCATGTTTTTTTTAGTTTTTATAAGTGCTGTGTATAACGCCTTGGATTGTTATCTGTAAAGTTGTACACTAAGATGGAATAAATACATAAATAAATATAATATTGGATTGGATAATGGATGTCTAACATCTTATTAAAGTCGCCAGAGAGAGTGTCTTTTCAGAAAGGCTTATGTTTAAACGATTACCAAAAACGCACCTATTTTACTACCAATAAATTCGAAATGACTGCCAGAATGGATAAATGATCACCAAACTTCTTTTTATGTTTTGTGTAACAACCTAACACGAAGGATAAAGGGGGCTTCGCTTCGCTCACCCCCTTTACCCTTCACCTAAGCTATTTTGCCCTGATATTTTTTGCAACTTTTGGTGTTCATTTATCCATTTTGGGTAGGAAAACAATATTTTGGTGATCATTATATTTGTTGCCTTTCAGAAATGACTAACTAGACCGAATTGACTTCAAAAGCACGAAATAAATCAAGAGTTGCAAGACAGGACCAACATCATACATAACGATACAAAACGACCCGAATGGCCGAGTCGGCAGTGACCCTGCCTACAAAGCCAAGGGTCCCGGGTTCGAGTCCCGGTGGGGGCATATTTGTTTGACGAGAACGGATGTGTGTACCCTAGTCATGGTTGTTTATCTATCTAAGTATAATATTTATCTATATAAGTATGTATATCGTTGTCTAGTACCCAAGATACAGGGAATCCTAGTTTGGGGCTAGATCAATGTGTGTAAACAGTGTCCAAGGTATTATTATTATTATTAAAACAAAGCGTACTATCCCTTAGGAGTTGGCAGAGGTTCACTTGTGCCCATGTTCAACCAGTTATTCAATACTCCTTTTTGCCTGACAGTGGGCTAGCCCATCGCCGTGACTACGCAATTTTCGGACGTATTTTATAAACACACAATTTCCGCTCAGAACTCGATCTCAAAGTAAAGAACACATTATTCCAAGTGATTCCGGCGCCTGTGAATAAAGAGGTAGCAATTTACGCATATCGTAACCCAGATCTAGTAGCTCGGGAACCGCCTATATTTATACAAGTTAAACGCTAAAACTCTAAAGTACTGGCTGGTTTGTATAATTTCCGTTTTGTATTATTTTTCTCAGTCCAAAGGAGATTTAGGTAAAAACAAGATTTGGACAAACGCAATGTAATAGCCAAATATAAAAATAAAACTTTTGTATTGGAAGGTCAGCCATTCCCGATTTTTGGTACTTACTCTATGGTTTCTAGAGTTTCGGTAATTAGAGGCACGACGCGTATTCTGTCAAATGGTATAAATACCAAAAACGCGTTTCGAAGCTGAGGGCAGCTATTCTATTCTTAGATAAAAGTAGTTTGCTGCGGGGTGCAACAGTCCTTCAAGGGTATGGAACACACTTACACGTGAAAATAAATTACTGCTTTCTTTTTTGCTATAAACTCAAATTCACATTACAACATTGGCGAATTCAAACAAACAATTTTTTTGTTCGGATCGGCATAACCATAAATGTACCAACGATAAAAAAAAACATTCTCCATATCCATGGCCCGATAATTTCAATATCTCCGTACGAACCCGACTCGCTCTAAATAATATGAAACTTAAAACCAGCGGACAGTCAAGACATTTCTCACGATTCCTCATTTGTCAAATTCAGATAAGTTGGTTAAAAGTTATAGGGGAACACATAAACATACATACGACGACCCGACGACCCGAATAGCCGAGTCGGCAGTGACCCTGCCTACGATATAATAATACGAATCCAAGGGTCCCGGGTTCGAGTCCCGGTGGGGGCAAATATTTGTTTGATGAGAACGCATGTTTGTACCCTAGTCATGGTTGTTTATCTATCTAAGTATAATATTTATCTTTATAAGTATGTGTATCGTTGTCTAGTATCCAAGATACAGGGAATCCTAGTTTGGGGCTAGATCAATCCAAGGGTCCCGGGTTCGAGTCCCGGTGGGGGCAAATATTTGCTTGATGAGAACGGATGTTTGTACCCTAGTCATGGTTGTTTATCTATCTAAGTATAATATTTATCTATATAAGTATGTGTATCATTGTCTAGTACCCAAGATACAGGGAATCCTAGTTTGGGGCTAGATCAATGTGTGTAAAAAGTGTCCAAGGTATTATTATATTATTATGTAATTATTATACATACATATTGGCTAAAATCATCACCCTAATTTTAGCTTCGCCTTAGTCGGATAAAAAGAAGCAAATCTTTTTCGGCAGAGAGAGTTACTGTGTTACTACAAAAAATATTCGACATTATTTTTGGTTTTAATCCCTCGAATATTTTTTTGAGGGGTCGCGATTGTAACCTTGTGCCATGGTAAAAAAAAACTGTAACGGGTTTTTGGGTACTACAGAACCCGAGTGTGCTCGAGGGGTTAAACAAGTCTTCAACAGGATTTAAGTGATAATTGCTCCAGTGATAATTGCTCTAAGCGTCGATACGGAGTGCAAATGAGGCGTCCTATTCCTTCTTTCAAATGGGACATGGGCAAGTTTGGTGAGAAGTCGTGAGTTAGCGCAATTCTGGGCTCGTTCCGGCTTATTGGGAAGAAACACTTCAAGAGTGCAAAAATGATGTCGTTATAGGCTCCGGTAACATACTGATGTGGTGTGTTCGCTTGGCGCTGCGTCAACTCAGTTAGGCTCCAAACTGCGCCAAGGTTTGCAATGACACAATGACTATGACATAAAAAAATTGAGTCTGAGTTCGCCTATTTCACTTTTCACTGGTCTTCTTCAGATCACGTCGGGTCACCACTTTGGGGGATGTTCAGTCTTTGAAAGTAAAGTCCCAGTGAAGTCTAAACTGATTATATTTATATGTCTTTTCGGTTCGAAACTAACTTAATTACCTAACGCTTACACATTATACTCAATGTGTTCGGGAGTGGTATTTAGCAATTAAACCGCACGAATTTCTATTTTAATATTTATTGGCGATTATTAAAGACGGAGCGCGTATGCGCTAGACAAAGTCGTTGACAGAAGAGGGTGTTGCCAGCTTAGGCTTAAAACTACCACAGTAACTAATGTTAATGTTGCCAAAACATAGTCCAGAGGGAAAGAAATGCAAATTCTTTGCTCTATTTTTTAAGCTTTACAATACCACATCATAGCGGTAAATATAAGACATAATCCAGCCACTTAAGGTAACATGTGCGAAGTTATACCTATGAACTAGATTGAGGCAACCTTTATATATTAATATATTTACTATACCTAAATTAAACAAGTCTTATATATCTCAGTCAGGCTCTTTGAACCTACTTTTGATTATTTACATCGTTGTGGAAACACCCTTTGTATGCACATCAAGTTTGCCCAATGGCTATCTTTCAAAATCCTTCTTATAATAATGATTAATTACATGCATATGCTGAACTGCGCTTTTATAATTGTGAAAATAAGGTAGGTAATTTGTAAGTGTTTCCCACAATGCATGCATGTAGTTGCTGCCACAAGAGTTTTGATATATTTTTTTCGACTTTTCAAATGAGGCGTTCTCAGTACTTGCACTATTTTTATGTTCGTTACCTCAAAACTGCTATATGGTGTTTAGGAACCGATTTGAATAATTATTTTGTTATTTTGTATATTAATCGAAGGCTAGTATGTAATCGCACATCAAACATACTGATTTGCACAGCAAAAAAGGATCAACAAAAACACTTTTTATGTTTTACAGTAGTTTATGTGACTGCTGCATAATGGAGGGCATTAAAACTCGAGAGTGGGTTTATGGGCATAATAATATCACTCTCGAGTTTTAATGCCTAATTATGTACAGTTACATACACTAGTTTATCTACACACATATCATAAGCTCTCTTTGATGTGTTCAGGAACCGCATGTTTGACCGGCATTGTGGTTCTGCAATTGTTTAGCTTGTTCTTTAGTACCAACTTCACGCAGACGGGCGTCGGGGCTCGAAATTTGAATGTCATTATATGTAGAAAAACTACACATAATGACCATTATGTGTAGTTTTCCAGATACGAAACGAGTTTTTACCAAGTGGTTTAACATAATGCTGATCGTAACGTGCGGTTTTTGAACGCAGTAAAGAGGGTTTATGATACTGATACGTGTGTAGATAAAATATTTAATGAGTACTTAAGTTTATGTTTTAAGTATTTTTTGCTGTTCTTACATGTTCAACCTAACACTAAGGATAAAGGGGGCTTCGCTTCGCTACCTATGCTACGCCAGTATTTTGCCCTTATATTTGCTGTGCAAATCAGTATTTTTGATGTGCAGTCTATTATTTCCCATAATCGAAATCCATTCGCTAGTTTGTGTTTAAAATTAAAATGTTCGTGAACAAGATACAGCCGTGCCTTAAGAGGAGAACAGGCACCAATGAATATACCCGTCGCAACGCGTAAGCTCCGTGGTCTATTGGGTTTCACGCTCGCTTCTCACACATGAGATGCAGGTTCGATTCCTGACCATGTACCAATGAGATGATTAGGTAATTTATCTTAATTACATCATCGGACGTTCAGTGTTTCGGATGACACGTTAAGCTGTAGGTCCCGGCTATTATCGCTACGTGGTAGTGGTCGTAAAATCCCTCCACCAACCCGCACTGAGCCAGCGTGGTGGAGTATGGCTTAATCTTATTCGTATCCAAGTAAAGGCCTGTGCTCCTCGGCGGAGACATTAAAGGGCTACGTTTATTTTTTTTTAAATGTCGGAGCACTCCGCTCCGCCATTTGTCAAATTATATATAATATTAATTAACTCGATTAATAATTACTTTAAAAATTAAATAAGACGTAATATTTTTTATATCTTCTCAACCTTATTGTGCATTTAGTTTAATATAGAAAATTCAATTCATCTCTGAGCAAATTTACATTTAGTAAAAAGTATCCATCCGATAGAAAGGTTTTTATATTATATATATAACAGATAATTTTTTTCATGAAAGTTCTTCTCTTATAAACTTTATCTACATACGTATCATTAACCCTCTTTACTTCGACCAAAAACCGCACGTTACGACCTGGATAATGTTAAACTGCTTGGTAAAAACTCATTTCTTATATCAATTTTCGACAAATTATGACATTCAAATTTCGAACGCCGACTCCCGCCTGCGTGCCGCCCCTAGTTTGTCTGTGAAGTTGGTACTACTGAACAAGCTAAACAAGTGCAGAGCAATTATCAATGCCACATTGCCGGTCGAACATGCGATTCCTGAACACATCAAAGAAGCTTATGATATATGTGTAGATAAACTAGTGTATGTAACTGTACAAAATTAGGCATAAAAATTAAATTCTCGAGTTTGAATACCCTCCATTATATGTATCATATCAATCAGGGTAACATTTAGTTAGCCAGCCATATTTTGGGGAATGATAGTACCCATAATTATGGTCAACTGTCCCCAAGAAACATATAGTTGCGAATGTTTTTTTTACTGATCCTCAGTACGTTGACCCAATCAGCTGATTACAAGTTACTATGGGAGACCCAAAACATTTTTTCGTTTGCGACCATATGTTTCTTAGGGAAAGTTATTCATAACAAGGGGACTATCATACCCCAAAATATGGCCGGCTAACTACCCTGATTGATATGATACATATAATGGAGGGTATTCACACTCGAGAATTTAATTTTTGTGCCTAATTATGTACAGTTACATACACTAGTTTATCTACACACATATCATAAGGTCTCTTTGATGTGTTCAGGAACCGCATGTTTGACCGGCATTGTGGCTCTGCAGTTGTTTAGCTTGTTCTGTAGTACCAACTTCACAGACAAACTAGGGGCGGCACGCAGGCGGGATGGACAGCTAATTAAATGTCACCTTGTACATTTCTCCCACATTTCTCTCCCAACAAGTTTGGCCAAGAAATTAAGATAAAGATGCACCATTGACGGTTACTTAAGCCTTAACCTCTCAAGGCTTGGTGACGCCACTGTGGTGCCACTGTCCCGTTTTAGGATTTGAATTTTATTAAAATGGCATGAAGTTCCAAATCGCGTTGCCTCATAAACTTTTCCAGGGCTCAAAAGGTTAAGCGAGAGGTTCCAGATACGAATCCCGTCCGTTGCGGAAGAAAAAGTCCTCTTGTCGGTTTTTTTTTTTTTGTTGGAGGGGAAAAAAATGGAATCACCCATGCCCAGGAGTCAGACCTCCCTGCTATGCCCGGGTCCCTACACATTGAGCGGCTATCAGCTCGTGTGGTATACGGACTAAAAACAACGCCTTTGTTTTTAACAGTTGTCTTAATAAGAATTAACTGTGAGCCATGGTCCTCTTGTCGGGGTCGTTCGATACGGTATTTAACTGCTAGTCAAAATAGATACTTTTTAGGAACTGTCAAAACGGTATTTTTGTTCACGAGTTCTATGAAGTACTAGCATGTGACGTCACAGTCAAATGCTGTCTTTTTGACACAACATTAATCATTAATGTCAATCGTTTTTAAGGTTCCGTACCCAACGGGTAAGAACGGAACCCTATTACTAAGACTTCGCTGTCCGTCCGTCCGTCCGTCCGTCCGTCTGTCACCAGGCTGTATCTCAAGAACCTAGCTATCTAGAGAGTTAAAATTTTCACAGATTATGTATTTCTGTTGCCGCTATAACAACAATTACTAAAAAACAGGATAAAATAAATATTTAAGGGGGCTCCCATACAACTATACCACATACAAACTTATGGATGCACCTGGTTACGTACATGGAGTGTGAAAGTAACCGCACCAATAATTTTGTAAACAATATTTTGCTGTGTAAAATCCAAACTATTCACTCCACACCATCGCTTCCATTGAACGGTGGTACGGAACCCTTCGTGCGCGATTTAGACTCGCACTTGACCGGTTTTTTAGGGTTCCTATTACCCTATTACTGAGCCTCAGCTGTCCGTCCGTCCGTCCGTCTGTCTGTCACCAGGCTGTATCTCATGAACCGTGACAGTTGTACAGATGAAATTTTCACAGATCATGTATTTCTGTTGCCGCTATAACAATGAATACTAAAAAATAAATATTTAAGGGGGCTCCCATACAACAATTCTTTAAATACCACATACAAACTTATTAATACACCTGGTTACGTGCATGGAGTGTGAAAGTAGCCGCACCAAGAACTTTGTAAACAACATTTTGCTGTGTAAAATCCAAACTATTCACTCCACACCATCCCTACCATTGTACTGTGGTACGGAACCCTTCGTGCGCGAGTTAGCTTCGCACTTAACCGGTTTTATTGAAATTTGAGACACATTTCTAGATTTATTGGACTACCCTGTCAAATACCGTATTGTAGGGCCAGATAAAATGTATGTTCTTCTCCACTATGCCTAGATGCCCATCATACATCTTCTCTCACACGCCACTACATAAGTATTTGATGAAGAGCCTTGGAAGCATCTTTTGTTCCACAGACGATGCTTCCAAGGGATTGCGCTGGCAACAATGGCGAATAGGTTGTAAACAAAAGATTAGATACATTTTATTGATTTAAAAATACTTAAAATACAATTTTCCAAGTTTATCGCATTTGTTATACGTATTAATTAAGTGTATTTTGTGTTAACTGGTGCATAAGTGTATAAAATTCTAATAGTTATCCTATTTTGTGTATTTAAAAAACGTAACGTTGACGGTTGAGTATTTTATTTGAAATAATTTGCTACTGGGCTATAATTAACGATATTTTCAATATAACTAATTACTTAGGCACGTAAATTGATTTGGAATTACTTTGTTTTTTGTTGAATAGCTTATTTTTTTTGCACATTTCGTTAATCATAAACTCAATTTAAGTGACTGCTTATCAGCTGTGCTACAGCCGTGCTTCAATCTTGCTTTTTACTGTTGTTTTATTTTGTTTAAAATGCCAACAACCAGAAGTGAGGCAGCCCGTCAACTAGAAGATAACTTAAAATTAGCTTTATATGAATTAAAACAGTGTAAGGTAACCAATGAGCAGTTGCTTACTGAAAGGGATGAAAGTGAGACGGAGGTGTTGCTTATTGTTAATAAGAACTTAAAATTAAAAAGTGAGATGGCAGAGTTGCACAACAAGTTCCTTGATGTAGGGATCGGCTTCAGCACCTGGTAGATGGCTTCGACCGGAGTGGCAGTGCGTTCGAAGATGCCCTGAGGCGTATTGCTGTCCTGGAGAAGGAGCTTCGCGACGCACGTAACGAAATTTCTGCACTACAAACTGCAAACGATAGCCTCAGGTCGGGGCAGACCCAGTCACTCTTTGAGGAGCTGATCACTCCACCTGTAGATTCTGTCATCTCACCCATAGATCAAAATTCAACTGTGACAATTGATCTCACGTGTGATAGTCCTAATAGATCGCAATCAGTAACCACTATGAGCTGTAGTAAAAATAAATTAAAGAATTATGTTAAATTGAATAATTATATAAAAAAAACACAAAAACTAGCTAATAGAAATAAAATATTTTGTAAAAATGTAAATTGTAGCAAGGAACGTGTCGAATTAATTAACGCAATCGATGATTGTAGATTATGTTTGGAAAAAACTACAGAAAAGTACGAATGTGATACACGGCGACTCCAGTCAGATATGCATATTTTAAACTCATCATTACAAAGTATTACACGTAAATATGAGTCAGCACAATACGAAATTAAGAGACATGTGTCGGCTATGAATAGTTTGTTGGAGACGTGTAAGTATAATTATGACACTTTCATATCTTTGACCGACAATCACATCTGTGATTGTAAACAAGCTCCAGCGGACTGTCCCGTGCCGACCGTGTGTCCCGCCGTGCAGCCGGCCGAACAGCTGATACTGACCGAGGCGCCGCCGTCAGTCGACTTGAGTACTAATAGTGTTATCAATAACGCCTCCTTCTCTCGGACAAAGGATAGGTATATAATGTACAGCGATGAACTTGGAAAAAATATGGGTTTACAACTTAGTCAGCGCGTGGGCCAGGCAATATTAAATAACTGTATGCCTGGCGCCACATATTCACAAATATTAAACAAAGTGTTGTCATCGCAGTTTTTAGAACCAACCACCCTAGTTATTTTAATTGGTAGAAGGGAAAATGTATCTAAAAAACTAATTACTAAATACTTTTCCAAATTAAATTCTTTACAAAATGTAGATAGAATAATCTTGTTTGCGTTTCCCTTCAGCCAATCTTTGTCACAACATGAAAATCATATAAGACATGATTATAATACATTTATACACACATTGACATGTCGTCATACTGAAAAATTTCATTTCATAGACACCAATATTTGTATTGGAAAATATTTTTATTTGACTAAGGATAGGTATTACCTATCTAGGTTTTATACAAAACAGATAGCACAGTCACTATCTTATTTTATTTTGAACTCAGTCAAGTTTTTGACTAATGAAACGCCTGCTTCTATTGAGCAGTGTAATAATAATGACATGTACTCCTTGGAATCTGTTCCAAGCTCTTTAAATTAACCCATAGGACAACAGAGAGTAACTCTGGCAGTAATATTAATATTTGTATAAATATACCTTCATCTTGCCCATTAAATCAAGTTACTAGTAATGAAAAATGTAAAAGTAAGAATATTTTAAACGTGGTTCATCAAAATATACAGGGCATGTTAAGTAAAGAACTGGAAATTGAGTTATTCATGAACTGTAATAATATTGATATTTTATGTATAACAGAGCACTTTTTAAAGAGTTATCAGTTCATGTTCAACTTTAATAACCACCACGTTGCTAGTTCGTTCAACAGAAAAACAGCTGATCGCGGTGGCTCCTTAATACTTGTAAATAATAGTTTTAAATATAAGGAACGAGTTGACATAGTGAGCCTGTCTGTTGAGCGTACCATGGAAATAGCCTGTATTGAACTTGAACAACTTATTGTAATGAGCGTATACAGACCACCAGATTCATCCTTTGATTTATTCGAAAAGAAAATGGATGAAGTGTTGATTAAAATCAGCGATAAAAACATTTTTTTTATAATTTGTGGTGATTTTAATGTTTGTACTAGATTAAAATCTTTATTTTTATGTCACAACATGAACTATCTGTTTTTGGAGCCTACTAGAATTACTGCAACATCTGCTATCTGCATTGACAATATATTTACTAACATTACGCCCATTTTCAAATCGGTCATCAATAAATTAACCTCTGATCACTCTGCTCAGATAGGTATATTCAATATTACAATAAAAAAGGACCAAAAAGAGGATATTACATGTGTGCCCGTTAGTGACACTCGGCTTGAACACTACAGGAATAATATTTTAGATAAACTATGGGAAATACCATACAGTGACGATCCAAATTTGTTGTACAACTCAGTATTTAACCTTGTCAAAAATGAATATGATACGGTATTTAAATCAAAAACTATAAAAGTTAATAATAAAGCTTTGTTTAGTGATTAGGCGACAGTTGGAATTCATAGGAGCAGACGAAGATTATATGAACTCTATGAAGAGAAATCATATAACAAAAATACGGCCTTTCTAGATTATGTTCGTAGTTATTCAAAAAGGTTTAAACGCGTTTGTGCCGTAGCTAAATCTAATTTCATTAAAAACAAAATTGAATCTAGTAGCAATGTAATGAAAACGACTTGGCAAATTATAAACAGAGAGACTGGAAAAGCCAAAGCTACACATAATAACTTCAAGCTTAAGATAGATAATCAATTGCTAAGTACAGACCTAGAAGTAGCAAAAGCTTTCGAAAATTTCTTTACAAACATTCCAGTTTCAACAACCAAGTCTTTAAATTCATCTCCCGCTGCTGCTGAATCTATACTTAAACAAAACATTGAGGAATGTAAAACAGATTTTAAATTTAGGCACGTAAATAATGAAGACATTTTAAAAGCGTTTAAATCCCTGGAAATAAAAAGACAGCTGACGCCCATGGTCTATCAGTAAAAAATATTAGTTCCATTTTAGATTGTATTGCACCTCACCTTTGTTGTATATTTAATCAATGTATAGATAATGGTGTGTTTCCTGACTTGATGAAACTAAGTAAAGTTATACCTTTATTCAAAGCTGGTAGTACATCAGACCCCACCAATTTTAGACCCATATCGATACTACCAACGCTTAGCAAAATATTTGAAAAACTCATACTTAATCAATTGCAAAGTCATTTTTATCTCAATAATTTAATTCATATTGCTCAGTTTGGTTTCACAAAGGGTCGTTCAACAGCCGATGCTGGTGTTGAACTAATCGACAATATTTTTGATGCCTGGGAAGACGCAATGGATGCAATAGGTATCTTCTGCGATCTATCCAAGGCTTTTGATTGCGTCCATCATGACACTCTTGTCAGGAAGTTACGCCATTATGGTGTAAAAGATCAGGCCCTTGGCCTTCTGGAGTCATATCTAACAGATAGGGTTCAGATGGTCGATGTTAATGGGAAAAGATCACCTGGGTCTTCAATAAGTATGGGCGTACCGCAAGGTTCAATTCTTGGTCCTTTCTTGTTTTTAGTATATATTAATGATTTACCTTACCTTTCTAAAGCAAAACATGGGTTAGTATTGTTTGCCGATGATACTTCTTTGATATTTAAAGTTAAAAGACAGCAATCAAATTATGACGAGGTAAACAATGCTATCTCTAGTATAGTGAACTGGTTTACTGTTAACAATTTATTATTTAATGAAAAGAAAACTAAATGTATTAAATTCGTGTTACCCAATGTGAACCCGGTAACTACAGACATATTTATAAAAGGACAGAGATTGGACCTTGTGCAGTCGACTGTCTTTTTGGGCATTACTTTAGACGCCAAACTACAATGGGATCCTCATATAAATAAATTGTCGAACAGACTGAGTTCAGCAGCGTTCGCAGTTAAAAAAATTAGAGCTCTTACCGACGTAGACACCGCTAGACTAGTCTACTTTAGTTACTTTCATAGTCTAATGACCTATGGTATTTTATTGTGGGGTCACGCTGCGAATGATAATATTATATTTATTCTGCAGAAACGGGCTGTTCGTGCAATTTATAGATTAGGGCCTAGAGTGTCACTGAGGGAAAAGTTTAATGAAATCAATATTCTGACATTTGTGTCTCAATATATCTATGACAATCTTGTGTATGTAAAGAGAAATATAACTAATTTTCAGAAGTACAGTGATATACACAATTTTAATACTAGAAATAAAGACAAGTTGGTTGCTTATGTAAGCCGACTACATAAAATTAGTAATTTTTTTAAAGGCAATTGTATACGCTATTACAATAAGGTCCCTACTGATATTAAAAACTTACCTTTAGACAAGTTTAAAATAATAATAAAACAGAAATTGTATAAAAAAGGTTACTACAGGATATCTGATTACTTAGAGGACAGATGTCCATGGGAATAGATTGTTTGAGTAACAGGCTGTTTCGATATATAATTAGCATTCATTTTGTAATTTGACAATATTTTATTTAAAAAAGGAAACGCAAAAGATGCGACGACTGTGGAGTTTCTTCGGTGAGCTCTTCTCCACAGATTCCGCCATTGGGTTAGTGAACTCACCCAAAAAAATGTAATGACGGATCTAAGTGATGTAATAACATCCTATGGAAATAAATGATTTTTGATTTGATTTGATTTTGATTTGATTTGATTTGATTAGACCTCTGACGACCTCTGTGGCGTAGCGGTTGTGGCTCTGCCTACCATGCCCATGGACCAGAGGTCCCGGGTTCGATCCCCGGCCGGGGTAGAAAAAAAACAGGTTCCCACGACACAGGGTATCCTAGTGAGGGGCCAGAAGGAATGTGTGTGCCTGTATGTAAATGTTTACTGTTCCTACTTATGTTACGCTGTTACATGTGGTTATATACTATGTAGCGTGTAGCGTCGTCTATGTGTGTGTGCGTGTGTGTAATATGAGACCGGAGATGCCTGACAGACGTCTAGTTGGCTTGGTGGATTATCTACGATTGTTATGTTTATATGTGTTAACACAGTAGTAACGCATTCAACCAAGTTTGGGAAGGTCACATATCTTTAACAGTATTACTTTTCCCAAATAAGTAGAGAGGAGGACGAATCGCTGCGGAATCGATAATTGTGTTGAACCCGGCCCTTTGACGGCAGCCGATTCGATTCCGAGCTAGTGATGGGACGCTTGTCGATAACTCTGAGAATATCGATATGTTATTCCGGTTCACACCAGTCACCGGATTAGTAAGACTAAGAAGAGATGCAACCCGCGGAGTTCTCCAAAGTAGTTTATCAGTGACTTATGACTTTTGAAGTAACACTTATATATGCACGCTTGACTTGGGGAGTAAGCTGGCAAATGCGTGACGAGAGCGTTACGAAAAGTGTGATCGGGCGAGGCGAACGAGAGGTGCGCGCGCACATTTTCTTTCTCTCTTCCTCTCATAGCCAGACACAGTGCAGGAGATGTATTTTTGAAGCATTAGAGCTAAATAAGTTTTACTTCAGTTGTGTGGTCTAAAGCACACTCTTTTTTTTTAGTGTTCCATGACCTAAGGGTGTTATCACTAAGCCTCTGCTGCCCGTCCGTCTGCCCGCAAGCGGGCTACGTTCAAACGATGATGGAAAACATCGTTAGAAAACTTCATACTTCCATAGCTGCAAAGATAAGCTGTCGCCTGTCACGCATATGGACCGGACCACACGATGAGGTGCGGCGCCGCTGCGGCGTGAGAATTGTATGCGCGTAACCACCCCCCTTCCCCGCTCCGCATTGTTGTGTTGTTTTCGAAGGCCTCGTGTGGCGCGAAAGTAATGGAGTATTAAATAAATAACTTAAAGTGCACTGTTGCAATACGGTACTTGACAATGTAATAATAATAATAATAATACCTTGGACACTATTTACACACATTGATCTAGCCTCAAACTAGGATTCCCTGTATCTTGGGTACTAGACAACGATACACATATGTACTTATATAGATAAATATTATACTTAGCTAGATAAACAACCATGACTAGGGTACAAACATCCATCCATCCAACATCCATTATCAGAATTGTATATTTCCCGCAGTTGAATTTTATAAACTATTTTTTTTGGTAAAAAGACAGTATTTGACTATGAATTCACATGCAAGTATTTCATAGAACTCGTTAACAAAAATACCGTTTTGAAAGCTCCAAAAAGTATCTAATTTGACTAGCAGTCAAATACCGTATTCTGCCGGCGTTTATATCGATATCGATTGAAAAAAAAAAATGCCATCCCTATTGAGAGTTACCTTCGTAAATGATATCACGTGGCCCCTTTTAGCACTCATCTTTACTTCAGTCGAGTGATCGCTTCATATACCGACTCACTGCAGGCCAAGGAAAGTGGAACACACCCTCGCAGCGTGTTTCCGTAATATACAAGGCCATTACCCAGATGTCTCTAAATTATCGCGTATACTTTGGAACGCAATATTTTCACTTACGTCTTCCGAACTATACATCAGCATTACGCCGCAATCGTGTATACTTCGGAATGGTCTACGCCAATTTTATGGTTCCGTTATATACTGCGCTATTGCCCAATGTAAATACTCGTGTTATTAAATAAATATTTTATGTGTATTTAATTTTATCTATCAGCGATTAATATCAGAGTTTAAAGGAAATATTATACTGCACATCAAAAATACTGATTTTCACAGCAAATATCAGGGAAAACACTGCGGTAGCTTAAGCGAGGGGTAAAGGGGACGAGCGAAGCGAAGCCCCTTTATCTTTCGTGTTAGGTTGAACATGTAAGAACCACAAAA
This sequence comes from Argyresthia goedartella, assembly GCA_949825045.1. Classification (NCBI taxonomy): domain Eukaryota; kingdom Metazoa; phylum Arthropoda; class Insecta; order Lepidoptera; family Argyresthiidae; genus Argyresthia; species Argyresthia goedartella. The sequence goes on along the minus strand of OX463811.1, from coordinate 834,326 downwards.
AATACGTAATACAAACTTAAGGGCAAGTAAAATATTTCAAGTAAAAACTATTGAACCTTTTTTGCTGTGCAAATCAGTATAATTGATGTGCTATTAATTAATAATACCTTTGATAGCGTGCGTAAGAGACACTGTATAGTTTGGAACTAAACTTTTATACGCATTCATTACAAACTATACACGAGTAGTTCCCAAAATTCTTGTATATTTTGTAGTTGCAGATGTGAGTATCAGCATTCCGAAATATACACGAGCAGTACGCTATGGGAGCGTATGGCCTTGTATACAACGGAAATACGCAGCCTCGGACACACACGGTTAGATTTCTTAAATTTGCAAAATCGCCAGCGCCATTTTGAAATATCCGCTTTAACAATTTTCCCTATTTATTTAGCAGCGAAGTAGTCACCGATTCCGCCACGAAAAATAACACTGGATTCTTTAAAAAATGTGTTGGCGGGAACTGTAGGTTCGGTTAGACTTATGGTTGGCATTAACCGTGTTACTACAAAAAAATATTAGACGTAGTTTAACCTCAAAACAAACGTCAAATCTCTTTAGACAAGTGTTGAACAGGAGTTTTACTTTTTTGTGGTAAGACCCTTATGGTTTTGTGATATGATGGAGGTATTTCAGCAAAAAGGAGTAACTAAACTCCCAAGCCAAAATGGGATACTTTTGGGCAGGTTTTTTTTTTAAATCCGATAGATGGAGTCAAAGATATTCCTATCTTTTTTTTCTTTGGCGCATGATGAATGCGGTAAATATGGGAGAGGATAATTTATCGAACAAAAATTATTGGTAATATCTTTACATATAGATAAAATTTAGAGTATTGTTTGACTGATTTCATTCCTTGAGTAATTTTAACCCACTCTCAAGTATTAATGCCCTCCATTATGTATCAGTCACATAAAACTACTATAATTATAGGTGTTTACTGCAAGGAAAGTAGGTGAAAAGTAAAAGTAGTGAAAGAAAGTAGTTGAATTGTTTCAAATTTCTCAGTGAAAATTTGCTCTGTTTACTTTCCCGCCTTTTATTTTTTTTATTTTATTTATTTATGGCCAGTATTTTATTTAAGTCTAGCATACTCACACATCACTTCAGACGCAAACTGCGTAACTCCATGCGGCCGTCAGGTTGGCCAACCGAACGCATTGTAAAAAAAGGATTTTACTTTTAGTAACATGACATGTGGTACCTCTTTGGTTACGCGATTTAAAAAAAAAACGGTGCAGAAAAGGATTTTCATGCATTTTCGCAACAAAGGGCCGCTTTGTGCTGAATATGTAGTGTGGTTCTGATAGACTTGCAACTAGTCGGAAGAAAATAATATTATTTCCTTGTACATTGGTAATGTCACTCGTGTGTGCGAGTAATGAGCGATTTTTAGACACTGTAAGTACATCATAGGAAAACTACATTTAATAGTAGTTTATGGGACTGATACATAATGTCTAATTAATTATGTAAATCACTACACATACTAGTTTATCTACACACATATCATAAGCTCTCTTTGATGTGTTCAGGAACAGCATGTTCGACCGGCATTGTGGCATTGATCATTGCTCTGCACTTGTTTAGCTTGTTCAGTAGTACCAATTTTACAGGCAAACTAGGAGCGGTATTTCGGCGTTCGAAATTTGAATGTCATAATACGATAAGAAGTGAGTTTTTACCAAGTAGTATATCGTTATGCTGGTCTATGGTTTATGATACGTGTGTAGATAATAGGAGTTTATGTGACTGCTACATAATGGAGGGCATTAAAGGAGTTTTAATGCCTAATTATGTACAGTTACATACACTAGTTTATCTACATATATAAGCTCTCTTTGATGTGTCCAGGAACCACATGTTCGATCGGCATGGTGGCATTGATAATTCCTTTGCACTTGTTTAGCTTTTTCAGTAGTATCAACTTCACAAACAAAGTAGGGGCGGCACCCAGGCGGGCGACGGCGTTAGAAATTTGAATATCATAATGTATAGAAAAATTACACACTATGGTCATAATGTGTAATTTTTCAGATAAGACATGAGTTTTTACCAAGTAGTTTAACATTATGCTGATCGTAAAGTACGGTTTTTGTACGCAATGCCATTCGGCTTTTTGCGTTTTAGACATTACACAGCTTAGACAACCAGAGATTTAATCATTTAGCTATTCAGTAATTTTGTTTAAGATGATTTAAATATTAGGCAATATAGTATTATTGACATTTGTAGTGTTATGCTACTTACATGCCATTTTCCAGTCTGCTTTGATGGTCTGCATTTATCTCACAGCTGGATATTTCGTATAACCTTTATTTTCATAGGATCCTGTAACGTTTTAAACCATAAGAACACAATAACAAATCATTTTCACTTCGTTTTTTCACACTATCAGCACTATTAAATCGATTTCGAAGGGGTTTACCTTTGGTGACCTTGTATTTGGCTTTCTCCGAAACTCTGCAATCTCGGGCTTCGTGCGCGCTGGGGCTCTACCTTTTTATATATCGATAATGTCCCAATTTTCATTGTTATCTTGTTGTTTTCTCTATTACGAGCCTGAAATCAAAATCTGACATATTTTGATATCGTTGTTTATCTGGTTGTCATGGCAATGTCCATTCAAACTCATTAGCGGTCCGATATGTTTACTTCAATACTTTTACAAAAATACTTTTTCCCTCTTGGCCATTCACAAAAATTGCATTTAATTTAAATTATTTTTAGAACTCTCCAAAAAGGGTATAAGAGCGGAACATTGCTGAAATCAGAAAAAAAGTCTCGCTTCGGTTCTTGAAGAGGAAGCATCACCTAAAGGCCTTATCCCGGGGCCGCACTGCCTCGGGATCCTGCGAGCCTCTGCTGAGTCGCCTACTGTTTGCTGCTGCTGCCTTACTGCCGTCTCCAACCACCTATACCCTGATGTGCTGCCGTCTCCAATCAACTATACCCTGACGTGCTGCCGTCTCCAACCACCTATACCCTGACGTGCTGCTGCCTTCAAGCCACCTCCTACACCACCTCCGGATCTCCAACTACTCGCAACTACTCCAGGCTCCGGGCACCACCGCCGCGTGCTCCCTGTTCTGCCCTCCTACTCTCCGTGTCCTTCGCTCCCCTTTCTATATCTTTTGTACCTGTATCTTTTAAAACCTGTGTCACCTCATTCATCCTCATCCTCATATCATTTTTTTTTAAATAATCATTGTAAATCAACATAATAAACTGTCATTTCTAAATTTTATTCTGGTTGTTGTTTCTTGTTAGGTTCTGGTTAGGTTCTTGTCGCTACACGATATTTTGGCGCCCAACGTAAAAGTTCTTCTTCACCCTTCTTCACCTTTTCTGCGCCTTGTCTCTTTCCTTTTGATTTGCTTTCTCTTTCGCTCTTAAATCTTTATCTATTCATCCTTTTCATATTTTCCAAATTCAAAAACAAAACTTCATCTAGTTTTTCAACTTATCTGGATTATATTTAGGCCTACATTTAACTTACATTACTTCACTTCACTTCACTTCACTTCATCACTTTAATATTTAAGATTGACACTGGTGATTCTCTTCCGATCAAACAAAGATGTTACAGACTGTCTCCTGAAAAACAAAAGGCTTTAATTAATGAAGTTGACAAGATGCTGGGATGGAACGTCATTGAACAATGCGAAAGTCCTTGGTTATCTCCAGTCCTCATCACTCCAAAGAAGAATGGTGAATGGCGTTTCTGCGTAGATAGCAGGAAGCTTAACTCAGTTACACGTCGTGATGCTTATAGTCTGCCTCTAATAAGCGAAATTTTGGACAACCTGAGAAATGCCAAATACTTATCAAGCATCGACATTGCGAAAGCATTTTGGGAGATTCCCTTGAATCCTGCTGATAGAGATAAGACAGCATTTTATGTTCCTGGAAGAGGTATGTTCAGATTCAAAGTAATGCCTTTTGGTCTCACTAACTCACCTGCAACTCAACAAAGATTATTAGATACGCTATTTACTCCTGAGTTTGAGAATAAGGTATTTTGCTATCAGGATGACATCGTTATTATTAGCGAGACTTTTGATGAGCACATATCGCTTCTCATGAAAGTTCATGAAAAACTTTCATATGTTAATCTGACTATTAACTTTGAAAAGAGTCAATTCTTCAGGAAAGAACTGAAATACCTTGGTTTTCTAGTGGACGAGTATGGTCTACTTGCTGATTCAGATAAAATAACAGCTATTCTAGAATATCCTGTACCTACTTGCAGAAAAGAAGTTCGAAGATTCATAGGCACCTGCAGCTGGTTTAGAAGATTAATTCCAAACTTCAGCACTATTGCCTCTCCACTCAACCAACTAACCTGTTCCGGGAAGAACGCTCCTAAATTTTTATGGAATTCCAAGGCTACAGCTGCCTTCCAGAAACTTAAAGAAGCTTTGGTAACTGCTCCTGTCCTTGCTTGCCCTAACTTCGAACTACCCTTCTCTGTACATTGTGATGCATCAAATTATGGCATAGGAGCAATGCTTACTCAACATCAAGATGACAAAGAAGTCGTGATTGCTTACATGAGTAAAGCACTAAACAAAAATCAACAAAACTACTCAACTACTGAAAGAGAAACATTGGCTGTAATAACTGCGCTAGAACATTGGCGATGTTACCTAGACAATGGTAAATAATTTACAATATATACTGACCACGCTGCATTTAAATGGTTTCAGAACTTATCGAATCCATCTGGAAGACTTGCTCGCTGGACTCTACGCTTATCATGCTTTAATTTTGTCCTGAAACATAAAAAAGGAAAGGTTAACGTTGTTCCTGATTTATCATCAAGACATAAGAATAAAGAACGTCCTGTTACACGAGAAACTTCACCTCAAGGCGTACATCCTATTACGATTGAAGAACCACCTGATCGTGAACTTGAGCACTACAACAAGATTTTTCTCGGATGCTCCAACAACCCAGACGCATATCCCAACTACACTATCAGGGATAACAAACTTTACCGCTGCATCCATTCTCCCGAGCACCTAAACGATGACTTTATTTGGAAAGAAGTTCCACTGCCGCAAGATAGACATGAACTTATTGAAGTTAGCCATGGTTCCCCTTCAGAACTCCACCTTGGTATCTTCAAGACATTCAAGAAAATATCTTTAAAATACTATTGGCCTGGTATGTTTAAGGACATTGCCAATTTAATCTCGACTTGTGAAACCTGCTTAACCTACAAACACCCTAATTATTCTCCCTATGGTCTTATGGGTAAACCTAAACTTTGCTCCAGACCTTTTCAAACTATATCCTTAGATCTTATGGGTCCATTGCCTATGACCCGGAGAAGAAATCAGTATATTCTGGTAATTAACTGCAATTTTACTAAATATACTATGATATTTACCCTTTAACGTGCTACTTCAGCTAATATCATTAATGTCTTAGAAAATTCAGTATTTCTAGTTCATGGCATCCCCCAAACTATTATAATGGACAACGCTGTTCAATATCAGTCGCGAGAATTCCACTCATTCTTAAATTCTTATAACGTTCCTTGTATTTTTCACACAGCTTTATATTGTCCTCAGGTTAATCCTACAGAGAAATTTAATAGTACGATTATTACAGCTCTAGCATCCCTAGTAGGAGACGATCATAGATCCTGGGACAACCATCTTACTAAGATTCAGTTCGCAAGGAACAGCGCTACAAACGTTGCTACTGGCTTTACTCCAAACTTTTTAGTCTTTGGTAGGGAAACAATACCTTGTGGTTCCTTCCATACTCCAACTCAGAATCTCGAGGAATTGATATTTATGCCTCGTGATATTTACGCGTCTAATGCTGGTCTCCTCTCATCTATCTTTCACAGAGTTCAAACTAAACTTCACATAGCTCACGCTAAAAATAGCGCTCGCTATGATCTTCGCCGGTCTTTTAAAGAATTTAATGTGGGAGATACTGTTTGGCGTAAAAACCATGTTTTAAGCAATGCTGGCGCATACTTTAATGCTAAATTTGCCCCTAAATTCATTAAGTGTAAAATAATAACCAAACTTTCACATACATATACTTTCGTATACATTCTCGAAGACCCTAACGGAGTTAGAGGCAAGTGGCACATTAAAGATATAAAATCTAAAATTTTCTTAACTTCTATTAACGGTTAATTTGTATATATGTATAAATATCACCATCATTTTCACCTTATTATTTTTATTTCTTCCTTTAATCCAGTGTTCTTCAACACATTTTACTTTAGGACCTCGAATCTTCGTTGGTTAGTCTTCACCTTTTTTTTTATCTTTATTTCAGACACATCTCGTTGGCGATGTTGCTGATCTCTGGCTTCGAGCCCTACCGCTTTGGCCGTTCTTAATCTTTTCTTAAGTCAAAGCGACTAAAGCTACCTTAGGATTAATTTGTTTCTCTTTACTTCCACTTATTTTTTTTCCACGCAGGAGCGGATGACAACTCCTTAAGTAAGCCTGAATGTCCTTTCGAAAACACACTTTTAGAGTGGTAGTCATTGAATGTGATTTCCACCCTTACCTGAATGAAGATGATGAATGTAAGAGATGGTATATCTGATTTTGCCTGGTGATGTCTATTTCTGGAAAGCTGTGTTTTTATGGTTTATTTTAAAATGTACATATCAAAATTTTTGCTGAGTCAAAAATTTTTTCCAGGGTCGGGGGGAAAATGTAGTGTTATGCTACTTACATGCCATTTTCCAGTCTGATTTGATGGTCTGCATTTATCTTACAGCTGGATATTTCGTATCACCTTTATTTTCATAGGACCCTGTAACGTTTTAAACCTTAAGAACACAATAACAAATCATTTTCACTTCGTATTTTCACACTATCAGCACTTTTAAATCGATGTCGAAGGGGTTTACCTTTGGTGACCTTGTATTTGGCTTTCTCCGAAACTCTGCAATCTCGGGCTTCGTGCGCGCTGGGGCGCTACCTTTTTATACATCGATAATGTCCCAATTTTCATTGTTATCTTGTTGTTTTCTCTATTACGAGCCTGAAATCAAAATCTGACTGTTCAGGCTTCTCAGCACCTAATGACCTCGTAGGGGCCCATCAGCTACGAGGTAGCGTAACGATCAGTTGCCAAGAAGCGTGAACGTCGGCGATTCACCGAGCTGAAGTTAATTGGGGTCGATCTAACCTGGTCTGTGCTTCGGTCCCGTCAACCTCCTGTCTCTCTGCAAGGCCCGGGTGCACCCTAGGCTCTTCTTGGTAGACAGGTTCTTCAGCCAACCAGGTATGACTGGCGGGCCAGCTTCAATGAGCACAGTGTTCCAACACAGGTTATGTTACGTGGTAAAAACAATCGGGCACGAAAATGCGAACTTTATCTGGTTCGAGAAACAATAACACACTCAGCTATATGAACAATCCTGAGGGAAACCCAAATACATTCCAGATGGCCTGCGATTTAATTTCAACACCCTAATCAAAACGCGTTTACATTGCGAGGGCTTTCGTCTGTCAGTTGTCAAAAAACTGCCCGGTTGGCAGCTAACGTCAAATTCAAAATGGCCGTTCAGAAACCATCGATCGAATATCGATTTGGAATCGAACAATCACCCGCCCGGACAGGCACCCACCTGTCCCCTAATCTAGGGGCAGCCGAGACAACGTTGCTACCGCTCGTTTTAGAACCGAGCCTCCTACTAGAACCTCTGCAGACCGGGGGGTCCCGTCCTTGCCAGGGAACAAGTTAACAATGCGTCCCTGCGCCAACGTAGTGGCGGTAGGTTAGCATCCTTAACCAGAACGAGGTCACCAACACTAGGGGGGCTAGTTTTGTCAGTCCACTTAAGGCGCTGTTGTAAGATATGCAGATACTCGAGCGACCAACGCTTCCAGAAATTCTGAGTAAACTGCTGCAACATCTGATACCTTGACAACCGATACAATTTCACTCCCTCGAAGGGGTGCTCGGGCAACGCGTTAAGTGGCTGACCTATCAAGAAATGGCCTGGGGTCAGAGCCTCCAGGTCATTTGGATCCGAGCTGAGCGGACACAACGGTCGCGAATTGAGAACGGCCTCGATCTTACAAAACAATGTCGCGAGCTCCTCAAAAGTCAGCGCGGTCTGACCTACTATACGCCCCAAGTGCGTCTTAGCTGACTTAACTACGGCCTCAAAAATCCCACCCCAGTGGGGGCAAATCGGTGGGCTGAAGGTCCACTGTATACCCCGACGGGAGAGGGCCGTTCCAATATCCACTTTATTTACATTCAAAAAGTTGACTATCTCTCGTAAGTATCGTTCCGCACCGATGTAGTTAGTGCCGTTATCAGAGCGGATCAAAGTTGGAAGTCCCCTTCGAGAAACAAACCTATCCAAACAAGCAATGAAAGCCTCTGTCGAGAGATCAGCAACGAGCTCGAGATGTACCGCCTTGGTGGATAAACAAACAAACACACATAGGTACGCCTTGTATTGCCTAGCGGTACGCAATCGTGAACTCTTCACCATAAACGGTCCTGCAAAATCCGTACCAACACCTGAAAACGGTCTGACCTCATTCACACGATCAGGGGGCAAGTCCCCCATGAGAGGTTGCATCGTGGCAGCCTTAAGTCGATAACAAGGCATGCACCGAAACACGATGTTCCGTATGACACGGCGGGCAGATAAGATCCAAAACTCCCGCTGGAGCGTGGCCAACAACGCGTTACAGCCGGCATGCGCGTTTTTAATATGACGATCAGTCACCAGCAATTCAACTAACTGTCCCCCCTTGGGGAGCAGAAGTGGGTGACGAGCCGAATACGACAGATTCGCATTGCGCAATCTTCCTCCTACCCGAAGTAACCCGGTCGAATCAACAAAGGGGTTGAGACGCGCGACGGCTCCCTTCAATTTCAAATGTCCACTTCGTATAATCTCCAATTCTGCCCCAAACTTCGAGGACTGTACCAACCGGACCAAATTCAATAGCGACTCGTTTCGCTCTGCCGGAGTCAGAATAGGGTTCAACGTTCGCTGATCGCGAGGAGTACGACAATTTCGAGCGAATCTCCTAATCCAAGTGGACACGTTTATCAACTTGTCAAGTGAGCTATACCGGTCCAGCAGAAACCCGGTGTCAGGGTCCTCAGCCTTCTGGGTAACATGCACGGCCGCTCTGGGGCCATGATCCGAAGATACTACTACATGGCTGTGGGGCCAGTCCGATTCTCTCTTGGCAAACCAGGGTGGTCCCCACCACAAATGGTGTCTAACGAGTTCAGGAGCCCGACATCCCCTGGATGCACAATCAGACGGGTTCAATTCTCCTGGTACATGTCTCCAGGTCAGTGGGACCTCAGACGACACAATCTGGGAGACACGGTTCGCAACAAAAACCTCTAAGTTATGGACCGAAGCCTTCAGCCAGCACAAAACAATCTGGCTGTCCGTCCACGCGTACACCGTATCCTCCAAACCCACTGACCCCCGCAACACTGTTAGAGTGTGATTCAAAAGTTTGGTCAAAAGAGCAGCCCCGGACAGTTCCAGTTTTGGAATCGTCATCCCTGTCCGAATAGGCGCTACCTTGCTTTTTGCCAAAACCAAACGCACGTCGACCTCCCCGGTGGAGGTGACGGTTCGCAAATAAACCGCTGCCGCAAACCCTCGTTCAGAGGCATCACAAAACCCGTGAAGGGTTGCCCTGTAATCCCCAGCAGGGACCAATTTCCTCGGCAGCGATACATTATTTATGTCCGATAGCGAGGTGAACATTCGCGTCCAATCAGTCAACAAATCACCTGAGAGGTGGGTGTCCCAGGTCAACTGAGCCGCCCATAGCCTTTGCATAAAACATTTGAGAGCAAAGGTGACTGGAGAAATCCATCCATTCGGGTCGAACGTTCTCGCAATCGTTGACAGTACTGACCGCTTCGTCCAGGCCTTCGGTGTTTCTAAAACCACCCGATAGGTAAACTCATCATGGACGGGCCGGTACTGAATTCCATGCACTGACAACATTTTAGGGTTGTCAGGATTCTCAAAAACGTGCGGGTCTTGTTGAAACTCATCTGGGAGACCAGCCATCAACTCAGGGGAGTTGGACATCCACTTGCGTAGTTCATAGCCGCCTCGTTCCAGCAATTGAATTAGCTCGTCACGTCGGTCCAGAGCTTCCTCTACACTGGCTGCCCCTGTGCAGACGTAATCGACGTACAAATCTTGCTCCAGGATAGCGGCGGCTCTAGGATAGCTCACACGGTCATGCGACGCCAACTCCCGCAGGGTACGCATCGCCAAATACGGGCTAGACCGTAACCCATACGTGTTCGTGTTTAACTCATAGACCTTGACTGGCTCGGCCGTGGACTCACGCCACAGTATCAACTGATACCTTCTGTCAGCCGGATGAATTACCGTTTGCCTAAACATCATCCGACTGTCTGCGACAAATACAATCTGGTGCCTCCGAAAGCTCGTGAGAATATCCGAAATATCACGACTCAACTTGGGTCCCGAATGTAGACACTGATTCAGGGACATCCCGTTCGAGGTAGGTGCTGACCCATCAAAAACAACTCGAATCTTGCCGGTAGGGGTTCGTAGGACGGCATGGTGTGGAAGGAAACAATGATCCTTAGATCTCCAGTCCACACCCGATACCGACATGTGTCCTAACGACTCATACTCCCTCATGAAATCAACATATTTTTGTTTAAATACGGCGTCCCTTGTCATCCTACGCTCCATCGACATCAATCTCGTCTCAGCCGTCTTCCTAGATTCTCCTAGTGGCGGTCGATCGGCCCTGAAAGGCAGTCGAGTTACAAAACGACCAGAACGAAGGCGACCAGTACTATTCTGGTAAAACAACTCGCACTCTTCTTCGTCTGCGTCGACTCGACGAACGGTGGGAGGTTCCTCTATCTCCCAGAAATGTTGGATAACGTCTGACAACGCTGAGCCAATAAGTATGCCATCTGACTCGGCAGGCCTAACCATTGGCAATGCCGGACCCATGATCACGTGACCAAACTTAGTATCCACAGCAATCAACCCGTCCGGCTGAAGAACTCGCCGATCCGACAACAGAAACCTACCCAGAACGTCTGCTCCCAGTAGCAGGTCGACCGGGGCTGGAGTGTCAAAATCGGGATCCGCCAACTTGAGTCCTGATGTCAGGAATCGAACGGCCGGATTCAACTTCACCAAGGGGTGTCTGCCCATGACATGCGTCATTACTAAAGCTTGCACGGATGTTTTTGTCAAAATGTCATAACGTGGAGAGAACGTGATCACCGATTGACCAACTACATTCGTAACCGTAACATTCCCCACGCCCCGTATTGATTTATTATACCTATTTACCTTGAGGCCCAACCATTTTGCTAAATCATTCGATACAATGCAGCCCTGAGCTCCAGAATCTAATAGGGCGCGAACGTATGTTGGGTTGCCCGCCAAATCCCAAACAAGCACAGAGGCGATCGGTAACACCACCGTCTCCGGTTGGGGGGCAACAAATGGTTGGGCCGCAAATTCCTAGCGAGGACCCCCGGGGCCCCACTGTGCCTGTAACCGATCAGGTATGCAGCTATACGCCAGAGGGTCCCATTGTACAAATGGCCCACGCGCCGGTTCCATTCCCAACCTACGATTCCCCGTAAAGGGGGGTGGGCGTGAATTCAACCGTGGCCGCTCCATGAGCGGGGGGGACATCACATGTGACCGACGAGGACGAGGCGACGAGCGGGGCGACAACTGAGGCGGCGTCCGAACCGCACCCGCATAGCTCGAAGGTGTCCCATGACACCCGCCCGTTACGGCCTGCTCAACACACCCAATGTCCCGCTGGGTCGGATGCTGAGTCGCAACCGAAAACTCAGGGCCCCCCATGTAATGGTCCTGAGTGCGGCCCTGCACCCTGGTACTGCCCTGTGCACGTGGGGACGTTGGCCCCTGAGTTGCGCTCCGAGTCGCAAACGAATTCTCAGGGCCCCATGCCGTGTCACCCTGGGTACGGCCCTGTGGAGGCTGTTGGCCGGACCGGTTCATGCACAACAGATTGTTGTGGGGCCCACCACAATATCCGCACATTTGTGTGCGCGTGCAGTCCCTAGCCATGTGTGGCCCGAGGCACAGGAAACACCAGCTCCGCTGCTTGGCCATCCGGCGCCGTCCCTGAACCCTAAGTTCCCCGAACTTATTGCAATTGGCCACAGCATGGCCAATCTGCCTACAACATGGGCAGGTCTCACCATGTGGGGTCAATTCACTCACAGTCCCATACGACTGCCGGTTGGTGCGGTCCTTCCTCGTCGGAGGGCCCCTACTCGCAGCGCTCCCGGCAGCTCTCTGTGGCTCCGAAGGATGGGTGACCGTCAACCCCAAATTCTCTGCCCGTCGAGCCTCCTCTTCCAAGAATCCGACCAAGTCGGAGAAGACGGGCAGGTCCTCGGCTGACCTCCCGTGAGACTGTTCGAAACGAGTCTGCACGTCAGCGGGTAGGCGGGAAAGTACAATGTACAACAGTAGGTACGACCATTCACCAACCGGAAGTCCAAGATTCTCTAGAGCCTTGGTGACGGACAACAATGGGTTCATAACCTCCGTCTGTATGGCCCCGACCTTGTTCACAACCGGGATAATAAACAAACGGTTCAGTTGGGCATCGGCCAACCTCCGTTTGTTATGGTAACGTCTGACCAACAATTGCCTGGCCGTTTCATAGTTACCCTCCGTAACTGTCAAATGAGCGACCAGCTCCCTAGGCTCACCCCTCAATGCTGCCACCAGCTGAGTCATCTTGACAGACTTGGTAATGTCCGATCGCATGTGCACCAAACTGTCGAACAGATTGATGAAGCTCATCCATTCACCGGACACGCCGTCAAAAGTAGGCATAGTTATGGCAGGTAACCTGGACCCCGATCCCTGAAGCGGCAGAGGTGCTTCAATGTCACCACCATGGCTGGACTCGCGCTGTCTACGTATGTCCGCAGCCTTCTGCGTGATAGCAGCTGCCATCTCCATACATTGGTCGACATCCCCTATCAACCGTGACAGCCTGTCAGGTGCGCAACCATCGACTGATTCCGCCTGCGCGGACAATTCGAGCACCCTATTGTAACGTTCCTTAACGTCCATAGACCGCTCCAATACCACATCATGCCTATCTAAACGGTCTATCAGACCGTGTGCGGAGGAAAACCATCTGAGTTCCTTAGAAACACCCTTCTGGATTTCAGATAACGACATGATCGGAACGATACTTACTCACAATTTGCAGTAACTCAATTTTATTGGACCCTCCAGTCTACAACCCAAACGAGGGAACCCTAAACCACAACTTAAACAATGTTGTTTTCCTTAAACAATAGGAACCGAGTTTTATATCTATATAAATTCTGTAAATACAATTTAGTTTCCCTTTATCATTATAACACACACAGATAGTCAATATTAGTTCAAGTTATAAATTGCTATAAACTGAAAACAATGTAATAGCCTGCTATCAATAGATGTAACTACCTATGTTAACCAAAACATTCATTCAATAGCATTACTAGACCACTAATAGATTAACTAACTGGTACTTCAATGCAATTTTCAATTCAATATCTGTCTATCTACTACCAGCAATAGACCTATAGCTTACAATACTACCAATCTATGTGGATATAGGAACAACAACCTAGTTACCTAATAACCGCCTATACCTACAGATTGATAGTCCCAAATCGTGCCTTCCTGGAGCCCTTGACGGCTGCAAATCTCAGGAAGCCACGCTCTAGCTACCAAAATCTTCAGGCTTCTCAGCACCTAATGACCTCGTAGGGGCCCATCAGCTACGAGGTAGCGTAACGATCAGTTGCCAAGAAGCGTGAACGTCGGCGATTCACCGAGCTGAAGTTAATTGGGGTCGATCTAACCTGGTCTGTGCTTCGGTCCCGTCAACCTCCTGTCTCTCTGCAAGGCCCGGGTGCACCCTAGGCTCTTCTTGGTAGACAGGTTCTTCAGCCAACCAGGTATGACTGGCGGGCCAGCTTCAATGAGCACAGTGTTCCAACACAGGTTATGTTACGTGGTAAAAACAATCGGGCACGAAAATGCGAACTTTATCTGGTTCGAGAAACAATAACACACTCAGCTATATGAACAATCCTGAGGGAAACCCGAATACATTCCAGATGGCCTGCGATTTAATTTCAACACCCTAATCAAAACGCGTTTACATTGCGAGGGCTTTCGTCTGTCAGTTGTCAAAAAACTGCCCGGTTGGCAGCTAACGTCAAATTCAAAATGGCCGTTCAGAAACCATCGATCGAATATCGATTTGGAATCGAACACTGACATATTTTGATATCGTTGTTTATCTGGTTGTCATGGCAATGTCCATTCAAACTCATTAGCGGTCCGATATGTTTACTTCAATATTTTTACAAAAATACTTTTTCCCTCTTGGCCATTCACAAAAATTGCTTTTAATTTAAATAATTTTTAGAACTCTCCAAAAAGGGTATAAGAGCGGAACATTGCTGAAATCAGAAAAAAAGTCTCGCTTCAGCTCTAGAAGAGGAAGCATCACCTAAAGGCCTTATCCCGGGGCCGCACTGCCCCGGGATCCTGCGAGCCTCTGCTGAGTCGCCTACTGTTTGCTGCTGCTGCCTTACTGCCGTCTCCAACCACCTATACCCTGACGTGCTGCCGTCTCCAATCAACTATACCCTGACGTGCTGCCGTCTCCAACCACCTATACCCTGACGTGCTGCCGCCTCCAACCATCTATACCCTGACGTGCTGCTGCCTTCAAGCCACCTCCTACACCACCTCCGGATCTCCAACTACTCGCAACTACTCCAGGCTCCGGGCACCACCGCCGCGTGCTCCCTGTTCTGCCCTCCTACTCTCCGTGTCCTTCGCTCCCCTTTCTATATCTTTTGTACCTGTATCTTTTAAAACCTGTCACCTCATTCATCCTCATCCTCATATCATTTTTTTTTCAAATAATCATTGTAAATCAACATAATAAACTGTCATTTCTAAATTTTATTCTGGTTGTTGTTTCCTGTTAGGTTCTGGTTAGGTTCTTGTCGCTACACGACACATTTGCTTAGACAGTGGTTCTAGGCAGTTTGCTAATTTGGCGTTTTGCTTTTTAAAAGACCTGGTCATGGGGTTCAAAATTCTGCCCCCCACAAGTAGGAATATCCTGGGGGGGGGGGGGGGGGGGCGGGATGTTAGAGTTGTGTGATACTCGCCCCCCACAAGTAGGAATATCCTGGGGGGGGGGGATGTTAGAGTTGTGTGATACTCGCCCCCCACAAGTAGGAATATCCTGGGGGGGGGGGCGGGGGGGGGGGGATGTTAGAGTTGTGTGATACTCGCCCCCCACAAGTAGGAATATCCTAGGGGGCGGGATGTTAGAGTTGTGTGATACTCGCCCCCCACAAGTAGGAATATCCTGGGGGGGGGGGGGGGGGGATGTTAGAGTTGTGTGATACTCGCCCCCCACAAGTAGGAATATCCTGCGGGGGGGGGGGCAGGATGTTAGAGTTGTGTGATACTCAAAAACGGCGTAGTTGCATGTCAGGTAGGTATAGGGGAGACGTCTAAATGGCTGATGAGGGCTTGAGCGACAGGGCCATATTAAGGGATTAAATATGGCCAGAAATGCAAATTTAGCTTCAATTCTAGGCTAAACTAGACACCATAAAAATGTAGGATAAATATATGTTATAAAAGGTCTATTAGAGAAAAGAATGGACTTTTAAAATTACCGGATATGTGTTATATTTAATACTAAAAAATATTTTTCGCAACACTTTATTATTCAACTAAATGAACAAGCGCTCGGAGACGAAATCAGTTTCCTATATGAAATTTACACGCAAAAATAGGTAAAAAAAATTATTTTTTTTAGTTGTTTTATTTTATTTTTAATGTTTTTATTTTATTTTTATTATTACAGGAGTTTAGTAATATTTTCTATAATTTTCTTGGTCTCGGAGCTCGGGCTGCCCCGCGGGGCTCTGCGCGGGAGCATGCATCAGTCTGCTTCTACGCGATGCGACGGGTATTTGTTTTCTTTGTCTAATTCTCAATGCCGTCGCCGTGTGGTCTGCGGAGTGTGTTCTCGCGCGGAGCGCGAGAACCACTACGGTTGCGGGGTCGAGGACTTATGGTTGCCTCATGCCCGCGGCGTCAACTCGGGGGGTAACGTCCCCCCCGGTCTTGGGTGGCCCCTACTTGTCAGGGGCCTCGCGTGGTCTTCGTTGTGCTGTGCTTTCGCCGTCTATTGGCATACACTGGCGACAACGGTGCGGGAGCTTCTTCTTCTTCACTGTGCCGTGCTTTCGCCCTCTTCTGCGGGCTTACACTGGCGACAGTGGGATGAGCAGCAACTCTCTTGGGAGTGGTCTGCCTTCAGGCGGACGTGCGTGATGCGGAGCAATGTCGTGGAGATGTGCGTGGCGGCTGTTGTCGGCGCAGTCGTACATGCGCCGTGCCAGCCGCGCGATGAATTTCTCCACGGTGGGCATCCGGGTATCCCTCATGATGGTGGTGTTGCGCACGTACCGCCCGGCTCCTGTGATCACCCGCAGGGAGATGTTCTGGAACCGCTGCAGCCGTGCCTTCTGGGTCTTCGACAGCAGGGCGTACCATGCTGGAGCCGCGTAGGTGAGCCGCGAGCGCACATAGGCCTTGTACACCCGCAGCTTGGCTCTCAGAGGCAGGCTGGACGACAGGACAGGCCGGAGCATTGCCCGCGCGGCTTTGGCCCGGTTGATGCAGTGTTGCACCATCGGGACCATGCGCAGCGAGCAGTCGATGTTGCAACCGAGGTATTTCACCGTCGATTGCCACTCGATGTCCCGGCCCCTCAGCTGTAGCGAGGTCGGACGGCGGGAACGGGTGGTCAACAGGGCTGTTGTCTTCCCGACGTTCACCGCGGTCCGCCACTTGTCCAGCCAGGGCGGCAGCAGGTCCAGGAGTCGCTGCATCTTCCTGCAGGCGAGTTCGATTTTGAGTCCGCGTAGAGGGCGAGCACAACGTCTTCCACCCCCTCCTCGAGATGGCCCTCGAGTGTGGGGATGTCGTTGGTGTAGAGCGCGTAGAGCACCGGCGAAAGGCAGCTGCCTTGCGGGACTCCTGCGCTGATAGCCTTCGTCTGGGAGTGTGCATTCTCGACCGAGACGAAGAACCGCCGGTCTTCCAGGAAGGAGGCCACGATCAGCCCGATCATTGGGGGCACACCTGCGTCCAGGAGCTTGAAGAGGAGCCCCTCGTGCCACACTCGGTCAAAGGCCTTCTCGATGTCAAGAAAGACCCCGACGGTCTATCGGCCCCTGTTCAGCTCCGACGCCAGGTAAGTAAGTAAAGTAAGTAAAAAATGTATTTATTGCACAAAAAATACACGAGCAGATATCTTAAAACAAATAAAATCTGTGCATAATCTGAACTTAAATCTACAAAATTACCAGGGGTCCTTGCACTAGGCTATGCCTGTATCGCGAGGAACCAATTAAATTGTAAGAAGCAACAGTTAAGTATAACATAGAATAAAATAATTTAATTAGTAGTAGCAGAAGTTGAGTTCTACCACATCTATAACATTAATTATAATTACTTATATTCAAATTAAACTAATAGTATTTCTGTTTTATTATAATCTAGTGTTAGTAGGAACATTGTTAGTTTTCTTTTGGCTTCCATGAATGAGTTAGTCTTAATATCACAGAGTTTGACGAGGTTATTGTAAATGTGAGAGCTTACGTAAGGGTCGAATCTACTTGTAAAAGATGTATTTATAGTGGGAATTGGTATTCTGTAAACGCGTCTTTGTAGTAAGTGGGTGTAGGAGCTGGAGTTGATTGTAGCTTTATGAGCCGTTAGGGAGATTTTAAGTATGAAAAGTTGACGGACTGTTAAGACTTTGGCATCTTTGTACAGCTCTTTGGTTGGGTATCTGAAAGTTTTTTTCAACATTACTTTTAAAACGGATCGTTGGGCTCTTTCTGCGCTAGTTAGGACAGTCTTTGCTGCACTCCCCCATACGGTGATGCAGTATGTCAGTAGGGACTGACATAGCGCTGTGTAAACGTGATTAAGGATGTCTCTACTGGCTGCGTTGCGAAGTTTCTTCATCACTCCTATAGTCTTTCTCACCCTTTTAGACAGCCCAAATACATGCTCTTTGAAATTGAGCTTTTCGTCAACTGTAATTCCTAAATATTTGATAGTGTTAGTTCTTTCGATTGTGTTGCAAGTACAAGTTATAAGGGAATTTTTGCAAGTGTGGACCTTTAGCTTAAGTGTCAACGGAGGCTCAGATGCGGAGGTTTTTTGGAAACATAGATATTTTGTTTTATCGTTGTTTAGCGTTAGCAGGTTACTTTGAAGCCATTCTGAAATAGAAGTTAGACCATTTTCTGCAGCTTTGAAGGTGTTTTCCCAAGTCTTTCCACTGTAAAGTATTGCGGTGTCGTCGGCATAACATAGAATTTCAGCACTGTTTGAGTTAAGTTTATGGATATCATTCATGTAGATTATAAAAAGGGACGGGCCTAAAATACTTCCTTGTGGAACACCGAAGCGGACTGGAATTGTGTCGCTTTTGTATGTGCTAACTTTAACGAGTTGTTTTCTTTCAGAGAGATAACTTTTAAACCATAATAAGGGAGTCCCTCGTATCCCCATCAACTCCATCTTTCTGAGCAAGATCGGTATTGATACGGTGTCGAACGCCTTAGCAAGGTCCAGGAAGACGCCGATACAGTTAAGACCTTTATCTAGATAGTCGGCGACTAGGTTCACCAGTAGTTTGACCGCGTCTTCCGTAGATTTTTGCTGCCTGAAACCGAATTGTCTGCCGGAAAGAAGATTAAATGATTCTAGGAAGCTGACTAATCGTTTGTTGACCACTTTCTCCAAGATCTTTGACAGACTACTAAGCAGTGAGATGGGTCTGAAATTGCCAGGGATGTCTTTGGGGCCTGCTTTATGAATAGGAGTGACAGACGCTATCTTCCAGCATTCGGGGAAGTGTCCGGTACTAAGGCTTAAATTAAAGGTATGGACTAGTGGGTGAATTATTTCATGTCTGATTTGCTTTATTAGTTGGTTGTTAATACCATCAAGACCGGGAGCACTATCTGATTTTAGCTGTTTAATTATAACGTCAAGTTCTTGGGCATCAGTTGGCTGCATGAAGAAAGAGTTTGGAGCTACATTTGTCAGGGTAGTTTTCTGCGCAAGAGTATCTTCGGTATTATTTGTCTGCTGCATGATTTGATCAGCAAGTTTTTGTCCGACAGAAGAGAAGTATTCATTGCAATCATTTAAAGAATCCACAGGTTTTTTGCAGTTTGTGACAAGTTCTAGGGCGTGGTTTTTATTTGAATTTAAATTACAAATTTTCTTTATAGACTTCCAGAGCCCTTTTGGATTATTTTTGTTGGTTTCGATTTCCTGAGTTTCATAGTCTTGCTTGAGTTTTTTCAAAAGATTATCGCAAAAAGTTCTGTAACGAGTAAAAGTAAGCTTCAGAATTACGTCATTAGGGAAACGCCTCACTTTTAAGTGTAGCTTGTCTCGGTGGCGGATACATCTAACTAGGCCAGGTGTAATCCATGGCTGGATGGTGTACCTCGTCCGGCTAACTTGTTTGCACTCAGTGTGTTTCTCTACCGTCCTTGTTAGGATATCTGTGAGGAGCTCCGCTGCGGAATTGGCATCAGAATTTTCTAAGAGTGGGGTCCAGTTCGTTGATTTTAAATCTTCTGTAACGCCCTCATAGTTGATTACGGTTTTCGTCCTGATTAAATTTAATTTAGTTCTTTTGGTTTCTATACCTAAGATGACAATTTTATGGTCGGTGATATCGTTATCGCAAGCTCCGGCTAAGGTAGGTGAATTTGTCTTTACGAAAATATGGTCTAGGCATGCGTCTAATCGAGTTGGGACACTTATAGCTGTCCTTAATCCGTGCTCGGCTAAGAGACTGAGGTATTCTGAGGGGTCTATTTTGTTTTTGTTGGAGTATAAGATATTTATATTTATATCTCCCGCTAAGATTATGGATGGTCTGTGTTTAAATTTATTAAGGATATTATGTAGGTTTTGTATAAATAGATCGATGCTACTAGGGCTGCAGAAGGAAGGCGATCGATATATTCCGATAATTAACGCTTGGTTTGGAATGTCTATAGCAAGGGAGCAAGCTTCATCGAAGTGTTGCTCAGAAACATTTGCATTCCAGGTAGTTTTGACGTAGGCTACTACTCCTCCATTTTGGTTTATGTTGTGTTGGGTGTGGTGACAGGTAGTGTAGGACTCTCGCCAACTGGAGCGTCGTGCTGTGGCTGTCTCGGAAGCCATGTTGCTCTGCCCTCAGCTGGATGTGGGGCAGGATTCTCCGTAACAGCAGGCGCTCAAACAGCTTGGCGATATGAGGCAGCAGGGTGATCGGGCGGTAGCCTCCCGGGTGTCTTCTGTCCTTCCCCGGCTTGGGGATGACGATCACCTTGCCGTCCTTCCAGAGGGCGGGGAAGTGACCGGTGCGCAGGATGCCGTTGAACAATTCTCAATGCCATTGGCCCTTGTTCAGCCCTTAAGGAAGCCCCCCCCCCCCCCCCACAGAGGAGGGGCGGAGGGGCGGAGGGGGAGGGAAGGTTAATGTTTGTATGCGATGGCAATTTCTACACGAGTTTGCGCGAACAAAGCCGCAGACACCTGCCGCTTTGCAGATCTCTCAAATGTTTATGTTTTCTTATAATAATCTCGCTAGTGTCACTAGGTTACCATAATACCATACATTTTGGGTGATTTTAAGTGTCTTCTGCCCATATTTACCACATTTGTCATGAGCCAAACAAAAACGGTCAAGTGCGAGTCGGACTCATGCACCAAGAGGGCTCCGAACACGCTTGTAGGGACCTATTATGTATGTATGTCATGTATATGGAAAAAGTTCGTCCATCACGGCAATCTAGTCTCGGAAATAAAATTGGTTTCATAGTAAAAGTTGTTCAGAATGATCTTCATGAAAACCCCCTAAAGCATATACCTGGCTTCTGGCCCCACACTAGGATAGCCTGAGTCGATGTCGTGGGAACAAGAAACAGTGAAGTCACACCAATAAACATGCAAGACCGGGATTTTATTCGTCTTCTTCCCCAGCCAATTAATTATTAAACCATCATCAGCACATCAACCATATAGGCTGTTTACTTACTACACGTAAGTACGTGTAGGCTGAATAATCATTCAATAGATATACAGTCGAATATCTGTGCCTAAATCTAGTGACCAAAAAAAGTAGTGCCCGGCTCCGATTAGAAATTTAAATTGTTTTTTTTTTATCTGAGGGGGCAAAACAAAACAATACCAAACAAATTGGCCATATAATTTTACTACCTGCGTGTTATAAACACGTATCTTGTATGAACCACTTAAAAATTTTGAAAATGCGTTTGGTTCATTATTTATTGTTATAGCGGCAATAGAAATACGCCCTTTGTAATAATGTCAGCTCTCTTCCTATTTCGGTTGATCCGGTAGAGCCCGGTGGCAGACGGACGGACAGACGGACAACGGAGGCTTAGTAATAGGGTCCCGTTTGGCACGATTCGGGTACGGAACCCTAAAAGAGAAGGGTTGTCTTCAACACCATCTATTGGATTTTGAAAAAAACCTGCTCCAAGAGCATCCCAGTGTCCCTCTGAAACCCAATATGGGAAAATATTTTGTGTTAATGGGTTTACAGAGATACCTACTCTAATGTTCAGCTTCTGAGATTCCCATTCCGCATTTATAAGATCCTATTTGACTTGAGTAACACCCTTTGACTACAGATGAGTTCTCACGAAAGCTGCTTAAAAGCTGGAGCCCGATTCTGCTAGAATAATGACGGCCAACTGACGCTACAACTACGGTCCACTTGAGATGGTATTTATTTGGTGTTTGGGGAATATTTTTCGGGCAAGAAGTAGTTAGATAACAAGATAATATATTAAAAATTACATAAATATTTATAGTTTTATAATAAGTTATACATACCTAAATCAATTATTTGCCTGATAATATCAATCAAAGTTTCTTTTCCTGGTCTTCAATATTGATGATTTTCTTAATGCAGAAAGCAACGTCTTCGCTTCGGAGGAACCCCTTTTTGCAAACATTAGGTCTGTCTTCGGTGGTGTGAAGAAAACTTGAATATTGTGCATATCAATGCACAAAACATTCACTCCAACTATCGGACCTGCTGGAGGCTTTTAGTGACCAATGCATGGACGGCATTCTTGTCCTGCTGGAGGCTTTTAGTGACCAATGCATGGACGGCATTCTTGTCCTGCTGGAGGCTTTTAGTGACCAATGCATGGACGGCATTCTTGTCCTGCTGGAGGCTTTTAGTGACCAATGCATGGACGGCATTCTTGTCTCCGAGTCATTCCTAAAGCCATCGCTGTCCTCTTCCTCGTACTCCCTTCCAGGTTACAGGCTTTACAGGAACGACAGAGTCGGGAAAGCCGATGGGGGCGTCGCTATCTATCTGCGTACGGGAATCCCGTGCAAGGTGATCAGCGTGTCCCCTAGCCAGTACTCTGAGTCTGCTGAATATCTCTTTCTCGAATTAACTCTTCATCATAGTAAGGTTCTCTTTGGAGTTCTTTTAAGTCCCTCTCTTTGCATCGACTACTTCGACACATTAGAATCCCTCCTCAATGAACTCTCGCCTCTTTATAATGATATCCTGACTCTCGGTGATTTCAACACCTGTCTCCTCAAAAACAATTCCCGTTCTATCAAACTCAGGTCCATAGTTGACTCCTTCAATCTCCATATTCTGCCTCTTGATGCCACAAATTTCCAACTCCACTACTCTCATTCTCTCCTCAATATTATGCTCGTCTCTAACTTAGATAAGGTCGCCGTACACGGTCAACTCATTTCTCCTTTCTCATTTCATGACATTATCTATCTTTCGTACAAGATCACGCCTCTCAAGAGCAGGGCAAACTTTCTAAATAATCGTAACTTTAGGGATATTGACCTAAAGTCTCTTCGGTCGGTAGCCTTATCGATCGAATGGTCCCCTGTTTTTCCAGCGAGACCATGGACAAAAAAATCAACAATTTCAATTGTCCTAAGTCTCTACGCCAAGCATGCACCTAAAAAAAAGTGAGAACGAAATACCTACCCGCCTCTTAGCTAACAGATACTATTAAGCATCTAAAGGGCCAAGAGGAACAGAGCTAAGTGTAAATACCAGAAGAATCCGACAGATGATAATTTCCTTTCTTACAAATGTCTTCACAACCGCTGCAATCGCCTCTGTCGTCATGCTAAACGTCGGCACATCCACCAGAGTATAGGCAAGTTACACACGTATAGGCAAGTCTCGGGACCTTCATACTGGTAATGTACATCTCAACGGTCTCAACCAGTTCCTTTCTGCCCCGCCTATTATGATGGATCCAAAAGTTAAACAGCCACTCTTCAGAGCCTGCACTCTGTCCTTACCAGAAACCACACCATTCAACTTAAGAAATGTTGTAATCTATGCTGTCAAGAAGGCGGTATTAGCAGTAAGCTCGAAAGCTTTTCACAATCCTGGATGAACTGCTGCCAACTCTTACACCATGGCATGGCATCTTCCCCACCATGTGGGAAAAAGCATTAGTCATCCCTTTACCTAAAACATCCTGTCCCTCCTCTTTCTGCCCTATTTCATCCTACCCATCCTCTCCAAAGTCCTTGAATCCATTGTCCATACCAAGCTCTCTTATTACATTCACTCAAAAAATCTGCTGAACAAGTACTAGTCAGGATTCAGACTGAGTCATAGCATCGACAGGGCTCTACTGAAACTCACAGATGAAATCCCGCTAGTCACTCTCGCCCAGTATCGGGAGGCACGGCAGTGCTGCCGCCAAGTCGAGCGCGAAGCAAACACTGCCGTACAATCCTTTACTGGAACCATTTCACCGCATTTTCAGGCCCCTATTTGAGAACGTCTGGATAAGACCAGAACGCAGAAATTTTCGTCATCCAGTAAGCTATAAACACATACTTGAAATCCAAAATTTCAAGTCTGTAGGTCATTTAGTTCCGAAGTTAAGCGAAAGCAAAGTTTCGCATTTATGACACTCACTCACTCATGATCATCAGAATAGAACTAGTACTTCCCATAAACTTAGAGAGCTGAAATGTGGTACAGAGTTAGGGTTTAATGGCCACATAAAGGGAAAACTATAAAATCTAGGATGATCGAAGATCTGGAGTACCTGGTGACCCTGATTAAAAAACACAAGAGCTTGGTTTTCTCTTGGTATAGATTCAGTATACACCGTTTTCATATCTCCCGAAAATCTAATAGAATAAATCAATATGCCCACGTTTCTACAAAAAGAAGTGAAATCCCACCAAAAACATTCTGTAAAAAACTAGCCAAGTCTCGATGGAGCTGCTTGTTTATCTCTAAAAAGTAATGAAATCTAGACAAAGTCGTGCCAAGTCTAAGGTTCCTTACTGCGATTTGTTTATTATTATAGTTAATGTTGTGTGACATGGCCGTTGGACATTCTTTATAAGTTAGTGGGTACAAGTCAATTTTGTTTACTTCGCTTCGCCGTTCGCGCAGTGCGAACGGCGAAGCGAAGAAATATACTGATAATGCCTAGGCTTGATCAGTAGATTTGTACGATCTCATCGAACCCGGGACCTTTGGTTTCGTAGGCAGGGTCACTGCCCACTCGGCCATTCGGGTCGTCAAATGTAAAAAAAAAAGTTTCATAATGGCACAAAAAAAATAATCTGACAAAGTGGAATGGACACGAAGGGAGCAGTCATTATGCCAGCAGAATTAGGCCCCAGCATTACCACTGTATTACCGCCTGTCAGTCCTCGATCCAAATTAATGTTTGTTTCCGAACGCATTACGCAGGAGCCAGTTGGTTTGTGTTGCTGTGGGATTATTGAGAATCTTCGGGCTCTTCGGGGACTTTCCCGCGTCGAGATACATATCATCGTACCATCGTGATGATCGACGACCCGAATGGCCGAGTCGGCGGTGACCCTGCCTACGAAGCCAAGGGTCCCGGGTTCGAGTCCCGGTGGGGGCAAATATTTGTTTGATGAGAACGGATGCTTCCACCCTAGTCATGGTTGTTTGTCTATCTAAGTGTAATATTGATCTGTACAGGTGTAACAGAAAGGTGTGGTCAAATTTTAAGGGGTTGTTAGGGACATAATTCTGAGCAACTTTATCTATGAAACCGATTTGATCGGAGCAACTTTCCTTTTCACTTTTCCATACGTATGGAGGAATGAAAAATAAAGTTGCTCCGATCAAATCAGTGTCATAGCAAATGTTGTTCAGAATGGTGTCCCTAACAACCTCTTAAAATATGACTTCACCTTTCTGTTATTCTTTGTATAAGTATGTGAATCGTTGTCTAGTACCCAAGATACAGGGAAACCTAGTTTGGGGCTAGTTCAATGTGTGTAAATAGTGTCCAAGGTATTATTATTATCGTGAGGTTGCTGCGGCGAAGGGCCTGCCCCCTGAAAAAATGGAGGATTGAATAATTGGTTAGATGATTGAAAAAAGAGAATACGGCAAAGATACACAGGCAGGGACACATGTAGTCTGCCAAGTACCTACTCTACGTGGCCGTGTTGTGTTTATAGTAGACTAGCTGATCTGACTTAAAATAAAATTAAAATAATAGTAGTTTATGTGACTGCTACATAATGGAGGGCATTAATACTCGAGAGTGGGTTTATGAAACGAACTGAAGGCAAGTTTCATAATAATATCACTCGAGAGTTTTAATGCCTAATTATGCACAGTTACATACACCAGTTTATCTACACACATATCATAAGCTTTCTTTGATGTGTTCAGGAACCACACGTTCGACCGGCATTGTGGCATTGATAATTCCTCTGCACTTGTTTAGCTTGTTCAGTAGTACCAACTTCACAGACAAACTAGAAGCGGCACGCAGGCGGGCGTCGGCGTTCGAAATTTTAATGTCATAATATGTAGAAAAATTACACATTATGGTCATAATGTGTAATTTTTCAGATAAGCAATGAGTTTTTACCAAGTAGTTTAACATTATGCTGATCGTAACGTGCAGTTTTTGTACGCTGTAAAGAGGGTTTATGATACTTGTGTAGATAAAACACTTTTGCATGTATGTAAACTTGATATTACGATTTGAAACACTGAAACCATTATGATTGAATTGATTGTATTAATAATGTACCTATTTAATTGATTTGTACACCTTTAAGGTAGAACAGAGCAGATCATAATTATTTGACCTTGTAAACGCCTGTCTCAAACCTATGTGTCATAATTAAATGATTTAGATTTTTATTTGATTTTTATTTTGTTTATAGGAAGTATCATTTAGTGAGATATTGTTACCATCCTTCTGGTGAAGTTGGATGAAAAGTATCCTTGTGCCAAATTTCAATCAAATCCGTTCACCCGTTTTAGCGTGATTGAGGCACAAACACACAAACACACAAACATCCAAACTTCGCTACTTTCACATTTATAATATTAGTTGGATTATACACCAATAATGCACTGTTTTATGTCATGGGCACGATATTGAATCCTTAATGTAAAGAATGACTGTAAATATAATTCCCGAGCGAAGCGATGGAGTCATGAGTTGATTTCGGAGCGAAGCGAGGGAATTAAGAGTGAGTCCTTATTCCAGTGAGGGGTTTAAGTGAGCCCTAGACAAAAACAGCTTTCTCTACTTTTCTCACCTCTTACGAGGCAATACAAAAACAAATCTACTAAAACAGCTATTATTGAAGTAAAATAAAAGTGAAAAATTATCTTCGATACTAATGATACACAACTGAACAAAAATTCAGTTATGGAATCAGTCCATCAGAATTCAGTCCAGTTATGGAAAGATAATATAATTTTCTTTTAACTTGCCGTGGCCTGCTCGATTTCCGGATAACTATTACGGCGCCGCCCCCGCCCCTGCCTTCGAGGGGCTGGGCTTCGCTCCGTTCATTTTTCACGAAATTAGACTTTAAGGACATAACAGTAGGAACTATGAGAAGTGAAACTCACATTATTAACCAGCGTGTTATAATGAAATTCAGTACCACATTATGAGCCGGCTAAAGCCAAAGGCTGTAATTGATTGCTTTACGTATGTTTAACCCATAAGACAACTATTCATATTTTTTTAATTGTAATTACATGTCATTAAAATAGGTTTGCATGATAATGTGGCATTGTCGAGCAGGTGCTGTGAAAAACTTTATTCAAATCAGCGCCTGTCAAAAAAGTGGTACAATACGATTAATAGTAGTTTATGTGACTGCTACGTAATGGAGGACATTAATACTCGAGAGTGGGAATAGTATCACTCGAGAGTTTTAATGCCTAATTATGTACAGTTACATACACTAGTTTATCTACACACATATCATAAGCTCTCTTTGATGTGTTCAGGAACCGCATGTTTGACCGGCATTGTGGCTCTGCAGTTGTTTAGCTTGTTCTGTAGCACCAACTTCGGGCGTTCGAAATAAGAATGTTAGTACCAACTTCACAGACAAACTAGGGGCGGCATGCAGGCGGGCGTCGGCGTTCGAAATTTGAATGTCATAATGTGTAGAAAAATTAGTTTTTACCAAGTAGTTTAACATTATGCTGATCGTAACGTGCGGTTTTTGTACGCAGTAAAGAGGGTTTATGATACGTGTGTAGATAAAATCAGTTAAAGATTCGACTTTTCTCGGCTATCATCGCCTAAATCCGGAGACGGAAATGACACGAAATACATTACCGCGATTTCTTTTAGGCAGCATTAAATTTTATGTATCATAAACGCAATGTATTGCACCTGCCAATATGACATTACTAACAGGTAGACCTAAGAAATGAAAGAGAGGGAGAGAGATGAGGGATCGCTCTTAACGACAATTTCCGAGGTAGGCCGAATCGTTATCAGATTTTAATTGTATTGTAACAATTCTTTCTGTGGTTTCTTTTCCGCATCCTTAGCAAGGCAAAGAAACAAGCGCAATTACCATAATGGAGATATCCGTTTAATGTCGGCTGATTAGCATTCAGATTAAAGGACTCTGTT
The DNA here is from genome assembly GCA_949825045.1 of Argyresthia goedartella. Classification (NCBI taxonomy): domain Eukaryota; kingdom Metazoa; phylum Arthropoda; class Insecta; order Lepidoptera; family Argyresthiidae; genus Argyresthia; species Argyresthia goedartella. The sequence continues at coordinate 806,216 of OX463811.1, read as the reverse complement.
GGTTCTTGCCGATTGCTGAAGGCACGTTTTTAATTAGGGTTCCTTACTCAGGATAATGCTTAGACACGAGTTAGAAATTAGCGATTGGGAATTTGATTACGATCTTGAAATGACAACTGTATGGCCGACGACCCGAATGGCCGAGTCAGCAGTGACCCTGCCTACGAATCCAAGAGTCCCGGGTTTGAGTCCCGGTGGGGCCAAATATTTGTTAGCCATGTCTAGCTATTTTTTGTCTGTCCTACAGCATAATCGAAAACACTACTACATGTCAATATCGAATGAGAAGAGACTATCACAGCGGACTGAAAGTGAAACTTTGAATTTGTTTTCTCCACCTTGAAACCGCTGCTGGTATTGTTGACCACGAAGGAGATTCGGCTAGTAAAAAAGCTGGATCTAGCTATGTTAAATAGGTTCTACAGCATAATCAAGAACACTGTTACAATCCAATATCGAAGTAGAAGACACTACCACAGCCGACTGAAAGTAAAATTTTGAATTTGTGTACTCCATCTTGAAACCGATGTTGGTGTTTTGACCACAAAGGCGGCTTGGCTGCTGAGTCTAGCTATATCTTGAAGGTCCTAAAATATAATCTTGAAAAATGTTGCATGCCATTATCGAACCAGAAGACACTATCACAGCCGACTGAAAGTGAAACTTTGAATTTGTTTTCTCCACCTTGAAGCCGCTGCTGGTGTTATGATTACGAAGGAGGTTTATCTGGTAAATAAACTAGGTATAGCTATGTTAAGTAGGTCCTACAGCATAATCAAGAATACTATAACATGCTATTATCGAACGAGAAAACACTACCACAGCCGACTGAAAGTGAAACTTTGAATTTGTTTTCTCCACCTTGAAGCCGCTGCTGGTGTTATGATTACGAAGGAGGTTTAGCTGGTAAATAAACTAGGTATAGCTATGTTAAGTAGGTCCTACTGCATAATCAAGAATACTATAACATGCTATTATCGAACGAGAAAACACTACCACAGCCGACTGAAAGTGAAACTTTGAATTTGTTTTCTCCACCTTGAAGCCGCTGCTGGTGTTATGATTACGAAGGAGGTTTAGCTGGTAAATAAACTAGGTATAGCTATGTTAAGTAGGTCCTACTGCATAATCAAGAATACTATAACATGCTATTATCGAACGAGAAAACACTATCACAGCCGACTGAAAGTGAAACTTTGAATTTGTTTTCTCCACCTTGAAACCGCTGCTTGTGTTTTTGACAACGAAGGAGGTTCGGCTGGTAAATAGGCTGTGTCATGCTAGGTTATGTATTTACATTTGGACACCAATATCGGACTAGAAGACAGTACTACAGCCAACTCATTTCAGGGTACATGGTTCATTAAGAAAGTATTAGTTTTATCAACAGGCACTCCACGCCTTTCATATTGCCTAAACCCATCATAAAGGCCCTTAGTGCAATATAACAAATACCTCCTTAATTTGGTCGGATTATATTGGCTACTAACTTTTGGCTGCCAGCTTCATACCGGTCTTAGGCTGCCGCCGCTGTGACGAAGATAAACACATATACACAGTCAGGTCATAAGTTCTGTCAAACAATAAAAACTTTTGAATTTAGAACGCTGGCCACAAAAAAGTTTATTGAATTCGAATTTCGAATTTTTCATGAAAATAAAAATGTGTACTTTTTAGAATTTTCCTCATTTTTAAATATGGAGTGGACACTTAAAGAAGACCATGTCGCAGTTATTGCGTTGCATCGTTGCGGTTACGCGCCAATTCAGATTTTCGATTTACTGAAAAATTTGAATATAACCAAAAGATTCGTTTATCGTACCATAAAACGATACAATGAAGACTTTAGTGTAGATGACAGGTCAAGAAGTGGTCGCCCTCGCTCTGTTAGGACTCCAGCAGTGATAAAAGCTGTGAAGGCGCGAATTCAAAGAAATCCCATACGTAAGCAGAAACTGTTGGCCGTTCAGATGGGGTTAAGCAGGACTACGGTGAAAAGGGTGTTAAATGAAGACTTAGGGCCTAGGGCATATCGAAGAAAAACAGGACATCGTTTGGACGCTCGTTTAATGGACCTGAAACTGAAGAGATGCCGCGCTTTGTTGAAGCGGTACGCGGGAAAAAAGCATCGGGAAATTCTTTTTTCGGATGAAAAAATTTTCACCGTGGAAGAGAGCTACAACAAACAAAATGATAAGGTGTACGCACACAGCAGTGAAGAAGCGAGCAACCGTATTCCGCGTGTCCAACGAGGTCATTTTCCATCCTCGCTCAAGGTTTGGTTGGGAGTCTCTTATTGGGGCTTAACTGAGGTACATTTTTGTGAGAAAGGCGTAAAAACGAATGCAGTTGTGTATCAAAATACAGTCCTCAAGAACCTTGTGGAACCTGTTTCTCATACCATGTTTAATAACAGGCACTGGGTATTCCAACAAGATTCTGCGCCAGCTCATAGAGCGAAAAGCACACAAGACTGGCTGGCGGCGCGTGAAATCGACTTCATCCGGCACGAAGACTGGCCCTCCTCCAGTCCAGATTTGAGTCCGTTAGATTACAAGATATGGCAACACTTGGAGGAAAAGGCCTGCTCAAAGCCTCATCCTGATTTGGAGTCACTCAAGGCATCCTTGATTACGGCAGCCGCCGATATTGACATGGACCTCGTTCGTGCTGCGATAGACGACTGGCCGCGCAGAATAAAGGCCTGTATTCAAAATCGCGGGGTCATTTTGAATAAACTTTATTACCATAAGAATCTATGTTTTATTAAGTTAATTTTGCTATATAAATGTTTACATAAATAATAAACATGTCTAAATTATTTCATATTGCACATGTGACAGAACTTATGACCTGACTATGTATACTACAGATTATACCAATGAGTTGACCCAGCTTCTGACAGTAAACTAACACAGCGTCATGCTTAGATGCTAAATGTTGCGCTCGCTTAGCCAGTTATTGTGTCAATATTGACCTTTTGACAACCTCCATGGCATTGCGGTCCCAAAAGCGAGGTCACGGGTCGGAATCCCGGCCGGGGAACAGAGTGAATAAAGAGTCAGGAAGAAGAAGAATCCCAGGTCTTGGATGACACATTTTAACGACCCGAATGCTCGAGTCAGCAGTGACCCTGCCTACGAAGCCAAGGGTCCGGGGTTCGAGTCCCGGTGGGGGCAAATATTTGTTTCATGAGAACGGATGTTTGTACCCTAGTCATGGTTGTTTATCTATCTAAGTATAATATTTGTCTATATAAGTATGTGTATCGTTGTCTAGTACCCAAGATACAGGGAATCCTAGTTTGGGGCTAGATCAATGTGTGTATTTTCAACATTATTCAGACAGAATTCAATAAAGTTTTCAAAATAAAGAAAGTCAGTGACTACAACGGTAAATCTAAATTTAATGACTGGGCAACGTTTGGAATTCGTAAAAGTAGAGTTATCTTGTATGACCTTTATGATCAAAAAACCTATAACTTTGAACTGCAAAAACTTTACACATTAATAGAAAAATTCAAAATTCAAATAAAAGAATGAAAACAGTTTGGCAAATAATAAACCGCGAAACTGGCAAAGTTATACCAAGGGACAATGATTTCTGCCTTAAGATAGGTGATGATGTTGTTAAATCCAGCGATGATGTTGCTCGAGCTTTTGAAACATTCTTCACCAATGTACCCTTACTCACAACAGACCGTCTAAATTCATCTCCATATGAAGCAGAGACTATATTAAAAAATAACACTAGCGTCAGTAATATATATTTGAAATTGCATCATGTATATCCCCAGGACATTGTCAAAATGTTTAAATTACTTAACTTAAAAAATACGGAAGACCTGTGGGGTATATCAGTCAAAGTCATTGGTTCAGTAATTCTAGTTAAAGCCCCACACTTAGCTTATATATACAATAAATGTGTTGACGATGGGGCTTTCCCAGACCTCATGAAACACAGTAAACTGATACCTCTGTTCAAGTCGGGAGATAAGGGCGATCCTTCAAATTTCAAACCAATATCTGTTTTTCTAACACTAAGTAAAATATTTGAAAAGATTATACTCAATCAAATGCTCTCACACTTCAACCGTACAAAACAACTCCACGCTAAACAATATGGTTTCACTATTGGTAAATCGACTACGGATGCAGGTATTACCCTTATATCTCATATTTATTCTGCATGGGAGGCCGCACAGGATGCTATCGGAGTTTTTTACGACCTGTCGAAGGCGTTTGATTGTGTTGATCATAATACGCTATTAATTTAATTAAATCATTACGGAGTTAGAAATAAAGCGTTGAAACTACTAATATATAATAATATAATAATATCATACCTAAGCAATAGAATTCAAAAGGCAGAAGTTAACGGCGTAAAATCTGATGGGTCGGGTGTTAAAATTGGCGTTCCACAAGGTTCCATATTAGGCCCTTTCTTATTCCTGGTATATATTAACGATCTGCCTTTCATGGTACAGAGTATCCTAGTGTGAGAACAGAATCAATGTAGGTGCCTGCATAAAAATGTTAATTTTTCTATAGAGCTACTTTCACATATTATCCTTCAAACTTATTAAAATTTTAAATATTTTTCGATTTATCGGCCGTTTTTTTTTGCGTTTTTTGTAATTTTATTTTCATCTGAACCTCCTCTGGAGTGAGGAGAATAAAACCAAATAGGAATTATACAAAGCGATCGGGCCATTTTAGAGATTTAGTGTGTGTCCGTCCGTCCGTCACCGGGCTCTATCGGATCAACGGAAATAGGTAGAGAGCTGAAATTTTCACAGAATCTGCATTTCTGTTGCCGCAACAGCAACAAATAAGGAAACATACTGATTTTCAAGAATTAATAGAAGTACCCATAGAAGAAATTATTGGTATGGCTATTTTCTTAGCCATTTTTTTTTATTTGTTTATCGGTGAATAATCCCGATCTTATCGGAAAACATTTTTAATAGCAGGTATTGAGTTTTATGCTTAGTAATTTGTCATTATGTGATTAATAATTGCTCATTCGAATTATTATAAATAATATTATGTTTCTTTTTTCATATTTGATTTTATTTATTTTAATGAGTTACTCAATTTCTATCCACTTCCGGTCCCAATGAGCAAAGAGTTTCGTTAACCTGAGTACATAGTTTAATACTTACATACTACATACACAAAACTTTTTGTCAATGTTGCCTTGAATGTAGTCCTACCTAGTATTTAATATTATATATGAGTGATATTTTATTATTAACAATTAATTAGGTGTATGTACTCGTACAAAAGAGTGTCGTTTTACGTTTTTCCGTGTACAATGGTATGGAACCCTTCATGTGCGGGTCCGATGTCCCACTCGCACTTGACCGGTTTTTATAAGTATAGAAGAAAGAAGAAGATAGTTTTGATTTGATTTTTTTTTGCAGGTCGAGTATGGGTTTTTAGGCCGAGCCGCAGGCGAGCACTTCTCTAATACGAGACAGGCAGTTGTCATTTCCGCCGAGGCATATTTTCGTATAATGATTTTCTCAAAAGAATGCAGGGAAATAAAACATGCTGTTTATATAATACATTTAATTTAATTTATATTCCTTTGCCAATTTGGCGTCTGATCTTAAATCTGGTGGAGTACAATCAATCTCCATTGCACTCTCTGAACTGTCGGAACTAATTTTAATTATCAAATTTATATATATTAAGTAAATAAATAACAAATTGAGTTGAAATTTCAGCTTTGCCGCCAATTTTCATTTTTTATGGCTATACAGCCAAGTAAGTGAACGCAATTTATTTGTACGAAGCAAAGATCCAATCAAAGAGTATTTAATCAATCCAGCACGCCGTTTCATACAACATTGCTGGAGCGTTGTTCCAAATTCAAGAAACGCTGCAGCTATAGATTTGATTTTTTTGTCCATAAATTCGATATTTCGCGTGTTCTTTTCAGGGTTCCGTACCCGAAGGGTTCCAAACGGGACCCTATTACTAAGACTCCGCTGTCCGTCCGTCCGTCTGTCACCAGGCTGTATCTCACGAACCGTGATAGACAGTTGAAATTTTCACATATGATGTATTTATGTTGCCGCTATAACAACAAATACTAAAAAACAGGATAAAAGAAATATTTAAGGGGGCTCCCATACAACAATTCTTTCAATACCACATTCAAACTTATGGATGCACCTGGTTACGTACATGGAGTGTGACAGTAACCGCACCAATAACTTTGTAAACAATATTTTGCTGTGTAAAATCCAAACTATTCACTCCACACCATCGCTTCCATTGAACGGTGGTACGGAACCCTTCGTACGCGATTTAGACTCGCACTTGACCGGTTTTTTCGACAATAATGACAACATTTCCTTGAATGTTTGAGAAAAGGCAAACGATGGGAGAGGCGGATCGAATTTAAATCTCTTTTAAAAATAGGTTGTCTTAATACAAATATTAATACAAATATTAATACAAATATTACTACAAATATTAATACAAATATTAATACAAATATTAATACAAATATTAATACAAATATTAATACAAATATTAATACAAATATTAATACAAATATTAATACAAATATTAATACAAATATTAATACAAATATTAATACAAATATTAATACAAATATTAATACAAATATTAATACAAATATTAATACAAATATTAATACAAATATTAATACAAATATTAATACAAATATTAATACAAATATTAATACAAATATTAATACAAATATTAATACAAATATTAATACAAATATTAATACAAATATTAATACAAATATTAATACAAATATTAATACAAATATTACAATATTAATTATTATAAATAGCATGCAGCAATAAAAAAAAAAAAAATTACTAACAGCGAGTGCTATGTTGAGTGGGATTAACACCAATACACTTTTGCCATTTCTTTTTAGACCAAGTAGTTTTTATCTAGTTTCTAAATTGCTCAAATGGCAATTTCAAAATCTTCAGAGTAGAGAATTGCTTACTTTCGCGAGTCTAAACCGGGGCGCAACTAGTCTGTGTTTATAAGACGGGACCTACAGCTTAACGTGCCATCCGAAACAATTGCCATCTAGAAACGGACATCCATCCAGTTCCCGTCTCGGACAGATGTTGCTACCCGCACCATCTTTTCGAAACCCAATTTTATTTCGTTTTAATAACAATCTCTCTTGTTCCAGGTGTCAGCGTGGATCACAGAGCTGCTGCTAAGCCAGACCTCGCTCGAGGAGCGGAAGACCTGCCTCTCTTGTCTGCTCCGGATGGCACTGACCTGCTGGAACATCGGCAACTTCAACGGCGCGATGGAGATCGTGGCTGGACTCAAGTGAGTGTTTAATCAGGATACCATCATAAAGAGGCTTTCCGATAACTGCTCAAGCTGCCTTTGTGAATTGTGATGTAGCCGCTGGCGACCAAATCCTAAACTACTGGTTCTTTGAGAACAGTAGAACTCGCTTCAATTTAAAAAAATTAAATCCGTCCATATATGCTATTTATAACGCTATAGAAAACACCCCCCTCCCCCCTTTTCCCCCAAGACTCCCCCCTTTTTCGCAACATCTTGTGCAGGATGAAGTCCTCAGTGTGTTTCTTTTTGATTGAAATCCGTCGATAAACAACGCTGCAGCAAACTTCTGACTAAAATTTTTACTTAAGGGCTGAACATAGGCCAATGGCATTGAGAATTAGACAAAGAAAACAAATACCCGTCGCATCGCGTCGAAGCAGACTGACGCATGCTCCCGCGCAGAGCCCCGCGGGGCAGCCCGAGCTCCGAGACCGAGAAAATTATAGAAAATATTACTAAACTCCTGTAATAATAACATAAAATAAAACAACCAAAAAATTTCCCTTTTTATACCTATTTTTGCGTGTACGTTTCTTAAAGGAAACTGATTTCGTCTCGGAGCGCTTGTTCATTTAGTTGAATAATAATGCATTGCGAAAAATATTTTTTAGTATTAAATATAACAGATATCCGGTAATTTTAAAAGTCCATTCTTATCTCTAATAGACCTTTTATAACATATATTTATCCTACATTTTTATGTTGTCTAGCTTAGCCTAGAATTGAAGCTAAAGATTCATTTCTGGCCATATTTTATCCCTTAAATCAAGGAACTTGTGTGCGACGTGTAGGCGAGCACAGACTGACAGACGGATAAGAGCATTTTTGGTCAATCTAGAAACTGGACGCTTCGCTCGCTCGTTCAATAAATAATCAATTATCGTCATCAGACTTCAGGGAGCCCACTAATGAGTAGGCCTCCTCACGTACCATCAACAGAAAATGTAAGCGTTCTTTTCCCATGCCGCCCAACACTCAAAATTCAAATGGTATTTTAAGGCAACAAATATAATGATCACCAAAATATTTTTTTCTTACCCAAAATGGATAAATGAACATCAAAAGTTGCAAAAAATATCAGGGCAAAATACTGCGGTAGCTTAGGTGAATGGTAAATGGGGTGAGCGAAGCGAAAGGTTAGGTTGAACATGTAAGAACAACAAAAAATACCTAAAACATAAAGACAAAACATAAAAAGAAGTTAGGTGATCATTTATCCAAACACAATTTGGTGGACATTTATCCATTCTGGCAGTCATTTAGAATTTATTGGTAATGAAATAGGTGCGTTTTTGGTAATCGTTTAAACATAAGCCGTTTTTTAAATTCAACAAAAAGCAAAAGCAAGGGTTTATCGTTTAAGCAAAAGCAAGGGTTTATCGTTTTAGTAAAAGCAAGGGTTTATCGTTTTAGTAAAAGCAAGGGTTTATCGTTTTAGTAAAAGCAAGGGTTTATCGTTTTAGTAAAAGCAAGGGTTTATCGTTTTAGTAAAAGCAAGGGTTTATCGTTTTAGCAAAAGCAAGGGTTTATCGTTTTAGCAAAAGCAAGGGTTTATCGTTTTAGTAAAAGCAAGGGTTTATCGTTTTAGTAAAAGCAAGGGTTTATCGTTTTAGTAAAAGCAAGGGTTTATCGTTTTAGTAAAAGCAAGGGTTTATCGTTTTAGTAAAAGCAAGGGTTTATCGTTTTAGCAAAAGCAAAGGTTTATCGTTTTAGTAAAAGCAAGGGTTTATCGTTTTAGTAAAAGCAAGGGTTTATCGTTTTAGTAAAAGCAAGGGTTTATCGCCACGTGCTAGCTCCAAGGGTCCAGCTTGGTTTCCACAGCTTCTTCTGAAAGTACATACCATTACCAATAGTTTTGAATTTTCCCAACCAGTCACGTCCCAACGAGTAATAGTGTGATCGGTTGGGATTTTGGACTCAGTTTAATACACCACAATTTCCGAGTATGTCAAGTCCAAAAGAGCAGCAGTGTGACCGGTTGGGAATTAGACTCAAGTGAGTACACCAAATGCACACCGAATTGGTCGCGTCCCAACGAGCAACTGTGTGACCTTTTGGGAATTTGACCTCATTTAGTTGGTAGCCGATCACAACTGCACCTTAAAAGTTTGTAGTAGATTCCAGAAGTTGCAAGAAGCCATCCAAACCTGCCAGAAGCTATCAGAAGTTCCCAAAACCTACCAGAAGTGACAAGAAGCCGTCCAAACCTTCCAGACGATGACAGAAGTTTCCAAAACCTACCAGAAGCCACTAGAGTTTCCCGGAAGCTCCCAGAGGGTTAAGTGCTGGCGTGCAGGGGTTTCTTTCGGCCTTCAGCGTTTCCATAGGCTGTAGGCCGGCGGAAACTACTTGCAGGCCCCATTTGTACACGGCGAGGAAGATTCACCTTTGAACGCAACGGCAGAAGAGGGAGATTAGAACTGCTAACTTTCAAAAATATGTCAAAGTTACATCGTAAAAAAGTTCAAAAAATAATGTAGCTCATTAAGATTAAGCCATAGTTCACCACGCTGGCTCAGTGCTGGTTGATGGAGGGGCTTTACGACCACTACCACGTGAAGGGTGACACTGTGTATTAAAAAAAAGTGGCCGATTTTTTGCGACAAATTATGTCTCTTTTTTTTAAACCTATCAAAATAAAGGGTTTCTTTATTCAAAAATAAACTGAAAGATTCCAAATTCCAAATATCTTTATTACTGTGGATATTGACATATACTTAGCAATCGTCATTTTTTGCCACTTCTCTACATCGGATCACAATGGGAGAAGAAGGGCGAAGAAACTCCCACAGATTGATTTTAGATTTCTTTTAAAAATTGCTTATGCTTAACTAATACAAACATTATAATATCGTTATGATAATTAATAAGCAGGAATAAATAATAGCAAAATTATTAACAGCAAGGTCTATGTTGAGCCAGATTAACCCCATACAGTCCCATCATTTAAGTAATCTTGAACATTGTAATATGCCTTTCTAGACAAAGTGGCTTAAACATGGTTTTTAAATTACTCAAAAGCCAATTTCAAGATCTCCAGAGGTATCTTATTGTAGTAGAGAATGCACTGAACCTTGAAAGAATTGCTAAGCTTCGCGAGTCTAAACCGGGGCGCAAGTAGTCTCTGATTATTTCTTAGGTAAACATTAAAGCTATCGCTAAGTTTAGAAAATGTTGTAAGGTTCTTGCGTACATACCTTATATTTTCGAAAATAAAGTCGGGTCATTTGACTTATAATAATTCCACTTGTTTCATACGGCAATTGCGACCTCCCACTACTGGATCTCCCCCCTTTTTCATGGCTTGTATATAATCGCACATAAATATGGATTTTTACAGCAAAAAAGGATCAGCAAAAATACTTTATGCTTCAAGTATTTTTGTTGTTCTTACATGTTCCACCTAACACGAAGGATAAAGGGGGATTCGATTCGCTTACCCCCTTTACCCTTCACCTAAAATACCGCAGTATTTTGCCCTGATATTTGCTGTTAAGTAATCAGCTGTACAAATCAGTATTATTGATGTGCAGTATAATATTTCCCCCTTTTTCATCCACACTCCCCCCCAGCTAAGCTCTCCAAGTTCGCCCCGCGGGCGGTCGGTGCGGTTTTAACCCATGCAAAAACGCCTTGTGTTAATAATAATACCTTGAACTCTATTGACACACATTGATCTAGCCCCAAACTAGGATTCCCTGTATCTTGGGTACTATACAACGATACACGTACTTATATAGATAAACCACCATGACTAGGGTACAAACACCCGTTCTCGTCAAACAAATATTTGCCCCCACCGGGACTCGAACCCGGCACCCTTAGCTTCGTAGGCAGGGTCACTGCCATTCGGCTCGTCAGTCGTCAGTGTTCTTTGCGGATCCCTGAAGAAATCATAAGAGTGTTCGTTGTAAAAACACAAAAAACCATTTCAAGTTTCGACGAGACTGTTTTCGCGCTAAAAGGATAAAGTTTCGACATAAAACCCAATCGAATTCGATTTGTCGACTACAAAATCGTCCTGAAGTTAAAGATTGTTGTGTCTACTTACCATCGAACAAGCTCGCAACCATAACGTTACAGTAGTTTTTTTTTGCAACAAATATAACTAGTAGCCCTGTGAGCAGAAGACCTCACTAACCGGGGATTGTTAACCCATTTTTTAGGTTAGTATTTTAGATTCAATCAAAATCAAGTAGTCAAGCAGCGGCGGCACCATATCAGGGCAAAATACTGCGGTAACTTAGGTGAAGGGTAAAGGGGGTGAGCGAAGCGAAGCTCCCTTTATCCTTCGTGTTAGCTTGAACATGTAAGAACAACAAAAATACTTAAAATAGAAACTTAAGTACACATAAAATAGATAAACATAAAAAAATGTTTTTGTTGATCCTTTTTTGCTGTACAAATTAGTATTTTTGATGTGCGATAAAATACTAGCCGTAGTTAGTTTCTGTAGGGCGTTCGTGTCTTATGCTTGCACTCATCGTCGACCTTTGTGGCGCTGCGGTTGTGGCTGTGCCTACCATGCGCGAGGTCCCGTTCGATCACCGGCTAGGGGTAAAAAAACCCCAGGTCTTGGATGTTTATATGTGTGTGACGTCGCTGTTTTTGGTTCCCAGGGCATCCTAGTGTGGGGTGAGAAGCAATATATGTGCCTGTATTAAAATGTTTATTCGAGTTTAAAATCGCCGCCACCGGCGCTGGTGTAGCGTGAGTTTCTTGTATAAACATAAACATTTACAGAGACTTTTTAACTTCCCGGAGATACACTCCATGTTGGCGAGCGTGTTGGCTTGCGTATAGCCCTCACATTACCGATGCGGTGCACGTGCCATCCCAAGTGGGAATATCGCTTGCAACGACATCGTACAATGTGAAGTATACATTTTCATTCTGTTGTCTTGTTAGGTATAGCAGCCATCTTCATTTTGTAGTGCTACCAATAAAAGTGTACAGACCTACCTGTGTACTTATCTGTGAAATGTCAGAATTCAGAACTACGGCCGCCATCTTTAAAACGCTTTTCAACTGTCAATACGGTATTTGACGAGGAAGTCCAACAAATCTAGAAACTTGTCTCAAGCTGAACCTATTTAAACAAGGTTTTTAGAATAGAATATCCATTCATTTGCTTTATCAGCATAAATGTTTTATTTTAATTTTTATTGTTTTATTTTGATTTGACTTTTTTGAATGTAATTTATTTATTTTGATGTGATTTTAATTTTATTTTAATTTAATCTATGGATCTATGATATCTGAAAATAAAAAATTATAATTATTATTATTATTATAATAAAAATATACATAAAAAAGAAATAAACAAGGCAAACCATAGATTAAAACAGCTACAAACAAAATATAAATAATATTATCATTCATTTCATACCATTCTTATTCTCCATACAGCAATTCAGATACGTTTAACAATATCAGAATCGTATATTTCTAGCAGTTATATTTTACTCAACGTTGTGTTTAAAAGAAGCATTTGACTATGACGTCACATGCTAGTATTTCATAGAACTCGTGAACAAAATTACCGATTTAACTGATCCTAAAAATTATCTATTTTGACTAACAATCACATAACGTATTGTGATAGTTCTAAAGGATTCCGTGATATTTGTTGAAATATTGGAGTTTTTAAAGCTTATAGTAAAACCGGTCAAGTGCGAGCAGGACATCGGACCCGCACACGAAGGGTTCCGTACCATTGTACACGGAAAAACGTAAAATGACGGTCTTTTGTACGAAGACTACATTCAAGGCTGTACATCGAAACATTGAACAATACTTTTGTGTATGTAGTATGTAAGTATTAAACTGTGTACTCAGGTTAACGAAACTCTGCTCATTGAAACCGGAAGTCGATAGAAATTGAGTAAATTATTTACAGAAATAAAATCAAATATGATAAAAGCTTAATTTTATTTATGATAATTCGAATGTTATTAATCATATAATGAGAAATAACTAAGCACAAAACTCAATACCTGCAATTAAAAATCTTTTCCGATATGATCGGGAGAGTCCATTTTGCACCGTTAAACAAATAAAACAAAATTGCAAAAAACTGGCAATACCGACAATTTCTTCTATGGGTACTTCCTTTAATTGTTGAAAATCGGTATGTTTCATTATTTGTTGCTGTTGCGGCAACAGAAATGCACATTCTGTGAACATTTCAGCTCTCTACCTATTTCGGTTGATCCGATAGAGCCCGGTGACGGTCGGACGGACAGACAGACGGACAACGGAGGCTTAGTAATAGGGTCCCGTTTGGCACCCTTCAAAGTCAAAGTACTTTATTACTGTAGATATTAACATATACATAGCAAACATAATTTTTTTGCCCTTCTCTACATTGGACCACTGTGGGAGAAGAAGGGCGTAGAAGCTCCTACAGATTGATTTTTAGATCTCTTTCAAAAATTGGTTGTGCTTAACTATCACAAATATGAAAAATTTGATTATTATGATTAATAAGCAGGAATAAATAATTACAAAACTATTAACAGCAAGGTCTGTGTTGAGCTAGATTAACCCCATACAGTCCCGTCATTTAAGTTATCTTGAACATTGTAATATCCTTTTTTCGACAAAGTAGCTTTAACATGCTTTTTAAATTGCTCAAATGGCAATCGGGTACGGAACCCTAAGAAGTGATACTTGGAATATCATCCTCAAGGTGAAATCATTTTTGAAGAGGACAACAAGCCCCTGTAATTCCATATCATCAACTATATAACCTAGTATCTGCTGCCACAGGTAAGTGTTGCTATTATAATATATATTGGGGCAATCACTATTCCCAAATATGGCAATACTAGAACGCCACTAGCAACACCCGTCACTTCACAGATAGGTATGTATAGTACATATACTGTCCGTATAATATCTACAGTAATAAACAATGGCTTATGTTTAAACGATCACCAAAACGCACCTATTTTACTATCAATAAATTCGAAACGACCGCCAGAATTAGTAAACGACCAGCAAATTGTGTTTGGATAAATGATCACCAAACTCCTTTTTGTGTTTTGTGTACTTAAGTTTATGTTTTAAGACGAGCGAATGGCGACAGAACTCGGCGCGAGTAGGTATTTACCAAAATACAAGCTATCTCAGAGCTATAAGAGCGCAATTGCCTAAATTTTCGGCCGAATTATGCTTTTGGGCGGTAACGTTTTTCTACCCCTAAACCTTTATGGAATAAGACAAATTTGGTCTCATTCGTTTCCACACATCATAAACGATTCTTGTAGTTTTTCCTTTTTTTGAAAATCTGGCTTGATTGGTTAAAAATAAATAAAATGCTGGAGGGTTTTTTTTGGTCAAAAAAGTGAATGTTTAGGTACTTATATTTACTAAAATACCAAATATTTCAAAAAAAAAACAAAACGCACGAGCATAGTTTTTCATAGTATCTCAAACATGTGAAAAAATTGTGAAAATCGGACAAGGTTTAAGGGGTGAAAAAGGTAACCGCTTATTGTATGGAAGCTCGCGCCCACACGCACGATTCTCTTAAGTATTTGTTCTTGTTCCTACATGTTCCACCTAACAGACACGATCACCTTCACCTTCGCTACCGCAGTATTTTTCCCTCATATTTTCTACAACTTTTGGTGGTCCTATTTTTTTTACCTATTTTGGGTGCTACCCAAAATAGGTAAAAAACCCATATTTACCCATTTTGGGTAGGAAAAAATTAGTTTGGTGGTCATTTTAATTGTTCTCTTTTCATTGTATCCTAATCTTGCCATAGTGAGTTCAAATTATCATTATTTCTAAGTAACTGCGCGCGCTGGCGTTCGTCCGACAAAGGAAACAATGTGAATGTGTGCATACTATACTCATTCGAAGAAAAATTGGGTCAGACGCACAAAGACCTATTTTACGAACGCATATTGCCCTAATCGCAAAATGCCCCTATCGCAAAATGCCCCAAACGCAAAATGCCCCAAACGCAAAATGCCCCAAACGCAAAATGCCCCAAACGCAAAATGTCCCAATCGCGAAACGCCATAAACGCAATATGCCCCAATCGCGAAACGCCCTAAACGCAAAATGTCCTAAAACCCCCCTACCATTACCTCATCAACGACCCAACTTCACTTTGAGCCTAGAGGTTAACAGACAGGCACACCGTCGCATGAATCTTAAAGGTTGGTAAAGCACGCACTCGTAATTAAATCTGCTAGTGTTACTAGTTATTGCGACTGTAATGGGCGGCGGTAATTACTTATTAAAATAAAGGGCTATTGCTTTTGCGGGAATAACAATTCCAATTTTGCAGTCATGCAAAAATGTATTCAATCCTAACATTGAAATGTGGTACCTACGATATTTTATCATTATCAACCTCTTTCGATTTGAATAATAGGTATTGTTCGCGTATTTAGACTTAATCATGGCCACTTCAGATATGATGATGATGATGATTAAATGATATATGTTTTGTCCTTTTCTAACGTAACACAAATGTTAGTGTCAAATGTTTACTATTGGCGTATAAGTTATTTATACCATTTCAACTTTAACATGATTTAATACGGCTCATGTAGGCGATAGCATGGCATGGTGTTTGGAGGAGCTAGTCCGATTTAAAAATCCGACTAGGAATCGCTAAAGCGGGCCGAAGTTTTGGAAAGGACATTATGCGATCAGGGCATTATGCATTCAGGACATTTAGGACCACTTGCGTTTATGTCATTTTGCGTTTGACTCATTATGCGTTTAAGGTATTAAAAATTTGTGGCATTTTGCGTTTGGGGTATTTTGCGTTTAGGACATTCTAGGACTTTAGGACAATATGTGTCTGACCCTTTGTAGGGCATGTTTTCGAAGGCGTTTTAAATAGCACTAACCGTCTAAGATTCCAGTTCTAGCTAGTTCTTGGGCTTGAGAATGGATTAGTGGATTTAATTTTCTTTTCATATCGACGAATAGGCAGCTGGTAAATTAAGTTTTGCGGCTTACGTTGTTAGGAACATCAGACAAAACACGGCTGGTATATTTTAGTTACTTTGATAACGTGTCATGGTATCGTGTTGTGGGGGAAAGCAGCGGATATTCAAACTATTTTTATTTTACAGAAAAGAACTATTCGAGCAATTAATAATTTAAAACGCATATAGACTCCTTAAGAGAGATTTTTAAAGAAATTGATATACTGACTGTAGCTAGTCAATTTATTCTCGAAAATAAAATGTATGTACGCAAGAACCTTACAACATTTTCCAAACTTAGCGATAGCTGTAATGTTAACCTAAGAAATAATCCAAGACTACTTGCGCCCCGGTTTAGACTCGCGAAGGTTAGCAATTCTTTCAAGGGTCAGTACATTCTCTACTACAACAAGATACCTCTGGAGATTTTGAAATTACCTTTTGAGCAATTTAAAAATTATGTTTAAGCGACTTTGTCGAAAAAGGGATATTACAATGTTCGAGATTACTTAAATGACGGGACTGTATGGGGTTATTCTGGCTCAACACAGACCTTGCTGTTAATAATTATAATAATTTATATACAAATATATGTATTAGTTAAGCACAAGCAATTTTTAAAAGAGATCTAAAAATCAATCTGTGGGAGTTTCTACGCCCTTCTTCTCCCACAGTGGTCCAATGTAGAGAAGTGGCAAAAAATGACGATTGCTAAGTATATGTAAATATCTACAGTAATAAAGATATTTGGTTGATTGATTAATGGCAGCCGATGCCTTATTAAATACACAAGTACACGTGCAAGCTTCAAGATGAGTTATATCGACATCGATACACAGTGTCGATGCGGAGACGCACAGCACTGTGGCACAGGTGACGGGAGGGTGTTGCGGGGGGTGTTTGGGGGGTCACCCCTCCGCGATTTCCTCGTTTCCCCCTGGCCATCAATCCTGACATGGACTTCATTTTCCCAGACGGTATGGCAGAGGCTAGATTGGCAACTAGACTGCGTGGACCAACAATTATAAAAATCATGTCGGGTGTCAATTATAAAAATCATGTTATAAAAATCAAGTTTTATTAATAAAACGGCCTCTAGGTAGTTAATAACTATTCAAAAATCGTCTCTGAGTAGAAGCAATATTTAAGATATTAATTTCCAGTAATCGAACGATTACTGGAAATTAATAACTGGAAATTATATTCAATTAGTGCTAATGAATATTAGCACTAATTTAATATAACGACTCTGGGGCGGCTGTTAGAGACTTGTTTGCCGGAATCATGAGCGAGAAAAACAATCCTACAGACGGATTTAATAGGTTGTACTCGCAATGTGCCTTCCCTGCAGACTGCAGAGTCCCGATAACCAGTTGGCAAACATAATTCTCCGCCCGTGAACATTTGTTCTAATGGCCGCCCTGTTAAGCTGTGAAAAATGGTATTAGCTTTAGAAATAAAACCGGTCAAGTGCGTAAGACGACGAACCCGCCCGAAAACGAACGGTTCCATACCATTGGACGGACGCGGGAAAACATAAAACGACATTTTTTCTACGCGTATACCTTTATATTTTTTAATAATAATGAGTTCAATACTAGGTAGGACTACATTCAAGGCCGTATATCGAAATATTTGAAAAGAGTTTTGTGTAAGTAAGTATTGAACTATGTACTTGTTAATGAAACTCTTTGCTCATTGAAACCGGAAGTGGATAGAAATTGAGTAACTTATTTACAGAAATATAATTAAATATGATAAAAACTTAATATTATGAGCAATTATCAATCGTATAATGACAAATAACTAAGCACAAAACTCAATACCTGCAGCGAAAGATTTTTTCTGATAATATCGGGAGAGTTTAGTTTTCACCGATAAACAAATAAAACAAAATGGCCATACTAATAATTTTTACTACTAATCTAATACTTGTGATTACGGGTACATCTCGTAATCTAATACTTGTGATTACGGGTACATCTCGTAATCTAATACTTGTGATTACGGGTACATCTCGTAATCTAATACTTGTGATTACGGGTACATCTCGTAATCTAATACTTGTGATTACGGGTACATCTCGTAATCTAATACTTGTGATTACGGGTACATCTCGTAATCTAATACTTGTGATTACGGGTACATCTCGTAATCTAATACTTGTGATTACGGGTACATCTCGTAATCTAATACTTGTGATTACGGGTACATCTCGTAATCTAATACTTGTGATTACGGGTACATCTCGTAATCTAATACTTGTGATTACGGGTACATCTCGTAATCTAATACTTGTGATTACGGGTACATCTCGTAATCTAATACTTGTGATTACGGGTACATCTCGTAATTCTTAAAAACGCGAATGTTTAATTATTTGCTGTTATAGCGGCAATAGAAATACACCATCTGTGAAAATTTCAGCTCTCTGCCTATTTCGGTTGATCCGGTAAACAGACGGACGGACGGACGGACAGCGGAGGCTTAGTAATAGGGTCCCGTTTGGCGCACTTCGTGTACGGAACCCTAAAAAGCCTATCCCAAGCCATAAATTATGGATGCAAATGACGGTTTCTATGGCGCTCCGGTTGTGGCTCTGCCTACAATGTGAGAGGTCCCAGCTTAGATCCCAGGCTGGGGATAAAGAAAAAAAACTTGGATGTTTATATGTGCGTGACGTCGCTGTTTCTGGTTTCGACGACACAGTGTATCCTATTGTTGGGCCAGAAGCAATGTATGTGCCTGTGTGTAAATGTTTAATATTTAAATTACTTTATTAAAAGTTGATAAATCTGTCCTCAATGTCTGTAATGAAATTTGAATTGGGCCAAAAATTTAATCCTATCAGTGGACTTATGTTTTGGGTTCCGTAGAGAAACAAGGAACACTTATAGTTTCGTCAAGTCTGTCCGTCCGTCCGTCCGTATGTCACAGCAACTTTATGCAGAAACTATTAGACTATACAGTTGAAACTTGGTGTGTAGATGTATTATGTGAACCGATTTACGATTTTTATTAAAAAAAATATATATAAATAATTAAAGTGGAACAGAAATCATTTTTTTTTTCATCAAACCAAAATGTGTGTAGGGTGTCTATAGATAGGTCTTTAAAAATTCCTCAAAGTTAATCGTTAAAGAGGCGGACTCTTCCAAAGTGGAAAAATGAGTGCCCCCCCCCCCCTGTAACAAACAATACACAATTTCAACGAAAGTTGGTTTGAACAAAATAAAATAAACAGTTTTTAAGATGTAAAAGATTTATTAAAAACCGCAAAGACAACTTTGTCATTCATACAAACACTATGAAAAACAAAGTTACAACACAAACATCCAGTCGCATAATTACTTGCTACAACTAAACCCTTCATGGGCGAGTCCGCCTCGCACTTGCCCACTTTTTTAATTACCAGAATATCCAATCGCTGTTTCTAAATATGAGTCCTATTAATTGAAGATCTTGTTTATTGATTACTCACGAGCTACGCTTCGAACCGCGTCATTTCCAAGTCAAGTTAAAATGGCACTGTTTTAGTGATGTAGTCGAAGTCGATAGTTACCAAAAAACCGGTCAAGTGCGAGTCTAAATCGCGCACGAAGGGTTCCGTACCACCGTTCAATGGAAGCGATGGTGTGGAGTGAATAGTTTGGATTTTACACAGCAAAATATTGTTTACAAAGTTATTGGTGCGGTTACTTTCACACTCCATGTACGTAACCAGGTGCATCCATAAGTTTGTATGTGGTATTGAAAGAATTGTTGAATGGGAGCTCCCTTAAATATTTCTTTTATCCTGTTTTTTAGTATTTGTTGTTATAGCGGCAACAGAAATACATAATCTGTGAAAATTTCAACTCTCTAGCTAGCTAGGTTCTTAAGATACAGCCTGGTGACAGACGGACGGACGGACGGACGGACGGACAGCGAAGTCTTAGTAATAGGGTCCCGTTTGGAACCCTTCGGTTACGAAACCCTAAAAAGGTACATAGCCTACATACATATGAAGGTTGAATATGATCACATTTTTATTTGTATCTTATCTTATTTATCACAATCACAATTAAATTAACCCCTACAGTACAGTACAGGGTATTGCCTGTTAGGGAGGGGATATTTAATTAATTGAATGACCATGGCAACTCTTCGATTAGTTCATCTGAATGAACGATTTCGATTCATACCGATTATTTTGGTAACATATTTGTTATGTTACCAAAACAATCGGTATGAATTATGTGTTTAACTAGTACATAATGATATAAGTGTGGAAAGTTGATTATTACAAACAAGGCGGTATTATACACTGACGAGCAATGAAAAAGTTCCAGTGAGATAGCACCAAACCAATGACGCCGTCTGCAATATTGAAGTACATTTAACAGCGCATCAGACTATTACCAAGTAAAAACGTCAATATTGTGTTCAAATTTTAAATGAAATGTTTTAAAAAATTGGATGGGTGTTTGTCGCCATTTTGTGGGTAGAACTTTTTCATTGCTCGTCAGTGTATAGTTAAGATATCCAAGGGTGTAATAATCAATGCACACAAGAATCATATGACGTTTTTTAACTCACTTGTGACGAAATAAATAGCTAATCAACAAAAACGCTACCAAAAATTTGTGCAAATTGGCGCGCTTTTTTCTTTTTTCACGTGCTGGCGCTCGCAGTTGTTGATGGAGGCACAGGCAACACCGCTAAACAGCCTATAAAAATAAGGCTTTTAATATGCAAATTATCAGTAAACTGTAGCGAAAAAAATATAGTTTGCCATAGTATGCCTTGCAACAAAGAACCAGTTTTCAAGCAGGTGTGTTGAAAATGTAAATTTTATGAAGGTTAAGTTATCTGTCATATCACTTCTAAGATTTTATGAACTGTAAAAACTCCTATTATCCCTAGAAACTCGTGAGGAATTTTCGCCACTGGTGTATCCGAATTCTATGACAAAACCTCCCAGCTCTTTTTCAAATCTTATTTGTATCCTTCACCCAGTATTATTTATTTAGTCGCTTAGCAAGTTCTTAGAAACTTTTTAAAGTCATAATTTTTCAGTACTTTTCAGGCGAGTTCTCGTGCTTGAGAATGGGCCAATTTAAATTTTCACACATGACGAAGAGGTAACTTATGCCATTTTAATACACAAGTGACGCAGGGCCTTTGCGGGTGTGCGGGAGGTGGGCAGGACGCCACCCCCTCCCCGACTTCCTCTTTCCCCTAGCGCCATCCCAACCTGCAGCTAACTAAACTTCCCGGTCATACAACTGTTCGTCCTCAATTTCTGGAGGCACTGTACATAATTTAAAGATCATCTTCGTTAAACTCACTCCATAAAGACACGTTGTTGATACGTATAGCCCCAGAACACAACAACTCTTACGAGCGCATAGCGCCTCAGGTTATTCAAACTCTTTGCGTACTAACTCTTCAGACAGCTGTCAAACAAAGAGTGAATGAATTGCATCAACGACGAAGGAGTTTCTTACTTGATGGCAAGCGATAGACAGCTGAACTTCACATACAAACGATATTAGTTTTTTTTTGTCTGTTCATTGGCGTTTTTCCTTATTTTCTTTTTACCTTCGGAGTGAGGCAAATAAAGCCAGATATAAACTAGGGGACATTTCCTGCAACATGTTGAGGAAAATGTCCCTAGTTTAGCTCCGGCTTAAACTAAATAGGAATTATACAAAATGGTCGATGGTATACATTTTTATTCTATATCACAGACTTGAATATAGGGGACCCGTCGCCCGGTACTCAAAAGTGTCGCCGTTTAGATGGTGCCCGTACTGGTAGTGAGCACGAACCTCTCTCAGTCGCGCGCAGACTGTGACATCCGATAGACATGTACGTATGGCAGAATAAAATGGTGTCCTGCGTTGTTTACTGCTGTAAATCATGCGGGAGGCACAATACAAAAAAACAAGGAGTGACTCATCATAAATAAGTAATATAATTTACATTTATTATTGGCTGCAAATAGTTAAACTTATAAATATTGTCACTGCCGTGCCCCCACCAAGACGAGCCAAGCGAAGCGCAAAGGCGCTACTACCTTTACTCGAAGCGCTTCATTGTTTGTTTCAACCCTCGTAACTTGGTTAATTTAGGTTTGGGTTATACCAGATTAACAAAATTCTCGGGATATGATGTCGATACTGGACTGAAAATTTTAGATTGCATCGTTCTTGTAATTTAGATTTTATTGATTTCTAAAAAAACGATTTCATCACTGACTTACTGATGATCATCAAAATTCTTACGGTTCTTCCTGAAGTCCTAGAAAGCTGAAATTTCATATGTAAGCTAGTATAAGTACAAAAACAACAACAAAATCTAAAACTTTGAACTTTAATCCCCCAACCCCTTAAACCAGGGTATGAAAGTTTGTGTGAGACTTTCGCAAATTTTGATGTAAGAGGTCTGAAAATTGATATAGGGACTCCTTGTTATGAAATTTAAAACACATATTTCAGGATTTTTAGTAAATCACCCCCCACGATTTAAATTAGGGGATGGAATTAAGCGCGCGCAAAATGCCTAATGTGTACCAGAACATCGGGCTGAGAATGTTGTCAAATCGCGTGTGCGGTGCATTAGAGCCCAGTGATACGTTTTTGGGTGTTCCATTGTATTCCACTGGTCCCTAGACGACAATTAGGTAGCTAGATGCAATCGAAGAGTCAAGTCTAAAACAGAAATTACAATCCTGATTCCATAAACATATATTACGAAAAGACCAAGATAGAGATTGGGCTACAAAAAAGGCACCTCTAATGTGCAAGAAAAAGAAAGGTAAAATGGACAAAATAAATCAGCTAACAAAAAGAAGTGAAATCAACATCATGTAAAATGTTGCCAAGGCAAAAATGTTATCAGATCTCATGTGGAACCAAGCTTCTACCTCTACCCGCCCTAACTCTACGAACCCTAAGTTCACAAAATCTACACCTTAGACAAAATATGTAGCTTGGCCGTTTCGCCACCGTCACATGGGCGTAAGATGAAAAATGTATTCACGGTTCATTACTTTTCTGTTATACATTAATTCTTGTAGTATAAATAAATGCTGTAAAATAAATAGGTAGATTTGTTTACACGTACCTACAAGAACTATACAACAGCTTGTATGAACAAATCTTGTTACTACAAGAATGGATTGGAAAATAAATGAATGGGTTATAATTTATTCACTGTTCATTAATTTTCTGTTATCAATAGTTCTTGCAGTAACGAATATAGCTCTTGTAGGTACGAATAAACTCTTCTTGTATTTCATTTTTACAACATTGTTTTTACTATAACCCATTCATTTATTTTCCAATCCATTCTTGTAGTAACAAGATTTGTTCATACAAGCCGTTGTTGCATAGTTCTCGTAGGCACGAGTAAACAAATCTACCTTTTTATTTTTACAGCATTTATTTATGCTACAAGAATTATTGTATAACAGAAAAGTAATGAACCGTGAATACATTTTTCATCTTACGCCCTAAAGTCGGTAGCGAAACGGCAAAGCCACATATTTTGACTAAGGTATAGAGTTTGTGAACTTAGGGACTTCTAGAGTTAGGGCGTGTAGAGCTGGAAGCTTGGCCCTACATGAGATCTGATAACTTTTCGACAGTGCGAGCCATATGGTCTCGTCTTGGCAACATTTTACATGAAAATGTTTTTGATGGTTTTTTTTTCTACAAATACAAGTCTGTTGTTTTGTACGGAACCCTGCAAGCCCAAGTCGCACTTGCACATTGCCACGTTGGTTCCCGCCGAGAATGGATAATCCGCGTTCCGATTCTGCATTCCCATTTCGCGAAACAATGCGAGATGTTTCTGTTACAAACAGAGGGGGCGTATGGATTGATTGGACCGCGCCCTCATTCATAAGAGTTTGTTGATCCACAGATTAAGTGGTTAAGCCCGTGTAGAACCATACAAGTATAGGTCCTGCCAAGGGTCCCGGGTTCGAGTCCCGGTGGGGGCAAATATTTGTTTGATGAGAACGGATGTTTGTACCCTTGTCATGGTTGTTTATCTATCTAAGTATAATATTTATCTATATAAGTATGCGTATCGTTGTCTGGTACCCAAGATACAGGGAATCCTAGTTTGGGGCTAGATCAATGTGTGTATTTAGTGTCCAAGGTATTATTATTGTAAGCGCTCTACGTCACAATGCAGTTGCTACCAGCGAAGGAAAAAACAGAATTATCTAGCGGTGAAAATGAGCCCCAAAAACTGTACCAGTATAAGCCGTTCTCTCTGTCAATAGATGGACCAATCAGGGCTGGCCCAGTGTCGCATGACACAGAATGAACTAAAGTCTAACTTTTTATCAGATGATGTATCTAAATGTCATTCCGTAAAATAATTTTGACAGCCTAATCTCAATAGGGATGTGATTCCGTTCACAGAAGATCTAATCGTTCCATAACTGACTCATAATGATCATTCTTAATTATATTTATTGTTCATGTAAACAAAAGGTTGTATAAACGTTGATCCTTTTACACATATACAAGTTATCGCTCAAGAAAACGCTCTCTCAAGTTGGTAGTACTGGTTGTTAGTTACGGTGCTACAATGACGCTTGGCCGCCATTTTGTTTCGTTTGTCATCCGCACATTCGGCTTCTAACTTCTGTTTTGAGTGCACGAATAACTTTGCTTTCTCCACTGCGCGTTGGTTGGGTTATCATTATTATTAAATTTATGTTACGTTGTGTTTGTTTTTCATTACCTGTTTTTGTTAATCGTGTTAGTTTTTTTTGTTTGATACATCGAAGACATGGATGCTCTGCCGAGCACATCGCAAGATGGAGACACATTTTTATCTCCTAAGAAAAAAAGGCCACGTGTAGCTCTAAGTGATCATTCATTTATTGAATGATTCACTCACTCATTTAGCTACATCCCTATTTATTTTTCTTCAAAAAACGGCAACCCACAAAACGTTATTCTACTGCAGCTGATAAAAAGTTAGACTATAATCATCAGCCCTTCGCCCTTCGCCCTTCGCCCTTCGCCCTTCGCCCTTCGCCCTTCGCCCTTCGCCCTTCGCCCTTCGCCCTTCGCCCTTCGCCACCCTAGACCGTTAATTAGGGACCGACGTTTAACCAGGTCATTAGCATTTTGATTTAAATAAAGAAAAGAAAGAAAGAAAGACTTTCATTGCATACAAACAAATACACACCTTACATAAATAAAAAATACAAAAATAAAACACAATAAGTACGTTATTTGAATGTTTGAAACCGAATGGCCGAGTCGGCAGTGACGCTGCCTACGAAGCCAAGGGTCCCGGGTTAGAGTCCGGTGGGGGTCAATATTTGTTTGAAGAGAACGGATGTTTGTACCCTAGTTATGGTTGTTTATCTATCTAAGTATAATATTTATCTATATAAGTATGTGTATCGTTGTCTTATATCCAATATACAGGAAATCCTAGTTTGGGGCTAGATTAATGTGTGTAAATAATTATTATTTAAAAAAAAAAAATATATATATATGTCACCGGAAAATAATACGATCCGCAAGTTTATAAATTTCCTAATATTTTTCCGCAATTTTATAAATATACTAACCTAACCTAACATAACCTAACCTAACCTAACCTAGCCTAATATAATCTAGAAGGAAGTTTATAAATTTCCTAGGAAATTTAGAAACTTGCGGATCGTATTATTATCCGGTGACATATATATATGAATATGAACATACAAAGATCCTAAGATCGGGGATCATACATTCTTCCTCTTCGAGAACTTGAGTGTATAATTAATGCCCCAGATCTATCGGATATGGAAAAAAAACTCTGTATGTACAGTATCTGTGGGCACGGCAGTGCCCCCGCCAAGAAGAGCGCGAAGCACAGGGGCACTAACCACCTTTTCTCGTAACGCTTCGTCGTTATTTTGAACTCTCAGAACTTGGGTTTGGATTATACCAGATCAAAGAAATTCTTGGGATATGATCTCAATAGCAGACACATTAAAACCAAAAAGTTTCAGGTTCATAGCTCGTATACTTTAGATTTTATTGCTATCTAAAAAACCCCGATTTCATCACTGACTTACACATTCACTGTTGATCAACAAAACTTTAAGGGCACTTCCTGAAGTCCTAGAAAGCTGAAATTTGGTATGTAGGCTAGTATTAGCACACAAACAACCGCAAAATCTTAAAACTTGGAATGTTCACCCCTCAACCCCCTAAACTAGGGGATGAATGTTAGTATGAGACTTCCGCAAATTTCGAAGCTAGAGGTCTGAAAATTTATACAGTGACTGCTTATTATAAATACTAACTGAATTAATAGTTTTGTAATTATTTATTTCTCCTTATTAATCATAACAATTAAATTTTTCATATTTGTATTAGTTAGGCATAACCTATTTTTAAAAGAGATCTAAAAATCAATCTGTGGGAGTTTCTACGCCCCTCTTCTCCCACAGTGGTCCAATGTAGAGAAGAGGCAAAAAATGACGTTTGCTAAGTATATGTAAATATCTACAGTAATAAACGTTTAAAAATGACGTTTGCTAAGTATATGTAAATATCTACAGTAATAAAGTACTTTGACTTTTTGTTTCCCTCTTCTTGGCTACATTTTTTACACGAAAATGTTTTGGTGGAATTTCTATGACTTGTACGGAATGAAAATTCAGAAACAATGTGCTTGCACTTGCGAAGAATATCAACCATTCTGCTATTCTGCAAAATATATTGACGTGGCTCTCCCAATTCGTATGTATAAAAGCAGGACACAATGATTTTGTGTTTGTGAGATTTTCTTATTGCTGAAAAAAGATTCCAGACATCGGAAAGAGGTGTATAATGTATATGTCGCAGTTAGTTGGTTAAATCAGACACTTAACTAATACTAGGCGTCGCTAAAGTTCCGTCAGACAATTGAGTGAACGAAACGTTTAACGAATAGTTTAAACGATCATAGGCAACAAGACATACAATATAAATACACTTCGCTTCGCTTCGCTTCGCTCGCCCCCTTTACCCTTCACCTCAGCTACCGCAATGTTTTGCCCTGATATAAGCTGTGCAAATCAGTAGTAAAAAGATAGATTGTGAAAATAATCAGCTGTTGTCGTGACGCAATCTTGTTTTACATTATTTAACTAACACGCCGGCTTTAGGTAAGACAGATTGTTAAACGTTTCCGACGACGCTTTATTTAAATCAAAATGCTATTGACTTGGGTTAACGTCGGTATTTAATTAACGGTCTAGACTAGAGAGTTAGTTAAGTGTCTGATTTAACCAACCAACTTCGACATATACAGTGGTGGTCATATAATTAAGAACGATTTGTAGTACCAGATATTTTTTTTCAAAACTATGCTATGTGTACTTTTAAGTTCCTTCTTAAAAGTAATTAGTTGTGTTATGAAATAGCTACATCGATAAAGTAAACGGGATTAGGAGTAAATATTTAAAACATTTACTATTTTTTTTACAAATTTAATTGATTATCGATAATTACAAATTCAAGTAGTAAAAATGCTGGACAAATAATTAAGAACGCTTCTTAAGCTGCTCGAGAGTTGTTTCCGTAGATACTTAGATTTTACAAATCACATTAAATAAGACAGTGACAATGTTAAAAATTATAATTTAATACATTTTATTCTAAGTTAATAGTTTATAGCGTGACCATGGCTTTTAATAACTGCCTTACACCGACGAGGCATTGATTCTATCAATTTTTGACATTTTTCAAGAGAAATAGAGCGCCATTCTTCTAAAAAAGCGTTATATAACTCAGTTAGGTTACCACATCGTCGATTTGAAACCTTTTTCTTGACTTCGCACCAAAGATGCTCTATGGGATTTAAATCTGGGCTGTTCGGTGGCCATTCTAAGACAGAAACTGATTGAGATGTGAGGAATTCTTTAACGGTGCGTGCAGTGTGCTTCGGATCGTTGTCGTGTTGGTATGTCCAAATAATCGGAAGTACGTCTTCAGCATATGGTAACATAGTTTCTTCGAGTATATTTTTGTACTGGAATTGATCCATGTTTCCTTCTATCAGTCTAACAGGTCCAACACCATGACCAGAGAAGCATCCCCAAATTTTCACCTTTCCACCACCATGCTTTAATGTCATTTTTGTGTACTTGGGGTCGAATGCTGTATTCGGAGGGCGTCGAACATATCGTTTCCCATCAGAACATACTCTGTTAATTTTTGTTTCGTCAGAGAAAAGAACATTTTTCCACTGTCTTGCTGTCCAGCTTTCATACCTCCTAGCAAATGCAAGCCGGGCTTGCCTATGACACTGCTTCAACATGGGCACCTTTCTTGCTATCCTTCCGTTCAACTTCGCTTCTACCAATCGCCTTCGGATAGTGCGCGCTGAGATCGCTGAAGGGTTATTTTCACCAAAGTATTCTTTTTTTAACTCATTAGACCCCTTAAAAGGGTATTGTTTTGCCAAACGCACGATATTTCGATCGTCTCGCTGAGATGACTTTCTCTGTTTAGGTACACGAGGAATATTTAAAGTTGTTTGATGTGTGTTAAAATGCTTCACAGCGTGGAATATCATCGTTTTTGAGCACTGCAAATGATTGGCAATCTTTTTATATGACCAATTCATATCGCGAAGTTTTATTATTACTTCCCTTGTAGATGCATCACAACTTTTATTTTTTCCCATTTTTTTATTATGAAACGATCAATTTTTTGACTTTTACAGAACTAAATGGCGCCAAAATTACTCGAATAGTGGCCTAGTTACAGAGTGTTCTCTATTTAAATTCGAATAAAAAAATAAACTATCCAGCGTTCTTAATTATGTGGCCAGCCAGTAAGTTTGCAATAACATGTTAAGATATATCATATACAAAAAGTTTACTTATATAATAATATTGTTGAATTTATCATATTATAACTGTATGCTACGATTGTGTAAAACAGTTTTACGATACCGAGAGAGATACAAAACGATATGCAATAAGTGTTATTCTCGTAAGTTTGAAAAAAGCTTGTTTTCAAATAGTCGTTCTTAATTATATGACCACCACTGTATATTGATAGATTATGGTCATAATGTATCAATATTCAGATAAGAAATGAGTTTTTACCAAGTAGTATAACATTATGCTGGTCGTAACGTGCGGTTTTTGGACGCAGTAAAGAGGGAAATGATACGTGTGTATATAAATAAATAAATGAATGTAGCCCATTAATGTCCCCACCGAGGGGCACGGGCCTTTACCCGGATACAAGTAAGATTGAGCCATACTCCACCACGCTGGCTCAGTGCGGGTTGATGGAGGGGTGTTGGGCTTGTGGTCAATCCGACTGTCACAAGTTATCAAGCTGCCCTATTAGGGCCTCTGACCAGCTTTACGAGTCTACCACCGAGTAGCTATAGCAGCAGGGAACTACAACTTGAGGTGCCATCCGAAACACGGAAGCGCCCAAGATAAATGCCACATAGAAACGGACACCCATCCAGTAGGCGCTGCCAAATGTTGCTACCCGAACAAGATGTTAATTGATAAAACATAACATAACATTTATATCATACAGGCACATACACTGCTTCTTACCCCACACTAGGATACCCTATGTCATGAGAACAAGAAACAGCGACGTCACACACATTTAAACATCCAAAACCTTGACGGCCTCTGTGGCGCTGCGGTGTGGCTCTGCCTACCATGCGAGAGGTCACGGGTTCGATCCCCGGCTGGGGATAAAGAAAAAAATCACCAGGTCTTGAATGTTTATATGTGTGTAATGTCGCTATTTCTGGTTCCCACGACACCTAGTGTGGGGCCAGAAGAAATGAATGTGCCTATACATAAATGTTTTATGTTTTATACCTGGGCATTTGTTTTTTCCTGACGGTTTCAAACCCGGGACCTCTCGAACCACAATGCCACAGAGGTCTTCAAAAAGTGTAAGGCTATGTTCTTATTAGTCACCCAGCGAGCGGCTAAATGTTTCGCCTCCTTATAAAGACACTTCGCTAGTTAGAGGCGTGTCAAATTCTATGGAATCTATGCATTTCAGCTCTAGATTCCCTTCGACGTTACGTTGGTAGCATTGAAACTAGTGTTGCTAGCTTTTGAAAAATGTGTTGCCCAAAAAGTTCATAGCTAACTCATTGACCAGGCGGACGAAGAGTCTCCGTTCAGCTTGGGCAATAAATTGTTACGTTGGTAGCATTGAAACTAGTGTTGCTAGCTTTTGAAAAATGTGTTTCCCAAAAGGTTCATAGCTAACTCATTGACTAGGCGGACGAAGAGTCTCCGTTTCAGCTTGGGCAATAATTCGTATGCTTCCGGATTTCCGGATGATCTCCTCTGAAGGTCGCATTTCTCAAAAGAATTTCGTGAAATTTCTGAGCAGGTTCTTTAATTAAATGGCGGAGATGTGGCTGATGTGGGATTTCAAAGTTGTTGGTGCACGTAAGCAGGTAAGTTTGTATGTGGAATTACATGAAAATGGCTTAAGCAATTATTTTTAAACGATTGCCAAAAAAATCGATAATTTACTACCAATAAATTCGAAATGACTGCCAGAATTTGTAAATGATCACTAAATTGTGTTTGGATAAATGATCACCAAACTTCTTTTCATGTTTTGTGTAAGTAAGTTTATGTTTTAAGTATTTTTTGTTGTTTGTTGTCTTACATGTTCAACCTAATACGAAGGATAAAGGGCTTCCCTTTCTCTCACCCCCTTCACCTAAGCTACCGCAGTATTTTGCCCTGATATTTTCTGCTACTTTTGATAACCATTTACCCATTTTGGGTAAGGAAAAAATATTTTGGTAATCATTATATTTGTGGGCATAGAAAATGCAGTCCGATTATTTCATTTTCCGATACTACTGTCCATCCGGTAAACTTCAAGTGGGCTGGTATGAGATAGTTTAAAAAAAAAAAAAAACGCATTATCTACAACGCAAGGTCTACAGCTGACAGAGCCACTAGTATTATAAATGTTCATTTGGTATTTAATTTACGTATTTCGTATTGCGACGAGGTGGTAGGAAACTGATAACTTGCTATCTGTTGCCGCTACATCAACAAATATGAACTAATGCGGTTTATAAGGGCACCAAAGAGACGTGTGTTTTGGTGCCTTTTTAGGGATCCGTAGAGAAACAAGGAACCCTTATAGTTTCGTCAAGTCTGTCCGTCCGTCCGTCCGTCCGTCCGTATGTCATAGCATCTTTATGCAGAAACTATTCAGACTAAACTGTTGAAACTTAGAATGTAGATGTATTCTGTAAACTGCCTTACGTATTTTATACAAAATTTTAAAAATAAAAATAATTAAAGAGGGCTCTCCATGAAAGTTTTTTTTTTTCATTAAAGCTATATGTGTGGGGTGTCTTTAGATAGGTATTTAAAAATAACGTTGACGTTTCTGTAACCATTTTCCCTCAAAGTAAATTGTTAAAGAGACAGACCCTTCCAAAGTGGAAAAATGAGTGCCCCCCCCCCTTTTAACTTTTAAAGTAAGAAAGTGAAAAATCTACAAAAAATATATATTGTGTATCTCAATACACACTTTCAACGAAAATTAGTTTGAACAAAATGAAATAAGCAGTTTTTAAGATATAAAACATTCATTAAAAACCGCAAAGATAACTCTGTCATTCATACAAACACTATGAAAAACAAAGTTACAACACAAACATCCAGTCACATAATTACTTGCTACAACGGAACCCTTAATGGGCGGTCCCGACTCGCACTTAGCCACTTTTTTCACGTACGATGGCAAGGAACCCTTCGTGTGCGATCCGACTCGCACTTGACCGGTTTTGACCACTGTGGGAGAAGAAGGGACAATAAACTCCTACCGTGTTACCCAAAAAAAAATATTAAACAGCGTTTAACCTCAAAACAAATGTCAAATCCCATACGTTTTCGTTTTTAAACAAGTGTTAAACACTCGTTTATTTTTTTGTGGTAAGGCCCCTAGCGATTGATTTTTAGATCTCTATTAAAATCAGGCTGAATTTAATAGTAGTTTATGTGACTGCTACATAATGGAGGGCATTAATACTCGAGCGAGTTTCATAATAATATCACTCGAGAGTTTTAATGCCTAATTATATACACTAGTTTATCTACACGCATATCATAAGCTCTCTTTGATGTGTTCAGGAACCGCATGTTTGACCGGCATTGTGGCTCTGCACTTGTTTAGCTTGTTCTGTAGTACCAACTTCACAGACAAACTAAGGGCGGCACGCAGGCGGGCGTCGGCGTTCCAAATTTGAATGTCATAATTTGACTAATTTTTGTACATTATGGTCATAATATACAAATTTTCAGATAAGAAATGAGTTTTTACCAAATATTTTTACGTTATGCTGGTCTTAACGTGCGGTTTTTAGACGCAGTAAAGAGGGTTTATGATACGTGTATAGATAAATATGGTTAAACAACGAGAATAATCTAAGTAGGCTACATATGTACCTAGAGTGTTTAATCATATTTAAAAGATGGTAATTGTAAAGTGAACCTGGCAACCGAACATCGCATCCACTAAAATACTTTTATCTACACACGTATCATAAACTCTCTTTACTGCATCCAAAAGCCGCAAGTTACGACCAGCATAATGATATACTTTTGGTAAAAACTCATTTCTTATCTGAATATTGATACATTATGACCACAATGTATAATTTTTGACAAATTATGACATTCAAATTTCGAACGCCGATGCCCGCCTGCGTGCCGCCCCTAGTTTGTGTGTGAACAAGCTAACACAAAACAACTGCAGAGCAATGATCAATGCCACCATGCCGGTCGAACATGCGGTTCCTGAACACTTCAAAGAGAGCTTATGAAATGTGTGTAGATAAACTAGTGTATGTAACTGTACATAATTAGGCATTATGTATCAGTCACATAAACTACTATTAGTGACAATTGATCTACTGTCAACCTAATGCCGAAGGGAATTTAAAGATGAAATGCACTCTTATAACTAATCCTTAGGCATTTCTTTGCAAACTAGAAGAAAGAAGAGTTCCGTGGTCTAGTGGTTCCACGCTCGCTTCTCATGCAGGGGATGCAGGTACACATCTAGTGCTGACTATCCTACCATTATACGGACTTTCTAATGGTGATGCAAAACATCGCGAGGTAACCTTCATATCGTTATAGCTTCGGCAATGGGCTAGCCCCCTGGAGTGTTCATTAGCTGGCTAAAAGAGGGCACAATTATGCCACTGCCATCCCGTGTGGCAAAAGGCTAATGCTCTCTATGTAAAATTAGTTTACGGAACCCTCGACCGGCAAGCCCGACTCGCACTTACAGTTCGTTTGAATAGCCAGCTCCGACCGTTCTATTTGTCCCTTCCGCCGTTTGTTGAAATGGATCCCTTCATCTCTTTAATATTCGTTTCGGAAGACCTCTCTACGGGATCCTAAAACAGTTAAACAACTTAACACGTTCGCCGCCAGTCCCCTTATTTACATGCGAAATCGCTCTCGAAGTTTCACCTTCGGATGGCGCAATGAGACATATGGACGGAAAACCATATTTGACGACCCGAATGGCCGAGTCGGCAGTGACCCTGCCTACGAAGCCAGGGGTCCCGGGTTCGAGTCCCGGTGAGGGCAAATATTTGTTTGATGAGAACGGATGTTTGTACCCTAGTCTTGGTTGTTTATCTATCTAAGTATAATATTTATCTCTTTAAGTATGTGTATCGTTGTCTAGTACCCAAGATACAGGGAATCCTAGTTTGGGGCTAGATCAATGTGTGTGTAAATGGTGTCCAAGGTATTATATATTAAAAAAAAAAAAAAAACCTCTGATCCCTTGGCTGGCATAGGGTTGCAGACTTTCTATTGGTTTCGGACTTGGTCTTAAAGCCACAAGTTTAAAAATAACATAACAACACATAACATAGCGTCACGCCTTTTCCCATAAGGGGCAGAGGCACAATTGTGCCCACTTTGAGCCCGTCATTCAATACTCTATTTTGCGTGACAGGGGGCTAGCCCATCGCCGCCGCTATGGAGTAATGAAGGTTTCCTCACGATGTTTTCCATCACCTTCAGAACGTCCGTATAATGTACTCAAGATAAATTAATTATCTCATTGGTACATGGTCAGGAATCGAACCTGCATCTCCTGAGTGAGAAGCAAGCGTGAAACCCATTGGACCACGGAGCTCTTATACGGATAAATAAATAATGTTTAAAAAACAAAATATGATATATTTTATACCTAGCTTTAAATAAGTTCTAACTATAAAGATAAATATATATTCTTACATATATATAATTTATATAATATAAACATACATTAACTATCGTGGAAAAGAAAGGTAGTGCTCTTTTAGGCAATTTTTGAAAGAGAAAAGAGTTGAGAGAGAGAGACTGTCTCTTATAGTGCAAGGAAGTGCGTACCACAGTCGGACCGCGCCCGCCTGCAACCTGAGAAGCAAACGTGAATCCTATTAGACCACGGAGCTCTGGGGTTGAAAATATGGTGGCATAAATAGGGTTACTAACATCTACTGGGCTTAAAACTCCATTTTGTGTGACAGCGGTTCTAGCTAATCGCAAACATAATTGAGTGAATAAATAGGTTCAAAATTTAAGATTTAAAGTCGTTTATTACTGCATATGTTTACAAATATGCTTGGCACAAGTCATTTTTAGGGTTCCGTACCCGAAGGGTGCCAACCGGGACCCTAATACTACTAAGCCTCCACTTTCCATCCGTTCTGTCCATCAGCGGAATGTCTCGCATGAACCGTAATAGTACAGTTGAAATGTTGACTGACTGTGTATTTCTGTTGCCGCTACAGCAACAAATAAAGAACTGACACATATTTTTTTTCGTTTTTTCTTTTACGATGTTACGGAACCATTTGTGTACGATCCATCCGAGTCGCACATGACCGTTTTTTTTATTTGTTTATTTGGGAACTGAGCCCACAGCACAATCTAAAAAATGTACAGCATAATAAATAACTTAAACCTAGGCCAATTAAGGGCTCTTATTATCTTACTTTTTACCTCTTTTCTACATTGGATCACTGTGGGAGAAGAAGGTTAAATAAACTCCCATGGATTATTTTTTATATCTCTATTAAGAACAGGTTGTCTTCAAATATGATAAAACAATGACAAGAATCTTAGAAGGTTACATACCTAGTATTTATTTATTTTGTTCCATTTGTTTGCGTTGGGCCAACCTTCTGTCAGCTGCTACGTATTCGTATACGCTGTCGTACGCTACAAAAAGGCTATAAAACATCACGAAAAATCTGATATTTAAAAGATCGTAAAAAGGTGACGGTTTTCTGTTTCAATAAACAAAACTAAAATAATCTACGATAAGCTGAATACTAATTGACTACTAAATAACTAATATTTTCACAATTCTGAAAATGTGATCGTAAAACTCATCTGAAATAATTGTTTATTATTTACAGAGTCGTTATTATGACACATAATTTAAATGAGGGGGACATACAAGTAAAAACAATAAAACACTTTCAATAATATGCCTATACAAACTTCACGGTGAATTACCGGTTTTGCAAGCTGTAATGGCATCGTGAATGCATATTTATATATGTAGATGTCGCTAGTTTCTATGTATAATTTTGAACGTCCAAGCTTGTTCTAAGATTCCCTACCATAGTCAGAGTCTGACTGACGTTAAACTGACATTTCTATAAAATAAACGAGGACGCAGTAATTAATGATGTAATATTTGAATGCTATTGGCTAGTGAGAAGTAAATATCCATCCTGAGGCAGTTATCGTCAATCACCTTTGTATAGAATCGTCAAAGTTATTTAGAGATAAGTGTGGACTCGCGTTCGAAGTAGTGGTGCCATTACTATATTAATCTGTCCACTCGCGTATAAATACCTAGTATGGACTTGCATTTAATTTTAATTACCTACCGTCCACTCGCGCATGAGCACCTAGTATGAAATTGGAATAATATTTATGTTTATTTTTATAAAATAATTACTACTATCCACTATTCTTTTTTATTACTGGCAATACTGGAAATAGAGGATAAACGTACCTTCTCTCTGGTATCTCACACTTGATTGGTCGACTGACTGAGTAAATGAAAAAAATAAAATAATCGGTAATGTGGCTGGCCGCCATGACAGTTTGGCTTTTTATAAGCATATTTTGTTTTTTTAAGGCTATTAGGATGGTTAAGGTAACTCGTAATCTAAAAACCAACCAGTTTTTAGTCCATCTCTCTTAATCCTTGAACGAATGGCGCCTAGAACTGAGTGAACTGTGATGGAGATTTGCACAATTTAGGCGACTCGTAGATTAGTTGATCACCCTCGTCACAGCCTAGTGTGGGACCAATCTGTGAGATTTGCTACGCGGAGATTTGAAACTGACATTTGAGCAATGTAAAAAGGGATATTACAATGTTCAAGTTTACTTAAATGACGGGACTGTATGGGGTAGAATATAGAGAGAGGATAAAAATGACGTTAACTTAGTATAGGTAAATAAATATCTACAGTAATAATTGAATTTAAACTTGATGAATATCGGCCTCCGTGGTCTAGTGGTCACACGCTCGCTTCTCCGCTGACCATTGAGATAAGTTTATCAATAACGGCATAACGTCACAACTTATCCCATACGCCATGACAGAGGCACAATGAGCCATGTAAAAAAAGGTACCAAACTGAGAGAACCATTTCGAGATAATTGTGTTCCTAACTAAATTGCGTGATTCCTATCAAAAAATATTACAGGATTCCTGACATAGCCGTAAAAACATAGTACCTACTTCATTTGTCCTCTACGGCCTAGTTTGTTCGAAATACCTTCGCCGTTAAGTTGGCTGTTCTGTAAAAAGTTTTCCTGTCAGTCGATAAAGCAGATGTCAGTCGGAACGTAAACAAATATTGCTATTAAAAGTAGTTTTTAGGGTTCCGTACCCAACGGGTAAGAACGGAACCCTATTACTAAGACTTCGCTGTCCGTCCGTCTGTCACCAGGCTGTATCTCAAGAACCTAGCTAGCTAGAGAGTTGAAATTTTCACAGATGATGTATTTCTGTTGCCGCTATAACAACAAATACTAAAAAAGAGGATAAAAGAAATATTTAAGGGGGCTCCCATACAACAATTCTTTCAATACCACATACAAACTTATGGATGCACCTGGTTACGTACATGGAGTGTGAAAGTAACCGCACCAATAACTTTGTAAACAATATTTTGCTGTGTAAAATCCAAACTATTCACTCCACACCATCGCTTCCATTGAACGGTGGTACGGGACCCTTCGTGCGCGATTTAGACTCGCACTTGACCGGTTTTTTTAGTTTTGTAATCGGAAAAAAACCAGCCTCAAGCGCAACCGTTCCAAAAATGTGAGCAAGCGACGTCACGTGAAGTGTTATTTTTAAATTATAAAAAAATAAGAGTCATTACCTGAAATATTCAAATTAAAATTGCACAAAATAAAATAAATACCGGCCAAGTGCGAGTCGGACTCGCATTATCTATTAAAACGGCAAAAAATATCACGTTTGGTGTATGGGAGCCCCTCTAAAATATATTTTTTTTTAAAGTGAATATATAACTAAATATTCTGTGAATAGTTCAACGTCTACCTGTTGTCGTTATCAATATCGAGCAAAAACAAGAAATAAAAAGTTTGTTGTATGGGAGCCCCCTTAAATAATTATTTTATTCTAATTTTTAGTATTTGTTGTTATAGCGGCAACAGAAATACATCATCGGTGAAAATTTCAACTGTCTTACTATCACGGTTCAGATACAGCCCGGTGACAGACGGACGGACAGACGGACAGCGGAGGCTTAGTAATAGGGTCCCGTTTGGCACCCTTCGGGTACTGAACCCTGAAAACATTGTTATTTCCATACTCTATAACCAAATCACAAAAATGAATATATCCGGCTCAGATCGACGGCCACGGCAGACCAGCTGACACCACGACTGCGGGACTTCTTAGAATATATCCTTCAGACAACTTTTAGAAGAATAGAAATTCAAAATATAAATAAAACGGTCAAGTCGGACCCGCACACCACGGGTTCCGTACACACTTATAGCACTTATACCTATTACGTTTGTATGTAATGTAAATGGAAAAAGCCTCGAAAACGAGCACGGATCTATAAATATTTTTATCTACACACGTATCATAAACCCTCTTTACTGCGTACAAAAACCGCACGTTACGATCACCATAATATTAAACTACTTGGTAAAAACTCTTTTCTTATGTGAAGAATTTTTCTACATATTATGACATTCAAATTTCGAACGCCGACGCCCGCCTGCGTGCCGCCCCTAGTTTGTCTGTGAAGTTGGTGCTACAGAACAAGCTAAACATCTGCAGAGCCACAATGCCGGTCAAACATGCGGTTCCTGAACACATGAACTCGCCTTCGGCTCGTTTCATAAACCCACTCGCGAGTATTAATGCCCTCCATTATGTAGCCGTCACATAAACTACTATAACGAGTCTATAGGTAGTATTTTTTGATTACGTATGGACCTAGAAGTTGCCTCCTGTACTCAGAAATAAGAGCCATGTTTAATTTTTAAAAGGTCAAGTGCGAGACTAACTCACGCACGAAGGGTTCCGTACTACTGTACCATGGTAAGGATGGTGTGGAGTGAGTAGTCTGGATTTAGCATAGCAAACTGTAGTTTACAAAGTTATTGGTGCGGCTACTTTCATACTCCATGTACGTAACCAGGTGCATTCATAAGTTTGTATGTGGTATTGAGAGAATTTTGAGGTTATTTCTCTGCTGTTCTATAGAAGTTTCAAGTTAAATAGAGTAATATAACTCTTTTGGGACCTTTTTCTAGATTTTGTAAAAACAGAATCGCGATTGGAGGAATTTCGCTCGATAGAAATAATTATTGAAATGAGGTCTAAATTTACACTTTTTTTGATTTTCTGACAAATTGGAATAGCGCAAAGAATTCAAATATATTTATTTAGATGGTTTTTGACAATACCTAAATTGCCTATTATGGAAATTTTCATAGCTATTTTAGTTAATTTTGTATCAATTTAAAACGGACTTTTTGTCATTTTTCCCCGATTCCGTCCCTCTCACACTGCGGGTCGTTCCGCCTGGAGTAACGGGGACCTTTCCACCGACGAGGTATCCCCTTAAATAGTTATTTTATTCTGAATTCGAGCCAGGTGCCTTCCTAGCGTGCCCGGTTAGTGCACGATGTTTAAAGGGCTAACAGAGTAACATAACCTTAATATGTTGATTTTATGATAAGTTCGGGAGACTTTTCTGAAGAGCGGAAACAATCTAGGTAATTACGTTTTTGCGAAATAGAAAAGGAAAGGTGAGAACTTACTTCCGAATTTTGAATATAAGTTACCAAAATTGAAATTATAAACCCTTGCGCCCAAAACTCCGAGAGCTCCGTGGTCTAATGGGTTTCACGCTTGCTTCTCACACAGGAGATGCAGGTTCGATTCCTGACCATGTACCAATGAGATAATTAATTTATCTTAAGTACATTATGCGGACGTTCTAACGGTGATGGAAAACATCGTGAGGAAACCTTCGTTACTCCATAGCTGCGGCGATGGGCTAGTCCGCTGTCACGCAAAATGGAGTATTGAATAACTGGCTCAAGGTGGGCACAATCGTGCCTCTTCCACCCCGTATGAGAAAAGGCGTGACGCTATGTTATGTTATGTTTAAACTGTATCGGGATGTGGACTGAGTTCCAAAATAAACATATAAATAAACTAATACTTAGGAATTAATTAGTTTATAAGCATGCTTTATCTATGTCACCGGAAGATAGTCAAAACCGTAAGTTGATAAACTAACGCGGTAGTTGATCAACTATCGACAGATAGTAAACCAGACCGACAGGGTGTAGAATTTAAAGTTTCTTTTGTTCTTACGTGTCAATCTAACACGATGACTTTTCGGGGGCTTCGCTGCACTCGCCCCCTCTAAGTCTTCACCTAAGCTATCGCAGTGTTTGCTCTGGTATTTCGTTTGCAATTCAAGTTTAAACCAGTTTAATATTTAATGGTTTTAACCGTTAGTTGATCAACTAACGCGTCATATAGTAAGCAGTGCGCTACAGTTTCTGTCGATAGTTGACCAACTTACGAGAAAAAAACCGTTAGTTGATCAACTAACGGTATTAACTATCTTACGGTGACATCCATATTCACTCTCAAATAGAACGGAAATTGTGTTAAGGTGACAGTTTTGCCAAACTCATAGCCTCGTCGCACACAAACCACTATGCGTCGCCACAAAACGTGGTCGGTGACCGTTGTTTTTCACCCCGACGTTTGCAAGGTCTTCAACAACTTCGCGGAGAGAGGGAAGGGTAACCGCACGTGCGTCAGCGTTTTGTGGCGCCACAAGAAGCGAGTGTGCGGCAAATCCATGTAAAATTTATGAAGACGACGGAAACAGAGCGGGGCGGCGTTTTGTGGTCTGTGAATTATCGGACTAAAATGTCGGCGTAAAAAATGGCCCAGAATGTTCTTACGAAACTCTTAAAATAATCAGCACCAGGGATTCCGAGCGTTCCCAATTCGGCCAATCAACCGAAGTCCTTTGAAGTTCAACGAAAAAAATAAAAGAAGTTAGACTACACTTTCTATTTTGATGGTTCCGTACAATTTTTTTAAACTGTTGACATTGTACATACTGTAGTCATGTACACATTGAATGGAAAACAAACAGAGAGGGAAGTAGAGACTCAATTTTGCGTGACAGAGGGCTAGCCCATTGCAACAGCTATAGAGATAACATGCATGAAAGTTTCCTGACAAATTCGAGTAAGATTGAGCCATACCTAATCCCTCACACTGGCTTAATGCTGGTTGACGGAGAAGTAAGTAATAGTGGCAAACTGCAACCTAACTGTTAGAAGTTTTCTAGCTGCCCTATTAATACCACCGATACATCTACCACAGAGTTGCGATTTTAGGACTCACAGCTTGACATTGGATGACAAGTTTATCCTAAACAATAAACTAAGAACCCTACCAGCTGGAAGCTCTCTAGAGTTATCCCCAAGACAAGTGACATTGCCTCTGTAAATCGATATACGTTAATATAAGTCCGCAGTTGCACCATATTTGTGCGACTCACAACACGGATTCATAGCCGGCGCTCAATTACCACCAACTTACTGACTTTGGTCGAATTGATCTCAGAGAGTATGGATCGGGAATGTCAGGTACACGTCGCCTGTTTGGACTTCCGTAAGGCGTTCGATGGAGTCGATCACGACGTCCTAATGAAAAAATTGTGTGCCATTGGATTTGCTCCACGGCTGTTGGTTTTCTTCGCTGACTACCAGAAGGACCGCCAACAATATGCCACATGACTTTTTTTAGACCCAGTCGTACAACACGCGGTCGTGCGCTAGCCTATTCTACCATTGATAATTATCATCACGGTAGATGACATACATACATACATACATACATATGCTCACGCTTATTTCCCGGAAGTGGGGTAGGCAGAGACTAAAGACCTCCACCTGCTACGATCCTGGCATACATCTCTCGCTTCCTCAACATCCATAAGTCTCTTCATGCAGGCTCGCCGGTTACGAGTACTTTATATTTGCCCCTTCACTAACAGATCGCCGATTTGGTATTTATAGGACCTTCTTGGGCGTCCCCGCCCGACGGCTCCTTTCACACCCGCTTTATAAATCTGTTTCGTCAATCTCCTTTCATTCATCCTTTCAATGTGACCAAACCATCAAAGCTGGCCTTTCTCTGTCCTTGTCACTATATCTTCTTTCAATCCACAGCGTTCCCTTATAACTTCATTCTTCAATCTATCTGTCAATGTTACTACATATATACTCCTCAAAGACCTCATTTCTACAGCATTTATTCAGCTTTCATGCTTGCTTGCCATACCCAACATTCGCTCCCATACATTAATATACATGACATTGAACCTTAAAGCTAAAAAATTCTACATACTGGAACTGGTTCTTCAAGTCTACTAGTCAGAGGATGATTGTAGGCTACCACAGGAAGATCTAGATGCGTCTCAACAAAACTCCTATTCAATTGTGAGAAGTGTTGCATAAGATCATTCACGCGCTCTCCTCGGTCTATTAGCGCGACGTATACACTCGAGTATATTATATGAAGGACCTCGGAGCTAAGTCTTTATCAATTTGTACTCGGTATTACTTTTGACCCTAAACATACATTATTATGGCCAAGGATTGCGTAAAGGATCCTATAATCAATCAAATCAAACCAAACTTGATTCCAGCTCAGTGGTTTGTAATATAGACGGAAGCTCATACTCGAGACGGTTCATAAAGATTTTCTATGATACCTATATAAAAGGAAATTTGGCTTCTACTCATACTTTTATCCATCCGCTTTGATATTGGGTATGCTTGGATTTAACTCACTAGAGGCGAGACGTAACACCATACAGCTTCTGAGTGTGTGTCGATTGTTGCGCAATGCTTGTCGGTGCGGTATGCGCACTATTCGTACCAGACAACTATCTACGCGCGCGCAGGCACCAGCTGCTAACGGGCGTCACGCACCGCACGGTGGCGCGCCGGCATTCTCAGCTAGTGCGGACGCGAGACAGCCTCAACGCCTTATTGGCTGCAGCACCGCTGAATGATATGTTGGTGGAATCTGGAGGGAAATCGTGCGAGAATGTGGCAGGTTCGGTGAGATGAAGGGATTGTGTTATATAAATACAGGGGTTTAATAGAATTGAAATGAATTTGCAATTGTATAATTGAATCTAAAATTGTAATTGATGTTATTGATTTGAATGAGTGACTGTAATTGAATTGTAATTGAATATATACGAAATATTTACAAGACACAGATTTTAGTGTCGATATTGGCATCTGCTGTAATGGCGCAAATAATTAATGTAAACAATAAATAACAAAAAAAAAACACAAAATTCCTGTAGAAAATAAACCTTCTTAAAACAAAAGACTCAAGTATAAAAATTGTCCCAAGGCAGCGCGGGACCCCTAAAAAAATTAACCCTCTTTCGGCTCTGTGGAATTGTTCGCAAAAAAGTCATTAAAAGAAATAAATCAAACCAAGTGTTCGGCTGAGTTCACGAAGCGGTCTCAAATTCCCGCCCCGCGGCTACTGGTGCCCCGAGCCGAGAAATCTCGGGAATATATACTTATTAGTTCTATTAGAATTCATTCTTTACATGGAAAAGAAACCTACGGCCGCTCACTATCAACCGTAATGAGAAAAAAGCCTCAGAACACCATAAAAAAAGCCAAGTAGGTTTTTTAAAACTTAAACAAACTTCCCTAGACTTGAGAAGTCAAAGTCAAAGTACTTTATTACTGTAGATATTTACATATACTTAGCAAACGTCATTTTTTGCCTCTTCTCTACATTGGACCACTGTGGGAGAAGCAGGGCGTAGAAACTCCCACAGATTGATTTTTAGATCTATTTTAAAAATATACTGTGCTTAACTAATACAAATATGAAAAATTTATTCTATATTGAGCCAGATTAACCCCCATACAGCCCCGTCATTTAAGAAATCTTGAACATTGTTATATCCCTTTTTCGATAAAGTCGATTTAACATGCTTTTTAAATTGCTCAAATGGCAATTTCAAAATCTCCAGAACTATCGTAATAGAGAATGCACTGACCCTTGAAAGAAATGCTAACCTTCGCGAGTCTAAACCGGGGCGCAACTAGTCTCTGATTATTTCTTAGGTTAACATTACAGCTATCGCTAAGTTTGAAAAATGTTGTAAGGTTCTTGCGTAAGGAAGCTGTCACAATATACCGGGAAAAATCGCAATTATTTGCAATTTTTACAAATACCCGAGATGGCGATAGACTTACCCTCCGTAGACAAAAGTAGAGTTTAATTACTCCAAACTTGGGGTGCTAATTTGCCTCTTCCACCGTTTACAAAAAGTCTAGACATAATCATAATTATGTTTATTTAAGTTTCTCTTTGGGAAAAATACTTTCATATGTCTGGATTTCCGGAATTATAGCTGTTCCCTCTACAGGTTGCATTTCCCAACCAATGCTCGGTCAATAATGCAAGCAATAG
Source organism: Argyresthia goedartella (assembly GCA_949825045.1). Lineage (NCBI taxonomy): Eukaryota > Metazoa > Arthropoda > Insecta > Lepidoptera > Argyresthiidae > Argyresthia > Argyresthia goedartella. The sequence continues at coordinate 761,789 of OX463811.1, read as the reverse complement.
CATAATGCAAGGTAAATTTTGGATTGATTATTACCTTAACTTCGTTAGAGTTTCTGCAAAGTAGGATATCGTATAGATCTTACGCCAATAATCGAAGCCTGCTCTAAAGAGCGATCCAAATTCTAACTTTACTTACATAGCCTAGCGTACCAAAAAAAATGTAAATAGTATCCAAGGTATTATTATTAGATTTTCGTGAAATTTTGTGATAATTATATGATTTTTTTGCCGATTCAGTTTTTCGAAATGTTTAAAATGGCAGAGCTAAGGGGTCACAAAGTTATTGGTGCGGCTACTTTCATACTCCGTGTACGTAACCAGGTCACTCATAAGCTTATATGTAGTATTGAAAGAAAATGCATTCGGGTTATTTGTGTCCATTTGCGCATTCGAGGGTGTTAGAGTGTTGAAAATAAATGACGCGAATATCATGCGTCACTCACGAGGTCTACATCCACAGGGCCACTAGTTATTATTATTGTTTACATGGCTTGTTAATAGATTTATTTTTCTCAAAAACCCTTGGTTATTTTTACGAAAATTTCTCATTTTCTCGACTAAACCACGGCCCTTCGACGACAGACGGGCGAGACTTACAAATGGCGGGAACGTGAGTCGAATGTGAACCCCACACTAACGGACAAGACACGCGGCGGTTGTGTTAACAATGGGCTTCAGACGGACAAACCCATTTACAAACAAGCACATACAATAAATGTTCAATTCACATCTTCTTCTCGAGTCAACGGCAATCTTAGACACAATATTAACATTTAAATACAGGCACTTATATTGCTCCTGGCCCCACACTAGGATATCCTGTGTCGTGGGAACACACATACATGTAAACATCCAAGAGCTGGGGATTTTTTTTCTTCAACCCTAGGCGGGATTTGAACCCGGGTTCTCTCGATAGAAAAGCAGAGGTCGTCTCTCAGTCATATGCGCCATGGTTTATACAAGCCTTTTGGGGAACCCTAAATCCTTCGATTTCGAATGGGCAGAACATGTCAAAGTCAAAGTCAAATTTATTAATTACTGTAGATATTTACATATACTTTGCTAACGTAATTTTTTGCCTCATCTCTACATTGGACCACTGTGGGAGAAGAAGGGCGTAGGAACTACCACAGATTCTTTTACTTTCAGACTAATACAAATATTACAATATTAATTATAATTATTTATAAGCAGGAATAAATAATTACAAAATTATTAACAGCGAGGTCTGTTTTGAGCTATCTTGACATTGTAATATCACTTTTCGGCAAAGTCGCTTTAACATGCTTTTTAAACTCCTCCAATGCCAATTTCAAGATCTCCAGAGGTATATTGTTGTAGTAGAGAATGCACTGACCCTTGATATAATTGCTAACCTTCGCGAGTCTAGTCTGTGTTTATTTCTTAGGTTACCATTATAGCTATCGAAAAGTTTGGAGAATGTTGTAAGGTCTTGCGTACATACATTATATTTTAGAAAATAAATTGACTAGCTACAGTTGGTATCTCAATTTCATCAAAAGCTCTCTTAAGAAGTCTGTTCGTTTTAAATTATAAATTGCTCGAATAGCTCTTTTCTGTATAATTAAAATAGTTTGAATATCCGCTGCTTTCCCCCACAACAAGATACCATAAGACGTGACACTATGAAAGTAACTAAAATATACTAGCCTAGATGTAGGTAGCCACATCCGAGTTTTGCCGTGCAAAGGTGGCCTTTGTCAGATACATGTCACGTCACGTCACGTAGGTCGGAAGAGGCTGCGTTATTCCAACCGAGTGCGTAATTTGCATAAGCCAAGGCGTTAGATTTACGTCTTTGCTAACATCTAACATAAATCTAGATATTTTCTGACGTGAAAGAAAATATGATAAATGCGTTTACTAAAACTTTTATAATGAAACACTTTTACAAGCAAGACGACTTATTGGCCTAGTAAGTAAAAAATTATTGTGTATTTAGTGAAAAGAGCTCCGTGGTCTAACGGGTAACACGCTTGCTTCTCACACAGGAGATGCAGGTTTGATTACTGACCGTGTACCAATGAGATAATCAATTTATCTTAAGTCAAACTCAAACTAAAACTCAAAAGTACTTTATTACTGTAGATATTTACATATACTTAGCAAACGTCATTTTTTGCCTCTTCTCTACATTGGACCACTGTGGGAGAAGAAGGGCGTAGAAACTCCCACAGATTGATTTTTAAACCTCTTTTAAAAATAGGTGCTTAACTAATACAATTATGATTTATTTTTATTTAATAAGCTGGAATAAATAATTACAAAATTATTAACAGCAAGGTCTGTGTTGAGCCAGATTAACCCCATACAGTCCTGTCATTTAAGTAATCTTGAACATTGTAATATCCCTTTTTCGACAAAGTCGCTTTAACATGCTTTTTAAATTGCTCAAATGGCAATTTCAAAATCTCCAGAGGTATCTTATTGTAGTAGAGAATGCACTGACCCTTGAAAGAATTGCTAACCTTCGCGAGTCTAAAACGGGGCGCACATAGTCTGTGATTATTTCTTAGGTAAACATTACAGCTATCGCTAAGTTTGGAAAATGTTGTAAGGTTCTTGCGTACATACATTATATTTTCGAAAATAAATTGACTAGCTACTGTTAGTATGTCAATTTCTTTAAAAAGCTCTCTTAAGGTTTCTGTTCGTTTTAAATTATAAATTGCTCGGATAGCTCTTTTCTGTAAAATAAAAATAGTTTGAATATCCGCTGCTTTCCCCCACAACAAGATACCATATGACATCACACTATGAAAGTAACTAAAATATACTAGCCTAGATGTAGCCACATCCGTGCTTTGTCTGATGTTCCTAACAGCGTAAGTACATTACACGGACGTTCTAAGGGTAATGGAAAACATCGTGAGGAAACCTTCATTACTCTATAGCTGCGGCGATGGGCTAGCCCCCTGTCACACAAAATGTATTTTTGAATAACTGGCTCAAAGTGGGCACAATTGTGCCTCTGCCACCCCGTATAGGAAAAGGTGTGACGCGATGTTATGTTATGTATTAAGTGAAAAGCCTAAGATAACTGGTCAAGTGGGAGTTGGACTCGCACACGTAGGGTTCCGCAGCAACGTGCAAGATATAACACTTTGAGTACAAAGTGTTATATCTTGCAGGATGCTGCGAAACCCTACGTGTTTTCCGGCATACAGAGGCATATGTCTTAGACATATGCCTCTGTATGCCGGATGTCATCCAAAGAAGACAATTAACACGATATTTTTAATTTCCCACATAACTACTGGCCATATGCCAATTTTTGACATTTATGACAGACTCGTCTCAAAATGGCCGCGGACTGGCTTACGTTTACATCAGCATCACAGTAAAAGTTTGTAGATATTAATTAAAGGTTTATGTGTAAACAATCACCACAATCGCACCTATTTGACTACCAATAAATTCGAAACGACCGCTAGAAATGTTAAACGACCACCAAATTGTGTTTGGATAAACGATCACCAAACTTCTTTTTATGTTTTGTGTATTTAAGTTTATGTTTTAACTATTTTTTGTTGTTCTTAAATGTTCAACCCAACACGAAGGATAAAGGGGGCTTCGCTTCGCATTATAAAGCAGCAAATGGCATTTTTCCTCAAATTAAATAATTAAAGTGACAGACCCAAAGTGGAAAAATGTGCCTCCCCCCCCTCTAACTTTTAAAGTAAGAAAGTGTAAAATCAAAAAAAAAATATATACTGTCTATCTCAATACACACTTTCAACGAAAAATAGTTTGAACAAAATAAAATAAGCAGTTTTTAAGATACAAAACATTTATTAAAAACTGCAAAGATAACTTTTTCATTTATACAAACACTAAGAAAACAATGTTACTACACAAACATCCAGTCACATAATTACTTGCTACAACGGAACCCTTCATGGGCGAGTCCGACTCGCACGTGGCCACTTTTTTGATAGTTGTAGCATGATTTCGAGGTAGTCCACGAACAGCACCTGTCCGAATAGCACCTACGCGAATAGCACCTACGCGAATAGCACCTAGCCTCCATTTTTGTCCACGAAGAGCACCTACGACTTAGCAGCCTACTGGGTTGCTGTGACGTATACAAGACGTTATTAAATTAAAGATATCAGTAAAAATCACTAGAAAGTTTATTAACATTAGGCTAAGTACGTAATTATGTGTAATACTTACGTACATAGCTACTATCCACTAAATATCTATATCTTTCGAAAAAACCAACAAAAAATATATTTTTTTTATGTCGGGTGCCAAGTTCACCCAGCCACATATCCTCATATTTTATAATTACTACCTTACTTACTCAATGTACTATTAAATATTTATTATTATTAATTTAACAATTCCATTATTTTTTTTATTTTAATTTGACGAGTAAATGACAATTATGAATAAATGAACTATTGATCATATGAAATCTGTCTAGGCGACATTTAAAAATGAAAAATAATAAAGATCACTGTTACAATAATTATTAATCTATGGGGAGATGATGTTTGTCCTACCAATGTTCCCATATGTAGTGGTAGGTATGGTAATGAGTGAAGGCTTTATGCGAAATGAATAGTATTATTTAGATGACGGAAGAAGTTTACTGAAGCAGGAAAGTTATATACAATATTATTACAAAGCATAAGCAACAATAGCGACACAAATATCGGAAGCTATAAGCGCGCACAGACGTGGGTTCATTAGCGAAGCGAGTAGCAGACTGGTATGCGCAGGCGCTGCGCGCGGCTAGCTCGCTGGGCCGGTCGGCTGCAGGCCAACGCGGGGTGAGACAGGCGAGCGGGCGCGGATTAGCGGGTGTGTCCCAAGATGAAGCGTCGGAGCGTTTTGAAGGTGGCGATATTATTTGATGTGACGCCACATATTCCCCCTGGCCAGACCGTTGCTACGGTCGATAAAAATCGGGAAATCTGACTCTTCGACCGCTCCGAGTCGTCTTTTCTGCGTTGGTCGCCGGAACAGGAAATGGTGTTGGGGGAATTTCGGGCTCTGGAGTTCTGGTCGCTGGAACTGTAGTGTATGGAATTGTGGGTTCTACAATCTGGTTTCTCTCATCATGTATGCTGGTTTCAGCCTGTCAACAGAGACGTTATTTGGTTTGCCTCTGACGTCTATCGTGAAGAACTTAGGCTATCTTTTTATAACTTTATATGGGCCTTCGTATGGCTGTTCAAGTGAAGCTCGAACGTAGTCTCGGCGGAGAAAGACATGTGATGATGAGTGTAGATCTCGTGGAATGTAGAAAGGTGCAGATTGACTGGTATGCCACGAAGTTTCTCTCGGCGCGAGTTTGGCCATGTGGGAGCGAAGGCGGGTCGCGTACTCAGAGATGTCGGCCGTGCTGTAGTCGTCTTTAGGAGAGATGAATTGGCCGGGGAGGGAGAGAGTTTGACCGTATACCAGCTCAGCAGAGGTAGACTGTAGATCTTCTTTCCAAGAATTTCGCATCCCCAGAAGGACGAGAAGTAAGGCTTCAGTCCAGGGCGTCGACGTGTGGCACATGATGGCGGCCTTCAGTTGGCGATGGAGACGCTCGACGATACCAGCAGGGTGATAGGCGGTTGTGCGGAAGTGGCGCGCACCAACCAGCTGGGTGAGAGCCTTGAACAGGTGACTCTCAAATTGCCGACCACGGTCTGTGGTCACTCGTGCGGGACAGCCAAAGCGGGCTATCCATCCAGACACCAAAGCTGCTGCGCAGGTCTCAGCAGTGATGTCCATCATGGGGTATGCCTCAGGCCACCGCGTGAAACGGACGATGACGGTAAGGCAGTACCTGTAACCACAAGACAGAGTTAGGGGCCCTACTATGTCGAAGTGTATGTGAGAGAACCTCGAGGAAGGAGTAAGGAAAGAGGAGAGGGGGGTAATGGTGTGTCGAGTAACTTTACTTTTTTGGCATGGCAAACATTGCCTAGTCCACTCTCTACAGTCCTTTCGTATCCCTGGCCATACGAATCTGTGTGAGACCAGCCGCACTGTAGCAGTACATCCAGGGTGGTGAAGATTGTAAAGTGCGTCGAAGGCTTGTTTCCTGAACTGTGGTGTGACGTATGGACGGGGCGGTTGCACAGAAGTATCGCAGTAGAGAGGTTAGTTACCATTAGGTGTGTGCAACTTTTCTATTTTTAAAGCGGAGCCGTGAAGAAGCAGGTCTTGCAGTTCTGGATCTTTGTCCTGAGCTCGTGCAAGATCATCAAAATCAACAGACGTTGAAATTTCCTCGATTCTAGAGAGTGCGTCAGCAACCACATTCTCCTTACCAGGTAAGTATCTTACATCTGTTGTAAATTGACCAATGAAATCAAGATGCCTGATCTGCCGTGGAGTACAGCTATCTTTACCCTTGGAGAAGGCGAAAGTGAGTGGCTTGTGGTCAGTAAAAATTGTAAAAATCCTTGCCTCGACCATATGCCTAAAGTATTTTATAGCTTCATACACAGCAAGTAGTTCCCTGTCGTAGTGGCTGTATTTAGTCTGCGCCTTGTTGAGTTTGTGAGAGTAAAAAGCTAAAGGTTCCTAGTCGTCACCTTTTCGTTGCTGTAGAACAGCGCCAAGGGCCGTGTCTGATGCGTCAGTCACTATTGCAAGCTCAGCAGCTGGATCTGGATGCGCGAGAAGTGTTGCCCCTGACAGTGATTACTTACAGTCTTCAAATGCTTGGAGTAAATGCGGAACCATATCTACCTGATGAGATCCTTTTATGTTGGAGCCGCTGAAGACGTCATTAAGCGGAGCTTGAAGTTGAGCTGCATTTGGCACGAAGCAACGGTAAAAATTGACCATACCCAGGAAACGGCATAGCTCCTTTACCGTTTTAGGCACCGACTTTAGATTCGAGTGGTTTAGTACCTGCGGCTGATACGCTAAATCCCAGGAACGTCACCTCTGGTTGACCAAGTACACACTTGGCTGTATTTACCACGATGCCGTACTGTTGTAGCCGCTCGAAAAGTTGACGTAGGTGCGCCTTGTGTTGCTGCTCTGATGCTGAGTACACTAATATGTCATCAATATACCCGTAGCAGAAATCGAGTCCCAGTAAGACTTCATCGATGAATCTCTGGAATGTTTGGGCTGCATTGCGTAACCCAAACGTCATGAACGGAAATTCATATAACCCAAACGGTGACGTGATGGCGGTTTTGGCAATATCCTCGGGATTTACCGCAATCTGATTATAGGCCTTCACGAGATCGATTTTAGAAAAGATGGAGCATCCTGAGAGTTGGTATGAGAAGTCATGAATGTGACGGATGGGATATCTGTCAGGTACAGTTCTGTAGTTGAGACCTCTGTAGTCTCCACATGGCCTCCAACTGTCGTCCTTTTTTCTTACCATGTGGAGAGGTGAAGACCACGCACTTTCTGTTCGCCTAGCAGCGCCGTTGGCCAGCATGTCTTCGAACTCTTTTTTAGCTACCTGCATCCGTAATGGGTCGAGTCGTCTTGTTTTACTGGCAACTGGAGGTCCTGACGTCGTTCTTATATGATGGAGAGTGCTATGCTTATATGGTAAGTGCATACCTGGGGGACGAGTAATCTCTGGAAACTCTCGCAGTATCTCATGGTATTCAGACTCTCCGGTGACGGACTTGACAGACGCGAAATCCTCAGCGGCGGGGCAGCTAACAGCGTTGACGGAGAGAGAAGTGACATTGTCAATTAGGCGCTGATGTCTACAGTCGACGAGTAGATTGTAGTGGCTGAGGAAGTCAACTCCAATAATGGGTCGCGATACATCTGCAATAGTGAAATCCCATGGAAAGTTTCTTCTAAGTCCCAGAGTAAGATGAAGTTTGATTGGTCCGTAGGTATGTATAACTGTGTTATTTGCAGCTACTAGGTCGTATTTAGATTTGGCGCAGGGCCTCTTGACAGCTGATCGGGGAAAAACACACAAGTCGGAACCAGTATCCACAAGGAACTGCATTTTTGATATCCGATCCGATATGAAGAGACGGCCTGATGATGTAGGGCAGTCATGGGCCGCTACTTACGACCGCCCTGGAAGTTTTCCGACTTCCTAAAGGTGCAGGGCTGTTTGCACTTTTAGGCCTTTTCTCCAAAAGTGTAGTGGTAAAAGCAGTGGGGGTGGTCGAGTGGTGGCTGTTTATAGCTCCTTGAGCGAGATCTTGAGCCTGAGCGTGCGTGTGAGCGTGAGTGTGAACGTCCTCTTTCTTGGTCTAGTCTGGTTGTAAGTAGTGCTACTTGCCTTGTCAATTCGCTTATCTGCATGGCCATGTCGTTGCTAGCTGGCGGGGCGATAGAGGCAGAGGTGCTGGCCGCGGCGACCTGAGGAGTCATTGGAGCGATGTCGTAAACATTTTCCGCAAGCTCGGCAAGTTTGTCAACCGTTATGTCTGAAATCTGAGAAGCAATCACAGTTTGAATATTTAGCGGGAGTCGGCTCGTCCACAGCGATTTAATAAAATCTGAGGCTCCTGAAGGTCCGGCTAAATCTTGTAGATGCCGTAGAAACTGCGACGGTTTCCTGTCTCCCAGTTGCTCATTGTTCAGCAATTGTTGAATTTTTCTCTGTTGCGATGCTGAAAGTCTATTTATAACTTCCGTTTTAAGCTTAAGGTACTTGTCTGACAGCGGTGGGTTTGTAATTATATCTTTCACTTCTCGTGCGTATTGAGGTTCTAACTGTGCGGCAACAAAATAAAACTTTGTCGAATCACTCGTTATTTTAGACAAAATAAATTGGCCTTCAATCTGTGAGAACCATAAAGCGGGTTCTTCGACCAAAAATTGGGGTACCCGTACGCCAACTCGCAAGACCTCAGCGGGGCTTGGATCTGTACGCCCTTTGACACCAGTATCTTCATCTGAGCCCACCATGATAAAAATAAAATATCGCTCACCGCTTGACTTGGACCACACACCAAAATCCTTTGTGTTGTTGTATGTTCTCGACGAACGTTGGAATGTTGCATCAGCCAGATATTCTTACTCACAGTATGCGTAGGTCCAATTCACCGAATAAACGGTTTGTCGGGGTCACCAGATATGGGGAGATGATGTTTGTCCTACCAATGTTCCCATATGTAGTGGTAGGTATGGTAATGAGTGAAGGCTTTATGCGAAATGAATAGTATTATTTAGATGACGGAAGAAGTTTACTGAAGCAGGAAAGTTATATACAATATTATTACAAAGCATAAGCAACAATAGCGACACAAATATCGGAAGCTATAAGCGCGCACAGACGTGGGTTCATTAGCGAAGCGAGTAGCAGACTGGTATGCGCAGGCGCTGCGCGCGGCTAGCTCGCTGGGCCGGTCGGCTGCAGGCCAACGCGGGGTGAGACAGGCGAGCGGGCGCGGATTAGCGGGTGTGTCCCAAGATGAAGCGTCGGAGCGTTTTGAAGGTGGCGATATTATTTGATGTGACGCCACAAATCTTACCAAATAATATTCTTATTTTCAATATGAATACTTAACCTACGTAAGTTAAGTATGTGTAATTGATAAACATTGTAATAATTTTTATCGATATCTTTAATTTAATAACGTTCTGTATACATCCCAGTAAGCTACTAAGTCGTAGGTGCTCTTCGTGGACAAAAATGTAAAAATAAATTTTAGTCCACGAATAGCACCTGGGTGCTATTCGTGGATTAGGCTAGGTGCTATTCGCGTAGGTGCTATTCAGACAGGTGCTGTTCGTGGACTACCTCCTATATTATTACTAGTGGTTCTGTGAGAACATTAGACCTCGTTTGTTCAAAATGTCAAGCTTGTGGCTCTGCTGGAAGTTCATTGAAATTGTGATGATCAATGATGAGTCAGTCATTTGTGATGATCAATGATGAGTCAGTCATTTGTGATGATCAATGATGAGTCAGTCATTTACGAAATGACGGAATTTTGAAAGGCTGTCGTTTCCAATCTATTTTTTGACTGAATTGTAGGTATTTGCATATTTAAATTGTAGTCTAGAGCTCACAAGAAGGTCAGGGGGGTCACCACAAGCTTTTTCCGATTCAAATCAGGTTCAAAACAAGGCCATGGCAACCATTTCCATTCCAATTTGACAGAATGGCCTTTATTTACCGAAAACCAAGACTTGTTTTAAGACCGTCACGGTAATTTTGTGGAACAAATTAGGTTCCTAATCTGAATCGGCTTAAGACGTTGTGGTAACCCCCAGGTGTCCAGCTTTATCTACAACATTGTTACAGGGGGGGTCGAAAATACCCTGAAGTGCTTCCCTTCAGCTCCCTCCATTGTATTGTGCTTTATGTGGAACCTGCTTTATAATTGATATGTAAATATGCATTACCTTTTACCTCTATTTCTTTTTTGTACAGCGCATTGGTCATTCGCCTGAAATGCTGTACGGTACGTCTTACCTATGTAATAATAATAAAAAAAATATATTTTTTTTTCGCAACATCTTATGTAGAATGAAGTCGTCTTAATGCGCCTCTCAAAATTTATTGAAATCCGTCGATAAATAACGCTACAAAAAACTCTCCCCCCCCCCCCCCCTATTTTCCCCCAGGTGCGACAAAAAAAACAAGGAACTTGTGTGCCAACTTTCCTCAAAATCGTTTGAAAAATGTGACCTATAGGTGAGAGCAGACAGACGGACAAATACTTTTTTGGCCAATCTCTAAACTGGACGCTCGCTCGGTCAATTATATGTTAACCATATGTACAGGTTCATGTTAGTATTGGTACTTATTTAGTAGTTTGGTAATAAGTATTTTATTTTCCGTATTTTATAGATATTTCATTTACTTATGTATTTTATTATAGATCAGATATTGTGCACTGCCTATACTTACTGATAAACTTTCCTATCATGCCTTGGTTTGCTGGAAGAGATTTATTTTTAGAGATAAGCTCGCCGATGTACATTCTTTATTCTTTATTGCACAGAAATCTTAATAGTAAGGTAACAAAACATTTTATGAGCAAAGGCGAGCTTATCTCTAAAGAGAGATTTCCACCAGCAAACCTAGGCAGGACAGGAAAAAACGTGCAACAGGAGAGTCCTAGTGCGCAATAAAACTGTACACATCTAATTGTTTACAACTAAAACATAATAAATGATATAATAAAAAAATTAATGAATGAAAATAAAATAAATGATATAGTAAATGATTTACACTAAATAAAATACAAAAGCAAAAAATAAAATATATATCAAACATATACTACTTATATATATATATATATATATATACATAGTCAGGTCATAAGTTCTGTCACACAATAAAAACTTTTGAATTTAGAACGCTGGCCACAAAAAAGTTTATTGAATTCGAATTTCGAATTTTTCATGAAAATAATAATGTGTACTTTTTAGAGTTTTCCTCATTTTTACAAATGGAGTGGACACTTAAAGAAGACCGTGTCGCAGTTATTGCGTTGCATCGCTGCGGTTACGCGCCAATTCAAATTTTCGACTTACTGAAAAATTTGAATAAACCAAAAGATTAGTTTATCGTACCATAAAACGATACAATGAAGACTCTAGTGTAGATGACAGGTCAAGAAGTAGTCACCCTCGCTCTGTTAGGACTCCAGCAGTGATAAAAGCTGTGAAGGCGCGAATTCAAAGAAATCCCATACGTAAGCAGAAACTGTTGGCCCTTCAGATGGGGTTAAGCAGGACCACGGTGAAAAGGGTGTTAAATGAAGACTTAGGGCTTAGGGCATATCGAAGAAAAACAGGACATCGTTTGGACGCTCGTTTATTGGACCTGAGACTGAAGAGATGCCGCGCTTTGTTGAAGCGGTACGCGGGAAAAAAGCATCGGGAAATTCTTTTTTCGGAGGAAAAAATTTTCAACGTGGAAGAGAGCTACAACAAACAAAATGATAAGGTGTACACACACAGCAGTGAAGAAGCAAGCAACCGTATTCCGCGTGTCCAACGAGGTAATTTTCCATCCTCGCTCATGGTTTGGTTGGGAGTCTCTTATTGGGGCTTAACTGAGGTACATTTTTGTGAGAAAGGCGAAAAAACGAATGCAGTTGTGTATCAAAATACAGTCCTCAAGAACCTTGTGGAACCTGTTTCTCATATTATGTTTAATAACAGTCACTGGGTATTCCAACAAGATTCTGCGCCAGCTCATAGAGCGAAAAGCACACAGGACTGGCTGGCGGCGCGTGAAATCGACTTCATCCGGCACGAAGACTGGCCCTCCTCCAGTCCTGATTTGAATCCGTTAGATTACAAGATATGGCAACACTTGCAGGAAAAGGCCTGCTCAAAGCCTCATCCTGATTTGGAGTCACTCAAGGCATCCTTGATTAAGGCAGCCGCCGATATTGACATGGACCTCGTTCGTGCTGCGATAGACGACTGGCCGCGCAGAATAAAGGCCTGTATTCAAAATCGCGGGGGTCATTTTGAATAAACTTTATTACCATAAGAATCTATGTTTTATTAAGTTCATTTTGCTATATAAATGTTTACATAAATAATAAACATGTCTAAATTATTTCATATTGAACATGTGACAGAACTTATGACCTGACTATGTATATATATATATATATATATATATAAGTACCTATCACGAAAGAGAAAGGAAATGCTCTTTTAATCTTGTCTTAAAAGTGAAAATTGAGGGACTATCTCTAATAGCGCAGGGAAGTGCGTTCCACAGTCGGATCGCCGTTAACCTAAACGAGTGTTTGTAAGCGGCAGTGTTATGCCGAGGAGTAGAGAGAAAAGACATCGTGTGGGATCTCCGGTTGCTATGCCTGGAGGAAATAAACTCGAAACGTTCTCGAAGATATGAGGGGTAGCGGGGATTTCGCAAAATGTTGAACAGATAGGAGAGAACGTGCATATCACGACGAAATCGGATCGGAAGCCACCCCAACTCCTTGCGATAATGTGAGACATGGTCATACTTGCGCAGCCCGAAGACAAACCGAATCCCGAGGTTTTGAAGTCGTTCGAGTTTGTTCAGTTGTTCTTCGTTCGCACCGATCCAGCAAATATCCGCATAGTCGATTAAAGGTAGTAGGAGGGACTGGGCAAGGGTGATTTTAGTCTGCTGCGGCAGGAAGTGCTGCAATCTCCGTAGGGAGTGAAATGACGCAAAGACTCGTCTGCTGACCTCACAAACATGGGGCGACCAGGACAACAATTTATCAAATACAACCCCAAGATTCTTGGCATTCTCGCTGTATGAAATTATGTTACCATCATACACTATAGGGTCGACGGGCATTTTCTGAACTAGGTTATGAGAGTGACGAGTACCCAAAATCATGGCCTGCGATTTGCCCGGGTTGACAAGCAGACCATATGAGGTAGCCCATTTCCTGATGTTATCGAGATCAGCGTTCAACGCCTCTACTGTCAGATTCACATCACACGGAGAGAAGTGCCGATATATTTGAAGGTCATCTGCGTACAGATGATAAGAAGAGATAAGAACGTCAGAGATGAAGTTAATGAATACCGAGAAGAGGAGAGGAGAAAGGATTCCTCCCTGCGGAACACCTGCGGAGAGATCACACCAGTCCGTTGAGATCTCCTCAGACTTAATGCGTTGCTTGCGGTCTCTCAGGTAGGAGTCAAACCAGCGAGCAGAGTGCGAGGAGACATTAAGTGACTTTAAAATGTCAACTAGTATATCGAAATCGACGCAGTTGAAGGCGCTACTGAAATCAAGCAGTGTAAGGATCGTAAGCTGCTTTTGTTCCATAGTCCAGTCCATCATCATGATCCAGTCACAGTCAGTAAGGTCATTCCGCTCGTAAGCTGTTTACGAACAATGATGGGTAACTTTTCGCCAACATTTGAGGCCGCTATAGATTTGAAGACCGAAATTCAGAAGGAGATTGTAAAGAGATTCGATAAGCTTGAACATTGCGCATCTCTGGCTCTTGCGACTGCACTAGACCCACGTTTCAAACTTATCCATTTTAAAGATGCCACTGCTAAAGCTAAAGTCTTTAGTTATATAAACAATTACGTAACTAACATGCAAGCTATGCCTGTTCAACCAGATTCTTCAGACGATTCTGAAAAAGATGAAAAAGCAGGACAAGATATATGGAGTTATCATAAAAATTAACTCATGACAGCATGAAAAACAAAACAACAGATAAAAGAAAAGCTGAATCAGAATATCATATGTTTGTTTCGTCACCGGTTACTCCCATAAAAGGAAATCCTATTGAAATATGGGATGATATGAAGACAGTTTTCCCGTGTCTATATAAGCTTGCGATGAAACACTTACCAATTGTAGCAACTTCGGTGCCCAGTGAGCGATTATTCTCTGAAGCTGGAGCTATAATAACCCAAGAGAGGAATCGCTTACTGGGCACCAGGTTGTCGAAACTATTATTTTTAAACTCAGTAATGAGGTCCAAATAACTTACTTTTACTTACTTGTAATAACTAATAAATATTATTTGATTAATTTGTGTTTATCTATATATAATATCTACATATTTACATATATTTAGCAATCGTCATTTTTTGCCGCTTCTCTACATTGGACCACTGTGGGAGAAGAAGGGCGTAGAAAGTCGCTTTAACATGGTTTTTAAATTGCTCAAAAATAGAGGAGACCGCTTTTTCTACATTGAAATGACAAATAAACTATTTGTAGACTAGTAGGTGTTAGTATGAAATAAATCACTTATTCCACCAATAATATAACAAAACAAATAATAAAATCAAAACAAAGCGGAAATTGTGTCTAAGTGATAGCTATAAGATACTTAATTTTACGTCAAAGAGTGCCAATGAGACGAATAATAATAATCACCGAGTTAAACACTTAAAAACACGCTTTTCAACAAGTTGCCGAGACGATTCTAAAAAGCCCAAACTCGGTAGGATTGGGTTATTTTATCGCTGACCACCGTTCCGTCATCAGAAGAACAGCTCGATACCCTCACTACTAAGAGCAATGTATTTGTCACGTTAAAACAAATCAAACGAGTCCAAACTCAAGGGCTTTACTAGTAGTTGAAGAGTTCCACTATCCACCTTAGGTCCCATCATCAGAGCAGCTCGATACCCTCACTAATCCATCAACTCCTCACCGAGACGATTCTAAAGAGCCCAAACTCGGTAAGATTACGTGATTTTATTACAGAGTTCCTGTGACCACCATCCGGCTCCATCATCAGATCAGCTCGATGGTATCATCATATTGCATTGTCACCGAACTTACAGAATTACTCCAAATTTTGGCTCAAACGGAAACCGGGAAGTGGCTCAAATTATTGTTCCAAAATCTTGCAAACTGTTTTCATAGTTACTTATTACCACAAAATTAAGAAAAGAAGAAATCCTTAGGAATTGGCTGCATGCTCGGGGGTCTTTGCCTCTCCTTGTGGATGTAGCATGAAAAACGGTCAAGTGCGAGTCCAACTCGCGCACGAAGGGTTCCGTACCACTGTACAATGGTAGGGATGGTGTGGAGTGAATAGTTTGGATTGTACATAGCAAAATGTTTTATACAAAGTTATTGGTGCGGCTACTTTCACACTCCATGTACGTAACCAGGTGCAATCATTAGTTTGTATGTGGTATTAAAAGAATTGTTGTATGGGAGCCCCCTTAAATATTTATTATATTCTGTTTTTTAGTATTTGTTGTTATAGCGGCAACAGAAATACATCATCGCTGATAATTTCAACTGTCTAAAAATTCTAACTATCGCGGTTCATGAGATACAGCCTGGTGACGGTCGGACGGACGGACAGCGGGGCCTTAGTAATAGGGTCCGGTTTGGCACCCTTCAGGTGCGGAACCCTAAGAAGGGAACAACAAAACGGCGTGCAAGTCTCTTACAGACTATTTGAAACAAGACGGCTTTTAATTAATTAGAACAGGTCATTGAGGGGATGTTTAACTCAAACTCAAACTCAAAACGTTTATTCTGTAAATAGACCACAAGGGCACTTTCACATGTCATTTATTGTCAATACCCATCATTGAAGCGCTAATCCCTTTGGTGTTTGGGAAGGAGACACTTCCCAAACACCAAAAATATCCATGTTTCATCCATATTTTGAGGACATCCTTTTCTATGGAGATGTTACTTTGAAAATATTAATGAAACTACATGAAAAAAATAGATGTTTTTCACCTAAAGCTTACCTGAAACTTCCTATTTTTGGATTCTTATTTTAAACAACCAATTTTTGAATAGTTATGAAAATCAATCTGTGGGAGTTTCTTCGCCCTCCTTCCCTTGACCTTGATCTAAAAAAAAACAGGCCAAGTGCGTGTCAGACTTCGCACATTTAGGGATCCGTAATAAATGTAGAATATTAACCAAAAAATTAAATTAGGAAGGTATATACTCACTTCACATACACCTTCTGATACACCAAGCCAAAATATCACTATCATTCTTCAACAGCAAATAATTACTTTGTTTTTCATGGTGTTTGTATGAATGACAAAGTTATATTTGCGGTTTTTTATAATTTCCACTTTGGAAGGGTCTGTCTCTTTAACCACTTACTTTGAGGAAAAATGGTTTGAGGAACCTCAACGTAATTTTTAAAGACCTATCTATAGACACCCCACACATATATAGGTTTGATGCATTTTTTTTTTTGTTTCCATTATATTTTTTATTTTTGTATAAAAATTGTAAAGCAGAATACATCTACAAACCAAATTTCAACTGTGTAGTCCTGATAGTTTCGGAATAAAGTTGCTGTGACATACGGACGGACAGACGGACAGACAGGCATGACGAAACTATAAGGGTTTCTTGTTTCTATGTGGAACCATACGGACGTGACAGCCATGTGGCTGTAACATCAGTCGCTGCATATGATAATATGGTTGTGTCGAAAATTTCCACCAGCACTAATCAAGTTGCTAATTTTGCCGATACACAATCAAAGTCAAAATAAAAAAATGGACATGTGCGAGTCTAACTCGCGCACGAAGGGTTCCGTACCACTGTACCATGGTAGGGATGGTGTGGTGTGGAGTGAATAGTTTGGATTTTACAGAGGAAAATGTTGTTTGGTTCGGCTACTTTCCAACTACATGTACGTAACCAGGTGCTTTCATAAGTTTGTATATGGTATTGGAAGAACTGTTGTGTGGGAGTCCCCTTAAAAATTTATTTTATTCTGTTTTTTAGTATTTGTTGTTATAACGGCAACAGAAATACATCATCTGTGAAGATTTCATCGGTCTAACTATCACAGTTCATGAGATACAGCCTGCTGACAGACGGACAGATGGACTGACAGCGGAGGCTTAGTGATTTGGCAACCTTCGAATAAGGAACCATAAAAATTCTTTATTGCTGTAGATATTTACTTAGCTAATATAATTTTTTGCCACTTCTCTACATTGAACCACTGTGGGAGAAGAAGGGCGAAGAAACCCCAACAGAATAATATTAAGGTCTCTTTTAAAAATTGGTTGTGTTTAACTGTCAAAATTTTAGAATAATAATTTTTTGAAAAAAATACAAAATTATTAACAGCAGAACCTTAAGTAGTTAGTTAAACTAGTAGTTGGCTGTACCTTAGATGTAACTATAGTTAATCCAAGCGTTTTATCAGTAAGCCTTTGTTAGATATAGATCCAATTATCGTAACTTCAGTGCGATTAAAATATCTATGTCACTTAAATAGAGTTCCAATTCTTCCAATTATCAATGCTTTTGTTCAAACCTAAAGATTAACTAAGGCTGCTCACCCACTGTAAGCATTCGCTTACGATGTAGCGATCAAAGTTAAATCGCCTCTGAAGCGTAGAGGTAAATGTTATGCCTATCAAGCGAGGGGTCCCAGGATCGCATCCCGCAATAAAACCGACTCCCTGTATATTCTAGTATGGGGTCAGGAGGTACGTATGTGCCCACATCAAATGTATTATGTGTATTTGTTATTAACTTCAATGGTTTTTTTCATTGTCATTTTAACAACATATAATTCATAAATCTTTTTTTGCACACAAATATTTAAAAAGTTACATTAAAAGAAAAATGCATGTTCAAAGGCAAGCTTATCTCTAAAAAGATATTTCTTCCAGCAAACCAAGGCATTACAGGAATTGGTATCAAAAAAGGGTAGGCAGTGCACAATAAATACTATAACTAAAATGCCTAGGAATAAATTAAATACCTATAAAAACGGTATGTTTAATATTAGGAAAAAATCATCAGCAGTGGTTGTTACAATAGCATTGAACTGTTGGATCGGATCCTCTTCAGAGAGCTGTTCGCCGTTCCAGCGGCCGAAAAAAATTGAACACCGCAATTTGTGAATCAAAAATGTCTACTATTAATTTTCGTCCCTGAGTTGAGCGTAACTTTGCAAATCAACACCATCTATACAGGCAAATACGCTGCCCCTGGCTCTACACTAGGATAACTTGTTGACTCGATTCTTAGTAATTTAATATCCTAATCTGAAAGCTAGCGGTGAGAGAGCATCCTTGACTTATGTAATGTAATTAAGCTTGTAATCGCCAAATGGTTTGAGAAATTTCGTTTAATTAGACAACATTTCTGTTGGATTCGGATAATTAGGTAGCGATTTAGTTTCGTAAAGGGTTTTTCTTGACTTGAGATATTGAATCTCGGGTCTTCACGTCCATTTATTTGTAACATTGCTTCTGGCCCCACGCTAGGATACCCTGTATTGTGGTAACACATAAACATCCAAGACCTGGGGTTTTTTCTCTTCCTACCCAGTCGGGTTTCGAACCCGGGACCTCCCGCTTGGGCGGCAGAACCTCGAACCGCAATGCCACACAGGTAAAGTAAATTAATGAAAAAAACATGTAAAAAATTACTTATTTGCCTTGGAAGTAAGTCTGAAAAAGCATAAAGTAATACTTTGACTAAAATTGGCACACAAGTTCCTTGGGTAGGGTTCCGTACCCGAAGGGTGCCAAAGGGGACCCTTCTAAGCCTCCGCTGTCCGTCTGTCCGTCCGTCCGTCCGTCCGTCACCGGGCTCTATCGGATCAACCGAAATAGGTAGAGAGCTGAAATTTTCACAGAATGTGTATTTCTATTGCCGCTATAACAACAAATATTACAATTATTTTAATTCTTAAAAACATACCGGTTTTTAAGAATTAAAAGAAGAATAAATTATTGGTATGGCAATTTTCTTAGCCATCTTGTTTTATTTGTATATTGGTGAAAATTGGACTCTCCCGATGTTATCGGAAAAGATCTTTACTTACAAGAATTGAGTGTTTTGCTCAGTTATTTGTCAATATACAATTACGACGACCCGAATGGCCGAGTCGGTAGTGACGCTGCCTACGAAACCGAGGGTCCCGGGATCGAGTCCCGGTGGGGGCGAATGTTTGTTTGATGAGAACGGATGTTTGTACCCTAGTCATGGTTGTTTATCTATCTAAGTATAATATTTCTCTATATAAGTATATATATCGTTGTCTAGTACCCAAGATACAGGGAATCCTAGATTGGGGCTAGATCAATGTGTGTAAAAAGGTGTCCAAGGTATTATTATTATTATTATTATTAATAATTGCTAATTCGAGTTATAGCAAATTATATTAAGTTTTTTATCATAATTGTTTTTATTTCTGTAAATAAGTTCAATGAGCTCAATTTCTATCACTTTCGGTTCCAATGAGCAAAGAGTTTCGTTAACCCGAGTACATAGTTTAATACTTACATACTACATACACAAAATTATTTTTCAATGTTTCGAGGTCTGGTCTTGAATGTACCTTTCACCTACCTAGTATTTAATATTGTATCATTAAAAATTAAAAAGATATACTCGTACAAAAGACTGTCGTTTTACGTTTTTCTGGTGTGTGTGTGTGTGTGTGTGCAACCCTTCGTGTACGGATCCGACGTCCTACTCGCAGTTGATCGGTTTTTTATGTTTTGTCTTGTCTTGTTTGTCTTTTACACTAAAATGATGGGTCTGTATGGGGTTAATCTGGCTCAACACAGACCTTGCTGTTAATAATTTTGTAATTATTTATTCCTGCTTATTAATTATGATAATGACTTAATATTATATTTTGAACCTATTAGTTAAGCATATGCAATTTTTAAAAGAGATCTAAAAATCAATCTGTGGGAGTTTCTACGCCCTCCTTCTCCCACAGTGGTCCAATGTAGAGAAGAGGCAAAAAATTACGATTGCTAAGTATATGTGAATATCTACAGTAATAAAGACATTTGGAATTTGTCGTTCGCGATTTTTGATTGTGGTAAAACAGGGGAAAAGGGCGGAAGTTTACTATCGACGGGTTTCAATCACATTTGAGAGGCGCGCTAAGTATTTCATTCTACACAAGATGTTGCGAAAAAAGTCCATGAGGGGATTGGAGGGGGGTACTGTCGACCCCCCTGTAACTATGTTATAGATAAAGCTAGAGTCTGGCAAACGAAAGCGTGACCTGGACTTTTCTTAAAAGTTTCAATATGGCAACAATATTATGCTGTCAAAGGCACGTCAAACGACATAGTGATAGATAGTCACACTCCGTTCCGTTATTCTAAACCTCTGTCTCTCTTTCTAGCTGTAACGCTTCCGTACAGTAAAGAGAGGCAAAGATCTTTTGAATAACTGAACGGAGTGTAGTGATTTATGTTAGTGATACCACATAGAGGTTTTATGAATTCTACCACATATGTACTTGCAGATATCAGACATAGACATAGACAGAGAAGGCAGCGTTCGTAAGAAAAGCTTTCATTCGACCGTTTTTTCTCCGATTCACTTTGCAAAACGGACTACCACGTAAAAGCCTTTTTATTTTTCGGTTTTTTATATAACCTATGACACTCAGCAACAATGTGGCTTTCTATTGGTGAAAGAATTTAAATCGGTTCAGTAGATCCCGAGATTACCCGTTACAATTTAACAAATATACAAACACACAAACTTTACTTCTATATAATATTAGTCACCTGATATTTCTCCGATTAATATCTCGCAATTTAAATAGACTAATTCCCAAAATTGTAATATTTTATAATAACAAAATAAAAAAACTGACTTATAAATTGCTTTTTTGGTTGTTATTTCTTCTTTTAATTAAAAATAATAATAATATAAATCCGTGCTATCGGCCAAACCGAATCCTGTCAATCCGATTGTTCCAAACCTAATTATTATTAGTTCCTTTATTAATTTAGTAATTGATGTGACTGATACATAATGGAGGGCATTAAAACTCGAGAGTGGGTTTAATATATATATACATAATAATATCACTCGAGAGTTATAATGCCTAATTATGTACAGTTACATACACTAGTTTATCTACACACATATCATAAGCTGTCTTTGATGCGTTCAGGAACCGCATGTTTGACCGGCATTGTGGCATTGAGTTGTTTAGCTTGTTCTGTAGTACCAACTTCACAGACAAAGTAGGGGCGGCACGCAGGCGGGCGTCGAAGTTCGAAATTTGAATGTCATAATATGTAGAAAAATTACACATTATGGTCATAATGTGTAATTTTTCAGATAAGAAATGAGTTTTTACCAAGTAGTTTAACATTATGCTGATCGTAACGTGCGGTTTTTGTACGCAGTAAAGAGGGTTTATGATACGTGTGTAGATAAAAGTAATTAAAGGCGAAGGAAAATAATTGTTGCAGTTTAAACAAGCGTAATAAAATAAAGTAAATTATTTTATCTACACGCGTATCATAAACCTTCTTTACTGCGTCCAAAAACCGCACGATACGACCAGCATAATGTTATACTACTTGATAAAACTCATTTCTCATCTGAATATTGGTACATTAGGACCATGATGTATCAATTTAGGACAAATTATGACATTCAAATTTCGAACACAGACGCCCACCTGCGTGCCGCCCCTAGTTTGTCTGTGAATTTGGTACTACTGAACAAGCTAAACAAGTGCAGAGCAATGATCAATGCCACAATGCCGGTCGAACATGCGGTTCCTGAACACATCAAAGAGAGCTTATGATATGTGTGTAGATAAACTAGTGTATTTAACAATACATAATTAGTCATTAAAACTCTCGAGTGATATTATTATCCCACTCTCGAGTTTTAATGCTCTCCATTATGTATCAGTCACATAATAGTAGTTTATGTGACTGCTTTAATAATAAATTGCTGTTATAATGCCTAATTATGTACAGTAACATACACTAGTTTATCAAAAAACATATCATAAACTCTTTGATGTGTTCAGGAACCGCATGTTTGACCGGCATTGTGGCTCTACAGTTGGTTAGCTTGTTCTGTAGTACCAACTTCACGCAGGCGGGCGTCGGCATTCGAAATTTGAATGTCAGTACCAATTTCACAGACAAACTAGGAGCGGCACGCAGGCGGGCGTCGGCGTTCGAAATTTGAATGTCATAATATGTAGAAAAATTATACATCATGGTCATAATGTGTAATTTTTCAGATAAGAAATGAGTTTTTACCATGTAGTTTAACATCATGCTGATCGTAACGTGCGGTTTTTGTACGCAGTAAAGAGGGTTTATGATACGTGTGTAGATAAAATACTATAAAATTTAATTCATCCTTGGACTATTTGAAGAAATACTCAGTTTCATCACAGTTCAGCGACAACGGTACCCTTTCAAAATCTTTTTGGTTTTCTGAAAGGGTTTCTAGGCGAAATTATGGGTATTTTTGATCATGTTGACTAGGATTTTTATTTATATATTTTTTATTATGTGTTTAGGGTCCCACGACCCGGGGTGGTCCTAGTGTATGGTTAAGAGTCAGAACGTTCGACCTTTCCCATCCTACCTTGGTTTTCTGGAAGAGATCTCTTATGAGAGTTAAATTTTGTTCTCTGCTTGTTATTGATTTGTATGAAATTATTGTTATATTCTATTGGACCTTATCACGTTTTAACCACGTTAAAAATAAAAATAACAACTGACTTAAGGCCGTATTTCTTCCGCCCCGGTCGAGATGCGAGTGTCGTCTTCAAATTCGAAAGGAGGCTGCGAATCCATTCAGGTCCACACAATCCACACGACAAAAAGGAATGTATGATAATGACCGTAAACAGCACTGGATAGTCACATGAATGCAATAATATGCAATTTCGTTTACATGGATGACATCATAACAGAGAAACTTTGGTCAAGATATAATCAAAAATTAATAATATTTTGAGATATAATAGTAGTTTATGTGACTGCTACATAATGGAGGGCATTAATACTCGAGAGTGGTGGTTTCATAATAATATCACTCGAGAGTTTTAATGCGTAATTATGTACAGTTACGTACACTAGTTTATCTACACACATATCATAAGCTCTCTTTCATGTGTTCAGGAACCGCATGTTTGACCGGCATTGTGGCTCTGCAGTTGTTTAGCTTGTTCAGTAGTACCAACTTCACAGACAAACTAGGGGCGGCACGCAGTCGGGCGTCGGCGTTCGAAATTTGAATGTCATAATATGTAGAAAAACTACACATTATGGTCATAATGTGTAATTTTTCAGATAAGAAATGAGATTTTACCAAGTAGTTTAACATTATGCAGATCGTAACTTGCGGTTTTTGTATGCATTAAAGAGGGTTTATGATACGTGTGTAGATAAAAACATATAAGGCCTCTCTATTGCAAGGTTTTATTTTATTTAGTCTTGATTTTCAAAAAAAAAATATGTGGTCCATAGAACCATAGAACGTTCTAATTTTCGTAAAATTGGGACCACACAAGAAGGTCTCTCTCACCAAATTAAGAACCCATTTAATATTTGAAGTCGGTTAAAAAGGACATTAAATGGTGAAAAAAAAGACAAAAAAAGACATCGTGAGTCATCTTTCTGTGTCTCTACAGTTGCCACCCCGAATAGAAAAAAGGTTGTCGCCCTGAACATTTTTTTTTTTTGCCAAAAAGATTGACCACCACTCCCAAAAAAAAAACCTCTCAAAATATTAAGTAACTGTATTTATGCCGTTTCAACCACAGAACCAGAAAATCAATACTACCCACATTTTATTCCAACTTCGCCATGTTGGAAGCTCCATTGTGGAAAGTCCTTACAAAAGCTCTTTTATAATCTGTCTGATCGGTTTCGGGAAAGCTTAGTGGCAACGCCGGATGTCCGACACTCCTAGCTTTGAGCTTTATACAGGATGTAATTAGAATAGTATCATATGTTGTATGTTATAGATATCGCTTCAGTTTCATTATTGAATCCGATTTGATTGGAGAGGTTTTATTTTCCCTTCTGCATATCTACATTTTAACTAACTTTTGTATGGGAAGTTTAGTTTAGCTTCTTATAGATGGCGTTGGTAGTAGACTTTCGTTATGTTTCTGGAAAAATATTTGAATGACAGTCACCAATAAACGGTGTTTATATTAAAATAATAACATTACAATAAATTATCTACATTAATTATTAAAATAAATAACAAAACCATCACACAACATTACAACAATACTAAAATAATATATATTAAGCTCATTTCCTTTCTCTTTCGTGATAGGTACTTTTATATATGTATATATAAGTAGTATATGTTTGATATATATTTATTTTTTTGCTTTTGTATTTTATTTAGTATATATCATTTATTACATTATTATATTTTAGTTGTAAACAATTAGATGTGTACAGTTTTATTGCGCACTAGGACTCTCCTGTTGCACAATGTTTCCTGTCCTGCCTAGGTTTGCTGATAGAAATCTCTCTTTAGAGATAAGCTCGCCTTTGCTCATAAAATGTTTTGTTACCTTACTATTAAGATTTCTGTGCAATAAAGAATATGAATATGAATATATTATATCCCGAGCTATATAATACAACAAGTGATAGTCGTATGTATGTTTTGTCTATAGTGTAATATATACATAGTCAGGTCATAAGTTCTGTCACATGTGCAATATGAAATAATTTAGACATGTTTATTATTTATGTAAACATTTATATAGCAAAATGAACTTAATAAAACATAGATTCTTATGGTAATAAAGTTTATTCAAAATGACCCCCGCGATTTTGAATACAGGCCTTTATTCTGCGCGGCCAGTCGTCTATCGCAGCACGAACGAGGTCCATGTCAATATCGGCGGCTGCCTTAATCAAGGATGCCTTGAGTGACTCCAAATCAGGATGAGGCTTTGAGCAGGCCTTTTCCTCCAAGTGTTGCCATATCTTGTAATCTAACGGACTCAAATCTGGACTGGAGGAGGGCCAGTCTTCGTGCCGGATGAAGTCGATTTCACGCACCGCCAGCCAGTCTTGTGTGCTTTTCACTCTATGAGCTGGCGCAGAATCTTGTTGGAATACCCAGTGCCTGTTATTAAACATGGTATGAGAAACAGGTTCCACAAGGTTCTTGAGGACTGCATTTTGATACACAACTGCATTCGTTTTTACGCCTTTCTCACAAAAATGTACCTCAGTTAAGTCCCAATAAGAGACTCCCAACCAAACTATGAGCGAGGATGGAAAATGACCTCGTTGGACACGCGGAATACGGTTGCTCGCTTCTTCACTGCTGTGTGCGTACACCTTATCATTTTTTTTGTTGTAGCTCTCTTCCGCGGTGAAAATTTTTTCATCCGAAAAAAGAATTTCCCGATGCTTTTTTCCCGCGTACCGCTTCAACAAAGCGCGGCATCTCTTCAGTCTCAGGTCCATTAAACGAGCGTCCAAACGATGTCCTGTTTTTCTTCGACATGCCCTAAGCCCTAAGTCTTCATTTAACACCCTTTTCACCGTGGTCCTGCTTAACCCCATCTGAAGGGCCAACAGTTTCTGCTTACGTATGGGATTTCTTTAAATTCGCGCCTTCACAGCTTTTATCACTGCTGGAGTCCTAACAGAGCGAGGGCGACCACTTCTTGACCTGTCATCTACACTAGAGTCTTCATTGTATCGTTTTATGGTACGATAAACGAATCTTTTGGTTACAATCAAATTTTTCAGTAAGTCGAAAATCTGAATTGGCGCGTAACCGCAACGATGCAATGCAATAACTGCGACACGGTCTTCTATAAGTGTCCACTCCATATTTAAAAATAAGGAAAATTCAAAAAAGTACATTTTTTTATTTTCATGAAAAATTCGAAATTCGAATTCAATAAACTTTTTTGTGGCCAGCGTTCTAAATTCAAAAGTTTTTATTGTGTGACAGAACTTATGACCTGACTATGTATATAGCACCAATGTGAACGGGCTCATAGAGAATACATGGCGAGTGATAAACATTTACATCTCGAGATGTAATATATATCCCTTACCCCCAGTTTCCGAAAGAGTTGTCAAATGTAACAAGCGATTAATCGATCATAAATTCAAAATAGCGGCATGTGATTAGCTGAATTGCGTTTAACAAGACTTTAACAGTTGTCACAGCTGATTTTCCTTTCAGAAACCGGGCGATCGTGATAAGACTTTATGCGAATCGACTGGCGATATTTCTTGAATCGTCGCAGTTTCCAACACTATTTTGATAAATTGACAGTAATTGAGGAAATCGCACGCAATATAGTTAGTTATCCATAGAGTTACTAGGAAAGGAGTTTTGTTCATGATTATGTACAGTTTTGTGACTTGAAATTATGAGAATACCAAAAACGCGTTGCACAGCCTCGCCATGGGCAGCGTATATTAAAGAGGTATTGCACAGACTCGCCATGGGCAGCGTATATTATAGAGGTATTGCACAGCCTCGCCATGGGCAGCGTATATTAAAGAGGTATTGCACAGCCTCGCCATGGGCAGCGTATATTAAAGAGGTATTAGGGACATCATTCTGAGCAATTTACAATTTGAAATCGATTTGATTAAAGTCTGTCTCATAATTCGCTGCAAAAAGTAAAAAAGCATTGTTGTAAAAATATTGGTAGTATTTTTTAAACCATTAGAGTCAGTCATTTTTTTTTTTTTATATTTTTTTTTAAATGAGTGATTAAATAAATGAGTCGCGTTACCAAAAATATATCTATTCCAAAGATTATAATATTTTGTTATATACAGGGTGACTTTTAATTAGCTGACCACTTTTTAGGGAATGATAGTACCCATGAATATAAACATCTTTTTCTTATTAACCTGTGTTCCTAAGTGATTTTTTCTTGTAGCTAACTTATAAAAAACTGCGATCAGCTGTTCTGATGAATTAGTTTAATTATAGTTCAAACTGTACAAGCCCCGACGCCACAACACAGTTATCAAGCGAAGTCTCCTTATTGGTCCATAAAATGCACTTCAAACATTTTTTGTGTTTCTCATTCGTCAAAAACAACAACAAATATAAAAAATGTCAACGTTGCACACATAGTTTCTTTCCTAAAAGTTAAATTCTATTAATGGGTTTTTATGTATTGACAACACTGAGGTATTGTGAGGCTATGTCAATACTGAACGGAAGTTGCATACTCAATTTCTGTTAAGGGATTAAATATGGCCAGAAATGCATCTTTAGCTTCAATTCTAGGCTAAACTAGACAACATAAAAATTTAGGATAAATATATGTTATAAAAGGTCTATTAGAGATAAGAATGGACTTTTAAAATTACCGGATATCTGTTATATTTAATACTAAAAAATATTTTTCGCAATGCATTATTATTCAACTAAATGAACAAGCGCTCGGAGACGAAATCAGTTTCCTATATGAAACTTACACGCAAAAATAGGTAAAAAAAGGGAAAATTTTTGGTTGTTTTATTTTATTTTTAATGTTATTATTACAGGAGTTTAGTAATATGTTCTATAATTTTCTCGGTCTCGGAGCTCGGGCTGCCCCGCGGGGCTCTGCGCGGGAGCATGCGTCAGTCTGCTTCGACGCGATGCGACGGGTATTTGTTTTCTTTGTCTAATTCTCAATGCCATTGGCCCTTGTTCAGCCCTTAACTTGTGTCAAGATAGTGTTGTAAACTGTGACGATCCGTTGAATATCCGCTGGACGATTCGAGTAATGCCCATCATGGATATGTATTACATCTAGAGATGTATAATCGCTCGCCATGTTTTCTCTATGAGCCCGTTCACATTGGTGATATAATATATATTACACCATAGACAAAAAATACAAACTCACGTAAGGTATCATATAGCTCGGGATGTAATATATTTTATCTACCCACGTATCATAAACCCTCTTTACTGCGTACAAAAACCGAACGTTACGATCAGCATAATGTTAAACTACCTGGTAAAAATTAATTTCTTATCTGAAAAATTACACATTATGACCATAATGTGTAATTTTTCTACATATTATGACATTCAAATTTCGAACGTCGAGGCCCGCCTGCGTGCCACCCCTAGTTTGCCTGTGAAGTTGGTACTGACATTCAAATTTCGAACGCCGACGCCCGCCTGCGTGAAGTTGGTACTACAGAACAAGCTAAACAACTGCAGAGCCACAATGCCGGTCAAACATGCGGTTCCTGAACACATCAAAGAGAGCTTATGATATGTGTGTAGATAAACTAGTGAATGTAACTGTACATAATTATGCATTAAAACTCTCGAGTGATATTATTATGAAACCACCCTCGAGTATTAATGCCCTCCATTATGTAGCAGTCACATAAACTACTATTATATCCCATAGTTGGGATTGAGATAAATATATATTATTGTAGTATTTTAGCTTTGTTTAGTATTTATGTATAAGTTGTCATATTTTTTGTTGTAATATTGTAATATATTGTTGTTTATTATTCTAATTATGTTTGTGATCCAAAACATCGTACTGGCCATACATCTAATAGCCTATTCTCCATCCCTCTCGCCCACACCAACTATGCCCAACATTCTACCATGGACCGCTTTGCCTCTGAATTCAATAAAAAAAATAACGCTTTAGATCCGTTTTCAACCTCTAAAGCCATGTTCCGTCAGGATATCATGAATGTGTTGATAGATGATGATGAGGGAAACAAGTGATCTTACACACACACACTCACATACACGCCTTCACAACACAGTTATACTCACAGAGTGTTGGGTTTCGTTTTTATATTTTTATAAGAGGGTAGACTGTATTTTTTCCCATTACCTGTCAAACCTCATTCTTCCTTTTGGCATGCACTGTCTAACGAGATGCAGCTAGCATCGGACGGACGGTCGCTCGCTCATTATTTTCGGCTAAATTTACCGCCATATTGGTTGAGGTTTCGCTTATAGCCTCCCAGTGAATTTAATCCAAAACTGTTGTGATTTTGCCTTATATCTACCTAGAACTTTAAGAACATTTCTTCAGAGTGCGTATTTTGGTTGGCCAACCACGTCGAAAGCAGACAGCAGAGCAGAGATAATCAGGTCAGTGCATTGCCAATCCTTTCTTCTGCGTGCCTAAACTCAAAATACCTAAATCTATCACTAAAACTACAGTCCACTTGCAAATTAAATTTAATTCGAAAAAACCCAATCCCCTCAAGTGTCGAGGTCGCGTACCGCCATTTATTTAACAGATTTATGGTTAATTATGACACCACCACAGAGCATTGAGATATCTGTGGTTATACTCCTCACATTGCACTCTATCATGTATACATTTATATCACATACTTTCATTCATTAATGTACTTATTATTCTTATTTTTTACTCACTTTTAATTTTATAAACAGGTCACTTTTCTTTTTAGGGTTCCGTACCCGAAGGGTTCCAAACGGGACCCTATTACTAAGACTTCGCTGTCCGTCCGTCCGTCCGTCCGTCCGTCTGTCACCAGGCTGTACCTCAAGAACCTAGCTAGCTAGAGAGTTGAAATTTTCACAGATTATGTATTTATGTTGCCGCTATAACAACAAATACTAAAAAACAGGATAAAAGAAATATTTAAGGGGGCTCCCATACAACAATTCTTTCAATACCACATACAAACTTATGGATGCACCTGGTTACGTACATGGAGTGTGAAAGTAACCGCACCAATAACTTTGTAAACAATATTTTGCTGTGTAAAATCCAAACTATTCACTCCACACCATCGCTTCCATTAAACGGTGGTACGGAACCCTTCGTGCGCGTAGACTCGCACTTGACCGGTTTTTTTTGGGTTAGTTTCTTTATTCTTATTGCAAAGTTTTTCTTCTACTTTTTTCTGTATCTTCTGTGGATATCTGGCTTTATTCTTGTATTGTTTAATATTGTAACTTATCTATATTATTTGCTGTTGATGTCTCAAATATTATGCTACGGAAGCCTGCGATCTGCTTGTGCCAGGCTTGGCAAGTACCCTCCGGAGTCGTCGCGGTGTACAACAATACCCTCCGGAGTCGTCGCGGTGTACAACAATACCCTCCGGAGTCGTCGCGGTGTACAACAATACCCTCCGGAGTCGTCGCGGTGTACAACAATACCCTCCGGAGTCGTCGCGGTGTACAACAATACCCTCCGGAGTCGTCGCGGTGTACAACAATACCCTCCGGAGTCGTCGCGGTGTACAACAATACCCTCCGGAGTCGTCGCGGTGTACAACACTATTGAGATAAATCATCAGAAAATGCAGCAGCATGCAACTCGATACCGTTCCTATGTTAAATGGAAAAGTGGCAGTTTTCTTGCATCGAGTTACGAGTCATAATTTGGAGCAACTTTTTTTTTCACTGCTCCATAGCTTTTGGCCGAGCGGCCAGCTGATTGTATGGAGAATTGAAGACGGCTTATGTTTAAACGATCACCAAAAACGCATCTATTTTACTACCAATAAATTCGAAATGTCCGCAAGAATTAGTAAACGACCACCAAATTATGTTTGGATAAATGATCACCAACCTTTTTTATGTGTGTATACATAAGTTTATGTTTTAAGTATTTTTTGTTGTTCTTACATGTTCAACCTAACACGAAGGATAAAGGGGGCATCGCTTCGCTCACCCCCTTTACCTTTTACCTAAGCTACCGTAGTATTTCGCCCTGATATTTTCTGCAACTTTTAGTGATCATTTACCCATTTTGTTGCCACTGAAAACTATTCTTGGTCTGATCAAATCGGTATCATAGTGAATGTTGCTCAGAATTATGTTCTTGGCGATCCCTTAAAATTTGACTTCTACTTTCTGTTATATTCTGTACATTTTATAAGTGCGGATGACCTCTGCGACGCTGCGGTTGTGGCCATGCGAGAGAGGGCCCGGGTTCAAATCACGGCTAAATCCAAAAAAAAACCACAGGTTTTGGAAGTTTATATGTGTGTGACGTCGCTGTTTCTGGGTCCCATGACACAGGGTATCCTAGTGTGGGGTCCGAAGCAATGTATGTGCCTGTGTATGAATGTTTATGTTTACAATGTACTGTAAGGAAACGGGTCCACAGAAAAACGTGTGCACAGTGGAATGATCCTATATGGAATCAATCAATTATCAAATCCTGTCTTGTTAGTAATTTTTGACATTTTGAATGACCCATCGAATGATCGATTATTGGATGAATGAATGTAAATGTTTATGTTTATGTGCACAACGCGCTACTATCACTTCTTATAGTAAAAGTGTAACGCTTTCTTTATATTAGTTTTTTTGGTTAGAGAAATTACAACCTGTAATCGGAGAAACACGGTCCATCGCTTAGCGAAACGCTTAGTAAGTAGTCGATTCCATACATTTTAGGGATCGGAGCGAAGGGGCACCCTTCGGGACCCTATTACTATGCCTCCGCTGTACGTCCATCTGTCCGTCCGTCTGCCTGTCTGTCTGTCCGTCAGCAGGCTCTATCTGGTGCACTCTGACTCAGGATACGTTGTACCTGTCTAATAACTTTAGAAAATTAGTAGCTACATTATTGGCATACAATATATGCGACGCAGCTATAGTTGGTTTAACCAAGTTTAACTTGACATCAGCTGTTTTTGTTGAACAGACTTATCATAAACCTGCTTATGTTTAGGGTAAGATTGGGATGGGGATTCACCGGAATCTGTTCCAAGTAATTTAAATTAGTTTATAAATAGAGGAAATCTGAAGAATACAGGAGCCACTAAATATGTGAAAGGGTTAACCCTACTTAAATATTACCCATCAAAACATCCAGGGGCTACCTGGCAAAGAACTTGTATTTGAATTGTTTCTAAAAAATTCTGACATTGATTTTATTTATGTTACAGAACACTGGCTAATGGAAAATATGATGTCTTTTAATATTAGTACATTACTTCAGAGGGAAGAAAGTGACAGTTCCATACCGAGATTATGGCATTTGCGCCACGAGCTTGCGAGGGGCGCAAACCATTTGAGGTATGGAACTGTACTTTATCCTGAGGTATGTATAGTGCTTTTTATTACACCTACGAGGAAAATTATAGACATAAATGCATCCATATTTTACAAAAAACACAAAGATAAATGCTAAATCAATCGAAGTTTTTGCGAAAATGCGCGGGCTTTTCCTTTTTTTATTCGCCCGTTTCTGGAGTAGGCTAAGATCATAAGGTCATGCAGCCACTTCTTCCGTGATTCCGCGCGTTTTATATACAAAAATAATTTCGTTTTTAATTTTCTGTATGCACCAAGGAGGTTGGTAACTGGTAAAAAAAAAACTGTATGTGGCCAGTAACAATTTACTTGAAATTTAATTAGTAGACAGTTAAAGTCTCTTTGCAGTATGACTGCTGACAAATAAAAAAAAAAAAACCGGATATGTAATGGAATTTCATACATACTTCCCACCCTTGGGTCGGAAGGATTTTCATACAAACTTCCATACCTTGGGATGAAAGGATTTGAAGGGCGGGATAAAGGCGTTTCTTCCCTCTAATTGGTATAATTAGTATGTATTTTCAGAGCAGGTGTGATAAAAAAATAATTACAAAATTATCAGTCATTACAATAGAAAGACTGCTGACAGAGGTGGTTCTTTAATCTTAGTAAAGAATAATATTAAGGTGAAACAACGGAAAGATATTCTTGCACTTACTGTACAAAGACAAATAGAGGTATCCTGTGTTGAGTTGGATAGCCATATTATTGTTTGTGTATACATTCGTCCGAGGAATGAAAAGGCCATGGAAATTTCGAAATATTTGAAAAAAAATATCGAGGAAGCCCTCACTGAACTCTGTAATAACAAAAAAATATCGAGGAAGCCCTCACTGAACTCTGTAATAACAAAAAAAAGTTGATTATTTCTGGCGATCTTAATATAGATTTGCTTGTAGACACAACAACGAAACAACAATTTATTACAACTTTTAGTTAAAATTATAACTATATTCAAATCATTTAATTTATATCATGTATTTCTAGAGCCGACTAAAATTATACTTATTAAAAAAGATCTAAAAATCAACCTGTGGAAGTTTCTATGCCTTTCTTCTTCCACAGTGGTCCAATGTAGAGAAGAGACAGAAAATTACGTCTGCTAAGTATATGTAAATATCTACAGTAATAAAGTAATTTGACTTTGACTTGACCTATATAGGTAGAGAGTTGAAATTTTAATTAACTACACGAAGTTTCATAAATTAAGAGGGTTCCCATACAAGGGAGTTGTCAAACGACCTCCTTGGCGCTGCGGTTGTGACTCCGCTTACCATGTGAGAGGTCCCGGGTTCGATCCCCGGCTGGGGATACAGAAATAAAAATCCCCAGGTCTTAGATGTTTATATGTGTGTGTCGTCGCTGTTTCTGCTTCCCACGACACAGGGTATCCTAGTGTGAGGCCTGAAGCATGTACCTGTATGTAAATATTTATGTCTTAACACCCCCAGGATATCACAAATTACATCATTATTCAAATATGACCTTAGAATTTGCGGCCTTTCGTTTATATCCACGTAATATTTTCTTTATTATAAGGAACCCTTCGTTTGCGAGTCCTGCTCGTACTTGACCGTTTTTATGATTATATTTCTATTTGACGTAATGGCCACTTACAATAAAGGAAATATTTAGTGTAAGTGCGCGAAAAATGGCAAAAGTATCGTAATGAAATGAACTCAAAGAATTGGACCTTGGGCCTTTCACAAAGTGCTAGTCACAGTTTTTGTGTAACACAACGGAGTAGTTGCTATATGATAATAAGGGGAAGACGCACGCCTTCAAGCCTTTTCCCTGATGGGGTGGCGGAGACGCAATACTGTATTTGCCTGCTAGTCAAAATAGACACTTTTTAGGAAATGTCCAAAGTGCTAAATTTGTTCACGAGCTCTATGCAAGTGACGTCATCGTCAAATGCTGGCTTTATAACACTACTTGAGTTAATAAAACACAACTGCTCGAAATATACTATTCTGATTTTGTCAAACGTTTTCGTTTAAATAGGTTCAGCTAGAACGTTTCTACATTTATTGGACTAGTTTGTCAAATACAGTATTATAATTTGGATACAACTTAGAAATGTCAGTTTATTCAAATCCGCCAAAAATCTGTCGCAATCGCAATCAAATCGGTTTCACAGTGAAAGGTACTCAGATAACATCCTTATTGAAACCTTAAAATATGACTACCTACACCTTCTGTTCAACCCTGTGGAAACCTAATGTTCAACCTCAATTACACCACTATCACCGGTTGAATATTGTTCAAAAGCTGCAAAGGCGCAAAAGCTACGAGCTTAAAGCACGCGCGTGTGACAAGCTCATAATTTGCATACGCTATTAGTTCATCAAAGTGTCATTAACGCTACGTTGTCTTATTTCCCTGGGGGCGGGAAAGTCCACTCTAGTATAGTAGGTTGCACGTTAAGGTTAGAGGGTTAATAACCAATAATGGTCAGGTTTTTGGTGTAAATAATTTTGTGCCGTAACTCTTGAGTTAAATGGACATTTACAATGCTAGTGCAGTGGGGTTTAAAGTATCCTACAGTCTTCGTAAAATAAAAGGCCCGTGAAATTTTGTTCGGGCCACCGTGCCTTTTATTTTATGAAGACTGTAATTAACCGAGCGAGCGAAGCGAGTTGCCCGTCTGTCTGTTCTCACCTACAGGTGGCATTTTTCAACCGATTTTGACGAACATTGGCACACAAGTTACTTGATATTTTTTTTATTTTTTTGATAAAGGCGGGAAATTTTGCTGTAGCGTTTTATGATTTCAATCAAATTTGAGAGGCTCACTAAGAACTTTATCCTACACAAGCTGTTGCGAAAAAAAAACAAAAGGAAGAAATTGAATTGGAGGGGGAAGCACTAAGGAGTATTGTCGACGCCCTGTCACTATGTTGTAGATGAAGCTAGACACCTGAATGTTCTATGATTAATAGATCACAATTTAAATAGGTAAATTCCTAAAATTCAGTAAATTTTAACCAATGGCTTGGAAACAATATTCGTTCAAAGTTTCGTCATTTTCTCACTGACTGACAGATCATTATAAAAATTCGAATGTACTTTTAGCAGAGCAGCATGTACACTAGACATCGCTTGTTAAAATTTCAAACTTATGGCTTGAAATGTTAACAAGCGAGGTCTACTGTTCTCACGTAGCCACTAGTCGATAGTCTGCCTCATAAACTATCTGTGTGCTATTTTCATATAAATCCGTATTTCCGTTTTGTAAGGAACGTCCAGAGATCGTGATTCAGAATAAGATTTAGTAGATATTAGTAGGATTCGTGTAAAATCTGCGGAATTCAACTAAGTCTGGGAATCTACCGTTGTTTTGTTATTTCAAAACATCAATAACGAAGAACAAAGGCGTTTTGGTTATCAAGTTAAAAGCTTTGTTTCAGATAAGTTTTCCATTAGCTTTATTTAAATACTAGGTTCTTTTTATTACTTGTTATAGTTAGGGTCTATTTTAAAATATATAATTAGCAACTTGATTCTTAGTGGTTTAAAGTTTAGCCATTTAAAGTTTATGACAGCTTCCACGGCTGTTACGTCAGACGTTGCGGCAGAACAGTGAGTTTTTTTTTAGTATTTTTCAAAAACGGCCGATTTTTTCTATACATTCAAACACCCCTTTTTAAAATATTTCGAATACTTAGATTTTGGCGCAATAACCTTATCAATATTCCTTTTAGATCCCAAAACATACACGTTTTAGGTGTAAAACATCTATCTAGTTTTTTTTCGTGTACCTACGTATATTATGCATTGACATTTCACGCAGTCACTTCTTCGCACACAACTCTACGTCCCGAAGGAAACGTCCGCTTCGAAGAGTCCAATACTGAAGAAGGTATCAGCTGACATTTTTTTTATTAAGTCGAATTTGCTCTTAGCTAAATGTTGTGTCATTCATACACACAAAGTTTTATAAAATACCAATTTGTTATCCCTAAAAAATTTAAAAAAAATGTACCGAAAATTTAGTTTTCTTCTATTTCTCCTACAAAACGCTGATTTCATAGGTAAGCACTTTATCATTTTACATGGCTTCTGACCAAACACATCCTATGTTATGGGGGCCAGAAATAGAGAAATCACACTCATCCAAGCTGGGGATTCTTTCCTGCCAGCCCAGTCAGGGTTCGAACACGGAACCTATCGCCTGGGAGGCAGAGCCGTGACCGCGTCGCCTCGGAGGTCGCTAATTGTGCCAGACATATTGGTGAAAAGCTGTAATTTTATGATATGGCCACGACAGATAACGCAACATGAAATACTGGTTTCTATTCTCTAGGTGACACCAACTAGAGCAACTAAACTAATTTCAAAAGTAATATTAGTTTCAATTAAGTTATTTGGCATTCTCAACTCACCATCAACGTTAAACGCAAACTAAGATTAGTTCATGTTTTTTTTTCCAACTAAACGCAGTTTGAAACCACAGTGTACTTTCAAATGCTCGATTATTTTTCCACAATCGACTTTTTTTGTCAAAGGAAACTTAAAAAAATCTTTCAATTATTATAACATATTTTATTCATTCATTATTATTCAAGGATATTATTATACCGTTTGAAGTAATATTTGTAACATATTCTGTTTATTATTTACATAGGCAGTTAGTTTAACTATGAGCTAACGACCATTGAGGTATTTAAAAAATGACTATAAAATTGTCATGGCGGCCAGCCACATTACCGATTTTTTATTTTATTCATTTACTCAGTCAGTCGACCAATCAAGTGGGAGATACCAGAGAGGATGTACGTCTATCCTCTATTTCCGGTCAGTATAGCCAGTAATAAAAAGGAATAGTGGGTACTTTTTATATTTTATAAAAATAAATATAAATATTATTCCAAGTCCATACTAGATGTTCATGCGTGAGTGGACGGTAGGTAAATTAAAATGTAAGGCAAGTCCATACTAGGTGTTCATGCGTGAGTGGACGGTAGGTAAATTAAAATGT
The DNA here is from genome assembly GCA_949825045.1 of Argyresthia goedartella. Classification (NCBI taxonomy): domain Eukaryota; kingdom Metazoa; phylum Arthropoda; class Insecta; order Lepidoptera; family Argyresthiidae; genus Argyresthia; species Argyresthia goedartella. The sequence continues at coordinate 724,608 of OX463811.1, read as the reverse complement.
AATGCAAGTCCATACTAGGTGTTCATGCGCGAGTGGACGGTAGGTAAATTAAAATGTAATGCAAGTCCATACTAGGTGTTCATGCGCGAGTGGACGGTAGGTAAATTAAAATGTAATGCAAGTCCATACTAGATGTTCATGCGTGAGTGGACGGTAGGTAAATTAAAATGTAATGCAAGTCCATACTAGGTGTTCATGCGCGAGTGGACGGTAGGTAAATTAAAATGTAATGCAAGTCCATACTAGGTGTTCATGCGCGAGTGGACGGTAGGTAAATTAAAATGTAATGCAAGTCCATACTAGATGTTCATGCGTGAGTGGACGGTAGGTAAATTAAAATGTAATGCAAGTCCATACTAGGTGTTCATGCGTGAGTGGACGGTAGGTAAATTAAAATGTAATGCAAGTCCATACTAGATGTTCATGCGTGAGTGGACGGTAGGTAAATTAAAATGTAATGCAAGTCCATACTAGGTGTTCATGCGCGAGTGGACGGTAGGTAAATTAAAATGTAATGCAAGTCCATACTAGATGTTCATGCGCGAGTGGACGGTAGGTAAATTAAAATGTAATGCAAGTCCATACTAGATGTTCATGCGTGAGTGGACGGTAGGTAAATTAAAATGTAATGCAAGTCCATACTAGGTGTTCATGCGCGAGTGGACGGTAGGTAAATTAAAATGTAATGCAAGTCCATACTAGGTGTTCATGCGTGAGTGGACGGTAGGTAAATTAAAATGTAAGGCAAGTCCATACTAGGTGTTCATGCGCGAGTGGACGGTAAGTAAATTAAAATGTAATGCAAGTCCATACTAGGTGTTCATGCGCGAGTGGACGCTACGTAAATTAAAATTTAATGCCAGTCCATACTAGGAGCCCACCTTACATATTTATTTTATTTTATTTTATTTTATTATCTTTAAAGTGAATAATATAACTCAATATTCTGTGGATATTTCAAGCGTCTACCCGTTGCCGTTATCAACATCGAGCAAAAACGAGCAAAAACGAGCAAAAACGAGCAAAAACATCATGTTTGTGGGAGCGCGTTAAGTATTTATTTTATTCTGTTTTTTAGGGTTCCAAACGGGACCCTATCACTAAGACTCCGCTGTCCGTCCGTCCGTCCGTCCGTCCGTCCGTCCGTCCGTCTGTCACCATGCTGTATCTCAAGAACCTAGCTAGCTAGAGAGTTGAAATTTTCACAGATTATGTATTTATGTTGCCGCTATAACAACAAATACTAAAAAACAGGATAAAAGAAATATTTAAGGGGGCTCCCATACAACAATTCTTTCAATACCACATACAAACTTATGGATGCACCTGGTTACGTACATGGAGTGTGAAAGTAACCGCACCAATAACTTTGTAAACAATATTTTGCTGTGTAAACTCCAAACTATTCAATCCACACCATCGCTTCCATTGAATGGTGGTACGGAACCCTTCGTGCGCGATTTAGACTCGCACTTGACCGGTTTTTTGGTTTTGTTGTTATATCGGCAACAGAAATACATCATCTGTGAAAATTTCAACTGTCTTAATATCACGGTTCATGATATACAGCCTGGTGACAGACGGACAGACAGACAGACGGACAGCGGAGGCTTAGTAATATAATCCCGTTTGGCACCCTTCCGGTACGACCCTAAAAGGTTCACAGCATGTAGGTAATGCTACTACATAAGATTAATAATAATAATATAAAGATTCCCTAAATTGTAACGACGGACATAGATAACATTTAATGTTCACAAAAATATACAAACAACAGACAAAATTTATAGCAAATCACATTATTTAGAAATTTATATTTAAAACAATCTGCGCCAGTTTAAATTTATCGAGGCATGCCCTAAAACTATGAGAACAATTTAAATGACCACTACAATTTTTTTTTCCCATCCAAAATCGGTAAATGATCACCAAAAGTTGCAGAAAATATCAGGGCAAAATTCTGCGGTAGCTTAGGTGAAGGGTAAAGGGGGTGAGTGAAGCGTAGCACCCTTTATCCTTCGTGTTAGGTTGAACATGTAAGAACAACAAAAAATACTTAAAACATAAACTTAGGTACACAAAGCATAAAAAGAAGTTTGGTGATCATTTATCCAAACACAATTTGGTGGTCGTTTACTAATTCTGGCGGTCGTTCCGAATATATTGGTAGTAAAATTTGTGCTTTTTTGGTGGTCGTTCAAACATATTACTAGCTATTGCTCGCTGCTATGATTGCATTAACTACTCCACAACCGAGGGTAGTTGGGACGGTTTCCGATTGTGAACCCTACGACATGGAAATAAAAATAAAAACCTATAACGGAAAAGTGACATTAACTAACGCCGGTGGTAAATGAGGGGTTAAGTCGAAATTTTAAAAACATCCGTTCTCATCAAACAAATATTTGCCCCCACCGGGGCTCGAACCCGGGACCCTTGGCTTCGTAGTCAGTGTCACTGCTGACTCGGCCATTCGGGTCGTCAGTGGGTCGGGTCGATTATGAATGACACTAATGAAATCACTCGATTATGGCAATCATTCGAAGTATTCGAATGGAACACCTAAATCATTCTGATGGTCACCTCACAACAACAAACTGCGACGGACAGCAATCGACGAATACTAATCGACTTGGGGGTGCGTCGATTACTGACAACTGGCCGACTGTCCCACTTGCAAGCCTATAACTTTAAGTTGCAAACATTACATATTAACGATTAGCGATTAGGAAATCATTAATTAAACGGTCCAACTCGATTATTCAATATGTTCGCTTGCTTTTCTTTCGTTTATTCGGCTGCAAGCTGCAAGCAAGATTTAGTCCTATGCTAAATATTTGACAGTACAATACAAACTACAGTTGTTCTGTCTGGTTTCGTTATTCGAATTGAAATAAGTTGTCATCATTCGATTATTAGGTTTAGCGATCGCTAATTTTGTAGTCGAATAATCATATTAATACTTATCTGATCATTCGACACACAAAACTATTCAATATCGCGCATCGCTATATATACTATTATTAGAATAGGCGCAGTTGTAGTTGCTGTGGGGCAAGAATCAATCTAAGTTCCGGTATGTAAACCTGTCCGCTTGTCCGCAGGTCATCGAAGCTGAAGGCCTTCTGGTTCACGGTATCCGAGGAGCCGCTCCACACGCTGGACTTCCTGTCCGCGGCACTGCTGTCGGCGGAGTACGAGCGCGCGCTCGGAAGAGCCCTGGCGATGCCGGAGTGCCGGTTGATACCGTTCTTCGGCGCCTTTCTGAGGGAACTGAGGTAAGAAAAACCGACCAAGTGCGAGTGGGACTCGCGCACCGTGGGTTCCGCATAAATGTTTTTTTATTTTTTTGTGAACTTGTTACAAATTTACGGATTTCGATTTTTCCCTTTATTTGTGCTATAAGAACATGCTTTTGATTATCAAGCAAATTCAACTAAATTTTGACCTTAATGGCGGTATCCTTTGATTGCCGTTAACCCTATAAGTTTGATTTTTGTACAACTTTATCAAACCACAGACTTGAGTAAGCGATATTAATGTCATCTTGATATCTTAACGCGTTCCTGACAAAATTGATCTTGACAGACAGACTTGACGGACAGACAGACGGACAACCATGAGATACCTATAAGGGTTCCTTTTTACAGCCTTTCCTCCCTTACCGATAACCGTAAATTTGTACTTCCTTAAATATAAAAATGCGATTTGTGAGGAACCCTCGGTGCATGAATCCAACTAGCCATTGGCCGTTTTTTTTTCTCTGGCTGCATACTTGTATAACCCATTTCACTTCTACGACATAGACTTATCCAGCGACACCTCATATATCAAAGTCCGTCGAGCTGTTTTGGCTACAGAAGAAAAAAATATATGACACACAGTTTAACCTCAAAACGACCGTCAGATCCCGTATATTTTGTCTTTAAACAAATGTTGAATAGGAGACTAGATATCTGTATTAAGGCCTATGGTCTGATGTTTCATTCGATGGACATGTTTGACAACACAAAATGTTGCTAGAATATGCACAGTGCTGTACGTACATGTCGATAGCAAATAAATACTCAAACTCTTTGCGTAAGTATACAAATACAAAAATATTTATTGTTTACCTATGATTATTGTTACAAAATATAAGCAGAAGCCGTCTTTTAAGTATACCCATACCTGTGCCAGACGATCTCGCTCTCTGGTTCCAGTCTTATGGTTTCTTAAGTTAAACATTCAAATTATATAAAATAAAAAGTTAGAAAAAACAAATTACAAATCAGTGGTTTTATTACGGTTATTCTATTACGGTTCTTAACATAAAACCGCTGATAGACAGGCGGAATAATGGACGGACAAACGGAGTGAAGGATCAACGGACGGACGGACAACAGGGGCTTAGTATTAGGGTCCCAGTGAGCACCTTTCAGCCATAGAAGCTCGGAAAATGCACCACTTACTTCTACCGTGTGGTTGCATGAAAATGTATTTTTGGACAAAACGCATGTTGAAATAGAATTCTTCTTCGCTATTGATTTTAAAAAACTGAGGCTGAGACAATTTAAGAAATATTATCTTAATATTTTTTTAGAAAACTGTTATATCGTTAAACTAGTCGTCCTTAAAGCTTAAAATTCCAAAAACTAGATTATAATATAATTATAATAATAATACCTTGGACACTACTTCCACACTGATCTAGCCCCAAACTAGGATTCCCTGTATTTTGGATACTCGACCAGGATACACATACTTATATAGATATATATTATACTTAGATAGATAAACAACCATGACCAGGATACAAACATTCGTTCTCATCAAACAAATATTTGCCCCCACCGGGACTCGAACCCGGGACCCTTGGCTTCGTAGGCAGGGTCACTGCCGATTGGGCCATTTGGGGATTAAGTATATATTGGGCTGTACTTCGATCCTTACAAACGAAACTATCGGATAACTCAAGGGTAACTTACTTTATTTCCAAATCTGCTGGTTCGATTTCCGTTTAGGTTTAAACGATTAGGGGGCGTTATTATTCTAAGGTTGCGGATGTGAACTCGTGAGACGGACTTTGAGCGTTTAGGCTGCGACTCCCCTGATGAGGTCCGGTAGCAGGAGCGGCAGCACACAATGGTCTATAGAGGGCCGCGAGGAGTCCGGTTCAGCAGAGGGGTTCCAGGTCCAGTGGTGTGAGCAGGAGGGTAGGTAGGCGGGGGTACAGGTGGAACCCTGTGGAGTGTATACAGTGGACACAGTGTGAGGAGCGAAAAAGGATTCAGGATCCAGAGTTGTCTGCAATGCAAATGGGGGCAAATATTTGTTTGATGAGAACGGATGTTTGAACCCTAGTCATCATGGTTGTTTATCTATCTAAGTATAATATTTATCTATATAAGTATGTGTATCGTTGTCTAGTACCCAAGATACAGGTAATCCTAGTTTGGGGCTAGATCAATGTGTGTAAATGGTGTCCAAGGTAATATTATTATTATTATTAATGCTCCGACAGGCTCACCGAGGTGGGAGAGCCCTATAGGAACCTAGCTATCGGAGGCATTGCAGACGGAGTTGTAGCAGTAGGGATGGAGATACACAAAACATTTACTAAATTATATACACAGAAAATAGAAAGGGCTACGAGCCATACAAATGTATACGTACCCAAGCGTGGGGGTCAGCAATCATTACAGCACATCAAGTAAAGGCCTTCTATGCACACAACACAAGTTATTTACAAAATTATGTATATTAACAATTGTAAGGGACTAGCCCATCGCTGCAACTATGGCATAATGAGGAGATAAAAATAAACTGACATAGAGGATACGTCTTAACTATTCAGAGCTCAAAGAAAGAAATGCGTCAAAAACAATCGAAGAGCTACCAGACGAAATTCCAGTTTTGAATTCTGAACCTTTGCTTTTCAGAAGGCTAGTCAGCCAGTAAGCTTGTTATATGAAATAAAAAGAAGTTTAACCTCATTTTAAGTAAACTATGTTACAAGGTAACTATTATTCTTTAAATATAATGATGCAGTTCGACTTTTTATCAAGTATCTTTAGTTCCTCAAAATTCAAAGTAAACACCTTCAAAAAACGCAAGATCATTGGATCCTTCTGGACGACCCAAATGGTCGTTAGTGACCCTGCCTACGAAGCCAAGGGTCCCGGGTTCGAGTCACGATGGGGGCTAATATTTGTTCGGTGAGAACGAATGTTTGTACCCTAGTCAGGTCGTTTATCTATCTAAGAAATGATATTTATCAATATAAGTATGTTAGTGTATCGTTGTCTAGTACCCAAGATACAGGGAATCCTAGTTTGGGGCTAGATCACTGTGTGTAAATAGTGTCCAAGGTATGATTATTATTATTATTCTGCTCTGGCTACCGCTATTCGAAGTACTACCTTGAGTATACGATAGTACGAAGGGTCATTACCCTTAAATGCTGAACTACCCATTTTAGTATCATAAAATATGTTACGAGTTAATTATAATTAACTGCTACAATCGCTCCTGTTTATTATCTCTAACATGCCTATCAGCTTTAGTGTTGGGTAGCAGATGTGAGTTAGCGCAGTAACATAGTAACTCTGAAACATGTCTCGTGGCCGAGGAGAGAATGATGGTGGGTTTGGATGTTTAATTATCATAATCATACCTGTGGCTCAACTTTAGAGGTGAAACATTTAATTGAAGTGATGTTATACATTTTTGATGGGGGGTAAAATTGACAGAAAATGTGACCGACGCAAGGTCAAAGGATTTTAAAAGGCGCATTTATTTTTAGCACTTTTAAACATATATTAAAATAAAGGCGTGATAAAAAGAACATAATTAAAATTATTATATTGAAATTCATTCAAGCAGTGCTTGCCCAAAGTCTTTCGACCATACAAGCAATTCATCCATAATCTAAACCAACAGCTAACCCTAAAGTTCTGTAGTCTGATGTTTTACGAACCCTGACGTTATTGCTGACGTGTTCGGTGCTGCACGCTTATTTAATTTGACTATTTTTTTCTTAATGTATGGGTAACGGTAGAAGTGAGCCAACATTCTATTTTTTTTATTTTCTTTAAATATTAACATATGTTTAAAACATATTTTTTGCCCTTTCTTTACATTTGATATCTGTGGTAGAAGCAAGGCAAAGAAACTCCCACTTTTAGATAAATTTTAAAGAGTTTTAAAGAGATATCTTGTTTAACTAGCATAAATAAATAAATAAAATTAACTAGTTAAATTAAGTAGTAAAGTAGTAAAAAACTAGTATAAAGCCACCGAGGGGCACAGGCCTTTACCTGGACGAGTAAGATTAAGCCATACTCCACCGCGCTGGCTCAGTGCGAGTCGGTGGAGCGGTTTAACGACCACGGGGTTTAGCGATAGCAGCCGGGACCTACAGCTTAACGTGTCATCCGAAACACTGGACTTCCGATAATGTACTAAAGATAAATAAATTATCTCATTGGTAAATGATCAGGATTCGAACTTGCATCTCAAGTGTGAGAAGCAAGCGTGAAACCGAAGAGACCACGGAGCTCTTACAAATAATATGCAAGAATAAAATTTATTCTTATTATTGTTAATAATGGATGGTCCTCACCTGAGTCACTTGAAGAATCAAGGGTGTTAATCGGTAATAGCTGAAGTCCCGGAGATACGTTGTCACCACCATGGAGGTCGATGATTGAGGGTCACTGTATATATTATTATCATTTTATCACGTCTGATGGCTGAGTCCATATTTGAAAGTTTGGAGACAATCATCACCTAAAAGATAAAGAAACGGAAATTATATTAAACTAGTGTTATTTAACAACTTCTGCTTACGAATAATGCTGGTATTAATTTATTATTGCCACACCACCTAAGAAAATATATTCACGACTGTAATCCCAATGCTGTAGGATAATACTCACTTGAGATATCTGATGATTCTTTACTCCCTATGGCTAGCGACATCTGCACTAGAGTTTTTCCTCTTTGGTAACTCATTTCCACGACAATCAAAATAGTTTCAACAATAACTAGGTACTGAACTCCCAAAAATGTTGAGTCACAACGAACGTATCAAACGAGATTGATTTCATCAATTAATAACACACTGGCTTTTTCTTTCTCAGCATAAACACTCAGAATTGTAGAATTAAAGAGTGTCTAAAATGTTTACTCGAAAAAACTGCCAACTACCCCCATTCTTGATCTGAATAACTTATGCCACTCATACATACATTTGAAGACCCACAGTACCTATTCACTTAAGTCAACTTATGTGATTAGTCTCATACTTAGTATGTGCGAATACCGATGGTTGAAAAGGTACGGCATGGAATTGAGAACCTTTGATAAGAAGTAGACTTATGTGATTTAGTATGGTGGTGTACACTGAAGAAACCATTGACTTAAGGGATTTATGAAATTTTTGACTTATTTGATTCTTTAGTCTGCCGACCCTTCAAATAATTATAACGTTATTGTATAAAGTTGGGATTAACCGGGCGATAAGGGGTTAAGCGGAACCTGTGTTGTGGTTGAGTTAGATAAACGCTGTGCATTTAGGTAATCCAGAATATTGTAATATCCCTTTTTAGATAAAGTGGTTTTTACATGTTTTTGAACTACTCATACAGGATCTTTCAAAATCCTGTTCTATTAGGCTAACTAACTAAGCTAGCATTCGCGAGTCTAAATTGGGGCGCAACTAGTCTGAGATAATTTCTTAGGTTAACATTAGAGTTTCGCTCATTTTGTAAAATTTTGAAATGTTCTTGACTTGCTACAGTTCGTATTCCAATTTCTTTAAAAAGTCATCTTGGGAGTTTGTGCGTTTTAAATTATAAATTACTCGAATAGCACTTTTCTGTCATATAAAAATAGTTTGAAGATCCGCTGCTTACCCCACAGCCAAACAAGATACCATACGACATGGTGATCGCAATAGGTAGAGCTAATGTACCTTAAGTTTGTGGAGCAGAGACGAAAAGAGGAGACTTCCTTAGAACAATTTTTTTTTCGGTTTCGGATCATCGTACTTAGAGTAGCGAGTTAGTAATTTTTTCTGTTTATGTTACGTTTGTTGCTGTAACAATATTTATTTATTTATTTATTTAACTAAGCCTACAGTACAAATTCAAAATTAATATAAACAAAGAACTTAAACTAGTCATAGGCCAATTAAAGGCTTTCATTTTTTAGGCCGAACATAAAATGGCAGTAAACTTAAACAATTTATAAAACAATTTAGAAGTACCGGGTACAGTTCAATAGGAATGGGAAGGGAATGTGTTTAGGAGTGTGTTTGTATGTATGTATGAAGCCAATGTGGGAGTGATAGATACAAATGTATACATATAGTCACAACTGTATAATGAGAGAGAAAACTTCAGCACATTTGATGTTTGCTGTCTTTCAGCTGGAGCATTAAGTGCCCCCTGAACTGGCCGCGTGACAGGTAGAAGATGTCCAGGTCTGCGAAGTGTGTGTTGTACGTTCTTGGCAGGCGGCAGCTGGGAGAATAATGGATGATATCTTGGAAAATGGTTTTTCTTAATCGATAAAGATAAAAAGGTCATTTCTACTAGAAAAAAAGATTGAAAGAAATAAAACGGAATCGAATTTAATTATTTTACTGTATTTTTTTTTAATATGTTATTTACTAATTCTAACGTAACTAACACTAAACTGTTCTCACTTCGCCTGACATTTGTAATTAAGAATTGCTTTCGTGTCGCTCAGAAGAAGTAGGCTAAGAGTTTGTGCGTAACTTGGCGATTACCGTCCCAGAACGGTAATCGCCAAGTTACGCAGCCACCGGTGTCGTGACGATCTCCTAGCAGCAGTCTCCAAATACAATCGTGATCATAAGGACGAGAAACTAAATAGCAGCCTGATTGGGTTAGGTGGAGAAAAGTCAGCTGTATTCCTGGGTGATCACCTAACTCCAGAAAGAAGATCTCTCCACGCTGCTGCACGTATTCAGAATAGTGATTGCGCTCTTTTTGCCGATGATATATATATAAATATATATATATATAAAGTCTAAAGACAAATAGACTGCCTGAGTGATGTATGTTTACTCCAATATGATCTAGACCGCTAACACCAATGGTGTCTTGAGAACAATATGGTTTTGAATACTTCTGAATGTCAGTTTATTCAATTCACAAGCAAGAAGAAACCTACCTTGTCTAATTATAGTATTAAAAATGACAGGATGGGGGAAGTTGGATCAGATTCGTGATCTCGGTGTAATTCTGGATTCCAAGCTTACTTTCGTTCCGCATTACGATAGCTTAGTTAGCAGAGCTGCTAAAATGCTAGGGTTTCTGAAGCGCGATACGAGAAAGTTTAAGGAAATCAGTTCTAAACTCTGCCTATACAACGCTCTGGTGCGCAGCATTCTGGAATTTGCCAGTGTTATTTGGAACCCAGTATATAAAGTTGATACAGAGCGATTGGAAACCATTCAGAGATCATTTACAAGGCATCTTGCATTCATCTCGTCTAGGATCTGTCATAAGGATGGCTCTCCTTTTTCAAAAAGACTTCCTTGTCTGATCGCAGGCGTATGCTTGACCTATCATTTCTACACAACATATTAAATAGCCAAGTCCAATATCAGACGTGCTAGAAAGGGTAGAACTTTCTGTAACCCGCATTAACGCGCGGTAAGTGTGTCTAGACACCTTTATAAAACCTAAATTCAGAACTTACCTGGGCGAACACGCACATTTAGCGAGGATGCTTTCCACTTATCATGAAATATAGATACCTTACATTCTAGATATAATAATAATAATAATAATAATAATAATACCTTGGACACCTTTTACACACATTGATCTAGCCCCAAACTAGGATTCCCTGTATCTTGGGTACTAGATATCTTCTGTAACAGCATAGGGTGTTTCAACCGCAAGCTTATCATTGGCCAACGACATAGTCGCTGTGTTTATGATTGTTTTATATTATTTTACATTATCTACATTTGCTTAGATATTTTATTTAAATTTTCTGTTAATATTTTTTGTTTTAAATTTTCGGTGTAAACATTTCTTGTTTTTTGTTGTGTTTTTATAACATAACTTAGGTCCTTTTTATATTTTGTTGCCCTATTTAAGAATAATTTGATTAACTTTTACTTCTGTAAAGTATTATTTTTAATTTGAGACCAGAAATGAAAACAAACTACTGTCATTTTCTGGAACAAAACCGTTGACTTTGACATTCCTCTTTTATTTTTTGTATTGGAAAATGACTGTTCATTGTTTACATTTCTGGCCTCATATTAAAAATTCTACCTTAGTTTTTAGAATGATTTGACATTGTTGACAATGCTGCCCGCGTATATAATTGATGCAAACTCTTTGTTTTTGTAATATTGTCTTTCTGTGTTTGTGTTTGTATTGTTGATATGCCTTATATTAACAATTAAATAAAGAATTTGATACACTTGGTTTTACCAGCATTTAAAAATAGATTTTAACTGTGAACCAATTCAAGGGTAAAGACAGTTCATTATTAAGATCATCAAAATCTTGTTTTTGTCTTTCAATCTTGTAGAACAGTGAAGTATCATCAGCAAACAAAACTATATCAGCCAATTCGTCTACCATAAAAGGGAAGATCATTAATTTATACCAGGAATAAAAAGGAGCCTAATATGGAACCTTGTGGAACGCCAATTTTTACCCCCGATCCATCAGATTTAACGCTGTTTTGTGTCCTTTGAATAATATAACTTAAATATGATCTTAGTAGATCCAACGCTGTATTTCTAACAATTGAATTTCATTTTCCTTCAAATGCCTTCGACAGATCGCGAAAGAAATGACGATAGCATCCTGTGCGGCCTCCGGGTGGAAATGTGAGATATAAGAGTAATGCCTACATCCGTAGTCGATTTACCCCCAGTGAAGCCGTATTATTTGGCGTGGAGTTGTTTTGTACGATTGATGTGTGTTAGTGCTTTAACTTGGTTGGTTGTACATGGTTGTACATTGATAATAAATTCTGAAATTCGTAGGTATCTACATATTATGATTAATGCGCCCGAGGTCCAGTTGCTACACCACTCGCCTAATTTTCAGGAGAATATGGGTTCAAATCTTGGTACTGGCCATGTTCTGTCACGTTACGAAGGGTTGGTGTGAATAACCCCACGTAACGGAAGTTAATTAAGAGATTAGGGCCTAAAAGAAATTAAAGAAAGAAATTAGAGCAAGTGCGTTTTAATTTAGACAAGTTTTCCTACCTATGTACAAGAACTGAATAAATACCTATCTATACCTTATCTACATAAGACCTAATGACTGACCCCTGGGAAAGTTCTTCGGGAGTCGTAGTGTTGATCGGGCAGTTGAGCAGACGGGCCGGCGGGCAGGGCAAGGTAGCACCGACTAAGGGTCATCCGCGGTCAATCAGTCGCGAGGGTCCCGAAGACGGTGATGGGCAGAGGCTACCAGTGTCTCTGGCGGGCTAAGGCCGTGCAGCGGTTGCCAGGAGTGGTTGAACGCACAGTATGGAGTTTACTATGGGTACTTTTTCAGTGGACACACAATTCGGAGTTAATTTAGAGCACTTCTTTCTTCAGAGTTACCCAGGCAAGTTGAGCCTGGGTATCTGGCTTCTTAGTTCCTCCTCCTTTACAGATTTTTAGACGAAAGACCACTCTCTTGGTTTTTTAAGTCTGAGAAAAACTGTTTTTTATTCCAGACTTCGAAATTTCAAACATGTTTTCATTTTGAACTTTGACGTTTTTTCACCTAAGTTAGATGCTTTATGAAGCGAATAAAAAAACATAGACCAAATAGCAAGTTTTCAAAAATTAATTCGGTTTAAAATGTAAACAATATCAATTTTCATAGTTATTCCTACGAAGACAGCTGGATATCAACTCCATTACATGAGTAAATCGCAAGGTTGGACTATTTATCAGACTACTGGAGTGCAAGGCTCAGGTCCTATAAAACGAGAAGAGGATGTTCCACCAAACTTTCAAACCCTGACGGTATTTGGCGAGTCATTTCAGGGTACAACGGTTAGTGTAGCGAAAATCTCACCCTCTTTCAAAGGTTTAGGTACGTTTGGCTGGCCGACCCGGAGTTCGGGATTTCACTAAGGCGCTACGCAAACAGAACGCGGCCGTTATGCCTTACGCCGTCTTCTGTCTGCATAGCGCCTTAGGTTTCCGCTCGCTTGGCTCGCAGTCGCATCGCGAGATGTCAGAGTAAAAGAAGCTCTCAGGTGAAGTGATGCGGCGCAATCCAGCCTGCATGGGCAGGTAACCGACTCTGTAGGTGTTTAGTGATTATTGAACGTAGCGCAGGGGCAAGCTACATTGCGCTTTATTGCCGCGTAGCGAGAGTAGCTATTCATTTAAGTGTCTTTGAGAAGTGACCTTTCTCTACCTAGAACTATTAAGTATTCTGTGCTGTCGGTACAGAAAGATCACTCCGCAAAGACACTTATATAAATAGCTCGGCAATAAAGCGCAATCCATTACGCATTCGCGCTACGTCCAATAATCGCTAAACACATTGCGCCGCATCACTACGTCCGAGAGCTGCTTTTACTATGACATTTCAAGAGCGGCTATCGCCGGCCGAACGTACCTAAACTGCGAAGTGACAGCCCCTTGTCTGAACTAAACTTTAAGGTAACACATACGCTGATGGAAAATATCTTGAATAACTCTTTATTTCTCGGTAGCTAGCCCTCCCCTGACACGCAAAATAAAGTGTTGAGTTACTAACCAACGTGGCCGCTTCGTACCTCAGCCAACCTATATGGATTAAGGCGTGACGTGTGTTTGGTGTGTGTTAACTCATTTGTGACGCAGACAACACAAAAACCGAGAATTATCGACCCCACTCTAACTAACTGGCGTTAGTCACGCGCAGGGCGCTATGCAATCATCTTGTGCATCTATAATTTCCTAATAATATGGGACAGCCCATTCACGGCGAACCGTAGTTCTATTCTAAATATCTTGACATGTATATAGAGTTGTGTTTTAGGGTTCCGTACCCGAAGGGTGCCAAACGGGACCCTATTACTAAGCCTCCGCTGTCCGTCTGTCCGTCCGTCCGTCCGACCGTCACCGGGCTCTATCGGATCAACCGAAATAGGCAGAGAGCTGAAATGTTCACAGAATGTGCATTTCTGTTGCCGCAACAGCAACAAATAATGATACATGCCGATTTTCAAGAATCAAAAAAAGTACCCATAGAAGAAGTTATTGGTATGGCCATTTTCTTAGCCATTTTGTTTTATTTGTTTATCGGTGAAAATGGACTCTCCCGATCTTATCGGAAAAGATTTTTAATGGCTTGTGTTTAAACGATTACCAAAAAATTCCAAAATTTACTACCAATAAATTCGAAATGACTGCCAAAATGGATGGATGTCCACCAAATTGTGTTTGGATAAATTATCACCAAACTTCTATTTAAGTTTTGTGTACTTAAGTTTATGTTTTAAGTATTTTTGTTGTTTTTACATGTTCAACCTAACACGAAGGATAAAGGGGGCTTCATTTTTTCCTGATATTTTCTGCAACTTTTGGTGGTCATTTAGCCATTTTGGGTGGGAAAAAAAAATTTGGCGGTCATTATATTTGTTGCCATTTTTAATTGCAGGTATTGAGTTTTGTGCTTAGTTATTTGTCATTCTATGATTAATAATTGCTCATTTGAATTATAATAAGTTATATTAAGTTTTTTATCATATTTGATTTGATTTCTGTAAATAAGTTACTCAATTTCTATCCACTTCCGGTTTCAATGAGCTAAGAGTTTCGTTAAACTGAGTACATAGTTTAATACTTACATACTGAGTTGAATGTAGTCCTAACTAGTATTTAATATTTTATTATAAAGAAATAAATAGGTATATGTACACAAGAGTGTGTTGTTTTACGTTTTTCCGTGTACAATGGTACTTCATGTGCGGGTCCGATGTCCTACTCTCACTTGACCGGTTTTATTTCATTAACTCAAACTCAAACTCAAACTCAAAACGTTTATTCTGTAAATAGGCCACAAGGGCACTTTCACATGTCATTTCATTTCATTTTTTACAGAACATTTGGTATTATTATCATATTATCAGAAAAAAAAAGTACTTAATTATTGTTTCTGAGAGATGTAGAGTCTCAAATGTCATAATAAAATAATTAAAATATAAATAACAAAGATGTATAGTCTCTTTAGTCAATAATACAATGATAATAGGAGATGTAAATGGTCCCCACAGTCAACAGTTGTATAATTAAATTAATCTTTGGAGGTGTAAAAGGCCTCCAAGTGTCCAGTAAAAGAAACTCTGGCAGTGAGGATGCTCACAATTAATTAGAACAATTCAGTCCCAAGCATTTTTATCGTCTATGTACTCTTTAATACTGTAGTAAGCTTTAGAAATAAGCCTTTGCTTGATGTATTTCTTGAACTTATTAATTGATAGATCTGTCAAAGTGCTTGGGAGTTTATTGTAAAATCTTACACAATTACCCTTGAACGAGTTTTTTATTTTATGGAGCCGAGTAGTGGGCACTGCAAGTTTGTCCTTGTTTCTAGTATTAAAGTTATGTATATCACAGTTTCTTCGAAAGTTAACAATGTTCTTATGGACATACATAATATTCTCGTAAATATATTGACTATGGACTGTCAATATATTTACTTCTTTAAACTTATTTCTAAGAGAATCTCTATTATTCATTTTATAAATCGCACGAACAGCCCGCTTCTGCAGCACAAAAATAGTATTTATGTCAGCAGCACTGCCCCAGAGCAGAATACCGTAGGACATAATACTATGAAAATAACTAAAATAAACTAATCTGGCTGTTTTTAAATCTGTCAAGTGACGGATTTTCCTGCATGCAAAAGCTGCAGAGCTCAGTCTGTTCGATAGCTTATCAATATGTGGACCCCATTGGAGTTTGGAATCCAACGTTATACCTAGAAACACTGTGCTGGTTACCAATTCCAATTCCTCATTTTTAATTGTTATACATGTCTGATTATTTTTAACGTTAGTAGTAAGAAACTTAACACATTTAGTCTTTTTCTCATTTAATAGCAAATTATTAACATTAAACCAATTTACCACTCTTGATATGGTATTGTTCACGTGATCATCAGTAGCGTGTTGGTTTCGCTTTGTTTTAAAAATAAGTGAGGTGTCATCAGCAAACAGTACCATATCATGACAGTCCCTTCCTAGATAGGGTAAGTCGTTTATATAGATGAGGAATAGGAAGGGTCCCAATATTGAGCCCTGTGGCACGCCCAAAGAAACCAATGATCCTGGTGATCGTTCTCCGTTTACGTCTACCCTTTGTATTCTTCCGTTCAGATAAGATTTTAACAAATTCAATGACGTGTCTCTAACTCCATAATGATGTAATTTCCTGATCAATGTTTCATGACAAACGCAATCAAAAGCCTTAGATAAGTCACAAAAAATGCCTAGGGCATCTTGTGACTCTTCCCAGGCATCAAAAATACTTTCAATGAACTGAATTCCGGCATCTGTTGTTGAACGACCGCGAGTGAATCCAAACTGTTTGTTATGCATTAGCTTATTTGATTCAAAATGATGTAATAGCTGTGATAAGATTAATTTCTCAAAATTTTTACTAAAAGTTGGTAGTATTGATATAGGTCTGAAATTGGTGGGGTCTTGAGTACTACCTGCTTTGAAGAGGGGAATTATCTTACTTTGTTTCATTAAATCAGGAAATTCACCGCAGTCTATACAATTGTTGAAAATGACCGCTAGGTCAGGTGCAATTAATTCGATCAGGGATTTAACGACGTGAACAGAGAGTCCCCAAAGATCATTCGTTTTCTTAACATTTATCAATTTAAATGCCTTTACGACATCTGAACTTGTGACGTGCTTAAAATTCAAGTATGAAGCACACTCTGAGACATTATCTTTTAATATTGCAACAGCAGACAAAGGTGACGAATTTAAATACTTAGTCGTGGAAGCCGGTGCATTAGTAAAAAACGATTCAAATTCAGTTGCAACTTCTAAGCTAGAACTCGTAAGCTGTCCATTGATTTTTAGTTCGTAATCGTGACTCGCTTTTTTACTACGACCGGCCTCCTCATTAATTATTTTCCAAGTCGTTTTTATAACATCGGAACTATTCTTAATTTTACTACTCAGAAAATTACGTTTAGCTGTATGACAGTCTAATTTAAATTGTTTGGAGAACTGTTTGACTTGTTCTTTAAATTCGTCACTCATGTTGAACCGTCGTTCCTCATACAATGCATACAATGCTTGCCTGCGTTTATGCAACTCTGCAGTAGCCCACGTACTAAAGTCGTTTGAACCACTAACCACAACCGATTTTGAAGTGAATATCGCGCTGTACTGTTTCATAAAGGTTTCAAAGAATAAGTTATACATTATATTAGGAGACTGTTCAGCAGCCAAAAACGGTAGTTCCTGGGCTAAAGAGTATCTCATTCTTTCTAACCGGTCAGCAGTTATTGGCACAAACGAAATTTTCTTTTTAATGACAGGTTCTCTAATAGAATCAAATTGAAATAATTGACCTAAATGATCTGAATCCAATTCACTGATAACACTTTTACTGATTGGAATAACATCAGTAAAAATGTTGTCAATGCATGTAGCACTAGTAGCAGTCACTCTTGTTGGCTCCATAAATAAATGGCTAAGCCTAAATGATGAGAAAAGATTTATTAATCTAACGCTGAGAGTAGTTCTTTCTAACAGATTAACATTAAAGTCACCACATATAATTAATCGTTTCGTACTGTGTGATGAAATAGTTAGGACGGATTCCATTATTTTCTCGAACATTTCAAAGTCGCTCAAGGGTGGCCTATAGACACATATAACGATGAACTGTTCTAATTCCACAGCTGCAAGTTCTATAGTTCGTTCAACAGATAAGGAAACAATGTCCTTACGTTCCTTGAATTTCATATGATTGTTTAGTATGATTAATGCCCCACCATGTATTGAATTAAGTCTGGTGAACGAACTACCAACCTGGTGATCTTTAAAGCTAAACATAATTTCATTAATAGTTAACCAGTGCTCTGTTATGCACAAAATGTCAATTTTATTACAATTTAAAAATAACTCTATTTGTAGATCTTTGCCTCTAATACATTGAATATTCTGATGAACCAGGCTTATATACTTAGCATGTGAGCTTCCCTTATTCTTAGGGTTTTCTAATATACTAGAACATATGTTGCCAGAGCCTGGGTCCTCTGTTGTCCTATGAACTAATTTAAATGCATCCTGTTATTCTGGTCTGATACCAGATTCATATTAGGCTGCTCAGTAAAAGCAGAGTTAGAAGCCAAATTTTTGGCTGTAATGTCATATAAATATAATAGTGACATAGCTATTTGTCGTTTACAATAATTTGAAAGGTAAAATGTACCTTTAGTCATAGTAAAATAATTACTAACATAATTGTTAGTGTCAATAATATCAAACTTATTATTATATGTACATAAATTGTACATAGTTATATTCATATTATGTCTATATACATTTTCATTTTGTCTCAATTGGTTGCAGTAGGGAAATGTGAACAATATAATTTTTTTCACACTAAGACCATTCAATGTTTCATAAAATTTTATTAAATTATTTTTGTTCACATCTCCCCTATTGCCCATGAAAATTATCAGTGTGGCACTGGCTGTGATAGTGCTGTCATTCAAAATTTGATTTATAATATTATCTACAGTGCTAAAAGGTGAGCAATTACTAATAACACTATGTCCCTTAGAGTATGAGTGGAGTGCTGAGCCCATGCCACTTCCAATCTCATCACAGTACATTATAATATCAGGTGTTGTGGTCATATCAGACTTGGCAGAACTATTATCAGTAACACCTTGTGTTGGTAAACTGTCACACAAGCCCGGAGAGTTGCCCGCTGTCAAACAACCACCTTTCTGCTCACAGCGACAAGTATGGTTGTTGGTCAGCGACTCAAACCGCTCACAATTATGGTTCATTTCTTGAATTAGATCATCCATAGCCAATGAGTATTCATTTATAACTTTCTCAGAGTTCAAATATGCACTGTTTAGTGATCTCAATGAATCCTCCAAGCTTTGGATTTTCAAATGTAAGTTTTGTGTGTCAGTTTCATACATCAACTTAGTACTTTCTAATTCTAATACACACATATTCAAATCATGTAATAAGTTTACATTTTTCTTGCTTACTTTTAAGTTTTTAGTACACAATTTATTATGTTTTATTAATTTCTGAGTTTTCCGTATATACCTATTTATTTTACCTAGTTTGTTATTGCTGCAACTTAATAACCTTGATGTGGGCAATGTGTCATTAGTTAAATCAATGACATCATCAAGGCTTCCAGTTGCAACAGTAACCAGCTGCGGGCTGATCCCTACGACTTCACTGTAGAGGCTCTGGGTCTGCAACGCTGCGGTGTTTTCCTTCTCCTCCTGGAGTGCACATATTTGTTCATGGGCATCAAACAATGCTTTCTCCAGGGAATCAATCGATTTCAGGGCTTGCTCGTACTCTGCACTACATACAGTGAAGCTATCTACGGTGACCTGCAGCTTGTCCCGCTCAACAATTACATCACTACATTCTTGTTCTAATACACATAATTGTTTCTTTAGCTTATCTCTACTTTCAAGTACTGATAATAGCTCTTTCTCATTTTCCTCCCTTTCACAGAGTAATTCGGTGACCATTTCCTTTGATTTTTTTTAATTCTAGTAAGGTAACTTTGAGCTTGTCATTTTCCTGCTGTCGGGAGGCGACAGCAGCAGCTCTGCGGGTCATCATGGTTACAGTTGAGATAAGAATCAAGGAATTGCACACCAAAACAATGCGAAATTACTTACGTGGAATAGTAACGTTTTTCAGCGTTTGCACATCACTAATTGCTATGAAATATATTTTAAACGTTGTTAAATATAATAATTTAACAATAAGGTAACAAAAAGCGCTGAAAGTGTACGGAAATAACAAATACTTTTAAATTTATAACCTGCAACGGTCACAAATTTAACATATTTCGAGACACTAGTAAACGTCACTAAAACACACTGCAAACAATAGAAATACTTAACATTACACTATAATCCTAAAATAACACTAAAACACATTTTATTTAATGGCGTGCCAACCTCTTTTGAGGTTAGATTTGCCAGTATCAGGTGTATTGTGATTAAGGATCACAACGTGGTCGGGTTCCAGGTCCATCGTGCACCTGGAAATTAACATCTTGAGGACAAATAGTTGCTCGTAAGCCCTACCCAAGGAGGATATTTAGGGCTATGGCATCCAAGTAGTCTGTGGGCGTGAGCAACTGCCTCACCTTTGATCTGTTGGGGCTCTGCCTACCATGCGAGAGGTCCCGGGTGCTCGATTGACTCAGTGAGTCAATCGAGTACTCACAGTCACTTTTTAGACAAATTCGTTTTTATATGTCTGTTCAGTTGCTCTTTGTTGGCGCTAGCCCAACAAACATCTCCATAATCGATCAAGGGGAGAAGAAGAGATTGAGCAAGAGTAATTTTTGTTTTTGATGGGGCAGAAAGTTCTGAAGCCATCTTAGTGAGTGAAAGGTGGCAAAAACGCGCCTACTGACCTCGCTGACATGGTTAGTCCAGGACATGACACCCAGGTTTTTGGCCTTGTCACTGTAGGCGATTAAATTACCGTCATAGGTAACCGGCGGTATGGACAATTGTAGTAATACGTTTAAAGAATGTCTGGTACCTATAATAATCGCCTGGGACTTACTGGGGTTTACCAGCAATCCGTATTACAAAGCCCAGGTTCTAATATTCTCAAAGTCAGCGTTCAGTGTGTCTATAGCCAGGTTCACATCACTGAAGAGGAAATGACGATAAATCTGAAGATCATCAGCATAGAGATGATATGGGGAGGAGATAACATCGGAGATGGAGTTGATGAAGACAGAGAATAAGAGAGGGGAAAGAATACCACCCTGAGGAACTCCCGCCAAAAGACCGCACCACTCAGTAAAGGTCTCCCCAGACCTTATGCGCTGCTGGCGATCTCTAAGATAAGAGTCGAATCAGCTGGCCGAGCGAGACGAGACATTAAGGGACCTTAATATTTGAGTGAGAATGTCAAAATCAACATAGTTGAAGGCGCTACTGAAGTCAAGCAGTGCTAGCACAGAAAGCTGTTTGTTATCCATAGCGAACTAGTTATCATCCGTGACCTTTAATAAAGCCGTTGCGGTGCTGTGACCTGACTTGAAGCCGGATTGAACGCGGTTGTTCAAATTATTTCTGGATAGATAGGAAGAGATCTGGGTATGGATAGCGGATTCAAGAACTTTGGAAAGGAGCGGTAGGATGGAGATGGGACGAAACTCTTTGAAGGAAGAAGGATTGGATGTTTTAGGCAAAGGCATGACATGTGCCTTCTTCCATACTTTGGGAAAGGAACACTCTGCTAAAGAATAGTGAATTAAATGAGTGATTGCAGGAAGCAGCTCGTCGATCACGCTCCTGATCATTCGAGGACAAATGTTGTCATCTCCAACAGCCATGCCTTGAAATTGCCAGCACTGCCTTCCTAACAGCATCGACTCCAACCGGGCTGAACTCGAAAAGAGAAGTAGTAGCAGCAGGTCTTCAGCGGAGGCTACGCAGGGTGGCTTCCTTGACGATAGAGTCCATCACAACAGGGGGGCAGAGAATAATCTATTGAGACCGTTGAGATCGTCATTACCGACTGATAGGTCCCGAGACTTACCGACGCCAAGAGTACGTAGAAACTTCCACACCTGAGCAGGAGTGTAGTTCTCGATGCACTCGTATATGTGACGGCGCTTAGCGTCACGACACATACGGTTGCATCGATTACGGAGAGATTTGAATGTGTGAAAGTTCTCGTTAGTTGGGTCTTTCTTGTAGCGGCATATAGCTCGGTTACTCTCGGTCATTAGGCGTTTGATAACATCGTTTGGCCAAGGTGCGGGCAGGTGCTTCACCCTAACTCTCTTGATCGGAGCGTGTCTGTCAAACAGCCCCAAGATAATTTTGTTGAAGTTGTTGACTTTGTCATCAACGGTCTCGCTAGAGATGACGGGGGACCAATCAATAGAGGAGGCATCAGCTTTAAGAGAGTCAAGATCCAATTTTTTAAAGCTGCGAATATCTAAGAATTTAGCTCTACTCTTGGGAGACATTATCTTGTATGATAGAAATATCAGATCATGGTAAGAGAAAGGGCCATTGATTTGACCGTGAGCAGTTACCTTGTCAGGATCGAATGTTATCAAGGAGGGAGGGTGTACAATGAGGTTGAAAGTGAGTAGCATCGAGGGGAAGAATATGCATATTCAAGGAGTCAACAATCGACTTGAGTTTATCAGAGCGGTAGTTATTTTTGAGAAGACAGGTGTTAAAATCACCAAGAATAAGAGTATGGCTATACAGTGGGGTCAATTCATTCAAAAGGGATTCGAACGACTCAATGTAGTCTATACGAAGAGAAGGGCTATAGAAAACACCTAGAAGAACCTTATTATGGTGAAGACAGATTTCCAAGAAAAGATACTCCGCAGATTCGGAGTATTGACTCGGAGAGGCACTGACTACTTTGCACGGGATATCCGAGCGCAGATAGACAGCAACCCCTCCGTCAGCCTTCCCAACTCTGTCATTCTCTCGGACAAAGGATAGGTATATAATGTACAGCGATGAACTTGGAAAAAATATGGGTTTACAACTTAGTCAGCGCGTGGGCCAGGCAATATTAAATAACTGTATGCCTGGCGCCACATATTCACAAATATTAAACAAAGTGTTGTCATCGCAGTTTTTAGAACCAACCACCCTAATTATTTTAATTGGTAGAAGGGAAAATGTATCTAAAAAACTAGTTACTAAATACTTTTCCAAATTAAATTCTTTACAAAATGTAGATAGAATAATCTTGTTTGCGTTTCCCTTCAGCCAATCTTTGTCACAACATGAAAATCATATAAGACATGATTATAATACATTTATACACACATTGACATGTCGTCATACTGAAAAATTTCATTTCATAGAACACCAATATTTGTATTGGAAAATATTTTTATTTGACTAAGGATAGGTATTACCTATCTAGGTTTTATACAAAACAGATAGCACAGTCACTATCTTATTTTATTTTGAACTCAGTCAAGTTTTTGACTAATGAAACGCCTGCTTCTATTGAGCAGTGTAATAATAATGACATGTACTCCTTGGAATCTGTTCCAAGCTCTTTAAATTAACCCATAGGACAACAGAGAGTAACTCTGGCAGTAATATTAATATTTGTATAAATATACCTTCATCTTGCCCATTAAATCAAGTTACTAGTAATGAAAAATGTAAAAGTAAGAATATTTTAAACGTGGTTCATCAAAATACACAGGACATGTTAAGTAAATAACTGGAAATTGAGTTATTCATGAACTGTAATAATATTGATATTTTATGTATAACAGAGCACTTTTTAAAGGGTTATCAGTTCATGTTCAACTTTAATAACCACCACGTTGCTAGTTCGTTCTACAGAAAAACAGCTCATCGCGGTGGCTCCTTAATACTAGTAAATAATAGTTTTAAATATAAGGAACGAGTTGACATAGTGAGCCTGTCTGTTGAGCGTACCATGGAAATAGCCTGTATTGAACTTGAACAACTTATTTAATGAGCGTATACAGACCACCAGATTCATCCTTTGATTTATTCGAAAAGAAAATGGATGAAGTGTTGATTAAAATCAGCGATAAAAACAATTTTTTTATAATTTGTAGTGATTTTAATGTTAATATGTTAGAGGATAATAATATTTGTACTAGATTAAAATCTTTATTTTTATGTCACAACATGAACTATCTGTTTTTGGAGCCTACTAGAATTACTGCAACATCTGCTATCTGCATTGACAATATATTTACTAACATTACGCCCATTTTCAAATCGGTCATCAATAAATTAACCTCTGATCACTCTGCTCAGATAGGTATATTCAATATTAAAATAAAAAAGGACCAAAAAGAGGATATTACATGTGTGCCCGTTAGTGACACTCGGCTTGAACACTACAGGAATAATATTTTAGATAAACTATGGGAAAAACCATACAGTGACGATCCAAATTTGTTGTACAACTCAGTATTTAACCTTGTCAAAAATGAATATGATACGGTATTTAAATCAAAAACTATAAAAGTTAATAACAAAGGTTTGTTTAGTGATTGGGCGACAGTTGGAATTCATAGGAGCAGACGAAGATTATATGAACTCTATGAAGAGAAATCATATAACAAAAATACGGCCTTTCTAGATTATGTTCGTAGTTATTCAAAAATGTTTAAACGCGTTTGTGCCGTAGCTAAATCTAATTTCATTAAAAACAAAATTGAATCTAGTAGCAATGTAATGAAAACGACTTGGCAAATTATAAACAGAGAGACTGGAAAGGCCAAAGCTACACATAATTACTTCAAGCTTAAGATAGATAATCAATTGCTAAGTACAGACCTAGAAGTAGCAAAAGCTTTCGAAATTTTTTTTACGGGAATTCCAGTTTCAACAACCAAGTCTTTAAATTCATCTCCCGCTGCTGCTGAATCTATACTTAAACAAAACTTTGAGGAATGTAAAACAGATTTTAAATTTAGGCACGTAAATAATGAAGACATTGTAAAAGCGTTTAAATCCCTGGAAACGAAAAAGACAGCTGACGCCCATGGTCTATCAGTAAAAATTATTAGTTCCATTGTAGATTGTATTGCACCTCACCTTTTTTGTATATTTAATCAATGTATAGATAATGGTGTGTTTCCTGACTTGATGAAACTAAGTAAAGTTATACCTTTATTCAAAGCTGGTAGTACATCAGACCCCACCAATTTTAGACCCATATCGATACTACCAACGCTTAGCAAAATATTTGAAAAACTCATACTTAATCAATTGCAAAGTCATTTTTATCTCAATAATTTAATTCATATTGCTCAGTTTGGTTTCACAAAGGGTCGTTCAACAGCCGATGCTGGTGTTGAACTAATCGACAATATTTTTGATGCCTGGGAAGACGCAATGGATGCAATAGGTGTCTTCTGCGATCTATCCAAGGCTTTTGATTGCGTCCATCATGACACTCTTGTCAGGAAGTTACAACATTATGGTGTAAAAGATCAGGCCCTTGGCCTTCTGGAGTCATATCTAACAGATAGGGTTCAGATGGTCGATGTTAATGGGAAAAGATCACCTGGGTCTTCAATAAGTATGGGCGTACCGCAAGGTTCAATTCTTTGTCCTTTCTTGTTTTTAGTATATATTAATGATTTACCTTACCTTGTTAAAGCAAAACATGGGTTAGTATTGTTTGCCGATGATACTTCTTTGATATTTAAAGTTAAAAGACAGCAATCAAATTATGACGAGGTAAACAATGCTATCTCTAGTATAGTGAACTGGTTTACTGTTAACAATTTATTACTTAATGAAAAGAAAACTAAATGTATTAAATTCGTGTTACCCAATGTGAACCCGGTAACTACAGACATATTTATAAAAGGACAGAGATTGGACCTTGTGCTGTCGACTGTCTTTTTGGGCATTACTTTAGACACCAAACTACAATGGGATCCTCATATAAATAAATTGTCGAACAGACTGAGTTCAGCAGCGTTCGCAGTTAAAAAAATTAGAGCTCTTACCGACGTAGACACCGCTAGACTAGTCTACTTTAGTTACTTTCATAGTCTAATGACCTATGGTATTTTATTGTGGGGTCACGCTGCGAATACTAATAGTATATTTATTCTGCAGAAACGGGCTGTTCGTGCAATTTATAGATTATGGCCTAGAGTGTCACTGAGGGAAAAGTTTAAAGAAATCAATATTCTGACATTTGTGTCTCAATATATCTATGACAATCTTGTGTATGTAAAAAGAAATATAACTAATTTCCAGAAGTACAGTGATATACACAATTTTAATACTAGTAATAAAGACAAGTTGGTTGCTTATGTAAGCCGACTACATAAAATTAGTAATTCTTTTAAAGGCAATTACAATAAGGTCCCTACTGATATTAAAAACTTACCTTTAGACAAGTTTAAAATAATAATAAAACAGAAATTGTATAAAAAAGGTTACTATAGGATATCTGATTACTTAGAGACAGATGTCCATGGGAATAGATTGTTTGAGTAACAGGCTGTTTCGATATATAATTAGCATTCATTTTGTAATTTGACAATATTTTATTTAAAAAAGGAAACGCAAAAGATGCGACGACTGTGGAGTTTCTTCGGTGAGCTCTTCTCCACAGATTCCGCCATTGTGTTAGTGAACTCACCCAAAAAAATGTAATGACGGATCTAAGTGATGTAATAACATCCTATGGAAATAAATGATTTTTGATTTTGATTTTGATTTTATACAGCCTGTATCCTGGAAGACAGTACATAGAAGAGGGCAGGCTAGGCTTAAGGAATGATTCCGACACAAGAATGCCGTCTATACATTGCTGATTAAAAGTGTCTACAAGGTCAGAATAACTCGAGTGTATACTACGAATATGAACTAGGTTCAAAATTTTCCCCAGACCATTCCCAAAAACATTTTTCAGTTTGGTTGAAAGAGATTCCGCTAAAGATGAGTTTTTATTGTCACTCTCTGCACTTTCAAAATCATCGTTGGAGGAGCTATGTAATGAGCTATCCATATTATTATATAATATTAATAAATAAAATTTTAATAAATCAACTACCTACGTAGACCACAAAGTAAAAATAAATATATATATATATATATATATATATATATATATATAAAGGGTGAACTAGACCCCTAACCATCGGAGTGCTGAAAGATATCTAAGAACTTATGGCATCATTTTCAATGCAATACTCAGCTTAGATTATTATGGTAGAATATGATACACAGTTATATACACATCATTGTTATTTAAAAAAAATATATAAGAAAATAATAATGCGAACACATAACGACGCGCAATCAGGACCGCATCCAAACGCAAGAACGAAACGCAAAGTATTCGACAGTTACAAAAATTAAGAAGCTGACGTTTGCGTTTCGTTTATACACTGGCAAAAGGTTGACTGACCGTGACAGCTGACAAGTAAATAAATCAAAATAAAGTAAAGTTACTTGTGAAAAAAAAATAGGTAATAGAACAAATAAAGTGAACTTTGGACTTGGACAAAGAAACAATTCTACCTTACAATTATGTTGATCACTTCACTTCTTCACGCCCTGTGTATGGGCGGCTCTCCTGGTTTGAGCCCTGGTGGATGTTGCCGCTGTCACCGCAGCCGGTTTGCTCTCAGTAGATCCAACACTTTATTTCCAACTCAGTAATGATTTCATTTCATTAGTAGAGTATCACGATCAACGCAATCAACTGCCTTTGACAGATCGCAAAAAACGCCGATAGCATCCTGTGCCTCCCATACAAAGAAAGTATAACGGTAATGCCTGCATCCGCAGTTGATTTACCCCTTGTGAAAGCGTATTGTTTGGCGAGGAGTTATTTTGTACGGTTGAAACGTGAGAACATTTGATTGAGTATAATCTTTTCGAATATTTTTCTCAGTGCTGGAAGAACAGATATTGGTCTGAAATTTGATACCCTTGTCACCCCGACGTGAACAGAGGTATCAGTTTACTCTGTTTCGTGAGGTCTGGGAAAGCTCCATCGTCAACGCATTTATTGAAGATATAAGTAGGTGTCTATAACTAGAATAGACTTTGACTGACACACCCCACAGGTTTTCAGTATTTTTGCTATGTTTGGAAAGCTTGAGCTACCTTAGATTTTGTTTGGGTTCTGTTCATTAAAATACGGTACTGGAAAATTTCTATCTAAGTTTTTCGTATACGTTACTAGTGTTTGAGATGTAATAGGCCTAAAAAT
This sequence comes from Argyresthia goedartella, assembly GCA_949825045.1. Taxonomy (NCBI): domain Eukaryota; kingdom Metazoa; phylum Arthropoda; class Insecta; order Lepidoptera; family Argyresthiidae; genus Argyresthia; species Argyresthia goedartella. Next base: position 696,639 of record OX463811.1, on the reverse strand, counting down.
GATGGATCAGTCTTATCCTTACTAGCGATTGGGAATGAAACTGTTTGCCCGCTGTGATCGGATGGTAAGCAGTTAATTTAATTTTTACTTGTGAATGCACACTCTCAAAAAGCGTTATCGAAATATGTCTAACAATTATGGAGGCGAGCAACATAACCTCTCCCTTGAAGTGCCTAAGCTACTCGCCCTCGCAATACCTTCATGCAATGTTTTTGGGTGCAAGTGATAAAATGATGATGTTTTAGAAAACCACACATAATTTCTTAGTTTCAAATACACACATTTAATATATTTTGAATACCTATTGTTTGATGCAGGAACCTTATCAATATTATTTTTAGATCCCAAGAAATATAAATATTTAGGTGAAAAACATCTGTTTATTTTATTATTTTTTTCGTGTAGTTTCCGCTAACATATAATGTTTTCACATACACATACTAAAGGAAAAGGATGTTTTCATAACATATTTTTTTTGGGATTTGGGAAGTATCTCCTTAAAGAGTAATAGCGCCTTAAATGTGGGCATTTGACAAAACTCTTCGCCTTAATGCAGTATTATGAGGAGACTTTAGTTGGAAGCGTTCTATTATTGAACTGAATGTTGTTTTTTTTTAAAAAATATTTGTTGAAAATAAAGATAAAGACATTTATTGTTTCATGAAACATAGATATTCGTTAGTTGGTTGCAATAAAACAGGCTAGTTTATTACTATAATCTGCCGTAAGGCGTTAAAACGATAGTTTTAGATTAAAATTAAAATTACATAATACAGACAACACATGCATGGCCACATAAAAATAATGGATACATGATATGGATTATATAGGTATATGGATATATGATTGCTTTCATAATGTCATATCAAGTTCTATAAATGTCCAAAAGAAAATCATGGATCGAGTAGAAAGCCTTTAGTTTTTTGGAGTTCTTTTGCTCTTTAACCCCATGCTTTCTCCAATATTTTGGAGAATATTGGTATCAGAGTTATGGGTCTGTAGTTGCTCATGTCTTCTCTATCGCCTTTTTTGAATAGTGGTTTCACAATGGACGTGTTGAGGCGATCAGGAAAGACACCGCGTTCTAGACAGAGGTAGTTAAGTGGCTGAGAATAGGTGAGATTTCATTATTAACTGTTTATTTTTATTTTTGTGTTAATACCATTATTACCCGTACCGTCTGTGCCGTTATAGACCATTACACGTGCATCACTACGAAGAACTTTCCCTTGTTTGCGAGTTGTTGCTTCATATTCATCACACGCGTAACAACATGTCAACAGTAACAGCAACACAAACAACGAAGTCAAAAAAATAACGAGAATTCGAGAGTAACGAGCGCGTCGATACTCCAGAGAGCAAATCCAGCCAGACTGTTTGTCTCTTGCAAGCAGTGCGGGCGCACGGTGTGAGTAAATACAAGGTGACATTTAATTAACTGACTATATTTTGGGGATTGATAGCACCAATCATTATGAACAACTTTCCCAAAGAAACATATGGTCGCAAATGAAAAATATTTTTCGTCGCTCAGTACATTGACCCGATCAGCTGATTACAAGTTACTATGGGAGACCCAAAAATTTATTTCGTTTACGACCACATGTTTCTTGGGGAAAGTTATTCATAATAATGGATACTATCATTCCTCAAAATATGGTCAGCTAATTAAATGTCACTTGTATAGCGGTAGAATGCAAGTGAGCATGACAATTGCAAGTATAAGTCGCCATTTGAGATTCGTTTCTCTATTCTCTAGGCGCGCGCAACACAGCTCTTCCTCTGCCCTCAGGGTAGTTGGGACGGATCGCGATTTTGAACCTAATGCCATGGTAATAGAATTTAAAACCTAAAACGGAAATGTGGCGTTAGCCTGTGGTAACTGAGGGGTTAAATATAGGGCCTATTCACGGAAGAATCGTTCACAAATTGTGTGGACGCTTTTCGCTCACTCTGCAAACATCGATTAGTGGTTTTCTGGCAGCTGATTAAAAACCAGCCAAATGGGACTCAGTGTCACGCACCGAGGGTTCCGCACAAATCACATTTTTAGGGTTCCGTAGAGAACAAGGAACCCTTATAGTTTCGTCAAGTCTGTCTGTCCGTCCGTATGTCACGGCAACTTTATGAAGAAACTGTTAGGACTATATAGTTGAAACTTGGTATGTAGATGTACTCTGTAAACCGTATTTTTCATCACACCTATATGTGTGGGGTGTCTCTAGATAGGTCTTTAAAATGACGTTGAGGTTCTTGAAACCATTTTTCTTCAAATAAATCGTTAAAGACCCTTCCAAAGTGGAAAAATGTGTATCCCCCGCCCCCGCCAACTTTTAAAGTAAGAAAGTGCAAAATCTACAAAAATATATATTGTATATCTCAATTCACAGTTTCAACGAAAATTGGTTAAAAACCGCAAAGATAACCTTGCCATTCATACAAACACTATGAAAAACAAAGTTACAACACAAACATCCGGTCACATAATAACTTGCTACAACGGACGGAACCCTTCATGGGCGAGTCCGACTTTCGGTCATTTTCCTTCTGTGATTGTGATTCTTGCCAAATTTCATGATTCTTGGTCTTGCGAATGTCAAGCAAATTTAGTCTGTTGGCAATATCTTTTTCACACCTTAAATTCGGAAAAGTAAGTTTTGCTCCACGATGAGAGGGAGCAAAATGCTACTTTTCTGTTTAAGCTATTTTTTAATTTATTCATTGGCATGTAGCATTTATGCAATGTGCAAATAGAACACAGATCTTAATGAAATAATCGATTGTAATTCAATCGTAATCGATTAAAAACGAACACGTTTCAAGTTTCAACTTTAACAACGTTATACTACTATATCCCTCGCTAAGCTCAGGATTCTATCGTAGAAGCCTTCTCTTCACTCTGGGTTCAATGTACCGCCCTCGCCGTAAATACATCATTTTGCTCCCTTGTGACACAAATAACTATTGATTGCGTTGAATATGTCATTCCATTTGTGATTTAGTGCATTTTTGAGTAATTTGGGTCAATTTTTTCCTATTACTTAAGTAGGATTTGATGAGGTCAAAAGTCAAAAGTCAACAATATATTATTCGAATTCAGATTTTTACAAATAATTTTTCGTGTAAGCACGCTGAGGAGAAGAACGGGCAGAAGAAACTCCACAGGAATCGTATCTTTTGTACTTTTCTTTTATAGTAGTTTATGTGACTGCTACATAATGGAGGGCATTAATACACGAGAGTTGGTTTATGAAACGAGCCGAAGGCGAGTTTCATAATAACATCACTCGAGAGTTTTAATTCCTAATCATGTACAGTTACATCCACTAGTTTACCTACACACATATCATAAGCTCTCTTTGATATGTTAATAAACCGCATGTTTTACCGGCATTGTGGCATTGATCATTGCTCTGCAGTTGTTTAACTTGTTCTCTAGTACCAACTTCACAGACAAACTAGGGGCGGCAGCCAGGCGGGCATCGGCGTTCTAAATTTGAATGTCATAAAAAGTAGAAAATTTACACATTATGACCATAACGTACAAAAATTTGTCAAATTATGCCCCTAGTTTGTCTGTGAAGTTGGTACTACAGAACAAGCTAAACAACTGCAGAGCAATGATCAATGCCACAATGCCGGTCGAACATGCGGTTCCTGAACACATCAAAGAGAGCTTATGATAGGTGTGTAGATAAACTAGTGTATGTAACTGTACATATATATGCATTAAGTATCAATCACATAAACTACTACGTATTAAATTTTATTTTTAAATTGGGAATCGGGCAGATTTCATAAGAAGACAGATTTCGGAAGAATCAGGGAATTCACTGACGTTGCAACAGCTAGGCTTGTATATTTTAGTTATTTCCATAGCATTATGTCCTACGGCATACTACTATGGGGACGGGCTGCTGACATTGAGACCATCTTCATTTTGCAGAAGAGAGCGATCCGATTTATTTACAAGCTAGGTAATGGAGAGTCTATGAGAGAACTCTTCAAAGAAACCAGCACCCTAACAGTTGCAAGTCAATATATCTAGGCAAACATAATGTGTGTGAGGAAAAATATCAGTAGCTTTAAAACCATTGATAGCCGCCACAATGTGCAAATTAGAAATAAACATAAACTTTCTTTTCCAATGTTCAGACTCACAAAAGTTAGTAGTTCTTTTATGGGACAATGTATACGTTTCTACAATAAAATTCCGCAAGAAATACAAAACTTAACTGAAGTTCGATTCAAAAAATGTATAAAGCACACTTTGTGAACAAAGGCCTACTTCAAAATTAATTATTTTTTACAAGACACCGACATCCGACATTAAACCAGTTCATTGCACCCTATTATGTAATAATAAGGCACTTTCTTAATGTTTTATTATGCTTGCTTGATTATGTTATGACGTTCATTAAGTCTCAATTTTTGTGTTATTATGAATAAAAATCTTTGAATTTGAACTTGAACTTGAACTACAATATCACCTGGTATTTTATTATAGAAGCGAATACAGTTCCTCATGAATGAATTGTTTACCTTACACAGTCTTCATTTTGGGTGCGCTATTTTATTTATATTTCTAGTATTTATAATATGCATATCAGAATTCTTAGGAAATAGAGTTTTGTTCTTCCGGACATACAAGATGTTTGTAAATGGGTAGTATTTAAACGAGTGACTGTAAATTAAAGTTTTAAGTGACAAAAATAATATTTTTAGTTATTGTATTACTAAGTGAGCGACTGACTGCGAGTGAGGAGAAATCAACAGAACAGAAACTTACAAACATTAATTTGAGTTACTTAAAATACAAATTGAGAAGCTTTTCTTTGCATACGCTCCGCTCTTGTCCGGGGTTGCTTCTTCTAAGTCACAACCTAACCTATAACCCAATTGAAATTTAGCCACAATAACCTACTCTAGCCAATTTTATTATTTCTTTGAATACGCTCCGCTCCGCTACGCTCCGGGGTTGCTTCTTCTAAGTCACAACCTAACCTATAACCCAATTGAAATTTAGCCACAATAACCTACTCTAGCCAATTTTATTATTTCTTTGAATACGCTCCGCTCCGCTACGCTCCGGGGTTGCTTCTTCTAAGTTCTAACCTAACCTATAATCCCATTTAAATTTAGTCACAATTACCTTCTCTAGCCAATATTGGCTTTCTTTGTTACATTATTGAAGTTGCCCTCTCTGTATTTCTCGTCGCTCACTTAGTAATTTGGTCGCATGGTTAGAATTTTAATATCTGAAATGCCAACTTTTTGAAAACTCGGTTCTGAATTTTATTATTATCAGAAAAAAGTGCTCAATTTAGTGTTTTTTTCGCTCATTTCAAGTATTTCGGCTGTTTATGGCCATTCGCTCAGTGATCATTCGCTTAATTCGTTTTTTATTCGATCGTTTTATAATTCCCCTTTTAAATATGTACTGTGAGTATCCGCGAGGATATCAATTATCTTTTTTTTATTTTTTTATAAACATTTATTAATCCCAATTACAATATTTATGACTTATACTATATAGCCACTACGCAAGCCAGTAGCTTATCTGTAGTGGCGAGTGTTACTTACATAACAACAATGTTTTACTTATATTATTTGGAAACAGAGTTTTTGATGAGGAACTCTTTTATCTTATACTTATACTTATTGCTATCGCTATTAATATATAAATGTTGAAGGTCGTTTGGAAGTTCGTTGACCATATCCGGCAAGAAGTACATCCATGTTCTAGTTCCATATACATTATTATATCTAGGTAATGTAAATGATGGCATAGAGGTAAGGTTACGTAGTCTAGAGGATCTTTCCTTTTTTTTCAAGAACGTTTTGTTAATATCTTCATCGATTAGTGTATGTAATTTTAATTTGTCGTATACATCTAGTATTTTACAGTATTGGAATAGGTTAATTTTGGTTTTCTTATCTCCAGAAAAGGCTTTCGTCGGAACAATTACTTTTAAAATACTTTTTTGTAGTTTATATATCTTTTCTAAATATGTTTTGTATTATCTTCTAATATGTCTACATATTATCTAAATATGTATCTTCCGTAGCTACTTATACCATATCCTATAATTGCATCGGCCATTGCCATATAGGTTAGTCTTAGTATTTTAAACGGTACTTTATATTTAAGAATCGCAAATTTACCCAATAACGCTCTCAGTTCATGACACACATGTTGTATGTGCGGTTCCCAGTTGAAGCGCTTGTCTATAATCAGTCCCAGGTACTTGTGTTGTTGGACCACCTCTAGTGATGTGCATTTACAGTTTGTATTTTTTGCGTGAAAACATTGATGCTCATGTGCTGCGATGCTGGGTTGGGTGTCGGTCGGTGCTGTTGTGAGATGAGTGAATGTGTACTACTTTCGTCTTGTTTGAATTGATAACGAGCGCCACGTCATGCGCCCATTTGCATAAAAGGTTGTAATTTTCTTGCATAATCCGTTCCGCTGTTTTTATATCACTGTGGGCGACAACCAAGCATGTATCATCGGCAAATTGGTAAACCGATCCTTCTGTTATAATATTACACATATCATTGACATAAAACAGATATTCTAGGGGGGGCTAATATGGACCCTTGAGCAGATCCTACCTCAGTATGAGTCAAGCCACTAAGCTGTTCTGCTATTTTTACTGTTGTGAATCGACAGCTGTGATAATTTTTTATCCATTTTAGGAATGGGCCCTGTATACCATTTTGTTCTAATCTATTATATAATGTTTCATATTCTATGGTGTCGAAGGCCTTACTTAAATCGATAAAAATAGTTAGTACATGTTTCTATTATTTAGGTACTCGTTAACTTCGTTAGTAAATTTTGACAAAAGTTGAGTTGTACTTTTATTTTTTTGAAATCCGTATTGATTATTATTTATGATTCCATTTTTTTGTATGTAGTTATTTATTTGAATGCCGAAGTATCTCTCGATGATCTTATCTATACTAGACAGAATGGTGATTGGTCGATAATTGTTGGTATCTGTTTTACTTCCATTTTTGAATATTGGTCTTATGATGCCTATTTTTATTTGGTCAGGATATATAGTTGTTTCTATACACTGATTTATCAGGTGAGTGATAATTGGAGTAAGCTCATTTGATATAATTTTAATATCACATACTCTAATGCCATCAATGCCTGGACTCTTTTTTGAATTCATGTGTTTAATAATTTTTTCCGTGATTTCATTACTGGCCTTATATATTTTCATACATCTATCCGTGATATTTATATGATTTTTGTTATCAAGAAGGGGCCTTTTGCAATTTAGGCATATTTTTTTACATTATTGCTGAATTCTTCAGCAAATTTATTAGTAAAATTAGTGACATTCGTGTTAAAAGCCTTACATATTATTTCATCTATCGATTTTGTAAGTTTACCGCATAATTTATTTATTATTTGCCATATCTGTTTTGTGTTTTTAAAGTTATTGTTTATTTCCTGTATAGTATAATTGTTTTTTATTAAGTTAGTATAGGCAGTGGTTTTGTTCCTGTAATTATTATAAATTAATCTATTTTTCGCATTGCTTTGGTCCTTTTTCCAAATTTTGTATAGTTCATCTCTTGTCTTGTACATAGTGATTAGTTTTTTGTCGATCCACTTACATTTTTTTCTTTTTCCTTCACTATTATTTTTGATTTTGTACTTACATTTTTTATAAGTTACATTAAATTTATCGATTATAAAGTTTAGAATATTGTTGGGGTTTTTCATTTCCAACGCTAATCTCCAATCAGTGTTTTTAAGTTCCGAAATTAGTTACTGATGATTTAGTTTAGTTGAGACCTTGTTTACGAGGGGTGGTTTGGTAAGGCGCGTATTGTCTTTTATCAAGCAACCGGTTATGCAATGATCAGCTGGTGCTATATTGATAATCTAAGGGTAAGGTCACATGCATCACCTCGTACGTATAGATTTTACTTTTGCCAGACTCTGCAAAAGCAGGGCTCTATCCTGGTTCCCGCTTGACGCTGCCATTCGAGACTCTATGTTCAGTGTGATAAAGAAATTACCCAAATACACAGACAGCACAGCCCGAATAACGATGGGCATTTAAATCATATTGAAGTTCTAGAAAACACTAATTAAATATGTATATGTCACCGGAAAATAATACGATCCGCAAGTTTATAAATTTCCTAGGAAATTTATAAACTTCCTTCTTGATTATATTAGGCTAGGTTAGGTCAGGTTAGGTTATGTTAGGTTAGGTTAGGTTAGGTTAGGTTAGTATATTTATAAACTTGCGGAAAAATATTAGGAAATTTATAAACTTGCGGATCGTATTATTTTCCGGTGACATATATATTGTAAAATGAGGGAGTCCGGTGGTCGGCTCCAATAGTTCTAGGGGCTAGTTCTTCAGCGTAGACTACGAATAATAGTAGTTTATGTGACTGCTACACAATGCCTAATTATATACAGTTACATACACTAGTTTATCTTCACACATATCATAAGCTCTCTTTGATGTGTTCAGGAACCGCATGTTTGACCGGCATTGTGGTTCTGCAGTTGTTTAGCTTGTTCTGTAGTACCAACTTCACGGAGACGGGCGTCGGCGATCGAAATTTGAATGTCAGTACCAACTTCACAGACAAACTAGGAGCGGCACGCAGGCGGGCGTTGGCGTTTGAAATTTGAATATCATAATATGTAGAAAAATTACACATTATGGTCTTAATGTGTAATTTTTCAGATAAGAAATGAGTTTTTACCAAGTAGTTTAACATTATGCTGATCGTAACGTGCGGTTTTTGTACGCAGTAAAGAGGGTTTATGATATGTGTGTAGATAAAATACTATAAAGGCTTAATTTGTGTGTATCAACAGCCAAACACGATTTTATACAAATATTATAGTAAAAAGACAGCACTCACTCACGACGGACAAACCGGAAGAAATTGAAAATATAACAATGTTGCCACACATAAAATATTAATTTTGGTGTTGCTAACATATATTACATTCTGATTACTGAAAAAAAAAACAGTGAATAAATAAATAATAAACAAATAAACATGTTTATACAGGCACATATTGATTCTGGCCCTACACTGGGATACCCTGTGTCGTAGGAACCAGAAACAGCGACGTCACACTCATATACACATGAAAACTTGTTTTTTTTTTGTCCCCAGCCGGGGATAGAACCCGGGACCTCTCGCATGGTAGGCAGAATCACTACCACAGTGCCACAGAGGTCGTCAAAATAGCGTCACACATTATCCCATACGGGTCGGCAGAGGTACAGTTGTGTCCAGTTTTAGCCAGTTATTCAATACTCAGTTTTACGTGACAGGGGGGCTAGCCCATCGCTATGGCTATTCGCGAAATCTGTGTTATTATTAGAGTAATAAGAATTCAGAGATGTGCGTTTGGCATTTGTTATAATACCAATCAATAAAAAAACTTAAACACTCTCGATATATTAATTAAACCTTACGGTTAATATAATGCAAAAATCCGCATCGAAAATGGCTAAATAGTTTCTGAGAAGCTCTCAAACGTCCACCATCCTGGCTGCTTCAGCGCCCCCTGGTGGTTTACAACTGTACAAAATATCTACGAACCTGCTCTGAAATTTCAGCCGTTTATTGCAAAAAACCGCATCAAAATCGGTCCAGTAGTTTTCCAGGAAATTGGTGACGGACGTACATACAAGTTTAATCCTAAACGCATATATATATGTATACCTCACCGTTCCGTACCGTCTTTTGTGGGTAAAAACATCACCGGCCCAGATGCACAGCCGACAACTCAGTTTGACTGCCTCTCAGTCATGTAACTGTCTCTCTTGTAACTGACACCGCCAATAATACAATACAGAACTTGCATTCATTTTATTTTTCCTTTATTTCCACGTAAGTATGTAGGTATCAATTCGAATAGACCACGAGCATCTGAAAAATTATTATTACATACAGTACTCCAAAACTGATAATGCGCACAGAAATCTTAGCTTGTTGTCGTATTCCCGAAAACACCCGAATCATATAATCGTATGAGCCCTAAGCTTTGTACCTTGATCAAAAGAAATAGGAGTCAATTGTAAACAATCGAAAGAAATATAGATATCGTCTACCCAACGCTCGGAAATACGACCCTTGCTGAACAGTGGCCAAGATTTCTAAGCGCATTATTTACAAATGACAATTTATTTCGAACTAAATTTTTATACCAAGATTTATTGCCAAAAATCGCGAGTTCTAACTGACAGTTGACAGTTTGGCGCGAAAACACCCGTCGGCGTGTAATAGGCGTCAACATATCAAATGACACAGTTGTTGGCTTCGTAAACGCTTTTATCTACACACGTTACACAAACCCTCTTTACTGCGTCCAAAAACGGCATGTTACGACCAGCACAATGTTATACTACTTGGTAAAAACTCATTTCTTATCTGAAACCATAATGTATACATTTTCGACAAATTATGACATTAAATTTCGAACTCCGACGCCCGCCTGCGTGCCGTTTGTCTGTGAAGTTGGTACTACTGAACAAGCTAAACAAGTGCAGAGCAATTATCAATGCCACCATGCCGGTCGAACATGCGGTTCCTGAACACATCAAAGAGAGCTTATGATATGTGTGCAGATAAACTAGTGTATGTAACTGTACATAATTAGGCATTATGTATCAATCACATAAACTACTATTCTTGGTGTAGAATGGCAGCGCGTCTAAAACTTCCTTTTTAATACTCCAAAAATAAACGCTGTAATATCATGGACTTTATTTAAATCGATGCGAGATCAATTTTCCGGGGCTGTTTACACTTCGATAAAAAATTACAGAATGTTATGAATAACACACACTACGAGTTTGAGCGTCAATATGAGTTCGTCCACTCGGATCACAGAAACGGATCATAGTTGCAAGGGATCACAATCAAGCAGAATATTCATCACACGATCCCCGTAGACTACATTTTTAGGGGCTAGTATTTAATCGCACATCAAAAATACTGATTTGCACAGCAAAAAACGACCAGCAAAAACACATTTTATGTTTAAATATTTTATTTGTAGTCAAGTTTTTGTTTTAAGTATTTTTTGTTGTTCTTGTAGGTTCCATCTAACACAAAGTATAAAGAGGGTGAGCGAAGCGAAGCTACTGCAGCTACCCAAATTACCGCAGAATTTTGACCTGATATTTGCTGTGCAAATCAGTATTTTTGATGTGCAGTGTAATATTTCCCATTTTTTATTATATTTGTTCCATTCGGATCACAAATAAGTCGCTGCTATTACATTTCTTCACACAAACATTTCTTTTAATTTATAATTCGCCAAATAATGTCTTCATCGTACGAAATAACTTTACTCGTGAAGCCTTCTATATATACGCCCTAATTAAGCTTCCTTAAATAAACAATGAAAAAGTAACGCAATAATTCATTTTCTAATGACTCATAATTAAATTAAAATAATAATAAAGAGAAATCACCACGCTATTACTAATGACTCATCAAATTTACTTAATTATCTAATTACTCTATAAACTACTTACTAATGACTCATCGAAGTTACTTAACTGACCGAGCGAGCGAAGCGACCAAGCGACCAGTTTCGAGATTGCCTAATAAAAAAGCCTTTGTCCGTCTGCTTTTTTTTTCCTTTTTTTTTTGGAGGGGAAAAAATGGAATTACCCAAGCCCAGGACTCAGACCTCCCTGCTATATCAGGGTCCGGCAGCCCCATGGCGTAACTCTCCGAAGTTCATAGCGTGTGTCTATGGTTCATCTCATGCTCATAGAATTTCACCGATTGCGGGGTATCACCGAAGGCTTCTAGGCTTCATTCAATGAGCTTGGGTTTGGCCTCCATTATGATGCTACTTGCGTGATACCAATTTGAAAGATGAAGCTGGTGCACGGTGTCAAACGTAAGTCTATATGAAGTTCATAGCTCAGACGACTTACGCCATAAGGCTGGGTCCCCACATATTGAGCGGGCATCAGCTCGTGTGGTATACGGACCAAAAATAACCCCTTATTGACAGTTATCTTTATATGATTTTACTGTGAGCCATGGTTGTCCGTCTCGCTCTGGCTTTCAAGTGTCAACACAACGCGGCATCGATGTAAACGTGAGCGCTGAAAAACCCCGTGTGTCACAACGCAGCGTCGACCTGCAGCGCTGTGGCTTTTCGATTGGTTCAAAATTCTAAAAAGCCCGTGGAGCACAACGCGGCCTAGCGTCGTGCTCCACCGGCTCTTCAGAAGACGCCACCGGGTCAGCTAGTATTTAATAAAATAAAAACGTGCAAACGAGGGACTGTGTTTCTAGGCCTCAAAATATGATTAAATGTGTTAAATATCCATAATTTATTTTTGTTTCTTTTTTCACTAACTTGTGAAAAATGTATAATAGCTTGTTGATCATAAGTGTCAACAGGGGTGGTACCACAATCTTTTTTCCGATTCAAATTAGGTTCAAAACAAGAACATCATCATGGCAACAAATTCTATTCCAATTCGCCATAATAGGCGTTATTTACCCAATACCAAGACTTGTTTTAAGACGGTCACGGTAATTTTGCGGATCAAGTTAGGTTCTTAATTTGAACCGGCGTAAGACCTTGAAGTAACACCCCAGAGGTCCTGTCCTTTATGTCAATATCTACAGTAATAAAGAATTTTTCACTTAACTTTGACTCGATACGTGAACGTATAATAAATAGTACAACAACCTCTGTGGTGCAGCGGTTGTGGCTCTGCCTACCACGCGAGAGGTCCCGGGTGCGATCCCCGGCTGGGGGTAAAGAAAAAAAACCCAGGTCTTGGATGTTTATATGTGTGTGACGCCGCTGTTTCTGGTTCCCACGACACAGGGTATCCTAGTGTGGGGCCAGAAGCAATGTGTATATGTAAACGTTTATATGTTTATACATGTTATTTGTGTCTCAAGGGAGCAAAATGATGTTTTAACGGCGAGGGCGGTACATTGAATCCAGAGTGAAACGAAGTCTAAGTTGCAATCCTGAGCGTAACGAAGGATTCAAGCGTTAACGCCCATGACGAAAATAACTTACAACTCTTCACACCGACTGTGAGGAAAATTGTAATAAACCGCTGTAAAAATAATGAAATAACTATACTTATATGTATAACTTTGAATGATAATTTCACCATTTTATACAGTAATCAAACAACGAAAACAAAAGTTATTTTTATAATGCGGATTGTGAAGGATTAGGGAAAGGTCACCACAGATAAAATATTCCTGTGCTACTTTTACCAATGTGTAAAAAAAAACGAATCGAATATTACAATGGTATCGGATATCGTACGTCTATGTGACCCAGGAAATATCCGCCAGACCGCACTTTGTGGCACTTGGAATAATGACATTGCCGTCACTACTCATTGTTCAAGTTGCTACTCATGTGAGAGTCAATGTTGGTAGTCTACCTAAACGTGGTGACCAAAACACTCACACTACAAGAGGTGCAGATAAACTAGCCAATGTCCCTCATAAATTAGAAAAAATGGCCAAAACAATACGGGTGATGGGTCCGAAGGTGGACAACTTGCTACCGCTTGCTACCGCTTTAGCTTCCTAAACTTTAAAATTAAACTAAAAAAGTGGCTTGTCAAGAAGTCGTTCTACTCCTATGAAGAATTCATAAATTTTAAAGAACGACGTACATAAGTACACATACTTTTATTTGAACCAATAATATTGCATTATACTCTTATGAGTAATGACAACAATCTTATTAATGATGTGACAAATGTTCCCATAATCTAATTTTATTTTATACATTTTATTAATTTTATGAATTTTGTTTGACATGTAATGTTATATTACCAATAATGATGTCATATGTCTTATCAATATTCAGTATATCAGAATCACAGTTATCGATAGTTTTGATTTCAGTAAAACATATAATTTACTGTGTATTTTTTTTAAATATTACGAAAAAATCATAAATTTTCATATAACGCTGTTAAGTTAATACTTGAAACGTGTTCGTTTTTAATCGACCTACGATGAAATTACAATCGATTATTTCATTAAGATCTGTGTTCCATTGGCACATTGCGTACATGCTACATGCCAATTAATAAATAAAAAAATAGATTAAACAGAAAAGTAGCATTGTGCTCCCTCTCGTCGTGGAGCAAAACTTACTTATCCGAAAGAAAGGCGTGAAAACTTAATTTAATTATTTTTTCTCGATAGAAAAGTCTCCCGAAGTTGGCATAACATCAGTTTTTCACAATATTTGTTTTTACAATTTCGTACCGGATTTAAATGTATGTACTTGTTAAGTATTTCATTTAATTTAATTTAAAAAAGTTATGTTGCTCTGACAGTCCTCCAATGAAATTCTAAGTTCCGTTGTCTAGGTACCAAGCCTTAATGATTAAAAGCTATAATTTAGATTCACCTGTCAGTTCACAGACGATTTTACTGTAATTTTTTGATAGCTTTGTTTAGCTTCCGGTCGGTCGCACCTTTATTAAATAAGGTTATACACTGGCCAACATAAACTCCAACTCTCTGTCAATCACCCAACAAATCCTCCTCAGGTGGCAGCAATGTATTTGCCTGTATACAGCGTGTAACAGAGGAGGTTTAATCATATTTTAAAGGGAAATATTATATAAATATTAAAGTGCACACTAAAAATACTGATTTGCACAGCAAATATCAGGGCAAAATGCTGCGGTAGCTTTAGTGAAGGGTAAAGGGGTGTGCGAAGCGAAGCCCTCTTTATCCTTCGTGTTAGGTTAAACATGCAAGAACAACAAAAATACTTAAAACATAAACTTGAGTACACATAAAATATTTAAAATATAAAAAGTGTTTTTGCTAATCCTTTTTTGCTGTGCAAATCAGTATTTTTGATGTGCGATTAAATACTAGCCTATTTTAAGGATATGCTCAGGATTATGGATCATTCAGAATTCTCAATGAAACTGATTTGATCAGATCTTTATTTTTCACTTCACCAGACATATTTGAGCAGGCCGCCACCTGCATTGTTTAAGGGTTGTCCGATCAAATCCGTTTTATAGTGATAGTTGTTCGGAATAATGTCCCTGCCACCCTTAAATATGACAAAACTCTGATTTATAACTAGACCAACATGACAGTTGGATTCGCCCTTTTTTACTTTTAATGTTGCAAGCTTTATACTCCTAGTGTTGTACAAATCCATTTAGTAAAATCAAAGATATGTCTTTTCAATCAAAAAAATATGTAGGTACAGCTTGGCAAAATAGAGTAGAAATAAATAAGGGCACCACCATCTTTGTTTGTTGTTGTTGATAGAAAAGTAAATCACGCAAACCTTCTTTACAATTTGTCGATTAATCGATCGATAGATCAATAATTGAACCAGCGACGAAGCATCCAGTTCCGATACTGCCCAATAATGCATTGCTTCTTCTGTCTGTCTGGCTGTTTTCGCCTACAGGTCACATTTCTTAACCGATTCTCGTGAAATTTTGTGAGCAGCTTCGATAATTATATAGATATTTTTTGTCGAGTCAGTTTTTAGATAGTTTTTAAATGTCGGACTTATGGCGTTTTGTGCGGCTACTTTCCTACTCCGTGTACGTAACCAGGTGCAATAATAAGTTTGTATGAGATATTGAAAGAAAATGCAGTCGGGTTATTTTATTTATAATAATTCCAGTTGTTCATCCGATAAACTTCAAGGGGTCGGGGGTATGATGGGGGGAGTGGAGGGAAAAAAGGGTGGGGGGAGGGGAAGTTTTCGGTAGCAAACGTATTCGTTATAGTGGATTTAAGTTTTTGGTTTATTTCGGAAAATTTATACCTAATCAGACTACGCAGTTCTCTCCGCCTTCACGATACGAACCCGTAGACACAGATTTGACCTCCTAGGACCAAGGAAACGCGAATAATCGCCAAAACGTATACCCCTATTTCGCTCAAGTCTCGCATTGGAACATAAAAAGTGGACTTTCTTCGTGAAATTGTTGCGCAAAATAAACTTGTATCGCATTATTATAAAGCCATCCGTCAGTCATGATAATATGTTTAAGTATGTCGAAGGGCTCGTGAGGTCTACTGTTCTCACAGAACCACTAGTTAATATAGGAATCGGTATTATTCGAATAATCGTAACAAATGATTGGCCAACTGTGACTACAACACTATTTTTTTACAACCATAAAGCGGCAACCCACCACCTGCCATGTTGGTCTAGTGTAGTTGTATATAAATATGGTTTTACATCTTAATATTGCATCTTATCTAGAGTTTGTGTTGATTGGTTGTTCAATTCTCTATCATTGGTTCTGATGACAACTAAATTGTCATTCCGAATTATAGTACTTGGTAAACAGAGCTCATTTTGAATTGCAAATGCGACTATTTTTCGAAGGATTTGAATAAACTAAATTTAATTTAAAATTGTAATCGAATTCCGAGTCGCAATACCTGTTAAAGATACAGTAGTTCGAATCTGAATCTCTTGATATATCCCGAGTGTTTTCAAATTTAATTACAATCGCTTTGGATGACAGCCAGTGTGAAATAATGGCGTTATACAGTGAGTCTTTATAAAGTGCATATATCGAACAAGAGTTGAAGACGATCAAATTTTATCGAGAAATAAAAATCTCCTCCATCCCTACTTTTTAGAGATTTTAATTATTATCTTTCATTTTATATGTACCAACTGCAAAAAACATTTATATCTTCGTAATGGAAGAGTTTGTCGTATTCAAATTAACTGGAAAGCGATGATGAAGAAGAGTGATGTTGGTATGTAAACTTAAATTACCCTATATTTTTAGCCCTTTTCTAGTGATTGCAATTTTCACAAAGTAATAATAATAATAATAATAAAATTTATTTCAGGTTAACAAAAACCTATATCTATAAATACCTTACATTAGAGATACATACTTTATTATAAAAAAAACACACAAAATATTATCTAACCTAGCTAGGGATTTTATTCTACGTTCTCGCTTCCCTGTAGCGTCGGTAAACGCCCTCCGGCCAGTAATCTTTGGCCAGCAACATCGTCTTGAGGTCCGCCGGCACCCGAAGTTTGAAGGAGAGGAACTCCTTGGGTCTTTTTGACTCCAAAAGCGCTATCTGTACCTTCGCCTCCTCGAGACCAGACGGTGGATTTGTCTTCAGCTTTTCCAGGATATCATTCTTCATCACATTAACTTTCAAATGACACCAAACATAGGTATGTTTAACTATAGCTAAATAATTATAAACAAAACGTTATGAACCTGTAAGCTTGGGTAAACCCTTAATCGGATCTTTTATGACAGAAGTCACCTAGAGTACTGAAGATTCTATTGCGGGCATTTGTGGGCCTTAATTGTTATGCCTTTTTTTCCGGGCAGCAGAGTAGCGAAAGGGTTAATGCATAAAAAAAAAAGTTAATGCATTTAGTTTTTATTTCTTACTGTATGATTGTGTAAAAACTAAAAACAACTAAGTTTTTGTAGGATAGCAAACGCAATCAAGTTGTACATTTTTTTTTAAATAACGCGATTTGTGCATACCTGTAGCAATCGGCTGGTTCATCGATACTAAGTCTTGTCCTAACTTGCTCATTACGATTGAGCATCGAAAGGGATAAACGAGTTTGTGCATTTTTGTCTCATTCCTGTCGGGGCGTGCTGTATTTCAATTATATTTAAGCTTGTCACATTTCTTTTATTTGCATTAGAGGTTTCGCGCGCAATCTTTTAACAAGTATTTAACTTCAACACTATACTTACATATTTACAAAAACAAAACCATGTCGGAAGGAAAAAAGGAAGAGACGGCTACAGTGCAGAATAAATTAAATATTGATTCATAGAAAGTCTTACAAATCCATCTTTGCCTTTGTGCCTTCTTTATTCAAAAATAATTTCAAACGAAGCGATGAAGCCTTCAAGACTTCAAGAGTATCTGAATAAATACATCCAGATAAAAAGAAATAAAATATGGCCTACTTTTAAGACCTGGAGAACAAGCATAATGCTCAGCCAAGTGTATCAAAACTTTTTTCGGCGGCTGCTAAGCAAGACGATGACGGACTTCGAGCTTCATATAATATCTCTTTGTTAATTGCTCAAACAGGTAAACCACACACTATCGGAGAAACGATAATTATGCCGGCAGTAAAAAAAGTTATAACTACTGTGCTCCATAAACCAGCGGCAGATATTATTCGGAAAATTCCTTTGAGCAATAGTTCTGCGCAAAGACGAATTGATGAAATGGCTGAAAACATTTAAGAATCATTGTGCAATCATCTGAAGACTAGTCAATTTTTAATTCAGTTGGATGAGAGTCCACTTTGCCAACTAATGAAGCATTATTGCTGTCTTACGTGAGGTTTATTTAAGATGAAAAAATATGTCAAGAACTATTATTTGCTAGAAATTTAGAGACAAACACAAAAGGAGAAACCATATTTAATATCCTGTAAAAGTTCTGTGTTGAGAAAAGGAATTCCCTTGTAGAATTTTATATCCGCTGCTACAAATGGCGCTCCAGCTATGAAAGGATGTCAAAAAGACTTCAAAGCGTATTTAAAAAACGAAATTCCAGATGTGCTCGCTATACATTGCGTCATTCATCGACAACATTTAGTTGCTAGCAATATCAGTGAACGACTGTTTCAATCACTGCAACATGTCATCAAAGCAGTCAAAAAAACCCGAAGCAACGCTTTAAATGACAGATTATTCAATCAGCGTTGTGTTGCTAATGACGAAGATTTCAACCGTTTGATCTATCACACAGAAGTGCGATGGCTATCAAAAGGAAATTGTCTGACTCGATTATTCAATCTGTTTGAATCTGGCATAGAGTTCTTGGTAAACAAAGTCACAAAAGTGCGCGATAAGCTTATCACATCCAAAGAATGATATCGTATACCTTACAGACTTTTATAAATTGTTTAAATTTGTTTGTTTATTTGGGAACTGGGCCCACAGCACAATCTTAAAAATGTTTAAAGATATGAATCTCCAACTTCAAGGAGAAGACTTGAACTTAATAAAAATAAATGTCGTTGCTGCTTTTGTTGCCAAGCTGATCTTACACAAGAGGAATATCGGCAGACGTAAGTTGCACAATTTTCCCAATTTATGAGCATCCTGCAACAACGACGACTTGTTTGTCTACTGTCAACATTTGGAAAATCTCCACAATAATTTCAATTAAAGATTCCAGGACATTTTGAAATTGAAAATACCAGACTGGGTGTTGGATCCTTGTTTTCAAATTGCAACAGAACAATATCACCCCTGCTGGAAGAAGAACTTTTAGACCTGGCAACGAACGAGGAAATAAAATTCAAATTCAAAAATGGATACCAAAAATTTTGGCTACAAAAGCCAATCGCGCAATTATACCCTGGATTGTGGTCGATTGTTCAACGATTTTTGATAGCATTCCCATTGTGAACGTGGATTTAGCGCTGTTGCAACGTTATTTACTAAACAGAGAATTCGTTTGCATATTACCGAACGAGGAGACTTACGACTGCTTTTGAGTAAAATCGAACCTGATAACAACAAACTTGTTAAATGTCATCAGATTCATCCCTCTCATTAGATTAGTTTTAAAATTAAAGTTGGTTAAGTACCTATGTATTTTGTTTCTTTTAATTTGAATAAGACATATTTTTGATATTATAAAGTTACGTTTGAATTGCTCACACTGGTAAAAATGTCTCGTTTAGAATGTCATTTTAAACTCCAGACCAGCCTGACATAGCATACTATAATTAAATTAATTAAAGTATGTATGTAATAAAGGTCATTATGATTTTTGAGCTTTAGGAATGTAAAGGTGGCGCTGAAAAATAATTGATTTTCAAAGTGGGCGGTAGACGAAATAAGTTTGGAAATCCCTGGTGTAGAGGGTTAACTCGCAAAAACCAAATGTAACGAAATTACGTGCATATTCTTTATTGCACAGAAAATATAGATAAATAGACAGTAACAATAAATTTTACAGGCAATGGCTTATCTCTAAAGAGAGATTTCTTCCAGCAAACCTAAGCAAGACAGGAGTTTTTATGAAACAGGACAGTTCTAGTGTGCGCAATAAAACTATAAAACGTACGAAAATTACTTTTAAAATATAAATAAAATATATATCTCAACTATATAAAATACAATGCACATATATAAAATATAAAACATCATACATATACCTGCATAAATATGATACCTATTACGGAAGAGAAAGGAAATACGCTTTCAATCTGTTCTTAAATGAGAAAATTGAGGGACTATCCCTAATAGTGCAGGGAAGTGCGTTCCAAAGTCGGTACGTTGTGACAAGATCGCCTAGATCTCTGGAAGTATAGCAGCTACAGGTATCATTCTTACACGATTTTTTGGAGGAAAGAAGCCATTACCAGGTAAGTGGAAAAAAATGCCCAAATACGAGTCCACCGAAACCAAACCACCGAAAACACAGAAAAATGCCAACTGACGCCACAAAATGGCGGCAAATGGTTTGACAGATGAATGAAAGTAAAAAACAGTGTTGCCACAGTGGGAATAGAAATACTTACCAAAACAACTTTTTGAAAATTTGCCACTTACCTTGTAACGTAAAATGTGTAACATAAAAAATAATAATTGAGACAACAAACTAAAAACTACAAAAATCCTATGTAGAATATGAATAGACTAATGAAACGCGGTTCTGTAGAAAGGTTATTTATACACGGTCTCTAAAAAAAATATGTTGTGTTAACTATGAACACAAGTAGTACTCCACAGTGACATACAATTTCAAACACTTAATTCTCAGACACTTGGAGAAAAACAAAAAATAAATTAAATATGATCATTTTGCTAGAGGCAATCATAAGGAGAGCGACATCTTTGGGAGTAAAGTAAAAGGCTTGAGATGCGCGCAAATACGAGACTAGACTAGACTAATTTATTATAGGTAATCCTAGCTTATATACTAGGTTGGTACATGTTATTAATGACGTGCATAAGACATAGTGCGTGATGAATATAAACATACCTTATCTGTGACGGTCGTCAACTTATCTTAAGATTACGTGAAAATATGACTAACATAGTCGACCGGCACAATCATCTATAAACTAATGATTATGGTTTGAGTTTGAAAAAGAATTTTTAAGTAAGCGAGCAGCGAAAGCTATCACAGATACGAAATCGAGCTATGGCTCCCGGATAAGTTCGCCATTGTGTGTCCTGGTTTAATAAAGCTCGTCTGACCGCATGCCACTGGCCTGGCCTCAACGTTTTAACTTACACATTTCACACTTTATTCCGAGCGACGCAAGGACTACAATAGTATTGACATGGTGTAGCCTATACTGAACTGTACCTAGAGCTCTGTTGTCTGTTGTTTTATATCGAACGCTTAATTGAGGACGGCAGGCAATGTGTTAACACGTTTTATTCTACAACACCCTGTATATCAAGCTGATAGTAGATAGCAGCTATAGTGCAATAGGGAATATCGATGTGGTTTAAATTTGACTGAAATTATATTTTCAACCTATCTATGGCATACTTTTATTATTTAGTCTCCATTTAATTGTCTAAAATATTAAATGTAAATTGCAAATTAAGGATAGGAAATTCAAATTTGCGAAACACATCACAATCGGTCGAAACGGGGTGTGACGTCAGATGCCACGGCCGATGAAAAAAAACTCTTAACAGGCACAACTCGCTTCGTCACTTTTTCCCCGTGTTCTTTCATTAAATTGATTCTTTAAAACAGTATTTTTATTGTCTTCCTTGATATTAGGATGCAAATATTGAAAGGAAAAAAACTACATCGATATTCTCTATTGTGCCCGTGCTACCCCGTATGTGAAATGGTGTGAGCCATTGAATGTATAGTTTTGAATATCTAAATTATCTAGTTATTCTAGATTGGGCCGGGCGATCAGCTGTTTTGTACGGAGAAGTGAAAAGTAAAGTTGCTCTGATCAAATCAGTTTCACAGTGAAAGTTGTTCAGAATGATGTCCCTGACAACTCTGTATAGGTATCTAAAGAGCACTCTATATGGTGCCGCTTCAATAGCACTTTAAATATTTAAATTCCTTTCCAAGTGATAGTATAGGAGTAGGTAACTCTTCTAGAATCTTGGAAAACCTTTTATAGTGTCTTTAACCTTTTAGGAAGGCATTGAATCAATCCACTTACCTCCACTCTTGTACGACAGCTACCAAAATATGTGCTCAGAGAAAAACTCTTTTTTCTCCGACGAAGTAGGTGCAGGATTTGGGGCTCTATTACATTACCGGCTTAACCAAAAAGTAACGTACATTTGCTGTTCAAATAATTCATTTGTAGATCTAGTGAAGATGATTAGTCGCGGTATCAATGATGAGTACAGCACTATTGTAATTATGGTGGGAAATCATTCAAACATTAGTCGGAACGATTTGAATAAAAGTGTTGAAACACTTCTAGACTTACATAGTAGGATGAAATGCAAATTTATACTATGGAATTTTCCATATGCCTGTAATTTGACAGAACTACAGAATAAATCTGTGCATAGAATGAATATTCATTTATTTAATTTAACGTGTCATCACAGCGATGCTATTTTATATTTCAACATGAATAATTTTATTCATAACTTTACTCTGACACAGGATACATTGTACCTGTCTAATAAATATAGAAAATTAGTAGCTACATTGTTAGCTTATAATATATGCGACGCAGATATAGTTGGTTTAACCAAGTTCAACTTGACATCAGCTTATGTTAAGAGTAATATGACATGCACCCCTATTGGGAATTCACCTGTTAATCATACTTTGCATGCAACATTGGAATCTGTTCCAAGTAATTTAAATTAGTTCCTAAGACAATAGAGGAAATCTCTAGCATACAAGAGCCACTAAATATATCAAAATGTAAGCCCCAGTTAAATATTACCCATCAAAATATCCAGGGGCTACCTGGCAAAGAACTTGTATTAGAATTATTTCTAAAAAAGTCTGACATTGATATTATTTGTGTTACAGAACACTGGTTGAAAGAAAATATGATGTCTTTTAACATAAATAATTACAAAATTGACAGTTGTTACAATAGAAAGACTGCTGATAGAGGTGGTTCTTTAATCTTAGTAAAAAATAATATTAAGGTGAAACAACGGAAAGATATTCTTGCACTTACTGTTGAAAGACAAATAGAGGTATCCTGTGTTGAGTTAGATAGCCATATTATTGTTTGTGTCTACAGGCCACCGAGGGATGAAAAAGGCCACGGCAATTTCGAAATATTTGATAAAATTATGGAGGAAGCCCTCACTAAACTGTGTAATAACAGAAAAAAGTTAATTATTTATGGCGTAATTATTATATTTATATATCTTAATGTAGATTTGCTTGTAGGAACAACAATGAAACAACGATTAATAACTTTATTCAAATCGTTTAATTTATTTCATGTTTTTTTAGAGCCGACTAGATTTACACTTACCAGCCAAACTTGCTTAGACAACGTTTTTTGTGACTGTGCATTCACAAGTAAAAGTGTAATTAATTGCTTACCTTCTGATCACAGTGGTCAAACAGTTTCATTCCCAATTTCTATTAAGGATAAGACTGGTCCATCATTTTATAGGCCTATTACATCCCATAGTCTAGAGACATATACGAAAAACTTAGCTTATAAATTTGCCAGTACCGGATTTTAATAAACAGAACCCAAACAAAATCTACTCAGACTTCTTCAACATTATTCAGACAGAACTCAATAAAGTTTTTAAATTAAAGAAAGTCAGTGACGACAACGGTAAATCTATATTTAATGACTGGGCAATGTTTTGGAATTCGTAAAAGTAGGGTTATCTTGTAAGACCTTTATGAACAAAAAACCTATAACATTGATCGAAAATTTCATGACTATGTTAAAAATATTCCAAAATTTTCAAGTTGGTTTGTAGAACTGCAAAAACATTACAGATTAACAAAAATTCAAATAATAGAATGAAAACAGTTTGGCAAATAATGAACCGTGAAACTGGCAAAGTTATACCAAAGGACAATGATTTCTGCCTAAAGATGTGTGATGATGTTGTTAAATCCAGCGCTGATGTTGCTCGAGCTTTTGAAACATTCTTCACCAATGTACCTTTACTCACAACAGATCGTCTAAATTCATCTCCATATGTAGCAGAGACTTTATTAAAAATAACACTAGCGTCAGTAAGGTATATTTAAAATTTCATCATGTATATCCCCAGGACAACGTGGTTAACGTGGTTAAATCAGTAATCGATGTGATTGCACCATACATGGCAATCACATTCAATAGTTGTATAGCAAACGGAGTTTTTCCTGACCTCATGAAAATGAGCAGATTAATACCACTTTTCAAATCCGGTAGTAAACAAGACCCTGCCAACTTCAGACCTGTATCTGTATTGCCAGTGTTGAGCAAGGTGTTTGAAAAGGTCATATTGAGTCAACTACTGTCTCACTTCAATGCATCTGGGCTACTCCACAAAAAACAGTTCGGATTCACTAAAGGCAGATCAACAACAGACGCCGGAGTAGCGCTAGTAGAACACATTTATAGTGCGTGGGAAGGATCACAGGATGCGGTTGGTATTTTCTGTGATCTTTCCAAGGCCTTTGACTGTGTGGACCATTAAACTCTTTTGCTCAAACTTCAACACTATGGTATCAAAGATAATGCGTTAAAATTAATGGAAAGATTACTAAAAGTAGATATAAACAGATGCAAGTCCACTGGAACCCATATGAATATTGGTGTACCCCAGGGTTCTATCTTAGGTCCATTCCTTTTCTTAGTGTACATGAATGACCTGCCTTATATGGTGGAAAAATTGACTCAGATTGTTCTATTTGCTGATGACACATCTATTATTTTCAAGGTGAAAAGATAAGAAGAAATTCTAGACGACGCAAATAGTACACTCTCTCATGTGTTAAGTTGGTTCAATGTAAACAACCTATTATTAAACTCAAAGAAGACTAAATGTATCAAATTTTGTTTGCCTAATGTACGAAAGGTTGAAAGCAGTGTTAGAATAGGATCTGAAAGATTGGACCTCGTTGAAGACACAATCTTTCTCGGAATCACTATAGATTCGAAACTTCAATGGGTTCCTCACATAACTAATCTCGCACGAAGACTTAGCTCAGCCGCTTTTGCGGTCAGACAAATCAGATATCTTACAGATGTTGAAACTGCCAGATTGGTTTACTTTAGTTATTTTCACAGTATTATGTCTTATGGAATATTGCTCTGGGGGAGAGCAGCAGATATAAATACGATATTTTTCTTACAAAAAGGGCGATCAGGGCGATATATCAATTAGATGCTAGATAATCATTAAGAGAAAAATTCAAAGAAATTAATATACTTACGGTTACCTGTCAATATATATACGAAAATATCATGCATGTAAGAAAAAACATAGCTTTATTTAAAATTGTAGGTGATAGCCATACAATTAACACTAGAAATAAAAATAGGTTAGCACTACCATTATTTAGACTAAGTAAAGTAGGCACATTATTCATGGGGCACTGTATTCGCTTCTACAATAAAATACCACAGGAATCATTGATCCTTCCTGAAAAGAGGTTCAAAAACTATGTTAAAAATGAGCTGATAAGAAAGTCCTATTCTAGTATTAAGGAATACTTAGATGACAAAACTGCATGGTCCATGCCATCTCAGCGCACAGAAATTCGACGAGGGGCGATGGATCAAGTCTATCACTCGCCGGCGAATTTCCTTAGACCGAAACCAGTACCTGTTGTAAAGTCACTTTTAAAAAAAAAAGGTATGGGGGAGTTTCTTGCCGTTTCTTCTTAACCCCGAGGCCCACCTTTCGAAACGGTGTAGTCTTTTTTTTTATATAAAAAAAATTGACTTGTAGTTATAAGTAAGTATAATTTTGACGTTGAATAAGATAATTTATTTATTTATATTCAATAAAAAAATGACTCTGACTCTGACTCTGACATTGTTAAAACGTTTTGATTATTTACTTAAAAAATACGGAGGACCTGTGGGGTATATCAGTCAAAGTCATTGGTTCAGTAATTCTAGTTATAGCCCCACACTTAGCTTATATATTCAATAAATGTGTTGACGATGGGGCTTTCCCAGACCTCATGAAACACAGCAAACTGATACCTCTGTTCAAGACAGAAGACATGGGTGATCCCTCAACTTTCAGAAAAATATCTGTTCTTCCAGCAGTAAGTAAAATATTGGTAAAGATTATACTCTATCAAATGCTCTCACACTTCAACCATACAAAACAACTCCACGCCAAACAATACGGTTTCACTTAATGGGTAAATCGAGTACGGATGCAGGTATTATATTTCACATTTATTCTGAAGGGGCACAGGATGCTATCAGAGTTTTTTGGGAACGTCGAAGGTATTTGATTGTGTTGATCATGATACGCTACTAATGAAATTAAATAATTACGGAGTTAGATAAAAAACATCGTTGAATCTAGTGATATCATACCTAAGCAATATAATTCAAAAGGCGTCAACGGCGTGAAATCAAATGTATTGGATACAAAAAATTGGCGTTCCTGGTTATTTACGATCTGCCTTTCATGGTGGAGAAATTGACTGACTTACCGCCAGTTTCCGAAGAGTGGTCAAATGTAACAAGCGGTTAATCGATCATCTATTCAAAATAGCGGCATGTGATTGGCTGAAATGCGTTTAACAAGAGTTTAACAAGTTGTCACAGATAACTTATCTTTCAGAAACCGGGCATTAGTGTTGTGTGATGATGATACTTCACTGGTCTTCAAAATTAAAAGACAAAAAGAAGATTTTGATGATATTAATGGTGTATTGTCTTAAACCTTGAATTGGTTCACAGTTAATCATTCATTGTTGAACGCTGGTAAAACCGAGTGTATTAAATTCTCGCTCTCAAATGAGTAACCAGTTTAGGTTAGGCAGCAACACGTTAGAATGAATAAATTATATAAAGTTTCTTGGAATAACCATTGATAGCAAATTGCAAAAGGGGACACATAGATAAACTAGCTGGTAAACACAGATGTGGCTACATCTAGGCTAGTATATTTTGGTAACTTTCATAGTGTCAAGTCATCATGGTATCTTGTTGTGGGGTAAAGCAGCAGATATTCAATATATTTTTTGTTGTACAGAAAAGAGCTATTCGAGCAATTTACAATTTTATACGAACAGACTCCTTAAAAGAGCTTTTTAAAGCAATTGACATACTAACAGTAGCAAGTCAATTTATTTTCGAAAATATAATGTATATATACAAGAACCGTACAGCATTTTCCAAACTTAGCGATAGCTGTAATGTTTTTCTAAGAAATAATCACAGACTTATTGCGCCCCGGCTTCGACTCGCAAAGGTTAACAATTCTTTCGAGGGTCAGTGTCATTCGAGGGCCATTCTCTACTACAACAAGAAACCTCTGGAGATTTGGAAATTGCCATTTGAGCAAATTTAAAAGCATGTTATATCGACTTTGTTCATTATTACTTAAATGATGGAACTGTATGGGGTTAATCTAGCTCAACTCAGTCCTTGCTGTCAATAATTTTGTAATTATTTGTTCATGCTTATTAATTATAATGATTAATATTATAATATTTGTAGATATTAGTTAAGCACAAACAATTTTAAAAGATATCTAAAAAATCAATCTGCCGTAGTTTCTACGCCCTTCTTCTCCCACAGTGGTCCAATGTAGAAAATTACGTTTGCTAAGTAGATGTTAATATCTATAGTAATAAAGAAATTTGACTTTGACTTTGACTTTGGTCAACTCAATAAATCCAGTTAGTATACATAATTACCGGTAAGTTCATACTAACCACTGATTTTGGCGAATGTACCTATAATAAATATGTATAGCAAAAATCAGTCCGATTAACTGTTTTAAACGGTTATTAATAATACTCACCAATTTTTTATTTTTTTTTTTGTTGGAGGGGAAAAAAATGTAATTACCCATGCCCAGGAGTCAGACCTCCCTGCTATGTCCGGGTCTCCACATATTGAGCGGGCATCAGCTCGTGTGCTATACGGACTAAAAACAACCCCTTTGTTTTTAACAGTTGTCTTAATAAGAATTAACTGTGAGCCATGGCCTCGGTATATGCTGAAGGCTTTCTACCTGCAATTTGCCCTTTTGGGCGATATATATGTGTATATGATATATATGGGAGGAGTTTGCCTGCTTACCCGATTTTATGAGCGGGCATCAGCTCATAGTCAACGGGCATGATAGCGGCATGTTAGGGGGGCAGATTGCCCCCGCTACTATGAAGTGGTTATATATAATTTTGAGACCTATCCTAATCCTAAACTACTTTATAATTGTGTCATTTAGGGGGCTCTGACCTCAGTCCGGGAGGTTTAAAGGGGCAGGGGGAGACTGTGTGTCCGTCGAATCATGACGGCGATCTGTTTCAATCCAAATTTGGTATCTGAGACGCTGTAGTGCTTCGGGAACACAGCCTTCGTCTAGTTGACGTGCCTGAGGGGCGGGGGGGGGGGGGGTCTTAAAACTCACCAAGAGGGTTTTGTGAAAGTAATAAATTAATCAAATATGAATAATTAGACATAAAATAAAATAAATAGTTTTAAATTCTTCTTAATATTGTCTCTCTCTAATGCACAATATCGCACACATTATCAATGCCACCATGCCGGTTGAACATGAGGTTCCTGGACACATCAAAGAGAGCTTATGATAAACTAGTGTATGTAACTGTACATAACTAGGCATTGAAACTCTCGAGTGATATCATTAAGAAACTTGCCTTCGGCTCGTTTCATTAACCCACTCTCGAGTTTTAATGCCCTCCATTATGTATCAGTCATATAAACTACTATTTTGTTGTTCTTACATGTTCAACCTAACAAGAAGGATAAAGAGGTTTCACTTCGCTCACCCCCTTTACCCTTCACCTGAGCTACCGCAGTGTTTTGCCCGGATAAAAGCTGTGCAAATCAGTATTAATCATATTCACAATGGACGCGCGTGGTGATTATATTTACTAACTGGTTAATGTGATAAATCTTGCTGTATTCATTACTTTATATATACACGTATCATAAACCCTCTTTACTGCGTCCAAAAACCGCACGTTAAGATCAGCATAATGTTAAACAACTTTGTAAAAACTCATTTCTTATCTGAATATTGAACATTATGACCATAATGAGTAAATTTTCTAGATATTATGACATTCAATTTTTCAATTTCAGAACAAGCTAAACAACTCAATGCCACAATGCTGGTCAAACATGCGGTTCCTGAACACATCAAAGAGAGCTTATGATATGTGTGTAGATAAACTAGTGTATGTAACTGTACTTAATTAGGCATTATGTATCAGTCAGATAAACTACTATTAACCATCTATATTGGTAAGTATGAATAATATCCGGTTAGTATAAACAATAACCGAATCCTTATCTTTACCGTAGCATATATATAGCGAGATAATCACAGGTATTTGGAAGAAACATGATTATTGTCCTTTTTGTCTGTCAAATAGCGTTTTATTAAGTAGATCAGAAAAAAAGCGTTTTATTAAGTAGATCAGTCAAATAGCAAATCATTAGGTAGATCAGTCAAATAGCGATTTATGAAGTATATTATTGAAATAGCATTTTAATAAGTATATCAGTCAAATAGCGTATTATTAAGTAGAACGTGAAGAAGTGAAGGCAATAGCTTATTAGTCCGATGGTATCATGAAGTCGACAGAATATCTCCAGTGCCCAGATGCGGTTGTCACAGGACCGTGAAGAAGCCTTTACCCAGTGATGTATCGATGTGGCCTGATTATGATGAAGATGATGCTAATGTGAATATTTGTGAAACAATTGTTTGTCCGTTCTTTCCAGAGAGATCCTAGCAGCAGCGCCCTCAATCACCAGCAGTGGCCATGGAACCCCCACTCATAGAAGAGATTTCAAGCGGGAATCAATCAGAGAAGACCGTGGGTCTATTAGAGAAGAACTAAGTTCCAGCCAAGAAGAAAGGAGTTCCAGAGAAGAACGAACGTTAAGAGAGGAAAGACCGAGTAGGCGGGAGAGTGGTACGCGAGTAGACCACTCTACCAGTCCGGCGAGGGAGTTTCCTAAGCGTGAATCGAAGACTGAGCAGCCTAGTAGACAAGTGGTTAGTATTTTTATCTATTTATTAGTTTGGCCGAAGTCGTTAAGTCGTTCTTGCTAAATATAAAATTTTCAGATCTTTAGCCACTCAGCTGCTTCGAAATTTAGAGTGAAGAGTTCAGTGGGGTCTCCATAAAAAATATTACAGGACAGTCTCATCCATCTATAATCCCCCTAAGTGGTTAGTACGATATCCGTTTAGGGCTGACTATACTTGGCTGTGATGAAGGTAAGCAGCCGACCCGACTCATCTCTTCCAAATAAACTTGACACATCGCCAGTTTGTGGCGTCTCAAAATATGAAAACAAGACAGTCGGCGCTTCTGTCAGCTCTCTGCCTTAAAAACAACAAAGCCTTACTCGCTTTTTCTGCGCGATAAGCTCTCTTTAGCATACCAGGCTTAAACCGCGCTACTGTATAGACAAACATCAAGGGAGGCAGTTGCTCACGTCCGAAGGAGATACTTGGAACCTGCAGCCCTTTACGTCCCCCCGGGTGGTGCTGAGGAGCAACAAGTCAACACTAAAGTTTCCAGGTCCACGAAAGTCCAACCTGTCCAAATACAGTGAAATCTAGAAAAACACGTGACATTGGCGAAATTAACCTCGACGTTAGACCGCCATTAATTAAGAAATGGAATTAGTAAACAACAAACATCAAAATATAGATTAGAGATAGAACCCTTTTTGAATGTCATTTGAAACTGCTACCGCTTCGGAACGTGTTACGGCAGCGGAGAAAAAGCGGCGCAAGAAACTCCTACACTGCAACACGGCCTACTTTTCCTATCTACATGTTTTTTTTTTCAAAAATATTACAAACGTGTGCGTGGTTCTTGTGCTGCGCTGGAAAATCAGAGCTCCATACCTCTTCGTCATTAACGTAATCATCTAACCTATAATGTGCTTTATAACATAATGCCTTTAAATTTCTTCACACAGTTTCACAAATTGGAAGTAAAGATATATATTGATTATATTGATTAAGAAATATATTGATGCTTTACATGACACAACATGGCATCACGCTTTTTCCCATACGGGGTGGCAGAGACACAATTGTGCCCACTTTGAGCCAGTTATTCCATACTCCATTTTGCGTAACAGGGGGCTACCCCATCGCCGCAGCTATGGAGTAATGAAGGTTTCCTCACGATGTTTTTCCATCACCGTTAGAGCGGCCGCATAATTTACTTAAGATAAATTAATTATCTCATTGGTACATGGTCAGGAATCGAACCTGCATCTCCTATGTGAGCAGCAAGCGTGAAACCCATTAGGCCACGGAGCCGGATGGATGACGGCCTCTGTGGCGCAGCGGTTGTGGCTCTGCCTACCATGCGAGAGGTCACGGGTTCGATCCCCGGCTGGGGGTAATGAAAAAAAAAAAAATTAAAAAAAAAAATAAAAAAAAAAATAAAAAAAAAACAATCCCCAGGTCTTGGATGTTTATATGTGTGTGACGTCGCTGTTTCTGGTTATCACGACACAGGGTATCCTAGTGTGGGGCCAGAAGCAATGTATGTGCCTGTATGTAAATGTTTATGTTTATGTTTATGTTTAGCTCTTTTTATGTCGTGTCTTTCTACCCATTTATACCACACTCATCATGTGCCAAAGAAAAAATAATGGAACTTGTGTCTACAACGCCATCAACTGGGTTTAGAAAAATCCTGATCAGAAGTCAGAAGTCAGAAGTATCCAGTTGTCTCAGCCAGTTGCCACCATCTCAACATCACCGTTGTTCCCCAGTACATAGCGTCCTTCGACGAGTCGGGCGAGGGCGGCGGCTGGCGGCGCGTGGGACCAGAAGGGCTGGTCAACCTGGAGAAGGTCTATCGGACTCAGGCGGTAATGGACCACATCGCCAGCTTCCATCAGCACCATTACGCGTTGGGGCGGAGTCAAGCGCCGGTGCTGGGCGACCATTTGAGGTTTGGGTTCTTCTACTTATCATTATTGGCAGAAAGAAGGGAACCATATCGACTCTCTGGTTGGCATAGGCTTCTGTACAGCTCAGCTATCTTCTCTACTGCGCAGTCTACTGGACTCAGGCGGTCATGGATCATATGGCCAGCTTCCATCAGCATCACTACGCGTTGGAACGGAGCCAAGCCATACTCGTACTGATGTGTACTAAGGATATTTGAAAACGGAAATATTAAACTGCACATCAAAAATACTGATTTGCACAGCAAATATCAGGGCAAAATGCTGCGGTAGCTTAGGTAAAGGGTAAAGGGGGTGAGCGAAGCGAAGTCCCCTTTATCCGTCGTGGTAGGCTGAACATGTAAGAACAACAAAAAATATAGTATGTGTTTGAGTTCGAGCTATATTTTTTGTAGATATTATATGAGGGAATGTCAAAAATGACCCGAGATTTGCGCTAATGACTTTTTAGACCGACTTGCACCAGATTTTTACGAACGCTGAATACAGTCTAAACACAACTTAGATACAACTTACGGCTATTTAAAGCGGGAACCTGGCTATCAGCTAGCCTTGCCGCGCTTGTCTATATAACTAGACCTTGTTTTGTGTATTTCAACTGTAGCTTTAGCGTCTGTCTTAAGTCTCTACAAGTCGCCCTCAATGTGAATCACCACCACCATTCCAGAAATATAATCCAGTCCTGCGAAGAGCCAGTCTTTGCTCAAACCTCCACGAAGACCACAGGCTCTGACTTCGAGAACGAAGCCCTGTATGAGCTGGAGGGCGGTGGCTACTGTCCTGTCCAGCCGTTGCCACACGACCATGGGGTCACGATGTTTCCACTCGCCGCGCAGGGATCGGAGAGGATAGACCGGCATATTTTGCAGGTAACGGTCTTTGGATCCACGTGGTTCAACTGATGGAACCACAAGACGACCCGTGTGGCCGAGTCGGCAGTGACCCTTCCTACGAAGCCAAGGGTTCCGGGTTCGAGTCCCGGTGGGGGCAAATATTTGTTAATACTGAACGTAACCTGTTATTGAATGCTGTCAAGTTCAGTTTGCTCAGCTTCGTTCGGTAGGTTGACTCCGAACGTAGTATCCCTGGGTTACCTACCTCAACTCGAATTACAGAAACGCGAATAACATTTGCTCGAAGACGAATGCTCGATGCTTCATTTCCTCGAAAGACTGTTTCCACGAACATCTTTACCTCGAATCCCTATATCTTAGAATAATAACGCCTATATAGTCTCTGCCTGCCTTCCTACGCTTCGAGGTCTCCGAGTATTTTATTTAGCAAACAACACATGACAGCTTTCAATCATAGACTACTTTCAGCCAGTAGGTACAAAACCTTCATCCCAAACCTTCTTTCAGTACGTTCGTACTGTTAGGCGGCCTGGGTCGTTTGTCTTTTTAAAAAAAAACCACAAAGTCACTAACACTAATATTTATTGATCTCAGAGAGAATTACACAACTCTATAACTTCCCAATTTTGAGGTAGCAGAATGCTTTACCGCTTCCCGCGAGTGACTCAATCTAACTGACTAAAATACAAAAGAGTTAGAAACGACGAAGTCTAAAAATGATGATCAACAGTAATTCACACGGAAAAATACAGCCATGTGGAGATTATGCTCTATTAAGCTTTATCTACATTTTAATAAGGGTTGTAACAGCTCCCCCATTTTGACGGAGCTTCATCCCTTTAAAAATGAAGCGAAGTTCTAAACTAAAGTTTGTTGAAAATAGAAAACTCAAATTTAGGAAGTCTTACAAAACTTACAGTTAACACAAAAGTACAAAACGTATTATCAGAATTCACTTAAAAGTTAAGATTACGTCTAGAAGGATGAGGAACCTCGATTCCATGAAGTTTATCATAAGACTTATAACTAGTATGTGGGGCTGGCAGAGATTTTACAGATTTTTTTTCTTCATCTGAAGTAGAAACATCTGACATTTCAATAGAGTTAGACATTTTAGCTTGATGTTTGACCAGCTTCTTATTGTTGCATTGATTGAATATTTGTATACAACATCTAGAGTTACGATTGCCAATTCGATTTCTGTAACATTTATAGAGTTTATACAAAACAAACAGAGATATTATAATAGTTAAAACATAAGTGAAACCTGAATAGTATCTACTGTATTTAACAAAGTGGGATTCTGATTGTAACTTACTTAATTCATCTTCTAAATTATCCAGTTTATGTGTAGCATATTTCAAGGACTCTAAACTTATTTTGCTCAAATTAATTGGCGATAAATGAGGTAGAGTCTGGTTAAAAACTTCTTTCTTACAACAGTCGTCTAATGTGATATCAAAAGTAATATCCAATGGAGACTTCATTACGAAAGAGTAAAAACTAGTTGGAATCAGCTGAATAGTTTTTGAAAAACCGATACAATTTTCGGTTAGTTTTACAATACCGGTACCAACTATGGAATAATCAACAATATTATCATCACATTTCATAGTAAGTTTAGTAGGGTTTGACTGTACATATATCCATTTGTTATTTTGAAGCTTTTGCCATATGCTTATTTGTCCAAATAACAGTTTAGCATTACATTGAGGAGGCAAGGACATTGTCACCTCCGTGAGGAGTTTTGATTCACAATTCGGATTAACATTACTTGAAAATATTGAGACAAGTTTACAAATGGAGTGGTTATAATTAATTTTCTTACACTTATCTATACTGTCCAACATAGCATAGTGCAATCTGTCATCACTTAGAGCAATGTAATTATCGGAAGGCTGAATGAGCGCGAAAGTTCTGACATGTGAGTCATCATGCGGGGTAGGCAGAGGTATATTTTTGTAAACTGTGAACCTATCGGAAGTTATTAGTGGAATCTGCAAAACAAAAACTATCCTTTTGTTATAATAGTAACAGTTAAGTTCCGACACGTCAATTAGTGAATGAATGTTGTTTATATTTAGTTCAACAGGAAAGTCTAGTCTTTTGTTTATGTGGTTGCTGTGCTTTGATAGCTCAGCAAACAGTTTTGAGGGACTTATCACACTAGGGTGTAGTATATTAACCTTAGAAAATAGGATAGCATTTAACGTGGTATCAATCAAATTAGAAAGAGAAAGTAGGGAACTTTCGATTATATTAAGTAAGCTATTTATCCTAGACATAGAATATAACACATTATCTGTTTTCGTGATTTGAGATAAGATTTCATTCATATTATTAATTTGGGCATTCAGTTTAATTTCATTCTGATTGAGTTTATAAATCGTAGAGTTAAAATTATTAATTGTCGATTTAACAATATGAATGTTGTCTTTCATCAAATAAAACAGTTCGTTCTCGCTTTTTTTGCAAGATTCGATAGCGGCATCATATTTCCGGGCGTCGTCCGCGTCTAATGTGCCGAAGAAAAACTTTAGAATCTCTCCGCCGAATTCTAAAGATCGTTTGACCTTCGTTGGGGTTTGAGTAGAGATAATATGAGATAGTGATTGCAATTTGATAAAATTAGACTCAACTAAGACTTCAATTGGGCTGGAGACATCCTTACATTGGATGAGGTCGGATGATTGTATTTTATTACAAAGATCTTGAGTCTTTTGTAATAAGTGTTCTACATTTTGAAGATAGGGCTCTAGGGTTATAAGATCAATGTGCGTGATTACCTTCCAGTAATCGTTATGAAAGTGAACCGTTGTAATAGGTTCAAAATAAATTCCGGGACTATGTACTATCGGAGTAACTTAAGACTCAGCGTAGCATCCATAGAGCAGGGCTCTGGAAATAAATAGAGTGGAATAGGTTAAGATTTAGCAGGCTTAATTTCGTTTGTGTGGTGTTTTATATGTTTACGGCCAACTTGAAGAGTTACATTGTGCTTGTTATGCACTTTTATAATTTTAAAAGGGCCTTTCCATATTGGTGAAAGCGCTTTCCTAAGCCTATGGTGTTGCTTTAAATAAACCATATCACCTGTTTTATATGTGACGTCACGAGAGTTTGAGTCATAATATTGCTTTGACCTTTCTTTACTGGCTCTAATCTTTTCGATAGCCTTTTCGCGGCTAAAACGCATTCTGTATTGCAATGCGCGAATGTACTCGTTATAGGTAGTGTTACTGGAGGTCTCATTCTCTCATAAGGAATTTCGAATAATAGGCTTGTAACCATAAAGAAGTTCGTATGGGGTAAACTCAGTGGTACAATGAGGGGTAGTATTGTATGCCAATATGGCAGTAAACAGATAACAGTGCCAGTCGTTTTGGTTTTCGTTGACGAAGGATTTCAGGTATTCCTTCAGTGTAGCATGTGAACGTTCTAGTGCTCCGTTGGTCTGTGGGTGGTAAGGAGTAGTAAATAGAGACTTGATTTTCAGGATTTCGGTAAGCTGTTTGAACAATTCTGAGGTAAAACAAGTACCTAAATCAGTGAGTATTGTTTTGGGAAATCCAAAAAGAGACATAAAATGTACGAGATTTCTAGCTATCTCGTCACTTGTCGCAGTGACCATGGGGTATGCGCTTGAAAATTTAGTTAAATCATCCTGTAATGTTAAGATGAATCTAATGTTTTGGAAACCCGCGTCGGGTAGGGGACCAACTATATCGAGAGCCAATCGTTCAAATGGTCTCGTAGAGGTTGACGTAATCTCCATTGGGGCTTTATTTGATTTTCGTAAAGGTTTATTGACCTGACAAAGTTTACACTTCTTAACATAATCCTCAATATCAGAACGCATGCCTTTCCAGTAATAGGCAGCTTTTATTCTATTGTACATCCGCTTTGATCCTGGGTGACAAGCGATAGTAGAGTCGTGGTTTTCCTTCAATATTTTCGGGACCTCGACAGGAGTCGGGTAGATCAGTTGATTTTTGTAGATATGAATTTTGATGTTAGTGTTATTAAAGACTTGGGAAATCATATTATAGATTTTCGTATATGAAATTTTGGAAAATGATGAGATCAGTGATTTCAGGGTGATCTTTCAGAATAAGATCTCTAAGTTTTATCAACAAGTTGTAAATGTCCTTGTACTTCGTCTCTTCATAGTGATGAACCTTAG
The DNA here is from genome assembly GCA_949825045.1 of Argyresthia goedartella. NCBI lineage: Eukaryota > Metazoa > Arthropoda > Insecta > Lepidoptera > Argyresthiidae > Argyresthia > Argyresthia goedartella. The sequence continues at coordinate 659,456 of OX463811.1, read as the reverse complement.
TGTATGGAAAGTAATATATTTTATTGTTACTATTTAAGCTCTGAACAGTAAAAGGTTCTCGCTCAGAATTGAACAAGTCAGCGGAATTGTCGAGTTGCGACAATATCTCTTCGCAGTGAGGCAAAGAGTAGTCGAGATCTAATGAGACGGGACATGTTATTGATTTTAATTTAGTCAGCTGTAGAGCCTCCGTGTGCTCCTCAATAACAGTGTTGGAATCTGGAAGTTTGTTTGTAAACTGTTCCTTGAAATACTTTTCGTAATTTGAATTTAACAGGGAATCAGCACGAATTGCGTTGACGGGACAGCGTGATAACGCGTCAGCATTAGAGTTGAGACGACCTTGTTTGTACACTATTTCGTAGTCGTACTCTTCAAGCTTAAGGCGCCAACAAATGAGTCTACTACCGGGATCCTTTACGTTGAACAGCCATACCAAGGGACGATGGTCTGTGACAATTTTGAATTTCCGACCAAATATATAGGGACGGAAAGTTTTGACTGCGAATATGATCGCGAGAAGTTCCTTCTCGGTAGTTGAATAATTGCCTTCTGGCTTATTTAATGTACGCGAGGCGTAGGCAATAGGCTGGTCTTTACCTATGTCGCCTTGGGAGAGAACTGCACCGACAGCATAGTTACTAGCATCCGAAGTTATCACAAACGGAGCTGAAAAATCAGGGTATTGAAGCAGTGGGGCTGTGGTGAGTTTCTCCTTGAGAATTTGGAAAGCATTTTGTTGTTCTGGAGTCCAATCAAATGGGACATCCTTTTTAAGCAGTGAAGTCAGTGGTTTTGTTAACTTAGAAAAATTCTCAATAAATCGTCTGTAATATCCGACTAGGCCTAGGAAGGACTTGATTTGTTTTACGTTAGTCGGAGTGGGAAAATTGGTCACGGATTTAACTTTTTCAGGATTCGGAGACACGCCTTTGTCCGTTATGATGTGTCCTAAATATGCGACTTCGCGGCGTAAGAATTCACACTTGTCCGGCTGCAGTTTCAAGTTGAATTCACGCAGTCGGTCGAAGACTAGCTTTAGCTTGGTCATGTGGGAGTCAAGGTCATGAGAGTATATGATACAGTCGTCTAAATAAACATAGCAGTGGAGACCTTGAAGCCCTGAAAGCGCCGTATTCATAAGGCGTTGGAAAGTAGCGGGGGCATTTTTCAACCCGAAAGGCATTCTGACAAACTCGTAGTGGCCAGAGCTACTAGAGTTGGTAGACACGGTAAATCCAGTTTTTGGGGCGTCAACTGAGCCCATTTTAATTTGGTGAAATCCGCTCGCGAGATCCAAAGTACTGAAGTACTTGGAATGTCCTAATTGGTCAAGAATGTCGGTGATTAGAGGCAGTGGATAGCTTTCTGAAACAGTGACGTCGTTTAAGCGACGGTAATCGATGACGATTCTCCACTTCTTTTTGCCTGAAGCGTCCATTTTCTTTGGGAAAACCCACACAGGGGCACTCCATGGTGAAACAGAGGGACGGATTATATTTTGGTCGAGCATTTTCTGGACTTGAGTGTCGACTTCCTCTTTATGACACTCAGGGAAGCGATATGATTTGACGTGAATAGGCGGTGCATTACCGGAATTAATAGAATGCTCGATAGCATGAGTGAAAGACAGAGGGTCACCTTCGAGATGGAAAATGTCAGGGTACTGGGAACAGCATTCGAATAGTGACCTTTTCTCTTCGTCATTGAGATGAGAACAGCGGATTTGACTTAGCACTCTATTTAATCGATCCGATTCAGAAGTATTTATCGAATTTATTTTGTGACAAGACTCAGTAAGGAACTTCTGTTCGAATGGTGTTAGTTTTACATAATAGTCTTTGACTTCTATACTTGAGTCAGTGGTGTTTAAAACAGAGACATTAACTTTTGCATTAGATTTAATTGAGACGATGCAATTAGCAACATAAACACCATTGCATAAGACATGATCTAGAATAAGGGCTTCATTATTTTGATAAAGCTCGGGCGAGTAATTTGATACTGCGCATTCGATGACGGCCTCAGAGCGGGCCGGGATAATGTAGGTTGGCTGATTATAAACAATAGGTAGGGATTGACCTTTAATTAGCAAAGTTTTTAAGTGGTAGTCAATTTTTACTTTAAAATGACTAAAGAAATCACTGCCGATGATTCCGTCATAGTATTCCAAACTGACGTCATCGCTTGTAACATGAAATTTGTAATTCAATGATTCTTGGGGTATGTTAATTACCATCTGAAAGGTTCCTAATGTTTTTATTAAAGATTCAGTGTTACTTATGCCTTTGAGTCTTACAATTTCGTGTGAAAGGTGTGGAGTTTCTCTGAGACTTGAGTTTTTGACAATACTGATGCTCGCGCCTGTATCTACGAGGAAACACAGTGGTTCCGTAGAATGGCTAGTTTGTAAATAAATGTGTGGTAGAGACACCTTTTTGGTATAGGTCTCAAAGATTGGAATAGAGTCGGTAGTATGATTTAATTCAGTGCAGTTAGTAGAAGGGTTCAGTGACCTTTGTTTATTTTGCCGTGATATAGAAGTGGTAGAATACGACTTGTTACGAGATGTATTTTTTGACTTAGTAAAATTAGTAGTACTCGAATTTTCTCGAGGTGAGTTTTGATTTAAAATAACATGACTCGACGTGTTTTCGCATCGTGGCACGTGAGGTGTAGATTTAGGAAAACTCTTGTCTTTAGACAGAGGTGGACTCAGTGATTTTTCTTTAGAACTCAGAGAATTTAGGGGACCCAGTGTAGGCTGAGATGAACTCGGATTTTTCCGAGATGTGTGACTCGACGTGCTCTCGCATTGTGGCACGTGAGGTGTGGACTTAGCAAAACTTTTGCCTTTAGGCAGAGATGAACTCAGTGAACTCAGTGAACTCAGTGGATGCTGAGATGAACTCGAATTTTTACGAGGTGTGTGACTCGGGAACGTTGCCCGAGGTGAATTTAAGTCCGGACTTAGTAAGGATTGAGTCAAAATCAGAGGGCTTATTTGTACCGTTTTTAAAACACGATTTCGGCAGGCACTGATCCGAAATCATTCGCTGTTTAAATCAAGGTCTTGGTCCTCACGCGTTACATGCACGTTTGCATGAGTTGAGTTAGAGTTTGGTATTTGACCTTGGCTATTATTTTGCCGATTTTTGTATTTGAGTTTACGGCACTCCTGAAGGGTATGACCAAGGTTCTTACAGTATTTACACTGCTTGACATTTGCATTAGTTGAACCTTGAGATGTACCTTGGGTTTGGGCAGAATTTACGTTAAAGGACCTTTGTGTGTTATGTGAGTGAGGCTTTTTATTTTTATAACACTCAGAGGATGTGTGCCCTAATTTATTGCATGTAGAGCACTGTTTTTGAGAGCGATGTGAGGATGTTGACTGTTGTTTTAAGTTGTACAGTTTTTCCTCTTCAATAGCGTGCTGTACCGCTTCATTTAAACTTGAGGGGTTTCTGCATCGCACAATATTAGAAATTGAGCCACTTAGGCCTAACATGAAGGTATTGAGCGCGAGATCTTCCATGGCTGCTATACGGCCAAGAAGTTCTTTGGAATCTTTGCAATTGTAGTGAATGTCGGATTGTATTCTAGTTAGTATACACTCAATACGCAATGAATATTTGGTGACATCTTCTGAAAAGAGTTGTCTGCAATTTTGCAAGTCAACCAAAAGATGTGTTGCGTGTTTTTTTTCCCCAAAAGTTGATTTGAGAAAGGCTTTTATATCCTCCCATTTTGTGAAGCTTTTTAAGCTACAGGCTACTTGTGCCTTACCCTCTAGTTGAGAGAGTATATATTTGCAGAGCACGTTTTGTTGCTCGGGGGTAGCTAGGGACATGGCATTGTCACAGTTTGTTAAGAAAGCAGGGAGTGACTCCTTGTCACCATTATAGCTTTTGATGAATTTAGTGAGAACACCAAGAGTGACAGACATTTTGGTTTTAGAGGGTTTTTCAGGTGTTGAGTTAGAAGATTCAGCGGTTTCGGCTGCTGAAGATTCGCTATCTTCTGATATTAGACTGACGTCTTCGGTTTCAGATTTAAATTTCGACATTAATCGAACTGTGATATGTTAGACAAGTGTAGTATATAATTAAAAATCACACACAAGTAAAAATTATAAAATGTAAAATAGCATAAAAATATAGTAAAACCTTGTAGAAATATCACTGAAACACTTAATTTTATCTTTGAATTTTAACTCACAAGAACACGGTGATGAAGATCTCGAGTTTCATTCTCACGGTAGTGTCACGCGCAGGTAGTATGTGTGCAGGCAGGTGGCGCGCAGGAAAGTAGGCGCTAATGCAAGGCGCCCAAGGGTATCCAATGAATTGCAGGCTTTGCAACGCTCCTGTTACTATCGCCAGCAGATAACGTGCAGTTGCAGTTGACGGTGTGGAATTTTCCACAAAACAGAGTTTGTATGAAGACTGCCGTGGGAAAATGTTTCCTTGGATGATGGTGGTTGAGTTAGATCTGTGTCATCATCTACAGATGAGTAATGGTGCGGGCTCGAGCTGATGCTGAGGCTGACCGTCGACCAGGTTGGTGAAGCAGTTCGTGTGTGAAGATCGCGGGCTCACGCTACGGAGCGGAGACTAACCGTCGGATCACTAGGTGCTAGGATGCGGCTGATGCAGGCTCGACCTGGGGTCGAGTCTTACTGTCGATCAATTTGACGAAACGTGGCCACGGATTCGGATGACAGAGTCTCAGTAAATAAGACCTTCCTGTCATCCCACTTCTGACACCAGTTGTTAGGCGGCCTGGGTCGTTTGTCTTTTTAAAAAAAAACCACAAAGTCACTAACACTAATATTTATTGATCTCAGAGAGAATTACACAACTCTATAACTTCCCAATTTTGAGGTAGCAGAATGCTTTACCGCTTCCCGCGAGTGACTCAATCTAACTGACTAAAATACAAAAGAGTTAGAAACGACGAAGTCTAAAAATGATGATCAACAGTAATTCACACGGAAAAATACAGCCATGTGGAGATTATGCTCTATTAAGCTTTATCTACATTTTAATAAGGGTTGTAACAGTACGTTTCAATGGTTAGGTTCAGCCAGTACACAACCTTTTTTGCCGAACCTTTTTCAGTAGTTTACGTACTTTTAACTTAATAATATAATAATAATAAAGTACTTTGGACACCATTTACACACATTGATCTAGCCCCAAACTAGGATTCCCGGTATCTTGGGTACTAGACAACGATACACCAACTTATATAGATAAATATTGTCTGTGACTTATACATCTTCCTCATTAACCTATACTATTTGTCTATGCCTATACTATGTGAGATCATGGAAACTCTTTATATTCCGTATACTTTACTCTATGACCAAAAAACAGGCTGCTTGAGAGTCATCTATTGGATTTTAAAGAATACCTTCTAGGAAAGAACCTCATTGGAATGTCGTATATTACAGATAATGCACCACGGCAGCGCCTGTGTGGTCTGTGAACCAGAATGGAGCGGTGTGGCCGCTCATTTGCGGCTGGAACGGGCGTGTGCGCTGCTGGTGTGGTGTCGTCCAGCTCACTCATATACCACACAGCATGGTGAGTGAGGAGTAAATATATAGATCTATTGATTGCCCCCAGAGATGTGTGGCTAGTACTCCGCAGGAAGCACGGACGTAGAGGTGCTGGTTCACAGATCGGAGCGGTAATGCTTTTTAGGGTTCCGTACCCGAAGGGTCCCAAACTGGACCCTATTACTAAGCCTCCGCTGTCCGTCCGTCTATCCGTCTGTCACCAGGCTGTATCTCATGAACCGTGATAGTTATCCTGTTGAAATTTTCACAGATGATGTATTTCTGTTGCCGCTGTAACAACACATACAAAAAAACAGAATAAATCAAATATTTAAGGGAGCTCCCATACAACAAACGTTATTTTTTTTCTCGTATTTGCTCGATATTGATAACGGAACAGGTAGACGCTTGAAATATTCACAGAATATTTAATTATATATTCCCTTTAAAAATAAATAAATAAATACATTAAAATAAAACAAATATTTAAGGGGGCTCCTATATAACAAACGTGTTTTTTTTGCCATTTCAATAGATGGTACGCAACCCTTCGTGCGCGAGCCCGCCTCGCACTTGGCCGTTTTTTTTTTCAATAATTTTTCAATCATCATCTTCTTGAATCATACCAGAATGTAAAACAGGGCAGCTAAACCGCAGAAACCTTCTCAGTTATAAAGCCCATATTTTCAACACCATTCTTTTTCCAGGAGAAACCCCATCAGAAAACGTGCAGCAGCCAGAGATCAGCCTCTCTTACAACCCTGAGGAGGTGATCCCTGCCAAGTATACTGCCAGCCTGGTGCACGAGAACGAGGCTGGATTTGTTGGAGAAGAGGGGTGAGCGCATCAACATCAGTCCTCATCAGGAACTCACTCAGTATCGTCGCTCAAATCGCTCCTGTCACTTGTCAGGTCAATTGACACTTGGTCAATTACTGATCCAACGTCGATTAATGATAGATATGTCACAGTTAGTTGGTTAAATCAGACACTTAACTAACTCTCTAGACCGTTAATTAAATGCCGACGTTTAACCAAGTCACTAAAATTCCGTCAGACAAGTGAGTGAACGCAACGTTTAAAAATTTGTTAGACAACTGCGTTTAACAAGTTGTTAGACAACATTCCTAGGCAACAAGACGTATACACTTTTTTTTTATGTTCAACCTAACACGAAGGATAAAGGGGAGCTTCGCGGCGCTCACCCCCTTTACCATTCACCTAAGCTACCGCAATGTTTTGCCCTGATATAAGCTGCGCAAATCAGCTGTTGTGGTGACGACATCTTGTTTTCCAACACGCCGGCTTTCGGTAAGACAGATTGATAAACGTTTTCGACGATGCTTTATTTAAATCAAAACTTGCTTAAAAGTCGGTATTTACTTAACGGTCTAGACAGTAAGTTAAGTGTCTGATTTAACCAACCAACTGCGACAGATACATACAGGTGTTGTTTTATAAAGTTACGCCTGGCTCAGGGACAATAGTTTACGTACAGCTTGTAACAAAATAGTAGATTGTTGACCAAGGGTGCATGAAAGTGACCCATGGCACCGGAGATATTAGAGCGCCAATAGCTCGAGGGTGAAATGGGTCACTTTCACCTTTGACGGCCTCTGTGGCGCTGAGGCTGTGGCTCACCTACCATGCCAAAGGTCCCGGGTTTTGCTGCCACACCCACGCGACACACTGCAGTTGCAGTCAGCTTCTAACTTGGACCTTTAGCCAGCTTACAAATAATGAAATTTGCGACCCATATTAATTAAAACCCTCTTTTTAGCTACATCGACCTCCAATCCGTCAAGGACATGCGTTTCGGCGGTTCGCTCCTCGACCCGCGCGAGGTGCGCACCCTACTAGCGTGCGGTCGCCGCTGCGGGCTCGACGCGCGGACTGCGGACAGCGCGAACATCATCTCGCTGGTGTACGGGAACACGCTCAGCGACAACCGGACTGTGCACTTTCTGCTGCCGACATATACACATAGGTTTGTTCCTTTGTTTCTTTGTTTCTTTGTTTCTTTGTTTCTTTGTTTCTTTGTTTCTTTGTTTCTTTGTTTCTTTGTTTCTTTGTTTCTTTGTTTCTTTGTTTCTTTGTTTCTTTGTTTCTTTGTTTCTTTGTTTCTTTGTTTCTTTGTTTCTTTGTTTCTTTGTTTCTTTGTTTCTTTGTTTCTTTGTTTCTTTGTTTCTTTGTTTCTTTGTTTCTTTGTTTCTTTGTTTCTTTGTTTCTTTGTTTCTTTGTTTCTTCGTTTCTTCGTTTCTTCGTTTCTTCGTTTCTTCGTTTCTTCGTTTCTTCGTTTCTTCGTTTCTTCGTTTCTTCGTTTCTTCGTTTCTTCGTTTCTTCGTTTCTTCGTTTCTTTGTTGCTTTGTTTCTTTGTTTCTTTGTTTCTTTGTTTCTTTGTTTCTTTGTTTCTTTTTTTCTTTGTTTCTTTGTTTCTTTGTTTCTTTGTTTCTTTGTTTCTTTGTTTCTTTGTTTCTTTGTTTCTTTGTTTCTTTGTTTCTTTGTTTCTTTGTTTCTTTGTTTCTTTGTTTCTTCGTTTCTTCGTTTCTTCGTTTCTTCGTTTCTTCGTTTCTTCGTTTCTTCGTTTCTTCGTTTCTTCGTTTCTTCGTTTCTTCGTTTCTTCGTTTCTTCGTTTCTTCGTTTCTTCGTTTCTTCGTTTCTTCGTTTCTTTGTTTCTTTGTTTCTTTGTTTCTTTGTTTCTTTGTTTCTTTGTTTCTTTGTTTCTTTGTTTCTTTGTTTCTTTGTTTCTTTGTTTCTTTGTTTCTTTGTTTCTTTGTTTCTTTGTTTCTTTGTTTTGATTCTTTGTTTCTCTAATGTATTTCTGTTTCCTCTTTTCCCTGTCACGCCAAATGGAGCATTCAACAAGCACCAACTGACCAAACATTGTCTCTGCCAGCGCGTGTGGCGCCACACTTACCTCATGTCTCGTTCGCAGGGTATGGGCGGTGGGCTTGCACTCCGTCATCAAGTCGCTGATGAGCCAGGCTAAGCTGGCAGACCGCAGTCTGGCCTGGCTCAAAAATAAGTACACGGCACTCTACTATGAGGATGGCTGCTGTTGTGAGCCGCTCGTCTCTGATGCTATACGGGTAAGTAGTTCTCTCTGTCTCCTCCAGTTCCACTCTATCCATAGACACAAACTCTTCACTCCGTCTCTTCCTGGGTCAACCACACTTTCTCTTTGCGTTTTCTAGGAGCTAGTCTGTTGCTCGCAACGAGCAACGCGGCCGGCCCTGTCCTTATTCAATTGGGCATTCTTCTGAGCTACACCGTATTTTAACCGGGAATTTAACGGAAGTTAAAACATGCGTATTTACATACAGGCACATGCCTCTAACCCCACACTAGGATACAAACATAGATGCAAGGCACGGGGTGATTTGGTTCTCTCCTCCCCAGTCTAGTTTTTGATTCTAGGTCCGTGGTCTAGTGAGTCACGCAGGAGGTGTAGGTTTGAATCCTGGAATTTATCTTAAGGTACATTATATGAACGTTCTAAAGGTGATGGAAAACATCGTGAGGTCTCTTCATTACTCCATAGCTGCGGCGATGGGCTAGCCCCCTGTCACGCTAAATGGTGTATTGAATAACTGAATAAAAGTGAGCACAATTCTGCCTCTGTCCCCCCCTATGGGATGTTATGTGATGTTGCTGTTGTACTCTCGATTGTCAGGCAGAACGCTAGGCCTCAGAGGTCGTCAATGCAAGCTCAACCATCTCTTAACGTAATACCGCAGGTTTTCGGAGGACGAGAGTCAGCGTGTGGCAGCAACTCATCGCATTCGACGCCGGTAAAAGGTGCCTTCGGAGAGTCGCATTTAGACTCCGCTAGAAACACTGGCATTAAGTTTAAGGTGAGTGTTTCCGTTTCTATCAATTATCAGAATGTGAAGGCTTTTCGAAATATTTTATATCGAGAATACACTTGTACAGCACTACCATAATCAGTAGCTTTGCAGTGTGTTCGATCCAACTGACTGGCATAACTCCAAACCACGATTCCCTCCGGGATTACCAATTGATGTTATTACCATTTGCTAAACACCCAGATGCAAGCAAAGCCTGTGAAGCGACGAGGGCGGCTATATACAAAATAGGTGGCTGCGTCCGCTGTGGATATTAGGTCCGTAAAAGGGAGATCTCCGTCCCACGTTGCTACGCCTGGGGACCACTGCTCCAACAGCTTATGCTCGGCCGTTCTATATATAGTTAGTAACCGAAGAAACTTCTCTTGCGCGATGCAGGATTGATCGTCAATTGTTTCTGCGATCCGTGAGGACATCTGTTGACAACTTCTGTCAATTGCTGCGTTTATTTGCTTGACATCCATCTTGTGTGTTAGTTTGTGAATCGCCTGATAGGTGACGCCACACCTGCATGTTTATAAGTGTGTGACGTCGCTGTTCCTGGTGCCCACGACACAGATCCTAGCATGGCGTCACCATAAGGTGACATTTTCCCGTTATAGGTTTTGAATTTTACTGCCATGACATGAGGTTCAAATTGAATTCAAAATCGGGATCCTCATAATCAGGTCCAGGTCTTATATACTAAATGAGGGTTCATGCTGTACTAGCAAATTCTGTTTCTTATTGTACAATTCTCATTAATGGGTGACAGAGAGGCACAGATGAACCCTCACGAAAAGCCAGTAAATCAATACTCCTTCACAGAAGAATAAGTTAGCCAGTAATTCTAAACTCCTTGCCATTTGACCTCTGAGGCGTTGCGGGCTCTGCGCCCAAGCGAGAGGTCCCTGGTTCAAATCCCGGCAGGGGAGGAAAAAAATATCCCACGGTCTGGGATGTGTAAGTGACATTGCAGACAAAGGTATTCTCATATGAATTGAAGCAGACTAACGCCAATACGGTATTTGACATGGTTTTCCAATAAATCTAGAAACGTGTCTCGAGGTGAACCTATTTCAACAAAAACGTTTGACAATATCAGAATTGTATATTTCCAGCAGTTGTATTTTATAAACTCAATTTTGTGTTTAAAAAGACCGCATTTGACTATGACGTCAGATGAGTGTTTCATAGAACTTGTGAACAAAATTACCGTTATGACAGTTCCTAAAAAGTATCTATTTTGATTAGCAGTCAAATAGCGTATTGTTACGACATATTAACCAAAGTTTAAGATTCAAATTTTAAATCCACGCGTCAACTCTTCTGGCATTGGCGACAGATGGAACATCCCTGTGTTCCATATTAGTGATAGGAAAGTACCTCATTATTTTTTATATTAATTTATAACACTATTAAGAAATTAATAAGCACAATAAAATAAAAAATGCCAAAAATCCACACAAAACTTCGTCACAATTATAGTAGTTTATGTGACTGATACATAATGCCTAATTATTTACAGTTACATACACTAGTTTATCTACACACATATCATAGAACCTCTTTACTGTGTCTAAAAACCACACGACAAGACCAGCATAATGTAAAACTATTTGGTAAAAACTCATTTCTTATCTGAAAATTTGTACACTATAACCATAATGTACAAAAATTTGTCAAATTATGACATTCAAATTTCGAACGCCGACGCCCGCCTGTGTGCCGCCCCGAGTTTGTCTGTGAATATGGTACTACAGAACAAGCTAAACAAGTGCAGAGCAATGATCAATGCCACAATGCCGGTCGAACATGCGGTTCCTGAACACATCAAAGAGAGCTTACGATATGTGTGTAGATAAACTAGTGTATGTAACTGTACATAATTATTCATTATTCATGTCGCGCAGCGAGCTATGGAAAGGGCTATGCTTGGTATTTCTCTACGAGATCGAGTCAGAAATGAGGAGATCCGTAGAAGAACCAAAGTTGCTGACATAGCCCGTAGGATAAGCAAGCTAAAGTGGCAAGGGGCAGGCCACATAGCGCGAAGATCGGATGGCCGATGGGACAAAAAGGTCCTTGAATGGAGACCACGTACTGGCAAGCGCAGTGTGGGTCGGCCACCTACGAGATGGACCGACGACCTGGTGAGGATCGCTGGATCTCGTTGGATGCAGGTGGCTACGGACCGGTCACGCTGGAGTGCGATTGGAGAGGCCTATGTTCAGCAGTGGACATTAACAGGCTGAAATGATGATATGTTCAGGAACCGCATGTTCGACCGGCATGGTGGCATTGATAATTGCTATGCACTTGTTTAGCTTGTTCAGTAGTACCAACTTCACAGACAAACTAGGGGCGGCACGGAAATTTAATGTCATAATATGTCGAAATAATTTATGTCATTATGCTGGTCGCATCGTGCGGTTTTTGGCCGCAGTAAAGAGTGTTTATGATACGAGTGTAGATAAAATAATAAATCATACAAATTACTATACAAAATTAGTGACACAAACAAACCGCTCCGAGAATTGCCCGACCCAAAGGTACCCATTACACTTTTGTTGAATTTAGTAGGCAGCCTACCTGAACATCTAGTGCGGAGCCAAAAGCAATGTATGTGCATGAGTACATAATGGTTCGTGTTTATTCCCCAGAAGAACAAGTCTACGTCGGAACTGAAGACGAGCTCACCCAAAAGCTACGGGTCAGCACACGCGTCTGGAGCCAGGAGCGAGGACGAGGTGGTGCACGGACCGCCAAGACACAGGTGTTTATTTAGGCAACAACTTAGAATAAAACTCACTTTGATTAAAACGAATTAACAAATAATTATTGCGTCAAAAAATTGTTAACCTCCAAATCCAAAACGCTTAAAACACAGACCGACTGATTGACACAGAACGCAGAACATAAAATTGTGAACACTAGAAGCTTGGAAAGAAGTACAATAAGGAAAACATATAATAATAATATAGGAGAAGACCTGGTCGCCCACCTACATCCTGGCTCCAAAATCTGAGAGAGTGGTTCGGGATGAACACAACATCCCTTTTCCGAGCGACAGTATCCCGTGAGAAGATCGCCGCAATGCTAGCCAACCTCCGATAGGAGATGGCACCCGAAGCAGAAGAAGAAGAACAATTAAATGACCACCAAATATTGTTTCCTATCCAAAATGGATAAATGGTAGCATTTACCCAAGATAGGTAAGGTATTGATCACCAAAAGTTGTAGAAAGGATCAGGGCAAAATACTGCTGTAGCTTAGGTGAAGGGTAAAGGGGGTGACCGAAGCGAAGCCCCCTTTATCCTTCGTGATAGGTTGAACATGTAAGAACAACAAAAAATACTTAAAACATTAACTTAAGTACACAAAACATAAAAAGATGTTTGGTGATCATGTATCATTACACAATTTGGTGGTCGTTAACTAATTCTGGCGGTTGTTTCGAATTTATGGGTAGTAAAATAGGTGCGTTTTTGGTTATCGTTTAAACATAAGCCATAATATAAATATTTTTATCCATGAAATCTTACAGAACGAAAATGAATTACAAGAACTTATATTTACACATTAGAGCTACACTATTTCCATAAAACAGTCCAAAGGCCAAGCTAAGCATTTAAAATGCCCATGTTATGATCACTGGCTGCTCGCATTTACACCATTAGAGTTTAGAAACTTAAATGATTAAAAATAATTTATATCATAGTATGTAGCCATATTTTATTTTGAGGTAAGTTCGGTGAAAATGCGTGAATATCACCCATACCGCCAATTTTCTGTCTTAAAAGTGACATTGTTATCATGTAACATGTATGAGTCCAATGTATGCGTCAATGAGATAGCTAGTTTATCCTAAATGCATTATAAAGACGTTCTAACAGTGATGAAGCAACTTAATTTTTGACATAGCCAAAAATTGTATGCCGGGCGCTCAGCGGATTTGTATGCAGAACTGAAAAACAAAATTGCTCTGATCAAATCGGTTTCATAGTGAAAGTTATTCAGGATTACGCCACTAGCAATACTTTACAATATAGACTACACCATCCTGTTGCACCCCGTATAATCAATCCTCAATTGTCCACAAATTAAAATTTCTTCTAATAATAAGCAGGAATACATTATTACAAAACCATTAACAGCGAGTTCTGTGTTGAGTTAGATTAACTCCATACCGTCACATTATTTAAATAATCTTGATCATTGTAATATCCCCTTATTGACTGTCGCTTTTACATGGTTTTTAAATTGCTTAAATGGCACTTTCAAGATCTCCAGAGGTATCTTGTTGTAGTAGAGAATGCATTGACCCTTGAAAGAATTGCTAACCTTCGCGAGTCTAAACCGGGGCGCAACTAGTCTGTGATTATTTCTTTTGCTAAATTTGGAAAATGTTGTAAGGTTCTTGCGTACACACATTATATTTTTGAAAATAAATTAACTAGCTACAGTGAGTATGTCAATTTGTTCAAAAAGGTCTCATAGTGAGTCGTTGCGTTTAAAATGATAACTTTCTCTAATAGCTCTTTTCTGTAATATAAATTATTTGAATATCCGCTGCTGCAGCTCATACACATCAACGATGAGCCACCACCACACGGCGCCGGCGCCGGCGCCCCGTCACAGCAGTCTCACCGCCGCCGCCACCTGCATCATGGGAGGCGCACCCAACAGGAGTAGGTGAGATGAACCCTCAGAGATATGGGCAGCATACCCCGACCAGCCCCTTCCTTATGTAACTCTTCTTCTCCTTCTTTTAATTTGGCGAGATAACCTCTTTTGAGGTTTATGTTGCCAGTATGAAGTATATTTGAAAGATCATAGTTCATTCATTAAATATTATACTTAGATAAATAAAAAACCATGATTTGGGTTTCAAACATCCGTTCTCGTCAAACAAATATTTGCCCCCACCGGGAGTCGAACCCGGGACCCTTGGCTTCGTAGGCAGGGTTACTGCGGACTCGGCCATTCGGGTCGTCAATGTCACATTCATTCACAACGTCATTCATGTCGCACATGGTTTAACCTCAAAACAAATGTCAAATCCTATTAATTTTTGGCTTATAACCAGTGTTGGACAGGCTTTTACTTTTTTGTGTTGGGTATAATTTGTTGCTCCTTAGCACTACCCGGGTGTACGTGAAGTACTGTAGGAACCAAGTATTTCCTTCTGACGTGAGCAACTGCCTCCCATCGACTGTTTGCCAGAGGCAATTATGAGGATAGCGACATCTTCGGGAGTAAAGTAAAAGGCTTGAGATGCGCGCATATACTAGACTGGTTTATTATAGTTAATACTAAGCTTATATACAACTTACTACAAAACTACGTGATGAATATAAATATACGTTATCTGTGACGGTCGTCAACTTATCTTAACATTACGTGGAAATATGACTAACATAGTCCACCGGCACAGACTGAAACTGAAATCGTCAGAAAACTGTGGAAATATGACAGATTTCCCATTCATTAAATTCAATCGGACACCTATCTGCGTTGTGTTTGACGTGGATACGAGTTACTGATTAAGGGGCATGACCTGAGCTAACCTAACCTATGCTAAACTCACATAAGCTATTCTAAGCTAACCTAAACTAGTCCCCGACTAACCCATCTTTCCCCTGGCACAAGCGAGGCGCGAGATGCAGGAGCGGTACGACTCGGGACCGTAGCGATACGACCGCTGGGGTGACAAAATTGTTCCTCGAGTCGCAGATGCTCAAGAAATAATAAAATAATAAATCGTTGATCACCACCTAACTCAACTGTACACGTGTAAGATTATTGTAGTATCATCATTTTATGTCCGCTAATTGTAATAATTAAAAGATACGACATTCTGTAGCATGACAATAAGAAAAGAATAAGGGAAGTAAAAATAAAAAACCGGTCAAGTGCGAGTCTAAATCGCGCACGAAGGGTTCCGTACCACCGTTCAATGGAAGCGATGGCGTGGAGTGAATAGTTTGGATTTTACACAGCAAAATATTGTTTACAAAGTTATTGGTGCGGTTACTTTCACACTGCATCCATAAGGTTGTATGTGGTATTGAAAGAATTGTTGTATGGGAGCCCCCTTAAATATTTCTTTTATCCTGTTTTTTAGTATTTGTTGTTATAGCGGCAACAGAAATACATAATCTGTGAAAATTTCAACTCTCTAGCTAGCTAGGTTCTTGAGATACAGCCTGGTGACAGACGGACGGACGGACGGACGGACGGACAGCGAAGTCTTAGTAATAGGGTCCCGTTTGGAACCCTTCGGGTACGGAACCCTAAAAATAAGAAAATGAAAACGATATGAAAAAACCGGTCAAGTGCGAGTAGAACTCGCTCACGAAGGGTACGGTACCACTGTGCAATGTCAGGGATGATTTGGGGTGAATAGTTTGGATTTTAGGTAGCCAAATGTTGTTTACAAAGTTATTGGTGCAGCTACTTTCACACTCCATGTAACCAGGTGCATTCATAAGTTTGTATGTGGGTTACAGATAAATAAATGATTTCATTCTGTTTTTTTAGTATTTGTTGTTATAGCGGCAACAGAAATACGTCATCGGTGAAAATTTCAATAGTCTAACCATCACGGTTCATGAGATACAGCCTGGTGACAGACGGACGGACAGCGGAGTCTTAGTCCAGATTTACCCTTTGGGTGCGGAACCCTAAAAATATAAAATTTGAAAATAATGCGAAAAAAAATATATAAGAAATAATGCACAAAATAACTCCTGCAAATAACAAACATCATCTGAATAAATATGCATAAACATAATAGGCCTAACCACAAAAAATAAACTACTGTTCAACACTTGTTTAAAAACAAAAGTGTATGGGATTTGAAGTTTGTTTTGAGGTTAAATGCTGTTTAATATTTTTTGCGGTAACATGGAATATGTATGTCCAACGCTACATAGTAAAGATTTTTGATAGAGAAAGACGCTGACTTATGTGAGCGGTGTCTATGTTCAGGAAACAAAAAAAACACCTAAACCAGCCCAACAGAAGTAGAACAGATGAGACGAAACCATAAAGATATGGCGAAATGGCGCACTACGCCGAACCCACACTCTCAGCAGGAACACCCCGCAGGAACATGCTGCCTGCGAAGCCAAGGGTCCCGGGTTCGAAACCCGGTGGGGGCAAATATTTGTTTGATGACAACGGATGTTTGTACCCTAGACATGGTTGTTTATCTATCTAAGCATAATATAAGTATGTGTATCGTTGTCTAGTACCCAAGATACAGGGAATCCTAGTTTGGGGCTAGATCAATGTGTGTAAATAGTGTCCAAGGTACTATTATTATTATTACATACTTGATTACAGTAACATTAGGTGGAGTTCTCCTTTTATGTAAAATGTACCTGTGCCGAGGGGACCTGCTCTTTCTGAGGGGTGATGAAACTAATAAACAACATATTTTGTTTCAGTTTAAAAAGGCTAGAAACAAGTGAACGGTTTTGGGAGAACCTAAAACATCTGCGGACGGGTTCCGTCGGATACGACACACAGTTAGATTTTATGGATTTCGTTGCCTTATTCAGAAGTTTTAGGTAAGTTGTAAGCTCTTGTGCCTGGGTGATTTATACAGGGAAATATTAAACTGCACCTCAAAATACTGATTTGCACAGCAAATATCAGGGCAAAATGCTGCGGTATCTTAGGGGAAGGGTAAAGGGGGTGAGCGAAGCGAAGCGAAGCCCGCTTTACCCTTCGTATTAGGTTGAACATGCAAGAACAACAAAAATACTTAAACATAAATTTGAGTACAATTAAAATATTTAAAATATAAAAAGTGTTTTTGCTGATCCTTTTTTGCTGTGCAAATCAGTATTTTTGATGTGCGATTAAATACTAGCCATTTGTATATATTTTAGGTGTTCCCCGGTGAGATTTAATTCAGTAAAGGCGGGGAGGGGGTTGTCTAGTTTCGGAGATTAACACTGTTTTGTGAAATGACGAGAAAAGGATATTTTTATTGTATTCGCTCATCCTCGAGACTAAATTGGGTTACTTTTTTTTCATACATTGTGGTCATAATAGTACAATATATCAATATTTAAATTTTGTATTTGAATTTCTATTTGTTTCATATGTTTTTAGGATTTTGGTCAAAACTTTAAAAAAATATATATCTCCCGAACTACTCAGGAGGTCTTCTCTATATCAATAGCTTATCATCAGGTGCAGATTACCGGAGTATGTGTCGTAGTTGGTTTGTTAAATCAGACACTTAACTAACTCTCTAGACCGTTAATTAAATGCCGACGTTTAAGTAAGTCAAGTTAATTTTGATTTAAATAAAACGACGACGTTTAACAATCTCTCTTACCGATAGCCAGCATGTTGGAAAACAAGATGGCGTCACCACCACAGGTGATTTGCACGGCTTATTTAGGGCAAAACACTGCGGTAGCTTAGGTGAAGGGTAAAGGGGGTGAGCGAAGCGAAGCCCCCTTTATCCTTCGTGTTAGGTTGAACATGTAACAACAACAAAAATACTTAAAACATAAACATAAGTCCCTACACATAAAAACATATTTATATTGTAGATGTCTTGTTGCCTGAGAACGTTTAGACAACTCGTTAAACGTCTGACGGAATTTTAGTGACTTGGATAAACTTCGGTATTTAATAAACGCTCTAGAGAGTTCGTTAAGGGTCTGATTTAACCAACCAACTGCGACGTATGCATAAACTCACCATAAGCGACCTTCACCTGTGGAACTTCACATGTTATAACATTCGCAACCTGCATGTTACACAGGGAACATTATTCGTAATGGTAACTAAAGCCATTCCCTATTTGCTCAGCTAATGAAAGTCAATCTGTATAAACAATGTTATAAAAAACCGGTCAAGTGCGAGTCTAAATCGCGCACGAAGGGTTCCGTACCACCGTTCACTGGAAGCGATGGTGTGGAGTGAATAGTTTGGATTTTACACAGCAAAATATTGTTTACAAAGTTATTGGTGCGGTTACTTTCACACTCCATGTACGTAACCAGGTGCATCCATAAGTTTGTATGTGGTATTGAAAGAATTGTTGTATGGGAGCCCCCTTAAATATTTCTTTTATCCTGTTTTTTAGTATTTGTTGTTATAGCGGCAACATAAATACATCATCTGTGAAAATTTCAACTGTCTAACTATCACGGTTCGTGAGATACAGCCTGGTGACAGACGGACGGACGGACAGCGGAGTCTTAGTAATAGGGTCCCGTTTGGAACCCTTTGGGTACGGAACCCTAAAAAGGAAAGTTCAAATGGTGATGGAAAACATCGTGAGGAAACCTTCTCATATTCATAGCTGCAGCGATGGGATAGCCCCCTGTCAGGCAAATTAAAGTATTCAATATTCAAGCTAGTATATAATATATTCAAGCTAGCCAAACGTGGGCGAACTGTGCCACTCTCACCTTATACATGGTGACATTTAATTATGAGATCATATTTTGGTTACTAATTTTCCCAAGAAATGGTCACGAATTATTTTTTTTAGGTCTCCTATACTAACTATTACCAGCTAATCGGGACAATGTACTGAGGGAGGATTATTAAGTATTTTTTGTTGTTCTTACATGATCACCCTAACACGAAGGGTAAAGGGGGCTTCGCTTCGCTCATCCCATTTACCCTTCACCTAAGCTACCGCAGCATTTTGCCCTGATATTTGCTGTGCAAATCAGTATTTTTGATGTGCAGTTTAATATCTCCCTTTTTTTCATTTGTGACCTCATGTTTCTTGGGTAAAGTTGTTCTCAATGATGGGTACCATCATTCTCCAAAATAGTGCCGTGCCGGCTTATAAAATAGTGCCGTGCCGGCTTATAAAATAGTGCCGTGCCGGCTTATAAAATAGTGCCGTGCCGGCTTATAAAATAGTGCCGTGCCGGCTTATAAAATAGTGCCGTGCCGGCTTACAAAATAGTGCCGTGCCGGCTTATAAAATAGTGCCGTGCCGGCTTATAAAATAGTGCCGTGCCGGCTTATAAAATAGTGCCGTGCCGGCTTATAAAATAGTGCCGTGCCGGCTTATAAAATAGTGCCGTGCCGGCTTATAAAATAGTGCCGTGCCGGCTTATAAATGTCAATCTTTGTACGACTATAAATGTATCGGCACCAGTGTCCAGCTGACCCGGCGTCTGCTTGCTTGCAGTCTAGTAATGCGCTCGGAGCTACGAGACGTGTTCGAGCAGCTCGCCGTGCCTCGCACCAGGTCGCCTCTGTTGGGAGCTGAGAAGAGTCGGAGCTCGCCGGAGCTGTTTCGCAGTAAAGCTGTTTTTAGAACGGGTATGTATCTGTAATATGATGGTAATGACTCTGGTGTTGGTGGTAGAATGGAGTTAAAAGCAGGTAGTTATGTTGATATGTTTATTGTCTCTTTGTTTGTACCTATGTCTATCATATTGCTTACTATGCTACTTGCGAATGTAGCAGTCAGCAGTGACAGTTTGAAGTATAATTAGTTATTTCTACACTTCATCTCCCCTTTTAAGTGCTTTAATTACCGGGGTTTTATTTGACATAAATGTGGAACTAACTAGTTACAATTTTTTAAAATTAAAAACAAAGTAAATAAAACGTAATTATACAACCTAATTATTCCATTTCTTTCTTAAAAAAAAAACATTTTAATATATCTTAAATATTACATTTCTTCTTAATTGTTAATAAAATCTGCTATATAAACAATTTAGTATTATTTATATGTATTACATATTCTATTCCATCTCTATCAATTTTAACATTTGGGGTTAATTCTTCAATAACTTTATATGGTCCGAAATAAATATTATCCAACATATTTCCAACTTGATTTTTCAATAAAACTAAATCTCCACTCTTATACTTTACTGGATTAGTATGTTTATAAAATTGGGGTTTCTTAATTGTTTACTATTTATCAAATTTCTTCTAGTACCTTCTTGTGCTCTTTGAAGTCTATATTTCAGCTCTAAAGTTACATTCGGGATTATACAATGGATCTACAATTTTCTGGCAAGTAGCGTATTTTAGCGTATTTAGCGTATTTTGTCTCAGTGTAAACTGCCTGTGTTTTATGAATAACTACAATATGGAATCCAATCGCTCCAATCAGATTTATTATTTTCGCATTTTATCCTAAAATAAGCTTCTAAACTTTTATGTGTATTTTCTAAAGCTCCTAACGTCTCGTGGCAGAGTTCAATTTCTTGATTTTGAGTAAATCACATATTTCCGAAAACACTGCAGTAAAAATTCCTTTCCTTGATCTGTTCAAATTTCATTTACTAAAGACAGCTAAGAATAAAGTTATTTACGAATGATTTGGCTACCGAAACTGTATCTTTCGTTTATAAAGGGCATGCCTCTATATATTTACTTAAATCATACGGCAAAGTTAAAATATACCTCTTATTATTATCTACATCTAATGGTTCCATTATATCTAAACTTACTTTCTCGAAAGCTTTTGGAACTGTAGACGTAAAAACCATTGGTCCCTTAGTATTCCTATTTGTTTGATTCTGAATTTGGCATCTCTTACATTTATTTATAAACTTCGTAACATCATTGCTGATTCCTGACCGTACTGATAGTACTGTCTAATATAATTTAACATTATATTTATGGCCGCTTGTGGGTAAAAGATGGAAATAATTCATGACCACTTTTTTTGTACATTGTTATTCTCGTGACGTCATTGATTACTTATTGGGAATATTCATCATCATCATCATCATTATTTTTCATAATTACGAGCTGGTTTAAATGTAATTGCCTACAAAATCATCATAATTCTCTCGCTATCACACATATGGTAGATGGCGATCGAGACTTTACGTATAATGCCGTTGTTTCAGGCATTCAAAAAAGCAATTTCGTCGGATAATGTTTAATTTAAGATTGATTAATTATCTGATTGGGACGTGATCAGCACCGGATGCGAACCTGTGTCTCATGTGTCGAGAAACAAGCGTGCAACCCAGTAGGCCACAGAGTGCTCCTTAAGGTTCAATGTATAATCTGAATACCGTAACTGTAACTAACTAAGGTGGCCCGCTAGGAGAACAACTGTGTTCTTTCTGCGCTGGACCTGTTGTTAGATATCGTCATGTTACTCTTTTATTAAGGTTGACTTTTCTAACGTATGGTAATATCAAAAGAAGTTTTAAAAGAAAACGGAATTTGAATGTTTACTACCGCCAGATATATTTCAATGAGTCAATATTTTTTTTTTCAATAAAACAAAAAGTTGTTCCTTTATCTATATGGATGATCATTTTATAATATAATTTAATAATGTAAAATGGTCTTGGCTCTTGGATGATATTATGTTTGTGACATCGCTATTTGTGTTTCCCGCGACAGAGGTTATTCCAGTGTGTGATCAAATACAATATATGTGTATCTGTATATAAATGTATTTTTATTTGCAGGCCTACTTACCAGAAATGGATCTTTAGACCTAGAACCGCCGTGTGACAAGGCGGCGAGGAAAAAAGCCTTCGACTTGTTAGCTGCTGCGGCTTTACCTGGTATGTGGGACATGTGACATTTTTTTTAATTCTAAGGCGATAAACAAAACCAACGAAAGATTTCTTTCAAATTCGAATGACAGTCTCTTCAAATGATAGCTCGTGTGAAATAGTCGCGCTCTGATTGGTCAAACAACAATTCAAAGAAAGCGAAAATACTTCAAAATATCCATTTGAAAGGATTTTGTTAGATATTTCTTGATTTTGGAGATAGACAACACGGATTCCATTTTTGTTCACAGGAGCGTGTCCGGACGTGAGCGGGCGGGTGCTCTCGTTGCCCACACTAGGCAAATTCTGTGAGACGAGACAAAACGAACCAAAGACTGACCAACAACTCAAAGACATTATTCAAGTAAGACATTTTGAGAGTTTTGTAAATGCATAAATGTGCACCGGGGTGTACAGTATAGGTAGTTCATACAATCTTAGAAGTGATATGACAGATAACACTAGGGATGTTAGGTACTAAAACAATCGGGAAGAATCGAAACTGTTCATTCAGTTGAACTAATAGAAGAGTTGGCATGTGTGAAGAGTGTATCGATTCATTTGATTAACAGCCACCTCTGCCACCACGTAAGAGAAAATGCGCGACTTTATTTTTTATGCATTCAATACACAAATGTTTAAAGGGTGTATCTGTCACCGTAAGATAGTCAAAACCGTTAGTAAATCAACTATCGACCGATAGTAAACCAGACCGACAGGGTTTAGAATTTACGTTTCTTTTGTTCTTACATGTCAACGTAACACGAAGACTATTCGGGGGCTTCGCTGCGCTCGCCCCCTCTAGTCTTCACCTAAGTTACCGCAGTGTTTGCCCTGGTATTTCGTTTGCAATTCAAGTTTAAGCCAATTTACTATTTAATGGTTTTAACCGTTAGTTCATCAACTAACGCGTCATATATTAAGCAGTATGCTACAGTTTACTATCTGTCGATGGTTGACCAACTAACGAGAAAAAAACGTTAGTTTATCAACTAACGGTTTTGAAAATCTTACGGTGACATATCGATTCATTTCATTAACAGCCACCTCTGCCGCCACGTAAGAGAAAATGCGTGACTTTATTTTTTATGCATTCAATACACAAATGTTTAAAGGGTGTATCGATTCATTTCATTAATCGACTTTTTTAAGCAATATCCCTTCACTAACAGGCTAAGACTGACACCCGGCAAGCACCATGTTATCTTTTTTATACTGTAGTGGTAACAGGCCGGTTCCAACCTCAGTGCTGGCCCTTTACCTACCCATGAGATATGTAATTTTATGCGTTTATGTTCTAGCGGTGATTGAAAACACCATGCGAAATTTATTTACAACTTCAATTCAGATATTGCCAAACTGCTAAGCAGTGTTTGGGCAGGTTATTTTTGGCTTAACAGTTATGTTAGATGTTAGATTTTTAAAAAACAAACCCCATATCTTCAGAACTTCAGAGCTGCAGAGACGAGATATCGTGCCGTCACGCAATATGGAGTATTGAATATCTGACGTGGACAGAACGCTGCCTCTGCTCCACCACATGGGGACATTACAGCATGTTCTAACACAAGCTGAATGATCTCTGGTTACAGAGGCACGAGCCAGACCCCATGTTGCGAGTAGAGAACTGCCTCTCCTTCGAGGGTTTTGTCAGATTCCTGACGGACAAGGACAACTACGCATTCGTGCCCGAACAGAAGAGAGCCAACAATTATATTATTGGGTAAGTGCATTTATTTAGGCACAAACATTGCTTCTGGAACCACGCTAGGATACCCGAAGATGTGTCGGAACCAGAAACAGTGACACCATTTGTTGGTGGAATCATGCAATGAGATATCAATTCCTATGCGGCAGATCCGATATAGATGTAAGAGATTGCAACATTAGTTTAGCATCTCCCATGTCGGATGAAGCCAGGGTACTATATAAGATAGCTAAGGTAGGTATAAGTAGCAGTTGTCTTAATTTATAATCATTATATTTGTGTCAGTTTGAGGGATCATGATGAGGGTGACATGGTCGTTCTTAAATGTGCCAAACCCTCGTTAAACAAATAAAGATTTAAAAAAAAGAAAGTGACACACATTATAATAAAAGTATAATCCAAGACCTGGGGGGGAGGTATTTTTCCTTCCTCCTTGGGCAGGACTTGAACCCGGAATCTCTCGCTTGTGAGGCTGCAGAGGTCGTTGAAACCTATCCGGTCTGTTAGGTCAGATTTTTTTTGTGCTGGGCTCATGTTGAACCAATCCAAAAATCACCTTTTCCCAAAATGACTGATTTTCTAAATCTAAATGTACCAATGTCCAGATTCCCTCAAGCATGATTGATATGCATGATACTTCAGCAATAAAATGTATTTACTAATTCTAGGTTAACTTTGGTAACCTTCCCTAGCTTGAAGACATAAATAAATAAAAAAATAATAGACATACAATACATATGTATGTCACCGTAAGGTAGTCAAAGCCGTTAGTTGATAAACTAAGTTTTTTTTCTCGTTAGCTGGTCAACTATCGACAGATAGTAAACTGTAGCGTACTGCTTACTATATGACGCGTTAGTTGATCAACTAACGGTTAAGACCTTTAAATAGTCAACTGGTTTAAACTTGAATTGCAAACGAAATACCAGGGCAAACACTGCGGTAGCTTATGTGAAGACTAGAGGGGGTAATTGCAGCGTAGCCCCCGAATAGTCTTCGTGTTAGGTTGACATCTAAGAACAAAAGAATCGTAAATTCTAAAAACTGTCGGACTGGTTTGCTATCTGTCGATACTTGATCGACTACCGCGTTAGTTTATCAACTAACGGTTTTGACTATCTTCCGGTGACATGTACATACCTATTTATTGTTGTTTTATGTTTCTGTATTATTATGATATCAAACTTCTAGCATGCGGCTACGTGTGTACAGGTACGTAGGTACTCCTTAGTATATACAATGCAGCCCGTAGACTGACTATTGTAATGTTACTTAAAAACGTTCCTATCATAACAGCCATTAAGAAAATCAGTAATTCAGGGAAAGAGATTTTGGGATTGGTTCATTATGACGTCCTGACTTATTGACTGATGTATCAAAGCACAGCCTAGACCGCTGGTCCTGGAGACATCAAACTTTGTAGAGGGGTTACTTATAAAGCGCAGGGTAGCACTAAGAAGGGCTTTGGCGAAATTCATCCCCTAAGGGGGGGACATTGGGGGTTGAAGTTAGTTTGAAACCCAAACTCAAATGTTTTATTGCAAATAGGCAAAAATAATGCACTTTTACAAATATGCAGGAAAATTTAAAATAGTGAAATATGATTAACTAAACTACTAAGTAGCTGATTATGGTTCAAGTTAGAAAAAGGAAATTTTCCTTCCGAGTGGTGATTCATGGCTGAATGTCGCACAGGAAAAGGAAACTTCATTAACCGAGATAGCACCAAGAAACTCTAGAAGGGGATGTTTTTTTTGAATTTTCGTATTTTTATGCCACAATGTACAATATAAAAATAATCGAATCTAATGACAATAAACATCGTATCTAGAAGTGCCAATAAGATGTCTCTACAAAATAAATAAATAAGAACAAACAAAAGCTGTAATGAACAAAACTTATGAGAAACCAGACTGGACCAGTCCCCAGTGCAGCAGCCATCACCCCCATCGCCATATTTGAGGGAGGGGAGCAACCCGCTACAAAGAGCCGCCGCAAGCAAAGACATTTTAGTGAACAGATGAATATATTACTTACATACAGTATACAATCAGAAATACCGGTCAAACTCATCAACCTCTTTTTGGCCTTGCCGCAGTCGGGAAAACCAAACGACAATTTGAGATGAAGAATGTCGATTTGGCTGTCAATTGTGTGCGTTAGATGGCTAATTATGGTGGCCAAGGAATCACAATAATTTAAGGCGATACCAAACAATATGGGTTTTTTCGAATCTATTTACTCCACTAAAGTCATCTACAGATTTTATTTTTGGGTTAAGGTTTATTGAGTATTTGATTAAGATTCTCACTGAAGGACAACGCGATTGGATCAAATTTTCTCACTATCATTTAATTACGAAAATATCTCTAAATTGTTTAATTTTTTCCTATAATTCTGAAATACTAACTAATTTCATTGTGGAATTGCATTCAAAAGGTGGATATTATGTACATGTAAACTCTCCTTGAAAATCTTTTTAACAAAATAGCGTAGTTTTTTATTATTTTTATTTATGTGGGTATGGCGCTACATTATCTTAGTTTGGGTCGAGCGCATTGTTTGCGCTCTCTTTTCTTTCTTATGTAGAAGTAATTAACGCAGTCACTTTCGTTTACTTCCTTTGATATGTATTTTTTGGCATCACCGTAACCTCAAAATCATCCGCAGACGAAGAAGATCAACCATACCTGAAGATGAGGAGTCCTCGAACCGAGACTCCAAAGCAGCAGGAGACATGACCGGCCCGCTGAGTCAGTACTACATTGCGAGCAGCCACAATACTTACCTCACCGGCCATCAGCTGAAGGGGGAGTCATCCGTGGAGCTCTATAGTCAGGTTAGTCAGTCAGGCGGTGGACTAGCAACAGCCAGTACCACATTGCGAGCACTTACCACACTGGACACTATCTCAATGTCGAACTCTAGTCAGATTTGTGAGATGGGTGACTCGGAACTAATTTGTCACCGGTTCGTTTTTATCACTTTTTATTGTTGTTTAAGTAGGTTCAAATTTGAAAAAACATCTATAACCCTTTATAGAGCAATATTTTTTTGGTCAATAACTTTCATTTTTGGATATTTTTCTCTGTTGGGTTAAACAAATACTGGATTTTTTTTAAATTTATGTCAAACCTAAAAAGCTAAAAAACGGGTGGTCAACCATAGGACCAATGACCATCGGGAACCAAAATGTGTGGTCAACCATTTGACCAGTGAGCATTTAATACAAAGTGTTTGTAGTGTTTCTGTTCAATTTAGAGTATATCTGGTACAAACATAGATACGTATGATCACGCCTATTTCCCGGAAGAGGGGTAGGCAGAGGCCTAAGACCTCCACCTGCTACGATCCTGGCATACATCTCTCGCTTCCTCAACATTCATAAGTCTCTCCATGCAAGCTCGCCGGTTACGGGTACTTCGTATTGGCCCCTTCACTAATAAATCGCCGATTTGGTCTTTATATGTAGGACCTTCTTGGGCGTGCCCGTCCGAGGGCTCCTTTCACACCCGCTGTATAAATCTGTTTCGTCAATCTCCTTTCATTCATCCTTTCAACGTGACCAAACCATCTAAGCTGGCCTTCTCTATCCTTGTCACTATATCTTCTTTCAATCCAGATATATCTGGTAGTTTAGGTAATTATTAAATAAAACAAGGCAAATAAATATTTTTTCATTTATTTTCGAGATTGTCGAGGTCCTCGACATTCTTTTTGAAGACATCTGAAAATTTAAGGTGAAAAATGACCAAAAAAAATTACAAAATTCTATATTTTGAATATAGTGACGTATATTATCTTAGCAGAATCTTGCAATGAATGTTTGTTGATGTGAAATCATAATACAATTATATGCCTGCCTCCTCATAAAATTTCAGTGGAATATCTTGATTAATAGAGACAAAATACGACAACTTACAAAAATATCGCAAAACTGAAATGAGGTATGAATATGTGGAGTACTGGTATTAAAAGCGAAGCCCCCTTTATCCATCGTGTTAGGTTGAACATGTAAGAACAACAAAAAATACTTAAAACGTAAACTTAAGTTCACATAAAAAAATATATATATTGACTATATCTTGTTGCCTAGGAACGTTTAGACAACTCTTTAAACGTTTCGTTCACTCACTTGTCTGACGGAATTTTAGTGACTTGGTTAAACGTCGGTATTTAATTAACCGTCTAGCTAGAGAGTTAGTTAAGTGTCTGATTTAACCAACTAACTGCGGCATATATACGTTTCCAGGTACCAAGGGTAAATTACAATTGTTACTCCCAACAACGCCATCTCTGGATGACGAAGGGTTACTACTCCCAACAACGCCATCTCTGGATGACGAAGGGTTACTACTCCCAACAACGCCATCTCTGGATGACGAAGGGTTACTGATTTCAATCTGTATGGAATGAGCACCCTGTGTGATGTTCTTTCAGCTAAATTAATAATTTTTGTTTTTCAATTCCCAACCCCTTGGGGGATAAACTTCGCCAAATCCCTTCTTAGTGCTAGCCTGCGCTGCGCAGTTCATGGCTCAAGGACCAGCGGTTCAGGCTGTGGGTTGCGAGTCAAATAGCGTTTTATTAAGAAGCTATATGCAGGTCTGGCAAGGCTACTTCTAGTGTTTCATCTGGTAGAGAAGTCCCTACTGGATGTTCCAGAACAACGTCTAGATGCAACAGTTTTCGGGCCATATACTTACAGGGCTTTGAATATCATTGAGTTGATTTTGCACTTACACCAATGATAGGACATCTTAAGGTTGGATCACTAGTTTAATATGTAAAACCATTATTCTAAGACATGCAATGTGATTTTACTGTTATGTTCTGCAAATAAATAAAATAAAATAAAAATAAATGAACAAATAATAATAATAATAATAATAATAATACCTTGGACACTATTTACACACATTGATCTAGCCCCAAACTAGGATTCCCTGTATCTTGGGTACTAGACAACGATACACATACTTATATAGATAAATATTATACTTAGATAGATAAACAACCATGACTAGGGTACAAACATCCGTTCTCGTCAAACAAATATTTGCCCCCACCGGGACTCGGAACCCGGGACCCTTGGCTTCGTAGGCAGGGTCACTGCACACTCGGCCATTCGGGTCGTCAAATGTATCGTGCCCTTTAATGTCCCCACCGAGGGGCACAGGCCTCTACCGGGATACGAGTAAGATTAAGCCATACTCCACCACGCCGGCTCAGTACGGGCCGATGGAGGGTGTTCACGACAACTACCACGTAGCGATAGTAGCCGGGATCTGTAGAGTAACGTGTCATCCGAAACACTGAACGTCCGATAATGTACGTAAGATAAATTAATTATCTCATTGATACACGGTCAGGATTCGAACCCGCATCGCCTGTGTGAGAACGCCTCGGAAATCTAACACCAATGAATATTAGAATATTGAACGTAACCAATACTTTTATTAGGTGCTTACCTATGAAATTAGCGTTTTGTATGGAGAAATTGAAAAAATTAAATTCTCGATACAAACATTTTTGGATTTTTTTTAGGAAGGACAAATCCTAATTTTATAAAAATTTGTGTGTATGAATGAGACAATATTTAGCTAACAGCAAATTTAATTTATTTTTGAAAAGTTTCAGCTGTAAAAAATGTGACGAATCTTATCATGAAAATGGATGACATTTAGTACGAACTGATTTTGAAGATTCAATTTGATTTAGCAAACTAATAATCAAAAAAATATATAATATGCATAAGTAAATATATAATATGCATAAGTAAATATATAATATGCATAAGTAAATATATAATATGCATAAGTAAATATATAATATGCATAAGTAAATATATAATATGCATAAGTAAATATATAATATGCATAAGTAAATATATAATATGCATAAGTAAATATATAATATGCATAAGTAAATATATAATATGCATAAGTAAATATATAATATGCATAAGTAAATATATAATATGCATAAGTAAATATATAATATGCATAAGTAAATATATAATATGCATAAGTAAATATATAATATGCATAAGTAAAACATTGAAATAAACTTTTAAACAATAAAAATAACAACGGAAATAGCTTTAGAATTACACGAATTATAAATTCCTGAATCTGTTATAAAATTTCGCCAATTAAGGTAAATAAAGTTTATTCCCAGCTTTACACTTTCTCAATAAAATTAAATAATACTTCGATTGATTACACCAAAGAGTTGGAACGGAAAAAGTTCCTCTTTCTATATTAAAGCACAATAAAAGCTACATGTATGCCAAGTTTCAAGCTTTCCTTCCGGATGGGAGCGATCTTGACATATTTCTTGAGCGAACAGGTACTAACATGACTTGAAGAATGAATTCAGTGAATACTTTATTTTGCGTGGGGGATACCCCATCGCCGCAGCTGCGGACAATCGAAGGGAAAGAAAACCATTTTCACGTCGAACTAGGCGTTTATTAAAAGAAAAGGATATATCAATGTAATTAAATCTAGCTTAAAAATAACTTAACAACTACTGTCTGGGCGCAATTCTACGTTGCATTATTTAAAATTAAGGATGGTTCACAAACTATTAGATTACACAATGCTATATTTGCAGAAGATAGGGACATGTGCCCAGCAGTGGGAAACACTAAAGGAAATGTTAATGGACTCTATCTGAGGTAATAAAATTAAATCAAATTACATTTTCAATGACATACTGATGACATTTTGACAACCATACAGAAATAATCGTATCATACAGCACCACTAACTTAAAAGGTTGATTGCGTCGCTAGCGTCAGTGGCACATCAATGATATCTCATGCTGGCCTACTAGAGTGGAATCAGCGCCTAGTTGCAGTTCCGCCGGTACCAGAACCTCGCGCGGTAGTCGTCGCTGCACGTGAGGAAGGCCGGCGCGGTGCTCGAGTGGACGATGTGCCTGCACAGGAGTGCGCGAATATTTCAATACAATTGAACAACTTGATCTGTTCTGAGGGGCTGAAGCTTTACATGGCTAGCAAACAAGATATGTTGTGAGGAGCCACTGATATTTCACGTGGCTAGCATCCAATAAAGATCGCATGGTTAGCAAACAAGATCTTTTATGAAGAGGTGAAATTGAAAGATCTGTTGTGATGAAGGGGTGATATTTCACGTGGATAAGATCCAACAATATCTGGTATTGATGAGGAACAGATATTTCACGTGGCTAGCATCCAACAAGATCGCATGGTTAGCAAACAAGATCTTTTATGAAGAGGTGAAATTGAAAGATCTGTTGTGATGAAGGGGTGATATTTCACGTGGATAAGATCCAACAATATCTGGTATTGATGAGGAACAGATATTTCACGTGGCTAGCATCCAACAAGATCGCATGGTTAGCAAACAAGATCTTTTATGAAGAGGTGAAATTGAAAGATCTGTTGTGATGAAGGGGTGATATTTCACGTGGATAAGATCCAACAATATCTGGTATTGATGAGGAACAGATATTTCACGTGGCTAGCATCCAACAAGGTCTCATGGTTAGCAAACAAGATCTTTTATGAAGAGGTGAAATTGAAAGATCTGTTTGATGAAGGGGTGATATTTCACGTGGATAAGATCCAACAATATCTGGTATTTATGAGGAACAGATATTTCATGTGGCTAGCATCCAACAAGATCACATGGTTAGCAAACAAGATCTTTTATGAAGAGGTGAAGTTGGAAGATCTGTTGTGATGAAGGGGTGATATTTCACGTGGCTAGCATCTAACAAGATCTCATGGTTAGCAAACAAGATCTTTTATGAAGAGGTGAAATTGAAAGATCTGTTTGATGAAGGGGTGATATTTCACGTGGATAAGATCCAACAATATCTGGTATTTATGAGGAACAGATATTTCATGTGGCTAGCATCCAACAAGATCACATGGTTAGCAAACAAGATCTTTTATGAAGAGGTGAAGTTGGAAGATCTGTTGTGATGAAGGGGTGATATTTCACGTGGCTAGCATCTAACAAGATCTCATGGTTAGCAAACAAGATCTTTTATGAAGAGGTGAAGTTGAAAGATCTGTTGTGATGAAGGGGTGATATTTCACGTGGCTAGCATCTAACAAGATCTCATGGTTAGCAAACAAGATCTTTTATGAAGAGGTGAAGTTGAAAGATCTGTTGTGATGAAGGGGTGATATTTCACGTGGCTAGCATCTAACAAGATCACATGGTTAGCAAACAAGATCTTTTATGAAGAGGTGAAGTTGAAAGATCTGTTGTGATGAAGGGGTGATATTTCACGTGGCTAGCATCCAACAAGATCGTATGGTTAGCAAACAAGATCTTTTATGAAGAGGTGAAGTTGAAAGATCTGTTGTGATGAAGGGGTGATATTTCACGTGGCTAGATCCAACAAGGTCACATGGTTAGCAAACAAGATCTTTTATGTAGAGGTAAAATTGAAAGATCTGTTGTGATGAAGGGGTGATATTTCACGTGGCTAAGATCCAACAATATCTGGTATTTATGAGGAACAGATATTTCATGTGGCCAGCATCCAACAAGATCACATGGTTAGCAAACAAGATCTTTTATGAAGAGGTAAAATTGAACAAGATATGTTGGGATGAGGGGATGATCACACAAGGTTGGCATCCAACAATATCTGCTAAGTATGAGGTGCTGATATTTCACATGGCTAACATCCAACAAGATCTGTCAAAGCAACCAAGATATTAGGGGATAAAATCACACATGACTACCAGGTCAAGTAACAAGCAACCAGCAAGATCTGTGAAATTTAACATGGCTAGCAAACAAGATCCTTTATGAAGAGGTGAAATTTCACAAGGCTACCGAGTGGCTACCGACCTCACGGCGCCGTTGTGTCCCAGCGACATCAGCTGACAGCGACTGGCGTTCCTCGCGTTCCATGTGCAGAGAGACGTGGTCGCCTCGTCGGGGAACATCACGTAGTCTTCCGTGTGGTTGAACACCGCTTGAGCGTGGTGCTCCTGGCGGCCTGGAGACAAACATCCATACAGAAAATAAACATAACAAATTATATAAAGGCGCACACATTGCTTCTGGCCCCACGCTGGGGTGCCCTGAGTCGTGGAAACCAGAAACGGCGACGTCACTCACATAAAAATATCCGAGACATTATTGGATTTTTTATGGAATTATTCATTGCTTACATGTGGTACAAACATGACAAAATAAGGTTTAGTCCCCAAACATGCGCCCTGCAGGGGCATTGCAAGATTGTCATTGTATAAAGTACAAAAACATTTGTTCTTAAATTAAGGTACAATTTATGGACCCTGTCCATAGGGCACTGCAACAGTAGAGAGGCATAATACTAATCACTAATATAAAATAATAATTATTGAGGTATGTTTATGTGTACGTGTGTGTGTGTGTGTGTTTGTGTAATTGTGGTGTACATGCATATATTTATAAGTTAGTGTTATTCATATACAGTGTGTTACCAGCAGCTGGGCTTTTAATTAATTTAATTAAATAAATTAATAATAACGGTTACGTTACCGTAACCATAACATTAATTTAATTAATAAATTAAATTTCAGAGTTTGTTAACTTCCTAACAAAATTTTAATTGCCCGCAATGTAAAGCACGCAAGTTACTATCAACACGTCAGTTTTTTTTTATTTTTTTTTTTAAATTTAATATACAATAACGATGTACAACATTACAGGTATACTCCCAATGCGCTGTACAAAGTCTAATAGTTATACAATGTCAGAATCAATTTAGGTAAGTCGATTTCACAGGTAGGGAACAAAGGGTACAAATTCGTAGAAAATACTACATATCAAATCACATTAAACATTAACTTTAGGTCAAATTCAAATAGTATTAAACATTATTAGGTATGTCAAGGGTACTAAATTAAAATGTCAATGCAAAAAAAAAAAAAAAAAATTTCTAAGACAACACTTTCACTCCTTCATCTCGCAGAACCTGCCACATTCTCGCACAATATGCCTCCACTCATCACCAAACAGATCAGTCAGTGGTGCAGCAGCCAGCAGAGCATTGAGGCTATCCCGCGCCCTCACCAGTGGAGACTGCTGGCGCGCCACCGTGCGGTACGTGCCGCCCGCTAACAGCTGGTGCCTACGCGCGCGGAGATAACTGTCGGGCACGTATAGCGCGCATACCGTACCGACAAGCGCGACACAGTCACTGTCGCCTCGCAACAATCGACACACAGTCAGAAGCTGCTCGGTGTTACGTCTGACCTCTAGTGAGTTGTATCCGAGCATACCCAATATAAAAGCGGATGGATAAATTCCGCTTATATAGGTATCGTAGGAAAGCTTTGTGTACCTTCTCGAGCAAAAGTATGTAGGAGATTTCATGCGGATTCCAAACCACCGAGCTAGATTCAAGTTTGGTTCTCACTAGGGCCATGTAGAGAAGCTGGACCACACCCAGGTTATGGAATCCCTTACTATTCCGTATTACAAACCCCAATCTTTTGAAGCATTCCTTGGCCAATGTGCTCACGTGCTCATGGAATGTAAGTTTAGGGTCGAACGTAACACCGAGGTCCCTAATCGAATACACTCGAGTCAAAGACTCCGTACCGAGTGTATATATCGCGCTTATAGGATGAGAGGAGCGCGTAAAGGACATTACATAGCACTTGGCAGTTTTGAAGAGGAGTTTATTGTTCACACTCCACCTATGAACCGCGTCTAAATCTTCCTGCAGCAAACTACAATCATCCTCTGAACTCACGGGAAGTATCAGTTTCAGATCGTCCGCATACAGAAGGCAATTGGCGTGTTTAAGCTCTAATTCCAGGTCATTTATCATAATGATAAATAACAACGGCCCGAGAATAGACCCTTGGCTAACGCCCGACCGTGTATGGTACGGCTGGGACTCAAAACAGCAACAGTTCTTGAGGTAGTCAGCGAAGAAAACCAACAGCCGTGGGGCAAATCCAATGGCACATAACTTCTTCATTAGGACATCATTATCGACTCTATCGAACGCCTTACGAAAGTCCATATAGGCGACGTCCACCTGACATCCCTTGTCCATGCACTTCGACACAATCTCGACTAAAGTCAGCAAGTTGGTGTTAACTGAGCGGCGACTCCTGAATCCGTGTTGCGAGTCGCTCAGATAAGGCGCAATCTGCGAACTGATTTTGTCTTTTATGATGATGATATGAGTTGAGTTTGTCTTTTATGAGTTGACAGATATACTTTGATTGCACTAGTTGTCGCGGTTTTTTACCCCCCGTACCACGACATGCCTTGTACCAAGTAATTCAACGACATGAGTTACGACTATTAGGCAATACGTCAACTACATTTAAGCTGCAAATTTAGAAAGTTTAATTGTGGAGTTAATAATTATGATTTACCAATACGTGCAAACGATTGTTAACGGAGCATGTTATTATCAGTTTTAATAAATGTCCACATGCCGGTAACAGACTGTATATATATCTGTGTTTTAATGTAATTTTAAGTTATTTATTTTTTATTGTTTGAATTATTGTTGTGTTATTGGAATTATTATTGTCTTATTGGAATTATTATTGTCTTATATTGGAATTATTATTGTATTCTTGGAATTATTTATGATTGTTGTAATTGCAAGTATTATTATTGTATTGATTTAACTTTTGATGCATGAATTGTTCAAGATTTTTTGTTAATGTGTGTGTTGTTCAATTCAATTCAATTCAAAGATTTTTATTCATCATAGCACAAAAATGTAGACTCAATGAACGTCATACGTTGTGACGATTTGGCCTGACTGTGACGGCACGGTTACATTATGAAAATATATAAACTAGTGGTTCTGTGAGAACAGTACACTTACAATAACCTACAGAATTTTGATGATCGATGATAAATCAGTCACTGACAAATGACGGAGCTTTCACGTTTTTTATCTACACACGTATCATAAACCCTTTTTATTGCGTACAAAAACCGTACGTTACGATCAGCATAATGTTAAACTACTTGGTAAAAACTCATTTCTTATCTGAAAAATTACACATTATGACCATAACGTGTAATTTTTCTTCATATTATGACATTCAAATTTCGAACGCCGACGCCCGCCTGCGTGCCGCCCCTAGTTTGTCTGTGAAGTTGGTTCTACAGAACAAGCTAAACAACTGCAGAGCCACAATGCCGGTCAAACATGCGGTTCCTGAACACATCAAAGAGAGCTTATGATATGTGTGTAGATAAACTAGTGTATGTAACTGTACATAATTAGGCATTAAAACTCTCGAGTGATATTATTATGAAACTTGCGTTCGGCTCGTTTCATAAACCCTCTCTCGCGTATTAATGCCCTCTATTATGTAGCAGTCACATAAACTACTATTAACGTTTCAAATTGACTGAACTTTAGGAATTTGCCTAATTAAATTGTTACAGAAAATTCATGTGTCTACATTTATTTACAACATAGTTACAGGGAGGGTCAAAAATACCCTGAAGTGCCGCCCCCGGCCCCATGCACTGGACCCTTTTGATTTTTTTTTCGCAACATCTTCGAGTAGAATGAAGTCCTTAGCGTGCCTCTTAAATGTCATCGAAATCCGTCTATAAACAACGCTACAGCAGATTTCCCCCGTTCCCCCCCAATAAAAAATTGTGACCGACTAAATTTTTTAATGAAATAAAAGAACTTCTGCGCTCATTTTCGCCAAAATCGGTGGAAAATGCTACCTGTGGGCGAGACCAGGCAGAGGGACAAAGGCATCAGACAATTTCGAAACTGGACGCTTCGCTCGCTCGATCAATAAAATAAAGACCTGGGGTTAAATGCAAATAAAATCGGTCAGGTGCGAGTCGAACTGGCACATAAAGGGTACCAACATAACATAGCGTCACGCCTTTTCCCATGCGGGTCGGCAGTGGCACAATTGTGCCCACTTTTAGCCAGTTATTCGACACTCCATTTTGATGAAAGGGTACCGTCGGCAACAGAAATACACATTCTGTGAAAATTGCAACCTTCTACCTAGTACGGTTCATGTGATACAGCTGACGAACAGACAGACAGCGGAAGCTTAGTGATAGGGTCCCGTTCGACACCGTTCGGGTACGGAACCCAGATGAGAATATTTATGGCAACAAATATAATGATCACCAAAATATATTTTTCCTACCCAAAATGGATAAATGGACACCAAAAGTTGCAAAAAATATCAGGGAAAAATACTGCGGTAGCTTAGGTGAAGGGTAAAGGGGTGAGCGAAGCGAAGCCCCCTTTATCCTTCGTGTTAGGTTGAACATGTAAGAACAACAAAAAATTAAGTATTTTTTGTTGTTCTTACATGTTGAAAATAAACTTAAGTTTGTGTACTTAAGTTTATAACATAAAAAGAAGTTTGGTGATCATTTATCCAAACACAATTTGGTGGACCTTTATCCATTCTGGCAGTCATTTTGAATTTATTGGTAGTAAAATAGGTGCGATTTTGGTAATCGTTTAAACATAAGCCAATCTTTATTAGCCATTTAAGTAATGTAAAAAGCATGTAAAAGCGACTTTGTCAAAAAAGGGATATCACAATGATCAAGATTACTTAAACGACGGGACTGTATGGGGTTAATCTAACTCAACATAGAACTTGCTAACAATAATTTTGTAATTATTTATTTCCGCTTATTATTTATAATAATTAATATAGTGATATTTGTATTATTAGTTAAACACAACCATTTTTTTAGAGATCTAAAAATCAATCTGTGGGAGTATCTCTCCCACAGTGGTCCAATGTAGAGAAGTGGCAAAAAATGTCTTCTCCCACAGTAGTCCAATGTAGAGAAGTGGCAAAAAATGTCTTCTCCCACAGTGGTCCAATGTAGAGAAGTGGCAAAAAATGTCTGCTCCCACAGTAGTCCAATGTATAGAAGTGGCAAAAAATGTCTTCTCCCACAGTAGTAGTCCAATGTAGAGAAGTGGCAAAAAATGTCTGCTCCCACAGAAGTCCAATGTAGAGAAGTGGCAAAAAATGTCTTCTCCCACAGTAGTCCAATGTAGAGAAGTGGCAAAAAATGTCTTCTCCTACTGTAGTCCAATGTAGAGAAGTGGCAAAAAATGGCTTCTCCCACAGTAGTCCAATGTAGAAAAGTGGCAAAAAATTGTTCTCCCACAGAAGTCCAATGTAGAGGCAAAAAAATACGTTTGATAAGTATTTCTAAATATCTACAGTAATTAAGACACTGGATTTGATTTGATTCGTGACATTAACTGGTATTGTTGATCACGCTTGCCGGTTCCCAACAATACCTTGGATAGCTGATGAGGTGGCACGGGTGAGGTAGCACGGGTGAGGTGGCACGGGTGAGGTGGCACGGGTGAGGTGGCACGGGTGAGGTGGCACGGGTGAGGTGGCACGGGTGAGGTGGCACGGGTCGCCCCTCTATTGAGAGTATTTCACCCAATTCCCAGTGTTGGAGCACCAGTTACTGTTGCTTCAGCCGACTCTCCTCCCCAAATCTCTTTGTTCTTTTAGTGAATTCTAGTATTTCGCTGAGTGTGAGGCTTGCAGTCTTCTTCCTCGATGTTATCCGTACCTCGTGTACGCCATCTTATGTTTGAACACATGACGCATTCTCCCACAAACTGCAGACTAGTTCCCTCCAAGCCACAGTGAGGGCATGAAAGGTTTGGTTCAATAAGTGTCTATTTAGTTTACGGTGACCCGTTACCGTTACCACGCCTACCAAAGTTGCTAAGTGAAAAGGGAAATATTAAACTGCACATCAAAAATACTGATTTGCACAGCAAATATCAGGGCAAAATGCTGCGGTAGCTTAGGTGAAGGGTAAAGGGGATGAGCGAAGCGAAGCCCCCTTTATCCTTCGTGTTAGGTTGAACATGTAAAAACAATAAAAAATACCTAAAACATAAAGTCGAGTACACATAAAATAATTAAAACATAAAAAGTGTTTTTGCTGATCCTTTTTGCTGCGCAAATCAGTATTTTTGATGTGCGATTAAATACTAGCTATTAAATTACCATAGAAACCATTGATTTTCGTACCAAATGTATTAGTCGTGTGATTATGAAAACGGTATCGTCGTAACTGTTTTTTTTTCAGTTCCGTGTGTTTTAAATAGTTTAGTGACTTATTTGTTAAAACGTTGCTAATGCGACTGTTGCTGTGCTGCATGCGACTGTTGCTGTGCTGCATGCGACTGTTGCTGTGCTGCATGCGACTGTTGCTGTGCTGCATGCGACTGTTGCTGTGCTGCATGCGACTGTTGCTGTGCTGCATGCGACTGTTGCTGTGCTGCATGCGACTGTTGCTGTGCTGCATGCGACTGTTGCTGTGCTGCATGCGACTGTTGCTGTGCTGCATGCGACTGTTGCTGTGCTGCATGCGACTGTTGCTGTGGTGCATGCGACTGTTGCTGTGCTGCATGCGACTGTTGCTGTGCTGCATGCGACTGTTGCTGTGCTGCATGCGACTGTTGCTGTGCTGCATGCGACTGTTGCTGTGCTGCATGCGACTGTTGCTGTGCTGCATGCGACTGTTGCTGTGCTGCATGCGACTGTTGCTGTGCTGCATGCGACTGTTGCTGTGCTGCATGCGACTGTTGCTGTGCTGCATGCGACTGTTGCTGTGCTGCATGCGACTGTTGCTGTGCTGCATGCGACTGTTGCTGTGCTGCATGCGACTGTTGCTGTGCTGCATGCGACTGTTGCTGTGCTGCATGCGACTGTTGCTGTGCTGCATGCGACTGTTGCTGTGCTGCATGCGACTGTTGCTGTGGTGCATGCGACTGTTGCTGTGCTGCATGCGACTGTTGCTGTGCTGCATGCGACTGTTGCTGTGCTGCATGCGACTGGTTACGGAACTAGTCGAGCAACAGTTTGTGGCGTTCCAGACTTGAATTTTGTATTATAAAACAGCACGTCTACAGAACTCTCACTCCTAGGGCTGAAGCGATTATGGGGAAGTGTTTTGTGTGGTGGCACATTACCCGTGGTCCCGGCGCCCGTGTACTGGATGAGACATCGGCTGCTGGCCAGCTCCCAGAGCTTGATGGAAGAATCCATCGCGGAAGACAGCAAGTACTGGAAATAAATGAATAAATGTGTCCATTAATGTCGCTGAGGTGCACAGGCCTTTACACGAATAGTAATGCATGCATAAATATATCGATCTATCTAATTCAAGTAAGATTGAGCCATATTCCACCACGCTGGCTCAGTGCGGGTTGGTGGAGGGGTGTCGCGCTAGTGGCCAACCCGACAGTCAGGAGCTATCGAGCTGCCCTATTAGGGCCTCTGGCACAGCTTCACGACTACTAGCAGCAAGTAGCGACAGTAGCCGGTATCTACGGGAAGATAAAGCCATCCCAACAGGTGCAATAATTTTGATAAGTTATAATTAAAAATCATCTCTCTCTGCGCTCGTGCCCACCTTGCTGTTCCCGGTGAAGGCCACCGAGCATATCTCCACCCCCTCGTGGGCGTTGACCAACGTTACTCACGCGCTACTTGAATCCCTCTCTACGCTCGTGCCCAACTTGCTGTTCCCGGTGAAGGCGACTGAGCATATCTCGGCGCCCTCGTGAGCGTTGACCGACGTTACTCACACGCTCCCTGAATTCTTCTCTGCGCTCGTGCTCACCTTGCTGTTCCCGGTGAAGGCGACCGAGCATATCTCCGCCCCCTCGTGAGCATTGACCAACTCAGACGCTACCTGAATCCCTCTCTGCGCTCGTGCTCACCTTGCTGTTCCCGGTGAAAGCGACCGAGCATATCTCCGCGCCCTCGGGAGCATTGACCAACTCAAACGCTACCTGAATCCCTCTCTGCGCTCGTGCTCACCTTGCTGTTCCCGGTGAAGGCGGCCGAGCATATCTCGGCGCCCTCGTGAGCATTGACCAACTCACACGCTACCTGAATCCCTCTCTGCGCTCGTGCTCACCTTGCTGTTCCCGGTGAAGGCGACCGAGCATATCTCGGCGCCCTCGTGAGCATTGACCAACTCACACGCTACCTGAATCCCTCTCTGCGCTCGTGCTCACCTTGCTGTTCCCGGTGAAGGCGACCGAGCATATCTCCGCCCCCTCGTGAGCATTGACCAACTCACACGCTACCTGAATCCCTCTCTGCGCTCGTGCTCACCTTGCTGTTCCCGGTGAAGGCGACCGAGCATATCTCCGCCCCCTCGTGAGCATTGACCAACTCACACGCTACCTGAATCCCTCTCTGCGCTCGTGCTCACCTTGCTGTTCCCGGTGAAGGCGACCGAGCATATCTCCGCCCCCTCGTGAGCGTTCACCAGCGTGTTGAAGCAGCGGTTAGAGACGGTGTCCCAGAGCTTGATGCAGCCGTCGGCGCTGCCGCTCGCGAAGTATTTGCCGTTTGGGGAGAACCTGCGAGACGAAGAAACGCAGCGCTAGAAACAGAGGGGGCTAGCTTATCGCCGCAAATAGAGACATCAAGGAAGATGACTCCCCGCTCGTGCTGACCTAACTTGGCACAACGAAGCCTCAAATAATTTCACATCAAAAATACTGATTTGCACAGCAAAAAAGGATCAGCAAAAACACTTTTTATGTTTGAATATTTTATGTTTACTCAAGTTTATGTTTTAAGTATTTTTAGTGGACGACCCGAATGGCCGAGTCGGCAGTGACCCTGCCTACGAAGCCAAGGGTCCCGGGTTCGAGTCCCGGTGGGGGCAAATATTTGTTTGATGAGAAAGGATGTTTGTACCCTAGTCATGGTTGTTTATCTATCTAAGTATAATATTTGTCTATATAAGTATGTGTATCGTTGTCTAGTACCCAAGATACAGGGAATCCTAGTTTGGGGCTAGATCAATGTGTGTGAATAGTGTCCAATGTATTATTATTATTATTATACGACTATGAATGAGGTGAACAAAACGAATTAAATGAACGAAATGAATTAACATAACATACCATTACATTTGTATACAGGACATACATTTCCGGAATTAATGAATGAAATGAACAAATTTAATGAAATGAACGAAAAGAACATAATGAATGGAATGAACGAAATGATTGATGAAATGAATGAGGTGGACAATATGTTTAAGGCGCTATGATTCGTCATCTAGAAATGCACCTGTCGCTTGTGTTGATGCGAAGGTATGGGACCTGACTTAGCACAACTATGAATTAAATTAAATGAATCCAATAAAATGATAGAAAGAACGAAATGATTGAAATGAACGAAATAAATGATGGAATTAATGAAAGGAACGGATTCGTCACCTGATGGAGTGCACTTGTCGCTTGTGATGATGCGAGGGTATGGGGCACACGAAGCACTGGCTCGTGGTGACGTCATAGAGCCGTATGACCGGGTGGCTGGTGGCCGCTATGATGTGGTCGCCCAGTGGG
Source organism: Argyresthia goedartella (assembly GCA_949825045.1). Lineage (NCBI taxonomy): Eukaryota > Metazoa > Arthropoda > Insecta > Lepidoptera > Argyresthiidae > Argyresthia > Argyresthia goedartella. The sequence continues at coordinate 617,402 of OX463811.1, read as the reverse complement.
TGGAACGCCACGCTGAGCACCTGGTCGGCGTCCTAGAGAGAGAGGGATTATTTAGAAGATTGATCTAAGATAAGATATAAAAGGCTTGTATTTAATCGCACATCAAAAATATTGATTTGCACAGCTAAGAAGGATCAGCTAAATTACTTTTTATCTTTTGAATATTTTACGTGTACTCAAGTTTATGTTTTAAGTATTTTTTGTTGTTCTTCCATGTTCAATCTAACTCGAAAGATAAAGGGGGCTTCGCTTCGCTCACCCCCTTTACCCTTCACCTAAGCTATCGCAATATTTTGCCCTGATATTTGCTGTGCAAAACAGTATTTTTGATGTGCAGTTGGTTGGAACGATGTAAAACAACGTTCCAACCACGCTATGTGAGGGGGGGTGGGGCCTGGTAATCCTTAATACAGATTATTATATAATCACACTTCAGGTATTATGTTCCTTTGTGTTTTTTACCTAAACTATTCCCTTGATCCTAAATTAAGCTCTCTGTGTACATTTCTATTTGGAAAATGAAAATATTTGTATTATATTAGAAGAAGTAAAATAAACCTACGCTCAAATTTGAGAGTTCTTATATATTAGGTTTTTTAATCCTAATCTTACAGCTGACCTTATCTGACCTAATTTTTCTACTTTGACCGTTTCTAATCTGACTAAAAATAACCTGAGGTATTTAAATAAAAACAGGGGGTTACCACAACGTCTTACACCGATTCAGATTAGGAACCTAATTACCTAGGACCGTCTTAAAACAAGTCTTGGTATTAGGTAAATAAAGCCCATTATGGCGAATAGGAATGGAAATGGTTGCCATGGTGATGTTCTTGTTTTTAACCTAATTTTAATCGGAAAAAGATTGTGGTAACCCCCCTGGTTATGAACACTAAATTATACACCCGGTTATGAACACTTAAATAACTTGCCGTGTTAGACTTGAACGCCTTTTTGGCGGATGCCTTGCTGCAGTCTCGGGACGTTGAGATTAGGCTTTGCTTGCGACGGTTGAAGGCTAGGCAGGTGACCTGACCTGACCTGACCTGACCTGACCTGACCTGATGTAACCTAAGCTGACCTAAATTGACGTGACTTGATTTATTTATTTATTGAGTTATTTATTTATTTATTTACACTTGAGGAGTGCCAACAGCTGCAAAAACATGATATAAGTCTTAAATAGTATTACAAAGCCAATTAAAGGAATCTAGCGTAAAATTACCTAATCAGATTTATATTAACCTGATTTTATATACCAAATCACAGGTACTATAATATTATACTAATACAGCAAGACAACGCAAAACAAAATATGTCACCGGCGTAATCAGAGATGCATAAAAGCATCTTTAGTTCGAGGCCTATATCCTCTGGTGCACCACTATTACACTATTGTAAATACCACGAGATGACGATTGAAGATAACATTTCAAGACAATAAAACCGAGTTTTCTTTAGTACTTTTATTTCCATTTAATCATCAAACCAAATCAAATAATTTATTTGTGGAAATAGGTTTTACATCACTTGGTGTTAATCTAGGTTGAGATTGATGTTTCATAGTACACTATTTTTAGCCATTTGGCATACAAATATATGTAACATGCACAGAATCGAATGAAAACTGTTAAATCTATAAATAACAAAATAATGATTGGACGGGGTAGCGTGCCCAATAAGCTAAGATCACAATTTATAATTTAAGTATTCTTTGGTGTTCTAGTAACCCATTTCCAATTCTGTATTTTTTTAATTTTTACACTCAAAGATTGCCGCCTAGCGCCACCTGGAAAATTACAATTGTTACCCCCAGCGCCATCTCTGGATTACGAAGGGTCACTAATTATAATGAGCGCACTGTGATAAAAAATAAATGAACGAAACGAATGAAATGAACGAAAGGAATCGGTCCACTTACAGTGATAGACTTAAACGCCTTTTTGGCGGACGCCTTGGTGATGTCGAAGAGTTTGATGCTGCAGTCTCGCGAGGCCGAGACTAGGATCTGCTCGCGAGGGTGGAAGTCCAGGCAGGTTATCTCGTCGGTGTGGTCGTACCTGGATTGAGACGCATGAAGAGATCTTGAAATTGCCATTTGAGCAATTTAAAAACAAAACCATCTTAAAGCGACTTTGTCGAAAAAGGGATATTACAATGTTCAAGTTTACTTAAATGATGGGTCTGTATGGGGTTAATCTGGCTCAACACAGACCTTTCTGTTAATAATTTTGTAATTATTTATTCCTGCTTATTAATTATGATAAGTATATATATATATATTGTATTAGTTAAGCACAAGCAATTTTTAAAAGAGATCTAAATATCAATCTGTGGGAGTTTCTATGCCCTTCTCTTATCCCACAGTGGTCCAATGTAGAGAAGTGACAAAAAATTACGGTTGCTAAGTACATATATTTGAATATCTACAGTAATAAAGACATTTGGAATTTGGATTTGCGTATCAAGGCTTTGCATCAGGATTTGACACCAGCGTCTTTGAGGCCGGCCTTCCGAAGCCTCGGCCGAAAGCGGCAGCAGCAGACGACATGTCGAGACCAGATCAGTGGCTCAATCAGGAATAATTACCATAGTGAAAAAGTGTTCGAGTTCAGATAACATGAACCTTACGTTATTGTACATAAGAGTCACTAACAGTTCGATTCGCATACTTTTTCGACGCGTAATTATTCCTGCTTCCTACACAGAGGCCTTACACGTCACAATAAGCATGCGCTGTCGGATTTACAAATCGTGAAAATTGGAAAAGTCAAATTAATATGCAGCAATCCATTCGTTCATTCATTCACTCTTTTGCACTCGGAATCTTTCACTCAATGTGCATTCGATCGAAAAGGTGACTTTTAATCAGCTGACCATATTTAGGGGAATGAAATTACCAATTATTATGAGCAACTTTCCCAAAGGAACGTATGGTCTCAAATGAAAAAACAAATAACCCAGGGCCCAATTCCGGTACACAATGACAGCGCCATGATAATCACATGAAGATTACGGTCAACTTTAGATATACAATATTTGGTGTCCGGAGAATATTTTTTTGGGAAATTATGGTAAAAATTAAGTTAATTGGTGAGCACAATAATTAAGTTAATCAACAAAAGGAATGGGATTACAAAATCGTCAGATATTGGACATCTAGAGTTGACCGTAATCGTAATGTAATTGTCATGGAGCTGTCATTGTGTACCGGAATTGGGCCCCCGATCAGCTGATTACAGGTTAGAACGGGACCAAAAAATATTTTCAATTGCGACTATAGGTTTCTAGATGAATGTTGTTCACAATAATGCGTAAAATCTATCCCCAAAATTTGGTCAGCGAATTAAATGTCATAGAACCATTTCAATGGCTTCACGTCCATGATTGTATTTATTAGTTAAAAATCGGAACAAGCGGAATCATTATAAAAACAACCCCGCCTGCGTTTCATTCAATACCACATACAAACTTATGAATGCACCTCGTTACGTACATGGAGTGTGACAGTAGCCGCACCAATAACTTTGTAATCTCCATTTAGCTATCTAAAATACAACCTATTACTCACTAAAATTATATATAGTCTCTGACACTCCCACAACTGAGAAAAATCCAACGACACCACATTTATTCATATCCGTCCAGCCGTATGGGCGCTGACGAAATGGTCATACATATATACACATAGAAACATACATACGCTCAAGAAACTCCTTATTGCGCAGTCGGGCAAAAAGTTGACTACATCAAATTTCAAACTTCAAATATTTTTATTGGTGCAGAAAATAAATGTCAATTTTTAAAACTCAGTTTACTTACTCTCTATTTATTTTCGAGAACAATTTAAATGATCACCTAAAGTTGCAGAAAACGTCACGGCAAAATACTGCGGTAGCTTAGGTGAAGGCTAAAGGGAGTGAGCGAAGCGAACTTATTATACTTCGTGTTAGGTTGAACATGTAAGAACAACAAAAAATACTTAAAACAGAAAAAGAAGTTTGGTTATCATTTATCCAAACACAACTTGGTGATCGTTTACTTATTCTGGCGGTTGTTTAGAATTTATAGGTAGTAGAATAGTTGCGTTTTTTTTGATCGTTTAAACAAAAGCCATTTAAAATTACAGTTGTATCAATTAATATTAATAAAAAGCGTACCAGTTAAAATTAAAAATCAGTAACACATGATAGATGTTATTATTCATAACAGTAGTTTATGTGACTGCTACATAATGGAGGACATTAATACTCAAGAGTGGGTTTCATAATAATATCACTCGAGAGTTTTAATGCCTAATAATGTACAGTTACATACACTAGTTTATCTACACACATATCATAAGCTCTCTTTGATGTGTTCAGGAACCGCATGTTTGACCGGCATTGTGGTTCTGCAGTTGTTTAGCTTGTTCTGTAGCACCAACTTCACAGACAAACTAGGAGCTGCACGCAGGCGGGCGTCGGCGTTCCAAAAATGAATATGTAGAAAATTTACACATTATGGTCATAATGTACAAATTTTCAGATAAGAAATGAGTATTTACCAAATAGTTTAACATTATGCTAGTCTTAACGTGCGGTTTTTAGACGCAGTAAAGAGGGTTTATGACACATGTGTAGATAATAGTAGATAATATTAAGTTTTTGTGACGAATAGAGCAACTCACAGAGTCCTGATGACGGGGTGTCCCTGCTGCTCGCGGCCCGGGTCCACCTCCTCCGGAGCTGACTTGGCCAGCATCCGCTCCACGTCCAGGATCTGGAGGAGTTTGACACATTCACACACAGGCACATACATTGCTTCCGGGCCCCGCACTATAACGGCCAGGAACGGACGTTCTAAGATCTTAGCTGACTTGTACACGACTCCGCTCCCACTCGGCAAAAGCATGTTTATTCAAATATGGGGTTTCGGTTGTTCACTTTAGAATCTAAAGATATACTTATATATTATGTCACCGTAAGATCCTAAAGAAGTAACCATGCTCTTGTTACTGGTACTAGTTGCATTCATATTTTATTAGCCTTACTCTCCATATAATTAATGTTCCGACTAATAGTACACTAGTGAATCTTACAATAGCACTTATAGCATACTTCATTTAAGTATTTATCTACACACGAATCATAAACCCTCTTTAGTGCGTACAAAAACCGCACGTTACGGTCAGCATAATAACTTGGTAAAAACTCATTTCTTATCTGAATAATTACACATTATGACCATAATGTGTAATTTTTCTACATATTATGACATTCAAATTTCGAACGCCGACGCCCGCCTGCCTGAAGTTGGTACTAAAGAACAAGCTAAACAACTGCAGAGCCACAATGCCGGTCAAACATGCGGTTCCTGAACACATCAAAGAGAGCTTATGATATGTGTGTAGATAAACTAGTGTATGTCACTGTACATAATTAGGCATTAAAACTCTCGAGTGATATTATTATGAAACTCGCCTTCGGCTCGTTTCATAAACCCACTCTCGAGTATTAATGCCCTCCATTATGTAGCAGTCACAGGGTCATAATGTACCAATATTCAGATAAGAAATGAGTTTTTACCAAGAAGTTTATCATAATGCTGGTCGTAAGGTGTGGTTTTTGGACGCAGTAAAGAGGGTTCATGATATGTGCGTAGATTAAAGAAAAAAATAGGAAAACTTAAAATTCAAATTTAGAATTGGATGCGCACTCCTTTGTCTGCCGCCATTTCAAATTCTCAAAGAAAATCCCCAAACTAAATGATTTTTCGGCTGTCCTTCTTGCGTTGTTTTTCCATAAAAACCTTTTTAAGACCTCATTTAATAACGTATAAACAAGTTTATTCAAATCGGTCAACCCGTTTGCGAGTTTCGCAGTTACCAAGATACATAAAAACATAATGAAACAAATTAATAAATAAATTTTGCGATTCATTTTAATTTTAGTTCCGTACCCGAAGGGTGCCAAACGGGACCTTATTACTAAGCCTCCGCTGTCTGTCTGTCTGTCCGTCCGTCCGTCCGTCCGTCCGTCCGTCCGTCACCGGGCTTTATCGGATCAACCGAAATAGGTAGAGAGCTGAAATGTTCACAGAATGTGCATTTCTGTTGCCGCAACAGCAACAAATAACGAAACATACCGATTTTCAAGAATTAATAGAAGTATTCATAGAAGACATTATTGGTATGGTCATTTTCTTAGCCATTTTGTTTTATTTGTTTATCGGTGAAAAATGGACTCTCCCGATCTTATCGGAAAAGATATTTTTAATTGCAGGTTTGAGTTTTGTGCTTAGATATTTGTCATTATATGATTAATAATTGCTCATTCCAATTAGCATAAATAATATCATAAATAATATTAAGTTTTTTATCATATTTGATTTTATTTCTGTAAATTAGTTGCTCAATTTCTATCCACTTCCGGTTTCAATGAGCAAAGAGTTTCGTTAACCTGAGTACATAGTTTAATACTTACATACTACATACACAAAACTATTTTCAATGTTTCAATGTACGGCCTCGCATGTAGTCCTACCTAGTATTTAATGTTATTATTAAAAAAATATAGGCATATGTACTCGTACAAAAGACTGTTGTTTTACGTTTTCCCGTGTACAATGGTACGGAACCCTTCATGTGCGGGTCCGATGTCCTACACGCACTTGACCGGTTTTTATATATCAGAAGAAGATGAGAAGAAACGTCACTTTGATGCTGGCGTCCACAGAGCCGGTGGCGACGAGTTGTCCGCACGCACTGAACGCTCCGGACCGACACGCCATCTTGTGCGAGGTCACGTAAGCCGTCTCGTACGTGGCTGGCTCAGGCGCGATGGACGACGCGTCCATCTCGTATTCCAGGTCTGGCGGCGAAACAAACGTCGGAGGTCGTCACGGCATTTCGCACGTGAAGCGAGTAATTAAATTCTCCGAGACAGGGGGCTAGGCTAGAGACGCAGCTGTGGAGATAATATATGAAGGTTTTCTCACGAAGTTTTCCGTCATCATTAAAATGTCTACAATAATATAGTCAAAATAAATATTTCATTTAAATACATATTTTGTACGACCTCTGTGGCGTTGCGTTTGTGGCTCTGCCTACCATGCGAGAGGTCCCGGGTTCGATCCCCGGCTGCGGATACACGTTTGTTATGAAGTTAAACGCATTTTATGGCCTTTGTTCGTGTCCCCTGCGCCCACTCTTCTAATTCAGCCTTCACAATGTCAAATTGGTTGGAAACCCAACACCCACCGAAGCCCGAAGTCCCGAGCATGTGCTCGGCCCCGCTGGAGGCGGCCAGCCGGTCCTTGCGCTCGGGCTCGTGCTGCAGACCCACCATCATCACGTTCAGCAGACTGGAATAGAAGCACAAACATAGATATTCCAAATTCCAAATGTCTTTATCACTGTAGATATTTACATATACTTAGCAATCGTAATTTTTTGCCACTTCTCTACATTGGACCACTGTGGGAGAAGAAGGGCGTAGAAACTCCCGCAGATTGATTTTTAGATCTCTTTTAAAAATTGCTTGTGCTTAACTAATACAAAATATATATACCTATGTCATTATCATAATTAATAAGCAGGTTTTTTTTTTATTAACAGCAAGGTCTGTGTTGAGCCAGATTAACCCCATATAGTCCCATCATTTAAGTAATCTTGAACATTGTAATATCCCTTTTTCGACAAATTCGCTATAACATGGTTTTCAAATTGCTCAAATGGCAATTTCAATGATGAGGTAGGATGCCTGCTAAAGCAAATTGTGACTTTATCACCCATTTCCCAGTGTTTGGGCACTGGTTACTGTTGCTTCAACAGATGTCTCTCCCCAAATCTTCTTGTTCTACTAATACACTGGAGTATCCTGCTCCAGGGGGACCCTAGTGTTCCTCTTATCTTTGAATATATTATACATTCTCCCAAGAAGTGCTGGTTCCTCCAGGCCACAGAGAGGACTTGAGGGGTCTGGTAGCAGCTTTAATAATATTTATAAGGTGTTCTTTATAGTTTAAAGTGGCCTATTACTACACCTAACTGTGTTGCTGAATTGTGAGTACATACTTACTGCAACATTTTTTTTTAGCTTTAATTTTCACATATATTGTGTCGGATAGACCGATATATGTGAAAAAATCTAAATACTACTAAGTGCCACTAGCTAGAAAGCGGAAAAAGACTTTACTCAAGTAAACTTTGCCTACTACATATTAATTTGTATGGAGCTCTAAGATTGTGTGCCAAAAAACGCGATTTCAAATTGACAGTTGATAGTTTAGGGCGAAAACGGACCCATCAGCTAGTAAGAAAAGGAAAGGGAGTCTGAGGCATAGCTCTGTTCCTTACTTCCTCAGTCTTCCTGTCACTAGACGCTGATGGGTGTTTTAAAAAACGACCGTTTCACATTACTGTAACCGCTGGCGTGCCGTGGTGCAGCTGGAGTTGACATTACTGTAACCGCTGGCGTGCCGTGGTCCAGCTAGAGTTGACATTACTGTAACCGCTGGCGTGCCGTGGTCCAGTTAGAGTTGGCATTACTGTAACCGCTGGCGTGCCGTGGTGCAGCTAGAGTTGACATTACTGTAACCGCTGGCGTGCCGTGGTGCAGCTAGAGTTGACATTACTGTAACCGCTGGCGTGCCGTGGTGCAGCTAGAGTTGACATTACTGTAACCGCTGGCGTGCCGTGGTGCAGCTAGAGTTGACATTACTGTAACCGCTGGCGTGCCATGGTCTAGCTAGAGTTGACATCTTCCCGTTATAGGTTTTAAATTTTATCACTATGGCATGCGGTCCACAAACGCGATGCCTCGTAACGGGACTCGGGATGACAATTAATTCAAAATAAAATAAAAACCTGCAAAAGTGGGGCCTTTTACGTTTTTAGGTCTCAAAATATTGTTAAATAGGAGAAATAAAGGTACCCATAATTCAGCTTTCCTATTGTGCCTTTGCCCCCCTCTTTGGGAAATGGTGTGAGCAATGTATGTTTATACATGATTCCGCAGGAAGTATTTAGATTCCACTGCCCTCTGGGTAGTACGAATAGCGACAAGTCAACACTATTTAGGTATTTATTATGGATGATAAGTATTTTCCTAGCTATAGTTCAAAATTATTTGTGCATCCCTGAGAACATCCAGCGCCCAAATTGCACCACTTTTATGGGGCTTTAATGATTTTATGTTATATTTATGGGGGGGGGGGTATGTTTATTTTCTAAATGTACCAATTTGGCACATTGGTACTAAATAGGCAGATATTTTTGTGTTGAAGTGTAACAAACATCCTTCCTTCTATTTATCCTTTCTAACTTGTGTGTGAGCGGATATGGCCCCTGTGGTGAGTATAACAGCTAAAACTTCAATAAATTATAAGCTTACCGGTCGCTAGGAGGGCAAGGCGGGTCGGCACTGACGGCACTGACGGCCGCGGCCAGAGTCGCCGCTATCGGTTGGAAGCCATCGTAAAACAGTTGACTGTGGACAACATTGTAAATAACATTATTTGCAAAGGCTTAGATTATCACAGCATGAGTTGTAACATGTATGACTTTTTGAGTAGAGTAGTTTCTTTCTTTCTTTCTTCTTTCTACATCAAGAAATTATCAAGCAAATCCCAAGGACTCAAAATAGAAAAAAGACCGGGAGCAGATCACATGACAAATGTGGCAATAAAAGCTGATCTACATATATTGGCTACACCTCTGGCTCACTTATTTAATCTCATAGCAAGAGCAGGAAAGGTACCTTGGTAATGGATGGAATCCAACATAATATTGCTCTACCAAAAATAAACCCAAAGGATGACTAACTACCGCCTGATCAGTCTATTATGCAGCCTTATCAAACTTTTTGCTTCTTTTATCTAAACAAGAGTGAACAGCCAAATCGAGGAACACCAGCCAATAGAGCAGGCAGGTTTTCGCCGAGGATTCTCCACTATGGACCACATACATGTTGTAGAACAAGCAAAAATGCAAAGAATTCAGAAAACCTCTACCTCACATTTGCGGACTATACAAAGGGGTTCGACTCTATAGCATACAAAGCGATATATAAAGATCTAGCACACATATATAAACATATTGAAAGACATATATCAAAAAAGTACTAGTCGAGTAAAACCTGAGAATGTGGGTCCAAAAATAGAGATTTAATGAGGTGTTCGACAGGGAGACCAAAACTCCCCAAAGTTATTCATATCTGTACTTGAGGAGATGGTATTTAAAAATCTACAATGGAAGAGAGTTGGCAATTCAATAAATGGAAAGCACCTCAGTCACCTATGGTTTGCCGACGATAGGTTATTATTCTCGAAAATAGTTAAGGTATAAAACATATGATACAGACTCTTCATACCGCCAGTAAAGAAACGGGGCTAGAAATGAACCTTTTAAAGACGAAAAATATGTTGAATGCTGAAAGAACACAAGGTAACCTCAACTTAACAGAAGTCAACAAATAACTCTTGGAATAGATTCTGGTCCCTAAAGGATTTTTTTTTATAGATAGTAGAAACTGTCTATTAAAAAAAATTGTGATAGACTCCTGCATTTTACCCTGCCTGACTTATGGAGCACAGACATGGACCTATACAAAAGAGGTTAAAGAAAAAATACAGACATGTCAAAGGGCCATGGACTGGAGTCTGACAGGCCCAAAAAACTTCAAAAAATTAGAAGCGCTACCATCAGAGAGAGAACAAAGATAAAAGACGCACTAGAGCATGCACTAAAGTGGGCTGGGCATATCTCAAGTCTATCAGTTTTCAAATGTAAACTATGTGTTTCTTATGGAAATAAACTCTTTTTGAATTTTGAATCATACCGTGGACCCTGGAGACAACTAAGTGGCGTGGACCGCCAGAATCAAGAAGAGTATCAAGACCTTACAAAGGATGGGAGTATGAAATAAAAGAGACGGCAGGACATGAGTGGAGCACACAGCCCAATACCGGGACAAGTTGCTTTGGAGGAGGCCTATACCCTAAAAGTGGTTCTCGCAGACAAATAAATAGTCAATTTAATAACTATTCGATAAATTAAAAATAATTAAACAAATAGATATGAAGTTCTAACTAACAAATGCATGGGATAATATTATTTAATAAAATTAATTAATAATTTCATAGGTATTTAAGCAAATTAAGAATTTTTTAACTTACATTCGTGAAACTACGAGAATAAATGGCTTTTTTATTTTATTTACACTGTACACAAACACAGAACTACAAGTACATGTAACCTACAAAACACGGGAATCGGTTTGATGTTCTATATTGTTGTGCCTGAGGTTAACTACCACTTACATGACTAACAAATCTACTGTTACGTGGAATTAAATTAGAATAACGCTTGTTTTTATCCCCTATTATATTTATTTTATATTATAAACGATAGTTTTAAAGGGCAAGTTAATGAAACAAGAATGTTACCTTATAATCATGCGATAAAGCAGTTCCCTGTTCTTAACCACATTCTTGGTATCAATATCACCGTTATTTTCCTTCATTTTTGTATTGACCTGCAGAAATTATGGGGAAATTGCCGAAAATCCCGGCACCAAAATGAGAATTGAGAAGGTTAAGTTTTACTAATAACAAACAAGCGAATGACGTTTGATTTATTTTTTGTCTATGGTATTTGATAATACTAAGGATGACCTTTAAATGTCGATAAAAGTAAATCGATCGATTTAACTTTTTTTTTATAAAACGTTTTTTCACCAACTATAAAACCCACTGTGTCCGACCGGTCCTTTCAGGTTAGCCTGGTGCTTCACCGGTGAAATAATCAATGTATTAAGGCATGCGCAGTTGCGACTGCCTGTTCCGATAGTAATCATACAGGCAGGCTATGCGGCCTTTATTTTGCAGTATGCTTCATGAAATGACGAAAAATAATGATTTGACCATCGGATACTCTCAAGAGGACAACATACTTTAATATATAAATTGTCGAAAAAATTTATCGATATTCAATTTTTTAATTTAGGTATTGTCGATCACTATTATAATCTTTAAAAAAAAACTGACACCTTTTCTTAACAAACGAAACGTCAAACATATACACGAAATTCAAAACATAAACAAGAACAACTATTTCCGATATTTACGCCGGAAGGCAGTTGCTCACACAGAGTACATTTACGTCGGAAGTCCGAAGGAGATACTTGGAACCTACAGCCCTTTACGTCCTCCCAGGTACTGCTAAGGAGCAACAAATCAACGCTAAAATCTGTCCAAATACAGTAAACTGTATAAAGACACGTGATATTTACGCCTGCATCTCCGCAGGTGTTGCTGACAGGATGCCGCTGTGTAGAGCTGGACTGCTGGGATGGGGACGATGGGAGCCCCGTCATCTACCACGGACACACGTTTACTACGAAAATACCGTTTCGGAGAGTTGTCGAAACGATTGCTCGGTTAGTCAAAGATATAATAAATTGAACTTTAGTCTTTCAGAAATATATTTTTAGAGATAAGCTCGCCTTTGAGGATATATATTATTTGATGTTTTGTTCCGGAGAGTCGTCGAAACGATTTTACAGTTAGTGGAAGATCTGAATCTTTAGTCTTTTAGCGATATCTATATGGGTATTATATAATTTTTCTATAAGTATGGTCGGTGTTGGTAAGGGGGCGGAAGCCCCTACTTATCTACAACCCAACTATAAGTATATTATTAATGAAGGTATATTGCTATATAAATGCGGGCTTATTTAAATAAAGAACTAATAAATAACAAGATTATAGGTACACATATTAATAATGAGTTCAGGAGAATGATCTCACAAATCCCTAGATTTATCTTTCAAATAAGCCTAATTCTTGTGCAATCAAATCAATAAATTTGAATGAATTTCTGGCTTCCTTATCGACACTGACACAGACTTGTAAACAGGGACATGCATGGCACAAGGCACTTGAAAATTTCTCCACTTTCATTGAGCCAAAACTGCTTTTTTATCCAGTGGAAAGTATGTAGTTGACAGTTGACAGACCTTGCTTATTGTATGTAAAATGACTAAAAATCCAAGTCATTGTAGTGGTACCAGAATAGTTTGAAGGTTAATTTATATCCCTTTATCCTTCGTGTTAGGTTGAACATGTAAGAACAACAAAAAATACTTAAAACATAAACTTAAGTACACAAAATTTAAAAAGAAGATTGGTGATCATTTATCCCAACTCAATTTGGTGATCATTTAGTGATTCTGGCATTTAAAATTTATTGGTAGTAAATTATCAAACTTTTTGGTAATCATTTAAACACAAGCCATTATTTTTTCGCAAATAAATTGACTTTCTAACGCTAAAGTTTCTATATTCTTTCGGACACCCTTAGAGAACATTTTAAAGAAATTGAAATGCCTTTCAATTTCTTTAAAATGTTCTCTAAGGGTGTCTGTGCATTTTAAATTATAACTTACTTGGTATCTTTAATAAAAATATTTTGTATATCTGGTGCTCTCCCTCCCCAACAAGATAAAGTAAGACATGAGACTATGACAGCAACTAAAATAGATTATTCTTGCTGTAGCCATGGCCCTGTTTTGTCTGATGTTCCTAACAACGTAAGCCGCAAAACTTAATCTACCAGCTAATTTGCCTACAGTTACTTAGTTCTCCTATACAGGTGTCCCGAAAGTAATCTCACAGCGACACCGATTGTAGTCCTCCCTCAGATGCATTGATCAAGCCTTTAACATTTTTAATGAAAATCCCCATTTTTAGGGTTCAGTACCCGAAGGGTTCCAAACGGGACCCTATTACTAAGACTCCGCTGTCCGTCCGTCCGTCCGTCCGTCCGTCTGTCACTAGGCTGTATCTCAAGAACCTAGCTAGCTAGAGAGTTGAAATTTTCACAGATTATGTATTTATGTTGCCGCTATAACAACAAATTTCATAATTTCATAATTTCTTTATTGCACACAATTAATATATGGACAACAAGACTTACATAAAAATAGTGTACAAAGGCGAGCTTATCTCTAATAAGAGATCTCTTCCAGCAAACCAAATTAGGATGGGAATGGTCGATTGCTGAGCAGGGGTGACAATGTGTACAACTATATAATTTAGTACATATCTAAATAACTAACATATGGTTAACATATCTAAATAACTAATATAAAACAATATTAACTAAATATACGAGGGCTTACATAAATATCATATAATATACTCGTACATGCTAAACATAAATACTATATAAATATATATAATTTTTAAATAAATATACTAATAAATACATACATACTACCTATATTTCTAAAGAGAAAGGTAATGCTTGTTCACGCGACTTTTAAATATATTAAGAGAAGGACTGTCTCTGATAGTGCAGGGGAGTGCATTCCAAAATTGAATGGCCCGGAATCTAAACCCATGCTCATATGACGCGGTGTTATGCTGTGGGGTTGTGAGCATCGAAAGCGCGTGAGTTCTCCGAGGCCTGCTGGAAGAAAGAAATGGAAAACGGTCTCGTAAGAAGGTTGGATAGCGTGGATTGCGTAAAATGTTGTAGAGGATGTTGAGGATGTGAGAATCCCGACGAAGACGTATTGGCAGCCACTTCAGCTCTTTGCGATGCTGTGATACATGGTCGTATTTGCGCAGCCCAAAGATAAACCGAATCCCGAGATTTTGAAGTCGTTCGAGTTTATTCAGTAATTCTTCGTTAGCACTGACCCAGCAGACATCAGCATAATCGATGAGAGGTAGAAGGAGAGACTGAGCGAGAGTGATTTTGGTCTGTCGAGGCAAAAAGTAGTGAAGTTTCCTGAGAGAGTGAAAAGTAGCAAATACTCGTCGACTGACCTCATTGACATGCGATGACCAGGACAGCTGGTTGTCGAAGATAAGACCCAGGTTTTTAGCTTTATCGCTATACACGATTGTGGTACCATTAAAAGTGATAGGTGGAATGGGCTGTTGCTGCAACAAGTTAAGAGATTGTCTGGTGCCTATAATCATGGCCTGGGACTTGCTCGGGTTAACCAGGAGTCCGAAGGATGAAGCCCAGCTTCTCACCCCCTCCAGATCAGCGTTCAATGCCTCCACAGCAGAGTTTACATCGTTATGAGAGAAGTGGCGATAAATCTGGAGATCATCAGCATAAGGATGATATGAAGAAGACAGGATGTCCGAGATGGAGTTTATGAAAATCGAGAATAGAAGAGGAGAAAGAATACCACCTTGAGGGACGCCTGACAGGAGGTCACACCATTCAGTGGATGTCTCTTCCGTCCTGATTCGCTGTTGCCGATCCCTCAAATAAGAGTCGAACCAGCTGGCAGAGAAGGAAGAGACGTTCAGGGATCTGAGAAGCTCAACGAGAATGTCGAAATCTACGCTGTTGAAGGCACTACTGAAATCAAGTAAAGCCAACACGGAAAGCCATAGTCAATAGTCAATAGTCAAAGTACTTTATTACTGTAGATATTTACATATACTTAGCAAACGTCATTTTTTGCCTCTTCTCTACATTGGACCACTGTGGGAGAAGAAGGGCGTAGAAACTCCCACAGATTTATTTTTAGATCTCTTTTAAAAATAGGTTGTGCTTAACTAATACAAATATGAAAAATTTAATTGTTATGATTAATAAGCAGGAATAAATAATTACAAAATTATTAACAGCAAGGTCTGTGTTGAGCCAGATTAACCCCATACAGTCCTGTCATTTAAGTAATCTTGAACATTGTAATATCCCTTTTTCGACAAAGTCGCTTTAACATGCTTTTTAAATTGCTCAAATGGCAATTTCAAAATCTCCAGAGGTATCTTATTGTAGTAGAGAATGCACTGACCCTTGAAAGAATTGCTAACCTTCGCGAGTCTAAAACGGGGCGCACATAGTCTGTGATTATTTCTTAGGTTAACATTACAGCTGTCGCTAAGTTTGGAAAATGTTGTAAGGTTCTTGCGTACATACATTATATTTTCGAAAATAAATTGACTAGCTACTGTTAGTATGTCAATTTCTTTAAAAAGCTCTCTTAAGGAGTCTGTTCGTTTTAAATTATAAATTGCTCGAATAGCTCTTTTCTGTAAAATAAAAATAGTTTGAATATCCGCTGCTTTCCCCCACAACAAGATACCATAGGACATCACACTATGAAAGTAACTAAAATATACTAGCCTAGATGTAGCCACATCCGTGCTTTGTCTGATGTTCCTAACAGCGTAAGCCGCAGAACTTAATTTACCAGCCAATTTATCTATGTGGGGTCCCCACTGCAATTTACTATCAATGGTTATTCCAAGAAACTTCGTATCATTTACCAATTCTAACGTGCTGTTGTCTAACACCAAACTGGTCTCAACTTGCCTGACATTTGAAAGTGAGAATTTCATACACTTGGTTTTACCAGCGTTTAACAATAAATTATTAACTGTGAACCAATTCAAGGTTAAAGACAATACACCATTAACATCATCAAAATCTCCTTTTTGTCTTTCAATTTTGAAGACCATTGAAGTATCATCAGCAAACAACACTATGTCAGTTAATTTCTCCACCATGAAAGGCAGATCATTAATATATACCAGGAATAAGAAAGGGCCTAATATGGAACCTTGTGGAATGCCAATTTTAACACCCGATCCATCAGATTTTACGCCGTTAACTTCTGCCTTTTGAATTCTATTGCTTAGGTGTATTGTTGGTGATCTTAGTAGATCCAACGCTTTATTTCTAACTCCGTAATGATTTAATTTAATTAATAGCGTATTATGATCAACACAATCAAACGCCTTCGACAGGTCGCAAAAAACTCCGATAGCATCCTGTGCGGCCTCCCATGCAGAATAAATATGAGATACAAGGGAAATACCTGCATCCGTAGTCGATTTACCCCTAGTGAAACCATAGCTGTTGCTGTTTGCGGTCCATGGCTAGCTGGATGTCATCTGTGACTTTCAGCAGAGCCGTGACGGTGCTATGACCCGGTCGGAATCCTGACTGGAACGTGTTTAGCAGATTGTTTGAGGAGAGGTAGTAGGAAAGCTGGTTATGGACAATGGTCTCAAGGACTTTGGAGAGGATGGGCAGGATTGAAATGGGACGGTACTCTTTAAAGGAGGTGGGACTGGAGGTTTTGGGTAGTGGGATGACTAGTGCTTTCTTCCACACTGTGGGGAAGACACCATTAGCTAAAGAAAAGTTTACAAATACTAAAAAACAGGATAAAAGAAATATTTAAGGGGGCTCCCATACAACAATTCTTTCAATACCACATACAAACTTATGGATGCACCTGGTTACGTACATGGAGTGTGAAAGTAACCGCACCAATAACTTTGTAAACAATATTTTGCTGTGTAAAATCCAAACTATTCACTCCACACCATCGCTTCCATTGAACGGTGGTACGGAACCCTTCGTGCGCGATTTAGACTCGCACTTGACCGGTTTTTTACATTGTTAGTGCTGGCAATTTCTTAGATATCCCTTTTTTTACGTTTTGATTTTATTCCTATAGTCAAGTACCTTAAATCCATCTGGACAGATCACTGGAATGGCTTATTGGAAGACAGTCTAAGCTGTCAGTCAACAATAAGATACTCATCTACAAGAAAACCGTCTGTGCTAAAACTGATATGGACATATGGAATACAGTTATGCGGAACTGCGAGTAACTCTTACATTGAAATCTTACAACAGTTCCAAAATTCACCCTGAACTCAATAGTAAATGCACCTTGTTTCACAAGAAACGATGAAGTTCATGACTTCTTACAAATGCCTACTATTAAGGAGAAGGTGACACGAATGACCAGAACCTACAGAGATAGGATCAACCATCATCAAAACCATCTGGCTTCGACACTCAGTGACATTCCCTACCAAAGGAGATTGAAGAGAAAGCATGTTTGGGATAATATATAGATAACACAAAAAGTACTAAGAAGGGCTACCAAAAAATGGAATGGAACGCCCAAAGCGCCAGAAACGCTTCTAAAAACTGCTCATTATTGCAAAACCGATGGCAAGTTGGCCAAATACATGAGGAAAAAAATGTCATTACCTACGTTTTCATAGACAACGGTACTGTCATCCTTCAGCAAATAGGATCATAGGGTGAGATGTCGAGTTTACAATAACATTAAATAGATCAAGAATAACAGTAGGCCTAGAACGCTTCCTTGTGGTACCCCTTGAATTACTTTTGATTCTTCAAAAAAAAAATGGAACTAATCTACTCGATTAGTTCCATTTTTTTTTGGGAACACAATCGCTGAATGTTTGTGATTTGTGTCCGATAGGTATGATTGTATCAAATCTATAACATTTCCTCTCACTCTATACGTGTGTAACTTCTGTATTCGCTTTTCGTGGTTCACATAGTCAAATACTTTGGTCATAGCCATAATATCGCTTAGACAGGTATTTTACTGTCTAATTTAAAAATAATTTTTGCTGGAAGTCATAGATAACCAGGTTATTTGTTTTGTGTTTTCTGAAACCGGGGCTCCGCCTAATAAGAAAGGTTTAACAAGAACACTGATTTGCTTTTTCATTAATTATTACAATTTGTAAGATAATAATAATATCTTGGACACTTTACACACATTGATCTAGCCCCAAACTAGGATTCCCTGTATCTTGGGTACTAGACAACGAAACACATACTTATATAGATAAATAGTATACTTAGATAGATAAACAACCATGACTAGGGTACAAACATCCGTTCTCATCAAACAAATATTTGCCCCACCGGGACTTGAACCCGGGACCCTTGTCTTCGTAGGCAAGGTCACTGCCGACTCGGCCATTCGGGTCGTCAGTGGATGTCAGTGAAACGAGATGGATGGATCAATTAAATTAACTAATGCGACCGTTTCCAGAGGCGTCAAAGGACAACCCTGATAATATTAAATTTCTTATCGATTTTATGGTACGGCATAAATAACCTAACCTAGTTTTTCTAACTGAGCCTAACCTAACCTAACCTATACATCTGTTGGGAATGTTGTCTCATTCAGGTGGTAGCGGGATAGGAGAGCATGGTGGGCTGGCAAGCTGTAGTCACGATCTTTAACGCATTGTTATCGGCGTATACTCAAGTAAAAAAGTCAGCTCAATATGCAAAAACTGCAAGTAACCTTGGCCGTTGAGAATTGCCGGGAAATCAAATGGTCCACTTATTTCTCCATTAAAAATTCCCGTTCACAGATTCATTTTAAATTGGTATTGTGATGTGACCGGTCTTCTCGTGTCTCACGTGGGTTCGATGACTGCAAACTGCAAACTATGAGTATTATTAATGTAGAGGAGCCCTTTTGCAGGCCGATTCGTCACTCCACATGACTTCTTTGAAAAAATTAGGGTTTCCCTCCTTTTTTTCTTACTGCAGTCAACAACATTTCTCCAATAAAGTCTGCGTCCTTCATAAGTCTCCGTCTCCGCGTTAAAACTATCGAAACATTTGAGGTATTTATCGCGAGATTTTTTGGGAAGGAAACTTAATTCCGCGTTCTTCACCTGCTCTACTCTCAACTCTTCAGGTGTTGAATAAATGTTTTCATCTCAGCAGCTCGAAGAAGCGGCTTTTGCTGCGAGTAAACAAAACAGTGTGTAAAGTTCCATTTTGCTCACTGAGTGAGACAAAGTAGCTTTTTAATTTTGAATGCCGCGGGCATAGTCGAAATCGTAAACAGCCAACGGGCATCGATTATAATTCGATGTTCTTTGGCTGTTTGCGATTAGTCACAGATACTGCTATTGATTTTTAACTCGATTTCAGTATCTGTGCAATTAAATTCCAAATAATCGAGCTTAGTTTTTATCGCTTACCCATTCTAATTGATAAATAATACAATTAGGTAAATATTCCGTAGTGTAAATTAGTCGGAAGTTTATCATAAAAAAATACAATAAATGCTATTTGTAAATTTTTAAGGCTTCTTTACGAACCGAAAAGTTTGATAAAATTAAATAATAAAAACCAGTTTTCGTTGAAAGTGTTTATTGATATAGGTACACAAAATATATTTTTTACATTTTTTACTCTTACTTTAAACAGTTAGAAGGGGGGGGGGACACAATTTTTCTCTTTGACAATTTAATTTGAGGAAAAATGGTTTCAGCAACCACAACCTCATTTTTAAGACCTATCTATAGACACCACACACATATAGGTTTGATGAAAAACATATTTTTCACACCTTTCATTCGGAAAAGTAAGTTTTGCTCCACGACGAGAGGGAGCAAAATGCTACTTTTCTGTTCAAGCTACTTTTTTAATTTATTTATTGGCATTTAGCATTTCCGCAATGTGCCAATTGAACACAGATCCAAATAATCGAATGTAATTATGAAATTACATTACAATTGACTACGATGACGTAGTCGATTAAAAACGAACATGTTTCAAGTTTTAACAACGTTAAATGAAAATTTATGAATTTTTCGTAATATTTAAAAAAAATGTCACAATAAATTATATGTTTTACTGAAATCAAAACTATCGATGACTGTTATTGTGATATAATGAATATTGATATCCGAAACCATTGTAATATTTGATTCGATTATTTTTACACATTAGTAAAAGTTTACAGGAATATTTTATCTGTGGTGACCTTTCCTTAATCCTTCACAATCCGCCATTATAAAAAAAAGTTTTGTTTAGGTTGTTCGATTATTGTAAAAGTGGTGAAAGTATAATTCAAAGTATATATATATATATATATATATATATATATACTTTAGAGCATTTAATTTAAATTTTCTTCATAGTCGGTGTGAAAAGTTGCGCTTTCGTTACGCTCAGGATTCAATCGTAGAATCCTTCCCTTCACTCTGGATTCAATATACCGCCCTCGCCGTAAATACATCATTTTGCTCCCTTGTGACACAAATAACTATTATTGTTTCATTTCCATGTATCTGCCCCCTTATTTATTTATTTTTGTATAAAAAACGTAAAGCGGTTTACAGAATACATCTACATACAAACTTTCAACGGTGTAGCCCTGATAGTTTCGGAATAAAGTTGCTGTGACATACAGACAGACAGACATGACGAAACTTTAAGGGTTCCTTGTTTCTCTACGGAACCCTGAAAATGGGAATTTTCATTAAAAACTTTAAATTGACGATTTCTAGAATTACACACAACTTTCACAGAGATCATGTTAGACTTGATCGATGCACCTGAGGCAGGGCTACCTTCGGTGTTGCTGTGAGATATGACTTTTGGGACTCCTTTATATCATGTATTAAAAGCATCAATATTATATAATAATAATAATATAATAATAATACCTTGGACACTATTGACACACATTGATCTAGCCCCAAACTAGGATTCCCTGTATCTTGGGTACTAGACAACGATACACTTATACGATAAATATTATAATTAGATAGATAAACAACCATGACTAGGGTACAAACATCCGTTCTCATCAAACAAATATTTGCCCCTACCGGGACTCGAACCCGGGACCTTTGGCTTCATAGGCAGGGTCACTGCCGACTCGGCCATTCAGGTCGGTGGCTCATACTTCCTTTCTTAATGTATGTTGTATCTGGGAATAAAGTGATTTATCAATCTATCTACAATTTGTGCCTAATAGAAAAGTTCTGATCTAAATCCGAGTCGAATAGGAAGGACTTGTCCATGTTGTCCGACTACTATCCTATCTTCTATAGATATCTATAGGTATGTCGCAGTTGGTTGGTTAAATCAGACACTTAACTAACTCTCTAGACCGTAAATTAAATACCGACGTTGAACCAAATCACTCTGATTTAAATAAAGCATCGTCGAAAACGATTAACAATCTGTCTTACACGAAAACAAGATGGCGTGACGACAACAGCTGATTTTCACAGCATAAGCATTGATATAAATCAAGGCAAAACATTGCGGTAGGTTAAATGACGGGTAAAGGGGGTGAGCGAAGCGAAGCCCCCATCATCCTTCTTGTTAGGTTGAACATGTAAGAACAACAAAAAATACTTAAAACATAAACTTAAGTACACATAAAAAATATTTATATTGTTTATGTCTTGTTGCCTAGGAACGTTTAGACAACTCGTTAAACGTTTCGTTTACTCACTTGTCTGACGGAATTTTAGTGACTTGGTTAATCGTCGGTATTTAATTAACGGTCTAGAGAGTTAGTTAAGTGTCAGATTTAACCAACCAACTGCGACAGGTATATGCTACATATGCTAAGTAACAAAATGTTTTGTTATTTCAGGAGCGCGTTTGTAGCATCACCCTACCCCCTGATCCTGAGCATTGAGAACCACTGCAGCATACCGCAGCAGCAGGTCATGGCGAGCACGTTTGAGGTCAGCATCCTGAAGATTTCAGTTCTTGAGGTCGGGGGTTTTAATCCCTGGGGGAAGAATTTAATAATCCCCAGGTCTTGGATGTTTGTGTCACTGTTTCTCGTCTATGACGATGAGGAACTTTCACTTCGTGTTTTATTGTGTGGTATGATGAAATGGCGAATAACTAAGGTGTTTTTATTTGTACGCATATTTCTTTCTCCGCTCGATCTACTTCGCCTATCCAACCACGGTTTGCTGAAAGAAATCTCTTGTAAGAAACAGCTCGTCCTCGTATAAGTTTTCTGTATGTTTAAATTGCAGTACAGTAGAAATTATGAAATCATGAAGTCTTCCACGGCGAATGATTTGTGAAATGAAATGAAATTTAATTATTGAAATTTAGTTTATTTTACCAAATCATAAATTACAGTTTTAAATGTCAGTCCTGGCTGCTTAACTAGGTTTTACCTGTATTTTAGAAACAAGTTCCTCTCTCATTATTATTGTTCATAATAACATGGTTACACATAGGTTCCTTTCAAATAGATGACAAATAAAAAAAAATATTACTTAGGTAACTTAATTATTGTAAATAGGTATGTGTAATCTATTTTAAAATGCATGATGAATATTGATTATCAATTAATATTATTTTTATTAATAAACTAGTACATAAATAGGTATTATAATGTATTTCGTTCTTTTACTTTAAATGCACATGTCACCGGAAGATAGTCAAAACCGCTTGTTGATAAACTAACGCGGTAGTTGATCAACTATCGACAGATAGTAAACCAGACCGACAGGGTTTAGAATTTACGTGTATTTTGTTCTTACATGTCAACCTAACACGAAGACTATTCGGGGGCTTAGCTGTGCTCGCCCCCTCTAGTCTTCACCTAAACTACCGCAGTGTTTGCCCTGGTATTTCGTTTGCGATTCAAGTTTAAACCAGTTTACTATTTAATGGTTTTAACCGTTAGTTGATCAACTAACGCGTCATATATAGGTAGTAAGCAGTATGCTACAGTTTACTATCTGTCGATAGTTGACCAACTTTCGAGACAGAAAACGTTAGTTTATCAACTATCGGTTTTGACTATCTTACGGTGACACACATACTGAATTATTTGAAAAATATTATGTTTTAATTTAACAGCCGGACAAGAAAACATAGCACAAGATTAAGAAAAAAAAATCTTGTTGATGTCATGGTTAATGCAGAGTATTGATTCATAGTCAGAGCAGAATTTGGTGTCATGTCGTGGCGCCATGCAATCGCAGTGGCTTTAGGCAAAGCTCGTTCTTACTAGGCGTGAGGGGCAGATGAAGCATATGTTTTGTAACAGAGGTATGCTGTACATGTGATACTTGCATGTATGCACCGGTGTGTGTGTGTCTGAAGGGCATAAACATTAACACCTTTGGGACCGCTCTTTGTGCGCGCTCAACTGGTATCATATGTGATGTCGCTGCGCCTCCCCAGGAGCTCGGAGCTCGGAGCTCGGAGCTCGGAGCTCGGAGCTCGGAGCTCGGAGCTCGGAGCTCGGAGCTCGGAGCTCATGCAGTAGCTGACCATGCATTCATCAAGCGCCTTGTATGTCTGCATAAGGAGTTTGAAGTTAGACACTATAGTTTTTAGGGTTCCGTGCCCGACGGGTTCCAAACGGGACCCTATTACTAAGACTCCGCTGTCCGTCCGTCCGTCCGTCTGTCACCAGGCTGTATCTCAAGAACCTAGCTAGCTAGAGAGTAGAAATTTTCACAGATTATGTATTTATGTTGCCGCTATAACAACAAATACTAAAAAATAGGATAAAAGAAATATTTAAGGGGGCTCCCATACAACAATTCTTTCAATACCACATACAAACTTATGGATGCACCTGGTTACGTACATGGAGTGTGAAAGTAACCGCACTAATAACTTTGTAAACAATATATTGCTGTGTAAAATCCAAACTATTCACTCCACACCATCGCTTCCATTGAACGGTGGTACGGAACCCTTCGTGCGCGATTTAGACTCGCACTTGACCGGTTTTAGAATTCAACCTCCCTCCAAAGTATCTAAGTTCTTCAAAACATTATTACAAATTAAAAACCTACCTTAATGAGGTCACGCCCCCCACTGATAAAATCAAATCAAATCAAATCAAATAATCAAATCAAATACATTTATTTGTCAAACATAGGTAAGTATACAAGTTGGTAGGTAGTGTTATTGTTGCTCTATGCTTAGCCATAAAGGCATACAAACATATTATTGTTATGTACATACATGCATGTTCTCAAAAATAATAAAACAAAACATTTTTATACAAGTATCTGTAGAAACTTACGACACAACAGTAATCAGATCATAAACAAAGCTAGGGACCAAAATCAGTTGAAACTCACATTTTCTTATCGTGTAGATATTCAGCAATGGAATAGTAAACTTTATTAATTAAGACCTTTCGTAGTTCTTTTTTAAATTGCGGTATGTTAACTATGTTACGAATTCTGTCAGGTAGGTGGTTCCAAATTACAGGTGCCATGCCTAAAATATTGTTCTTGAATAGTGCCGTTTGGTGTTGGGGCATACGTATTTTATTCATATGCCGTTTACTATTATAAGTAGTAAATAGGTGCATGTTAGACTTAATAAATACAACCATCTCAAATATATATAAAGAAGGCACCGTCAGTATATGAAGCCTTTTAAAGTGTGGTTTGGCGCTTTCCCTCCGAGAAAGACCACAAATAGCCCTTACACACTTTTTTTGTGCAATTAGAGCGGATCCTTTGTTAACTCCATTGCCCCAGAATATGATACCGAATCTCAGAGTCGAGTCTACGTAACCATTATATGCCGTCAATACTGCTTCCTCAGATACGGTTTTTGACAGTTTGTACAGAGCATAAGCAAATGAATTCAATTTATTACATGTTTTGTCTATCTGTGTTTTCCACTTTAAATTACTGTCAATGTAAATCCCTAAAAACTTTGTATGATTAGTTTGTTCGATGCTTTCCCCTGAATATCGTATGTCCAATTTTGTTTCATCATTACTATAATTATTTTTAAAACTTATTATTTTAGTTTTGTCAACGTTAACAACTAAATTATTATTGTTAAGCCAATTAATTATGTTATTTAGTGTGGTATTAATTTCATTCTCAAATTCATTTGTATCGTCGCAGGGTATAATTACTGTGCTGTCATCGGCGAATAATACCATAGGATACTTAACAACATTCGGCAAATCATTAATGTATGCTAAGAACAGCAATGGACCCATCACACTACCTTGTGGTACACCACGCTCTATATCTCTGGGTTTTGATGTGTATGTCTTTTCTGTTTTTGTTCGAGTACATATCCTGTTTATTTGTGTCATTTGTTGCCTTTTGTACAGGTATGATTTTATTAGTTCTATCGCATTACCTCTGATACCATATTTTGATAGTTTACTAATAAGTATTTCGTGGTTCACAAAATCAAAGGCCTTACTCATGTCCATAAATATACTGATTACTGGATTTCTGCTGTCCACGTTTGATATAACTTTACTGAGAAAGTCGTAGATGGCCATATTTATAGTCTTATTTTGTCGAAACCCCTTTTGTTCTGGCGCAAATAGGTTTTGCTTCTCAAAGTACGTATAGATATTTCTGTAAATAACCTTTTCAAATATTTTTGAAAAGACGGGTACCAATGCAATGGGTCGATAAAAGTTCATATTATGTTTGTCGGTCTTTTTAAATAGGGGTTTAACAATTGCAATTTTCAATTCATTTGGAAAAATGCCGTTTTCCATACATTTGTTAATTATATGACTCAGGATTGGAGATATTATATTAACCACATATTTTAAGACCTTTGTGGATATTTCATCATAACCTGTACTGTTAGTGTTCTTTAAAGACTTGAT
Source organism: Argyresthia goedartella (assembly GCA_949825045.1). Lineage (NCBI taxonomy): Eukaryota > Metazoa > Arthropoda > Insecta > Lepidoptera > Argyresthiidae > Argyresthia > Argyresthia goedartella. The sequence continues at coordinate 591,195 of OX463811.1, read as the reverse complement.
TATTAGGAGGATGTCAAATGATGTCACCGGGGTTAAAAATATTGATTTGCAAGTATTGATAGAGATTGTATTATTATTATTTGATGTCAATTTTGAATCATTGTTCTTATTACTATTAATATTTAACGTCAAATTAAAATCATTGTTATTATTATTATTATTATTTAATGTCATATTTAGGTCATTATTATTATTATTATTTAATGTCACATTTGATCCATTATTATTATTACTGTTTTTTTTGTTTATTTTGTCATTGTTCGTAATATCGATAAAAAAATTATTAAATGACTCGGCTACTTCTATTGGATTTGTTATATTTTTACCTTCGTGGATGATTTTCTCAATGTATTCTTTTGGCATGTTTAGTTGTGATTTTTGTATTACTTTCCATGTTTCTTTACATTTATTTTTTGCATTTAGAATTCTATAATTGTTTTGGCATTTTTGTGTCAGTTTGATTATTCTTTTAAGCTTTTTGGCATAATTTTGAAATATTTCTTTATTTTGTTTAGTGTTGTGACGTCTAAATTTCCACAGTAGTTCTCTTTTATGTTTACAACAGAACCGGATTCCCTTAGAAATCCATCTTTGTTTATGAACTGACGATATTTTCACTTTAATTGCTGGGAAACATAATTTGTACAAAAGGACGAATATATCGTAGAATTCCTTAAATGCATAACATGGATCGTCAGTTTCGTATACTTGGTTAAATGATAAGGACTTAAGATGTTCTGAGAATTTCATCATATTCTCGTCACTGTAGTCACGCTTCATAGTATGCCACTGCTTGAGAAAGTAACTTTTGTTTACTGGACATGATAAAAGTTGTGCGGAATGGTCTGACAAGGCAAATTCTATCACTTCACTCGTGCATCCACGAATGTTGTGCAATATATTGTCTAAACAGGTAGAGCTGGAAAGCCGAGTTGGTTGTTTTATTTCAATTGTCATATTATAATTCATAGCTAACTGCTTAAACCGTGTGGTGTTTTTGTTATCATTCAGTAGGTTAATGTTGAAGTCACCACATAGTATAATCTTTCTGTTCTTTTCGTACACCAGATCGTGTAATATATCGTCTATTGTACAGAAAAACTCTTTTTCTGTAAGTGTTGCAATCTCTTGTCTTCCCGACTTGACAACGTCTCCTATAGAGGCACCTGGCTTACTGTAGCAGGTTACTAAATACTCTTCTCCGATTAGTTCCTGTAGTATGCTACGAAGATATCGCCCTTGTTGGTCAGCAATTATGACTATTCTGCGTTTGCATTTGCTCGGTGCGGTCCGTGAAGTGACGTTATCTCGTGTTATCGGCTGCTGTGACATTGATTCTATACTATGCTGTTGTGATTTCATATTCAGTATTTCTGCGGGGTCTTTCACGAGTTCTGTGAAAGATCTCAATTAGGTACTTTACTAGTCCCGTCTTCATCCAGGCAGTGTTTGGAGACAAGCTGGTGACGTCCTTCCTGTTCGAGTCGGACTACACGGACGACCCGCGGCTGCCCAGTCCGGAGCAGCTCAAGTATAAGGTGAGCTACAAGACTGCGACAATATAATGACGTCCTTTCTGTTCGACTACACGGAGAAGTCCTTTTTGCTTGAGTCGGACAACACGGAAAAGGCCTTTCAGTTCAAGTCGGACTACACGGACGATCCGTAGCTGCCCAGTTCGGAACAGCTCAAGTATAAGGTGAGCTTATCTCTACATAACTACTAGAAGCTACAACTACTATTTATACAGTAAGCAAACTACACTGGCCCCCAAAACTAAGTACCTAGTACACTTTAAAATTTTATTTTTTTCTAAACTATAGAAGTTAGAGATTTGAAATAAAAAACGTTGTATAGAAAATTTTATCAGCTTTCTTTGAAACTATAGTAAAAATTTAAACTCTTTTTCGAGTTATTTTTATTTTGAAAGTATATCTTGTTTACTTAGCTATATATAGCTAAACACATCTTAAATATTGTAACTGTTCTGTTGTATTTTGTTTGATGAATAAACGATTATTATTATTATTATATTATTACTTAAAAAGTTATTGCAATTTTAAAAAGGTGATACATAGTTTTTCAGAACTCTGTAGTTATTGTTTAGAAATGCAAAATTAGACAAATATATACACAGTCAGGTCATAAGTTCTGTCACACAATAAAAACTTTTGAATTTAGAACGCTGGCCACAAAAAAGTTTATTGAATTCGAATTTCGAATTTTTCACGAAAATAAAAATGTGTACTTTTTAGAATTTTCCTCATTTTTAAATATGGAGTGGAAACTTAAAGAAGCCCGTGTCGCAATTATTGCGTTGCATCGTTGCGGTTACGCGCCAATTCAGATTTTCGACTTACTGAAAAATTTGAATATAACCAAAAGATTCGTTTATCGTACCATAAAACGATACAATGAAGACTCTAGTGTAGATGACAGGTCAAGAAGTGGTCGCCCTCGCTCTGTTAGGACTCCAGCAGTGATAAAAGCTGTGAAGGCGCGAATTCAAAGAAATCCCATACGTAAGCAGAAACTGTTGGCCCTTCAGATGGGGTTAAGCAGGACCACGGTGAAAAGGGTGTTAAATGAAGACTTAGGGCTTAGGGCATATCGAAGAAAAACAGGACATCGTTTGGACGCTCGTTTAATGGACCTGAGACTGAAGAGATGCCGCGCTTTGTTGAAGCGGTACGCGGAAAAAAGCATCGGGAAATTCTTTTTTCGGATGAAAAAATTTTCACCGTGGAAGAGAGCTACAACAAACAAAATGATAAGGTGTACGCACACAGCAGTGAAGAAGCGAGCAACCGTATTCCGCGTGTCCAACGAGGTCTTTTTCCATCCTCGCTCATGGTTTGGTTGGGAGTCTCTTATTGGGGCTTAACTGAGGTACATTTTTGTGAGAAAGGCGTAAAAACGAATACAGTTGTGTATCAAAATACAGTCCTCAAGAACCTTGTGGAACCTGTTTCTCATACCATGTTTAATAACAGGCACTGGGTATTCCAACAAGATTCTGCGCCAGCTCATAGAGCGAAAAGCACACAAGACTGGCTGGCGGCGCGTGAAATCGACTTCATCCGGCACGAAGACTGGCCCTCCTCCAGTCCAGCTTTGAGTCCGTTAGATTACAAGATATGGCAACACTTGGAGGAAAAGGCCTGCTCAAAGCCTCATCCTGATTTGGAGTCACTCAAGGCATCCTTGATTAAGGCAGCCGCCGATATTGACATGGACCTCGTTCGTGCTGCGATAGACGACTGGCCGCGCAGAATAAAGGCCTGTATTCAAAATCGCGGGGGTCATTTTGAATAAACTTTATTACCATAAGAATCTATGTTTTATTAAGTTCATTTTGCTATATAAATGTTTACATAAATAATAAACATGTCTAAATTATTTCATATTGCACATGTGACAAAAACTTATGACCTGACTATGTATGAGTTGAGATGCCCGCTGAACACAGGCGGATTATTTCACCCAATTCCCTGTGTTTGAGCACTAAATTGCATTTCAGATAACTGGCCCCTTTGCCGTTGCGTTGGCTGTAGTGCACAATTTTCAACTGTCACCAAAATAATACATTAAGTTAAAATCTTAAAAAACCGACTTCAAGTTCACGCCCTATTACTTCTTCCCCGGTCAGGAAGCGAATGTCTTCATCAAAACCTTTGCTGAATGGAACCACAAACCAAAACGTCATCGTGTATATATTTTGTGTATTTGTTGATTTTTTCAAAAAGCTACTATTCAATTTAGATTAAATTTATATGAGACCACCTCTGAAGTATGAACAAACAATCAAAACAAGAATCATTAAAATCGATAAACAACTGACGGAATAATCGCGTACCAAACATACAAAAAAAAACTGTTGAATTGAGAACCTACTCCTGAAGTCTATTAAAAATTGGCCGAGTGCGAGTCGGACTCGCCCTTGAAGGGTTCCGTTGTATCAAGTAATTATGTGACTGGATGTTTGTGTTGTAACTTTCTTTTTCATGGTGTTTGAATGAAGTTATCTTTGCGGTTTTTAATAAATATCTTGAAAACTGCTTATTTTATATTGTTCGAACCAATTTTCTTTGAAAGTGTTTAAAGAGATACACAGCATATATTTTTTGTAGATTTTTCACTCTCATTTTAAAAGTTAGAGTACCCACACATACAGGTTTGATGGAAAAAAAATTGGTTTCAGTTCCATGTATGGGAGCCCCCTTTAATTATTTTAATTTTTAAATTTTTGTATAAAAATCGAAAAGCGCTTCACAGAATACATCTACATTCCAAGCTTCAACCGTGTAGTCCTAATAGTTTCTGCATAAAGTTGCTGAGACATACGGACAGACGGACGGAAGGACGGACAGGCAGACAGACAGACTTAACGAAACTATAAGGGTTTTCTACGGAACCCTAAAAATGGGTATCCGCAAATTTCCCGCTTTCAACAAAGCAGATAGCTGGTATATCTACCCAGAGGTAACTTAGTGCACAACCTCATCACAGTACGAGACACGCAAAATAAAAACAAAATATACCTATGAGATCGGCCACTTATATGAACATTTACTGTATTAGTTAATTAAGATATTTTTTCCAAAACTTTTGCGTAATACTTTTGTCACAAGCTGGCCATTCCAGTTTCATTGCTACCAACTTAACGGCGAAGGGATAAATTAAGTTATATTGTTGACTCTAATTGCCACTCAATAGTCAATAGTCAATAGTCAAAGTACTTTATTACTGTATATATTTACATATACTTAGCAAACGTCATTTTTTTCCTCTTCTCTACATTGGACCACTGTGGGAGAAGAAGGGCGTAGAAACTCCCACAGATTGATTTTTAGATCTCTTTTAAAAATAGGTTGTGCTTAACTAATACAAATATGAAAAATTTAATTGTTATGATTAAATGCAGGAATAAATAATTACAAAATTATTAACAGCAAGGTCTGTGTTGAGCCAGATTAACCCCATACAGTCCTGTCATTTAAGTAATCTAGATTGTAATATCCCTTTTTCGACAAAGTCGCTTTAACATGCTTTTTAAATTGCTCAAATGGCAATTTCAAGATCTCCAGAGGTATCTTATTGTAGTAGAGAATGCACTGACCCTTGAAAGAATTGCTAACCTTCGCGAGTCTAAAACGGGGTGCACATAGTCTGTGATTATTTCTTAGGTAAACATTACAGCTATCGCTAAGTTTGGTAAATGTTGTAAGGTTCTTGCGTACATACATTATATTTTCGAAAATAAATTGACTAGCTACTCTTAGTATGTCAATTTCTTTAAAAAGCTCTCTTAAGGAGTCTGTTCGTTTTAAATTATAAATTGCTCGAATAGCTCTTTTCTGTAAAATAAAAATAGTTTGAATATCCGCTGCTTTCCCACACAACAAGATACCATAGGACATCACACTATCAAAGTAACTAAAATATACTAGCCTAGATGTTTACTTTAATTCGAACCTAGTTAAGGTCACATTTTGCTGTGCAGGTGCTAATAAAGAACAAGAAGCTTTCCCCAGTGGAGTCGAGCCCCACAGTGGGATTGACCGGCGCGAGTTCCTCCCAGGGGCACAGCGGCGTGCTGTCCTCGAGCACGCTCAGGTGAGTTGCTGCCGAGGCCGAGTCTACAAACTGCTTCTTACAACACACATGATACATTCTGAGGGTCTGTGCTCTAATGGGTCTCACGCTTGCTTCTTACACAGGAGACTCAGGTTCGATTCCTGACCAATTACCAATGAGATAATAGATTTATCTTAAGTACATTATACGGGCGTCCTAACGGTGATGGAAAACATCGTGAGGAAACCTTCATTACTCCATAGCTGCGGGGATGGGCTAGCCCCCTGTCACGCAAAATGGAGTATCGAATAACTGGCTCAAAGTGGGCACACTTGTGCCTCTGCCACCCCGTATGGGAAAAGGCGTGACGCTGATTGCTCAAATAACAAAGGAAATGGTCAGTGTTGCCACTTTTTGGTAAAAAATATAGTGATGGGGTGAAGAATGATTTAGTTCATTATAGTTTCTCAAAGTAGAAATTATATCTAAAAAAATACTATAGCTACTAGTACCTATCTATCTTATGTTGAGAATAGTTATTTGTGTCACAAGGGAGCAAAATGATGTATTTACGGCAAGGGCGGTACATTGAATCCAGAGTGAAGGGAAGGATTCTGCGATAGAATCCGAATCCTGAGCGTAGCGAGGGATTCTAAGTTAGAATCCTGAGCGTAACGAAGGATTCAAGCGTTAACGCCCATGACGAAAATAATTTTGCTCCTGTGTGACACATACAACTTTTCACACCGACTATGAGGAAAATTTAAATTAAATGCTTTTAAAAAAATAACTATACTTTGAATTATACTTTCACCACTTTGACAGTAATCGAACAACGTAAACAAAACCTTTTTTTTATAGTGGCGGATTGTGAAGGATTAGGATCACCACAGATAAAATATTCCTGTGTACTTTTACTAATGTGTAAAAATAATCGAATCGAATATTACAATGGTTTCGGATATCAATATTCATTATATCATAATAACAGACATCGATAGTTTAGATTTCAGTAAAGCAAATAATTTACTATGACATTGTTTTTTAAATATTACGAAAAATTCATGAATTTGCATATAACGTTGTTAAAGTTAAAACTTCAAACAATGTTCATTTTTAATCGACTACGCCATCGTGGTCGATTGTAATGTAATCTCATAATATTATTCGATTATTTTAATCTGTGCTCATTGCGTAAATGCTACATGGCAATGAATAAATTAAAAAAGTAGCTTGAACAGAAAAGTAGCATTTAGCTCCCTCTCGTCGTGGAACAAAACTTACTTTTCCGAATGAAAGGTGTGAAAAAATATGTATCTATTGAAAATACAGCAAGAGCAAAATGTACTTTGGAGAAGGGCATACTTTTTATAACATTGTTCATTTACAAGCCTTATGTGAAAATAAAACGCACAAACCAGTAGGTAAGGGCTTATGTTTAAGCGATTACCAAAAATGCACCTATGTTACGACCAATAAATTCGAAATGACTGCCAGAATGGATAAATGTCCACCAAATTGTGTTTGGATAAATGATCACCAATTCTTTTTATGTTTTGTGTACTTAAGTTTATGTTTTAAGTATTTTTTGTTGTTCTTACATGTTCAACAACCTAACACGAAGGATAAAGGGGGCTTCGCTTCGCTCACCCCTTTACCCTTCACCTAAGCTACCGCAGTATTTTTCCCTGATATTTTTTGCAACTTTTGGTGTTCATTTATCCATTTTGGGTAGGAAAAAATATTTAGGTGATCGTTATATTTGTTGCCGTAGGTAATTAAACATTAATTTGATGAATATTTAAAGCACCTTATTGTAAAGCAATGTCCTATCTATGTTATCTAGTTTTCCATTCTAATTAGAATGAATGAGAAAATCATTATCAAACTGTAACGATGGCAATATTATTTCAAGAAGTATTATATATATTATGTACATATATATTAGTTTGAAGTTGTCATTTTTCTTTTGTTATTTGAGCGATGAGCGTACCTACAGCCCGCATAGCAGAGAGCGCAGCTTTGTAAGGGCTGAGCGTACCTACAGCCCGCATAGCAGAGAGCGCAGCTTTGTAAGGGATGAGCGTACCTACAGCCCGCATAGCAGAGAGCGCAGCTTTGTAAGGGATGAGCGTACCTACAGCCCGCATAGCAGAGAGCGCAGCTTTGTAAGGGATGAGCGTACCTACAGCCCGCATAGCAGAGAGCGCAGCTTTGTAAGCGATGAGCGTACCTACAGCCCGCATAGCAGAGAGCGCAGCTTTGTAAGGGCTGAGCGTACCTACAGCCCGCATAGCAGAGAGCGCAGCTTTGTAAGGGCTGAGCGTACCTACAGCCCGCATAGCAGAGAGCGCAGCTTTGTAAGGGATGAGCGTACCTACAGCCCGCATAGCAGAGAGCGCAGCTTTGTAAGGGCTGAGCGTACCTACAGCCCGCATAGCAGAGAGCGCAGCTTTGTAAGGGCTGAGCGTACCTACAGCCCGCATAGCAGAGAGCGCAGCTTTGTAAGGGCTGAGCGTACCTACAGCCCGCATAGCAGAGAGCGCAGCTTTGTAAGGGATGAGCGTACCTACAGCCCGCATAGCAGAGAGCGCAGCTTTGTAAGGGCTGAGCGTACCTACAGCCCGCATAGCAGAGAGCGCAGCTTTGTAAGGGCTGAGCGTACCTACAGCCCGCATAGCAGAGAGCGCAGCTTTGTAAGGGATGAGCGTACCTACAGCCCGCATAGCAGAGAGCGCAGCTTTGTAAGGGATGAGCGTACCTACAGCCCGCATAGCAGAGAGCGCAGCTTTGTAAGGGATGAGCGTACCTACAGCCCGCATAGCAGAGAGCGCAGCTTTGTAAGGGCGAGTGAAAGGAAGCTGGCAGCTGGTGGCTCCTGATAACTTGTCTGTGGACTAAAATTATTGTACTGAGGTTCTGTAGGCTTTGGCGTTTTTGCAAAAATAAATCTCGCAGGCGCCAGTGGCTCAAGCAGGAACAATAACCAGAGCGAAAAAGTTTTCGAGTTCAGAAAACATGAACCTTATGTCATTGCACATAAGAGTCACTGACAGTTCGATTCGCATACTTTTTCGACGCGTAATTATTCCTGCTTCCTACACTGACCTTCATATAACGATATTAGCCTCATAACGTTATGCATCATAGCGCTGTGGAAGGCGTCTTATAGCGTTATAATTCCAGTTATTATCTTAGTTTTACAGCGCTATATTCAGTAGCGCTATGCACAACATAACGTTATAAATAACGTGATCATAACGTTATAGGGCATCCCTTTCACGCCCGCACTCTGCCGTTATAGTACATCGTTTTCACGCATCGCGCGCATGAGTAGTGTAGGTACCTAAACAACACACAGCTGACATAGCGTACGGCAACAGCGCAAAAACTTTGTTCATAACTTTATCTACACACGTATCATAAACCCTCTTCACTGCGTACAAAAACCGCACGTTACCATCAGCATATCTAATGATAAACTACTTGGTAAAAACTCATTTTTTATCTGAAAATTTACACATTATGACCATAATGTGTAATTTTTCTACATATTATGACATTCAAATTTCGAATGACGACGCCCGCCTGCTTGCCGTCCCTAGTTTGTCTGTGAAGTTGGTACTGACATTCAAATTTCGAACGCCGACGCCCGTCTGCGTGAAGTTGGTACTAAAGAACAAGCTAAACAATTGCAGAACCACAATGCCGGTCAAACATGCGGTTCCTGAACACATCAAAGAGAGCTTATGATATGTGTGTAGATAAACTAGTGTATGTAACTGTACATAATTAGGCATTAAAACTCTCGAGTATTAATGCCCTCCATTATGTAGCAGTCACATAAACTACTATTGTTTTGATTTCGATATGTTCTCTTCCAGTTTTTGTTATCAATGTAACGTTTTTATAGCGCTACAATAACGAAACGAATTGATTATAACGTTACATAACACAATATAGCGTTATATTTTATAACGTTATGAAGTTCTGGCAGGCGCTACAGTACATTAGATTGAAGTGCTTACAAATTATTTTATAAATTTTTTGAGTGCAGAAAATAACATTTCTATGATATTCATAAAATATATTGTTAAACATAAACTTAATCAATCAATATGTCAAAGCTCGATTCTATAGATGTATTTAACCCTTATTGCAGACCAACATGACAGTTGGTGGGTTGCCGTTTTATAGTAGAAAAAAAAAACGGTCAAGTGCGAGTCGAACTCGCGCACCAAGGGTTCCATACACCGTACAATGGCAGGGATGGTGTGGAGTGAGTAGTTTGGATTTTACACAGCAAAATGTTGTTTACAAAGTTATTGGTGCGGCTACTTTTGCACTCCATTCACGTAACCAGGTGTATACATAAGTTTGTATGTGGTATTGAAATAATTGTTGTACGGGAGCCCCCTTAATTTTTTTTTTTTTTTATATTTGTTTTATTTTTTTTATTTAGAGCTATGGTTGTTCTAATCGGCGTCTTCGCTCCCAGATCCAACGGGCTGCGTCAGACCAGCTCGTCGCCCGGAGACCAGCCCCGGACCCAGTCCATCTTGAGCAACCAGTCAGCGAGCAGTTCGCTGGCGGAGTACTTCTCCGACGAGGAGTACGATGAAGAGGACGAGCTGGACGGTGAGATATGACTGTCACGCGGAACGTATAGTGTCGTAGCGCTGGAGAAACGTGGACGTGACGCAGCGGTTGTGGCTCTGCCTGCCATGCGAGAGGTCCCGGGTTCGATCCCCCGCTGGGGGTAAAGAAGAAAAAGCCCCAGGTCTTGGATGTTTATATGTGTGTGACGTCGCTGTTTCTGTTTGACAATCCTAGTGTGGGGCCTCAAACAATGTATGTGCCTTTATGTAAATGTTTTATGTTTAACTGTGCCTCTGCCAACCCATATGGGAAAAATCGGTCAAGTGCGGATCGGACTCGCACACGAAGGGTTCCGTATTATTTTAGAAGGAAACCGCCTTCGCTCGGGTAGGGAGACCCTCAGTGCAATGGATTTTTCGTTGGTTTCGCGCGCTTTTACGACGGCATGAGGATGAGAGTCACGATGCTCTCCGAAAATCAATCAAATCAAATTGTTTATTTGCTATAAAATATGTCAAAGTCCTTTATTACTGTAGATATTTACATAAACTAAGCAAAAGTCATTTTTTGCCACTTCTCTATATTGGACCACTGTGGGAGAAGAGGGGCGTAGAAACTCCCACAGATTGATTTTTAGATCTCTTTTAAAAAATGGTTGTGCTTAACTAATACAAATATTACAATATTAATTAATATAATTAATAAGCATGAATAAATAATTATAAAATTATTAACAGCAAGGTCTGTGTTGAGCCAGATTAACTCCATACAGTCCGGTCATTTAAGTAATCTTGAACATTGTTGTTTCTGTACATATGTATGTATACATAATTGGATCTTAAAGCCAAGTGGATAAGTACCAACATATTCACCACTGGGAGTTGGTGTGGCAAATATTATCGATACAATGTCAATTATAAATAAAAATAAAAATTTAATTAGAAGTTTTTCAAAAATCGATTAGCTGTAAATGTGACATTATAATATAATATAATATAATTTGTCCATTAAGTCACAAATCGAACTAGGCCCTTACTAAGCTCAATAAAGCTTGTGTTATGGGTACTAAACGACGATATATTTAATTTGTGATAAATACTTATGTAAATACATAGAAAACATCCAAGACTAAGAAACAAATATTCACACAAATATTTGCCCTTACCGGGATTCGAACCCAGGACTCTCAGCTTCGTAGGCAGGTTCGCTATCTACTAGTCTGCTTAACTAATAAAGTTTTAAATTAAAACAGATTAAATGTAAGGTTTTATTGTCATCAGGGATTATATTATACATGTTGACTGCCATACAATATGCACTATTAGAATACTATTGCAACCTGAGCTAACGTTAGTATAGAATACTATTGCAACCTGAGCTAACGTTAGTATAGAATACTATTGCAACCTGAGCTAACGTTAGTATAGAATACTATTGCAACCTGAGCTAACGTTAGTATAGAATACTATTGCAACCTGAGCTAACGTTAGTATAGAATACTATTGCAACCTGAGCTAACGTTAGTATAGAATACTATTGCAACCTGAGCTAACGTTAGTATAGAATACTATTGCAACCTGAGCTAACGTTAGTATAGAATACTATTGCAACCTGAGCTAACGTTAGTATAGAATACTATTGCAACCTGAGCTAACGTTAGTATAGAATACTATTGCAACCTGAGCTAACGTTAGTATAGAATACTATTGCAACCTGAGCTAACGTTAGTATAGAATACTATTGCAACCTGAGCTAACGTTAGTAAAGAATACTATTGCAACCTGAGCTAACGTTAGTAATTATATTAAAATTGTAGTTAATAGTTATAATATAAAAAATATGTGTGCTCTCGGTTCGATACCGATATCGGGAGGGCTGTAGATTTTGGATTCGATGTCTAATTAAACCGGTCTATACGGATTTTAAGGTATGCCATAACTAAATGCTCTCGTGAGCCTGTCATATTTAATAAATATTTAGTGTTAGTAACTTTCCTTTACCCGGATACAAGTAAGATTGAGCCATATTCCACCACGCTGGCTCAGTGCGGGTTGATGGAGGGCTGTCGGGCTTGTGGTCAACCCGACTGTCAGAAGTAAGCGAAGTTGTATTCTTTATGAGAAATCGTGCGGTGATATTTGAATCATGATAATTTGTTCATTCACAGCGACAGGGATATTACATTTATAAAATCTCGTGGATTTAATTATTTGTTGCAGTAGCTGCTACAGAAATAGACTTACAGCCGGTTGATGGACAGGCAGCCGGACAGACGGACACCGGAGGCTTAGTATTAGGGTCCCGTTTAGCACCCTTCGGGTAGGAAACCCTAAGACGGCGTGACACTGTGTTAGTTTTCTCTTTCTTAATTGTTCGTGTCCACCTTTGTTGGTACAGAGAAGGAGCTCCACAAGATCCTAAACTCGATGGAGGAGGTGGAGGAGGCCGGCGCCGGCGGTCGCGCGTCCCTCTCCCTCTACGGCAGTTTCCGCAGGTGCGAGCGGGACAGCGACATCACCTCGGGGAGCGTGAAGCACTCGGCCGCGGCGGCCGCGAGGAAGCGGAGCAACCAGATCGCGAGCCAGCTCAGCGACATGGTCACCTATGTGCAGGTACAGTACACTAGAGATGGTGCATGTAGACTATCACTCTTACCTATTAAAAGGCTAGTATTTAATCGCACATCAAAAATACTGATTTGCACAGCAAAAACACAGTTATGTTTTGAATAGTTTTTGTTGTTCTTGCATGTTCAACCTAACACGAAGGATAAAGGGGGATAATTCGCTTCGCTCACCCCTTTTACCCTTCACCTAAGCTACCGCAGCACTTTGCCCTGATATTTGCTGTGCAAATCAGTATTTTTGATGTGCCGTTTAATATTTCCCCTATAAAAATAACTAATTTATGTTTGTAGTCCTGTTTAAGAAAAATCCTCTTGAAACCTTAATGAGCGATCTAAGTTTTTGAGATTTATAAAATTACAGCGAGTCAGTATTAACTAAAACACTGTTGTGAGTTCGTTGTTCTTTCATGGACTGTGGATTAGGTATAATTATACTTGATTTACTTTTTAAATCTTCACTTGACCTTCTCACAATGGGCCGTACGAATAAAGTCAATCTGTTATGCGCCACCAACCCACAGTGAGCCGGCATCTTGAAATATGGCTCAACCTTACTTGTATTCGGGTAAAGCCCTGTGCCCCTCGATGGGAACATTGATGGTCTACATTTATAATACAATTTGTTATTGGAAGTAATTACTTCATTTTGATGTTCGGTCCTATTACACGTGCTTTGACTCATAAGTAAATGATCAATTTCGTTCAAATATTTGGAGGTTCATATCGACGACTTCCTAATATAAGAAGCTAGATAGGACAACTTCTGATATTGACAACTTCCCAATTCCACAACATTTTACTTACGTTTAACCCTCGTGACTGAAGAAGGTTATATGAGTATAAGCCATGGTTTCAGGATAAAGGTACTTTCCTTTGTCAATTGCTTCCAATGCGGCGTTACCAGAGATGGGTTTATACTCGAGTATTTACCTGTTGACGGATAAATACTCATAAACATACGTTTATACTCGATAAATATCCAAAAGTGAGAGTATTTACTGCTATTTATTTTTTTTGCAAAACAACTTACTTTTTCGCATTGGGCGCGTGTGGCTTGCTTACGACCTCTGTGGCGCTGCGGTTGTGCCTCTGCCTACCATGCGAGACGACCCGGGTTCGATCCCCGGCTGGGGATATAGAAAACAAATCCGCAGGTCTCGGATGTTTATATGTGTGTGACGTCGCTGTTTCTGGTTTCCACGACACAGGGTATCTTAGTGTGGGGCAGAAGCAATATATGTGCCTGTATGAAAGTGTTTTTGTTTATTTATTTTGCATCATAATTACATGTTTTTAACTCTCTATAAATGATTGCACGTACCATGAGGATTTTTTTAAACGTATTTACTCCTGCTTTCGAGTAAATACTCAGTATTTACCCACATCCATTCGGCTGTGGGGCCATCAACAAATGATTGATAATTTTTCTTTTGATCTACCACGGACGTGTGGGTATGAGTATTTATCAAGTATTAACTCACAGTGCCCATCTTTAGGCATTACTTGTGTCCGCAGGCGATAAAGTTTCGCGGCCTCAGCCCCCTCTCCCCGCCGCCCGCGCCGCCCCGCGCTCGCCCCGCCGGGGGGGGCGCGGCGGGGGCGGGGGCGGGGGCGGGGGCGGCGGGCAGCTTCGAGAGCTCCGAGAGCGGGGAGACGAGCGGGGCGGTGAGTCCACTCGCTGTGTTCCACAACACATCTTCACTCTTGTATTACTTGATGAGACGGATGTTTGTACCCAAGTCATGGTTTTTTGTCTGTCTAAGTATAATATTTATCGTTATAAATTCAAAAAGAGTTTATTTCCATAAGAAACACATAGGTAACATTTGGAGAATGTCAAATCTTAAACTAACACATGTATAAGGTACAGGGAAATATAGAACTCAATTTGAATTCCGTCACCTCAATGTTTTAGATGCTGGAGGCAAAGAGGCGACTAGAAACCTCCAGCTTTATACGTTATTTTTTACAGAATTGGAGCAAACACCTTCCCAAGCTTTCTTGTCTTCTACGTAATCTGATCTTTTGTAGTAAGCTTTTTTACATAAGTGATTTCTAACAACATTTTTAAATTTATTTACAGCCAATTCTTGTAACTAAGTTGGGATTTTGTTGTAAAAGCGAATACATTGTCCTTTAAAAGATACATTAACCTTATGGAGCCTAGTAGTAGGTATAGCTAGTTTATTCCTATTTCTAGTGTTGACATTGTGCCTGTCGCTATTCTTAGGAAATTTATCAATATTTTTGTGGACGTACATTAGGTTTTCATAAATATACTGACACGGCACTGTCATAATGTTAATATCCTTAAATTTACAACGCCGTGACTCTAAGTATGTGTATCGTTGTCTAGCACCCAAGATACAGGGAATCCTAGTTTGGGGCTAGATCGATGCGTGTAAGTAGTGTCCAAGGAGATATTATTACTTGTACCGGACAATCGCACAGTATCTCACGAACCGTAATAGCTAGAGAGTTGAATTGTTCACAGAATGTGTGCACACATAATAATCTACATGTGTTCTATAAAATTGAATTCTCGCGCGATCCGATGCGCACTTGACCGATTCTTTTATGGTTCAGTAGAGAACAAGAAACCCTTATAGTTTCGTCATGTCTGTCTGTCCGTCTGTCCGTCCGTTTGTCACAGCAACTTTATTCCGAAACTATCAGGACTACACAGTCGAAACTTGGTATGTATGTATGGATGTATTCTGTGGTTCACAGAATACATCCATACATACATACCTTTACGATTTTTATACAAAAAACTATAAAATAAAAAATTAAAGCGTGCTCCCCGGAACTGAATCAAAAAAAATCGTTAAACCTGGTGTGGGGTATCTAGAGAAAGGTCTTTGAAAATGACATTCAATTGATGTTCTTGAAACCATTTTTCCTCAAAGTAATTCGTTGCAGAGACAGACCCTTCCAAAGCGGAAAAATGTGTTCCCCCCTCTAACTTTTAAAGTAAGAGAGTGAAAAATCAAAAAAAATAATGTCGTGTATCTCAATAAACACTTTCGATGAAAATTGGTTTGAACAAAATAAAATTAGCAGTTTTTAAGATATAAAACATTTATTAAAAACTCGCAAATATAACTTTGTCATTCATACAAAAAATATGAAAAATAAATTAATTATTTGCTGGTGAAGAATGACAGTGATATTTTGGTTAGGTGTATCAGATGTATGTGAAGTGAGTACCTTCATAATATTTTTTTTTTGCTTTTATTATAAATTTATTACGGAACCCTAAGTCGGAGACGCACTTGGCCGGTTTTTTTATAACTGTCTTCATGGGGATACTCAATAAATCAGCCTATGGGCCATGCAAAACATATATATATGTCACCGGAAAATAATACGATCCGCAAGTTTATAAATTTC